>OY728121.1:45372180-50372180 GCA_963277665.1 Viscum album
AACATGAAATAATTTGATAATATTAATTGTGTTTGGGTGATATGTTTTGAGGCATAAGTTTTCTATGGATGTTTTAGTAGAGAAAGGCATAAAACATGGAAAGAGTACCCTAAAAAAAATATTCCACCAGTATAGAATGAAAAATTTCTACAAGTAATACTAAAAAAAATAAACATAAATATTAAACAATACATTATTTATATGGATAATGATTTTACAATGAAAACATCAACATTATAACTATTATTGAGAAGAGGTAACATCATTTCTCTTCTTGAAATGTCATTAAACATTGTGGAAATAACATATCTAATTCATGTATTTGAACTAAAATCTCTTTTATTCGTCATGGGAAACATCACTGGGTCTAGAAAGTTTTTGCATATGGCTTTAAAAAGAAGAAGAGTATTTTTAATGTGTGTCGTATGTTTTGAGGTAAAATAATAGGGAATGACACTAACATTAAATATTGTATCAAAACATGACAGTTATGTGAATTTAGTCAATTTAACTTAATATTAGTCTTTTACATGAGATTTTTTATTTTTTTAATACCCTTGTGGATGTTTTACACTAGATAAGAAAATGATAAATTGAAATTTTGACTACATCAGATGTTTTTTCACTAAAATGTCATTTTTATATAGAAAGAAAATCATTCACCTATACTAATCACATCATGTATAAAGATATCTGGAGATAGATTCATACCCATCAAATTAGTCATATGAATCAGTTTCCTAAATTATTAAGAATATAGAAGATCATTTTCAATGTTTTCAAAGTTTGAAATTTGTTAACATAACAATCAATTTTAAACTAAATATACACAATCATTGAGTCACAGTGGTTAAAAAATTCAACGAATTTAGGTGTGGATGATTACTACACGTCTCAATTGAAATATGGATCAATTCACAAGGTGCGAATTAAATACAATCCTCCACAAAACACTTCTTGAAATAATGTAAAAAAATATTTTAAAAAATACATATTAAAAAACTTATTTTATTAAAAACCAATATTAAATTAATCATCAACCAATTATTTTATAATGAATTATTTGGAAACATATTCATAAATTGGTGTATAAAAATAATGTAATAAATCATTTAATATTCCTCCGTCTAAAATAATAAATATTGCAACATATACCCCTAAGATGAAATTACTCTATAGAAACCTAATTCACTTTGTCTATTCAACAATATAATTGAGTGTTCTGATTCATTCTCCTCCACACTATACATTTCATTCATTCCCATAACTCAATAATTTTTTTGGTGGTATGGAGATTTACTCTATAATTCTGTGGTTGAAATGGAGTCATCATATTTTTAACTATTTTCAATGTTGTAATTCTCATCAATGAGAGGCATTGCATCTTTTATATAACATTATGATGTCAAATTTTAATCCTCATCAGATCGTCCCCTAAAAATTTATCATTTCATTTCGTGGTTCGAAACAAATCCACCAATTTTTGTAGTAAATCAACTATATTTCTTGAAATACTCTAATTATTAGCCTTACATGGGGAGAATAATGCTCATAGTACTGTAAGAAACATAAATTATATGGATATGAGTCTCAAAAAGACATAATGTAAAAATTATTTTTTAGGAGATTATGCTAATGAGGATGAAAATTTTACTTCATTATGTTATCTAAATTCGGATATGCCTCTCCTTTGTAATAATTACACCATTTGAACTAGTAATTAACATGAACCATCCATTTACACCAAATATGTCCCCATAAAAGATTCAAATGACAAGTGAAATGATAGAGTGAAGGGAGATAATGAAATTGAGAGGATGGAGATGGATGAATAAAAATACACAAATGTAGTGATGCACTGAATAGGGGTCTTGAGGTGTACTTTTTAATTTCAGTTGATGAGTGTATGTTAATAAAATTATTTTTTTTCATTTGATTTGGAAACAGAGTTAATGGTGATTTAATTTCGTTTTTACCCTTCACTTTAGTTATTTTTATCCAAAAAACAAATTAATAAAATAACTGGTTGATGTTATTTTAAATAATTTTATTTTTCATGAAAATATTCTTTTAAATAGGCCTTATTTTATTTAAAAAATGACATGGTTTATTATTAATGAATAAATAGGTTAATGTTTTTCTGTGCATCTTTTATAGTTACCTCGATTGGTATTTAATTTGAACGGGTTTCACACCATCCATCATAAAATACAATAAATTATATGTCACTTATATCCAATACTAGTGTCTTCAAAGGTTCACAATGAAATATAGATATATATATTTACATATTAATTTTCTTTTTCCATAAGAGTTATATTGGTATACATATTGTTAAATTTATTATATATATATATATATTTATATATATAAATTTTTATTTTGTTTTTATTGTATTTGTTTTTTTTACATGGGATTTACATTTCCATAGAGTATGTCATCTTGTGTTCATCTCTAGTGGGAGATTACGATGGTGTGAGTAAATAGGCATGTTGCATGGCTGTTCATTAGTGGGGGTGGCGTGGATTGTGGTTTCATATAGCCATGATTTACAAGATCATCTAAAACCATGAATCCCATCCAGTCTACCAACTGTGATCACCGGTACACTACCAATGAATTTTTTGATTTCCTATACCCATGATTTCTACCACCACATAGCACCTTTATCTTGTATCGGACTACGTAGCCTGTCGAGTTTCCATGCGGGGAGTGCCCCTTTGGTAGACCTTACTGATGTCGCACTGCTTCACCTGTGGGGATGCGAACCCGGTGTGGCTTCCCTCACCTCAAGCCATTAAAAACATTGTTTGATACATAGATAAATTAAGTGATTCTACCTAAATACAATATTATATATATATTATTTTTACAATTCTAAGAATATAATTATATATATATATATACTATTTATCATATTTAAATTTATCTAAATTTAAAATATGTTTTTGGATGTCTGTATATTTATAATAAATTTTTTATATTGAAACAAATTAATACAATGAATAATAATTTATAAAATATATTATTTATAAAAAATTATTATTCTTGTCAAATTTTCATAAAATTTAATTATTTAAATTTTTTTAAAAAAAATTATTTAAAAAAAATGTATATATAGTAACATAATTTTATTATTTTGAATGAAACATGAGTAAAAAATTGTTTGGTTATATATATATATTAAACATAATTATATATATATATATCTGTGTGTACCTAAATATTATATATAGACCCAAAATTATGAATGCCTAAAAATAATTTCTTATATATTGAATATGATAACATCATTTCTATTTACGAGAAAAATTGACGTAGAAAGAAAATTATTTTAGGAAGGCTGTCTAATATGAGTTAACTCATCCATGAGATTCTAGGAAGGTCCATAATGACATTGGCATAATGTAATAACAAACATCAATAAGATATATCTTAAGAAAAGAATAAAAACACTCCCACCATTTCAATGTCTATCAGATACATGTATAAATATATATATATATATTTAAAATATTTTTTAAATAAATTAATTCCATTATATGAATCTCAAAAATAAATATTGTATTGCTACTAAAAACCTTCATCAAACTGATAATTGTGTTACTAAATCAGGTTTCGTATTTATTTAATTGTTTTATATCAAAAACATACAATGATTAAACATTGGAATAAATATTTATTTATTGATTTATATGTAGACAAGAGGTGACTTACTGGGATTTCAAAAGCATGATAAAATTAAACGTTAAGTTAAAAATGGGGAATACACATAGATCGTGGTGTAAATTGATTGAGGAGAAAAATTTCAAAAAACAAAACCTAAATATCCAAAATAGTAGTTAAGAAAAAATGTATCCTAAAGAAAATAAAAATAGAATAAAAACTCAGAGGATAAATAAAGATCATAAAATCCAAAATATTATTCCCATGGATTCATATCTCCAAATGAAAAATATAGAAAAAAATGGAAGCTACAATGGAAAACACATGTCTACCTTTCCATGTATAACAAAACCCATGACCCACATATCCAGATCACGTTGGTTTTTACGGAAACAATAATATCAAGAAAACGAATGATGTATGATGAAGTTTGAGAAACTCGAAGAAGTGGGTTTGGTTGATTCGAGCATTGATTCATTAAGGAGAAGAAAAATCACTTGGGGGATTCTAGAGAGATATTATGATATTGTGACGAGTTCTTAACATATTGGATTTTTTAATTAAATCAGGACACTTTTATCACTGGTTATTATTTGAGCACCAATAAAAGGCATATTTATCATGGAATTATAGTAGTGATAAATCAATGAAATTATCATGTTCTAAAAAAGAACTGATATACCCTCATTTTTATATGTTTTAAAAAAGATCTAATAATGATATCTATTATACGAACTTTTTACTTATGGACTGATAAAAGAATTTTAAATTTAATTATAAATTAAAATTTTGTACATATATATATACATTATCTGTATATATAAATATACGTATAGTAAATATATTCCTTATTTAAATATATTTTTTAAAATTTTAATATTATTTAATTATATAATTATTGATTTATATTTTTCTAAATATTCATTAAAAACTAATATTAATGTCATTATATATATATATATTTTATATATATATTATATATATATATAATAAATTGATATGAATATAAATATTGTAAATATATTCATTATTTGAGTATGTTTGTTTATCAATTTAATAGTTATATATATATATATTTATCTATAATTACATAAATCCACATAAAAATATATATTTACTTATGATTTTAAATATATAATTTTATAAATATAGAATCTATATTTTTACTTATAATTATTTATAAATAATTATTTAACAATATTATTCTATAAGTATTTTTTTAACATTATTAATGAATATATAATTTTAAGTGCATTTTTTTTTAAAACGGGGTGAAATTGAATAAATTAAAAATAAGTATAGTTTAACAATATTAAAAAATGGTTTTGTTTTTTAATCATATTTCATATAAAATTGAATTAATTATATATATATGAAATAACTATAACACACATTAGATCTATGTTAAATGAAAAATCATACAACATTTAATTATATGTCCATTCCTCTACGAAATTAGTCTGCAATTTTAATTCATATTATTTTTTAATTAAAAATCATTATTCACTAAATATATTGAATAAATATTTTTTAATACGTAAATTATATTTATGTAGATTAATATATAACTATATATATAATATATAGTATTTAGTATCATTATCAATAATCATCTTATTCATAAAATGTTTAATATTTTTTTCAATTTACTTATTATTTATTTTAATTTGTTTATTTTTTAATTTACAAACTGATATATTTAAAAAATATTATTTATGAGTATTTAGTATTTATATACATAATAACAAACATATTCACTATTATCAATAATTAATTAATTAAAAAAATTGTAATATTTTTTTTAATAAACAATTTTTATTTATTTATTTATTTCATTTTATTTATTTTGGACTGTATCAGTGCTAAAAAATGATGATAATGCACTGATAAAGGGTACACATTTTTTGTGATGAATATAATGTGATGATAAACCATACCCTTGATTAGTGTTATAATAAATTTTGATGATGGGTTATTTTAATCCTATGATTATTTAGCACTAATAAAAATTCAATTTATCTGTGCATTATTTGTCGTGATGGTAAATACTTGCGCTCTTAACTACATTTTTTTGATAGTGAACAATATAATGTACTCATAATTATTGTACTTGTTTCGATGGGTGGATATTGTAATGTTTGAATACATTATCCAATAATCATTGTTACATCATCGTATTTAAATATCAGAGAACCCCACTTACAATTTCAACTGATCAATCATATCGTAAATTGGTGAAAAAAAATCATTATCGTCACTAGATTGATTTTTCGATAACAAACACACAGGCGAAGTGAATAGTAATTATTCATAGTAAAAGGAAACAGTGTCATCCAAGGAGACATGCTCAAGAATATATATATTTTATCAAGCTGTTCATCCATCTATGGCATCAAAACATTAATGTCAATCAGTTGTATGTGAAAAAGGGGGAAAGAAAATTTATTAGTACTACAAAGTAAATCAATTGATAAATAATCCTCTCTTAACATTGATAACAAAAGATATCAGTGGACAACACATTTTTGAACACAATTTTTACTAGAGGGTGACCACCAATAAAATAATCCCACTCTGAATCGAATTAAAACATTGATATCACTTTAAACAACATTGTACAAGAATTTATGATTACACTTGATCAGGGGTCACATTCTTGTTCAAAGTCATGGTACACACCAATAGGTGTTGCGAAAGTGACTTTTCAGGGATAACAATCAATCCGGGATTTATTTTCAATTACCCAACCAATAAAGAAAAATATGTACCGATATTTCATGTTGAGAATGATAAATTTCCACAAATGCTCAACATATGTTTGAGAGAAAACAGAAGGTGGGAGATGGATACCCTTCACTCCATTTGTACCAAATGTTTTATTAATATCCATTTTATAAGATAAATTATCAATAGAAAAATTTATAAGATTAAAGATACATGTTTAAATAAAAAAATTTAATGAAGCTGTATCAAATAGATTAGTCACTATGGATGAAGCTATAGTGATGGAACCTCTCATAGTCATTAGACTAGTATCCTCTTCCTTAAATGAATCTTCCAGTGTGTGCAGAAACTTTATGGAATATTCTAAGGGATGGAACCCTTTTGTACATGAAGCAGCATATTTTTCATTGTTTTAGAAGGTCCATACAATCTTGTGCCACTATGGGAATTTTAATAAACATAGAATAACCTCTACATGTGTTTTTAGTATCCGAATGATCCAAAATTCATGGGTGCAGTTGTGAAAACCCACTATTAATATTGTGGATTACCAGAATAGTAATGCATTAAATGAAATTTTCTAGGTACTGATGAGGTTTTAGAAAAATCAATCCATTGAGAACCTCTATTGGAGTCATCATGATTACATAATCCATTAGATTAATGCACATTACCACTAGGATATAAATAATCTCTTGAAAACTCTAACTTACCTGTCAGGTCCATCTCGACCATCATGGCTCTATCACGCACATCAGCATAAGAATGAATCATTTTCATGAAATCATTAGTGTTTATATAAAGTCAAACTCACAACCTCATCCTTTTATCCTTCATATTCTCAATAAATAATATCTTATGTTAAAAATACACATGCTTAGAAAAGTCATTTTAATACTCCCTCATGGTCCTATCATCCAGCTCGAGCTTGAAGAACTCAGTGGATATGTCTAACAGCATTGAATCTGGGGATAATTGGTCGGTGAAATGAACCATTATGAATTTACACTCTAATAACCTTAGATTAACTATCATGACTATCATGTTACACTATCTCTTATTGGTATTTACAACACTAAGGTGGAATACATCTCATTAATTTCATCCAGGTCTCCCAAACCCAAAAAAATTGTCCATTATCCTTAACCAATCATCTTCCTCTAAAGGGTAATTTGATACATAGAAAATTTTTTGATTCTAGCTATAGAGATCATTTGAACTAATCATGAAAAAATAAAAATGAGTTTACATAGATAGATACTGAATGAGAACTAGAGGTGGTTCATGTCCCCACACATCGATTATGTGCGCAATCACTCCATCTAGAATCAGGCCCACAATAAGATTTACCCACTATGGATTTGAAGAAATAACATCATGGATATTATTCACATGGATTCAGGGATGCATGATTCCACACAACTAATTTAAACAACAAGGAATACATTTGATTTACCCTCAGTCAAAACAACAAGGTGGAAACCCCAAAAATGCAGAAACAACTTTTTAATTTCAATCTAACCAAATAAAAATAGAAAACAGAATAGAACTACTCCTCAAGACATCTTTTCATCACCACCCCTGAAGAAATAAGGTCCATTACTGTGAGATATAGAACAAATTAGAATGAAACTACCTACTTTTCTTGAAGAAGATTTCCTAAATTAATATTGACATTAAGAAAATAATTTTTAAATTCATTGATATCACATTTTCATGAACATGACTGTGTACACTAGTATCTCGACAACAAATACAATGATGAAGAATCGTGAAGGGATTTTATGATCCCCATATGATTTCATATAGAACCATGCATCTACCAAAATTGAAGTGGGAATTATTTCCTTCACTAACAATGAATATGTATACGATACAAGTATATAATTCATACAAAAGACTCACCACTAGGAGAACTATACTATAATTCAACATTCCTTATAACAAATTCCATGATGATATGATGTTTAGAATGTTGTAAGTCATAACGTTCCACTTGAAATAACTCACTAACAACCTACTAATTTAATGTTGTCTAATACAAATCAATAATCAAAATTTATTTTAATACTACATAAAAAAAATAAAATTCCTTTATCCATTTGAAATATTCAAATTTTTAATATAAAAACTATAATGGGTTATTAATCGTAAACATGAATATTCACCAATATAAAATCATATTGTTTCATTAAAAACCCATTTCGTGCTATTTTTTTTAAAAAAAAGCATTTGAAAATAATTATCAATTTTCACTAAATAATTTATTATTATGTTTAATAATATAAATTTCAAAAAATTCCATTAATTTCATAAATAAAATAATTTCAATGGATTTAGGGTTTCTAATTATTTCCCATCAAAAATCATTTCCTCCATTAAAACAAAAATTTAATATTCATCATTAACACAAAATACAATGTTCTAATATTGAAATTTAAATCTAACAACATTCTATTAACATGTCATATTTTACGGAAATTTTGGGTTTTCAAATTTCATGTCCAAAAAATTAATTTAAAACCCCAATTCAATGGTTTTGGATTCTTCCAAAAAAACTAATTGAATTCCATTAAACCAAACACAATCAATTTAATTTTATTTTAATAATTTTTATTAAATAAAAATATTTAGGGTTAATAAAAATTGGGCATTATAATGGTACCACCTACCTCAGGATCAATGAATCTCAAATCCTAATGTTGTTCACAGAGAACTCCAATGCAGAATAATAAAAACATATATATCTGAATTAATCCTATGATTAGATCCAAAAAAATGTTTATCATATCTAAAAACCAATTCAGAGATTCAGAGAATGGTATGGTGAATATGGGATACCTTTAAAAAATAAAAACAAAAAACGAAACCTACAGGTTGATGATCGAAGTTTGTTCCTCAAGATTTAGATATTTTCCTGGAGGGATCAGAGGGGAAAATCATTCATGGGAGGTCCAAAAATTAGAGAAACTGATATTAAGTCTTACTAGTCCATTTAGGTCCAATGAAATATGTTCGAGATATTTTAATTATATTTTGGAATATGTTAAATCCCATCAACATGGTATCCTAGACCGAGGGGAAAAGTTTAGTCAAACTATGTGAATGACATGAACATATTATTAAAGGGTTTCATTGTTTCTCTAGAGTGGGAATATATTTTTGGTTAATCATTCACAATCTATTTGATGCCCAATACCCAATTTTATCATTATTATGTATCCGGGAACATGGTTTGGAAAATCATGCAAGAGACCACAAACATCAAAAAACAATAAAATATCACCTAATGTAACCCAAAGCAAAACCCAACCACTGAAATATCAACATATATGGTTAGGTATTCATAAAAACATTAACATAATGTTACAATTAATGTTTGATATTTATTTACATAATCCTCCTTCCATAGAGTATGACATAGGATGGAATGTGTAATGACCCGCCATTTCTCATTGGCTTGAGTGCACAACGAGTCATTAATAGGCCTTAACTGACATCCCCATGATGCCAAAGGATGGAAATAGATGATGAAGTGTTTCAAATACAATTGTGGGATGATTTACCCTTTATGTAATACACCAATGAACCAAAAAACTATAACCAAGAATTTAATCTATGATTATTGAACATTTTAATGACATATAAGCAACTTCATTTAAGTCAAACACATCAATGTACATAACAACAGATAAACAACTCAAGGATCTCAAAAGTCACCAAGACACCCTCCATGGCCCCACACCAAGCTCTATGCTCCAAGAAACACCACATCACCCTAGAATCACCATGAACTAATGGAAATGAGAATCCTTACAATTACTAGTGTCTAGGAATATGACTTCTACTAAATCAACAAAGTGGAAAAGTAGATGTGAGTATAAAACACATTTGGTTTTCTCCCAACGACTTCCCTAGAAACTCTACTTGGAGATAAGAGTAATCAATAATTATATAAGAAAATATATATTAAACAATTTCTTAAATGCAGTTTATAAATAAGTATAAATGTGTTTCTAAAACCTTTCATTACCAATACCAAATAAGTGAAATTGAAAACAATTTTCCACCAACATTGTTTTCCATGAAAATAACCAAACAATCTTTACAACCATTTCCCAATATCCATATATCATCATACCCAACCATTTCCCAATCCCATGTAACCAACCATGCATGCTACGTTGTGACAATTCAATACTCATGAATGGTTTCTTGTCTATCTACAAATTCATTACAAGGTAATATTTTCCCATGTGCCATCAATCCTTTGGCACCGAGCACAAGGTCATATTCCAACCAATCCCCGTATATGTAATTCCCATTTTCCATTAAACCTATGGCACCAAGAACATGTTAATAATTCAACTAAGACACATATATGTCACATACATGACATATTTTAATGGTATTTTTTTCTTTTAATTTACATCCATGCTTTTTTTAGGGGTTTCCCAAGGTTTTAGGGGGGAATAGATGTGTATTCATGAATTCAGCCAAACCGTGAGCCCAATTCCAGATTTAAAAATAAAATAGTGTATCTTTTATAAAATTTTCATTTTTTCAAAAATTTTCATTGATTTAAAATTCGTACTTGGCCTCCATTAAAATATTACAACCGCCATGTTAATTTTGATCTTTTAGAAATCCATAACCAATGTTTATTTGGGTTTATATCTAAGGGGTTGGGGCTGCCCAAAATCCCAATTCCTGTTTTAAAAATAAAATTTGATTATGTTATAACTTATTCAATTTTTGTGATTTTCCGTTGATTCAAAATCTCAACCAATCACAATTAATGCATACTAGTGAATGAACTCTCTACCCCCTCATTGGAGCTCTGGTTAATCGCGATTTAGTGCTGAACTTCTTAGGCTTCCTCAAATCGTCCAGATTTGATGAGGTAAATTCATTCTTTCATAACTCTCTCAATTCTCAATATTTTTCCTCCATTACAACTCCTAAATTAACTAATTAAAATTGTTAGAACTAACCCTTAATGTTGGATATTTTAAATTTCATATATAGGTGTTTTGGAGTTATTACTTCAAGATACTTCAAGTAAATGAGTCCTTTTCATTCCTCTTTCAATCAACTTATGGTTTCATTAATTGTTATTAGGGAATATTTGATTATCATTTAGTTTCTTAATGACCATAAACTAGGTTTTCGAACCTAGGGTTTAACTTTGGGATTTCATGGCCAATTCCTGTGGTTTTAGGTTTGATCCAGGTCTCTCTTGGTGTAGCGGGGGTGGGATTTGATTTTCGCATGAAGATTCAAGTGTTTTTGCTACTTTGGTAGGTGATTCAATTTTGAGTGAATTTTTTGTGAATTAGATGTATGTGTTAATGGTACATTGATATCTATTTCATTTTTATGATTCTGTAAAAATTGGTTTTAGTTTCATTTATAATGCAAATGAATTTTAAGTTCCAATATTTGATGAAATTGGGGGTTTTTTCATACAAATCTTGTATTGGTTCATTTTAGGATGACATATAATTTCGTAGATAATTTTATTAAAATTTATTAGGACTGAAAATAATGTTTTTAATATTTATTCTTTTTGTTTGTTGCTAGAAAAGTTTGTTGAAATGGTGTTTGGGAAGCAAATGGGCTTTAAGTGGCATGTTTGTGTGAAAATTGTGGTTTATAAAACATATAACTTCATGGTTCACATTGGTCTACCCCATTACTGAATTGCTGGTTTTATTAAAGGGTATTGAACTGATATTTTGTTTTTATGACTTAAAATTGTTCACATAGTGTGAAAAGTGGATATTTTAAAGAGCATTGGGTGCCAATCAATGTGATGTTTTGAGAAGTTGTTTTATGGAAAATCAAAATATTTTATTGTGTGTTTTAAATGGTATAAAATGCGTGTAGATACTGTAGTATTTTCTTGTGACCATTAGTGATATTTTATATGAAAAATTATGTGTGTTGTTTTCTGAAATTTTTTGAGCACAAAGGGGAATCCCGGATACTTAGGTGGGCGGATATATACTAGTACGGCTAGTGGACCAGATGGGTTGTGTCCCTATTTCACTATGAAAATGGATAACGACAACTCTAACTATACTATGTGGATGATATTTTGGGACCACTAGGTTATGGGTATGTTCCCTACTAGTGGATCATGCATGGGAAATGATTGTGACTTGGATACTTTACACAGAGGTATGAGATACATAGGGCCTGAGACTATCTAGTTGCCTAGGGGTGTTCCCGGTTTTGGTGCTCATTGTATTTGTTGTATTTACCCTTGTTGTGGGGTATTTTTGGAAGTACATTATAGTCACTCACATGTCTATTTAATTTGTAAACATTCTGAAATTCTCAGATTGAAAACTGTTTTCATTTGAATGTTTCATTTCTTCGAATTTTAACACGGGTTGCCCTTTTGTATTAAAATTTCTTATTTTGTTCACATTGTATTGCACGCTCTTTGGAATCATATGGTGGTATCCTATTGGGCTTAGCCTCACAGCCTACTTACACCCCTTGGGTGTAAGTAGACCTTCTTATACTGGACTTAGGTAAAGGGAAGGCTATGGGTGATGGCTGTTCAGGGTGTTAGTCCCCATCGTTGGGCAGGAGTTGCGGAGAAGGCTTGCTGGTGATGAACCCCATGTCTTGTGGAGTCCATGGGGATGTATTTTTGTTGTCATTATTTTTTTTGGACCACATTAGGTGTCTTTAAACATATTTATTCAGATCTGGTTTTGTTATGAATTGTTTATCATGAAAATTTCATATTCTAATAATTGATTGTTTTTTATGTTTTATGCTTTCATACTCGGGTAAATCGTTCCCATACCAGATTTGTTTGATACCCGGGCACTTGTTCCAACCCGTGGGGATAGGGAACGCCCTTCGGGCCTTGCCACAGGCTGGGTTTGGTGCCGTTAATGGTGGTGACCAGATCTGGTTCATGATAATATATGAAATATGAACGCACAACACATATTCCCAATGATCAAACCAAAATAATCTTTTCAATAAGAACACTTTTTTATTGAAAACTATTACGATAAAAACCATTTCAATTCCAAACCATTTCAACTACAAAAAATTTAAATTAATGCACTATTTTTTATTGAAAACCATTTCTAATGAAAATAACTTTTTCATCAACCATTTACCATTTCCAGAAATTCCATAATTTAAAATTATCAATTTAAATTAAATTCCCTTTTTCACAACTATTCACCAAGATCACACAATTTCACAAAAACCATAAATCATCACAAATAAAAGTTTTTCAATAAATTTCACAATCAATAATACAATTTTAATAAAATCCAATAAATTCTATAAATATGTGTTGAGATTGAAGCCTCCTACCTCGAAGGTCATGATGAATGATTAACAACCGACAGAGAACACATAAGAATGTAGGTCGATTCTGCAAAAGCGACCTTTGATATCTTATACTAGAATGATCACAACTCAATATTGTAATATTTGGAATCCATAAATGTAGATATAACCAGTATAGGTTCATATCTGTGAATGAGTGGAGATCAGATAAGTATATCTAAGAAGATATAAGAAATCATGACAAATCCATAAAGAATGGTGACATACCTCAAGAATCAGACTCGAAATCACCATGGGAAAGCTCCAGAATGGCTTCAACTCTTTTGGTAGGGTTTATCCAGCCTTATAGGGATAGTAATATCTAATTAGGGTCACTTTTAAGCAAAAAAGAAATAAATAGAACAAAAACAAGAAATCTCCTAGAAAATAGGATCTAGATTTGAATTCTGTGCAAGATTTGACGACACGGTTTGTGCCAACCGTGTATACATCATGTGACCTTTATTATTGTCCCAAAACTCCTTATAAAAACCCCAATATATCCCATTATTAAACTTTACCCTTTTACGGAAACACATTTTTATGGAAACATAATTCTTTATGGAAACACCCCAATATATGAAAACAACCTACAATATGGGAATATCCAAATATATGAAAACAACCAACATTATGGGAATATCTGAATTTATGGAAACAAAAAACATTATTGAAACATCCATATTAATGGAAACACTCTATATTATGGAATCTCACTATTTTATGGAAACACTCTATTTAATGGAAACTCTCTATTTTACAGAAACTCTCTATTTTATTGAAACTCCCTATTTTAAAACACAACAAATACAAAAAACGCGAGGAAAGGGGTTATGTACCCATAACCATGAGGTACTAAATTCTCCAAACCATTGGTCTTTCCATATTTGGAATGTAGAAAACCCCTGATAGAAAAAAATATTTCTGACCACTCCTCTTTCATTTCCTTCTCACGTTCCTAAGGATCTTCCTAAATCTGACCATGTTTCCATAAAACCAGCAGTTAGCCGATGCTTTTCCCACGCAATACTTTCTCTTTTCTATCAATGGTCCACAAAAGAATATGTACCAGTGATGCATCCAATTCCTCCTCTACATGATCCCATCTGATCACATGGTCCTAATTAGGGTGATACATTATTAATTCGGATATAGGGAACACATTCTGCACCGAATTAAACTATGGTGTTAATGCTAACCTATATGACACCTCTCCAGCTTGTTCTAGTTTATCAAAAAAGGCCAATTTATCTTAGAGATAACTTTCCCTGCTTCATGAAACGATGATTTCAAACCTTGGATTGATCCTCAAGAAGACAATATCACCCACAACGAGTCATTACTATGCCTTAAGCGACAACCCCAAGATTCCAAAGTCTATAAATAAATATGGAAGGGTTTCAAATAAAAGAGGGGGACGATTTACCCTTTAAGGATAAATCCAATGAACCAACCAACCATAAAAAAACATTTATTATATGATGCATGAACAATTGAAAGACATCGAAGAAACATCATTTAATTCAAAGACATAAATGTACTCAACAGTGGATAAACAACTCAGGACTCTAAAAAGACACAAAGACACCCTCCATGGCTCCACACCAAGCTCCATGCTCTATGTACCACCACATCACCCAAGAATTACCATGAAACACATCATTGATCCACATCACCCATTAAGGAATAACCCAATGAACCAACAACCCATAACCAAACATTTATTATATGATGCATGATCAATTGAAAGGCAGCTAAGAAACCTTATTTAAGATGGACACATCAAAGTACACAACAACGTATAAACTACTAAAGACTCTCAAAAGAGACCAAGACACCTTCCATGGCTCCACACCAAGCTCCGTGCTCCAAGAACCATCACATCACAAAATAATCACCATTAACCACTAGAAAGTATATGTTGGTTCTCGATGTTTATTTACTTTTCATTGATATCCATTAAAAGTTATATATTGGCTCTTGATGACCATAATTGTGAGTTTCTGAGTACAATTTAACAACTAGGTCCCATTTACTGCACAACCACCCCGCCTTTACATGGTCGTCGGGTCCTGACCCACCAAGTACCGCCAGTTTCTCCACAGACATGTGGTCCCCACACATTGGCCCACCCACATGCACAAACGGGTAATCTGACTAATGAATGTCCCCACAGGACCACACATGTCTTTTCCAATGAGTTTTGTCCTCTCTCGCACACACCCTGGAAAACTTCCCAGAAGTCCACCCATCCTGATCACTGCTCAAGGCCAATCATTCTTAACTATGGAGTTCTAATCCGGCAGGAACCCGAAAAGGAAGGCGCACCTTATTGACATGAGTCATAACATTTTATTCGTTTTTCCCATTATTATTCTATGGTTTTACAATAAAAAAGGTGTGATGGAAACATTCTAATTAATGGAAACTCTATATTATGAATACTCTACATTCTATGGAAACACACTATTTTATGAAAACTCTCTATATTATGGAAACTCTCTATTTTATAGATACTCTCTATTTGAGTACACAACCAATTAAAAAAAGTGTGGAAGAGGGTTATGTACCCAAAACCAGGGGTACTAAAGAATGTGTGATGGATTTTAATTTCTTAATATACATATAAATAAAAAAATTATGTTGTTTGATTCATTCCAAAAAAATGAATTATTGTATATATAAAATATGTAACGCTTTTCATATGAAGTGTACTCCAATTGGCCTTAATTTTAGGTGTATGATGGTTTATCTACATGAGGATTATTTTAATCACTAGATTATTATTTCAATAAATAAAATTTCTAAATCGAAATGAATAACCCATATATAGTCATATTAGGTATTAAAAATTAGAATGTTCCTGACATTATGAATCCTCGTTAAGACCGATACATTCATTCTATGTTTCATTATTTATTTTCTATGGATATATTTGTGTTTCATGTGAATTTAAATTTAAAATATAATCCATAATATGATACTCCTTAAGAATTGATTCAAATCATCTACGATCAGTTCAATTCAACATTAATGCTAATTTTACTCTGATATAGTCATGTAAAATGTACACTATCATGGTTAATGAAAATTAAATCAATATTATATTAAATTTTTTATAATAAATTTATATAATAATTTTACAGTAATCTATTCCATAATTATTGGCATAAGTGAGGGTAGTACACTTTTCCTTGTGTCTAAATCCATCTGATAGAGAATTATAGTGGTGATTAAGATGTAACGAATAAATATAGAATTTTTTTAGTAGGATTGTCAAATGAATTCAATCCAATATTGATATTTGATATTCTATGAATCACAATAAATTCTATTTTAACCAATACATTCTATAATTCTTTTAATTTTTTTGGCATATAGGTGGTCACATATTATTATTTCCTCTACATAAACAACATTAATATATTGTTACATTATATCGGTAGCATGGGTATGTATATAAAAATGTTATTACTCATTAATGGAAGCACTGCCTTGTTAAAAATCCCATTTTTCATTTGGATTATGAGCTTCAGCATGTAACAAAACTTGTTTTCCTCTACATTAGGTGCATCCTCATGTTGAGAAACATGTTTCTTACCAAGATTTGGTGTATTTTAATATTCATAATCAATTTTCTACAAAAAAAATTATTATTAAATATATATTACATAAATTTAGTTGTGAATATATAATAATATGAGGTAACATAGTTTATATTAATAAAATCACATGAATGTTAAAATCCCTTTTTATAATAAATGTTAAATTGATTTGACCCCTTTCTTGAAGATATGAATAACATAATTTTGACCTCTTATGACATAAAATACCACATTTAAATTTGGGATTTCATTAAATGATTGTGAAATACCAATGAAGAGTCATCCATCATTGAATTTAAATATGAGCCTTCAGTGGATTGGGTTGATAATATAAAAATTAACCACTTTCTACTTGCAGGATTTGAAAAATAACTTTAAAACAAGTGATTTCATTGAAAATATTTGATCTATGTTCCCTTCCTTATTGAAACCTACATTATCAATTCAGAATAAATTTTTTTTAATTACACTCTATTTTATCAACCAAGATTCACTAAAATCTCTTAACATAAAATTTTCTATAATCCAACACCCATTTTTTCTAAATATGTAAATGGATGAAATATTTAAAAATATTGAATTAAATTCCTTTGTAAAAAATAAATGTATCTCTTCATCCATATGTGTAGATCCAATCTTTTTATAGTTATTTATTTATTATGTATCTTTTTATATAATTTTATGAAAATAATTACATAACCATTATTTCATAATATATGTAGACATGCACATCCGGCTTGAAATTAATGTCATTAAAAAATGAATTCAAATTTTAATAAGAAAACTCAATTATTTGTTCTCCAAAACATCCAATAAACTATAGATTATGTTTATTTGATATCATTCACTCATTACATGATTGATTCAAATTCCATTGAATTAATTAGTCGGATTTTACATTTTGTTAATACTATAATCTAGAATAAAAAATTTATGGTGTAACTACTCCTACTTTGTATTAGTAATTATGACAAAATTTAATTTGAAAATTCATTTCCCCACCAGATCCCATTGATATAATATTTTTCATGACTAATTAGTTCCACATCAGACTCATAGTTGTTATAAAATGAAAAAATTTCTACCTAAATATATCATGACGCAATAAAACAACATAGGATACTTAACCATATAATATAACCTTATAAAATAATTGTATTATTTTCAATGGGATGCATATATCTATAATGTATAGGACCACATATTCAAATTTTTCTAACCAAATAAACCATCTAATAAACCGTTATATCAAAAAATTAATGTGGAACAAACATCTCCAATTCAGATAATATGAAAACAACATCCTTTTCCACGACTGTATATTTCAAAATCTCTATTTTTGAACTTTATATTGAATAAGAAACATGTATTGGATAATATATTATTTAATTTCATAGGATTAATTCAATAAAAATCTACATGCATTAGAACATGAATTAAAATATGCAAATCAATTTTTGGGGCCATTAACAATAAATTAGTCCTTGACATGATAATATTTATATTTTATTAATACGCATCTAGATCCATTACATCAATCACTATTTTGAATAAATAATTTCTCTCTTATACGTAATGAGTATTTGATGGTGGATGAAGAAAATATAACATTCACCCTTCATTAGCAACAAATTTTCGTGTATCCCCATGTCAATCATTTCCACACGAGGCTAAAAGTCATCCGAAAATATTATGAGTGAATTTAGTATTTTTTTGAAATGGGACTATCTCATAAATAGTTTTCCACATTCATGAAATCATGAAAATATATGTAGTACAAAAAAATAAATTATGGAATTTATGAAAATGATAATGTTTTCCAACTGTAATTCACAAGTATTTTCAGAGATGGGCTACCAATGGAAATTACCATATATTATAAATTTTCAAAAAAATATAACTTATTAGTTTAAAAGTTTCATTAACATATTTTTATCTACCATGGAATGATGTCATCTAATATTAGTATTTATGTCGTTAGGGTATAAATAAACGATGACCTAGAATCATAGTCTTTGTTGAATATTTTGACCTAACTAATTATACACCTTGTTCACAAATGTGACATCCTTGAATTCCATTTATACTATATCGTAATATATATCCATAAGTAGGAAATTATTTAATCATCCGAAAAACATATATTTCAAAATGATATATTCAATTTAGAATGAATCATAAAACATGACAACAAATTCACACACTCAATTACAATATTCTTCCAATGGATCCAAATAAATATCAATATCAATTCCCAATTTATATATTATTTAATACTAATATAAAACCATGATGTATTTTTCCATCTTACATAAACAAGGAATAATGTAATAATATCCCAAATAACAATACAAATAATGTTTGAACAATTTGAAAACCAAAAGGATTCATACTGTTAATAGATTACAGAAATTCATATTTCATGAAACATTATAAAGTTAGGATACTCATGATAAATATTATTTCACTAAAGAGATACTATTGGGTGCGGTATTTTTCTATATTTTTTATATTATATATATAAATCTCATGTCAATTTTCTTGAAACATTCTCACCTCTGTATAGGTGCCTAAACCATGGATTGATATAAAAGTACCAAAAAATCAAAGTAATTGATTCTTTATTCTTATATCATGATTAACCATACATTAAGAATTTTTTAACAAATTCATAGTTTTTTTAAAATACAATACAATCATTTAGACTTGCATGTGTTCTTCCATTGAACATACACATTAAACATTGAATTGGATTAGTGTTATATGTATGGTGAGGATGTTTATAATATTCTATGATCATATCATTCAATAGAGAATTTTGTTCAGTAATGATTGTTTCAATCCATACTTTTTGAACTTTTACACTCTATAGCTTCACTATGTTATACAATGATGTATATTTATTAAAACTAGTATATTATTTTCTATAAAAATCACGATAACATGTCATATATTTTTGGGTGATCATGATGTTAGTCACCAATTGTTATTTTCTATTCCTCCATAAAATATTCACCATCATTGCACCTAGAATCATATATTCTATATGTTCTATATCAATGTTAACATTTTTAATAAAACAAATATCAATAAAACATCATGTTATCTCTATCGGTTGCTATATTCAATTTATACCTTTGTTTAATATCACATTTATTAAATTTATCTCTATCATTATAGATCAAGTGTTATTTTAAAAGATCTCAACTATTTTTTATTTAATAATAACAGTTTAATCATAGATAATGTATTTTGTAACGGTTATATTCATGATATTTTTAAAATTTTATGAACCTTATATTCATAATCATTTTTCATCTGATTATCATCCATCATTTTTTTATTCATTAAAATCCTATTTGATTCAATAATATTAATATTTAATAAAATGAATAAATACATATATTGTATGAACTTATAACCCTTAAAGGTTATTCTTAAGAAATTATTTATGCTACATAAAAATAGTTTTCAATGATAATAAGGGATACATGAAGTGTATTGATATTTATTTTTAGTGTCATAAATTATTAAAAAAAATTAATGTTTGATGTATATAATATTAAAAATGATATAATAAAACTTTCATCAATTCTAATATAAGGATATCGAGGATGGGAAATTTAGATTTTCTAGGTGGGAGTAATGAAATAGGGAGGGGTTGATGTTCATAGATTTCATCACTTGGAAAATGTTTGTACAAGTGGTGTTTCTATGTTAGGATACATCGAAGGTGATGTTGATCATTTATCATATAACGAAAAATTAATTATGGGATAACCTTCCTGCCGTGAGAACAATACATTTAATGAGTCTTTGGAAATCAATTGGGTATAAAGAATAAAATTGTAGGTTTATATCAATTGGATGAACTAATAATGAAAACATAAAAAAGTTCAAAATGATGTCATAAAAAATATAATGGGGATGAGAATTAATTCAATGGGTCTAAGGGAAATAACTCATAAAAATGAAAGGCTCACATAAAAACTGGACCAAAGGATGGGGTATGCAAGGTGAAGTAACTACTATGAGTGGAAATTTATAGACTCTATCCTATGAGGAAATGGAATATTGGTTATGAAAATCCCATTATTGTAACTCTTACTAAAATTAAACAACATTTGTACACATTAAATTTTAGGGGAGAGGACATTATTTCTAATTTTAAAGAGTATGTTCAAATTTAATTTATAATTTAATGATAAAAATTTGATATTTTTTTAAAAAAATGTATGTATATCTGAAATATTATGTGTTTTCAACCAAGGATGGATGTCCTCCAACCTAACAAAATACTCTTTAGATATACCAAAATAGGAAATCAAATGATCCACCTAAATACCATTTAATTTAATAAAAGATTATTAAAATTTTAATAAGGGGCTAAAATATTGTAAAATATAATATAAAATTAGACTATAACCATTGGTATAATCCCCAAACTATTTTTATAGTTTATAAAAATGGTTTGGGGTACTGTTGGATTGTCAGTCATTTGTATAGACCTATAACAATTATTTTGAGAATCTGTTATAATAGTCGGGCTATAAGGACCACTTTGAAGCCTTTGGTACATGTAATAGGAAATACCTATACCAATAGATTTCAAAACTAGTTGTATATGTAATTCAATAAAAAACTCTTTTGGATTTTATCCCTGCACCTCTGATTTATATTTCTAACAACTAATCACTATGCTACAATGTTTTTTTGGAATAATATTATGATAAATATTTTTATATATGATTATGTTTTTTTTCTGTATTATTTTTTTTATAATAGAATTCATTATAAAAATTAATAGATAAAAAAAAGTTTTGAAAAACAGAGGTTTGGGACTATACAAATGGTTTTGTAAATCATTTTTGAGGTATTTTATATTTTGGGCCTTTATTAAAGGTTTTGGAAAAAGAATTAGTATAGGTTCAATAAATGTATGTTATACCAATGGTTCTAACCATATATTTGGAATAACCATCACATATACATTTTTTTGGAATAAATATCGAGATGGTGTCATTTTATAAATGATATGACAATAAATTTAGTAATACCTTTAGTACAACAATTACTTATACTAATGTTTGTTTTGAAACAATTGGTTTTGTGTTATATGACTGATTTTATACCGATGAAACGATATTGAATGTAATAATTGTTGAACAATTAACACATGGGGTATATGATTGTATATACATTCATCAACAAATGTTGCTTCCCATATCAGAAAAAAAGACTGACCAATAGCTGCATAAGTTGGGATAACCAAACATGAAATAAATTTTTTCCCAAAAGTAGATATCTAGTAATGTTTGACAAATAATTTTTATATGTTCATTTCATGGAACTTACACCAATTGATTTACCAAAACAGTTGGTATATGTCCATTGGTATAGCTACAATTTCTGTTATTATTGAAAATGGATTGAACCTTTATAACAACTAGGTTTAAGGACTATAGGCCACACTATGATGCATTATTATCCTTAATAATGATAATATAGTCTGATTCAATGATGATATTTTTCCATTATTTATCAATGAATAACATAAATACAATGAATAATGGATGGTCTTCAGTCGTGGGTGTATCCCAAAAAGAATGTATAGTAATATTTTAAGTTATGATAATTCAACCCATATGATCACGTACTACAAGAACCATTACAATTGAACCTATTTTGTAGAAATCTACAAAAATATTAATTTTATAAACATTGGATCATGGGGTATACTCATATATAATATAGAAGATTATAAGTGGCCATTAATCTGATTCTCATTAAGCTTTCAAATATCCTTCCAATATATAGAATGCATGATCTAAAAGGATTCAGACAATTAATTCTTGTTAAAAATAAAGAAATATCACCAAAACCATATAAACCATGATATGTTAAAGTGGTAGTGCACTTTATATGTGGGTATTGAAGATGATATATTTGATAATAAAGACACAAAACCATTAAATAACTCCAAAATACTATTTGCATTTGGGATCAATGATTTTCATTTGTTCCTACCAACTTGATGGTAGAACATTGAATGTATAAGATTTTCTACATCACATATGGTTAAGGTTATCCAATTATCCTATATTATATGTATTTATATCAGTAAATAATTTAAATGGAGTTTTCCCATATATAATTCCATTAAAATGTTCTAACTATGGTCAGGACCATTATGTGCCATATGCCTTACTACTAGTCATTATTTTTCTATTATCTGTATTCTATGGGATAACTTGTACTAATAATTCCGCACATAAAATCCCAAACATTTATTATTAAAATATTTTTTTCTTTTTTCCAAATCATTTGATCATGGAATACTCAGAATAACCCTCTAATCCCTTTTCATGAACTAAAAATCCTATTAATCAAAACACAATCTGTTATCAACATCATTCAAAATGGAAAATAAGTAGCATCCTCCCAATCATAAATGTTTAGGGATGTGTCTATCCTCCGACATTTAAAAACAATAGATGGGACCCTCCAAATCCATCCATTTTTTTCATCTTAAATCTTCCAATGTAGTCCCTTTCGTAGAAGAACACCCAGTCAACATAAGAATTTCTATAAAAATCTGGGGCGATGGATATAAACTATGTCACAAAATCCAATGAGGGTAATATTTTGATTCAATAATTTGACTTCATTGGTATACATGGATATGAATTGGGTGTTTTCATTTAATTTATAAAATATAAATATTGATCATGTGCACGTATTGACAACCAATACATCCACATTTTTTAGGGACTCATAGAATATCCCAATCCAATTAATGAACTTTTCCCCTGTCATTCATACTCCTCCATAACAGAGAAAGGTGAGATTTTATTTGGTCTATCACAAAGTATGTTATATTATATATATACATATTATTAATTGGAACTGATTGAGAAACATACATTAAAAGTGCTTCTTTCCATACTGTTGAATCCTTATTAAAATTCCATCAGTAATTTATTTTCTAAATTTCCAATGATTCTCGATAGAACAACTCATTTAGTTTGAAATAAATATAGGTATCCAAATATATTTATTATTATTATCGAGAATTTGAATAGATGATTATTTGAAATAGATAATTCTTTCTATAATCTGTCACGCATGTGTTAATGGGCAAATTTTATTTGGAGTAATTAACTGATTATCTAGATGGTTTGTCCTATAATTTCATAAGTTGTAAAATTGATATTCATTCATAAAGGGATTACTTTTAAAAAAAGAAATCTACCATTGGAAAATAAGAATGGGAAATATGTGGAATTCATCTGTAAACATTCCGACCAGAATTTTGTTGTCTTTAACATCCATAAAAATTAAATTAGAAATAAAAATACAGCAATCAAAACACAAAGGAAAGGGGAATGTGCATCCCCCTATCCCAACCCACTTGTAGGGGAAACACATTAAGAGAAATTACCCTTCATAAATATCTTGAAGGATACTTAAGAATTATTTTTGATGTTAAATCAGCTGAAGATTAATATTATATTTCACCGTTGATTTAAATAATTATATTCAAAGTAGCAATTTAGTATTTTTCAATTTCATTAAATTATAATGAAAGGGAAATTCATAATTGTTTTTTAATTTAATTCATTTTGAATTATTAATACGATTTTTATATTATGTTCTTATTGATTGGTCCTTTTTAAATGGCACAAGTGATTCAACTAGACTCACTTTTGGGAACATTCAACAATACTCACAGAAGAGTATATCATTTTACAAAATGTTTTCATAAGATATTATCTTTATAAGGCACATATGAACCAGGGAGCATAGAATTATATATGTTTGGACTTCTTAATATGTCCAATTTTGTATGTGATGCATAATAAAAAAAGTACAAGAAGTTTCATGAGATTAACTGATGTACAATAGGTTTTGAAAGGTTTGTATCGTCGACGAAGTTTTCAAGGGAGTGGAAAAAGAGCTCGACTTCTACGAGAGATCAATAATGGGAAAATGAATTGAGTTCCCATACTGTTGAATTTATATGACCAAGATGGTTTTATCAACACAATCCAAAAATTACATATAATATGATTACTATCAGCGTGAAATTAATAAGTAATAAATAAAATATGTTTTATCAATGGTAAATTTTCTGGGATAAAACAAATCATTATCAATGGTAAAATTATAGCAAATTAAGACTATATTTTTTGGCACAAGTATTATAGAACTGATATATATAGGTTTAATGAGATATTTTCATTTTAGAGGTGATAAAAAATTATTTAATATGAAATAAAAAATTATTAATTGAATATAAATTAAAATGAGTATTAATACATAGTTAAAATATTAAAAAATATGGAAAAAAAGAAGTTCATGATTAATAACATGAACTATGAAAATGTACAAAAAAATTGATGAATATATTATGAAATGTTTTTAAATAAATAAATTATATATATTTTTGAAAAATTAAAAAATATTTCATCTTTACAAATAAAATTTTATCAGAATTCATTTCATAAATTAAAATAAAAATAAAAATATTAAACAATGAAAAAAATTATGAAAAAATTTAATTATTTATTAAAATGATTGTATACACATACTTAAAATATAGTGATTTCTAAAAAAATCATTTAAATAAGTAAATTATATAACATTGGATCATTTTAAAGGTATTATACCTTAATAATTTAAATTAATTAAATTTCAATCATATGAATAAAAATACCTTTTTGAATTTTTTGTCATAGTAAATAATTATGTACACATGAAAGTTTGAAAATGAATAAATAGGAATTTTTTTAAAATTATTAGATATTACAAATATCTAATTAATATTAATTAAATTCATATCAAAAAATGAATAAATAGCATGAATATGATTAAGAATATTTAATATTGACTCTATAATACTAATTGAATTTATTATATACACATAAAAATGGTGGTTCATATCCTAATGTACCCCTTAGGGGATTTAAGTTTCATGCAACGACTTAGGCAGGTAGTTTATGGGCATGATGGTGGTAGTTAGTGAAGTTGGCATGATTCAAGACTGGTGAAACAGATATGATGATGAAGGCATAACATTTCAAAGAGCCTTCAGACTACATTTTGGGGACCAGTGGCCTCAGACCTACGTTCAATAAAAATGATCTTGCTCCTCCCATATTTAAAGTGGACATTAATGTAACGGCCCAAACATTTATTAATTAAAATTTATCGTGAACTAAATAAATGTATTATAATGTAAAATGGTTACATAACATATGGACTTCCTTGGATTTTGATTATGAATTTTAAAATACCATTATGAATTATTACCATTTCTAATTTTTTTTGGTGAACAATGACCACATGATTAGTAAAAATATAGTGTATCGCGGCTTCTCTCGTGACCAAGCCCAAGACAAGATTTAACATGTTAAACGTGAAAATAACAACCTAATAGATATGTGGTTGTTATAATAGATCATCGCCCATGCATTGTTTTCAGAGCCTCCTAAAGACTCTTTCATCACTTTACACCTTACCATTTGGTGTTATTCGGGGGTTATATGGGGTTACATAACAATACCCTATAACTATAATTATTTTCATTATTTTCCTATAAAATAGAAAATATATATTCATTTTACTATTCATACAATGTAAATAGTTTATAAAGCACAAATTGTAATTTTCTTAGTTATTATTCAACTAAAAAATCCATTTTTAAGAATTAATGGATATTTTAAATAAATATTATTCTAATAAAATATTATTAAATAATTACATTTTGTTAAATATAGATGATGATATAATTTTTATGACTACAAATGAAATTTTTATAAAGGGTTAAATGTTGTTTCTGTCAAAAGCCATTAATTTTCTATAAATGTCATTTTTTTCTATAATATAAAAAATTTATATATATATAAAACTATTTAGAAAATTAAAATCTTATTTTGGTAATCTGGACTTTTAATTATCTGATGGATAATTTTCAATAATTTTTTGAGAGAAATAATTTTTTTGGGTAAAAATTAAATATCCTTTAAATATATAATGTAATCTATGACAACATAATAACCCGTTAGTGATATAATAAAAAGATATAAAATTTATTTTTTCCCAATATATGTTTTAAATTAATAAAAAAAGAATTTAGTTATTTTGTTATATTAATTTTACCATGCCTTTGTGGAACCTCCATGACATATAAAATTTTGTATCATTGTAAAACGATTTCTTTGAGTGTGTGACTCACATCACTATATGAAAGAGATATATTTTATTACTTTCGGCCATTGGTCCAATAATATAATTATTTCCACTACCCTTTGTCAATAACTATTGTAAAAACCCATGGGATGTTTTTTGGTTTTGATTAGTTTAATTTGTAGTGTCTGAAACATAAATAATAAATAATTCCCTCTAATTTCCTATATAAACCTACTAAATCTACCATTACCATTCACTAAAACCATATGCAGATAGACCAACCCCTTCCTTAAACTCTCTAAAATCCTTCCAAGGCACGCCAATCTCCGAAAAATCCACTCTCAGGACTCACCCAAGCCTTTGGGATCACACATACATTAATGTATTTCCTCCTTTCTCATTTTTTCCTAATATCATTATGTTTTTATGCCCATTTATTTTCAATTATAAATATTATAGTATTATTTTTAACCTCCCGAATACATCGTACCTTATTTTTGAATGATGGGATATCCCTTCATATTTCATTAAAGCCTCTCATGTACACCTGTTACCATAATAAAATTTCGTAATGGATTTCTCTCTATCCTCATTTAATTTCAAGAAATTATTTTATATTATGAAACAATATTTAAATAAATATTTAGGGAAATATATCTATAATACCCCATTTCTATAAATTTCATTTATATATTATGTTATATGACATTCTTTATCTTCAAAAAATTTTATGAATTCTTATTTCATGTCGTTATGCTGCCGAAATTGCATCATGATTTTCCAAGACAAATACCTTGTGTAGTGAAAAGAACACCCATTTCACAATCATTGGAATTAACTGTTACACAAATTTTATTATTGATTTTTTAGTTTCATTCATTTATTCATGTTCCATTATCATGGTATAAATGATTATGTTGAATGATTCATTGTTGTTTGATCCATGTGGTGCACTTATGCATGAACATAAATTATTTAGAAGGTTGTCCCCTAATATAACTCCAATGCATTGGGTAAATATTAGTATAATAATACGTCATGTTAATTGAGGATTTACTGTTTCTAATTCAACTACAATGATGGTTTACTCATTATCTAGGTTCAATGAGCCTTGGATCATGCTAAAAAATTGTTAAATATTAATGTCACGTTTCCATGTTATGATAATCATTTTATATAATGACATTAAGTTGATGTTTTTCGTATGATAAATTGATATTCCAATTTCCTAATATGTATTGTATTGTTCATGTTATGCCTTGTTTAATCCATAACTAGGATTTATATCTGATGGTTTTATTATGCATGCCCTCAGGTTATCCATGAAATTCTATGTACGATATAATGTGTGTGGTCTTGTAAAGGCATCTTCCAACAAAGATGTGTATTTCATGCCTTATGATGTTATATAATTTTTCTATGTACCAAAGACAATTGAACTATCTATATAATATTTTGTATCATGTGATGATTTTATGTAATAAATTATTTATATTTGTGTAATAAAGTGTAGAGTTGTTATAGTTGGTATCAAAGGATAGTCATAGTTAGTTTTTTGGGATTATCAATACAAAATCGTTGTAAAATCCATAGGGATAAGATTAAGTATAATATAAACATACCTACATTTTGGTGAGTATTTATTTTTTTTATCAAGAAAATAAATCCTTGTATATATATGAGCGGGTTGAGACATCTCTAGCACAGATGTATTTGTTGGTATAACCTGAAAAGACCACATTGAGCTACATTCGAACATAAAATAGTTAAAACAAATCATACATAGTGTACACTTTTTTATGAAACACCCTGGGGATAGGTTTTGGTAAATTCATAAGAAGAATATGACCCATTATTATTGAAACTAAAAAATTCCCATAAGAATATATTTTGGGAAGTATATCATGAATAACATAGAATATTTAATAAAATAAATGTAATTTATAAGTTATCCATTTTATTATTGAATTCCCCATTATGTGAAACCTGTAACATTCATTTTATTCTATCCAATGGACAGTAATATGAGGAATCAGGAAAACAATCAATGTGAATATCAATGTGTTGAATATTCTAATGTGATTCCCAATCCGATGGGGGCGAGAATAAAAATCATTATCACAATACTCTCTCAGTTAATGAATGTTTGGAATTGAAAAATAGATTAATAAGAATACTCATACCAAATATGAATAAATTATATATAATTGAGAGCATAATGATAAAAATTAATCCTAATTTCAATGGATCATATGTTCCCTCAATCATTGATCAATGGATCAATTTCATTGAGAAGATATTCACCATCATCAATGTTATGAACATGAGAATGTACTTATAGCTGCAT
Source organism: Viscum album (assembly GCA_963277665.1). Taxonomy (NCBI): domain Eukaryota; kingdom Viridiplantae; phylum Streptophyta; class Magnoliopsida; order Santalales; family Viscaceae; genus Viscum; species Viscum album. The sequence goes on from OY728121.1 coordinate 45,402,079, forward strand.
ATTTTATTGAGGGTGATGTTGATCTTTTGTGGACATTGATAAAAAAACATAATGCCTAAGGAGGAGATTGAGGAGTTTGAATGGATGGATTTCCAGTAAAAAATTAATATATATTTTCCTACAAACATTAACATTAAATGGAAAGTGTCTTCCATAAACTCAAGAAAAAAATACATTGAACCCCTCAAAACGTACAAGGAAATAATCTCTTGTCATTAATGATATGCCATTGGATTCGTTCTTTCACCCAAATGAAATGTTGAAAGCATCTTTGGTTGCTAAAACATAGCCTACAGAAAGTCCTAGTGATCCATGACATCGAGATAAGTGAGGATATTATCTGATATTCCCTCATGTTTCAAATGGAGATCGGAAAATATCAGGGGTATCATGAGGATTAGAATCATAAGGTGGAAATTAATTCTAGAAGTCCAATGGATAAATCCAATTGTGCTAAGAAAATACATCACCCCACTTTCTAATGGATCATAAAAAGCACCAATGAATTTTCCTGATGTTGATGCAGAAATGATGTAGTTGTTGAAGAGAAGAGAACCTCACCATTAATTACTGTTATTGAAATTCCACGGCTATTAAAATTTATAGAAATTCTCCGTTAAACACTTAATACATTTTTCATTGCATCAACTATAAAGAACCAGTGCACTTTGGAATCTGGTACCCCAATCCAAGGGTTTTCGGTGGCAACTAGCATCCTCTAAGGTAGGATGGGTGAGCTTTTTCCATCACTACCACCAAAGTGAATATCAAATACAATTTTTTGATAGGTACTATATTCATTCATTCAATAATAATGAATGTATTTTTTTTAATATAGTTCTCATAATTCCTTTATATCATGAATGTTTTTTCAGAAAAAATCAAAACACTACCATAAATCATGGATATATAGATGTCAGTGAGATCATAAAATGGGGAAATCAATGCCTCCCAATAGTAATACTCAACCCCTGTCATAATTTGTGGATTGATCATCCCGGTGAATATCATCATACAACCTCTAGTGGTATTTGATACAATTATTGGCATGGATTGACTTTCCTTATATAGATCTCTTAGAAATTTCAATGAGATATAAATCACTCTCCATATGGCATATTGACCCCTGATTTATTACATAATTAAGGAAGAAGAATCATCTTTATCCTCAAATTATCAATTTTAGATATCACATCGATATAATGAAGCACATCATTCCTAATGAATGAGTCTATGGAAGAAACCATGCATGAAGAAATGCTTATTATAAGGGATTTCACTAAGTGTTTCTTTTGGAATTTATAGGTTTACCTCTTATAGGAGATGTTGAATTACCAATTGATCTTAAACCTGGGGCATTTCCAATATCCCGGACTCCGTATAGAATGGATATTGTGGAGATAGAGTAGATAGAGGAACATCTACCATAGAATCTACATTAAGGGTTTCTATGATCATGTGCATTACTATGGGGTGTATCGGTCATAATCATCATGAAAAAAGATGGGTTAATGCCCTTGTAAATTGATTATAGTGAGATAAAAAATTAATGATAAAGAACAAGTATCCTCTATCCCGAATTGATGAATTGTTTTAATAACTATATGGAGAAAAATACATCTCCATGGTTGATTTTTGTTTAGTATATTACCAAGTAAGGGTGAAGAAGTAGGATATTCCCAAGTCTACTTTTCGTACAAGGAACGAGCACTATGAATTACAATTATTTACTTTCAGACTAACTAATGCTCCAAAAATCATAATTGAAATGATAAATAGACCCATTAGCGATCATCTCAAAAAATTATTTGTAGTCTCTATAGACAATATTCTAATATAATATAAAACCAATTATGGGCATGAGGAGAGTCTAAGAACTGTACTAGAGACCTTGAGAAATGAGAAGCTCCATGAAAATTACTTCAAGTGTGAGTTCTAGTTGTAGGATGTCTTATTCTTGTGTTATATTATCACAAGTAATGGGATATTTGTGGATCCTTCCATGATAGCTGCAATTGAGGGATGGTTGAGTTCAACATCAATAAAAAATGTCCTAAGCGTCCATGGGTGTTCTAGATATTATCACTGATGTGTCAGAAATTTATCAAGATTCTCAAACCCTCAAACAAAGCTAAATTATATGGGAGTAAATATTTCATTGCGAGATGAATGTGAAGGTAAATTAATGGAGTTAAAAATGAGGCATATCACTACACCCGTTCTCAATGTAATAACATGTGGAGAAAATTTTGTGGTATTCAGTGATTATTATATGAAGATACTAGGCTATGTGTTGATGAAAAATAAAAATGCAATATCCTATGATTCATGACAATTGAAATATCATGACAAAAAATATCCAACACATGATCTGGAGTTGTCTGCACTAATATTCGCTTTAAAAATTTGGTGAGATTACCTATTTTGGGAGTATTGTGAAATATATGCGAACCACAAAATCCTCAAGTATAAATTCATACATAAATAGTTAAACATGCACCAAAAAATATGGTTAGAGCTAATCAAAGACTTTGATTTCTCATTCCATTACCACCATATGAATGAAAACAAGGTGAAAATGTTCTAAGATGAAACTACACAATGATTCTATCATTTATGGGAATTAAAATGGATCCAATATTAATAGATTTTATGAATATATACTTGAGAATCATAAAGAAAGGAAAATCATTAATAATTTCACAAATTATTCTTCAAATTTATATTTTTGAAAGGTTAAAGGATGCTCAAATTCATGTAGTGGTAATTTCGAAGAATGTGGAAACTATCATAAAGGGAAATTCGTGGAGTAAAATGTTAAAGGAGAAGGAATTGTGATATTTAGGACAAGACTATGTGTTCCATCAAATAGAAAATCAAAGAATGATATTTTGGATGATGCCCATAATTTGAACTTCTCCACTCTCACAAGAAACAAAATGATGTATCGAGATATCCAAGGGAATTATGTTTGGGATAAATAGAAGAAGGAGATCACTTAGTATACATCAAAATTATTGGTATGTTCGTAAGTCAATGCTGAGTGGCAGAACTCTAAGTGGATGATGCAACCATTTACCATACTAGCATGTAAATGAGATAACATCACTATGGACATTGTCACCATACATATGAAGACATTTAAATGAAACAATGTTGTCTTTGCTATGGTGGATCTTCTTACAATGATTTCACACTTCATTAAAATTCGAGAGGTTTCTCAATGGATCAACTTGTAGAAATATGCATCCAAAAAGTGGTAAGGATTCATGGAGGACCACAGTCTATTGTATCTGATTGAGATCCTTGATTCACCTCTATGTTTCAGAATAGTGATAAACATTCTATAAATACTAGGCTGAAAATCGGTACAACATATCCTCCTCAAACCGATGGCCATGCTAAGAGGACAATCCTCACATTTGAGGACATCTGGGGATAATTATCACGGGACATCAAAGGATGTTGGGATCAACATATTCAACTAGTTTAGTTCTCTTAAAAGAACAGTTTGCACTCCAGCATCCAAATGGATCCTTATGAATCCCATTATGGGAATAGGTTCATAACACCGACTTTTTGGGATGTCGTTGTGGAGAAATAAACTCATAGGTCTAGAAATGGTCAAAGAAATGGTGGAGAAGGTAAAAACCATTCAGCAGCACATTAAAGCAGCTCATAGTCAACAAAAGAGCTATGCTAATAATAATCGATGATACCTAGAGATTGATGTCAGAGACATTTTATTCCATTGTATATCTCCATGGAAGGGAGTTGTGATATTTGGGAAGAAGTTAAATCTTAGTCCAATGTTCATCGTTCGTTTTGAGATCCTTGTAATGAACCAAAATTTTATTATTGAAAATTCAACACGATCTAATTAAATGTACTATTTTGTATAATTATTATGTAACATATAAAATACCTCGTTTTTAAGATTTTTTATTTCAAAATAATGTTATGAATGTTTAACATTTATAATATAATAATTCAACATTGACCACATTATTAGTATAAATATAGGGCTTTAAGGAATGAAATTTACTCAGTCAAAGGAAACGATGACCACGTTACGTATAATTCATACCTATGGAGCCCATTTTTTGGAGTTCAGAATGAAGGTCGTGTCACTGGGATTCTCTATTTACCATGATCAAACTGAGCTTCCACACATTAATCTTGAACGGAACTGCATATGGGAGACATGGAAGTTAATAAAGATTACTAGCTGAGGGATGTTATTTGAACCTCCCCAAGAGTATATCACCATTGAAAACCGTACATAGTGGACTAATACAAGTGTTATAAAGGGTTATGTAAAAACACCATAGATCTATGATTATGTGGCTTATTTTTCTATATAATCAAGAATATAAATTCATTATATTATTATTACTTTGTAAGTAGTGTTTAAATATGAAATTTTATTTTTTTGAATTAGTGGGTCATTGAATTGAATAATATTTAAATAAAATGTTATTACTGAATTAATTTTTATTAAATATAAATGAACATATAAATTTTATGAATACAATTGTAATTTTTATAGTGGTTTGAAATGGGTATTTTTCAAGGCCCAGGTATTTTTTATAAATATTGGATTTTATTTTAATAGTTAAAATCCTCATATTATGAAAATTTCATTTATAAAAATATATTATTTTTTGGAATCAGGACACCAAAATTATCCAATAGTGATTTTTTCATAATATTCCAAGCGAGTAAAAATTTTGGTAAAAATTAAATAGCATTTAAAAATATAATTTGTTTTATGACATCATAATGACCAAATAGTGATATAATAAAATAAAATAAAACTATTTCGGCAAATATATTATTTACCTTTAAAATATTGTTATTTTTGAATTTTTTTTAATTAAATTTTCGATGCCTTAGTGGACCCTGCATGATTTATAAACTATTTTAACAATTGGAAATTATTTCCTTGAGAGTGTGACTCACTTCCACATAAGAAAGTCTAATATTTTAATATGTTCAGCCATTTTCCTTATAAAATAATTTTTTCCACTCCCCTTTAGAAAAACAATGGGGGAAAACATTCGGATGGATTGTGGTTTTTATTAGTTTAATGTAGTGTGTTCAAAACCATACTAAAAATGAAAACCCAATCCTTTTCTATATAATCCCACTTATTCTCCAAATATTCATCACTCAAACCATATAGAGCTTGACCAAACCCTTCCCAACTCTATCTAGAATCTTCCCAAGTGGACCAAGCTCTCATTAAGCCTCTCTCATTCCTCTCCCAAGTCATAGGGATCACACATCAGAGTAAGATTTTTCAACCTTTTAAATTATTTTGGATTTCATTATGTTTTTATGATTTTTTATTTTGAATTAAAATGGGTGTGTTATGATTTCACACATCCCATTTACTTCCCTCCTTATGTTAGAATTATTATATACCCATTTCTCTCCCATTAATTCCTCCACTGTACACATGTTACCATGCCGAAATTCTATAAGGGATTTATCTGTCATCATTTATATTCAATTAATTCATTTATATTCTGCATCTAAATTCTATTACATATGTTGGGAAATTTAACTATATGAATCAATTATTGTCCATTTCATGTATATATTATTAGATTCCCCTTTGACTAAAATCTAATGTTTTTATGAATTCTTTTGTCATGATGCTATACTGTCGAAATTGCAAGTAAATTTTCCAAATCAAAGTCATTGTGTATTACATACCACACCAATTTCACTATTAATTCTATTCATCATTACCCACATTTATTTATTGCCAATATATTTTCATGTATCTATTCCACGTGCGTTTATTGTGGAATAAATGATTATGTTGAATGATTCCATGTTGTGTTACCCATGTGGCACACTGATGTTGGAAATGAAATTATTAATAATGGTGTGACCTAATAGTGCTCCAATGCATTAGGTAACAATTAGTTTCGTGATATGTAAACTGAAATGAGGGGATAATAATTCTATTCAATTAAAATGAGTGTTTACTTATTATTTGTGTGCAATGAGCATTGGTACATGCTAAAATCATGTTAACTGTTGATTCCACATTTCCATGATATGATAATCATGCTATATCAGGAATATAGGTTCATGTTTCTATTATGCTCCATTGTTATCCCTTTTGAAAAACATGTTCTATATTTTCCATGTTATGCCTTATTTTCTCAGTTATTGGGATTTGTTACTAACCCTTTTCTTATGCTTTACCTGTGGTTATCCCATGCAATGCTATGTATGAAGGAATGTGTGTGGTCATGTAAATGATGTTTTCAATAATGATTTATATTTTATGTTTTATGTTGTTGTGAAATGTTCTTATGCAACAAAATAATTTACCTCTCGATCTTCATTATTGTATCACGTGAGGATTTTATTTAATAAATAATTTTAATAACTGTAATAATTTAATATAGTGTAATAATACACCAAAACACACAATGACAACTCACACATATAACAATGGTTCGGAAAAATCCCCCCAATTGATAACCCAAAAATATTCTATATCCCCATAGACCTTCTTTTTTATAGATATTGGCCCTATGTCCCTTAAAACATATGCTCAGAACACCATTACCCCTAGTACCCAACATTATCATGCATCTCTATTGGAATCATAACAACATATTAGGACTCCCATATAGAACAATGATAGATAGACCTCGAAAATTCAACGTGCTTCAATTATCTAATCGAATGTCAAGGTTGATTTCCATAAAAGACCGTCAGACCACCACCCTCACCAAAAATAAGTTGTTTTTTGATCCCAATCACTGGTCCCCAAACATAAACCACAATATTATCACGGTGATCTCCATATACATTAAAACCATTCATCAAAAGTTGTCTCTCAACTCCTGCAATACCGACATTGTTTCTCATGAATCCACCACTGGTGTTGGAGTTCTTTTTCTGACACTCTTGGGTCCACTATAATGTTATTCCCATATCATCAGCGATGAATTTATTTAACCCACATTCATACACAATACTATTATCCCACGTGATTTCTTACATCCCTAAAACATGCAACTCGAGACCGTTAGTGATCCATGCACTGATGCCCCCATCAATCTCTCACCATATTTTGTTGGCGTGCACTGTCAAGACTTCAAATCATGACCTTCAAGGACCCCATATATCATTACAGATCATCATCAAATCACATCCCAATAATTTATAGCATTTTACATAAACAAATAAATAGTGTTATGGATGGTGTATGTTTCGGATCACATTTAGCGGAAAAGAGTGTGTGTTGGAGATGTTCTTAAAGGAATCAATTATATGCATTGGAAAAATATTAAAAATATTAGAATCTATTAAATAACAATCAATAAATATTAAAAATATAAAATAAAAAAATATTTATTATATTTAATTTTATGTAATATAACTATAAAAATTTTAAAATTTGATTTAATATCAAATATATTGAAAAAAATAATATATTAAAAATGGAATAAAATATCAATGAATTAATATGAAAAATAAATAAATAAAAATAATGATATGTCAAAAAAAATTAATTTTTTTTCATTTCAATAATTACATGAATTTAAAAACACATAAATTTGAATCAAATTAATTAAATAAATATAACAATAATTGCTAATTATTGAATTATGTACTATATTAAATGTATATCAAAAATTGAAATGAGACCAATAGCTACAAATATTGGCAGTCAATATTATCTGTAGAGACAACATTGAGACCACAAATGATGATTTTTTAGGCCCATTAATTTAGGGAAATAGTGACTGCCAATGGTGGTATCAATAGGTGTTCTAACACGAGGATGAATAAAAGTTAGTATTGGGTCGAGCTATAGTGACTGCCAATGGAATTCATTATAGATAAAAAAAATTGGCCAACGAAAACTACCACTGGCGGCTGCTAGATCCTAGATAAAATAGACCAATTAGGTACATCCAATGGTGCTCGGTAAGCTGGGAATTTGTTTTTTAAAAAATTCCAATGATGCATACCAAAAAAAAGATAAAAGCATAATCATAGCTAAATTAAAAAAATAATTTTGAAATAACAAAGAGACAAGGATCCTCAAAAAAATAATATTTAGACATACTTGGGAATTTCCCTTGTATCCAAGACTATAAATTCTTCAGATGCATAATGATTCATATGCGAGGTGCGAATATTAATATAGTAGGAGACATGCAGTTTTTTCATAACACGTGTGCAATGGTATAAGATGTTATGTTGTGATAAGGAATAAATGTGCATGAATTAAAACACATAACCATGTTCGGAGGGGTCATGAACTAAACAAAATTTTTCTCCATGGTGGATATATAGTTATAACAAAATTCATGATCATATTCATCCACAAATGTCATGTCATGTATCCGTAAACATAAAAAATTTAAGAGTGTAGTGTAAAAACACTGAAGTCCATCAAACCCCATCTCTCTATTAGTTAATTTATATTTCTAGCACATTTTTACACTTACTCGGGGAATCTTATACCAAAACTATGCCTCACGTCATATCCTTGCATACCATCATGCCCCATTGTCACCTCAAGGTTCAGATGACATAGGTCTACCATGACCATATGTGAGGCTAAAAAATAAAATATACCATATAATCTATCTCAATCCCATATTCATGGAACATAAATCATTTTATCATTGTCCCCCTTAAGGGATACTAAGCCACGATGAGTCCAACAGTAACCCTCGTACCATGCATAGAACAACACAAGATAAAATAAACAATGTATTTCACATTGAAACATGTAATATAATATATAAAAACTTTGTATAATATTAATAATAACATAAATTATTGAAAAATGTGGGTTCAAACTCAAACATGGGTCTCACGGGATATATAAGGACAAACATGTTGTCAAACGTTAAACATTTTCTCATGGGATACACACACACCCAATGTCAGGTGATAAATTCGAGAATGGTATAAATCAAATAACTACACAACATAATATAAATCAAATCAATATATACAAGGAATCTACATTTGATGGAACTTCCAACATCATTTATAGTGGGAAGTCTTCTCATTGACACACTATCAAAAATCATTTTTTCATAATTCATCTTGCAGATAAATCCATATACAAATGATATTTTATTTCCACACATTTTATTCGCACAAAATATTCATATAATATTCATGCATGCCAAATCTGTGCAGTAAATTCCCCAAAATTCAAACCATAAAATTGAAATTATGTCATACCTGATAGCATGACAAATTCGAATCAAAGGTGAACCATACGTGGTGGTGTGATGTAGAGGAGCGGAATCCGAGGGGAGCCCATGTCAAAGGCTGTGTGGTGGGGGAGTGGATGGGTGCTGAAGGCATCAGGGAGATGGACACATGGCGGTGAGGTGGTGGAATTGGACCAAGGGTGGGGACCTGCGGTGCGGCGAGGGATGGGATGAGTGGCGATGTCGGCGGGGAGCAGAGGCTGAGGCGGTGCGGTGTTGCCAGTGCAGCGTTGCTTGTGCAACGAGGAAGGGGAAGCAGTGATCATGAGATGGAGAAGGAGGCGGGGCGGCATGGGAGGGTCCATGAGGTTGTAGGAGGGGGGGGGGATCAGGGGGGTGAGGGGGTGACAAATTATTTTTTTGAGAAGCTGTCTCACCCTCATTGGCGGTCAATGTAGGGAACAATAGCATCCACCAATGGCAGTTTCCCATGTAAGGGGCCTCCAAAAATCCATTTTCTCATACTGTATGGAAAATATAATATGTTGTTAATCATTATAATTTCTAATAATTGTTAAAATTTCATTATTTAATTAAATTTTTAAAAATTTAAAAATGTTTAGATAAATATTGTAATTGAATATATTATAAAAAATATTATAAAAATATATCATAAAAATGAATAAATTATTTTAAATTCTATAAATATATAGATATTAAAAAAAATTAATATTAAATCACAAATAAGAAATACATGTACACATATACATACACAATATACAAGTACACATATAGAGAAAACATACTCATACACATAGGAATAGGCATACAAACATACACATACATACAGTTGCATATGAATTCAAGAACATACATACATATTTATAATTACACATATATACATACATTGAAAACAAAATAAATACATACACTCTAACTCATACTCATAAAAATACACAGGTAAACACATTTGAATGCCTTTTCATACACATACACATGAATTTTCATAAACATACACATCCATAATATTACATCCATGTGTATGCGCATACATATAAATCTATTCATATTACTGTACACGCACATAAAATATTAACATACACATATACACATATGCAGGCTCATAAACATGTAAAAAAACAAAAATATGTACATTCACAGAAACATACATAAAAACATACATAAACATACAAATATATAAATACACATACTCATACTAATACACATACACATAAAAACACATTATCATGTACATAAAAAACACATACACATTTACATAAAAATATTCATACATGTGTGGAAATAAATATAGATACAATAAAAATTTATAAATACATACACATACTCTTAAACATTCAAAATCACACACATACACACACAAATATAAGAATTTATATGTACCCATACATGATCATGTACATGTTTTTATGACATTGAAATACAATTACATTCATGCTTATGCAGGTTTACAGACTCAAATATACAAATAGTAAATGTACATAAACACACGCACAACGAAAACACATCAGAACACAAGAGATGCATACATAAATAAAACATCCATAGACACACACCTATAGACACACATATAAAAATTCACATACATTTAATATTGAATTTTTTAATTTGAAAATAAATATAAAAATCCAAATACGAATCACATATTTAAATAAATATATGTATTTTTATAACATATAATTGTTTCAGTGAAATATTAAAAAATCATATATATATGAATTATATATGAATTTGGAAATTAATGTATATAAATATACTATTGTACATTTTCCATGACAAATATAAATTATATTAAATTTTTAAATATAAAATTAAGAAGATAAGTTTAATTTTTTATTAAATGTTATATAAACATTTTATATATATTATATTAACATATATATACCTTCTGATATATAAATATTTTTTAAAAATATATAAAAATGTATATATATATATATATATTTATTTATTTTATTAAATATCTCATTTAGAAATCGTAAAGAAAAATTGATCATAATGGACGGAATTTTATACGTTTTAGGTAAATGTATCTAAAAAGGTAACTCTTTTATTAGTTATTTACAGTAGCTACATTGAATATTGAAATATATCAAATAGTGGAAAGTGAATATAAAAATTAAGGAATTTTTAATGTTTGAAAATTTAAATTAAATGTCTTGAAAAAATTAAATTATAATTATCAGTTAGTTTTAAATTAACAATTCAATGAGTTATGAGTTGATAGATAAATATACCATATGAAAATATATTATTTTATTATCCCATTGGGAAATATATATTTATTTCAACCATAGGTTTTTCATTATTGATAATTCAATATCTGAAATTAGTTTTCTAGCACAACATGTTGGGAGTGAAGGATCCTTTTCCTTGTGACCTATTTTCCCGAATAAATTATAAGTCATTTAGAATTAAGTCTCATTGTTTTATACTAATGGTTTCAGTTTGATTCTTCCTCAGTATTGGTGAATTACTATTAGGGGTTGTGAGCTTCATTTCTAAAACCCTCCTTCTGAATGGGTTGATTCTTATGTTGGGGTATTACCCAGTAGGGGGAAGCACCCGTTAAATCCATCATCCCCATCTGGCTTGCTAGATGTTGTCGATGGGAAACCATGGATTTTCATCTGATAAGGGACAATTAATGTGGTAGGTGTTGTCGATGTGGCGGTGGGGAAAATCATTTGAGAAAGGCCAGTTATGGATGGTAGTGGCTGTGGAAGGATTTTTTTAATGGGGTTTCATGGAATATCATCTAAGAAAGGGAGGTTACGGTGGTATGTGTTGCCAATAGGGAAATGAGGTTGTTGTTTTTCAAAAGGATATTGATTTCCATATTCATATTCCCCCTTCATGTCCTAGTAGAAATTATGGATTAAAAATTGTGACAGGTCGTAGTGGTAACTTTCCTATTAGGCATTGTATATGGGGTGATGTGGTAGTTAGAAGAGGTGATGGTGGTGGTAAAAAATGTCTATGGGGTTTCATGGTATGTCATTTCTGAATAGTCGACAATAATTATATCCATATTCCCCCTATCTATAATGATATGTGTTATTGATTGGGAGCCCTGGAAGGTTGTCCGAGAATGGGTGGAGACAGTCATATCCATCTTCCTCCCATTTCACCTAGTAGGAATTTTCAATGAGGAGTCGTGTAAGGTTCTCTGAGAGAGGTTGTGGTAACTCATGTGGAATTATGTCTATAGGTTGCGCTTAGGCATGCATCAATTGAATGGTGACAAAACATGCTGTAGAATATTATGGGTGTTTGAAAACCACATATAGAACATTATTCTGGGACACTAACTTCTTATTCATGCATTCCCAATGCATAATTCTTTTGACAAATAAATATGTGGTTCATCGTAGGAAAAAAAGAAATTGAAATGATGGAATCTAGTAAAACTCAGCTAGTGTTTTTATATATATAAACATAATGAGTCCACATATGACTAGTTTTAATGATTTAATTAGTTTTAATATTATTTCTCCCCCCCATTATTTTCCATAATTTCTTTTTACTTTTTATGTTTCAATGTGTTATGACTTCATTATGGAACAAGAAACATTTTTTAATTAACATGTAAATTAATCTATTACTTCACATATAAAAATAAATAAACCCAATAGAAAATCATGTCATTGTGTGGTATGAAAAATGACCCTTTACTTCTATATTTTTCTTTATAAATATAACACTTCACAAATTATTTAATATTTACAGTGTGAATTTTGTTTCCATCAATATAAGCATAATACATTTTATTTCAGTTGGTAGTCATAAATCAATGATAATATTAATTTATAACGCAATGATAAATTATTTTAAATCAAATATATTTATTAAATGGAATACAATATTTATTCAAAATGTAAATATATAAGGTATTGTGTTCTTTATTAAATTACAAATGTGTATTGTATTATATAAATAATAATATTAAATTCCTTAAATAATATCATACAATTTATGTTATATTATATATATACATTATATTAAATACACTATAATAGAATTAAATATATATAATTAGTTGATAATATAATATATTTCAATATTATAAAAGTTTCATTCTAAATGATAATAAATATAATTACGAAATAATATGCTTATATCATAAAATAATATATATTTTATAATAAAGAATAATATATTAATTAAATATGTGATGCAGTTTTAGTTATACATTGGCTCGATATAGTCACATTATAAAATTTTTATGTTAAAATATGATATTAAATTTATTTTTAAATAAATATTACATAAATATATTAAAATATTATATATCAATTAGATATTTTTTTCATAAAATAAATTGTTAGTGTTTTTTAAATACCATTTTTTCAGTTTAATTGGGAACCCTCAAAATGGTCCCAACCATAAACAACCAAATGTTTATATTCAAACAAAGTATCAAATTTCAAATTGAAATGTGTTTCTATGATTTTAATCTAAACCCAAATATTGGAATGGTGGGAGGGTGTGATGTATCTTATGATGTTGATGGGAATAATGAGATATGTGATATCATTTTTTAGTACCCAAGATAATTATTTGGAGTGATTCATGATCTGAAACAAGAACTCAAATATGAATGTTGTATAAAATATTGAACAAGATAAAATATTATACTCTTGGTTTGTTTTTGGGTGTTTTCAGAAGGTTGTTATTGAGATCCGAGAATATCATATTTGTTGGATGATATTGTTTGTTACTAATGGGTTTTTATAATAGTTTCTAATGCAACAGAAGCATATGGTAGGTGAATAATTGTAATGGATAATTTCTTATTCGATGTGTCATTCACAAATTGTAATAGATGTAAATGTCAAGAATAAAAAAACCCATCAATTATATAACTAGTTATGTACATATCCCATATAAGATATTCTTCATGTTAAATATATTATTAACATAAATTATATCTTATGAAATGAGTCATCATCTTAGTAACCTTCCTCAAAATCTTAATTAATAACGCATAAATCATTAAAAAACAAATTTGTTAATCTTCTTTGAAAACAGTATCATCGTGGTTTATGAAAATCTTTAAATTGCATGAGTCATCGGGGACATTAATAAAAATCATATAGCATAAGGACCATTACATACACCACAAATAACAATATCCAATGACTCATATGCATGAAAAATTCATATAGGAAGGTATATTCTCATTATATATCATGTTTAATACATCAATGTACACATGTTAGCAGGAGAAAGGGTTGATAAATTCATATTCCATAGAAAATATAATAGGTTGAATTATATGTTTCCCATCAATAATGTAAGAACCCTGTTGATAAATTCAGATTCCATAGAAATGTGGAAAAAATCCAAAATTTATAGGTACATGTAGTGAAATTTTTGTATGCGCTCCATATACTTCATCTCTCTGGGATGAAAATATACGGTGTGTAGGTTTTTAGGTAAAAAACTACATGTTGTGTAGTTTCATATACACACTCTGTATATTGGCAGTGTGGGATGTCAACACAGGGCGAGTAGGCTCGTCGGTGATTAAGGGTGTAAAAACCAACTACATGCTATGTACTTAGTAATACACTCCCTGTATTGAGTCAGCAGATGAACATTAAGGTGGAGGGAGCAGCCGCCAACAGATTGGTAGTGCATGAAATGTACTTAATAATACATGTCATGTAACCTAGTCGGTAGACGAACAGTGAGGCGGTGGAAGGTGGCTGCTAGAGGAACAATTAAAAAATGGAAAGAAAATGTAGTGTAGTTGAGAGTACATGTTTTGTAGTTATGTTTTTTTAAAAAATAAATATGTACTATCCTCCTCATTCGGTATATGATGCATAAAACTTGACGGGGGCCATAGAAGAGGAGGCATGAACATGGAGGAAGTCTCGATCACACACTAGTACTCGGATACCCCCATCGTCATTCTCGTTTGAATAACGTGGTTCATAACTCCTATCCTCTTGATCCTCTCCTTCTAATTCATTCCCTAAGAGAAGTTATTTGGGTTTGAATATATTATCATTATTCTCAGATCTACAGAGTTATTTTATGTATTTTCTAGACATTTTGGGAGGCTCCTTGATTGTAAAGATATCTAGAATTGCAATGGTAATCTAATGAACAAGTATAAACTGTTATTTGGGATAGTTTCCTTGATCAGAGACCATCCACACTGTTACAATAGTTACAATTCTAGGGTGGAAACAAGATGATGTCACGTTGTGCATCGTGAAAGGGTTGTTGAGGTTACCCCGAGGCAATGATGTTGTGTGGGTTTTTGTGGATAGACATACGAAAGTATCTCACTTTATGTCGATCAAGGATACCATTTGTGTTTACAAGCACAGAATGTTATTTATCTGATAGGTATTAAGTCTTCAAGGTGTCTTTCGTTCGATCATTTCTGATAGGGACACTTGTTTCATGTCTCTATTCTCGCAGAGTTATCATAGGGCACTGGGTACATAGGTGCATTTGAGATCATCATACCACCCACAGACAGGTGGCCATTCAGAGTGTGCGATACAGGTGCTATAGGAAATGCTACGTGCAAGTGTCCTGGTGTCACGAACCAGCATGGGTTCCCGAGTAAACTGGTAACCGAGCTGGCCCTAACATAGACAGAAGGTCATTCCCGATCTCCATGGGTTGGCGACTAGCACCTGGCATTACACAACATGCAAGTGGGAACGTTTTTCCCACAATAATGCGGAAGAAAAACAAAAAAGACAATATACAAAAAAAATCCACTGGGACTATTGTACTAGAATACAAGGAGACATAAAAAGCCCAATGTACTAGAATACAAAGAGACATACAAACAAATGCTTTCAATTTTCAAATAAACTTGTTTGGAAATTCAAAATCATATTTTAACAAAACATGCTCTATATTTTCAAATTATGGAAAAATAAATTTAAGAAAAGGATTTACAATTATGGAATATTTATAAAAAAATGGATTAAACAAAACATTTATATAAAAGAGTTTATATAAATTCAGCAGTAATGTGAAGTAGTTCAAAATCATTGGCATACATTTATATCTCAAATATAAACCAAAAAGTGAGCAACATGTTCATCTACCAAAAGGTACAATAATATTAATCAGTTATAGGATTCTTCACCCTCTATGTGAACTCAACATAATTTGTATACACATGTCTCAATGACACTGGATAAAGGGGACACGTCACCAACGTCAGATATGTGACCCACCACATGTATGTTTATAACAGTGTCGTAGTGTAGAATGTATCCAAATAACTCACTAACTACCTAAGGATAGAATGCACTCTTACTTGATGGGTGAACTATTTTAATAATTCTTAAAATACGATCAATCCCATTCTTTGATTTCAAAAGTGCCAATTTCATTCCATTTAAAACCAAAACAGGTTCTATTAAAAACACGCCTTTTTCATAAGATGAAACCAATGGGTTTCTATCAAATCATGTTAAGCCTCTTTCAACTATTTTAAATCCATTCAAAACCAATTACATAATTAAAAAATTTATTCCCAAATTTAAATTCAACAATTTAGTTTAATTAATAGCCATTAAATTCACAATTTTTAATCCAAAAATTTAAATCGTCCAATTTTCATAAACACAACCAATTCAATGTAATTGGGGTTTTCCAAATTTCCATGACAAAACTATATCAAATATGTAGATTCATTGGAATAATGTTTTTTTCAGTTTAAAAGAATGAAATCTTGGAAATTGAATTTATATAAAAATTAAAATAAATCAATAAAATAAAATGACAATAAATTTGGAATTTCGGGATGGAACCACCTACCTCAAAGGTTTTCACCAAAACCACAATGGTTGAAAACACTCAAGAAAACCAGGTTTCTTCTTCAAGAACCCACCTTATATCTCTTATACTAGAATGATCAAGACCAAATCTCATCATAGTTGGTACCACACACTTAGATCTACCAATAATGGGCATAGATCTAAGAAACCGAGAGAAGAAGAGAAGTAGATCTATGAAGATCAAAGAAACCGATCAAGATCGATGAAGAACAATCACATACCTCATGAATACAGCATCGATTCAACAAGAGGAGCCATTGGATCACCTCCGGAATTATGGGATAACCTTTTCTAACATTTGGAGAAGAAAAATCCCAATTTAGGGATGTATAGGTGGACAAATGAGGCACTTTTAGACAAAACAATGTTAGATCCAAAAGTTAAGGATCTCATTTAAGTGGCCACATGATTTGTTTGTAGGGTTTCAAAAACTGTGCAGTAGTCGTGGATTATCTTCTACCTTAGCCACCCTTCTCGCACAGTTTGGCCGCATGGTTAGACAAACCGTGCGCTGCACCTGTGGAAGCTACTACATCCAAGACCAACTGCGCATGGCTTGTCCGCACGGTTTAGACAACTCGTACACTGCTCATGTGACTTCCCCTTTTTCCCAAAACATCATTTAATGTTCTCATTACTCTCCCAAGTCACTACTCCAAATCATAGGTACATATAAATATATAAAAGTACCTGAAAACATAACATGATGATACATCCTCTCCACCATAAGATCATTTTGTCCCCAAAAATCCTATTAAGAAACCTCCACGTCAAAAAGATAAGGCTGTTTCTCTCTCATTAGTTCCTCCCTTTCCCATGTCTCATGAGAATCACAACCATGCAGCCATAGTACACAGAACAGGGGTATCGTTTTCCCACGAAGTACCTTGGTGTCAGAATCAACAACCCTGACTGGTCATTCAGTAATAGATAAATCTGGTTCAATCTCAAGATCACTCCATCTCAAAACATTAGATAAATCAGAGAGATACTTTCAAAGTTGTGATACATGGGACACATTATGTATCATCCTCATCTGAGGTGGTAGAACTAGATGGTGAGAATCTTTCCCTACAAGACTAACAACCTCAAATGGTCCCAAAAAACGAGGAGTGAGCTTCCCTTTCCTCCCAAGCCATTGATGACCAAATAGGGGTGAAAATTTCAATAACACATGGTCTCCAATTGATAACTATAATGTATTATGTAGATGATCACCAAATGACTGGTACCGACACTATGCTGTCAACATCCTCTGACGATTCATCTAGATATTAGCGGTCATGTCTTGGACAAAACATGGTGCTATCAATGAACTTTCACCAATATCCATCCAACATAAAGCAAGATTTACATGGATGGATATAAAAATCATCAAAAAGAGCCATTTTGATTTCAGACAGATAACTATTGTTATAGGAAAACTCAACTATCCCCAGATGATCATCACAAGACCCACCAAAGTCGAAAACACATGCGCGGAGAATATCCTCCAGGATCTGAAGTTCTCTCTTTGTCTGGCCATCAGAATTTGGATGGTAGGCCATACTCAGACAGACCTGAGATCCTAGTGCCTCTTTAAGGCCACTCCAAAGTCGAGAAGTGAACCAAGGGTCCATATAAGAGACTATAGAAGATGGAACTCCGTGCAAACAAACCACTTCTTTCACATATATATTTTCCAACTCCTCAAATTTTGTTATATCTCGAATAGTTATAAAGTTAGCCTACATGGTAAGTCTGTCGATCACAACTCATATAATGTTCTTCATCATCTGGGGTTGATGTAACCCAACCAAAATGACCATAGTGATTTCATCCCACTTCGTTGTAGGGACTGGAAGTGGTTGAAGGAATCCCGAAGGTTTTTGGGGCCTTTCTTTTAACTGCTAGCATGTATAGCAACGAGTTACAAACTCATCAATGTCTCATCTCATACCTGGACACCAAAACTGTTGATGTTTGTCATAGAACATCTTCCTGGTTCTTGGGTGTACATCCCACTGAGAGTTATGGCAACCCCACCATCACATCCTTCTGTGCCACTAACGGCACAACCTAATAGTTTCGTTAACACGGAACACCCTCTTTAGAGAACAACCACTCGGTTTTGGTCTCCTGACAATAAAGAGAGTCCCTAATGCTATGGAATTCATCATCCAGATTTTGTCCCTAAATAATTAACTCGAGGAGAGCATAAGTCAACTGAACACTGGCTAATGAAACTTCATTCCCCTTCCACTGAACTCCAATACGCAACATAGAAAAAATAGCCATCAAACTCCACTATTTTGAATATTCTTTCACAAAATATGATGGATGTTTACTTCTTAATGCAGGTTCAATTACATTCCCTTTTCCGGGGGTATAGGAAATGTCAATGTAGAAAAATTTCAGGTACCCTACCCAACGTCTTTAGCGAAGATTCAAATCTTTTTGAGAGAATATTTAACTCTAGCTCTTGTGGTCTGAATACACATTAACCATTCTACATAAAGGTAATGTCTCCAACACTTATCTGAGTGCATTATAACTACATGTTCATGTTCATGGTTTGGATTGTTCTTCTCATGAGGCTTCAACTCAAGATATCCATAGGAAACAATATGATTACCTTGTACAAGGAAACATCCGAAACATGAACTGATGCATCACAGAAGTCCACATGACCTATCCCCGTCTCAGGAAGAGTTGACACTAGCGCAGTAGTCAAAAGACGCATTAGCTCAACATAAGAACTCTGAAATTTATCATTCCAGGAAAACATCACTCCCTTTAGATTCAGGGAAGTCATTGGAGATACTAACATTGAGAAGTCATTAAGAAACCGGCGAAAATATCCTTCTACGACCAAGAAGCATTGAATATTGAAAAAAATTCATGGATTTTCTCATGTAATAACAGCCTTTACCTTCTCAGGATCCACTAATATTTATTTTTTTGACATGAAATGTCCCAATAATTTCACTTCTCGAATCCATAAATCACACATTGAATGTTTGGCATAAATTCGGTGATTCCTTATAAGACTCAACACTGTTCTTAGAAGATGCACATTATCCTCCTCATACATGGATTATACAAGAATGTCATCCACAAAGACTTCTACGAAGGTATCTAGATATTCACAAAAATCCTTGTTAATCAACGCCATGAAAACATCACGATCATTTCTAGGCCAAAGGACATAACAAGGTACTCATAATGGACGTACCGATGTTGAAAAGAAGTCTAAAGAATGTCATATTCATTTATCATCATCTGATGGAATCCTGAACAAAGATCAATTTTTTAAAACCTCATCACCCCTTTCTATTGATCAAAAAATCATCAGTTCATGGTAACATATATTTGTTATTTATCGTAACTCGATTGAGATTTTGATAATCAACAAATAAACGATGATAACCATCAGCCTTCTTTGAGAAGTGAACACGTTCTACAAAAGTTGACACACTCGGGTGTATAAATCCTTTCTCAAGAAGATCATTTATCTGAGGCTTCAGTTCTTTTTGTTCAGCTAGATCCATTATGTAAGAGGGAATAAAAACCGGTTGAGTACTAGGAATTATTTCAATAGAGAAATCAACCTCCCATACTGGTGTCAAACCAGAGAAGACTGAAAAAAACAGATCGGTAAAATCATCCACTACTGTAGGAAGATCACCACACAATGAATCTCTCTCTAGATCAATAGAAAACACTGATATAACATTCCCCAACTCTGGATAAGAGGGTCTTCCACTGCTTGACCATGGGTCCCATTCTCCTTAAAAAACAAGAGGCACACCATTGGGTGTAGTAAGGTAGACCCGTCAAAGATAACAATTGATCCGGGATTTATTGGAAATGAGCCAATCCATCCCAAATAGAACGTCAAAATATTTCATGTCGAGAACCAAATAACTCCAAATGTTATCAACATATTCTAGAGAGAAGACACAAGGATGACTATAGAGACCCTTCTCACTCATTTTACCAAGGTGTGTAGTAATATCCATTGCACAAGATAAAAGTCCCATAGGTAAATTAAGATGATTAACAAGATGGGTTGAAATAAAAGAGTGAGATGCACCAGTGTTGAAAATAGTTGTCACTATAGATGAAGATTTAATAATGGTACCTCTTAGAGTTGCAGGACCTACATCAGCTACCTCAGGAAACTCTTCCACTACATGAAGAAGCTTCGTTTTGGATGCATGTGGCTGGAACCCCTTGGTACGTGAATCATTTGATTGCCCTGTAGTTTCTAAAGGTACTGATGATCATGTTCAACTATGTGGAGTAGATAAGTGATGCATAATATCTATAAGTACCATAAATGTTTGCAGGGGATATAGTTCTTGGATGCCTCAGTACAAACCCTCTTAGAATGTCCTGGCTTCCCACACTAATAGAAAGTCAAATATGCCCCTCCTGGTACTAATGGAGGTATGGAGTGACTCTAGTGTTGATAACTACCTTGAGAATATTCATTCATCCATTTTCCTTTAAAGGAACCCACACTACCACTAGGAGGGAAAAGAACCTCCTTCAACCATGACTTTCCGGCCATGTCCATCTCAACCATCAACTACATATCAAAGAAATCATCATATGTGGGTATCTTCTGTAAGAAAACCTGAGAACGGATATATGATGGATTTCCAAACTCAAATCTTCGAGCATTCATCCTCTCATTAGATTCAATATCAGGAGAAAATTGTACCAGCACAGAAAATCAATTTTAGTACTCAATCATTGTTTTGAGGGCCTGCTCAAGGTTGAAAAACTCCACATCATTGGCCAACAACATTGATTCTAGATAGAATTGGTTAAATAAAAGAACCCTAAAGTCATTACGCTAAAAACCCTCATGTTTTCTAGTTGCCTCCATTATGTCCCACCGTCTCCTACTTGGACCCTCCATTACGAAGGTGGAATAATTCACCATGATCACATCAGGTTTCTCTAAGAAGCCAAAAAAATATTCAATGTTACTCAACCATTCCTTAACATGTTGAGGGTCAGTGGAGCATTTGAAAACCAGTGGCTTCTAGTGTAATAACTCTTGAGAACAATTTCATAGAATCTCATTATGAGGATCTATAGCTGGAGGCTGAATACGAACTGGAGATGGAACCTTTCCAAGAGCATGGAAAGTGCGAACAATCACCTCAACCAGACTCGGATCCACAATAGGACTCACTTGCTGAGATTCTACAGTTACCGCTTTTTGGATCTGATTTCCACATCTTCTCGGAGGAAATATTCTATAAAGCATAAAAATGACATAGATTATAACCCAAACCGCCTTACAAGGAAAACAATTCTTAAAAAAAGGGATAACAAGATTTGGATTCCAGTCTATCCAAAACAAAATAGGGAAAATAATAGAACTAATCCATAATTCGTATTTCCCTAACCATTCTTGCTGACATAATGTTCATTGTGGTGATTGATGGCCAGACACTCAATGACAACTACCACTTAATTCCTGACAAGAATACTCAAATGCATACTATCATCATCGGAAGATTCTTAACCTTCCCTTTGATACAACATTGTCACGAACCATCCCTGGGACCCTGGTAACCCGATAACTGAGCCGACCTTGACATAGCCCTAATGGCGTTCCCGATCCCCACAGGTTGGTGACTAAAACCTGGCATCACACAACATTCTAGTTGGAACGATTTTTCCACAAGACTGCGGAAGCAAAAGAAAAAGACAGTATGCAAAACAAAAAGGAAACTCCACTGGGAGTATTGTACCAGAATACAAAGAGGCATAAAAACACCAAAGTACTACAACCCATATACTAAAAAGGGAAAAACATACCCAAGTTCTCTAAGGACACAACTCACCAAGACAAAAGATCAGTATCTGGATCCACATCTTAGATATCCCTTCACTTTTCTCGATCCTGGAAGAAAAAGTCTACAAATACAAGAAGGAAAAAGTCAGGTTTGATCCTAATCCCAGTAGGATACCACCAAATATTTCATAATGGATGCCAAATATTGATTTTCCTAAGAAAAGCATTCAATTTTCCAATAAACTGGTTTGGAAATTCAAAATAATATTTTTAAAAAACAGGATTTGCATTTTCAAATGTTGAAAATCAATTTAAGCAATGGCTTTATAATGATGGAATATTTATAAAATAATGGCTTAAGCAAAACATTTATATAAAATAGTTTATATAAGTTCAGAAGGCCTGTAAAGTAGTTCAAAATCATAGACATACATTTATATCTCAAATATAAACAAAAAAGAGAGCAACATTGTAATGTCCTGGCCCTGCTTAACATTGAACCGGTGGTCGGAATGGTGGTTACATGGTCTCAAGCACGTCTCCCCGTATGCCATAGGCTGCAGACTTGCAGCGAGGGTATCGAGAGATGATAGTGGGGAGACTATACCCACATATCATAGTAACACAACGTTATTATCAGAGTAAATATCATTCAGTAGTGGAAGCAGTAAGAAATTGAAAGACTGTAAGGAAAGACAGAATAATATCGATTTTTTAATAGGTGGAAAATGCCAGTATATAATGCATGCATGTATAGAAGATGATACAGTATGAAATCAGTAAACAATACATCATGCTTTACAACCAATACAAAATAAAGGATAACAAAACCCGATGACAATCTCTTGAGCATCCCAACCTCTCGCTTGGTCCATTTCTCCTAACTCCTCAGGTACAATCAACACAACACACAACCTAGGTCCTGCATGAAAGAAGGTCTACTCGGGTTCCTCATTGCAATGGAGGCCCGAGTAGGGTGTGAGATATAAATCATAATTGGATAGCACAACTGGTTTCAAACCCAATCCCGACAGTGTATAATAATTAAATAGAGAGAAGGTATGGAGAAATAGGTAAACAGAATTTCATAAGTAAATAACACCCATCCAAGTTCCCAAAGGAAATATGACAGTTATACCTACTTCGGCATGTTGCTGGTAAAGTAACCTGGTCATGTCACCACATATATATATATATATATATTCATTTAGATCATAGATGTCATGGGGTACGAATGCCTCCCACCTAGTAATAAGATTAGTGGGAACGAGGTAAGAATGCCTCTCATCTCAATAGGTCAACTCAAAAGGGGAAATAATGCCTCCTTTCCGTACACATATAGAGAAATAGCGGGCATAAGGTAAAAATGCCTCTCGTTCCTAGTATACAATGGTAATGAGGAAATAATGCCTCTCGTTCCTAGATAATACTGGAAAGGGGTACAATTGCCTCCCATCCATCACATTCATTAATCTGTCTTGGGGTATAAATACCTCTCATCCATCATATTTATAATACTATCATGGGGTATAACTGCCTCCCATCAAAACATGTAAAACATCACTTGAAGTCAACTAGAAAGGGGTAAGAATTCCTCCCTTCTAGACATGTACTATCACACTGGCATGGGGTATAACTGCCTCCCATCCCGACATTCAAACATCCAAAGTAGGTGGCATGGGGTAAGAATTCCTCCCATCTATAAATATAAACATTCAGTATCAACCTTATAATACAATGCACAAGGCAGTTCCTATTATACATTTCATGTAAACATTCCACATTCACAATAAAACATATCACTCATTTCTATATTAGTGCCCATACACACTTTCATCACAAGTATACTTATGGAAACCCCTCTCAAAGATATATTTCACGATATTCATACATTCATCTCACTAACATAAGCCCTTCCCATTACGTTATCCCAAGGTGTGGTCATACCACCCTAATCTATTCATTCTAGTTTAATCATTTCATTTTAAGGGATATGTTTTTATGATTATCTAACCCTTTGATACCTTCTAGAGGAAACATGTCACTTAGTTTTTATTCATCCCACTAAGGTTACCATATTACAGAATTTTCCTAACATGGAAAATTGACCCAAGCACGAATATCTTAGCCATATCATTCTACATGTCTCAACAAAGCAAGTTCACACAAAAGCATCAAGCAGGCATCACAACAATCCAGCAAGCAAGCATAAAAAGTCTATCACTTCTTTTTATCTGGAAAACAATGAACCTCTAATTGAGGGGTTTTATTATTAAATCGTTAGTTTATTTATCAGGCAACCATTTTTATCTTATTCCTGCAATTCTCACTATTTGTACAGATGAATTCAATCAGAACTAACATGCTTAATTAAAATACTAAGGCAGTGCGACATTCACATTCATTAAAAAGGAATGGAGAGGGACCCTACCTCAAGCTGGATCCACCGTCCACCCTAGCCCATGGTGTTTTCTAACTAATAGTTTCAGGTGAGTCCCCTAGTATTTGGTGACTTGAAACCACGCCAAAACCTCGAACGCACTATAAACAACGTGATAAGAACTCATAAACATCAAAAGACCCAAAATAAACAACTGTGAAATAATGAAAGAGGTGAAAACCTTACCTTGATACCAACCTGACTATCTGAAACCTCCTGAACCACATCGCCTTCGGCAACGGTTGTCAGAACGTGCACCAAGGATTCCCTACAGACCTTCCGCATAACATAAAACCAAAAGAAGACTGAATATAGGATCACCTAGAAACCCTAGGGTTCGGACACACCTCACCATCACTGATTAGGTTGATATGAAACTAGAGGAGGGGAGGAGAAGCAATAGGGGAGCTTACCATGGAGATTCGACAAAGAAATGGACGGAAATATGAGGAGGAACCTTGACCGAGAGGAGGCAGGATGGGGGGTGTCGTGCACGGCTCATGGGAGAGCCCCCTCCCTGTGTGTCATGTGGTTTGAGTGAGAGTGAGGAATATATTAGATTAGGCTTATATTTATTTCATTTTATTTTATTTTAATTATAAACAAAAACCTAAACTCACCCGCGTGCACAGTTTGTCCCGCACAGTTTTCTAAACCGTGCGCAAACATTGCAGAGTCCTCTTCCTCCAAGACATCCAATGCACGGGCTAGGCGCACGGCTTGGAAAACCGTGCACAGCCCATGCATGAGCCACTGCCTCCTTTAATAAGGCCTCACAGTTTGTGCTGCACGGTTATCCAAATCGTGCATCAACTGTGTGCCCTTTTCAGCTCCTTTAAAAACAAGGGTCCGACACTTCTGAAACCTGTCGTTCCACACGAGATACTTAACATTCCATCACCCATGCCCAAAATCATTAAAAGGAAGGGTTCCAACCTTCAGAACCTTATTCCAAAGCCCGTCCATCAAAATGACTAGTCAAGAAAATGAAAAGTTCATCTTCCCTTGGTATTTAGTCCAGTTCAAAACGTGGGTCATAAAACCATCCCACCATAGAACTTATCATCCCCGAGAAGCCTTTGGGAACAACGTACACATAACCC
The DNA here is from genome assembly GCA_963277665.1 of Viscum album. NCBI lineage: Eukaryota > Viridiplantae > Streptophyta > Magnoliopsida > Santalales > Viscaceae > Viscum > Viscum album. Next base: position 45,428,469 of record OY728121.1, read on the forward strand.
ATCCTACATGGGTCGATAAGCATAGTTCAAACGATCACGTTGCATTCAAAAACGTCCAACACACCCTTAAGCATCCATTAAACGATATAACGCCTAAGTCCCCAAATCAGAAGACAATGCTGTTTTCCGATTCGAAACACCACGATGGCTCTTCCCAATCCTGTCTACCCAGAGACACGAAACTGTCATCACCACTCTAAGCATACAGCTACAGGTACTTCCCACCATAGATATTTAAAATTAAACGACCATATCTAGACTATGGTTTGGACCACCGTTGGAGATTACATTCAACATACACCCCCATGTGTTCCCACAATGCTCCTAGCGTGATTTGAAACAGATCAAACGGTCGATTCCCCATCGACCTCAAGACCCAAGTCGAGCTGGTTGTTCATATTAGGCACCGACAGACACAAACCGCACTTGACTCTACCTGATGACGTGCCAAAGGATGGTATGTCACCAACCACAGTACATTAAACAAGAAACCCGCGTCAAGCCATCTCCGGATGACTATTTACGAGAACACTCGGCCTAAAAGGACGACAAATTTCAAACAGAACCACAAAGCCTTTTTCCAAGGCACCTTACGTTTAGCACATAAACGTTCATCGAAGCCTACACCTGGATTCTGATGACGTTTCCAAGATCAAAAATTAAGGGAAACCATGCATCCCGCGTGCAACACCGAAAGAGAACAATCTGAACAAGACCAACGACTTTAAAGCATTAACGCGGATAAGACCATCGCTTTCATAGTGTATCTTGGATGTAGACAAGATAGGGGACATGTTCGTCACTAAATAGAATATATCAAGAGGATTGAAATAGATTCCAGTTAATCATACCAGACTACTAGAAGAAAGAACAGTCGAACCTCAACTGGTCGACTTCACGGAAGTAACTCGGCTTCACCTGCTGAAACATTCACACAATTTGAAACATGCATGCCTCAAGGCTTTCAAACACGACAAAACATTTCCAGAAGGAATTCCAGGTACTGTCTCTTCTACATGGAAGGACACATTTACCAGATTTTATGCAACACGCTTCCCACCATAGGAGTGTCCTAGTCGTCGAAGGGAACATTGACAACAAAGCAGAGCACAAGAGCGCTAGCACACAGCACCACAACGATCATGTGACTCTACTCTGCCACAACCACTTAACCAAACAATGAAGATGATCCAAAACAAGGAAGCTATCATGTCAAAACACATGAGTCATTTGAAATTTGTCCCGAACATTTGGATGAAACCATTCTTAAATTTTGGGCCACTCTACTAAGGAGATGAACAAAAGGCGCAACAAAATTCAAAACCCAACGACCACCCATCAGAACAAGGGTGTCCTCAGAAAAACAGTTATTCCAACAATGGAAAATGACACCCGAACGACACCTCTTGTCAGAAAACCCACGGTACATGCAAGGCATTAAAAAGCTAAGGGTGCTACCAACCACGAGCTAGCCCCTTGCGAAGATCAATAATGGACCCTAATGCCGGGTCACGCGAAACAAAGTCCCTTGGCTCAAAAGCTAGTCATCAGGACACCGCTAAAGAAAAAAATGCCCATTGGGAAACACCTACAGTCCCCTTCCAAGGAAACTCAAAGTGAATTTCAAAACTACCCCTTATGCTAGGGTTTCAACACACCACTACGGGTTCAATTAAAAAGTCCTTAACATTTCATCTCGCTAAAACATTAACCATTTAAAAGATTCAACTGCACAACGAGGAAAACAAACATGTTTCACAAAAACATACTTTTAAAAACATTCACATCCAAAGACATCCAGACATTATCAATCAAAAGAGAAAAACAAAACCATCTAATCAAATGGGCGACCTACGAGGGTCCCATTTTATCAATCCTGGTCTCTTCAAAAAGAAACCCCAAAGTAGTTAATCAATTTTTATACCTTTAAACACCCACACTAGGGCCTCTCATACAACACTTTCCAACTGACCTACTCGGGTCCAGTTGCACATTTAATAGTTAGCCAAAACCTTTAAATTTCAAAAATAGGCATCATTTTTCATTTAATCATTTCACAATACATCAAGCCTTTACATTTAAAACGGGTTTCCATTTCCCAATTCATGAAGCACCCATATACATCATGGATTGAAAATTGAATCCCCTTTTTATCAAAACCAGACACCAACCCAGAATTTAACATGCTCAGATACAATAGCCCAAGTATATGGGTGGCCATCTACCAATCTTTAAAGCACCCATACACTTTATAAATTGGCATTTGGCTCCTCTTTTTAATCAAAACCAATTCACATTATCATTTTAAACTTAACAACCTTTTACAGTGGTTCGAATACATGGGTTACCTTTTCCCAGTTATAAGGCACCCATAAGCCTTACAACTGTAAACTAGGTCTAGTCATATTTGCAACCAAAAGATATTACAAATGCCATTAATTACATGTATATAAGAAATCATGTCACTACAAGAAGCTAACACTGAGGCATGTTTCAACAAAGAAGCATGGCACATAATAATGATAGAGAGAATGGAATATTATCACTGAAACATGCTACCTAAATAAGACTGTTAATAAATACAAGGCATGGCATGAAATCATGGCACACAATTCGAATCAACAAGAAACCTAATATGCAACTACATGGCATGGCACTATGTATGACATGTTAATCCCTATGTACCTATAATGTTTCATGATATGCAGTTCCCTTGCAATATTAGGAAAAAGTTAAATTTCAATAAAATTTATAAATCATAGTAGCAGAAATTAAAATAGTCACTCAAGGTGAAATCATATCAACTATAATAGAAAACAATATGAACAACAATTCCTAGCCCTGGATACATGGTCATTTCCCATAAGTGGGGTGATCAGTCCCAAGCATGGCTATTAGCCAATCACAGACACATTCTTAATCTAATGTCTACCAACCCAAAATAGTAAGGAAAAAGAAAAGAAACTCCTCTGATAAAACTTTGTATCGTACCGGCCCGACTTACCATCGAACCGGTGGTCGGACTGGTGGTCACATGGCCTCAAGCGCATCTCCCCGTATGCCAAAGGCTACTGACTAGATGAGAGGGTCTCAAGAGATGATAGTGGGGAGACAATTCCCTCATATCAGAGTAATGTATCAGTATTATCAGAGTAAATATCATTCATTAGCAGAAGCAGTAAGAAATTGAAAGACAGTATGGAAAGAAATAATAATATCCATTTTATAAAAGGTGACAAACGCCAGTTTACAATGCATGCATGTACAAATGACAATATAGTATGAAAGCAGTAAATAATTAAGCATGCTTTACAACCAATACAAACAAAAGGACAGCAAAGCCTGATGGCAATCCCCAAAGCATACCAAGCACTCGCTTTTCCCATTTATCCTAACTCCTCATGTAAAAATATCACAACACGCAACCTAGTTCCTGCAAGCAAGATGGTCTACTCGGGTACCCCAGTGCAATGGCGGCTCGAGTAGGGCGTGATATATAAATCTTAGTAGGTCGGCCCCACCAGTGTCAAACCCAATCCAGACAGTGTATAATAATTAAATTGTGAGAAGTTATGGAGATATAGGTAAAAATAATTACATAAGTTAGTAACACCCATCAATGTTCCAAAAGGACACCTGACGGTTATGCCTTCTTCAGCTCCTTTCCAGTAAAGTAACCTTATCATTTCATTATATATATATAAATGCATTTAGATCATAGATGTAATGGGGTAAAAATGCCTCCCACCCATTAATAAGATTAGTGGGCAGGAGGTAAGAATGCCTCTCATCCCTATAGGTCAATTCGAAAGGGGTAAGAATTCCTCCCTTCCATACACGTATAGAGAAATTGCTGGCACGAGGTAAGAATGACTCTCATCCCTAGTATACAATTGGAAAGAGGTAAGAATGCCTCTCGTTCCAATAAGATACTGGAAAAGGGTAAGAAAACCTCCCTTTTGTCACTTTCATTCAACTGTCATTGGCTATAACTATCTCCCATCCATCATATTTATAATACTGGCATGGGGTATAATTTGCCTCCCATCCAAACACGTAAAACATCACTAGAAGTCAACTGGAATGGGGTAAGAATGCCTCCCTTCAAGACATGTACTATCACACAGGCATGGGGTATAACTGCCTCCAATCTAGACATGAAATCATTCAGAGTACGTGGAATGGGGTATGAATGCCTCTCATCGATAACCATACACATTCAATATCAGCATTATAATACAATTCTTAAGGAAATACCTCTTATTCATTTCAAGTAAACATTCCACATTCACAATAAAACATATCGCTCATTCCTATATAAGTTCCCATACGCATGTTCATCAAATATATACTTAAGGAAACCCCTCTCAAGGATCTGTATCCTGATATTCACACATTCATTTCACTAACATAAGTCGTTCCCATTATATAATCCTAAGGCATGGTCATAGCACCCTAATCCGTTCATTCTAGTTTAACCATTTCATTTTAAGGGATATGTTTTTATCATTCTATAACTCTTTCATACCTTATTGAGGAAACATGTCACTTAGTCTTCGGTCATCCCACTAAGTATACCATCTTACTCAATTTGCCTAACATGGAAAATTGGCTGAATCATGAGTATCATGCCCATATCGTTCTACTTGTCTCAACAAAGCATGTTCCCACACAAGCATCGAACATGCACCACATCAATTCAGCAAGCATGCATAAAAATTCTATCACTACATTTTATCTTGAAAATATCACACCTCTAATTGAGGGGTTTTATTATTAAATCATTAGTTTAGTTAGGAAGAAAACATTTTTATCTTATTCCTACAATACACACTATTTGCATAGAATCATTCAATCATAAATAACATGAATAATTAGAAATCTAAGGAAGGGAAATATTATGTTGACTATCACATTAATTAAAGAGGAATGGTGAGGGACCCTACCTCAAGGTGGATCCATCCATCCACTCCGGCCCTTGGCATATTCTATCTAAGAGTCGCAGGCGAGTCATCTAGTCTTTGGAAACTTGAAACCAAAACAAAACCTCGAACACACTACAACTAACTTTCTAGGAACTTATAAACATCAAAATACCCAAAATCATCATGCGAGAAATAATGAAAGACGTAAAAACCTTACCCTGAAATAGATCCAATGATCTGAAACCACCTGAACCACTACGCCTTCGGAGGCGGTTGTCAGAACACGCACTGAGGAGTTCCTACAGACCTTTTTCATTACCTAGAAAGAGAAAAAAACTAAAAAATGTATCACCTCCAACACCTAGGGTTCGTCCACACCTCACCGGGAACCCATTAGTTCAAAAAGAAACAAGAGGAACTGTGGAGAAGCATGAGGGGAGCTTACCATGGAGATTCGACGAAGAATCGGCTGTAAATCGAAGGAGGAACCTTGACAGATATGAGGCCGGAAGGGGGGGTGTCGCGTGTGGCTCAAGGGAGAGACCATCCCTGTGTGTTGTGAATTTTTACTGAGGGTGAGGGAGAGATTAGATTAGGTTTTTATTTATTTCATTTTATTTTATTTTAATTTTAAACAAAAACCTAAACTCACTCGCACGCACGGTTTGACCCACACAGTTTTCCAAATTGTGCGCAAACTGTGTGGAGTCCTCTGCCTCCAAGACATCCGCTACACGGGCTAGGCACACGGTTTGGAAAACTGTGTGCAGCCCGTGCATGGGCCACTACATCCTGTAATACGGCCACATAGTTTGGGCTGCATGGTTTTCCAAACTGTGTGCCAACCGTGCACCCTTTGCAGCTGTTTTAAAAACAAGAGTCTGGCGCATCTGAAACCTCTCGGGCCTCCTGAGAAACATAATGGGCCTTCACCCATTCCCAAAAACATTCAAAGGAAGGGTTCCAACCTTCGGAACCCTCTTCCAATTCATGGTCTTCAAAATGACCCGTTCATCAAATGAAAAGTTCATATTCTCTTGGTTTTTAGTCCTGTTCAAAATACAGGTCATTACAAACATGGTCAATGGAAAAAAGGTACGATAGTATTAATTAGTTATTGGATTCTGCACGCACTATGTGTACTAAGAAAAATGGGTATACACACATCTCTATGACACATTCCATAGGATACTCGTCAGCAACCCATCAGGGATGTGACCCGCCTCAAGTATGTTTTAGAACGTTGTCGTATCATAGAGTGTATCCAAACAACTCACTAACTACCAAAGGATTGCACGTGCTCTTACATGATGGGAGAACTATTTTATTAATGCCTAAAATATTATCAATCCCATTTTTCCATTTCAAAAGTTCCAATTTCATTCCATTTAAAACAAAGACAGGTTTTATTCAAAATATGCCTTTTATACAAGATGAACGCAATGGGTTTCTATCTAATCATTTTAGTCCATTTTCTCATGTTTAAAATACCTTCAAAACCAATTCCATCATTAAAAAATTTATTCCCACAATTATATTCAACAATTTAATTGAAAACATTTCCATCAAACTCACCCAATTCAATGGAATTGTGGTTTTCCAAATTTCCATGCCAAAACCATTTCAGTTATCTTGATTCAATAGAATCGAGTTTTTTTCAATTTAATTGAATGTAAAATTCATAAATTTAATTTAAATCAACAATTGAAATAAATCTCAAAAATATAATGAAAATCAATTTGGCCATTTGGGATGGAAACAGCTTCCTTGAAGGTTTTGACCAAGATCACAACAGTCGAGAACGCTGAAGAAAACATGGTTGATTCTTCAAGAACCCATATTAGATATCTTCTTCTAGCAAGATCAAGACCAAATCTCATCATACATGGTACCACACACGTAGATCTACCCATAACGGGCGTAGATCTATGAAACTGAGAGAAGAGGAGACGTAGATCTAAGTAGATCTAAGAAACCGATCAAGAATGATGAAGTACGATCACATTCGTCAAGAATACGGCTACTATTCACCCATAGGATCCTTTTTATTGTCTTCGGAATGATGGTTTAATCTTCTCTAACCTTATAAGAAGAAAAATCCCGAGTTAGGGCCACTTAGGAGGACAAACGAGGAACTTAGAGGCAAAACCGAGTGAGATCCACAATTTAAGGATCTCATTTAAGTGGCATCATGTTTAGTTCACACGGTTTGACAAAAAATGTTCTATTTGTGCATTATCAACTACCTCGAACACCCTTCTCACATGGTTTGTCTGCACAGTTAGACAGATTGTGCACTGCTTGTGCAGAAGCTACTGCCTCCAAGATCAACTACACACAGTTTGGCCGCATGGTTTAGACAACTTGTGTGCTGCCCGAGCGACTTCCCCATATCCCTAAAACAAAATTTAATGTTCTACCGACTCTCCTAGGTCACTACTAAAAAACAGAGGTACTTAGAAACATCAAAACTACCTAAAAACATAACGTGATGTTACACCTGGACATTGGGGGCTCTTCGGATGAACACATACCCCTGGTCAAGTTTTCCAACAATAATAATTTTCAGGAAACTATTTAGATGGAACCTTATGAGGATTTATATGGGGGTACACGCCAATCACCTTTGTGATGGTTGGAGGTCGGAGAGGAAGCTTTATTGGGACCACATCTTGTGGAGGAGACTTTAGAGCAGGTCTAGTTGATTCAGAAGTTGATGGATACTGCACAGTCTCATTAGAAATCTTATGTTGATCGCCACAGACGACCATTAGAGTTTGTTGTTGGGGATTAGGTTTTCATGCGTGTTTCAATTAGGATGGTGCACAAGTAGATCAGGCGGTCGGGTAAAAATTCATTGAGTTATGTAGGGTCATTTGAGATTCTGGAGAGAGTTGGCCCAGTTTTTTATCGGTTGATGTTACCATAGAGGTACCCGACCGTGCATAATGTCTTCCACGTATCTCAGATGAGACCTTATCACTTGGAGTCGTCTCATATTTTTTAACCTAAGGATGTTGAACTATAGGTCAATTCATCATTTGAGGAGAATCAAATTATTATTTCTAATAGGAGAATGATGGTTCTATGATGTTGGTTAGTTCCTCTCATACGGGTGCTATGGCAGCATGGCTGAGGGCAGGACGAAAACTGGGAGCATGAGACTGACATACGTGCTTAGAGGCCAGAATTGTTATTAGATGTATGTTTACCACACATGGAAGGAAAATTCGGTGACAAATTTCTTTAAGGGGGGGGGGGGTGTTCGTAAGAAACCAGTTCTTATTCTCGAGGTACAATTTTCTTCTTTTCCTTTTCCATTAAGTGTGTCTGTGAAAACAAGGGAAATGTAGGAATATTCCCAAATTTATAGTTACACGCTGTGTACTTTTTTTAGACATGCGGTGTAATTCAGATATGCAAGATGAGAATACAAGGCACATAGGTTTGTTAGTAAAAACAAACTACACGTCGTGTACATTCTTATACACACTGTGTACATTGGCCATATGGGACGAGAACCCATGGCGTGTAGTCTTGCCGGTGATTAAGGGTGTAAAAACTAACAACATGTCATGTACATAGTAATACACCTTGTGTAATCAGTTGGAAAATAAACAGTAAGGTGGTGTTAGTAGATTCCAGCAGAATGATAGTGAACACCGTCTACATAGTAATACATGTCGTGTAACCTAGTCGGCAGATGAACATTTAGGCGGTGGAATGTGGCTACCAGAGGAAAAGATATAAAATAAAAAGTAAATGCTATTTACATGGGATTACATGCTGTGTAGTTATTTTTTTCGTTAAAAATAGGTTGTATCCTCCACATTCAGAAGAGGAGGCATAAAACTCGACAGCAGCCGTAGAATAGGAGGCTAGAACTTGGAGGAGCATCCGATCGCACACTAGGACCTCGATTAATCTGATGTCGATCTTGTTTGAACAATGCAGGGAGGTATTCTATCATCTTGAACCTCTCCTTAAAATTCAATACCTATGGGATGATTTTTTCTTTTGAATGGGTTATCGTTCTTCTTAGAGATATGTAGATCTTGTAATTTTCAAGAGGCGCCATTCACGTATATCGATATGAGGATATTGAGGTAGGAGGTCTGGTGTTTATTTCCAACTGTTGAGTTGATTTTGTGTTCTGTTTTTCTATGCGCCCATGTATGGGGTGTCATATGGCTGAGTCCTTGACTATAAATATATATAGAATTGCAATATTAATCTAATGAGCAAGTATAAACTAATTTCTAGGATCATTTCCTTGATCCATGGCCATACATTTGGTGTTTTTCCCTTGTTTAAACGATTGTCCTGGATACCCACGAGTATGCATTGATGATAGCATGTTTTGTGTTTTCTATAGAGGAATCATATAAAAATTGCTTTCTTATTCATTGGGCTTAGCCAGGTTACATGCTTTTCTTATGGTACACTAGAGGGTAGTGTTTTTCTTAGCCTAAGGGCTGTATTTTTTTAGCTTGGGGGCATGGTTTTGATTCGCGAGATGGAAAGGTATTGATTCACCTAAGGTAAATGTTTCTTATATCTGAGTGCAGTAGATTCTGTGACTGAGGAAAATATCTTATACGCCTAAGGGCAATTTTCATTATGCCTGTGGGCAGTTACCTGAGGGTTTTTTTTATGTTTTCCTAAGGGTAAAGAATTTCATGTCTGAGGAAAAGTATCACTTGAATATTCAATGTGGTGATTTCTTATGGTATATCGACCAAGATATAACACAGGCTTGTTATTTTTATTACCTTATACATGATAGATAGCCTGTTGTGGTTCTTGTGGAGGAACTGTATAAGATATTGTAGGTTGAGGTCGGGTCCCGAGAACTTATAATTCAATTATATTGAATTTTTAAATAATAATTAAATGGTGATGGAACTGTATGCATTAGCTTCTTTTGAGTACATCCTATCGTAATGCATTTCTTATTACATACTAATGATGCACATTTTAACTAACTATTGGGAACATGCCTTTGGTGGTTGCCTACTGTGATTTATTTCTCACACCCTGTTTGGGTCATGTCTTAGGCCCAAACCGATTATATTGCAGCAAGTGTTGATAAGGGATGTTTTCCCGATATAGGTAATTTATTGTTGCAGATGAGTAGGGGAGAATGGGACCGAGATTATGCATGTGATGCTGCTGAGTTCATGTTGAACTGATTTTTTTTCTACTATAATTGTACATATTTTTAGATTGTAGTGTATCCTATTTTTTCCGCATCCTTAGAATTTTGTCGATGTGGAATCATCTTATATATGACTCTTGATTATCTTACACCATAGTTCAATTTTCCATTTCATCTTGTATTGTTTACTGCTTCTATTTTGGGTATGTTTTTATCATTATACTATGTTACACTTAGAAAATTGATGGCATAGTTTCCCCACATTTAGACCCAGTCCCTCACTTCTAGTCGACAACTTCTATTGTTTGGAGAAATGCGCTTGAGTTCAGGTGATCAACCATGTTTGGGGAACCTGTTGTGTGGATTCTAGAACAAGGACATTACAATGTGATATCAGAGGAATTTCATTTGTTCTTGACATATTTATTGGATCCTATAGCTAGGTATATGACTGATAGGTACATGGTAATAAGTTTTTCCCTAGAGTAGCAAACTTGTGTACTAAGAAATTCCAGTTTACCTTGTGTTGCAATTTTCTCTGGTTATGCAATTTTACTATTGATTTGATTTCACAGTAGGGTGATGCACTTATGGAGTGCTGTTATATTTTTATAATTGGGTTCTATATAGTTGCAACCCAATGATATGAGGGTATTCAATCTCATTCCTCATTTATTCACATGTTTGAATCACATTCCATGCATAATTTCCATTCCATGTAGGTGCATTAGAAATTTCATGTTGTTGTGATAGATGTTGTGCTAGAAAATTGATGATATTGTGATGGGTACCTTATGACAACCCTTATTTTATTACAAACATAAACATGATTTATTACATAACATTTCACTTGATACAACAATAAATATCGAGAGTATTAGTGTCTTTGGGGCTTAAGATCATTACATAAAAACATAAAACATGAAATACAACATCTTTATTGAAAACATCCTTTTCATGACCACTACATTCCCTCGTACTTAGCATTGCATGGGATAACCTGTGGACACGCATAAGAAATGGGGAGTTATAAATCTCAGTAAGGGAGTACACATGGAATAACATGAGGAGTACAATACATGTATGGCAATAGGCATATCAATAGAGCATAAAAAAACCTGAACATAAAGGCATGATAAATCATGATAAACATAACATTGAAATGTGGCAACAACACTAAACATGGAATTATCATGAGCCTAGGCTCATTGCACATGGAGCATGAGTAAATCCTCATTGCAAAAAAAGCACAAGTAAACCCTCGATGCACATAAATTAGAATGAGTCAACACTCATTGCACATGACGTATCATGATACTATACTTTACCCAATGCATTGGAGCACTATAAGGGTGCACCATTCTTAAACATTTCATTTCATGCATAAGTGTGCCACATGGAACATAAAACATAGATTCATAAAACATAATCATTTATTCCACAATAAAAGAATGTGGAATTCATAAATGAAACTTTGTAATCCATAAGTAAATCTGCATAATGATGAATAACCATGATGGAGAAATGGGCATGGTATCCACTACACAATGGCATTGGCTTAGAAAATCATTGTGATTTTGGCAGCGTAACGACGTGACATAAGAATTCATAAAAATGGTTGATTAGAGATAAAGGGGTACCTCATCATATTTACATGTAATGTACTATAAGGAGGTCATATAGATACTTTTCCCAAAAATTGTAATGTAATTTAGGTTCATGATACAAAAGTATTGCTTGAATGTAAATGAGGAGGGAGAAGATCCTTTCGGAATTTCAGCATAGAAATGGGTGTACATGGGAGGCATTTAATGAGAGCGAAAGGGGTATCCCATCATTAAAAAATAAAGAGGGCAGTATGAGGGAGGTTCAAAACCATACCCCAACATTCATAATTGAAATTAAAAGGGCAAAACAACTTAATGAAAATTGAAAAAAATGAGAAAGGTAGAAAAACCCATACTTGGAAGTGTGCTTCCAAAGGCTAGAGAGAGGCATCTGAGACGCTTCTTGGGAGCTTGGGGCACCTTGGGAGGATTCTATAGAGAGTACGTCAGTGTTTGGACTAACTCCAAGGGAATTTAGTTAAGAGGAAGTGGGATCTTGGGTTGGTTTATATAGGAAATGTGAGGGAATTCTTTATTATTTAGGTTTGGGTCTCCTTATATTAAATTAATCCAAACCACAAACCATACCATGGTTTTTGCCCATAGTTTTTGAAATAGGGAATAGAAAAAAAATATTTTATAAGGACCATGTCCAAACTTATTAAAATATAAGGGTTTCTTATGTGGAGGTGAGACACACTCCAATGTAAATTAATTTAAAAAGGAAAGGTGTTGAATAAGTCTTGAGGGGTCCATTAATGCTTTGAAAAGTAAGTAAAACAAACCCAAAATCACATTATTTTAATGGTAAAGCATATAATTTCCGAACATAATGATTATAGTATTTTATTAAATCACTATTGGTTCATTATGATGTCATAAAACACATTATATATTTAAATGGTATTTAAATTTTACCCAGAAATTTTACTGTCTCAGAAAATTATGAAAAATTTACCATTGGATAATTTCTACATCCTGATTTTAGAAATAACATATATTTTATATAAATAGTTTTCTATATATGTTAATTTTCACTTTGAAAATAAAAACCGACACTTATCGAAAATTCATGGTTTTTGACAGAAATGGCTTTAAAACCATAATAAAAATATTAATTGCATTCATAAAATTATAAGATCCATTATATATAATAAAAAACTATTATATAATAATAATAATATTTTATTAAAATATTATTTAATTCAAAAATCCCTTAATTTAATAAAAGATACTTCTTAATTAAATAATAACTAAAAACACAATTTTTACTTTAAAAACTATTTACAATGTATCGAAAATGACTACAAATAATATTCATTATTATAAAAAAAATAATGTACAAGAACTTAGTACTACTTATTTGTTACGTAACCCCTTAAAATAGCCGCATAAGACCTAAGGTTAAGGTGTGCGATGGTGACAGACTCTTGGGGTGGCTCGGATAGCATCACTCGAGTGGTAATTTCTATCAACTTCCACTTCTCCCTTACACGGTCATGTTCGAGCTTGACATGATGAAGCTCAACATGGGATTGGTCAAGAGGGAAGCCCAAGGATGCCACCTCTTTTCCAGGATCTGACAAATGGGCTTTTTATGGGTCGATTCTACTGGATGAGGTTATCACTTCCTTTGTCTGAGTAAATTGGATTTGTTAAAGTCCTATATTTATACTAATCATGTGATCACTGTTCAACAACTATATTATCAACAGTCAAAATTCTTAACATAAAACCAAAGAAGTTGACATTTTATATAAACATAAAGTTACATTTAATTATATAAAGAGGGATTTCCATTAATGAAACTTTGGGTTTTTACAATATTCACCCCTTTAGAAATTCCGCCCTCGAAATTTTCCTTCTTCCACACTAAAAAAAATGTGGGTGTAACACCCCAAGCATCTATGGTACACTTATCTTTGAATAATGTAATAGCGTTTGTTGTACGCAACATCGAGTTCTAACACACCACAACCAATAGAAATATCCATTAGGAATAGTAATACCCACTTTTTGAAATTTATAAATTTTATTTTTCAAAATAGACTTCATTTTTTGATTCGGAATATCTAAATTAGCCTAGGGTGAATTTTTTGTATTTTTCTGATAAACTTCATTTATTGATGAATTGTGAAACCACTAAGTGGTAGTTAAAAAACTTAATTTCTCATAAAACATAATTTTACCTCTTCTGTGAGTGGAATTTCAAAACTCCGAGAGACACAGTTAATATCAAGGAGTAAAATGTGGTTCAATGAGATGAAAATAATTATTGGAGAATAGTAATTTTATAATTTTATTTACCATGGTTAAAAGTAAATAGGGTAATTAAGGGTAATCATGATTTTAATATTACCGTAACACATTTCCTAATTCTATTGGACAAGTTTCTATCTACCTAAAACAATCTTAGGAATAAAATATTATCATTTAGGTCCACATAGATTAGATTAGGACATTTATTATTATTTAATTCAAAGAAGAGTTAAAAGAGTTAAAATCAATGTTTATTTACTAAAACATTTTTAATATAGGGTTACACAAAAGATAAATTCGATTATAAATATTAATTAGAAAGATAAAACGATTTCCTACATAATTATATTTTATTTATAATTTTTAGACATTATATAATTTAATTTATGTATGACACAATGATGATGCAATAATTAACATAATAGTGAAAAATTAAAATAATTGATATTATAAATACCCAAATAAATATAATTTTATACTTTTTATGAATTACAATAATTTTCCAGGTTAATATGACATGTTAGTAATTATTTATTTAACTTTTTTATAAGTAATAATTATGTTATGAGTTTTAAAAAAATGAATTTTCCAAATAATGTCAAAATTGACATAAAAAAGTTTTTAAAACAAATATTATATTATTAATTGATATTAAATTCTTAAAAATTTAAGGATGTCCATAGAGACATATATTATGATATTTTTATCATTAATGGACCTTTTGGGGGTCTCTTGGAGGTATATAGTATGTTTATTAACTATATAATATATAAATACAAAGAGAAATTGTAAAAGTGAAACTAATTAATTAAGAGTTAATACTTAAAGATAAGGTAAATATTGTAACCAAAACCTGTATAAATACAATTGGTTGAGTTGTTTTCGACCTATCCCCACCTTAAAATTTAAATAATCTACTTTGGATCCATTATAAACTGAATATGAATTTATTATAAAATAATATTTCTAGAATTTCCAAAGGCTCCCCTCACCCCTCTTATAAAATAGCACTCCCCCTTCTCATTAATTCACACCTTCAAATCCATTTGGATCATCCAAACTCTTCCCAAATAATCTCTCAACTTCCCTAAATACCACATAGAGGCCTTAGTTTGATCATAAAGCCAACCTATGGATCCATTTTGATCAAATCAAAAGGAAGAACCCGAAGAAGAGGTAATGATTTCACCACCCGTTTTCAAGTTCGTTTCTTCTTCCACATCTTCTTTCTATGTTATTCCAAATATAAAATAATTAATATAGTATCTCCTATATACATTAATATTATTATAAATCTGGTACAACCATATTCAGTATTCCATCCATCCTTTGACTGGCATGTCACCATAAGTGCGTACGTACGGCTTACCGTCTCCACGTCATGGTGTAATTGTTATTAAATAAATTATTATATGGATGGGTATAATAATGATGTTTAATTAATGTAAATAATAAATATAACATGATAATTATTCTGTATATATGATATAACATCAAATTAAATATTATTTTAATATCAAAAGAATGATATTTTTGCCCGTGTGTGCATACGGACTACTGTCTACACGAACGCGATGAGATTCATTCTCCATCATATCCATTAAAGTATAATTATAATTTTATGATTTAAAAATAATGATTAAGGACTTTATATAATTATGGATATTAATAAGATACAACCTATCCATGAGAAACATGGCTTATGATACAAATCATATAAAAGAAAACGAGTAAGTTAACACCCGAAACAACGATAATACTAAGATATTATTAACAAATCAATGTTAAAAGATAATATATGATATCATATTAATGTATATGATTCTTGTATAATTTAATAACAATTATTTCACCATTATACAGGAGTTTAACCTGCCCTCAACAAAGTATATGTACAAGGTAAGGGTTTATTTTGCAATCTCTTCATTATCTGAGGTTGTTTATACGTAATAATCTACTGGGTCTTCTTTATCATCCACATCCATGATTCTTAAAAATAAATTTCAAAAAATTTTATGATTTAATAGAATATGGGTTAAAGTAATTTATACCCTTTTTGAATTTTTAGAAGAGGTTTATAAAGGATTTTTTCTGTCGTTTTCTAAACAAGGTGTTTTTTAACCTTTTCGACAGAATTAAGGTAAGAATGTTTTTTTAACTTATACGGCGGGTGCGTCTATTTTCCACCGCTATAAAATAGTAGAAGCTTCCCTTAAATTATTTTAAGAATATTTTCAAGATAAATGTTTTATTTTATAATTATGTGACATTTAAATGAATTAAAAAAAAGGGATATTTCTCTCAAATAGTTTTGATTTCATCAATGTCAACATCCTTTGATGGATATTAAGAATATTTGAAGTTGATTTATTATGAAACAAAACATAAATATTGTATTGAATGTTTTTCTGATTTTTTTGACTATGGATGTGTTATTTTTAGACCATTCATGGTTTATGGAGAAAATAATTACATTTCGTATACTAGTTTTAATACGAATGTTTATGTTATGTTTGAACTTGTTCATATGAGGAATGCATTGGACATAATAAGTGACGGGTGGAGCCCTCTATAGGTCCTCGATGCATAAGTAGGTCTCATGAGACAAACTAGTGTCTTGGAACAAGGCCTTTCAAAAATCTTATTTGTAGTCTTGGCACGAGGCCTTGGCTATGTGGTTATGATAGTCTGGAATTATCGATTCCATCATTATAGAAGTGGTTATTGATATTGCGTGTGATTATTCGAATCGTAGAATATCCATGTGAATAAGTAAATGGCATTACTTCATTTTATTTTTTCCATATATTGTTGATGTTCAATTTTAAAAGGCATTTATTTTAGGTATACATCTCCTTAAATGTTTATTCTTGTTTATAAAAGTTTCCACTATATTGTTATCCTTACTGGGCATTTGAGCTCACCCATTTTCTATGTTTTATTTTTCCCAGTATGTGAAGATGTAATTTATGAATGACCTACAGGGATATTAAGAGGGGATAAGAGTGTGGAATATGGAGACTATAATGTTGTATTTTTCATTTTATGATGTAATGTAAAACATTATGAATATATCTATTGTTTCCAAAGCTACTATATTAATCAGTCTTTCGAGAATTGATCTTTTTTGTGATCATTCCAATGTTATGTAATAATGCACCGAATCTAGGTAACTGTGGTCGGGGCATTACATTTGGTATCAAAGAAAGTTTAGTAAAAACTGTGGAAGCTAGATTTAGATAAACTCTAATTAGAGCACATAGATTTAAGATTGAATTTTAGAATTAGTATAAAAGAACATCCTAGAATTTTGGTATGGTAGAGAATTTGTGTGTTTTCCGAGCAATACATCCCCGTCTGGATACGAGAAGTTAGAGGCGGATCTGGCACAAATGTACATAGGGGTAATACCCGAAAACACCGCTTTGAGCTAGACTCAAACTGGAACTGGTGCATGACAACGGGCCTTGCTATACTCTTGGTTATGACACTCCTGGTGGATATTATTAGGATGACTCTAATTTTCTTTACCAATAATTATGAAGGGTTTATGAGTATATAATACTCCAAAGATAACATTTTTATGACTATGTATTGTATCCATAAATAGTTCAATTTATGTTAATTGTTTTATAAGTATAGAATTATGTATTTAGATTCATAAACTGATCTAGTTTATGCCATTATTTATAAATGGTGCCTAGTAGAAGAAATTGAAACTTTATCAATACACGCACTCCATATAGGTATTTCCCTCCTGTTCAAGATAATTATAGTGGAGCTGGTGATACTACTGGTGCCGATCAGCTAATCACCATACTAGGACAACTCCCTCAGGTTATGAATAATAACCTTACCCGTATGGAGCACCCTGATCCGTAGCGTGGATGATCAATGATAGATTGATTTTTGAGGCAACAACCACAAAAATTAAATGGTAGTACAAATACCTTAGTATATGGGCAATGGATATGTTCCCTAGAAAAAATATTTCATGCTTTGGGAAGTAGTGAAAGTGAAAAAGTTATCAAGGTAGTTTACCACATCACTGGAGATGCTGATCAATGGTGGTCATTGATTCAAAACATGAAGGAAGATGATGAAGTATAAAATATGGAATGGAGGGAGTTCAAAGAGCTATTTTTAGAAAAATACATTCCTTGTGACCATCGATCAGATATGGAAACACAATTTCTATGTCTCAGACAATAGGAGTATGTGAATGTTGCAAAGTATGAGGCTAACATTAAAAGGTTAGAAAGGTATGCTTGAGATTATATACGTAACCCATGAAGTAATATTTATTGTTTCTTTGATGTGTTAAAACCATTTCTCTATCGAGCATTATTCTCACAATCCTTCTCATCATATGAAGACATTGTCTCATGTGCTATCATGACAGAATATGAATTCTCTATGTCTTATGATTTTAAAGAAAAAAAAGAGAAGAAGAGATCTTCTGATCAATATGGAAATAGAAATAAAGGGAAGAAGGGAAATGTTGAATATCCATCCTATAGTAATAGAGAAAAGAAACACCCCGGTAATTTCTTAAAAGGAACATGAGTCTGTTACAAGTGTGGTGAAAAGGGCCACCAAGCTCGTGATTGCAAGGGGAAGAATGAAGCTATCGATGTTCAGTGATACAATTGCATGGAGATGGGACATTATGAAAATGAATGTCCTAAGAGTCAGGGTATCTTACCTTAGAAAAGGCCAAGGGATCATGGAAATGTTTATGATATCACTACTGCTGAAGTAGAAGCTCTGAAAGACATGGTGGCAAGTAATTTAATGGTTTCCTCAAGTTTAGAAAATGCATTATTTGATTCTGTATCATCACATGGTTTTATATCTTCCCAGTTTTTAAAGAAAATTATATATTTACAATTTGATTTAACAAGGGATTTGTCAGTTAATAATCATAAGGGAGGAATCATTGCAATAATGTTTTGTGAAATAGTCCCCATTAGAGAACATAAATGTTCTTTATCCGCTGATCTCATCATTATACCAATGATTGAATTTGATATAATCATCGGTATGGATTGTCTTTCAGACCATGATGCGAAGATTTATTATAAGAAGAAGGAGGTTACGATTTTTTATGATGATGATAAGGAACACCTTATCTTTAGAGCAGAATCGTCACCACCTCATTCTTATCTAGATCCACCCCCAGTAGCTCAAATAAATTCAATTATTGGGAAGGAAGAGAATGGAATGATTGTGGGTGAGGAAAGTAATGTTCAAATAGAGGATGTACCTATTGTGAAAGAATATGTAGATGTGTTTCCGGATGATTTACCTGGACATCCTCCAGAACGAGAAGTTGATTTTTCCATTGATTTAATTCCTGGATCAAGGCCTCTATCGAAGACCCCTTATAGAATGGCCACTATAGAATTAGATGAACTAAAGAAAAAACTAGAGTAATTGAGTAATAAGGGATTTATTCTCCCATTTGATTCTCCATGGGGATCCCCTGTTCTTTTTGTTGAAAAGAAATATGGATCTATGAGGTTATGTATCGAATACAGGGAGATCAATGTTATAACAATAAAGAACAAGTATCTCCTACCTCGGATTGATGAATTATTTGACCAAGTGAATGGAGCACAAAAGTTTTCAAAGATTTACCTTCGATCTGAATACCATTGGTTATTTGTGAAGAAGGAAGACATTCCAAAGACAGCATTTCGAACTAGGAACGGGCATTACCATTTTACAGTAATGCCTTTTGGACTGACTAATGCACCCTCTGTATTCATGGATCATAATAATAGAGTTTTCAAGGAATATCTCGATGAATTTTTGGTGGTATTTATTGATGATATCTTGGTATATTCCAAAAGCTATGAAGATCATGAAAATCACATGCGTATTATTCTGAACACTTTGAGAAGACATGAATTATATGGGAAGATAAGCAAGTGTGAATTTTGGCATTAGGAGGTTTCTTTTCTTGGCCATATTTTCTCTAAAGATGGAATCTCTATTGATCCTTCTAAAACCATGGCAATCCATGAATGTCCATCACCTACGAGTACAACTGAGGTACACAGTTTTATTGGTTTGATAGGTTATTATCGACGTTTCGTCTAGAATTTTTCCCGGTTGGCTAACCCATTAACAAAGCTCACACGTAAAGGGGTTAAATTTGTTTGGACAAAAGAGTGTGAAGAATGTTTCGAAGAACTGAAGAGAAGAATAGTCAATGCTCCTATATTGAATCTACTATCAAGGAATTATGGGTTCATTATTTATAGTGATGCATCGAAGAAAGGACATGGCTGTGTTCTTATGAAGAATGATAGGGTTATTGACTATGCATCACGATAGTTGAAAATTCATGAACAAAACTATCCTATTAATGATCTCGAGTTAGCAGCTGTGATTTTTCTTTGATTATCTGGAGGCACTACCTCTATGGTGAAAAATGTGAGATTTATACTGATCATAAGAGTTTGAAGTATATTTTCTCACAAAAATAACTCAACATGAGGAAAAGGAGGTGGCTTTAATTACTCTAGGATTATGATTGCACAATACACTACCACTCAAGGAAGGAAAACAAGGTGAAAGATGCTTTGAGTAGAAAATATCATGGAGTTTTGAACAATATGAGAATTGAAAGGGATCCAATTTTCGTGGATCTAGTGAAGATGGACAAGGGAATAACCAGGGAAGGTGAAACATCAATTATTTTTCAAATGGTTTCCAAACCATATTTACTAGAAAGGATTAAGATTTCTCATACCAATGATGATGAATTTCAAAAGAATATTAAAGCTGTGAGTGATGGGAGATTGAGAGACATTGTGTATGAAGATGGAATTTTGAAATTTGGGAAGAGACTTTGCATTCCCAATATACCTGATCTAAAAAGGGAATTTTTGGATCATGCTCATAGTTCCACATTCTCTATACACCATGGGAGAACCAAAATATATTGATATTTGAAGGAAAATTTTTGGTGGGACAACATGAAGAGAGAGATTTCTGATTTTGTGTCAAGATGTATGGTTTTTCAAGAAGTGAATGTTGGAAGGCAACAGCCTGGAGGAGTCATGGAACCGCTTCCCATGCTGGAGTGGAAATGGGACAATATTACGATGGACTTTTTCATGGGGCTACCAAGGACTCATAGAAGGAATGATGCAATATGGGTTATTGTTGATCATCTTACCAAATCAGCAAATATTCATGCTATAAGAGAAGATCTACCACTAGAATGACTCACAAGACTATATATTAATGATGTTGGGAGACTTCATGGAGTACCCCTATCTATTGTTTCTGATCATGATCCGCATTTTACTTCAAGATTCTGGAAAAGTCTTCAGAAGGCCTTGGATACTGAACTTCATTTGAGCACTTTCTACCACCCTCAAATAGATGGAAAATCAGAACAAACTATTGAAACCTTAGAAGACATGATGAGATCCTGATCACTTGACTTTCAGGGTTTGTGGGATCAATATTTACCTCTGGTAGAATTTTCCTATAACAATAGATTCCATTCGAGTATTCAGATAGGACCATATGAAGCGTTATACGGAAATAGATGTTGCACACCAACCTGTTGGGATGATGTTGGTGAAAGAAAACTTGTAGGCCCAAAACTGGTGGAGGAAACGATGGAAAAGGTGAAGGTAATCCAAAACCATATCAAAGCAACCCAAAATATGCAGAAAAGCTATCCAGATAATCGAAGGAAATATTTGGAATTTCAAGGTAGTGATCATGTTTTTCTGAAGGTATCTCCATGGAATGGAGTAATACATTTTGTTAAGAAATGTATATTGAGTCCCTGGTACATCTGACCATTAAATTTTTTTGAACGAATTAGGATTGTAGCTTATTGGTTGGCAATGCCGCCAAGTCTCTCCAAAGTTCACGATGTGTTCCACATATCTCTGTTGAAGAAATACATTCCTGACCCAACGCATGTACTCACCTATGAGTAATTAGAACTAGAAGATGTTATGTCTTATTGTGAAGAGCCCTCCATGATTCTTGATACGAGAGAACATGTACTAAGAAACTAGACGACTTGTCTGGTAAAAGTCTTCTTGAGAACCCATAAGATGGAAGAAGCAACGTGAGAACCCGAGGAACTTATAATGAAGAACCACCTGATTCTTTTAATGCGGTAGTATTATTGAAATTTTGAGGATGAAATTATTTGAAGGAGGGGAGAATGAAACACCCCAAGCTTCTATGGTATGCTTCTTTTTGAATAATGCAATAATGTGTGTTGTACGCAACATCGAGTTCAAACACACCACAACCAATCGAACTAGCCGTTATGAATATTAATACCCACTTTTTTAAATTTGTAAATTTTCTTTTTCAAAATGGACTTCATTTTTGGATTCATAATATAGAAATTAGGCTAGGGTGCTTTTTTGGTATATTTCTGAAAAACATCATTTTTTGATTAATAGTGAAACCACTAAGCTGTAGTTAAAAACTGTATTTTTCATAAAACTTAATTTTACCGCTTCTGTGAGTGGAATTTCGAAAATTTGGGAGACATAGTTAATATCGAGGAGTAAAATGTGGTTCAATGAGATTCAAATAATTTTTTGTGAATAATAACTTTTTACTTTTATTTACCACGGTTAAATGTAAATAGGGTAATTTAGGGTAAAATGATTTTAATATTACCATAACAAATGTCATAATTCTATTAGACAAGTTTATCTTGACCAATAAAATCCTTAGGAATAAAATATTATCATTTAGGTCCAATTGGATTTGATTAGGACATTTATTATTCTTTAAATCAAAAAGAGTTAAAAGAGTTAAAATCAAAGTTTATTAAGTAAACATTTTTAATATAGTGATAAACATAAGATAAATTCGATTATAAATATTCATCAGAAAGGTAAAAAAAATTCATCCATACTTATATTTTATTTATAATTTTTAGACATTAAATAATTTAATTTATTAATGACATAATGATGATGCATTAATTACCTTAATATTGAAAAATTAAAATAATTGATATTATAAATACCCAAATAAATATAATTTGAGACTTTTAATGAATTAAAAAAATATTCAAGGTTAATATTACATGTTAGGAATGATTTAATTAACTTTCTTTTGATTTAATCTTTCTGTTATGATTTTCACAAAAATCAATTTTCCAAATAGTGTCAAATTTGACATAAAAGTGTTTTTAAAACAAATATTATATTATTAATTGATATTAAATTCCTAAAAATCTAATTTTCAGCCAAGAGACTTATATCATGTTAGGTTTATAATTAATGGACCACATGGGGATATCTTGGAGGTATATAGTATGTTTATTAACTATATAATATAAAAATAAAAGAGACATTGTAATAGTGAAACTAATTAACTAAGAGTTAATACTTACAGATAAGGTTAATATTGTAACCCAAACCTATATAAATCCTATTGTATGAGTGGTTTTAGACCTATATCCACCTTAACAGTTAAATAATCCACTTTGGAGACATTATAAACCGAATATGGATTTATTGTAAAATAATATTTCTAGCTTTTCCCAAGGATCCCCTCACCACTCTTATAAAAGGGAACTCCCCCTTCTCACTAATTCACACCCTCAAAGCCATTTATCTCTGCCAAAATCTTACAAAATACTCTCTCAACTTACTTAAATACAACCTAGAGGCATTATTTGTATCAAAAAGCCATCCTATGGAGCCCTTTTGATCAAATCAAAAGAAGGAACCCGAAAAAGAGGTAATGATTTCACCACCCCTTTTAAAGTTCCTTTCTTCTTCCACTTCTTATTTCTTTGTTATTCCCAATCTAAAATAATTAATCCAGTATCTAATATATTCTGTAATATTATTATAAATATGGTACAACCATTTTCAGTATTCTATACATCCATTGAATGTCATGTCAACATACGTGCGTATGTACGGCTTACCGTCTCCACGTCGTGGTGTAATTGATATTCAATAAATTATTATTTTGATGGGTATAATAATGATGTGTAATTCATTTAAATAATAAATATAACATTGTAATGATTCTTAATATGTGATATACCATCCAATTAAATATTATTTTAATATCAAAAGAATGATATTGTCGCTCGTGCGTACATGTGGACTACTGTCTCCACGAATGCGATAAGATTCAATCTCCATCGTATCCATTAAAGTATAATTATCATTTGATGATTTAAGAAATAATGTTTAAGGACTTGATATCATTCTTGAGATGAATAAGATATGACCTATCCATGACAAACACGACTTACGTAACAAAACATATAAAAGAAAATGAGTATGTTAACACTAGAAACAACGGTAATACTAATATATTATTAAAAAAATCAATGTTAAAAGATCATATATGTTATCATATTATTGTATATGATTCTTGTATAATTTAGTAACAATTATTTCTCCATTATACAGGAGTTTAACCTACCCTCAACCAAGGAAAATTAAAAGGTAAGGGTTTATTTTGATATATCTTTATTATCCGAGGTTGTTTATATGTAATAATCTATTGGGAATTCTATATCATCCACATCCATATTTCTTAAAAATGAATTTCAAAACATTTTTACGATTTACTAGAATATGGTTTAATGTCATTTATACCCTTTTTGAAATTTGATAAGAGGTTCACAATGGAATCATTTTGGTTTTTTTCCAAACAAGGTGCTTTTTTAACCTTTTAGACTGAATTAAGGTAGGAATGTTTTTTTAAAATATACGGCGGGTGCGGCTATTTTACGCCATTATAAAACCGTAGAAGCTTCCTTTAAAAGAATATAAAAATATTTTCAATGTAAATGTTTTATTTTATAATTATGTGAAATTTAAATTATTTCAAAAAAAGGTATATTTCTCTCAAATAGTTTTGATTTCATCATTGTCAACATCCTTTGATGGATTTTAAGCTTATTTGAAGTTGATTTATTATGATACAAAAACTCGATATTGTATTGAAGTTTTTGTGATTTGTTAGACTGTGGATGTGTTATATTTATACCATTCATGGTTTATGGAGAAAGTATTGACATTTCATATGCAAGTTTTAATACGAATGTTTATGTTATGTTTAAACCTCTTCATATGAGGAATGCATTGGACGTAATAAGTGACAGGTGGAGCCTGCTATAGCTCCTCGATGCATCGGTAGGTCTCATGAGACAAATTAGTGTCTTGGAAAAAGTCCTTGGAAAAATCTTATTTTTAGTCTTGGCACGAGGCCATGGCTATGTGTTTATGATAGTCTGGAATTATGCATTCTATCATTATGAAAGTGGTTATTTATATTGCATGTGATTATTTGATTAGTAGAATATCAATGTGAATAAGAATATGGCATTACTTCATTTTATTTTTTCGATAATATGTTGAAGTTCATGTTTAAAAGGATTTTGTTTTAGTTATACATTGCCTTAAATGTTTATTCTTATTTATGAAATTTTCCGCTATATTGTTATCCTTACTGGGCATTTGAGCTCACCCATTTTCCATGTTTTATTTTTCCCAGGATGTGAAGAAGTAATTTATGAATGACCTATAGGGATAGTATGAGGAGATATGAGTGTGGAATATGGAGACTATATTGTGGTAGTTTTCATTTTATGATGTAATGTAAATCATTATGAATATATGTAGTGTTTCCAAGGATACTAAACTAATCGTTCTTTCGATAATTGATCTATCTTTTGATCATTCCAATGTTATGTAATAATTCACTCACTCTATGTAACTGGGGTCGGGGCATTACAGTGGGTAACTCAGCAATATCATGTCCTACGATTCCCAAGTCGCTTATTCAAACTTGTGGTTTCTCCACACCACCTTGACGAGGGGCATTGTCTTATTTCATATAGCTTTTTCTCTACGATCTAAGATCTTTACTAGTTTCTACTCATAAGAAAGTTCATCTTCCAATTGTACCACCTCAGAATAGAGTACATGTGAATGGTCCGGTATGTACTTCCTTAATAGGGATACATGAAAGACATCATGTACTTTGGTCATGGCATGTGGAAGTTCTAGTCTATAGGCCCCATCACTGACACAATCAAGAATCTCGAAGGGGCCGATGTACCTTGGACATAACTTCCTTATCTTTCTAAACCTCATGACCTTCTTCCAAGGAAATATTCGTAGAAAAACCATGTCTCCAACTTTAAACTCATGGTCTCATTGACGATTATCTACATAACTCTTCTGTCAACTCTGGGCTTCCTTGATATGTTGCTGAATGGTTATCACCTTCTCCACCTTTTCCTTGACCATTTCGAGTCCAAGAAGATTACGTTCGCCGACCTCATCCCAACATGCCAGTGTTCTGCACATTTCCCATACAGGCCATCATATGGTTCCATTTGGATGCTCGAGTGGAAACTGTTATTATAAAAGAACTCAACCATAGGAATATGTTGGTACAATCTTCCTTTAAAGTCCATTGAGCACCATCTCAACATATCCTCAAGTGTTTGGATAGTCCACTCGGATTGGCCATCAGTTTGAGGATGATAGGTCATACTAAAGATCAGTTCAATATTCATAGCATGTTGAAGACTCTTCCCAAACATAGAGGTGAATCTTGGATCTCGCTCAGACATAATAGAGAGTGGTACTCCGTGCAACCTTACAACATACCAGATATATATCGATGTCAGTTGATCCAAAGAGAAATCCTCCCAAATAGCAATGATGTGTGTAGTCTCTGTAAGATGATCCAAAACAACCCAGATTGCATTGTTGCCTTTGGATGTCCTTGGAAGTCCGGTGACAAAGTCCATGGTGATTTTCTCCCATTTTCATTCTGGTATGGGCAGTGGTTGCATAATCCCCTTAGACATCTAGATCTCTGCCTTCACTTGCTAACACACCAGGCACATTGATATATATTTAGCGATCTCCTTCTTGATATTATCCCACAAAAAGTTTCCTTGGAGATCTCGATACATCTTTTTCCTCCCTGGGTGAATAGAGAAATTTGAACTATGTGCATTATCCAAAAGTTCCTTCTTCAACTCTAGAATCGATGGAACACATAGTCTTTTCCCAAACCGCACGTTCCTTCTTCATTAACATTAATATCCGAGGATTTTCCCTTTTTGATAGCTTCCACTTTTTCCGGAATTCCCACATCATCCTTTTGAGCATCCTTTAACCTATCAAAAAGAGACGGTATAGAAATCATTTGTGAAAGGATTGATGATGTTCCCTTCTTTATGATTCCCACGCCCATCTTCATCACGTCTAAGAAGATTGGATCCTTCTCAATTCTCATCATTGATAGAATTTCTAGGTCCTTTCTATATAGGGCATCTACCACCTTGTTCGGTTTCCCAGGGTGGTAATGTATTGAACAGTCATAATCCTTGATGAGCTCTATCAATCTTCTCTGGCGCATATTAATCTCTTTCTGTGTGAATATATATTTAAGACTATTGTGGTCAGTATATATCTCACATTTCTCTCCATAGAGATAATGCCGCCAGATTTTCAAGGCAATGATCACAACCGGCAACTCCAGATCATGTGTTGGATTGTTTCGATCATGGATTTTCAACTTCCTTGAGGCATAGGATATAACATTATCATTCTACATCAGCACAAAACATAAGCCCTTCTTTGAAGCATCACTGAAAAAAACAAAAAGTTCCCCACTTGTGGGTAAAGTGAGGACGATCTCAGTGATAAGCCTCCTTTTAAACTACTTGAAGCTTTCTTCACATTCATCACTCCAAGAAAACTTTACCCTCTTTCTAGTTATCTTGGTAAGAGGGTTGGAAAATCATGAGAAATTTCTCATAAATCGTTGATAATATCCAGCTAACCCCAAGAAGCTACGATTATCCGTTATCGATGTTGGACTTAGCCATCCATCAATTTCATCTATTTTGGAGGGTTCCAAATATATCCCATTGATTTTGATGATATGGCCCAACAATGAGAACTCCTTCAACTAGAACTCAAACTTTCTGTACTTTTCATAGAGCTTCTCCTTGCGCAAAGTCTGTAGTACAGTTTTTAAATGCTCCACATGATCTTCCTTGGTTCTGGAGTATATAAAACTATCATCTATAAAGACTACCAAAAATTTGTTAAGGTAATCTCTAAAGAATCTATTCATCAAGTCCATGAATAATTTTGGAGCATTTGTGAGTCCGAAAGGCATCACAATGAATTCATAGTGCCCGTATCTTGTACGAAATGTAGTCTTGGGGACATCTTCCTTCTTCACCCTTACATGATAATATCCCGACCAAAAATACACCTTGGAGAAGTATTGTGCTTTATTTAGCTAATAGAACAATTCATCAATTATTGGGAGAGGATACTTGTTCTTTATCTTGATTTTGTTATGTTCACGATAATCGATGCAAAGCCACATTGACCCGTCCTTCTTCTTAATGAAGAGGACTGGTGCACCCCATGGTTAAGCACTTGGGCGTATAAACCCATTATCCAGATTCTCTTTTAGTTTTTTCTTCATCTCTTCAAGCTCAAAAACAACCATTCTATATAGAGTCTTGGATATTGGTAGTTCCCCAGGTATAATTTTAATTGAGAACTCAACATATCATCTAGGAATAAGACCAGGCAGTTCCTCGGGAAACACTTCAGCGAATTCCCTCACAATAGGCATTTCTTGAAGGATGGTTTATTCCTTGGAATCAATCATCTAAGTTAGATACGCGTGCTCATAAGGAAGTAATATCCATTCCTGAGATGATGCAGCTAAATGAGATTCATCTTCCTCCTGACACTTGTAAAGAATCGGGGGACTATTCTCTATATGGAGTGTGATTTCCCTCTCCCAACAATTTATGTTTGCTCTATATAAGGAAAGCTAATCCATGTCAAGAATTGCATCAAATTCCACCAGAGGGAGTATGACGAGGTTTGCCGGGAAATTCAATCCACAGACTATAACAGGGGATGACTTATATTCATGCGATGCAAGGATTGCCCAATTTTCCGTACTCACTGACATCTTTACATCCCTGATTTGTGGTGGTGCAAGGATTGTTGTACTAAACATCCGAGATATAAAAGAATGCGTAGAACCTGAATCAAAAAGTACATTTTCTATTCTTGAATGAATAACTATCGTATCTATCACCACATCGTTGTTGGGGTTCACTTCGGCAGACGTGATGGAAAAAGATCTTCCTTGCTAACTTGGTGGTTGTTGGTTGTCTCAAAAAACCCTTGGATTAGGGCACTGATTTGAAAAATGACTCGTTTATTTTCATTTGTAGCATTGAACAATGCATTGAGGTTCGAACAGAGCGTTCCTCTCCTCTATCGCAGCCGCAGGTCTTTCTTGCAGACAATTAACAGATAGGTGCCCTTCTCTTCCACACCTGAAGCATTTTCTCATCCACTTATGGCAATTTCCTTGCTGCTTCTTTCTGCTCTTTTGGCATGTGTGGTGCTGGATCTTCTTAGTACCGTTTGATTTATCAATCGGACCACCAGCATTGAATTCCACCTTATTCTTCTTAGCCCCATGAAACCCATGTGATTCCCTGATTTCCATTTCGACCTTGAGGGCACATCGGACAATTTCCTCATAGCTGTCGAAGTCACGGATCGCTAATACTTTCTGCAAGCTAGGATTTAGCTCACTAAAGAAGCGGTCAACCTTGCATTCGGGGGAAACAACAAATCAAGAATCGTATCGTGCAATCCATTTGAATTTTTCCTCGAACGCTCCTACAATTCTTCATATTTTTTTCTTGAGGGAAAGGAAGTCCCGTTCCATATTAAGCCGGAGTGTGCGCAGAAAATATTTATCGAAAAACATATTCCGGAAATCCTTCCATTCCAAAGCCTCGATCTCCTCCTCAGGCTTCATATTTTTGATCAACGCCCACACATGATCAGCTTCACCCCCCATATGATAACCAGCCAGGAGAACATTCTCTTGTTCAATAAAATTTATGTATGGAGAAGATCTTTTCAATGGAGTTGATCCATTGTTAAGTGATCGTGGGATTGGTTGATCCCCTAAAACTAGGAGTCATTGGCCTCATGATGCTCTCGATAGCAACTTGTTCCTTCTTAGGGGGGTTTGTACATTCCTCTTGACCCGTGTTTCTTTTCAAAACATGAGTTAGCTGAGAGAGAAGCATGAAAATTTTCACGATTCCTACTCCCATTGGATTGGGCATCTCATTAGTACAGTCATCACACTAATCTTCATAACGGTTTTCAGCCTGAGTCCTCCTATTACAGGCCATTGGCTGGAATAAAATGAAATTTAGGGGTAACAAATAAAGGTTAATCCAATGAAAACTGTTGAAGAATTACAAATAAACATTTATTTCCTTACTCGATAGTCTGTACGCTTCAATCTAGGCTTTTCATGATCTACTATCTATCATATATTCCCCTGGGAGTGTCATAACCAAGAGTGCAGCAAGGCCCGTTGTTGTGCACCGGTTCTCGTTCGAGTCTAGCTCAAAGCACTGTTTTCGGGTTTTACCCCTTGGATACAACTCTGCCAGAGCCGCCTCTACCTGCTCGTATCCAGAAAAGGATATATTTGATTGATAAACCACTTACTCAGCACTTACGAAAAACATAGTGATGATTTTATTATACTTAGTCTTGTATCTTAGGATTTACTAGGGTTTCCTAATCCAAAAAATAACTAAACCTATCCTATGATACCAACTATGACAACCCTGCTTTTATTACAAACATAAACCTGATTTATTACATAAACCATCACTTGATACAAGAATGAAGATCGAGTGGTTTACTGTATTTGCGTCTTAGGATCATTACATAAAAACTTAAAACAAGAAATACAATATCTTTATTGAAAACTTCCTTTACATGACCACTACATTCCCTCGTACATAGCATTGAATGGGATAACCTGAGGACATGCATAAGAAAAAGGTGAGCTATAATGACCAGTAAGGGAGTACACATGGAATAACATGAGGAGTACAATACATCTATGAAAATAGGCATATCAATAGTGCATAAATGAAACATGAACATAAAGGCATGATTAATCATGATAATTATAACATTGAAATGTGGAAACAACACTTAACATGGAATTAGCATGTGCCAAGGCTCATTACACATGGAGCATGTGTAAATCCTCATTGCACATAATGCACGAGTAAACCCTCATTTCACATTAATTAGAATGAGTCAAAACTCATTGCACATTATATATAATGATATTATACTTTGCCCAATGCATTGGATCTCTATAAGGGCGCACCCTTCTTAAACATTTCATTTAATGCATCAGTGTGCCAGATGGATCATAAAAAGAGTATTCATAAAACATAATAATTTATTCCACGATAAAGTAATGTGGAATTAATAGAAGAAACTTTTTATTAAATAATTAAATGTGCATAAAGGTGAATACCCTTGATGGATAAATGGGCATGTTATCCACTACACAATGGCATTGGCTTAGAAAATCAGTGCGATTTCGGCAGCGTAACGGGGTGACATAAGATTTAATAAAAATGGATGATGAGAGATAAAGGAGTTACTCGTCATATTTACATGTAATGGACAGTAAGGATGTCACATAGATACATGTCCCAACAATTGTAATCGAATTTAGGTTCATGATACAAAAGTATTGCTTGAATGTAAATGAGGAGGGAGAAGTTCCTTTCGGAATTTCGGCATAGTAATGAGTGCACACGGTAATTCAAACATATAGAGGGAAGTATGAGGGAGGTGTGAAACTATACCCCAACATTCATAATTGAAATTAAAAGGGAAAAACAACTTAATTAAAATTGACAAAAATGAGAACGGATGAAAAAACCCTTACTTGGAAGTGTGCTTCCAAAGGCTAGAGAGAGGCTTGTGAGAGGCTTCTTGGGGGAATGGGGAACCTTGGGAGGATTCTAGAGAGACTAGGGAAAAGGTTGGACGAACCCCAAGGTCATTGAGTGAGGTCGAAGTAGGATATTGGGTGGGTTTATATAAGAAAGGTGAGTGAATTATTTATTATTTAGGTTTGGGTCCCCTTACATTAATTTAATCCAAACTACAATCCATACCATGGTTTTTGCCCATGGTATTTGGCAAAGGGAAGAGAAAAACAATATTTTTTAAGGCCGAAGTTCGATCTTATTAAAATATTAGGGTTTCTTATGTGGAGGTGAGTCACACTCCCATGGAAATTAATTTAAAAAGGCACGGTGTTGAATAAGTCGTGAGGGGTCCATGAATTCTTTGAAAAGTAAGTTAAAAAAACCCAAAATCAGATTATTTTAATGGTAAAAAATATATTGTCCGAACTTATAGATTATGGGATTTTATTACAACAATATTGGGTCATTATGATGTCATAAAACACATTATATATTTAAACGGTATTTAATTTTTACCTAAAAATTCGACTATCTCAGAAAATTATGAAATATTCACCGTTGGATAATTTCAAAGTCCTGATTCCATAAATAACATTTATTTCATCTAAATTATTTTCTAAATATTATAATTTTTCACTTTTAAAATAAAAATCGACATTTATCGAAAATTCACCGGTTTTGACAGAAATGGATTTCAAACCTAAATAAAAATTTTAATTGCATTCATAAAATTATAAGATAATTTATATTTAATAAAAATAATATTTAATAATATTATTATTATTTTATTAAAATATTATTTAATTCAAAATTCCCTTATTTTAATAAAATATATTTCGTAATTAAATAATAACTAAAAACACCATTTGTACTTTAAAAACTATTTACAATGTATCAAAAATGACTATAAATTATATTAATTATTATATACAAAAATAATGTACATGAACATAGTACTACTTATTTGTTACAAAACCCCTTAAAACAACCGCATAAGACCTAAGGGTAAGGTTTGCGATGGTGACAGACTCTTGGGGTGGCTCGGATAACATCGCTCGAGTGATAATTTCAATCAACTTGCACTTCTCCCGTAGATGGTCATGTTCGAGCTTGACATGATGAATCACATCTTGGGATTGGTCAAGATCGAAGCCCAAGGATGCCACCTCTTTTCTGGGCTCCGAAAAATGGGCTTCGTATGGGGAAATTCTACTGGATGAGGTCATCGCTTCCTTTGTCTGAGTAAATTTGATTCGATAAAGTCCTATATTTATACTAATCATGTGATCACGATTCAATGGCTATATTATTAACTGTCAAAATTCATAACTTTAAACCAAAGAAGTTGACATTTTATATAAACATAAAGATACATTTAATTATATCAAGAGGTTTTTCCATTAATGAGACTTTGGGTCGTTACATACCTTGATAGATAAACCTACTATTGATAGGGTTTTGGTACATGTTATGGTGGGGTTTATAGACTCTAATCATTAGTTCCTGGGAAGAATGGGCTCTCATTGACCAGAATATAGCGGATCATGATCCAAATTTTGTTACGTTTTGTTCTGTAATATGAAGGGAAGGTGATAAACATTGATTCGCGAGGCGTATGTGCACCCACATATTGGAATTTGGCATACTGATGCTTCAAATGTAAGAAAAAGGGGCTCCAGAGTAGTTTTTGAGGTATACTGTCCGGAATCCCAGACAACACGACATGTGGTTCTATGAACACACGCCATGTACTCTTCTGTTCAGGATGAAGTGAATTTATTAAAGTATGTGGCATGTACGTTATGTAAACGCCGTATAGTTTCTAACTGTGTCATTTTCCGTGAATGAAGAAACATGGGATATGGAAACCATAGATAGAACATGTCGTGTATCGATTGTACACGATGGGTCATTTTGACTCTATGTCTTCTGTGTGACTCACAAAACGGAAGGATAAATCATCACATAAACAATATATGTCCCTTCCGAACACGCCGTGTAGTTAATTTTCGAATGTAGGTTGTGTATCTAACAACACAGATCATTGTTATCCTTTCTGGTACACATCTTGTCCATCAGGAACAGGTAGTGTAATGTGAGACATGTTTCTGATCGTGTCGCGAACAACAGGGGTCGGTAAAGCTCGCCCAATACATGTTGTGTACCTGTGGGACTTTTCGTATATTCTCAATTGGTACGAAATCATGTGGACTTGGTCGTGTGGCTGGTCAAACGGAGTGGTGTACATGTCATGTGGTTGTTTAACACGTAGTTTACATGGGGTTGAGACATGCCCAAGAGAATATCATAACGCAACCATGTAAGGTCTTATGGGTACACGTTTTGTGTACATTATACATGTCTTGTAGTCTCATTCAAAAGAGAGTTTTGTGGAATAGCTGTGTAGAAGGACTCTGGCAGTGGAAGAAAATTCAACTATACACTCTGTGTGTGGAGAACATGCTGTGTATTTGGGACGTTACATGAACTGTTCTAGAAGAAGAACATTCCCATGTGAAAGACATAAATGAATACCCAATGTAGTTATTATATACGTCGGGTATTTTTGTTTTGTATAAAAGAAATGTTTTCTGTACCCTATTCCCTTCTTAAATTTCTAGTCCTTGATGATCATAATCTAAGGCATGTGTCGACCTTGTAGAGGCATACAAATGAGAGTACCATGAGTTGTTCATTAAGAGAGCAGAAATGATTATACTCTAGAGATGTTAGACCATGGGCTACTGATGGATCCTCTAGTCGAGACTGATGTGCCGCCAGCCGTTATACCAGACAAAATATCTAATGCGCAGTTCCGTGCAGGCTAAATGAGGTTTATGCAGACCTTCCAGGGAGCACCTCCAACTACCATATATATGGCAGATATGACACATATATTCCAATAGCATCATCTGCCTACGTTTTCAAGGGATGGCCAACCACAAGATGTGGATTCATGGATGGATTCATTACAGACTATCTTCTAGCATCTTGAGATGTCACTAGGGGGAGGGTCATGATTTCTACTTATATGATGCGTGATTCCACCAAGATATGGATATATGTAACCACCAAGACTGATCATCACCAAAAAATGGTGTGGGAAGATTTTTAGGGAGCCTTCAATGAAATTTTTTTCCAGAGAATCTAAGGGAAGATCAAGCTCGAGAGTTCATGAATCTACAGCAGGGCGCCATGTCAGTCATGGATTATTTTTCCCGCTTCACCGAGATATAACATTTTCCACCTGTTCTAGTGGTTGATGAGGCGTTGAGGGCTAGACGCTTTGAGTATGGTCTAAGATATAACGACTGAGTGCTGGGGAATGTTTTCAGGTTACAAATAGTGCATACTATTGTGAACCTAACGACGATTACTGAGCAGAACCTATGGAAAGCTAGTGGTGCATGCCATGGTAGTTCGACACCAGTTTATGGTACTATTTCTATCAGTAAGTGCAAGAGGCCAATGTATTTCTCTCTCCATGGATGTACTAGACAGAAGAATTATTCATGTGGCTAGGTAATATACTACCATTTCATTAAGGAGGGGCACAAGAGACCACAGTGTCCAGGTGACCCAGTGGAGTGCCAACTTTGTAGAAGGACATTTCATCATCAGCACTTTTGCGGGGTGTATCCACCAGTGAACAGTGAGAGGGGTTCTCTTCAGATGACTCGTGTGGGATTAGGAACAACTAATTCTTACAAGTCAGGGAATTAGAATATGTCGGGACATTTAGCACAAAGAAGTGGTCGTGGTCGTGGAAGCCAAACACCAGGATCTCAGATACATCAGGGTGGGTCATCTAAGGGTATCTACGCTATGTCATAGGGCCATGAAACATCGTAGGCATATGCACTGAAATAGACCCAACAAGAGCAGGATCCCTGAACTTCGTGTTTTAGAGGTACTATTCTAGTTGCTTTTGTTTTGTCTTCTGTAATTTTGGATATTGGGGCTACACATATATTTGTATTTATGACCGTTGTGGAGATCCTTGTTATAAATGTTTATTATTCTATTTATGTTATGACTCTATACACTCCGTTGGGAATTATAACATTAGGTGTGTGTTAGTGCAAGGAGTTCCCCCTAGAGGTTGTTGGTTGTCACATTCAATGAGACATCTATGACTTAGGGAATATGAGCTATGACATCATTCTCGTGATGGACAATTTATTTCCCTTTCGAGCCTATTTATATTACTATCATTTGAGGGTGAGTATCATTCACTAGAGGGCAAAGAGTTTATATACAACAGAAAATTGGATGTCCAGGTGAGCCGAGCTGGACCTGAACATCATGGGAGAGGTTGAGTGATAGCACCGATTGCGTTTTTATATTTGAATGAATAGGGAACATGTTAGAAAGATTTCCCTCCCATGGTTGGTCATACCAGAGATGACTTCTCGGATGAATTTTTAGGTCAACCTATGGGGCGAGAGGTGGATTTCTCTATTGATCATGTCGCAGGAGTGACTCCAGTGTCCATTCATCCATATAGGACGGCCACACAAGAGATGGAGGAACTCAAGTTTCTTTTGAAGGAGTAGAATGTAAAGGGATTCAGCTGACCCAGTACTTCTCCTTGGGGTTCACCTATCCTGTTTGCGATGAACTGATATGGTTCCCTCAAAATATGTTGGGATTATCGGAAGAATGTCCAATTGACGGTTATGAACTGATATCCCTTGCTAGTGATTTATGGTCTTTTTTATTATGATTGTTGATCAAGAGTGTTCTTGTAGATTTAATTGAGATTTGGATATCATCAGTTGCACGTTAGACCATCAGAAATACCACTTCCAGCTTTTGAGAGCAGATATGGTCTATATGAGTATGTGGCCATTTCGTACGGACTCACGAATGTTCTAGTAGATTTCATGGTTTTGATTAATCGAGTGTTCCATCAATATCTATATTCTTTTGAGGTAGTATTCATAGATGTTATCTTTGTGTACTCTCACACTCAACATTGACCATTCCATCCATCTTGAGATCACACTGAGTACACTAAGAGAGCATCAGCTATATGTTATTCATTCAAAGTGACACTTTTAGATGGACCATATACACTTCCTAGGTCATATTATCTCAGAGGTTGGTGTTGCCGTAGACCCAGAAAAAGTGATTGTAGTAGTATCCTAGGAACAACGTAATAAACTATTTGAAATATAGAGTTTCATGGGGCTGGTTGTGTACTACTGGTGCTTTAATCATGACTTCTCCCACTGAGCTACGTCATTGATGGGTTTGAATAATATGGGTTTGATGTTTGTTTGGTCCGAATATTGCGAGAGAGCCTTTCATGAGCTAAAGGGAATGATGAAATCAGCACCAGTCTTGATACAGCTAGATCAAGGCAGAGCTATACAATTTACAATGATGCATCAGGTATTGGGTTGGGAGCAGTGTTGATGCAGGTCGATTGAGTAGTTGTGTAAGGGTCTCGATAGTTGAGGCCACATGAGAGGAATTACCTGACATATCATCTCAAGTTTTCGGTAGTTGTACATGTGTTACAATGTTGGAGACATTATCTCTTGGGAGAACATTTCTTAGTGTTTATGGAACATGAAAGTCTTAAATACATATTTACCTAGTGTGATTTTATTTTGATACAATGATGGTTGGTTGAATACCTCCAGTCCTTCGACATTGAGCTTTCCTATAAACCTTGTAAAGGTAATACAGTAGTTGAAGCACTGAGTAGAAGGACTCAGATATAGGCAGCGTAAGAGGCCAGTGGTGAGTGGAATCTTGTGGATTTGTTTTCAAAGATTCATTTTGTGGGTCATGATATCCAGGGGAAAAAATATCTTTCATCCTTAGTTGTGTCTTCTACCCTCCTGGATAGAGTGATGATAATACAACTATCATATTTAGAAGGCCTTGTTCTACCAGATTTGGTGGAAAGTTATGACACTCCTCCTGGTTGGACGATAGGAGATGATTAGGTATTGTGTATCCCTGGATGCGTGTGAGTTCTAGAGGATATACGTCGGGAGTTGATGTGGAAGTTTTAGGATTTTTCATGGGAAGTGCATCTTGGAGTTACAAAAATGTAGCTTTAGTTGATACATCAATATTAGTGGTTGAGTATGAAAAGAAAGGTAGATTTTTTATGTTATGATATGTTCGATTTGTTAGAAGGTTAAGGAGGAGAATCATTTTCCAGGTGGACTATTACAACAATACCACATTCTGGTGTGGATATGGGATGATGTCATGATGGACTTCATCACCTGTTTCCAAGGATAATTAGAGGCAATGATTCCATGTGTGTTGTTGTGGTTAGACTAACGAAATTAGATCACTTTTTTCTAATCAAATAGACCTTCGATGTTTGTGAGATCAAAAATTTGTATATCTAAGAGTTAGTACGTATTTATGGGGTCCCTCAATCTATTGTTTCAGATAGGGATGCCCATTTCATGTCTCGTTTCTGGTAGTTTTTTCAGATCGCACTGGGTACATATGTTCTTCTGAGCACAACATACCACCCTCAGACCGATGGCCAGTCAGAGTTTCTGATACAGGTGTTACAGGACATGCTACGTGCATGTGTCCTAGACATTGGGGTGTCATGGGAGAAGCACATACCCCTGGTCGAGTTTTCCTACAATAATATTTTTTAGGAAACTATTGTGATGGAATATTGTGAGGCGTTATATGGTAGGCCTTTATGGATACCATTGTCCTAGTTGGGGGCAGGTGAGGAAACATTAATGGGACAAAATTTTATGCAGGATACTTCAGATCAGGTCCATTTGATTCAGATACAGATGGCTACTGCACAGTCTCATCAGATATATTATGTCGATCACCACAGATATCCATTTGAGTTCTTGGTCATGGATCAGGTTTTTTAGTGTGTTTCACAGTGGTTGGGGAAATGGTGGATTAGAAGATATAGTAAAAATTAAAAGTGGCACGTAGGTCCATTTGAGATTATTTAAAGAGTTGGGCCGGTTTTTGATCAGTTGTAGTTATTATAGAGGTATTAGGCCATTCACTACGTCTTCCACATATCTCAGCCACACCGTTATCACCCAGACCCATCTCACCTTTTTCATCCCAAGGATTCTGAACTACAATATGATGCATCCTTTGAGGATAATCCGGTTTGTATTGTTGAATGTATCATAATGTTCTCTAAGTTCATTCAGTTCCTCCTGTACGGGTACTATGGAAGCATGGTCGAGTGCAGGAAAAAACATGGGATGTGGGGACCGACATATGTTCTCAGTGTCCCGAATTGTTCTTAGTTGTATCATCACCATCCATAAAATGGGAATTAGTGGAAGAATTGATTTTAGTGGGGATGTTTGTAACAACCTGGTTATTATTCATGAGGTACGAGTTTCTTCATTTCCATTATCCTTAAGTGTTGTTGAGAAAAAAATGGAAAAGTGGAAAAATCCCATCATTATGGGTACAAGCCATGTACTTATTGTAAATATGTCGTGTACTTAGTCTATGTGGTAGGATAATATAGGGAGCATAGGTTTGTCAGTAAAAACAAACTACACTCTGTGTACATTCATATACATTCCGTGTACTTTGGTCGTATTGGATGAGAACACATGGCGTGTAGGCTTGTCGGCGATTATGGTTGAAAAAACTAACTACAAACCATGTACTTTGTAATATACATTGTTTAATTAGTAGGAAGATGAATAGTATGGTGGTGGTGGTAGACTCTAGTGGATTGATATTTCACACCGTGTACTTTGTAATACAGGCTGTGTAACCATGTCACCAGATGAATAGTGGGGCGATGGAAGGTGGCCACCAGAGGAACAATTATAAATCGGAAACTAGACACTGTGTACTTGAGAGTATGTGTTGTGTAGTTATGTTTTTCATCAAAAACATGAAATAGCTTCCTCATGCGACAGAAGATGTATAGAACTCGACGGGAGCCGCGGAAGTGGAGGCCAGAACATGGAGGTTCTCTCGATCACACATCAGGACTCTGATTCGTCAACTGTCGATCTCGTTTGAACAACGTGGGTGAGATATTCTATCTTCTTGAACCTCTCCATCCAATTAATTACCTAAGGGATGTTATTTGGGTTTTAATGGGTTATAGTTCTACTCAGATCTCTGTAGTTCATGGATCTTCTGGGAGGCGCCTTTAACGTATATCGATTAGAGGAGATCGAGGTTGGTGGTCTGGTGTTTATTTCCAACTATTGAGTTCATTTCTATTATCTTAGTTCTACATGACCATGATCGGGGTATCTATGGCTCGGGCATTGACTTTTAAAATATATAAAATTGAAATAGTAATATAATGAAAAAGTATAAACTATTTTTTGGGATCGTTGCCTTGTTGTAGGGCCACCTCGTGGGTGTGATTCCCTTGTTTAGCTGGTTGTCCAGGATACCCAAGCGGTATGCAATGATGATAGAATGTTTTGAGTTTTCATGTGTGTAAACATATTCCAATGGCTTGCTTATGCATTAAGCCTGGCCATGTTACTTTCTTTTCATATGGAACGCCTAAGGGAAGTGTTTTTCATAGACTGAGGGCAGTGTTCTGTTTAGATTGAGGGAAAGGCTTTGATTCTCCTAAGGGAAATGTATTGATTCTCCTGAGGGAAATGTATATTAGGTTTGAGGTAATTAGCTTCTGTTCCTCATTGTAATATCTCATACGCCTGAGGGAAATGTCCATTATTCCCATGGGTAGTTACCTGAGGCTTTCGTTTCTGTTTGCCTGAAGGTAAGGAATTGCATGCCTGAGGACAAGGTTCACTTGAATATTCATTGTGGTGATTTTTTATGTTATACTAGCCATGATAAAGCATATTATAGGTATTTTTATTACCTTCTAAATGTTATAAATCCTTCTGTGGTTTTTGCTGAGGCACTGTATAAGATATTTTCGTTTGATTTCCCATAATGGGAACATAAAATTAAATTATATTGAATTGTTAAATAATAATTAAATTGTAATGGAACTGGTTGGAGTAGCTGCTTTTGTGAACATTCTAACTTACTTTATTACATATTTAATACTTTTGGTGCACAATTTCACTAATAGTTGGTCATAGTCCTTCGTTGGATGCCTAATAGGATTTATTTCTCACACCCTGTTTGGATCAAATCTGGGGCCCATGAATATTATATTGTTGCATGTGTTGATAAGGGAAAGAGTCCCTTTAAAGGTACTTGATTGATGTAGAGGAGTAGGGGACCATGGGACTGAGCTTAGGCTTGAGATGTTTCGGAGTTCCTGTTGCACTGTTTTTGTTTTATTCTGCACTACTTGTACCTTGTTTTATATTGTAGTGTATCCTGTTTTGGACAATTCTTTAGAATTACGGACATGTGGAATCATCTTATACATGATGTTTGATTACCTATTACCACAGTTCTATTTTCCATTTCATCTTGTATTGTTTACTGCTTCCATTTTTGGGTATATTTATATCTTTCAGTTGTGATACATTTTGACAAATGAGGGCGTAGTTTCCCCACTA
The DNA here is from genome assembly GCA_963277665.1 of Viscum album. NCBI lineage: Eukaryota > Viridiplantae > Streptophyta > Magnoliopsida > Santalales > Viscaceae > Viscum > Viscum album. Next base: position 45,469,784 of record OY728121.1, read on the forward strand.
TCAGACCTAGGCCCTCGCACTATGTCGGTAGACTCTGGCTTTTGGGGAAATTCCCTTGAGGTCATGTGACCAATTAACAATACATTCTAATATAGAGTTGAATATATTCAGTGATAAGACTATATCATTATTTTCAGCATCAAATCTTATTCTATGCATGTCAAATATGTATCATATGATTTTTCATAATACTAATAATGTACATCGATTGATTCATTATAGTTTTAATATCCTACTTCAATTTCCCAGTAAAGGTATAAATATTCATAATATTTTGAATCATGTGACTAAAATATTATAATCCTTGTATGAAACAAAGCAATTTGATTGAGTTTTTAATTATATAGAAGATTTATTTTTATGTATAGAGTGGAATTTAAAAGTGTATTAAAATTCCAAAAATCTGTGTAGTTTGTCTAAAAATGTTTATCTATATATTTTAATCATCCTTAATGTAAATTGGATTTCAAATATCCAAGAATAAAATTATTGGAATGATAACTTTGTTAATATATGTGAATTTAAATTTGATAATTTTATATTTCATCGTGAATGATATTATGTATTATTATTGGGATATCTATTTTTTTAGATTAAAAAAAATCATTTATCTAAAGGTTGATTAACTGGAGAAATGAATTCATAAATGTATCAATGCATTGTTTTATCCCAACCAACACAGAAGGACATTATTTGATAGTAAAAGATTGTGATCTTTAACTAGTTCACATTAATTGTGAGAGTTTCTTATTTTAATTTCTTCATATTTACCAATTAAATTATAAATAACTTTCTTTATAATGAAATGGAAAATACCTTTATTTAAAATTTATTTATTAACTATCATACACTATGTAATTTCTATATAAAAATGAGATTTCTATTTTTTTTTTGAAAATTCCGTTATTTATAGTTTACAAAAATGAATATATTAAAAGTATTTTTGTTCTTATTCCAATAATGTTCAGAAAATGTAAATATTGTTTTTCATATAATCAATGGGATATGTGGCGATACATGGAAAATATTGCAGATTACCAACTCTGTGATAAATTTGGGGGAAGAAACACTTTTGGAGGAGATATGTTATATTTTATTAAAAGCAAAGTTGGTGATTCAGATATTCCCATTTTTTGTCTCTTAGATTCTGAAACTCTCACATTTTTTCATTATTTATGAAAATAAAATCATATTTTCTACTGGGATTGATTTTACAAAAAATAATTATCATTATTCCATTCATTTTTCTATCATGTGTAATGGAGGGGAATTGGTTGAAGGTTTCACTAAAGAAAATCCAGATGAATAGAAAATATATCCATAATTTATATCATCCAACCAATGAGTTGATTTTTTTAATGACTAATATATTCATTTTGAAATTCCATTTGTTGGTTTAGGGTTTTATGATGTTCCAACCCTTTAAAAAATAAGGTGCTACAATATATTGGAGTAAGGTATGAATTTCGATAAGCATTTTTTATGTTTGAGAATCTGTTGTGAAAATAGAGGCCACTTATTCCATAATAAAGAAAAATGAATTTTAAAAAAATAAAAAATAATGTTGGATGAGAACTTCCGAGGTTTACCTATTCCATGATGCACTGTAGTTGTTTGATCTGGGATGGAGAACTAGAAATCAACATCAATGACGTCATTTTCATTGATATTAATTACTATAAAATATAAATTAATTCATATGAAGGAAAAATAGTTTTCATTGAATGATAAATCGATTTATTCAAAATTATCATCCAGTTATTGATTAAATGATATAATCACCTTAAAAACATTTTTCTATTAAACACAGTTCTTTTTATATTTAAAATAATTAGTAATTATGTGTTCTCTAACTATATTTTCATTTTGATTCAAAGTATTCAATTCTTGAAGATTAAATATGGATATTAATCCCTAGAAAATGATTTTATTTATCATAAATAATGAAACCATTGGTAGGTGTTAAATATATTATCATTGGTACATGAGAGGTTATATTTGAAATTCATAGTTTCATTAAAAAATAAATTGACGATATTTGGTGTGATCATAGATTTTGATTTATCAAATTAATATAGGGATGTACTACGTTTTTTTTATGATGATTTTTTCTTTCAAAATGGTCACACTAAGCATCAAATTGATTAGAAATTGTTTAAAAAAAACATCAATAATTATTGAAGGATCATTTTCCTAAAAAATCATTAAAATAGGAGCAGGTTTGATAGGTTTTTAATGAGTGGAAAATGTTTTTAACTAAAATTTCATTTATAATCTGAAATAAAAAAATTATTTTTCGAAGACATAACCACAAATTACAATTCTTTTGGAAAATTATTTTGACAAAAATGTATTTTAATTTTAATTTTTATACTTCTATGTATTCAATTTAATTTGATAAAATAATTCATTAAAAATATGAATACCATAACCAACTATTTTGAAACCCATTTGTATAGACCTATACCAATGGTTTGACCAGCCATTGATATATATATTTAGAATTTTACTACATTTATGAACAGTTCTAGAAAACCCTTAGTATAGGTTCTTTAAACTATTCTTTACTGATGATTTTATCCAAAATGTTGGCATAACCATCACAGATACAATTTTTTTTAAAAAAACCATTTGTATAACATGATTGTATTGAATACATTACAATGGTTTGTATAAAACCATTGGTATAGATATTGTCATGAACCAACCCGGGTCGACCCTGAACTGGTCACCGGAGCCAGTCCGCGACATGGCCCGAGAGGCGTTCCCGATCCTCCCGGGCTGGCGACAAGCGCCAGGGCATCAACAGAGGCTATGGGAACGATTTCGCCCAATATAAATAAATAAGACAGTGAAAATAATATAGAGCAGCGCAGAAAAGATAACCAAATAATGTGACTAAACAAGAACAAACAGAAAACAAACTAACCAAACACGACGTCCGAACAAGCTCCCTGCGACCTCGCGGGTCGCTCTCCGACTCAACGGTCAAGCGTCGCCCTAGGCGAGCGCACTAAAACTATAGCCTGCACAAACACTAAAAACAGAAAAGAACTATAGGCGTGAGTATTAAAACTCAATAGGCTAGCCCGATATCTATTCCCAATGCACTACCTTTAAAATAAAAGAAACATCATTTCAAGTTTGAACTACAATTTATGAAAGTATGTTTTTCTAAGCATTTTACTTAAAAACAAAGTACGAACCATTGCCCTTAGCCATTTCCAAATTCATGTTCATTTCATTAGTGTCAATGGCATTTCAGGAAAAGGGGAAAGTGATGTTTAAATTATCAAATTGTACAAAGGGGATTAAACACTGTTATTTGAAAATAATTTTTTGAAACCTAATCAAAAGCAATTTACCATTTTCCAATGAAAACAATACACCAGAATGCACAAAGTAAAACAAAAAGAAAGGACAATGTAGGTATACATGTGAGCATCATAATCATTACTGCAAGCTACAAAAGCTGAATAGACATGGGTGAACCTAGGATATCGAGAATAAACCAGAAGACACCAATACATGAGAAATCATCCTTATCGACATGTCACGATGAAATCAAAACACACAATACGCTCGACCATCCACTCACGGGCAGGTCGAGAGAAAATCCCATAGCAATAAACCCAATATATCCACCTACTATGGGCCACTGGTCAGTACCATAACCTACCAGTGCAGCAATCGTTCATAGAATATTCTCTCAATATGCCAGATTCCCACGTCTAAAGTGTTTTAAAAAAAAGGGGAGAGCCAACTGATTCCAACCGAGCATCCAATCAGATATATCTATATATAAAGAACAACAGGCATTCCACGAGCCACTCCATGGGACAACCTCTTGCCTTTAACTACTCAAGTACCCGGGAGCCTCTAAGCGCGGCCTCCCAAACAATCCATTGCAACCAAGGCATGAGAGTCGCCCTAAGAGGGTTTTTATCAAAACATTTTTATCGCTTTCCATAAAGTTCCAAACGGGCATTTAATACATTTCACAAACAGTACTCAAAGACAGGTACAACTTCTTTATGAGACAAAACCCAGTTTAAAACCGTTTAAAGAACCCCAAAACACTACGTCACAGGCTAACAATATTTTTATAAACCAAACCAAACCATTTTCTTTTTTCCAAAAAAAATCTTTAAGAGCCAACCGAGCAATTTCTCAAACGAACCAAAGTATTTGTTCATGCTTCAAAAGAAATCATTTCTCATTAAACCAGAACTCTATTTTACATTCTGTGAATTATGTTTAAAAGCCAAACATGCATTCTTTCATTGTTAGGTGTACGCTCGTCAATAGGATGTTTCATGTGTCGTGTATAAAATAAACGGATCCTTTTGACATTAAATAACCATTTAAAAATTAACCATCTTATATTAAAAATTAATTATCGTATATTATCTCATATTTATTACAATTAATAAAATGTTGATTTTGAAAAATTAGGGTGTGCAAATAGCATGAAATAATATAACTTAAATTTTAAAAGCAGTGCAAAGGGGACCTACCTCAAAATCAAGCGCGTCGACAAACAACCTTGGATCCAAGGCGCGATGACACGACGTGTGTCCGAGACTACGTGACCAAGTCTAATACTCTGCATAAACAAAACCAAGGACTCAGACACATCCAAAACTCACCAGAGCATTCGAAACAAAGCGGCGGGAATAAACGCTCACCTTGAAACCAAAGCGCGGCGACGACGGAACCTCAAATACAAGGCGCGGTGGTGGCGCTCACTCGGAAACGCCCTGCGCGGGTCCTAAAAGTCCTAAGCCAACAAATAAAAACCCACCATCAACAAGAGTACGATGATAATAATAAAAATAAAGATAATAATAATAATAATACTAATAATAATAATAAGATTAGTAACAATAATAATAATAATAATAAATAGTAATAATATCAATAGTAATAATAATAATAATAATAGCAAAATAATAATAATAATAATAGTAATAATAATAATAATAATAATAATAATAATAATAATACTCATATTAATAATATCATCATTAATAACAATAATAATAGTTATAATAATATTAATAATACTAACATTAATAATAATAATAATAATATTAATAATAATAATACTTACGAAATAATGGTAATACTATTAACACTAATAATAATAATAATAATAATAATAATAGTAATAATAATATGAAAAACAATAATAATAATATCAAAACAACATTAGTAGTAATATTGATAAGATAAAACAAAATAAATCAAATGAAATGAAATAAAATAAAATAAAAAAAAGAAACCTGGCCCGTAGGGGAGGCGCGCGGTGGACAGGAGGAAGGAGAAAGAAGAATAAGATGAAGAAGAAGAAGAGGAAGAAGGAGAGAAGAAGAAGAAGAAGGGAAGGATAGGAAGAGAAGAAGAAGAGGAGGAAGAAGAAGAGGGGTTCGGCTGCTGGTGCTGCGGACAGAGGAGGGAAGGCGGACAGGGTGCGGGCTGGCTGGACCAGGGGTTCATGCGGAGGGAGGCCGGCGCGGCTGCTGCAACGAGGAGAAGCCGGGGCGGCTGGGTCGCACGCTGCAAGAGGGTGGAAGGTCGCTGGAGATCCGGCCGAGGGGGGGTCGCGCGCTGGCTGCTGAGGAGGGCGCCAGGTGTTGCGGGTGTTGCGGGTTACAGGAGAGGAGGAGGCTCTGTCGGAGGGAGCACTGCTGGAGGAGGAGAGGGGCGCCGCATGCACGGGGGAAGAGGAGGCGGAGGGTGTGTCTGTCGGGATGCTGGGTTGCCGCGTGGGGGGTTTTGCGCACCGAGAGGGTGGAGGCGCTGTTTGTTGTGGAGGCTGAGTGGGGCTGCTACATGCGAGAGAAGGAGAGGAGGGTCGGCTGCTCGGCTGATTTGCGGCAAGGAGGAGAGGAGGGTGCAGCAGCGCGCTGCAGGAAGGGGGCGCGGGCTTTGGACGACGCACCAGAGAGAAGCCGGGTAGGGGGGCCGAGGCGGACAGTGGGGGAGAAGAATAGGAGGCGGCGGCTCCAGCGGGGAAAAGAAAAAAAAAGATATAAAGTGGGCCTCTAGGGTTGGAGGGGAAAGAAAAGAAAAGATAAAAGAAAAAAAAATTAAATAAAACAAAACAAAATCATAATAATAATAAATTACAATAATACTAATAACAATAATAAATATTAATAACAAAACATATTTAATAACGCTTATACTACTATCTGAAACGTTAACAAAACATAATGATAAAAATACAAATGATAAAAAAAATGTTCATTTCGTCTTAAATAGTAAAAATAACTATTAACTGGTAACAATAGATGTGCGCGTTAAATATAAAGACTCTATTTAAATTTTTCCAAAGACAACTGGATGCGAAAATACACCGGGCATGGATGAGCGGGGTTTCCAGAACAGGCTCCGCTCACGCGCCCAACGACGTCGCGTCAAAAAGCGCACTTTTTAACAAAAACTCAAAAACCTGGTCCGATACTTAACACGAACCGCAACAATATAATTTAAAGTCAAAGAAATCATAAAATAAAATAAACGCACGGTTTGGGGTGCGACAATTCTCCCCACCATAACGCTTTCTGCCCCCGGAAATCCACAACACCAACCAGTCGATCGATCAACACCTAAGGATTTCATAGAACATGATCCAACCTCTTATCTCAAGGACATCATACCATCTACCAACAGAACTAAACCTCATTGCCCGAAATAAATCACCAACAGAGAGAAGGCCTGAACGAGCTCCCCACCATAAGAACTCAACTAGCATTCGATAACGACTTAAGAGAAAATCCAAAGAGACTCATGGTGGGTCTCCCCACCATAAAGAACTAACCTACTGGCGACCAACCAGAAATCCAACTTAGGCCAGATCGGGGCCTTTCCCAAGCTATATATAAAAAGCACAACAGACCATTTAAACCACCCACTCCCGTCTGAATGGGATAAGAAATAAATCAAAACTCCATACGAACTGTAAACCATAACCCCACGGGCGGGGAGGGTGGGCCCAAGGATCAAATCACTGAAACTACGACGTACGACTACTCACGGCCCATCACTTCGGGATGGACCCAAACCAGGGCCGCATCTGATTTACATCAGTGGCCCATGAAAAGTCACTGATCAACAACTTACATCCAAGAGGCACGACTCCCGACACAATGCGAGGGATAAGTCTATCGCACGCTTTGCGACAAGAGGAAAACTACAACGACAGAGGAACCAGAGCAACAACACCAAAACTATCTCACCACGACGATAGAAGCACGACTTTCACCAGAATCATTAAAAATTTCCCCCTGGAGTTCCTGACTACGCGCCGGCTTCACTCTGAGACCTTTTGGCTGGAGCTCTGATGGATGAAGCATCTCCTGCCTCGCAGTCAGGTTCTAATAATCCCAATGAGATACATACATCTTTTGATCTAACAGATTGAAGGACATTATTTTAAAATTAAAACACACCAGCATTGAAAGTCGAGGTTCGTCAAAAGACCCATGAAGTTCCCATAAATTTCAAACCCAAAACAACACCCACACATAGGCCACAGTAATAGATCACTTACACTGAAAGGAAACTTACACTGGGAACATTGAACAAAGACCCTACAACACATTACATCCGAGAACTTCCTCTGCGACGCTTTCTTGCAACGCCCCGACAAAATCGTCGCAAGTGACCCAGACGTCCACACGCCTGGCAGGGCTTCGGAGTGCATGGGCACGATGACTTCTTGTGACCCCGCTTGCCACACTGATAACACACAATAATCTCTTGTACTGAAGAGTTTGATGAAAGATCCTGATGCCTCTTGATTCCATGACCTGATCCATCCACTTCCATTTGCTTACTCATCTCCTTTCCAGAACCTTCACCAGTGCTCATAGGGATCGAAGGAGGGAGAACTACTTCGAGCACTCCTTCCATCACGGCTTAGACACGAAAAGATTGTCTTGCCACATTGACAAAAGAAGTTAGGTTGGACTCTGACACCTTCGACTGCAGATCAGGGCAGAGACCCGCCTCGAAGCGTCGAGCCTTCACGGGGTCATTTGTAGCATACTCTGAATCATAAGGTTCTAGCTCCACAAAGCGATGGAAATATTCTAACACGGATCTGTCGCCCTGCTGTAGACAACACATTTCCATCCCCTTCCTCAACCTTTCTTCCTCAGAGAAATACTGGCGAATGAACGAGGCCTTGAAAAACTCCCAAGTAACCTCTTGACGGGGCTTGTTCTGAGACACTGACTTCCACCACACCCACGGTGAACCTTCAAGCATGAAGGTCGCAAACTTGACCTTCAGCGACTCAGGCAACCCAATGAGGTTAAAGTCCCTTTCAATCTTCCGCATCCACTCCTCTGCCACAGAGGTTTCTGCTTGACCATAAAAGAGAGGTGGATCCAACTTCCGAAACTCAAGCATAAAATCCTTAGGTTGATCAACCGCACTACGATCACCCATCGAAGCCTCAAAGGGATAACCGCTGGACAAGGAATGGTCAAAAACCCAAACAAGGCCAACTCAATGAGTGAATAAAAACCTCAAAATCAATCACTGCATCGGTGATAAGCTCAAAATCCGAGAAAAGAAGTTATCTTAACATCAAAAAAATTCTCTTTGAAAACATCTTTAATTTAGAACAAGCTTAGTGGGTCAAACCTTCGCCATTGGTATTCTTTAGAGCCTCACTCACATGCATGTATTCGTGCCACCCAGGGCATCCATCCACCATACCAAAGATCCATCCACATTTCCAACATACCAAAATGCATGTGAGTACTCATCGGAACACCAAGGCCAAAACAAAGAAACTTCATTTTCCAAAAACAATTTATTCATATCACTTCTTTTAAAACAATCTGCAAATCAAACATGTTATTTCAAACAACCATTTTTTTTTTCAAAACCAACTTTTCTGATTCAAACCACTTTCAAAAATCAAGGTAAACACAAAACAACTCAAACAGGGGACTAGTGTCAGTGGGTGACTTCACCATATGGTTGGCGGCCACATGCCAAACATGTCACTCACACTGAGAGCCTTCTTGGACCATGCCCCCAGCTCCACATGGCATGCCAGGCCATGCAGCTTAAGACTATTAGCCCAACTCCATTTTTCGTACCCCAATCGCAAAACATTTTTTTCCATAAAAAAACCCAAACAAACCAATTAAACTGGACTTCCCATGGAAACCCGAGGATCGGTACGGGCAAGAGTTCGCGGCGCTCTTCTCGCACCTACCCCTCAAGTCCCGACAATCCTACTCCATCTACCTTGAAATCCCAAATAACAAAGGGCGCTCTGGAAAGTGAGGTCGCTAAGAGCTGACCTCCTCTGATACCATTTTGTCACGAACCAACCCGGGTCGACCCTGAACCGGTCACCGGAGCCAGTCTGTGACATGGCCCGAGAGGCGTTCCCGATCCTCCCGGGCTGGCGACAAGCGCCATGGCATCAACAGAGGCTATGGGAACGATTTCGCCCAATATAAATAAATAAGACAGTGAAAATAATATAGAGCAGCGCAGAAAAGATAACCAAATAAAGTGACTAAACAAGAACAAACAGAAAACAAACTAACCAAACACGACGTCCGAACAAGCTCCGTACGACCTCGCGGGTCGCTCTCCGACTCAACGGCCAAGCGTCACCCTTGGCGAGCGCACTCAAACTATAGCCTTCACAAACACTAAAAACAGAAAAGAACTATAGGCGTGAGTATTAAAACTCAGTAGGCTAGCCTGATATCTATTCCCAATGAACTACCTTTAAAATAAAAGAAACATCATTTCAAGTTTGAACTACAATTTATAAAAGTATGTTTTTCTAAGCATTTTACTTAAAAACAAAGTACGAACTATTGCCCTTAGCCATTTCCAAATTCGTGTTCATTTCATTAGTGTCAATGGCATTTCAGGAAAAGGGGAAAGTGATGTTTAAATTATCAAATTTGTACAAAGGGGATTAAACACTGTTATTTGAAAATAATTTTTTGAAACCTAATCAAAAGAAATTTACCATTTTCCAAAGAAAACAATACACCAGAATGCACAAAGTAAGACAAACAGAAAGGGCAATGTAGGTATACATGTGAGCATCATAATCATTACTACAAGATACAAAAGCTGAATAGACATGGGTGAACCTAGGAGATCGAGAATAAACCAGAAGACACCAATACATGAGAAATCATCCTTATCGACATGTCACGATGAAATCAAAACGCACAATACGCTCGACCATCCACTCACGGGCAGGTAGAGGGCAAATCCCATAGCAATAAACCCAATAAATCCACCTACTATGGGCCACTAGTCAGTACCATAACCTACCAGTGCAGCAATCGTTCTTAGAATATTCTCTCAATATGCCAGATTCCCATGTCTCAAGTGTTTTAAAAAAAGGGGTGAGCCAACTGATGCCAACCGAGCATCCAATCAGATATATCTATATATAAAGAACAACAGGCATTCCCCGAGCCACTCCATGGGACAACCTCTTTCCTTTAACTACTCAAGTACCCGGGAGCCTCTAAGCGCGACCTCCCAAACAATCCATTGCAACCAAGGCATGAGAGTCTCCCTAAGAGGGTTTTTATCAAAACATTTTTATCACTTTCCATAAAGTTCCAAACGGGCATTTAATACAATTCACAATCACTACTCAAAGACAGGTACAACTTCTGTATGAGACAAAACCCAGTTTAAAACCGTTTAAAGAACCCCAAAACACTACGTCACAGGCTAACAATATTTTTATAAACCAAACCAAACCATTTTCTTTTTCCCAAAAAAAATCTTTAAGAGCCAACCGGGCAATTTCTCAAACGAACCAAAGTATTTGTTCATGCTTCAAAAGAAATCATTTCTCATTAAACCAGAACTCTATTTTACATTCCGTGAATTATGATTAAAAGACAAACATGCATTCTTTCATTGTTAGGTGTCCTCTCGTCAAAAGGATGTTTCATGTGTCGTGTATAAAATAAACGGCTCCTTTTGACATTAAATAACCATTTAAAAATTAACCATCTTATATTAAAAATTAATTATCGTATATTATCTCATATTTATTACAATTAATAAAATGATGATTTTGAACAATTAGGGTGCGCAAATAGCATGAAATAATATAACTTAAATTTTAAAAGCAGTGCAAAGGCGACCTACCTCAAAATCAAGCGCGTCGACAAACAACCTCGGATCCAAGGCGCGATGACACGACGTGTGTCCGAGACTACGTGACCAAGTCTAATACTCTGCATAAACAAAACCAAGGACTCAGACACATCCAAAACTCACCAGAGCATTCGAAACAAAGCGGCGGGAATAAACGCTCACCTTGAAAGCAAAGCGCGGTGACGACGGAACCTCAAATACAAGGCGCGGCGGTGGCGCTCACTCGGAAACGCCCTGCGCGGGTCCTAAAAGTCCTAAGCCAGAAATAAAAACCCACCATCAACAAGAGTACGATGATAATAATAAAAATGAATATAATAATAATAACAATACTAATAATAATAATAAGATTAGTAATAATAATAATAATAATAATAAATAGTAATAATAACAATAGTAATAGTTATAATAATATTAATAATACTAACATTAATAATAATAATATTATTATTATTAATAATAATAATACTTATGAAATAATGTTAATACTATTAACACTAATAATAATAATAATAATAATAATAATAATAATAATAATAATAATAATAGTAATAATAATATGAAAAACAATAATAATAATAAAAAAACAACATTAGTAGTAATATTGATAAAATAAAACAAAATAAATAAAATGAAATGAAATAAAAAAAAATAAAAAAAAAGAAACCAGGCCCGTAGGGGAGGCGCGCGATGGACAGGAGGAAGGAGAAAGAAAAAGATGAAGAAGAAGAAGAGGAAGAAGGAGAGAAGAAGAATAAGAAGGGAAGGATAAGAAGAGAAGAAGAGGAGGAGGAAGAAGAAGAGGGGTTCGGCTACTGGTGCTGCGGACAGAGGAGGCAAGGCGGACAGGGTGCGGGCTGGCTGGACCAGGGGTTCGTGCGGAGGGAGCCCGGCGCGGATGCTGCAACGAGGAGAAGCCGGGGCGGCTGGGTCGCACGCTGCAAGAGGGTGGAAGGTCGCTGGAGATCCGGCCGAGGGTGGGTCGCGCGCTGGCTGCTGAGGAGGGCGCCAGGTGTTGCAGGTGTTGCGGGTTACAGGAGAGGAGGAGGCTCCGCCGGAGGGAGCACTGCTGGAGGAGGAGAGGGGCGCCGCATGCACGGGGGAAGAGGAGGCGGAGGGTGTTCCGGTCGGGATGCTGGTTTTCCGCGTGGGGGGTTTTGCGCACCAAGAAGGTGGAGGCGTTGTTTGTTGTGGAGGCCGAGTGGGGCTGCTACATGCGGGAGAAGGAGAGGAGGGTCGGCTGCTCGGCTGATTTGAGGCAAGGAGGAGAGGAGGGTGCAGCGGCACGCTGCAGGAAGGGGGTGCGGGCTGTGGATGGCGCACCAGGGAGAATCCGGGTAGGGGGGCCGAGGCGGACAGTGGGGGAGAAGAATAGGAGGCGGCGGCTACAGCGGGGAAAAGAAAAAAAATATATAAAGTGGGCCGCTAGGGTTGGAGGGGAAAGAAAAGAAAAGATAAAAGAAAAAAATTAAATAAAACAAAACAAAATCAGAAAAATAATAAATTACAATAATACTAATAACAAGAATAAATATTAATAACAAAACATATTTAATAACGGTTATACTACTATCCGCAACGTTAACAAAACATAATGATAAAAATACAAATGATAAAAAAAATGTTCATTTCGTCTAAAATAGTAAAAATAACTATTAACTGGTAACAATAGATGTGCGCGTTAAATATAAAGACTCTATTTAAATTTTTCCAAAGACAACGGGATGCGAAAATACACCGGGCAGGGACGAGCGGGGTTTCCAGAATAGGCTCTGCTCACGCGCCCAACGACGTCGCGTCAAAAAGCGCACTTTTTAACAAAAACTCAAAAACCTGGTCCGATACTGAACACGAATCACAACAATATAATTTAAAGTCAAAGAAATCATAAAATAAAATAAACGCACGGTTTGGGGTGCGACAGATATGACCTATACAAATAGTTTTTTTAAAAACTAATGGAATATGGCCATATTATTATCTGGATACTAATGGTTTTGGTCAATCCCAGGGTATATGGCCATCTTATGGTACCTATACAAACAGTTTCTCAAAATTGATGGTATTGTTCCATTTTCAAGAACAGTTGAAAATGTATTGAACCTTCATAAACAATAAGTCAATGGAATGGAGACCACACTATGTTGCATTAAAAGAATCGATATTGAAAATACAGTATGATTCCATGATGAAATTCTTCCATCCTCTCTCAATGGAGAACATCAATCTGGTGAATAATTCATAATCTTTTCTAACTTGTGGATTCAAAAAAGTATGGATTGAAGTCATTCAACATGTGATAATGAAACCTAGATGATCACATTCCACAAGAACCAATAAAATAGAACCTATTCAATAGATAGTTGCATCCACATTAATCTTAAACACATTGGATAGTGGGGGCTCCACTTACATATGTTAGAAATTGGGAATTGGTTATTAAGATGAATGTCATTACGCTTATTAATCTGCATATATGCATGTGAGATGATCTTGGACACTTGATGGTAGAAAATTGCATGTATATGAGTTTCTGATACACTAATGAGTAAGGGTATCTTGTTTTTCTCATTAGTATGGCATACAATTTGGAGCTAAATTAAATTGAGTATTCCCATGGAATATTTCCCTAATAATTTTCATACCATGGTAATGACATCTAGTGGCCTTATGCATTTTTAGAAATATTCCTTGGGAATTATATGTATTTTGTGGGAAAACATTAGAGGAAAATTCCCCAAATAGAATGTCATTCATTCATTACTTGAGCATAGTTCTATTGGTCTATATATTGTATTAAATGAATACTCATAATAACCCTATAATACCTTTTGATTAACCACTGATCCAGTTTATCAAAAAACCATTTTTTATCATCATTAAAACACAAGAAAATAGTGGTGTCCTCCCTATCAAAAACCACAAGGGATGTGGGAATTATCCCAGATTTATAAACATTCCATTGGAGACTCTAGATCATGAATGTGGATCTCTCTCTATGGTCTTCCAAATAAGTCTCTAATGAATAAGAACAATGAATCCACATAGGAATCATCAAAAAAAGCTATATTGGGGGTAAAGGTAACCTCTCAAAATCCAGTTTGGGGGTTATATTAGGATTCGATTATTTAAGTTAATAGGGAACCATGTTTATGAATTTGGTTCCATCCTTTCATTTTTAAAAGTTCAATATTGATCATGCACATGAATTTATAGCCTATACCACCACAGTTCTTAGTGATACATAGATTATCAGAATCCAAAACATTTCATATTATGTTTGCATATTTCATACCCCACTGGAACATGTTATTGTTATAGTGAAAAAGGTCAATCAAAAATTATGGTATAATAAATAAATAAATTTTATCAATTGGAATAGAATGAGATGAAACCATTATAAGTGCATCCAAGCCTACATAAGATACACTCCTAAAATTCAATCCATGAATTTTTTTGTCTAACTTGTCGATGATGCCCATGAAACCCACTATTCATGAATGACAAAAAATAACAGGGATCCCAATATATTTGTTATGATTGTCAACCACTTGAATAACTCATGTTAAAAAAATATATTCATTTAGACAAAATGGTCTCACCCGAGTTGATGGAAATATATTATATGGAATATTTAAGCAATTGTATGGAAGCTTTCTCGTATATTTGGATAAGCTGTAAAATAGATATATATTCCTAAATAGTGGACCTTGGGAAAAATAAATCTACCATTGTAATGGGAGGTGTGGGAAGTAAGTTGTATTCATCTGTAAACCTTCCACATGAACTATGTTTTCTTTAGATTCCAATGAAATTAAATTAGAAAAAACAGTAGCCATCAAAACACAGAGGTAAGGGGAAAAGGACCCCTAATAAAACCCCCAGGTTTGGATTAATCATTGATAGAGCATGTCATTGATATTGATATTTTAGGACAATAAATAATTTTTTATGAGGTCCCATCAGTCAATAATAATATTATAATGCTATGTTTATTTGAAAAATTAAGCATGGAGTCATAATTTTGATCATTCGATATCCAAGATCTATAATTAATTTGAGTGTATTAATTGTTGTTGAATGTATTTAATTTAGAATTATTGATATATTTTCGTTGATTGGGTGGTAATTGATGAGTCCTTATTATACCATGCAATTGATTCAGCCATGCTTGATTAAGATAACATTCAACAATTCACATGTAAGTGTAAATCATTTTTTCAAATGGTTGCAAAAACATTTATGTTATAAATAATGTATGAATCATGTGGAATTGAATTTCATAAGCCTGAACTGCTCACTGTGGTAATTATACTTTGTAATGAAAAATAAAAAACAAGTTCAAACATTTTCAATAAATTAACTCACATGCCTTATGTTTTGAGAGGTTTTATTCATCCATGATGTTCTAGGGGTGTGAAAATAGTGTTTGACATCCATGAGATAAAATCAATGGGGAAAATAAACGTGTTCCATAGTGTTGAATTTATATGACCTTCAAGGGAATATCATTTCATCCCAAAGAAGTGTTGCTAAATTTGTGTTTTTTTAGTGTGAAATTAATGACTGCTAAAATTATAATTGAAAAAATCAATACTTATCAACACAAATAGTATAGTGCTGATATAAATAAATAGGTTTTGTGTAATATTTTTAATTTTAATGTTGATGAAAAATATTTAAAAAAAATAAAAAATATTATTATATTAAAAAATATTAAAAATGAATAAATTCTGAAAAAAATAAAACGAATTAACCTTATTAATGAATATTTCATCATAAATGTATTGTTTTTAAAAATTATTTAAATTGAATAATTAAAAATAAATAAACTCAAAAAATATTAAAAAAATTGGTTATGTTTTATTAAATATATAAAGAAGTTTTTTAAAAAATGAATATATATTAAAATGACGATTAAAACATAGAAAAAATATTAAAACCAAGTAAATAAATACTAAAAAATAATTTCTATTAATAATTACATGAATTATGAACACGTGCAATAAATTTCAAATAAATATTAAAATATTCATTTAAATTAATTAATTTTATAGATTTCCAATATTTATCAAGTATTAAAACATAATAAATAAAATAGAATGAGTATTAATCATATAAATTAAAAACATATTAATAATATTAATTCATAGTAAATAATTATGTAGAAATTCAATCATTAATTGAATTATTTGAAACACATACAAAAATATAGAGATTCATAAAAAATGAATTCCAATAAATTATCTATAAAAATTTCAATCATTTTGAAGGAATCACACAATAATAAATGAAATTGAATAAATATTAATCATATAAATAAAAAACAATATTATAAAATTATAACATAGTAAATAGTTATTTATAAATTAATATTAAAAAATGAATAAATTCAAAAATATATATTATAAATCAATAAATATTGAAAATAAATTATTGTTAATAAATGAAATAATTTTTAAAATGATTAGATAACATTGAATCACTTAGAATCCTAAATAATTGAATCTATATGATTAATTACATAAAAACATTCTAATAATAACCAGGGTTCGAATCATGGAAAGCCCCAAAAAGGATTTACATCCCGTAAAATGACTCCAGTTGGTGGTGATGTGTGCATAATGCAAGCATGTGGTATCTCTTGCAGGACGTAGGCTTGGTGATACATAATGGATGATTCAATCATGATTATACCTCGAGCCTTCAGAAAATTTCTTTAGCCACCTGGGCAATGGACTACATGAAATGTAATTTATCTTTCCCTACTTATAACTAAAAATTACATTACTTTCAATAAAGAAGAAAAAACAAATAATAAACAAATAAAAAGTAATAAATAGATGATATATATAATGTACTCATTGATAAAAATACATAAAAGCACAAGAAAAAACCTCACCCACCGAACAATGAGAAGGACCTACCCCCCCCCCCCCACCCCACCCCAACTCAATGGATAACCCACCTATATTTAATATTCCAATCAACCTCATTTTTATTGATATTAGTTGTAAGGCCCTACATGTTATGCGAAGACCACCACAGACCATAGGCACATTCATTATTTTACACCTCTAATGGAATTCAAACAACCAATTGTGCTTCCCCTACAATCCAATGATGGACCTACCCTGACCACGCATTACACATCTATAATCTCACTAAACGGCATTATGGATTGTCATAGATGATAGTCTGAACACCGCTCAAATCATGAATCACATGTTGGACGACCCAAATCCCTTGTTAGCAAACAAATCCAACACTTCATTTCTCTGAGCTTCACAGACATGTCGACATTGCATCTAATGATATTGCATGACCTTTACAACC
This sequence comes from Viscum album, assembly GCA_963277665.1. Taxonomy (NCBI): domain Eukaryota; kingdom Viridiplantae; phylum Streptophyta; class Magnoliopsida; order Santalales; family Viscaceae; genus Viscum; species Viscum album. The sequence goes on from OY728121.1 coordinate 45,487,298, forward strand.
CCAACACAACCACTGCATGAGGATGTCATTATCGATGGGGAACCTCCAAAGTCTCTCTTTGGTCCACCATGAAGAAACACCAACAAAATTAGAAATGATGAGTTATCTCCCCTCATATATCTACAACCATTCCATCCAACACATTCACTATCTCCCATGAAACCTACTAATCATGAACCATATGGATCCATGTGCTGACACTGCATTCCAACTCTCACCATCTCTTAATGGAATACATTGTCGAGCCAGCAATGCACGACGTTCAGTGACCCAATCTGTCATCACCAATCATCATGAAGCACTAACCCATCATTTTTATTTGTTTAAATAAAAAACGTAAATCATTTTAGGCATGGCATACATTGGGGGTTTAATTTTAGGGAAACATGGTGTGGGTTGGACACGGTCATATATGAATCAATTATATGTTTTCAAAACATATTATAAATATTAAAAAAACAAATAAAAATGAATAATTTTTAATCAAATAAATTAAAAACCTAATATAAATATGGATGCTAACAAATAAATAGGCATTAATTTTAAAAAATATATTAAATTCGAAATATATATAAAATTACTAAATATAGAAAATGAATAAAATAATGAAATAACATTACAATTGAATAAATTAAATGAAATAAATTACAAAAAATTAAAAAAGATTATTCATAACAATATTTACATGAATTTACAACATTAAAAATTGAATAAAATTATATAAATTAATATAGTTATTACTTTTAGTTATTGACGTACGCGTTGTATTAATTATATATAGAAAATATAATATGTTATTAACAATTTTATTTTTTTTAATTGTGAAACTGATATTATATAATAAAATATATACATATTTAATCATATATAAAAAATAACAATATAGAATATATTACAAAAATGAAAAATAATTTTATAATAAAAATGAATAAATTATTGAAAATACAAAAAATAGAGAGATATTAAACTATAATGAATGGAAATAAATCAATCAACAGACAAAAATGTACACACATAAATACACATATACATACTTCTATACATTCATTGACAATATAGAGGAAGACATATTGGAAAACACATACACAAAATCATACACATAGTCATAAGCATATAAACATACACATAAATGTTTGTATACATAGACATACATACAGCTACATACCCATGCAAGAACATTCACATATATATATATATACGCAAATATACATACAAATACAATATAATGAAAACATATACACATAAAGATACTATTACACATAAATGAGTACATATCCTTACAGATATATACGCATACACATACACATGAATTTTCACATATATATACTCATCCATACAATTAGATACATGTGCATGGATATTAATACACATCTATACATATGACTATATAAAATCATAGAACATTAACATACCCATATACACATGCACATGAATACTCTTATGTAGATAAACATAATGTCTAATATGCATTTATTCATATATCCACACAAACAGAAACGTACACATATATACTTAAACATTCTCATACGTATACACAAACACATACAAACACATTAACATGCACATAAAAAACACATTCACAAGAACATACACAAATATATAAAAATTTACACATACATATATATACAATACAAAATGTTAAATACATACACATACACATACAAGTACTCATACACATATATATGTATATTTATGCATATATACATACACATTCACATTAACATACACATATGTATAACATACACATACATTTACATACCTGCTTATGCTCATATACATATACACATATAAAAATCATATATGCAGATAAACAAACACACAACACACAACACAACCGATGCATACACAAACAACACTTACAAAAAAACTCATACCCACACACATATACGAATTCATATACATATATTATTAAATGTAATAGAAAACATTTACATAACCAATATATTTAATTAGTTATACTTGCTGAAATATAAATGTTATTAAATAATATATAATAATGTATATATGTATATATATTAAATTATTCAATTTGTCATTTAGTAACCATAAACAAGACGTTCTCATAATTTTAGGACATTTAAATGTGATAAAAGAAATAATAGAAAATGGAACCATTTATTTGGGATTTTGTAGTATAATCAATGATTATTTCACCATATGTAGTAGTATAACATGAATAAATAAATATGGAATTGTTAATGGGTGAAATTTTAAATTTAATGGATTGATAAAATTAAATGAGAATTATAAATAATTATTAAATTCAATATAAAATGAATTATTACATTACAGTTAAATTTACCAAATGAAATTCAAAAAAAAATTAAAATCAATATGGGAAAAATAAATTAGTTTCTGAAAATATGAAATTTGATGTCTGTTGGTGCATGTTGAGATGGAGGGAGTCGTCACAGTGTGCCCCGATGGGTCTGATACTTCTGCATTCCATTCGCATTAGAAATCAAAAATTTATAATTCATCCATTAGTGTTCTTCAAACTCAATAGTAGTGAATGAATGGTAGGTTTAGAATGCATTGTTTCTAAACAAATACATCCTAACGGGCTTCATATGGTGTAGGGAATTATAGAAATAGGGGAGGGAAACAAAATATTCATATTTTCCCACTAATAATGGTTGGTATTGTCAATGGGGCATCATGGAAGAATGTATGATAAAGTTCTTTGGAATCGATAGGCATTGAAGTCAGAGCATCGTGAATGATCATCTGAGATAGGGTGGTGACGTAGGGCGGTGACCATGGTAGGTATTCTGGGCGGGGCGCTGTGAAAGGTTGTGTTGGTGAGTATCCCTATAGGGGTTGTTGAGGGGAGGTTTATGTTGGTATAATGGGTGGTAATAGTGGTAGGCTTTATCGAAGGGGTGTCATGGAATGTCGTTTGAGAATGGGAGGTGATGGTCATATCCTATTCCCCCCCTCTAGCTTGGTAGGCATTGTTGATGGGGCCCCGTGGAAGGATGTCTGATAAATGGTGGTGATGTTCAAGTATGTATTCCCCCGGTCTGGCCTGGTAGGTTTTGGCGATGGGGCGTCGTGGCTGGTCATCTGAGAGAGTTAGGGGAAACCTGGGCGGATAGAGGGAAACATGCCGCATCTACTCTTGCGTTTGTGGAATGCAGACACAACATGTTGTAACATAGAATGAGTGTCTGAAAACCTCATATAGAACCTTCTTCCGGGACCCGAAATTATCCTTCAAACACAACAAATCCCTCATTAATTCTTCACCCATAACATTGGTTCGCCTTATACATATAAACACACTGAAATGACGGTTTTTTATATGTCGTGGCCCGTGTGTGTGCATTGATATACAACTAATGACTCCACATAATATTTTTGACTAATTTCATTTTTTTATTACTTTCTCTATAATTTATCCTCCACATTATTTACATTAATTTCATTTTAATTTTATTGTTCAATATGTTTTGACCTAATTAAAGAACATGGGTCATCATTTTAACAACCTCAAAATTGTAAACCTAGTTTTATTATAAAAAGATTTTAATAAATAGTTATATATATAATTAAAATAATATGATAATATTTTTAAGATGAATTTATTTAAATATAATAAATGATATTATGTTTATTATTAAATTTGATTATCTATTAAATATAATAATTCTTATTAATTTTACCAATTATTTATACTTTTCAAATTAATTTTCAAAAGAAAATTATTATTTTTCGTTGTTTAAAATATTATTTAAATATAACTATAATATTATATATATATATATATTTTTTATAACATTATATAGGTGTAATTTTTTTTAGAAATGTATTATTATTGTAAAGATAATATATTTTATAAATCAATGAGATATATTGTGTTTTTATTTTATAAAATTGATAAATTATATATATATATAATTATTATAATAACAAACAAAAAAATTATTATTTTTGTATTTAATAAAAAAGTTCTTTGAATTATTTGTATTAAAATAAGAATTATATATATATTTAAAACCCCTAAAATTATATATATATATATATATATATATATAATTATATAAAGGATAAAAAACTTTTAAACCATTATATTTATAAAAACCTACATGTTTAAAAAAATAATGTTGATATGTTTTGACAAAACCAAATGATAAAAAATAAGAATATATAGTAATATAATAATAACAAAATCATGCATTGGACAAAATAAAATAGTACAATAAAAAATCAAAGAGACCTGATTGAATAATAAAAAGGGAGTAATGACTAAGATAAAAAATAAGAAATATTTAAATGATTACAACATAGATTAATAATAAAGATAATAATAAAGCAATTTATATTTGTGAGGTTCTATTCAACCTACTATCACGACAATCTACTTGTAAATTTCCTAACGTCTATTCTAATCCCCTTTATCCCTTTCCATAGGTTTCAAACGAACTTAAATATTTTTAATAATTTTGTATCAATTATTATTTTTTACATTGATCAAATTTATTTTATCCTTACTTTATTTGATTATTGAAGCTTTACATATAAAAATATATAAACACATTTTATTTAAACCATCTCTTTTTACATAAAAAAAATATTACCCTCTTTTCCCTACCTTCCCCCATTTTTTACTGCCCAATTTCCTATAGCCACATATTCCTTAATAGACTAAAAAACATTTAAGGGTTCATATAATTTCATAAAATTAATTATATTATGATGGGAGTCATAAAAAACAATAAATGAAATCAATTATTTTAATTAATTTTATTATTAGTTAATTAAAATTGTTATATATTTTTCTACCAAATATTTAGGGTATTTAAATTAATATTTTAAATAAAAATATGGTGCTACATTGTTTTAAAGAATATTTTAAAATGACTATACTTATTTAATTTTAGTATTAAATTAGATTCTTTATAAAATTATTAATTAACAGTTTAAAATGTCTATAGAAAATTATCATTATTATTAAGTTTATATTTTTTTTAAATATATGAGATATATTATGTATTTTTATAAAATTTCAAAGTTATAAATATGTATAATTATCATATACTGATAAAAAACACAACATATTTATGTATAAAATAAAATTTGAATTTGAATTATTTATAATAATGAATGAAATTTATATATATTAAAATTATAAAATTTTATATACAGAAATTTTAATTTATTTTTTATTCACAAAAAATTATCAACCCATTATATGTATAAAATGATGCATGAATTAAAAAATTAATGATGATATGTTCGATAAAAATAAATGGCAAAAAAGTTTTTTGAATTTATGATAATATATTAAAAATAAAATCATGGATTGGCCAAAGGAAACCAGAAAATTTAAAATATAAAGAGTCATAATAAAAATGGAGTAATGATTTTTATAAAAAGAAGAAATATTTTAATGATTACTCCAAAAATTATTAACAATGATAAAAGTATGGATATTAAAATTTTTGAGGTTGTATTTAACAAGAAATAATAACAATCGACCAATGAAATGCCCACAGTCTATCCAGAATACCTCAATCCATTTCTACAGTTTATCAATCAACTTGACTCTTTTTTATAATTTTTTTATCAATTAATTTTTTTTAACATTGATCAATTTTTTTCCTACAGAGGTCTATGATTTTTGCAACATGACGTATAAATTTTTTTAATATTTTTTTATTTAAACCCTCAATTTTCACATAAAAACATTCGACCCTCATGTCCCCATATTCCCCCATTTTGTCTTCTAAATTTCCAATAGCATCAAATCCCTCAGTTGACCTAAAAACATATAAGTGATCATTTCCTTTCAAAAAGTTTATTTTTTTTTCAATGTGTTATATACATATATATGTGTGTCTGTGTACATGTACATATATACACATTTATATTAATCTATTTTCAGTTTATATAAAAAGTAATTATTTTGTATTATTTTTTTCAGAACCAGTACTGGTAAAAGTTTTGTTTTTAATGAATATTTTTTCTATTTATAGTTATATTTTTATATAATAATTACAAAGGATATATAAGCACTGAACCTAGGTTGTGGCTTCAAGTATTTTTTGGTTTTTAATTGAATTATATATTTGTCTATTTGTTGAACATTTAACAACAAAAAACCCCAAGAAAATCATGTCAATGTGTAGTATAAAAAACATGCCTAGACTTATTGATTTTTCATTATAAATATAATTAATTAAAAACATGTAAAAAATTATTATATAAATTATGTAATTTTAAATATGAAATAAATATATTATAAATAACTTTTGATTATCAATTTAGTGATAATATTTATTTATATTAAATTGATAACATATTTTACGTCAATTATATTTATTAAATTAACTATACTATTTATTAAAAAAAGAAATAAATAATTTTTTATTTTATAAATTATAATTCAAATGTATCTAGTATTATATAAATATACATTTTAAATTATATAAACATAAACAAAAAAAGTGAAATCATTTTTATTTATACATTATATTAAATTAATTTTAATCGAATTCAGTTTATATTATTATTTTATATTATAATATAATTTAATATTACAAAGATATTTATTCGAAATCGTAATCGATATAATAATTTAATTATATATTAACATTATTTAAGTATATTAATTTTATAAAATTTTAGATCAAATTAATTAATCATGAGATCTATTATTATTTATACATACATTTTATAAATTTAATATATAATACCTTGATGTTAAAATATGATGTTTATTTTAATTATAAAATATCATATATCATAAAATTAATATATTATATATCAATAACATATTTCTTTTCATAAATTTATTTTTGTTTGTTTTCATAAATACAATTTTTATAGGTTATGTGGGAACCCTCAAAATGGACCCAAAAAAATTCAAATTCACACACAAAACTAAATTTCTAATAGAAATGATTTATTATTTTAAAATGATCATTGATATTGTGTTTGTGGGACGGTGTGATGCTTTATATGATTTTAAGGGGATTTATGAGATATGTCATGGAATTATGTATTGCCCTATAAAAGGCTTAGTAGTTGTTGATGTTATGAAATCAGTGCTCAAATATGGATGATGTATCAAATCATTGCAACGACACAATATTTTTACTCATTTTTGTATTGTTTGGGGCATTTTTTTTTTGGATTTTCATTGGATCAGTGCATATCTTAGTCATTGGATGATAATGTTTGGTGCTAATATATTTTATAATGTTTTTAAATTCATTATAATCTTTTGGTGGGTGAATAACCATAATGATTTCATCAGGTTCAATGCATCAATTGTAAAATTATACATGATGTAAACGTCATGAAGAAAATAAATCCCTCAAATGTTGACATTAAGGGGTCTATAAACCATAATTGATATTCTATCATTATACACATCATAGTATGTTATAGGTTGATAAATTTGGAATCTAATTAATATATAAAATTTATACATATATGTTACCCATCTATCATCAAAATAAATGTTAAATTATTATTGTGATGGAGGATTGGAAAATATCAATTTATTTTCCATTTGATGAGTGCCTTCAATGAGGATCATCCCCACATGGTCTATATTTATCAATTTCAACTAATATGATTACAAATTTTTGCATCATCAAAAAGTACATTTTCATTAGTAGAAATAAAGGGAAACAAGTCTATTTGATAACATCTAGAGAAAAGTAATACATGGATGCTACTACAAAACATTAATCGATGAATTAAAATTATTTACGTCAAGAAAAAAATTCCAACATATTTTACATCCCAACATTATAGGATTTAAAAAAACAGATTATATACTTATCTAGATTTTAATAAGGTTAGTAATAAGTCTAAATCATTATTTATGATGAATATCTCATTCCATTCAAGTCAGAGCTGGATCAAATATTTTTAAATAATCTCTCTAATATATAGAGGTTGACTGGGTATAATTAGAATATCCTACATGAATTTCCCACAAATAGGATATATATGAATTATATTTTGAAAATGTTACTAAAATATTTGAATCATACTTTAACACGAATGATTTTTATTGTGTTTTTAAATATACTAAATATTAATTTTTATGTAGGTAGTTGAATTCAAAGTGCATTAAATGTTCCAATCATTTGTGTGGTATGTCTAAAAATGTCGATTTGGTGCATAAAATCATTCATACAGTGAATTGGAGTTCAAATATCTATGAATATAATTGTATGAAATATTAATTTTTTAATATATGTGAATATAATTTTTATAATTTTTTTACCATAAAAATAATGACATGTTCGATGACGGTGATACCTATTTATTTTTATCTTAATAACCACCATTTATCTCATAGATGATTGACTGGAAAAATGAATTCATATATGTATAAATAAATTATTTTTACCCCCAGAAATAGAGAGGGGCATTTCTTTTTAATCATAAAATATAGTTAACATGAAATATATAACATTAATGTTGAGTATTTATTATTATAATCTCTTCTTGTTTGCTAATGATATTAATGGAAACCTACTTAATAATGATCCAGAACATTATTTTCATTACACCGAATTTTATATCACCCATACAAGAAGGAGTTTCTATGTTAACATTATATATTTTTTTTGTAGAAAATTATTATAGTGAATGATCAAAAAAATCATAATATTAAAAGGATTTTGGTTCTTATTCTTGGGATGGTTATAAAATGTGATAAATATTTTTTATTTTATCCATGGAATAAGAATGGTTACATGGGTAAACGATAATATTAATAACTCTCTAAAAATTTTGGAGGAAGAAAAACATGGGGGTAGATATGATATATTTCCTTAAAAATTAATTTTTGGATATAGATATTTCCATTATTTGTCTCCCATATGCTGTAATTACATTATTTTGTCAGAAATTATGATGAAAATATCATTGTATCTTCTAGGATGTATTTATTGGAAAATAAATATAATTACTCAATAAATTTTTCTATCATGTGTAATGGTGGGGAAATAATTTATGGATTCATTGAACAAAATCCCTACAAAAATACTCCATATAAAAAAAATTAATTTCCTCACATTTTAGGGAATTTTTTATAAGTGTATATGTTCTTCTTGAAATTAGATTGTTTATGCAGCATTCTACGATATTATATCCCACTGATAAAAAATGTTCTACTTGATATTTGAGTGAGGTATAAATTTAGATAAGAATATATTTATGTATTAAAACTCTTATGAAAATGGATTCCTCATATTCAGTAAATAAGAAAAATGCCTTTTCAAAACATAATACACAATATTGGATTAGAAATTCCCAGGGTTACATATTCCCTAAATTTATGGTGTTGGTTTGATTGGGGATGGAGCACTACCAGTAAAATTAGTGACATGATTTTCAATGATAATAATTAATATATAATAAATTTCTATTCATATGAAGTCGAACACAAGTTTCATGGCATGGTAGTGGGATTTATTCAATAAGATCATCTTATTATTAATTTTTTTGATATATTAAACTTATAAAAACATTTTTACATTAAAAAAATTTCTTTATATATTTAAATTAATTAAAATTTATTGGTTATCTAACTATATTTTCATTTTTATTTAAAATATAATATTCATGAACATGAAATATGGCTACTTATCCCGAGGTTAAGGATTTATATTTGATTTTGAAAAGATCAATGTTCGGTAGGTGATTGATGGATTTACATTGCTAGATGAGAGATTATATTATAACAACATAATAGCATAAATAAATGAATTGGTGAATGTTGGTGTGATAATTTATTTTTAGTTATCAATTACTGGAAGGATTTCCTCTGTTTTGGGTTTGCAGACATTTGAGTAAAACTAGTCACACTATGCATCAGATTGACATAAAATTTATTCAATCAACATCCAAATTGAATAAAGGATAATTGTGAAAAAGAATCAACAAAATATGAAATTTTTTGACAGGTTTTTAGTGAGTGAAAAATGTTTTCATCTAAAATTTCAATTATAATATGAAATATTACACATTATATTTCAAACACATAACCTGTAAGAAAAAGTTTTTTTCAGAAAGATAAAATGACAAAAAATTATACCTGTATTTATGTTTATTATTTTAATTACTAATGGTTATTTGACAAAAAATCATTATAAATATTAAAACCATTACCAATTATTTTGAAAAAACATAGTATAAGCCTAAACCAATGGTTTTCCAATACATTGATATATGTATTTTAAATATTGGTACATTTATTAATGGTTTTGGAAAAACCATTATTATAGGTTTCTTAAATGGTTGATATACCATATTATTTATACAATCATTTTACATAGAGGCCACATATTCCAACAATTTTGTAAAAACTCTTTGTATAATTTCATTTAATTGAAAACATGCCAATGGTTTGTATGAAACTATTAGTATAGCTTACACTTATACCAACATATTTTTCAAAATTAAGGGTATAGAGTCTTTTTATGGTTTTAATAATAATGGTTTTGGTCAAAACCTTGTTATATGGTAATCTTATGGTACTTATACCAATGGTTCCTCAAAAACCATTTGTATGGGCAATTATTGGTAGTATTTATAATGGATTTAACCATCATAAACAATAATTTGAAAGAATGGAAACCACATGATGATTCATTAACCAGATTAATAATTAAAATAAACATAATTCCATGTTGACATTTATACATCCTCTCCCAAGGTAGAATATTAATCTAGTTAATAATTAATATGATTCCACCACTGGTTGATACAATAAATAATTGAACGAAACCATTAAAGTTGTGATAATTCAACATAGATGATCAGGTACAACATGAACCAATTCAGTAGAACTTCTTTTGATTATTGTTGCAACCACATTAATCTTATTCAAATTTTATGGTGGACGGTATCCACATACAGAAGTGATATGATGATAAGGTGTTATAAAGATGAATCTAATTATGCTTCCAAATAACAATCTATGATATAGTATACTTGATCCAAATGGAGTTTTGATATGGAATGATGGTAATAAATAGGTCATTTCATTGGTCCGTTATAAATAATAATTTTGAATAGAGGGAAAATACTATATCTTTGGGGATGAAAGATGTTGACCATGATAATAGTGACACAAAACCATTCACCCCCTTTATAATTTTCTCAGAATTTGTGGTCTATTCTTGTCATATAATTTAAGAAACATTAATGTATATCATAGCATGTATTGGTTTGTTTCTTCAGCAAAGAGGAATGGTGTTAATTTATCCTTTTCAATATGTCATATCATTATAAGATACTTTAAATGGAGTATTCCCGTAAAATATTTTAATATGAAGGTTAATACATTGGCCGGGACCACTAGGGGACATTGGCATTTACAAACATCTTCATTGTCAATTATATGTATTATATTGTCCAATAGACACCTATAATTACCCAAATAGAATCCCAATTAATAATTAATCGAACATTGTTTTCCTGGACTCTATTTTATATTCAATGAATACCCATAATAAATATCTAATCAATTTTGTTGAACTATACATCCAATTCAAAGAAACAACATCTTTTATTTTCTTCATAAAAATAAGAGAATATAGTGACATATTCCCAATCAGAAACTGCGAGGGATGTGGCCATCATCCTAGTTTTATAACCAGGGAATGTGGTCCTCCTCATCATGAATTAATAATTGTATCTGGTCCTCAATATTTTTTCTTTTTGATGAATAAAATCTAATCCCCAAAGTCATCTAAAAAAAGCTATGTTGGGGGATAAAGCGACCTCGAAAAAACCCATATGCGGGTAATATTTGGATTCAATGATCTGAGTGGATAAGGAACTTGGTTTATGAATTGGGTTCCATCATATATTATCTAAAATTTCAATATTTATCATTCACATTTTTTGATATCCCAGAACACCAAATGGTTTAGGGGTGAATAGATTATCCCAATCCAACAATTGGCATTTTCTCAAATTTCATAACCCACTAGATTATGTCAACATGATCAAGAATTTGGTAAATAAAAAATTTAGGTTTCATAAATAAATACATTTTATAAATTGGAATCGATTATGCTACCTCCAATATTTGTGATTCCTTCCCTACATTAGAGACCCTATTAATATTCTATCCTTGAATATTTTTGTATAACATGTCCATGATGCTCATCAAAACCACTCTATTTGTCTGAAAAAAATCACAATGATTCAAATATATTTATTATGATTATCAACGACTTGAATTACTGGGGATTGAAAAAGATATTCCTTTCTTCAAGAGATCTCACTTGACCAGATGAAAATATCTTATTTGGGAAAATTAAACCATTGTACGTAAGTTTTCTCATATATTTGGATAAGATGAAATATTGATATTCATTATTAATGAGTGTCCCAATAGAAAACAAATCTACCATAGAAAAATATTATATGGTAAATATGTTTAATTATATTGTTATACTTCCCCCATGAAATATGTTATCATTATCACCCAATGAAATTGAATTAGAAAAAAAAACAAGACATCAAGTCCCACATGAAAGGGGAACGTAGGTCCCCTATATGAATCCCCTAGTATTGGAGAAGCATTGAGAGAGAGAGTATTGTTGATATTTATCATGTAAGATACTCAAGACTGTTTCTTTATGTTTCATCAGTAGAATAATAATATAATAATGCAATTTTTATTTGAATAATTAAGTATAGAATAATAATTTGGAATTTTCTATTACTAAGAATTATAATGAATTATAAATTATTAATTTTATTTGAATGTATATTATTTTGAATTATTGATATAGTTTTCCAGAGTAGGATTTCATAGATTCGACTGTATTATACTGCATATGTGATTCAATATGACTTTCTTATGAGAACATTAAACAATACTTGTGATGATTAAGTCATATTAAGAAATGGATGAATAAGAAACTACAATTATAAACCTTTTATGAATCATCATGAAAGGTATTTCATTATCTTTTACTTCTCACTCAAACCAATTTTTTTATGCATAAAAATAGTTCAAACAATTTCAAGATATTAACTGATATAAAATAGGTTTTTAGAGGATTGATTCATCCAAGAAGGTCTAGGGGGAGTTGTGAAAGACATTGGAATCTACGAGAGTTCATGAATGGGTAAAAGAAAAATATTCCATTAGTGGTGAATTTTTTAAAAAATTAGGGTTTATCAAATCCATAAAACGAGTGTTGATAAAAAGGCTGTTATCACATATATTTATGTACGTATTATAAATTGGGTATGCCATTCATGAAAATAATAATCACCAATAGGAGTATCATGAATGTGTCCATGAATGGAAGGGATTAGAACCTACATGAAAATTCCTAGGGTAAAATAGTCTTATAAAATGGTAATTGGTTTCAATAAAAAGTGACAACATTAAAGAAATGTATTTTAGACACATTAGCAATACAATAATTTTGTTGTGTTTTAAGGAAAATACTATATAGATTTTAATATAGAAAACATGTAAATAATTTATATAAATACATAATTGATAAAAGAAGGTTATCGTAGTAAATAAATTATTTTAAAAATACAATGTTGTATAAAAATAGAGGATATAGTGAAATTGAGATTTGGTAACAATTCTGGACGTTCCACTAAAACAGGTTTTTGTATGAGAATGTTCTAAGGGCATAATCTTTTAAAAACATGTATATCCCCGAATGGGAGTGATAAAAGTGTATTAATAAATGAATTTTGTAAACCTAACCTGAATTTATAATATGTACATAAATATATGTGATAACTCCATTTTTATATATAGAATGATATGGAAACCCTAATGAACAAAAGGTATTTTGGTAGAATTTGTTACACTTTATTAGCATGCTGTCAGGTGTACCTAAAAAAGATTAATTTGAGAGAAAAAGGGTTTATCATCACTTGTAAATCATGAGGTCAGTATGGTGTAGGTGAAAAAACATACCCCTTATTTTGGTATTACACATAAAAAGGCATAACATAGAGGACAATTTTTCATAAGAGATAAATGGAGAGATACCTTACGTTGAATATGTAGATGTTCTCCACTGGTTATTAAAAACCAGAATAAAAAAATTAGCCTTACTAAATTCTTTATTAACTAACCTCATATAAATGTAATTTTCTTATTATAACCCGTTTAATTTCATTCATATCATTTTTCATTAGTTATAGGATTCATTTTCATATTTCTGGCTCATTTGTTTACTTCTTTTTAAAATATCAGTTCACTTATATTCAGGTTCGCATAAACATAAATTATGGAAGTTCTTGTCCAGAAATGAAGATATATTCTATTTGTGGAAATCCTTTAGATTACTTGGTTTTAATATTAATTTGGATTCATTTAATGAATTTGAACTATTATATTAAACCATAGTGACAACGATATTTGTTAATATGTGGGATTGATTAGAAAGAACATGTTATGCTTTATAACATAAAAATCTTTTTACCAAAAAGGATTACAGAACTAAAAATAGGATATATAATATATAAAATAAATTGTTTCAACAATACCTCAGATGTTTTCATCAGTATAATTATTGATTATTATAGAAATTGATAAATAGTTGTCCTTGAATGTGCTAAATTAGAACATCTCAAACAGTGCTATCATTTTATTAAAATAAACATTTTTGAAAGGAGAGAAGATAATAAAATTTACCACTAGAATGAAAACATTCCATTACATTTAGGATAATATATTTTTCATACTATTATGGTGAAGGTAGGTGAGGAATGAAACAAAAATAAAAGAACATAAAATAGTAGAAGGAATTGGAATGTGTAATTTATCTCTTCACACTATAAAAGAATGGTTTAGCGGCGGTTTTGTGGCGGCGGTTCACAAAACCACCGCTAAACCTTTTTCGGTGAAGTTTTCGCGGTGGTTTTTAATAAACCTCCGCAAAACCCGAATTATTTTACATAGACGCTGACCCTTTCCCCATTCCCCTTCGCGATCACTAACCCTCACTACTCCGCACCCCCCACGCTGTCGGCGACTCCCCACCCCCCGCGCTGCCGGCGATTCCTCACCCCCACGCTCTCAGCGAAGCCCGCACCCCCCGGCGCCCCCCTCGACCACCGGTGACCCCCTCGACCACCGGAGACCCCCGCGCCCCACGCGCCCCCCGCGCCCTCCAGCGACCCCGGCACCCCCCACTCCCCCCGCTGCCTTCGGCGACCCCCGCACCTGATTTGTGAGGTAATCTAATGACCTCATTTGTTTACATATTAGTGAATCGGGCTGGGGAATTGATATCATGATTATATGGTTCCTAGTCTGGGGGAATTGATTTTTATTTATAGTTGTTGAATAATGGGGACTTGTATCTAAACACCAATACCACTAATTGAATGTAATCTTCCCTTTCCTGGGAATTTTCCTCTCTATGGAACTTTAGTGGAATCTAGTATTGTGGATCATGGAGTGCGCTAAGACTATACACATCCTTATCCTACTATACTAGTATAATATGGTGCTTGATATGTGGGTGTGTTTCTACCTACACGCCTAGTTGGATGACATTGTGAGATGTCCCTAGAACAATGGCCCAATAACTAATCGATAATTCATAATGATCAAAATTTAGTAAAAAATATACATATATTTTTGTTTTATCGTAAAAAATAACCAATATATACCATAGTATTATGGGATTATATATATATATACATGGACAAATCTCGCGATTTAAAATCAATGTACTCAATCATATGTGATAAAATTACCAATTTTTTATGTAACCAATGTCTCAGTATACTGAGTGAAGAAGCATGATGTCCATTTCTGGATGAATGGACATAATAGCTAGAACACAAACAGTTTGATCCCTAGTCAAAATGAAACAATCAAGACTAGTTGACCAAATTCTGTTAAATTCTAAATAAAACATCACCAGGTTAATAAATATTAACACCCTCTTTAGGATCAACCACCTCGGATAACATTATATAACATCCCAACCCATTATACCTCGGAGCTAGTGGATAACTGGTCCACCACAACTCAAATAACACCTATATAGGCATTAGCCTATAAACTTGAACCAAAAATAATAATTACTATTGTAATATTTTTACTAATATATCATTATGCACACACCAATCGATATCTATTAAAAATGGTAGAGTTATAATATGTGAAGACATTGACCATTGTAGTAAAATTAAGGTTTTTAATAATTTTTAGTTTGTAAAAAATATTATGGTAGTATAATATAAAAATTAATGTAAATATATTAATTCCCAACATGAAATGTTTTCTAAAAATAATAGAAACTATATACGAAAAAATAGAATCAACCATGAATCACAATATCCATGTCTCATCCACTGTACACAATTAAAGTCACAAAATAATCTCTAAACACCACCAAATCTACCATAGTTTTATCTGAACTTTTTATAATACATGATCATTTTGTACAATAACAATGAAAGGATTATTAGTCACATACCCATTATGACATCTAGAAAATTGAATTTGGATAAATAAATGACATTATATAAGAATTCAGAACTGCATAGAGAAATAATGAAATGGTACCCAATAATAAATATATATTTAAAATGATGAATCCCATTATAGAAAGACTGGGAATATGTATCTATCCTACCAACCCAGGATGATGATTATTTTTATATCATTATAGATACATCATTGATGACTAGTACATCACTATTATATCCAAATAATTCATGGGGATGGATCCCACATTTCCACTTCCCCACATGCCAATGGAGAGTAAACATAAAGGAAAGATGACCCATTCTTGAGTGTGATGGTGGTGAATATATAGTACCTACACCCTAGTGTGATAGGGAGCACTCTCTCCAAGGATAGGGGACCCATGCCCTTGGGTTATTTGAGTGTGCTGCTTCTCTATTTTTATAATATGACTTGAAGTACCATTCTATATTTCATCAGGGTGTTGGTCCTATATCCATAAATATTGTATCCCCTTTCACACTAGGGTGTAGGTTCACAATAAACATTATGTAGAAATATATTATGTAATCCCTATAACCCTAGGAATAAGGCCCTCCATCAAACAAGATGGTTCTCCCCATGAACATGTTTTGTGGATCCACTATACACATTATTCCTAAACAAAGGAGGTAATACACTATTACACAATGTATATATTCGTCAATCCACAGTTGTTATAATCCATAAGATTATAGAAAATTGATGAGGTGTTGGTCCTCCTCAATAATTCCCTGAACAAATTATCATGATACTGGGCATTGATGATATTTCATTAGAGAAGTTGTGAAACCATTATTTTGGACTGGTATTTGAGATATATATAACATTTCTCTCCTTTTTGGGTTTCATTGAAGAACATATCTCTTTATTGTTGGGTTAGTTTTTCGTCAATCTTTAGGCTCAGATGTCTAATATTAACATGTGTGGGAATAACATGATATAATGTCAATATTTAGTTTATTTTCTCTTATTTTTATTATTATGAACATATTCATATATATGGTTGGGTTCATGCCTACATGTACATTATGAAGTGGCCTACCATTATAATTAATCATTCTCGTCACTTATCTTTAAAAAATGGCCTATGGTGGAATGAATTGGGTTTTGGTGGCCTAGTCTTCCACCTTGAGGAGTTCATTACTACGTCGAGTCTCAAAAAACCACAATGGTAAATAAAAACACATGGGTCATCAAAATAATGAAATATCTAAAAAATTATTTCAATTATGAAAAATATACATGCCACCTTATCAACAACTACATGACTTAAATATTTCAAAATACCAACATATATTCCTATCATGTAGACATTGTTTTTGGGAGAGGCAGATAGATATAGAAGGGAAAGGGGAATAAATTAGATGGTTAGGAAGAAGTATATGTAACCAACACATCAAAAAGGTGATGCTAATGTCAAATAGGACATCATTTGATTATAAACTACTTGCATCAACCTTGGATAAATTCCCCTACAACATCATTCATGGACATGGTTGGGGTCAAACATGTAGTATTATTTCCATTATGTATGACTACATTTGATGTTACCTTTACATTGTTCTTCATTTATTTTTGGATTTTTTTGGTTAGATTTTGGAGATTATTTACATTGGATCATTGTATAAATCATCTGATCTGATAATTATTTTTCTCAAAACTGATATGAGATGTCCCAAAAATATTATCTCATGTTGTAACATGACATTGGGTTAGAGGTACATCACCATTTATAATTTTTAAATAGTTTTATTTAAAATTAGATTAAGTTAAGTTAATTTGTTGATTGACTTGGTTCATCTTCATAGGTAATTTATTTGGGATAAAGGTTGGAGTTCACAACTAACAGTACATAAGTGGTTGGTTATTATATAGGTGTGATGAGGTGGGCTGGTGATTTTTAGGCAATTATTCCTTGTTGGTTTTAATTGAAATAAATTATAATTTTTATAATAAAATTATATAATTAACTGTAAATTGTATATAATTATGTATTTGGTGTTGTGCCTTGAGATAGGTACTAAAGATATGATTTCAGATTTAAAAAATCATATACAATAGTTATAGGGTTGTTCTTAAAAAGTGAAAAAAATAGAATTGATGTCAGTAGACCTTCTACATTTCCCATGTGTTTATGAATTTGATGTATGTATGTGTTTTACATTCTCACCACTATAGTGATCTATCCCTTTTAAAAAATTAATATTTTTTTATTAAAATAAAATTCTTATAAATGAGATTAATAATGTTTCAATGTCTAAGACAACACGTGAATAAAAAACTAGTTCTTTATATGTCGATGGTTGAAGACATGATTATAAATGTCTGACTTGTAATACTCAAACCTAGAGATGTGACACTTCGATGAATAAAGTGAACATAGTTGCCCTCTTTAGAGGATGAGTCATCGCCTCCCCCTACAGGAGCCTCAGCAGTGGGGCAGCGACACGTCCCTTCCAGTTAATCACGGACATTCTGGAGGGTCACAGTCATAGGTACAAATTTTAATTAAATAAATTTATTGCATTTTGTTTATAGTATTTTTTTGCTCATTGAAGATGAAAACAATGCAACCGTGGAAAAACACACAAAAAGTTATGATGTTTGGAACTTGCATGGTGAGAAGATAGTAGTTCCATTTGATTCTTATGGGGTCCCGACGGATGACGTCGCATGTTTACATGGTCAGATTATAGGTCAGCTGGCAGCGGAGCCCATTTCCCTAACTATTTCATATGATGATTGGAGGCATATGCCTCCAAACTGGAAAAATGAAGTTTATGATTCTCAGATAAAGGTAATTTTATTACTTTATGGTTTGATTGATTGTCATGTTACTAATATATTCAAAATGAATTTCTGTATACAGATGTTCTTCCACTTTACCGTTGCTGATGTCATAGCACGGAAGTGGACATTGAAAAATCATGGAAAAATGGAAAGATTTCAAATGGAAGTCGTGGTGTGATGTCAACGATACTTCGTTGACCTTGCAGCAGATGTATGAGAAGCTACCCAGTGGGGTACCGAAAGAACAGTTGAAGGTTTTTGTCGATAGACATCGTGATGAGAAGTGGATGGTATTGAAATATATATTATTTTATTATCCTAAATTTACATTTATACATGTACATGAAGAGGAGATAGACATTGAATACAATACTGTTAAATTTAATTTTATTTATTTCAGGATCTCTTAAGACATAATGCTTCAAACCGGGCAAAGCAGGTCATCCCGCACACTGCGGGTTCAAAAAGCATTTCAAGAAGCCGAATGTCATTGGTAATCTTTTAATTATTTTAAATATTTATAAGATAATATTATCTATTTAACATATTTAATTTTTTATTTATCTTTTTTTAATGAAGTCACAGATTTTAGGGCATGAAACATCCCGAACAAGAATGTGACTGGATGTTCATAAAAAAACAGAAGGATGTTTTGTTAATGAACCTGCTAGAGAAGTTGGGGTATGAATTCAATTATTTATTATAATAACTTATTATCAGTTTTTACTGTGTTAATATATATTGGTATTTGATTTATAGGTAAATATTAAAGAAATACGGGATGCCAATCCTGGGAAATCCTACTCAGTCTCCCAGGATGACCCGGTTGGTAAAGTCCTTGGGAAGGAGCATCCTTGTAGAGTGCACGGGATGGGTTTGGGACCTGTACCATATGAGGTCTTTCGCATGCCATCAGGGATTTCAGCTACATCTACTCCTGCTTATAGTCATTTCATACCTAAATATGCTCAGAGGGAGATGTCTTCTCTACAAAACACAGTTCACTAGCAGGGGGATCAGATATCTTCTTTGTAGAAAGACTTCCTTGAAATACATCAGTATATGAGCAGATATGCCCCCGGTGGTAGTGCATCGGGTAGTGGTGAGCAGGTAAATCACAAAAAAATCAAAATCATTTAGTTTTCAAAATTTTATTGGTTTTATGTTTTATTATAAATATGAAACAATATTTAATTTTTAATATAATGTTCTTACAGTTGGTAGCAGGTGGTGGAGATGAAGGTGGAGAGGGTGACGATGCAGCATCAGATGATGAGTAGTAGTATTGTTGATGTGTTGAACATGTATGATAACGATTGGTTTGTATATGTAAAATTTATGGCACATAGTTTCCACCAAACATTTCCATATATGTAACCCATATTAATACCATTTCTACTATATAGCAGCATTCGGGTAGCCCCATTTTGTAAGCTTGATTCATAAATGGATTGGGTGTTCTGACACGCTGGTCGGGTTGGTTTCATTTTTTATGACAAATGTTATGGAGTTTGTGAGTGTGAATCAGATAAGTGTCACATGTGCGATTAAGGTGAATCTAACCTAGTTCACTTATGAGCAGTTGTTCTATCTCTTCTTTTCTTGACTAGGACACTCCTAATTTGGGGAACATCGTGTCAGATATAATAAAAATGTCCTTCTAGGTAGTAGAAGTGATGGAAGTGTATTAGAGGTTACGGAAGTGTCTCCAATCTTCGGATAATATTTATACTCTCTTAGTGTACTCTTGCTTAGCAACGAGCATGTCCCCTATCTTTACTTCATCCTCGATGCACTAAGAGAGCATCTGTTATATGGTGGGTTGAAAATGTCTTCTGAGAAAGATTGCATGACTAGTTTTAGTTAGGCTGATTGGAATTTGACTGTTTCTTTATAGTAAGGTCCCTATTATGGCCTCAGAAGTATTTAGGATTTCCCAATTAGGGGAAAAATTCCAATATTATCATTGGAAATCTTTGGATATTCTTTATAGGAAATTACAATTTTGGAGAATACTATGGTTCATAATTTTCTATTAATGTTAAAACCTATGGTGGGGAGAACAATCGGTTGGATGCTTAAAGGGATGACGATGTGATCATTTATCTAGTTGAACGGTCCTAGCTAAGCACCAAAAATATCAAGTTTGGGTGGTATGATAGGTGAACATAGTTTGTCTAAAACTTTGCGAACCTGTAGTAGAAAACCATGCGGCTGGATTAGGTGAGAAGAAGTGCCCCACATGGGCTGGACACAGTTTTCCAAACTGTGTTCCTAGCTCACATGGTTAGTGCCACTTAGGCATTATTATCACATAATTCATTACACAGTTTTCACATGGTTAGGGTAAACTATGTGGGGAAACCATGTGAGGTAGGATTCCTAAGTAGTGGGAGTCTCACGGTTGGTGTACAGTTTGGAAATTCATATAGCCAAACCATGTGAAATATTCTTAAGGGTGAAATTTCAATTTTTTCATTAATAGGTTAAATGTTTTAACTCCCTTTATTTCCTCCTCCTTCATCTCCAGCATTCACAGCTCCCTCCTCTATGGGTTTCTCCACCTCCTTCCATTAGGATTTGATGGTTCTCCTTCATCCATCATCAGATTTTATCACCACCGATCCCTAATTTATCAAGGTACAATATCTTTTACCCTATTTTCAGGGTGGATGTATGTTTCTTAGATTTCCTACCTTAGGGATTTTAGTTATTTTATTTATTCATGTACTAATGTGTATCATGATACCTTCTATATGTATACTATTTTTTAGTTTTTTATCTTCATCTAGACATGAATTCATGGTTGTAAATTGTCATTGGCCTTTTATATTTAGTTTATATTATTCATCCAATGCATTGTCTTTCATTTATTGTTGATTTAATTATTGTATGTTGTTTCTCTATTTATTATACCGCTATCCTACACTACTAAGAAGGGGGTCGAGATCCCCATGAAAACCAGGTGATCTCTATATTCTGGTTTGATTTATTTTTCAGGGCAGTGGTGTAGTAGAACCAAATATGTTTTTTCTAGTTCAGCATTTAGCAGCGGTTTTAACCGCCGCTAAATATATGACGTTTATATTTAGCGGCGGTTTTTACCGCCGCAAAATAGGCGCATCAAACGGAATATTTTTGCGGTGGTTAAAACCGC
Source organism: Viscum album (assembly GCA_963277665.1). Taxonomy (NCBI): domain Eukaryota; kingdom Viridiplantae; phylum Streptophyta; class Magnoliopsida; order Santalales; family Viscaceae; genus Viscum; species Viscum album. Next base: position 45,509,731 of record OY728121.1, read on the forward strand.
CACGAATAAAAAAGTGTGGCATACCCATAAAACCGCTGCTAAATGGAGAGAAACCGCAGGGAAATGAGGCATCTACGACACATTTTTTAAACCGCAGCGAAACAGAAAAAACCGCCGCTAAATGGGGAAAAAACCGCTGCTAAGGGCTTCTTTTTTTGTAGTGTCAGACATCCATCTTTGAGAACCCCATATAGGGGTGGTTTTGGTATTTGGGAGAGGATGTAAGATTTTGGACGTGGGGAACAATTCATGAGATAAGTGAAGTGAATACGGAGTGTACGGGGGGTTTATAGGGGAGGAGATATGGGATTTCTCAATATAAAAACCATTAATTTCTTATTTCCCACCTTGAAAGGAAATATTGAGTGTTTCTCATTCAAAAATAGTAATTTTATCGTGTTATCTAGAACCAATCAGTATTACATAATGAGAACATCATCAATGACACAATTAATCCATTATTTAGCATTTATTGAAAATTATAATATTTTACAACACATCAAACACTCAAGTATTTCATAAAAACCCCATAAAATAACCAAAGCCATTTTTCAACGTTTAGAATACGAAAATGAAGTCTATTTTTCATAAATAATTTTATAAATATGATTATTTTAAAATTTAATTAAAATTATATGTTATTATAAAAATATTTTTTAAAATATCCTTTTACTTATTCTAAAGTATAAGTATATCATAAATTCATGTTTAATAATATTTATATATTATCCTAGAAAAAGTTACTATACATTATTTTATATTACCAATCATAAGGGTCTATTAATATTCATTAGGGTAAGTTATTATTAATGAAAATTTATGTTTTTTCTTATCGGACTGCAAATAACTTACATATTGTTACCGTGTATATCAGATTTTAGAAATTCCAAACACATAAGTGATAGAAATATGTTTAAAGGTCACATATCACTTAGTAGTTCAATATGTTGTGTTTTCATGTGATTTTATGAAATATTTATAAGATAGTAATTTCCATTTCTAAAACCATGGGTCGTTACATTCTTCCCCCTTAAGAAATTCTACACTGGAAATTTCCTCATAAATTCTATGAAAAAAACTGATGGGTGTACATTTCATTCCTTGCTTCCTATAATTCCCATGTTTCCTTTTAGTACTAATGGTCACTCCATAGTACCATGTTACTATGAGTAGTCTTGTTTTATATATGTTACACCCTATGATTTCATGGTATGTTATCTCTTCAAAGTAATTCAATAACTTGTACTATATGCAACACTCAGTTCGAGCGCACCAGGACATACCATACTGGCCATTCAGAAAAAATTGTTATGAATAGTATTAACTTGATTATGAATTTTATATACTCAATAAAATTTTAACTTATGTATTATATTATTCTTAGACTTATTATAATAAAAAATTCAATTTTTCAGATAAAAATCTATTTTTATAAAAAAATGTAATTTTATCAGCTTTTAATGTTGAACAATTTTAAAATCCAATATTTGACACTTTTACATATTAAATTTGAGAAAATAAAATTATTCTTTAATATATTGTTATCAATATTTAGTTTATTTGAAATTTGGTATTGTTCTAATAATGTTCATTTTTTATGAATTGTCAAAAATACTGTATTTTAATTAAAAACATTTTTTTCATCTGACAAATTTATATGGTTAGATTATTTTTATAAATGGTTTAAAATTTTGATTAGATTATATTTTTACCATTTGATCCAATTTTGTTCATTGGAAGAAATTTTTCTTTGAAATTGGTTATAAATAAGTGTCAATCTTTTTTAAAGTTATTATTTCTTAAAAACTATCTTTTTTGTTTTGACAACGATAATTAATTTTAAATTAATTAATCCATATTAAATGTTTTGAATTTGTTAGTGCAGAAATAATTGTTAAATTTGTAATACCAAATATATCTTAGTCTGATATTTTAGTATTTTTCAGAAAACCTTCAATTTTTTTTGATTAGTGAAACCACTATGTTATAGTTAAAAATATGAATTTTTCATTTAAATGTTATTTTACTACTTCAATGAATTTAATTTAAAAAATATGGCATACATGGATGTTATTAGAATATAAAATGTGGTTTAATAAGATGAAAATAATTTTTATGAATAGTATCTTTTGACTTTTATTAACAGCGGTTAAAGGTAAATAGGGTAATTCACTATAAAAATAATATAAAATTAATATAAAATTACTTTAACACTTGTCGTAACCTTATTGGATGAGTAATGGATGACCAAGATAATCCTTGGGCGAGGCTTATGGCCTTTGAAATCCACTTGAGTAAGATAATGATATTAATAATTTTTATTTAATTTAAAAATAACAATATCATAAACACGTATTGTTTTACTAAAAGAATTTTAATATGGCATTATATACGTTATATTTTATACTATAAATATTAATTTTAATGATAAATTTATTTCATAAATCATCTATTTTTGTATAATTTTTAGACAACGAATTCATATATTTATGCATTTCACAAAAATGATGCATTATTTACCTCCTTAATAAAAGATTTAAAAAATAAGAATATAAAAATTATAATAACCTCCAAACTGGTCTAATTCTTGTTGGATGATTTTATTTTGACCATTATTCATCTTATCTTCAATTTTAATTAGATTTGTTTCTTTAGAATTTGAATATAATTATATAGTAAACTATAATTTTCACACTTTCCTGAAGATCCACTCCTCCCCCTTATAAATAGCCCTCACTTCTAACCAATTATTAAAACCACTCAAGCCCCTTTGATCATCCAAAACAAACCGAAATAAGTTCTAAATATCACCCTCTACATCCTCGAAGCCTTAGCTTATATATATGTCACATCAAGAGTTCATGTTAGTTCATACCAAAGGGAGTTACTCGAATTAATGATAATAGTTTCTCGTAAATTCTTTTCATTTATTTTACATCTCTAACCCCTAAACATTATTCATTACATTTTTTAATATTAACTCCAATATAATAAATATACTAGATTTTTTTATGTGAATTATTCAAAGTACACTTAAACACACCTCCATATAATGGTTAAAGATCATATTGTTTCTGTGGATGGAAAACTAACACCTCACAAAACGATGATTGTTCAATTATATTTTAATTCCTATCATAGTGTCCATTAAGAGGAAACTATATTTATATATGATATATTTTATGTTAACTTTATATTAATGATTCTATATTTTAAATTTATATAATTCCTTTATTGTTTCCATTATGGGTTGAACACGATAATTTTATTTGAGGAAGTGGCGACTACCACCCCCTCAAAGTGATATGACTTGTTAATGCCTTATGTGGGACATATAAGGGATGGAGCTAATGATATTATATATGAAATTATAATTTAAATATAAAATACCTAAATATAATTATGTTTTAATTCCATTACAATACACAAGAAAAATGAAAATAGCGTTCATGCGTACGTACGACTTACCTTCTCCATGAACGATACATTTCATTTATTATCTCCCAATGTTATGTACTCTTATAAATACATATATATATTAGATATATATTATATATATTATATCTAAATCATTTATATAATTATGGAGATATTTTACATTGGACCACATGGAAAGATTGTAATTATAACAAGTTCATTTTGACTCATGTTCCGAACATCGATAAAATATCAAATATGAACTCCAATAATTAAATAATTGTTATAGCAAGGTAATAAGATATATAAAAGGAATATTAGACATATAAAATGATCATAATAAATTTTATTTTTTTTATTAAGTAATAACAATGAACATTCAAGACAATTCGGACTTGAGGTACGAGGTTTTTTATCTAACTTTTAATTCCATGATATTTCCATTGTTCGCCACTTATTTCATGCTTGTTGTTTATTTTGTACTTCCATTTGATATATGTTGTCATTATTCTCTTAATATTCATGTTATTTTGTGACTCATTTGCTGGTTATTAACTTTTTTTTCATAAGAATCGATTGATTACAACATGTTAATGGGTTTTCATCTCACTTTAATTCATGTGAGATCCATGTTATAATTGCCAATATTTCCTATTTTGTAGTTTATGTACTGCACATGATTGTATTCGTTATGTAATATAATTTAACTTATCTACTTTTATAGCTTCAATATATGATCCTTCTGTCATTAGGTGTATGTTTCGTAAGTTACCAAATTGGTATGGGAATTCCAAATTTCAATTTCTTGTCATTGGGTTTCACTTATACTAGATTGATTATTTTACTACAAGATTAAGAGTGGAATAACTATTTATTTACTTATGTATTAATCTACACTCCCATTTGTGTGGATATACGTTTTATACACATAATAACTCCATTAATAATTTCTCAAGTCATTGATTTTAACTTGAAAATACTAAACTTAACTCAATTTCTATTTCTGGTGCTAAACATCCAAGTCATTGGTGTTGTGTTTACAAGAATATGTGTGAATAACCTATGATTGATTTACACTGAATATCCCATCATAATGAGTGTATTTATATTTTTCACATATAATTATGTCATTGATTTATCCTTAGCCTTAGCATATGGTCTTTTTAATGGATTTATTCTCAATTTACATTCAATTGAATCTTCTTTGTTGTTATAAACCAATTCACTTTTATATGGTCTATATAATGTACGTTGACATAGTACTTCCTGAATCCATTGATTCTCATGATATTATAAAGTATTTATTTCCTCAATTATTTTTATTCATGTGTCTCACTTTTTGTTAGGAACTCTAACTAAAGAATCATTTTAAATGGTTTAATGATTTATTCATATATGTTTTCCTCTTTAATGTTCATTTTTTAAAATTGGTTTTAAGGATTTTTTAATAAGGAAATTAATATTTAAAAATTAAAATTTCATTTCAAATATTCAATGTCGTATGCGACACGATGATTCAAATATATTTGTTAAACACCTTCTTAATAAATAGTGAGACTTTTAAATGCTTTCAAGAGAAAGGGTGATATTTCTCTCTAATAGTATGGATGATTATTTTAATCTATGTAAATATAAATCATTACTATTGATTGAGGATAATTTATTATAATAAAATCTTGAATATTGTATTTAATGAGTTATGTTTGACTATGGAAGTTCAATTTTTATGACATTTATAGTTTGTGGATAATGTATTGACATTTCATATACTAGTTTTAATACGAATTTTTATATTTTGTTTCACCCTTTCATATGAGGAATGCATTAGATTTAGTAAGTGATGGGTGGAGCCCGCTATAGATCCTCAATGCATTGGTAGGTCTCATTAGAAAAGCTAGTGTCTTAGCACAAGGCCTTGATAGAATCTTATTTCTAGTCTTTCCATGATGCATTGAATATGTGGTTTTGATGTTAGGAATTATGCATTCCATCATTATGATATTATCTATTGATATTTCATGTGTTAATTCAACTATTATAATACCCCGGACTATGTTTTATTATATAATTATTTACTCATCTCATATTCCTACAATACACTGTTCATGTTTACTATTTGTAAAGTCATGTGTTTTCAAATATTCACCATGCCTAAGGTTTTTGTTATATTCCATTGTATTTATTACTATTACTGAGCATCTGAGCTCACCCCGTTCTTATGTTTAATTTTTCCAATATACCAAGAAGTGTATTATTATTGATATACAAAGTTATGCTAGGAGATTAATGGAGTTCTCAAAGGATAATTTATATTGTATTTTACTTTTTAATGTTTAATGTAACATTCAGGTATGTAATATATTTTCCAAGACTTCTAATCTTATCGGTCCTTTAGGACTTCATTTTGTGTAATCATTCCAACTTATTAAAATAATGCACATTCTCGTGGCATCTGGAGTTGGGGCGTTGCAGTTGGCATCATAGGATGTTTATTATAAACCGTGGAAACTGAATTTTAATAATCAAAAATTAGAAAAAACTACCATAAGATAGAATTTTATGATTATTATATAAGAACATGAAAAACAATTTCTAATGTAAATATTATGTGGGTTTTCCAAGAAATAAATCCCTATATTGATATGACCAGGTAGAGGTAGCTCTGGAAGTGATGTACCTATGGAATAAACCCAAAAACACCACATTAAACTAGACTCGAATGAGAACTGGTTCATGACAACGGGCCTTACTACACTATTCCTTATGACACTCTCATGGGATACGCTTAGGATAATTCACATTTTCATTACAAACTGATTTAATGGATTTTAATATAATATGAGAATAAATAACCTTGGTTGATCCAAATTTGACTTAGATTGAAAACAAGGTTTCATGATATTATATAAATGATTTTATCAGTCACAATATGCTTTCATGAGTTATTCAATAGATGGATTCCAAGAAATTCATCATATCATTGATCCTGATGTACAAGGTGGGAAATGTGGTGGAAATGAGCAACTAAATTGAATGTTGATAGGCTTAAAAGATATTGTGTTCATGTTGAATGAGGTTCCCAAAAATATGAAATATATATATATATATTAAACAATTCCCGGACTCTACAGTGAAGAGAAATGTGGGGAATGTTAATATCTCCATCAGTGAAGGCCATGGAGAAATGAAATATCATTTTCCATCATTTAGGATATGTGGAAGGAAACACCCATGAATGTTTCTCAATGGAACAATGAAATTCTTTATGTGTGGGAAAGGACATACTGTAATTAATTGTCATGGAAAAATGCATACTATTATGGAATAAAATAAAATTGATCCTAAGAATCCATTTACAGTCATTTTTTGTAAATTTATGGGACCATGGAATCACCCATGTCAATTCCCTATTCTATAGGATATCCTCATGGTCAAGGAAGAACCTATGTAGAAATAATTGGATGGAAAAAGTTTTAAAAGTATTAGTGATCTTTGTTATTGACATAACATTAGGAGACTTTTCTCTTGTATGTAAAACTCTGAAATTTGTTATGTGGAAATTCTATTCGAGGTAGAATTATCTTTTCTTTTGTGGATATAGTTCTAAATAACCATGTTGGATTATATGATCCATGAATTTGAGGAAATTAATGGTTATTAATATTTGGGATGAAAATTCGAGGTATGAGATAACATTGGTTTTTAAATTATGTTATGATTATTTTGAAATATTTATCTCATTTTTGGAATGTTATAAAATACAATTTTTGAAAAAGGACAACACACAGACCGAGTGACAACCCATCACGTTGGAAAATGCTGTGGGAATCAAACCCAGAACCAAAGTGTGAATGTGATTTATCACCTACCACTGGACTATGTGAAGTCCCTGATTAGTATGACTAATTATTTTTAGTTAAATGATTTTATGGATCATGAATATGTTGACATAGGGAATATATGATTTATCCTTATAATAGGAAAATGATTTGTTTATTAAATGATAATTGTTATTTTGGAATATTTTTGCTCTTTTGGTGACACTATATGCCTAAGGAAAATAGAATACTATGAGATATCATTTGAGGAGTAATGGTGGGTTGTTATCTATGTTCTTATTATTGAGTATATTGATTTGAGATATTTATTGAAATTATTAATCTATCATAGAGAATATGTGATAAGGTTAATTACATTTAAGTATGTGACTTTAAGAGTAGTCTATTTTATTTGGAGATACAATTTAATGTGGAAGACTATGTAAGCAAATTCATCTGATTTTTTGTGTTTTGATTTTAATTTGGAGTTTATTGAATAACCATTTTGGTTTTGGTTAATATATAAAAAAACGGGAAAATATAGTTCATATTCTTTGGATTATGTGAATCTCTATAAGTTCATTCTATTGCTTCAAGTGTGACTAATTCATCTTACAAACACATCATTTAGAGTGAATGGTGATTTTCTTGTTATAATTAGATAAAGGATGAAACTATACTTGTCAAGTATATATATATATATTTTCTAATTCTATGAATAAATTAATTATTAGACATTATGGAAGTGATATTAAAACAAATAATTTGTTATCCAAATGAGTTATGTTTTGTTGAAACGATGATATATAAAATCATCATATATTGATGGCTTTGAGGAACTCAATTTTATACATGTTTGCGATTAATGACGTCAATCACTCCCTATAAATATTTATATTTTCTATCCAATTACGTGTATCTAATTTCCACTAATTTTCTCCTAATCGATATCATAATTTTGTTGTGACTTTTTCATTTCACTTTTCATCTTGTTAATAATAATTTTATTAACTCTATTTCTGATGTGGTTTTTCCACAAAGGTAATTTTCTATTTTTAATGTTTTATTTTTGAAGAAAAATTTCTTGTTTTGAGAAACAAATTTATTGAAGTATGGGATATTTTAACACCCCATGATTTCATGGTACGTTATCTCTACAATGTAATTCAACAACTTGTATTATACGCAACACTGAGTTCGAGCGCACCATGACATACCAAACTAGTCATTCAAAAAAAATACGGTTATGAATAGTATTAACTAGATTTTGAATTTTATATAATACATATAATTTTAGATTATGTATTATGTGTTTCTTATGCATATTATAAGAAACAATAAAATTTTTCAGATAAAAATTGAATTAATAAAATGCAATATTACCACCTTCTAAAAGTGATCCCTTTATAAATACAATATTTTACACCTTTACATATTAAATTTTACATAATAAAATTCTACATTAAAATTGAAAATTCTACATTAAAATTTTTATATCATAATTTACACTGGATGTAAATTTGGAATTTTTTAATAATGTTCTTTCTTTAATGAATTGTGAAAAATACTGTATTTTAATTAAAAACTACATTTTAATATAACATTTTAATATGGTTATAATATCGTATTAAATTGTTTTAAATTTTAATTAGATTATATTTTTACCATTTAATCCAATGTTGGTCATTGGATGAAATTTCACTTTGAAATTGGGCATAAACAACTATCAATCTTTTGATAGTTATTATTTTTTTTAAACATGATTTTTTTTTGACAATGGCAATTAAATTTTAATTAATTAATCAAACTATTATGTTTTTAAGTTGGTAATATAAATATAATTTTTTAATTCAAAATTTAAAATAAATATTATGCTAAATATTATGGTATTTTTCTGAAAATCATCAATTTTTTATGAATAGTGAAATCCCTAAGTAGTAAAAAAAATGACATTTTCATTTAAATGAAATTTTACCGCTTATGTAAATTGAATTTTGAAAATACTATATAAATTAATTTTATCATTAAGTAAATTTTGGTTCAATAAAATGAAAATAATTTTTTGTGATTAGTATCTTTTGACTTTTATTGACCACAGTTAATGTTAAATAAGGTAATTAAACATAAAAATAATATTAAATTAATATAAAATTACCTTAACACATATACCAACCATACTGGATGTGTGATGGCCGAAAAATACTATCCTTGGAAAGGTTCTAGTCCATTTAATTCCACATGTTTATGATAATGATATTAATAATTTTTATTCAATGTAAAAATAAAAATATCATAAACATGTATTGTTTTCAAAAACAATTTTAATGTGGTGTTATACAAGTTATATTTTCTACTATAAATAATAATTGGAAATCATAATATTTATCCTACATCATTGTATTTTTTTTATAATTTATAGATATTAAATAAAAAAAAATTTATGACACAAAAATGATGCATTATTTACCTCATTAATAAATGGTTTAAATAAATAAGATTATTAATATTAATATAACATCCAAAACCTATCCAGTTTTTATAGAATGAATTTATATCGACCATTATTCTTCTTATCTTTGACTATAATTAGTTTTGGACATGTAGAAACCGAATATCATTTTATAATAAAATAATATGTTTACAATTTCCTAAAGAGCCCCTCTTCCCCCTTATAAAAATCCCTCAATTATAAGACTTTATTCACAACACTCAAGCACCTTGTATCATGAAAAACCCACCCAAATAATCTCTAAATATCCCCCTATTTATCCTAGTATCCATACCTTAGGCATAAGGCACTTCAAGAGTTTCATATGGTTCAAACCAGTGGGAGTTACCCGAATTAATGGTAACAATTTCTCATTAATTCTTTTATAATTTTAATTCTCCAACCACTAAACTCTTTTCAATAATTTATTTTATAACAAAAATGGTGTCCTAAATATAAATGAATGTTTTAATGTTAAGTACTATAACTACACATACACACACCTCTATCTAATAGGTTAAAAACATATTGTATCTGTGGATGGAAAACTAACGCCTCACGAAATGATGATAGTTCAATTATATCCTACAACCTTTCATGGTGGCCATTAAGATGGATCTAAAATTATAAATGATACATATTATTATTATGTTTTATTTATTCTTCTGTATTTCCAATTTATATCATTCCATTATTATATCCATTATAGGTAAAACGTGATAATTTAATTTGAGGTAGTGTGGACTATCTCCCCCTCAAAGTGATATGACTCATTAATTACTTATGCGGTACATATAAAGGATGGAGATAATGATATTATATATTATATTATAATGGAAATATAATATAACTGTCCATAATTATGTTTTAATTCCATTAAAATACAAAATATTGATGAAAATAGTTTTCATGCGTACGCACGGCTTACCGTCTCCAAGAATGGTAGATTTCATTTCTTATCTCCAAATTTTATGTACTATTACAAATACATATATATATTTTATATATAATATATATATTATATCTAAATCATTTATATAATTATTGAGATAATGAACTTTTGACCACATGGAAAAATTGTAATTATAACATGTTCATTTTGACTCGTGTTCCAAGCATCGATTAAATATCCAATATGAACAAAAATAATTAACTAATTGGAATAGCAAGGTAATAAGTCATATAAAATGAATAATAAAAATAAAAAATGTTCTTAATGAAGTATAAATTAACATATGTTTATTATTTAGGATGGGAAAGGAACATACAAGAAAAATTTGACTTGAGGTAAGCAGTTTCTTATCTCACTTTTAATTTCGTGATATTTGTATTGTTCACCACTTATTTCATTCCTGTGGTGTATTGTGTACATTCATTTGAAATATATTATCATGATTATATTTATATTATGGGAATTCTAAAATTCATTGGGTGGTTATTAAGTTTTATTCATACGAATCGATTCATTACAATGTGGTAATGAGTTTTCATCTGACATTAATTATCTTGAGATACACGATATAATTTCAACTATTTACTTTTGTGTGGTTTATGTACTTCCCATGATTGAATTATTTCTGTAATGTAATTTATCTTATGGGTATTTAAATCTTCATTATATGATCATTCTTTCATGGGGTGTATGTTACATATGTTACCAAATCGGTAAGGGAATTCAAAAATTCAATTTCCACGCATTGGGATTCACTTATATATCATTGATTATTTTAATCCAAGATTATGTGTGTAATCACTATTTATTTATTTATGTTTTAATTTCCACTCCCCTTTGTGTTGATATACTTTTTATACACATAATCGCTCAATTGTAAATTTATCATTTCATTGAAATAAACATGATAAGAGAAATCTTAACTCAATTTCCATTCGTTGAGTTATTCATCCATGTAATTGGTGTAGTATTTACAAGAATATGTGTTAATTTAATCTAATTGCTTTAAACTGAATATCCGATCATATTGAGTGTATTTATATTTTTCACACTTAATTATGTAGTTGATTTATCCTTAACCTAATGATATGGTCTTTATATGGGATTTCATCCCCATATTCATTCCATTGATACTTCATTTTTTTTATACGGATGTTCACTTTTATATGGTGTATATAATGTAGTTTGACATAGTATATCATGAATCCCTTGATTATAAAGATTTTATAATGTTTTTATTACCACAATAATTTCTATTCAAGTGCCTCACTATTGGTTAGGAACACTATCTAAAGTATCAGTTTAAATGTTTTAATGATTTATTCATATAAATATTTCTCAATAATGTCATTGTTTTAAAATTGGTTTTAATGATTTATTTATATGAACAAAAATTATTTTAAAATAAAATTCCTTTTAAAATATTCAATGTGTTAAAGGAAACTTTTATTCAAAAATATAATTTAAACGTCTTCTTGATAAATAGCGAGACTTTTATATGTTTTTATGAAAATAGGGATATTTCTATAAAAAAGTTTTGATGATTAATTTCATCTATGCCAATATCCTTCATTATTCTCGATGGAGGTTAAATTATTATACTAAAATCTACCATATCGTATTTAATGAGTTATCTTTGAATGTGTATGTGAAATTATTATTCCATTCATTGTTTGAGGATAAAGTAGTGAAATTTCGTTTTATATTTTTAATCTGAATGTTTATATTAATTTCACCCTTTCATATGAACAATGCATTGGACTTAGAATGTGACGAGTGGAACTCGCTATATATTATTGATGCATCAGTAGGTATCATGAGAAAAACTAGTGTCTTGGATGAAGTCCTTGACAAAATATTATTTCGTAGTCTTGGAACGAGGCCATGACTATGTGGTAATGATGTGTGGAATTATGAATTAATAATTATGAGATTAGCTATTGATATTTCATGTGGTTATTAGACTAGGAGAATACCCATGACAATGTTTTATTATGGCACTATTTACTCACCTCATCTTCCTACCATAATTGTTCTTGTTTGTTATTTGTAATTACATGAGTTTTCAATTATTCATCAGGATGAATTTTTATGTTATATTCCGCAGAATTTCTTACAGTTACTGAGCATATGAGATCACCCCTTTCTTATGTTTTATTTTCCCAGGATTCCAAGTAGTGTATTTTTTTTTGATATGAACGGTTATGCTAGGGGATTAATGGAGTTCTCAAAGGATAATTTATGATGTGTTTTATTTTCTAATGTGTAATTTAGCATTCATATATGTAATATATTATCCAAGAATTCTAAATTGATCTGTCATTCAGGACAATATTCCATTTTATTATTCTAATGTATTAAAATAATGCACAGGCACCAGGCTTCTGGAGTCAGGTCATTACAGTAGAACATTGTCTCTATGATATAAGATCATCACTCGTTGCTCCTTATAGGAATTATCATCCTCCAAAATTACCACCTCTAATGGGAGTACAAGAGAATGGTCTCGTATATACTTCCCTGAGATGGATACATAAAAGGCATCATGTATAGTCAACATGGTCGGTGGATGTGAATGTTGATTGTCCATAGATCCAACTCAATCAATGATCTCGAAGGGGCCGATGTACCTGGGATATAACATCCCATTCAGAATGAATGTCATTACCTTCTTCCACAGAGATATTTGTCGAAATACCATGTCTACATCTTTGAAATCAAGGAATCATAGATGGTTATCTACATAACACTTATGTCAACTTTTGGATGCATTGATATGCTGCTGAATGGTATTCACCTTCTCCACCTTTTCTTCGAACATTTCAGGTCCTATCATCTTACACTCATTGACTTCTTCCAGTCACACTGGTGTTCTTCAAATTTTATCATAAAGGGATTAAAATGGTGCCATTTAGATGGTCATTTGGAAACTGGTGTTTTATGAGAATTCAACTAGTAGAAGATGTGGGTCTCATCCTCCTTTTAATTCCAAATAACTCTCTCTATTCATTTATTCCATTGTATAATTAGTTCACATGGATTGGCCATCAGTTTGAGGATTATTGGCCGTACTAAAGAACAGTTCACTTCTCAGATCATGATGGAAACCTTTTTAGATCATTGAGGTAAATCTCAGATCATGGTCTGATACAATATATTGTTGAACTCCTTGTATACTTTCCACTTATTTGAATTAAATCTGTCCAAGATGATCAAATGAGAATCCCTCTCGAACAAAAATAATGTGGGCTCTCTTTGGAGGACAATTCTTAATTACCCATATTGCATTATTTCCATAGGAAGTACATGGAAGTCGAGTGACAATGTACATGGTAATGTTCTGCCACTTCGATGTTGGTATGGTTAGTGGTTGCATCACCCCATATACATTTGTCTCTATTCCTTCACTTGCTGACATACCAGGCACATTGATGTATATTCGACAATCACCATTTTCATATTATCACATAAAATGTTTTCCTGGATATCTTCATACTTCTTTGATCTCCCAGGGTGGATAGAGAAGGTTGAGCTATGTGATTCATTCAATTGCTACTTCTTTATCTATGGATCGAAGGGTAAAAATAAACTTTCCCCAAATCTTACAACCCCTTCATCATCAATTATGAAATCATATGATCTCCCATTTGTAACATCTTCCACCTTTTTCTAAATATCCACATCCTTTCATTGATCATCCTTTATTCTATCCATGTGGGACGATTATGAAATCATTGAAGAAAGTATTTATTATGTTAATACCTTAATGATTTTCATGTCCATACATTTCTAATTTAATAATATCATATCTTTTTCAATTCACAACACTGATAAAGATGAAGGATCCTTTCTACATAGAGCATTTTCCACCTTGTTTGCATTACCAGGATGGTAGAGTATTGAGCAGTCACAATCATTGATGTGCTCAATCCATATTTTCCGGTGCATATAAATCTCTTTAATTTTCAATATAAACTTTAGACTCTTTTGGTCAGTATATATCTCACACTTCTCCCCATAGAGATAATGCCACCATATTTTCAATTCTACGATCACAACCACTAAATCAAGATAATGTGTGGGATCGTTTTCTATTGTTTTTTCAACTAACATGAGTCATAGGTTATCACTTTATCATTTTGATTCAACAAATAGCCTAAGAACTTCTTTGAAGCATCACTATACATGAAACAGTGTTCCCCACTTGTAGGGTGTGTGAGTACTGGCATAGTCACAATCATCTATTTCAAACCCATGAAACAATCTTCACATTCCTGCATCCGGAAAATCATTACTCTCTTCCATGTCAGATTGGTCATTGGGATTTAAAATCATGAAATGTTCGTCATGAATTTTCTATAATACCTTTCTAGATATCAAAAGCTGCTAATCTCCATTATAGAAATAGGCCTATGCCACTCCTCAATTTCCATCATCTTGTTAGGGTCCACAGATATCCCTTTGTTGTTCATAACATGCCCAAAAAATGATAATGCCTCTATACAGAACTCAAATTTGCTTTACTTTTCATACAACTACTCCCTTATAAATGGCTTTAACACAGAATAAAAATGCTCCTCATGTTCCTCCATGCTCATGGAGTATATTAGAATATCATCATTAAAGGATACCAAAAATTTGTCGAGGTAATCTCTAAAGATTCTATTTATTTAACTTATGAAAATTTTTGGGGCATTAGTGAGTATGAAGGGCATAACTATTAAGTCATAGTGTTTATACCTAGTTCAAAATATTTTCTTCGGAATATCTTCATTCACCACGTTTAATTGGTTATATCCGAACTGAAGGCCCAACGTAGAGAAATTACTGGACTAATAAAGATGATCGAACAAGTAATATATATGTTAAAGGGGATACCTAATTATTATCATGATTTTTATTAAGTCATGATAATCAATGTAGAGACTCATTGATCTATACTTCTTCTTGATGAAGAGGACTGGCACACCCAATAGGGAAGCATTCAGGTGTATAAAACCCATATTTATATTCTCTTGTAACTGCTTCATTAGCTCTTCTAGATCTGTGGTGGCCATTATGTAAGGTGTATTTGAGATAGGCAGAGATCCAAGGATACGATTAATTGTCAACTCACCCTCTCTGTTAGAAGGAAGAGTAGAAAACTCTTCAGGGAATACAACATTGTAATCCATCATAATGGGAATGACTTCAAGAATGATTCTATCCTCTATCATAATCATTTGAGCTAGATATGCCTGCTCACAAGGAAACAATAACCACACTTGTGATGATGATTCTAAAATAGACTCATCTTCATCCTGACACTTGTAATGAATTTGAAGATGCTTCCGGATGTGATAGGTGATCTCCCTTTCCCGGTAGTGGATGTTGGCCTTGTACAAAATACCCAGACCATGAACACCATAACGTCGAACTCCACTAAAGGAAGTATGTTGAGATTATCTGGGAGGTTCGGTCAACAAAAATTAACTAGGGACGATTTATAAACCTCATATGCAATAATTTCCCCAATCACTATTCTCACAGATGACATTTCCTCCAAATTTTGAGGTGGTGTTTGAGTAGTTTTACTAATCATTCAAGATATGAAATATTGTGCAGAACCAGAATGAAATATTTTGTCTCTTATTATTGAATGAATAACAAGAATACTTGTTAAAAAATCATTTCCTAACTCAACCTCATATGTACTGATAGCATAAACCCTTCCTTTTTTCCTAGGAGGCTAATGTTGATTTCCTCCTAAAACCCTCGGTTTTCAGAAATTGTTCACATTATGCTCATGATCTTTGTAGTTTTAACACTACACTATAGGCAGAGTGTTGATATGATCCTTCCTTTGTTCTTCAAAATTAGCAGAATTTTTCATATCCCTTCAGCAATTATTTTCCAGATGTCTTAATTTTCCACATTTGACGAAATTCATGGTTCCCTACATACATTTACCAGGATGCTTCTTTGCACAATTATTTGCAAGGGGATATGTCAGTATTCTTCCATCCATGATATTTTTTCAATGAACAACCCATGTTGTTTTCCATTTTTCACTTCATGTCACCCGACCCATGAGAGCACTGAGAGTCTCTAATATCCATTTAAATTTTTAGGGCACTATGTATAATCTCCACATAACAGTTGTAGTCTCGAATTTACAACCCATTTCGAAGACTTGGTTTTAGTCTTATAATGATGTGATCCACCTTTCTTTCAGTGTTAATGAAATAGACTAAGGCATACATTTTAATCCTTGTAAATTATTATTTATACACCCTGATGGACTCATCTTCCGTCTATATGAGACTGAGGAACTCTCTTTCCACCTTGTGATTGAGGGTTTGAGGAAAATATTAGTTGAAAAACATTCTTCTGAATTCCTCCTAGTCCATGGAATAAATATCCTCATTGGAAATTGTATTCATGATTATTTTCTACCACTGAATAGCTTCTCCATCAAAACAATAGTCCTCAATAATAAATTTCTCTTCTTCTAAGCATTGAAGGAAGAGAATATCTTTTCATTGTAGTTAATCCATTTTTATGTGAAGAGGGGATAAGAATATCTATTGAACATGGGAGGTCTTTTCCATATGAATGATTCTATGGAAACATTATCTTTCTATGGTGGAGGTGGACATTCCACCTTATTTATGTTATTATTCATAAATCGAGTCATATGATCAAGTGATATCATGATGTTTTGAGAAACCACTCATATCTTATCAGGAATTTCATATTGTGAATCATAACATTTCTGATCACATTTGTTGTCATAACATGTTCTTCTATTTCAATCTTGTAACTATAAAAGAGAACTTATAATTTGAGGTGTTTAATACATAGATATTTATAACAAAAAATGAAACATTGAACACAAAAGGATAAAAAAATAAGGGAGAAGTACATCCTAACATGTGATCTCATAGGTTAATATCTAGGTTATACTTAATCTATTTCATAACATATTTCTTATGATTATTCTTTTTTGACCCTCAATAATGTTTTTTTACTAATCTCATGAATCAAGGAAATCATATCCATCGAGTGTGTCATAGCCAAGATTATAGCAAGGCCCATTTTTTTGTACCAATTCCCATTCGAGACTAGCTCAAAGCGATGATTTCTGGTTTTACCCTGAGATACATATGTGCCAGAGCCACCTATAACTTCTCATATCCAAGCAGGGAAGCATTTTCCTAATATACAACTTACTCAATACTCCCCAAAATTCAGGAATGTTTTCTTATACTTAGTCTCATCATTAAGGTTCTCACTAAGGTGCTCTATTATTAATCTCAAAAAATTACAAGACCATCCTATGATAACATCTATAGTGACCGAGGCCATTTACATTTAACATTACAAGATTTAAAGTACAATTATTCATCGTAGTAAAATTCAACGATCGTGGCATCTAGTGTCTTGGAAGTATAGGTACATATAACATAAAATATGGGGCTTAAAGAAAATACTTCTTTATTTAATCTCCATAAATATATCCTAAATTACATTGAGCCATAAAATCATCATTGGGTACCCTACGGAACACATGAAGAAATGGATGAGTTGAAAAGCCCAGTTAGGTAATGAAAATAAGGATTCATCTTTAGAACAAGAGTTTGGAGTCATGAAATAATGAAATTCAAAATATAGAACATATGAAATTATATATTATAATAATAGGATCATATAAACATGGAATAATTTAAATTTTTTAGAATCAGAAACCCTTTTTAGTACATGTTAAGGCTAAATTCCAATCTTGTTTCCCATTTTAGTACGAGTCGCGGCTAACTGCCAATCCTGTTCCACATCGCTTCTCATGAGACATAAACATACCCAATGCATTAGAGGGCTATCTGTGAACATCCATATCAACATTTTTCTTAATATTCATGTCACCTAAATATTCATATCACATAAATAATCATACACAATACACCATATTTAATCATAATGTTACCCATGGAATTAATTGGGTACCACAAACATGGCATTTATCATCACCAACAGGCATATCACAAAAGTGTCCATTATTAGAATGGATTAGAACATATATCGATGTTCATAGGGTAATTTAGCCACATAAAATGTTATTTTGTGTAACACTGAAGTTACAACTTAAATTAATTGTAATTAATAATCATTAGCATTACATCATTTTTGTGCGGTTTTATGGAAAATACTATAGACAATTTAAAATAGAAAAAGGGACTATTATTTATATACAACCTGAATTTTACCAAAATAGTTTTTGCAATAATATAATGATTTTATATATAAATTGGTGGAAAAACATATGATATATTTCACTTGATATTGGTTAACAATTCAGTATGTCCCCCTAAAACAAGTTTTCTTATAAGAATGTTATATAGAGGGAATCCTTTAGAAAACATGAATACCCCCAAAAGAGAGTAATGAATGGTTATTTAAAAATGAACATTGTAAAACTACATATAATATAAAATATTTACATAAATAGATGTGATAACTCCATTTTTATATAAAGAACGATAATGCATCCCGAATGAACAAAAATGATTCGGGTAGAATTTGTTACCGTTGTTTGGCATGGTGTCGGGTGTACCTATGAGGGATTTTTGAGTAAGTAAAGAGTTTTTTCATAACATATATATCATGATTTATGTATGGTTGTGATGAGAAAAAATACCCCATATTTTGGTAATACAGAAAAAAGGCACAACATAGTGTAAAATCATGATTAAGAGTGAAATAGAGAGATCTCTTACCTTAAATCTGTTGGTGTTCTCCACTTGTTATGAATGATCGGAATAAAAAAATCCGGATTATAATTTACAATGTCCCTAACCATTATTATATGTAATTGAATTATTATAACCCTTTTTAGTTCATTCAATTCCTTCTTTATTAGATATAAGGTTCAATTTCACTATTCATTCTTGTGTGTTAACTTGGTTTTAAAAGATCATGTCACTTATAATCATGTTCGGATAAACATAAAATATGGAAGTGGTTGTCAAGAAATGTGTTTATATTCTATTAGTTAACATGCAATAGAATACATAGTTTTAAAATTAATTTTTTTTACTAAGATTGAAGTCGAACTATTATATAAAACCATAGTGAAAACTGTTTTTCTTAATCCGTGAGTTCGATTACATAGAACAAGTTTTGCATTATAACGTTTTACCATTTGAAAAAAAATACAAAACTAAAAATTGGACATATAAAAAATATAACAGTTTTCTTCAACCCTAACACAAAATGGTTACATGACTATAATTAAAAATTATAATAGAAATTGATGAACTCTTTTCCACAAATGTGATAAATTATCACATCTCGAACAATGCTTTTACTTCATTCAAATAAAAGGTATTGAAAGGGGAGAAGATAATGAAATATACCAATAGCATGGAAAAATTTTAGTTCATGTCTGTTACTATATTAATCATTCCATTAAGGTGATGGGATGCGAGGGAAGAAAAAAAATAAAATAACTTTAAAGAAATGAAGGAATTGGAAAGTGGAATTTACCTCTTCATACTACGTATTTTGTGAACCTCCTGAGGGGAGAGGTTTTGGTATTTTGAAGAAGTTCGGAGCATTGTCATGCGAGGGGGGGGGGCTTGTGGACATAAATGGGCAGAATATTGGCATGACATAATGCTTGAGAGGAGTGAAGAAAAGAAGAAGTGAATGTTGTTTTTATAGTGGAAGAGAGAGGGGATTTCCAAATATATAATTCATTAATTTATTATTTTCCACTAGACTAGGATTGGCGAGTCTTCCTTAACCAAGAATAGTAATATTATCACGTTTTATTGAATCAATTGGTATTACATCACCACAACATCATTAATGACTCAATAAATCCATTATTTTTCATTTATTGTAAATTATCGTATTTTACTATTCAACAAAAATTCATTTATATCTGAAAAATCCCAAATTATCCCAGCAAAATTTTTTGACGTGTTGAATAAAAAAATGATTTCCAATTTCCCAAATATTTTTCTATATATGATTATTTTATTATTTAATAAAAATTATAATTTATTTTCAAAAACCAGTTTTAAAACAATCTTTTACTGATTATAATTTATAGGTATTTCGTACTTTCAACTGGAATATTATTTATAGATTTTCATAGGTAAGGTTACTATTCATTAGGATATATCACCATTCATAATAGTATGTTACAATTCATAAGGGTAGGTTAACATTTACCAAAAATTATGTTTTCCTTATCAGACTCCAAATAAATAACAAATTTCAACCGTGTATGTCAGATTTTCAAAATTCCAAACACAAAAGTGACAAACAAATGATTATAGGTCACTTAGCACATTGAATTTAATTGGGTCGTGTTTCCATGTGATTTTATGAAATATTTATATGAATAGAATTTTCATTTATATAAAATTGGGATGTTACACAACAATTCTCAATTCACCAAGCATACCGTGTGTTCTCTATGACAAAATAAACATACATGTCTATTTTTATTCATGGAACATCAGTTATAATATATATTTTCTTAATAGTAACTAAGTAAATCCATGAAATTAGAGAAAATGCATGATCATAATAATAATACCACGCCATTATTTATTGTGTTCCAACATGCGCAAAACAAAATTATCCATTAAATTCTGCGTCACAAAATAATAAAAGCTTCATTATTATTCTAACATATGAAATCTAGTTAAATAATTATTTACCATATTTAAAATAATTGTTTTTATTGAACTATCCTTGGACGTTCCGAAAAACACTTCCATTTATTGAACACCCTAATAAATAAATGAATAATTTATTATCTTAAAAAAATATTATATTTAGATAGTGGTAAATAAATACTTATTAAATTTTTAATAAAATAAATAAATATTTATTATTTAATTTATGTGATTATCCTAACTATAATAAAATTTTTCTGTGTTCTTGAGAATAATATTTAGTTTATTAATTAAATTAAAATAGAATTCCACTAAGAAAACAATAAACATTTAGTGTGTGTGTCCCTAGGATTCATTCTCGTTGGCATTAGGTGGTATTTCCTAAAGTCCAAGAGTACATTATTACAATAGGTCAAGGAACCCACGTGAAATAACATAAAGAAACAACAATGACATATATAAATAAGAATTCTCACTATGAAATATAACCACGTGGCCTTAATATTACATCCAACAAGTTTTATGATAGTTTCATTTACCTTTATGCTTGATACATCTGTCATTGAATACCAAAAACGAACTCATCATTACACCATGGCCATGGAATTTCACATGAAAA
This sequence comes from Viscum album, assembly GCA_963277665.1. Taxonomy (NCBI): domain Eukaryota; kingdom Viridiplantae; phylum Streptophyta; class Magnoliopsida; order Santalales; family Viscaceae; genus Viscum; species Viscum album. The sequence goes on from OY728121.1 coordinate 45,531,692, forward strand.
ATCTATATCAATCCAAGGGTCGAGATATAAATTATCATAAATGGAAGGGATGAATCATTCCTAGACTTATCCATTAATAACATGCCACTCATGACACACCCAACCTACCCTACTTTCTATCAACTGTCTAGGTGAAGGTTTTTTACAGTAAAGCAAAGTTCCTGAGTCATGACATGTATTAATGATAATATTAATGTCTAAGGATCATTAATCATGCTCTCAAATAGAAATATTTGATGTCACTAAAACATGTTAAATTATTATAGGAGGGTCCCTTCTCGTTATCTATTGTCTTGGAGATTACCATGTGAGAACATCATTAGAGGATGTCTCAACTACTTACGAGTACTTGCACCTCACGACCTTCATGCAATGTGTCCATTCATAGAATTTCATTCAGCCGTATAACAATATTAAAAAATATTGATGTAGCATTTAAAGGTTCTCATCATAGTCGGGAACATCCATGACATATTAATTGTAAAAAATACTCATGGACATTATTAAAACATAGTGCTATTGAAAAATGAACAATATGTTATATGTTATGTAATATTTCAATACATTAAATTTCTATGTAATAATTGAAAATCCAATAGGTTCTAGGACACCAACTCTTATGAACTCCAACATGGGATAGAGAAAACAACCTACGATATTTAGTTCTCTAGACCTCACATGGTGATCAGGTTTTTGGTGAGTCATGGTTTTAGTCAAGGGGTCTTCTATGTTGTATTCTATGAAAATATAACACACTACAACATCACCCCTCTGAGAAAAATCCCTCAAGAGATGATAATATATAAGTAAGTGCATTGTTTGATAATGTGACCCTCCCTCTATTGTGAGATCCACCACTATAGTATTATCAAATTATAATGTGATGGTATCTTTAATGCTCATTAAAACATCCAGCTCGTGGATGATTCTTTATACCCAAACTGCTTATTTAGCTACCTCAGAAGCTGCGATATACTAGGACATTGTTGTAGAATCAGTGACCACACACATCATTGACCTTTTCCAACTCACTACACCTCTATTCAATAAGATTATGTATCTTGTTTTTGAATTCCTATCTTATTGATCAGTCAGGAAATTTCAATCTGTAAATCCTCTGATAACTATTTCCTCATATCCTCCATAAACTAGGAACATATCGATAGTACGCTTCAGATACTTTTGTATAGTCGTGACAACCATCCAAAGGTAGTCACCTAGGTTATCTTCATATCTTCCTACAACAAAAAATACGTATGCGAAATCAATCCTATTATATAGCATGACATACATTACTGACCCAGTCACTGATGTGTATGGATTCCATGCCATTATCATTATTTCCTCATGTTTCTAAAGACACAATTTTTTTGAAAATATGAATTCCATGTGATACTCACAATAATTCCCTCTTCGATTGTTCCTTAATGAATCTCTTCGGTATCATATAAATGTTCATACTTTGACAAATGCCCAAAAATCATTTTTATCTATCGTGATGGATCTTGATCCCATGAAGATGTACTATCATTCGCAATTACATCATGGAGAATCATTGATTCTATCATTCCTTAAAAGACTATATGACTGGTATATCATTTCAAATTATTAATATTTCATCAACAAATACTGTAAGGAAAATGATTTCACTCCCTCTAAACCATATTTAGTCACAAGACTACCATTAGTTCTTGGTAAAACCAAATTTCATTATGTATTTTTCAAAATAAATTTTCTATGAATTGGATTATTTCATTAATCCATAAATGGATTTTTTTTTTCAAATTGAATACCATATTGGGATCGATTGGAGTTATAAACCCTTCTGGTTGTGTCATGTAGACATCCTGTAAAATATTTCTCATTAATTAAGGGTATTTTGAATTCCATTTTATTGATCTCATAGTCATGGTAAGCGATAATGTCCAATATATTTTTAATGGATTTCATCAATTCAACAAGTGAAAAAGATTCTCTATAGTCAATGGAATGATGTTGTTTTAATTATTTTTATACTAGTCGTTCATTATAGGATATGAAATTTCCTTCCATGTCAAATTTATAATTGAATACCCTTTTGCAACCAACATGCATTTCATCAACTAGAGGATCTTCAAAAATACAAAATTGGTTTTCTACATGGATTCTATTTGGTAATTCATGGATTCGTTCAACATGGAAACATTTGATCCAATTATAGCTTCCTTGTATGTTTGAGGATCATTATTAAAAACTAATAATGATTTACCATTTTGGGTAACAACAAAAACACATTGTCCTGGTTATCTAACCTCTCTTGTACTCCTACATAGCACTAGTGTCTCTTGAACAATTTTTTCTTCCATGGGTATTTATGGAATCTATTCATATTCCAACACTTGTGTACCGTGAACCTCAACATCATTTATGTGTATCTCGATACCAGTATCTATTTTGTATATGTTCTAACTCTCAAGGAATATGTCATTTCATTCCCCTATATCCTTTTTCACTGATGGATTGTATAGGTAATATCCTCTTGTTTCTATAGGGTATCCTATAAAGGTACCCATGGTGACTCGGTGTGTTAGTTTGTTACCTGAAGTGTCCTTAACAAACATATCACTTCCCCACAAATTTAAATTTGATAATATGAATTTTTTTCCACTATAGAACTCATATGTAATAAAATTTATCTACAAAGTTGGTAATTGGTTTAGTATATTCATTTATACCTGTGATGTATATCCCCAAAAAGATAATATAATAATTTCATGACTCTTCATTGATCTCACCATGTCCAACAATGTGAGGTTCCACTTATTGATCACAGCTTTACATTGGGGAGTGTATGGAGGAGTGAGTTGGGATAGGATCCCGAACACCCGTAAGTAATAAATTAATTATTTCTTAATATATTCTACAACTCTTTTTGGGTGGTGTTTATTAGTCCTCATAACAAACTAGTAGTAATCTTCATTATTTTATTCATTGAACATATCAAAATAATTTGAATTATACCTAATTAAGTAGATATATACATATTTACTAAAATAATCAGTAAATGTTATGATGTATGATTACCCTACCCTTTATTCAACTAGAAGTGGTCCAACCAAATTGATATGAACCAATTCAAGAAGTTCTTTATCCCTTTCACCATTACTAGTAAAAAGAGATTTTTTCAATTTTCCTTGTAACCATGGATGATATATACCTTGTGTTTCTACTTTGATAGATTCTAAATACCAATCTTGATGTGAATTTTTCAAACTTTTCTCATTTTATGACCTAGCTGGGGATGCGGAGTTTTTGTGTGGTATTATTCATGTGAAGTATATTTGTTACCAATTTCCATTAAATGGTTTGTGTAATCCATCACGGGAAGATAGTTGTATAAATGTGGCCTACCAAAAAAACAATATCTTGGTAAAATAAATGAAATTAATTTACATACATGATAACAAGTTAATATGTATCTAATATTGATATAGAAATAAAGTATTTAGTTATAGAGAGTACATAATAACAACCCATTAACACCAAGAGAATCAAATTTGGCAATGAGAGGTGGTAGTCTCCAATAGAAACCACAACAAGACTGGCTCCAATGGATTCTCATTAATCTACCTCCCCTCAGTCAGTCATTCTTAATCTAAATGGTTCGTGTATATGGATTCATATGTGAGCACAAATTATTGTATCTAATACCAAATTTGAAGAAATGGATAGATTGAAATAGATAACAAACACACCTGAAGCTTCCCCTTGCATCTTAAGCTGGGTGTAGTTCTTCATCTAGAGGTCTTTCTTGCCACATGACAATAATATATCCTCTTATTCCCTTGACTCCCCTTTGATCATCATTTTCATGGATTTTCGTGAAGAGGTTTGGGCTTAAATCCCATTACCTTCCCCTTTCCCATGTTCACCATAATGACAGAAGGAATGTTTTGCTTCATATATTTTTTCACATAGAGAATCTGGATAAGAAGATCATATAGAGTCTTAATAATGTTGTTCATATTAAAATTGACAACAATCTTAGTGATGCAATGAGCTATTGTTACAAGAATGAGATCAGTACCATGTACATCAGAGAGTTTAAACCCTACAAGCTCTAGTCACTCAATAAAGCCTATGGTCATGTCTAAACGAAGACCGTATAGGGAACCTTCTCCATGAGTACTCTGAAAGAGTGCCTTAGTGATCTCAAACCTTCCTATTTTTATCTCTCTATGTAAAGACCATATAGGTTCATGAGAATTCTATATTCATTCAAGTTTTCATGATACTTCATGATGTCACAAGATCTGGATGATATCAGCAAACATTGAACATCAGTAGAAACATTCATATATTTCCCATAGGCTAATAAATCCTCATAAATCACCTATTTGCATGTAAAATTGGATTATATTGACTCCAACACATAATACATTGGTTCATGGAATAGGCTAACCTGAAGGGATTTAAACCACTCCTAAATGACAATGCTAGTGGGGATGTTGTCTTTATCTAAAATTGATTGTAAGGATAGTGTAGTTTACGAGCTATTCATTTTTAATCTAAAATTTAAAGAGTATATCATTAGTACTTTATTGATTACATTTTATTGGAAATAATTTAATTTATTAAGTCTCCCACTATTTTATAATGTTTTAATCACCCTCACCATTGAACACAGAATGTCCATTTTCCATTACAATCAAGCGTCATAGATCCATATTCTCCTTCACATAACCCATAAAATGGTTGGAAATGCAATTATTATGTATATAGGTTGGAAGGTACTTTCCATCTAGGGGATTTCATCTCCTTGGTCTATTGATTGGACTCCCAAATCCTGATATTATGACTTTTTATTTCATCAAATCATACCTCTAATATTACATCATGTCTAGAAAAGGATACTCCTCTTCATGTAATATAGTTAATTAAACCAGAAACCATTCATAAGGGATTCCTATTTAAAAGTATCTGTCTAAACAATGGTTGGTCAAACATGTTGTTTTATTGTCTTTTTCCCTTATCCATGTAGCGGAAGTCATGATATGAGTTAATATTTTATTTGATGGATTTTAATCTCTTAAATGTGAAATTATTATTATTATTCTCTCATTAATGTTAATATTAAAAGGATATTAATAATGTTATTAACCATGTATTGTTAATATTTACGCATAAGTATGTTTTATTTTAGTTCAATGATGAATGTTTATTTAATTCATTAATTATTTGTTTGTGACAACACATACATAATGATAAACCAGGAATATGATAGAATCAAATAAAGAGAATGATCATGATATTTTTAAATAGTTATTTCATCAAGGAGTTGATAAGTTATCCCAAACCTAGGGGGGAAACATCTTCATCCTTTTGCGTTCATGTTTACAGCTTTCCACTAGTCCACCTCTGTATCTGTTATGATTGGTTTTGTCTTGGCTCCAGCATGAATTGCATCCACTGGGAAAGGAGTTCCATCCATTACATATTCAATTTTTTAACACACATGTAGGTGATGGGTAAGAAGGTTTTTTTCCTAAAATAATACTTGGGCATGCGTTCCCTACATATTAATGACAGGAAGGATCACATTCCCACAAATTTAATTTAAATAAATAAATTAAAATAAAACATCCACATTCAATGGTCTTGGTCTCCCTCATGATCATCCATACATAAAATGATACTTGTTCATAAATAAAACTATAATAAAATTAATTAATCAATCATATTTATGATTAATAATTCTCAAATAAATTAATTATCATCTAAAATTAATAAATCTTGTTATATTAAAGATTTTTATGAATTTCCATGATATTATCATCAATAATAAATTAACGAAATAATTTAAAATTATCATTTTATGTAACTTGTTCCATGGTGGTATCCTAGTGAATTCCTATACATAACAACAATATGAGTTGAAATGAACAATACATTGTGGTTAAATTAGATGCATATTGAAAACAAAAATAACCTTTTGAGATCCATCTTTACACCGGAACGGTGGTACACATTTCAAGGGTTTTTATTATATATTAATAAATTTTAATAATTATGTATAATTTGGATGAGTACACGATGTGTAGTTCCAAGTACATAGTGTGTACTATTTATCACCATCCATCTGAGGTATAAACCCATGGAAAGTGCATTTGAGTGTACTTCAGAAATCATCTATGTGCATGGTGTGTCCAGTAGTCCACACACTATGTAGTTCCTTATTACATGGTCTCTAGCTGGGCATGTCGTGTACATGGTACGCAAACCAACACTTTCCCGAAAGGACTACACATCTTGTCTAGTTGACCACACGGTGCGTAATTCCTAAACCATGAGCCACCTGTTCCTGGTCAACATAAGGAATCATTAAGAATTAGTCAAACTCCAATGACATAGATGGGATTGGTGGACCATAACTGATGCATTGAACATTGTCTACATGGTGTGTACTACTGAATACATGTCATGTGTTCTAGTGTTGTATGACCAGGAACCATTGCACCTCTAGATGAGATCCTCTTTATTATTTTAATAAAAATTAAATGATAGAATTTTTTATTTTAGGTGAACGTGAAACGAAAGAAGAGGAACAGATATCTAGATTCATATTTGTAGAAATATTAACATGAATTGAAACAAATAAATTATTAATTGTGTAAATCACAACCGATATATTTAGATAATTATAAAATATGATGTATCACCTCTGATACAACTTGAAGGTTTCAGGCGTAGGTGAAGAGCGGTTGGGCCATCTCCCAACATTGATTTTTACAAAGATAAATTATTATTCAGGGATCAATACGATGATGAACATTATTTTCCACAAAATACAATAAGTGATTTAGATAAAGAACAAAGAGGCTCGAAACTTTTTGATAAGATCCCCCAATACATGTTTATAATTAATTTAATTTATTTCAGAAATAAAAAATTACCTAAATCTTTGGTTCTTTTTAATTGATGGTCTTGATTGTTGGGAATGAATCATATGTATTGTATCATTTCACTTGTATAGATGCAAACAAGAATCCCTCATGCAGTGATCCACACAAGCTCCAATAGCCTCCGATCGACACCACTAGTTGTTCAGGTGCTAGCGCGGAGAAGAAAATGAATTGTGTCAGTCGTTCATGCTAGATTTTTCATCCTCCTTGATGATAATATCACATTCATGATTGGGGAAAGAATAGGATTCAATATAGAAATTTTTTAGCTCAAAAATTTTTAATTCAACAATCATGTATTGTATTCTCTATGGTACAATAGACGTACTTATCTATTTATTTTCAGGGAAGATCACTAACAATATTTAATTTCATAATAGAAATTATATAAATTCATGTAAATAGAAAAATACACATGCTCATAATAATAATTTCTAGTCATTATTTATGGTGTTATTACTTGCGCAAAATATATTTATGTATAAAATTCTGATTCATAAAATAATAAGAGCATCATTATTATTTTAAATTGTGCAATTGATTTAAGTAATTATTTACCACATTGTATATAATTATTTTAATAACGGACCGAACATAGTCAACATGAAATCCACATCCATTTATTGAACACCTGATTGAATAAATAAATAATGTATAATCTTAGATAAATATTATATTAATAAACTAGTGAATAAATATTAATTAAATGGCATATAAAATAAAGAAATATATTTAATTTGATTTATGGGGTCATCTTAAATTTAATAAAATTATTCCACATCTGTGAGAATAATATTTATATTATTAATTAAATTCAAATATAATTTTAATGAGACCACCAAAAACACATAGTTTGTGACCCTCTAGGAGTATTTCTCATTGGAATAAGGAGAGCTAGCCTAAATTTAATGAGTAATGTCTAGAAACAAACTAAATGAAATTAATAATGATATTAAACTAGATGATATACCACTTTATGATCCTTAGATATCAATATGTCTTAGTATGTTGTTCATAAAAACTAAATTATGTGCTAGATTTCATGATTCAGTCGATGGTCATAATAATGTTCGTAACATTCTAAAGGCTATAGATGACCAGTGTTTCTCTTAAGATAAAGGATTATAAATCACATTAATCATGATTTTCTCATATATGGGACTCACTACCCTGAATGGTGTGCATGAGCTCATCATGATGGTGAGGAATATTGTGGCTCAACATAATAATATTGAGGTTGATATATTTGAGCCGTTTCTAGTGAATTATATTCTCAACACTCTGCCAAATAAATATGGACCATTTAAAATAGCATATAACACACATAAATATAAATGATCAATTAATGAATTAATGACTTTGTGTGTTCTAGAAGAGTAAAGGCTTTTTTGATGAAATGACAGAAACCAATATGCTGAAAATGCACTGGAAACATAAGGGTCATAAATTTCAAGCCAATATAATGGGGAAAGAGTAATTGCTTCCTATCCAAAATATTCATAATGAATTCGTTTGTTTTTTCTTCAATGGAAGAGGAAAAATAATGAAAAGTTACCATAATTTTCAGAAATTCCTTCAAAAGAACGGTATTTAAATCTTATTGGTTTGTTATGAATCAAATATAGTTGACACAATTTATAACACATGGTGGTTTTATTATAGATCAACAATCCATATTGTTAATACCTTGCAAGGTATGTAAAAACAATGGAAACTAGTGGATACTGAGCTTGGTGTGTATTAAGGATACATGAAGAATTATATGATATATGTATATAGAAACATAGGGATAGGTTGAGGGGAATTATAGGCTTCTCTCAAGAAACCTGTATTAATATTAAACATAGTAAAATTTCATATTAAAGACAGTGTGCCAAGTATTGAACCCATTTTAACTGGATCTAAATTCCGTATGAACCAAATCGATTAATTTTTTTTTTGAGTTAGTTCAAATGAAATCCATCTTGTTTGATTATGTTGTTGGTAGATTAAGGTACGCTATGGTCTACACAAGGCCTGTCATTGCATTTGTAGTGGTAATATTGGGGCTATATAAAAGAGATTCAAGTATAGACAACTAGAATTCTGTGAAGAATGTATTGAGATACCTAAAACTCACTAAAGGATACATGCTTATATATAAACATACTCACAATTTGTTAGTCATCTGATACTGAGATGCATACATTTCGGGTTGTGTTGATTCACACAAATCAACATCAGGACATGTATTTATGATCGATGGAGGAGCTGTGTCATGGAGAAGTGTCAAAAAAGCGCTAATTGATAATTATACTATAGATGATGAGTTTGTTTCATGTTTTGAGAACACATACCATGGTGTATGGATAGAGAGATTAATTTCGGGCCTTAATGTCATGTATTATTCCCATAAAATCAGTCAATACGAATGTTCAGACATTGGGTGTGATTGTCATGTGCCATAGGCATTTCCATAAATCCTCATTTTCTATTATCTGTATTCTGTGTGACATCGTGTACCTATAATTCACCACAAAGCCTCACAAAAATTCATTAATCAAACATAGTTTTTCCTATTCTATATCTTGTGTGCATGGAATATTCAAAATAACCCATATAATCCCCTTACATTTAACCATACATCATATTTACCTAAACACCATCTGTTAAAAATATCATTAAAATTGGATAAAGAAGGGGCATTCTATCAGTTAGAAAGCACCAGGGATGTGTCAATCATCCCATATTTATAATCAAGTAATGTGACCCTCCATATCATGACATTGATCCATATATAATCCTCCAAAATCCTCCCTTTCAAATAAGAACACCTAATCCCTATAGGTATATGAAAAAAAAGGTAAGATGGGGATAAGGGCTAAATCACAAACACCTGTATGGGTGTAATATTTAGGTTTAACAATATGAGTGTATAGTGAACATGGGTTTTGAATAATTATCCATCCATTCATTTTTAAAATAGAAATACTGAACATTCACATGTATTGATCGCCCATACCACCAAAAGGATTAGGTATGTACAGATTATGACATTCCATCTAATGATGTTTTTGTCTATCGTTGATACCCCACCAAAACATGGAACGGTGAGAGGGAATTTGGTAACACATAAAGACAATTAGCTTAAATAAATACATATTATTAACTATAAGAAGATGAGCTAAATCCTATATAATATCTTCCCTTCTCTACATTAGAGTACTAATAAAATTACAGCCCTGATTTTTTTTCTTACTTGTCCATGATGCTCAAGAGAACCACTATATTACTTTGACCAAAAATCATTTGGATCCAAAAAAATGTATAGGTTTATCAACCACCTGAATATCTATGGTTTTGAAAACATTTTCCTTTCTATAGGTAGTATCACCCATGCTAATGGAAATTTATTATTATGAATAAATAACTAATTTTCGGGATTTTTTCGCCTATTTTTTGACAACAACGATAATAGAAATTCATTATGATATATCGAGCCATGAGTTAAATTATTGTACCATCAAAAACATAATTATGATGGATACTTAATATTGAAATATCCATCTTGAGTCCACCCAAAAGAGATATATATGAATAATATTTTGATACATGATTCCAAAATATTAGAATCTTCATTTGACATAAATGAAATTTATTTTCTTTTTAATTATATACATGTTTAATTTTCATGTTGAGAGTGGAATTATTAGTGCATTAAAATTTCAAACCATCAATGAAGATTGTATAGAAATGTTTATTTAAAGAATAGAATATTTATAAAAGAGAAATATAGTAAAAATAATTCAGAATATCATCTAGAGAAACATAATCTTGATAATATATATGAATATTAATTGGATAATTTAAAATTTCACCAGAAATGCATATATGTTTTATGAGGGTGATATCAATTTATTTTTATCTTAATACCCATCATTAATCTATTTGATGTTTGACTTGAAAATGAATCATATATGTATCAAAACAGTTTTCATTATCCCTAGCAATACCAAAAGACATTTCTTGTTAGTCACAAAAGAAGGTTATCTTTTACTAGCTCACATACATGGTTAGTGTTTCTTATTATAATGAATTTATTTATGATGATTCTATTATTATTAAATTATTAATAATGATTTAAAACAATATCTTATATATACACTCAATTTTTTCATTCATACAAGAAGGTATTTTTGACTGAACATAAGGATTGCAGTTTCTGTAGAAAATTCCTATCGTGGTTGTTCACAAAATTAAAATATTATCTGTATTTATGTTATTTTTACAAGAATGGACATAATATTTGATGAATTTAATTAATTTTACCCATGGGTAAAGTGGGGATACATATAAAAAATATCATATTAACAACAACTTGATAATTTTTTAGAGAGGACCACATTATTGGAGATATGATATATATATTTAAAATGAATTATGGGGATACACATATTCTTCTTATCCATCCCCAAGATTCTATAATTCATGAATTTTCTTCATAAATTATGAAAAAAGGCATTTCTTCTTTTGTGATAAATATATATTAAAAAAATCATGAATCATGACATTGTTCTATTATGTGTTGTGGAGGGTAATTGGTTGAATGTTTTTTTGAAAAACCCTTACAGGAAATCCCATATATAATAAATTTTATGTTACTCAAAATGGGAGAAATTTATTAAATATTTATCATTTCTGAATAAAATTACATTTATTGATGAAGGAATATAGATAATAAAATACATAGAAAAAAGGTACTTCTTGTCATTCGGGTGAGGAATGAATTTATATAAGCATGTCTCTATGTTTGAGAACATCATGTGAAAATGGAAGCCTCTTCATCCTTAACAATTCGAAATGTATTTTCAAAACACAAAAAATTATGTTGTGTGAGAACATACAATTGTTACGAATCACATGAAGCATTAGATTTGTTATATCAGTGATGGAGAACCACCCTAAAAATCATTGATGTTCCATTCATTAATTATTAGATGATGGAATATTTTTTCATGTAAACAAACCATATTGTCAAATTGGTCACATCTTGCTTTATATTTATGTGAAATTGATTCATACAACATCAAGGACAACTTATGGATAAATATCTTAAAGAATCAATAAAATGTCATAGAATTTGATTGGTATTTAGTTTGTGATAATTTTTTTATAAAATTATATTTCTAAAATTCATCACACACGCAAAGTTATATTGATCTCATCCTGTTTTTGATTGATGTCCAACAACTTTCTAAACATCACAAATGAATTATGGATAATTTTCATAAATTATTTTTATAATCTATCAATGTATGTTTTTTTCAATGATAAACACATAAAATTAACTTAAATATCAAATGTATACAAAAAATAGACATATTAAGTCATACAAATAACCTGCTGTATCAGATTATGGTTTAGATGATTCCTACATGTCACAAAAGACATATATGTCATTTTCCAAATTTAAAAATTCAATTTGAATGTGATTCCTCAATTTTGAGGTTGTCAAATTTCATTTTTGTAAAATATAATTTTAAATTGAAAAAAACACATTTAGTCGATTTATTATTGAAAAAAAACTGAACATAAAAAGATGATATATAGAATATATACATTTATGATTGGAAAAACTAGTGCATTATTTCGTCTTCTTTGTTATATAAATTGTTTATAATTTCCTTGTATGATCTATTTTTTGATAAAATTATCAAAAGTTGGATAATTAAAAAATTATCGATGTAGATAATTACTCAGTAGATCTTTTAAAATTAACTATATATGTATTAGGTAAACGTTATATAGAAATTAACTACAAAAATGTTGTAAAATTATTAGTAAATTTACAAAATAAGTTTGTGAATTTCACCTCTTCATGATGTCTGTATTAATTTTGACACAATGATTATTGTCCATTCATTTGTAAAAAATATACTTCCACTTTTTAAAAATTTTATATTAACAATTGTCGAACAACTGAAAAATATAAATAAAAGTGGATTAATAATTATTTTAATTGAAATTGTCATTATCATCAAAAATACATCATTGGGGATTATAATTTATTGATGGAATTCAATATCATTAATAACAATTCAAATATAATATCCAAAATCATTACCATTTGTTTTTTACATTCTAAATTGATGTTTTCATATATTATACATTCTCAAACGAAATTTAACCTATTAGTGTAGAAGGTGTTATACATTCTTCCAAACACTCATCAAATAACATCATCCAATATCCGTATATATGTCTTCAGATTAGAAAACTATAATATCACTGAAGCATAGTAATTAATTAATGTGTAATCATAAATGAACATAGACAATTTTCATAAATGGGAAAATCTTGATTTCTTATAATACTATATCTTATCAAATTACATATGAAAAAATCATTTATCATCCCATAAAATGTAGCTTTGAAAATTAAATATTCATTTCTGTAAGAATAATACAACATAACAACTAATTCAATCTCAAATTTAATATTTTAAATCAATAGATCCAAATAAATATAAATATATTTACACAATTTTTTCCTTATATTCGAATATGCAACATATTTTATTTCTTACTTTAGGATTAATCATGGTGGAAAGTTATAATTGTTCAGCATACATGTCTATATAATATGTGTACTTCTTACAGACGAAAAACATTCACTCCTTCTTATGATATCATAAGATGAGAGTTTATCGACTCATTTCCAAATTAAGGATACTCGTGATAAATTTAATTTCAATGTACAATGAATACAGGGTGTATGTTGTTTCCCATATTTATATATCTAATCCTCATGCCACATCAATTTTCATCGAGTATCCTCACATCTGTATAGGTTCCTAAACATTTTCTTGATTATAAAGTACCATAAAACCTTCAAAGGAAATGATTCATCAATCATGTATCGAGATGCACCATACAATGGGATATTATTATGTGATTCATCATTCTGTGAAAATTGTACACAATCAATTTGATGAAAATTAATTTTATCAAAGATCATACCCATTTAATGTAGAATTCCTTTATTTAACTATGTTTGTTATGGAAGATAATTATATTATTGGATAATATCATTCAATTGATAAAGCAGTTCAGTGAAGATGTGTTCAATCCATACATTTCCACCATTTTCAATATATTGTTTCAGTGTGGTTTTAAATTTAAATATATTTCATACAACTGGTGTGCATTGGTTTCTTTTCACAACACATTATATTCTAAAACAATTTTCTATGATCATGAAGTTATTCCTCAATTGTAATTTTATTTTCCTTAGTATGATATTCTTCATCATCACACATATGTTTATATCATAAGTATGATCATATCATAAATATGATCATTATCATTATTCAAAATATACTATTATCCATAAAAAACAATTTTAATCATGTCACTAGATATATATTAATTTTCTGCATATGTTTACACCCTCATCTATAAAATTTATCTATTACATGATAGATCATGATCTCTTTTAACTCTTACAGAATAATTATACTATAATAATAATAGATTATTCAATAAAAATGTATTTGATAAGGGATATATATATGATATTTTGAAAATTTTATTAAACCCTTCCTCATAATATTATTTCTTAAGATTAGCATCCATCCATTTTTTATTCATAATAATCATATTTGATTAAAAAATATTAATATTTAAAAAATAAATAAATTCATAGATTGTATGATCTTATAATTCAAAAAAATTATTATTATGAAATTAAATAAACAAACGAAATATATTTTTCAATGATAAAAATGGATAAATGATGTGTATAGTTATTGTTTTTTCTATTTGAAATCATAAAAAATACATAATGTCATATATCTATAATGTTACAATTTATATAATTAAATTGAAATATATTGAAAAAATAGATCATATATATTTTTTATAGAATATCATGGTCAGATTAAAGCAATAATTTAGAGAAGATGTTCATACATTTCATCATTTGGTAAATGGCATACCTAGTGGTGTATCAATGATAGGATACCTAAGAGATGAAGATGATCTTTTATAAGATGATGAAAAAGTTAATAGGGCCCAAACACCTATCCTTGATAACATTACATTTAATGAGACTCATGAAATTTTTTTTGTATAATTAATAAAATATTGGGTTTTTCTCAATGAGATGAACGAATAATGATAACCAAAAAAGGTCATAATGACGACATAAAAAATCAAATATTGATTGGAATGAAATCCATGGGGCCAAGAGAAATAACACATAAAATAGAAAGTCCAAATTACTAATTAGTGATGAGGATGGGATGACTATGAAATGCATCCTTAATGGTATCTGTAAGAGATGCAACAACTACATGTGAAAATTTACAATCACCGTTTTAAGAGGGAAATGAATTTAGGTGATGATAATAACATAATTGAAATTATTTATCTATCTCAATATCATTTGGACACATTTAATATAGATGAAGAAGAAATTATATCATATATTGATTCACCATTCATGTGTAGAGTTTCACCATACGTTTGGAATTTTATCAGCGATTCATTTTTTTTAATAATTGTATACAATCATTTAGATGGGAATGTATTATTTTATAGGTCAAACCCGTTAAATGAAGAATTTGTTTAGTTCAATATGTGTTTTGAGTAAGATAAATATATTCAATGATCATATCATTCAAGAAAGAATACAGTTCATTAATGCTGGTGTCAATCCGTAACATTCCAACTTTTACACTATATTTCTTTGGTAAGGATTAAATTTATTTATATTTAATACAACCGGTATACATATTTGTCATTGCACAACTATATATCTTCTAAAACTCTTCTGGGTCATTGTGATGTTAATATTAAAATTTAAACATATTTTCCTCAATATTATATTTCCATCATCAGACCTTTAACCATATCATCAATAATGTATTCATCATTGTTCACACTTCTAATCATATCTAATTATCCATATAACACAACATTATACCAATCACAATATATATTTAGTTTTAACATATTTCATCAATAAATTTTTTAAAATTGATCTATTCCAAGATATAGTAAGTGTTCTTCCAACACCTTTGGACTAATATGCCTTGAATAATAATAGTGTAAACACAAAAAAATTATCTGAGTAGGGTTATATGCCTGATATTGTGAAAATATGATGAACCCCATCCTCATAATCAATTTTCAAATGATTATAATCTTTCAATTTTTTATTCATATTAATTTTAATTGTGCCAATAAGAATAATATTTAATAGAATATATAAATACACAAATAATAAGAACTTATAACCTTGAAATTTTATTCTTAAGGAATTATTTATGTGGAACAAAACAATTTTTATATGATAATAATGAATTAATGATGTGTATTGTTGGAAATCATTATAAAATGGCATTTTTGATATCTCCAATGTTACATACAATTTAATTAAATTATAGTCTATTGAAAATAAATGATATCATGGATTGCATCTATAACATTTCTAGGTGGATTTAATGCAATAGGGAGGTGTTTATATTCATATATTTCATAACATGGTACATGGAATACCTAGTGTTGTATAAATGATTGGATACATAGGTGTTGAACCATATCATTTATTATATTATAAAAACATTGAATGGGGGTAATCATTTATCCTTGAAAAACATGCATTTAATGAGGAACTTGAAATTAATAGGGTATAATGAATAAAATGTTCGGTTTGTCTCAATGGTGTGAACTGATAATGTTAACTAAATTGGGATAAATAGATTACATAAAAACACCAATAGTCATGAATATGAATTTTGTTGGGCCATGAAAAAGAACACATTAAAAAGAATGATCCACCGAATTTTTTGAGACGAGGATAAGATGATTGTAGAATGAATCCTCAATGGAGATAGAAAGGGAAGCGACTTCTACGAGTGAAAACATACAAAATACATCCTATAAGGGAATGGAATTTAGGTGATTATATTACAATAATTGGAATTATTACTGCAACTCAAAATCATTTGGAAAATTTAATTATATAGGGAGAAAAAATTATTTTGTATGTTGAACTTCTATCCTAAAATTGTCATTTATTACATATAAACAATTATTTAGAACAATAGTGTAATTTTAATAAGGTAACATAGATAATAAATTATATTTGATATGAAAGAAGGTCAGATGTACTCTTACATAATAATTGGATCTCTATAGAGACCAGATGATGTAATCAAATGATTAAAACACATAACATCACTTTTTATTATAAATATTGAACATGAAAATAAGATATTGAACTATTATAAAAAATCCAATACAATTTTTTTGGAACAGTTGGTATATCCCAAAAACTGTTGGATTATGAAATACCAAAGGTTTGGGAGTCTACTGGATTTTCTGTCATTAGTATAGACTAATATAAATGGTTTCTTCATAACATTTTAATAGTTGGTGTATTCCAAAATTTTACAAAACATTGGTATAAGAAACATGAAATAACAATACCAATTCTTTGAAAACCCATTTGATATTGGAAATTCAAAAAACCCCTTGATGGTTTTGATCCATGAAACACTAATTAATATTTCAAAAACCTAACCACTAAGAAAAAAATTTCGTTAGAAAAATAATATTTAAATTATGTATATGTATATTTATGTGTATTTTTTAATGTATTTATTGTTATCTAATTATGAAATTCAATAATAATGTGTGAACCGATACAAATTGTTTTGGAAACCATTGGTATAGACCTATAACAATGGTTTTAAAACATTTCATATATGTATTATGTATTTTTGGACCTTCATAAATGGTTTTAGAAAACCCATTAGTATATGTTAATTAAATGTATTATATAGATATGGTTTTATCCACATCATTGGTACAATATCATATTATTAAATATACATAATTTGTTTTTATGAAACCATTAGTTTAGCTATGAACTATTACAATAATTTTTTCAAATCCATTATTATAGGATCATATGGTGGATTTATTTCAATTTTTTTTTTCAAAAAGTTGGTATAATAACATTTTATGGTACATATACCAATGTTTTCTCCAAAACCGTTGTTATAGATATGTTGGTATCGGTCCAGTTTCTAGTAGTGTATAAAATGGATTGAACCTTTCCAACTAATAAGAGGATTTATTAAAGATATGACAATGATTAATTGGTACCATTATTAATGAAAATAATGTCTGATTAAATTGTGATATTTTCCAATCATCTCTCAAGGGGGAAATTCAATCCATTAAATAATGTATGGGCATCATCCATTGGTGGATCCCAAAAAAAAATAGATAGAAATAATTTATGGGTTTATAATGAAAACCAAATAATCATGTACCACAAGAACCATTCCAAAATAAGAACTTATGATGATAGCTACATCCACACTTCACATTAACACATTGGATGGTTTGGGCTCCAATTGCAGAAGCGATAAGATGGGAAGGGGTTATCATGTCCAGTCTCATTACGCTTCTAAATCTCCTTCTGAGATACAACCTTCTTGATCCAAAATGAGTCAGGTTTTGAAATATTGGTCAATAATAGGTCATATATTTTCACTCATATAATTCATGATATTGTGCAGAGAGAGTATAAATTATTTTTTGCAAAGGAAGAAGTCCAATTTTTGAATAGAAACACAATACCATTATCCATCTCAAACATCTTATCCACATTTCGGTTCTATGCATGTTAGATGTTTCTTGGACCCATGATGGTAGAACATTGGATGTATAAGAGATTCATATTCACAATTTGTTCCATTAATACATAGAATAACCCTATAACCCCTGTCATTGTAACATACATCCAGTTTTTAAAAAACAATCCAATATTAGTGTCTGTAAAATTTGAGAAAAATGTGGATTCTTCACAATGAGAAACTACCTATGATGTGGCCGTCATAACAAATTTAAAAAAAATGCATGGGACACTCCAAATTCAGACATTGGATCTATCTCCAATCATGAAAATGATTATTTTTTTTATGAAGAACTCCTAGTCCATAGAGGAATCCCAAAAAAATCATCGGTGAGGGATAAATAATACATCACAAAATCCTGCATAAGGATAATATTTTGGATCAATGATATTAGTACCTAAGGATCCAGGGATATGAATCTAGTTTCATCCTTGAATTTTTAACATATTAATTTGGAACATGTACATGTATTGATATACCATACAATCATATGAATTTGGGATTAATAGATTATCCCATTCCAACTAAAGAACTTTTTCCCAATGTTCATTGCCCCCCAGAACATAGAAATATGAGAGTGAATTTGGTCAATCACAGAATTAGATATCCTAAATTAATACATATTATTATGTTCAAACAATTTTGATAAATCATTGATAAGTTCTTCCTTCTTTAATTTAGAGACCTCTTAAAATTTCACCACTGCTTTTTTTTTACTTGTCCATGATGATCAAGACATCTACTCTTTTATTTTGACCAAAAATAACAAATATATTAATATATTTATTATGTTTTTCAACCACCTAACTACCTGTGGATTTACAATGATATTCTTTTATACAATAATTCTCACCCGTGCTGATGGGCGTTCATGATTTGGAATAATTAACTGACTGAATGTTTTCTTTCCCTTTTTGTTGTACAATTTGAAAAATATGTAAGTATTTATAAAGAGTATTCGTGGATCGAAAAAAATATACCAACGTTATAGATGTGATGATAAATAAGAGTAATTCATCTGTAAACCATCCCCCCTGAAATATGTTATCTTTATCTTGAACACAAATTAAATTAGAAAAACACATTCCATCAAGACAAAATAGAACGAGAAATATCGGCCCCCTTTCTGAACATCATAGTTTGGTTGAATAATTGAGAGAGAGTAGCATTGAAATAAATATTAAAGAAGACTGAAGAATATTTTTTGATGATGCATCAGTTGAATAATAATATTATAATTCCCTTTTGATTTAAATAATTAAATATTGAATCTCAATTGGGAATTTTAATGTTCAAAAAATTATAAGGAAATAGAATTTCATAATTTTATTTAAAAGTATTTTATTATGAATTGTTGATCACGTTATGATGATTAGGTTTTTATTGTTTGGACCTTATTATAATACACATGTTATTCATCCTGGCTCAGTAATGATAATAATCAACAATACTCGCAGATGAGTAAATAATTTTACAAAATGGTTGTATAAAAATTACCTTTATAAACCACATATGAATCTTTGTGTATGGAATTTCAAAAGCCTAAAATGCTCCCCAAAACAAATTTTTTCTGAAATGCCTGAAAAATGTACAATAATTTGCGTCAAATTAACCCTTGATGCTTATGTACTAAGAGGATCTATTCATCCATGATGTTCTAGGGGGGAGTAGTGATAGAGGTTGATTTCAATAAGAGATCATGAATGGGGTAATGAAATAAGTTGCCTTTGTGTTTAATTTATATTAACAAGAAGGATTTATCATTTTTTTCAAAAAAAATATCTTGAAAATAGGATTTTTAACAATGTGAAATTAATTAATGGTAATAAAGATAAGTCTAAATAGAGATAAATTTTCCACAGAAAAAACCAAAGTTCATCTTCACTAAAAATGTTGTATATAAAGCCTATATTTATCATCACTAGTATTATATGACTTATATATATAGGTTTTATCTGAAATTTTCATTTTAGTGCTAATAAAACATATTTATAAGAAAATTAAAATTATATTAAAATAATATATATTAAGAAATAATTGATTCATAATAATTAAAAAATATTTTACTTTATTAATGTATATACAATCGTAAACACGTGATTTTCATAATATTGTGAAATTTAATAATTAAAATACAATAGAATCAAAAATATTAATGAAATGTAAATTATTTATTAATTAAATAAATTATTGAAATAAATTAAAAAATAAAATATGTTAAAATTATGATGATTACATAGTAAAAATATTAATACATGGAAAATATGTACAAAAAAAGAATTTGTAAAAATAATTACATGAATTGTGAACATGTACAAAAAGTTTATAATAATATTAAAAAATTCCCTTAAATAAATTAATTATATAGTTTTCAACCATTTTAAAAATAATACAACTTAATAAATATAATTGAAATAGAATTAATCATATAAATCTAAAACATGTTAAGAATATTAAAACATAGTAAAAAAATATTTAAAATTTAATAATTAATTTAATTAAATATAAAACCTTACAAAATTGTAGTGAATTGTAATAAATATATTTAAATTAATTAATTATATAAATTTCATTCATTTTAAATGAATAAAAACATAATAAATGAAATTTCATAAATTTTAATCATATAAATTAAATACAATTTTCAAATATTAAATCAAAATTAATAATTATTTATTAATAAATATTCAAACCTTAATAAATTAAAAAAATCATAAAAATTGTTAACTATTAAAAATTAAAAATTAATATAAAATGAAATCAAATTAAAAATTAATAATGAAAATCGAATATTTAAAGAATCCATAAAAGGTTAACGTGTATGATTAATTACATCAATCTCATAGACATTATCCCCAGGATTCGAATCATGGCATGTCACCTGGGGGATTTATGTCGCATGTGGTGACATAGGCAGGCAGTGATGTGGGTGTGATGCTCACAGGCGGTGATGCATGCATGACACATGCTTGGTGAAATAGACATGATGATGCAAGCATGACGCTAAACCAATCCTTTCCGACCACATTACTAGGCCACATGGCCTTGGGCCAATGTTTTATGCAATGGATCTTCCTCTCCCATGATTAGAAGAGGAATTCAATTTCAAAAATTATGAAAAAAAATATAACCCCATAAAAATGAATAAAAATGAATAAATATAAAATATATACATATATATATATATATATATATATTAGGTACATGAGGACACAAATTCACAAAAACACACACACACAAAACCCACCGACCAATGGGCAGGACATAGACTCAAAATAGATAACCCATATATATTAAATAAGCCTATACCCCAATTTTTTTTTGATATTTTCCCTAACATTCATAAAACATATGACCATCCCAACATTCCCCATAAGCCCCAACAATATCATGCACTGCTACAGGATTTTCACAACTGATTGGGCCTCCCCTACAAATCAATTATGGAAATTCATATATCATGCCTTGGGCATCTGTTACCTCCTCGAACATCCTGGAAGATTGTCATATATAACCATTTGAAAACTTCCATCTTTGTCAATCGGGTGTTCACAAATTCCAATCGCCATTCAATAATGCCTACCACCACATCATCTATATGAGTTTCATAGACACATAATTTTCGCATTAAAATCTCTATCTAAAGTCCAACAACGTCGACCCTACAACAACATGAATACTTCATCATGTATAGAGAACGACCATCATTGCACTTGGGTCTACCGTCAAGACATGCCCACATCATCAGTGATGATTAATTGTCACCCCTCAAACATTCAAAAACCTTCCCTCCCACATTTTCACCACAACCCCTGAAACACACAGCTCCAGACCTGTCGTGTTCCCGATCCGAATGCCACTATCCTACTATCCCCATCTCTCAATGGAACACAATATCAATTAAACAATGAATGATGTTCAACGACGACATCCATCAATACTAGTCATCGTGATGCACATCCACATAATTTGGGAATTTTGAAATAAACCCCTAAATGGTGTTCCAAATGGTAAATGTTGGGTTTCAATTTCTGGGAAAAATGGTGTGGGTCGGAGAGGGTCATATAAGAATCCATAATATAGATTTCAAATATATTGAAAAACCAAAAACATTATAAATAAAAATGATGAAATATTATTCATATAAACACAATCATATTTAAAATATTTAAGCTTATTAAATAAATATTTATAAATTTAATAAAATGATCTAATTCCAATAATATAAAAAATTATTAATTATCAAAATAATATTTTGAAATAATATAAAAAATGAATAAATTATATGAAGTAAATTACAAAAAACATTAAAAAGATAAACCATAACATTAATTTAATGAATTGATAAAATATAAAATTTATTTAATTTAATTAAATAAATATTATTAATACTACAAATTATTAAAGAATTTAATGTATTGATTGTATATAAAAAATATAAAATAATATTAAAATTTTATTTTTTTTAATAAATGTTAATATGTAATTTTATAATTAAATATAAGCAAATTTAATCTTGAAAACAAAATTAATAATGTTTAATTTACTTAAAATTTATTAATTAATAAAAACAAATTAATTGTATAAAATAAAAAAAATGGGGAGATATTAAAATCCATCAAATAATATTAAATCGATCAATTGAAATAAATTTACAAGTATATATATATTCATAAACATACATGTACCCATACATAAACAATATAAACATTCACATAATGGAAAACTCATTCACATACACATAGACTTAGACATATGAATATAATCATACACATACATGTCTGTCCACATACACATACATACAAATACATTCCCATACATGCACATACATGAATATCCATACATTAACATATGTACATACTCATACAACATAAAAAAATAAATATACATATTCAAAAACTAATACAAATACACATGTACATACACATAAAAATGAATATGAATAGACATACACAAGCATTTTCATATTCATTCTCAACCACAAAATTATATACATGTTCATGGGAATACATCCATATCTATACATATGAATATATACACACATGAAACATTAACATACACATATATACATACATTTTAACATAACCATGTACATACCCATAATGATATGCGTAGACATATACATACACACACACTTGTAGTTAAACATACACATATATACATACACATACTCATACCTACACACATACACATAAAATAATTCACATGCTTTTAAAAAAACACATACACATTCATATACACAAAAAAATACATATGTGCAGGTACATATACATACAATAAAAAATTATAAATACAAACACATACACTTAAACATAGACATACACAAACAAATGCACCTATGTATTACATACTCATACAATTACAAACATTCTTATTCCCATATAAAAACTCACACTTACAATCCATTGATGTAAAAAAACACATACACACAATACACAATACAACAGATGTATACACAAACAACACATACATAAACACACTTATATAGACACATAAATAAAAATTCATATACATATATTATAAAATGATATACTAACTATATATATATATATATTTTATTTTATGTGAATACTGAAATATAAATATTATTTAAAAATATATTAGAATATATACATATATTTATATATGTTAACATATTCAATGGGTCATTTTGCAACACTTAATATAGACATCTCATAATTTTTTGGAAAAAATAGGGAAATTGATCACTTTTATTGGTAATTATTTAGAAACAATGTTGAATATTTCACCATTTGCAGTAGCTTGACATGAATATAAAAAAAATAAGTATTTTATAATCAGTGAGAATATAAATTTAATGTGTTGATAAAATTAAATGATAATGATCAATTAGTATTTACTTAATTATAAAATGATTTTTTTGTAGTTAAATATAAAATATGATAATAAAATAATATTGTTAATCACTAAGGGAGAAAATATGTTAATTTCTGCAGCTAGTTGTTCACGTTAGATAACAAAACATCTCAAACTAGTTGTCCATCATATCACGTTGGTAAGCAGGGAGCTATCGTAGTGTGCCCATTTTTGTTCGATACTTTATCAGTTGTTTCACTAATTAGGAGAACCTTTTATACACATAGATTTGGTGTAGTTCACACTCAGTAGTGGTGAATGACAGGTTAGGGCCTAAATCTTTTTTTTTTCAAACAAATCCATTTAAATTAGTTTCTTCTAGTGTGAGGAATTACACAGATGGGGGAAGAGACCATCATATATAGATTCCTCAATTTTTTCTGGAATATTTTGTCGATGGGGAATTTACATAGATCATCTATGAAAGGGTGGGGAGAATGGTAGGAATTATCCATGGGTCATCGAGGAAGGTTTTCAATGACAGGGAGTTGAAGGAGGGTAGTGACTGTAGTAGGCATTGTAAATGGAGTAGAAGGGACCATCTTTCGAGAATGGGTGGTGGAAGAGGTAGGCATTGTTAATGGGGTACCATGACATGTTTTTTTACTATTGCTGGTGATAGATATATCCATAAACCCCGTGTCTATCCTAGTAGGCATATAGGATGGGGTGTCGTGACATGTTGTGATGGAAAACGTCTACGTAGGGGCAATAGACGGGTCTTCATGGTTAGTATAATGTGCATTGATTGTGGTTGGCATTGTCACCCCTCCAACATCCACAAACCGGCCCTACCACATTTTCACCACTACCACTGAAACATACTTCTCCAGACCAATCGTGTTCCCGATCCCAATGCCACTATCCTAATTTCCCCATCTCTCAATGGAACACAATATCAATTCAACAATGAATGATGTTCAACGACCACATCCATCAGTACTAGTCATCATGATGCACATCCACATCATTTAGGAATGTTTAAATAAACCGCTAAATGGTGTTCTAGATGCTGTATGTTGGGTTTCAATTTCTGGGAAAAATGGTGTGGGTTGGAGAGGGCCATATAAAAATACATAATAAATATTTCAAATATATTGAAAACATAAAACATAATAAATAAAAATGAATAAAAATATTCGTATAAACACAATAACATTTAAAATATTGAATATTATTAAATAAATATTTAGAAATTTAATAATATGATCTAATTCCAATAATATGGAAAATTATTAAATATCAAAAAAAATTGACTTAATATTTAAAATGAATAAATTATATGAAGTAAATTACAAAAAATTTCAAAAAGTTAATTCATAACATTAATTAAATGAATTGATAAAATATTTAATTGATTTAAATTAATTAATTAAATATTATTAATACTAAAAATTATTGAAGAATTCACTGTATTGATTGTATATAAAAAACATAAAATTATATTAAAATTCTAATTTTTTTAATAAATGTTAATATGTAATTTTATAATTAAATATAAGAACATTTAATCTTGAAAACAAAATTATTAAAATTTAATTTACTTAAAATGTATTATTTAATAAAAACCAATTAATTATATAAAATAAAAAATGGGGAGATATTAAAATCCAACAAATAATATTAAATCGATCAATTGACATAAATTTACAGATATATATATATGCATAAACCTACATGTACCCATACATAAGCAATATAAACATACACATAATGGAAAATTCATTCACATACACATACACTTAGACATATGAATATAAACATACAAATACATGTATGTCCACATACACATACTTACAATTACATTCCCATACATGCACATACATGAATATCCATACATTCACATATATACATACTCATACAACATAAAAAATACATATACATATTCACAAACCAATACAAATACACATGTCAATACACATTCAAATGCATATGAATTCACATACACAAGCATTTTCATATTCATACACAACCATAATATTATATACATGTTCATGTGCATACATCCACATCTATACATATGAATATACACACACATGAAACATTAACATACACATATACTCATACGTTTGAACATAACCATGTACATACCCATAATGATATGCATAGACATATACATACACACACACGTAGTTAAACATACACATATATACATAAATATACTCATACCTATACAGATACACATAAAAAATTCACATTCTTTTAAAAAAAACACATACACATTCATATACACAAACAAATACATATGTGAAGGTACATATACATACAATAAAAAATTATAAATACAAACACGTACACTTAAACAGACACATACACATACAAATACATCTATGTATTACGTACTCAAACAATTACAAACATTCCTATTCACATATAAATACTCACACATACATTCCATTTATGTAAATAAACACATACACACAATACACAATACAATAGATGTATACACAATCAACACATACATAAACACACTTTTATAGACACATAGATACTAATTCATATACATGTATTATTAAATGATATACTAACTAAATATATATATATTTATTTATTTTCATTTATGTGCATGCTGAAATAAAAATATTATTTAAAAATAGATTAGAATGTATACATATATTTATGTATGTATACATATTCAATGGGTAATTTTGCAACCCTAAATACAGACATCTCATAATTGCTTGGAAAAAAATAGGGAAATGGATCACTTTTATTAGTAATTATTTAGAAACAATGTTTAATATTTCACAATTTACAGTAGCTTGACATGAATATAAAAAATAAATATTTTTTAATCAGTGAAAATATAAATTTACCGTGAGGATAAAATTAAATGATAATTATCAATTAGTATTAAATTAATTATAAAATGATTTTTTTTTAGTTTTAGTTAAATATAAAATATGATAATAAAATAATATTGGTAATCACTATGTTGGATAATACATTGATTTCTACATCTGTTTGTTCACGTTAGATAACTAAACATCTCAAACTAGTTTTCCAACATATCATGTTGGTAAGAAGGGAGCAGTGATAGTGTGCCCATTTTTATTCGATAGTTTAGCAGTTGATTCACTAATTAGCAGATCCTTTTATACTCATAGAGTTTTTTTGGTTCACACTCAGTAGTGGTGAATGATAGGTTGGGGCCTAAATCGTTTTTTTCCAAATATCTCCCTCTAAATTAGTTTCTTCTGGTTGGAGGAATTACACACATGGGGGAAGAGACCATCATATATAGATTCCTCCATTTTTTCTGAAATATTTTGTCGATGTGTCATTGTCATAGATCATCTATAAAAGGGTGGTGATAATGGTATGAATTATCTATGGGGCAACGAGGAAGGTTTTCAAAGAAAGGGAGTTGAAGGAGGGTAGTGACCGTAGTAGGCATTGTAAATGGAGTACAAGGGATGATCTTTCGAGAATGGGTGGTGAAAGAGGTAGGCATTGTCAATGGGGTACCATGGCATGTTTTTTGACAATTGGTGGTGATATATATATCCATCAACCCCATGTCTAGCCTAGTAGGCATTGAGGATGGGGTGTCGTGACATGATTTGATGGCGACCGTCTACGTAGGGGAAATTGAAGGGTCTTCATGGTCAGTATAATGGGCATTAATTGTGGTTGGCATTGTCAATGTGGTGATATGGTAGGTTGTTTGAGAAATGGATTTGAAAATCATATCCATCTACCGATTGTCTGTACTTGTAGGTGTTGTTGATTGGGAAACATTGAATATTGTATGAAAAAGGGTGGTGATGGTCATATTCATCATCCCCGCATCTTGAATAGTAGGTATTATCAATGGGGCATCATGGTAGGTCTTATGAGAGAGTATGGGGAAACTCGTTGTGATAGAGGGAAACAGGTTGTTCATTTGCCTACATCTGGGGAATGATGATGCAAAATTATTTAATATAGAATGGTGGCTTGAGAACCACATAGATAACCTTATTTAGGGACCCTAACATTATTTATGGTCGACTAAAGAATCTTTTTTTCAACCTAGACTCTAGTACATCGTGGGCACAAAATCACACATAATGGATGGAATATTGTAAACCTTGGCCAGTGTGTGTGTGTATATATTCATCTAATGAGTCCACCTACAAACATTCTTTAATTTCAATGATTTACTTAAATTCACCATTATTTCCCATCCACATTATTTCCCTTAATTTATTTTAAAATATAGGATTGAATTTTTTTGACTATATTCATGCCCAAATTTTATTTTTTAATTATAATTAAATATTCTAGTTTATTTATACACAGAAAAATAATAACCCATGAGATAATCTTGTCAATGTGTGGAACAAATATCAACCCTTGATTTTTATATTATTCATTTAAAATATAATACATTACAAATTAGTTAAATTTTATATTATCAATTTTGTTTAATTAAATTTAAACTTAATACAGTATAGATTATTTGGGTTTCAAAACTCAGTGAAAATATTTATTTATATTGTAATGATAACATATTTTACATCAGCAATATTTATTAAATCAACTACAATATTTATTAAAAATATTAATATAGAATGTATAATGTTCATCATTATAGTAAAAATGTATCTTGTATTATATAAATAAAAAATTTAAATGATCAAAATATAACAATGCAAAGTTTAATCAATTATAAATATATAATATATTATATTTATTTTAACATAATTAATTTCATATATTTAGTTTATAAATAATTATTTTTAATATAATAAACATATTTATTCTAAATTATAATCAAAATAATTAATTCATATATATTAATTTTAGAAAATTATTTTTTTATGAATATAGTAGATAAAATGAATAAATATCTGAATCATTTTTAATTATGAATACTAGAGATAAAGATACTTTATAATATATTGATGTTAAAATATGATATGATATTTATTTATAAATAAATATATTATCAGGAAATTTATATATTATATATATATTACCGAGTTTTTAATTCATAAATACCTACTTTAGTTTTTTCATAAATAAAATTTTTACAGGTTAAATAGGAACCCTCAGAAAGGACCCAACCAAAAAAAACCAAATTTCAATTTCAAATGAGTTTATGTGATTTTAAAATGAACGCTGATAATGGTTTGGTGGAAGGGTGTGATTGGTCATATGATGTTGAGGGGATTGAGGGTATATTTCAATGCATTTTTTATTTCCCTAGAAAAGTATTTAGTGTGATGTATTATACGACATTAGTAATTTTATTTTTATGATGCATAAAATCATGAAAAAGATACAGTTATCTATTTTTTTCCGTTTTCTGTGTTTTAGGAAGGAATGTCTTGGAATCATATCATCTCTTAGTTATTTTTTGATAATTTGTTTGATGACGGGTTTAATGATGGTTTCATATGAAACATAAGCTTCTGGTTGTGAATAAACGTAATAGATTTTTTATGATTGATGCATCACTTGCATAATGATTAATGTGTAATCATCCTGATTATAAAAATGTTTCATTTAAATATTTACAGAAAAAAGACCATAATGAATGGAGGATAATACACATATTAAATTTATTATAAATTGGAATCATTTCATTATAAATGATACCTCATCATCAATACCTTTCCCAACATATTATTTAATAACGCATACCTCATTGTTCACCCAATGTATCGATCTTATCCATAAACTATATCGTATTGGTTTATGAAATTAATTATAGTCATTGGGTTATGATGGACATTAATAAAAATATTATTGGCTATGGACCCTTACCTCAATTTTTAATTTTATATTATTGAAAATCGACTTTATGGGAATTTTGGAACCAACATTAACATTCCATGCACCATAAAATGATACCCTCACAAAAAACATACATAACACACATTACAAAATATAAAATTCAAAATAAAAACCAAAAACCATATCACCCCCACTCATTAACCACCCTGTTTCAAATTTCAAAAAAGACCATCGACACAATAGATCCTGCGTCAAACTACTTGGACTGCATCTTGGGACCAGCGCACTGACCCTACATACACATTACAGCCTCGAACCAACTACCTAGAGAACCCGATAATCCTCACAAAATCATCACCAATGATCAATAAAAGGAACATCAATGGGATACTAATGAGGGAAATCAGAGACGCTTAAATTTGTGCCACCAAAAACATCGTCATCCGCTCGACCATGACATCCCAAACCCTCTTTGGAATCCTTTTCACCAAACCAACTCAGAGGGGATCCAAGGAACCCGAATCAAGAGAAGAGATCGAAGCGGACTGAGCCTCACATGAAGGACATGAACTACACAAGAATAGTTATCTATTTTCAACCCCCTCTTGAAGTGCCTCGATGATCACCATCATCATCATACCAATCAAAACAAATCGATATTAACAAGTAGGAAACATTGACTGAATGACATATAGTCAGTGCCGAAAGCACTAGTAACGAGCCAAAATATTGAATAACAGAGAACAAAAAATTTTCCTTCCCCGCCAAATATTACACTAACTAGGGATAACATCCAAGAGATTCAAACCATCCAACCATCGCACAAATATAATAGCATCACCAGGAACCTAATACAACAGACGACCAAAAGCAACATTGGGTGTACCATTACGAAAACCAAATGGAACCACCGAGGTTGGATCTAGAATAACCAGAGATGGTAACCACCACATTCTACATGAACATCAAATCCAGACCAGATCCATATGAAATTGAAGATGAGAGATCCCCCAAATGGTGAGGAAGCCTAGAAAAATAGAGGCGTGGAGGAAATAGAACCCACTAATATCCAAGACGACGGGGTAAAGGGAATCCAATCTCAAGACAAATAACAATTCCTGAGAGAGAAAATAGAGGAAGATATAAATGTCATGGCTTGAGGGAAACCAGAGCAGGAACACAAAATTAGAAGAATTCACATGAAACCCTAAAATTCTTGGGAGAGGTGGCCAAGAGACTGTGGCACCATCACCTAATGATCATTACACATACCGATAGTAACAATATCTAATGACACATAATAATGAATAATTCCTATAGGAGGGTATATTCTCATACTATATTATCTTGAATCCTTCATTATACACATCTAAGTAGGTGAGAGGGTTGATAGTATTGTATGTGAATGATAATATAACTTGTAGTGGTATATGTTTCTAATAAACCTGCAAAATAAATATGAAAAGAGAACTTTGGTGGAGTGTTTAATATCACTGTATTATGCCATTACAGAGGGCATCTAAATAGGATCAAAACCACATGGTATTTATTTATGTGTTCCATCATAAATGATTATAAAAATACACATCGTAATCAATGTATATTTTCATGTATATCCATGAAGGGAAATAATTCGTTTTGATAACATATAGATCAATGGGATAGACGGTTGGAATTACAGAACATTAATTAATACATTCACATCATGGATGTAGATACAAAAACATACCACACATTTAACTTCCCAATATGCTCATATTTTTATAAATAAAGAAAATTTTTTATAAAGAGTAAAATATTATGAGATATAAGACTAAATAATTTTTTTATACAGATGATCTCGTTCCATCAGAGTCAAATACAGATCAAAAAATTATCCACAATCCATCTAAAATAAATATATTGATGGATGATTATTAAAATACCCAACATGAGTCCACCAAAAAGGGATATATATATATATTTAATATATTGAAATGTGTTACTAAAATATTAGAATAAACGTTTGAAATAAAGGAATTTGAGTGTGTTTATAATTATATAGAAAATTAATTTTCGTGTAGTGAGTGGAATTCTATGTGAAATAAAAATTAAAACCATCTATGTGGTTTGTCAAAAAAAAATTATCGATATATTCCAATCATTCTTTCAATGAATTTGTGTTGAAAATTTTCATAATATCATTATGGGAAACATACCCTTGATAATATTTGTGAATAAAAATTGAATAATTTTATGATGTAACACAAATGAATATATGGTATCTGAGGGTGATATTTGTTTATGTTTAGTTTAATAACCATAATATTCCTCATTTAAGATTTAAAGAAAAAATGAATTCATGTGAGTATCAATATAGAAATTTTTCTCCCTAGAATCACATGAAGGCATTTCTTATTTATCATAAAATAAGGTGATCATGAAATCGATCACATACTTGGTGAGAGATTTTTATTATAATATCATCAAGTATGCTGATGCAATTATTTGTAATATACATAACAATGATAGTTAATAGTGTAATATATATACAATCTATTTTTTTATTATTCATAAATGAATTTATTTATAATTGGACAAGAGAATAATAGTTCATAAAGGAAATTCCTATCACAGATGTTCACAAAATTGAGAATATTAAATGGATTGTGGTTTCTCTTCCTAGAAGGGTTAGAAAATGTGATGATATTTTTTAATTTTATTATTGGGTGATGTGGAGATACCTAGAACATAGATCATATTAAATAATACATCATAATATTAGAGGAAAGAACACTTTGAGGAGATATGTTAGATTTCCTTAAAAATTATCTTGAGGATTTTGATATTTTGATTTTCTGACTCCAAGATGCTGATATTTTAACATTATCTTCATTTATTAGGCAAATAAATGCCTTCATTATTTTGGGATATATTTATAAGAAAATAAATATCTAGATTGCAAACATGTTTCTACCATGTTTTAATGAGTGTATTTGGTTGAATGATTCATTGAAAAAATTCCCCATAAACAAGACTATATATCAAAAATGGTTATATTCCACACACTGGGGAGAATTTCATAAATATGGATCCATTGTTGTTAAATTCCATTTATAGAAGTTGGATTATTTGATAATATAATCACAAGATAAAAACATTTCCACCAGAATATCGACTGAGGTGTGAATTTATATAAGCATGTATACATGATTTATAACATCTTATGAAAATAAAACCCTCCCCTTCCCAAAAAATGATAAATATATTTTGAAAACATAAAAAAAATGTTAAGGACAACCTCCATTGGTTTCAAACCCCCTTAAACATTAGAGTAGTTTCAGAAGGTATGGAGAACTACCAAAAATCTACTGATGTGACTATCATGAAGGATAATTACAATATAATACAAATTAATTTATATAAATATTAATACATGTTTCTTATAATGGTAGTGGTATTTATTCAAAACTATCATATAGTTGTTGATTATTTTCAATATTCACATTACAAAACCATTTTTTCATATAATACATTTCTTTTTTCATCATTTAAGTTAAATATTATGTGTTATATATCTACGTTTTCGTAGTCATTCAGAGTAAAAATTTCATGAAATATAAATATAACCACTGTTCCGTAGGATAATGTTTTTATTTGACCATGAATAGTGCCACAATCCATTGGTGTTTGATGGATTTATATTGGTATATGATATTTTATATTTTAATTTCAATGTATATTTAAAAAATAAATTGATGAAAATTAATGATATCATATATTTTGAGTGATAAATTTCTTGATGGATGGCCTGTGCTTTTGGGTTTGTGGACCATTGAGTCAAAATGGTCACATTGTGCATCATATTGAAGTGTAATTCATTCATACAACATCATGAATGAATTGAGGATAATTATGTTAAATAATAATGAAATATGAGTAATTTTGATAGTATTATAGTGATTGATAATTTTTTAACTAAAGTAGAATTTCTAAACAAAAATCACGCTTATTATGTCCTACTGATTTTATCATGTGTTCGATTTATGTCCGACTATATCCAAAACATCAGAAATTACATATACATAATTTTCATATATTATTAATACTATATAATAATTTTATTGGTTTATTAAATAATTTTAAATTAATATTAACCTCAATATAAATTTAAAACTGAAGACACACATTTTACGTCATACTAATCACCATATACTTCAGATTACGATATATATGATTTCTACATGTCACAATTGACCAATGTGCCATTTTTCAAAAGTACCAAACCATTTTGCAAATTTTTTTCCAATTTTGATTATGTCCTATTAAATTTATACAGAAATGTATTTCTATATTGAAAAAACATGTTGAGTGATATAAAAATTGAAAAAAAAATACTAAACACAAACATATCAAATAAATAAGATATACCATTATGAAGAAAATAATTAGTATATGATCCTGGAATTTTCTAGAGAAATAAATTGAATGTTATTAGGTAATTCTTTTTATTTATAATCCTTTTATTTGGGGATTGAGTCTGGGTGTATTTGGGTGACGTTTTTAAGAATCTTGGGATGATATGGGTTGTGCACGAGTTGCACACAGTTTTGAAAACCCATGAAAAAAATAACAATGAAGATAGTGGAGGATAGAATGGTTCGTGAATGTATTTCTTATACATGCACAATTAATACATACATTCAGAGTAAGATTATATAGTTGGCGCATAGTTTGGCCATACAATGTGACCTACTAGATGAAACTGTGTGCACGACCCAGATTATTCAGAAAAAAGGATTTAAAAAGACTCAAACCCACAAAACCTATATAATTCAATCATCGCCGGGAGTTGAAAATTTCTATATGTTTCCAAAACCATAAAAATGAATTCCATGAAAATCCAAACACCATATTTCGAGATCAAAATCTCAGATTAGAGATCCACTTTCCTCCTAGTATGTGGATTCCAATGCAATGCTTCTCCAATTTATTCACTTATCTTTTCTATATCTTCTCAGGAATGACCTACCACTTTTTCTTGGATATAAACCAATTATTTGAGCTCTATATGTAGAATTGTGTATCTGGAACTATTTTTTACAATATCTTGAGGCCTTTATCTTAATATGGTATTTAGGGATTTAGATACAGAGCATGATCGATGATGTTTTGCTGTTCAGATTCTCGGGATTTCTATTTGGATAACGTATGCCAATAAACTGAGGTTTGTGGTCAAAATCAAACTCCCATATTCATGATTTCTGATAGTTGAATGTAAGATTATGATTTCTATAATTTCATGATATATGATTTCTTAAGATGGAGTAATTAGGAATGTACAATTGAATTGAGTTCTTGCATTGGTTAATTGAGAATGGAATCATAGAACATTTGAAGAGGTTTACACAAATTGATATTTTAGATATTTTTGATTCATTGATATTTGGTAATTGAGATATTTAATTGATTGTGATAATATAATAAATTAGGGGGAATTAAATATGGTATTATGTTTGGCTATGTGAGACAATCAATTTTGAGAATTAATAATGTTCCAAGATGATTACCAAAGATAATTAATTTAGAGAATTATTTATGTGCCATGTTCTGATCTTTGATAATTAATTATGAGAATTAATTATGACCTGTTTGATTTTGATATGTATAATTAATTATGGAATAAAAATTGTATTTATTGATAAGTTAATGGATGAATTGATTAATGGTTTATGTGGTTATTAAATTATTGTGTTAACTAATAGCCTTTGGAATGATTAAATAATCATTGAATTAGTAAATGAATAATGTGGGGAATTCTTGTGAATTAAAGAAAGATTAAATGGATGATTTATTTTTTGTTATAGACATGGTGTTCGAGACCGATTAGATGTGGGGACTTCGACCTGGAATTTCACCACAATAGTTATCCACGGTTGGGAATATGGGGGTCTAGAAATGGAGACCCACACCGAATGATATATAAAGTTATAGTAATTGATACCTATAGATAATGAGTTTTTGGGTGTTAGGCATGATGAACTATGTAACGCCCTGACCCCAGCTACCCAGAGTCGGTGCATTAATTACATAACATTGGCATGATCACAAGAAAGATCAAATCTCGAAAGACCGATTAGTTTAGTAGCCTTGGAAACACTAGATATATTCATAAGTTTTACATTACATCATAAAATGAAAAACTACTACAACAACATAATGTTTCCAACGTCCACACTATAAACCCATAATATCCCTGCAAGTCAATCATAATTTACTTCTTCACTACCTGGGAAAAATAAAACATAAAAAAGGGGTGAGCTCAAATGCCCAGTAAGGATACCAATATAGCGGAAACTTTCATAAATATGAATAAACATTTAAGGCAATGAATTACTAAAACAAAAGCCTTTTAAAAATTGAACTTCAACATAGTATGGCAAAAGTAAAATGAAATAATTCCATTTACTTGTTCACATGGATATTCTACTAATCGAATAATCACATGCAATATCAATAACCACTTTCATAATGTTGGAATGCATAATGCCAAACGTTAATTTCATTGTCTAGGCCTCATCCCAAGACCTAGGGGTTACTTCTAACCGGAACCCAACCCGGAGTGCCTCTAATAACCGGACACCAACCCGGAGTGCCTCTAATAACCGGACACCAACCCGGAGTGCCTCTAATAACCGGACACCAACCCGGAGGGCATACTTTTACCAGTCCCTAACCTGGAGGGCTTACTTTAACCAGTCCCCAACCTGGAGGGCTTACTTTTACCGGTCCCCAACCCGGAACATACTTGTTTAGCACATTCATCTGAACAAAAGTTTGAAATATAACATAAACATTCGGATTAAAACTAGCATACGAAATGTCAATAGTTTCACCATAAACTATGAATGGTATAAAATAGCACATCCACAGTCAAACATATCACAAAACCTTCAATACAATATAGAAGTTTTGTATTATAATAAATCAACTTCAAATAAGCGTAAAATCCATTAAAGTATGTTGACATAGATGAAATCAAAACACTTTTTAGAGAAATATCTCTTTCTATTTTTGAAATCATTTAAGAGCCATATAAAATAAAACATTTTCTTGAAAATATTCTTGTAAGCTTGTAAGGAAAGCTTTGACGATCTTATAACGGCGGAAAATAACCGCACCCGCCGTATAAGTAAAAAAAACATTCTTATCTTAATTCTGTCGAAAAGGTTAAAAAGGAACTTGTTTTGAAAACGACGGAAAGATTCCTTTATAAACATATTACAAAAAGTTAAACAAGGGTATAAATGAATTTAACCCATATTCTTGTAAATAATAAATATGTTTTGAAATACATTTCGAAGAAACATGGATGTGGATGATAAAGAAATCCCAGTAGATTATTACGTATAAACAACCTCGGATAATGAAGAGATTGTGAAATAACCCTTACCTTGTACTTTTCCTTGGTTGGGGTAGGTTAACCACCTGTATAATGGTGAAATAATTGTTATTAAATTATACAAGAATCATATATATTAATATGATATCATATATGATCTTTTAACATTGATTTGTTAATAATATCTTAGAATTATCGTCGTTTCGGGTGTTAACTTACTCATTTTCTTTTATATGTTTTGTTACATAAGTCATGTTTGTTGTATATTATTCATATCCAGAATGATATCAAGTCCTTAAACATCATTTTTAAATCATTAAATGATAATTATACTTGAATGGATACGATGGAGAATGAATCTCATCGCGTTCATGGAGACGGTAGTCCGTACGTACGCACGAACGCTACTTCCATTTAATTTTTATTTTAAAAGAATCGAATCCAAATGATACATAGGTATATTACTATTCCAGTATAATATAATATTTTATATATGTTACTTAAGTTCATTAACACCATCCTTTATACGTTCCAAGTGTGGTATGAACGAGTCATGTCATTTTAAGGGGGCGGTAGTCCGCACTTCCTCAAATGAAATTATCGTATGTATATACAACATGAAACGAATAATGGTATGAAATAAAATGGAATTACAGAAGATTATATATAAAATATATATCATTAATATCATATTTAATTACAGTTCCATCATAATGGCCACCATGAGAGGTGGTAAGATGTATTTGAACAATCATCGTTTCGTGAGGCGTTAGTTTGCCATCCACAGAAACATTATGTTCATCATCCATTAGATGGAGTTGTGTGTATGTGTAGTTTGAATCCTTCTTATAACAACATCCTAGTATATTGAGGATACTGGTGTTGTTACAAAAGAAAGGAAATAAAAAGATTTATGGGGTTGGAGAAGCAAAATAAATGAAAATAATTTAAGAGAAATCGTTACCTTTAATTTAGGTAACTCACTTTGGTTGGAACCAAAGGACTTCTTGAAATGCTTTCTTCCTAAGGGGAAGCTTCAAGGAGGAGGAGAGGGATGTGGGGAGCTTAGTTTGGCAGAGTTTGGACGAGCCAAGTGGCTTGAGAGGTGTGAAGAAATGAGAAGGAGGAGTGCCCTTTTATAAGAGGGGTGAGGGGCACCTTTGGAAAAGCTAGAAATATTAATTTATAATAAATTTATATTCGGTTTCTAATGGCTCAAAAGTTGACTATTCAAAGGTTAAGGTGGGGATAGGTCGAAAACCACTCAACCAATAGAATTTAGACAGGTTTGGGTACTTATATTAACCTTATCTTTTAGTATTAACTCTAAGTTAATTAGTTTCACTTTTACAATGTCTCTTTGTATTTTTATATAATATGGTTAATAAACTTACTATATTCATCCAAGCGACCCCCAAGTGGTCCATTAATGAGGAACATATCATAATATAAGTCTCTTGGCCGAACCTTAGATTTTTAGGAATTTAATATCAATTAATAATATAATATTTGTTTTAAGAACTCTTTTATGTCAATTTTCACACTATTCAATAGTTGTTTTTTGTGAAACTCCTAACAGATTGATTACTTCGAAAAAAGTCAATTAAATCAATCCTTATATATCATATTATCATAGAAAATTAGTTTAATTCATTAAAAGTTTCATATTATAATTATTTGGGTATTTATAAGATCAATTATTTTAATTTTTCACTATTTTAGTAATTACTGCATCATCATTGTGTCATAAATAAAATAAATTATTTAATGTCTAAAAATTATAAATATAATATAATTATGTAGGAAATCTTTTTATCTTTCTAATGAATATTTATAATCGAAAATCCAACATGTATAACCCTATGTAAAAATTGTTCTTCTAAAAGATGTAAGCTTATGCCATTTTTATTTTTATTTTAACTTTATTAATATAATGTGTCATTATCACTTACAAGTGGATCCATGGGGTCCCAAAATAGACCCAAAGATGCCCATGGTCGACCATGTATCAACCAATAGGTTTAAGACACGTTTTAGGGTAATTTAGTATTATTATAATATTATTATTTTTTAACCCTTATTTACCGGATTTACCCTTTAACCATGGTAAATAAAATATTTACCACAGTAACATTTCAAAATGTCTAAAAATAAAAGTTACCTATTTACACAATTTGAACATCCTGATTCCAAATATGGAATCCATTTTCCTAAATTCAAAACACAGAAGTGGCAGAAATTAATTTAAAATTAATTCCCATTGTCAAAACAAAAAGCGTGTTTTTAAGAGATAATAACTATCAAAAGATTGACACTTGTTTATGTTCGGTTTAATTGTAAAATTATGTCCAATGACCAACATTATATTAAATGGTAAAAATATATTCTAAATATACTTTAAAACCACTAAAATTCATAATTTATCACTATTAATTATTTTGATTAAAAAAGTTGTTTTTAATTAAAATTTAGAAATTTTCACTATTCATCAAAATATGAAAGTTATCCGAAATGTACCAAAATTTCACCCTAGGCTAATTTCGATATTCTGAATCCAAAAATGAAGTCCATTTTGAAATATAAAATATATATGATTTCAAAAATTAGGTATTACTATTCACAACGGCTAGTTTAATCGGTTGTGGTGTGTGTTAAAACTCGAAGTTGCGTATAACACACGCTACTGTATTATTCAAAGGAAAGCGTACCGTGGAAGTTTGGGATGTTTCATTCTAAATTTTTTTGATGTCCCCATTTAGTCAATATGTTTAAAATATTTTATTTAAAAAGGGTTCACTATTAAAAGTTGATAAAAGTGCAATACTGAAAATGAATTTGTTCTTGCATTATATCAAAGAAACTCATAATATGGATTCTAAAATTATAAGGATTATATAAAGTTTAAAATTTAGATAATACTATTCATAACCGCTTTTGAATGGCTTATTTTTGTAAGTCATGGTGTGATTGAACTCGGTGTTGCGTGTAGTGCAAGTTATTTAATTATTTTGAAGAAATAACACACTATGAAATCTTGGGGTGTTACATTCTCCCCTCCTTCAATAAATTGCGTCCTCGCAATTTGAAATTGTTCTTCAAAAATAAAAGGTTGAAAATAGAAAATATATTTGTGGGAAAACCCACATCGGAAATTGGGTTACTAAAATTTAGTCTTAATATGAGGAAAAGAGAAATGAAAGGGTCACCACCAAATTATGATCTCGATTAGGAGAACATTGGTTGCAATTAGAGACATATAATTGGAGGGAAAACGTAAATATTTATAGGTAGTGATTGAGGTCATCAATCACAAACAAGTGTAAAATTGAGGTCCTTAAACTCATCAATCTATGATGATTTGAAATACCATCGGTTCAACAAAACATAGGGTATTGGGATAACACATTTTTGAAGTTTCAAAATATCTTAGTTGAAATCCCACATCGAAAAATGAA
This sequence comes from Viscum album, assembly GCA_963277665.1. Taxonomy (NCBI): domain Eukaryota; kingdom Viridiplantae; phylum Streptophyta; class Magnoliopsida; order Santalales; family Viscaceae; genus Viscum; species Viscum album. The sequence goes on from OY728121.1 coordinate 45,572,759, forward strand.
TTAATGAGGCCTCTATTTAAAATAAAGAGTGGAAAGTATGAAGATTACCGAAAATAACACATACTAGGGTTCCATGTAGGAAAATATGGATATGGAGGAGAAATCTAACCATCAATTATCTGATGGAGAGTGGTAGAGAACATGGCTATGAAAAGGCCAACAATCCTAAAGCCATAAATTAGTGATGATTTAAGGTACCATCTAGGACAACATTTTTGTTCTAAGTTCCTTTTATTAATTTTGAGGAATTTATTTATGAGTTTGTCTAAGATCATAAGGAGATATACTTACTTTATAATTAGAGTTTTATCTAATAATAAATTTCTACCACAAACTCATCTTTCACTCTAAGAGATAATAGAACGTAAAAAAAAAATTTATACAGGGTTCCAAAATGAATGAATTTATAATTCATATACCAGATCTTTTAATAAAAACTAAATTATTTAATCCAGGACATCTCGTGGGCCAGTGGTAGGTGATACACCCTTGTCGCCCTTCAGTTGCGGGTTCAAGTCTCGCAGCCTTGCCGGACGCGACGGGTTACCGCCCATCCTCCGGGTTTTCCTTTTATGGTAATCCAAAATAATCCAAACTAGAACTATCCAAAATATTTCTATCCAGACTCACAGTCCAACATTTATAAGTAAGGTAAACATAATGTAGAACCTTTTTACCCCGTAATATCATATGAATACCTTCATCATGTATTCTTTTAATACACTGAAACATCCTGAATTACCATATTCCTTATTGATTACATTCATGCTCCCTTATTCCATATAGAAAGCTGGATATACTTCATTAATCCAAAAATGTTTTAAACCCCAAAAATGATGGAATATACAAATCATTAATCAGTTCGAAGGTAGTCAAGAATATCCAATATAATTTATCCAAAACAATCATGTATTATTCCAAAATCACTACTTCGGTATCAGAACTATATTATGGTTTATCATTCTCTCAACCATATATTTTCCAAAAATTTATCCTGCTATTGAGTCACTTTTCTTTGTTCCACATAATCTCAAGTCCTTAATGAAATAGTACTGTAGTACAATCCTTATATACTCCATAATTATTATAACAAGTACATTGTTGATACAACACTCAATTGACATAATCAACATAAGAACTCTAATCATTCCTCCTCATCTGTGGTAGTATCATAACTTGATTATTATCCAATAGCATCATTTGCGGCATAGTCTGATGACTGGGACATAGGTTCGCATAGTGTCCAAACTCCTTGCAAATGAAGCATTGTACATTTGAGACCATTTTCTCACCCTTGCAGTCACGTACTTTGTGCCCTTTTCCTCCACACTTATAACAAACTCTCATTCCTTTCAGGCAAGTTCCAGGGTGTTTCTTTCCACAGTTACCACATATGGGAAAATTATTCTTTTCCCTCTTCCCTTTATCCATCTTTCTCTCTTCCAGCCTTTTCTTCTCTTGCTTCCCTTCAAAGGCATAGGACTCAGTAAACTCTTTACTTATCATATCAACACATGATATTATTTCTTCATATGATGATAATACATGGGTGACTATTTCTCTTATAAATTCTAGCTTAACACCATGAAAGATATGATCCTTCCTTCTCTTTGAATCATGTGTATTTCTGGAGTTCTCATTCCTTCTACTGGGCGCCATTTCTAAACAATGGAATAAACTAGATCAGTTTATGAATCAAAATACATAATCCCATACTTATAAAACACTTGACATAAATTGAACAATTTATGGATATAATCCATAATCATAAGAATGTTTTCTTTGAGGAAGTATATACTCATAATCCCTTCAAAATGATTTGTAAAGAAAATGAGTGTTATCCTAAGCATATCCCCCGGGAGTGTCGTAACCAAGAGTGCAGCAAGGCCCGTTGTCGTGCACCAGTTCCCGTTCGAGTCTAGCTCAAAGCGGTGTTTTCGGGTTTTACCCCTAGGTACATCTGTGCCAGAGCCGCCTCTACCTGCTCGTATCCAGACAGGGATGTATTGCTCGGAAAACTCACAAAATCTCTACAATACCAAAATTCTAGGAAGTTCTTCTATACTAATCCTCAAAGTTCATCTTAGGTCTATGTGCTCTAATCAGAGTTTATCTAAATCTAGCTTCCAAGGTTTGTACTAAACTTCCTCTGATACCAACTGTAACGCCCCGACCCCAGCTACCCAGAGTCGGTGCATTAATTACATAACATTGGCATGATCACAAGAAAGATAAAATCCCGAAAGACCGATTAGTTTAGTAGCCTTGGAAACACTAGATATATTCATAAGTTTTACATTACATCATAAAATGAAAAACTACTACAACAACATAATGTTTCCAACTTCCACACTATAAACCCATAATATCCCTACAAGTCAATCATAATTTACTTCTTCACTACCTGGGAAAAATAAAACATAAAAAAGGGGTGAGCTCAAATGCCCAGTAAGGATACCAATATAGTGGAAACTTTCATAAATATGAATAAACATTTAAGGCAATGAATTACTAAAACAAAAGCCTTTTAAAAATTGAACTTCAACATAGTATGGCAAAAGTAAAATTAAATAATTCCATTTACTTGTTCACATGGATATTCTACTAATCGAATAATCACATGCAATATCAATAACCACTTTCATAATGTTGGAATGCATAATGCCAAACGTTAATTTCATTGTCTAGGCCTCATCCCAAGACCTAGGGGTTACTTCTAACCGGAACCCAACCCGGAGTGCCTCTAATAACCGGACACCAACCCGGAGTGCCTCTAATAACCGGAAACCAACCCAGAGTGCCTCTAATAACCGGACACCAACCCGGAGGGCATACTTTTACCAGTCCCTAACCTGGAGGGCTTACTTTAACCAGTCCCCAACCTGGAGGGCTTACTTTTACCGGTCCCCAACCCGGAACATACTTGTTTAGCACATTCATCTGAAGAAAAGTTTGAAATATAACATAAACATTCGGATTAAAACTAGCATACGAAATGTCAATAGTTTCACCATAAACTATGAATGGTATAAAATAGCACATCCACAGTCAAACATATCACAAAACCTTCAATACAATATAGAAGTTTTGTATTATAATAAATCAACTTCAAATAAGCGTAAAATCCATTATAGGATGTTGACATAGATGAAATCAAAACACTTTTTAGAGAAATATCTCTTTCTATTTTTGAAATCATTTAAGAGCCATATAAAATAAAACATTTTCTTGAAAATATTCTTGTAAGCTTGTAAGGAAAGCTTTGACGATTTTATAACGGCGGAAAATAACCGCACCCGCCGTATAAGTAAAAAAAACATTCTTATCTTAATTCTGTCGAAAAGGTTAAAAAGGAACTTGTTTTGAAAACGACGGAAAGATTCCTTTATAAACATATTACAAAAAGTTAAACAAGGGTATAAATGAATTTAACCCATATTCTTGTAAATAATAAATATGTTTTGAAATACATTTCGAAGAAACATGGATGTGGATGATAAAGAAATCCCAGTAGATTATTACGTATAAACAACCTCGGATAATGAAGAGATTGTGAAATAACCCTTACCTTGTACTTTTCCTTGGTTGGGGTAGGATAACCTCCTGTATAATGGTGAAATAATTGTTATTAAATTATACAAGAATAATATATATTAATATGATATCATATATGATCTTTTAACATTGATTTGTTAATAATATCTTAGAATTATCGTCGTTTCGGGTGTTAACTTACTCATTTTCTTTTATATGTTTTGTTACATAAGTCATGTTTGTTTTATCTTATTCATATCCAGAATGATATCAAGTCCTTAAACATCATTTTTAAATCATTAAATGATAATTAAACTTGAATGGATACGATGGAGAATGAATCTCATCGCGTTCGTGGAGACGGTAGTCCGTACGTACGCACGAACGCTACTTCCATTTAATTTTTATTTTAAAAGAATCGAATCCAAATGATACATAGGTATATTACTATTCCAGTATAATATAATATTTTATATATGTTACTTAAGTTCATTAACACCATCCTTTATACGTTCCAAGTGTGGTATGAACGAGTCATGTCATTTTAAGGGGGCGGTAGTCCGCACTTCCTCAAATGAAATTATCGTATGTATATACAACATGAAACGAATAATGGTATGAAATAAAATGGAATTACAGAAGATTATATATAAAATATATATCATTAATATCATATTTAATTACAGTTCCATCATAATGGCCACCATGAGAGGTGGTAAGATGTATTTGAACAATCATCGTTTCGTGAGGCGTTAGTTTGCCATCCACAGAAACATTATGTTCATCATCCATTAGATGGAGTTGTGTGTATGTGTAGTTTGAATCCTTCTTATAACAACATCCTAGTATATTGAGGATACTGGTGTTGTTACAAAAGAAAGGAAATAAAAAGATTTATGGGGTTGGAGAAGCAAAATAAATGAAAATAATTTAAGAGAAATCGTTACCTTTAATTTAGGTAACTCACTTTGGTTGGAACCAAAGGACTTCTTGAAATGCTTTCTTCCTAAGGGGAAGCTTCAAGGAGGAGGAGAGGGATGTGGGGAGCTTAGTTGGGCAGAGTTTGGACGAGCCAAGTGGCTTTAGGGGTGTGAATAAATGAGAAGGAGGAGTGCCCTTTTATAAGAGGGGTGAGGGGCACCTTTGGAAAAGCTAGAAATATTAATTTATAATAAATTCATATTCGGTTTCTAATGGCTCCAAAGTTGACTATTCAACGGTTAAGGTGGGGATAGGTCGAAAACCACTCAACCAATAGAATTTAGACAGGTTTGGGTACTTATATTAACCTTATCTTTAAGTATTAACTCTAAGTTAATTAGTTTTACTTTTACAATGTCTCTTTGTATTTTTATATAATATGGTTAATAAACTTACTATATTCATCCAAGCGACCCCCAAGTGGTCCATTAATGAGGAACCTATCATAATATAAGTCTCTTGGCCGAACCTTAGATTTTTAGGAATTTAATATCAATTAATAATATAATATTTGTTTTAAGAACTCTTTTATGTCAATTTTGACACTATTCAATAGTTGATTTTTGTGAAACTCCTAACAGATTGATTACTTAGAACAAAGTAAATTAAATCAATCCTAATATATCATATTATCATAGAAAATTAGTTTAATTCATTAAAAGTTTCATATTATAATTATTTGGGTATTTATAAGATCAATTATTTTAATTTTTCACTATTTTAGTAATTACTGCATCATCATTGTGTCATAAATAAAATAAATTATTTAATGTCTAAAAATTATAAATAAAATATAATTATGTATGAAATCTTTTTATCTTTCTAATGAATATTTATAATCGAAAATCCAACATGTACAACCCTATGTAAAAATTATTCTTCTAAAAGATGTAAGCTTATGCCATTTTTATTTTTATTTTAACTTTATTAATATAATGTGTCATTATCACTTACAAGTGGATCCATGGGGTCCCAAAATAGACCCAAAGATGCCCATGGTCGACCATGTATCAACCAATAGGTTTAAGACACGTTTTAGGGTAATTTAGTATTATTATAATATCATTTTTTTAACCCTTATTTACCGGATTTACCCTTTAACCATGGTAAATAAAATATTTACCACAGTAACTTTTCAAAATGTCTAAAAATAAAAGTTACCTATTTACACAATTTGAACATCCTGATTCCAAATATGGAATCCATTTTCCTAAATTCAAAACACAGAAGTGGCAGAAATTAATTTAAAATTAATTCCCACTGTCAAAACAAAAAGCGTGTTTTTAAGAGATAATAACTATCAAAAGATTGACACTTGTTTATGTTCGGTTTAATTGTAAAATTATGTACAATGACCAACATTATATTAAATGGTAAAAATATATTCTAAATATACTTTAAAACCACTAAAATTCATAATTTATCACTATTAATTATTTTGATTAAAAAAGTTGTTTTTAATTAAAATTTAGAAATTTTCACTATTCATCAAAATATGAAAGTTATCCGAAATGTACCAAAATTTCACCCTAGGCTAATTTCGATATTCTGAATCCAAAAATGAAGTCCATTTTGAAATATAAAATATATATGATTTCAAAAATTAGGTATTACTATTCACAACGGCTAGTTTAATCGGTTGTGGTGTGTGTTAAAACTCGAAGTTGGGTATAACACACGCTACTGTATTATTCAAAGGAAAGCGTACCGTGGAAGCTTGGGATGTTTCATTCTAAATTTTTTTGATGTCCCCATTTAGTCAATATGTTTAAAATATTGTATTTAAAAAGGGTTCACTATTAAAAGTTGATAAAAGTGCAATACTGAAAATGAATTTGTTCTTGCATTATATCAAAGAAACTCATAATATGGATTCTAAAATTATAAGGATTATATAATGTTTAAAATTTAGATAATACTATTCATAACCGCTTTTGAATGGCTTATTTTTGTAAGTCATGGTGTGATTGAACTCGGTGTTGCGTGTAGTGCAAGTTATTTAATTATTTTGAAGAAATAACACACTATTAAATCTTGGGGTGTTACAAACTACATCGAATAAATGATAATAATGAATGATTATTTAAAAGATATTTTATGGTGTTAGTCTTGGTGACATACATAGAATGAATGAAAATATTGAATGGAAATTCAATTGGAACACATGATTTGAATGTGGGACTAATGTGAAATAATAATTTTTAAATGGAAGTGCGATAAATGATTAAATTATGAATTGGATTTATTACTTTATAATAATGCATGCACTATATTTTTATTGGACTCATTTTAGAAACTGTTGGTGGTGTCCCACTAGTTATACTAACATCCTATTCGGACTGTTTGATAAGCACCTGATTAGTCATTTTTTTTGAATGACATGATAAGGGAAATACCCTAGGGTAAGATGTTGTTTGGGATTGGAGCATGAGGGAGGGAATTTTTTTTCATTCACGACCCATTTAGGAGTCATCATGTCATTAATTTTAGATTCATTATAGACACTTGAAACATTCATATTCAAATAATGATTTACCTTTCTTCTATGTATTGCATTTGTTGGTTTTTAATATAATATTTCATGGCGTTTTCATGGTTATTTATACATTTTCTATTTTGGTTATTGTTGTTTTCATCCATTGGTGTTTTATTTGGATAAAATAGTATATAGTATACACAAGAATACCTTTCCAAATTCTTGTTTCTAGTAATAACCCTCTGGAATATGGGGAGGTGTGCTTGATGTCATGTGACCAACCAGATAAGGACATTGCTTGGAGGTACCTTGGTTGGGATGTCACAAAGTTGTATCAAAAGACTTTTCTTTTCATTCATATTCCTTTTTCATACAATTTTGGTAAATGATGAAAGGTGAATATGAATGGTTGAGTCTGGGTAATGAGAACATTCATGGGATTTTAAACCCATGTATGGGGGAGAATCTGAGTAATCAGTGTTGGAATGTAGTGATAGGTGTTTTCTATTACAATTGAAAATATTTTCACCTTGGGTGATTAACATGTGGTGTGGTTTGATATTTTTTTTAAAGATGCCGATTTTTGAGTCTTTTGATAAAGAGGCATGATACATGGGTCTTCATTAATCATTCATGGAACTCAGGGATATTTTTACATGAATCATTCAAGGTAGCCACTGGAAGATGGGTTATGGGTATGTTGTTGAACATGAACTATATTTACATATTATTATATTAAAATAGTTATTGAAAATGATAATAAATCGGTGTCTAATGAGAATATTCACTAGTGAATTGATTATCATATATTAATAAATTTATCAGTTAATTATCTTGAGAGAATGTGATTAATTAATGGATGAATTAATTAGTGATAATTAATGTACCTTTGTTAACCAAGTCATAGGAGTAGGATGATTACGGGTAGTGATAAGTCCTCGGTGTCAACTGTTTGGAAATTAAAAGGGGGAAATGACTTATGGAAACTAGTTGTGTTATTTCATCGTTTTATGTAATTGTTTTAAGGGTGAGATTTGATACCTAAGATATGATTTTGTCATTATAGAGATATGCCTCCACAAGTCTTGTTGCGGGAGATACCGAGGGTATGTCCATTAATGATCTTCTAAACAGGGAGGTTGATGCACTATTGGTGCATGCTAAGAATGAATGGGAATATTTCCCAAAGAAATTTTCCAGTTTCATGCAATTCATGGAGAGATACCCAGGGCATGTTCATGAAAGAATGTCTGAGTTGACAAGGCATTTTTAGTGGAATATGTAACACCCCAGGTAAAAAATGAATATTACATTTTAATATTTACCCATATTTGTGAATAAAATATTAATATTACTTTAAAGGGAATGCTAATCTCTATGGAGTACCCAATACGCGACAACGAGTTCCATTGAAATCTTACGTTGAAATCTAATAATAAAATAATATTATTTTAAATGGTAGTTAACACCTAGCCATTGTAATGGAGAGAATGAACAGAACTAACTACAAAATGATTATATATGTTTCTCAAATATGTTTACTCTTTACAATAAATGTTAGAGGATTAAAAATGCGAATTAATCCAATTTTAAGCGTAAACATTCTAATATTCATTAAAAGGTCGATTAACCGCCTTTTGATGGAGAACCTCTTTTAAATCCACTTTTTGACAATTTTATGTGTTATATATGACAAAATAAAATTCTTCTCTAGAATCGGGACATCAAAATTTACTTTGTGTAAATTTTTGGTATTTTTCCGATAATGTTCATTTTTAATGAATAGTGAAAAATGTTGTATTATAATTCAAAACAACTTTTTAATATAACTTATATATATGATTAGATTATCTTTTGAATTGGTTTTAAAGTTCAATTATAATATATTTTTACCATTTAATCAAATTGTGGTCATTGGAATTAATTTCATTTTAAAGTCAGACTTAAACTACTGTCAATCTTTTGATAATTATTATTTCATAAAAACATGCTATTTGATATGACAACGGAAATTAATAATTAAGTTAATAAATGCAACATATATTTTTTGAATTTTGTAAAATAGACTTCATTTTTGAATTCAGAATATCAAATATAGCTTAGGGTTATGTTTTGGTATTTTACTGAAGAACTTCAATTTTTGATTAATAGTGAAACCACTATGTGGTACTTATAAAATCTAATTTTCTGTTTAAATGAAATATTACCACCTCTGTGTTTTGAATTTCAAAAATCTGACATACATGGTTGTCATTAAGAAGTAAAATTTGGTTCAATGTATTAAAATAATTTTATGGTGAATAGTAACTTTTAAGTTTTTAAACACGATTAGAGGTAATTAGTGTAGTTTAAGGTTAAAATAATGTTTTAATAATATGAGATGAGATTGAGACATTTCCTACCCTTATTGGATGTATCATGGCCGACCAATACAATCCATGGGTCAACTTGGGGACCCCATGGAGCCACTTTGGAAGGAAAATGACATTATTATCTTTTTATTTAATGTAAAAGTAAAAATGACACAAACATGAGTTGTTTTACTAAAAAAATTAAATGGGGTTATATAAGTCATATTTTTTACTATAAATATTCATTATAAATATAAAATGATTTCCTACATCACGATAATTTTTTTATAATTTTTAGACATTAAATAAATGAATTTATTTATGACACCGTGATGATGCAGTGATTACCTCATAAATGAATGATTTAAATAAAATGAGAAGATAGGGTGAAATCTAAGTCTTACACTTGTCAAAAACCTATTGGATGGGTGGATTTCGAAACCTTATCACCTTATACTCAAAATATATCCTTTTGGGACCTTTAAAATCCGAATATCATTTTATAATAAAGTAATATTTTATAACACTCCAAGAGTGTCCCTCCTCTCCTCTTATAAAAGGACCTCACATCTACCACCTTACACACACATCTCAAGCCTTTGGAATGGCCACCCCATGCCCATTTCACCTCTAAACATCCCTCTATTACTCCTAGAAGCCTCACTTTGGGCAGAAGTCTTCCCAAGGAAGACTTTGAGCTCAAATGAAAAAGAGTTACCCGATTTTAAGGTAATGTATTCACTTGTGTTCTTTTGTTTTATTTTTTTTATCCAACCCCCTAAAATATTTTTATTCATTTATTTTGTAACAAATCCGGTATATTCAATATACTAGGTTGTTTTTATAATAATCATTCGAGCTACACTTACACACACTTACATCAAATGGTTAAACAACATACTGTTTCTGTGGATGGTGAATTTCTGCCTCACGAAATGATGATTGTTCATCACACATATAACACCTTCAAAGGTGCCCATTAAGATGTCTCTATATTTATATGTGATATATAATATGTTTATGTTTTACTCAATATTCTGTATTTTTCTTTTGTTGCATTCCTTTATGGTTTCCATTGTGGGTAAACACGATAATTTCTTTTTAGGAAGTGCGGACTTCCGCCCCCTCAAAGTGATTTGATACGTTAATACAATATGTGGTATGTATAAAGGATGGATTTAAAGTTATTATATATGATTTATGTTACATATAAATTATGAATATTATTCTGGAATTAAAATATACATACCTATCATTTGGTTTCAATTCCATTAATATGACATAGAATTGAAAGTAGCGTTCATGCGTACGTACGGCTTACAGTCTCCATGAACGGTGCATTTCATTTCTTGCCAATAAATGATTATGTAATATTATAAATAACTGTATATTATGGATATATATGATATATATGATATACAAATCATGAATATAATTCTGGATATAATGAACCTTTGACCACATGAACAACATGTAATTGTAAGAAGTCCACATTCGACTTAAGAACCAAATATCGACAAAACAAACATTATTAACTTAAATGATTACATAATGTTTATAACATGGAAATAAGTGATATAAAAATAATAATGAACTTGAAAAAGGTTCTTAATAAAGTGTAAATTAACTCATGTTTATTATTCAGGACGTTAAAGAACGATCGGGTCAAGTCGGACCCGAGGTAAGGGATCCTACCCCTCTCTTTCTTTTTAAGTACACTCTTTTATGTCATTCCTTTTAAGATCGTCATTATTATGATTGGGATTTTATTTTATATTACTCTTACTGTAATTTTTATGTTCATATGACGAGAGACCATATTCTCTCTCATGAATCGATTTTGGATGTTTTGAGTGGTGCCGTTAGGCTGCCGAATTTTCGTAAGAGATCTAACCTCTGTCTTTTTATTCAGGTACTCTCCTTTATGTCACTTCTTTTAAGATCCTATTTGTTATGTTTGGGGATGTTAGTTTATATTCTTCTTGATGTAAACATTATGTTAATATGACTAGAGACCCTATTTTATCTCATCAATCCATTTTTGTAAGTTTTAAGTGGCGCCGTTAGGCTGCCGAGTTTTCATAAGGGATTTTTCTTCTAGTTTTTATTCTCGTGAGATTTATGATACATTTGCCACAATTTGCATTGAGTGGTGTATGTACTTACCATTATTCTACTAATTCTGTAATATACTTTCATTTATGTTTATTTACACCAATGTTGTATTGTCCTTCTTTCACGGGGTGTATGTTTCAAAAGATACCCATGTCGGTAAGGGAACCTTTCACCCACCTTTTTTTAAAGACATATTTTGTTATATCTTTTAATTCACATAATATTTTGTTGGGATATGTTCTTATATATCTTTATTGATTTAAATTTTATGTCCAAGTGATGCGATACTTTTTTTATCTCCCATCAACTCATTTTATGAATTTTGTAGTGACGCCGTTAGGCTGTCAAATTTTTGCAAGGGAACTTTTAACCCAATTTTGATTCTTTGGGAAATGCTTGTAATCCATGAATATGTCATTATATGAATATGTGTGAATATGCTCTGATTGTTTTACACTTAATATCTACTTATATTTGGTGTATTAGTTTTTCACACATAATTATGTAATTGATTTATCCTTAATCCAAGGATACCGTCTTTGTATGGGAATTCGTCTCAATCTCCATTCACTGAGTCATATTTTGTTTTATACACAACCTTCTTTTATACGGTGTATAAACCCCTTTTACCTTTACATTTATCCAAAAGGAATATTTTTTATACGAAGCATTTTACTAAACGACAAAAGGGAATGTTATTGTCGTACGTATGCAGCGACAATGACTTCTCCGCCGCCGTGACAATTATTTGAGTTTAAGCTTCCTTTACAATCCATACATTCTTTTTAAAAGAAAAATAAATACCATGTTTTACTTTTATTTTATTTTTGTATTGAAAATGGTGTTCATAATGTTTTTATTATATCAATGTGTTGTATTGATATCTTGTGATTGAAATGTGGAAATGTTATGTTTCTTTTATGTATGTTTTATGTGATACGATTATGTTATGGTTCTTGGGTATTATTATGAAGACAGGTGGTTACATGATAAAATAAGGGCAGGTGATCCAGATATAGCTCTCCAATGCATTGGGTATCGCGAAGGGGCTAAACATTATGGTTTCTACGAAGAGATTTAGGGAATATATTGTGATGAGTATTCCAAACATAACCAAGAGTGTTACTCCCTACGTAATAATGTTATGAATGCCTCAAGTTACCATTATGACTTATGATTTCTATGATTTATTAATGATTTGATGAGGTATGTTAAAATGATTATGTCTTATGAGTAAAGTATGATTTTATACATCGACTAATGTTTTCTTTTCGTATTTTTATATCCCTTACTATGCTTTTTATGCTCATCCCATGTTTTTAAAATGTTTTTCCCAGGTCAAGGGAAAGTTGTATGATGTGATGATAGTGTTACGGAAGTGTCAAGAAAGAATCCATGTTTTATTTTAAATATGTTTCCATTTTTGGGAAAAGACGAATACTATCATTTATGTAACCACATTGTTTAAATGTGGAATGTAATTCATGATTTATGATATAATTCTATAAAACTCTAAACCTGAAAAGATCCTCAATGTGAATTATTCATTTAATTCAATATTATGTAAGGTTTAAGGCCGAGTCCTTATAGTTGGTATCAGAGGTTGGTTTAGATAACTTTATAGGTTGGGCTATTTTCTAAGCATAAGTGACATTACCATAATGGTTATGATTTCAGAAAGAGTCCTAGTTTTAGATAATGTGAATGAGTAAGTATATCTTAATTTTTATCTTCCTCATTAGTAAATGATGGTTTTGTTGATATACTCACACTGAAATTTCTGTTTTTAGTGAATGGATGGATCTAGAAGGAACCAAAGTGACAATAGGTTTGATGGAAATTGTGGTGGTTCTCTGATTCAGAGACTGAATTAAATGGGGGATTCAATGAGGAAACTCATGGTTGTTCTAAACCAACTATAATGGAGTCATGATCAACCACTTGAACCTTGGTATGTTCTGTAATGCATCATGTATGATCTGACCAAGCGATGTGGATGTTCAGGTAATAATTATAAAGGTAACCATTAGAGTTTATATGATCCTTACTTTTGATGTAATTATGGGTTATTATATGTTATGATGGAAAATTAAAGGCATGAGATAATCATGAGGTTAAAATATGTTATGATTATTTTTGAAGATTTTATCTCGTTTTGATGAATGTTTTAAAAATTATATAGTTTTGGAAAAAGGAAAACACGCAGACTATGTGACAACACGTCGCTTCGGACAAAGCTGTGGGAATCGAACCCACAACCAAATTGCGACTGGTATTTATCGCCTACCAGTAGACTACATTATGTTCCTGGTTAGTTTGACTAATTCTTTTTAGTTAGATTATTTTAGGAATCAAGATTATGTTTATTTTTGGTTATCTACGGAAATGATTAACATATCATGGAGGATATGTGATTAGGTTAATTACTTTTCAGTATGAGAATTTAAGAGCAACTGATGTTATATGGAGATAAAAGTTAATTTTACATTGGAAGACTATGTGATTAAATCCATAAAATATTTTCGTTTCAATCTTAGTTTGGTTTACTTTGAATAATTTTATGGACAATTTTTAATCGATTGGTCCTCGTTGAACTTTCGGTTTTGTTGGACAAATTTTGGAGATTAAGAATATATTTTCTTTCTATAAAGGGTTATCCTTTTCTGGATTATCTGATCATGTACTAACCTTTTTAGTTTTGGTTTTGGTTAAAGTCTAAAGACATGGGATGTATATAGTTATCTTTTTTTGATTAGGTGATTCTCAAGAAGTTTATTATAGTACTCTTAATGCGAACAAGTCTTCCTAAATACTCGTCTTTTGGAGAAAATATGAGTTGGATTTAGGAATCTAGTAAAATTTGAATGTCTACGTGACAAGTAATTATGTTTCATTATGATTTATTTATGCTCAAAAATAAATTCATCAATGATGAGTAACTTAAAAAAAAAATTTCTGTTAACTTTTCCTACTGGGGAATCAAATACTGTTTAACCCATCAGAAGTTTGTGATTTTCTTATGGTTAACTTTTTCCTAGAAATGTTTACTGTCACTCTCCCTTAGAACATGAACCTTTGTTTTTTCCTCTATATCAAAGTCTTACTACATGGAATCCTAGTATGGGTTAACTCGGGTGACATTTGTACTTCCCTTTATTTATTTTAATGTTATTATTTTACCGACTCTTGTTCTGATGTGGGACTTTCAAGGATGTTTCCAAGCCCAATTTTAAAATTGCGATGATGCAATTCCCAAAAGAGGGGAAGGATGTAACACCCCAGGTAAATAAAGAATATGACATTTTTATATTTTTCCATATTTGCGAATACAATACTAATATTACTTTAATGGGAACTCTAATCTCGATGGCGTACCTAATACGCGACAACGAGTTCCTTTGAAATCTTATGTTGCCCTCTAATAATAAAATAATATTATTTTAAATCTTAGTTAACACCTAGCCATTGTAATGGAGGTAATGAACAAAACTAACTAAAAAATGACTATATATGTTTGTCAAATATTTTTACTCTTTACAATAAATGTTAGAGGATTAAAAATGCGAATGAATCCAATTTTAAGCGTAAACATTCTAATATTCATTAAATGGTCGATTAACTGCCTTTTGATGGTGAACCTCTTTTAAATCTACATTTTTACAATTTTATGTGTTATATTTGTCAAAATCAAACACTTTTCAGAATTGAGACTTCAAAATTTTCTTTGTGTAAATTTATGGTTTTTTTCCGATAAAGTTCATTTCTTCATGAATAGTGAAAAATGTTGTATTTTAATTCCAAACCACTTTTTAATATAATTTATTTATATGACTAGATTATATTTTTAATTTGTTTTAAAGTTAAATTAGAATATACTTTTACCATTTAATAAAATTGTGGTCATTGGAATTAATTTCACTTTAATGTCGGACTTAAACTAGTGTCCATCATTTGATACTTATTGTTTAATAAAAACACACTATTTGCTATGACAATGGGAATTAATTATTAAATTAATTAATGCAACTTATATTTTTTGAATTTAGTAAAATAGACTTCATTTTTGAATACAGAATATCAAATATAGCTTAGGGTGGAGTTTTGGTATTTTTCTGAAGAACTTCAATTTTTGAGGAATAGTGAAACCACTAAGTGGTAATTATAAAAACTGATTTTCTGTTTAAATGAAATTTTACCACCTCTGTGTTTTGAATTTCAAAAATCCGACATAAATGTTTGTAATTAAAATGTAAAATGTGTTTCAATGGAATTAAAATAATATTTTGGTGAATAGTAATTTGAATGTTTTTAATCGCGATAAGAGGTAATTAGTGTAGTTTAAGGTAAAAATAATATTTTAATAATATGAGATGAGCTGGACACATGTCCTACCCTTATTGGATGTGTCATGACCTACCAATAAAATCCATGGGTCAACTTGGGGACCCCTGGAGCCACATTAAAAGGAAAATGTCATTATTATCTTTTTATTTAATGTAAAAGTAAAAATGACACAGACATGAGTTGTTTTACTAAAACAATTATTAAATGGGGTTATATAAGTCATATTTTTTACTATAAATATTCATTATAAATATAAAAAGATTTTATATATCATGATGATTTTTTATAAGTTTTAGACATTATATAAATTAATTTATTTATGACACCGTGATGATGCAGTGATTACCTCATAAATGAACAATTTAAATAAAATGATAAGATAGGGTGAAATCTAAATCGTACACTTGTCACAAACCTATTGGATCGATGTATATCGAAACCTTATCACTTTATCATTGAAATATATCCTTTTGGGACTTTTAAAATCTGAAAATCATTTTATAATAATGTAATATTTTATAACATTCCAAGAGTGTCCCTCCTCTCCTCTTATAAATGGCCCCCACCTCTACCACCTTACACACACATCTCAAGCCTTTGGCTCGGCCAACCCCTGCCCATTTCACCTCTACAAATCCCTCTATTACTCCTAGAATCATCAATTTTGGCAGAATGCTTCCCAAGGAATCCTTTGAGCTCAAATCAAAAAGAGTTACCCGATTTTAAGGTAATGTATTCACTTGTGTTCTTTTGTTTTATTTTGCTTCTCCAACACCATAAACTATTTTTATTCATTTCTTTTGTAACAAATACAGTATATTCAATATAATAGGATTTTTTTATAAGAATAATTCGAGCTACACTTACACACACCTACATCAAATGGTTAAAGAACATATTGTTTCTGTGGATGGTGAATTTCTACCTCACGAAACGATAATTGTTCAACACTCATATAAAACCTTAAAAGGTGTCCATTAAGATGTCACTATATTTATATATGATATATAATATTTTTATGTTTTACTCGAGCTTCTGTATTTCTCTTTTGTGGCATATCATTATGGTTTCTATTGTGGGTAAACACGATAATTTCATTTTAGGAAGTGCGGACTACCGCCCCCTGAATGTGAATTGATTCATTAATGCCATATCTGGGATGTATAAAGGATGGATTTAAAGTTATTATATATGATTTATGTTACATATAAATGATGAATATAACTCTGGAATTAAAATATACATACCTCTAATTTGGTTTTAATTCCATTAATATGACATAGAAATGAAAGTAGCGTTCATGCGTACTTACGGCTTACCGTCTCCATTAACGATGCATTTCATTTCTTACATCTAAATGATTATGTAATATTATAAATACATGTATATTATGTATATATATAATATATATTATATCAAAATCATGAATATCATTCTGGATATAATGAAACTTTGACCACACGAACAACATGTAATTGGAAGAAGTCCACTTTCGACTTAAGAACCAAATATCGACAAAACAAACATCATTAACATAAATGATTAAATATTGTTCATAACATGGAAATAAGTGATATAAAAGAAATAATGAACATGAAAAAGGTTCTTAAGAAAGTGTAATTTAACTCAAGTTTGTTATTTAGGACGTTAATGAACGATCGAGTCAAGTCGGACCCAAGGTAAGGAATCCTACCCCTCTCTTTCTTTTTAAAAACACACATTTATGTCATTCATTTTATGCTCATATCTATTGTGATTGGGATGTTCTTTTATATTACACTTACTGTAATATTTATTTTCATATGATGAGAGACCCTATTCTCTCTCATCAATCCATTTTGGATGTTTTGAGTGGTGCCATTAGGCTGCCGAATTTTCGTAACAGATATAACCTTTTTATTTCTTTTCATGAACTATCATTTATGTCACTTCTTTTAAGATCCTCTTTGTTATGTTGGGGATGTTCTTTTATATTCCTCTTTCTGTAAACAGTTTTTTAATATGATGAGAGACACTATTTGATCTCATCAATCCATTTTTGTACGTTTTATGTGGTGTCGTTAGCTGCAGAGTTTTCATAAGGGATTTTTCATCTCACGTTTATTCCCGTGAAATTTATGCTACAATTGCCAGAATTTCCATTGAGTGATGTATGAACTACCCATTATTCTACTCATTGTGTAATATACTTTCATTTATGATTATTTACATCAATTTTTCATTATCCTTCTTTCAAAGGGTATATGTTTCGAAAGATACCCATGTCGGTAAGGGAACCTTTCACCCACGTTTTTTAATCCTTATTTTGTTATGCCTTTTAACTCACATTATATTATGTTGGGATATGTTATTATATATCCTTATTGATTTAAATTTTATGTCCAAGTGATGAGATGCTCTTTTTATCTCTCATCAACTCATTTTCTGAATTTTTTAGTGATGTCGTTAGGCTGTCAAATTTTTCCAAGGGAACTTCTTAACCCAATTTTGATTCTTTAGGATAAGATTGTACTCCTTAAATATGTTGTTCTATGAATATGTGTGAATATCCTCTTATTGTTTTACACTTAATATCCACTTATATTTGGTGTATTAGTTTGTCACACATAATTATGAAATTGATTTATCCTTAATCCAATGATTCCGTATTTGTATGGGACTTCTTCTCAATCTCCATTCATTGAGGCATTTTTTTTTGTACACAACCTTCTTTTATACAGTGTATAAACACCTTTGACTTTTACATTTATTCGAATGAAATCTTTTTTATACGAAGCATTTTACTAAATGACAAAAGGGAATGTTTTTGTCGTACGTATACGGTGACAACAACTTCTCCGTCGCAATGACCATTATTTGAGTTTCGGATTCCACTGAAAGACATAAATTATTTTTAAAAGAAAAATAAATACCATTTTTTACTTTTCTTTTATTTTGGTATTGAAAATAGTGTTCATAATGTCTTTATTATATCAATGTGTTGCATTGATATCTTGTGATTGAAATGAGGAAATGTTATGTTTCCTTTATGAATGTTTTATGTGATACGATTATGTTATGGTTCTTGGGAATTATTATGAAGACATGTGGTTCCGTGATAAACTAAGGGTGGGTGAGCCCGATATATATCTCCAATGCATTGGGTAATGCGAAGGGGATAAACGTTAAGGTTTATCGGAAGATATTTATGGAATATACTCTGATGGGTATTCCAAACGTAACCAAGAGGGTTACTCCCTACATAAGAATGTTATGAATGCCTAAAGTTACCTTTATGCCTTATTATTTATATGATTTTTTAATGATTTGATGAGGTATGTTAAAATGATTATGTTTTATGAGTAAATTATGATTTTATACATGGACTAATGTTTTCTTTTCATACATTTATATCCCTTACTGAGCATTTTATGCTCATACCACGTTTTTGAAATGTTTTTCCTAGGTCAAGGGAAAGGTGCATGATATGATTATAGTGTTAAGTAATTGTCAAGAAACAATCCATGTTTTATTTTAAATTTGTTTCTGTTGATGGGAAAAGATGAATACTATCATTTATGTAACCACTTTGTTTAAATGTGGAATGTAACTCATGATTTATGATCTAATTCTCTAAAACTCTAAACCTGAAAAGATCCTCAATGAGAATTATTCATTTAATTCAATATTAAGTAAGTTTTAAGGCTGGGGACTTATAGAATCACCCTCCAACATTTACTAGAGATGGTGGGCCTGAGGGAGGTGAAATAGATATTGAATCCCTAGAGACTATAAATGAAAATCCGGATACTCTCGGTGAGTTGGATGCTTATATGCTACAGGGATTAGTAATGTGTTGGTGGTACATTCAGGTACGATCTAGATAGAATGATGATATGTTATGGAATGACTTTTTAGAATAGTTAATATGGAACTTCTATCAAGAAACTATGAGGCAAGGGAAGGCATTACAGTTTATGCGTCTGCCACAAGGATGCTTGTTCATAATAGATTTTACATTAAATAAAACAGATTAACAACATTTTTTCTCAACATTAGTTGTATATGTAGCTTCTTTAGCAAAACGATTTCATAACATAATAATTCTTGAAATTATGCTTGAGGTGAATAATATTATTCTGATGAAATTATTCGAAGTGGATCATAAGTCTCTCATTTTAGAGGGGATCATGATTTATGCTTCTAGTATAGTATATGTTCTGGTATGATTATAGAGTGGGCCTTCCTAAAGTAGTAAGCACGTCTCGATAATCCTTGTCAGGATAGTTCGATGTGAGGTTGAGAGACAAGAGAAATAGTTGCACTAGATCATTCTCATGTTCTTTTCCACCAGATCGGTAGGCAGGTGCACTATCGTACACATTTTTCTTGACCACCAATGGAGTTCCAATTTTGTATTATAAGGGGGAATCTACTGATAATCTATAGGAATCAGTGGCTGGCTGGTGCTAAGGGATAATCTGCTCAAATTATGATTATGCAAAGAGGTCCTTCAAGAACATATAATATTTAATGTTTTAGTTCTATTGGAAGATGCATTTCATTTAATGGAAGTGTTGTTTTACGGTATGAGAACATTTATCAGTAGTGTGGTGGTACATAGGCGAGTCAGATAATGCCAGTGAGAATAGGGGAAGGATAGTTACATTTCATGCCACCTACACTTGTGTAGAGCGAAGATGGTCCATTGATAGTGACATGTACTATATTAGTTTCATAAACATTATATAAATTCTTGTTTGATTCTAGTGCATCTCATTCCTTAATATATTTAATCCTTTTTAATGGCTTGTCCTGGAGGATGTGTCCATAACTGAAGTGATGATTACTGATACACCATTGGAAACACAATCTATAGAAATCTATTTATGAAGGGGATATATTCTAGATATCAGATATTATAATTTACTTTTGGAAATATATATCTGTAATATAATTGACTTGGACTTAATTAGGGGTATGGAGTGGTTATTGCATAAAAATCCCACATACATTGTTATTACAAAAGAGTGACATTTGTTTCTTGATGGGGAATTGTATGTTTGTCATGGATACTAGGATATCAATGTAGGTAGAACTGGGCCAATTACTCTACAATTTAGAGACCTCACATTACCTGTTTATAGTATTTTTCAATATGATGATAGTGGATGGAAAGGAATCCTTCAACATGCGGAAGAACTATATTCGAATGTCTTTCATGAAAACATTACAATGTTTCCACTTGAGAGAGATGTGGAATTCACTATTGAGATTGTGTTGAGGGATGATCTGGTACATATTCCCACTTAAAGAAAGGAACCAACATAGCTTCAAGAGCTCAAAATGTAGTTTAATGAGTTGGGGGATAAATGGTTTATCTGCCTAAGTATGTCTCCTTTGGGATTACCTACTATGCATCAAAAAAGACCGATGATATTTTATGATTGTGTGTTAATTACTGGAAGTTGAATAAATTGAATGTGTACAAAATATATCATCTTACACATATCAATGATATGATTGAACAACTAAAGTTGGCTTCTGTGTTCCCCATGATCTATTTGAGATTAGGGTATCATCAGGTGAGAGTTCAAAATTATAATATACTCATAACTACTTTCAAGAAAATGTCTGGCCTTTATGACTATTTTAAAATTCCATTTTGGTTTAATAATTCATTATAAGTGTTTATGGCCTTGATGAATATGATATTTCTCCCATATTTAGATCATTTTATGGTGGTGAAGGAGAAAGATATATTGGTGTACTCTAAGACTCGTTATGATAATGCCAAACATCTTGACATTGTCCAGGGTACACTGAGAGAGAACCAGCTATATGCCATGATATCTAAATTTCAATTTTATATTTACATGGTCATATTTTATGTCACATCATCTGATAAGAATGATTTTCAGTGGTGCCAGAAAATGTTTAGGCAGTGGTATCATGCGAGCAGTAGAAAATGTTTTTGATATCTGATGATTTTTGGGGATATCTAGATACTACAGGAGGTCCATGCACTAATTTCTCGATTGGGAGCACTGATTACTAGTTTGAGAAATGAATGGATAGAGTATTTTTGGATAGAATCATGTGATAATTCCTTCCATGAGTTGAAAATGTTCTTGACATCAACACCAATTTTGATCTTATCTAATCCAGGTGAGGAGTACACATTGTATTGTGATCCATCTGGGAATGGACTCCGAGCTATGTTGATGCATGGAAATAGAGTCATTTCTTATGGGTCTAGGTGGATGAGGCAACATGAACATAATTACCTAACACTTGGCCTTGATTTGACAAGAATATTTTATGCTCTTATATGTTGTCGACACAATCATCTGGGAGAAGAGTTTATTGTTTATATAGATCAAAAAAGCATGATATATATCATTTTACCAGACATCATGAATCATCCTATGTGATGATGGTTAGAGTATATAAAATCCTTTAATTTTTAACTGGAATATACCCTTGGGAAGGAGAACAGTTTGGATGATCCCTAGATCCGGAAAACATATACTCAGTGGGTACATGAGTCAACTGAAAAGAGAATGTTGATGACATTATTAGTGAAAATTCATGTGTTAGTTCAAGAGATACAGGATATGATGGCTCTAGTTATAGTGGAAGTGGTGTCTACACTCTTCAGACATATCAAGGATAGGCAGTATAGAGATCTGTAGTGTTTAGCCTTAATGGAATGCCATGATGGGTGGAAGACACCTTCATACCAGATGATAGATGAAGAATTGATCATCTATGTGAAAAATTGTGTTATTGTGCTAACTAGTATTCAAGAAGAATTAATGAAAGAATTTAATGCTTCATAGTTGGTGGTACATCATGTGGTGATGAAATTTTATTGTGACCTTAAATGACAGTTTTCGTGTCCAGGCATGAAAAATGTGATATCAAGGTCAGTAAAAAGTTATTTCACATGTCAGTAGGTGAAGGCAGAGCATCAACGATCTAGAGGTATCTACATCCATTACCTATTCCGAAATGGATATGGTATAACATGACAATTGATTTTTAGGTAGTAAATCCAATGTCTCATATGATAAATGATTCTATTTGGTTCACTGTGGATTTGATAATTAAGGTAACACATTTCTTGACTATATAGGAATTCTTTATAGTAGAGGATTTGGGAGAGTTATAAGTGAGAGAGATTGATCATTTTCATTTGGTTCCCCAGACTATAATTTCATATCATGATTCATTATTTACATCATGATTTTGGAAGGAATTAAAAATTGAGATTGGTACACATGTTCTTTCAACTATGGAATTCCACCCAAAGACAGATGGGAAATTAGATCATAACATACAGATGTTAGAGGATATGTTACTAGAATGTGCGCCTGACATTGGTGGTTATTGAGAGAATTGATTGTATTTAGTGGAGATCACCTGTAACAATATTTAACAAAAAAACTATATAGATAGATCCATACAAGGATCATTTATTCTAGACCTTGTAGATGAAAACTATGTCCGATAGAGGAACGTGAGTCAGAGATGTTGGGACCGTGTCTCATTCATGGGACATTAGATCTATTGCAGTTGAATTGGAAATGTATGGATACAACCTAAAGTAGATAGAAGTCTTATGATGGTAGATAGAGGCGACCCTTAGTGTTTACCGATGGTGATCTTAAATTCTATCAGGTGTCACTTAGTTTGGGTCACCATAAGATATAGAGGAAGGGAATGTGGTCGTCTTGGATTGTAGGACTTTTTGAGGAGCTATAGTGATTCGGACCATTGGCATACCAAATAAATTTTCCACAAAAAGAAATTAATATCATTGATTTTATCCATGTTTCAGAACTATGGTAGTATCACCTCGATGATTCTCATTTGATTGATGTGGAAGAGGTTTACCTCGAGTTTGATGCGTCCATTGATGAGCATATGATACATGTCAAGGGTCTTACTAGGAATGTGTTATAGGTAAAGGCCATGCCATTAGTTCACGGGTTATAGAATTATGGAATTGTTACAGATTAATCTTGGGGTATAAAAAGAATACATGAGGTCATAATGGAACAATCATTTCGGATCTGAATCTTAGAGATTTTTGGGAGTACAGCTCGAGGAAGAGCTGTTATATTGTTGAAAGATTGTAAGATCCCAACCTTTTCTGGAGAAATATCAGGCATGATTTATGGTAATATGTGTTGATATTTATGTTCATTTGAGTTGTTGAATGACCTAGGATGTGTTTGGGTGATGTTATTACGAAATTCGGGATTACATGGGTTGTGCACCATTTATTATCTGTTTGAAAAAATTGTGCGGATGGTGGAGGTCAGAAAAGTTGGAGCACATTTTTCCTAAATATTCCCCATTAATCCATGCAGGTCACTTAAGACCCTATGTTTGGCATACATTTTGGCCTAACCATGTGGCCTCATATGTGAATCTAGGTGCACAACTCAGTTTATTTCAAAAAATCAGTCGTATAACCACCTAATCCCCTTAAAACTCCCTAACTCGACCTAGGATCGAGCTATAAAATATATAGGTGTCCCCAAATCCATTCATATGAATAAGAAGGGTATTTGAAAATCATTATTTGAGATAAAAATCTAATATTGAGGATCCTCTATCCTCCCAGTATGTGGATTTCATCCCGATGCTTCTCCAGTTTCTTCTTTTATCTATTCTAGATCATTTCATGGATGATCTTCCATGAATTCTTGGATCTAAACCTATATGTTGATATCTAAATATCAGATTGTGGATATAGAACTAATTTTTCAATATCTTCATACATTGATATTTTTTTTTATTTAGGTATTCATATCATGAGCTTTGATAGACAACGTTGTGCCATTGAGATTTTAGTTTTTCTCGTTGGGCTATCTTCTATCGATAAACTGAGGTAAAAGGTCTAAATAGAACTCCCATAGTCATGAATTATGATATGTAGATGAGACTTTATATTTAATATATTTCCTTGATAATGTATTTCATTAATTTTTTTAATTATGATAGTAGAATTGAATTGATTTTCCCAAGTAGTTAATTGATAATTGAATCCTAGAAAAAATGAATGGGTTTAACAAATAGATATTTTGGATATTTTCTATGGGTTTAGATTGGTTAATTTTGAAATTTATTTTACTATGATAAGAAAAATAATTGGGGAAAATAATATATAGAATAATGTTTGGCAATGTGAGATAAATAATTATGACAATTAATCATGTGGCATGATATTGACTAAAGATAATTAATTGAGAGATTTAATTATGTGACATGTTTTAATCTATTATAATTAATTCGATAATTAATTATTTAATGTTGGGTTATGATATGGATAATTAATTTTTATGAATTAATTATGGAATGAGTAGGGTATTGATTGATTTATTTATTTATTAATTAATTAAAGTGTTATGTTCTATGTTAATTGTTGAATTAACTAATAGATTTGAAATGATTAACTAATTATTGTACTCATAAATGAATAGTGTGGAAAATTCTAATGAATTAAATAGTGATTAAATGTATGAGATATTTGAGGTGATAGACACGATGTTCTAGGACGATTAGAAGATGGGACTTGGACATAGTGTTCCTCCCTAATATATGTCCAAGCATGTTATTATGGTGTCCTAGGAACAAAAACCTACACAGAATGAGATACAGAGTTATAGGAATGGAACCTATACTTAATTATATTTGGGGTTCTATGCATAAATAACTACAATGAACGAATGATAATAATGAATGGTTATTTAAATTATATTTTAGGGTGCTAGGACTGGATACCTACACCAAATGAATGAAAATATTAGATATTGATTCAAATATGAAACATGATTTCAATCTAGGCCAATGGTGATTATTATAGATTAAATTAAATTGTGATAATAATTTAAAATATTCATTGCATTTAATTCTTCATTAAACAGTATGCACTATCATTTTATATGACTCATCTTAGATGCTGATGGTGGTGTATTTCTGAGTTGTACTCACACCCTATTCAGGATGCCAGATCAGTAGATGAGTTGATGATGATTTTGTGGTACATGATATGGGAAAGGCCATGGGATAAGTTTTTTTTGGATTGGAGCATGGGAGATGGAACCAAATGTTGTTCAAGAACCATTTTGGAGTTATTGTGTCTTTACTTCTATATTCCTTATTGACACATGAAACATTCATTCTCATATAATGATTAAAAATTCAGTTGATTAGTTATTTTTATAGTTTTTACATTCATATTTCATGGTATTTTAATGGTTAATTATATGTTCCTGCTTTTGGTTATTTTGTTTTTCTTTCGCTGGTGTCTTATTCTGAAAAAAGAGGGTATAGTCTAACCAATAATGACTTTCGAGAACCTCATTGCTAATTGGAACCCTATGGCATACGAGGAGGCATGCATGGGGAATGTGACCAACCAGATTGGGGAATCTCTCAGTGGAACCCAAGTCGGGACATCACAAATATTATATGATGACATCAATATTATCGTTGACATTTCTGATAATTTTTTTCTACAATGGTTTTTTCAATAATATATCAGAAAATGGCTAAATAACAAATAAATTGATGTAATTACTTCATCACAATCTTTATAAAAATTAACTACATAGGTATCAGTTAAAAATTATATTAAAGTTAACTAAAAAATGATTTAAAATGATGATAAAAATTAATAATGGATTTTTAGAATATAACATCTTCATTATGTGTACAAACATTCTGACACAATGTCTATGGGCCATTCATATATTAAAATATTTCTTATCATTTTTAAAATAAATGTAAAATTGATAGTCTTTGTAGTACTGAAAAATATAAATAATTACTGTTTAATAAGTCTTTTAAATGAAATATTAATTATAGTGAAAAATTCATCATTGTTGATTCTATATTGTTGATGGATTAAAATATCATTCATAAATTTTCTAATTAATAACCTAAATAAATTATATTAGTTTATTTATATTCTCAAACAACATTTCAATATATTTAACATTCTAATATTAAATTTCACATATTAGTGGAGATGGTGTTATTACTTTTTCCAAAATCTACTTGAATAATGAAATCCAATATCAGAATTTTGGTCTTTAGGGTAGAAATATTTGATTTCCTTGATAAATAACATTTGAGAATTGTTCTAACCTAACCGAGTGTGTACTTTGATCACAAATAGGACAACATTGAGTTCCTCTAATATTTTATTCTAAATAATTATAACAAGAAGAAAAATCATTAATCATCCAATACAACATATCATTCAAAATTAAATATTATTTTTATTTAAGAATCATACAACATAAAAAATAATTATGACATAAATTTTAAATTTTCAATAAATGGATTAAAATAAATATCAATATCAGTATCAATTTTTCTCCTTTTATTTGAATATAAAACATATTGTATTTTCAATTCATGCTTAACCCAAGGAGAAAGTTATAGTTTTTCAATATTACTATCCATATACTATAAGAAATTATTTGAAAACAAAAAGGATTCACAGCATTATAAGATTACAAAAGATGACGGTTTCTTGAATCTTTTCATGTTTTTGGACACTCTTGATCAATATTATTTCAAATAATATAGTCTAATATTTGAATTATTTTCCTATATTTTTATATTTTGTCTACCTCATAGGTTTATTTTGATGAAGTATCATCACATATATATAGGTTCATAAACCATGGACTTATTGGAGTGTAAAATACAACATTTAATGTAATAGATTAATCATTCTTTTATCATGACACACCATACATTTTAATTTTTGTCTGATTCATTGTGTTTTAAAAAATGTTTTACTATCATTTATAAATTAATGTATCTTTCATAGATCATACCCATTAAATAAAGAATTCATTTAGTGAAATGTGTTTTTTGAAAATGCTTATTATATTTTTGGATCATATCATTCAATAGATAAATTAGTTCTAAAAATTTGTAGTCAATACAATATTTTCTATCATCAACACTATATATCTTCATTATTGTTTACAATGATGTATATCTAGTATAACTATTATACATTGTTGTCTTTGAAAAACTCTTTATCTTCTAAAAATTAGTGGTTGATTGTGAAGTTAATCTTCTGTTGTAATTTTCTTTTCCTCATTATGATATTATCTAACACCACACCTATAATCAAATCTTCAATATGGTCATTATCATTCTTCACGCATCTAATCATGTTATATTATCCATAAAATGCAATGTTATCCTTTTCACTATCTATATTAATTTTTTTCATCTATTACTTATCAGAATAATAAAATTGATATACTCTGTAATAGATCAGTGTTCTTACAACTCCTCTAGACTAATTAGATTTGAATAACATATTAAACACATAAAAAATATTTTACAATGGTTATATGAATGATATTTTTCAAATTTGATAAAACACATCATCATACTCATTTATCATATTAATTGCATACATAAATTTTGTATTCATATTAATCATATTTGATCCAATAATATTAATATTATATAACATAAATAAATTCATAAAATGTATGAACTTATAACCCTCAATGGTATTTCTTAAGGAATTAATTATGCTACATAGAACAATTTTTATTATATAATCTGAGATTAAATGATTTTTATTTTGATTATCTTGTAGTGTTGGGAATAATTATTTAATGGGAATGTGTGATATGAATAATGTAACAAATAATATAATTAAATTATCATCAATTTAACATCAATGTGATCAAGGAATATTTATATTGTTTTTATTGTAAGTAATAATTCAATATGAAGGATATGATTTTCACACATTTATTCACATTGTACTTGGTAGTACTCATGGTGTTTCAATGATAGGATTCAGAGGAGCTAAATTTGATCATTTATAATACGATAATAACATTGATAGGGTCCAATCATCAAGCCTTGAGAACATTACATTTAATGAGAATCATTAAATTTCAAGGGTATAATGAATAATTTTTTTTGTTTTCTTTAATGGAATGAATCGATAATGTTAACTAATAATGGTAAAAAAGATGTCATCAAAATCCAATAGTATTGAAAATGAATTAAGTGGTTCCAAGAGAATGTGCACATTAAAAAAAATACCCACATAATAATTATAGGTGAGGATGGTGGGAAATTTGGAGAAATCCTCAATGGGGTCATCAGGACAATGCTACTACTAGGAGTGAAAAAATTACAGACCTCATCCTTGGAGGGAAAGGAATTTAGTTGATGATAATTCAATAATAGGAATTCATACTGTAACTCATCATCATTTGGACACATTAATTTTAGAGGGACAAAAAATTATTTTTAATGCAAAACTGTAATGTTTGAATTTCATTTCTAGTTTACGAGATTTCATAAATAAAGAAAAAACATTTTAATAAAGGAACACATATAAAAAAATTTAGGTGATATCAGACAAAGAGTGTTATCCTCTTAACAAAAAATAATCTCTACATAGAGACTAAACAATGTATTCAAATGGCCCACCCTGTTATCATCTATTTTAATAATGGAAAATGATCATGAAAATAATTGAAAGATATATTTTAAAAAAACAGATACCAATGGTTTGGAACTATTGGTATTGTCTCAAAAACAATTGGAAAATTTCATTACAATAGTTAGGGGGACCATTGCTGTAACACCACAAGTAAATAAAGAATATGACATTTCATATTTATCCATATTTGTGAATAAAATATTGAAATGACTTTAAAGGGGACGCTATGCTCGATGGCGTACCCAACACGCAACAACGAGTTTCTTGGAAATCTTACGTTGCACTCTAATAATAAAATAATATTATATTAAATGGTAGTTAACATGTAGCCGTTGTAATGGCGGGAAGGGATATAAATAACTAAAATATTATTATATATGTTTTTAAATGTTTTTACATTTATCCAACAAAGGACAGAGGCTTAAAATACGGAAAGAAGTCAATTTTAGGCATATATGCCCTAGTTTTCACTAAAGGTTCACTTATCGCCTTTTGATGGAGAACCATCATTAAATATAGTTTTGTTCACTCTTTTACATTCTATTGGACCAAATAAAACTCTTCATAAGAATCGGGACATCAAAATTCACTTTGTGTAAATTTTTGGTATCTTTCGGATAATGTTCATTTTTTTAATGAATAGTGTAAAATGTTGTATTTTAATTCAAAACCTCTTTTTAATATAATTTATTTATATGATTAGATTATATTTTGAATTTGTTTTAAAGTGAAATTAGAAAATATTTTTACCATTAAATCCAATAGTGGTCGTTGGAATTAATTTCACTTTGAAATCAGACTTAAACTAATGTCAATCTTTTGATACTTATTGTTTTATAAAAACACGCTATTTGCTCTGACAGCGGGAATTAATTACTAAATTAATTAATGTGATTAATATGTTTTGAATTTTGTAAAACAGACTTCATTTTTGAATTCGGAATATCAAATATAGCTTATGGTGAATTTTTGGGATTTTTCTGAAAAACATCAATTTTTGATGAATAGTGAAACCACTAAGTGGTACTTATAAAAACTGATTTTTCCATTTAAATGAAATTTTTCCATATTTTTGTTTTGAATTTCAAAAATCTGACATACATGGTTTTCATTAAGAAGTAAGATTTGGTTCAATGGGATAAAAATAATTTTTTGGTGAATAGTAACTTATTAAGTTTTTAATCGCGATTAGTGGTAATTAGGGTAGTTTAAGGTATAAATAATGCTTTAATAATATGAAATGACCTAGACACATGTCCCAACCTTATTGGTTGTGTCATGGACGACCAAGAAAATCCATGGGTCAACTTGGGGACCCCATGGAGACACTTTGGTTGGGAAATGACATAAATAACTTTTTATTTAATGTAAAAGTAAAAATGACACAAACATAATATGTTTTACGAAAACAATTTTTACATGGGGTTATAAAGATCATATTTTTGATTATAAATAGTAATTGGAAATCTAAAAAGATTTTCTACATCATAGTAGTTTTTCTATAATTTTTAGACATTAAATAAATTAAATTATTTATGACATAATAATGATGCAGCGATGACATCATTATTTGACGACTTAAATAAAATGGAAAGATAATGTAAAATCTATGAACTACACATGTACAAAACCAATTGGATGAGTGGATTTCGAACCCTTATCACCTTATCCACGAATTCAATCAATGTGGGACCTTTTAAAACCGAAACACATTTTCAAATAAAGTAATATTTCTTTACTTTCCAAAAGTGCCCCTCCCCTCCTCTTATAAAAGGCCCCCACCTCTACCTCATTTCACACACTCCTCAAGCCTTTGGCTCGGCCAACCCCTGCCCATTTTCTCTCTCCACATCCCTCTCCTCATCCTAGAGGATTCCCTTTGGGCGGAATCCTTTCAAAGGAAGCCTTTAGGCTCAAATCAATAAGAGTTATACTTTTAAAGGTAATTCATTCTCTCATGTGAATTTGTTTTATTTTGCTTCTCCAACCCCCTAAACTCTTTTTATTTATTTCTTTTGTAACAACACCAGTATCTTCAATATACTAGGATGTTGTTATAATATTTATTCGAGCTACACTCTCACACAAATACATCAAATGGTTAAAGAACATACGGTTTCCGTGGATGGTGAAATTCTGCCTCCCGAAACGATGATTGTTCAATACTCATTTAACACCTTCAAAGGTGTCCATTATGATGTCACTATTTTTATATATGATATATAATATGTTTATGTTTTACTTATTCTTCTGTATTTTTCATTTTTGTCTTACCTTAATGGCTTCCATTATGGGTATACGCGATATCTTCATTTAAGGAAGTGCGGACTACCGCCCCCTCAAAGTGATTTGATTCGTTAAATATCATATGTGGGACGTATAAAGGATGGAAATATGATATTATATATTATATTATACTGGAATTATAATATACCTTTATATCATTATTATTCCATTCTATAAAATACGAAATAGAAATCAAAGTAGCGTTCATGCGTACGTACGGCATACCGTCTCCATGAACGGTGCATTTAATTTCTTACCCATAAATGATTATGTAATGTTATAAATTCATGCATGTACCGGATATATATGACATATATGATATCTACATCATGAATACAATTCTGTATATAATAAACATTTGGCCACATGAACAACATGTAATTGTAAGAAGTCCACCTTCGACTTAAGAACCAAATATCGACAAAACAATCATTATTAACTTAATGATTACATAATGTTTATGACATGGTAATAAGTGATATAAAAGGAATAATGAACTTAAAAAAGGTTCTTAAGGAAGTAGAAATTAACTCAATTTTATTATTCAGGAGATTAAAGAACGATCGAGTCAAGTCGGACCCGAGGTAAGGGATCTTATTTCTCTCCTTTTTATGTACACTCTTTTATGCCATTCCTTTTAAAGCTCATATTTATTTTTATTGGGATAATCTTTTATATTACAATTACTGTAATTTTTATGTTCATGTGATGAGAGACCCTATTCTCTCTCATCAATCCATTTTGGAAGTTTTGAGTGGCGCCGTTAGGCTGCCGATCATTCGTAAGAGATCTAACCTCTCTCTTTCTTTTTAAGTACTCTCCTTTATGTCACTTATTTTAAACTCCTCCTTGTAATGTTGGGGGATGTTATTTTCCTATTGATGTACATTTTATTGTAATGTGATGAGATACCCTATTTGATCTCATCAATCCATATTCGGAAGTTTTATGTGGCGCCGTTAGGCTGTCGAGTTTTCGTAAGGGATTTTTCATCTCACTTTTATTCCCGTGAGATTTATGCTACATTTGCCACAAATTGCATTGAGTGGTTTATGTACTTCCCATTATTATACTATTTGTGAAATATACTTTCTTTTATGAGTATTTACCTCAATGATCTATTGTCTTTCTTTCATGGGGTGTATGTTTTGAATGATACCCAAGTCGGTATGGGAACCTTTCACCCTCTTTTTTTTAAAGACTTCTTTTGTTGGGTATTTTAATTTACATATTGTTATCTTGGGATATGTTCTCATATATCCTTATTTATGTCAATTTTATGTACAAGTGATGAGATACACTTTTTATCTCTCATCAACTTATTTTGATGTGATGCCGTTAGGCTGTCAAGGGAACTTTTTAACCCAATTTCGATTTCTTTGGGTTCAACATGTAGTCATTGAATATGTCATAGATTGAATATGTTTGAATGACCTTTTATTGTTTTACACATAATATCCACTTATATTGGGTGTATTTATATTTGTCACACATATTTTTGAGATTGATTTGTCCTTAATTTAAGGATACCTTCTTTATAAGAGATTTCATCACATTTGACATTTCTATTGAGGGTTCATTGTTGTTATGCACAAATTCACTCTTATATGGTGTATATACTGTCCATTGGAGTATTATATCATGAATCCATTTATTCTCATGATATTATAAAGTTATGACTAAATGTTATTCCTCAATTATTGTATTCAAGTGTCCCTAATTTTGGTAAAACCCCATTAACAAAAATATAATTTAAAATGTTTTAAAGATTTATTATTCTAAATATTTATCTTTAATGTCCATGTTTTCAAAATGGATTTCAGTATTTATTTATATGGAAATTAATGTTTTAAAATTATAATTCCATTAAAAGCTTCAAAGTGGTATGGGACACTTTGATTCAAAAATCTCTTTTAAATGGTTTTTGAAAATGGATTGATTAATTCAATATCTGGGAATTATTTATTGTGATTGCAAATGAAATATTGCTATTGAAATGTTTATATTTTCCATATTTTATGTCTAATAATGGTACTTGGACATTATGACGGGTGGTGCCGTGAATACCAGGACGGGTGGTTACATTATAACCTCCAATGCATTGGGTATGGAAGTCGGCCATATGGCTATTCCATTAAGTATGTATGGAAATTGGCCGTATGGCTATTCCATTAAGTGATATGTGTGGAAGTCGACCGTATGGTTATTCCACTTAAGTATGTTTATGTCCCAAGTTACCTTTATATATGTTATGTGTTCTTTATATGGGTTTTATGGTAATCCTTTGGTTACAAAAAGGTAAGTAATGATACTTTTTTTTCACTAAAAAGTTTTTACTACTTCATGAAGGTGAAAAGTATTACATTGATAAAGTATTCATGGTTTACTTGTTATTTTGAAAATCTAACAGTTTTCATTCTTTGTGTATCCCTTACTGAGCTCCTTATGCTCATCCCAAGTTTTTGAAATGTTTTTCATAGGACATAGCGTGGAATAGGGTCAAGGATGGGATCAAGGGAAAGTCATGATACCTAAAACATGGAACTATACATTTTTCTTTTAAAGAGTTTTTATTTTATGGAAATTTAGTAGAAGCGACTACTTTGTAATCTTTTGAGATGTAATAGTTATGTCCCAATTCTCTAAAACTCTAAACCTGAAAAGATCCCCAATGTGAATTACTCATTTAATTCAATATTAAGTAAGGTTTAAGTTTGGGGCCTTATAGTTGGTATCAAAGGTCGGTTTAGATAACTTTAGAGTTTAGGGTATTCTTTAAGCATAAGTGACATTAACATAATGGTTAGGATTTCAGAAAGAGTCCTAGTTTTAGATAAAGTGAATTAGTAAGTGTATTTTAGTGTTTACCTTCCTCATTAGTACATGATGGTTTTGTTGATATACTCAAACTGACATTTCTATTTTTAGTGAATGGATGGATCTATCAGGCACCAAAGAGACAACAGGTTTGAAGGAAACTGTGGTTGTTCTCTGATTAAGATACTAGATAAAATGGAGGATCCAATGAGGAAATTCATGGTTGTTCTAAACCAAATATCAATGAGTCATGATCAACCACTTCAACCTTGGTGAGTTCTCTAATGCATCATGTACGAGATGACCAACTCAATGTGGAAATTCAGGTAATAATTATTAAGGTAACCATTTGGGTTTAT
Organism: Viscum album; assembly: GCA_963277665.1. Taxonomy (NCBI): domain Eukaryota; kingdom Viridiplantae; phylum Streptophyta; class Magnoliopsida; order Santalales; family Viscaceae; genus Viscum; species Viscum album. The sequence goes on from OY728121.1 coordinate 45,607,514, forward strand.
ATGATACTTAATTTGTAGGTAATTATGGGTTACTCTATGATATTATGGAAAATGAAAGGAATGAGATAAACTTGAGGTTAAAATATGTTATTATTATTCTTGAAGATTTTATCTCATTTTGTGGAATGTTTTAAGAATTATATAGTTGTGGAAAAAGGACAACACGCAAACCCTGTGACATCCCGTCGTGTCGGACAAAGCTGCGGGAATCGAACCCACAACCAAAGTGCGACTGGTATTTATCGCCTACCACTGGACTACGTGAAGTACCTGGTTTGTTTGACTGATTCTTTCTGGTTATATGATTTTATGAATTAAGAGTAAGATGATTTTGGGTTGTTTATGAAAATTATTAACCTATCATGGAGGATATGTGATTAGGTTAATTACTTTTCAATACGAGACTTTAGGAGCAACTGATGTTGTTTGGAGTTAAATGTTACGATTTAACCTGGAAGACTATGTGACTAAATCATTAAAATGTTTGGGTTTCAATCTTATATTGGTTTACTTTGAGGAATTTTTATGGACAAATTTGTTTATCAGATGGTCCTCGTTGAACTTTGGATTTTGTTGGACAAATTTTGGAGATTAAGAATAGATTTTCTTTTTATAAAGGGTTATCCTTTTCTGGATTATCTGACCTTGTACTAACCTTTTTGGTTTTTGTAATGGTTATGGTCTAAAGATATGGGAAGTATATAGTTCTCTTTTGTGGATTAGGTGATTCTCTAGAAGTTGATTATAGTACTCTTAATTTGAACAAGTCTTCATAAATACTCACCTTTGGGAGAAAATATGAGTTTGATTAAGGAATCTAGTAAAAGTTGAAAGTCAACATGATAAGTGGTTGTGTTTCCTTATGAATAAATTCCTCAATAAAAAGTAACTTAAAACAAAAATGTTGTCTATTAACTTTTCCTACTGGGGAACCCAACACCGCTTAACCCACCACAAGTTTGTGATTTTCTTATTGTTAACTTTCTCCTAATCATGTTTTTTATCACTCTTCATCAGAACATGACCCTATGTTTTCTCCTCCATGTCCATGTTTTCATACTTGGAATCCTAGTATGGGTTAACTCAGGTGACCTTTGTACTTATCTTTCTTTATTTTAAAGTGATTGTTTTATAGACTCTTCTTCTGATGTGGGACTTTCAAGGATGTTTCCAAGCCCAATTTTAAAATTGCGAGGACACAATTCCCAAAAGGGGGGAAGGATGTAACACCCCAGGTAAATAAAGAATATGACATTTCATATTTATCCATATTTGTGAATAAAATATTGAAATGACTTTAAAGGGGACGCTATGCTCGATGGCATACCCGACACGCAACAACGAGTTTCTTGGAAATCTTACGTTGCACTCTAATAATAAAATAATATTATTTTAAATGGTAGTTAACATGTAGCCGTTGTAATGGTAGGAAGGGATATAAATAACTAAAATATTATTATATATGTTTTTAAATGTTTTTACATTTATCCAATAAAGGATAGAGGCTTAAAATATGGAAAGAATTCAATTTTAGGCATATATGCCCTAGTTTTCACTAAAGGTTCACTTATCGACTTTTGATGGCGAACCATCATTAAATATAGTTTTTTTCACTCTTATACATTCTATTGGACCAAATAAAACTCTTCTTAAGAATCGGGACATCAAAATTTACTTTGTGTAAATTTTTGGTATCTTTCCGATAATGTTCATTTTTTTTAATGAATAGTGTAAAATGTTGTATTTTAATTCAAAACCTCTTTTTAATATAATTTATTTATATGATTAGATTATATTTTGAATTTGTTTTAAAGTGAAATTAGAAAATATTTTTACCATTAAATCCAATAGTGGTCGTTGGAATTAATTTGACTTTGAAATCAGACTTAAACTAATGTCAATCTTTTGATACTTATTGTTTTATAAAAACATGCTATTTGCTCTGACAGCAGGAATTAATTATTAAATTAAATAATTTGATTAATATGTTTTTAATTTCGTAAAACGGACTTCATTTTTGAATTCGGAATATCAAATATATCTTATGGTGAATTTTTGGGATTTTTCTGAAAAACTTCAATTTTTGATGAATAGTGAAACCACTAAGTGGTACTTATAAAAACTGATTTTTCCGTTTAAATGAAATTTTGCCATCTTTGTGTTTTGAATTTCAAAAAATCCGACATACATGGTTGTCATTAAGAAGTAAAATGTGGTTCAATGGGATAAAAATAATTTTTTGGTGAATAGTAACTTATTATGTTTTTAATCGCGATTAGTGGTAATTAGGGTAGTTTAAGGTATAAATAATGCTTTAATAATATGAAATGACCTAGACACATTTCCCAACCTTATTGGTTGTGTCATGGCCGACCAACTAAATCCATGGGTCAACTTGGGGACCCCATGGAGACACTTTTGTTGGGAAATGACATAAATAACTTTTTATTTAATGTAAATGTAAAAATGACACAAACATAATATGTTTTACGAAAACAATTTTTACATGGGGTTATAAAGATAATATTTTTGATTATAAATAGTAATCGGAATGCTAAAAAGATTTTCTACATCATAGTAGTTTTTTTGTAATTTTTAGACATTAAATAAATTAAATTATTTATGACATAATAATGATGCAGCGATGACATCATTATTTGATGATTTAAATAAAATGGAAAGATAATGTAAAATCTATGCACTACACATATCCAAAACTAATTGGATGAGTGGATTTATAACCCTTATCACCTTATCCACGAATTCTATCAATTTGGGACCTTTTAAAACCGAAACACATTTTCAAATAAAGTAATATTTCTTTACTTTCCAAAAGTGCCTCTCCCCTCCTCTTATAAAAGGCCCCCACCTCTACCTCATTTCACACACTCCTCAAGCCATTTTCTCGGCCAACCCCTGACCATTTACTCTCTCCACATCCCTCTCCTCATCCTATATGATTCCCTTTGGGCAGAATCCCTTCAAAGAAAGCCTTTAGGCTCAAATCAAAAGGAGTTATACTTTTAAAGGTAATTCATTCTCTCATGTTCATTTGTTTTATTTTGCTTCTCCAACCCCCTAAACTCTTTTTATTTATTTCTTTTGTAACAACACCAGTATCTTCAGTATACTATGATGTTTTTACAAGATTTATTCGAGCTACACTCTCACAAAAATACATCAAATGGTTAAAGAACATACAGTTTCCGTGGATGGTGAAATTCTGCCTCCCGAAACGATGATTGTTCAATACTCATTTAACACCTTCAATGGTGGCCATTATGATGTCACTAATTTTATATATGATATATAATATGTTTATGTTTTACTTATTCTTCTGTATTTTTCATTTTTGTCTTACCTTTATGGATTCCATTATGGGTATACGCGATATCTTCATTTAAGGAAGTGCGGACTACCGCCCCCTCAAAGTGATTTGATTCGTTAAATACCATATGTGGGACGTATAAAGGATGGAAATATGATATTATATATTATATTATAATGTAATTATAATATACCTTTATATCATTATTATTCCATTCTATAAAATACGAAATAGAAATCAAAGTAGCGTTCATGCGTACGTACGGCTTACCGTCTCCATGAACGGTGCATTTAATTTCTTACCCCTAAATGATTATGTAATGATATAAATGCATGCATGTACTGGATATATATGACATATATGATATCTAAATAATGAATACAATTCTGTATATAATAAACATTTGGCCACACGAACAACATGTAATTGTAAGAAGTCCACCTTCGACTTAAGAACCAAATATCGACAAAACAATCATTATTAACTTAATGATTACATAATGTATATGACATGGTAATGAGTGATATAAAAGGAATAATGAACTTGAAAAATGTTCTTAAGGAAGTAGAAATTAACTCATGTTTATTATTCAGGAGATTAAAGAACGATCGAGTCAAGTTGGACCCGAGGTAAGGGATCTTATTTCTCTCTTTCTTTTTAAGTACACTCTTTTATGTCATTCCTTTTAAAGATCATATTTCTTGTTATTGGGATAATCTTTTACATTACAATTACTTTAATTTTTATGTTCATGTGATGAGAGACCCTATTCTCTCTCATCAATCAATTTTGGAAGTTTTGAGTGGTGCTGTTAGGCTGCCGAACATTCGTAAGAGATCTAACCTCTCTCTTTCTTTTTAAGTACTCTCCTTTATGTCACTTCTTTTAAACTCCTCCTTGTAATGTTGGGGGATGTTATTTTCCACTTACTGTACATTTTATTGTAATGCGATGAGATACCCTATTTGATCTCATCAATCCAGATTCAGAAGTTTTATGTGGCGTCGTTAGGCTGCTGAGTTTTCGTAAGGGATTTTTCATCTCACTTTTATTCTCGTGATATTTATTCTACATTTTCCACAAATTCCATTGAGTGGTGTATGTATTTCCAATTATTCTACTCTTTGTGTAATATACTTTCTTTTATGAGTATTTACATCAATGATCTATTGTCTTTCTTTCATGGGGTGTATGTTTTGAATGATACCCAAGTCGGTAAGGGAACCTTTCACCCTTTTTTTTAAAAGACTTCTTTTGTTGGGTATTTTAATTTACATATTGTTATGTTGGGATATGTTCTCATATATCCTTATTTATGTCAATTTTATGTCCAAGTTATGAGATACACTTTTTATCTCTCATCAACTCATTTTGATGTGATGCCGTTAGGCTATCAAGGGAACTTTTTAACCCAATTTCGATTTCTTTGGGTTCAACATGTAGTCATTGAATATGTCATAGATTGAATATGTGTGAATGACCTTTTAATGTTTTACACTTAATATCCAAATATATTGGGTGTATTTATATTTGTCACACATATTTTTGAGATTGATTTGTCCTTAATTTAAGGATACCTTCTTTATAAGGGATTTCATCACATTTGACATTTATATTGAGGGTTCATTGTTGTTATGCACCAATTCACTCTTATATGGTGTATATACTGTCCTTTGGAGTATTATATCATGAATCCATTTATTCTCATGATATTATAAAGTTCTGACTAAATGTTATTCCTCAATTATTGTATTCAAGTGTCTCTAATTTTGGTAAAACCCCATTAACAAAAATATCATTTTAAATGTTTTAAAGATTTATTATTCTAAATCATTATCTTTAATGTCCATGTTTTCAAAATGGATTTCAGTATTTATTTATACGGACATTAATGTTTTAAAATTATAATTCCATTAAAAGCTTCAAAGTGGTATGGGACACTTTGATTCAAAAATCTCTTTTAAATGGTTTTTGAAAATGGATTGATTAATTCAATATCTGGGAATTATTTATTGTGATTGGAAATGAAATATTGTTATTGAAATGTTTATATTTTCCATATTTTATGTCTAATAATGTTACTTGGAAATTATGACGGGTGGTGCCGTGAATACCAGGACGAGTGGTTACGTTATAACCTCCAATGCATTGGGTATGGAAGTCGGCCGTATGGCTATTCCATTAAGTATGTATGGAAATTGGCCGTATGTCTATTCCATTAAGTGATATGTGTGGAAGTCGACCGTATGGTTATTCCACTTAAGTATGTTTATGTCCCAAGTTACCTTTATATATGTTATGTGTTCATTATATGGGTTTTATGGTAATCCTTTGGTTACAAAAAGGTAAGTAATGATACTGTTTTTCAGTGAAGAGTTTTTACTACTTCATGGAGGTGAAAAGTATTACATTGATAAAGTATTCATGGTTTACTTGTTGTTTTGAAAATCTAACAGTTTTCATTATTTGTGTATCCCTTACTGAGCTCCTTATGCTCATACCATGTTTTTGAAATGTTTTTCATAGGACATAGCATGGAATAGGGTCAAGGATGGGATCAAGGGAAAGTCATGATACCTAAAACATGGAACTATACATGTTTCTTTTAAAGAGTTTTTATTTTATGGAAATTTAGTAGAAGCGACTACTTTGTAATCTTTTGGGATGTAATAGTTATGTCCTAATTCTCTAAAACTCTAAACCTGAAAAGATCCTCAATGTGAATTACTCATTTAATTCAATATTAAGTAAGGTTTAAGGGTGGGGGCTTATAATTGCCTTGCCATTCATTTGTATAGACCTATAGAAGTTGTTGTGGGAAACCGTTAGAATATTTTGTAAATTACAATAGTTTAAAAAAAATTAAATTTAATATGAAATACATATACCTTTAGTTTTCAAAACCGTTTATATAGGTAATTCAATAAGACCCTGGCAGGTCTGGATCATCTAACCACCAAATTATATTTCAAACAATTAACCACTACGATATAATGTTTTATATAACATAATATGATAAATATGTATATTTATATTTATTTTAATTTTATTATGTTATCATTGTAATTTGATAATAATTTTTTAAAAAAATATGAAAACCATTAGCATGTGTTTGGAAAACCATTTTTATAGACCTATAACAATGGTTTTCCAAATAATTGATATATGTATTTTTTATTTTCTGACCATTATGAATGGTTTTTTAAAAACCATTAGTATAGGTTCATTAAATTTATGTCATACTGATGTTTTTATCTAAAATGTTTGTATAATATTCAAATATGAAAATGGTTTTGGAGAAACCATTGGTATAATGTCATTTAATTGAGGACATACCAATGGTTTATATAAAACATTCTGAATATCTATGAAATATACGAACAGTTTTTTCCCAAATTTTGGAATAGGGTCATAAGATGATTTTCATACCAATCGCTTTTGCTAAACACTTGATATATGTTCATCTTATGATACATATATCAACATTTTCTCCAAAACTGATTGTATAGGCCTAGGTTCATATAGTATTGGAAATGGATTGAACATTCATTACTAATAAACTGAGGGATTGGATACCACACTTGATACAATAATATAATTAATAATTAAAATATTCTCTGATTCCATGTTGAAGTTTTTCCATCTTCTATCAAGGTAGAACATAAATAAATTGATTAATTCATGGTCTTCAGCCTCTTGTAGATCACAAAAATATTTGATGAAAAATTGAATGTTTTGATAATGCAACCCATATTATCACGTACCACAATATCATATCAAATCAAACCTCTTATGATTATTTATTCATCCTCATTAATATTAAACACATTGGATGGGGGGAGCTCCACATACAGAAGCTAGAAGACAGTAGGGAATTATCAAGATGATTCTCATTACGCATCCAAATATTCATCCAAGATAAAGCCGGAATGATCTAAAAAGAGCCTAGTTTTCAAATCCTGTTAAAAAAATATAATATATATTATCACCCATATTTACCAAGATGTGGTATGGATGAAGAATATCAGACTACTGTTGATTCAATATGTCCACATTGAGGATATTGACACAAAACCATTATCTATCTCCATAATCCAAACTTTATTTGGGTTTCTATGCCTGTCAAATGTTCCAGGACCCTTGATGGTATAACATTACATGTATATGAGTTTCTTCTTCACTAATGAGGAAGGGTATAAAATTATCCACTTTAAAATGCCATACCATAAGGAACTAATATATATAGAGTATTCCCATGAAATATGTTAATATGAAATTTTAGAACTCGAGTGAGACTTCACGTCGCCATTGTAATTTCCTAGAATATTCATTTTTAATTATATTTAATATTGGAGAGAATGTATACGTATATTTCACACATATCCTCCCACAATTTCATTATTCCAAAAAATAATGTCCCAGTCTATATAATTTATACATTGAATACTAAAAATATTCATCTAATTCCTTTCATTGACCCATATGTCTTGTTTATCAGAACACCATCCATTATTAGTGTTATTAAAATATGAGAACTAGTGGAATCCTCCCAATCCAAAACCGTCTAGGATGTGTAAATCATCCCACATTTGTAAACAAGCCATGGGTCCCTCCAAATCATAAAATTAGATCCTTATTCAATCCAACAATAGAGTCTATTCCAAAGAACGACACATACTCCCTAGAGGAATCTCTAAAAAATATAGTGCGGGGGAAGAGGGCTACATAAAAAACCTATATGTGTGTTATATTTGGATACAATGATCATAGTGCATAGGGAAATCGGGTTTTGAATTAGGTGTCATCCTATCTTTTATAAGAGAGCAATGTTGATCATGTGAATGAATTGATAGCCCATGAAACTACTATTTTTATGGATACATAGATAATCAGGTGCCAACTAATGATGTTTTTTTCTCATAGTTCAATCCAACAAAAACCTAACAATGTATGAGTGAATGTGATCAATAAAATTTTTGGGTATCTTAAATAAATAAATTTAATTAATTTGAATAACTTAAGATAAATTTTATATATGTTATTCCATCTCTACTTTAATGATGCTATTAGAATTTCATCCCATAAATATTTTGTTTAATATGTCCATAATGATTGAGAGAACAAATATTTTATTATCGAACAATAATCACCGAGATCCAAATATATTTATTATTATTATCATCCACCAATATACGAAAGGTTCAACAAAGATCATTTTTTCTGAAGCAGTCTCGCAGTAGTTTATTGAAATGTACTATTTGGAATAATCATCCAATTTTTTGTATTTTTTCTCAATTTTTTATAAAGATAGAAATTATATATGCATTCATAAAGAGCAGACCTTTAGAAAAATATATATTCCATCAAAGAAGAAGCGATGTCAAATAGGTGGTATTCTTATATAAACCATACCCAAAATAAATATGTTTCCTTTATAATCCATGTAAATTAAATTAGAAAAATCACCAGCCATCATGGCATAAAGGAAAAAGGAAAGTAAGTCCCCATATCAGAACCCCTTGGTGTGGGTGTTACATTGAGAGAGTGTTCCACTATTGTTTAATTTGAAGGATAATAAAGAATGTTTTTTAGTTGTATTTGATTTAAATTATTATGTACGAAATCACAATTTGTTATTTTCATTTTCTTTCAATTGTTTTGAAATTTTAATTCTTAATTGTAGTAGAATGTAATTTATTATGAATTTTTTTAATAGAACGTATGACTAGGTTGTTATTGAATAGTCCATATTATACTAAACAATTGATTCATGCAGGCTCACTTATGAGAACATTCATCCATACTCATGGAAGGGTAAATCAATGTGAAGAAACGTTACATAAGAAATTGACTATATAAACCACTTTTCAATCATGGTGTAAGAAATTTCCTAATAAATAAAGGATCATTATGAAAAAAATATTTTTTGTGAAGTGTAACTAAAAACATGTAAACGATGAATCATGAGATTAAATAACATACCTTACATATTGAGAGGTTTTATTCATCCAAAAATTTCGAGGTGGAGTGGAAGAAGTGGTCATTTTTTGTGTGATAGATGTAATGGGGAAAATGTCTCATTACTGCTGAATTTATTTCACAAAAAATGTTTTATCAATATATTACAAAATATGATGATAAATATGAGTATTATCATTGTGAAATTAAAAACCGCTAAAAATAAAGGTCTTATCAATGCAAAATATTTCAAAAATAAAACATATCTTTATGAAAGATAAAATTATATAAGATAAAACCTCTATTTATCATCAATAATATTATAGTGATAATATATATATTTATATATATATTATATTGAAACACTTTATTTAAATTAAATGAAATCTATATAAAAAAATTAACATAATATAAATGGATATATATTTAAAAATATTTAATTGATAAAAAAATAAGAATAAATAACCTCATTGATTAATATAAAATATTAAATGCAAGATTTTCAAAATAGAGTGAAATTTAATAACTAAAAAACAATAGACTAAAGAATATTAAAAAAATGATGAGTTTAATTAATTAGATAAAATATGTTAAAAAAGTAATATATTTTAAATTTAAGATGATTACAATGTGAATATATTAAAACATAGTAAATGCATACAAATGTTTTTGTAGGAATAACTACATAAAATTTTAATATGTACATAAAATTGTTGAAAATATTAAAAAATTAATTTAAATATGATATATATATATACTTCAACAAATTTCTTAATAATTACCCGTCAATAAATAAAATTGAATAAAAAATAAAAATATAAATAAAAATTATTTTCAGAATAATAAATATTAGTAAAAAAATATGTAAAATTTGAAGGATTAAATGAATTAATTGTAAAAAAATTTAGAGAATCATTACAAATGAATTTAAATAAATCAATTATATAAATATAAAGAATTTTAGAGGCATTACACGTTAATTAATGTAATTCAGAAAATATTAAACATATAAAGGAAAAAAAAATTAAATCAATAAAACAATGAAAATAAATATGTATAAATAAACATTAAAAAATAAATAACTTCCAATAATTTAAAAAATTTAAAAATTACAAATTTAAATGTAATATTCAATGAAATAATTTTAAAAATGAATAAATAAAATTCAATATGTCCAAACCTACTAATGAGTGAATCTATAAGAATTATTACATCAATTACATAACATAATAATTAGGGTTTGAATACTGCAATGCCCCTTGGGGGATTAATATCTCATGTATCGACTTAGGTAGAAAATGGATTGGTCAAGATGTGGGAAAGCGGTGATGCCAGCATGACACATTCTTAGTGATTCATATATAATGATGCAGGAATGACACTACACTGAGCTTGTGGACCACATTCTTAGGCCACTTCTCCATGGGCCTACGGGCTATGTAACAAATCATCCTCTACTCATATATATAGAGTCATTTTCATTCATCACAAAAATGAAAATAAATACACATAAAATATGAATAAAAATGAATGAACAGATTATATATATATATGTCTGTGTGTGTGTGAGGTACATTAGGATACAAATACCACAAACCACAGACACAACTCACCCACTGACCAATGGGAATGTCATATCCCCCAAAAAATAAATGACCCTTGTGCTTCTGTTATCTCGTTGAACGTCATGGAAGGTTTTCATAGATTATTATCAGATTACCACCCTTGCTGTCAATCAGGTGTTCTCCCATTCCAATCTACATTCAAAAATTCATATAACCATACCAGCTACTTTTGGTTAACAGACACATCCACAATGCATCCAAAGCTATCGCTCAACACTTGCAACACCCACACCTCCAAAACATGATGCAACCATTAGAGATGGAGAGACTCTGTCATTGATCTTGGTTCTATCATCATGCTACGCCAAAAGAATCAGCGATGAAGACTTATCTCCCCTCCTACATAAACAATCCTACCTTCCCTATAATTTTTCTCCATCCATGAATCATGCTGCCCGAGGGCCATAATGATCCATGCGCTGAAAGAACCATTGTACTCTCACTATACCTCGATGGAATGCACTATCGAGCCTACAAAGCGTGATGCAAAATGACCACTACTACCATTAAAATGATCTCTAAGAACATCCCCATATTTTATTTGTTTACATATGTAACACCCCAAGATTCTACAGTATGCTTCTCTTTGAATAATGTGATAGCGTGTGTTGTACGCAACATCGAGTTCTAACACACCACAACCAATCAAACTAGTCGTTATGAATAGTAATACCTAATTATTGAAATTATATAAATTTTATCTCTCAAAATGGACTTCATTTTTGGATTCGGAGTATCGAATTTAGCCTGAGGTGATATTTTGGTACTTTTCGGATAACATTAATATTTTGATGAATAGGGTAATTACTAAAATTTAATTAAAAACATCTTTTTTAATAAAAATAATTAATAGTGATAAATTATTAATTTGAGTGGTTTTAAAGTATATTTATAATATATTTTTGCCATTTAATACATTGTTGTCTTTGCAAAACGCTTTAACTTCAAAAAATTATTGGTTGATTGTGAAGTTAATCTTCAGTTGTAATTTTCTTTTCCTCAATACGATATTATCTAACACAACACCTATAATCAAATATTCAATATGGTCATTATCATTATTCACACATCTAATCATGTCATATTATCCATAAAATGCAATGTTATCCTTTTCACTATCTATATTAATTTTTTTCATCTATTACTTATCAAAATTATAAAATTGATATACTCAGTAATAGATCAAGTGTTCTTACAACTCCTCTAGACTAATTAGATTTGAATAACATATTAAACTCATAAAAAATATTTTACAATGGTTATATGAATGCTATTTTTCAAATTTGATAAAACCCATCATCATACTCATTTATCATATTAATAGCATCGATAAATTTTGTATTCATATTAATAATATTTTATCCAATAATATTAATATTAAATAACATAAATAAATTCATAAAATGTATGAACTTATAACCCTCAATGGTATTTCTTAAAGAATTAATTATGCTACATAGAACAATTTTTATTATATAATCTGAGATTAAATGATTTTTATTTTAATTATCTTGTAGTGTTGGGAATAATTATTTAATGGGAATGTGTGATATGAATAATGTAACAAATAATATAATTAAATTATCATCAATTTAACATTAATGTGATAAAGGAATATTTATATTGTATTTATTGTAAGGAATAATGCAATATGAAGGATATGATTTTCACACATTTATTCACATTGTACATCGTAGTACTCATGGTGTTTCAATGATATGATTCAAAGGAGCTAAATTTGATCATTTGTAATACGATAATAACATTGATAGGGCCCAATCATCAAGCCTTTAGAACATTACATTTAATGAGAATCATTAAATTTCAAGGGAATATTGAATAATTTTTTTTGTTTTCTTTAATGGAATGAATCGATAATATTAACTAATAATGGTCAAAAGGATGTCATAAAAATCCAATAGTATTTAAAATGAATTCAGTGGTGCCAAGAGAATTTCCACATTAAAAAAATACCCACATAATAATTATAGGTGAGGATGGTGGGAAATTTGAAGAAATCCTCAATGGGGTCATCAGGAAAATGCTACTACTATGAGTGAAAAATTTACAGACCTCATCCTTGGAGGGAATGGAATTTAGTTGATGAAAATTCCATAATATGAATTCGTACTGCAACTCATCATCATTTGGACACATTAATTTTATAGGGACAAAAAATTATTTTTAATTCAAAACTGTAATGTTCGAATTTCATTTCTAGTTTACGAGATTTCATAAATAAAGAAAAAACATTTTAATAAAGGAACACATATAAATGGCCCACCCTGTTATCATCTATTTTAATAATGGACTAAACAATGTATGCAAATGGCCCACCCTGTTATCATCTATTTTAATAATGGAAAATGATCATGAAAATAATTGAAAGATATATTTTTAAAAAAACAGATACCAATGTTTTGGAACTATTGATATTGTCTCAAAAACAATTGGAAAATTTCATTACAATAGTTAGGGGGACTATTGACATGCCATTCATTTGTATAGACCTATAGAAATTGTTGTGGAAAACCGTAAGTATATTTGGTATATTAAAATAGATTAAAAAAATTGTAAATTTAATATGAAATACACATACCTTTAGTTTTCAAAACCGTTTATATAGGTAATTCAATAAGACCCTGGCAGGTCTTGATCATCTAACCACCAATTTATATTTCAAACAATTAACCACTACGATATAATGTTTTATATAACATAATATGATAAATATGTATATTTATATTTATTTTAATTTTATTATGCTTTCATTGTAATTTGTTAATAATTTTTTAAAAAAATATGAAAACCATTAGCATGTGTTTGGAAAACCATTTTTATAGACCTATAACAATGGTTTTCCAAATAATTGATATATGTTTTTGTATTTTCTGACCATTACGAATGGTTTTTTAAAAACCATTAGTATAGGTTCATTAAATTTGTGTCATACTGATGTTTTTATCTAAACTGTTTGTATAATATTCAAATATGAAAATGGTTTTGGAGAAACCATTGGTATAATGTCATTTAATTGAGGACATACCAATGGTTTATATAAATCATTTTGAATATCTATGAAATATACGAACAGTTTTTTCCCAAATTTTGGAATAGGTTCATAAGATGATTTTCATACCAATCGCTTTTTCTAAACACTTGATATATGTTCATCTTATGATACATATATCAACAGTTTCTCCAAAACCGATTGTATAGGACTAGGTTCATGTAGTATTGGAAATGGATTGAACATTCAAAACTAATAAACTGAAGGATTGGATACCACACTATGATACACTAATATAATTAATAATTAAAATATTCTCTGATTCCATGTTGAAATTTTTCCATCTTCTATCAAGGTAGAACATAAATCAATTGATTAATTCATGGTCTTCAGCCTCTTGTAGATCACAAAAAGAATTGATAAAAAATTGAATGTTTTGATAATGCAACCCATATTATCACGTACCACACTATCATATCAAATTAAACCTCTTATGATTATTTATTCATCCTCATTAATATTAAACACATTGGATGGTGGGAGATCCACATACAGAAGCTAGAAGACAGTAGGGGATTATCAGGATGATTCTCATTACGCATCCAAATATTCATCCAAGATACAGCCGGATTGATCCAAAAAGTGTCTAGTTTTTAAATCTTGTTAAAAAAAATATAATATATATTATCACCCATATTTACCAAGATGTGGTACGGATGAAGAATATTGTACTACTGTTGATTCAATATGTCCACATTGAGGATATTGACACAAAACCATTATCTATCTCCATAATCCAAACTTTATTTGGGTTTCTATGCCTGTCAAATATTCCAGGACCCTTGATGGTAGAACATTACATGTATATGAGTTTCTTCTTCACTAATGAGGAAGGGTATAAAATTATCCACTTTAAAATGTCATACCATAAGGAACTAATATATATAGAGTATTCCCATGAAATATTTTTGTCACGACCCGCCCTCGGGGTCCGTGCCGTGACTACCCCAAGCCCGCCTTCCATAGGCCAGGGGCTGGCGACTAGCACCAAGGCGTAAATACTGGTAAAAGGGAAGGCATTGTCTTTGTAAAGTAAACAATCACACAGAGTACAAGCGGAAGAAGTAAACACTGAATACAACATTAATTGCGGAAAGTAAAAAGGGGCCGGGAATACAAGCCCAACTGTAAAGTACAACTCGAAAGGGAAAACAACAACTGAAAAGTAAAGTTGGTATGCCGAGCTGTCCACTAGAAATCCCACCTGAAGGGTGGGTACAGATAGCTCCTCTGCTCCTCGGGTCCCGCCGTCCGCTCCGAGTATGTCCCGCCCAGTGGTCCACCTCCGGGTACCGCCTCGTCGTCATGTCCACCTCTGGGTACTGTCCAGTCCTCGAGCACTCGGCCTCTTTCAGCATTGCCCGTCGTCTGCAACTAACAAAATGAGGTGCGGGCATAGCCCATGCAGGGGTGAGTATAACGATACTCAGTAGGGATCCCGAGAGCCTCATGGTCTCACTAAACCAACAAGGATAACCACAAATAAGATCTAAACAGATAACCTCTACTTAGGAATATGCCCATACATATACCTAAGTTATCAAGTGACCCATGTCAATCATGAGGTAAACACAAAGGTCATGAAATCAGTGGATAACCTCTACTTAGGAATATGCCCATACATATACCTAAGTTATCAAGTGACCCATCTCAATCATGAGGTAAACACAAAGGTCAAATGTCTCAGCTCAAACCAGGATTTGCATTATCGAAACCGTAACTGTTGAAGAGCTCCGTCTCTGGAGTGTACAGTGGTCCTGTCACAACTTCTAGGTACTGCTCACTAACCTAAGACTGCTGAGGTGCTCTTCCTTACGAGTATCGCGGGCCAGCTGCTACAACCAAGCGCTCCCATGTACCACTACAACCAAGCGCACCTCTGTCGTGGGTCTGCCGCTACAACCAAGCGCTCCCATGTGCCGCTACAATGAAGCGCACCTCTATCGTGGATCTGCCGCTACAACCAAGCTCTCCCATGTGCCGCTACAACCAAGCGCACCTCTATCGTCGGTCTGCCGCTACAACCAAGTGCTCCCATGTGCCGCTACATCAAGCGCACCTCTGTCTTGGGTCTTCCGCTACAACCAAGCGCTCTCATGTGCTGCTACAACCAAGCGCACCTCTGTCGTGGGTCTGCTGCTACAACCAAACGCTCCCATGTGCCGCTACAACCAAGCGCATCTCTGTCGTGGGTCTGCCGCTACAACCAGGCGCTCCCATGTGCCGCTACAACCAAGTGCACCTCTGTCGTGGGTCTGCCGCTACAACCAAGCGCACCCCTATGCCGCTACAACCAAGTGCACCTCTGTAACACACCGGGTCGTCCGATCAGCAGTCGTCGGGTCTCAGTCAGCTACCCGGTCTCCGTACTCCGCACGCTCGTCTCCGGGAGGGTCCGCTCCACGAGCTACTGGTCGATACTCCAAGTATCTCACAGTCCCATGAAGAAGAATCTCAAAGGACCGTCTCATCATAGGGGTCTCAACGCAACAGACGGCGCGTCGATCGGACGCCCAGTCTGAGGGTTATTGGCTTTTTCGACCCAAGGGCCCGGTTGGTTTTTAAGGGAAAACCAACCCGACCGTACTCCACCTGTGTCCAAACCTCTGGCGGAGTATTCCAAAAGATCTGTCTCACTAAGAGGAACAAAACAAAGCTGACGGCACATCAATCGGATATCCGTAGCTCAAGATATGAGCGTTTCTGCTCCGAGGGCCCGATTGGTTTCGTGTACGAACCAACCCGGTCGAATTCAAAGTATTCTGAAACATTGAGTGCGATATACCGAAACGACCGTCTCGATCCAAGGATCGCATTTACGCTGACGGTTCGTCGATCGGATGTCCGTGGAACATGTTATGGCCAAAATACCGAAAACGATTCGAAAACGGGGGGTCCGGTCCCGGGGCGACCCGGCCTGACCCCCTCCCTGGGACGGCCCGAACCGGGTCGACCCGACCCGGGTCCGACCCGGTCCGGCGCGGCCCGGCCGGCGGCGGCGCGGCCTGGCGCCGCATGGTGCCCCGCGCGGGGGGCAAGGCCCCCGCTTCTTCATGTTGGCGGCGCGGCTTTTAGCCGCGCCTTTGGAGAACCGGCCTCCCCTCGTGGGGGCCTGCTTTGAGGAAAACCGGGGGGGCCGCTTGCCCCCCTTAAAAAAACCGCCCCCCCCCCCCCCTCATAAATGGGGGGGCATTTGAGTTGACCGGGGGAATTAAATTCCCCCGGTTTTTCCCTTCCGGTCAGCCCACCTGACCGGCCGGTTCTTCTTCAACAGACCGGCAAAGCCGGTCCCCTTCCTGCTTTCGACATCGGCGGCCCGACGAGCCGCCGGTCTTCTCGTCTCGCCGCGGCCCGGAACCGGCCGCGGTGTTCGTCGTCCGGCGCAGTGCAACGACACCGCGCCCCTCCGCTGTGGCCCTGCTCCAGCCGCAGCGCCTTCGATTCCCTTCGACGTGGCGCGACGGCGTCGCGTTCATGATAAACTTCCTGTGGCGAGGCGCGATGGCGCCGCGCGATTATGGCCTTGCAATTCCCGCATGGTGCGACGACACCAAACCATCTAGTACATCCGCAAGGAAATAATATTCAAGAACAGAGGAGGGGGAATTTGGCCGTGTTTGTGGGGTCCAGCCCCCCTCTCGTTAGTCGATAACACTTAACAATAAAACTCAAATTGTCAAGCTAGAACCAAGAACGAGAATAAATAAATAAATCAACAACAAACCCCTACCTTGGTTTCAAGATCAATGATCGTCAACGACCCGCGGAAGACAACGTCACGGAGGTCGGGCGTCACGATAATCGTTCGTCAAATCCGTTGACGAAGAGGTACGTCCGAAGAGGTACGTCGTTGGAGAATCTTCGTAAGCTGACGAAGGAATTCCAAGGAGGAAGCGGCGTTCCCTTTCGTTGACACGGAAGGCGTCGTCGATCTTCGGAAACAACTGGCTACGAAGAAGATAGGAGCGGCGTTCTTCGTTGGAGCTTGAAGGTTCTTCGCATTCTTCGTCAAAGCTTGAAGAAGAATAAGGAGATCCCAAATCCTCTCAAGTGGCTGGAAAATTCTAACCAAATAAAATAAACTAAGGGCTTATTTAATTTACACACTTAACAAATTGAATTTCAAAGGTTTGAAATTCAAATAAAATAACTCCAAATTAATTAACAAGTTGTCATGTCATTTAAAGAGGGATTAATGGGAGTTTTGAGAGAAGATGAAAAGTTAGGGTTCATGTGGGCCCCACCACACTTAATCCTCTAATGGTAGGTTAAGTGGGTGTAGGTCCCACCCCTAATTTCCTTTGAGAGAAGTTAACCAACAAAATAAAAAAAAAAGTGTTTCCACATTTTTTTATTTAACGTCTTATAATTTCTCCCAAAACTATCTTTCATCTCGCATAAAACGCAATCTCGGAAAAGGTCCCCTTAAGTGAATAACGGCACTGCGAGTTCATCGGTTCCCTCAGATTTCAATTCCGATAACCGGATCAAAATTTAGAAAATCCCGCTCGTTCGTTCACTGAACGTACCCGATCCAAACTTCAGAAATTGATTTCGGGCACTCCGGGCCTCGGAATCAGGTGCCGTCTGAAACCGCGTTCTTGTAAAATTTCAAAGAAAATTAATAAAAAAATTTTCCTTGAATTTTAAGGGTCTTTACATTACTCCCACATCAGGGCTTTACATCCCCGTAAAGATACATGAAAAACTAGTGAAACAAATGAGGGTACTGAGCACACATCTGAGCCTCCCGCTACCATGTGATCTCCTGGAGGTTCCCGTGCTTCCATCTGATGCGCACAAGAGGAATTGATCGCCCACGTAGGACCCGCTCCTGTTGATCCTCTATCTCCACCGGGACCTCCGTAATGTTCACCCCATCGTCGATGTCAAGCTCCCCATGGTCAATGATGTGCGTCGGGTCGTGCATGTACCTCCTCAGCTGAGATATGTGGAAGACGTCGTGCACCCGGTGCAACTGAGGTGGTAGAGCCAAGCGATAAGCCACCTCGCCAATCCAGCTGAGGACCTGGAAGGGTCCGATGAAGTGCGGAGATAACTTGCCGCCACGGCCAAATCTCCGTATACCACGTCGAGGTGAGACCCGCAAGAAGACGTGGTCGCCATCCTCGAACTCAAGTGGCCTCCGCCTCCGGTCAGCGTATGACTTTTGCCGGCTCTGAGCTGTCCTCATCCACTCCTGGATGACCTGGACCTTCTCTGTCGTGGCCTAGACCACCTATGGTCCCACAAGAGCTGCTATGATTTCTTCTTTGCAGATAAGAGAAATATGGTCTCATTCCCTAGATGAACCACGTTCTTCGCCTAATACTGTCAATCCCGACATGGATGATACTAACCCATACCAAGGATGACGTCGTAAGGCCTCGACGCTAATACAAAGAGATCCAACCGTTACTCTCGCCTTCAAGGGTTGAGTCACACTGTCGGCATCAGCGTGTGGTAACTGAGTCTCCTCTAGTAGGTACTTCTCAAGTGAGGGTCAAGTCAACGGTATAATCCAGAACCTCTTAGAAACAATACAAGAGAGGATAGGGAAGTAAATTCCACAAGAAAAGGTTTTTTTTATTACTGCAGCTCAAGTACAAAGACACAAAGCATCTACAAACATACATCAACAAAACTAGAAGCAACATGAACAAAAGTCTCCAGGTCTGGAGCTAGTCCCACTCATGTCCATCTGCTCCCGGAGCCCCATGATCGTAGTCCTCAACTGCCTGAAGCTGAGCTCTCCCATGTCCTCCTGTCCCCTACAGTCGGGGTGGACCTCCTGGTGGTGGTCGTGGCAACACCCTGAAGCGTCGTCCACCTCCAGCTACACGGCCAGCTCCCCTGTCATGGCCGCCTGCTCCTTCCGGCCCGCCCTGATCGAACCTCTGCCTCTGCCTGGGGGTTCCTTCATTCGTCTGCTGGTCATCCGTATGGCGGGTCGGACAGTCACGAGCCATGTGACCAACCCCGCCGCAGGAGTAACACTTCCCTCTCATGGCAAGTCATTGGCCACCCCTAGTGCCTCGCGCAAACGATCCAGAGTCATGCTGGCGCCCACCTGTAGATCCAGTCCTCTTGGACCCCTACGTCATCCGTCTACTGCCCGCTGCAGAAGACTCTACCGCATGCCGGTAAGTGGTGGGTCCTGCTGCTAGAGACTGTTCAGCAAGGAAACTCTCCACTAAGAGGGCTCGCTCCAACACCCCTTCCTGAGTAGGAATGTTGAGGGAGATCATCGAAGCCCTGATCTCATGCCTCAGTCCCTGCTCGAAGGTCCGGGCCCGGAAGAATGGGTCCCGTACCATGTCGGTCGAGTAGCGTGAAAGATCAGTAAATCTCGCCGAGTACTGGGCTACTGTCATGCTGCCCTGCCACAGCTGTAGTAGCTCCTGAATGCGCACCGCTCGGAGGGTGGTTGGGACGAACTCCGAGCGGAAGATGCTCTCAAAGTCCGTCCAGAGAAGAGATGTCTCGTCATGCACCTGGAGCATCAAGCTCCACCATCGGCCCGCTGCTGCGTACAGTAGGCTCGCAGCGAGGATCACCATGAGGTCTGCTGGTGTCCTCACTAGCCTGAAAACTCGCACGACTGCCTCCAGCCAGTCCTCGGCTGCCTGAGGGTCCGTCTCCCAGTTGAACCTGGGCGGTCGCTGGTGCTGAAACTCATGCAGTGCGCCGAGGCGACGTGCATCGTCAGCGGCTGGTGATGGAAGTATCAGAGGCTCGGCGGATAAAACTACCGCCGGTGCCACTGCTGACAAGGGTCCTGCACCGAGGCCTCGTCGCTTGGCGGGCTGTCGTCACACTCGACTCTCGGAACCCTAGATGGCTGCCGTCGTGGGGCCATCCTGAAAAGGAAACAGGTGCGCCACGGTCAGAACAGTATACCTGGTGAGCTGATACAAAGTAATCACAAAGAAAACTTTGAAACACACACACAATCAATGTTTTCGTGCATTAAGTCGGAAATCCGAAGTCAGGGTCCTGGTGTACGGATACGTCGGCCGTCGCACCAACACTGGACTCCCTGGACTGATAACCACACGCAATATGCTAAACATTATTGCTTCACATAGAAAAGATCAGAGTTCGCGGTAGAACCGAACTCCTCTGATACCAATTTGTCACAACCCACCCTCGGGGTCCGTGTCGTGACTACCCCAAGCTAGCCTTCCATAGGCCAGGGGCTGGCGACTAGCACCAAGGCGTAAATCCCGGTAAAAGGGAAGGCATTGCCTTTGTAAAGTAAACAATCACACAGAGTACAAGCGGAAGAAGTAAACACTGAATACAACAGTAAGTGTGGAAAGTAAAAAGGTGCCGGAAATAGAAGCCCAATAGTAAAGTACAACTCGAAAGGGAAAACAAAAACTGAAAAGTAAAGCTGGTACGCCGAGCTGTCCATTGGAAATCCCACTTGAAGGGTGGGTACACATAGCTCCTCTGCTCCTCGGGTCCCGCCGTCCGCTCCGAGTATGTCCCGCCCAGTGGTCCACCTCCGGGTACAGCCTCGTCGTTATGTCCACCTCTGGGTACTGTCCAGTCCTCGAGCACTCGGCCTCTGTCAGCATTGCCCGTCGTCTGCAACCAACACAATGAGGTGCGGGCATAGCCCGTGCAGGGGTGATTATAACGATACTCAGTAGGGATCCCGAGACCCTCAAGGTCTCACTAAACCAACAAGGATAACCACAAATAAGATCTCAACAGATAACCTCTACTTAGGAATATGCACATACATATACCTAAGTTATCAAGTGACCCATCTCAATCATGAGGTAAACACAAAGGTCATGAAATCAACGGATAACTACTCCTCAGGTATATGCCCATACATATACCTAAGTTATCAAGTGACCCATCTCAATCATGAGGTAAAAACAAAGGTCAAAAGTCTCAGCTCAAACAAGGATTTTCATTATCGAAACCGTAACTGTTGAAGAGCTCCGTCTCTGGAGTGTAAAGTGGTCCTGTCACAACTCCGAGGTACTGCTCACTATCCTAAGACTGCTGAGGTGCTCTTCCTGACGAGTACCGCGGGCCAGCTGCTACAACCAAGCACTCCCATGTACCGCTATAACCAAGCGCACCTCTGTCGTGGGTCTGCCACTACAACCAAGCGCTCCAATGTGCCGCTACAACCAAGCGCACCTCTATCGTGGGTCTGCCGCTACAACCAAGCGCTCCCATGTGCCGCTACAACCAAGCGCACCTCTGTCGTGGCTCTTCCTCTACAACCAAGCACTCACATGTGCCGCTACAACCAAGCGCACCTCTGTCGTGGGTTTGCCGCTACAACAAAGCGCTCCCATGTGCCGCTACAACCAAACGCACCTCTGTCGTGGGTCTGCCGGTACAACCAAGCGCTCCCATGTGCCGCTACAACCAAGCGCACCTCTGTCGTGGGTCTGCCGCTACAACCAAGCGCTCCCATGTGCCGCTACAACCAAGCGCACCTCTGTCGTGGGTATGCCGCTCAACCAAGCGCACCCCTGTGCCACAAAAACCATGCACACCTCTTTAACACACCGTGTCGTCCGATCAGCAGTCGTCGGGTCTCAGTCTGCTACCCGGTCTCCGTACTCCGCACGCTCGTCTCAGGGAGGGTCCCCTCCACGAGCTACTGGTCGATACTCCAAATATCTCAAAGTCCCATGAAGAAGAATCTCAAAGTACCGTCTCATCATAGGGGTCACAACGCAACAGACGGCGCGTCGATCGGACGCCCGGTCTGAGAGTTATTGGCATTTTCGTCCCAGGGGCCCGGTTGGTTTTTAAGGCAAAACCAACCCGGCCGTACTCCACCTGTGTCCAAACCTCGGGAGGAGTATTCCAAAAGATCCGTCTCACTGAGAGGAACACAACAAATCTGACGACACGTCAATCGGATTTCCGTAGCTCAAGATATGAGCGTTTCCGCTCTGAGGGCCCGATTGGTTTCGTGTACGAACCAACCCGGCCGAACTCAAAGTATTCCGAAACGTTGAGTGCGATATACCGAAACGACCGTATCGATCC
This sequence comes from Viscum album, assembly GCA_963277665.1. NCBI lineage: Eukaryota > Viridiplantae > Streptophyta > Magnoliopsida > Santalales > Viscaceae > Viscum > Viscum album. The sequence goes on from OY728121.1 coordinate 45,630,525, forward strand.
AAGGATTTCATTGCCACTGACGGTTCGTCGATCGAAGGTCCGTGGCTCATGTTATGGCCAAAAGACCGAAAACGATTCGACAACGGGGGGTCCGGGCCCGGGGTGACCCGGCCCGACCCCCTCCCTGGCGCCGCTTGGTTCCACGCACGGGGGGCAAGGCCCCCGCTTCTTCATGTTGGCGGCACGGCTTTTAGCCGCGCCTTTGGAGAACCGACCCCCCCTCGTGGGGGCCTTCTTTGAGGAAAACCGGGGGGGGGCGCCTGCCCCCCTTAAAGAAACCACCCCTCCTCATAAATGGGGGGGGGGCATTTGAGTTCACCGGGGGAATTAAATTCCCCCGGTTTTTCCCTTCCGGCCGGCCCACCTGGCCGGACGGTTCTTCTTCAACGGACATGCAATGCCGGTCCCCTTCCGGCTTCCGACACCGGCGGCCCGACGAGCCGCCGGTCTTCCCGTCTCGCCGTGGCCCGGAACCGGCCGCGGTGTCTGTCGTCCGGCGCGGTGCGACGGCACCGCGCCCCTCCGCTGCGGCCCTGCTCCGGCCGCGGCGCCTTCGATTCCCTTCGACGCGGCGCGACGACGTCGCGTTCATGATAAACTTCCTGTGGCACGGCGCGATGGCGCCGCGTGATTATGGCCTTGTGATTCCCGCGTGGTGCGACGGCACCACGCCATCTCATACATCCGCATGGAAATAATATTCAAGAACAAAGGAGGGGGAATTCGGCCATGTTTTTGCGGTCCGGACCCCCTCTCGTTAGTCGATAACACTTAACAATAAACCTCAAATTTTCAAGCTAGAACCAAGAACGAGAATAAATAAATAAAGAAACAACAAACCCCTACCTTGGTTTCAAGATCGATGATCGTCAACGACCCGCGGAACACAACGTCGCGGAGGTCGGGCGTCGTGGTAATCGTTCGTCAAATCCATTGATGAAGAGGTACGTCCGAAGAGGTACGTCGTTGGCGAATCTTCGTAAGCCAATGAAGGAAGTCCGAGGAGGAAGCGGCGTTCCCTTTCATTGACATGGAAGGCGTCGTCGATCTTCGAAAACAACCGGCTACGAAGAAGAGAGGAGCGGCGTTCTTTGTTGGAGATTAAAGGTTATTCGCATTCTTCGTCAAAGCTTGAAGAAGATGAAGGAGCTCCCAAATCCTCTCAAGAGGCTAGAGAATTCTAACCAAATTAAATAAGCTAAGGGCTTATTTTATTTACACACTTAACAAATTGAATTTCAAAGTTTTGAAATTCAAATAAAATAACTCCAAATTAATTAACAAGTTGTCATGTCATTTAAAGAGGGGTTAAAGGGAGTTTTGAGAGAAGATGAAAAGTTAGGGTTCGTGTGGGCCCCACCACACTTAATCCTCTCAAGGGAGGTTATGTGGGTGTGGGTCCCACCCCTAACTTCCTTTGAGAGTAGTTAACAAACAAAATAAAAAAATGTTTCCACATTTTTTTTATTTAACTTCTTATAATTTCTCCCAAAACTAACTTTCGTCTCGCATAAAACGCAACCTCGGAAAAGGTCCCCTTATGTGAATAACGGCGCTGCGAGTTCATCGGTTCCCTCGGATTTCAATTCCGAGCACCGGATCAAAATTTAGAAAATCCCGCTCGTTCGTTCAGTGAACGTACCCGAGCCAAACTTCGGAAATTGATTCCGGGCACTCCGGGCCTCGGAATCAGGTGCCGTCAGAAATCGCGTTCTTGTAAAATTCCAAAGAAAATTAAGGAAAAAATTTCCCTTGATTTTTACGAGTCTTTACAATTTTAATATGAAATTTTAGAACTCGATTGAGACTGCCCGTCGCCATTGTAATTTCCTAGAATAATCATTTTTAATTATCTTTAATGTTGGAGAGAATGTATACGTATATTTCACACATATCCTCCCACAATTTCATTATTCCAAAAAATAATGTCCCAGTATATATAATTTATACATTGAATACTAAAAATATTCATATAATGCCTTTCATTGACCCATATGTCTTCTTTATCAGAACACCATCCATTATTAGTGTTATTAAAATATGAGAACTAGTTGAATCCTCCCAATCCAAAACCGCCCGGGATGTGTAAATCATCCCACATTTGTAAACAATCCATGGGTCCCTCCAAATCCTGAATTTAGATCCTTATTCAATCCAACAATAGAGTCTATTCCAAATAAATACACATACTCCCTAGAGGAATCTCTAAAAAATATAGTGCGGGGGAAGAGGGCTACATAAAAAACCTATATGTGTGTTATATTTGGATACAATGATCAGAGTGAATAGGGAAATCAGGTTTTAAATTAGGTGTCATCCTATCTTTTATAAGAGAGCAATGTTGATCATGGGAATGAATTGATATCCCATGAAACTACTATTTTTATGGATACATAGATAATCAGGTGCCAACTAATGATGTTTTTTTCTCATAGTTCAAACCAACAAAAACCTAACAATGTATGAGTGAATGTGATCAATAAAAATTTTGGGTATCTTAAATAAATAAATTTATTTAATTTGAATAGCTTAAGATACATTTTACATATGTTATTCTATCTCTACTTTAAGGATGCTATTAGAATTTCATCCCATAAATATTTTGTTTAATATGTCCATAATGATTGAGAGAACAAATCTTTTATTATCGAAAAAAAATCACAGGGATCCAAATATATTTATTATGATTATCATCCCCAAATATACAAAAGGTTCAGCAAAGACCATTCTTTCTGAAGCAGTCTCATAGGAGTTTATTGAAATGTATTATTTGGAATAATCATCCAATTTTGTGTATTTTTTCTCAATTTTTTTAAAAAGATAGAAATTATATATGCATTCATAAAGAGGAGACCTTTAGAAAAATAGATATTCCCTCAAAGAAGAAGAGATGTCAAATAGGTGGTATTCTTATATAAACCATAAAAAAAATAAATATGTTGTCTTTATAATCCATGTAAATTAAATTAGAAAAATCACTAGCCATCAAGGCATAAAGGAAAAAGGAAAGAAAGTCCACATATCGGAACCCCTTGGTGTGGGTGTTACATTGAGAGAGTGTTCCACTATTGTTTAATTTTATGGATCATCAGGAAAGTTTTTTAGTTGTATTTGATTTAAATTATTATGTACGAAATCACAATTTTTTATTTTCATTTTCTTTCAATTTTTTTGAAATTTCAATTCTTAATTGTATTAGAATGTAATTTGTTATGAATTTTTTTAACAGGATGTATGACTAGGTTGTTATTGATTAGTCCATATTATACTAAACAATTGATTCATGCAGGCTCACTTATGAGAACATTCATCCATACTCATGGAAGGGTAAATCAATGTGAAGAAATGTTATATAAGAAATAAAATATATAAACCACTTTTCAATCACGGTGTAAGAAATTTCATAATAAATAAAGAATCATTATGAAAAAAATATTTTTTGTTAAGTGTAACTAAAAACATGTAACAGATGAATCATGAGATTAAACAACATACCTTACATATTGAGAGGTTTTATTCATCCAAAAATTTTGAGGTGGAGTGGAAGAAGTGGTCATGTTTTGTGTGATAGATGTAATGGGGAAAATGTCTCATTACTGCTGAGTTTATTTCAAAAATAATGTTTTATCAATATATTACAAAATATGATGATAAATATGAGTTTTATCATTGTGAAATTAAAAACCGCTAAAAAGAAATGTCTTACCAATGCAAAATATTTCAAAAATTAAACATATCTTTATGAAAGATAAAATTATATAAGATAAAACCTCTATTTATCATCAATAATATTATTGTGATAATATATATATAAATATATATATTATATTGGAACACTCCATTTAAATTAAATGAAAACTATATAAAAAAATTAATATAATATAAATGGATATATATTTGAAATTTTTTAATTGATAAAAAAATAAGAATAAATAACCTCACTGATTAATATAAAATATTAAATGAATGATTTTCAAAATAGAGCGAAATTTAGTAATTAAAAAACAATAGACTAAAGAATATTAAAAAATTGATGAGTTTAATTAATTAGATAAAATATGTTAAAAAAGGAATATATATTAAATTTAAGATGATTACAATGTGAATATATTAAAACATTGTGGACCACATTCTTAGGCCACTTCTCTATGGGCCTACGGGCTATGTATCAAATCATCCTCTACTCATATATATAGAGTCATTTTCATTCATCACAAAAATGAAAATACATACACATAAAAAATGAATAAAAATGAATGAACAGCTTATATATAAATATATATGTGAGGTACATGAGGATATAAATACCAAAAACCACACACACAACTCACCCACTGACCAATGGGAATGTCATATCCCTCAAAAAATAAATGACCCTTGTGCTTCTATTATCCCGTTGAACGTCATGGCAGGTTTTCATAGATTATTATCAGATGACCACCCTTGCTGTCAATCAGGTGTTCTCCCATTCCAATATACATTCAAAAATTCCTATAACCATACCTGCTACTTTTGGATGACAGACACATCCACCATGCATCCAAAGCTATCGCTCGACACTTGCAACACCCACACCTCCAAAACATGATGCAATCATTAGAGATGGAGCGTCTCCGTCATCGATCTTGGTTCTATCATCATGCTACGCCAAAAGCATCAGCAATAAAGACATATCTCCCCTCCTACATTAACAATCCTACCTTCCCTATAATTTTACTCCATCCATGAATCATGCTGCCTGAGGGACATAATGATCCATGCGCTGAAAGAACCATTCTACTCTCACTGACCCTCGATGGAACGCACAATCGAGACTACAAAGTGTGATGCAAACTGACCACTACTACCATTAAAATCATCTCCAAGAACATCCCCATCTTTTTTTTGTTTACATATGTAACACCCCAATATTCTACGGTACGCTTCTCTTTGAATAATGTTATAGCGTGTGTTGTACGCAACATCGAGTTCTAACACATCACAACCAATCAATCTAGCTGTTATGAATAGTAATACCTAATTTTCGAAATTTTATACATTTTATCTCTCAATATGGACTTCATTTTTGGATTCAGAGTATCGAATATAGCCTAAGGTGATATTTTGGTACTTTTCGGATAACATTAATATTTTGATGAATAGTGAAATTACTAAATTTTAATTAAAAACAAATTTTTTAATCAAAATAATCAATAGTGATAAATTATGAATTTGAGTAGTTTTAAAGTATATTTATAATATATTTTTACCATTTAATACAATTTTGGTCATTGGGCATAATTTCACAATTAAACTAGACATAAACAAGTATCGATATTTTGATAGTTATTATCTCTTAAAACACGTTTTTTGTTTTAACAACGAGAATTAATTTTAAATTAATTTCTTCCACTTCTATGTTTTGAATTTGGAAAAATGGATTCCATATTTGTAATCAGGATGTTCATATTTTGTAAATAGGTAATTTTTTTTAGACATTTTGAATAATTACTTCGGTAAATATTTTATTTACCATGGTTAAGTGTAAATCCGGTAAATAAGGGTTAAATTTTTTTATAATAATAAAAAATTACCCTAAAACGTGTCCTAACATTATTGGTTGATATATATACGACCATGGACATCTTTGGGTCGATTTTTGGACCCCATGGAGCCACTTGTACGTGATAATGACACTTTATATTAATTAAGTTAAAATAAGTACAAAAATGACAAAAGCATATATCTTTAAAAAAAATTTACAAAGGGTTATATATGTTGGATTTTCAACTATAAATATTCATTAGAAATATAAAAATATTTCCTACATAATTATATTTTATTTATAATTTTTAGACTTTATAAAATTTAATTTATTTATGACACAATGATGATGCGGTAATTACCATAATAGTGAGAAATTAAAATAATTGATATTATAAATATCCAAATAAATATAATTTGATACTTTTTATGAATTAAACTAATTTTTAGGTTAATATGAAATGTTATTATTAATTTAATTAACTTTTTTCTATGTAATCATTCTGTTATGAGTTTTACAAAAATCAATTATTGAATAGTGTCAAAATTGACATAAAAGAGGTTTTAAAACAAATATTATATTATTAATTGATATTAAATTCCTAAAAATCTCAGGATCATCCAAGAGACTTATTTCATGATAGGTGTTTCATTAATGGAACAATTAGGGGTCTCTTGGATGTATATAGTATGTTTTTTAACCATATAATATAAAAATACAAAGATACATTGTAAAAGTGAAACTAATTAACTAAGAGTTAATACTTAATGATAAGGTTATTATAGTAACCCAAACCAATCTAAATTATATTTTTTGAGTGGTTTTAGACACATCCTCACATTAAACTTTAAATAATCCACTTTGGAGCCATTATAAACCGAATATGAATTTATTATAAAATAATATTTCTAGCTTTTCCAAAGGTGCCTCTCACCCCTCTTATAAAAGGGCACACTCCATTCTTATTAACTCTTACCTTAAAAGCCTTTTGGTTAGGCCAAACTCTACCAAAATACTCTCTCAACTTCCCTCAATTCGTCCTAGAGGCCTTCCATTAGTCATAAAGCCAACCTATGGAGCCCTTTTGACAAATCAAAAGGAGGAACCCGAAGAAGAGGTAATAATTTCACCACACTTTTTCAAGTTCCTTTCTTCTTCCACTTCTTCTTTCTTTGTTATTACCATTATAAAATAATAACTCCAGTATCTTATATATAATTTTATTTTATTATAAATATATTACAACCATATTCAGTATTATATCCCCCATTTTAATAACATGTCACCATATGTGCTTATGTACGACTTACCGTTTCCACGTATTGGTGTAATTTTATTAAATAAATTATTATTTGGATGGGTATAATAATGATGTATAATTCATGTAAATAATAAATAAAACATTATAATTATTCTTTATATATGATATACCATCCAATTATATATTATTTTTATATCAAATGAATGATATTGTTGCTCGTGCGTACATACGGACTACCATCTCCACGAACACGATGAGATTCATTCTCCATCATATCCATTCAAGTATAATTATCATTTTATGATTAATAATAGTATTTAAGGACTTGATATCATTATGTATATTAATAATATAAAACCTATCCATAACAAACACGGATTATGTAACAAAACATATAAAAGAAAACGAGTAAGTTAACACCTAAATCGACAATAATTCTAAGATATTATTAACAAAGAAATATTAAAAGGTCATATATGATATCATATTAATGAATATGATTCTTGAATAATATAATAAAAATTATTTCAACATTATAAAATAGGTTAACCTACCCCCAACCAAGGAAAAGTACAAGGTAAGGGTTTATTTCGCAATCTCTTCATTATCTGATATTTATATACGTAATAATCTACTAGGACTTTTTTTATCATCCACATCCATGTTTCATAAAAATGTATTTCAAAACATATTTACTATTTACTAGAATATGGGTTAAAGCCATTTATACCCTTGTTTGACTTTTTATATGGGGTTTATAAAGGAATCAGTCCGTCGTTTTCCAGACAACGTGCTTTTTAACCATTTCGACAGAATTAAGGTAAGAATGTTTTTTTAACATATACGGTAGATGCGGCTATTTTCTGCCATTATAAAATCATCGATGCTTCCCTTAAAAGATTATAAGAATATTTTCAAAGAAAAAGTTTTATTTTATATTACTCTAAAATTATTTCAAAATAAAAAGAGATATTTCTCTAAAAAGAGTTTTGATTTCATCTATGTCAACATTCTTTGATGGATTTAAAGCTTATTTGAAGCTGATTAATTATGAAACAAAACATCCATATTGTATTGAAGGTGTTGTGATGTTTTTGACTATGGATATGCTATTTTTATACCTTTCATGGTTTATGTTGAAAGTATTGACATTTCGTATGCTAGTTTTAATACGAATGTTTATGTAATGTTTAAACCTTTTCATATGGGAATGCATTGAACTTAATATGTGACTGGTGGAGCCCTCTATAGCTCATCGATTCATCGTTAGGTCCCATGTGACAAACTAGTGTCTTGGCACAAGGCCTTGGCAAAATCATATTTGTAGTCTTCGCACGAGGCCTTGGCTATGTGGTTATTATATTCTGGAATTAATCATTCCATCATTATGAAAGTTTTTATTTATATTGCATGTGATTATTCGATTAGTAGAATTTCTATGTGAATAAGTAAATGTCATTATTTTATTTTATTTCTGTCATACTATGTTGAAGTTCATGTTTAAAAGGATTTTGTTTTAGTTATAGATTTCCTTAAATGTATATTCTTATTTATGAATGTTTCCTCTATATTGTTATCCATACTGGGAATTTGAGCTCACCCCTTTTCTATGTTTTATTATTCCCAGGATGTGAAAAAGTAATTTATAAACGACCTTCAGTGATAGTTTGAGGGGATAAGTGTGTAGACTATGGAGGCTATATTGTTTTAGTTTTTCACTTTATGATGTAATTAAACTTTTATGAATGTATCTAGTGTTCCCAAGGCTACTAAACTAATCAGTCTTTCGAGATTTGACCTTTCTTAGGGCCATGCCAATGTTATGTAATAATGCACTTACTCTAGGTAACTGGTGTCGGGGCGTTACAGTTGGTATCAGAGAATGTTCAGAACAAACCATGGAAGATAGAATTAGATAAACTCGGATTAGAGAACATATATTTAAGATGGACTTTGAGGATTAGTATAGAAGAACATCCTAGAATATTGGTATTTTAGAGATTTTGTGAGTTTTCCGAGCAATACATCCCTGTCTGGATACAAGAAGGTAGAGGCGGCTCTGGCACAGATGTAGCTAGGTGTAAAACCTGAAAACACCGCTTCGAGATAGACTTGAATGAGAACTGGTGCACGAAAATGGGCCTTGTTGCACTCTTGGTTACGACACTCCTGGGGGATATGCTTTGGATAACTATCATTTTCATTATAAATAATTATGAACGGTTTATGAGTATATACTTCCTCAAATAAAACATTCTTTTGATTATGGATTATATCCATAAATAGTTCAATTTATGTTAAGTGTTTTATAAGTATGGGATTATTTATTTTGATTCATAAACTGATCTAGATTATGACATTGTTTAGAAATGGAGCCTAGTGAAAGAAATGGAAACTGTATCAATGCACGCACTCCATGTAGGGATTTCCCTCCTACTCAAGATAATTATAGTGGAGCTGGTGATGCAATTGGTGCCGATCAGCTAATCACCATACTGGGACAACTCTCTCCGGATATGAATAATAACCTTACCCGTATGGAGCACCCTGATCTGCAGCGTGGAGGATCAATGTTATATCGATTTATGAGGAAACGACCACCAACGTTCAATGGGAGTACAAATCCCTTAGTATATGAGGAATGGATAAATTCCCTAGAGAAAATATTTCAGGCTTTGGGAAGTAGTGAAAGGGAAAAAGTTATCATGGCAGTTTACCGCCTCACTGGAGATGCTGATCAAAGGTGGTCATTGATTCCAGAAATAAAGGAAGATGATTATGTACCAAATATGGAATGGAGGGAGTTGAAAGATCTATTTTTAGATAAATACCTTCCTCGTGACCATCAAGAAGATATGGAAAGGCAATTTCTGAGTCTGAGAAAAAAGGAGGATGAGAATGTCGAAAAGTATGAGGCTATCATTAAAAGGTTAGCAAGGTATGCAGGAGATTATATACGTAACCAAAGAAGTAATATTGATCATTTCTTTGATGGGATAAAACCATTTATCCGTCGAGCATTAGTCTCACAATCCTTCTCGTCGTACGAAGACATTGTCTCATGTGCTATCAAGACCGAAAAGTAATTCTCTATGTCTTATGACATTAACACAAAGCAAGAGAATAAGAGATCTACTGATCAATTTGGGAATAGAAATAAGGGGAATAAGGGAATGGTTGAATATCCATCCTGTGGTAAATGTGGGAAGAAACACCCTGGTACTTGGTTAATGGTAATGTGTGTCTATTACAAGTGTGGTGAAAAAGGCCACCAATCTCGTGATTGCAAAGTGAAGAAGGAAGATACCATTGTTCAGGGCTACAATTGCAGGGAGATGGGACATTATGTAAATGAATTTCCAAGCGTCAAGTTAACTTACCTCAGAAAAGGCCAAGGGATCATGGCCAAGATTATGCTATCACTACTACTGAGGTAGAAGCACCGAAAGACATGGAGGCAGGTAATTTAATGGTTTCTTCATGTTTAGAAAATGAATTATTTGATTCTGGATCATCGCATTGTTTCATATCTTCCCAGTTTGCTAAGAAATTTAGATATTTCCAATTTTATTTAACAAGGGAGTTGTCAGTTAAAACTCTTAAGGGAAGTATCATTGCAACAATGTTTTGTGAATCAGTCCCCATTATAGCACATAAATGTTCTTTATCTACTGATCTCAACGTCATACCTATGATTGAGTTTGATATAATCCTTAGTATGGATTTTCTTTCAGACTATGATGCAAAGATTTCTTGTAAGAAGATGGAGGTTACGCTTTTTGATGAAGATGATAAGGAACAACTAATTTTTAGAGCAGAATCGTCACCACCTAATTCTTATCTAGATCCACCCCCAGTAGATCAACTAAATTAAATTATTGGGGAGAAAGAGAATGAAATGACTGTGGGTGAGGAAATGAATTTTCAAATAGAGAATGTACCTGTTGTGAATGAATAAGTAGATGTGTTTCCAGAAGATTTACTTGGACATCTTCCAGAACAAGAAGTTGAGTTTTCCATTGATCTAATTCCTGGATCAAGGCCTATATCGAAGACCCCTTATAGAATGGACACTGTGGAATTAGTTGAACTAAATAAACAACTAGAAGAATTGAGTAATATGGGATTTATTCTCCCTACTGTTTCTTCATGGGGAGCCCCTACTCTTTCTGTTAAAAAGAAAGATGGATTTATGAGGTTATGTATCGACTAAAGGGAGATCAATTCTATAAAAATAAATAACAAGTATCCCTTACCCTGCATTGATGATTTATTTGACCAACTGCATGGAGCTCAATAATTTTCAAAGATTTACCTTCGATCTGGATACCATCAGTTGTGTGTGAAGAAGGAATACATTCCGAAGACAACATTTAAAACCAGGTACAAGTATTACGAGTTTACAGTAATGCCTTTTGGATTGACTAATTAACCCTCTGTATTCATGGATCGGATGAATAGAGTTTTCAAGGAATATCTCGATGAATTTGTGGTGGTATTTGTTGATGATATCTTTTTATACTCCAAAATCCACGAATATCAGGAAAATCACTTGCACATTATCCTAAAAACTCTGAGAAGACATGAATTATATGGGAAGTTTAGAAAGTGTGAATTCTGGCTTTAGGATATTTCTTTTCTTGGCCATATTGTCTCTAAAGATGGAATCTCTGTTGATCCTTCTAAGACCATGTCAATTCAAGAATGGAAAGCACCTACGAGTATAACTGAGCTACGTAGTTTTATTGGTTTAGCAGGTTATTATCGATGTTTCGTCCAGAATTTTTCCCGATTGGCTAACCCATTAACGAAGCTCACACATAATGGGGTTAAATTTTTTTGGACAAAAAGAGTGTGAAAAATGTTTCGATGAACTAAAGAGAATATTATTCAATGCTCCTATATTGACTCTACCATCGGGGAATGATGGGTTCTTTATTTATAGTGTTTCATCGAAGACATGACTTGGTTGTGTCTTTATGCAGAATGATTGGGTTATTTCCTATGCATCACAATAGTAGAAAACTCATAAACAAAACTATCCTACTCATGATCTCGATTTAGCAGCTGTGATCTTTACTTTGAAGATATGGAGGCACTACCTCTATGGTGAAAAATGTGAGATTTATACTGACCACAAGAGTTTGAAGTATATTTTCTCACAAAAAGAACTCAACATGAGGCAAAGGAGATGGATTGAATTACTCAATAATTATGATTGTACGATACACTACCACCTGGGGAAAGAAAACAAGGTGGAAGATGCTTTGAGCAGAAAAGATCATGGAGTTTTGAACAATATGAGAATTGAAAGGGATCCAATTTTCATGGATCTGGTGATGATGGACATGGGAATAACCATGGAAGGTGAAACATCAATGATTCTTCAAATGGTTGCCTAAATATCTTTTCTATAAGGGATTAAGAGTTCTCAGACCGATGATGAAGTATTTCAAAAGAAGATTAAAGCTGTGAATGATGGGAGATTGAGAGACTTTGTGTATGAAGATGGAATTTTAAAATTCGGAAAGAGACTTTGTGTTCCCGATATACTTGATCTAAAAAGGGAATTCCTAGATGATTCTCATAATTCCAATTTCTCTATACATCCTGGGAGCACCAAAATGTATATATATTTGAAGGAAAATTTTTGGTGGAACAACATGAAGAGGGAGATTTATGATTTTGTGTCAAGATGCATGGTTTTTCAACAAGTGAAAGATGGAAGGCAACAGCTTGGAGGAGTCATGCAACCTCTTCCCACACCAGAGTAGAAATCGGACAATATTACGATTGAATTTGTCATGGGGCTATCAAAGACTCCTAGAAGGAACAATGCAATATGAGTTATTGTTGATCGTTTTACCAAGATAGCACATTTTCATGTTATAAGAGAATATCTACCACTGGAACGTCTAGCAAGACTATATATTAATGAAGTTGTGAGAATTCATGGAGTACCCCTATCGATTGTTTCTGATTGTGATCCCTGTTTTACTTCAAGATTCTGGAAGAGTCTTCCAAAATACTTGGATACTGAACATCATTTGAGCATTGCCTACCACCCTCAAATAGATGGAAAATCAGAATGATATATTAAAACCTTAGAAAACATGTTGAGATCCTTCTCACTTGACTTTCAGGGTATGTGGGATCAATATTTACCTCTGGAAGAATTTTCCTTTAACAACAGCTTCCATTCCAGTATTCAAATGGCACCATATGAAGCGTTATACGGAAAGCGATGTCGCACACCAACATGTTGGGATGACGTTGGTGAAAGAAAACATGTAGGTCCAGAACTGGTGGGGGAAATGATGGAAAAAGTGAAGGTAATCCAAAATCACATCAAAGAAGTTCATAGTAGGCAGAAGAGTTATGCCGATAATCGAAGGAAGGATTTGGAATTTGAAGTTGGTGATCATGTTTTCCTAAAGGTATCTCCATTGAAGGGAGTCATACGTTTTCGTATGAATGGTAAATTGAGTCCCAGGTACATCGGAACTTTCGAAATTCTAGAACGAATTGGGGCTGTAGCTTACCGATTGGCAATGCCGCCAAGTCTCTCCAATGTTCACGATGTGTTCCACGTATCTCGGTTGAGGAAATACATGCCTGACCCAACGCATGTACTCACCTATGAGGAATTAGAACTGGAACCCGATATGTCTTATTGTGAATATCCCATCAGGATTCTTGATACCAGAGAACAAGTACTGAGAAATCGGACGGGTCGTCTGGTAAAAGTTCTATGGAGAACCCATAAGATGGAAGAGGAAACGTGGGAACCCAAGGAACATATGATGAAGAACCACCCAAGTATTTTCATGCGGTAGTATTTTATAAATTTCAAGGAAAAAATTATTTGAAGGAGGGGAGAATGTAACAACCCAATCTTCTACAGTACGCTTCTCTTTTAATAATGAGATAGCGTGTGTTGTACGCAACATCAAGTTCTAACACACCACAACCAATCAAACTAGCCGTTATGAATAGTAATACCTAATTTTTTAAATTTTATAAATTTTATATCTCAAAATGGACTTCATTTTTGGATTCGGAGTATCAAATTTGGCCTAAGGTGAAATTTTGGTACTTTTCAGACAACATTAAAATTTTGATGAATAGTGAAAATTACTAAATTTTAATTAAAAACTACTTTTTAATCAAAATAATTAATAGTGATAAATTATTAATGTGAGTGGTTTTAAAGTATATTTAGAATATATTTTTACCATTTAATACAATTTTGGTCATTAGACATAATTTCACAATTAAACCAGACATAAACAAGTATCAATCTTTTGATAGTTATTATCTCTTAAAAACCCGCTTTTTGTTTTAACAACGGAAATTAATTTTAAATTAATTTCTGCCACTTTTGTGTTTTGAATTTGAAAAAATGGATTCCATATTTGGAATCAGGATGTTAATATTGTGTAAATAGGTAACATTTATTTGTAGACATTTTTAATAATTATTTCGGTAAATATTTTATTTACCATGGTTAAGGGTAAATCCGGTAAATAAGGGTTAAAAATATATTATAATAATAAAAATTACCCTGAAACGTGTCCTAACCTTATTGTTTGATACATATACGACTGTGGGAATCTTTGGGTCTATTTTTGGACCCCATGGAGCCACTTGTAAGTGATAATGACACCTTATATTAATTAAGTTAAAATAAGTACAAAAATGACAAAAGCATAAATCTGTTAGAAAAACAATTATTACAAAGGGTTATATATATTGGATTTTAAACTATAAATATTCATTATAAAAATAAAAATATTTCCTACATAAAAATATTTTATTTATAATTTTTGTACATTAAAAAATTTAATTTATTTATGACACAATGATGATGCAGTAATTTCCATAATAGTGTGAAATTAAAATAATTGATATTATAAATACACAAATAAATACAATTTAGACTTTTTATTAATTAAACTAATTTTATAGGTTAATATGACATGTTAATATTTATTTAATTAACTTTTTTCGAAGTAATCATTCTATTATGAGTTTTAAAAAAAATCAATTATTGAATAGTGTCAAAATTGACATAAAAGAGTTTTTAAAACAAATATTATATTATTAATTGATATTAAATTCCTAAAAATCTAAGGGTCATCCAAGAGACTTCTATCATGATATTTGTATCATTAATGGACCAATTTAGGTCTCTTGTATGTATATAGTAAGTTTATTAACCATATAATATAAAAATACAAATAGACATTGTAAAAGAGAAACTAATTAACTAAGAGTTAATACTTAAAGATAAGGATAATATAGTAACCCAAACCTGTCTAAATTCTATTGGTTGAGTGGTTTTCGACCCATAACCACCTTAAACTTTAAATAATCTACTTGGGAGACATTATAAACCGAATATTAATCTTTATAAAATAATATTTCTAGCTTTTCCAAAGGTGCCCCTCACCCCTTTTATAAAAGGGCACTCTCCCTTATCATTAACTCATACCTTCAAAACATTTTGGTTCGTCCAACCTCTGCCCAAATACTCTCTAAAAATCCCTCAGTTCATCCTAGAGGCCTTCCTTTAGTCAGAAAGCCAACCTATGGATCCCTTTTGATCAAATCAAAAGGAAGAACCCGAAGAGGAGATAATAATTTCACCACCCTTTTTCATGTTCCTTTTTTCGTCCACATCTTCTATCTTTTTTATTACCATTATAAAATAATAACTCCAATATATTATATATAATATGATTTTATTATAAATATGGTACAACCATATTCATTATTCTCTCCACCCTTTTAATAACATGTCACCTTACGTGCGTACATACAGCTTACCGTCTCCACGTCATGGTGTAATTGTTATTAAATAAATTATTATTTGTATGGGTATAATAATTATGTGTAATTCATGTAAATAATACATATAATATGATAATGATTCATTATATATGATATACCATCCAATTATATATTATTTTAATGTCAAAAGAACGATATTGTCGCTCGTGCGTACGTACGGACTACCATCTCCACGAACATGATGAGATTCATTCTCCATCTTATCCATTCAAGTATAATTATCATTTGATAATTAATAATTGTATTTAAGGACATCATATAATTCTGTATATGAATATGATACAACCTATCCATAACAAAAACGGCGTATTTAGGAAAACTGATAAAAGAAAACGAGTAAGTTAACACTCGAATTGACGATAATTCTAAGATATTATTAACAAAGAAATGTTAAAAGATCATATATGATATCATATTAATTTATATGATTCATGAATAATTTAATAACAATTATATCACCATTATACAGTAGGTTAACCTACCCCCAACCATGGAAAAGTACAAGGTAAGGGTTTCTTTTTCAATCTCTTCATTATCTGAGGTTATTTATACGTAATAATCCACTGGGAATTTTTTATCATCCACATCCATGTTTCTTAAAAATGTATTTCAATACATTTTTACAATTTACTAGAATATGGGTTAAAGTCATTTATACCCTTGTTTGTCTTTTTAAGAGGTTTATAAAGAAATCTTTCTGTTGTTTTCCAAACAACGTGCTTTTTATCCTTTTCGACAGAATTAAGGTATGAATGTTTTTTTAACTTATATGGCGGATGCGGATATTTTCTGCCATTATAAAATCCTCAAAGCTTTCCTTACAAGATTAGAAGAATATTTTCAAAGAAAATGTTTTCTTTTATTTGAAACATAATTTATTTCGAAATAAAAAGAGATATTTCTCTAAAAAGAGTTTTGATTTCATCTATGTCAACATCCTTTGATGAGTTTTAAACTTATTTGAAGTTGATTTATTATGAAACAAAAGTTCCATATTGTATTGAAGGTTTTGTGATATTTTTGACTATGGATATGATATTTTTATACCTTTCATGGTTTATGGTGAAAGTATTGACATTTAGTGTGCTAGTTTTAATATGAATGTTTATGTTATGTTTAAAACTTTTAAATATCATAAATTACAAAAAAAAATAATTAAATATTATATAAAATGTTATAATTAAATCATAAAAATTTAAAAAATAATAATAAGTTAATTGATAAAATCAATTAATTGATTTTCTAAAATTTAAATTTTAATAAAACTAAATAAATAAATATTATTATTACATTTAATGATTGATTTAATCTATTTATTGATTGTATATATAAAATATAATATGTTAATAACCTTAAAAATAAGTAATAATTGTAAAAAAAATTATTTATACAAAAACAAAATATATAATAATATATAAATAACATTAAAAATTGAATATATTAAAAAAATATAAATGATTATATAATAAAAATGAATAAAGTATTGAAAATACTAAAAATTGAGAGATACAAGAGACCAATGAATAATATTAAATCAATTAACAGACAAGCATGTACACACATACATACACATAGACATACATGTACACATACATACCAAATTTAAGTATACACATATATACAAGCACATACACATACATATAGTTAAATACCAATGCATGCACATGCATAAATATTTATACATAAGCATGTATACATACACAGACAACATAATCAAATACATATACAAAAACACATTCTCATACACATACACATGTACACACACATACAAATGAATATGCATAAACATATAAATTCATTTTCATATAAATACACATCCATAAAATTACATACATGTCCATTCAGATACATACACATCTATACATATAAATATACACACACATATACACATAATAATGAACATACACATGTACATAATGATAACAAAATACATACACATATACATATATGGAAACATACATAAACCTACACATATGTTCTTACACATAGTCAAACATATACAAATACACATACAAACACATTCACATGCACATACAAAAACACATTCACATTCACATACACAAGTATATTCAAATGTAAATTTACATATACATTCAATACTAATTTATAAATACATACACATACACTTATGCATACATACATATAGATACTCATACACGTACTCATATGTATAACATACACATACAACTACATACACTCTTATGCACATTTACATACTGACACTAACAAAATAAACATACATAAACACACACTCATAGACACACAACCAAAAACAGCAGTTGCATACACAAATGAAAAATATTTAAACACACAAATATAGACACACATATACAAATGTATATAAATATATTTTTGATTTATCTAATATGAATATAAATATAAAAAATAAAACTGGAATAACATATATAATAATATTTATGCATTTATATATCATATAATTGCTTCAATAAACTATTAATAATTCATTTTTTTAATAATATAACAAAATTAAATTGACTAATATAAATATATAATTATAATTTTTTTTTGAATAATATAAATATTCTTGTTTTTTACATATAAATGTAATAATATAAGATTAATTATTTATTAAATTCAATATAAACCTTTTAAAAATATTATATTTACAAATATATAATTGTAAAAATATAAATATTATATATATATATATATTAACTCATCTAATGTCATATTTAGCAACAATTACAAAACTGCTCATAATGGATGGAAATTTGTCAGCGTTTGAAAAACCCATAGAGTAATGGAATCCTTTTATTAGTGGTTCGTAGCAGTGTTGAAAATTGAATAACATAAATTAGTTCTACATTATTATAAAATTATGGAATTTATAATGGTTGAAATAATAAATTTTATTGATTGATAATATTAAATGATAATTAACAATATGTATTAAATTCAGAACATAACGAATTATATAATGATAGTTAAATATAAAAAATTATATTAAATTAATTATTTTAATCCTAGTGATAAAAATTAAATTAATTACAACAACCAGTCGTTCATGATATATAACTCAACATCTGATATCATTTGATTAGTGCTATGTGTTTGGAGGGAGGTAGTTGTCACATCATTCCCCCATTCCTCGGATACTTTAGTAGTCATTTCACTATTAGACATAACATTTTACACACCTGATATCTCTATGATTTAACCTCTCTAGTGGAAAATGACAGTTAGGGTCCACAATTGTCATTTTCATACACCTCTATCATAATGGGTTGGTTATAGTGTGGGGAATTACACAACAAGGGGCACTGGCCGTAACATCCATCATCCCGCATTTTCCCTGGTATGCATTTTCTATTGGTGAAATGGTAGACCATATTAGATACTGCATTGACGGTGGTTGGTGTTGTCAATGGGGCGGTATAGTAGATCGTATGAGAATGTGTGATGATGATGGGTAGACATAGTGGATGGAATTGTTGATGGGCCATTGTGGAATATCATCTGAGAAAGGGAAATGATAGTGTTAGGAGATATCGATGGGGAATCAATGGAGGTTGTTTGAAAAATGGAGGTGATGACCATATACATCTTCTTATTGTCTAGACAAGTAGGTATTTTGGATGTGGCTCAATGGCCAGCCTTAGAGATGACTGTCCTATTAGGAATTATTGATAGAGAACAGTGGGATGTAGAAATGGTTGTGAAAGAGATTGGCATTATCGATTGTGTTTCATGGTAGGTAATTTGAGAAATTGTAGTGAAAGCCATATAATTTTTCCCCTGTTAGTCCTAGTAGGAATTATGTATGGTGAACAATGGCAGGTTATCTGGGAATGGAGTTTGTCGTTCATATCCATCATCCACCCATCTGGCTTCTTAGGTGTTGTCGATGGGGTGGTGTGATAGGTATTCTTGACAGGTGAGTGTAACCCATGGATAAATAGGGAAATAGGATGCTCTGGCGCCTATGTTTGTCGAATGGCGACACAACACAGTTTAGCATAGAAGGGGGGATTGAAAACCACATAGAAAACATTTTTAGGGACACTAATTACTTCTTCACACTTGTCCAATGCATCCTTCATTTGTTTACCAAAACTATGGTTCATTGTAGACCCATAAACCCACTAAAAGGATTGATTATGGTAATCCTAAGTTTGTATGTGTATATATCTACACATCACGAGTCCAAAAACTAGTGTTGAATAATTCCAATGTCGTCATTTCTTTCACAATAATTTCTCCACAAAATTTTTTAGTTGATTTTTTTCCATTTTATAGTGCAATGTGTTTTGATTTCAATTATGAACATAGGTCGTTTTTAATTACATTATAAACACGTGTATTGTATTATATGTAGATTAATAAAAACTCATGGGAAAATAATTTTAATGTGTGGTACCCAAAACATCCCATGACTTGTAGATTTTAATTTATAAAGATAATCCATTATGAATTAGTTATGACTTACAAAATAAAATATTATTTTTAAATATAAAGATAATATATTATATATGAATTATGATTCTTAAATCAGTGCTAATATTTATTTATAATGAAAAAGATAAAATATTTGTTGTCAATTATATTTAATAAATCAATTATAATTTTTTTTAAAAATATAAATATATAATGTATTATGTTCTTAATTATAATACTAATGAATATCGTATTATATAAATAAAATTTTTAAATGAAATATATATAATCATAAAACATGTAACCAATTATATTCATATATTATATTAATAACATTTAACATTATTCAATACATATATTAAGTTTATAAAATAATACATTTAAATATTATAAAATATTTATTATAATTCATTATCGATATAATTAAGGAATAATATAATAATATTATAAATTTATAGTTATATATGAATATACTAGATCAAATTAATTAAATATGTGATGTATTTTTATTTATAAATTCCTTCTATATAATTACATTATAAAATATTGATTTTAAAGTATGATATTTTTTCCCCTTATATATAAACTATTATATCATAAAATTAATTTTTAATATTCCAATTATGTAATTTTTTTTCATAAAAACATTTTATTTGTTTTCATAAAACCCATTTTTAATGGTATTGTGGAGACCCTCACAATGACCCAAACTCAAAAAACTAAAATTAAAATTCAATCACAAAACAAAATTTCAATTTTAAAATCCTTTTTGTGATTTTAAACTTATCCTAGTTATTGGGTTGGTTGGAGTGCATGTTGTATCCTATGATATAGAGTGGATTTAAGAGATATGTACTATCATTTTTTATTTTCATAGAATATGATTGGGAGTGATATATGATATTAAATTGGTACTCTGATATGGATGATGTATCAAATCATGATAAAGATACAATATTCTACAACATTTTGTTTTGTTTGGGGAGTTTTCGATAGGAATGTCATCAGATCAGAGAATATCATAGTCGGTGGATGATATTGATTGGTTATAATTGGTTTAATGAAGGTTTTATAAGTAGAAAAAGTGTCCCAATGTTGAATAATTGTAATGGTTTAGTTGGATTTGATGCTTCATTCACAAATTGTACAAGACATAAATGTCATGACAAAAAAAATCTATCAAATATTGTCTTAAAAATACTATAACCTAGATAGAATATTGTTCATGTTAAATTTATCATTAGTTTAAATCATATCCTAAGAAATAATACATCTTCTTAAGAACCATATTCAACATATTAATTAATAACACATCACTCATATCACACCCAATGTATCAATATTCACTATAAATTATATCGTCATGTTTTGTGAAATACATTACAATGTGTGAGTCATTATAGACAATAATTAAATTATTATTGCATAAGTACAATTACCCACACCTTTAGATAACAATATTCAATGACACATATGGATGAACTATTCCTATATGAGGGTCTATTCTCATAATCTCCAATAATGAATTCTTTATTTTACACCTCTCGATAGGTGAGAGGTTTGATTATTTTGTAATTGAATGAAAATATAACTTGTAGATACAGATGTTCCCATTCCATCCTCTTATGAAATATCAAAATCGATTTGTGGTGGAGTAGTCGTGAATATTTCTTTATTTTCTTCTCCATCAATCAAGGGAAACATGTATATTTGATAACATCATGATCAAAGGGATACAAGAATAGAATTATATGATATTAATAAATTCATTAAAATCTTGGATTTGGAGATAATAAATTTAGACAAATTTAAATTCCCGTAATTTTATATTTTTAAAAATCAATAGATTTTCTTATGATTAGTTGAATATTTTTAGATATAAGACTAAATAATTATATTATTCATAATATCTCATTCAATGTATGTAATATATTTATGAAATGATTTTCTATAAAACTAATAACGTGCATTGGTTGATGCATGATTGTTGGAATATCTAGTGAGAGTTTCCATAAAAAGATATATATACACTTACAATTTTGAAACATGAAACTATATTTTTAGATTCCAAATTTGAGGTAAAAGAATTAATGGCATTTTAATTATATATAACAATAATTTTCATATAGTGAGTGGAATTCTATTTTCATTAAATTATCAACCTATATGTGTGGTTTGTATAAAAATGTTTATTTCGAGCTTCAAATCAATCATACATTAAATTGGAGTTCAATTATTTAAGAATAAAATAATCTGAAGATACTATTGATAATTTATCTGAATATGAATTTGAAAATTTTATTTTGAAGCATAAATGAATATATGTTTGATGAGGGTGGTATATTTTTACATTTATCTTAATAGACATCATTAATTTCATGGATTTTTTATTATAAAAAATAATTCATTTATTTAATAAAACAAAAAACTCCTTAAGAAATAACGTGGTAATCATAAAATATAGTAATCTTGAACTAGCTCACATACATGGTGACAGTTTATTATTATAATGTCTTCAAGTATACTAACACTATTATTTCTAACCAACATAATATTGATCTGTAAAAAATTTTATATACACTTAATCTTAGTATCAATAATAAAAGAATGAATTCTTTACTGAACAAATTATTTGTAGATGTTGTAGAAATTTCATTCAGTGGATGTACCGAAAAATTGAAATATGAAATTGATTTTGGTTCTTCCTCCTTGAAAGGATAAAAAATATGATGAATGATTTAATTTTACCTATGAGAGAAGTGTGGATACATGTAACAAAAATAGGAATAAAAAATGTAAAGTATTGGATGATGGAATAGTTGGGAAGGTTAAATTATTGATTTCATTAAAATGTATATTGGGGATTCAGATATTCCCATTATTCATCTCCAAGATGCCGAAATTCTGAATTGTTTTTCCAAAATTATGTATATAAATGCAGTGGATCCTTTTTTATTGATTTATATGAAAATAAATGTTATGATTACTGAAATGATTCTATCATGTATTAAAGTGGGTAATTTGTTGAAGGTTTATTTGAGAAATATAATATATCAATCATTTATAACAAACAATTTTATGTTACTCACAGTGGAGGGAATTTATTAAATATGGATCTATTATTGTTGAAATTCCATTTATTAATTTGAAATTATATGATAATATAACCCTTTGATAAAAAAAGGTGCTACATATTCTTTGTGTGTATTCAAGAGTTTTCTTTGTGATATCATTGAGTCAGCTCACCATGCGCAACTTATTAACTGCGGCACACCTGTTTATTTTTAGGATACCTCTACACAGCCAGCTAGATATGTTTACTGATATAGTATGCACTGATATCCAACCGAGTGGAGAGGCCTCTGTGTAGGTCCCTCTTCAAGTAGAGGCACCAGCGGAGACACCAGTGGTACCATTACCTGTTGGGCCACCGATTCCACCAGCACCAGCAGTAGAGGGTGTACGCCACATGAGTGTGTTGCATGAGTTTCACTTCCAGAGGACACCTAGGTTTAGGGGAGAGACGAACCTATAGGTGGTTGTGGATGGGATGGAGGGTGTGTTGAGAGTCATCCGACTGTTTGGGACACCAGCTAATCTCCTGATGATCATTGTGGCCAGCCATTTTTTACAAGGAAACAGGTTGATGATGGTCCTTGATGCTCTAGGTTCACGAATAGGTGACACCTCTCCGGGAAGACTTCATGAGCCTTTTTTTAGAAGACTATATCCTAGTGAATCATTGCACAGTTGTAATTTGGGAGCTTTTTCATCAGCAACTTGGAATCATGATAGTGGATTAGTACTCATCAAGGTTCACCGACCTCTCACGATACCCCACTGATATTGTACAAGACCCATTCGTTAGGGACCGAACCATAAAGCATGGGATCATGTGGCAGATCAGGGATTCGATGTTATCACTCAGCATCCCGAGGCAGATGGGATTGTTAGATCAATCCCTCTTAGTGGAGAGTTTTCATACTGAGTCACCAATAGCTATGAGACCAACCACTGCCCATCATGTTGCAGTGTATTCTGTAGATGGCATCATACTTATTTCACGGAGGTCCAAGAGGACCTGACATACAAGTGGACCACCACATGACGTAGGATCAAATGTGAAGGGTACCAGAGACAAAGCCAATCATGCAAGGAAAATGCAGTGTTTCACATGTGGCGGGTAGGGTCAAATCGATTGTGATAGTTCAACCCGCCATATGGATTATCAGTTGAAGGTCATGGGACCGCCCAATAAGAGACATATATTTGACCTATGAGGACCATAGGTAGCAGGCAGACATGGTAGAAGAGCTGGACGTGCAGTGGTCGGTGGGAGACAATTCGATATGATAGATCCACCACCACCAGGTGGTCCACCCCAACCACATGGAGAGGGGGGACTAGGGTGAGATCAGCTCCAGGCAACTATGGCCTATGAACAAGGTTCTCCAGATACAATAAAAGGTATAATCTATGTCCAATCCACCATAGCTACAACCCTTATATACATAGGTTCCTGTCAATATTTTATTTCCACTACACTCGTTCGGAGCATGAAGATTCCAATAGAGCTGATGGATCGATATTTTTGGCTAGAGATTCCATTGGGAGAAGATTCGATGATTACGCACCGGTGCCAGATGTTTCATATTACTCTAGGTGGTGAGAACTTCGGTTGGGATTTATTAGTAGTGGTGGTGAGTACATACAATGTCATCCTGGGTATAGACTAGTTATCTACAGTCCATGCTCAGATAGACTGTATTAGGTGCATAGTGTAGTGTGTCCGCACGAATGAGACCCGGTTTACCTTCACCGATAAGAAGTTATCCATTAAATCATAGTATGGAATTACCTGGAAGAGAGTGCAGTCGATAACTCATCATATGATAGCCTTACCCTTGGAGCGGTTGATGTGGAGTGTCTAAGCTATCCAGTAGTGGTGGACTAGTACACAGATGTCTTGATTGATGATGTTCCAAGTGAACCTCCTTGTAGAGAGGTGTACTTTTACATTACCATGTACCCTAGGACAACACTGATATCTACACCATCATATCAGATGGCCCTCACAGATCTTCGTTAGCTTCCAGTATAGTTAGAGGACTTATAGGGGAAGGGATTTATTCGGCCCTGTGTTTCTCATTGGGTGGCCTCGATTTTGTTCTCTAGGAAGGGAGATGTGAGTTTGAGAGATTATTTCGACTATTGGTGCCTGATCCCGATGACCGAGAATAACATGTACACACTCTCGAGGATTAACAACCTCTTTGATCAGCTAAAGATATCATGATGGTTCTAGAAGATAGACCTCATATTAGGATATCACCATCTCAGAGTAAAACACAAATAAGTGTAGAAGAGGACATTCAGATGTCTGTACAACCATTATGAGTTCATGGTTATGTAATTATACATTACCAACACATTAGTAGTCACCACTGGAAGACATTGTAATTGTGACGGTCTATTTGCAATGGGATCCCTTCACAAATAGGATTTAGCAATGCGGCCCCGTCTAAATTAACATGTTGCAGAAAACACCGTCGCAAATACAATTATTTGTGGTGGGACAGTCGCAAAAAAATGTTATTTGTGACAAGAAACATCTCTGTCGCAAATAGAATTCGATTATATGTATTATATATACATAAAACTTTTCACGACGGGACCATCACAAAAACTATTTGCGACGAGCTATTTTACCAGCGCAAAAAATATATATATATAACTTTCTGCGACGGGCCCATTACATCAAAATTTTTATGACGATATTGGTTGACCGTCACAAATATGGATTTAAAAATATTTAGTTATACATTTTTCAACGAGGTCCCGTCACAAAATCTCCCATCACAATTAATAAATTAATTTTTTTTTAAATAAAATTAATAAATTTACGATTAACGAAAAAATAATATTAGTATTATTGAAACAAATAGAAAATAAAAAATATTAAAAATCTCAATATTCACAAATAAATATAAAAAAATAAATAAATATTAAAAATTAAAATTATGTAATATTTTCAATGATATAAAAGAAAGAAAATGTAAATAATTCATATTACAATGTTAAATTTAATTTTTTGTAACAAAAATATCACTTGGGGGTCGGCTTCTGGAGGAGGTGGAGGAGCTGAAAGAGCTGGAGGAGAAACTACATCGCTAATCTATGAGTCAGAATGTGCATGTACTCCATATTCTTATGATGATTCTGCTTCCATCAATGCATCTCCTCCTCATCCTGCTGCTGCTGCTGCTGCTGCTTCCGTTGACACATCTCTTCTTACTGCGTCTGCAAATTCTCTATATTCACAGCCTGAGCTTGCAACTACTCCTAATACTATGAGCCAAAAGATGATTCCCCTCCACGAGCTCCTCTTTAGTTAGATGACGACATCACAGAAGTACCATAATAAGTTCCAGTAGTCAAATGAGAGGCTATACAAACTACTCTGCCCCTCTCAAAGCCATACTGAGTCGCCTTCATCCATGCCGCCTCATCGAAATGGGGAGCACTGGTCTGTTCATTCATTTCGTCCTGACCCTCAGCCTATGTGTGAGAGGTCACAGTGTCATATGACTCCTTCAATTCCAATTACAAATTAAAATTGTAAAAATATTATATGCAGTTAATTGTTAAACTTAAAAAATAATACTAACCACAATCTGATGTTGGCGATCACCTCTAATCTTTCCAGTGGCTGGATCACTATATATCTACTGATAAACATCGAACTCTGTAATATCAGGATGCTTGACTGCCTACATAAATATAAAATAAAATATTTATATTTAATGTTATATAAAATATTTAAAAAAATACATACCAGATGCTCATTATGAGAAATGAATATACGACAGCCAGCTCGATGCGTCACCTCCTGTCTCCCCCGATTCTGTCGTCCCACATAAGATATCCTGTAAAATCCACCACCCAACCAGTGTAAACATAATCCATCCCAAACGTGAGATGAAATTTACTCTGGTGAGTGGGCTCTACAAGACTCATCAAATATTTTCACCCCTTCTTTCTTAATGGCTTCTCTTATCAAATTGTGCAAAAACTGGTGGAAACAGTCAGACATAGAAACCTACCATGCCGCGTGGATAGCGTTGTACATGCTATCATCGATAGGATGACATAAACCATACAAATAATTTATAATATCATGTTTTTAATAAAATAAATTTCAAAATAAATATTATTTATTTACATACCAGCCAATGATGGAACATGTCATGTCACAAATCAACTGGAATCTGTTCTCATGTGATCCATGGATGAGAAAAATAATTTCACAATATAGCGCTACCCTGTCCAATAGCTACATGCTAAAAACTATGATGAATGAATAAATAATCAAAAAATTATTATATTTATAAATAAATTAATGAAATATAACCAAAATATACATGTTACCATACCTCCATGTGCGTGTATTGAAACCGAAATGTGGACATTGCATGTGTATAGGGTCTAGAATCATCAGACGCACAAGATCGCGCCCCCTCCATGTACCTCCTAAACCACCAGTAGGTTGAGGGTCATCTGATCCCACATCCTCATAATCCAAAGGTATCTCATCCCCCTCTAACTAGTGCAATACATAAGAGTCCATCTGAAACCCAAAATGATGGCTGTTAGAAGATTGTTGAAATTAACTATTATATATTGATATATATTAGTTATAATTATAACCACATTTAACTGTGTCAATGATCATCTTCATCCTCTTCTCAATAGATGTCAATATCAATGTCTTCATATTCCTCCTCAGCCCCATCAATATCCATATGAGTTTCAGTTTCGGCATCTCTTGTCATTTCAAATTCATTTGTAACATCATTTACATCTTTATGACCATAGATCCCTAATTATGGTGTTTCATCGTCAATATTCATATCTCTTTGTGAATCAGATGGATTTGGAGACGTATATTGAAAATTTTCAATTCCTTTGACTTTAATAGAACCACATTCAGTTTGAGTAAACTGATTTTCCCGAGATTTCATTTTTATTATTCTCCACCAATCGCTCAAGACTCTTGAAGTAGAACAATATTTTGCATAATAAATTTGATGTGCTTGTTGATCCAGTAAAAATGGTTCATTTACTTCATTAAAACATTTATATTCAATATCGACGAATCCATTAGTCGGATGAACATTCAAACCTCTCTCAATATCCAACCCCCGAGATTTAATCATTGTTATGTAATTCTGTCCAAGATATCACAGCTGAATAATTTCATCCAAAATTCCATAAAAGTCAACTTTAGTTACCCTGTGATGTGATCCTCTCAAGAAAACTCCACTATTCATTGTTTTTTATTCCCAGTATGCATGTGTATGAAATGGAAAACAATTCACCACATATGGATTATAATATTTAACCATTTTGGAAGGTGGGTTACTCAATAAACACAATCGCTTATCAATTTTATCATCATATTGATACACATGAATATTTGTAAAACAATTATCAAAATAATAAATAAAAAATGGATTGATATTAAACCATCAATAATTTATATTAACAGTTTTTGAAATAGTTGAGAAATTTTTTTGTGTGCATTCCTCAAGAGAAACTACTGAAATTTGTGGATGTTGTTCCTTGATATGATTATCATATAACCTACAAATAAAATAAGATTAAATATTATATGACATATTATAGAATAAGTGATAGAATCACTCATAGGACTAATGATGTAATTTCTTCACAGTTGAGTAGAATGTAGGTATGAGCTCTGTGATGTTCATCATCTGAAAGCCATCGTTCATGAACTCCACCAAAACCATGATTTGGATGATTAAAAAATGTTCATTTTTTATACATTTAATGATTAACAATCCACTCATTTCATCCCATGAGATTTTTTTTGAGGGATATTGAGATACAAAATAATGAGAGTAGAAAAAAGAAATTTCCTCTTGCAAATAATCTTCAGAAATTGAGCCTTCAATTGATGCTTTGTTACGTATTGTTGTCTTAAATTTGTGCAGGCATCTCTCGAATGGGTACATCCATCGAAACTGTACTGGACGTCCACATTTAGCTTCATGTGGGAAATGTAATATCAGATGTTCTATTGAGTCAAAGAAAACCGATGGAATGATTTTTTCTAGTTTACATATAATTACAACAACATCTTATTCTAGTTTGAATAGTGCATCATAGTCTTTTTTCGCTGCATAAATGTCTCGAAAAAAATATGATATATCTTTTATCGAATAAGAAATCATATAATTCATCAAAAATATGAATCCAATCGGCATAATTCTTTCTATTATAACATGACTATCATGACTTTTTAATCCAGTAATTTAACCATTCTTAACGCATCTACCCAAATTGGATGTATATCCATCTGGAAGTCTCAAATCTGAAATCCACTGACAAAATAATATGCGACTCTCTTTGGACAGTGTATAAGATGCTTTTGGATTTTTTAGCCTCTGTGATCTGACATTTTAAAATAATTCAAGTTCTGGCCACCTGAAAATTTGAGCAACATCTAATCGTGCCTTAACAATATCCTTGGTCTTACCTGTAGTATCCCAAAGTGTATGAAATAAATTATAAAATAGTTATTCTCAGTATGCATAACATCCAACATGTGGCTGACCAACAAATCGGACCAATACGGAATATCCCAAAAAATGCTCAGTTTTATCCAATTTTTTTTTCCAATGCCATGAATTTTTTGTTTGTTTACTATTGGTCCAAGTGTGATGGGGGGTAATGAAAATACTACTTATTTTTAACTCGGTACCAGAGAACATATTTGGAGGATCATCCCATTCAATTGTACCTTTTATGAAATGAGATATGTTCTTCCGAAAAGGATGATCAGTTGGATGAAATTGACGGTGACAATCAAAATAGAAAGATTTTTTTCCATTGACAAGAATAAAGGCATTTTTTCTATAAAACAGTAAGGACATGATTTTGGACCATTTGTACCCCAACCAGACAATATGCCAATTTCCGGAAAGTCGCTAATCGTCCACCTCAATGCAGCTTTTAATATAAAATAATTTTTCACACAGGATCATATGTATTAACACCATCACCCTATAATGCATTTAACACATCAATAAATTGTTTCAAATAAACATTAATATACATTTTCTGATGTCCTAGGATTAATAGATTCAAAAAGATATAAGGCTCATTCATTAACATCCGTGGAAGAAAATTTTACGAAAATATAAAGACATTCCAACATGAATACTGACTACCATAATAACCAAACGGACAAAACCCATCAGTATAAAGTCCCAGTCAGACGTTTCGGGCATCTATAGAAAAAGACGGATGCATACGATCAAAATGTTTCCATAAATCACCATAAGATGGGTGATTCAAGCTTTTATCAGTTGAAATCATGGTTTGGTTCCATGACATCATTTACGATGTGTTCTGAGACATTAATTAACACTACATTCTTGGTGTAAGGGGTAAATATCTCAACTGTTTTACTGAAATCGATCTATACTTCCCTGGATGAGCTTATTTATACCTCGATTGTACACATGTGGGACAAATATCCAATTACTCGTTTTCGCCGGAATATAACAAGCATTCATTTGGACATGCATGAATATTCTGATAACTAAGGTCCAAATTACGAATCAGCCTCTTGCTCTCATAGTAATTTTCAGGCAACACATTTCATTTAGGTAACTGTGTTTTAACGAAAAAAATATCTGATCAAAATAGTTGTTTGACACTGCATTATCTGATTTAATAGCCATAAATCATGCAACCACATCTAATTTTCTTATCATGAATCAACGATATAATGCATCCTCAGCAGACCTCAACAACTCATAAAATTCAAATGGTGCCAACTCAGGAGTAAAATCAATATCATCATGAGTTTCAGTTTGTTGCATAGATGAACCTAGAACATCATTTACTAAATTTTGAAACTGTGATGGATCTGGAATCAAGTTATTAGAATCTTCTCTTGAATTACATTCATCATGTTGATACCAAAAAACATAATCTGGTTGAAAACCAAACTGCATGAGATGTCCCCCAACCTTGTCAAATGTGTCAAATGTTTATCAGAGATATTTTTTTACAAGGACACATAATTGTTCCTTCTGAAACATATTTTGGTTTTGATTATGAAAATTCTACGAAAAAATCAACACCGTCAATGTATAAAGGATTTAAACTAGAACTATTTAGATTTATGCATTGATTTATCGAATCTCGATCATCTAATAATGAATGATGTTGAATTCATTGTTCCATATTTTTCAACATAAAATATAAAATCATCCATGTTTTTGAATAGTTTTAAATTATAAAAACACTATCTGAAAAAGATGTTATATAATTAAAACTACATTATAATTATCATTAATTAAGGGTGACACAATTTCCAGTGGATTGATATCTACTCTTTTGTCCGAGAGCTCATTTAATTGCATCATTCTCACATATATTATTACTAATTATTTCTAATTATTCCTAATTATCCCTAATTATTGCTAATTCTTACAAATTAATACTAATTAATACTAATTGTTACTAATTATTACAATTTATTACTAATTATTACAGTTTATTACTAATTATTACAATTAATTACTAATTATAACTATTTATTACTATTTATTACTAATTTAACAATACATAGAAATACATAGAAAAAGGATGAATTCTTGATTAATGAATGGAAATTTGGTAATCATCGTTGTGGAGATGATTACAAATTTTCCATTTATTATCCAAGTAGATTTCGTTTAATGATTATTAGTAATAAAAATTTAAATTATCAATATTTACGAAAAAAATTATTTTAATATTATTAAAATAATAAAAAAATATTAAAATTTTCAATATTCACAACAGGAATTGATCTATTATTAACATTTTCAAATCTCAAAGTATCGTCAATTGTCATGTCATGTGTGATAAAACTTTTGTGTCATACATGTCCAATGTAAACTCTATAATTTTACTTGCATGGTTTATCACCTCGCAAGTATTGTTGCAATAGGATAACCAAAGTTATGACGTTATCATCTCTAAGAATCATCTCACATGACACATTACATAGATCATTCATCCTTTAAAATTTGAGAGGATATCATTATTTCCCACATGAAATTTCAAAGAAGAATGCTCGGGGTAAAGGTTCAGTTGACATAATTCTTATAGATAAGAATGGCATCACCAGGTTTGTATGATTGCAACACTACATAATAGGTGAACAATCATGAACGGAAAACTATAGAGTTTACATTGGACATGACTGACAGAAACATTTTATTGCACATGACCTGACCATTGGAAACCCTTTGAGATTTTAACATGTTTTGAATAGAGGAATGCTTGTTGCGAATATTGATAATTTTAATATTTTCCCAATTTCTTATTATTTTAATAATATTAATATTTTTTATGTAAATATTGATAATATAATTTTTTTATTTCTAGTTATTGATAATTATTTCTAATTATTGCTAATTGTTTCTAATTATTGGTAATTATTGCTAATTAATTCTAATCATTTCTCATTATTTCTAATTATTCCAAATTTTTCTTAATTAATCCTAATTATTCCTTATTATTTTTTATTATTTCTAATTATTTCTAATTATTCCCAATTATTCCAAATTATTCTAAATTATTCTAAATTATTCCTAATTATTCATAATAATTCCTCATTAATCCAAATTAACCCTAATTATTCCTAATTATTCCTAACTATTCCTAATTATTGATAATTAATGCTAATTATTGATAATTATTGATAATTATTGCTAATTATTGATAATTGTTTCTAATTATTTCAAATTATTGCTAATTATTTCTAATTACTGTTTATTATTCCTAGTTATTCCTAATCATTCCTAATTATACCTAATTATTCCTAATTATTTCTAATTATTCCTAATTATTGGTAATTATTTCTTTTTATTGCTAATTATTTCTTATTATTGCTAATTCTTGCTAATTATTTTAAAGTATTACTAATTATTTTGAATTATTACTAATTATTCTCAATTATTAGTAAGTATTCCTAATTATTACTAATTATTCTTAATTATTACCAATTATTCCTAATTATTCCTAATTATTCCTAAATAATCCTAATTATTCCTAATTATTCCCAATTATTCCTAATTATTCCTAATTATTCCAAATTATTCCAAATTATTCTTAATATATCCTAATTATTCCTAATTATTCCAAATTATTCTGAATTATTCATAATTATTCCTAATTATTCCTAATTATTCAAATTATTCCAAATTATTCCTAATTACTCCGAATTATTCCGAATTATTCCTAATTATTCCTAATTATTCCTAATTATTACTAATTATTAAAATTTATTTCTAATTTTTACTAATTATTGCTAATTATTCCTAATTATTTCTAATTATAGCTAATTATTCCAATTTATAGCTAATAATTCCTAATTATTCCTAACTATTCACAATTATTACACATTATTCTTAATTATTCCTAATTATTCCTAATTATTCCTAATTATTCCTAATTATTCCTAATTATTACTAATTATAAATAAATTTTTTTAATTTTTCTTAATTTTTCCTAATTTTCCTAATTATTCATAATTATTAATAATTATTCATAATTATTCCTAATTATTCTTAATTATTCCTAATTATTCCTAATTATTCTTAATTATTCTTAATTATTCCTAATTATTCTTAATTATTCCTAATTATTTATAATTATTGATAATTATTCCTAAATATAACTAATTATTACTAATTATTACTAATTATTCCAAATTATTACTAATTATTCCTAATTATTCCTAATTATAACAAATTATTACTAATTATAACTAATTATTCCTAGTTATTCCTAATTATTCAATGTTATTCCTAATTATTTCTAATTATTACTAATTATTACTAATTACTACTAATTATTTCTAAATATTACTAATTATTACTAAATATTACTAATTATTACTAATTATTACTAATTATTACGAATTATTAATAATTATTAATAATTATTACTAATTACTACTAATTATTACTAATTATTACTAATTACTACTAATTATTACAAATTATTACTAATTACTACTAATTATTAATAATTAATACTTATTAATACTAATTTTTCCTAATTATTACAAATTATTCTTAATTATTACTAATTATTCCTAATTATTCCTAATTATTCCTAATTATATCTAATTATTCATAAATATATCTAGTTATTATTAATTAATAGTAATTATTCCTAATTATTCCTAATTATAGCTGATTATTCCTAATTATTCCAAATTATTCCTAATTATTCCTAATTATTCGTAATTATTCCTATTTATTCCTAGTTATTCCTTGTTATTCTAATTATAGATAAGTATAGCTAATTATAGCTATGTATAGCTTACTATAGCTATGTATAGCTGACTATAGCTATGTATAACTAACTATAGCTATGTATAGCTTACTATAGCTAAGTATAGCTAACTGTAGCTAGGTATAGCTAACTATAGATAATTATTCCTAATTAATTACTAATTCTATCTATTTGTTACTAATTCTATCAATTTATCTCTAATTCTATCTATTTATTACCAATTCTATCTATTTATTACCAATTGTATCTATTTATTACTAATTGTATCTATTTATTTGTAATTGTAGATATTTATTTCTAATTGTAGCTATTTAAAGCTAATTTTAGTTATTTATTGGTAATTGTAGCTAATTTATTCTAATACAAGATAATTGTAGCTAATTCTATCTAATTGTAGCTAATTGTAGATAATTCTATCTAATTGTAGCTAATTCTAGCTAATTGTAGCTAATTATTTTTAATTGTAGTTATTTATTTCTAATTATCTCTAATTATTTCTAATTATAGTTATTTATTTCTAATTATTACTAATTATTACTAGTTATTCCTATTTATTACTAATTATTCCTAATTATTACTTATTATTCCAAACTATTCATAATTATTACTAATTATTCCTAATTATTCCTAATTATTACAAATTATTCCTAATTATATCTAATTATTCCTAATTATATTGAATTATTCCTAATTATATCAAATAATTACTAATTATATATATTTATTACTAATTATATCTATTTATTCCTAATTATATCTTTTTAATATTAATTTTAACTAATTATTTAAAATTATAACTAACAATATCAATTTCTTAGTCAAACTAAATAAAAATAAAAATATATTAAAATCTAATTAATTTTGAACTAATAAACAACAATTCAAATTAAAATAAAATAATAAAATAAATATAAAAAAATAAAATATAAATACCTTAAACTTTGATATTCTGAAAATATTAACACCCTCCGATTGCTCTCGTCAAAAATACACCAACTAAAAGAAAATTTCGCTTTGAAACTGAAGAATGAAGAGAGAGACAAAAGAAAGATGTGAATGATTTGGGAAACAAATAGATGGGGGTATATATAGGTTAGATTAGTTACGACGAGGTTATTAGCGACGTGCCACCAGTTGCAAATGCTGGTATTTGCGACGGGGCCTGTCGCAATTACCCTCAACCGCATTAATTATAGTCGGCGATGAAAAGGTTATTTGCGATGTGTCCCGTCGCAAAAAGTACCTACCGACAATATTTTTTCCACGAGACGACATCCCGTCGCAAAAAAGTATTGACCACCGCCGGGTATTTGCGACGAGAGACATCAACCCGTCACAAATAATATTCGTGCGGTTTGGCGCGCAAGTTGTGCCAAACTATTTGCGACGGGAGACGAAACCCCGTCGTAAATATTTGGTTATTTGCGACAAGCAACTTTCCCCATCGCAAATAACCCGTCGCAAATAGTGATTTTTCCCGTAGTGAGTGTTCATGGGACTCATGAACATGATCATTCAGCCGTACCTGGATCACATTGTAGTAGTCTCCGTCGACAACATTCGGATCTACTCGGCTACTGAGAAGGAGCATGCCTATAATTTGCAGATAGCTCTACATATACTCTGAGATCACTAACATTATGGTAATATTTTGAAGTGCTAGTTCCAGATCCGAGTGGTTCACTTTCTGGGACATGTAATCTTGGAGGCTGGAGATGCAGTAGATCTATTAATGATTTAGGCAGTACTATCTTGGAAGCCACCCAGGAGTGTGACAGAGGTACAAAGTTTCCTGGGTTTGGTTTTATACTTCCAGAGGTTTGTTCCATATTCCTCCAGAGTTTCAGCACCTCTATTAGCATTAATTATGATGGGGAAAACCATTTTTGGTCAGAGAGATGCAAACATAGTTTTCAGGAGATGAGGTAGAGGCTAACTAGTTCCCCCACCAAAAGGCTAGAGGAGGAAGGTGCATGGTATGTAGTCTACTGCGACACATCAGGGACAGGGCTCAGATGTTTCCATAAGCAAGAGAGAGCAATTATCGCATATGGTTCTCCACATCTGAGTCAACATAAGCAGAACAACGCTATCCATGAATTAGAGTTAGCAGATTTGGTCTTAGCCTAGAAGATGTGGCGACGTTACTTGATTCATGTGCATTATACAGTGTACTCCAGTCACAATAATCTCAGTTATATCATCTCTATGAATGAACTGAACCAGAGACATCGACTTTGCCTTGAGTTCATCTAGGACTATTACTTTGAGATAGTTTGTACTCCTGGGAAGGGGATCATTGTAGTAGATGCGCTCACTAGGATATTTGGTATACAGCTGCTAGGTGAGGCAATTGAGAAGCTGACCTATTTGTAGATATCCATTGTGGATCGAGTTGGAGCAATATTTCATTAGTCTGTTACAATCACTTCCCCACTTCATTAGTGAGTAAGGGAGGCGTAGTGTGGGGTCACTGACTGCGAGACTCGACGTGCTCAGATCTCCACAGGACAAGCACGTGATGGATTTTATGAAGGCGGGGTGAATTTCATCTTCTTCAGAGGAAATACCATGGAACCAGTGTCACATTAGGAGTAAGTGTTGAGAGAGTTCCACACATCACAGTTATAGGTACTTCCAAGAGTGGCGAAGATATACCAGGTCCTTCGACGATAACACTAGTGGCCGGTAATAATGAATGTAGAAACATAGTTTGTCTGCACGTGAAGGTAGAGCAATAGGTACATGCATGCTTGGTTCATCCTTTAGACGTCCCAGAGTGGATGTTGGATGGGATATCAATGGACATTGTGATATATCATCCTTGTACATCCAACAGTAATGACTCTATCAAGGTGATCATCGACCGACTCACCATGTCATCCCACATCCAACTGATCAGAGAGTAGGGTTCATTAGAGAGCTTGATATGCCTCTATGTGCAAGAAATTGTTCACCAACACGGAGTTCCCTTGACTTTTGTTTCTGATCGTGATACAGCTTTGTTTGTGCACCGCCTTCCATCCTCAGACGGATGGCTAGACTAAGCAGACCATTCAGAATCTTGAGGACATGTTGTGTAATTGTGTTC
The DNA here is from genome assembly GCA_963277665.1 of Viscum album. Taxonomy (NCBI): domain Eukaryota; kingdom Viridiplantae; phylum Streptophyta; class Magnoliopsida; order Santalales; family Viscaceae; genus Viscum; species Viscum album. Next base: position 45,668,034 of record OY728121.1, read on the forward strand.
TCGACTTTAGTTGCAGTTGTTAGGATCACTTGCCTTTGGTGTAGTTTCCATACAAAACAACTATCACTCCACTATTGGGATGGCACCATTTGAGGCATTGTATGGGCGACCATGCAGATCACCTTTGTGATGGACAGACACAGGGGAGTCAGCACTAGTGGGACCAGAGATGGTAAGGGATACGACAATGAAGGTGTAGATCATCCGGGAGTAGATGAAGACTATACAGAGTAGTTAGATGTCTTATTCTGACAGGAGACATAGACCTCTAGTGTCCGAGGATGGTGACCACTTCTTTCTATGGGTCTCACCTCAACGAGGTTTTCCGAGTTTTGGCCGAAGCAGCAACTTATCTACAAGGTTCATTGGACCCTTCAATGAACTAAGCAATGTTGGAGAGGTGGATTACCACCTAGAACATCCCCCTCAGTTGCACCAGGTGGTCGATGTCTTCAACGTATCCAATCTTAAGACATACGTGCACGACCCTTCTCATATCATCATACACGATGAGCTGGACATCGATGATGGTGCGACGTTTACAGAGGTTCTAGTAGGGATTGATGATCAACAGGAGAGAGTCCATCAAGGGAGGTCAATACCTCTAGTGAACATTTGATGGTAGCACACGAACCTCTAGGATAGAACATGGGAGAGGGAGTATAAGATAGGTGCTCAGTTCCCCAACATTGTTTCTTCAATTCTATGATGTGGCTTTCAGGGATGAAAATCCCTGAGTTGGGGAGAATGTAATGACTCGAAAATTCCATGTAATTTTTTTAAATATAATGGAATTTTATGAGTGTATGAAAATTGATGGCGTGTGATTCTAAGACCCGTAGTGTCAGGAATGAATTTATGAATGTTTTTTTCGGATATGTTTAATAGACGTAAAAGCATGATTTTCTAACATATGAACCATTTCTCATAATTGAAATCTATGGGCACCAGTTAACTCGCAATGCTAGTATTCTCTTAAGGATTACTTTACCTCGATCGTAGTAGTTCAAGGGTGAAAGTTAGTTTTATCTTTTAGTGGGAAAATAAAAATGAAAATATATTAAAATTTTATTTTTATTCTTGAAACCCATCATAATGGGTTATGGTGGTGGGGACCATCGAGCCCCAAACATCACAATTTGAAATAAAGGATGGGGATTACATGAACCCCCTAAACTGATTCTTTAATGCACAGATAACACTGGAACTCCTCTTTAGTGGGAGATAACCTTTGGTATCCTCTCACATTAATGGTGCCAACAACATTGTAATTTATGACATCAATTTAATTTTGTGCCAACAATTATATTGAGGAAACCAAACATATTGGCTACATTCCATTCAGGGTGGAATTTAGAGAATGGATTAGAAGAGGAGATGCTCGAAGGGATAATTATTCTCCAACAATGAACGATTCTTTAACGAATAATGCCGACATTCTCCAACGTCTTAGACTTCTTTCTCGAGACATCCTCCAACATTGGATATTTTTGATCGATGGTCATCCTTCCCTCTTCATCGAAGTCAACAATAAAATGATGTAGGGGTGTGTTTAAAATTTATCATTGTTCATTTTTTCCCTCACATTTAATCATCCCCCTTGAGAAGAATGCTATCACTCGAACGCGGAGGGTGCGAGCCAAAAATAAATGCCCGACCCCTCTGCCGTTATTCATCAATTGTGTGTTTTTCGCAATGGAAGACGAAGACTTTGGTCCATAGCGTTGAATTAATATCCTTCAGCTGATCCATCTGCCAGTGAAGGTGTGGATGTGAGTGCGACACGCGAAGAGGATGCTTGGCCATTGGTCAAACTATGTCAAACCGTTGCTACACGTCCCCCCGCCTCACCGCGACGAACCCACCGGACCGCCACATACATGCCCTCCAGTGGTTCCATGAACCGCCCAAAGCCTACGTTTTCAATATGTCCTCCGCCACACTATGGACCCATGCGTGCTCCGCCGCCCCGCAGCTTCTACAACCCCTTGCTGCAACGACCTCCGCGCCGTCCTGCCACACCTCGGGCCGCTGCCCAGGCTGGGCCACTAGGCTGGGCTACCAAGCGGGCCGAACCATGCAGTGTTGGCCTGGCCAAACCAAGCATGTTGGATCGAGGGGACCTAAAATGCGATGGACCAGGATGGGTCGGTCTGGGTCAGTTTGATCGGGTCAGACCGTACCAAAACCAATTTCTACTCATAAAATATTTTGGCCATATCATTGGAACCTAGAATTCTTTTGACGAACTATCTACAGTGCCGGAAACCATGGAGAAAGATGGTCCATTTTTTATACCCCAATGGAGATTTATATAAAGTTGGACTATGGCTGGGTTGGATCAAAACCCAAATCTAACCGGGCCCTCAGAGCGGAATCACTAATAACTCACATACTGGGTGTCTATTTGACGCCCCATCTATTGCGTTGTGACCCCTATAACGCATCGGGCCATTGAGATACACCTTCGTGGGACATCATGTAAGTTGGAGTATCGACCAGTGTCTTGAGAAGTAGACCCTCCCGATGAAAAGAGAGCTTAGTACGGGAACCCTATAGCTGGATGTGAGATGTTATAGGATCCTATGTGGGTCTGATGACGTTCTGTAGATGTACTAGGATCATGTGAAGGTCTGAAGAAATATTGGATATGTACTACGATCATGTGTGGGTCTGAAGACGTACTAGAGATGTAATAGGATCATATATGGGTCTAATGATGTACTACGATCCTATGTGGGTCTGATGATTATTAAGATCATTCGTGGATATTCCACTTAACAAAGTAAGATGATTCAGTATTTACATCTAATTATCTTTACATATGTTCTTATGTTATATCTGGTGTGAGCTGAGTTTGTACCTATGTGGTACTTACCTTCTAGGTATTCCTACTTTTGTGGAACAATTGGTGTTTGGATTTTGATTTGGACTCTGTGATTTCTCATGATTATGATGGGAATTACATTATAATATAGTATATGTATAGGGAATATACCTAAGTAGGGTTTTATGTTGATTTAATGCTATATGGTTTATCCTTTATGGATTTTGTGAGACCTTGAGTGTCTCGGGGTCTCTACTGATTATTGTTATAGTCACCCTTCACGATATATTCATGCACCTTGTAGTGTTTTGTGTAGACAATGGACAACGCTGACTGAGGTCGAGGGTACCAGGAATGAAGGTAGCTCGAGGTGGAAGTTAGAAGAGGTCTACCACAAAGATGACTGTTTGAGAGTTGTACCTACACATTAGGTAGGAACCTGTGTGGGTGTTCTCTGGATCTGTTTCAGTTTACTTGTACCATTCTGCTTCCTGTACATTACTGTTGGGATTGTATTTTGGCCCCTTTTTACATACTATACTAACTCTATTTACTATATAGTTTTTTGTGTTCGTATCTTGTTGTGTGCATGGTTGCGAGATTTTATAGGTAATAAAGGAAATGCCTTCCTGGTTTTATGGAATACTCCTTCGTTGATAGTCTCCATCCACAATCCAATACGAGGCGGGCTTGGGTTAGTCACGAAACGGTCCTAGGGTTATGTGTCGTGAAAGAGAGTGATTTTATTTTGTATTTTTTTAGAAGATAAATTTTTTAATGAATATTAAAAATACTATATTTAATTATTAAACTAGTTTATTGACTGATTATTTAATATTGAAAAAGTATATTTTAAATTGAAATTGGTAAAATATTATATCTTTTAAACCAAATAAGGTAATTATAATAAATTTCATGTTGATTTTTGCTAAAAAACAATTTATTTTTTTGAATAAATTTTAATTAAAACGTCTTTTTTCGCACCACATCATTGGGTTAAATTATTTATTAAAAATTTCATCATATATTAATAGAATATTGGAAAATGGCTTCCATATTTGGAATTAGAATAATTTATTATCTATAATATGGTAACCTTGTTTTTATTTTTCCAAAATTAAATGGGAATACAATGAAAACTAATTAATGTGGTTAGGATAATAATTGATTTATTGAGTGGTTATCCATAGATTATATGATATAAAAATGACCAACCAATAGTTACAACACCCATTATAGGGATATATTATTACATTATCTCTTCTAGGTTTGAGAATTTACCATTTTCATAAATTTTTTGTTTTGAAAAACATGGGTATTGATTAATATTAAGAAAAAAAAACAGAATTAATCAACTCACCTTAGTTGTAAAAGGACACCCCCTCTCCTATATTATTCATGAATTCGTATCAATTATTTTAATCTAATACGCACAAAAACAACCTCCCAACTTCTCACCCATCATCCTAGAACACATATATTTTCTATAAAGTAATCCTATGATGGATATTGTGTAAATCTATGTACAATAACCAATGAAGATGTAATGTTCCTCAACAAGAATTTTAATATTATGTTTTCTCCATATCCATAAATTAATATTATAATATGATGATATAAGTACACAATTATATTTAATATACTGTTATTTATTCAAAATAATGTCGTTATATAATGAAATCATTAATTCCATTAAATGGGATATGAAATCATTGTTCATCTGTACAACGGTCTATAGCCTCGTAAGGCGATGTAATTCATTTTACCATTTCCACCTCTATAGGTTGTTATGATGATATATATATATATAAATTGTATATATATATATATGGTATTTAAAAAATATTTATACCTATGGACTAATTATATTATATATATCTTTTTAATTCTTATTTCATAGGAGATACAATAATGTCTCTCATCTGTACGATTGGCTAGCATCGCGCGAATTGATCTGTGTCCTCCTTCAAAACAAATCCATATGGAATTCTATAAAGATAATTTTATAGATTATATGAGATAAAAATTAAATAATTATGATAATCATGTAATTTTAATATTTATGAAAATAAAATAATTCATTTTTTTCAGTCGGTTAAATATCATAACAACGTTTGTGCACTTGTGGACTATCTCCTTCACGAAGAAAAGTAACTTTATTTTTATCACCAAACCCCATGGATGATTTATATAATTATTTAAATTTCCACATATAATATTATGTTGTTAAATTAAAGATTATAACTCACAAAACATAATTACAAGATGATAATTTAAAAATTGAATTGTTACTTATGTGTACTTTTTTTACTTTTATATTATCATAATATACATCATTTTTCATCACCATATTTAATAATTGGTATTAATATTAAAATTATTTTTTAAATATGACCATTGTTTCATTATTATTATTATATATATTATTAAACTATGTAATATGTGTAAAAATAAGTTTATTATAAAAAAAACATAAGAAGACTATGCAATTGAAAAAAAATTAGGAAATTTTTGAATGGTTATCAATTAATTGGTGATACTATATAATAAAAGGATTATAAGTGATATTATAAATAGTAACATGGTTTCCATTTAATATTATAAAATGTTTAAAATCACTATATAGATTTTGAATGAATGTTCATTCAAAAGGAAGCATGAGGGAAGGGATTTCATGACTCAATTTCCATTCATTATGTTAAAATTCTAATTCATTGATTAATCCATTATAATATTTGGTGCATTATAAATTTTATTAACATATTGTAAATATAAATTTTTTATTTTTATTTATATTTGAATCATATAATTAAATCATTTATTAACACCCAGTTCAATGTTATCATTTTTTCCAAGTCTTATTTCATAATCGCATTATAATAGAGAATGATTTTTAGTGTATTTCAATTTAATAATGTCTATTTTCTTCCAAAACCATGTTATCCTAAAATGGTTTCTAAAATATTATTAATAATTTATATATGATTTATTAAATATATATTTACCTATTTTTAATTTTTTTTCTCAATGGGTTCTAATGTTGTTTTTCAAATGAGAATACCCATTTAAATTTTCTCGAATATGTGAATGGAATATTCTTGTTATTTTCCAAATTTGGAACTTTAAAAAAAATATAGTAGAAAGGGAAATTTATTTTTGACAAGTTTAAAATTTATGGACTAATCCACTATCATGATTGTAATTTCATTTTAGCCGAATTTTAATGTTTATAGAGATTATTTAAGAGAATTTTATTCTCTAGTAATCTTACAACACAACGTTTTATAAACATGATTTTCAAAAATAAAGATTTTAAAGATTTTTGTTGATTTTTAAAATGAATATTATATTTTCCACAAGAATGTTGTAACCATATTTCATTTGGAATGTATATTAATTAGATACATCTACCCATTAATGTACTTAAGATACATTGTTTATATGATTAATTTATTTCATCCTTATTCATTCTACTGATGGTTTATGTTTTGTTTCATTGCAGATAAGCTATTATGATAAAATTGCACATATTACTTTAGATGGATTTTAAAAATGTTAATTTAATTATGGTATGTATTAAAATTTAATAACTGGTTTTTGAAAAATAACTTCTTAAGTGGTCTATCATTCAACCATTTCATATAACGAATGCATTTGAAATTGTAAGTGTCAGTTGGGGCCCTGATACAAACAGATTATCAATGAATTAATAAATATCATGAGAAAAAATTATTTTTTGAAATGCTATTAGATTGTAACCAATATAGTTTAATATTATAGTGAAAGGTCATGATACTATGTGTATTGTTAATGTACTGGAAAAAATGAATTTACCAAACCTGATCTGTTTGATAACTGAAGATTTAGACTATTTTGTGGAAGGTATTAGTTGTAAATTTCATGTAAAAGATCTGAATTGTATGATTCTGATGTTTGACACTATAAATTTCTTCAATATGAATTCTGTCATTCAAATTAAATGTGGTTATTCAATTTCTTATAAAATAAATGTTCCTGTGGTTATTTACATTGAATTATTTAATCATCATTAATTCTATCAATTTAATTACCATGTAATTGGCTATGTGGAATTTGATTGGGTTTCATACCATTCCATATTAATTATTAATATTTTAATTCATAGCCTTTGTTATATAGGTATGCTTATTAATCTTTTGAAATCATCCATTTCCTTTTTTCCACATGATACATGGGAGAATTTTATGATTAATATGTACTGATATTCTACAATAAATAATGATATTCTTGAAAAAATATAATGTTTTATTTTTTGTATTCAAATATATTATACGAACCATATATATATATCTATCTTTCAATGACTACAAAACTATTTTGTCCATTGGGATGTGAATCCATGTATTATATACCAACATAATAATCTATAGAATGTCTCTGGGTTTCATGAGTCCGAGATATTACAGTTGAAATCATTGGAAGTTTATTAGAACCCACTGGAACCATATTTAGGAAAATTGTATTTTGGGATCATAACCTAATGATGGAATGTGATGATAAAAATATAATATAATCCTTATGTTTTTTAATGTTCATATTATGTGGTTTTCCATGCTATATATCCTTTTATGAATATTATATGGAGATTTTTTCTTGTATATTGATGCCTTGGGGAAATATCGATGAAAATGACGTATCAGGCTTCACCTCATTGTCCAAGGTCCAAAAAATGCCATTCTTTCACCTAGTTTGATAGAATATGGGGATAGTCATAGGATAATTAAAAATTTCCATAGGAACAGTTATGATGGATTTAATATTTTGATCTCCCCAAAGATCCATAATCATGATTTAGATATTATCTATGTTGTTGCGTAGAGGAGGAAGATCCCCATGGCCTGACAGTGAAGAACCATTCATCGTCCCTTCCCCATTTATGGGGGAGTCCCCATTATTGTCTCTCAAGGGATCTTCACCTCATTCCATTATCCATTTTCTATCCCCAACAACGTACCTCCATTCCCTATCATCACTTTTAGCCCCAATGTCGTAGATTTCTACGAAGCTTACCCAAACCATTTTATCTCACCCTCAGAGTTCACATATTCAACATCTTTTCCAAATTTGATATTTATTTCACAATTCATGCATAAATAACTTTCAATGGATTCATTTTTCAATTTAATTCACAATATTGTGATTTAAAAGATCGTTCAATGTTGTGCCTCCAATAAAATAGTTGCATCATTGTTTTCAACACATCACTTTGTTTTTGGTAATGTCCTCGTAAATCACTATGTGTATAACCAACAAATTATGGTTTTACAATTTCCAGTGGACCTAAAAGATCGACTGAAAAAATTATTCACTAATGATGACTATTTATGTGAGAATTCATGACTCTATTGTCCTATTCAAATCACTTCGAATAAACCAATATTCAGAAACCAAGTATGTCATTATCTTATATTGAATAGATTGACTAGATAAATTTTCCATCCAATTTCACCACAAATTTACATTGAAGTTGATGTTTTTAGACTTCGATTTGTATTAATTGAGGATGATGTTAGAGAGTAATTCTGATAGAGGTAGTCAGTTGTATTCGATTCTTATTTCGATTTCTATCTATCATGAAAGAAATTGGGTCACTCGTTTGTATTCTGAAGATATGAGAGCTAGAATTATTAGGGTCATTTGAGTAGTGAAAAATTATATATTCCTAGATATGATACACCTCAGAATGAAAAAATTCTTATTGGGTTGTCAGTGTAATGATGTATCAATTCTTAGCTAGTGCATGCTAGAACAAAGGAGGGGAGGGAGTTGGATGAGAATTGTATTGGTGAACACCATGATGGACACTCGGTTTTGTGTGGCCCATCAAAGGATATGTATAACTAGAATAAGAATCCTAAATTATCTACTGATTCCATAGTTTCAGACAGCAATATATGATTATTTAGTGGCCTAATTTCCACTATATGACATGTAAATATTCAATCTAATGAAAAACCAAAGTTCACAAATGAGGCGGTTGTGGTTATAGGGAATGGTCTAGTTTTTAATAGTAGGGTAAATTGTGTTGTTGTTTTGAATTCATTATACTGAAATTTAGTTTAGGTATCTAAAAGTTGGAATGTGAGATTTGGTATTATTATCAACAATGAAGTCGAAATGAAAATCGATTTTGGGGGAGGTTCAAGGGCTCTGAATGATACATCCTATTGTGATGTCATGTTTTTAGGGTACATAACCATGGGAAAAAAGGGTTACCATGACACAAATTCTATGAAATTATATTCACTAATGAATAATATTGAAAAGTAGGGTGTTCCATTTGGTGGAAAGGGTTAGAATTTTTCCATATCGCGTAGATCAATGATAAGGTAAATCTAAAGAAATGAATTTCATGTTATTAAACATTAAAATCCATTAAAATGATTTGATAGTGAAGGGAAAATCTATGAGTACAATTAAACTCATGAAAATAACTACAATCATAAATAAGGAGGCTTTGGGGTGAGTCTAGTAAAGGATTCTTATTGTACATTCTACGTAGTGGTTGGTGACGTGCTTCACGGTAGAGGGTTTCTCATCCTGATGAGGATGAAGAGGTATAGAGGAAACATGATGGGTCGAATAGAAATATCATATTTACCCCTACTAATTGATAAAAAACATCTAAAAGGATGATATCTATGTTGATGGGGATTGATCCCAAGCATTTTGGAATTTATGATTTGACCGTGGTTGTAGATCATTGGGAATATCCAGTTAATTGTGTTATAACTGAACAACAATAGGGGGCTCGTGTAATTTCTTGGAAAAATCTGGAATTTCTCATGCTTTCGGGGGTAGAAATATTGGTTGAATTTATCGTGATTAATGAAACACCATAAGAGGATGATTTGATGATCAAAAGATAACTATGTGTGGACATTAATCATGAGAAGTGGGAATGGATTGAAAATAATTTTCTTATACAAATAAGTGGATTCAAAAATGGTATTGTCAACAAAGATGGGTACATTAAAATGTGGGATAAATTGGACTATAACTATTAAGTCCTTTTTAAGGCTATTAAAGATATATAGGTAACCACACTCTCTTTTAGATTTTTAAGGATATTGTTTCCCATTGGATTAAGTTATCTATTAATAATAACATGGTTTCTTTTAGTGTTTTTATTTTGGGAACCTTTTGGGTTCTATTTATTTCCCATAAAATTGTTTTTTATTACGATAATGTTAATTTTCAGATATTAATTATGAATTAATAATTTCACTAGCTTGGGGGTTTGACCTATGATCCATAATAATCTATTATATTCTATTGATTTTAAATGGATGTAGGTGTAACGAATGGGAAACACATCAATGCATGTAATCCAAAGAGTAAGAACTATTATTTCATTAATGTGTTTGATCCAACATATCGAAGGAAACAAGTATCCAAAATAATCTCATTATATGAGGATATTTTATCACATGATGAATTGGAAGAGAATGAATTTTCTCTATAATATTTCTTTGAAGGGAAACATAGAATAATTGCAAGGTGGGTAAAATGTGGATGAATGGAATAATGGAGAGAAGGGTTTTCCCCCATGTGATAGTTAATAAATGAATTACACTTTTACATTATTAAGATTAATTGGATTATTACAAAAGATTGTATAGAAAAGTATATATTCATGTGACAGCAAGGGTTTGGAAAAATATTCCCATTTATATTTCTTTAACTGTATAGATTTAGTGAAATACACAAATGAATGGCGCAAATATCAAAGGAATATAACCCAATAGAATTAGATGAATCATAATCAATATTATATTATACATTATAAGATGAAGATTTATTAATATGAATGTGTATTGATTTAATAATTATGATATTTGAATTTTTTTCAATGTATTCATAGTGATAAGAATTATGAAATTAATAAGTTTGTATTGGAGTAAATTTTTATTAAGGATCTGAATTTTTATATTTAACAGTACTAATGGAAAATAAAAATGATTCCTTATAATGTTGATATCCTAGTAAAACTCGTTATTGAGGGAAATACAACACTTAATAAATGCATGGTGATGATTTTATGATGTTGTGATATTAACATTGTTGATATGGATAAAGTAAAATGGACAGTACTGAAAAAAATGGACCTAATAAACATTTTTTTAAAGTGGTTCATGAATTCATTAATGGAGTATACACCATTATTCGGTATTTATGGTATATGTCAAATAATCTATGTATTATTTTAAGGAATACTGAACCTTGAATTATTAAAATAATTTTTTTGTATGTCACGTTTCTTATATTATCATGTGATTACATGAGGAATGCATTCACTTGATTGGTATGAGAAGATTATTAACTTCATCGTGCTTATTTATATATTAATTATAATAATGATATTAAATTTATAGATCATATTTAAAATTTTTTTTATCTCAATATCTGGGAAGGGTTATATTGATTAACTATCATGACACAACCCACTGATTTCCAACTCATGACTACCCCTGGAAAACTTCTAATCGGCCAGTAGCACAAGAACCGAGATGAGTTGACATTTCCCATAAATGAGAGGTATTAGAATAATCTACTAATAAATATAATCACATATCCAATATCACCTTATTATGAAATGTAGTAAAACAAAAACCAATGAAAGCATACATCTATAATCCCACATAATAGTACAATAGGAAAGTACTAAAAGTGGAGAATGAGGTAAAATTAAAGCCAAACCAAAAACAATAAATTGTAAAACATGCTCCATGGGAGAGTAATAATGTTAAATGCAGGCTCCTGTGAACCACCTCATTATTTCATGGTCATCCTATGCTCCACCCGCTCTTTATCCTCCCCAGATAAGGCCAAATGTTATATTATTTTCAGAAGACCTAACATGTTCTAGAAAACCACTTGCAGGCATGAGTATAACCATACTATGTAGCGAACCAAAAAACAATAAACATAATCTACCATGTAAATTAATATTAAAAATAATATATAAAAATTTATAACAAAAACACCCATATATACTGAGGGAAGACATGAGGACACTAGGAGATTATAACCAACTGACATCCAATGATTTTTCTAAAAGAAACAATAGTTTTAGGGGGACACTCATTGAGCCTTTATATAATCGTAGACACATAGTAAATATTTATAGATCGTTGGGAACATCCCAAGAATTTCACTGGTCTATGTATTCCCAGATACACTGATAGAGTGTCATGCCCAAACTATTTAGAGCACACATTGACCACAATATGGATCAAACCACTATGTTGGGGATGATATAATAATGATATCATGAACCATAACGATATGAACTGATATATATAGGTTTATCCCCTACCCCGAAATGTCACACTAATTACACAAACCCCGCATAGGTTATAAATATGACAAGGGATTTGTACTATAGTCATATGAAGGGAAACCACATCTAAATTTGATACTCGACCACTAGAGTGGATTTCAATCATGTTAAGTGTAATCACTGTTGAATTGTATCCCCAAGAGAATTGAATAAGGGAACCAATTCAACCATTATTTTTACAAACATGGAAAATGGAGAGATAAAAATATACTTGAATGAGGTTTATGGTGTGTACTAGGGGTACACATGGTGTAAAAATATCAATAAGTATTCCTATGTGGTAAAGACTCACACGACATGTAAATTTCAAGATACACATTGTGTAGATATCACTTCGATCCAAACTATGGGATGATGGATATGTCAGTGTACTTTTTCAGGCCCTTTTTCCAACCTCTGTATAGGTGGTCATGTTTTTGTACACCTGGCCATGTCTGTATCCAATTACCCAATGTGCCTCTGTCCATATATATTTTCAATTGTCAATGTACATTCCAAAGTAAATATAGAGCTGTCACATATGGGTCACATGATATATGATAGGTTCACACTCTATATGATCAATAACCTCAACCCAAATCCCTAGAAACCATTGAGATCTCCTCACATGGTCTATAATACTAAAATACACAATTTCATTCATTATATTTTCTAGAAACTCTTGTTCTCTTCTTCATCATCCGCCACATAACCGGAGCCACTTCCAACACCATAATATCTAGACTATTGGTCTTCCAAGAATAATATATCTATATATTGTAGATCTGGGTATCAACTAAACACTTTAATCATCCATTCACACCATTCATAGTTGTTTCACACATCTCTACAAAAAATTGAATAACATACAATTCAGTCTCTTTTTCCATCAATCTATACATAAAATCCATTGATTCATCATACTTAAGCTCCATCACATGTCGTAACTAAATTTTTGATTATTTACACTAAGTTACATAAACACAAAAATTAGAAACCAACTATTCATCAAACCATCAGCCAAAAGGAACACCAATGTTGGTATTATAATGAAATTGGATAAAAAATCGTAATCCATAAAATAAGATGAATTAACCTGAATAATTTATTATTTTTCCATGATTTATTTTAATATAATATATCATAATAGGGAGGATAAATAAAAAATAAAAAAATAAAAAAATTCATTAGTTTAATTATACTGATGATGTATATATCAACTCTATTTATGGAATTGATTAGTGTTTTTACAAGATTAAGAAACAATATTGAGATTAAACAATCAGGATTCCTAACATGTGTTTGGATTTATCATTCATGAAAAACTATTTTATATCCATTGTTGATGATATCAACAAACTCTATTGGTGCAATGACCCATAATCTGATCTCTATATTTAATCATTCACCATGAATTGTTCCCAATGGTCATCTAAATATCCAGATATTGAAAAATGATCACTGAGGAAATATTAATACCATATACATTGATTTGAAATCATTCCCTATGTCAACATAATCACAACAAATAAATAAATAATTTTTTTTATTATTTACACACAAAATTTATTTTTCACAAAAGGCCCACAACAAAATTTATTTTTTTGAAACTAAGTTAAAATCATCATTATAAATACAAATGATAAGCATATTTTTTATATGTTCACCCATTCAGGAGTGTTTCAACCATTTTATGAAAATTGAATGTGTGAGACATTTAATATATTCAATATATTTCAAAAAATTATTTGGGAAAAGGAATCTTGAAGTTCTCCCAACCTAGAGTCCTGAAAATAATATATATTATATCCAAAAATAATACACGAAAAGATGATTCCTTACATTTTCCCCACATTAAGAGTTTCCATCCATAAAATAAAAATAGATAATAAAAAATATGAAGGTACTGGGATAATATTTGGGTCTCCCTCTCTCATGTTCTCAAACTATGATTACTGTGATGATACTATATACTAAAAAGAGGAATAAAATTCGAATAAAGAATCTTATCATTCAAATAATTAATATAAACTTGGTGATTGGAAAAGTTTGATAAATCCATGATGTCCAGCTCACCCTAATTGTTAAATAGTGATGGTTCATGTGCATACCATATAATCTACGACATGTGGAAATGTTCATCTACCCATTCCAACTATATTTGTTGATTTAAATGGTACTCAACTATGAGTAAAATACCATATGTGAAAAAGGAAATACAACCCAATGTACTATAGAAAAAGTTCCAAAACATAAAAAATTAAGCATGTACCTAAGGATGCCACTCACCAAGAACACATATCAATAGTTTGAACCAATTTCAATTGATCCTTTCCCTTATCGATCTTAAAACAATATAATCTACAATAACCAGAAGGCACAAGTAGGGTGTGAACCAATTCCCAATAGTATTTAACCAAAATATTAAATAACATTATGGAAATATCTGATTAACAAAGAATGTCCAATAAAATTTCAATTAAATTGGTTTATCATTTCAAAAGAATATTTAACCTAATCATGCTTTACAATTCAAATTTAGAAATATATTAGAAATTCATAAATCACATGTCAAATTATCGAATTACAACTCAAATGATTTATTGCCTTTAATAAAAGGTGATTTACACAAATATCACTTTTGAGAAACGTTAAAAATAAAAAAAATTATATAAAAATTGTTTATATAAATCACAAGGAAGGTCAAACAGTTTACCTCAATGAAATATATATATTAGAAATTCAATAACGGGAGCAACAAGGTCATATGCCAAATTAGGTAGGATAGTTCTAGTATATAGGGAACCAACACTATAAAATGAAAATTATACACATATTCCCCATTAGGCCTAATGCCCATTAGTACTCACCATCACTTCTTAATATACGTTATTTGATGATATGTGGTTTTAAAAAGTTGTATGTCCTAATTTTTAACCTAAAATGACTCACTAAATAAATAATTCTTGAATGTGAATTAGTAGAATAAAATTATAGGGTGTTTATTTTATGTATATAGAGATATTTAATTAAATCCCATTATCCATTTCAAATATTCATCTTTTTTTCTCTAAAACCCATAACGGGATTTTAATAAAAATCATCCCTTATCACCTTGATTAGAAATCATGTATTCAATCAAAAACAATTTTATTCCATTTTTCACAAATAATTATTTGAATCCAATTCATAAATTTCACAAACCAAATTCAAAAATAAATTTAATGATTAAATTTTCAAAATATTTCATATATTTCATAAAAACCCCCAATTCAATGGAATTGGGGGTTTGGACCTTTGTTACACCATAACCATTTATTCAATAAAATCCTAAAATTAAATTGAAATAATTTCAATCAAAAACACAAATAAATTTAATCAATTTAAATATCTAAATGTTCTATAAACACACCTCAATTCAATGAAATTGGGGTTTTTAAATTTCATACCAAACCCCCATTTATCATTATAACCTAGATTCAATAGAGTTGGGTATTTCACACAATTTGATCAATATACATTTAATAAAAACAATGAAATTTAATTTAATACCATTATTCAAACATAAACAATGAAATTTAGGTTTAATTTAAATTCATCATTTTAATAGAAGTACATACCATAGTATCAAATGGTGTCAAATCACAATGGCATACATTGAAACAACAATGGAGAATAACGACCCCAAGATAAAGCATTCATGTCAAAAATATGAGGTCATTATTCTCTCATCGGTATGTCCCTCTATCATGTATCAAGATTATCAAAACTTTTCTTCCATAGAAAATGACCCAAATTTATCATCATCTAGAAATATAACTTTATTTTTTAGTCAACGATCCTAACTACCTATTTAATCAATTATAAATCTGTTTCAACTTTAAGATAACTCCTTCATAGGATATTTGATAAATAAGATAGATACATTCACAATTTTGATACGTGAAACATGTAATTGATCGATGTCTACAGTGGTGGTAGTGAGTAATTGTAAGAAAAATTGTCCACTATCTCAATAAACTCAAAAGGTCCCACAAAATTAGGATTGAGATTCCCTATCCTCCCAAGCCTTCGATGACCAAATAGGGGTGAAAAAATAAAAACACAATGCCATTAACTAATAAGTCCAATGGTCAATGTTGAATATCAGCAGAAGACTTATATCAACCTTGTCCTATCAACATCATCTGATGAACCGACTGAATCGTTTAATTCATCACATTGACTAATCTCATTCCATCCACGGATATTTCATAATTATATGACCAACACAACATACACATACAAGTATAAACATAATTGTACTCAAAGGGATAAATTATTATCATGGAATCATATATTTTGTTATATGAAAACTCACCCATCTCCAAATGATAATCCCAAGATCCATTATTGTTGAGAACACAATTGTGACGAAAATCCTATAGAATATGTATTTCTCTTACTATCTTTCAATCCCATCAGGGATGGTATTCCATACTCCAATGGATGTGAGATCATAGTTCCTCTTGAAGGCCTCACAAAAAAATGATAATAATATGGAATATTACAAACAAAGGCTATAACAAAAGGATCTTCAGGGAAATGAAAAATCGATTCCATATATAGGTTTCCAAACTCTTTTCTTTTGTTTTATCATGAATTGGTATAATGTGATCCGATATCAGCATCCTATAAATCAAAACACATATTGAATTCTTATTATATTGGGAACATAGAATCCAAACCACAATGTTTATACAGATTTAATCCCACATCAATGTAGGTATTTTATGTTGCTAATGAAAAAAAGAATGTTTATATTACTCTTACTTCAGCTGTTGGAACCTATAAAAATGAGAGATAAACTCAGCAGAGTCTGTCTCAAACCATGATAAGAAAACTACAGCCTCATTTCATTGATCATTATTGTGGTTCCTAGGTCCACAGCCCACTAGAAAATTTTGAAATAACCCATAAGGTATTTCTTTACTAGAGACGGTACTACAAAATGGATATGAAATCATATAATGTCCTATTTGGAGAATGATAAATAAATAATAATCTTAGTAGCATAAAAAGAATCTCCCTTCATATTGAACTCAATATCAGGATCTTGTTCTAGAAGAATCAACATGAGAAGATAAAATATAAACTAATGAATGGATAAAGAAACATGGTTTCATAATTCATCGACTCCAATATATATCATTGTAAATATTTCCACCATGTTCCACTCTTCGAATGATTCTTTCAGTACAATGGTTGGATGTTTCTTTCTCGATGAATCTGCAACAACATTTCCTTTTGCAAGGGAATACATGATTTCAAAATAGAATGAATGTAGTTATTACACCCAATTAATTTATTGAAGATTCAAATAAATTGGGGAGTATATATAACTCAATATATTATGACTAAAAAATACGGTAAACCTTTTCTATATGGGTTATTCCAAAAAATAATAAGAGAATTTATCACAGATTCAGGATCAATGTATTAGGTCATATAATTCTTATAATGTTTCCTAAGATGACGAGATCCATAAGCGACGAAATAATCTCCTACAAATCAATGTAACCCAAGCCAGTACCAGATGCATCACAAAAGACCACATAGTCTAGAATAGCCTTTAGAAGAGAAAACATTGGGGAAATTGTTTTATGAAATTTAAGAACTATAAATGAAAACTGAAAATTATCACCCAATGTAATCATTACTCACTTCTATGTTAGGGTAGACTTCGAAGAATCCAACATCGAGAATTCTGTCATGTACCATTGATAATAGCCATTTACGACCAAGAAGCACTGAATCTCGAAGATATTTTATGGTTTTTCCAAAGTAAAAGTATTCTTCACCTTCTCAATATAAACATATATTTCTTTTAATGATACCATGTCTCCCAATAAATTTACATTGTAGATCGAGAAATCACATTTCCAAACACTGGAATAAAATTAATGAATTTTTAATAAAATCATAACTACTCTTATATGAAGCACATGATCATCATATGACATTGAGTATTCTAGGATTTCATCCAAAAATACTACCACGAAGTTATATAGTTAATAATTAAAAATCATGTCCATAAATCCATGAAAATATCTAGATAATTGGTTAGGTCAATGGCCCACTACAAAAAAATAGGCCATCAATAGCACCAAATATAGCCATTTATGTGCTAGAAATGTTTTTAGTAAAATTGAAAGGTTAAAATCCAAGGCCATTTATCAGTGCTAAAAAAGCTCAGATAAAGGTTTCCTTTATTGGGATATAAATAACATATAAATTTGACATTTATCATCACATCAAAAAGAACCGATAAATGAAATATCTATCAACACATTAATTTAGCGATACTAAAAATATTATTTATTATAAAAGTGTTGAAAAATGGTATATTATCATTACTAATAGAAGCACTGATAAATTATACCATTATCTATAGTTATAAAAGAAATGATTATGATAATTTTACTTGAACAAATATAAGGGCTCATAATGTAAACCTTTATCAGTTTTTTTAAAAGAGAAGATAAATTTTGATGTTATGATTTATTAAAAAAACATTGATAAACGGCTATTCTGTAGTGTGCTATAATACCACATGGAAAAACCACTATAGTTTTCTATAATATCATACCACAAAATTAAAATCAAATTAGAAAAAAACATATCCCAATACTAGATTTAATTTATATGATTTTTTGAATAAAAATACTAGAAAAAAAATCTATTAAAAACATTTCAATATTTTGATTATAAAATTTCATAAAATATTATTACATACATTCCAAAACAACAATGTTCTATTATCTTGTAATACAAACAGGATTAATTTTATTAATTAGATAGCAACACATGTTCGACCAAATTAACACACATAAAAATGAAAACAATTATTATGTTAGAATTTATATAAATAAATAAATAAACAAATGTGAATTTTATTAAAATTGAAGCCATTTTAAAATAAAAAAGACATAGGTGATGTCATATTTGTCACACCATGCATATGATTAATTTGAAGAAGAATCAAGAAAGTATCAAATGACTTTTGTATCATTTTCCTAACGTATCAAATTAATTTTAATGTGTTTTCCCAGTTTTGAGTAAGTTAGTTGTCTTTCTTAATAAAATTTCATTTTAAACTGAATGAACTCAATATTGAATCATTCTGATCGCATTATGTATTTATTGGATGTAACATAGATTCCTATACATTAAAAACTAACATATAAATGATTTTCACAAATAATAATTAATATATATGCATGTTTGATTTGGTTTTTAGTGAGTGACACTTTTTTGAAATGAAAATATGAATTTAAATTTATAGAGGACAATTTGTATCATAATGGTCACATATTGTATCATATTGAGGTGTGGATGAATATTAAAAGTCAAAAATGACATATATATCATTTCGGTATTGTATAAAAACAAAAAAAAGTATTTTCTTAGTTTTGAGTAGGATAGTTCTCCATTTTACTAATATTGAAGACGATTTGAAAAACCAATATGCACATTGAGTCATACAGGTCAAACCATATGTCATATTTAGATGCATATGCTTTCTACGTGTCCCAAATGACATATTTAAAATTTTAAGAACATTTAAAAACAATATGAATATGTTTTCACGGTTTTGAGTACATCACATGTATTGTTTCACTAAACTTTCATTTTAAAATTCAAACATGGAATTTGACTCATACTGATCACATTTTATACCAGATTGAGGTGAAACTGATTTTTACACATAAATATTTACTTCAGAATTGTTGTCCTTTTTTATTTAAAAACATTGAAGGAATTTTCAATGTTTTGTGTAATTTACTTGGCCTTTTGTACTAAAATTTATGTCAATTTAAAATATAAACATGAACCTTGAGTCATATTTGTCACACCATGCATCAGATTGAGGAGCAGAAGATTTATGCTTTTCTCAAATTAAGTATGAATATTTTATTAAATTATAAAAACAATATGACTGTATTAATTTTTTTTGAGTTGGTCAGATTGCTTGATTACTAAAATTAATTCCAATTTAAAAAAAATATACCCTTGGAATAATATTGGTCCCATAGTGCATCAATTTGGGGTGCGACTAATTCCAAAACAACTCAAATGTCCTGATGATCATTGTACTAAATTATACAAACAATATGAATCATTATCCTAATATATTTAATCAATTTCAATGTGTTTTATTTGTTTTTAGTTGCTTAGTTGGTCTTTGTACTTAAATTTATGTCAATTTTAAATAAAAACACACATTTGGAGTCATATTGGTCACACTATGCGTCATATTCAAGTTGGGTTAATTCATTCACGTATCAAATAACATATGGATCATTTTCCTAATATATAAAAATAGTTAGAATGTGTTTTTTCTGTTTTGATTTGGTTATATTGTTTTTCACTGAAATTAATGCCAATTTTAGATAAAAAACTCACATATATTCATAACAGTCAAACCATGCATCATATTTAGGCGTGGAAGATTCCAACATGTTCCAAATCAGTTATGGATTTTTTTTAATAATGATTCAGTACAATTGGAATGTGTATTTTCATTTTTGAATAATTCATACCTCATTATTAAACTTATGAAATTTTAATCATTTAACACACACATTCACTTATACAGATCATATCGTGTATTGATTTGATTTGAGACCAGTTCCAAAAGTTAAAAAATTATTTAGGAATAAATTCCCTAAATTATCATGAAATATGAGCATGTTTTCTTTGATTTCAGTGACTGAAAAATTTCAATGTCAAATTTCGATTTTAAACTAATAACGGACACATTGACTCGGTTGTATTTGTTACTAAAATTAATGTCAATATTAAAAATAAATAAGTACATTGAGTCAAAACTATTACATAATGTGTCTTGTGGTGGTGAAACAAATTCCTACATGTCCCAAAGCACAATAGAATCCTATCATTTACTATCTCCAATATTTTTGTTAACATTCATTATTGAACTGTCAACACTGCTTGTGTAGCTTCAAACAGAAAACATCGACTTAAAAATAATCCTCCTGTATAATAATACAATTATTATTTGATTAATAGTAAAATTAAATAATGTAATAATAAATACGAAACAATAAATTAATTATACGGATAATAATTTAACTATTAAAATATCTACATTAGCTCTAAAATTGAGTAGAGGTATAACAGTTTCACTTCCTATAAAGGATTTGGAGGGAACATGACTGAATGTTGTAAATGTTAACACAACCGGTGTAAATGTTTTTTAGGTAGAATATTTTTGTTGAATATTTCATGTATAAATTATTATTTTGGAATAGATAATCCCAACATAACCAAAAAATTCCACTTGTGCAATAAAACCATTATTATGTGAATAATATTGAAAAAAATAATTTAAACAAAAATATTAAACAATAATATACTTCTATAGAAAATTAATTTCTTATTCCAACATATAGATTACCAATTTAATTGTTAAGATGTTTTTTCATGTCTCATCATACATAGCAAGTGGCAGGAACATGAATGAAAGTGATTAATTCAACAATATAGGGGTGAAAACAATTTGTGGGAGAAGAAGATTGGGGATGTTTTGTTTCCCAAAGGACTGTGAAATGGATAGAATGGAACATACTAGGTAAATAAATAAATCATACATTCTCATAATTATTCATATTTGTGAATTAAATATTAATATTACATTATTTATATTGATATGTTTGATGACATACCAGATACGCAATAACAAGTTTCATTGAAATCATATGTTGCACTAATAGTATAAATTTTTTTTAAATGTATTTAATGCCAAGCCGTTATATTGGGGGGAATAAATAGAACTATCTAAATTATGATTATATATGTTTGTTAAATGTTTTTACATTTATCCAATAAATTTTAGAGGCTTAAAATGAGAATGAATCTAATTTTAAGCATAATTTACTTCAAAATGTTGATTTACTGCCTTTTATTGGAAAACCCTCATTAAATCTAGTTTTTGACACTTTAATTTTTTATTCTTGACAAAATAAAATTTTCTTCAGAATCGGGACATCCGGATTTACTTTGGATAATATTTTTATTTTTCTAATAAAATTCAATTTTTAATGAAAAGTGAAAAATAGGGTATTTTAATTCAAAACAACCTTTAAAACAGATTTATTTATATGGATTGATTATCTTTTTAATTGGTTTTAATGTTTAATTATTTTAAATTTTTACCATTTAATCTGATTTTTTACATTGAAATTTATTTCACTTTGACATTGTATATAAACAATTGTCAATTTTTAATAGATATTGTATCTTAAAAACACGCTTTTTGTGTTGGAAAATGAAAATAATATTAAATTAATTAATCCAACTTATATGTCTTTAATTTGTTAAAATGTACCTCATATTTTAATTTGGAAAATAAAATATATCCTAGGGTGAATTTTTAGATGTTTTCATAAAAACATCAATTTTTTACGAATACTGAAACCACTAAGAAGAAGATAAAAACTATCCTTTTCATTTAAATGACTATTACTCCTTCCGTGAATTTAATTTCGAAAATATGACAGACATGGTTGTAATTAGTAATTAAAATGTGGTTCTATAAGTTGAAAATAATTTTTGAGGAATAGTAACTTTTACATTATTTACCACTGTAAAAGTTAAATAGGATAATTAAAGGTAAAAATAATATCATAATAATAAAAAATTACCTAAAAACAAGTCCTATCATTACTGGATTGGTAATGTCTAACCATGGGAATCCTTTCGTGTATTTTTAACCCCATGGAACCACTTAAAAGATATAATGAAAATTTAGATTAATTAGTTTATTGAAAAGACAAAAATGACATAAACAAATATCTATTAGTAAATTAATTTTTACATGGGTTAATATAAGTTATCATTTAGACTATAAATATTCATTGGAAATATAATAATATTTCCTACATCATGTTATTTTACTATAATTTTTTGACAAAATATTAATAAAATTATTTATGACACAATAATGATCCAGTGTTTACCTCATTCGAGAATGATTTAGATAAATAAGATTATAAATATTAAAACATTATCAAGAACCTATCCAATAAATTTTTTATGATTTTATTTCGAATAATATTAATCTTATCGTCTACATTATTTTGTTTTAGACCTTTTGAAACTGAAAATATGTTTATAATATAATATATTTTTCAAACATTCATAAATAGCCCACCCTTATAGAAGCCATACTTTCTATCCAATTCCACACACCTCTCTAGACTTTTTTCTCATCCAACCTCTTACAAATTTAGATACATACATCCCTTTATTCCTCCTAGAATCTTTACCTTAGGTAGAAGTCACTTCAAGAAATCATTTTGGTTCAAACCATATGGAGTTACCTAAATTAATGGTAATAGTTTCTTTTAACTTCGTTTATTTTATTTTACTTTTACAACCCATAAACTATTTTTATTCATTTATTTTATGAAAACACCAAAATCCTAAATATAATAGGATGTTGTTATTATATGTATTTGAACTGCAATTACACAATCCAACATCTAATGGTAGAGGAACATACTGTTTTTCTTGATGGAAAACTAACACCTCATGAAATGATGATAGTTTGATTATGTCCCACTACCTCTCATGGTGGCCATTAATATGGAAATATATTTATATAAAATATATAATTTTTATGTTATATTTATGCTTCTGTATTTTTCATTTATAACATACTTCTATGGTTTCCATTATAGGTAAACAAAATAATTTCATTTGGTGAAATACGGACTACCGCCCCCTCAAATTCACGCGACACGTTAATTCCATATGTGGGGCATATAAAGGTTGAAATTAATGATATTAAAGATAATATAATGTTGGAATTAAAATATACCTATATATCATTATGTTTTAATTCAATTATAATAAGAAATATAAATGAAACTAGAATTCATGTGTACGTACCGCTTACAGTCTCCATGAACATTGCATTTCATTTCTTATCACCAATTTTTATATACAATTATAAATACTTGTATATATTGTATATATATGATATATATGATATAAAAATCATGAATATCATTCTGTATATAATTATTTTTTGACCACGTGAACAATTTGTAATTATAAGAAGTCCATTTTTGACTCAAGTTCCAAATATCGACAAAATGACTATTATTAACATAAATTATTAAATAATGTTTATAATATAGTAATAAGTGATATGAAATAAATATTAAACAATAAATGTTTCTTAATAATTTATAAATTAAATTTAGTTTATTATTCAACAGATTAAAGAACAAACAGGTCATGTCAGACATGAGGTAATGGACTTCTTCTGAATCTCCATTCATTGCTGAATATTTTGTATTAATACATGATTCTATTTTATACATTGTTAAAAAACCGTTTAGTTATCATTTCATTCAATGGGAATCTTTTTCTATAGAGAGTTTTACTGAATGAAAAAAAAGAATGATTCTTTTTAACGTATGCAGTGACAATGACCTTTCTGCCGTCATGAGTTTTATTTGATCGTTAGCTTACATAACAAGCCGTAATATTTTTGAAAGTTAAATTAGTACCATATAATATTTTACTTATTTTGGTATTGAAAGTTGTTTTGATAATAGATTTGTTATGTCAATATATTTAAATAATATATCGTAATTGAAATGTGGAAATGTTATCTTTCCTTTATATCTGTTTTTTTTGTGTTACGAATTTATTTTAGTTATTGGAAATTGTTATTTATATCGGTGGTTACTTGATAAACCTAGTGTGGGTGAGCCCTTGATAGCTCTCCAATGCATTGGGTAATGTGATAGTGGTAAACATGAATGTTTCTCCTAATAGATTTAGGGAATATACTGTGATGGGTATTCAAATTGTAACTCCCTATGAAGCTGTGATATTGAAAATGTAAATATGATATGGATGACACAAGTTACTTTTATGATTTATGATTTCATTGTGTTATATAAAAATCATATGATTTAAATATGTATTTTAATGAGCTTATGTTTTCTATTCATTGATGGATAGTCAATTAATTTCATTATTTTATAACTCTTACTGAGCATTTTATGCTCCTACCATGTCTTGAAATGTTTTTCATTGGACCTAATGACGAATAAGGTCAAGGCTTGAATCAACGAATAATCATGCCATTTAAAACATTGGACTAGACATGAATCTTATTTAATGAGTTTTCATTTTATGAAAAAATTTGAATCTATGTACAAGTGTCTACCTTGTAATTTTGGAGATGTAATTTAATAGTTATTGCTGGATTCTCGAAAACACTAATCCTAGAAAGATCCTAAATTTGAATTATTCATTAAATTCAAGATTAAGTTATTTTTAATGCCACATCCTTATAGTCGGTATCAGAGGTATGTTTAGATGACATTAGGAGTGAAGGTATTGTTTAATAAATATCCATAAATTATGTTATGTTAATATTGAAATGAAAAAGAATTACAGATTACCATGTAGCTTCACATTAGATATTTTGGTTTTTGGAATGGTTTTTCGCTGATGAAACATGGAAGCTATGTTAGGACGTCATCAACTAGAAGGAAACCTTCCAAATCAACAACCTGAGATGGTCAAAATCAAATTTGAACAGTTTTTTGTAGTGATGTCACAGTTGACACAGGGAATAAATGGTGTTGGTATCCATGCACGAGATCAGCCAAACTAACCACAGAGGAACATGTTAGTTGTGGATCATTTCTTGAGGCAATATCCCCCATTATTCATAGATTCATATGACCCAGTGATAATTGAAGGTTGGATTAACGCACTAGATAAACTGTTTTATGTCATAATGTTTTTCTGAACATCAAAAAGTTATTGTTTCTATTTACCATTTTGAAAGTGATGTGGATCAGTGGTGGCTGATGGTGAAAAAATATCTGCGATACTGAGGAGATTGATGCTCTTGATTGGGATGAATTAAAATGTATGTTTCTTGATAAATATTTTCCTATGGTGGTTCATCTTAGGATGAAAAAAAATCATGTAATTGAGGCAGGAGGATGATTTAGTGCCAGCTTATGAAGCAAAATTCACTAGGCTAGAAGGTATGATCCAAATTTCTTATGAGATCTTGACTGTAAAATCAACTATTTTTTCTCAGGATTAAATCCAACATATCAAAGTGATTTTCCTTCTCATGAGTTCAAATTATATGAAAACCATGTTCATTTTTCGGAGAAGGTTGAATGGTATTTTTCCGATGATCAAGTGTTCTTTAACAAAACACAGAATAAGAGGTCAATGTGGTTGGAAAAGGATAGAACTCTTCCAAAATGTCGTATGGTATGAAAAATTAGTTTTTATTTTTTGTTAATTGTGGTAAAAAACATGTTGGAGAATGCATTTTGTGTTCTAGTAAGTGCTACTGATGTGGTATCATGTTACATAAATCTTGTAATTTCACTAAAAAAGAGCAGGGTAATGGTAAGGCAAAATCTGATTTACAATCAGTTAAATGTTTTAAGTGTAATGAAATGGGTCATTATGCAAATGAGTGTCCAACGATGAACTCAAATAAGGGAAAGCTGCCAGACTAAAAACATAATGTTGTGGTGAAATCCATTGCTACTACTTCCATAGATGTTGGTCCATCCAAAGAAGCAGTATCAGGTACACTATTTGATTGATTAGATTATTCAAATGTGCTATTTGATTAAGGGTCTACAAATGCATTAATTTATGAAACTTTTTATAGTAAATTGGGAATTCCAACTCAAGATATGAATCTTGACCTTATGGTAAAAACACCAGGATGAAATGGTGAAACAAAAAGAAATTATAATATCCTTTTAGTCCTTGTGTGAAGAATGAATCTACCTACAAACCTTATTATTTTAAGTCTAGTAGAGTTCGATGTTATTTTGGGTATAGATTGGAATTCTATTTATCATTCTAGGATTGACTGCAGAGCTAAAGATATTTTATTCTGAGATGATTTTCAGTTTGTGTACATGAATGAACCATTTATTTTGATAACATATTAGGAAGCTGAAAAATAACAAAATTATGGAAATGAATGTTTCCATTCACATATTGTTGAAAATAAAGGAAATATTGAAATTAATGTTTTTCCGGCGATAAATTATTATCTTGATGTATTTCACAGTGTGTTTCCTGGTATTATACGTGATTGTGAAGATGAATTTACTACTAACATAGTTTTTAATGCTATGCCAATTTCAAAACACCTTTATCTAAAGGGTCAAATTTAACTTTTAGAGTTAAAGAAGAAAATGTAGGATTTATTTGATGAAGGTTTCATTCGACATAGCACTAAACCATGGGGTTCTACTGTCGTGTTTGTAAAAACTAAAGATGGTTCAATGAGACTTAGCATTGATTACAGAGCATTGAATAACATCATTATTAATAACACGTATCCTTTCCCTCATATCGATGATTTTTTTATCCCCTCCAAGGAGCGCAGTATTTTCAGAATATTGACTCAAATTTGGGGTTCAATAATTTGAAGGTAATCAAAGAATTCATTTCAATGAATGAAATTTGTAGTATAAATGGCCATTAGGAATTTTTAGTAAGGAATTTTGGTAAAAATTTCCAAGACACACATACATAACTGAGATTCATATTTTTCTTGTTTTGGAAGGTTATTATAGGAGTTTTGATTTGAATTTGTCACGGTTATATAGTCCAATAACTATGTGAACTCGAAAAGGTGTTATGTTAATTTGGACAGAATAATGTGATCATTGTATTTAGGAATTGAAAAGAATATTAATGAATGCTCAAATTTTGGCACTTCCTTCACTAAATTATGATTTTTTTATTTATATATATGCCTCATAAAATAGATATGGTTGTGTACTTATCTAGAATGATCAGTTATATGATTATGCTTCCGATTAGTTGAAACCTCATGAGTT
The DNA here is from genome assembly GCA_963277665.1 of Viscum album. Classification (NCBI taxonomy): domain Eukaryota; kingdom Viridiplantae; phylum Streptophyta; class Magnoliopsida; order Santalales; family Viscaceae; genus Viscum; species Viscum album. Next base: position 45,696,145 of record OY728121.1, read on the forward strand.
AAATTACCACACACAAGATTTGGAATTAGTTGTAGTTTTTTTTATTAAAAAATTTTCTGGCATCATATGTATGTAGAAAAATGTGAAATATATAATGAAAATAACATTTTTAAGTATATATTCACTCAGAAAGAATTGAACACGAGACATAGGAGATGGGTGGAATTAATCAAGGATTTTGATTCCATGATTCTTTATCACCCAGGAATGGAAGTTAATGTTGTTGATGTTTTGAGTCGAAAAAGTAATGCTTCAATGACCTTGCTATGTTTGGAATGAGATCACTTGGTTTTGGATTTGTTGAACTTTCCCATATAATTTTTTGGTTTATGAAATTTTTCTGTTATGATTCAGGTTCCAGTTAAATCATCTCTATCAATCAAAATGAAGAAAGCGTAGAAGGTAGATAGTGAGTCACTGAAAAAAAGTAGAGTTGGTTCAGAAGGGTATGTTGCCTAAATTGAACATTGATAATTATTTTGTTTATAGATTTGGAAAGAGATTATGTGTTCCATGTGATTTAGAGTCGAAGAATGAGATGTTATGTGAAGCTCATAGTTCTCTATTTTCAGTTCATCCTGGCAGTACTAAGATGTACTGATATCTTCAGTAGTATTATTTGTGGGATGGAATGAAAAAAGAGATTGTTGATTTTACTGTGATGTGTTTGACTTTCCAGTATGTTAAAATTTAACGATAGTTACTAGAAGGGATTCTTAAGTCTTTAAATGTGGAAGAGTTGAAATGGGAAAATATATCCATGGATATCGTTGTGGGATTACCAAAGACAACTCGCAGTAATAATGAATTCTGGACTATTTTTAATCAATTGACAAAATCTACACATTTTATTCTTATTTGAGACACATTGTCTCTAGATAAACTTTCTCAGTTTTATGTTAAAGAGATATTCAGGTTTCATGGTGTTCCTTTATTCATTGTATATGATCATTATCTTGGGTTTACTTAAATCTTGTGGAATGGCCTACAGAAGTCGTTTGGTACTCAATTGAATGTTAGTAAAAATTTTCATCTATAATTAGATGGGTAGTCATAACAAACAATTCGGTCCATCGAGGATATGTTACGTGCTTTCTCTGGGTATTTCTAGGGATTTTGGGACCAACATCATTCATTGGTTTACTTTTCTTATAATAAATTTCTTCATTCCAGTATACATGATGGCTCTATTTGAGGCCTTTTTTGGAATGATTGGTAGAACTCCAGCTTGTTTGGATGAAGTAGGTGAAATGATCCTAATGGGACCAAAATTAGTAGATGTGATTGAAAAAATGGTTTAGTTGATTCAGAGAACCATGAGAACAACTCAGAGGAGGCCGAAAAGTTATGCGCATACCCGGAGGAAGGATCTCACTTTTGAGGTATGTGATATTGTCTTTCAAAAAATTTCTCCATGGAAATGTTTCATGTGTTTTATTAAGATGGGGAAGATGAGTATGAGGTTCATTGGACCATATAAATTCCTATAGAAAGTTGGATCAGTTGAATATAGAGTAGATTTACCTACATGAATATCCCAGGTAAACAATATATTTTTTGTTTCAATGATGAGAATGTATATTCTAGATCAATCTCATGTTTTATTTCTAGAGGTAGTTCAGTTGGAAGAGAATATCTCCTATGAGAGACCACCTGTCCAGATTCATGACCTAAGAGAGCATGTGTTTCAGAATAGATTAATTTACTAGGTAAAGGATTTATGGAAAAACCATATAGTTGGATAGGCAACATGTGAATCATAAAATGCTATCAAGTATAAATACCCCAACTTAATTGATAAGTGAATAAAATTATGAGGAAAAAAATTTCAAAAGGGAGGAAGGATGTAACATCCCAGTTAAATGATGAAATAATACATTTCCCTAATTATTCAAATTTGTGAATTAAATATTGATTTTACTTTATAGGGGATTATATGTTTGATTCATATTCTTATGCATAAATTAGTGGAAAAAATGAATGTAATTAATCATTAAAAATTTCAACACATAAAATAAATAAAAATTTAACTTATAATACTCAGATGAAATTAAACTATATAATCCTAATTCCCTTGGTCTGTGTAACACTATGGTTGTTTACTTTTATTCTTTCTTCTCCACACTCTACATTTTCTTCATTCTCATCAATCAATAATTTCAGTGGTTGTATAAATATGTACTCTATAATAATTTGGTCAAAATAGAGGCTTCAAGTAGTTAACTATTGTGAATGGTGGAATTATCACAAATGTTGTGCATTTCCACTTTTTGAGAACATAATTAACTGCAATTGACATCCTCATCATCTCATCTCTAGTACATTTATCATTTCATTTTGTTTATTAAAAAAATCCAACATCTTTTGTGGAAACTAACATGTGTTTCTTGAAATACACTTACAATTAGTCATCCAAGGGTTGAATAATCCTCATATTAGTGTGAGAAAAATAAAATTTATGGGGATGAGTCTCAAGGAAACATAATATAATAATAACATATGATGATATTATGTTGATGATGATTAAAAGTTTACATCATTTTGTTATCTAAATGTGGAAATGCATCACATTTGTGATAATTACCCAATTGGAACTCGTAATTAACTTGAAATCTCCATTTACACCATATACATCCTGAGAAAAGCTCTTCATAAGAAGTGAAATGATGGAGTGAAGGGTGACAATGAAATGGAGAGGGTGGAAATTTAATAATTAGAATAAAAAAACCCAGTGATGTGTAGAATGGGGGTCTTGGGTTGTATAGTGTAATTTCAACAGATGTGTGTATATTACTAAAATTAATTTTTTCATTTGATTGGAGGTTGTGTTAATGATTAATTACATTCATTTTTATCATTGAATTTATGAACTAGAATTAGAAAAAAAAAATTAATAAAATAAATGGTCGTTAAATTTTTTTATAATTATATTTATCGAGAAAATATCGTTTTAATCAGCCTTATTTTATTTAAAAATTATGTGGTTCAATATTATTGAGAAAAGTGGTTAATGGTTCTTTGTACATCATTCAAACTTAACTTCATTGGTAATTATTCTGAAAAGGTTTCACCCAATCCATCATCAAAAACTGTAATGTGGAAGTCACTTCTAATAAATTCTAGTGTAGTCAATGGTGCACAACGCAATAAGGGGGAATGGTCGCATAGGGATGTGGTGTATGGCACAACATGAGATGAAACTAAGGAACATGCACAAATATATATATATATATATATGTTTATTATTATTATTATACAGTTATATAAATATACATATTCATTTTATTTTTAAATAATATTTATATTATTATACTTATTGTTACAATATATATATATATATATATATTTTTAATTTGTTTTTATTTTTTTTGTTGAATATTTCTCGATTTTTACATTGGATTTTCACTTACATCGAGGAAGTCACGTTCTTTTCGCCCCTAGTGGGTGATTGACATGGCAGGAGTAAATAGGAATGTGGTGTGGTTGTTCTTTAGTGGGGGTGGGGTGGACGAATGATCTATATAGAAACGTTTTCCATGATCTCTTATACCCATGATGTCCCTCCATTCTACCAACTGTGATCACTTGTACCCAACCGGCGATTGCTACGGTTTTTATACCCATGATTTCTACCAAAATGTTGCACCTTAATTTCACCTAGGACTACATAGCCAATCGAGTTTCCATGGGAGGAGTTCACCTTAGGTAGGCCTTGCTGTTGTCACACTGCCTCAATTTTTAGGTGGCTAAATAGTTGTTATTTTCCTCTCCTCACTCCTTTGAAAACATAGTTCGACACATAGATAAATATAGTGAATCTACATAAATATTATTTATATATATATTTCATATATATATATATAATTTTTAAAATTATATGAATATAATTATATATATATATATATGCTATTTATCATATTCTAATTTATTTAAATATAAAATATGTATTTCGATGCTTGTGTATATATAATAATATTATTTATAATGAAACTAGTAAATACTGTTAAAAATAAATTATAAATTATATTATTTATAAAAAAAATTATTCCAAATAATTATTCATAAAATATAACTATTTAAATTTCAAATATATTATTTATTTGAAAAAATTATATACAGTTACATTGTTTTATTATTTTTAATGTAACATGAGTTAACAAAATATTATTGAATTTTTAACTAATAATATATTACAGTTAAATACATGTATATAAAGACCTAAATTTTACATATGGACCCAAAATGATGAATGCCGACAAATAATTTCTTATATAACATTCAAACATTTTAATGGAATCATAATTTAAAGAAGGTAGTGTCACTGGGCTACGCTCATGACCAAGCCCAAGACAAGATTCAACACATTTATCTTGAATAGAACAACCTTTCGGATAAGTGGATTTTAATAGATATTACCTCCCAGGCAATTTTATTTGAGCCTCCCGAAGAGTATGTCATCATCAAAAACCTTACCCTTAGGTCTTATGCTGGTGTTATAAGGGGTTACATAACAAAACCCAAGCAATTTTATTATGTTCATAATTTTGCTGTAGAATAATGAATATACATTAATATTATATAGTTACATTCTAAATTGTTTTTAAATCAGAAATAGTATTTTTTATTTAATATTCATTTAAGAAATACATTTTGAAGAATTAAGGGATATATTAATTAAATTTTTATATTATAAAATATTCTTTCTAAATTACATTTATATATATATAAATGATCATATAATTTTTATGAATACCATGGTAATTTTTATTACGGTTTGAATGTTGTTTTTGAAAAAACCCAAAATTGTTGATAAATGACAATTTTACATTAAAAATAAAAATTGACATATTTAAAAAATTATTTTGAAAAAAATTATTATTTTTTGAATCATTAATATAGAATTATCAAAAGGATACATTTTCATAATTTTGCGGGACAGTGATATTTTTTGGTGAAAATTAAATACCATTTGTTGGTGTTAGTGGTCTAGAACAAACATTGTACTTTATTAATTAATAAATACCATACCAAATATTTACTATTCTTATTCAGGACAATCCATGTGATAATGTCCAGAGGATAACTGTATCCTTAAAGGGTCATAGCGGATTTCTGATAAGATGAGAACCCAAAAGTGTCATACCATTTTTCATGAATAAATGTTATATGGCTGGATGATGTTTTATGAGGGACACAATTAATAAAAGACATTATTTTAGAGGACTCATAAAACATTGAGGCACCATCTCATGCTGTGAGATTTTGATAATATCTAGGAGGATATTATGAGAACTAGATCCACTATTAGGAAATACTAATTTCATAGTGTCAGTAGATGTTTCTATCTACATACATGTGTGTTGGTCATTATACATTACGATTTTTATTAATGAGTATTACAACTCACACACCTAGATTTTGATAGTAAAATCGTGAAGACGCACAGTTCGTAGTGTGGTTGGATACTTTTGGTGTGTCACGAGTGATACTACATTAATATAAAAAGTGAGAAAGGATTTTCCCATGTATTTCCATAACGTATGTAGATATCTCATGCCCTTTTATGGAATTGATACAGCCCAAATAAATCCATGGACATGTTTAGGAATGGGCGTGTTCAATTGCATAATGTCAAATAAATAATAATCAAACACAAAGGTTAATGGAACATTCATGCAACCAACTAGATTCGAGATATCAAGACAATGGGATTATATTACACTTCATTGTGGTCTTAACTTCTTTCTCTATGGGATCCTAGGTGTGTTTCTAGAATCTATCCAAGGACATTAGGTATGATCAACCTAATTACACTGTAAAAAAATCATATTGGGTTACATATTGTGTGTGTCCATGTATCTCAACTAATAATTAATTTAACAAGTTGTATAAAGATTATTCACGATTGTGGTTTAATAATTATTTAGGGATTCCTAGTCTCATTTATTTTGACACTATTTTTTCATGAAACTATAATTTGGGAAAAAATATATTTATTAGTGAGTAATGAAGTATATTTATTTTAGAAATAAATGTCCATTTTTCATGGTCTAATAAATGAAGTGGAGGAAAAAAAGAAAAATAGAAAAACAAAAATATACATCATGTATATTAAATATACACACCATGTAGTTTGTAATGGAATTTATGATAAATAATATTATTTATTTAATTAAATAATATTAGGATGAATTTTCTTGGTGCATGTCAGGTAATAATAATAGTCAATTGTTATTATTCGACATGAGGAATTACTATAAATTAAATTAAATGAATAAATTATTTCAGGTAATTAATATATTTTAATATTATATGTAATAAAAATACTAATTATACATTTCTCATTATCCTATCCTATTTTTGTTCTTGTGGTCAATGGATCTAGAGAAATCTCTCAAGACTATGGAGAAAATTTTTCTTTCAATAATGTTCTCACGCTATGAGAGAGATATCCTCCTCCACCAGAAAAGGGCTATCGAAGGGATACATTGCCTGCAAAGGCTCATCCGTGCTAGCACTCAGATATAGCTTCTTCTACATCTAGAATTACATGGAGCACTTTTGGATCACCTGTAAAGGAATCCTGCACATGGATTCTATGACACAATGCCAGATCACATCAGACTGTGACTAGAAACATATATGATGAAATAATTACATCATGTTAATTCTTGAAAATTAGTTACAATTAGTTATAACCATCATGTGATCAACCTATCTATGGTTCTGGGACTCCCGTCTATTCTTTTTCATTCATCATTCTATTATGAAGATTGGGAAATTTATTATGGTGACATTTATTGTATTTATCATTGTTAATGCTAAAATTAATGTTGGGAACACCCACAAATCAGATTCTGATGCACTTAGAGCCTACAATTTGTTTCGGAATGGTCATATATTTGATGATAATTATTCATATTTTCATTTGTGATTTACGACATTAATAATTAACTTGTTTAAATTAATATTAATCATTATTTAAATATGAATCTCTAGATCTATTCCTCCTCTTTCTTTTCTCATTCACTATACAGAAATGAATATTTATTTTAATTTTAATTAAAATAATATAGGGGATCTCCTTCAGAAGTTCCTAATGATCTCGGCCATACAACACCAGAATACATGGCCTGTATTCAGCAGTACATTCAATGTTTTCAATGTTCATTGCATCGTATTGGTCCGCCAAATTAGGTTGTTTGTTGGAGTATTTCTAAGTCTAAAATGGAAACATGTGGTTACCAAGAACATGTGGCACATTGTTTCAGGATTACACGTTTTTTGGTCCACTGAACATGACATGTAGTCCCTTCGTGTTAGGGTTGGATCATATACCCTATACAAGGCCTTCCATATTGAAAAATGCGTAACGTGAATACTATATAGTCTGTGTCCTACTGAACATGCAATGTATTTTGAAAATTTACTGAAGTACATCTACAAGCCATGTCTTTGGGCGTGTACTTCGGATAGATGTTGAACAAAATTACATGATGTGTAGTCGGAACTACATGTTCTGTAATCATACAAATTATTCCTATTTATTAAAAATTATTATTATATTATACAATCCCTTGGGATGTGTACTATAGTGAAGGCGTAATGCAGAAGCACAACACATGACAGATGTTAAATATATATATATATATATATATATATATATTAATTTAACATAAGTGTAAAATTAATTTATACTCATTGGGTAGTTATGAATGGGAATTCACGGTGGTGCCTCCAAGGTACAAGTTATGTACAAATATAATTTTAAATGAATTTATTTGTTAAAAGTTATGAATGATGAAAATCTAAATGAAATTCTGAAAAATGGTATTAGATAAAACGATAGATTAATTAACGATAATTAATAGATTTTTATTTGAATTGTCTTCAAAATTAATGATTAAAAAATTTAATTCTAGTTTTATTTATGTGTAAATATAGTTTCATTGATAAATGATCATGAGAGAGATGAATAAATTTGTCTGTGAGTTGTTTTTTTTAATTTATTTATTTATATTAAATTTTTTGGCCATCGAGCTTTCCCCTAATTAATATGTTTGGAATGCGTGCCCAAGTTTTATTTTATATAAACCCCCATTTTACCCCATACTTTCATGTGTGAAAAAAGCATATGTAATGGTTGGATATCCCATGATAGTGGAGGTGGCTCATGTTTGGATCCAAGGTGAAGCAAATCCATGGAGATACAAAAGTGTACAGGTGGAAAGTAGTAAACACGAACCCAAAAGGATCAAGTTTTTTCTACCCTTGGTATTGGGTAAGATTATCAACCACTAGAAAATATAAAAAATAGAACTAGATCATGATCATACCATTTATTTTACTTCAATCAGTTGCATGGTTTATTTATATTTGTTGTGATTTCACGATCACTCAATTAACTGATTAAAAAAGTATGCAAGTTGAAATTATAATAAGTTCAGATTAGGCATAAACCATTATCTATGACATGGTTAATCTCTTATGTATATACAACTTAATATTAAAAATCATGTAATCAAAGATAAGGAAATATAAATTTACATATAATGATAAAATCCATCAAAGAAAATATCTATTCATTATAGCCTTCCATAATCCTGGATTGAATCGAACCATTGTTCAATGTTATTGACCTTCCCTCATAGGGTGATTTCAATTATCAAGGAATTATAATTCAAGGTTTTGGGTTTAATTCACTTGGTTTTCTTCAAGGGTTGACATCCACAGTAGGACATGCTGTGACCATGAGGCAAAGGTTGGTGAAATCCAAAATAAAATAATTTTATTTATAGGGAGTCCGCATAGCAGATCAGGGGGCTGAATGTTAATGTTTTTGGTATTTAGAATGCCTACCTAAAACAATTAAAGATGTTATACAATGCGTAGATGTGTTAATGCGAAGGTAAATATAGATCCTTTCCACTATAATATTCATGAAACATAATATTCCAAAGTCAATGGTGGGGCTTATTGGAGTTCGATAAAATAGTGGGAGACTTATATGTATTAATTTATTTATTTGTTTTAATGTTATCATAATTATGTACTAAACCATTTCTCATCTTAATTTTAAGAAATAACAAGAAAAATGGATTCACACATATAATTCTGAACCATACATGAGAAGTAAAACCTTCTCACCGGCCCTAATTTCCAAGAGTAGCAGAGGCATTTAAGCGTCATCCTTCGCCACTAGTGGAAATTATATTTTATGGATGTGCTTGTTCTAGTTGCGCCTAGGAAATATGATGGTGATGAAGAACTCTATATTTATATGAAACATATATATTATGCCACTTATGACCAATTATTCATGCTCCCAGCCATGTCTAATGAGATATTGAAGCTACATGAAAACATGAATTTGTATAACATGATATATCACGTTAAGGTTCTCTAACTAGGGATTGAATGACATGAGAGATATGAGATATCCAACACATTGTTTACAACTAATCATGTAGAGTATGTTCCATCTGGGCATTATGTAGTCATTCTTATTGGCTACATTGAATGTCTGGACATCTTAGGGATTATGTTTCGAGAAAGTTTGCGTACAGATCTCATCCTATCATCACTGCCCCTAACCTTATCAAGATTTATTGTCAACTATAACATGAGAAAAAATGATAATATTCAATTTGAAAATATGACCTTAATTCACCAGGTAGATAAGAAAATGGGGAGGGGTAACCAACATTCCTTGTGGTGAATAAGAAATGTGAGAACAAAAAAGGGGTCCAAGAACATATAAACGATCTGAAGCCATCGTTCATCACCCCTCCATGAATGGGTAGATCTTGAGGTACGACATGAAATGGGATGAGGTAATTTTTTCATGTGGCAATCCAGGACACTTAAATATTAATTACACCATGAAGTGTGGGGATGCAAGATGTTCATTCGTTATCAAGTGTAATCATGCCATTTCAACAATTGGGAATTATACAATGCTTCTGGGGATATCATATGTATTCATATGCAGGAACCAGGTATATATAGAATGATTTCCAGAGGAGGGGTGGATGTTAATCCTGCCAATAGCGCGAGGCTGGTTACATTTTCCACTGGCGATTACATCCTCTCAATGCCAACTCAGATTATTTTGGTTTTACATAACTGTTGTTATGTTCCTATTTGTACCAAAAACATAAATTTTTTTATCATCATTGGATATGGATGGAAGTATTTTCATGTTTTGAATTTAGGGTTGATACTTTTATAATAGAAACTTATGTTATGTTATAGTGAATTTAAAAATTGATTTGAATGTATTAAAATATGTATACTAGGAAAAAAAATCAAATTTCAAATTCAAACGCAAAACGAAATTACAAATTGACATGTATTCTAGGGATTTGAAATTATACCATGATATTGGGCTGGATAGAAGGATTAATTATTCCAATTATTATTAGGTGATTTAGGGGATTTGTTAATTCATGGTTAATTTCCACATAAATTTCTTGTGAGTGATGGATTATATGACATTAGTACATGGATTTTTTTGATGTATAAAATCATGAAAAATATACAATGCTATACATTTTTTTTTATTTTTAGAAAATAATTACTTGGTATCAGATTATATATTAGTCATTTGATGATATTTTTGGTGATGATAGGTTTTATAAAGGTTTTAGATGCATCATAAGCATCCGGGGATGAATAAGCGTAATATTTGTTTTAGGATTGATGCATCATTTGGAAATTGTTAAATGTGTATGCATCTTGTTTATAAAAACATTTCCATTAAATATTTATATTAAAAGACCATAATTAATAGATGATACTATGGATGATAAATTTATTATTAATTTGAATCATTTCATAACAAATGATAACTCATAATACGAACCACTCCCAATCATATTATTTAATAACACATAACTCATAATTCAACTGATGTATCCATATTCACCATAAAATATATCATATTGGTTTATAAAATAAATAATATTGTGGACCATTAAGGACATTAAAAATATCATAAAGATTAAGGGCTAATAAACACACCGACAGATAACAATATCCAATGACACATAAGCATGAACAATTACTATAGGAGGGTCTATACTTTTAATATCTTCTCATGAACCCTTCACTATACACATCTCATTATGTGAAAGGGTTGAATGTGTTGGAAGTGAGTGAATATATTACATGTAGAGGTATATGTTTCCCATATACCCTAAAAAAGAAAAGAGAATTTTTTTGGAGTGGTTAATATCATTGTATTATGCCATTGAAGAGCGCCTCTAAAGAGGATCAACAACACATGGTATGTATTTATTTCATCCAACATAAATGATTAAAAAATTACAATCATCATCAATTTATATTCCCTATATAAATATCATGGGAAACATGTCTAATTTATAAAATTTGGATCAAAGGGAAACATGGTTAGCATTATAGAACAATAATTAATAAAGTCAAATTATTGATGTATATAGAAAAAAAGACCACACATTTAACATCCAAGTATATTTATATATTTATAAATCAATATAAATCCTTATATAGAGTTAAATATGGAGATATATAAGATGAAATTATTATTTTTTAAACATATTAACTCATTCTAGGAGTGTCAAATATGGATCCATAAATTTTCCATAATCATTATGAAGTACATATGTTGATGCCCGATAATTAAAATAACCTACATGAGTCCCCCAAAACTAGAATTTATATATGTCTAATAATTTTGAAATGTGTTACTAAAATATTAGAATCCATGTTTGAAATATATGAATTTTATGGTGTTTTTAATTATATAGTAGACTATTTTTCATGTAGTGAATGGGATTTTTAGTGAATTTAATGTTGAAACCACCTGTGTGGTTTCTCTAAAAGTATTTATCATTATATTATATTCATTTATACAAGGAATTGGTGTACAAAAATTTCATAATATCATTATTGGAAAAAAAACATTGGTAATATTTGTGAATATTAATTTGATAATTTTAATACGCAATAGAAATGAAGCTATGTTAGCCCAGGGTGATATCTATTTTGGTTTTGTTTAAAACCCTTCATTTATCTCAGGGAATATTGAAAGGAATAATGAATTCATGTTTGTATCGAAAGATTTTTATTTACCCCCATAAACAGAGGATTTCATTTCTTATTAATCTTAAAATATGTTGATTTTGAACTGGATCACATACATGGTGATAAATTCTTGTTATAATGTTATCAAGTATTCTGATGCAATTATTGATAACCTACTTAACAATGATCAGAAACAGTATCCTATATATATAATATATTTCTATATCATTCATACCCAAATTTATTTATAACTATTCATTAGAGTAGTGGTTCATGTATAAAATTCCAATCATGGATGGTAGCAAATATAAAAAAATAAATGGATTATGGTTCCTCTACCTAGAAGGGTTATAAAAGGTTGTGATTTATTAATATTAAAATGTGGAGAATTTGGTAAACAAGGAAATAAGGTGATATTAAAAACTACCTCATAATATTGGATGAATGAACACATTGAGGGATATATGTTATATTTAATTAAAAATTATGTTGGGGATTTATGTATTCTGATTTTCTTACTCATAGAATCTACAATTCTAAAATTTTATGCCTATTATTATGAAAATAAATTTGGTGGTTCTTTTGGGATAACTATAAATGAAAATAAATATATGGATAGCATACATGTTTCTATCATATGAGACTGAGTGGAATTGGTTGAATGATTCTTTGAGGAAAAATCCCCATAAACAAGACTATATATCAAACATTTGTATGCTCCTCACAATGGTGGGAATTTATTAAAAATGGATCCATTCTGGTCAAATTTTATTTATAGATGTTGGATTCTATTATCTTATAATTTTTTTAAAAATAAATTTCTACCAGAAAAAAGACTGTGTTATGAATTTATATAATCATGTCTACATGTTTGAGAAAATATTAATAAAATAGAACCCTCATCTTCTATTAAAATGAGAAATATCTTTTCAAAACATATAAAATAATTTTGGGAAACAACATTTAAGGGATTCCAATACACTAATTAATTGGATTAGTTTCATCAGGGATGGAGCTCATCCATAAAAACCGGTGACTTGACAATCATTGTGGATAATTACTATATAATATAAATTTATTCATTTAAATATGAATACTTGTTTCTTGGTCATTAAAAGGGTTTTATTTAAAACTCTCATCTAGTAATTTAATATTTGAAATATTCATCTTAATTAAAAATTTATTCATATAAAATATTTGGGATTATCATTATGTGTGTTAAAAATGATGGGTTATATAACAACATTTTCACAGTCCATGAGAATAATAATTTATTGAAATTTATATATGTGAACTATTCACTAGAAGAATGTTTTTTTTTCACAGCGAAAATTGACACCATATGTAGGTGTTTGATGTATTTACATTGGTATATGAGAAGTTATTTTTTAATTTCAATGTATCATTAAAAAATAAATTATTGACAACTAGTGAGATCATATAAAATGATTTATCAATTAATTTATATATGGCCTTTGTTTCTGTGTTTGTGGACCATCGAGTCAAAATAGTCACATTGTGCATCATTTTTAAGTGTAATTCATTCATACAAAATCAAGAATGAATTTAGGATAATTTTGTTAATTAATCATGAAAATAAGATTTTTTTAGGTTTCTATAGATTGATAAGTGTTTTTAACTGATATTTCATTTGTAAACTAATATCACACACATTATGTTATGTCGAACTCATCATGCAGTTGATTTATGTCAGAAAATTTACAAGACATCAGAAACTACATATATATAATTTTTATAATGTTTTTAGGTAATATAATAATTTTTTGGGATTTCCATTAATGGAACCATTATTTTTACGAAAATATCAATTTTAATCATAAAACATAAATATTAGGTCATATTAGTCACACCAAGAATCATATTAAGGTTTAGATGATTTCTACATGTCACCAATGACATATGGGCCATTTATCAAAAGTACAAATTAAATTTGAATGACTTTTTCCAATTTTGATTATGTAATATTCAATTTTTAGTGAAATATATTTTTAGATAGATAAAACATGTTGATTCCTTTACAAAATAAAAGAAAACAGTAATGAACAATAACATGTCAAATAAAGAACATATACCATTATAAGGGGAATAAATATTGTAATATCGTAGAATTTTCTAGAGAAATATAGTTCATGTTTTGAGGTATGTTTTTTTATTTATTTAAATTTATGTTGGGGTATGTCTCTAGGTCATTTTGAGAGATGTTTTTAAGAATCTATTGAACATACGAGCTATGCACAGTTTGACCATGATTTAGAAAACTCATGTGCAAACTAACCATTCAAACAGTGGAGGTGAGCACAGTTGGAAGATTGTTTTCCAGACCATGATTAATTATGCCACGTAAGAAGTAGGAGATCATATGGTTGGTACCCAGTTAGGCTATACTGTTTGGCCTTCCAGGTGAAACCGTGCGTTCGACATAGTTTATTCCAAAAACTAGATTGAAAACCTATTGAACCCTCAAAACCTCTATAATTCAATCTTGTATAGGGCATTACAATTTGTAAATGTTCCCAAATACTTCCAATGTTTTTCCAATGAGATCCAAACATCACATTTTGTGATCTAAAGTCTAGATTGAAGATCATCTCCCCTCCTAGTTAGTGGATTCCACTGCGATGCCTCACCCATTTTTCACTTATCTTTTATGTATATTTTCATGGATGATGTCCCTCGTTTTAATGGATATAAACTTATGAGTTAAAATATATATCTAGGATTGTGTATATAGATCTATTTTTTTCAGGATCTTGAGGCCATTATCTTAAATTTTGGATTTAGGTATTTAGGTCTAGAGAAAGATTGACGATGTTGGGTTGTTAGGATTTTGGGTATTTCTGTTTGGATGACCTTCACCAATAAACTAAGGTAACTAGTCTAAATTGTACTCCCATATTCATGATTTATGATATTTAAATGTGATTTTTTGATTTCGAGACTGCCTTTATATATATGATATCTTAAATTGGAGTAATTAATAATGTGGTATTGAATTGAGTATGTTCATTGGATAATTGATAATGGAATCATGAAAAAAATGAAGTGGGTTTCACAAATAGATATTTTAGATTTTGTATGGGTTGATATTTAGAAATTCATATATTTAATTGATTCTGATAACATAATTAATAATGGGAATTAATTATGGAAATATTTTTGGCTATGGGAGATAATTAATTGTGAAAATTAATTATTTTCGAATATGTTGACAATAGATAATATATTTAGAGAATTAATTATGTCCCATGTTGTGACATAAGATAATTAATTGAGAGATCTAATTATGAAAAGTAGTATTTTAATATGGATAATTAATTGTGTAATGTGAATGGTTTTTATTAATTAATTAATTATTTAATTAATTAAAATATTATATGATTAGTTAATTTTTTAATTAACTAATGTCATTTGAAATGTTTAAAAAATAATTGTATTAGTAAATGAATAATTTGAAAATTTATTTTTAATTAAATAATGATTAAATGGATGAGATATTTTTGGTTCTAGACATGGTATTCTATACTTGATAGATGATGGGACTTGTACATGGCATCCCCCCGAATAGTTATCCATGGGTTAGAT
Organism: Viscum album; assembly: GCA_963277665.1. Taxonomy (NCBI): domain Eukaryota; kingdom Viridiplantae; phylum Streptophyta; class Magnoliopsida; order Santalales; family Viscaceae; genus Viscum; species Viscum album. The sequence goes on from OY728121.1 coordinate 45,711,814, forward strand.
TATGGCGTGCATGGAAAGATGACCTACACTGCAAGATAAATAAATTTATAGTAATGGAGAACTATATTTAATGATATTTATAATTCTACTAATGATGACCTACACCGAATGAATGATGATTTATGTTCAATTTTAGTGTTAGGAATGGGACCTACTCCGAATGAATGATAACATAGAATGACGATTCAAAAGTAAAACATGAATTGAATATTGGCCTAATGTGACAAATAATGATTAAAACGAAATTTGATAACTGTTTTAATTATGAATTTTATTTATTCATTTATAAAACTGCATATAGTATCTTTTGACCAGTCTCGTTTTAGAAACTGCTAGTGGTGGCCTACTAAGATCTACTCACACCCTATTCAGGTCGTTTATTCAGCACTAGAGTAGACATTGTTGATGAAGGACATTATAAGGGCTAGGCCCTGGGTTAAGATATTTTTTGTTATTGGAGAATGGGAGAGGGAATAATTTGTGATTCAGTATGAATTTAGGAGTCTTCATGTATTTAATTTTAGTTTCATCATAGACAAGTGTCACATGTATTGTCATAGAAAGATTTACATTTTATCTGAATATTTAATTTTTCGGTTTTGAATATCATATGTTATGGTCTTCTCTTAGTTAGTTATATGTTTTCACACTTGGTTATTGTTGTTTTCATCCAATTGTGTTTTATTTTGCTAAAATAAGCTATAGTATCCCTAAGACTATATTTCGAAACCCTCACTACTAGATAAAACCCTCTGGCATACGTGGAGGTGCACTTGAGGGCATGTGACCAACCGGATCGGGGCACTGCTCTGAGGTATGTGGGTCAGGAAGTCACAATGTGGTATAAAAATAATTATATATTCTTTCTTTTTCCTTTTTCTTACTATTTATGGAAAGGAAGAAAGGAGTCTACAAAGAGCCGAGTCTTGGTAATGATAAAATGCATGGGAGTTTCAAAAATATGCACTGGTGAGAATCTGAGTAATCCGGGTGGGATTTTGGTGATAGCGGTTGGTTGTTATAGTTGGATATTATTTCACCTAGGGTGAAGAACATGTGGTGTGATGTGATATTTTTTTTATAAAATTGTTTAATTTTGAGTCGTAGACTAAATTGTCCTGATACTTGGGTCCTCATTAATCATTCTAGGCACTCAGGGATGTTCTGACATGCATCCTTCTAGGCAGAAATAGGAAAACATGTTATGTGTATGATGTTGACCTTGAGATATTTTTCCTTGTGGTGATATTAAAATAATGATGCAAGATTATAATAAATGGGTGTATAATGAGAACATTCGTTTTTGAATTGATTATGAGAAAATAATTAATTCTTAAATTTATTAATTAGAGATAATATAATTAATTAATGTATGAAAAAACTAGTGAGAATGTATGTATCCTTGTTAACCAAGTCCTAGTAGAAGGATGGTTATGGGTAGTGATAAGAAATCAGTGATTACCGTGTTGGGATAAAAAGTGGGAAAAGACATTTGGAAACATGTTGTGTTATTTTTATCTCTTATATATTTGTTTCAAGGATAAGTTAGGATAATTGAGATGTGTGTTTGTCTTTCTAGAGATAGGCATCCACGATGCTTGTTAAGGAAGAGACTAAGGGTATGGCCCTAAAGGAACATATAGACATGGAGCTTAAGGTAAAATTGGTGAATTATAATGAAGAAAGAGAATAATTCCAAGAGAACATTTCCGATTTCATGCAATTCATGGAGAGAGAACCATGGCGTGTTCAGAAAAGCATGTTTGAGGTAACATGAGAGTTTTAGCAGAAGCACTGTTCTAATTTTACTATAGAGGGAGGACCTGGGGGAGATTAAATATAGATTGAATCCATAGATATGATAAATGATCATTTTGAGACACTGGCCAATAGGATGGTCATGTTGGCTACTTATATGCTACATGTATTAGTAAAGCCCTGGTGGGACTTTCATGTACGATCTGGACAGACTGATGATTTGTTATAGAATGACATTTTAGCGATGTTGATAGGGGACTTCTATCTAGAAACACTGAGGAGAGGGAAGGCTTCATATATTATGCATCTTACCAAAGGATAAATGTTCATTATTTAAATATCTTGACTTCTTATAGATTTACAGCCTTTTTCTCCATCATTAGTGGTAGTTGAGCCTTCTTCAGCAAAACGATTTCAGAATGTGCTTAAGTTTGAAATTAATTCTGAATTGAATATCATTATGGTAAAGAAATTATTAGAAATTATCTGTTAGTATATAATTCTAGAGGGGAACCTAGAGGAAGCTTCCAGTACTGTATAGGTTTCTTATAGATTTTTGGTTGAGCCTTCTGAGAGCAGGAAGCATCTTCACGAGAATCATAGTCACGATAGTAGAAAGAATGGTCAAAAGAGAAGATGAATAGTTTCACTGGATCATTCTCTAGAGTGTTTCTACCAGTACGATGGGCATGTACTCTATGATACACATTTTCCTCGACCACCATTGGATTTCTGATTTTTTTTGTAAGATGGGTCACCTACAGATGTTATGTAGGAAGCAGTTGTAGGATGGTGCTGAGGGAGTAGCTACTCAGACTCAGTGTGTGGGAAGATGGTCTTCTACACCATATAGGTCTGGAATAAGGAGTTCTATTGGATGAGGAATTAGAGGTAATGGAAATTGTGCATTAGGGTATGAGTGCATGTATCAGTAGTGCGGTGTTCCATAGGGGAGTAAGACAACGCCAGTGGGAAGAGGGGCGGGACAATTACATGCAGTGCATCCAACACATGGAGAGGGCAAGGCCGGTCCATCGATAATGACAGATAATATTCTAGTATCTTATACATTATCTACGTCCTTGTTTGATATCATCTCATCTCATTAATTTATATATGAATTCTTTGTTATTGGATTGGGCCTAGAGGAGGAGTCCATAAGCGAGGTGATAAATATCGATTCACCATTGGGAACAAATTCTTGGGATTTCAACTTAGGAAATGTATATTTTCAATATATCCAAGAGTATCATTTCCTTTCGGATATATATGTACATAATATAATGTTCATGAAGATAATTCTGTGTATGATCTATCTAGTGCATAACAATACCATATAGATAGTTACTACATTAGAGTGACATTTGTTTTTCTTAAGGGTGACTAGTATTTCCTTCACGGATAAGGGGATATCCATGTTGGTAGAAAAGTTCCAATTACACAGAAACTGGTAGCGCTCACATTCCATGTTTGTAGTTTTTTTACATGATGAGGGTGGTAGGAGAGACGTCCTTCTATCAGTAGTAGATCAATTTTTGGATGTCATTCCTTAATAAATTTTATTATTTCCACCAAATATTGATGTGGAATTCACTACTGATATTTTATCGAGGGAATAATCTATATCTATTACTATGTATAGAATGGAATCGAATGAGCTTCATGACCTCAAAATGTAGTTGGATGAGTTGGAGGATAATGGGTTTATCCGTCCATGTACCTCTCCTTGGGGATCACCCATTTTGTTTTCAAAGAAGGATGAAGAGAGATTATTCTTGTGTTTTAATTACTTGATGATGAATAAATTGAATTTTAAGAACATTATCACATTTCACCTATTGATGATATGTTTTAATAGATAAGGGGGGATTCTGTGTTCTCAGCGATCGATATGAGATCAGGGTATCATCAGGTGAGTGTTCATAATTCTAATATATTGAGAATGACAATCAAGAGAATGTATGACCTTTATGAGTTTTTTGTAATTCCATTTAGGTTGAAAAAATTATCTATAAGTGTTTATGGCCTTGATGAATAGCATATTTCACCTATATTTATATCCATTTATTATGTAGATTGTGGAAAACATCTTGGTGTACACTAAGACACATGACAATCATCCCAATATCATGACATTGACTTGGGTACACACAGAGAGAACTGACAATATTACATGCTATATACATTTCTATTTTAGTTTGATTGGGTACACTTTTTTGGTGAACCTCATCTCCGAAGAAGGTGTGACATTTCATCTAGAAAAATTTCATGCAGTGGTATCATGGGAGTAGTATTAAATGTTGTTGATATTTAAATCATTTTGGGGTTAGCTGGATATTACAGGATATTCAACTACTACATTTCTCAATTGGGAGCACCACTTATTGGTTTTACAATGGGATTTATAGAGTATTTTTGGACAGAAACATGGGATAATTCATTCGAAAAGTTGAATATGTTCTAGACATCAGCAACTATTTTGATCTTACCCAAGTCATGTGAGGAGTACACATTGAATTGTTATGATTATGGGATCAGAGTCGGATATATGTTGATGCAAGTAAATAGATTCATTGATTATGGGTCGTGGTAGTTGAGGACACATGAAAAAAATTACCCTACACATGACCTTGATTTGGAAACAATATTTTATTCTCTTATGTATTGGTGACACAATCTTTTGGGTCAAGAGTTTATATTTTTTACAGATTAAAAATACTTGATGTATATATTTTCACTGCGCAACATGAATCTTTAGTAGTGATGATGTGTAAAGAATATTCAATACATAGACATTGAAATAGAATATACCCTTGCGAAGGGGAATAGTTTGGATGATGGTTCGAGCAGGAAAACATACACTTAGTTGGTACATGAGTTGAGTGCAGTGTGAATGTTGATGAAATTGCTGGTGAAAATTCATGTGGTAGTTAAAAAAATATGGAGAGAATGACTCTAGTTTCTAGGGTAGTTGATTTTCCACTCATAAGATGTATCTGGGATTGGAAGAATGAGGTTCCAGTTAGATTAGCCTTAATGTAAAGAGTTGATTGTGGGGATACACCTTTATAGTAGAAGATTGATGAGGATGAGATCATCTATGTGAAAAAATTGGTTTTTTATCCAATAATAATTGAAGAGGAACTAATGAAAGAATTTCATGCTTCAAAGTGGGTGGTAAATCCTATGGTTAAATAACGTTATGGTGACCTACGAATATTTTCATTGTGGATAGGTATGAAAAAGGAGATATCAAGGTTCATAACAAGATGATTCACCTATCAATAAGAGAAGACAGAGCGTCAATGACCCATAGGTCTACAATAGCCATTATGTTTTTAGAAATGGATATAGGGTGATGCGACTATATATTTTTTGGTAGGACATCCAAGGAGTCTTCAGATGAATGATTCTATTTGGTTCACTATCATGGAATGCTTTACAATAGAGCTGTTGGGAGAGATATTTTTAAGACAAAGATATCATTTTCATGAGATGCCACAAAATATTGTTTGAGATCATGATTCACACATTACATCAACATTGTGGAAGGGATTAAATATGGAGATATGTACACATGTTATGTTTTGTATGGCATTCCACCGATAGAGAGATTGGCAGTAATAACACACCATATAGATGTTAGAGGATATGTTACTAGCATGTGTTCATGACATTAGTGGTTATTGGGAGGAGAACATGAATTTAGTGGAGTTAAACTATAAAAATAATTATAATAAAACAATATATATATAACCATATAAGGCACTTAAATGTAGACCTTATTGATGACCACTAATTTGGAGAGAGGTTTGTGAGTCAGAGTTGTTGGTACCTAGTCTCGTTCTAGATACATCAGAGAATGTGTAGTTTATTTGGAAAAAAGGGTACAATATATTAGACAAAAGTCATATGCTGATAGATGAATATTTCCCCTAGAGTTTACATATGGTGATCATGAATTCATTCGGCTGTCACTTATATTGGGTCACCATAGTATACAGAGAAAGAGCAAGATGGCTTCCTGGGTTGTAGGAACGTTTAAGGTGCTGGAGAGAATTAGGCTGGAGCAATACTTATTAGAACATCCACAAAAAATCATTTCGATGCATTTGGTTTTCCATTTGTCACAACTATGGTGGTATCACCTCATAAATTCTCATGTGATTGATGTGGAAGAGTTTTACCTAGAGTTATATGCACCATTTGATGAGCATTTGATTCGTGTGATGGGTTGTAGTGAGAAAGTATTATAGGGAAAGACTATGCCATTAGTTAATTATTTGTAGAATCTTTTAATTTTTCAATATTATAAATTCGAATTGGAAGAATACAAGAGGCTATAATGGACCAATAATTTTTTCTCAAAATATTTGAGATATTGGGAGTGCAACTCGAGGACGAGTTGTTATTTGTTGGAGAGATTGTAAGATCCAAGCCTTTTCTGGAGATATCTCGAGCACCTTATTTGGTACATTGTGTTTTTATTTATGTATCATTAAGTTAGGGTATGACCTGTGGAGTTTTTTGGTGTTGTTTTTAGGAAACTGGGTATGAAAATGGTTGTGCACGATTTGCAAAAGATTTGGAAAAATCGTACCGGTAGTAGAGGTTAGAATAGTTTAAGAATGGTTTTCATAACCATACACAATTAATCCTCGTAGGTAGTGGAAGACCATATGTTTGGTGTACATTATGGACAAACCATGTGGCCTCCCTTGTTAAATATTGAACACAACATGGTTTATTTTGAATTATTGGTTTAATAACCACCCAAACTACCAAAAACTCTTTAATTCAACCTAGGACCATGCTTGAAAATGTCAAGGCATTCCGAAATCCATCCATAGATATTCCATGTTGATATGAACACCATTATTCTAGATCAAAATCTTGGATTGATGATACATTGTCATCTGAGTAAGTGGATTTCATCCCGAATAATAGTCCAAACATGAGATAATTGTGTTCTAGTCATAACGACCCACACCGAATGAGATATAATGTTATAGGAATAGTTACCTACACATAATGTAATTTTTTGGTGATAGGAATGAATACATACACCAAATGAATGATAATACTAGAGGATTAGATAAATTATATTTTATGGTGTTAGGAATGGAGACCTATGTCGAATGAATGTTAATATTGAAAGATGATTCAATTAGGAAAAATGAAGATAAACTGGGCCTAATTTAATGAATAAATATTAAATGAAAATTTAATAACTGTTTAAATTATGCATTGTATTTAATGCATCATAAAATTTATTTCACTATATTTTTACTAGACTCATTTTAGACACCATGGTGGTTGTCTGCAGAGTTGTACTCACACCCTAATCAGGTTTCCGAATCGGCACATGAGTATACTTTATTGATGCATGGCGGGATAATGAAATGTCCATGGGACATTTTTCTATTTGTGATTGATGCATGTGAGTGGGAACTAAATGTGGTTCAAGAACCATTTTGAAGTCATTGTGACATTACATTTAGTTTCATTATTGAAACATCACACATTCATTGTCATATCATGATTTACATATTAGAAGAGTATTGTTTTTTCTGGTTTTTACTATCATATTTCAGGGTATTTTAATTGAAATTTATACGTTTCCACATTTTGTTATATTTTTTCTGTCATAGGTGCTTTATTATGATAAAAGAGGATATTGACTCCCGAAAAATTACATACCATACCATCATTTCTAGTTAGCACCCTCTGGTATACGGGGAGACGTGCATGAGGGCATGTGGCCAACCGACTCGGGGTAATTTTCCTTAGAACCTTGGTCATGATGTCAGAAATATCATATGACAACATAAATATTATTGAATACGTTGCTGATAATGTTTTTCTACAATGAATTTTTTATTTAATGTATCACAAAATTTTTAAATATATATTTTTTGATGAAGTTTTTGCCTCAGGATCATTATAAAAATTAACTACATAAGTATCAAGTAAAAATTATAAAGAAATTAATATAAAAATTTAAGTAAAATGATGAAAAAATTTACTAATGATGTTGTAGAATGTATCCTCTTCATTATGTGAACATACATAAGTAAACAATGTCTTTTGGACATTCATATATTAAATAATCTATATCTATTTTTATATTAATGTTAAAATAATATTATTGTAATAATATAAAATTATAATCAAATATTATTTAATAATTATTTTAAATGAAATTGTAATTATCATATAAAATTCTTCATTGGGAATGCTATATTGTTTATGGAATAAAATATCATTCATTTATTTTATAATGTAATTCCCTAAACAATTTCTATTTGATTTTTTATTTTCTAAAACGATATTTCAATCTATCTCTCATTATAATGTAAAATATCACATATTAGTGGTGATGTTGTTATAAATATTTACAAACAAAATTCAAACAGAGTGTGTACCTTGATGAAAACTTGGAAAACCTATAGTTACTCTAATATAATATCTTAAATAATTACCACATGAAAAAAATAATTAATCATCCAATACCACATAACATTCAATATAAAATATTCATCACTATAAGTCTCATACAACATAACAACTAATTCTGACATTAATTTCAATTTTTAAATTAATGGATCCAAATAAATGTCCATATTAATATATGTTTTTTCTCTTTTAATCACGAAGGAATGTTATAAATTTTCAATATAACTATCCATTTACATTGAGTAATTATATTAAAATGAAAAGGATTCACTCCATCAAAAGATAACAGAATATGATGGTTTCTCAACTCAATACCAATTTTAGGATATTCTTGATCCATCATATTTCATAGAAAATATTCTATTGTGTGAATTATTTTTTAATATTTATATATTTTTTTCTACCTCCGAGGTTGATTTTCATGATGTATCCTCACATCTATTTAGGTTCCTAAACAAAGTATTAATAGGAATGTGCCATAAAACATTCAAAGGAACTGAATATTCATTATTATATCGAGATGCACCATAAAAATGGAATTTTTATGTGATTCATTGTATATTAAAAATAGTATAAATTCATTTATACACGAATTTATCATTCATAGACCATACCCAGTGAATAATGAATTCATTTAGATAAATATGTTTTTAAAAGGATGATTTTTCTATTCTGGGATCATATCATTCAATAGATAATGTAGTTCAGAAAAGTTTTTATTAATCCTTACTTTTCTAAAATTTACGCTATACATCTTCTTTATGGATTATAATGATGAATATTTAGTGTAACTAGTATACATTGGATTCTTTTCAAAACTCTTAATCATCAAAAATTTTGTGTTTGATCGTGAATTTAATATTGAATTGTAATTTTCATTAACTCAAATAAATAGTATCGATCATCACACCTATAATCAAATCATCAATATGGTCATTATCATTACTCACACATCTAATCATACTAGATTATCCATAAAACACAATTTTGTCATTATCACTAGCAATATTTAGTTTTTACCTATATTAATTCTCACATTTATATAATTTATCTATTCCATAGTAGATCATGTTTTCTTCCAACAAATATACACTAATTAATTTGAAATAATAACATTTTAATCATATAAAAAGTATTTTATAAGGGTTATCTGCATGATATATTTCAAATTTTATGAAACCCATACTCATACACTTTTATCATATTTTTAGAATCTATCCATTTTTATTCATATTAATCATATTTGATCCAATAATATAAATATTTAATAAAATAAATAATTTCATAAACTTTATTAACATATAACCATCAGAGGATAGTTATAAGGAATTATTTATGCCATATAAATCTAATTTTCTATGATTATTATTTATAAATGATGTTTATTGAGATTATTTTGTATTGATGGGAATCATTAATTAATGGGAATGTGTGATATAAAGAATGTATCAAATGATCTAATTAAAATTTTTTCTATTGAAAACCATATAGATCAGGGATTCTTTCTATATGTTTTATTTTATGGATTATTTCAATATGTACATTTCTTCACATGGTACATTGTAGACCTGGTGGTGATTCAATGATAAGATTCATGGGTGATGAAATTAATCATTTAACATATGATAACAATAATGATTTTTCCAAATCACCTACCCTTGAGGACTACACATTTCATGAGACTCTTGAAATTCCATTTGTATAATGAATAATATTTTGGGTTTTCTTCAATGGAATGAACAAATAATGTTAACAAAAAAGGTTCAAATGATGACATAAAAATACTATGGTGATGAGAATGAATTCAATGGTGCCATGAGAAAGTACACATTAAAAATAAATACACTCATACTTATTAGAGTTGAGGATGGGATAAAAGTTGAATCAATCCTCTATGGGGTCATTAATAGAATGCTATGACTATGAGTGAACATTTACAAACCCTGTACTTTAAGTGAAAAAAATTTATTTCATGATAATCCCATAATAGGAATTATTACAACAACTCAACATCGATTCAACACATTAATTTTAGTGGGAAAAAATTACTTTGATTCCAGAAGTGGTATGTTCGAATTAAAATTCTATATTAAGATATTTTTTTAAAAAGAAATAGAATTTTAATGAAGTAACATAGATAAAACAAAATTATAGGTGATATCAGACAATGAGTTATATCCCCCTACAATAAAAGAGGCTATTTAGGGAGATCAGACCAGGTAACGAAATGGGACACCCTATTAACATCTGTTTCAATAACGGAGAATGAACATGAAAATAAGAGGATGATCTATCCTTGAAAAATATTATACCATTTGTTTTGAACAATTGTTATAGTCTCTTAATCCGTTGGTAAATGTCATACCAATGGTTTAGGGGACCATTCTGTTGACATTCAATAGTATTGACCAATAAAAATTAATGTTCAAAGACGTTGGTATATTTGGTCTATTACAATAGTTTACAAAATTGAGATATATGTAATATGAAATAACTATATAAATATTTTCCAAAACTGATGATATAGGTAATTAAAATAAACCCTTTGTGGGTTTTTATCCATGCACCACTGACTTATATTTCAAATAAAAAACCATTATGATACAATTTTTTATACAAACATAATTTTATAAATTTTTATCTGTATATTTTTTTATGTATTCACTTTTATTTGATAAAATAATGCATTAAAAATATGAAAACCATTACCATGTGTTGGGAAAACAATTGTTATAGACATATAGCAATTTTTTCCAAACAATTCATATATTTATTTTGAATATTGGGACCATTATGAATGGTTTTATAAAAACCATTATTATAGGTTCATTAAATGTATGCAATACTGAGGGTTTTATTCGAACTGTTTGTATAGCCATCAAATATAAAACCTGTATTGGTGAAACCATTGGTATAATTTCTTTTAATTGAATACATACCAACGGTTGGTATAGATCCTTTTGAATAAGTAATAAAAATAACACCAGTTTTATTCATAATATTTTAATAGGGACACATGAGGGTTTTCATACCAATGGTTTTAGCTATACACTGTGTATATGTTCAAATTATTGTTCCAATATCAACGGTTTCTCAAAAACCGATTGTATAAGTCATGTTTCTTATAGTATTGAAAATGGATAGAACCATCTTACCAAAAAAACAGAAGGATTGGAGACCAAACTATGATGCACTAATACCATTAACAATTAAAATATATTTTTATTCCATGTTGAAAATTTTCCATCCTCTTTCCATGGAGAACATAATTCCAATGAATAATTCAAGGGTTTCAGCGACTAGTGGATGGTAAAAATAATGGATTAAAAATTGCATGTTGTGACAATGAGACCTAGAGTATCATGTACAAAAAAATCCAATCCAATCATAAATCTTACGATTATTTATTTATCCACATTAATCATAAACACATTGGATGGTTGGAGCTCCACTTAAATATGCTATAAGACAGTAAGGGGTTATCAAGATTAATCTCATTACGCTTCCAAATCTCCTTCCAAGATACATCCTCCTTAATCTAAAAGTAATCGTGTTTTAAAATCTTTTTAAATGCAATTTCATATATAATCACCCATATAAACCATGATGTGGTACATATGATGTGTATTCTATCATTGATTATTTAATAATACCCCTTTGAAAATATTAACACATAATAGTTAACAATTTCCACATTCCAAATGGCTTTTTGGTGTCAATGCATATCAAATGTTCCCGGTCCCTTTATAATAGAACATTACATGTATTGGAGATTCTATTCACAAATTAGGTTGGGTATAAAATTCGACATATTAATATGTCATACCATAAGAAACTAATTTAAAGTCAGTATTTCCACAAAATAATTTAATAAGAGATTTTAGAAATAGGGTGTAATAGGCCGGTCCATAGGTATTTCCTAGAATGTTCCTTTCTTGTTATATGTAATCTATAGGAAAATGTATATGTATACATCAAAAAATATCCACTCGAATTTTCATTATTAAAAAAATTCTTATTCTATAAAATTTTTTCATGGAATAATAGTAATAACCATCTAATCCCGTTCATTGTACCATACATCCATTTTAATAGAAAAAATCCATTACTATCGTCATTGAAATCGAGGAAACAATGGAATCCTTTTAATCCAAAACCTCCAGGGATATGGAAATCATCCCATATTCATAAACTAGCCATGGGTCCCCACAGAACATGAATATGGCTCAATATTCGGCCCTCCAATAGTGTACCATCCAAAGAAGAACAAATAATCCCCATAGGCATATCTAAAAAATGATAGGGAAGGGGATAAGGGATACATCAATAAAACCCATATGGGGGTGATATTTTGTTTCTATGATCTCTGATCATAGGGAACTAGGTTTATGAATTAGTTATCAACCATTCCTTTCTAAAAGAGAAATTACTATCATCGACATGTATTTATATCCCATAATACAAAAAGGATTCAGGATACAATGATTATCTGAATCCATCTAATGAATTTTTTTTCATTGTTCAAAACTATAAAAAACATAGCAATGTGAGAGTGAATTTGATCAATGGCAATGTTGGGTATCTTAAATAAATTCATATTATTAATTGGAATCAACTGAGATACATCTTAAATAAGTGCTAGCTTCTATACATAAGTATGTTCTTAATATTCCATCCCTGATTTATTGTCATAAATTTCTATACTGGCCGAGAGAACCAGTCTTTTAGTATTGAAAAAATATCATAGCTATCAAGTTATATTTATTGTGATTATCAACCACCATAATTCCCAATGTTCATAGAAGATCATCCTTTCGGCAAGAAATGTCACATTAGTTGATGGAAATTTACGATTCGGAATAATCAACTTATTGTGTGGATTCATTTTCATATTTTTGGAGGAGTTGGAAATTATATATGCATTCATAATGTGTGAACCTTTTAAAAAATAAATATTCCATCAAAGAAGATGATATAGGAAATAGTTTCACTTCTTCTATAATCCACCCCACACAAGAAATATGTTCTCATTATCATGAATGAAAATTTAATTTTAAAAAACACCAGCCATCAATGCACAGTGTAAAGTGGAATGTAGGTCCCCATATCTGATCCCATTTTAATAGTGTAACATTGAGAGAGTGTTCCACTAATATTGAATGCGAAGGAGACCCTATAATGTTTTTCTATATGTAGTTGATGTAAATAATAAAGTACAGAATAAAAATTCGAATTTAATATTTCTAAAAATATTAATGAAATTGATATTCTGAGTTGTAGTCGAATTAATTTTATAATTAATTATCAAAATAATAATAAAGATTATGTTGTTATTTATTTGTAATTATTAAACTAAACAATTGATTCACCCAGGCTCACATATGAGAACAATAGGACATACTCATTGAAGTGTAAATCATTTTAAAAAATGGTTACGTAAGTAAATACCTTTATAAACCATGTGTGAATTATGGAGTGTGAAATTTTATAATACTTAAATTTTCACTAAGGTAATTTTTATTTTCGATGCGTATCCAAAAAAAGTAAATGACTATTTATGAGATTAACTCATATAACATAGGTATTTATAGAATTTATTAATCCATAAAGGTCAAGGGAGAGTGATAAATGTGGTCGAATTTTGTGTGAGAGCTTGAATGGGGGAAAGAAACAGGTCCCCATTGTGATGAATTTATTTGGACATGATTTTATTTTCAATTCATTCCAACATATGTAGGTAATTATGAGTTTTATAAGCGTGAAATTAATAACCTCTAAAAAATATAGGTTTTATAAATGAAAAATATTTCACTAAGTAAACCAGTATTTATCAATGTGAAAATTATAGATGATAAAACCTATATGTATCATAACTAATATTATAGAGTTGAAATATATAGGTTATATTGGAACATTTAATTTATACCAGATAAAAACAATTTAAAATAATATAAAATAATATTATATGAAAATATAAATAAAATAATTTAATTCATAAAATATTAAAAATAATTTAACTCATTAAATAATATAAAATATTAAATGCTTGATTCTCAAAAAATGAGTGAAATTGAATAATTAAAAATGAATAGAAAAAATATATTAAAAATGTATTTGTTCTATATATTAGATTAATTATGTTAAAAAACATAAAATGAATATATTTTAAAATTAAGATGAATACATTGTAAAAATATTAAAACATAATAAAAATGTACAGAAAAATAATTTCTAGGAACAATTACATAAATTTTCAACATGTACCAATAAATTTATGAAAATATTAAAAATTGAATGTAAATAAATTAAATATGTATAATTCAAATTATTTAAAAATTACTACAAGTTAATAAAAAAATTGACTGAAAATAATTCATATAAATAAAAAAACATGATCAAAATAATAAATCATAGTAAACATTTATATAAATTTGAGGAATTAATTGAATTAATTATAAACACATACAAAAATGTATAAAATCATTACAAATAAATTTATAAAAATTAATTATAAAATTATCAAACATTTTAAAGGCATTACACCTTAATAAATGAAATTGAGAATATATTAATCAAATAAATAAAAACGATTTTTTAATATTAAAAAATTGGAAATAATAAAGCATAAAACATATTAAAAAATTATAAATCAATTAATTTATAAAAATTTAATGATTACAAATTAATAGAAAATCTTCTATAAAATAATATTAATTATGAATAAATAAAATTGAATATTTTCAAATCAATTAAATTGTGAATCCATAAGAATGAATACATCAATTACATTAAAATAAAATTTAGGGTTCCAATCCTGGAATGCACATTTTTGGATTTATATCTCATGATGTGACTTAAGTGGACAATGGTTTGGGAATGATGCAGGGAAGCAGTGATGAAGGATTGTCACATTCATGGAGATTCATATATGATGATGTTGGTCTGATGGTACACTGATCATGTTGGCCACGTTCTTAGGCCACTTTTCCTCGGTCATCTGGGCAATGTAACAAAATCTTCTTCTACACAAATATATAGAGGTCTTTTACTTAATGGAAAAAATAAATAACATATACATAAAAATTGAATAGAAATTTAAAAAAAATTCATACAAATATATATATATATATATATTAGGAACTCGAGGATACAAATACACCAAAACACACACACAACTCACCCACCGACCAATTGCAATGGCATAACCCACCAAGCGATAACATTCCAATATTCAAGAGTCACATAGAACTAATTTTATTGGATATTGTACCTATGAACATTGCAACTTATGACCAAACAACCATGTCCCATATGACCCAACATTATCGTGCACTCCTATTGGATTTATCCCAACCAATTGGGACTCCTCCACAAAACAGTGATCAATAGGCCCTGCCCATGCCTTATGATGTCGTTATCTCACTAAACTTCATGGAGGGTTTTCATAGATGATTATCTGATGATCACCCTTGACGTCATTCTTGTGTTTTCCCATCCCAATAAATGATCAACAAAGCCTACCGCCAAACCAGCTCTCTGAGGTTTACACACACATCCACAATGCATCTAAAGCTATTTCTCGACATTTGAAACACCAACAACACCACAACAAGATGTAGTCACTAGCAAGGGAATGCCCCTATCCCCGGTCTTGGTTATATCACCAATCTATGGTGACATCGTTAGCGATGAAGAGTTTTATCCCCTCCTATATCAACAATCCTAGCTTCCCTAGAGCTCGCCAACATCCCGAAATCCTGCAGCTCGAGGACCATAATGATCCCTACACTAACTCATCCACTAAACTCTCACCATCTCTCAATGACACATAATGTCTAGACTACAAATCATTACATTCATTGACCCCATCAGTCATTACTAATTGTCTCGAAGCACATCCGAATCATTTTTGTTTGTTTATATAAACTCCCAAATGGTTTTATCGATGGGACACATTATGGTTCAATTTCTATGCAATTGGGGGTCTGATATGGTCTTATAAATATCAATTACATGGATATTAAGAATAATAAAATATTAAAACATAACATATATAAATAAATAAATATTAATCAAGGAAATTAAAACAAATTTAAAATATTAAAGCATATTAAATAATATGTGTTTTTTAATACAAGAGTTAAATTCCAAAAATATTTAAAATTATTAAATATCCAAGATGACAGTGAAATTATTAAATATAACTCGAATAGATTAAATTAAATTAAATAAATTAAATAAATTTAAAAAATTAATTGATATCCATAATTACTAGAATTTAAAAAAAATATAATTGAATAAAACTAAATAAATAAATACTATTATTAATGCTAATGATTGAAGTATGAACAATGTTTATAGTATATAGAAATTATAATATTTTAAAAACTTTTAAAATGTTTAATAATTGTAAAAGCATTATTATTTAATCAAATATATACATATATAAACATGTATAAATAACTATAAAAATTTAATATATAAC
Source organism: Viscum album (assembly GCA_963277665.1). NCBI lineage: Eukaryota > Viridiplantae > Streptophyta > Magnoliopsida > Santalales > Viscaceae > Viscum > Viscum album. The sequence goes on from OY728121.1 coordinate 45,728,513, forward strand.
AAATATATATAACGATTATATAATAAAAATGAATAAATTATTGAAAATACTGATAACTGAGAGATACTAAAAACCAATAAAATATATTAAATCAATCAACATACATTCATTTACACACATACATGCACATATACATACATGTACACATACCTACACAATATAAGTATACACATATATTCAAGAACATAAACATACACATACACGTATGCATAAACATAGAAACATTCAAATACTTGTATGCACATATACACATACATACAATTAGATAAAAATGCATGCATATAAATACATATATATACATATCAATATATACAAACACATACAACATAAACAAATACATATACATGTACACATGTACATATGCATACAAATATATATGCATACACATACACAAGCATTTTCATATACATCACATCCATACAATTACATACATGTGCATGAATATACATACAAATATATACAAATGACAATACACACCCATATACACATACACATGGACATACACATGTACATAATGATAACGAAATACATTCCCATATACATATATGGACATATACATAAACGTACACATATATTATTATACGTATTTGTACATATACACATACACATTCAAACACAGTCCAATGGACATACAAAAACTCATTAACATGCACATACACATGTACATACATATGTAAAAGTACATATACTATCAATACAATTTTAATAAAACTTACAAATATACTTATTCATACATACATACACATACACATACACATGAACATATGTATCATATACACAAACAATTATATACAAACCCATGTAAATAGTAAAACTCACAAAAACTAACCAAAAACTCACATAAAATCACACACAAACACACAAGAAAACACAGAAGATGCTTACACAAATGAAAAATATATAATTACACACATATAGAACAACATATACAAATGTATTTAAATATATTTTCGAATTATCTCATTTGAATATAAATATAAATAATAAAATAGGAATAACATTTGTAAATGAATATATGAATTTATATATCATATAATTGATTCAATAAAATATTAATAAATCTATTTATATTAATTATATTAAAAATTTTACAATATAGTATATTAATATATGATTATAAATTTTTATTTACTAATAAATTATATATTATTTTTTAAATATAAATTTAATAAAATAAGATTAATTATTTATTAAATTTTATGTAACCCATTTAAATATTTTATATTTACACATATATACATTTCAAAATATAAATATTATTTACAAATATATATAATAAAGTTTGTATATATATATATAATAACGTATTTAATGTGATATTTAAATATAATAATAAATTTTCTCATAATTGATGGAATAGTATTAGTGTTTGAAAAATGCATAATGAAAGTAAACCCTTTTATTAGTTCTTTTTTTCTCAATAGTGTGGAATATTTCTTGATATGAATTAGTGTAACATGATTATAATAATAGGGAATTTCTAATTAGTGAAACCCTAATTTTTTTAATAGATATAATTAAATGAGAACTATCAATTAGTATTAAATTCAAACATAATGAATTTTAAAAAGATAGTTAAATATAACATATTAAATTACATTAATTATTATAATCCCTATAGAAAAAATACATTAACTACTGCAAATTGTTGTTCATGTTATACAACTCAACATCTGATATCATTTGTTAGGGACTGCATATTTGGAGGGAAGGAGCTCTCACAACTTTCCCACATTTATCTGATAATATTGTAGTCGTTTCACTTATAGACCCAACATTTTATACACCCAACATCACTGTGCTTCAACCTACATATTGGTAAATGACATGTACCGGCCAAGAGTGTAGTTTCAAAACACTTATATACTAATACGGTTCTTCTGGTGTGGGGAATTACACACTAGGGGGCAGTGACAGTCACATCCACATTCCCCCATTTGTCACGGTATGCATTTTCTATGGGATGAAATGGTATACTATTTGAGAAAGTGCATTGATGGTGGTATATTTTTATGATGGGGCTCCTTGTTAGATCGTATGAGAATGTGTGATAATGATGGGTTGGGATAGTAGATGGATTTGTCGATGGGTCATTGTGGCATATCATCTGAGAAAGGTAAATGCTAGTGTTAGGTGATATAGATGGGTAATCATGGATGTTCTTTATAAAAAATAGAGGTGATGACCGTATAAATATTCCCACATTTAATCCTGGTAGTAATTATGGATGGGGATCCATGATATGTCATGGAGGTGACTGTCTAGGTAGACATTATTGATGGGGCGCTACATAAGGTAGAAATGGTTGTGAAGGCCATAAGAGTAGTCGACTGAGTGTCATGGCAGGTCATTTGAGAAATGGTAGTGATAGTGATATCATTCTTCCCACTTTTTTCCTAGTAGGCATTGTGGATGGGGCATTATGGTAGGATTTTTGGGAATGGGCGGTGATGTTCATATTCATCTTCCACTCATATGGCCTCGTAGGTGTTTTCAATGTGGTGATGTTGTTGGTCATCTACGAGAGTATATGGTAACTCATGCGGATAGAGGGAAATAGGATCCTCTATGGCCTATATCTATGTAATGGTGATGCAATACGATGTTGCATATGTAGGATCCCAGCGCAGAAGAAGCATGTTGGCGGGTTTGACCAACATTAATTTTAGTGTTAAACAACATCCAAACTAAGACCTGTCATTATATAAAATACCAGATCTTTGGAATAGAACGAAGAACGAAAAACAAAAGTGGGAATCCTAGAACCATAGAGATAGGACCATCATTTGTTGGTTATAAATAATTTAATAAATTCAAAAGAATTACCTTGGTGGAATTATTTCTTTGTTGATGTCTTCGGTCACGATTCTGTGATTCGTCGTTGCGTCATATAATCCAAGTGTAGAATTCCTCTAGCAGTGATCCAAAAATGTGCCACTTATCTCTGGACATTGCCGAAGGGATCTCCCGGTGCTAGAGCGGAAGTACCTTCCCTTGCGATGTTTGCCTTCGATCGCCTTGATCTCTCAGTCTTGAGAGCATTCTTGGAGGTAAGAGTTATTTTGGGCATGAAGGGATTATTTATAATTGTTGTGAACGACGATTCTCTTTTTTAAAAGTGTTGGGGATGTGCGGATATTTATAATTGGGATTGGGGTTATAGAGTTATGACAATAAATAAATGTGTTACGCGTTTTATTTATTTCATTAACTCTTATTGAAAACCCCCATGTCGAATAATTAATTCCTTGACATGTGCACACACAGATTATAATAAATATAATTTAATAAAACAATATTATATCCTCACAAATCCAACTGGATAAACTGCATGGTGTGTAATCATTAATACATGGCGTGTAATCATTTTCCATAAAACTATACGGCGTGTATATTTAATATACATGGCAGTAATTTTATTTTCCTATATTTACTCCACAACATTTATTAGACCATGATTAATGAATATTTATTTCATAAATAAATGTAACTACATTACTCACTAATAAACATATTATTTTTCCTAGAATATATTCTCTCCAGTGACTAGTGTCGAAATAACTACGATCATGTATCCTTAAATAATATTTAAACCATAGTCGGTAATAGTCTTTATTTAACTTGTTAAATTAATATTTAACTGAGATACAATGACACACTTACTGTGTGACCCTCTAGGCCTATTTATCAGTGTCATTAGGTGGAGCCTGCCTAATATCCGAGGTTAGAGTCAAGAAACACACCAAGGCACCCATTGAGAAAGAAGATAACGCTGAAATGACATGTCATCTCATATGAACGCTTTCCATGTAATATAATCTCATTGTTTCGATATATCTAATCATGTGGGTTGCAAGCTAGTGCCAACAACCCATGTGCTGGATTATTATTTTTATTTGACTTCCCGAAATTGAACTCACCCATACCATTCCATGTCCCAAGATTTATTTAGGCTATATCAATTCCATAAAAGGGCCTGAGATATCTACTTCTGTTATGGAATAGAAGGGACAAATACTTTCATGCATTATCTATTAGTGCAGTATTACTTGTGACGCACCCAACATATCATACCTCGCTGTGAACAATGTGTTGTCACAGTTTTAGTCAATACATCTATGTGCGCGAGTTGTAATACCCATTAATAAAAATATTCAAGTCTAAGGACCGAAACACACATCTGCAGATAGGAACATCAAATGACAATATGAAAAGTGTATTTTCTACTGGAGGGTCTCGTTCTCATAATATCCACCTTCACATTACCAAGGGAGAAAACCATTAGAAGATGCCTCAATGTGTTATAAGTCCTCACCCCTAATGGCCTATATTATTTGTTTCCCTCAAATAACATCATATGGACATAGAACATATATTCAAGAATAGTGTTATGGCACTTCTGGGTTCTCATTATAGCAGGGATCCGCTATGACCCTTTAATGTAATAGTTTTCTTTAGTACATTATCACATGCATTGTCACATAGAAGAACAATCAATATGTGATAAGGATTTTATTAATGTATACAGTAAAAAGTATTTGGTTCTAGGCCACCAACTCCAACAGACTCCCAATTGGACTAGAGCCAACTGCTAACAACCTTTAACCTGGTATCTCTCAAAGGATATTCAAGCTTCTGCTGAGATATGCCTTTAGTCATGGGGTCTACCACATTCTCTTCTATGGACACTCTGATCACTGCAACTTCACCCCTTTTATTTAAATCCCTCAAGAGGTAATACTTCCAGAGTATGTGCTCTCTACGTTGATGCGACCTTGGTTCATTAGCAAGATCCACCGCTGCAGTATTATCACAATGCAATGTAATGGGATCTTTACTGTTAGGCACCACATCAAGCTCATGGACAAAGTTCCGAATCTAGATGGCTTCCATGGCTACATCAGAAGGAACTATATATTTGGACTATTCTGTAGATTTGGTTACAACAGGCTGCTTTGAACTCTTTTAGCTAACAACTCCATTGAGACAGAAAACATATCCATACTGTGACTTTAGATCAATCTTATCTGTCTAAAAACCAACATCACCATACCCTTTGATGACATACTCCTCGTCTCCTCCATACACTAGGAACATATCATATGTTCTTCTCAGATAATTAAGGATAGTCTTAACAGCAGTCCAATGCTGTTCTCCTAGATCTTCATGATATCTGCCTACCATGCTCAGTGCATTGGAAACATCAAGCCCGGTACATAACATGGCATACATGATGGTTCCTATAGCCAAAGCGTATGGGATATTACTCAATCTATCTTTGTCTTGTTGTGTGTGAGGAAAAAAAAATTTAGAAACATGTAGGACATGTGACATTGGAACCAATCCCCTCTTGGATAGTTCCATACTAAATGTCTTTACTATGTGGTCAATGTATTTACAGAGACATAGTCCAAGAAGCCTCTTGGATCTATCACGAATGATCTTGATATCTAGAATGTAGGTTTTTTCTACTAATTCCTTCATGTATTAACACTTGTTCAACCAATCATTATCTAACTGTAAGACTGGTACATCATTTCCAATAAGTAATATGTCATCATCATATACTACTAGGATAACGATCACATTCCCATTAAACCACTTATAAACACATGTCTCAAATTCATTTTTAATGAGACCAAATTCCATTATGGATTCATCAAATTGAATGTTCTATGACATGGATGCTTGTTCAATCCATAAATGGTTCTCTACAACATCAAAACCTGTTTGGCTTCACCTGGTGTCACAAACCCTTATGGATGTGTCATATAGACATCTTTGTGAAGGTTCCCATTATGGTATTCGTTTTTTACATCCATTTTTCAAATATCATAGTCATGGTAAGCTGCTATGGAAAGTATGATTCTTATGGATTTAAACATGGAAACTGGCCAGAAGGATTCACCATAGTCAATTCCATTACGTTGTTGGAATCCTTTAGCCAATAGCCTTGCTATATAGCTGCTAACATGAACTTCCATGTCCAGTTTTCTCTTGAATATACATTTTCATCCATCATGCATTACATCAACTGGTTCGTCTACTAGAACCTAGACTTGGTATTGATACATGGAATCCATCTCTAAATTCATAGCTTCTAGCCATCTTGTAGTTTTTGAGCTTTCTACTACTTCCTTATAAGAGAGAGGTTCATCATCGTACAACAATAATTATTCTCCATCCTAGGTGACTAGGAAACCCAATATCTCTGATTCCCTTACCTCTCTTGAGCTCCTATAAAGTACTTGTGTTTTTGGAACCTCTTCCTCGGGGACTTGTGTAACTTGTTCTTCAACAAACAGTTGTGTATCTTGAGCATTAACTTCATCGAAGTCAATATTGCTCCAACTATCCTTTTTTAGGATATCGTCCCTTTCAAAAAATACATCTTGTCTTTCGACAATCACTTTCTTTTCTTGAGGGTTATATTGGTAATATACTTTCATTTCCTTAGGATATCCTATAAAGATACACTGCGTGCTACGGGGTGCTAGTTTGTTGCCTGATAAGGCCTTAATAAATTCCTCACATCCTCATACACGTGTATGAGAGAAAATGGGTTTCTTTCCATTCCATAACTCAGAGGGAATTCCATTTTCCACCTTGGTTGGTACTCGGTTTAATGTGTATGCTGCAGTATGTAATGTATACCCCGACAAGGATAATGGATGATCTGCAAGACTCATCATAGACCTCACCATATCCAACCAGGTGTGGTTCTTCCATTCACTAACACCATTCCAATGTGGTTTATACGGAGGAGTTAGAAGAGATAGATTCCCAGACTCCCCTAAAAGATCAATGAACTCTTTGTTATGATATTCTCTTCCTCGATCCGATTGAAGCTTATTTATCTTCTTACCAAGTTGATTCTCTACTTCATTCTTGAATTCCTTAAATTTCTCTAAGGACTCTGATTTATACCTCATTAAGTAGAGATATCAATATCTACTAAATTCATTAATAATAGTAATGAGGTAATAATATCCACCTATTGCTTCAATTGGAAATGGACCACACACATCCGTGTGTAATAATTCTAGAAGCATTCTGGACATTTCAATTGGTCCACCAAAAGGCGGCATGGTTATTTTTCCTTGTAAACAAGTGTGAAATCTATCAAGAGGATTTAGCTTAGTAGAGTCTAAATAGAAATATTGGTAGTGCTTTATCAAGGGATTCTTGTTTACATGACAAAGACGGTGATGCCACAACTAGCTGATGTATGAGTCATGTGAGTTTGTTTCGTTATTGATTTCCAACACTTAGTTTTTTGTAATTTAATACATACAAACCATTATTTAAATGTGTCATACCATAACATACGTTGTTCTTATAAAAGAGACAACCCTTATTTCCATACATAAAAATAAATCCATCCATATAAAAAAAGATCAGGAAATTATGTTTTTGGTAACACTGGAAACCCAATAATAGTTATGTAAAACCAAGATCATCCAAGTTGGCAATAAGAGGTGGTAGTCACCAATAGACAATGTAGCTAGACTTGTGCCACTAGTAGCTCGAAGATCCACCTCTACTCTCGAAATCATTCTAAATCAACTTTGTTATTGAATTCGTATACAAATGTGATCCCCACAAGCTTTATCAAAGACCCAATGTGTAGAAATAGAAAGATTACAGTCGATAATGAATTCACCATTAGCGTCCTAAGGCTTCTGGGTGCAGTTCCTCTTCTAGTGGCCATGCTTTCCACATGAAAAACACATTGCCTATCGTTCCTTTCCATGCCTCAAGATCGTACCCTTCTTGGAGAGATAGTTCTTGGGGGCTTCAGACCATTTATAATTCTTTGGCCCCTTTTCATTGTCCTTAATTTTATTGTTCACCATAAGGACTGCAGTTTTGTCGTGCCCTATGTACTTTTCTAACTGGTGAGTTAAGGGTAGAAGTTCCAATATAGGCGCAACTGGAATAGGCTCTTCTAGAACATAAAATTTCCTCTCATGGTGATGGATAATGCGTAAATGCCTATTCCACTCTTGGAAATTGGCCCCGGTGAGAAGTTTTTCCTTCTTGAGTTTGGTTCGCAATGATATGTTTGAATTCATTTTCTTTATGTTTCTACATATTAAGATGAGGAAAGGTTTAGTACTTTATTACAAAACTAAGACAAATAAATAAATTAACACTTATTAGTCCTCCACTATTTTATCAAAATCCAATAGCCCTCACCATTGGATTTGGAATATTCTAATGCATGTATATTCTTGTGCCAAGGATCCATATTTCCCTTCACATTACCCCAACTAGGGTTGGTCAAGAATCATGAAGGGTTTTTAGGAAGACATTTAAAATGCCGAATGCATTTAACTCGAAGCTTCTTGATCTGCTGAGTGTACTCCACAATCTTGAAATCCATTTATTTTGGATTTCCTAAAACCTTTCCTCTTGGAAACACCACGTACTGATGTGGTAGTCAACCATTGATGTGAACCATGTTAAGTATACCCAAAAACTTGAATTAAAATTCAATGATAATTCAAAGCACCCCAACTAGTGTTGGTCAAGCGCTTTGAACTATGGTTCGATTCTATCCAAGGTCATGGAAGGATATACCGACATAATATTTCATTGATGGATTTTATCCTTATACATAAATTTCGAATTTATTATATTTTATTACATGATTGTTAATATAAAGTGGGATATTCTTATGTGATTTACTTTGTCTAACATAATATTTACGAATAATCCAGTTTTATTTTAGTTCCATCTTGCATGCTGGTGTAATTCATTAATTGTTTGATCGTGAAAGCACACCCACAATAAATAAACCATTCCCCTAACACAAATAAAATAAATGGTATGATCATGATCTTTTTCTATTGGTTAGTTTATCTAGAGGTTGATAAACTAACATAATATCTAGGGGAGAAACAACATGAACCATGTGGGTTCATGTTTACATCTTTCCACATGACAACATTTGAATCTCCTAGGATTGGTTTCACCTTGGATCCTGACATGAGCCGCCTCCACTAGCATGGGATCTCAATCCATTATATATACATTTATCTCACACTCAGGTGCGGGGTAAAAAGGGGTTTTTAAATAAATTAATTATTGGGCTCGCAAACCCTACATATTAACGAGGAGATGGCTCGCAAGACAAAAAATTTAATTTAAATAAATAAATTAAAAGAAATCATTCACATAAAAAGGTCTCTGTCTATCTCATGATCATCCATACATGAAATGATATTTAAGAATAAATAAAAGTATAATTCAATTTTTTTAATCTTTCTTGTTTATGATAAATCATGCTGGAATTAAATAATTATCATTAATTAATCAATCCCTTTATCTTAAACCATTTTTCTGAATTTCCTTGAGATTCTCATCCATCATAATTTTAAATAAATAAATTCATTGAAAATTATCCGTGTACATAACATTTACCTAGGGGGAAACCTGGTGAATTCTCATTCATTGTGTAATTTGATCGAGTACACAGTGTGTAGTTCTGACTACACAGTGTGTACTTTTGTTCACCATCCATCCGAAATACGTGCCTGGGGACATGGAATGTTAATTTACTTTGGAACTTTTCGGAGTACAGGGCGTGTTCAGTGGGATACACGCTGTGTTGATTCCGCGTTACATGGTTTATAGCCAGGAAAGCCGTGTATGAGGTACACCATCAAACCCTAAACTGAAGGGACTACACGATGTGTTAATTGGACCACAAGGCTTGTAATCCGAAAACTGTGTGCCACCTATTCCTAGTCAACACACACTGTCATTAATGACTTAGATAAGATCCAATACATGGGCTAATTTAGCAGATCATTCTGATGCATGAATCTAGAATACATGTCGTGTACTTCCGAAAACACGCCGTGTATTCTGGTGTTGTATGAACAGAAATTTTTGGCTCTTCCAGATGAGTACCTCTATTTTATTTTTATAAAAATTAAAAGAAAAATTTGTTTCTGTGAGGTGAACTATAAATGATCGAGGAATAACAGATATCAAGATTCATATTTCCAGAATGATTAAACATGAATTGAAACAACTAAATTATTAAATGCATTAAACATCAACGAAAAAATAAATAATTATAATCAACGATATGACCCCTCTAATACCACTTGTTGGTTCTGGGCACAGTGGAAGAACATTGGTGGGTTTTAACCACATTAATATTAGTGTTAAACAATTTTCAAAGTGAGATATGTCAAGATATAAAATGCATGATCTGCAGAATAGAACCAAGAACAAAAAACAAAAGATGGAATACTAGAACCATAGAGATAGGATCATCATATGTTGGATATAATTAATTTAAGTAATTCACAAGAATTTCCTTGGTGGAATTATTTCATTGTTCATGTGTTCGATCATGATTCGGGGATCTTTCATTTCATTGTATAATCCATGTGTAGGATTCCTCTAGCGGTGATCCACAAATGTGCCACGTATCTCCAGACATCGCCGAAGGGATCTCCGGGTGCTAGTGCGGAAGAACCTTCTCTTGTGATGTCCTCCTTCGATCTCCTTGATCTCTCGGTCTTGATAGTGTTCTTGGATGAAGGAATTCGTTGGGGCTTGAACGAATTTTTCAGAATTATTGTGTACAACTATTCTCTTATGGAAAAGTGTTGGGGTCGTGAGGATATTTATAATCGACTTTGAGGTTATAGAGTTATGACAATAAATAAACGCATTACAAATTGTATTTATTTCATTAACACTTATTGAAAGACCTCACATCTAATTATTAATTCCTTGACATGCGCCCATGCTGATTATAATAAATATCATTTAATAAAGAAATATCATATCCTCAAAAATCCAACTGGAAAAACAACATGGTGTGTAATAATTAATACACGGCGTGTACTCATTTTGCATAAAATTACATGGTGTGTATATTTAATACACACGGCATGTACTTTTATTTTCCTTTATTTCCTCCACCACATTTATTAGAACTTGAGTAATGGATATTTATTTATTAAATAAATGTAACTGCATTACTCGCTAATAATCATATTATTTCGCCAACAATATATTCTCTAGAATAACTACTGTCGAAATAAATGCAATCAGGAATCTTCAAATAATTATTAGACAACATTCGGCAATAATCATTATTTAAATTATTAAATGAATATTTAATTGAGATACATGGACACACTTAGTGTGTGACTCTCTAGGCTTTTTTCTCAGTGGAATTAGTCGGAGCATGTCTAATGTCCATGTTAGCATCTATAAACACACCAAAGCACCCATAGAGAATGAATTTAACGCCGCAATGATGTGTCCCCTCATACAAATTCTTACCATGTAATATAATTCTTTTTGTCTCGATATCTCTAATCAAGTGGGATGCATGCTTGTTCCATCAACCAATGTGCTTGATTATTGATTCTTTGACTTCCCGGAATTGTACTCGCCCATACCTTACCTTGGCCATGGATTAATTTAGGCTATATCAATTCTATCAAAGGGCCTAAGAAATTTACTTATGTTATGGAAAAAAGTGACAAATATTTTCTTGCATTATCTATTAATGCAGAATTACTCATGTCGCACCCAACGTAACCTACCTCGCAGCAAACAGTGTGTTGTCAAAATTTTTGTCAATAAATCTAAGTGCACGAGTTTTCATACAGATTAATAATAATCTTAAAGTATAAGTACCAAAACACACGTCCACAGATAGGATCATCCAATGACACTATGAAATGTGGATTTCCTACTGGCGGGTCTTGTTCTCAGAATATCTTCCTAGATATTACCAAGGGATCACACCCTGATATGGTGCCTCAATGTTTTATGATTCATCACCGCTAATGGACTATATAATTTGGGTCACTCAAATAACATCATCCGGCCATAGAACATATATTTAAGAACAATGTTATGGCACTTCCGGGTTCTCATCATAGCAGGGATCTGCTTTGACCGTTCAATGAAACAACTGTCCTTATGAAATTATCACATGAATTTTCATGCACAATAACCATCAAGATGTGATAATTCTTTCATTAATGAATCAATTAAAAATTAGTTGGTTTTAGGCCACCAAATCCAACAGCATAGACGAGGGGTTTCAAGACCTTATATAGAAAAATTTTTAGGGTCCATTACTACTTCTTCAAACTCGTCCAATGAATCCTTCATTGTTCTACCAAATCAATGGTTCATTTTAGACTCATAAACTCACATTATTGATTTATTCTTGTAAACAACAGACCGTAAGGATGTATACATACAAATCATAAGTTCCCATACTAGTATTGAATCATTCTAATGGTTTCATTACATTCACATTTATTTCTCCAACCCATTTTTTAAATGATTATTTTTCATTTTATATTAAAATGTGTTTTGAACTAATTAATTAATATTGGTCTTATTTAATAACATTATAAATATGTATATTTTTTAAATAGAATAATAATAACTCATTCGAACAACATGTCAATTTCTGGTACCCAAAACATCTATTCAATTCTAGGTTTTTATTTATAAATATAACACATTACAGATTATTTAATATTTACTAAATCAATTATTCTATTAAATATAATCATTATACATTATATTAAACATATGATTCATAAATCTGTGATAATATTTATTTACAATAAAATGATATCTTATTTGAAATTAATTATATTAAATAAATCAACTATAATATTTATTGAAAATATAAATATATAATTTATTATGTTCTTAATTACAATACTAATCAATATCTAATTATATAAATAAAAATTTAAAATGATTTAAACATAATCATACAATGTGTAACCACTTATATTTATTCATTATATGAAAATTATTTGTAAAGAGTTCAATAGATATAATTATATTAGAAAATTTTATATTCTAAATTATAAAAATATTTATTATAATATATAATCAATACAATTTACACATAATATATTAATATTTTAAATTTATAATAAGTTATCAATATTGTAAATCAAATTAATTCAATATGTGATGTAATTTTATTTATAAATGAATTTGGTATAATTACATTATAATATATTGATGTTATTGTATTGTATTTATTTCTTTTGTATATTAAATATTATATCATTAAATTATTATATAATTTTTCAATGACATAATTGTATTCATAAAATCATTTTTTAGTGTTATCATAAACTCCATTTTTAATGGATATGTGGAAACCCTCACAACGGGAAAACCTTAAAAAAATAAAATTCCAACTCAAAAAAGATTTTCAATTTCAAAAGAAAATGTGTGATTTTAAACTGATCCATGGAAATGGGTTGGTGGGATTGTTTAATGTATCATATGATGTATAAAAGATTTAATATATATGTTCTTGCATTTTTTATTTTTTTGAAAATATTTTGGAGTGATATATGATAGGAAAATGGTAATCATATATGGATGGTGTTTCAAGTCTTGAACATGATACAATATTCTACACCTTTTAGTTGTGTTTTTGGCATTTTTGTTAAGTAATTTTTCAGATCAAAGAATAACATAGTCATTATATGATATTGTTCGGTTCTGAGGGGTTTTAAGAAGGCTTTAGATGTAGTAGATGTGTCTGGTGGCTGAATAACTATTTCTGTCATTATGGATTTCATGCCTCATTCACAAATGGTACTTTACATAAATGTCATAACTAAAAAAAGAAATCAAATATGGTCTTAGAAAATTCCATAACCTGTAGAGGATACAATTCATGTTAAATTTATTATTAGTTTAAACCATATCATAAAAAATTATTCCTCTTCGTATGAACCATCCTCAACATATTAATTAATAAAACATCGCTCATGATAGACCCAATGTATCCATGTTCACTGTAAAATGAATTATAGTGTTTTATGAAATACATTACAATACATGAGTCAGGATAAACATTAATAATATTATTAATGCATAATGACCATTATAGACTCAGATGGATAACAATATCCAATGACACTTAAACATAGACAATTTCTATAGGAGGGTCTATTCTCATAATCTCCCATATTGAATATTTTAGTATACACCTATGAGTATTTGATATGGTTGATAATTTTTTATATGGAAAAAATATAACATGTAGTTTAGAAGATTCAATTCCATCTTATAAATAAATATCAAAATTCAATTATGTTGGAGGTGAGGTCAATAACATATTATTTTCTCTTTTACAGGTTACTTCAATTATGATCAACACCAAATGTTCTCTATTTATGTCTTCCATCAAAAATTACTACAAATTTTCCCATCCTCCATAAAGTAAATTTAATTCCAAATAAATCAAGGGAACATGTCTATTTGATAACATATAGATCACTGGGATACATGGATGGAATTACATGAAATTACAAATGCATTAAAATCATCGATCTAGAGACAAAAAATTCACACAAATTAAACATACAATTAATTTTATGTGTTTAAAAATCAATAACTTTTAATATATTTTGTCTAATATTTTCATATATTATACTAAATTATTATATTATTCATAATATCTCATTATATTATTGTCGAATATGTATCAAATTATTTTCTATAATCCTACTAATGTATAAAGGTTGATGCTTGATTATTGGAATATCCCATTTGTGTTTCCCAAAAAAGAGATATATATGCGTAAAATTTTGAATCATTTTACTAAAATATTGGATTCCTCATTTGAGATAAAATAATTTTTGTTGTTATTAATTATATAGAACATTAATTTTTATGTGAAAAGTGTAATTCTGTGTGCATTAAATTATTGACCCATATGTGTGGTTTGTCTAATATTGTTTATTTCGTTCTTCTAAACAATCGTGTAGTAAATTTGTTTTAAAAAATTTATGAATAAATATTGGGAAACCTACCCATTATAATATATGTCAATATTGATTTGATAATATTATTTCTCATAAAAAATAATGATATGTTGGATGAGGGTGTTATCTTTTTATTTTTAGATTAATTCCCATCATTTATCACATTGATGATTTATTAGAAAAATAATAATTCATTTATCTATTAACACAGATTTATTTAACCTTGGAAACACATTAAGAATTTTTTTGATAATCCTAAAATAATTTGATCTTGATCAAGCTAAAATATATGGTGAGATTTATTTATAATAATGTCCTGAATTATAATGACTCTATTATCGGTAATTGACATGATAATGATCCTAAAAATTCACTTATATACACTATGTTTTTTTATAATTTATAGTAGAGTGAATTTATGATTGAACATAAGATTTTTTGTTTATTTGGAAATTTAATATTTTTGATGAGCCAAATAATTTATTTATTAAAAGGATCTTGGTTATTTATCCTTGAATGTATAAGAAATCTAAAGAATTTTTCAATTTTATCCATCGAAGTAGTGAAGATACATGATACATAGATTGTATTAACAAAACATGGATAATATGGGAGGAATGAATAGTTGGGTGATAAATGTTATATTTCATTAAAAATTATGTTGTGGATTCAAATATTCCCATTAATAATCTCATAGATGCTGCAATTATCACATATTTGTCCGATGTTATGAATATAAATGCATTGGTTTCATTTTTTATTGATTTATATGAAAATAAATGTTATGATTCTGGACATGTTTCTATTATGTGTTAAAGAGTGTGATTATATGAAGGTTTATTTTAAAAATATACCTACATCAAACATCAATATCAATCCTTTTTATGTTCCTCATAGTGGGGGTAATTTTTTAAATATGTATCAATTCTTGTTTAAATTCCATTTATTATTTTGAAATTATATGATAATATAACCTTTTTATAAATAATGGTTCTAATTGAAATATAATTGAGTTAGGTATTTAGATAAACACATCTCTGGTTTGTGAAATTATTATTAAAATGTAATCCTCCTCTTCATTAATAATGATAAATGATGTTTCATGATATAAAAAATAATGCTAGAGAGAACATCCCAGGTTTACAAATACCATGTGGTTTTAGTGTTTTTTAATTAGGATGGAGCACCGCCAAATAAATAAATGATGTGACATTCGATGATGATAATTACTATATATTTTAAATTTATTAATATGATGATGAAAAAAATATTCTTATCACATTAGTGGTACTTATTCAAAACTATCATCTAGTTTTTAATTATTTGAAATATTCACCTTAATAAAACTTTTTCAAACTAACAATTTTATTATTATTTTTAAATGAAAATATTTATGGATTTCTAACTAGATGATCATAATTATTCAGAATATGACACTCTTTATGTCCAAGTATAGATAATTTTTCCCAGGTGAATATTTTGAATTTCATCTTGAATTCCTCACACATAGGTTGGTGTTTGATGGATTTCCGTTGGTATATGAGAGGTTATATTGTATCAAAATAGTCTCATTAAAATTGAATTGGTGAAAATTTGTGTGATCATATATTATGAGTTATCAATTTCTTGAATAATAGACTATGTTTTTTTTATGTGAACATATTAGAAAAACTGTGTACACTATGTGTCAGATTGATGTGCAATTGATTAAAAAAAATCAAGATTGGATGTATGATCACTGACCTAAAGAATAATAATAATATGAACATGTATGATATGATTTTAGTGAGTGAAAAATGAAAATTTAACTAAAATTTCATTAATAATCTAAAATCACATACATTAAGTCATAGATATCACATCATTTGTTCGATTGGTGTTTGATAATGTACTAAACACCACAATTTATTTTTAGATAACATTCTTAAATAATTAAGAAAATATAAATATTCTTATTAGTATTTTAGTGATTGAAGAATAATATTTACTAAAATCTCAATTTTAAACTCGAAGCGCAAATTTTATTTCATAATAATCACACCATGTGTCAGATTATGTTTTGGATTGTTCATTCCTGTCACAAATTTCATATGGGTCATTTTTTAAAATTTAAGAATCAATTTGAATGTGTTTTCTCAATATTGGTCATTTCACATGACTATTTTTACAAAACTAATTAAACTAAAAAATTGATCTAGTCATTTATAAATTGAATACACACATAGAAAATCAGAAACTTGTCAAATAAAATGATATTATGTTATGAATGGATGAAATAGTACATGAGAGCATCACCATTATTTTATACTTGGTAAATATTGGTTTGAAATCATTTTCAAGTAATATATCACAAATGGATAAATTAAAATCAATTATCAAAAAACATATTTCTTCATGATCGTAATGAAAATTAAAAATATAATTATTAATTAAAAATTATATTGAATTTACCTACAAAAATTATGTAAAATTATGAGAACATTTACTAAATATGTTTTAAAATTTTATCTCTTCATGATGTTTTAATATATTCTTACACAACTATTTTTGACCATTCATTTATAAATAATTACATTAACTCTTTAAAATAATGATTATTTTGATAGTATTTGTAGTACTAAAAAAATATAAATACATTTTCCTAAATATTTTTTTAAATGAAATTGTAACTATCATAAAAAATACCTCATCGAGGATTCCGTTTTGTTGAGAGAATAAAATATCATTCATATATTTCTTAAAATAGTACCCAAAATCATTTCAATTAGTTTTTTTATTAATTATTTAAAATCATTTTATTAGATTAATTTATTATGATATATATTTTTAGAGTGAAATTTTTTTATATATACCCTAATACTTCTCTACTTCGAGTAGTATATATTCTTATTGTGTTCAAGGAATTTATATGTGAAACAATTTCTATGATATTTAGAAACTATAAAATAATTATTCTTTAATAAACAATAATATTAAATTTATAATATAATGTTTAGTTGTAAAATGTTTAATGTAGTTTATTTAATATTCATAATCATCATCACATGTGGTCGCTTTTGAAGATCCTTTTTGATCTTTTATTTTAACATGGTTTTTTGATGATGAAAACTATAATTTTATAAAATAATGACATTGTAAATTTGTTGAAATAGGTGTTGTAGGATGTTTATAATTTTTTTATTAGATATTTTTGAAAATATGGATAATTATTTTTTTGAAATGGCGGTGATCTGACAAAACTGTAACACCCTAAAACTCTAAAATAAGAGCATTGTATTCGGTAACGTATGCAACATATGAAAGTAAATATTGAAGAAAATATAACATGATGATACATTATGAAATATTTATTTTCAAGTGTAATAAATCTATTTAATAATATTGACTATATGGAGCACTGTGTTTATCTTGAGTTACACCTGATGCCCTTTTTAGCTAGCATTACAGGTAACTATTAGTTTAAATGAAAATATTAAATACTATTCATATATTATGATTATATATAATAGTTATAGCCATGATTTTAATATTTATCTATGAATATTAATGACTATATTTTGATAATTATGGTTTTATATTTAGTAGGAATAATATAATCATCATTTTAATGATAATGAAATGTTTACTAAATTTTTTTTATAAGATGATTTAATTAATATTTGTACTCCTAATTTAAAATTAAATATTACCATATTGGGAAAATTTATTTGAAAAAATAAAAATAATTTTTGAAATCATTTTACCCAAATTATTTTTGGGTTACATTATTTTTTATTTTTTTGAAGTATCAATTTTTAATGAATAATAAAAATAGTGTATTTTAATAGAAAATTATTTTTTTGATTGATTTATTCATATTGATTATTTATATTTTAAATTTAATATGGTTATATAATATATCATTTATTGCAAAAAAAATTATTTTTATAATTTTCATGTAGTTTTTTTATAAAAAAACATTTTATATATTTGAATATTTTTAATTAAAACCTCGTTTTTGCGTCATATCCCCTCGTTTAAATAATTATAAACAATTTCCAATTCAATTAAAGGGATTTGGGAAAACAAATTCAATATTTAAAATTATAATAATTTATTTTTTATAATATTCTAACCTTATTTTTTTTATTACCAATATATAATGGGAAGCCAATGAAAAGTAATTACTGCGGTTAGGATCAAAATTGACTTATTAGGGGGTTAAACATACAATATAAGCGATAAAAATGTCTGACAAACAGTCACAAAACCCATTATAAAGACATATTTGTACATTACCTCTTAAAGGTTTTAGAATTTACTATTTTCAAAACTTTTCTCATTAATAATAATGTTTGTATTGTTGAATATATATATAAAAATTTACAATTATTCCACTCACCTCACTTATATAAGGGTACCCCCTAACCACTGTTATTCAGAACTTCAAAACAATTTTTTCTATCCAATACACACCCAGATCATCTACAAAATTCTCTCCCTCCATCCTAGAATCCTAATTTTATTTATAATGTCATCCTCTAATGGATTTGGTGTAAACCTATGGGTGATACCAGAAGAAGTGGTAATGTTCATCAACAAGCATCATTATAGTATTTTATCTCTGTCTCCATAAATTAATATAATAATATGATGATATAAAAACCACATTATATTAAATATATTGTTATCTTTTATTAATAAGTGTATGATATAATAAAATCTCTAAATCTATGAAATTGGTTTTGAAATCGTTGTTCTTGTGTAGGGTAGAATAAGGCCACATAAATCGATGTCATTCATTATACCATTACCACCTTTATATGTTTGTTATGATGATATATATATATAGTATATATATTATATTTATAAAATATTTATACCTCTAGACTCATAATATTATAAATATATATATCTCCATAACTATTACTATATAAGAGAAACAGTAACGTCTCCCAATTGTATGATGGACTGCAACCTTGTAAAGTGAAGTGAGTCCTCTTTAAAACAAAATCTACCTGGAAGGTTGTAGAGATAAATTTAATGGTAAATGAAATTGCCCTGAAATAATTATGATATTTTTGTTATTTTTATCATTATGAAAATATAGTATTTAATTTTCATTGTTTTTTGGGCTAGTTAAATATCAAAACATTGTTTGTGTACGCATGGAATATCATCTTCACGAAGTAATTTGAATTTCTTTTTATCAAAAAAAAATATGTATTATTTATAAAAATATATAATTTTCAATATATTATATTTTGATGCTTAATTAAATATTACAACTTACTTAACATAATTACATTATGATCATTGATAAATTAAAATGTTACTCATGTGTACCAATGACCTACAGTACTAATGATCATAATTTTCTTCAATTATCATAACCATATTTAATGGTAAGTTTTCATATTAAAATTGATGTTTAAATATGACCATTATTTCAGTATTATTATTATTATTATTATTATTATAAGTAATATGTGTAAAAAATTGATCTTTATGAAAAAAACAAGCATATGAAAACAAGGCAATTGACAGATAAAATAAGGAAATTATTGAATGATTATTAAAGAATGGACTATAAGATATAATAAAAGGATTATAATTTTTATTATAAATAGTCAAATGGTTCTCTATAAAAATTATAACATGTTTAAAAGAAAAATTCATATTTTTAATGAATATTCAATCAAAAATAAGCATGAGGGAAATGATTTCATAACTCAATTTCCATTCATTGTGATAAAATTTTCATTCATTGATTATTCAATTATAAGATTATATGCCTAATAAATTTAATTATCGTATGCTAAATTTATTTTTGATTATTTTTATTTATAGTAGAATCATATCACTAATTAGTTTATTAACTCTCAGTTTAATGTAATGTTAATTTTGAATTCTTATTTCATAATCACATTCAAATCAATATGGATTATTCATGAATTTCAGTTTACGAAAATTACTTTTCTTCCAAAACCTATTAATCCTAAAATGGTTTAAAAAATATTATTAACACTATAAATACGGTTTATAATCGTATATTTACCTATTTTTATATTAAATTTATTTCAATTTTTTCTAGTGATGATTTTCAAAAAAATAACCATTTTGATTTTATCGAAAATGTGACATGAATATTCTAGTTATTTTCTAAACATTTCATTTTAATTAACTTTTTATAGTACGTAGGGAATTTTAATTTTGAAATGTAAAAAATTTGTGTAATTATCCACTATCAAGATCATTATTTCATTTATGATGAATTTTAAGGTTTTTAATGATCATTTTGAATAATTTGTTCCCTTGTCTTCTCAAAATACTAGTTTTTTTTCAAATTTATTATCAAAGATAAGGATTTGAAAAAAATTATTGATTTTATAAATGAATAATATATTTTCCCCATGAATGTTTTAACCGTAATTTTAAGGAATTTATAATAATTAGTATCCTCAACCTAATAATATACATATGATCCTATTGGGATATGTTGAATTGATATCATCATTATTCGTTCTACATATTTTTTATGATTACATTGATTGTGGATGTGTTATTTTGATAAAAATCACTATATAAAATATTATGAATTACTATTTTGTTTATTTATAAAAATTTCCTAAGTGTTCTTTAAATAAGAATTTTTTAGGTTTTATATGTTTCAAACCTTTCATATTAAAAATACCTTAGAAATATTAAGTGTATGTTGGCTCCTTGATACAAAAACACTATCAATGCATCAATATATATCATGAGAAAAAATCAGTTGTCGAAAACATGTGAGTTTGTACTCAATAGTTTAATAATATTTGGTGAAATTTCTTGGTTGTGTGTGTCTTGAAAATGGACGTGAAAAAATTGTTTACCAAACCATATGTGTTTGAAACCAGAAGATTTAAACTAATTTGTGAATAGTATCAATAGTAAATTTGATGTAAAATATCTTGATTGTATTATTAAGATGTCTGACATTATAAATTTCCACATTATGATTTATGTCATAAAAATGGCATTTTATTATTAACTTAGTTATAATATACATGTTTAGGTGGTTATTTATGAGGAATTATTCATTAATAATTAGTTCCTTCAATTTTATCCTCATGTTATTGGGTATGCTGAATTTGATTCAATTATAAACCTTTCCTTATTGAAAATTAAATTTTAGTTCATAACCTTTGTTATACACGTATTATTAAGAATCATTTAAAATCACTCATTTCCTTTTTAACTTAGGAAAAATAGTATAATTTAATCCATATATGTAAGGATTTTTTAAAATAAATAATGATATTCTTGAAAAAAATATAATGTTTTAATTTCTATATTCAAATGTAATATAGGAACCATGTATATATTTATTTTTCAAATACTTCTAAAATTTTTGTTCCATTGGGATGTGATTCCCTGAATTCTATATCAATTTAATTAATCAATCATGGTCTCTAGGATTTTGGAGTCTAAGAAATTACTATTTCTATCATAGGAAGTTTATTAGAACCCATGGGAACCATATTTAAGAAAATTTAGTTAGGGATCATTTCCTAATGATAGAATGTGAATATAAGAATATAAAATAAAATTTATGTTTTAGTAATGTTTATATTATGTGCCTTTCCTTGAAAAAACACACATGTATTGTTATTATAAGAATAATATGTTGTTTTATAGTTTCCCATGGAGAAATAACAATAGAAATGAAGAATTGGTCTTCACCTGATTGTCATAGGACCAAAAAAATTCCTTACATAAACATAGTTTGGAAAAACTGGGGGATATTCATAGGATAATTAATAATATCCATAGAATCCATTATTATGGATTTTAAATATTGATATCCCCAAATATTTGAAATCATTATTTTGATTTTAGTTATGGTGATGCTAAGAGGAGGAAGATCCACAATACCCCACAGTGAAGTGCCTTGCGCCGTCCCTTCCCCATTGATGGGGGAGGCACCTTCAGCATCTCTCATGGATTCACAAAATCATTCCTTTCAGTCTTTTTATACATGAATACTTACCTAATTTCCCTATAATCCATCTTATTCCCATTGTTTTAGATTTGTGTGATGGTTACCAAAGCATTTGATCTCACCCTCGGAGTTCAAAGAATCCACCCCCTTCTAGATTTTGATGTTGATTGTACAATTCAAGAATCCAAATCCATCAATGGATTCATTTGTCAATTTATTTCTGAATATTTGGATTTACAAGATCGAGAAATTTTGGCCCTCCTAGAAAATAGTCGCATCAATTTATGCTTCAAATCAATGAAAAATTTGGTAATGTCCTGGTCCATCACTCTCGGTATCTCCAAAAAAATTTGGTTCTTAAAATTCCAATGGACATAAAACATCTACATTAATATGATAACTAATGGTGACTATTTGTGTGATATTTCATGAACTCTATCTTCCATTTCAAATCACTTCAATTCTTCAAATGTTCGGAAACCTTGTAGGAAATTATGTTCTCTTGGAATGCTATAGTAGATAACTTTTCCATCTAATTTCACCACAAATTTAAATTAATGTTGATGTTTTGAGACATCATTTTCAATTAATTTGGGTTAATGATAGAGAGGAATTATTATACAAGTAGTATGTTGTATTTAAGTGATTGTTCGATTGCAATCCCTCAGGAATGAGATTGGTGAACTCCTTTGTTGTGTGTATATTGGGGAGATTGAATGCCAAGGGTCATGTAGGTAATGAACAATTAGTTGTTCCAAGATATGAAACACATAAGAATGAAAAAATTCCTATTGGGGAATCAATGGATTTATGTACCTATTCTATGGTTGTGAATGATAAAACATAGTAGGGAAGGCAGCTGGACGAGAATCATATTGTTGGACACTAGGGTTAACATTCATATTTGTTTGGGCCAACAATAGTGATCTCTAACTAGAGAAAGGGTGATAAATTATCCGCTGAATCGATAGTTTTTGACATCCATAGACGATTATTCTACGACCTCATATGAAAAATAGGAAATGTAGTGTTTCAATCTAACGAAACACAAAAGGTTGAAAATGAGGCAGTTGGGGCTACATGGAATTGACTAGTCAGTACTACTGGGGTAAAAGCCTATATTATTTTGATTTCCTTATCATGAACTTTAATTAAGGTCTCTATAGTGGGGATGTAATAACATGTATTATCATCAGCTGCGATGTATAAATGAAAATAGATGTGAGGGAGGAGCAAGGGCTCTGAAGGCTGCATCATATGGAGATGTTATGTTTTTGGGTATCAAACCACATGAAGAATGTGTTACCAGGAGACCAAGTCATTTAAATTACAATCACAGGTGAATAATATAGAAATTTAGGGTGTTACATTTCATTGAAAGTGTCACAATCCATCCATATATGGTGGATCATTGACAAGGTCAATCCTGGAAATTAAATTTCATTATATTAAACATAGAAATCCATTAAAATGTATTGATATTGAAGGGAAAAACTATGAGTATGATGAAACATTGGTAAAGAATTAAATTTATAAATTGAGATCCTCTACGGTGAGTCCTATTAGAAGTGTCCTTGTACATTATAAGGTGTGATTGGTGATGTGCCTCATGTAATAGGGCTTCTCAGATAGATATGTATGATGTGTTAGAGAGTAACCATGAATGGTTTAAGGGAAAATTTTTATTTACCCATACCATGAAAGACAAAAAACTCTAAAAGAATTACCTAAAATATGACAAATAGTAAAAGAACGGGTTTTGGAATTTTTTATTGGACTGATGTTGCAGATCAAGAGTATTCTCCCTTTGATGATGTTATAACTAGACAAAAATGGGACGTGTGTGAAATTTCTAGGAAAACACTGGAATTTATCATGCATTTGGGGGTTGAAATAATGGAGAAGTTTATCATGATTAATGAAACAACATAAAAAGAACATTAGAAGATCAAATGATCACTTTGTGTGGAAAATAGTAATGAAAACTGGGCATGGATTGATATCAATTTCCATATACTAATAAGAGGATTCAAATATTGGTATGATCAACATAGAGCTGTACATTAGAATGTGGGAAAAATTGTCATATCAATTTTAAAACCATATAATGGATGATCCTGATATATATTCGACCACTCTCTCATTCTAATTATTAATGGATATGATTTCCAATTTGGTTATCTTACCCTTTAATAATTACCTAGTTCATTTAAGTGTTTTTATTGTCTGAAAATCATAGTTTTTAATTTTTCCCCATAAAAGTGTTTTTTGATAAAAATAAATTTATTTCTTTATATTAGTTATGAATTATTCATTTCACTTTTTTTGGTGATGGACCTATGATCCATAATAATCAATTATATTCCATGGATTGTAAATGAATCATATTTTAGGTAATGGGAAACACATCAATGCCTTTAATCCACGGAATTGGAATCAAAATTTCATTAATTGGTTTACTCCAGCTTCTAAATGGGAACTATTCTCCAATATAATCTCATTATATGAATACATACTATTACGTGATGATGATGAAGACAAATAATATTCACTGTATTATAGATTTGAATGAAAAAATTGAATAATAGGAATGTGGGGAAAAGGTTGATAAATAGAAATAAAGGGTTTCCTACATGTGGTAGTTAATAATTAAATTACCCATTTACTTTATTGAGAGGACTATATGATTTCTAAAAAGAGGAGAGAATAGAAACTGTGCATGTGACAGTAAGGGTAGGAAAAATTATTCCAGTGTAAAATTGATAAACTGTATAGATTTAGGTAACCAAAAAAATAAATGTCTCAAATATAAAAGGAATATAACCCCAGAGAATCAAATTTATCATAGTCAATAATAGATTATACATTAGAAGATAATGATTTTTTAATATGATTGTGTTTTGAATTAATAATCATGTTATTTCAATATTTATTCCATGATATCACTGTGATAGGAATTAATATATTTATAAATATTGTATTCTAGTAAATTATTAATAACGATTTGAATTTGTATAATGAACAGTACTAATGGAAAATAAAAATGATTTATTCTAATTTTGATCTTATATTAAAACTAATGATTGAGGGAAACATATCCGTTAATAAATTCATGTCGTTGATATTAGGATGTTGGGATACAATGATTATTGATATGAATAAAGTAAAATCAATGATATTGACTACATTAGAGCTAAATATCTTATTTTGATAATGTGGTTCATGCTTTCATTAATAAATTAAAGAAAAAATTTTGGATTTATGGAATATATACAATAATCAATGTATTATTTTTAGGAATATGGAAGAATGAATTCTTATAGTAATTTTTTTTTATATTTCAGGTTTTTTTCTTTTTTCAAGAGATTACATAATGAATTTATTGACAAGATTGGTAAGAGAAGATTAATAACTGCATAATGATGTTTTAGGGATTACTGGTAAGAAAAAATTATAAATTTATTAATCATATTTATATGGTTTTTATGTAAATATTTTTGAGGGGTTTTATGGATTAACTATCATGACCCAACACACAGAAGTCAAACATATGACTACCCTTAACCCACCTATAATAGGCATGTGGCTCACAACCATTGTTGAGTAGGCATATACTATAAAATGGAGTTATTAGGAAAATGTTTCCATACATATACAAACATATACAATCCCAAAAAATGATGATATTTAATAAAAATAATACTAATGGATGCATTCATCTATGATCCCAAAAAAGAGTACGACAGAAATGTACTAAAAGTTGAAGATGAGGTAAAATTAAAGAAAAACTAAAAACTAGAAAGAGTAAAACCTACTCCTTGGGAGAGGACTAATTTAAAATGCAGGAACCCAAGAACAAAATCATTATTACATGGTAAACCTATGCTACACCAACTCCTTATCCTCCCAGGATGCAACCAAATTGAGCTATAATTTGCATAAGACATGACATGTTCCAGAAACCACATGTTGTCGTGAGTATAAAATTACAATGTAGAGAACCCAAAAACACTAAACACATGGAACAAATTATATTATTATCAATAAAAGAGATAAACTATTTACCAAAAACACCCAGATATATTGATGAAAGATTGATGGCACTAGGCGGCCAGAACCAACTTCCATCCAAATATTTTTCTGAAATAAACACTAGTTTTAGGGGGAACTCAATGACACTTTATATCACTAGATACACATGATGAATATTTATAGATCATTTACAACATCCCATGAAGATCACTAGTCTATGTCGACACTGGCACACAGATAGGGGGTCAGCTGGAAAACCATAAAAGGACTCCATGTAACCAATATGGATCTAGCCTCTATATAGGGGGTCATATAATAATGATATCATGAACCAAAATGATATGACCCAATATCTACTGGATTAACTCTATGTGCAGGGAGGTCACACTGATTACACAAACCGAACAGAAGGAACAAATATGATAGGGGTTCATACTATAGTCTTATAGAGGGAAACCACAACCCAATTTGCGACTTGACCTCTAGAGTGGATTTCAATCACTTTAAGTTAAAGAAATTTCACTTAGAATCTTCAATAATATAGAATAAGAGAACACACTCAACCCTGATTTTTCCATACTGTGAATATGAAGAGATACAAATACTCTTCAATGGTGTTTATGGAATGTACTAGGGGTACATATGGTGTAAAAATATCATTAGGTCTTCTGATGTGGTAAATACTCACACGACATGTAAATGTAAAGATACCAAGTCTGTAGAGATAACATTGATCCAGACTATGTGATGCTGGATACGTTAGTGTACATTTTCTGGCCCTTGTTCCATCCTCTATATAGGTGGTTATGTTCATGTACACTTAGCCATGTATGTGTCCAATAACACGATGTGCCTTTGTCAATTTACATTTTCTAGTGTCTATGTACATTATGATGTAATTACAGAGCTTTCGTAGATGGTTCAAATGCTATGTGATAGGCTCTAACACTTTATGATCATTAACCTCGTTCCAAAACCCTAGAAAACGTTTAGAGATCCCCAGATGGCTAGAAATATTGGAATACACATTGTCTTTCTTGGAATTTTCTAGACAATTGGGATCTCTTATGCATCATCCCCCACATCACCAGAGCAACTTCCAGCACAAAAATCTATAGATTAAGGGTCTTAAAAGATTCATATATCTATATATTATAGATGAGATTAGTGATACGTGATGACCCCCGATGTTATCGGCCTGCAGTCTCCCCCAACAGCTCAAAAACTTGATTCACAAACCCTAAATCTTCATTTCTTCTCTGATCCTTCAGCTTTTCTGCTCCTTCTCTTGCAATGGAGGCTTATGATATCATCCGGTAGATTCACACTTTTGAATCGACTCATCAGGGAAGTGATGAACTCCAGAAAACCGAAACCATGAATGGAAAAATCATATCATTTCTTAAAGTGCTTACAGGTAGGGATTCCTTGAAACCCCTGCGTTGAATTCGAAAAGAATAAAAAAATAGTTGATGGAAGCTAACATGTTGAAGCTGACCCAATATCAGTTCAACAACGCACACAAATTTGTATGTTCTCTGTGTTGGGCCGAATTTTATATTTAAATGGTGACTCCCCTTGGTCTTATGAAGATTTAAAAGTTATATTATCTGCTTGCTGGGATTTTTCTAGATGGAAATTGGTTCCACTAGGAAAAGGCTTCTTCCATGTAATTTTTTCTTCAATATATAATCTTTACATTGCCTGGAAAATGGGAAATCTCAATCTTAAACCATGATTTTTAAGGCTATCCAAATGGGATTTTGCCTTTATTCCTAATTCACAGAAGAAGAGCAATGCTCAGGTATGGGTTAGGTTCTTCTATTTAAATTGGTTTTTTTGGCACACTCAAATACTTAATGGCATTGTTTTTGTATAGTCACTCTACTGAAAATTGATCAATGAATGCTTAATGGTAACCTAGGTATATATTCTAGGGTGTTAATTGACATAAACCTAGAACATAAACTTGAAAAAACCCTGGTTTTCACTTCTCAAGACTATAGAACGTTGGTTAAATTTGAATATGAGTGACTTCCTAAATACTGTGAATTGTGAAAGATAGTGTGTCACTCAATAAATCAACGTTGTAGAGTGCATAACCATCCTAGACAACCTAATACCTCTGGGTGGAATGATGTCATGGGAAATAAAATACCAAAGATCAATTTGGCACCAAATCTGACCCACCCAAGAAAGTTGAAGAAGTATGGCTTGCAAAAAACAACCCCTTTGCTTTCCTTGACCATGACCAAAATAAATCATGGGAGGACCTTGCTGATGAATATTATATGGAAGCCCTACCTTAAAATATTAAGAATAAAATTGAAGAAGATGTCATTGACATCCACTCCCATCCAATGGATTCCACTGAATATAGAAATTCTTCATTTGACAACACTTATAGTTTCTATACAATTACATGTCCTTCATCGTCTGTCAGACCCATTACATATGCCACAAATGATGATATGAGCATCGGTAAAAGTCTCACTCACACACATGGAAAAGACAAGGCCCCTGAAATACAGTCACATACTGAAAATTCTATCAAACAAACAGTGGCATAACCTAATTATAAAGAAGCTTTACTGTCCTCCCCATTCCTAACACTATTAGACAGAAATATGATAAACCTAGTACCTCACAAACCACTACAGAGCAAGCTGAGTTAAAGAAGCAGATGATGGAATCTGCTGCTCCCATCCAAGAAACATTTCGAAAGTAGGACAACATTTACTTATCTACACAAACAGTTCTATCCAACACCATTTCTGCCCATCCAACTGATTCACAAACACAAAAATAGTCTGTGAAGCTTCCTACACAAAGGGACCTGTTTGTATTGTTAACATCCATTTACCATCAACTATTGTTACACAAAAAAGATTTATGAACCAGCATGCATAAAGGGATTTGTTGTTAAACAGTCTCCCTTTTCCAACAATCTGCCTTCTCAAACCTAGGATATAACTCCCAATGTTCCTACCCCCACACTACCCATGCAATCTTCTGCACATATCAAGCATGAAAATTCCCAAAAAGACCATGAATCTTGAATTTCTACCAGGTCTACGACCTCAGCCTCCAAAAAGAGAGGGGACAACCCCACCAAAAAAGTATAAATGAATATATTATTCTGGAATTTTCAAGGCATTGCCAACCTTGAAACTCTAAATGTTCTTAAATGATTTATCAGCACACACTCTCCTAAAATTATCTCCATTGTTGAAGCCAAAATCATCTTTACTTCTTGATCACATAAAATCCCTTATGGGTACTCATTAATTGGATCCTGTAATAATGGCACATATAATGAATATCTATGGCTCCTTGCTCGTTTATACTTAAAAAATGTTGCGTTAAATTCCTATTCTAGTCCAGCTATTACGTGCAATTTTATTTTTGATAACACACAGGATTCTTCTACATTTGTCTATGACAGTAATAGCTATCAAGCGAGGAGATAAATTTTGAAGGATATCTCACAAATAAATGAAAATATTAGACATCCATGGATTATCACAGGTGACTTCAATTCTATATTATCATCTAGTGAAAAACATGGTCCTACCCCTTCCTCTATTTACACTTGGGAATTTAAGTCCTGTATTGAACAGAAAAACCATACAGAGAATAATTTTTTACGTTCTAAATTTACATGGTATAGAAAACATTACAATGGAAGTGTTCCTAGAAAACTAGACAGAGCCTTCTCCAACTCACTTTCCCTTGAAAAATGGGATAACATATCTAGTATTAATTTGGAGAGAATTGCTTTCGATCATCAACTCATTCTCTTCTCTGTCTCTTTTCATAAGAGAATCAAAAGGGAACCGTTAAAATATAATAATTCTTGGTCCTCTAACCCTGAATGAATTAATGTTATTTAGAACACTTGGGAAAATATGTTGGGCCAAACCGACTCCTTTGCTTTCATGATGAAGCCTAAAATTTTAAAACAACCCCTCAAGTACTGGTGAAAAACAAAATATTCGGAAATAGATAACAACATCCATCTTCTGGAAGTTGAAATGAATCAAAATCAAATTTAAAATGCTTCATCAAGTTATGATCAAAACTCACAACATGAAATCAACATCTCTTTTATGCTCATTTGCTTACTCAATCTCAAAGATAATATTAAGAAACAAATTATTAAATCCCATTGGCACAATGATGGGGACAGAAACAACAATTTTTATAATGATCATCATAGGATCAGAAAATCCTATAGTCCCCTAGCCATCCTTAGAAAGGGAAATCAAATTATGGAAAATGAGGAAGACATAGCCAACTTTCATATCTCTCACTTCCAATATATCATCAACGAGGATAATATTGATAATGATTTAAGACATGATATCATCTCTTATCTTATTACTGAGGATGACAATTTTATTCTTAACAGCATAACATTAGACCATGAAATTAAAGACACAACTTTCAGCCTTAACCCAGATAGTGCTCCTGGACCTGAAAGTTTTAATAATGGATTCTATCAACAACATGGGGATATCATGCAGAAAGACTTTTGTTGTTTGGTGAAAACCTTATTCTCCAAAGGCATTCTTCCACACGGTATTAATTCTCAATTCATCATGCTTATTACCAATTTTGAAAATGATAATCAGATTTAAAACATCAGACCTATTTCTCTCATAAACTCTTTATTTAAAGTCATCACAAAACTGATCTCTAACAGAATGAACATGATCTGTAATAAAATACTATCATGTAATCAATGTCGCTTCATAAATGGAAAATCTATACAAGACTGAATTCTCCTTGCCACTGAAACCAAAAATCTTCTTAATAAAAAAAGTAGATGTGGAAATGTAGCTAATAATCTGGATATCACAAAAGCCTTTGATACCATTGATTGGAACTTTCTATACAATGTTCTTTCACACTTCGACATTAATAATATTTTTATAAATCGAATAAAGGTATTATTCAACTCGGTTCACATTTCCATTCTACTAAATGGTTCACCTAGTGGTTACTTTAAGTGCACCAAAGGTGTCAGGCAAGGGGAAATTCTCTTTGTGACTCTTTTTTCCATTACGAAAGACAATTTGAGTAGGCTTATATCCCTAGAAGATAATAAAAGATCCATTAAATCCATTGTAGCCTCTAGGAATGTAAATGCACTCACTCATCTCCTTTATGTAGATGACATTATTCTATTTACTCAGGGTGAAAAAAGGAATATTATTAATCTTAATGATATTATTTTACACTACTAAGAAACATCCGACTAACACAATAACTGGAATAAATCCTCCATCTTTTTTAGCAAAGTGTTCCCCATGGACAAGAAAACTTACATTTCTAATATTCTAGGAATCAAAGAGAGATATTTTTCCTTTACGTACCAAGGAGTTCTTATTTTCTAGGGTATTCCTAAGGCCAATCATTTGTCCCACATTGTGGATAATAACCTTCGTCACCTATCCTCTTGGAATGGTATGACCCTTTCTATGGCTGGAAGGATCTGTTTGGTCAAATCTACGATTGTTTCGAAACTAGTTTACTCAATGATGGTTTATAAATGGCCTAAAAGTATTTTATATCACATTAATACTGCTATTAAAATCTTTTTTTAGACTGGGAACATTTTAGAGAGAAATATTGTGACTATCCCATGGACCACTTGTTGCAAACCAGTTGAAAAAGGGGGGATTGGTATCAAGAACATTGCTAAATTAAATGAGGCTCTTCAAGACAGACTTAATTCGAGCATCATTCATAATACTTGTACCTCTATTGATTTCCTAAGGGACCTCTTCCTGGAAAAACTCAAAAGTAATTAATCTTTTTCTCTAAAATCATCTATATGGCCCCCCATCAAAAGATCATTCATCTCCATCATGACCAATTCTATATGGATAGCCAACAAGGAATCTAAACTAAAATTTTGGCTTGATAATTGGACTGGTGCTCCCTTGATTTCACTGTTAGAAAAAACTATGACCCTCTGAATCTCAATGATACCATTGAATATATTAATACTTCTTTAATCATTTCCCTTTCCTAACAATATAACCAAAATTGTAGACAATTATCACTATACTTCCACTAAGGATTTCATACTTTGGGAACCTACTAATAATGGGGTATTGAACTCCAAAAGTTTTTATAAACACTATTTCCATAATGTTGATAGCAACTACACCTAGGTTTCTAACATTATTAAACCCTGTATCAAACCTTGTATATTTACTCATATTGGGCGCATTGCTCATCATAAAATACCCACAAATAATTGTTTGCAAAAGCTGGAATTTCACTCTGTTCAAAATGTCGTATGAGCAATCAGCATAGGGAAGACATTAACCACATTTTTCTCCCATGTGATACTGCTTCTGCCCTTTGGCACTATATTCTAGACATGTTTGAGTGCAGGTGGATTTCTTTTGACAGCATTAACATGTTGATTCAAAGATTCACAGAGTGTTCTACCTCTATGAAAATCAAAAACCATTGGCTCACAACTATTGCAGAACTTCTTCACTTCATCTGGTATGGCAGAAATGATTTGATTTTTTGTACTAATTCATTAAAAATCAATATAGGTAAAATGAAAATTTTAATGGCCAATCGACATGCAGCTTCAATCCAAAAAGACACTTGCAGTTCTTCGGTCAGAGGCATTGAAACTCTCAGGCGTGTCGGGGTCAAGGGGAATTATCCTCATCCCCACTATACCATTGAATTTTTCTAGACCCCCTCCTCCAGGTTGGATTAAAATAAATGTGGATGGAGCTTCCAAAGGCAACCCAGGACCAGCAGGTTGTGGAGATATTTTTAGAAATCACATGAACCAAGTTCTTGGGTGTATCTATGGATCATGTGGCCTCTCTACATCTCTTGAAGGTGAGATGATATTCATTATACACACCATATCTTTTTCTAGAATGCACAATTGGAACAATATAAGGATTGAGAGTGATTCTACGACAATCTCCCAAGAAATCTGAAACGACACCACTCACCTTTCTTGGCCTCTCAATTCCCGAAGGAAAGATTTCTTGAACTCTATGGTTGGCCTCAACCTCATTTCCACACTTATTAATCAGAAAGCCAACTGTATATCTAATGCACTTGCCAATATTGGTGTTATCCATGAGTACTTTGGATGGCTGGCCTCCCCTCTAATCTCATCTCCATCTATGCTAAGGATGTATGTAAAAACCCCTACTTCAGACTCGTGTAATACTCTCTTTCTCTCCCCTCCTTCTTTTTATTAATAAAATTTCCTTTTACCTATAAAAATATATTAAGATATTTGTATAAAATAAACTAAGTAATCATATTTTCTCACTATCCATTGTCGTTCTATGTGTCTCCTTGAAGAAATGAAGAACAACTCATTCAGTCTCATTTTCCATTGATCTATCCATCATCACCATTGATTTTTTAAAGTTAAATTCCCTCACTTGTTGTACCTATAGTTTAGATTATTTACACAAAAATACAGTATTAAAAAAATTGTAAACGATATATTGGTTAAACCATTAACCAAAATAAAAACCAATGACGTTATAACAAGGAAATAATAGAGGAATCACTAATCCAAAAAACATGATGAATGAAACTGAACCATTTTTCAGTTGTCCTTGATTCATTTTCATATTAGTTGACAAAAGATGTTGGATAAATAAAATTAAAAAATAAAAATAAAATCTATACATTTAATTATAATGTTGATTTATGTATCAACAATGTTTTTGAAATTTACCTGTAATTGTTAAATCTTAAGAAACAAGTTTGAAATTAATAAAACAATCATCCTAACATGTGTTTGGATTCGTCATTCATGATGTTCTATTTTTTCTACATTTTTTATGATATTAACAAACTCTATTGGTGACATGTTCCATAATCTGATCCAGATTAGTCATCATTATCCCTGAATTCTATCTAATGTTCATCTAAATTTCTAGATATTGTGAATTAATAATTAATGAAATATTCTTACCATATACATAAATTAGAAATATGTCACTACATCAAAATAAACACAACAAATAAATAAATTATTTTGTTTTTTTACAGCCACCTTGTATTTTTTCACAAAAGGCCCACACAAAAAATGACTATGTCGATCATAAGTAGAAAAATGAATTCTAAACACAAATGTGCAGTCATATTTGTAATATAGTCATCCCTTTAGGAGGGATTAAACTTTTTAATGAAAATAAAATTCTTGTGAAATTTAATATATTAAATATATTCCAATAAATTATTCAGGAAACATAATCGCATATTTTCCAAACACAATTTCTTGAAAATATTCATAATAATATCCAAAATTTATACACAAAAAAATTATTCATTACCTTTTACCCACATTAGGGGTTATCAAGCATTAAATAGAAAAATATACTACAAAATATTAGGGTACTAGGCTCATATCTCGGTCAACCCCTCCCCGGTACTCCCCCTAATATTCCTTTTCAGATACTAGATACGAACAAGTGGAAGAAAATTCAAATGAATGATCCTCTCATTCCAGTCCTAAATTTCAACTTTGTACATTGAAAAGGTAGATATATCCTTGATCTCCAAATCACCCAAATCGATAAAGATAAATGATTCATTCACAAATATAGTTATCTAAGATAGGTTAAAAATGTTTTTTACCCCTTCAAAATGCAGTTGTTTATATAAGAGGTACATTAGTGGGAAAAAAATACCATAAGTCAAATAGGAAATATAACCCAATGTACTATAACAAATTTTTGGAAACAGGAAAAATAGGGCTTGTCTATATGGACACAGCTCACCAATTCCATATATCAATAGTTTGAATCACCTTTAATAGATCCTTTTCCCCAGTTTGATCCTAAAATTATATAATCTATTATATCATGAAGGCACATATAGGGTGTGAACCAATGCCCAATAGTATTTCACCCAATGATTCTATAACATGCTAAGAATATCAAATTATCCATGAAAGTGATTTCAATTATCAATTACAATGGTTTGGAATTTGAAAATAATATTCAACACAATCATGCTTTACAGTTCAAATATTAAATTATATTTTAAATTCGTACATCAAATTTCAAATTATCAAAATACATCTCAGATGATTGAATTACCATTAAACAAAGGTACGTTATAGAAATAGAACAATTGAAAAATTTAATAAATAAAAACATTTATATAAAAATATTTTATATAAGTCAAAATGAATGTAAAATAGTATAAAACAATGACACATATACATTAGAAATGAGAAAAAGGGAGAAAAATTTCTTTATTCCTAATTATGTACGATAGTTCCAGGATATAGGGACAGAACACTATTACATGAAAAAATATGTACACATGCCCCTTTAGGACTAATTCCGTTGAGTACTCACTATCACTTCCTAATGCAAGTGATGTGATTATATGAGGTTTTAAAAAGTTGTAAGTCATAATGATCCACCGAAAATAACTCACTATCTACGTATTTTTTTAATGTGTGTTAGTAAAAGAAAATTATGGGGTTTATATATTATGTCTGTATTGAAATTTAATTAGATCTCATTCTCCATTTAAAAAATTCATATATTTTCTTTAAAACACATACTAGATTTTTTATAAAAATCATGTCTTATCACCATGTATAGACACCATGTTTTCTACCAAAAACCATTTATGCCATTTTATACAAATACATATTTGAATCTAAGTATTAAATACAACAAACCAATTTCAAAGTAAAATTGATCGATTAAATTTCCACAAAAAAATAATCTATTTCATAACAATGTCAAAATCAATGGAATATCGGTTTTTTAAAAAAAAATACAAAAAAAACATTTCCTCAAAAAAAAATTGTCAATTAAATTGAAATAATTTCAATCAAACATTAAAATTAATGTCATAAATTTAAATCTATCAATGTTCCATAAACACAAATAAATTCAATGAAAATGGGGCTTTTAAATTTCACACCAAACCCCCATTTGTCATTATAACCAAAATTCAATGGAATTAGGTATTTCTAAGAAATTATTTAAAATACATTTAATAATAAAAAATATATTTCATTTAATACTATGATTTATATTTTAAAAAATACATTTAGGGTTAATGAAAATTCAGCATCGTACTGGACTAACATAACTTAGGGTCAATGGATCTCAAATCCCAATGGTGTAAATAGAAAGAACAATGGGGAATAACGACCACATGGTTATATAAAATAATCCCATATTTGGGAATTAAATATTGGGAATTAAATCCTCAAATATATATGGAGATTCATGGAACCTTAGATAAAAGAAGAAAAATCATGGCAGAATATGAAGTGAAAAATCAAACCTACATATTGATGATTGACGTCATTCTTCATGTTCTGAACCCCATCCTTGATGGATTATAGAAACACAAAATTATTCTTGGGAGATCCAATGAGCGGAGAAACTAGTAAATCATGAACAAGTTATGCACCTATTATAAATTGGTGAATTAGTTTCTATAGATTGGGTTCACATTTTATTAAATCATGCACAAGCAATGTGAATCCCAAAATCCAATTTTAAGAAAAATTTGTAGAAAGGCACATGGTTTGGAAAACCTTGAAAAAATCACGAAGTCGCACAAAAACATCCAAAATTGTTAAAATATCACATAATGAAAACCCAAACAATACCCATAAAAATAATGTTCAAATGGACGGATTTATGAATACAAAGTTACACCCTCCCCGACATAGAATCATTCTTTCTTTTGCAATCTTATGTTAAAGATTCCATTTCAAAAATATGAGGCCACTATTCACTCATCAGTATGCCCCTCTATCATGTATCATCAATATCCAATGTGTGCTACTGGGGAACATGAACCAAATGTATCATCTTCCCAAAATGTAACTTGATTTTAGAATCAACTATCCTAACATGATATTCAGTCATGGATAAATCAAGTTCAACTTCAATATCACTCTATATCATATTATTATATAGATAAGATAGATACTTTCTCAATCTTGATACTTGAAACATGTTGTGGATCGATAGGAGATTTGGTGGTAGTGATAAATGTTAAGAAACATTCTCCACCATGTCCACAACTTAAAAAGGTGAAACAAAATGAGCATCAAGCTTCCCTTTCCTCCCAAACCGTCGATGACCCAATTAGGGTAAAACCATAAATAAAACATGGTCAACAACATATAATTACAAAGGTGAATATTTAATATTAGCATAAGACTTATATTTGCATTGTTCCATCAACATTATATTATGAATATAGGGAATCATTTATTTCTTCTCATTGAACAAGATTGGTCCATCCAAGTAACATTAATAAATCATTGGCCAACACAAAAAAGTCATACAAGGATAAATGTACTAGGACTTAAAATGAGACATTATGTTCATGGTATCATAAATGTTTTTATAAAAAAACTCAACAATATCAAAATGATCATCCCATGATCCACAAATGTTGAGAACACAATTGTGAATCATATTATCAAGAATCTGTATATCTCTTTATAACACTCCATCCAAACAAGGATGGAATTCCATACTCAAATAGATGTGAGATCAAAGTTCCTCCTGAAGGCCTCAAAAAATAATGAGAATATTACGGAATATTCAAATGATAGACTATAACAAATGGAACTCAATGAAAATGAAAAATCAATTCCATATAGAGGTTTCCCAACTCCTATACTTTTGTTGTATCATGAATGCGGATAATATGATCTGATATCATCAGCCTATCAATCACAAAACATATTCCATTCATCTACCATTGGGATTGTGGAAACCCAAACCCAATGTCTATACATATATAATCCCAAAACTACATGGGGATTGTATGTGGCTGAATAAAAAAAGAAGGATTCTATTACTCAGTCTTCAACAGTGGGAATTTATAGAAACGTGAGATAATCTTAGCATTGTCTCTCTCAAACCATGAAAAAAACTAACACATCATTTCATAGAATGCCATTGTGGTTCAATATCCACTAAAATCTAGAAAATAAGGAAACCAACCTTAATGAATTTCCTTACTAGAGATAGTACCACAAAATGTTTTCGAAAGCATAGAATTCCCTATTTGAAGAAAGAGATATCATTAATTGTCTCAGTACTATAAAGAGACTCTCTATTTATATAGAGCCCAACATAAAGATGTTGTTCCAGAAGAATCAACATGAGAAGATAAAATATAAACTAAATATCGGCTATCAAAAACTTGTTTCATGATTCATGGACTGAAATATATAACATTTCAATAATAACTGTCATGTTCTACTGTTCCAATGATTATTTTAATTCCTTGGTTTGATGTTTCTTGCTCAATGAATCTAAAAAGTCATTTTCATTCCCTATTGAATAGGTGATTTTGATATTGAATTACTGTAGTTATTCCACCAAATTCCTTTAGCGATGATAAAAATTCTTTTGAGAGTTGATATAACTCATGATCTATTGGCTATAAAATATGGAAAACTGAGTCCATTAAGGTAATTACATCAAATCATATGTGAATTTATCACAAATTCATGTACTATGTATTATTTCATTAATTTATACTCACGTGGACAATTATAAATAGATCTATATCC
This sequence comes from Viscum album, assembly GCA_963277665.1. NCBI lineage: Eukaryota > Viridiplantae > Streptophyta > Magnoliopsida > Santalales > Viscaceae > Viscum > Viscum album. Next base: position 45,767,892 of record OY728121.1, read on the forward strand.
ATCAACATGATCTCCTACATAAGAACGCAACACAATCCAGTACCTGAGGCATTGAAAAAGACAACATATCCTAGAATGACCTCTAGAAGAGAATGCATTGGGGATGTAGTTAAATAAAAATTCTACTCTATAAGGGAAAATTGACATTTATCATCCAATGAAAACATTACTCCCTTATGAGTTAGTGTAGTCATCAGAGAATCCATCATCGAGAATTGATTCTTGTACCATTAATAAGAGACAGCTAATCCCAAGAATCATTAAAACTCAAAGATATATTCTAGTTCCTATCATGAAATAATATTCGTCACCTTCTCAGGATCAACATATATTCTTTTTTCCGATACCATGTCTCCCAATAAACAACATCCCAAATGAAGAAATCAAATTACAAAATCTATGAATATAGATAGTGATTTTTCAATAAACTCATAACCATTCTTATATGATACCCATTATCCTCTTATGACCATTAGTAATTGAGGGTTTCATAAAAAAATACTATAACAAAGGTATAATGTTACTCCAGAAAAACCATTTTCACAAATCCATTTAAAATTCTAGGGCATCGGTTAGGTCAACGGGCATCATCAACAAAATACGTCATTAACATCACATGATGTTTCCTTTTTTTATGTTCTAGATATGTGTTCAATACAGTAGAAATGTTAAAATCCCTAGACTTTTATCAGTGTTAATAAATCCTAGATATAGGTGTCCTTTATATTGATTCAAAATCACAGAAAAATGGGACATTTATTAGTGCTTCAAAAAGCACTGATAATGAAAATATTTATCAACACATTAATATAGTGCTCTAAATAATATTATCAGTTATTATAAAACTGTTGACAAATGGGTTTTTATCAACACTTATAGAAGAACTAATAAAGTATACATTTATCCATAGTTATTAAATCATTAATAAAAAACATTTTACCAAAACATATAAATGTTCTCATAATGTAGACATTTATCAATGCTTTAAAAAGTGTTGATAAATGTTGACATTACCATTACCTTCAAAAACAATTAGAAAGGGTTATTATGCAGTGTGTTATAACAACACAAAGTATAACCACTACAATGTGTTGTAACATCACACCACAATAGTATAATCAATCAAGATATCAACTAAAACCTGTACCAAAATAGTATTATAATGAAATGAAAATTTTAATACAAATACTAGACGAATAATATTAAAATAATGTCAAAATTTTGATTAAATAATTTCACAATGAAAAATTATTACATAAATTTAAAAAAACCAATGTTCTATTATTTTTTTGTACAGACTAGAGTAATATTATTAATGATCTAGCCACTCCTGCTCGATCAAATGAATACACCTATAAATGAAAACAATTCTTATGTTATTAATAATATAAATTAATAAAATAAAATAAAAAGATAATTTTTTAATCATTAATGACATTATTTAATAAAAATACGCATAAGAAGTCATATCGGTCACACCATGCATATGATTAAGGAGATGATGATTCAAAAAAGCCTCAAATTACTTGTAGATCAATTTGTAATTTATCAAAACAATTTAAATGTTTTTCTCAGTTTTTAGTATGTTAGTTGTTTTTCATACTAAAATTTCATTTTAAACTGAAAACACACACTATTGACTCCTTCTGATCACATTGTGTATTTTTTTTCTATGGAATAGATTCCTACACATAAAAAATGACATATAAATTATTTTCCTAAATAATAACAAATATCTATGCATGTTTGATGTATTTTCAGTGAGTGACACATTTTTGAATGGAAATCTCGATTTTAAATTGATAGCGGACAATTTGTGTCATGATGATAACATCATGTATCTTATTGAGGCATGAATTATTCTAAACAGTTAAAATGACTTATCTATCAATTTGGTAATGTATCATAACAATAAGAATGTATTTTCTCTGCTTTTAGTAGTATAATGGTCCATTTTACTAAAATTGATTACAAATTTAAATAAAAATAAGCACTTTGACTCATACCTGTCACACAATTTGTCAGATTGAAATTTATATACTTCCTACATGTCCCAAATTACATAATGATAATTTTACAAACGTATAAAAACAATACAATTGTGTTTATTTGTTTTTTAGTACGTGACACATCTTTTTTTTATTAAAATGATATTTTAAAATAGAAACATGCACTTTGACTCATACTGATAACATTTTTATATAAGATTGAGGTGATTATAATTTTTACACATAAAAACCGACCTATGGATTGTTTTCCTAATGTATTTATGTAAATTGAACGCATTTTCCATACTTTTTGTAAATCAGTTGGCCCTTTTTTAGAAATTGTTGTCAATTTAAAATATCAACAAGCACTTTGAGTCACATCGATCACACTATGTATCAGTAAGAGGTGTAGATGATTCAAGAATGTCTCAAATAACTTAAGGATAATTTTATTAATTAATCAAAATATTATGACTGTCTCTTTTTAGTTATGAGTCTGTCAATTTGTTTTTTTACTAAAATTGATGGAAATTTAAATAAAGATATGCCCTTGGATTAATAATGGTCACACCATGAATGAAATAGAGGTGCGGAAAATTATAACACAACTCAAATTACCTGTGGATAATTTTACTAAAATATCAAAAAAAAATATGTCTTTTTTTAAGTATTTCATTTTTATTTGTCACTAAAATGTCATTTTAATATTGAAATAGGCACTTTGACTCATACTGATCAGATTGTGTATCTGATTCTGGTGCAGTTAATTCCGACACATCACAAATTACATATGGATCATTAGATTATTATATTTGATCAATTTGAAAGTGGTTTATTGGATTTGAGTTGGTCAGGTGGGATTTATACTAAAATAGATGTAAATATTAAATAAAAAATTTCATTTGGAGTCATATGGATCACATAGTGCATCAGATTGAGGTGTGGCTGATTCATTAATCTCTCAAAAACCATATATATCATTTTACTAATGTTTCAAAATATTTAAAATGTGTTTGATATATTGTGATTAGGTCAGTTTGTTTTTTTACTAAAATTTATCTCATTATTATACAAAGACTCACATAAATTCATTCCGGTCAATCTATGCATCAGATTGATGTGTGGATGATTCTTACACGTTTCAAATTTGTTATAAATTTTTTAAATAATCAATAAAAACAATAAGAATGTGTATTTTAGGTTTTGATAGTTTCACTCATCATTAAAAAAAATCATTTTATCCTGGAAACAAGCACAATCAATTATATAGGTCACATCGTGTATCTTTTTTTATGTGAGACAAGTTCCTACATGTAATAAATTATTTAAGAATCGATATCCAAAATTATGAAGAAATGTGTGCACATTATATCTATTTTCAGTGATTGACACATTTCAATGTCAAATGTTGATTCTAAACTGATAACAGACACATTGAATTTTTTGTATTTTCTACTAAAATTAATTTCATATTTAAATATTAATAAGTACAAGTTATTTGAATGGTTGCATCATGTTTCTGATTGTGGTTTGACTAATTCCTATATGTCCTCAAGACTTAAAAAAAATTCTAACATTCAATGTCACGAGAATTTACGTTAACGTTTTTAACGAAATATCAACACTGCAACTGTATCTTCGATCAAACCACATTAACTCAATAAAATAAACCTATATAATAATAAAATTTTTATGTGATTAATAGTAAAAATAAAAAAATATAACATAAATATGACACAATGAATTAATTCAAAGGATAATGATTTTATTATGAAAATATAAAAATTAAAACTGTAATTTTGTAATGGTAGTAGGATTTTACTTCCTAAAAAATAATTTGATGTGACTGGAAAAAATATATAAATTTTTATGCAAAATGTGTGATTTTTTTAGGTAGAATTAAAATGTCGATGTTTTCATGTAGAAAGACATGAAATTTTTATAGAGCATCCCCAACACAAGAAAATGAATCCAATTGTACAATAAAACCATTATTATATGAACAATAATAATGAAAATATATTAAACATAAATATGAAACATTACATTAATTTTATAGAAAAATAATTTACTACACAGACATGTAGATTAACTCAGTAATTGGAAAGAGGTTGTGGTGTTTCTCTTAATGCAAAGGAAGATGAGAGGACATGAATAAAATCGATTAATGCAACAAAAAAGGGTGAAAAGGATTTTTGGGAGAAGATGTATGGGGATGTTTTGGTGTATAAAGGACTAAAAGATGGACCAAGCACCCGATCTCCACAAAATAATCTAACTGTATTTGGAAAAATATAGTATGTGAGTAATAATAAAAAGAAATAAAATACACTTAAATATAAACAATAAATTAATTCCATGGAAAATAATGATTCTATGAAAATGCCAATATTTCCTATAAAATTGAGTAGAGGAAGAATTGTTTCTCATCCAACAATGTAAGTGGAGTGAACATGAAAGAATGCGATAAATGAAATATTTTATGTGGGAAATGTTTTTTAGTGTGAATATGTGTTATGATGTTTTAGTAAAGAAAGGTATGAAAGGTGGAATGAGAACCCTAAATCAAAAGAAGAACAACCCACAAATATAAGAAAAACATTTTTATTCATGTAATACTAAAAATAAATAATATAATCATAAAAATGAAATAATACATTATTTCTAGGGATAATGATTTTACTATACAAACATCATGATTACATCTATGATTGAGAAAAGGTACCATCATTACCTTTCTTGCAAAGTCATGACACATGGTGGAATGAACATATCAAATTCACATAATATGACTACAATCTCCTTTACTCATGCTAGGAAACATCACCAGTATACAACATTTTTTCATATTATTATTAAAATAAGAAGAGCATGTTTAATATGTGTCATACATTTAGAGTCTGAATACAATGGAATTTATCTAACATTAAATATGGTATCAAAACATTATAATTATTTTATTTTAGTCCTTTTAACATCAAATTTTTATTTGAAAAGGAATTTTTGATATTTTATGAATTCCATTGTGGATCTTTTACTCTGGTAAGGAAAAAAGATAAATTGAAATTTTGACTAAATAACATATTTTTTCACTAAAATCTCATTTTAAAATGGAAATAAACATTTTTACCTATTTTGATTGCATCATGTATCAAATCAATACGAGACTGATTAATATGCATTATATAAGACATAAGAATCTTTTTCCTAAATTATCACGAATATACAAGAACATTTTCATTTTTTTCAATGTGTGATTTTTTTAACTTAACTATGAATTTTAAACTAATAAGGGACACATTGAGTCATTGTGGTAAAACCATGCATCAAATTACTGTGTGGATGATTTCTACAGGTCTGAAATGATAGATGAATCTGTTCGCAAGTTGTGAATGAACATCACGACTCCATAAAAATATTTTGAAATCATGTAAATCATATTTTTTAAAATAAAATAAAACCTATTGTGATAAATTTGTTATTAAAGAAATATTTAAACAATTCTCAACATTTTATTTTATAATGTATTTATCATATACTTATGCATAAATTGGTGGAAAAAAAGAATGTAATTAATCATTAAATATCCATCCGCATAAATACATTGTAACGTATACTCCTAATATGAAATCACACATTAGAAACTTAATTCCCTTATGATGTGCAACACTGTAATTGGGTATTCTGATTCATTGTTCTTCACACTCTACATTTCATTAATTCCCATCACTCAATAATTTTTGTGGTTCTATGGAGATTTACTCGATAATTATTTTGTGGAAATGGATTCGTCATGATAGTTGTTGGGAGTTAATTGATTTTAAAATTAAACAATGAGGAGAGAGAAAATATTAATGGAGGGATTTTCTCAACATTAATGGAGGATTTTCTCCCATAATTAATGAAGAGTTAATTCCAATATTAATTGGTGGAATTAATGATGGAATAACGAATGTTTACCGCATTAATGGAGATATGGGCTGGGTGTCTATATAGGAAGATGCGGTAACATGTTTTGGAATGTGGGTTGGCAACGATGTAGCCACCAAGAGAGAGCGACAAAGGGGTTGCCGTGTTTGCGGTAACCGATACGAAGCGAAGATGGTGCGAATGAAGAATAGGTGATGATGCCGACGATGATGGCGTGTCAACGAAGACGATGATCGAAGACGCCGACGATGACGGTGCCATGTATTGAAAGTCCTCTTGGTTGTGGAGATCAAGCGGCGTGTCCCGGTTGCGATGATCGGTGGTACAGACAAAAATGGTATGTTCATGGTGTCGGTGGGGTTGCCACGTTTGCGGTAACCGATACGAAGCGAAGATGGTGCGAATGAAGAAGAGGTGATGACGCCGACGATGATGGCGTGTCAATGACGACGATGATTGAAGACGCCGACGATGACGGTGCCATGTATCGAAAGTCCTCTTGGTTGTGGAGATCAAGCGGCGTGTCCCGGTTGCGATGATCGGCGGTACGGACAAAAATGGTATGTTCATGGTGTCAGTGTTGTGTTGTAAAAAAGGCCTTCGGGTGTGATGTGTAAAAGGCCATCGGGTGTGATGTTTAAAATTCCTTCGGGTGAAAAAAATGGTGTGTTCTTCACACTCTACATTTCATTATTTCCCATCACTCAATAATTTTTGTGGTTGTATGGAGATTTACTCGATAATTATTTTGTGGAAATGGATTCTTCATGATAGTAACTATTATGAATTATGTAATTCTCTCAAATGGGAGTCATTCTATCTTAGAATGAACACAATTATGTGAAATTGTCATCCTCATCAGATCATCTCCGGAAAATTTATAATTTCATTTTGTTTTTTGACACAAATACACCATCGTTTGCGAATATTGAACAATGATTCTTTGAAATACTATAATTATTTGTCATACATGATGTTATTAATTATCAGAGTAGTTTCAGAAACAAAAAATATATGGGGATGCGTCTTAAGGAAACATAATGTAATAATAAGTTTTAAGGAGATAAAACCGATGTAGAATAGAATTTTATATCACTATGTTATTAAAATGTTTAAAAGCCTCTTATTTGTTATAATTAAACCATTGGAACTAGTAATTATCTCGACACCTCCATATACACCAAATCATTCGTGATACATGCTTTACATAACCATTGAAATGTTAGAGTAAAAGGATGGAAATAAATTGAGAGGGTGGAGATTGAAGTATCAAAATAAATAAATGTTGAGATGCATAGCTTGGCGTTCTTGGGTTATACTATATAATTTCCATGGATGAGTGTATGTTAACAAAATTTATTTTTATAATTTTATTCTGAGGTAGATTTAAGGATGAATTACCTTAATTTTTTTCTTTAAATTTATCTATTCGGATCTGAATAAATATTTAATAAAATAATTCATTGAGGATTTTTTTTAAAATTTTATTTTTTGAGAAAACATGGATTTTAATATTAAATATTTTATTTAAAATATAAAATGGTTCAATATTATTTGATAAAGTGGTTAATGTTTGTTTGTAAATCAATCACACTTACCTAGATTGATAATTATTCTGGATGGGGTTCACACCATCCATCATAAAAATTTGTAAAGTGGATGTCACATTAAATGGATACCAGTGTTGTCAAAGGTGCATAGTGCAACAAGGCGGAAAGGCAGCTTCTAGATGTGGCACATGGCCCAGCAAGAGGAACTAATAAGGAACATGCACATATATATATATATATATATGTTTGTGTGTGTGTTTATTATTATTATTATATAGATAAATATATTGACATAATCATTTTATTTTTGCATAATAGTTATATTTTTATACTTATTATTAATATATATATATAGATGAATTTTTATTTTGTTTTTTCCATTTTATTTAATGAATCTTCAGTTTTGAAAGGAAATTTTTATATCTATAGTGGATGTCACACAATGTTTATCTCTAGTGGGCGAATGTGATGGTGGGAGAAAATCGGTATGTGGCATGGGTGTTCATCAGTGGGGGTGGCGTGGAAGGGGTTTTCATATAGCAATGATTTCTATGACTACCTATACCATATATATCCATCCATTATACCAACATTGATCGCTTGTACACTACCAATTATTTCTTCAATTTATTATATCCATGATTTCGCCCACAACGTCGCACCTTTATCGCTCTTAGAACTACGAAGTTTCTACAGTTTCCATGTGAGGAGTGCACCTTTGGCAGGCATTGATGATGTTGCATTGCCTCACATTGTGGGGAGGCGATCTTGGTGTGCCTTGCCTCACCTCCTACCTTTGAAAACATTTCTCAATACATAGATAAATAATGTATATCTGCACAAATATTATATATATATATATACATGTCATATATATATATATATATATTAAAATTATACGAATATAATTATTTATATATATATGATATTTATTATATTTAAATTTATTTAAATATCAAATTTGTTATTCAATTGTTTTATATATATATTAGTATTTTTTATAATGAAACTGATAAATACTATTAATAATAATTTATAAATTTTATAATTACAAAAATTAATTATTCTAGTTAAATATTCATAAAATATAATGATTTTAATTTTGGAAATATTAATTATTTATAAAAAATACATATATAGTTATATACACTTATTATTTTGAATGTGACAAGAGTTAACAAAATTTTTTAGTTTTTGAATTATAAATATATTACACTTAATTTAATGTATATGTGGACAAAAATTTAATAGACTCAAAATGATGAATGCCGATAAATAATTTCTAATATATAGTATTTGATAACATCAATTCTATTTTATAGAACATATGATATTCAAATTTAAAGATTCAATGAAGGCCATCTAATATGCATTGACCCATGCATGAGATTCTAGGGAGGTCCATAATGAACATGTCATAATGAAATAACAAAAATTAATAAGATATATCAGAAACAATAGTTAAAAACACAACAACCATATAAATTTCTATCCCATACACATTTATACACATATATATTTAAATTATAAATTTAAAAAATTAATTACCTTATATTAATCACATAATATAATATTTTTTAGCCACTTCACAACATCATCAAACAGATAATTGTGTTTTTAAATCAGTATTCTTGTTCATTTAATTGTTTTGAATTAAAAATCTACACTCTTCATATATTTTAATAAATATTTATTTATCTGTATATCATTAGACAAAAGTTGATACAATAATATTTCAATAGAATTATAAAATCATTCATGTAGAGAAAGCTATGGTATAGACATAGATAGCGATGTAAATTGATTGAGGACAAAAATTTAAAAAAAACCAAAACCGGATATCCAATATAGTAGTCATAAAAACAATTGATCATAAAGAAAATCAAAATAGTAAACCACAACTGCAGTATAGATACATATCACATATTTGAAAATATGAATCCCTTGGTTCCATACCTCATAATTTCAAATATAAGAAGTAAAATGGATGCTACAAAGGAAAACACATGCATGCCTTGCTTGGTTGATGAAAATCCAAGACCCACAAATCCAGATCTTTATGGTTTCATTTGAAACCCAAAAAACAACCAATCGACTGATGCCAGATAATATTTGAGCAACTAAAGGTTGTGGGTTTGAGTGATTCATTCATCGATTCAGTATGGACAAGCAAAATCTATTGGATGATTCTACAAAAATATTATGATATGGCGACGATTTCGCAACATGATAGGTTTTTTTAATTAGCTTGGGTCACTTTTATTAGTGCTTATTATTTTTCACTAAGAAAATGAATATTTATCATGTCATTTTTTAGCACTGATAAATTAAGGACATTATCAGGTGCTAAAAAACTGATATAGCCACATTTTTACCAGTGCTAAAAAAAGAACTAAAAATGTTATCTTATATTAGAGCTAATTATATACGCATTGTTAAAATAATTATCATTATAACTATAAATAAAAAATGTATAAATATATATATAATTTATCAATATATATATATATTAAAATAGATAATATGTTGCATGTTTGAATATATTTATTATAAATTTTTAATAATTTTGATATATTAATAGTGACATATATTTGTATAAATATATTTTTAAAAATTATTTTTATATCATTATATATATACATAATAAATTTATATAAATATAAATATTGTATACATATTCATTATTTATGTAAATATATTATAAATTTAATAATTATTTAAATATAGATAATTATTTATCAATAATTATATAAATACATGTAAAAAATATTTATTTAGATATAATTATGAATATATATTTTTACTAATATAGTATGTATTTTTATATATATTTTTATATATAAATAATTTTTTATAAAAAAAATTATGAAATTTTTTTATCATTCTTATAGAATATCTCATTATAGGTTCATGCGTGTTAAAAATTAGTGAAATTGAATAAATTAAAAATCTGTACACAATAATAATACTAACAAATGGTAGGTTTTTTTTCTACACAATTTATATAAAAATGAAATAATTAGGTATATGTGAAATCAACATAATAAACATATGATCTATATAAAATTGAAAAATCAAATGAATTTCAATTATATGTCCACTTTTCTATTAAATTATTTATTATTTTAAAATAATATTAATTTGTAATTATTTTGCATTATTCACTAAATATAGAACATAAATAATTTTTAATACATAAATAATATTTATACACATTAATATATATCAATATATTTAATATATAGAATTTATTACAATTATCAATAAACATATAATCCATAAAATGATTAATATTTTTTCAATTTACTTATTTTTTTTCTTAATTTCATTAGTTTTTATTTTACTAATCGATATATTTTATACATACTATTTATTATTATTCGTTATTTATATATAAAATAATCATCTTATTCATTTTTATTAATATATATTTATTTAATAAAACATGTTATATTTTTTTAATTGCCTATTTTTTTAATTTTTTTAGTTATTTAATTATTCCATTTTCTTATTTGGAACATTATCAGTGCCAAAAAAAGTGATGATAGAGAACTACATTATGAGAACCACAAATGCGTGGGTCTATAAAAGGTTCCATTTACCAATTCTAAAAATAAAGCAATGATAAAGGGTACACATTATTTGTGCAGAAAATAAAGTGCTGATAAACCCTACCCTTGACCAGTGTTAATAAAATTCTGATGATTGGTTAGTTTTAACATAATATTCTTTTAGCAATGATAATTATTCCATTTATCTGTGCTTTATTTGTAGCGCTGCTAAATACATGTTCTCTTTACTACAGTTTTTTAATAGTTTCCTATATAATGTCATCATAATGATTGTAATTGTTTTAATGGGATGGTTTTTTAATGTTTGAATCCTTTATCGTCAACTCATGTAACCTGATCGAAGTTCTACCTTCGAGAACCAAATTTATAATTTCAACTCATCAAACATATAATAAATCTATGGGAAAAAATATTTCTTCCTTATCGTCGACTATTTATGTTTTCGATAACCAACACGCAGTCGAAGTGAACCATCATATTTCTAATTAAAAAGATATAGCACCGCCCAATGAGACATGCACATGAATTTAATACCTTACTCATGAATTTCATCCAAATTGGACACAAACACTTTAATTTCAATCAGTTACATTTGAAAAGGGAAAAAGAAACTATTTAAGTACTACACAGTAAAAAAATAGATAAATAAACCTCCCTTACCATTGAAAAAAATGATATAACTGGAAGACATATTAATGTACTCAATGATGAATAGATGGATATCACCAGAAAAACATTTCCACTCCATATCAAAATAAATTATAGATATCACTTTCAACTAAGTTGGATACGATGATAAGATTCTACTGGATCATGGAACCCATTCTCCTTCGATGACACGTCACACAACAATAGGTGTAGTGACAGTGACCTGTCAATGATAATAATCTATAGAGTATTTCATTGCGATGATTCAATCCATCGATAAACTGACATAATGATATTTCATGTTGATAATGAGAAATGACAAAAAATTCTCAATATCTATTTGAAATAAATAAAAATCAGGGCAAGGGAAACCCTTATCTCCCATTGATCCAATGGGTTTATTAATATTTATTTTAAAAGATAAAATATCCATAGAATGATTTCAATGATAAAAAATACATGTTGAAATAAATAAATGTGATCCACCTATATCAAATAGAGTTGTCACTAATGAAGATGTTATAGTGACGATACCTATCGCTATAATTAGATAAGTATCCACATCCTCTAGAGACTCATCATGAATATGAAGAATCATCGTTTAGGATGCCTCTGGATGGAACCCTTTTGTACCTGAAGCATCAGATTGTGCCATAATTTTAGAAGGTGAATATGATCTTGTGCTACTATGGAAATTAGAATAAACATGGAATAACCTCTACAAGTGATTTGAGCATATGAAAAATCCACAATTCTTGGGTGGTGTTGTGATAAACCACATTCAATATCATGAATTACCACAATGGTAGTATCTTATATGACCTCTTCTAGGTACTGAAGGTGTTTTAGAAAATAACATCCTTCATGAACCACCATGATATACATCATGATTCTATGTTACGCTAGATTGATACACATTACCTCAAGGAGATAAATAAATTCTTGAAAGCATTGAATTACCAGCCAGGTCCATCTCGAACATTACTACATTATCGTGTACATCAGCATGTGAAAGAAATATTAGCATGAAATATTGAGATTTACTATCAAGATAAACTCACAAATCGAACCATTTTCCATTCATCTTCTCATTAATAATATCATAGGTGAGAAAAACACAATCATAGTAAAAAAATTTCATACACTTTCATGGTCATATTTCCCAGCTCCGGTTTGAAGAACATAGTGGACATGTCTAATAGCATTAACTCTGGGTAGAGTAGGTCAGTGAAATGAACCTTCATGAATTTATACACTAATCCCCCAAACATATTCATCATGACCATCTTGTTGCACTATCTCCTTCATCTTCTCTGCAGTATGAAAGTTTCACACTTCACATTAATATCTTCGTGGTTCTCCAAAACCCAAAAAAAATTTCCATTCTCCTTAACCCATCATATTCATCTAAATGGTATTTTGAGACCCAGAAAATATCTGGATTCTAGTGAGAGTACTCTTGGGAACTAATCATGATACCATCTATATGAGGATTAGAAGCTAGAGACTAAAAGTGAATTCCCTCCCCTTCCCTATATAAACCCACTCAATATCCCATTCATATTCACAAAAACCATACTGAGATTGACCAGTCTCATCACTAATCATTATAGAATCCTCCCAAGGAACCCCATGCTCCCAAAAATCCACACTCAACACTCACTCAATCGATTGGGATCACACTTCCATATAATGGATTTCATCCTTTCTCATTTTTTTCAAAATTTAAATATTTAATTATAAACATTTATTTTTAATTAAGAATTTTGGGGTATTATTTTTCACTTCCCCTATAAGTCCCTCTATATTTTAGAATGGCGAGAGACCCATTTATCTGTCAAAAATTCCATCCACATACACTTATAACCATGCAAAAATTTCGTGAAGGATTTCTCTCTCTCCTCATTTAAATTAATGAAATTATTTTATATAATAAATATATGTCCCATTAAATATTTTGGGACATGTATCAATATGACCCCCTTACTGTTAATTTCATATATATTTTATGAGATACCCATTTCTTTCTCATCAAACATTTTTATGAAATCTTATGTCACATCATTATGCTGTAATAAATGGGGAACTCATTTCATCCCATGGATATAACTCATCCCCTATGATAATTTGTGGATTGATCATCCCGACGAAACTCATCATACTCTCTCTCATGGAATTCAATGCAACTATTGCTATGGATTGAATTTCCTTATATTTACCCAACATAAATTTCCTTGAGAAGGAAATCACTCTCCATATGGCATTTTGACCGATGATTATGTACAATTGCATGGAGGATGAATCATCATTATTACCATTATATAAATTGTGGATATTGTATCCCTATGATCATGTGTATCTTTCTCATATTATGGATTCTTATGAAGCATCCATCCATAAAGACATTCATATTTTTTTGGAATTCGTTGAAGTGTTTCCTATGGAATTTCATGTTCTTCTTCATAGAAGAGATACTGAATTATCCATTTATATTATATCTCGTGCATTTACAATATCCAAGAATCCATATAGAATGGATGTTGTGGAGAAGAAGGGGTTGAAGAAAATACTATAGGAGAATCTACATAAATTGTTTATATACCCATGTGTTATACCATGTGGGGTACTGCTGATCTTCATCAAGAAAAATGATGGGTCAATGCGCTTGTGCATTGATTATTATGATCTCAACAAAATCATGATAATGTAACAATATCCTCTATCCCAAATTGATGACTATTTTAATCAGATATGTGAATAAAAATCCTTCTCTATGGTGTATTTTTGCTCAAAATATTACCAAGTAAGGGTGAATAAAGAGAATATCCACAAGACTTCACTTCAGACAACGTACTGGAACTATGAATTCATAGTAATGATTTTTGAACTCACTAATTCTCCAGAAATCTATATGTCCATGATGAATAAATCCTTTAAAGATCATCTGAAGATATTTATTTAAGATTTATAGAAAACATTATAATATACTCCAAGAAAATGAGGATCCTGAGGAGAGTCTAATAAGAATACTAGAGTCCTTTCGAAAGGAGAAGCACTGTGAAAAGTACAACAAGTGTGATTTATAGTTAGAGGACGTCTCATTATTTTGTTATATCAACACATGTAATGTGATATTTGTGGATCCCTCCAAGGTAACAGCAATTGAGTGATGGATGTGGCCAACATCGGTAATGAATACCATAGCTTCCATGCATTAGAAATATATTATCACTGATTTGTGAAAAAATTCTTAGGATATTCTTAACCTCATACAAATCTACCTTGGTGGTGAGTAACGATTTCTTGGTGCGATGAATGTAATGTTAGCTTAAAGGAGTTGAAAAAGAGGTTTATCACTACACCTGTTCTCACATTAACTACAAGTGGTGAACTTTTTGTCGTTTTAATGATTCTTCGAAGAAGGTACTATTCTATGTGTTGATGAATCTTGTATAAGATATTTTCTATTCATCAAGGAAATTTAATGTTCTTGAGAAAAAATATCCAAAACCTGATATGGAGTTGGCTGTTGTAATCTTCACATTAAAAATTTAGCGACGATACCTATTTGGGGAGAATTGTGAAATTTATAAGGACCACAATATCCTCAAGTATATATTCATATATATAGAGTTTAACATGCACAAAAAAATGGATTGAAAAGACCAGTGACTACGATTTCACAATCAATTACAACCCTAGGAAATAAAACAAGGTGGCAGATTAATTACGTATAAAGGAGCAATCGATTCATTCATATATGAGAATTGAAAAAGTTCCAATCATCTTATATTTGATAAAGATAGACATAGGGACCCAAAATAATGGAAAATACTTAATAAATTCTCAAATTATTGTTCAACTGTCTCTTTTGGTATTATTGATGGATGCTCAAATGAGTGATGTGGAAAATTCAAAAGAATGTGGAAAGTATCAGTAAAGGGAATTCCTCAAAGATCATTGTTACTGATGAATGAATTGTAATATTTAGGAAAATATTATGTTATCCATCAAATATGATGTTAAAGAATTATCTATTTGATGATGAACGTAGTTCAAATTTCTCCATTCTCCCAAGAAACAAAAATATATATTGAGATAACAAGTAGAATTATTTGTCCGATAAAATGATGAAAGAGATCACTGCGTTTACAATAAATTTCCTGGTATTTCATCATGTGAATTATTATAGGTATATGTCTAAGGGGATGATGCATCCATTACCCATTCAAGTAAGGAAGATTGGGAAAATCATTATAGACATTGTATCCAGACTTCTGTAGATACCCAAAGAAAACAATATTATCTTAGTTTTTGTCGATCCTCTTAAAAAGACATCACACTATATTTAAATTCCTTAGAATTTCTCATTGGATCAACTAGAACAAAGATAAATCATATAAGTGTTAAGGATTTAAGTAGTACAACTCTCTATTTCATCTAATTGAGATCCACAATTCACCTCTATGTTTTGGAAGAGTGTACAACATGCTCTAAATACTGAGGTGAACATCAGTACAACTTATCATCCTCAAACTGATAAACAATATGAGTAGAATATCCAAATAGATGAGGACATTTTGAGAGCTTGATCAATGGACTTCATAGGGGCAAGCGATCAGCATCTTCCTCTCGATGAGTTCTCTTACAAGAACAGTTTCCACTAAAGCATGCAAATAGATCCTTATGAAGACCTTAATTGGAAGAGAATCAAAATAGAGACATGTAGGGATGAAGTTGGGGATAATAAACAACTAGGTCCAGATATGGTCAATGAAATGGTGGATAATGTTAATACCATCCTACAGCACATTATAGATGCTTAGAGTCAACAAAAGTACTATGCTCATAATCATCAATGGTACCCTGAGTTTGATTTCAAGGACATGTTATTCCTATTCATATCACCATGGAATAGAGTAAGAATATTTGTGGAGAAGGGAAAGCATATTCCAAGGTTCATCTGCCCATTTTTGATGCATGATCGAATTGGAGCAGTGTCCTGTCAACTAGAACTACCAACGATCATATCTCAAGTATATGATGTAATACATGTATCACTCTTGAGGAAACACATACCTGACCCATCACATGTAAATAATACCGTTGTGGTACAATTGAAGAATTACCTCTCCTATAAAGAGTATCCTGTGAATATCTTAGAACAAAGGGTAAATTATAAATTAAATAAGGCAATTCCCCCTGTGAAGGTGTAGTGGCTAAACCACAAGCATGAAGAAAAACATGTGAATAAAAGGAAGTGTTGAAGTAGAGATACCCTCATTAGTATTAGTGAGGGAAAAATAAATTTTGGGGGTGAAATTTCATAAAGGTGGATGATTGTAAGGACCCAAACATTTATTAATAAAAATTCCCCTATATGTAATAAAATTTATTATTATGTAATATGGTAAAGTTACATGTGAACATCCTTGGTTTTATGTTTTTTGATGTCAATATACCATTAAAAATTGTTTCCATTGCTAATATTGTAGTTGAAAAATGACCAAATGATTAGTATAAATATAGAGCTTTAATAAATCCAATTTACTCATAAAAATGATGTCATGATCTCATCCAATAGAATTGATCCCTACGAATTCCATTTGTTGCAGCTTGTAGAAATGGTATTGGAACTAGGATTATCTCTAGAAAAATCCAAATCGAATCATCAACACAGTAAGAATTAATGGAACTACCTTTGGGGGAAGTGGAGTTAATAGATATTACCACCCGAGCGATGTTATCTGAGCATCTCCAACAGCAAGTCAACATTAATCACTTTACAATTGGTTTTTTTAAATTTTTATAAGGGTTTTTGTAATAATAACCATGAACGATGAGTATGTGCATTATTTATCCATATATTAAATAATATACATTCATTTTATTATTATTACTGTGTAAATAGTTTTTAAATCACTAATTGTAGTTTTTAGTTAATTTTCAATTTGAAAATCTATTTTGATGAATTATTGGATTTTTGAATTAAATAATCTTTTAAAATAATATAATTAATAAGTTATTTTTTATTAAATATAAAATATCCTTTAATTTTTTTGAAAAAATTGATGTTTTTATAAAGGATTGAATGGTGATTTGGTCAAAAACCATGAATTTTTGATAAATAATGTTTTTTTAAATGTAAAAATTCACATATTTGTAAAAATAAATAGAGAAAATAAATATTATTTTTGACTAAGGACGTCAAAATTATCCAATGGTGAAAATTTCATAATTTTCTGATGATGTTGATTTTTTTGGTAAAAATTAAATATCATTTAAATATTTAATGTGTTTTATTATATCATAGTGACCTAGTCGTGATATAATAAAATTAAATAAAATATTTTTTTAGCCAATATATTTTTTAAATTTAAAAAAATGTGATATTAGATTTTTATTTATTTATTTGACAATGCGATGGTGGACCCTCCAAAACTTTTAAAATATTATAACAATTTTAAATGACTAACTAGAGAGTTTGACTCAAATACACATAAGAAAGCTTAATATTTTAATATTTTCAGACATTGGTATTATATACTAATTTTTTCAACACTCATTTGGAAAAAACATTGGTCAAAAAGCACTGGGATGAATTTTTTTTGATTAGTTTAATGTGTAATGTTCAAAACCTAAATAATAAATAATTACCAACCATGTCCTATATAATCCCACACAGTCTCTCAGTCCATTAGACTCAAAGGATTTAAAGCTCGACCAACCCCTATCATCCACCCTCTCGAATCCTCCCAAGGGGCCCCTTGCTCCCATGAAGCATCTAGCATGCCTCTTTCTATACATTGGGATCACACTCTAATGTATGGAATTTTTCCTTTGTCATTTTGTCTAAATTTCATTATGTTTTTTTTCTTTTTATTATCAATTATAAATGTTGGGGTATGATTTCACACATCCCATGTACTTCGCTCTTTATGTTTCAATGATTAAAGACCCCTTTCTCTCTCAATAATTCCTACAACATACACCTGTTACCTTGTCAAAATTCCATAGGGGATTTATCTCTTCACATTTACATTGCAGCAATTCGTTTAGTTTGTGCATCTAAATTACATTATATATGATGGGACATGTATATTTATGAAAACATTATTTTGAATTTAATATATATATTATGAGATATCCATTTCAATATCATCAATCTATTTTATGATTTCTTATGTCATGTACCTATGCTGCCGAAATTGTACAGCTGTTTTCCAAGCCAATGTAATTGTGTATTCATTACCAAGCCAATTTCTCTATCAAGGGTATTGATCATTCAACAATGTTATTTATTGATTATATAGTTTCATTTATGTATTTCACATTCAAGTATTTTGAAATAAATGATTATGTTGAAATATGATGTGATGTATGATCAATATGGAACACTTATGAATGAAATGAAATGATTTAGGAGGGTGTGATATGAGAGCGCTTCAATGCATTGGATAATGACTAGTATCATGGTATGTCAAGTAATATGAGGGTATACTCATTCTAATTCAATTAAAATGAGGTTTTACTCATTCATTATGTGAAATGAGCCTCTACACATGTAAAAATAATGTAAAATGTTGATTCCACATTTCCATAATTTAAAAATCATTTTATATCATTCCATTAGGTTCATGGTTCTCTTTTCTACATTGTTATACCCATTCCCTAACATGTATTAAATTTTTCAAGTAATTACTTTTTTATTCCTTCACTGGGCTCTATAACTCACCCTTTTCTTATGCACGTCCCTTAGTTGTCCCATGAAATTATATATACAAAGGAATGTGTGTTGTCATGTAAAACAAGCATTCAATAAATACTTATATTTCATGTTTTATGTTGTTGTTTAATTTTCCTAATAAAAGGAAACTATACCTCTCAATCTATTTTTTTTGTATCTAGTGATGATTGTGTTTAATAAATTATTTATAATTGTCTAATAAAGAGCAGGTTTGTTATATTTACATTCATTTACAATGATAAAAACCCTTATACATATAAAATGAATAAAACATAATAAATATAGTATATATATATATATATTAGGTAATATAGTGTAAAAATAAACCAAAACAGACAAAGACACATCCCCCACATGACAATGGTCTGGTCAATGCCCCCACAAGTGATAACCCACTAATATTCAATATCCCTATAGAAGTCCTTTTTATAGATATTGGGCATATGTACCTTATAACATATTCCAATAACACTATTCCCCCAAGGCCCCAAAATTATCATGCATAATTGTTCGATTCTACATAACATATTGGGCCTCCCCCATAGAACAATGATGGACATGCCCTGACCATTCCATGTGCTTCTGTTTTCATGCTGAACGTCATGGTTGATTTCTATAAACAACCGTCAGACAACCACCCTCATCGCCATTTAGGAGATTTCTATTCCCAATAACTTATAAACAATGTATACCATATTATCAGCTCTACGAGCTTCATATAAACATATAACATTCATCGAAATCTATCGCTCAACTCCTCCAACACCGACCATACTATGGCGTGAATCCATCACGGGCATTGGAGAAATTCCGTAATCTCTCATGGAGTATAATATTATGATAAATATATATAATCCATTGTGAATGGTTTTACACTCATATATACAAAATCATACAATACCAGGTGATTTATTCCACCAATAAAACATGCACCTTTAGAAACATATTGATCCATGCACTGACGCCACAATTGAACTCTCACCGTCTTTTGTTGGCATGCACTGTCATGACTAAAAAGCATGACCTTCAACAACCCCTTTTATCATTACTAATCATAATCATAACACATCACTAGTATTTAACATGTATTACATAAAAAACTTAATGGTGTTATTAATTATGTATTTTTGGGACTAATATCCTAATATTTCATTAGTCTAATAAGAAAATAGGGAATTTGGACAGTATTCCATTTTTCAAATTGTGCAATACTTGGTTGGGCACTTTGGTCGTTGGGCCATTGTGCCATTTTTAGGATATTGGACCATTGATTGGACATTGGGTGGTTTTTAGGCCATTGGGCCTTTATTATGTTGTTGGGCCAATTTTAGGTCGTTGCGCCATTGTTTGGACGTTGGAACGTTGTTCGGACGTTGGGTTGTTGTTCAACAAGTGATGGGCAGTTGGGATGTTGTTGGGTCCTGGGGCCGTTGGTTCGTTGGGATGTGAGGCCATCATGGTTTTTGGATGTTAAGTAGTTAGGGATTTAAGGAATTTGGGAGTTAAGGTGTTAGGGCGTTAGGATATTAGTTCCCTTGGTCATTTGGTAATTTTCCCATTATGGAGTTAGACCGTTATGGAATTTGAGCATTATGGCATTTGTGAATATGGCCAATTTTTCATGTCTCAATTTAGAACATTTATTCCAATTGTATAATATGAAATTTCTATATTTTTCCATTAGTCTAATAGGTTAAAATTCCATTTGGACAATAGGAAATTAGGTAATTAGGATGTTAGGTAATTAAGACAATAATTCTTTAGACAAACTATCCATTTTTTCATTATGTTGTTAGGGAATTGGGGTGTTAAAGAATTAGGAAATTAGGGTATTATTCCATTAGGGTTCTTTTCCATTCAGGGCATCTAGACAGTTTTCCATGTCTCCATTTGGCCAATTCTGGATTAGGATTATTTTCACATTACACTAATTTTGTCATCAAGCCTTTAGAATTATTACTATACTCTAGTAGGGACCTCCTATGTTTCTCAGACGTGATGATGTTGTTTTAATAGTGGGTTAGATAACCATTTGTTTTTTTCTATCATCATTTAAGTATATAAGGTAAATTTTAGTACAGAATAACCCCCCAACCCCTACCTCCCTCTTTGAACAACCCCCTACCATCCCTCAAAATCCCCACCATCCCTCCCACTGGAAAGATCCCCAAAACTCCCCAATGCACCACCTGGACAACCTCCACCATGAAAATCCACACTATCCACACCCTAAACAACCCCCCCCCCCAACAAACCATGGACATCCCCCCTAGCCCCATACAACCCACACCCACTCACCTCGGACAATATCCTCACCCCACGAATAGCCCCCCCCCCCAAATCTCCCCCCGGACAACCCCCCCCCCCACTCACCATGGACTGCCCCACCCCCCCAAACACAAACACACCCCATACATCCCTCATACCAGACAGTTATGTGCATGCTTCCTGCAGATCAAGTATACCAGTAGAATAGGGCATATAATTCCCTAAGAGGTTTTTTTCACCCCAAAATGTATAATATGTTGTTTTGTATCTACATAATAAATGGTTGGTGGTATCACTTTGTTCATTACACAACATGAAGAACAATCATAAATTAATACCAAGTCGCAGAAGCAGGTTTTCTGTGGGCATAATGGTGGGAATGATTCTCAAAGGAAGTGTAAAACCTAATTAAATAGTCCAAAAACTATTTAGGTGTTTTTCATATAAATTATAATGCGCCTAAATAGATGTTTTATAGGAAAAATGTTATGTTAACCCTCTAGTGGGTTAATGTTTCAATAATAAGTGACTTTACCATTGATAAAAATGTAATTTAGGAAGATATATTTGTCGATTCATCCATAATATTATCTAAATACATATCTATTTGATCCTTGATCGATATAGTATTGCCAGGCGAGGGATCCGGTTATTTTATGACCTTAAATAGTGGCATGCATGTCCAATTATCTAACACAAAATTGAGGAATGATTAGATGTTGAATAGCTTGTGGGAAATCATTTTAATCATCTATAAATATTATTTTAGAGCATGCCCAATCGAGGAGTCAATGAAATTTATATTTACATCATTAAGAATATATATAATTATTTTAAAGAGAAAATATATGTTGTCATAATTTACTATAATTAGACTTCACATAGAATGTAAAAATTGATTGAATTCAGAGATTTTTTATGATAATCCCTCCATGTTCAAATGGTTGAAATACCACTCCCAACCCCCCAAACATCCCACCCATGGACATCCCACACTCCTACCCCCCCCCCCCCACCCGCATAGCTCCCCCCCTCCTCCCAGTATCCCGCAACATCTAATTCATTTTCAATTACACATGTGCAATGTGTCAATTTGAATAATATCAAATAATTAACAACCCCATATTCAATCAACATTTCTAAAAATAGGCTAATAGAAAAACAGTGGTCATATGTTGATTAGGTCATTTTTTTCATTTTAGAAATAAGCCATTAGTCCATTTGGTCATTCATCAAGTAAGATAATATTCATTTAGGCCAATATGACATTACTATAGTATCCCAGTAGGGCATTAATCCCTTATGACAATATCACATTCTATCATATGGCCAATATGCATGTAGTCCATTCGACCATTATGCAAATAGGCCATTGTTCCATTGGCTGATTGGTCCATTAACCCACTGGGCCACCTAGCCTAATTATTATCCTAAAATGGGGAATCTATGAAATTATTTTCACAATAAAGTATACACAAACTGATAATACTCTGAAAATTAAAAAACAATGGAGTTTTTAAAAACATAAATTGATATAATATCAAACAATTCTATATTTAAAGTCTAAATCAATATATAACATTAATAAAATAATAAATAGAAAAGAGACACACCTAGTGAATATGATACGTCATGCATGGTAATTCCTTCTACCTCCATCTGTTGTGCTAGCGGCCAACAAAAAATAAAAATTTTAACTATTTTAATTCTAAAAATAATATAATGTACATAAATAAATTCAGTATATACATGCATCGTATGATCCCCTACACCATCAAACAGACACACAAATTACATCAGTGTTTTAACCTCTACGATCAATAGCGCATTTAACTACTAGGATGGGTGAAAATGTGCCTCAAAATCTGACAGTGGTTGTGTAATCTGAGCCACAGTAGGACCAAAAACCACAACACATGATACTAACAAATTAGGAATCCCCATTCTATAGGTCAAACAATATCCATGCCTGTCAAGACCATTAATGCGATGGAATATTTCATCCCTTCACATGGGTAGCTGTCGCTAGTCCTCTTCCAGATGTTCTTACATATCTTCAAATTTATCCTGCAGAATAATTAAATATTTATAAAAAAAAAATTTTATATATAGATTCATGTAATTATTGTTAATTTTTACAAGAACATTCTATAAGAGATGAATATTCTGGATCATTACGACCACGAGTTCTCATCCACAATGATATTTTATTAGTCGGTGCACCTTTCTCCTGTAACTGTATACAAATAAAATCTAAAAATATAATATAAAACCATAATAAAAAATAAATAAATATTTTAACAATTAATACATCAGGTCTTATTTTAGACAGTTGACATGTCCCGAGCTTATGAGGTTGTACCTGTAAGCCTTGATTCTTGGAATGGTATTTTGAAACCTCGTTCATTCAATTAATTAAAATTTATAACTAATATGATTTCACTCAATCATGAAAATAAATATACAAAGTAATAATACTAACTGAAACTACCTGAGTATACCAATATGCTACTATGTCGCACCACTGATATGGGGGTACACCACTTAGGACTTTTCCCAGAATGTCTGGGGCACCCAGGTTTGTTACCCAATGCTCCAACATGATAATGCCTTTAAAAAATTTCAACACATTATGATATTTTCCCATACACACTGTTTGAAACTCATCAGAGAACACTTTAATATTATTCTATATATGTAAAAAATTCACGCATGTTAACATTTTTCAATAAAAGGAAATAAACTAAAATGGTAAAATTACATGAACATCCCTCCAATGCTGATATGATGCATCCTAAGGAATATAATCCCAACCACGTGTGGTCAATGGAAATAGTTGTGGGAACCATTTGATATGACCATGCAGATAAATAAATTTACGGGTAGTTAGTCCCACTATATGAAATCACTCATTAAATGAAACATCATAGGTCGTGTAGGAATTCCATGGTGAAATTCCATGACCATGGCCACTCTTGTGAGAGGAAGAAGCGTTCATTTCTGATCCTCTTGAATGAAATTATATATATAATTTGATATATTTTAATATATATATATATATATATATATATATCATAAAAAAATAAACATGGTAACATTAAAACGTACCTCAACTCTAAGATGTCGATGGCTCAGATAGATAATGGATATGGGATACATTTCACCCTAACATGCATCCAGTCGTACAAAAATTTATTAAGGGGACCATCCAATGTGTCAAAGAGACAATTTGGATTGAGTTTTGATTAATCAAACTTGTATAGTTGTAAATAAAAAAGATATAGAATAATTAGTTGTAAATGTATTTTTAAAAATCAAAAACATAACAGAACTAAAACAAAATTATGTACAAAATAAGGATTTTATTTAGAGGGTTCATTTTATGTGATGTGATTTGGTAGGTGGAATGTTCGAGAGGGGGATGTCTGGGGGGGGGGGGTAGTGGTGAGGTTTGTCCAAATGGGGGTTGAGAGTGCGAGGGTCATGGGTGGTGGTACTCTCCAGGGGCTATATGTGGGGTGTTTTGGGGGGTGGTTTTCCATGGATGAGGGTTTTCCATGGGGTGGGGGGGGGGTTGGGAGAGTGTGGGTTGGGGTGGGGTGATGTCTAAAGGGGTTTGGGTGTGGGTGGGATGGGGGTGGGTTGGGGCTGTCCGGAGGGAGTTTTTTTGGGGGGGGGGTAGGCTGTCTATGAGGGGGAGTGTCCAAGGGGGGTGTTGGGAGTGGGGGTGAGGGGGGATGTCTAGGTGGTGGGTATGTGCAGGTGTAGGTGGGTGGGGGGAAGGGGGAATTCCAAAGGGGGTTGGGTGTGGGGGGGAAGGGGTGGGGAGGGCTTTCCCAGGTGAGTTTTGTCGTGGGGTGTCCTGGAGGGGGAGATGTCAAGGTGGTGGGATTGTGTAGGTGGTGTGGGGTGGAGGGGAAGTCCAAAGGGTGGTTTGGGGTGGGGTTGGGAGTGGGGGGTGGGGGGGCTTCCTAGGAGGATGGGCTATGGAGGTGGGGGTTAATATATTCAGGGGAGTGAGGTGGGTTCATCACAGGGCTGGGGGTGGGGTGTCTGGGGATGTGGGGTGGGGTTGTCCAGGGGGTGGGTGTCAATCTAAGGGAGTTTGGGGGGATGTCTAAATGTGGGGACGCCTGGTGGAGGGGTTGTGCAGTTTGGTGTGGGGCGGTCTGGGTGGAGTCATTTGGGGTTGTTTAGCAGGCAGGGGTGGAGGGTTGACTAGGGGGAGTTTAAGGTGGTGGGATGTCTGGGCGGGGGGGGGGGGGGGGGCTCTCCAAGGTGGAGATGGGAGTTGGGCGCTATCCAGAGGGAGGTGTTGTGCATGTGGGGGTGGGGAAGTCTACGTGTTGGGGGGATGTCCAGGTGGAGGGATATACCATATGGGGGTGGGGTGTGGGTAATTCCAAAGGGGGGTTGGGAGTTATGGTGGGTGTTGTCTAGGTAGAGGGGTTGTGCATGTGGGGTTAGGGATATCTGGGGAGAGTGGGGTGGGGTTGTCTGGTGGGGGTTGTCTAGGTGGAGGGGTTGTGTAGCTTTGGGTGGGGGCTGTCTGGTTGGAGTGGGGCAGGGTTATTCAGGGGATGGGTCGGGGGCTGTCTGTGGTAGTATTTATGGGAGTTCAATTATCTATTGGGGGGGTTGTCCATGAGGAGGCCATGTGGCAGGTGGGGTGGGGCTATCAGGGGGTAGTGGGGTGGGGCTGTATTGGGGGTGGGTGGGGGGGGGGGGCTGTCCAAGGGGAGTTTTTGGGGGTGGGTTGTCCGGGAGGTGGTTATCTATGGGGGGATGGTATTGGGGTGGTGTTTTCTAGGGGATGGGGGCTATTTGAGGGGAATATTTGGGGGTGGGATGTCTGGGAGGGGGCTGTCTAGGTGGAGGGGCTATGGAGGTGGGGATTGGGATATCCGAGGGGACTGGGGTGGGAGTGTCCCTGGGACCCCAATGTCAAAGGAACTACCAAAGATAGACTCCTCTATCATTGGCCATCAACATCACCTAACTCGGTCTCGTGACGATCATCAACCATTAGATCATACTGGAAACAATAAAAACAACACACAATGAATCATTGAATTTAATTCATCCATTAACCCTACAAATTAATAAATCCATGAAAAATATTGAATTAAAACTAAGTCCACATATACTATCCCTTATTGTTTTCCAACAACCACATTTTCTTGGTATGGGATAGTATATATCTATATAAACACAAATTTGTGTGAAATATGAATATTTCAAGATCAATGTAGAGTCATGATCAAATATAAAATTATCATACTGATTAAAAATTACAAATATGATTAAATGGATATGGAAAGGGATAGGGGGCCTTATAATTGAATCCACAAGGTCACAAAACATTTCAATAATTCAAATATAACATCTTTTTATTTTACCCAGAACTTGGGATAAATCACCTTATGTTAAAAATTCGACTACTAAATGTAATCATACTTTTAAATTTAATCTAGAAAAAAATTTATTAGACCAAAGAAATAAACTTCATCCAAAAAATTCTATAGACGGAACTAGATAACAGAATCAAGGATCACACATGCTCGCATAGAAATCCATAAAAAAGGTTCACAGATAAGGTAAAAAATAGTGTCCCCAATCAATATTATCATTTCATAGAAACACATCCCATAATGATAAGGAAATCAAAAAAAAATGAAAAAAAACAATGATAACACACCAGCAACACCATATCAATTCAAAGGATCGTACCCTAGAAGAATATCAGAACTATAATATATAAGGAACAACAACATAAGATCAATGTATATGAAAACATAGATTAAGTGTGTTGTTATGATCAATTGAAAATAATATACAAAATGATCACTTAATCATTGGGGGGGGGGGCTTCTCTTGGAGGGGGAGGGGTGTAGTCCATGGGGGGAGGGATGAGAGTGGGGGTTGTCTAGGGCTAGGGGATGGGGCTAGGGGTATCTTGGTGGAGGGGATCATTATGACTAATAGAAAATAAAAAATCTTCTATGACAATTTTTTTGTGGTTGTGTTAATAAACTATAAAAAATTATTTAAATTGATGACTAGGAAAGCAATTATACATTTAAGTAAACATGAAAATATACCATTTAACCTTCAACAACCACTCTATCCCAATAAATATCTTCTTCATATTGAACTAATTTATGCTGGTCAAACAATTTGGAAACCATGAGAATATTCTCGGATTCATTATGTTGAAAAAAAACCACTCCATGTCGGAAAATTTTCACAAAAACATAAAAACTATGATTTAATGGAAATGTATTGATGAATACCTATTCAACATGTCATGTCAAAATGAAAATCTATTTTTCCAATCATTCATTTATCTATAAAACGTAGTTAAAATTCAATAATGTAAACTTATATTGATTGAATTTACTTCCATCACTATATTATCCCAATTAAACTTTAAAATTATGTACTTAAACCCATGTGCATATACTAATTCAATGATGTATGTCAATTGAACATGGTAATAACCAAAATAAATGAATGGACATCAAATTCAACTATTTTTTGTTGGCCATTTTTCATCAACAATTTTAATGTGAAATCATAATCCATTGGCATCATTTTATTAATAACGATGAGCCATTGTAGATGGAACCTCTTATAGTTGGATAATTTCTTTATCTAGTGTGGGGTAACCTATCTCTTCATGGTAATGAACCTACATAATTCAGAGAATTCATTAATAATTTCTGTAGATATAAATTAGAATAAAATATCACTGTTAATGAAAAATCAATTTATACATACAAAATCCCTGAACCAATAATGAAATGACGAAAAATGTGATTTTTGAATTTGATACATAGTCTCACAAGACTTATATTCATTTTTCTCAATATTGTGTTTCCTATAAATGATAACATGATGTTTAAATGAAATACCATTGCAATTAAAAGTTGAAAAAGTTAAGCAATAAAACTAAAAAGGCAATTACCTCATTTATGGTGAAACTTATAGAGTATTGACAAATATATACCGATGCTCCTTTATCCACTCGATGTTTTCCAAATCAAATACGGTTACTTCTCAAACTAGACCAAAAGGAATCCGAGATGGCTTATCAAATTCTGTTTCAACATCCATAAGATATTCTGAAAAAAAGTAGTACATTCATCCATCATATAACCATTGGATATTGATACTATGGATGATCATTATTGTGTACCAATCATTTCAAGGTATTTAAATATTAAATAATACGATACATCGACTAGAATGTATTTCTTCAAGAATCCATTAATTCATTAGATACATGAACATTCAATTGAACCCTAATACTTGAAAACAAGGGTGGGAACAATTTTTTAATGTAAAAAAGAATAAGTACAATTTGGTTTTGAAAAAAATTTCAAATAACGAATTTGTTGATTTAGTAAACACAGACATCTAAAAAATTAACCACATCAATCAATAGTTGAACAACATTGAAGGATAAACAACAAATAATTGGGATTGGAATCAACTGCTTTTTAGTATATGATTTATTGGAATTTCAACCCTTGCAATGTCCTTCTCATTAGATTCACACACTTTGAAATATTATATGAGTAACCATCAAGATCCTTTAGCAACATCAAAATTGATTGAAATGTCTCTTTCTTCATTGTAGTTATTGTATACTGTACAGTAGGCATATATTCCATGTTTCCCTTATATAAATGTAAATTAAACTATTTCCATAAACCCATATCATCAAAATCATGACGTACTCTGACATGGTTCATTCATTTTACACTAACAACTAAAATGGTCCATAATAAATTTCCACAAATTTTTTTCAATGTGAATGACATCCAAATTATTCCATATCATGTTAGTTCTCAAATTGGGCATAATGTAAAAAATACTTTTCTTTTTATAATTGTGACTGTGTTGTCAAACCTGACTATATATATTGTGTAATGGATGAGCCACCAAATCCTAAAATTCATATACCATGCATATTTTTCCATCATAAATATGAATGAACATTTATACTCTTGTCAAGATCTTTGGTGTTGACATGAACTATCTAGAACCATCAAATGCCACTCTCTCCTTTCAGAACATGTGCTGAGGGGGGATAAATTGTTTGTGACCCAGGTACGCCAATTTTCTGGAATTAATATTCCATAAATATTTTTATGATTTATTAAAACAATGTAAATAAAATTCCCCATTCGTACTTCATCCTAATAAATTTTTATAATCCAGGAATTCATTAATTGTGCACAATAATGAATCATTATGTTTGAACATTTCATTCGTTTCACATTCAAAAGTCATCACACCAACGTCAAAAAATTCATTCAACTCATCAATCAATGGCTGAAGGTATAAATCAAACTTATCGCCCAGTCTTCTAGGTCCATCAATAATATTATAATATAATATAAATTGTTTCTTTATACACGGTCACAAAGAAATATTATATGGAACCAACACCATGGGCCATGAGATATGAGTTTCACAAA
Organism: Viscum album; assembly: GCA_963277665.1. NCBI lineage: Eukaryota > Viridiplantae > Streptophyta > Magnoliopsida > Santalales > Viscaceae > Viscum > Viscum album. The sequence goes on from OY728121.1 coordinate 45,798,081, forward strand.
CTATATACATGAATGGATGGAAACCATATAATGCCAACCCAAATCGGACTTTATTAACATCTTTAGTAATGTCAGGGTGTCTATTATCAAAATCCCTCTATGTGTGAGAGTCTTATTTGTGGGTTAACATAACACATTCCCGATTTAATTACTAATTCAATATTATTAAATTAGAAACATTAGATGACGTAAAAAAATCTTTTCAAATACATATTTAGGGGAAAGTAACACATTTTCTTTATGGAAATTTGTTTCCCCTATTTTGTAGTTTGAATTTGATGAGTTCTATTTCCCTTGTTCTCTTTCTACATAGATGTACAATAGACCGTACAAATATCCAAATGGGCAGTTTCTTTTTTAAACAAATTACAATTGATTTAACATGCATCCATGTTCTCATATATAAAACCTAGGTTCCCTATCAACTTACTGGCATGGTAATACAACTCAGGAATCATATCACAGGGAAAAGGAACCCTTTTCAATAACAACAATAGCATGTCAAACAATGTGTCAGACCACTGATGTAATGTATTTATATGAAATAACTCCATGATAAATGAAAATTTATTGTATTTAGTATATCGTGGATAAAATTTCATGTTTGTGTCATCAAGAACATCATAAAACATCTCTGAATCATGATCTGCATAGGAGAGAATATATATCATACCGATCTAACCATTCTAGATGTCAATGCCTTCAGGATCCAACCAACATACCATTTCAATAAGAATTTCATTCATTGGATCATTCATCCTCACATCAATATACATATAAACTACATCTTTATATAGACAATGAATATATTCTTCCCCATGACTAGTCCTACTATTATGAATTTTAAAAAATTCATTCCAGAATAGGTGCTCCCTCATGGTATCTCATGTGAATTGATATCTTTTTTTACATTTTCAACATGGACAACTAATATATTCACTTTGCAATCCACAAGGGAACTCTATACAATGCATAATACTAGTGAAATAATCTCTATATTAGATTTAAAAGATCAATACAACTCATATCCATAATAATTCATATATAAAAAGACAATTACAGAAGACTTCATATTACATTAATTTTTCATATCAAATATATTTAAAATAAGGATGGGAAATATTATTGTAGACCATTTATAAAATAAGAAATTTAAATATATGAATAGTAAATAAGAGAATAGATAATGGAATGGAAGTGAAAGCCCATGTCATGTCCCCCAAGATGGTATGGTAAATCTAACAATGATTTTATATTCATGAAACTATATTGTGAATGAATTTGTTCTATAATTTATCATAGAGTGACCAATTTTCATGAAAGGAATATTATAACCCGCATGTGATTTAGGTACATGAAATAATCCATAAAATATCATCCTTAAACAATCAACCATAGGTAATAAGATAAAACCTACCAATAAATGAACTAATGTAATTAGTGATCAATGTGAACAAAATATATTAGTTATTAAAAGTCAACTATAACTCAGAGAAACTAGATCATTGTACAAATTATTTCTCACTACCTCTTGGATTCACGCTTCCATTGTGCCATCAGAGGTAGTAAATATTATTAATCAATGATGGCAATAAATCTAAAATTTATGGACAACAATCTAATATATATCAAGAATAACATCTAATATATTAAATTTTAGAATTTAAAAACCAATATATCTTTAGTTATGTTATTAATAGAGAATATGTTGGACAATGAATGTGAAGCACCACACTGTATCATAGGGTCCAGGACAGTGTGGCTGATATCCTCTAGCAAGTATCCCATTATGCAAGGTGTTTGTTACAAACAGTAAGGGACTAACATTCATCATTGGTGAAATTATAACCTAGGCATCAATAAAGAAATGTATAAACAATAACATAGTAGATTAAATAAAGAATGAAAAATCAAAATCCATGGTAGGTATCTCAAGTCATATTGTCAAAACCCAAATACACTATAATATTTAGGTTATTAAATTTTTTGGAAATAACAAGAATGTAAGAATATATTGAACCATCACTATAAATCCCATCCCAATTTAACCACTAAAAACCATTATCTATATCCTATCCCCCATCCTCATGGTTGTTTCCCTGTATCCCACACTATGAAATATACACATTCATCGAGATGACCTTGCATTATGATAATATGAAAGTAGAAGGAAACAACCAATTTTTTCCTAACACATCTGCAATAGTATAAGAGTTTATGTTGTGATAATAAATACATGTGCATGAAATAAAACACACAACCATGTTTGGAGTGGCCCTATTGTAAAAACACATTGGCTCTGTAATAGAAATTTAATTAACACAAAATTCATGAACTTAGTCAACCACAATGTCACATCATGTATTCCAAAACATAAAATGATACAACTATCAGGTCAAACAATAGAAGGACATCAAGATATATCTCTCTCTTTGTTAAACCAAATGTAAAAGACATTTGTATAGTCCCTTGGGCCTTCATATCCCAAAACCACTTCTCATGTAATTTCCTTCAATACCATCATGCCTCATTATCACCTCAAGGTTTAGATCATCTATGTCTTCCATGACCCTATGTGAGGCTACAAATGTACAATATACCAATGAATCAATATCAGTCCAATATTCATGGAACATACATCATCTTATCATGCTACCCCTTAATGGATATAGAGACACAATAAGTACAGTAGTAACATTGTTACCATGCATAGAAAAACCCAAAATAAAATATACAAAATATGACACATTTAAAAAAGGAAAATCATATAATGGAACATCATATAACATTAATATTAACATAAAATATCAAATCACATGTGATCAAACTCAAAAATGGGTCTCATGGGCTATGTATGCATACACATGTGGTCAAACCTATAATATTTTCTAATGGGATACACACATAGAGACATGTGATAATATCATGAATAGTATAAATAGAAAAACACTACTTAATATCAATAAAATCAACATATTCATGGATAGTGCATTGTATGTAACATCCAACATCATGTAAAGTGTGAAGTATTCTCTAATAGACACACATTGTTTCATAATTCTTCATGCACACAAACCTGTATAAACATCATATTTCATTTCCAAACTTTTTATTCACACACAATATTCATATAATCTTCATGCATACCAGTTTTGTGCTGTAATAACATGAAAAATCCAGAACCAAGGGGAGCCAGAAGGGGTGGTTCGATAGAGAGGAGTGGCAGTTGAAGGGATCTGGATTTGGAGGTTGTGAAACAAGGGAGGGGATGGGAACTGAGAGCATCGAGTATCCGAAGGAGGTGGTGGTGAGGTGGTGGTGGTGCACCGAGAGAGGGTACATGCAGTGCTGTGAGGGAGGGGACGACTGATGATGTCAGAAGGGGCTAGAGGCGGAGGAGGTATGTCGTCTCTAGTGCAAGGAGGGAGGGGAGATATTGTGGGGGGAGCCGGAGTCGGAGGGGGTGTGGAATGTTAGGGGGTGGAGCGGCTGCAGGGGGGATCGGGGGACGTGTAGGGGGCGTCATAGTATTTTTTTATATAATAGGGTTACAATAATGACTATAAAAGGCGCTTGACCATGTACGGGGCCACCAAATCCCCATAATCTAGTAGTGTATAAACATAAAATATGTTTTTATCCTTTATAATTTTTAATAATTGTTAATATTTACTTATTTAATTAAATTATTACATATTTAATCTTGTTTAAATAAAAATCATAATTGAATATATTACAAAAATATATAACAAATATATAAAAAATTGAATAAATTATTTAAAATTCTACAAATAGAGATTTATTAAAAACCCATAAATAATATTAAATCAATATGAAAAAATACATGTACACATATACCCAAACAATATACATATCCACATATATAAAACACATACACATACACATACACATAGGCAGTGGCATACAAGCACACACATACATTCAATTAAATATGAATGCATGCCCATAAGTACATATTTTTACATACACATATATACATAAATAGACAACATAAAAAAATATGTAAACACATATTCAAACTCATACACATTCACATATAAATACACATAAAAATGTATATGCATACACATAAACATGCATTTTCATATAAATTGACATCTATATAATTACATCCATGTGCATGCACCTACATAAACATCTATAAATATGACTGTACACACACATACAAGATTTACATACACATATTCACATATGAAAGCTCATACACATGTTCAAAATAATAATGATGTACATTCATAGATACATATATGAACATATACATAAACATACAGATAAATAAATACACAAACTCATAAATTTTCTCATACACACACAAACTCATTCACATGTACATTAAAAAAACATACAAATGTACATACACACATACATACATATGTGCACATACATATACAAACAATACAGATTTAAAAATTCATACACATATACTTACACATATAAAATCATAGACACACACACAAACACAGATATATATGTGTTTGTGTGTGTGTGGGTGAATTTATATGTATTAATACACAAACATGTACACATATGTATAACATTGATATGAAATTACATACATGCATATGCACGTATACATACTCAAACAAATAAACAGTAAATGTACATAAACACACACACACACACTAAACACAACACGACACAAGAGATGCTTACATAAATAACACTTACATAAACACAAAAATAAGGACACATAAATACAAATTCATATACCTATACTATTAAAATATTTAATTTGAATATAAATATAACAATTCAAATATGAATCAAATATTTAAATAAATATATTCTTTTATATATTATATAATTGATTCAATAAAATATTAATGAATAAATTTTTTATTAATTATATAATTATTTTACAATTAATGTGTATAAATTTCTTATTATACATTTTCCTAGACTAATATAAATCTGATTATTTTATACATATAAAATTAAAAAATTAAGTTTATTATTTTATGAAATTTTATATAAACAATATATATATATTATATTTACATACATATACTTGTTGATATATCAATATTATAAAAAAAATTATAAGACTGTATATATATATATATCTTATTCAATGTCTCATTGTGAATCCCTAAAAAAATTGTTCAAAATGGAAGGAATTTTATCAGTGTTAGAAAAAAGATAATAAAAAGGGAACAATTTTATTAGTGTTTTTTAACATCTAAATTGAATATTTCAAGATATTAAATACTGTAACATGAATATAAAATTTGGGAATTGTTAACGGATGCAATTTTAAATTTAATGGCTTGATAAAATTAAATGATAATTATTAATTAGTATTTATTGAATAATTCAATGTCTTATAAGTTGATTGATAAATATAAAATATGAAAATACATTCATTTCAACAATTCATTGTCAATGTTTGATAACTCAACATTTAAAATCGGTTATCTAGTGCTGCGTGCTAGGAGATATGGATCATTTCCTTGTGGCCCTTTTTTGTCTGATACATTAGATGATATATAACATTCACCTTCATCATTTTATACTACTGATGTCATTTTTCATCATCCTTAGTAGTCGTGAATGAATTTTTGGGGTAGAGAGCTTATTTTCCAAACACCTCTATCATAATGAGTTTCTTCATTTGTGGGGGAATTACACACATGGGGGAAGCGACCGTCAAATCCATATTCCCCCATCTAGATTGGTAGCCATTATCGATGGGACAACAGTGAAAATCTTATGAAAAGGGACATCGAAATTGGTTGGTGTTGTCAAATGGGAATCATGGGAGATCTTCTAAGAATGGTCGGTGATTGAGGGTGGTGAATATGGTTGGATATTTCCATGGGTGTCATGGAATATTGTTTGACAAATGGCATTGATAGTGGTAGGTGTTGTCGATGGTGATTCGTGGCAGTTTTTCATCTAAAGGAAATTGATTTCCAGATTTATATTCCATCTTTCTGTCCTAGTAGGAATTATGAATTGGGCACAATAATAGGTCATGGTGGTGACTGTCCAATTAGGTATTGTTTATGGGGTGACGTGGAAGGTAGAAAAAGTGATTTTGGAAGTAGGAAATGTCTATGCGGTGCCGTGGTATGTAATTTTAGAACATTTGATGATAGACCTACCCATATCCCCCTATATCGAATGATAGGTGTTATTTATTGGGAGCCATAGAATGTTTTCTGGGAACGGATGGTGACAGTCATATCCATCTCACCCCCATTTTTCCTATTATGAGTTTTCAATGGGGAGTCTTGGAAGGTGGTCTGAGGGAGGCTGGGGTAACTCCTGTGGAAAGAGGGAAATATGCTATGTCTTGGCCTACGTCTAGGGAATGGTGAAACAACACGTTGTAGAATATAATGGTTGTTTTAAAACATCATATATAACATTATTATGGGACACTAACTTGTTATTCATGTTTTCCGAATGAATATTTCAATCTTCAAAAAAATCTATGTTTTGGGATAGACATAGAAACTCATATAATGGATGAAATATATTAATCATAAGAAAGTTTTATTTATATGAATACCTAATGACTCAACATACAAATAATTTCAATTATTTCATTAGTTTTTCTGTTTTTTCTCCACTCTATTATTTTCTATAAATTCATTTTTCATTTTATGTTTAAATGTTTTTGAGCTCATTATGAAAAATGGATCTTTGTTTAATTAAATTGTAAATAAATATATTTTCTCACATATAACAATATATAAAAACAAACAATTCTTGTCTTTTTTTTGTATGAAAAACATCACTCGACTTATATATTTGTCTTTATAAATATAATACATTATACATTATTTAAAATTTTCTATAGGAATTTTGTTTCTTTAAATATAAACACAATAATTTATATATCTCATATGATTCTAAAATTGTTGATAACATTTATTTATAAATAAATGTTAAATTATTTTACATAAATTATTTTTATTAAAAGAAATATTATATTTATTAATATATATATATATAATCTATTATTTTCATCATTGAAATACAAGTTTATTTTTTATTATGTAAACTATAATTTTCAGTGCATTAAACAATAGCATAAAATGTGTAATAATTTATATATAAATATACATTATATTAAATTAACTTTAACACAAATCAATATATATAATTAGTTTATAATATAGTTTATTTTAATATTATAAAATATTTATTCTAAATGTTAATCAATATAATTAGGGAATAATATATATATATATATTAAAATTATATATATTTTTTTAATATAGTAGTACAAATTTATATAATATGTGATGAATTATTAGTTATACATATGTTCGATATTGTTACTTTATAAAATATTAATTTTAATATATGATATTTAATTTATTTATAAATAAATTATCTATAATGAAATTAATATATTATATATAAATTACAAATTATTTTAATAAATTCATTTTTTATTGTTTTTATAGATAGTCTTTTTAAAGATTAATTGGGAACCCTCACAAAGATCCCATACATTAAAAAATAGAACTTCAAATTCAAACACAAAACAAAAATTTAAATTGAATAGTGTTTCTGTGATTTTAAACTGAACCGGAATATTGGGTTGGTGGGAGGGATTGATGATTTTTATGATGGTGAGGGGAATTATGATATATGTCATTACATTTTTTTGTTACCCTAGAAAATTATTTGTAGTGATTCATGATATAAAATCAGTACTCAGATATATATGATGTATCAAATCATGAACAAGATACAATATTATACTCTTGGTTTGGTATGGGGACATGTCGGTAAGAAGGTATTGGGATATGATCAACTATAATTCATTGGATTATATTTTTTAGGAAATAAGGGTTTTGAAAATATTTTAGATGAAATGGAAGCATTCGGTGGGTGAATCATTGTAATGGTTTTTTTCATATTCGATGTTTCATTGAAAAATTATAAAAGATGTAAATGTCATAACAAAAAAATTAAATCTATTGTTCAAATTGCGAACTCCATAACCCATATAAGATATTCTTATTTTAAATTTTTTTAATAACATAAATTATGTGTTATGAAATGATACCCCATCTTAGGAACTGTTATCAACATATTAATTAAAAACGATTCAATCATGAAAAACCCATTGTGTGAATCTTCTACAAAAACTGTTTCTACAAGGTTTATGAAATTCATTTTAGCAAATGGGTCCTGATAGATAGTAATAAATTTCATAAATCCTAAGGACCATTACATAAACTGACAGATAACAATATACAATGACAAATAAAAATGAAAAATTCCTATAATTGTTTATATTCAAATAAAATATCTATTGAATCCATCAATTGAAACATCTCATAAGGATATAGGGTTGGTAAATTTGGATGCAAATGAAAATCTAATATGTGCGATTATATGATTCACATCAATCATCACACTAAATACTAAAATATAATTGAGAAGGAATAGTAGTTAATATCAATTTATTTACAATTTTATGAGTTCATCCAAATACAATCATCACCACATAGTCTCTATTTATATCTTCCCAAATAAATGATTAAAATGTATACATCATTAAGAAACTAAAATTTATTCAGTATCCCTGAAGAGAAACATTTATATTTGATAACATCTGGACCAAAGGGATATATAGTTTGATTTATTGGACATTAATCGAGGCGTCAAACCATTGATTTTGAGACAAAATATTCTCACACATTTAACTTCAAAATGTGTTTTGAAATTTAAAAATATAAATATGTTCTTATCTATAGTTGAATATTGTAAGTGATAAGACTACAATATTATTTTATAAATAATATCCAATTACTTTCATGTCAAATATTGATCTTATAATTTTTCATAATCTTGATAAATTACATAGGTTTATTCTTGAAAATTAAAATATCCTTCAACAATTTCAAAATAAAGTGATTTATCTGAAAAATATTTTGTTACGCGTTATTAAAATATAAGAATCCTTGTTTGACAGAAAGGAATTTTAGGTTGTTTTTAATTCTATAGAAGATTTATTTGCATGTAGCGAGTGTAATTAATATTGCATAAATAGTACCAACCCTTTGTGTAGTTTGTATAAGAATGTTTATATGTATTTTTTGATAATCCTTATAGTGTTTTGGAGTTCATGTATCCCAGAATATTATTATATTAAATATACCCTTATTAATATATGTGAATATAAATTTTATAATTTTATTTTTCATTATGAATGAAGATATTTTGAATAAAGGGGATATCTATTTATTTTTAGCTTAATACCCATTATTTATCTCATGGATGATTGACAAGAAAAATGCATTCTTTTATATATCAATACTGTTTTTATCACCATCAACACAGGAAGGCAATTCTTTTTAAGATAAAAGAAGAAGATCATGAACTTGTTCACATTCATGGTTATAATTTATTATTATAATGACTTTTTGTTTACCTATGAAATTATTTGTAACATACATAATAATGAAGTAGAATATTCTTTTATTTAGACACTATTTATTATCATTCATACAAGAAGATATTTCCAAATTATTATGATATTTTTGGTTTTGGATGAAAATTTCTTTTTTAGATGTTCACAAAAATTAATATATTAAAATAATTGTTGTACATAATCCTTGAATTGTCAGATAATGTGAATAATATATATAATTATTTATCTCTAATAAGTGGGGATACATGGAAAATATAGAAGTTTAACATCTCCCTGATAATTTTTTAGGAATAAACACATTGGGAATATATACATTATATTTCATTAAAATGTATGTTTGAGATTTAGATATTCCCATTATTCATCTCCTAGACGCTGAAATTATCAATTTTTTATATATTATGAAAATAAATGCATCACTTCTTCTGGATTGAATTATATGAAAAAAATATCATGATTAAGGAAAATTTTATATCATGTGTAAAGAATATGATTTGGTTGAAGATTTATTTGAACAAACCCCATATAAAAAAAATCTATATCCAAAACTTATATATACGTCACAGTGGTGGGAATTTTTGAAATATTGTTATATTCAGGTTGAAATTCAATTTATTGATGCATGATTCTATGATATTATATCCCTTTGAAAAATAAGGTGCTACTTGATATTAGAGTGATCTATGAATTTAGATATGCATTTCTTTAAGATTGAGAACCTATTATGAAAATGGACTCTTCTTATTCCATGCCAATGATAAATGACTTAAAAACATAAAAAAATATTGGTCAATGAGAACATCCCTAGGTTACATATTCCCTGATGCTTTGGAGTTGTATGATCATGGATGAAGCACTGGAATCAAAATCCATGACATGATTTTAATCTATAATAATTACAATATAATATAAATTAATTATTATGAATATTTAAACATGTTTCATGGCATGATATAGGTACTTATAAAAAATCTACTAGTTATTGATTATGTGAAATTATTACATTAGAAAAATAATTTTAAATTTAAAACATTTCTTTTTATATTATAAAGAATTATTAAATATGGGTTTTCTAACAAGAATTATATTTTGATTCAATAAAATAAATTCATGAAGATGAAGTATGAATTCTTATTCAAAGGTGACTATTTTTAGATTTATATTGAATATTGAATCCTTCGGTAGGTGTTTGATGGATTTTCAAATGGATATGAGAGATTATATTTGAACATCACAGTATCATTAAAAATGAAATGAAGAAATTTGGTGTGACCATAGATTTTGAGTAATCAATTACTAGAGGAATGTCTTTTATTTTTTGTATGTGGACCTTTGAGTCCATCTAGTCAAACTATGCATAAAATTGATGGAAATTGATTCAAAAAACATCATGAATGTTTGAAGGTTCATTGTCATGAAGAATCACGTAAATATGAGCGTGTGTGATAGGTTTTTAGTGAGTGAAAATTGTTTTTAAATAAAATTTCGTTAATAATATATAATCAACACAATTTATTTCAAACAAATAACCACTATGCTACAATTTTTTTCAGAAAATTATTTTGATAAAATGAAATTTTCTATAATGTACTCAATGTTATTTGATTAATTAATTCATTAAAAATTTGAAGTCCATTACCAACTATTTTGAAAACCCAATGGTATAGACCTATACTAATGTTTTCCAAACCATTGATATATGTATTTATAATTTTTTTCCCTTTATGAACGGTTTTGCAATGAACATTAGTATAGGTTCTATAAAAGTAAGATATACCGAATGTTTTATAAAAAATGTTGGCTTATCGATCAGATATACCAACAGTTTTTGAAAACATGCTGGTATAATGTCAATGTATCGAATACATGCCAATGGATTGTATAAAACCTATGGTATTGATCTTACCTATATAAAATGTTTTTTTAAAATATAATATAATTTTGTCATATGACTTTTTGGATACCAATTATTTTGGTTAATCCCTTGGTTTAGGATCATCTTGTAAATCATATACCAATGTCAATGGGGCATCATGGCAGGTCATCTGGGAGAGGTCGGGGAAACCCACAAGGACAGAGGGAAAAAGGCTTCACCTACTCTTGTGTATGTGGAATGGTGACACAACACGTTGTAACACAGAACAGGGGATTTAAAACCTCATATAGAACCTTCATCAGGTTCCCGAACTTCTTCTTCGCACGTGTCAAATACATCATTCTTCTTTAACTAATACTCTGGTTCTCTATAGACACATAAACTCACAAAAAGAATTGTTTTTCTAAACCATGGACCGTGAGTGTGCATACATATCAACCTAACGATTCCACATAATAGTTTTGACTAATTTTAATTTTGTTATTACTTTCTCTATAATTTCTCCTCCCCATTATTTTTATTAATTTCATTTTCATTTTATTGATCTATATGTTTTGACCTCAGTAATGGACATGGTCACAAACCTGAAATTGTAAACATATTTTTATTATAATAATATTCTAACAAATAGATTTATATATAATTAAAATATATTAATTATATTTTTAAGATGATTTTCTATAAATATAATAAATAAAAAATAAGCAGAATTCTTAATTTGAATATTAGTTACTGATAATACATATAATTAATTGTACCTATTATGTATAGCTTTCAAATTGATTTTCAAAATTCCAATATGATTTTTCTTTGTTTAAAATATTAATTTAAAATAAGTATATATTATTTTTTGTATTATAGATTTTTTTATTAGAACATTAAATAAGTGTAAATGTTTAAAGGAGATTATTACTATTATAAAGATAATATATTTTATAAATATATGATATATAATATGTTTTTGTTTTATAAAATTGATAAATTAAAGATATATATAATTATTATAATAACAATAAAGTAACATTAAATTTTGGCTTTAAATAAAAATGATTTTTAAATTATATATATTAAGAAACAAATTATATATATATTTAAAACCCCTAAACGTTAATATATACTAGCGAATTTATATAAAGCAAAAAACAATTTCCAACCATTATATGAATAAAAACCAGCATGTTTTAAAAACTATTGTTGATATGTTTTGATAAAGTAAAATGATAAAACAATGAAAATATTAATTTGTTGTAATATAATAAAAAAATATCATGTATTGGCCAAAAAAATGTTAAAATAAAAAATCATAGAGACGTGATTGACTAATAAGAAGGGAGTAGTGAGTTAGATAAAAAAGAAGAAATATTTTATTGACTACAACATATATTAATAATCAAGACAAATATAACACTATTTAAATTATTCAGGTTTTATTCCTCCATCCATCATGAAAATCTACTTGAAAAATGCCCAATATCAATCCTGAACCACTCCATCCCTTTCCTCAATTGTCAAAGAACTGATATATTTTTAATAATTTTGTATAATTTTTTAACATTGATCAAATTTATTTTCCATAAATTTTTTCTTATATTTTAAGGATGACATATAATGATATATAGACCATTTTTATTTATACCATCACTTTTTACATCAAAAAATATTACCTTCGTCTTTGTATGTTCCCCCATTTTTTCTACCCAATTTATTATTGACTCAAATACCTCAATTGACCCTAAAATAGTTAAGGATTCATATCATTTCATCAAATTAAATATTTTATGATGGGATTAAAAAATAATAATAAATGAAAAAACGTGTTTTAAATAATTTTCATAATAGTTAATTACAATAGTTTTAATTAATTATACATATAAATTAATGTTTTTAAATTAATATTATAATGAAAAATATGGTTCTGCATTTATTAAAAGAATATATTAATATTTCTATATTTATTTAATTCAATTTGTAAAATATAATTTTTATTCTAATAATAATTAATGGTAAACATTGTTTATGAAAAAAATAACATTATTATTAAGACAATATATTTTTTAAATTTATGATATATATTACTTTTTTATAAATTTTATAAATATAAATATATATAATTATTATATTCTGAAAAAAAATCATATTTATGTTTTAAATAAAACATTATTTTGAATTAATAATATTAAAAAAAATTATATATATATATATTTTAAAAACGCTAAACCTTTTTTTATAAAAAATAGGAATTTTAATTATATTCACAAAAAATGATCAAACCATTATATGTATAAAAATATGCAAGATTACAAAAAAATATTGATATATTTGGATAAAAATAAATGATAATACAAGAAAATATGAATTTATAATAATATAATGAAAACAAAATCATGTATTGGAAAATAGAAAACGACATGTTATAAAAATAAATTGATGTAATAAAAAGGGAGGAATCATTTATATAAAAAGATAAATATGTTAATGGTTACTACATAAATTAGTAATAATGTAAACCATAGGGATTTTAAAAATTATGAAGTTTTATTCAATTGGAAATCATGACAATCTACCAATGAAATTCCTACAGTCAATCCTGAATGCCTACATCTTTTCCCATAGGTTGTCAAACATCTGGACTCTTTTTTATAATATTGTATCATTTAATTTTTTTTAACATTGATCAATTTTTTTCAACAACCATCTATGATTATTGAAACAATATATATAAAAACATTTAATGTTTTTTAATTTAATCCCTCACTTTTCACATCAGAACATCCAACCCTCATGTCCCCATGTACCCCCATTTTTTTAAAAATTTATAGTAGCCTCGAATCCATATGTTGACGTAAAAACATATATGTTCTCAATTCATTTCAGCAATTTAATTGTTTTAAGAAGGGTTATATATAATGGTTTATATTGGTATATATATTCACATATATAACTATCTATTTTCAGTGAATATGAAAAGGTTATATTATGATTTAATTTTTTTTTCATATCCAAGACAGGTAAATGTTCCTAGTTTATAATAAATATTTCTTGAATTTTTAATTATATTTTTTTATAAAAAATACAAAGGATATATAACTGCTAATCCTTGGTTGTGGTTTCAGGTATTTTTGGTTTTTTAATTACATATGAAATACATCTATTTTTTAACCTACAACAATAAATACCCATAGGAAAATAATGTCAATGTGAGGTACCCAAAACATCCAATAAACTCTATATTTTTCGCTACAAATTCAGTAAATTACAAATGTTATGAAATTAACTATATAAATTATGTATTTTTAAATATAAAAAAATTAATTATCATTTCTTAATTATAATACATATTTATCTTGTATTATATAAGTAAATATATTAAATGATATTAATATAAACAAACATTGTGCAATCATTTTTATTTATAAATTATATTAAATTAATATTTACCTAATTCAGTATATTTAATTAATTTTTAATGTAATATATTTTAATATCAAAAAAAATAATTCTCAATCCTAATTGATATAATTATGTTATAATATATTGATATTAGTGAATTATATTAATTTAAATATATATTTTATCAAATCAATTAAAAGTGTGATCCTTTTTTTATAAATACTATTGATAAATATAATATACAATATAATGATTATAAAATATGATTTTTAATTTATTTATAAATCATATTATATCATGAAATTAATATTATATATATATTATATAAGTTTATTTTATTAAATTTATTTTATTGTGTTTCTTATATTCAGTTTTTATTGGTGAAGTGAGAATCCTCACAAAGGAACCAACAATAAAAATATTTCAAATTCCAACAGAAAATCAAATTTCTAATTGAATTTTATTTTTTTGATATTAAACTGATCTTTGATATTGTATTTTTGGGAGGGAATGATGCTTCCTATTATGTTTATGGGATTTATGTGATATGTGATGGAATTAATTATTACCCTAGAAATGTCTTCGAAGCGGAGGATGATATGAAATCAGATCTCAGATATAGATGATGTATCAAATATTGACCACGATATAATATTTTAATAATTTTTATTTTGTATATGGAGTTTTTGGTAGAAATGTCTTGGGATCAGAGAATATGTTAGTCATTAAACGATATTTTTTCATGCTAATGTTCTTTATGATGATTTTAGATGTATAAGAAGATTCTGGTGTGTGAATAACCACAATGTTTTTGTTGGGTTTGATACATCATTTTTATAATTAAACAAGACTTGAATATCATGACAGTTAAAATTCAATCTAAAGTCGACATAGAATGGTCCATAGCCCATAATGGATATTCTGCATGTTATATTTTTTTAATAATTTAAATCATATCTTATGAAATGGCACTTCATCATAAATAAATTCTTAAAAATACTAATTAATAACACATCACTCATGACACACCCAATGCATCTATATTCTCTGTAAACTGTATTGTCATGGTTTACGAAATACATTATAGTGCATGAGTCATGAGGGACATTAAAAAAATCTTAAAGGCGAAGGACTGTTACACATGTCGACTAATAAGAATATTCAATGACACATAAGCATGATCAATTCAAATTGGTGGGTATATTCTTTTAATCTCCCATTTCAATCCATGATGTTTACCCCTATCAGAAGGTTAGAGGGTTGATAAATTTGGAATCTAATTAAAATATAACATGTATACATATATGTTTCCCATCAATAATCAAAATAATTATTAAAATAGAATTGTGCAATAGGATTGGTAAATATCAATATATATACCATTTCAAGAGTTCATCTAATGAGGATCATCACCATATGGTCTATATTTTTTACATTCCACAAAAATGATTACAAATTTTTCCAAAAAAAAATTAAAATTTTCTTTAGTAGACATAAATTAAAATATACCTATTTGATAACATTTGGAGCAATGTGAAACATGGATGGTATTATAGAACATTTATCTATGCATTGAAATCATTGATGTCGAGAAAAAGATTCCCACATATTTAACATCCCAACATGTTATGATTTTAAAAAATCAAAATATATTCTTATCTAGAGATGAATAATGTTAGTGATAATAAGTAGTCATTATTTTATGCAGAACATTTCATTCCATTCAAGTCAATGAGGGATCAAATTATTTTCCATAATCCTGCTAATGTACATAGGTTTATTGTGGATAATTATAATATCCAACTTCAATTTCCCATAAACGGGAACATATGAATAATATTTTTAATCATGTTACTAAAATATTCGATTCATCATATGAAATAAGATAATTTGATAATGTTTTTAAATATACGGAATATTAATTTTCATGTAGGGACTGAACTTAAGAGTTCATTAAATGTTCCAACCATTTGTGTTGTACGGCTAAATTTTTTTATTTGGAGATTGAAATATTTCTTATGCTAAATTGGATTATAAATATATAAGAATATTATTAAATGAAATAAAACCATTTAAATATGTGTGAATATAAATGTCATAATTCTATTTTACAACAGAAATGAAGATATGTTGGATGAAGGTGATACATGATTATTTTTATCATTATACCCATAATTTATCTCATGGATGATTGATTATAAAAAAGAATTAATATATGTATCAATTCAAATTTTTTTACCCCTAAGAACACAGGAGGAAATTACATTTTAATCATAAAAAATGTTTTCAGAAACTAGCTATCCTTAATTTTGAGTATTTCATAATATAATTTATTCATGATTTCTAATGATATTATTGTAAACCTACTAAATAATAATAAAAAACATTAAATTATTTGAACATTTATATTATATAATTCATTATATAAGGTATTTCTAATTGAACTTGAAAATTGTTGTTCATGCAGAAAATTCATATAGTGTATGTTAACAATAATAATATTATTAAAAGGATTATGGTTCATCGTCATAAAATAGTTTAAAATTTGATTAAAATTTTTAAATACTATCCATGGGATATGTGGGGATACATGGAATGAATATAATATTAATAACTCCTGAATAATTTTTGATGAAGGAACATATTGGTGGGAGATATGTAATATTTCATTAAAAAGTGTTTTTTGGATTCTTATATTCCAATTTTCCATCTCATAGATGTTTCCATTCAATCATTTTTTCATAAACTATGATGATAACAGCATTGTCTCTTCTAGAATGTATTTATAAGAATATAGATATAATGATTCGAGAAATGTTTCTATCGTGTGTAATGGTGGGAAATTAGTTGAAGGATCTTTTGAAAAAAATCCCTACGACAATACTCTATATAAAAAATATGAATGTTCCTCTCAATGGTGTTAATTTTTTAATGATCGATATATAAATGTTGAAATTACAATTATTAATGTGGCATTTTATGATATTATAACCCTTTGATAAAAAAGGTTCTACTTGATATTCGACTGATATTTTAATGCAGTTTAGCATGTATTTATGTTTGAGAAACTATTATGAAAACGGATGCCTCATATTCCGCAACAACGAGAAATGTCATTTAAAAACATAAAAACTAATGATGGATTATAAATTCCCATGTTTAAATGTTCCATGAATCATTGTTGATAGTTTTCTCAGGGATGGAGAAATTAGGTGACATAATTTTCATTTATAATAATTAATATTTAATAAAATTGTATTTATATGAAAAATAAAATTAGTTTCATGGCATGGTAGGGATATTTATTCTAATATATCTTCAGGTTATTGTTTTTTGGATATATTCACCTTATATAAACTTCTTTACATCTAACACATTAGATTATATTGGTAAATTAAGTATAAATTACTGGTTATCTAACAATACTTTCATAGTGATTTAAAAAATAAAATTCATGTATGTGAAATCTAGATACATATCACCAAGTGAATGTTTTTTATTTGATCTTGAATAGTGGTAACATCGGAATATATTTTATATATTTAAATTGGTAAACGAGATTTTATATTTTAACTCCATTGTGTAATTTAAAAATTAATTGATTAATATTGTTGTGATCATAGATTTTGTGTTATCAATTACTATAAGGATGTCCTATGTTTTGTGATTACATGCCTTGGAGTAAAAATGGTCACACTATACAACAGATTGAATTTAAATTGATTCAAAATACATAATGAAAGACTAACGGATAATTGTAAAAAATAATATCAAATATATGAAAGTATGTGATAGGTTTTTACTGAGTGAAATATGTTTTTATGTAAAATTAAACTAATAATCTGAAATCATACACATTATATTTTAAAAACAAAACCACTACGATAAAATTTATTTCGAAAAGATAATTTGATAAATATTTATAAGTATATTTATATTTATTCATTTATGTACTCATGTTTATTTGGAAAAATAATTCATTAAAAATATGAAAACAATTACCAACTGTTTTGGAAAACATTTTTATAGACATATATTAATGTTATTCCAAACCATTGATATATGTATTGGTAAGTTTGGTACCATTATTAATGGTTTTGGAAAAACCAGTAGAATAGGTTCCTCAAATGTAAGATATACCAAATTTTTTATATATACCATTTGTTTAGATATCACATGTACAAATAGTTTTGAAAAAACAATTTTTATAATGTCATGTTATTGAGAAATTTTAATAGTTTCTATAAAACAATTTGTATAACTATGACGTAAACCAAAAATTTATTCAAAATGAATGTTATAGGGTCTTATTGTTATTTTCAGACCAATGGATTTGGTCAAACCATTGGTATATGGTCACATTATAGTACATATACCAATAGTTTAACAAAAACCATTAGTATAGGTTATGATTATGGTAGTGTTGAAAATGGATTTAACTAAGATAACAAATAATTTGATAGAATGGAATCTACATGATGATGCATTAATACCATTAATAATGAAAATACTTCATTATTACATGATGACATTTTTCCATATCACTCAAGGGAGAATATATATACAGTGGATAATGAATAGGATTCCACCACAGGTGGATAACAGAAATAATTGAAGGAAATCATTCATGTTGTGATAATGATACTTAGATGATCATGTACCACGAGACCCAATCCATTAGAATCTCTTTTGACGATTATTCCAACAACATTGTTCATAAACAATTTTGACGGTGGGGGAGAGAGGATACAACTATATAAGTGAGAATCCGAGAAGGTGATATTAAGAAGAATCTAATTATGATTCCAAATTTCAATCATAGTGATAGCATGCTTGATCCAAAAGGATAATGATAGGAAATGATGGTAAAAACAACTTCATATTGATTCTCCCATACAATCCATGATACATTATAGAAGGACAATACTATTTCTTGGGGGATGAAAGAAGATGACTTTGAGAATAGTGACACAAAAACAATCACCCTCTCTATAATCATATCTGAATCTGGGTTATATGAATGTTAGAGGATTTGGACCCTTGATGGTAGTTCATACAATGTATAGGTGTTTCTACATCACTAATGAAGAAGGGTTTCTATTTATCCTCTATAATATGTGAAACAAATAGGAGATACTATAAATGGAATATTCCAAAAAATATCAATATGACAGTTCAACCATTGGGCGGGAAAACTAGGGGCCAGAGGCATTTATAGAAATCTTCATTGTCTATTATATGAATTTTTTGGGGAAACATAGTCATATAAACTCCGAAATATAGTCCCAAATATTGATTATTCAAAAATTGTTTTCTTGGACTCTATCTTGTTTTCAATGAATATTCAAAAAAACCCTCTACTAACTTTTTTTAAACGATGCATCTACTTCATCCGAACAACATCTATTATTAGTGTCATTAAAAAAACTGAAAGTAGTGGAATCATCCCAATCCGAAACTACAAGATATGTGACCATCATCATAGAATTTTAAAAACATAATGGGACCATTCTGATCTTGAATTTTAATATCTCTCTAGTCCTCCAAATTATTCCCTTTTGAATAATAACACCTATTCCGTAGAGGGATCTCTCTAAAAAGCATGGGTGGTGGCTAAATGTGACCTTGAAAAATCCTGTATGGGGGTAATATTTGGATTCTATGATCTGACTTCATAGTGAGCTAGGATTGTGAATCAGGATCCTTGCTTTATTTTCAAAAATATCAATCGTTATCATGCACATGTATTGATATACCATACCGCCAAAGGGTATAGGGGTCCAAATATTATTCTAATCCATCAAATGGACTTTATTATATTTCATTCCCCACCAGAACATGTCAATCTGATAGTCAATTAGTTGAATAAAAATTTCAGGTAGCCTAAATAAATACATATTATCTATTGGATTCGATTTTTCTATAACCTATATATGTTCTTCCTTCCGTACTTTACAGACCCTCATAAAATTCAATTCCTGATTTTTTTTATGTAACTTGTCCATGATGATCAAGAAAACCACTCTATTTGATTGACCAAAAATCATAAGTATCCAAATATAATTATTATTTTTATCATCCACTTGAATAACTAAGGATTGGAAATGGTATTCTATTCTACAGGAAGTCTCGTCTGAGCTGATGGAAATATCATATTTGGAATAATGAACAAATTGTATTGATTCTTTCTTATATATTTAGATAAGCTGGAAAATAGATATGAATTAATAAAGAGTCGTCCTTGAGAAAAAGATATCCACAATCAGAAAAAATGGTTTGGGATATATGTGGAATTCTTTGTTAATCCTTCCCCCATGAAATATCTTTTATTTAACGTCCAAATAAATTAAATTAGAAAAAAACCAGTTATAAAGTCACCCAGGAAAAGGGATAGTGGGTCCTCCTCTCTGATCCCAATAGTATGGGTAAAGCATCGGGAGAGAGAGTACCTTTGATATAGATCATTTAGGATACTGAAGAATGATTATTAATGTTTCATCATAAGTATAATAATATTATAATGATCAGTTTATTTAAATAATTTAGTATGGAATCATAAATTTGAATTTTACATTTCTAAAAATTAAAATGAATTATTAATTATATATTTCATTTGAATGTATTTTATTAAGAATTAATGATATTGTTTCACATAATATGTTAATATTGATTGGTCTTTATTATATTAAATAAGAGATTTAGCTATTCATGCTTACGAGAACATTTATCAATACAGGCGGATGAGTAAATCATTTTACAAAATTGTTTATTAAAAAACATCCTTTATAAACCATTATGAATCATCAAGAAAGGTATTTCATAATCCTTTACTTCTCACTAAGACCATATTATTTATGATGCATAATAAAAAACATTTACATGCAGTAGCATGTGATTAACTCACACAAAATATGTTTTGAGAGGGTTGATTTGTCCAAGAAGTTCTAGGGGGAGTGGAGAAAGCGGTTCAAATCAAAGAGAGATAATGAGTGGGTAATAGAAACATTTTCCATTAGGATTGAATTAGTATGACCAATAATGGTTTATCAGTGCATTCAAAAAGTGTAGATAAATATGATTTTTAACTATGTCAAATTAATAACCGTTAAAAAACATAGGTTTTATCAATTCTAAATTTTGAGCTGATAAATCATATCTTAATAAATGCTAAAATTATAGTAGATAAATTCAATATTTATCAGAACTAAAATTATAGTGCATATATATATTTTTTTATGTTAAATTTATCATTTAGATGTGATTTAAAATATTTAAATTAAAATAATAAAATATTAAATAAATACATAATAAAAATAAATAAAATAATAAAAATTTAAAAATAATTACCCTCATTAATGAATTTATAATAAAAATATTCATTATTATAAAAAATTATTGAAATTGAATAATTATACATCAATATAATCCAAAAATATTAAATAAAATTCAGGTTTTATTAATTATTTTTATTAATTTTAAAAAATTACAAATGAATATATATAAAAATGAAGATGAAATCATGGTGAAAATTTAAAAATGATTTAAATACATACAAAAAAATAATTTGTACGAATAATTACATTAATTGTTAACACATACAAAAATATTAATGATAATATAAAAAAAATTAAATTAATTAATTATGTAGATTTAAATCATTTCAATAATATTAAAACATAATAAATAAAATTTATTTAGTATTAATCTCATAAATTATAAACAATTCTATGAATATAAAACATAATAAATAATTATTTAAAATTTCAATAATTAATTGAAATAATTGTAAAAAGATACCAAATTTTTGAGAGTCCTAATAAATTCATTTAAAGAAATTAATTATAGGGATTTCAAGAATTTTAAAGGAATTACACCTCTATAAATAAAATTGAATAAATATCAATCATATTAATAAAAAAATTAAAATTTTAGAACATTGTAAATATTTATGTATAAATTAATATTAAAAAATGAATACAAAAATATTAGGAAATCGTAAATATAATAAATGGGTAATTAATATTAAATGAAATCATATTTAAAATGATTATATAAAATTCATTAATTTAAAAAAATTAAAATTTATTTTGAATGATTTATTACATCAATTACGTACACATAATAAAGAGGGATTGAATCATGGCATGCCCCATGAAGGACTTACATCCCATGCAGTGACATAGGAAGGTTCTGATATGGGCAGGATGTGGGCAGGCAGTGATGCAAGCATGAAACATGCCTGGTGATACAGTCTGGATGGTGTAGGCATGGCGCTACACTAATCCATGGGGAAAATATGTCGCCCACCTAGACATGGTCCTACAACCTATGGAGTGGATGTTCCTCTACCTTGATAGAAAGTGGCCATTTCATTCATAAAAATGAATAAAACCATACACTTAATAAACGAATAAAATTGAGTAATATATATATATATATATATATATATAGTACTCCTAGATTCAAATATACCAATAAAAACAAACAATCCTCAACCATGGATAGGTGGACCTAAGACCCTAACAACATATGTCCAGACCACCATGGCCCATAGGCCCCTACATTATTGTTCACCTATTTAGGATTTATAACACCCAATTGGGCCTCCCCTACAAATCAATGATGGAGAAGCCCCGACCATGCCATACATTTCTCTTATCTCATAGATAATCATGACAGATTTGTATAGATGACCATCGGGCCACCACCATCACATTAAATTGGTTGTTCCCCAATCCAAATCACAAGTCAACAAATACTTACAACACATAATCTATTTGTTCTTAACAGACACATCGACCTTGCTTCAAAATATGTCTATTGATTCCAACAATTCCAATATCATTGTGGCGTGAGGCCATCATCAGTGATGGAACATCGCCATAGTCGGTCATGGGTCAACCATCCATCTACGCCCAAAAAAATAACAATGAATAGTTTTCTCCCCCAATACATCGACAGTACTTCCATCACATGAATTCACCACCTCCCATGAAACATGCCTCTCAAGACCTATAGTGATCCTTGCACCGACCCCACCATCCACCTATTATGCCTCTCAATGGACACACATTCGGGACTTCACAACACGACCCTCAAAAACCCCATATTTTAGTACATGTAAACTTGTTGCACAATCCCATATTTTTCATTTGTTTAATTAATCACAGAAATAGTGATAGGCATTGCATATGTTGGGGATCAATTTCAGGGATACATGGTGTTGGATGGAGATGGTCTTATTCGAATCAATATTTTTTTTTTCAAACACATTAAAATTATAAAGAAACTAAAAATAATTAATATATATTAAACAAATAAATTACAATCATATTGAAAATATTTAAGCCTATTAGATAAATATGTATTCATATTAAAAAATGATTAAATTTGAAACATGTTGAAAATTATTAATTAATTATAATGAGAAAATAAGTGATGAAATAATGTTAATAATGCACTATTTAAATGAAATAAATTATAATCTTTTAAAAATTATTATTCATAACATTAATTGCCATTTTTTCTAACAAATAAAATTGAATAAAATTATTTAAATAAATATTATTGTAAATAGAATTTTTTTAAATAATTTATAGTATTATTTCTATATAGAATATATAATATGTTATTGAACCTTACGATTTCGTATAATTAATAAATTTTTATTATTTAATTAAATATATTCATATTTAATCATTTATAAATAAATATATAAATTGAATATAATACAATAATGTTAAATGACTATATAATAAAAACTAATAAATTATTGAGAATACTATTAATAGAGAGATTTTAAAAAACAAAAAATAATATAAAATCATTAAATATGTATTCCTATACACACATTCATACACATAGACATACGTGTATACATACATACACAATACACACACACACCCACACATATTGGAAAACACGTACACATACATATAGGCCTAGGAATGTGCATTTAAACAAACACATATGTGGATGTACACATACACATATATACAGTTACATACCCATGCATGATCATTCATATGTATCTACACATATGCAAATATACAAATACATATAACATAAAAAAATTCATAAACACAGACACATACTAATACACAAACACATTTACATACACATAAAACTGTATAAGCATACACATATATGTTAATTTCAATATACATACTCATCCATACAATTACATAAATGTGAATGCACATAGATACAGATCTATACATATGAATATATACACACAATCAAATAAAAACACATTATCATGCACATACAAAAACAAAAACACATCCACATACACACATTCAAACATATTTGCACATACATATACATACAATACAAATATTTAAATACATACACAATCACTTTCACACACACACGCACACAGTCACTCACATATGTGTATATATATACACAATCTCATAAACGTACACAATGATATAACATACACATATATAAACATACACACCTATGAACATATAAAAAACACACATACAATCTATAAATGTAGATAAAAACACACCCAGACACACATCACTATGCAACAGATGCTTACACAAACAATACATACATAAACAAACACATTGAGAAACACATATAAAAATGTCGTTACATATATTATTAAATGATATATATATATATATATATATTATTTTCTTATATGTAATTTCTTAAATATAAATATTATTTAAAAATATATACGAATGTATACATATATAGATTTGATAACTAATTAAATGTATTATTTTGAAACCCTAAACATAACCTTCTCGTAATTGAAGGTCTTTTAGTAGTATAGAAAAAATAAAAGACAAAGGAAACTCCTTTATTATTTAATTTTTAGATGAAGCATTGAATGTTTGCGCCGTATAATGTTGTTTAACATGAATATAAAAAAATAAAAATGCTAATAGGTGAAATTTTAAACAAATGATAATTATCAATTAGTATTAATTTCATAAAATAACGAAATATAACTTAATTATTAAATATTACTTATGAAAATACATTAAATTTTTTAATTCTTATAGGGAAAAATACATTAATTTCAGCAGACAGTTGTTAATGTTAGATAACACTACATCTGAAGTCTGATGTCCACATGTGCATGATGGGAGAGATGTGAATGTTTTAGAAGGCACTGAAGCTCATTTGGGTTGGTACCCAGCATTGATTTTTATCATGATCAATGATTATTCTAGGATCAATACAAGGATGAAATCCATTCCCCATGAAATAGTATCAAAGATTTACATAAAGAAGGAAGGGGGCCAAAAATATTAGGGATGATCTTGCACATCTTGTTTATAATTAATTAAAGTAAATTCATAAATAATATAATACCATCATCTAGCAGTGATCCCCACATGCTACGACAACCTCTGATTGACACCATGCATTCTATGGTTGCTAGCATGACAAGGAGAGTGTCTTGTGGTGGTCGATATTGATCGCATGTTCTTCATCATGTAATAACATCTCTCATTCATGTGTTGGGAAGAAAGAGGATTTCAAAGAGTTATTTTTTAGATCAACAATTATCAATTAACCAAGGGTGTGGTTTCTTCTCTATGGGACAATAGACATACATGTCTATTTATATGCATTTATGTTCAGTTACAATAATGAAATTCATAATAGCAATTAAATACATTCATGTATATAGAGAAAACCCATGATCATAAAAATAATACAACATCATTATATATGGTGCACCATCTTGAGAAAAAAGTATTTATTAAAAAAAAATTCATCATAAAATAATATAAGATTCATTATTATTTTAACATATGCCAACTAATTAAATAATTATTTCAAATCATACAAATAATTAGTTTACTTCCAATCCTTCCTTGGTCTACTCGAACTCCACTTCAATTTATTTATCACATGAATAAATAAATAAATAATTTATTCTTTTAAATAAATATTTTATTAAACAACTAGAAAATAAATATTTATTAAATTTTTTTAAAAAAAAATATATATTTTATTTTATTTTTTTGATCTTCATAACATGAATAAAATTCATCCACGGTCCTAGGAATAATATTTATTTTATTAATCGGATTCAAATATAATTTAACTGAGACAACAAATAACACTTCGTGTATTATACTCTTGGAATCATTCTCGATGGCATTACGTGGTATTGCCTACTGTCTAAGAGTACTGTCTGGAAAACGGGTCAAGGAACCCATGAGATAGAACGTAATGTATGATCAACAACATCCACATATGAAATCACACAATGTAGTATAATCCCATTGACTTAATATATTTTCAAGCATGATTCATGATAGGGTCATCATCCATTATGCTTGATACATCGGTCTTTGACAACCATAAATGAACACATCATTACACGATGGATATGGAATTTCACACGGTGGTTCTATTTCAATCATAGGGCCGATATATAAATTACCATAAATGGAATGGAAAAATACTTCCTCAACTTATCCATTAATAACATTCCACTCATGACAGAACCAATGTACCTTATATCCCACCAACACTCTGCGTGATGGTTTTCGTCAGTAAATCAATGTCTGCGAGTCATGATTAGTATTAATGAAAATCATAAAGTCTGAGGATCATCAAACATGATCTTGAATAAAAATATATGATGACATTGAAACATGTGGATATCTTACTGGAGGTTCAATTATCATAATCGTTTGTCTGGGTGATTACAAACATTGAACTTCCTGAGAGGAAGTCTAATCTCTTTACAAGTACTCACAACTAACGGCCTTCTTGCTTTGTGTCCCTTCATAGTATGTCATCCAACCATATAACATTATATAATAATACTGTTATATAATTTCATGGTTCAAATCATAGTAGAGAACTGTCAAAAACTTATCAAAGCAACATATAATCTTGGACATTATTATCATATTAATATATAACAATGAAAGATATGTTATAAGATTTTAAATATTTAAATACATTAAATTTCCATGTAATCATATACAACCAGTTGATTATAGTACACCAAATCTTACAAATTCCCTCATAGACTAATGATAACTGCATACAAATTTCGGTCTGATATACTGCACATAGTGATTATGTTTCTAGAGAGTAAAGGCTTTAGTCAAGGGGTTCGCTATGTATTCTTCCATGGATGTACTGCTAATAGAATCATTACCTCTCTGAGAAAAATACCTCCTGATATGAATCTTTGGAATTATGTTCTTCGTCCACTGATGTCATTGTGGCACTTTTGTGGGAGCCACCATTGAAGTATTATCCCAATACATTGTGGTGGGATATTTACTACTAGGTGTCACATACATATCATGGACAAATCATTACATCAAAACTGCTTCATTAGCTACCTTAGAAGTTACAAAATACTCAGACACTACTGTTGAATATGTTACAACACACTTATTTATGCTCTTGTAAATAATTGTACCTCCATTCAATGTGAATATGTATCCTATTTGTGACTTCATGTCTTCTTCATCAGTCTAGAAACTAGCATCTCCATATCCTATGATGAATAGTTCCTCATCTCCTCCATAAAATTGAACAATATCCTTATGATGCCTCAAATACTTTATCATAGTCCTGACTTCCATCCAATGGCAGTGTCATGGGTTATCTTGATATCTTCCCACTGCACTCAATGTGGAGGAAACATCCAGCCAATGTTATAGCATGATATATATGACTAACCCAATCACTGATGCATATGGAGTCATTACCATTTTAATTCTTTCCTCATTTTTTTAGGACCCATTATCATAGAAATATGAATTCCATGTGATGATGGAAATAATTCCCTTATGGATTTTTCAATTCTGAATCTCTTCAGTAACATATCAATGGAAAAACATTGACATAGGCCCAAAATTCACTTCGATTTATCACGATGGAACTTGATCCCATGAATATTTCCTACCTCCCTCAATTCCATCATATATAAGCATTGATTCAACCATGACGTAAAAGACGGTAAGGATTGTATCTCATTTCAAATATGTAATATGTCATCAAAATATACTATTAGGAAAACGAATTCACTCCCACTAAACCATTTTTAGAGACAAGGATCACACTCATTCTTGATAAAACCCAATTTCATTATGGCTTCATCAAAATAAATTTTCCATGACCTGGATTCCCTCTTTAATACATTTATAGATTTTTGAAGGTTTCATACTTTATTTGGGATCCATTGGATTCATTAAACCATCAGGTTGATTCATGTAAACATATTCCTAAAGGTGCCAATTAAATAAGGCTACTTTGAAATCCATTTTCCAAATTTCATTGTCATGATAAGTGGAGAAGGCCAGTTTTTGATCCTCTCTTGTACTCCTACATAGCTCTTAAGTCTCTAGAACTGTTCCATCTTCCATGGGGTTTTGGGAATCTCTTCCGTCACCTACTATTATGTTCCTTGAGCCTCATATTCCCCGAAGTATATCTCTACCCCACACACTCTTTTCGATATCATATCCCTCTCAAGGAATATGGATTTTTTTTCCATTATAACAATTCTATATGAGGGGTTATATAGTAAATATCCCCTAGTTTCCTTATAGAATCCAATAATGGTGAACTTTGTGAATTAGGGTGTATGTTTGATATATCAATAATCCATGAAAATCACATCGCTTCCACACAAATGTAAATTCTATAATATTTCATTCCATCCACTCCACTACTCATTTGGATTACTATTTATCAATTTAGAAGGTACATGGTTTAGTATGTGTGTTACAATTTTAAATAATATCACCAAACAGATAATGGAATACTCACATGACTTGTCATTGATCACAGAAATCCAACACTGTGGGTTTCATCCATTCCCTCACACCATTCCACTGGGGCGTGTATGGAGGATTGAGTTGGGATAGGATCCCGAACTCCCATAAGTAATCAATGAAGTATGGATTAAGATATTTTCCACCTCAGTCTAAGTGGAACATCTTAATCTTTTAACCATTCTCGTTGGCAACATCATTCTTGTATTCATTGAACTAATTAAAAAATACGAATTATACCTCAACAAGTAGATATATCAATATCTAGAAAAATCATTAGTAAATGTTATGATATATGATTACCCTCCCCTTTCTTAATCTGGAAATGGTCCATGCACATTGGTATGAACCAATTTAAGATGGTTTTAATCCCTTTATCCATTCATAATAAATTGATATTTTTTCATGACTCCTTGTAATGTTGCATGACATATACCCAGTTGTTTTAGTACAAAATAATCTAAATATACATCTTGATGTAACTTTTTCAAATGATTCTCATTTACAAGAACTAGTAGGCGATGCTAATGATGGGTGTTGTATGATTCATGTGATGTATATTTGTTATCGATTTCCATTACATGGTTTGTATAATCCAAAACATAATGACTATTGTATAAATTATCCCTACCAAAAACAAATGCTATCTTTGTAAAAGAAGAAACAATCATTTCCCAAAAAGAAAAAAACCCATACGTATCCAATCTAGACACACAAATAATGTTTTTAGTAACAAGATTTATATAATAAAAAACCCTTTAACACCAAGATCAACCATGTTGGAAACATGATGGGGCAGTCCCTAACAAAAACAACAACATGCCTGACTCCATTTGTTTCTCATAGATCAAAATCCCCTCGATCAATATTACTAAATCTACTTGGTTCTTGAATTTGGATTCATATATGAGAACCACTAGTTTTATATACTAGCTAATTATATTAAAATAGTTAGATTTCATTAGATAACAAATGCACTAGAATCATCCCATTGTTTATTAGGTTGGGTGTGGTTCAACTTCTATTTTTTATTCTTTCCACATATGAAACAAACAACATCATATTCCCTTGCCTCTAATTTGATCATACATTTCTATGAAGGTCATGAAGATGCTTTGGGAATAACACTCTCCACCTTCCCTTTCCATGTTTTCACCATAAGTACAGAAGGATTCTCATTCTTTATATCATTTTCCACTTGTTGAATTAGTATAAGAAGATTAGATAGAGGCTTCTCAATGATTTTCTTATTGAAATTGAAAACAATGCTAGAGAAGATTTTAGGTATTGTTGTGAGAATGACATCGGTGCACAGTTCATCGGGATTTTTAAACCCAAGAACCGACATGCACTCAAGGTATCCAATGATCATGACGACTGGAGGCCCATTTGGGAACCTTCTCCAAGATTAATGTGAATATGACCCTTAGAGATCACAAACAATTCCTATATTACTCTCTCCTATTAATGAACATGAAGTTGTTCGAGCATGCTATATGAATTCATATTTTCATGAGACTTTATGATCACACTAGACATCTATGATAGAATCAACCATTGATCATTGACTGCATCATTTATATATTTCTCATCTACCAAGAAATACTCACCACTCACCTCATTGGAAGGAGTATCTTGTAATTTTGAATCCAACACATAAAAATTTGGTTCCTGGAAGGGGGTAACCTGAAGGATTCTGAACCATTCCTAGATGTAATGGCCGGTGAGGATATTGAATTGACCCTAAACTGATTTTGGGGATTGTGTGGTTGACGAGATTGTATATTTTTTTTTATAATTAAAATATTATATCATTAGTACATTATATCTAACATTTTATGAAAAATAATAAATATTTATTAAGTCTCTCACTATTTTATAAAGTCCCAATGGACCTCACCATTGAACTCGGAATGTCCAGTTTCTAGGACATTCTTGTGTAATTGCTCCATATTCCCCATTGAATATCCCCAACTAGGGTGGGTAAGGCAATTATATTTTATTTATGTTGGCATGCCGTTTCCAACTATGGGCTTTCAGCTCCTTGTTCATTTGAGTTCACTCGCCATTCCTGAAATCGTGACTTTTGATTTCCTCAACTATTACCTCTTATATTACTCCAAGTCTTACATGGGCTACTCCCCATGATGTAATGTGGATAATTAAACCTGAAACCTTTCAAAATGGATTATTTTATAAGAGTATGTGTTCCAACAAGCGTGTGTCAAACACATAGTTTTATTGAGTTTTCCCTTAATCATGTATCATAAGTCTTGATCAGACATAATTTTTTATTTAAGATATTTTTATCTCATTTGAGTGAGTTTCTAATTATCATTATAACATTATTGTTAATATTAAGTGAAACTTACTTATGTGATTGACCATATCTGGATTATATTTTCACATAATTTGGGTTTATTTTTCTTCCATCATGCATCCTTATTTAATTCATTAATTTTGTGATCGTGAAAACAAATCCATAATGATAAACCATGCAAGTCAAATAAATAAAATAAATAGAATGATCATGAGATTTTATAATGGTTAGATTATCTAAGAGTTGATAAATTAGACCTGACCTAGGGGAAACAACTTGAATCTTTTGGGTTCATGTTTACAACATTCCACCTGTCCAACTCTATATCTCTTGGGATAGGTTTCAACTCACCTCCATCATAAACTACAACCAATATCTTGGGAGTTCCATCCATTACATATTCCTTTTTTAACTCCCATGTAGGTGAGGGTTAAAAGGGTTTTTACCTAAATGAAACCATGGGCACTCAAGCCCTGTATATTAATGATGTGAAGGCTCTCATGAAAACAAATTTAAATCAAATAAATAAGTAAAAAAAATACATCCACATACAAAATAATTTTTCTAGGTCACGATCATCAATACATGATCAATATTTACACATAAATAAAACTAGCATTAAATTCTTTAATCTTTCTGTTTTAAGATAAGTCATGATTTAATCAATTAATTATCATCTTTATTTAATAAATCCTTATATATTATATAGTTTTCTGAAATTATATGACATTCTCATCCATCATAATTTTGAAAAAATAAATTCATTGAAATTATCTTTGTATGTAACTTATACCATGGAGGAAACCCAATGAATTCCAATTCATAACTACCAAATGAGTACAAATGAACATTACACATATATTAAATTAAAAACATATATAAAACACTAATCAAAAGTTGTGCCTCATTATTACACATGCACGACAGTGCAACTATAAAGGGTTTGTATTATATAATAATAAATTATAACTAATCTATGTAACGTGTATGATTAAACAACATTTTTTTCCAACTACATAGAGTGTTCTATTTTTAACCATCCATCTGAAGTATATATCTGGGGAAACGGCGTGGGAGTGTACATCTGAAATCATCAAAGTGTAGGGCGTGTCTAGTAGGCCACACATCATGTAGTTCAATGTTACATGTTCTCCAGCCGGGCAAGTCATGTACGAGGTAGATAGTCTCACCCTATCCCGAAGGGACTACACATCATATATAGTGGTCCATGTCATGACCCGCCCTCGGGGTCCGTGCCGTGACTACCCCAAGCCCGCCTTCCATAGGCCAGGGGCTGGCAACTAGCACCAAGGCGTAAATCCCGGTAAAAAGGGAAGGCATTGCCTTTGAAAAGTAACAAACACCACAGAGTAAGCAAGCAGAAAGTAAACACTAAACAAAGCAAAGTACAACTGAAAGTGCGGAAAAGTAAATGGGCCAGAATACAAACCCAAACTAAAAGTAAAGTACAACTCGAAAGGAAAAACAACAACTGAAAAGTAAAAGCCGCTACACCGAGCTGTCCACTAGAAATCCCACCTGAAGGGTGGGTACAGATAGCTCCTCTGCTCCACGGGTCCCGCCGTCCGCTCCGTGCACGTCCCGCCCAGTGGTCCACCTCCGGGTACCGTCCCGCTCTGCAAGCCTCAGCTAAGGTCAACGCTGTCCGTCGTCGGCAACCAACACAACGTAGTGCGGGCAAAGCCCGTGCAGGGGTGAGTATAAGCTACTTAGTAGGGACCCCGAGACCCCTGAAGGTCTCTCAAATCCACAAAGGATAAACCACGAAGAAAAGTACAATAACGAAGTAACCACCGACACTGCTTAGGTATATGCCCATACATATACCTAAGTCATCAATTCAAATACGCTCCAACCTACGAGCCCAAGTACAACTCAGTCCACACAGGATAGTAAACGTATTCCACACAGGAAAGCAAAACGTAATCCACACAGGATTTCTCAACACAATCCACACAGGAAAGCAATAGGATTCAGCTCACACAGGTATACTTCTTCAGAGGACGATAAAGATGATCACTGATCCATCTAAGTCGTCGGACCCACGAAGGATCGATAGGTAACTAACCCCCGTAATGACCCACACAGGATCGGGCCCACACAGGACCTGTAGGCGCTGACTCATACAGAACCGCTGAGCGCAAGGACCCACACAGGATCGGGCCCACACAGGACCTGTAGCACTGATCCATGTAGGATCGCTGAGTGCTGAAGTCGTCATCGTCGAATCCACACAGGATCTCTGTACTGTCGTCGTCGCAGTCACAGTAGCAGTAGTAGCAGTAGAACAGTCGCAGCCAGCACTAGGGTTCCCGCACATAGCAAGCTCGTTCGGAGGGTCCGCTCCACAAGCCGAGAGGTTGATATATCAACTGTCACAAAGACTAGAGTTGATGTATCCAAATGTTCCGTATCGTCAAAAGGAACTCAACGCAACAGACGGCGTGTCGATCGGACGCCCGGTCTGAGAGTTATTGGCATTTTCGTCTCCGGGGCCCGGTTGGTTTTTAAGGCAAAACCAACCCGACTCTACTCCACCTGCGTCCAAACCTCGGGCGGAGTATGCCAAAAGATCCGTCTCACTAAGAGGAACACAACGCGACTGACGGCGCGTCAATCGGACGTTCGAAGCTCAAGATATGAGCGTTTCCGCTCTGAAGGCCCGGTTGGTTTCGTGAACGAACCAACCCGGCCGAACTCAAAGTAAACCGAAACCTTGAGTGCGATATACCGAAACTACCGTCTCGATCCAAGGATCGCGTTGCCGCAGACGGTTCGTCATTCGGAGGTATGAGGCTCAAGATATGGCCCAAAAACCAGAACTGGTTCGAAACGGGGGGGGTCCGGGTCCGGGCCGACCCGGCCCGACCACCCCCCCCCCCCCCCCCCGGGGCGGCGCGGCAGCGCGGGGAGCCGCGGCGGCTGGCGTCGAACATGGTCGGCACGCGGGGGGCAAGCCCCCGCTGATTGGGAAGCGGCGCGGCCTTTGTGCCACGCCATTTGCAGATAACGGCCCCCGCACGTGGGGGCCGGCTGGAAACAAACCGGGGGGCCGGCTGCCCCCCTCTCTTCAAAGAACCGCCCCCCTCAAAAGAGGGGGGTTTTGTGTGTTGGCCGGGGGAATTAATTCCCCTGGTTTAATGCCTTCCGGCCGGCCAGCTGGGCGGCCGGTTTTCTCCAACGGACCGGAAAATTCCGGTCCCCCCCCCCTTCGGCTTCCGACGCCGGCGGCCCGGCCGCCGGTCTTCTCTTCCCGCCGCGGCCCGGATCCGGCCGCGGTCTCGTCGTCCCACCGCAGCCCGGAACTGGCGGCGGTGTTTGTCATCCGGCGCGGTGCGACGGCACCGCGCCCCTTCTCCGTGCCTTGATTCCTTTCAACGCGGCGCGACGGCGTCGCGTTCTTGAAGATTCTTCCTCGGCGTGGCGCAACGGCGCCGCGTAAAATAATTGCACGATTATCCGCGTGGTGCGACGGCACCACGCCACTTTGCTTCCACCGCAAGAATAAACAACAAGATCGATGGAGGGGGTTCGGCCGTGTTCGTGCGGTCCGGCCCCCTCACGTTAAAATAATAACGCAACTTTAAATAATTCAAGCCACACGTTAGACTTGTTAAAATCACGATCAAGAATAAAATAATTAAACCAAAAAGAGATCAACAACCCCTACCTCGGGTATAAGGTTCGAAGATTTGTCTACATTCCGCGGAAGACGACGTCGCGGAGGTCGGGCGTCGCGGTCGTCGTTCGTCAAATCCGTTGACGAAGGGATGTGTCCGATGCGATACGTCGTTGGCGAAACTTCTCAAGTCGACGAAGGAAAACCGAGGAGGAAGTGGTGTCTCCCTTTCTTTGATGTGGAGAGAAGATAGAACGGCGTGTCGGTGTTCTTCGCGTTCTTCAAGGAGGAAGATGAAGTTCTTCAAAGTGTAGAACACTTCTTCTCTCAAATCTCCACACAACACAGCAACTCCCAAAATAAAATAAGCTACACCTTATTTTATTTTCACTTTGCCAACTTTTCAAAAATTCAAAAGTTGAATTCATTACATTAATTAAATCTAGAGTTGTCAAAAATTAAAGTAGGGGAGAGTCACAAAATTTAAGAGGGGGGTTTAGAGGGGTTAGGGAAATTGAAAAGGTGGGGGCTCGTGTGGGCCCCACCACCCTCATAACCACACATGGGAAGTTGGGTGGTTGTGGGCCCCACCAACAACATCCCATGAGAGAGTCTAACCACCACGAATAAAATAAAATTCAAACAAAATTTTATTTTACTTATCTTTTAATCCTCAAAACTAACTTTCAACCCGCAACAAACGCAACTTCCGAAAAGGTCTCTTTAAGCGAATATCGGCGCTGCGAGTTCATCGGTGCCCTCAGATTTCAACTCCGAGCACCGGATCTAAAGTTAGGAATTCCCGCTCGTTCGTTCACTGAACGTACCCGAGCCAAACTTCAGAAATTAATTCCGGGCACTCTGGGCCTCGGAATCAGGTGCCGTCTGAAACCACGCTCTTGTAAAATTCTAAAGAAAATTAAGAAAAAAATTCCCTTGAATTTTACGGGTCTTTACATTACTCCCACCTCAAGGCTTTACGTCCCCGTAAAGATACATCAAAAACTAGGGAAACAAATGAGGGTACTGAGCACGCATCTGAGCCTCCCCCTCCCATGTGCTCTCCTGGAGATTCCCGTGCTGCCATCTGATGCGCACGAGAGGAATCGATCGCCCACGCAGGACCCACTCCTGTCGATCCTCTATCTCCACCGGAACCTCCGTAAAAGTTTCCCCATCGTCAACGTCAAGCTCCCCATGATCAATGATGTGCGTCGGGTCGTGCACGTATCTCCTCATCTGGGATACGTGGAAAACGTCGTGCACCCGGTGCAACTGAGGTGGTAGAGCCAGACGATAAGCCACCTCGCCAACCCTGCTGAGGACCTGGAAGGGTCCGATGAAGCGCGGAGATAACTTGTCGCCTCGTCCAAATCTCCGAATACCACGTCGAGGTGAGACCCGCAAGAAGACGTGGTCGCCATCCTCGAACTCTAGTGGCCTCCGCCTCCTATCAGCATAAGACTTCTGCTGGCTGTGAGCTGTCCTCATCCGCTCCTGGATGACCTGGACCTTCTCTGTCGTGGCCTGGACCATCTCTGGTCCCACCAGTGCTGACTCCCCAGGGTCTGTCCAGCACAAAGGAGATCTACAAGGTCGGCCGTACAACGCCTCATACGGTGACATCCCGATGGTGGAGTGGTAGCTGTTGTTGTACGCAAACTCCACCAATGGTAGGTGGTCCTCCCAGCTACGACCAAAGTCGAGGACACATGCGCGGAGCATGTCCTCAAGTGTCTGAATGGTCCTCTCCGTCTGACCATCCGTCTGAGGGTGAAAAGCGGTGCTAAGACGTAGTTGCGTCCCGAACTCCTCCTGTAACCCCTTCAAAAGCCGGGAAGTAAAGCGGGCATCTCGATTGGAGACGATAGATGATGGCACACCGTGGAGCCGCACAATATCCTGAACGTAGAGACGTCCCAAGCTCTCTACTGAGCCCTGCTCTCTGATGGGTATGAAGTGTGCCGACTTGGTGAGTCGGTCAACAATCAACCAGATGGAGTCGTGACCTCTGGAATTGCGTGGAAGTCCAGTCACGAAGTCCATAGATATGCCGTCCCACTTCCACTTCGGAACCTCAAAGGGCTGTACCAAGCCTGCTGGTACCTGATTCTCTGCCTTCACCTGCTGGCAGGTAAGGCATCGAGAAACGAACTCCGCTACTTCCTTCTTCATGCCCGGCCACCAGTGCTGTCGTCTGATGTCCTGGTACATCTTCGCCACTCCAGGATGTACCGCTAAAGGAGAAGTGTGAAACTCCCTCAGCACTTCCTCTGGCAAAGCGACTGGTACCATGATACGTCCTCTGAAAAGGATGTCGTGCTCTGCTCCAAGGGAGAAACCATCAGGTGCCTGTCCCGAGGATATCTGTGCACGCCGTGTCTCACAGTCAGCGTCCTCACGCTGTGCCTCCTTCACCCGCTGTAGTAGTGGAGGAGTGACTGTGAGAGACTGAAGAAAGGCTGCTCCATCTCTATCCACGAAGGATATCTGCAAAGAGGCTAGCTGCTCCGTCGCCTCCTCAAGTAGCTGAATGCCCGTCCTCCTGCTGAGGGAATCGGCTACTACGTTCCCCTTCCCAGGAGTATAGACTATCTCAATGTCATAGTCCTGGAGGAACTCGAGCCAT
Organism: Viscum album; assembly: GCA_963277665.1. Taxonomy (NCBI): domain Eukaryota; kingdom Viridiplantae; phylum Streptophyta; class Magnoliopsida; order Santalales; family Viscaceae; genus Viscum; species Viscum album. The sequence goes on from OY728121.1 coordinate 45,836,134, forward strand.
CGTCGCTGTCTCAGGTTCAGGTCCTTCTGCGAGAAGATATACCTGAGACTCTGATGATTGGAAAAGACTGTAAAGCGCTCGCCCATCAGATAGTGTCGCCATGTCTTCAGAGCGAAGACCACTGCTGCAAACTCCATGTCATGGGTAGCGTAGTTATGCTCATGCGGCCTCAACTGACGTGATCCATAGGCGATCACGGCCCGCTCCTGCATCAGAACACATCCGATTCCGGTCCCTGATGCATCGCAGTAGACTACGTACCCTACTCCCTCCTCAGGCAACCTCAAGATAGGTGCGCTAGTCAATCTCTGCCTCAGCTCCTGGAAGCTCTGCTAACATCTGTCTGTCCAAACGAAGGGTTTCCCCTTCTTCGTCAAAGCTTTGAGTGATGTCGCGACTCTAGAGAAGTCTGGCACGAATCTCCGATAGTATCCAGCTAGTCCCAAGAAACTCCGAACCTCAGTCACGCTCCTGGGTGGATCCCATGCTAACACAGCCTCAATCTTCGCGGGATCCACTGCAACTCCCGCCTCAGAGATAACGTGTCCCAAAAAAGTGGACCTCACGTATCCAGAACTGGCACTTCGAGAGCTTACCATAAAGCTGGTGCTCTCGGAGTGTGTCAAGAACAACTCGCAAGTGATAGGCGTGCTCCTCCTCAGTCGTAGAGTAAATCAGAATGTCGTCGATGAAGACCACGACAAACCGATCGAGGTATGGCTGAAAGATCCTGTTCATGAGAGCCATGAACACTGCTGGAGCATTGGTTACACCGAAAGGCATAACCAAGAACTCATAATGGCCATACCGACATCTGAAGGTCGTCTTCTGCACATCCTCGTCTCTGACTCTGAGCTGATGATAGCCTGACCTGAGGTCTATCTTCGAAAACCACCGTGCTCCCTTGAGCTGATCAAAGAGGTCATCAATCCTCGGTAGCGGATACTTGTTCCTCACTGTCACTTGGTTCAGGCGACGATAGTCAACACAAAGTCGCAAGCTCCCGTCCACCTTCTTGGCGAACAATATCGGGGAAGCCCAGAGTGAAACACTGGGTCGGATGAACCCCTTGTCCTGCAAGTCCTCCAACTGTACCCGTAGCTCTCGAAGCTCGGCGGGGGCCATCCGATATGCTGGAGTGGATATCGGGGCTGTCCCAGGGTACAAGTCAATATAAATGTCTACCTCTCTGCGAGGAGGTAGCCCTGGAACGTCGTCGGGAGAAACGTCCGCAAACTGATCCACCACTGCAGGAAAACCAGGACTCCGCACGTCAACTGCTCCAAGGATGAGGCTAGCCAACTGATGAGTGATGGGATGTCCTCTCCTCCGCGGAAGTCCAGCCTGTGCTGCTAAGGCTCCCTTCTCGCCGGTGAAGGTGGACCTGCTCCCGTCGGTGCGTACACATCGCACCTTGTGCCTAAAACAGTCAATCTGTGCATGGACCGTAGATAGCCAATCCATTCCCAAGATGACGTCGTAAGGCCTCGACGCTGCTACAAGAAGATCCCAGCCGAAGCTCTCGCCTCCTAGAGTAAGTTCACACTGCCGGCACCAGTGCGTAATCGTCGAGTCTGCTCCCGTAGGAGCCTCTAGCCGTAAGGATCGAGCCAACGGCTCTGTCGGAATCTCCGAGCTCCGAACAAGGGCAGCGGCTATGAAAGAGTGACTCGCTCCTGTGTCTATAAGAACTGCAGCAAGGGTGGAATAGACACAGATAGTACCTCGAATCATCTCGGGTGCGCCGTGGTCGTAGGCCTCTGCTGCCTGGAGCTGTGCCTGTCGCTGCCCGCCAACTCCCTGTGGTCGGGGTGGACCTCCTGGTGGTGGTGGTGGCAGAGCCTCAAAGCGTCGCCCTCCACCTGCTGCTCGTCCAGCTCCTCTGCCTCGTCCGCCTCCTCCCTGTGGACCACCACGGTCGACCCTCTGCCTCTGCCTCGGTGGTCCATCAACTAACTACTGCTCCTCGGCACGGCGGGTCGGGCAGTCGCGAGCCATGTGGCCCTGCCCGCCGCACGAGTAGCACTATCTGCCTCTCGTAAGACTGGCTCCGCGCTGTGTGCCCCGCACTGCTGAGCCAGTGCCCTGAGATCGTCTGCCCGAAGGTCTGGTCTGCCTGGACCCCTCAGTCATCCTTCGACTGCCTGCTGCAGATGACTCTGCCACGTGCCGCCCTGCGGTGGGTCTCTGTGCTGGTGTAGACTCATCAAGGAAGCTCTTGATCAGAAGGGCCCGCTCCAGTACTCCTGTCTGAGTCGGTATGCTGAGGGAGATCAGCGATGCCCTGATCTCGTGTCTCAAACCCTGCTCGAAGGTCCGGGCCTTGAAGAATGGGTCCCGTACCATGTCGGTCGAGTAGCGCGAGAGATCGGTAAATCTCGTCGAGTACTGAGCGACCGTCATGCTGCCATGCCGCAGCTGAAGAAGCTCCTGGATATGCACCGCACGAAGGGTGGCTGGGACGAACTCCGAGCGAAAGAGGCTCTCAAAGTCCGTCCAAAGTAGGGATGCCTCATCGTGCACCTAGAGCATCAAGCTCCACCATCGTCCTGCTTCTGCGTGTAGTAGGCTCGCAGCGAGGATCACCATGAGGTCTGCTGGTGTCCTCACTAGCCTAAACACTCGAACCACTGCCTCCAGCCAGTCCTCTGCTGCCTGGGGATCTGTCTCCCCGCGAAACCTGGGCGGTCGCTGGCGCTGAAACTCATGCAGTGCGCTGAGGCGACGTGCATCGTCAGCAGCTGCTGCTGGAAGTATCGGGGGATCGGCGGGTAAAGCTATCGCCGGTGCCACTACTGGAAAAGGGCCCTGCACCGAGGCCTCGTCGCTCGGTGGGCTGTCGTCTCGCTCGACTCTCGGAACCCTAGCTGGCTGCCGTCGTGGGGCCATCCTGAAAAGGAAACAGGTGCGCCACGGTTAGAACAGTATACCTGGTGAGCTGATATAAGTAATCACAAAGAAAACTTTAAAACACACATGCAATCAATTTTTTCGTGCATTAAGTCAGAAATCAGAAGTCAGGGTCCTGGTGTACGGATACGTCGGCCGCCGCACCTACACTGGACTCCCTGGACTGATAACCACACTCAATACGCTAAACATTATTGCTTCACATAGAAAATATCAGAGTTCGCGGTAGAACCGAACTCGTCTGATACCAATTTGTCACGACCCGCCCTCGGGGTCCGTGTCGTGACTACCCCAAGCCCGCCTTCCATAGGCCAGGGGCTGGCGACTAGCACCAAGGCGTAAATCCCGGTAAAAAGGGAAGGCATTGCCTTTGAAAAGTAACAAACACCACAGAGTAAGCAAGCGGAAAGTAAACACTAAACAAAGCAGAGTACAACTGAAAGTGCGGAAAAGTAAATGGGCCATAATACAAACCCAAACTAAAAGTAAAGTACAACTCGAAAGGGAAAACAGCAACTGAAAAGTAAAAGCCGCTACACCAAGCTGTCCACTGGAAATCCCACCTGAAGGGTGGGTACAGATAGCTCCTCTGCTCCACGGGTCCCGCCGTCCGCTCCGTGCACGTCCCGCCCAGTGGTCCACCTTCGGGTACCGTCCCGCTCTGCAAGCCTATGCTAAGGTCAACGCTGTCCGTCGTCTGCAACCAACACAACGTAGTGCGGGAAAAGCCCGTGAAGGGGTGAGTGTAAGCTACTCAGTAGGGACCCCGAGACCCCTGAAGGTCTCTCAAATCCACAAAGGATAAACCACGAAGAAAAGTACAATAACGAAGTAACAACCGACACTTCTTAGGTATATGCCCATACATATACCTAAGTCATCGATTCAAATATGCTCCAACCTCCGAGCCCAAGTACAACTCAGTCCACACAGGATAGTAAACGTATTCCACACAGGAAAGAAAAACGTAATCCACACAGGATTGCTCAACACAATCCACACAGGAAAGCAATAGGATTCAGCTCACACAGGTATACTTCTTCAAAGGACGATAAAGATGATCATTGATCCATCTAAGTCGTCGGACCCACGAAGGATCGATAGGTAACTAACCCCCGCAATGACCAACACAGGATCGGGCCCACACAGGACCTGTAGGCGCTGGCTCATACAGAACCGCTGAGCGCAAGGACCCACACAGGATCGGGCCCACACAGGACCTGTAGCACTGATCCCCGTAGGATCGCTGAGTGCTGAAGTCGTCGTCGTCGAATCCACACAGGATCTCTGTACTGTCATCGTCGCAGTCACAGTAGCAGTAGTAGTAGTAGAACAGTCGCAGCCAGCACTAGGGTTCCCGCACATAGCAAGCTCGTTCGGAGGGTCCGCTCCACGAGCCGAGAGGTTGATATATCAACTGTCACAAAGACTAGAGTTGATGTATCCAAAAGTTCCGTATCGTCAAAAGGAACTCAACGCAATAGACGGCGCGTCGATTGGACGCCCGGTCTGAGAGTTATTGGCATTTTCGTCTCCGGGGCCCGGTTGGTTTTTAAGGAAAAACCAACCCGACCGTACTCCACCTGCGTCCAAACCTCGGGCGGAGTATGCCAAAAGATCTGTCACACTAAGAGTAACACAACGCGACTGATGGCGCGTCAATCGGACGTTCGAAGCTCAAGATATGAGTGTTTCCGCTCTGAAGGCCCGGTTGGTTTCGTGAACGAACCAACCCGGCCGAACTCAAAGTAAACCGAAACCTTGAGTGCGATATACCAAAACGACTGTCTCGATCAAAGGATCGCGTTTCCGCAGACGTTTCGTCATTCGGAGGTCTGAGGCTCAAGATATGGCCCAAAAACCAGAACTGGTTCGAAACGGGGGGGTCCGGGTCCGGGCCGACCCGGCCCGACCCCCCCCCCCCCCCGGGGCGGCGCGGGGGGCCGCGGCGGCTGGCGCCGCACATGGTCGGCACGCGGGGGGAAAGCCCCCGCTGATTGGGAAGCGGCGCGGCCTTTGTGCCGCGCCTTTTGCAGATAACGGCCCCCGCACGTGGGGGCCGGCTGGAAACAAACCGGGGGGCCGGCTGCCCCCCTCTCTTCAAAGAACCGCCCCCCTCATAAGAGGGGGGTTTTGTGTGTTGGCCGGGGGAATTAATTCCCCCGGTTTAATGCCTTCCGGCCGGCCAGATGGACGGCCGGTTTTCTCCAACGGACCGGAAAATTCCGGTCCCCCCCTTTCGGCTTCCGACGCCGGCGGCCCGGCCGCCGGTCTTCTCTTCCGGCCGCGGCCCGGATCCGGCCGCGGTCTCCTCGTCCCGCCGCGGCCCGGAACCGGCCGCGATATTTGTCATCCGGCGCGGTGCGACGACACCGCGCCCCTTCTCCGTGCCTTGATTCCTTTCAACGCGGCGCAACGGCGTCGCGTTCTTGAAGATTCTTCCTCGGCGTGGCGCAACGGCGCCGCGTAAAATAATTGCACGATTATCCGCGTGGTGCGACGGCACCACGCCACTTTGCTTCCACCGCAAGAATAAACAAAAAGATCGATGGAGGGGGTTCGGCCGTGTTCGTGCGGTCCGGCCCCCTCACGTTAAAATAATAACGCAACTTTAAATAATTCAAGCCACACGTTAGACTTGTTAAAATCACGATCAAGAATAAAATAATTAAACCAAAAAGAGATCAACAACCCCTACCTCGGGTATAAGGTTCGAAGATTTTTCTACGTTCCGCGGAAGACGACGTCGCGGAGGTCGGGCATCGCGGTCGTCGTTCGTCAAATCCGTTGACGAAGGGATGCGTCCGATGCGATACGTCGTTGGAGAAACTTCTCAAGTCGACGAAGGAAAACCGAGGAGGAAGCGGTGTCTGCCTTTCTTTGACGTGGAGAGAAGATAGAACGGTGTGTCGGTGTTCTTCGCGTTCTTCAAGGAGGAAGATGAAGTTCTTCAAAGTGTAGAACTCTTCTTCTCTCAAATCTCCACACAACACAGCAACTCCCAAAATAAAATAAGCTACACCTTATTTTATTTTCACTTTGCCAACTTTTCAAAAATTCAAAAGTTGAATTCATTACATTAATTAAATCTAGAGTTGTCAAAAATTAAAGTAGGGGAGAGTCACAAAATTTAAGAGGGGGGTTTAGAGGGGTTAGGGAAATTGAAAAGGTGGGGGCTCGTGTGGGCCCCACCTCCCTCATAACCACACATGGGAAGTTGGGTGGTTGTGGGCCCCACCAACAACTTCCCATGAGAGAGTCTAACCACCACGAATAAAATAAAATTCAAACAAAATTTTATTTTACTTATCTTTTAATCCTCAAAACTAACTTTCAACCCGCAACAAACGCAACTTCCGAAAAGGTCTCTTTAAGCGAATATCGGCGCTGCGAGTTCATCGGTGCCCTCAGATTTCAACTCCGAGCACCGGATCTAAAGTTAGGAATTCCCGCTTGTTCGTTCACTGAACGTACCCGAGCCAAACTTCAGAAATTAATTCCGGGCACTCTGGGCCTCGGAATCAGGTGCCGTCTAAAACCGCGCTCTTGTAAAATTCTAAAGAAAATTAAGAAAAAAATTCCCTTGAATTTTACGGGTCTTTACATTACTCCCACCTCCGGGCTTTACGTCCCCGTAAAGATACATCAAAAACTAGGGAAACAAATGAGGGTACTGAGCACGCATCTGAGCCTCCCACTCCCATGTGCTCTCCTGGAGATTCCCGTGCTGCCATCTGATGCGCACGAGAGGAATCGATCGCCCACGCAGGACCCGCTCCTGTCGATCCTCTATCTCCACCGGAACCTCCGTAAAAGTTTCCCCATCGTCAACGTCAAGCTCCCCATGATCAATGATGTGCGTCGGGTCGTGCACGTATCTCCTCAGCTGGGATACGTGGAAAACGTCGTGCACCCGGTGCAACTGAGGTGGTAGAGCCAGACGATAAGCCACCTCGCCAACCCTGCTGAGGACCTGGAAGGGTCCGATGAAGCGCGGAGATAACTTGCCGCCTCGTCCAAATCTCCGAATACCACGTCGAGGTGAGACCCGCAAGAAGACGTGGTCGCCATCCTCGAACTCTAGTGGCCTCCGCCTCCTTTCAGCATAAGACTTCTGCCGGCTGTGAGCTGTCCTCATCCGCTCCTGGATGACTTGGACCTTCTCTGTCGTGGCCTGGACCATCTCTGGTCCCACCAGAGCTGACTCTCCAGGGTCTGTCCAGCACAAAGGAGATCTACAAGGTCGGCCGTACAACGCCTCATACGGTGACATCCCGATGGTGGAGTGGTAGCTGTTGTTGTACGCAAACTCCACCAAGGGTAGGTGGTCCTCCCAGCTACGACCAAAGTCGAGGACACATGCGCGGAGCATGTCCTCGAGTGTCTGAATGGTCCTCTCCGTCTGACCATCCGTCTGAGGGTGAAAAGCGGTGCTAAGACGTAGCTGTGTCCCGAACTCCTCCTGTAACCCCTTCCAAAGCCGGGAAGTAAAGCGGGCATCTCGATCAGAGACGATAGATGATGGCACGCCGTGGAGCCGCACAATATCCTGAACGTAGAGACGTCCCAAGCTCTCTACTGAGCCCTGCTCTCTGATGGGTAAGAAGTGTGCCGACTTGGTGAGTCGGTCAACAATCACCCAGATGGAGTCGTGACCTCTGGAATTGCGTGGAAGTCCAGTCACGAAGTCCATAGATATGCCGTACCACTTCCACTCCGGAACCTCCAAGGGCTGTACCAAGCCTGCTGGTACCTGATGCTCTGCCTTCACCTGCAGGCAGGTAAGGCATCGAGAAACGAACTCCGCTACTGCCTTCTTCATGCCCGGCCACCAGTGCTGTCGTCTGATGTCCTGGTACATCTTCGCCACTCCAGGATGTACCGCTAAAGGAGAAGTGTGAAACTCCCTCAGCACTTCCTCTCGCAAAGCGACTGGTACCATGATACGTCCTCTGAAAAGGATGTCGTGCTCTGCTCCAAGGGAGAAACCATCAGGTGCATGTCCCGAGGATATCTGTGCACGCCGTGTCTCACAGTCAGCGTCCTCACGCTGTGCCTCCTTCACCCGCTGTAGTAGTGGAGGAGTGACTGTGAGAGACTGAAGAAAGGCGGCTCCATCTCTATCCACGAAGGATATCTGCAAAGAGGCTAGCTGCTCCGTCGCCTCCTCAAGTAGCTGAATGCCCGTCCTCCTGCTGAGGGCATCGGCTACTACGTTCCCCTTCCCAGGAGTATAGACTATCTCAATGTCATAGTCCTGGAGGAACTCGAGCCATCGTCGCTGTCTCAGGTTCAGGTCCTTCTGCGAGAAGATATACCTGAGACTCTGATGATCGGAAAAGACTGTAAAGCGCTCTCCCATCAGATAGTGTCGCCATGTCTTCAGAGCGAAGACCACTACTGCTAACTCCAGGTCATGGGTAGCGTAGTTCTGCTCATGCGGCCTCAACTGACGTGATCCATAGGCGATCACGGCCCACTCCTGCATCAGAACACATCCGAGTCCGGTCCCTGATGCATCGCAGTAGACTACGTACCCTACTCCCTCCTCAGGCAACCTCAAGATAGGTGCGCTAGTCAATCTCTGCCTCAGCTCCTGGAAGCTCTGCTAACATCTGTCTGTCCATACGAAGGGTTTCCCCTTCTTCGTCAAAGCTTTGAGTGATGTCGCGACTCTAGAGAAGTCTGGCACGAATCTCCGATAGTATCCAGCTAGTCCCAAGAAACTCCGAACCTCAGTCACGCTCCTGGGTGGATCCCATGCTAACACAGCCTCAATCATCGCGGGATCCACTGCAACTCCCGCCTCAGAGATAACGTGTCCCAAAAAGTGGACCTCACGTATCCAGAACTGGAACTTCGAGAGCTTACCATAAAGCTGGTGCTCTCGGAGTGTGTCAAGAACAACTCGAAAGTGATAGGCGTGCTCCTCCTCAGTCGTAGAGTAAATCAGAATGTCGTCGATGAAGACCACGACAAACCGATCGAGGTATGGCTGAAAGATCCTGTTCATGAGAGCCATGAACACTGCTGGAGCATTGGTTACACCGAAAGGCATAACCAAGAACTCATAATGTCCATACCGACATCTGAAGGTCGTCTTCTGCACATCCTCGTCTCTGACTCTGAGCTGATGATAGCCTGACCTGAGGTCTATCTTCGAAAACCACCATGCTCCCTTGAGCTGATCAAAGAGGTCATCAATCCTCGGTAGCGGATACTTGTTCCTCACTGTCACTTGGTTCAGGCGACGATAGTCAACACAAAGTCGCAAGCTCCCGTCCACCTTCTTGGCGAACAATATCGGGGAAGCCCAGGGTGAAACACTGGGTCGGATGAACCCCTTGTCCTGCAAGTCCTCCAACTGTACCCGTAGCTCTCGAAGCTCGGCGGGGGCCATCCGATATGCTGGAGTGGATATCGGGGCTGTCCCGGGGTACAAGTCAATATAAATGTCTACCTCTCTGCGAGGAGGTAGCCCTGGAACGTCGTCGGGAAAAACGTCCGCAAACTGATCCACCACTGCAGGAAAACCAGGACTCCGCACGTCAACTGCTCCAAGGATGAGGCTAGCCAACTGATGAGTGATGGGCTGTCCTCTCCTCCGCGGAAGTCCAGCCTGTGCTGCTAAGGCTCCCTTCTCGCCGGTGAAGGTGAACCTGCTCCCGTCGGTGCGTACACATCACACCTTGCGCCTAAAACAGTCAATCTGTGCATGGACCGTAGATAGCCAATCCATGCCCAAGATGACGTCGTAAGGCCTCGACGCTGCTACAAGAAGATCCCAGCCGAAGCTCTCACCTCCTAGAGTAAGTTCACACTGCCGGCACCAGTGCGTAATCGTCGAGTCTGCTCCCGTAGGAGCCTCTAGCCGTAAGGATCGAGCCAACGGCTCTGTCGGAATCTCCGAGCTCCGAACAAGGGCAGCAGCTATGAAAGAGTGACTCACTCCTGTGTCTATAAGAACTGCAGCAAGGGTGGAATAGACACAGATAGTAACTCGAATCATCTCGGGTGCGCCGTGGTCGTAGGCCTCTGCTGCCTGGAGCTGTGCCTGTCGCTGCCCGCCAACTCCCTGTGGTCGGGGTGGACCTCCTGGTGGTGGTGGTGGCAGAGCCTCAAAGCGTCGCCCTCCACCGGCTGCTCATCCAGCTCCTCTACCTCGTCCGCCTCCTCCATGTGGACCACCACGGTCGACCCTCTGCCTCTGCCTCGGTGGTCCATCAACTAACTGCTGCTCCTCGGCACGGCGGGTCGGGCAGTCACGAGCCATGTGGCCCTGCCCGCCGCACGAGTAGCACTGTCTGCCTCTCGTAAGACTGGCTCCGCGCTGTGTGCCCCGCACTGCTGAGCCAGTGCCCTGAGATCGTCTGCCCGAAGGTCTGGTCTGCCTGGACCCCTGAGTCATCCGTCGACTGCATGCTGCAGATGACTCTGCCACGTGCCGCCCTGCGGTGGGTCTCTGTTCTGGTGTAGACTCAGCAAGGAAGCTCTTGATCAGAAGGGCCCGCTCCAGTACTCCTGTCTGAGTCGGTATGCTGAGGGAGATCAGCGATGCCCTGATCTCGTGTCTCAAACCCTGCTCGAAGGTCCGGGCCCTGAAGAATGGGTCCTGTACCATGTCGGTCGAGTAGCGCGAGAGATCAGTAAATCTCGTCGAGTACTGAGCGACCGTCATGCTGCCATGCCGCAGCTGAAGAAGCTCCTGGATACGCACCGCACGAAGGGTGGCTGGGACGAACTCCGAGCGAAAGAGGCTCTCAAAGTCCGTCCAAAGTAGGGATGCCTCATCGTGCACCTGGAGCATCAAGCTCCACCATCGTCCTGCTTCTGCGTGTAGTAGGCTCACAGCGAGGATCACCATGAGGTCTGCTGGTGTCCTCACTAGCCTAAACACTCGAACCACTGCCTCCAGCCAGTCCTCTGCTGCCTGGGGATCTGTCTCCCCGCGAAACCTGGGCGGTCGCTGGCGCTGAAACTCATGCAGTGCGCTGAGGCGACGTGCATCGTCAGCAGCTGCTGCTGGAAGTATCGGGGGATCGGCGGGTAAAGCTACCGCCGGTGCCACTACTGGAAAAGGGCCCTGCACCGAGGCCTCGTCGCTCGGTGGGCTGTCGTCTCGCTCGACTCTCGGAACCCTAGCTGGCTGCCGTCGTGGGGCCATCCTGAAAAGGAAACTGGTGCGCCACGGTTAGAACAGTATACCTGGTGAGCTGATATATGTAATCACAAAGAAAACTTTAAAACACACATGCAATCAATTTTTTCGTGCATTAAGTCGGAAATCAGAAGTCAGGGTCCTGGTGTACGGATACATCGGCCGCCGCACCAACACTGGACTCCCTGGACTGATAACCACACTCAATACGCTAAACATTATTTCTTCACATAGAAAATATCAGAGTTCGCGGTAGAACCGAACTCCTCTGATACCAATTTGTCACGACTCGCCCACGGGGTCCGTGCCGTGACTACCCCAAGCCCGCCTTCCATAGGCCAGGGGCTGGCGACTAGCACCAAGGCGTAAATCCCGGTAAAAAGGGAAGGCATTGCCTTTGAAAAGTAACAAACACCACAGAGTAAGCAAGCGGAAAGTAAACACTAAACAAAGCAGAGTACAACTGAAAGTGCGGAAAAGTAAATGGGCCAGAATACAAACCCAAACTAAATGTAAAGTACAACTCGAAAGGGAAAATAGCAACTGAAAAGTAAAAGCCGCTACACCGAGCTGTCCACTGGAAATCCCACCTGAAGGGTGGGTACAGATAGCTCCTCTGCTCCACGGGTCCCGCCGTCCGCTCCGTGCACGTCCCGCCCAGTGGTCCACCTCCGGGTACCGTCCCGCTCTGCAAGCCTCAGCTAAGGTCAACGATGTCCGTCGTCTGCAACCAACACAACGTAGTGCGGGCAAAGCCCGTGAAGGGGTGAGTATAAGCTACTCAGTAGGGACCCCGAGACCCCTGAAGGTCTCTCAAATCCACAAAGGATAAACCACGAAGAAAAGTACAATAACGAAGTAACAACCGACACTGCTTAGGTATATGCCCATACATATACCTAAGTCATCAATTCAAATACGCTCCAACCTCCGAGCCCAAGTACAACTCAGTCCACACAGGATAGTAAACGTATTCCACACAGGAAAGCAAAACGTAATCCACACAGGATTGCTCAACACAATCCACACAGGAAAGCAATAGGATTCAGCTCACACAGGTATACTTCTTCAAAGGACGATAAAGATGATCATTGATCCATCTAAGTCGTCGGACCCACGAAGGATCGATAGGTAACTAACCCCCGCAATGACCAACACAGGATCGGGCCCACACAGGACCTGTAGGCGCTGGCTCATACAGAACCGCTGAGCGCAAGGACCCACACAGGACCTGTAGCACTGATCCACGTAGGATCGCTGAGTGCTGAAGTCGTCGTCGTCGAATCCACACAGGATCTCTGTACTGTCGTCGTCGCAGTCACAGTAGCAGTAGTAGAAGTAGAACAGTCGCAGCCAGCACTAGGGTTCCCGCACATAGCAAGCTCGTTCGGAGGGTCCGCTCCACGAGCCGAGAGGTTGATATATCAACTGTCACAAAGACTAGATTTGATGTATTCCAAAAGTTCCGTATCGTCAAAAGGAACTCAACGCAATAGACGGCGCGTCGATTGGACGCCCGGTCTGAGAGTTATTGGCATTTTCGTCTCCGGGGCCCGGTTGGTTTTTAAGGAAAAACCAACCCGACCATACTCCACCTGCGTCCAAACCTCGGGCAGAGTATGCCAAAAGATCCGTCACACTAAGAGTAACACAACGCGACTGACGGCGCGTCAATCGGACGTTCGAAGCTCAAGATATGAGCGTTTCCGCTCTGAAGGCCCGGTTGGTTTCGTGAACGAACCAACCCGGCCGAACTCAAAGTAAACCGAAACCTTGAGTGCGATATACCAAAACGACCGTCTCGATCCAAGGATCGCGTTTCCGCAGACGGTTCGTCATTCGGAGGTCTGAGGCTCAAGATATGGCCCAAAAACCAGAACTGGTTCGAAACGGGGGGGTCCGGGTCCGGGCCGACCCGGCCCGACCCCCCCCCCCCCCCCCGGGGCGGCGCGGGGAGCCGCGGCGGCTGGCGCCGCACATGGTCGGCACGCGGGGTGCAAGCCCCCGCTGATTGGGAAGCGGCGCGGCCTTTGTGCCACGCCATTTGCAGATAACGGCCCCCGCACGTGGGGGTCGGCTGGAAACAAACCGGGGGGCCGGCTGCCCCCCTCTCTTCAAAGAACCGCCCCCCTCATAAGAGGGGGGTTTTGTGTGTTGGTCGGGGGAATTAATTCCCCCGGTTTAATGCCTTCCGGCTGGCCAGCTGGGCGGCCGGTTTTCTCCAATGGACCGGAAAATTCCGGTCCCCCCCCCCCCTTCGGCTTTCGACGCCGGCGGCCCGGCCGCCGGTCTTCTCTTCCCGCCGCGGCCCGGATCCGGCCGCAGTCTCCTCGTCCCGCCGCGGCCCGGAACCGGCCGCGGTGTTTGTCATCCGGCGCGGTGCGACGGCACCGCGCCCCTTCGCCGTGCCTTGATTCCTTTCAACGCGGCGCGACAGCGTCGCGTTCTTGAAGATTCATCCTCGGCGTGGCGCAACGGCGCCGCGTAAAATAATTGCATGATTATCCGCGTGGTGCGACGGAACCACGCCACTTTGCTTCCACCGCAAGAATAAACAACAAGATCGATGGAGGGGGTTCGGCCGTGTTCGTGCGGTCCGGCCCCCTCACGTTAAAATAATAACGCAACTTTAAATAATTCAAGCCACACGTTAGACTTGTTAAAATCACGATCAATAATAAAATAATTAAACCAAAAAGAGATCAACAACCCCTACCTCGGGTATAAGGTTCGAAGATTTGTCTACGTTCCGCGGAAGACGACGTCGCGGAGGTCGGGCGTCGCGGTCGTCGTTCGTCAAATCCGTTGACGAAGGGATGCGTCCGATGCGATACGTCGTTGGCGAAACTTCTCAAGACGACGAAGGAAAACCGAGGAGGAAGCGGTGCCTCCCTTTCTTTGACGTGGAGAGAAGATAGAACGGCGTGTCGGTGTTCTTCGCGTTCTTCAAGGAGGAAGATTAAGTTCTTCAAAGTGTAGAACTCTTCTTCTCTCAAATCTCCACACAACACAGCAACTCCCAAAATAAAATAAGCTACACCTTATTTTATTTTCACTTTGCCAACTTTTCAAAAATTCAAAAGTTGAATTCATTACATTAATTAAATCTAGAGTTGTCAAAAATTAAAGTAGGGGAGAGTCACAAAATTTAAGAGGGGGGTTTATAGGGGTTAGGGAAATTGAAAAGGTGGGGGCTCGTGTGGGCCCCACCTCCCTCATAACCACACATGGGAAGTTGGGTGGTTGTGGGCCCCACCAACAACTTCCCATGAGAGAGTCTAACCACCACGAATAAAATAAAATTCAAACAAAATTTTATTTTACTTATCTTTTAATCCTCAAAACTAACATTCAACCCGCAACAAACGCAACTTCCGAAAAGGTCTCTTTAAGCGAATATCGGCGCTGCGAGTTCATCGGTGCCCTCGGATTTCAACTCCGAGCACCGGATCTAAAGTTAGGAATTCCCGCTCGTTCGTTCACTGAACGTACCCGAGCCAAACTTCAGAAATTAATTCCGGGCACTCTGGGCCTCGGAATCAGGTGCCGTCTGAAACCGCACTCTTGTAAAATTCTAAAGAAAATTAAGAAAAAAATTCCCTTGAATTTTACGGGTCTTTACATTACTCCCACCTCAGGGCTTTACGTCCCCATAAAGATAAATCAAAAACTAGGGAAACAAATGAGGGTACTGAGCACGCATCTGAGCCTCCCGCTCCCATGTGCTCTCCTGGAGATTCACGTGCTTCCATCTGATGTGCACGAGAGGAATCGATCGCCCACGCAGGACCCGCTCCTGTCGATCCTCTATCTCCACCGGAACCTCCGTAAAAGTTTCCCCATCGTCAACGTCGAGCTCCCCATGATCAATGATGTGCGTTGGGTCGTGCACGTTTCTCCTCAGCTGGGATACGTTGAAAACGTCGTGCACCCGGTGCAACTGAGGTGGTAGATCCAGGCGATAAGCCACCTCTCCAACCCTGCTGAGGACCTGGAAGGGTCCGATGAAGCGCGGAGATAACTTGCCGCCTCGGCCAAATCTCCGAATACCACGTCGAGGTGAGACCCGCAAGAAGACGTGGTCGCCATCCTCGAACTCTAGTGGCCTCCGCCTCCTGTCAGCATAAGACTTCTGCCGGCTCTGAGCTGTCCTCATCCGCTCCTGGATGACCTGGACCTTCTCTGTCGTGGCCTGGACCATCTCTGGTCCCACCAGTGCTGACTCTCCAGGGTCTGTCCAGCACAAAGGAGATCTACAAGGTCGGTCGTACAACGCCTCATACGGTGCCATCCCGATGGTGGAGTGGTAGCTTTTGTTGTACGCAAACTCCACCAAGGGTAGGTGGTCCTCCCAGCTACGACCAAAGTCGAGGACACATGCGCGGAGCATGTCCTCGAGTGTCTGAATGGTCCTCTCCGTCTGACCATCCGTCTGAGGGTGAAAAGCGGTGCTAAGACGTAGCTGCGTCCCGAACGCCTCCTGTAACCCCTTCCAAAGCCGGGAAGTAAAGCGGGCATCTCGATCGGAGACGATAGATGATGGCACGCCGTGGAGCCGCACAATCTCCTGAACGTAGAGACGTCCCATGCTCTCTACTGAGCCCTGCTCTCTGATGGGTAAGAAGTGTGCCGACTTGGTGAGTCGGTCAACAATCACCCAGATGGAGTCGTGACCTCTGGAAGTGCGTGGAAGTCCAGTCACGAAGTCCATAGATATGCCGTCCCACTTCCACTCCGGAACCTCTAAGGGCTGTACCAAGCCTGCTGGTACCTGATGCTCTGCCTTCACCTGCTGGCAGGTAAGGCATCGAGAAACGAACTCCGCTACTGCCTTCTTCATGCCCGGCCACCAGTGCTGTCGTCTGATGTCCTGGTACATCTTCCCCACTCCAGGATGTACCGCTAAAGGAGAAGTGTGAAACTCCCTCATCACTTCCTCTCGCAAAGCGACTGGTACCATGATACGTCCTCTGAAAAGGATGTCGTGCTCTGCTCCAAGGGAGAAACCATCAGGTGCATGTCCTGATGATATTTGTGCACGCCGTGTCTCACAGTCAGCGTCCTCACGCTGTGCCTCCTTCACCCGCTGTAGTAGTGGAGGAGTGACTGTGAGAGACTGAAGAAAGGCTGCTCCATTTCTATCCACGAAGGATATCTGCAAAGAGGCTAGCTGCTCCGTCGCCTCCTCAAGTAGCTGAATTCCCGTCCTCCTGCTGAGGGCATCGGCTACTACGTTCCCCTTCCCAGGAGTATAGACTATCTCAATGTCATAGTCCTGGAGGAACTCGAGCCATCGTCGCTGTCTCAGGTTCAGGTCCTTCTGTGAGAAGATATACCTGAGACTCTGATGATCGGAAAAGACCGTAAAGCGCTCGCCCATCAGATAGTGTCTCCATGTCTTCAGAGCGAAGACCACTGCTGCTAACTCCAGGTCATGGGTAGCGTAATTCTGCTCATGCGGCCTCAACTGACGTGATCCATAGGCGATCACGGCCCGCTCCTGCATCAGAACACATCTGAGTCCGGTCCCTGATGCATCACAGTAGACTACGTACCCTACTCCCTCCTCAGGAAACCTCAAGATAGGTGCGCTAGTCAATCTCTTCCTCAGCTCCTGGAAGCCCTGCTGACATCTGTCTGTCCATACGAAGGGTTTCCCCTTCTTCGTCAAAGCTGTGAGTGATGCCGCGACTCTAGAGAAGTCTGGCACGAATCTCCGATAGTATCCAGCTAGTCCCAAAAAACTCTGAACCTCAGTCACGCTCTTGGGTGGCTCCCATGCTAACACAGCCTCAATCTTCGCGGGATCCACTGCAACTCCCTCCTCAGAGATAACGTGTCCCAAAAAGTGGACCTCACGTATCCAGAGCTGTCACTTCGAGAGCTTACCATAAAGCCGGTGCTCTCGGAGTGTGTCAAGAACAACTCGCAAGTGATAGGCGTGCTCCTCCTCAGTCGTAGAGTAAATCAGAATGTCGTCGATGAAGACCACGACAAACCGATCGAGGTATGGCTGAAAGATCCTGTTCATGAGAGACATGAACACTGCTGGAGCATTGGTTACACCTAAAGGCATAACCAAGAACTCATAATGGCCATACCGACATCTGAAGGCCGTCTTCTGCACATCGTCGTCTCTGACTCTGAGCTGATGATAGCCTGACCTGAGGTCTATCTTCGAAAACCACCGTGCTCCCTTGAGCTGATCAAAGAGGTCATCAATCCTCGGTAGCAGATACTTGTTCCTCACTGTCACTTGGTTCAGGCGACGATAGTCAACACAAAGTCGCAAGCTCACGTCCGCCTTCTTGGCGAACAATATCGGGGAAGCCCAGGGTGAAACACTGGGTCGGATGAACCCCTTGTCCTGCAAGTCCGCCAACTGTACCCGTAGCTCTCAAAGCTCGGCGGGGGCCATCCGATATGCTGGAGTGGATATCGGGGCTGTCCCGGGGTACAAGTCAATATAAAAGTCTACCTCTCTGCGAGGAGGTAGCCCTGGAACGTCGTCGGGAAAAACGTCCGCAAACTGATCCACCACTGCAGGAAAACCAGGACTCCGCACGTCAACTGCTCCAAGGATGAGGCTAGCCAACTGATGAGTGATGGGCTGTCCTCTCCTCCGCGGAAGTCCATCCTGTGCTGCTAAGGCTCCCTTCTCGCCGGTGAAGGTGAACCTGCTCCCGTCGGTGCGTACACATCGCACCTTGCGCCTAAAACAGTCAATCTGTTCATGGACCGTAGATAGCCAATCCATGCCCAAGATGACGCCGTAAGGCCTCGACGCTGCTACAAGAAGATCCCAGCCGAAGCTCTCACCTCCTAGAGTAAGCTCACACTGCCGGCACCAGTGCGTAATCGTCGAGTCTGCTCCCGTAGGAGTCTCTAGCCGTAAGGATCGAGCCAACGGCTCTGTCGGAATCTCCGAGCTCCGAACAAGGGCAGCGGCTATGAAAGAGTGACTCGCTCCTGTGTCTATAAGAACTGCAGCAAGGGTGGAATAGACACAGATAGTACCTCGAATCATCTCGGGTGCGCCGTGGTCGTAGGCCTCTGCTGCCTGGAGCTGTGCCTGTCGCTGCCCGCCAGCTCCCTGTGGTCGGGTTGGACCTCCTGGTGGTGGTGGTGGCAGAGCCTCAAAGCATCGCCCTCGACCGGCTGCTCGTCCAGCTCCTCTGCCTCGTCCGCCTCCTCCCTGCGGACCACCACGGTCGACCCTCTGCCTCTGCCTCGGTGGTCCATCAACTGACTGCTGCTCCTCGGCACGGCGGGTCGGGCAGTCGCGAGCCATGTGGCCCTGCCCGCCGCACGAGTAGCAGTGTCTGCCTCTTGTAAGACTGGCTCCGCGCTGTGTGCCCCGCACTGTTGAGCCAGTGCCCTAAGATCGTCTGCCCGAAGGTCTGGTCTGCCTGGACCCCTGAGTCATCCGTCGACTGCCTGCTACAGATGACTCTGCCACGTGCCGCCCTGCGGTGGGTCTCTGTGCTGGTGTAGACTCAGCAAGGAAGCTCTCGATCAGAAGGGCCCGCTCCAGTACTCCTGTCTGAGTCGGTATGCTGAGGGAGATCAGCAATGCCCTGATCTCGTGTCTCAAAGACTGCTCGAAGGTCCGGGCCCGGAAGAATGGGTCCCGTACCATGTCGGTCGAGTAGCGCGAGAGATCGGTAAATCTCGCCGAGTACTGAGCGACCGTCATACTGCCCTGCCGCAGCTGAAAAAGCTCCTGGATACGCACCGCACGAAGGGTGGCTGGGACGAACTCCGAGCGAAAGAGGCTCTCAAAGTCCGTCCAAAGTAGGGATGCCTCATCGTGCACCTGGAGCATCAAGCTCCACCATCGTCTTGCTGCTGCGTGTTGTAGGCTCGCAGCGAGGATCACCATGAGGTCTGCTGGTGTCCTCACTAGCCTAAACACTCGAACCACTGCCTCCAGCCAGTCCTCTGCTGCCTGGGGATCTGTCTCCCCGCGAAACCTGGGCGGTCGCTGGTGCTGAAAATCACGCAGTGCGCTGAGGCGACGTGCATCGTCAGCAGCTGCTGCTGGAAGTATCGGGGGATCGGCGGGTAAAGCTACCGCCGGTGCCACTACTGGAAAAGGGCCCTGCACCGAGGCCTCGTCGCTCGGTGGGCTGTCGTCTCGCTCGACTCTCGGAACCCTAGCTGGCTGCCGTCGTGGGGCCATCCTGAAAAGGAAACAGGTGCGCCACGGTTAGAACAGTATACCTGGTGAGCTGATATAAGTAATCACAAAGAAAACTTTAAGACACACACGCAATCAATGTTTTCGTGCATTAAGTCGGAAATCAGAAGTCAGGGTCCTGGTGTACGGATACGTCGGCCGCCGCACCAACACTGGACTCCCTGGACTGATAACCACACTCAATACGCTAAACATTATTGCTTCACATAGAAAAGATCAGAGTTCGCGGTAGAACCGAACTCCTCTGATACCAATTTGTCACGACCCGCCCTCGGGGTCCGTGCCGTGACTACCCCAAGCCCGCCTTCCATAGGCCAGGGGCTGGCGACTAGCACCAAGGCGTAAATCCCAGTAAAAAGGGAAGGCATTGCCTTTGAAAAGTAACAAACACCACAGAGTAAGCAAGCGGAAAGTAAACACTAAACAAAGCAGAGTACAACTGAAAGTGCGGAAAAGTAAATGGGCCAGAATACAAACCCAAACTAAAAGTAAAGTACAACTCGAAAGGGAAAACAGCAACTGAAAAGTAAAAGCCGCTACACCGAGCTGTCCACTGGAAATCCCACCTGAAGGGTGGGTACAGATAGCTCCTCTGCTCCACGAGTCCCGCCGTCCGCTCCGTGCACGTCCCGCCCAGCGGTCCACCTCTGGGTACCGTCCCGCTCTGCAAGCCTTAGCTAAGGTCAACGCTGTCCGTCGTCTGCAACCAACACAACGTAGTGCGGGAAAAGCCCGTGCAGGGGTGAGTATAAGCTACTCAGTAGGGACCCCGAGACCCCTGAAGGTCTCTCAAATCCACAAAGGATAAACCACGAAGAAAAGTACAATAACGAAGTAACAACCGACACTGCTTAGGTATATGCCCATACATATACCTAAGTCATCAATTCAAATACGCTCCAACCTCCGAGCCCAAGTACAACTCAGTCCACACAGGATAGTAAACATATTCCACACAGGAAAGCAAAACGTAATCCACACAGGATTTCTCAACACAATCCACACAGGAAAGCAATAGGATTCAGCTCACACAGGTATACTTCTTCAGAGGACGATAAAGATGATCACTGATCCATCTAAGTCGTCGGACCCACGAAGGATCGATAGGTAACTAACCCCCGCAATAACCCACACAGGATCGGGCCCACACAGGACCTGTAGGCGCTGGCTCACACAGAACCGCTGAGCGCAAGGACCCACACAGGATCGGGCCCACACAGGACCTGTAGCACTGATCCACGTAGGATCGCTGAGTGCTGAAGTCGTCGTCGTCGAATCCACACAGGATCTCTGTACTGTCGTCGTCGCAGTCACAGTAGCAGTAGTAGCAGTAGAACAGTCGCAGCCAGCACTAGGGTTCCCGCACATAGCAAGCTCGTTCGGAGGGTCCGCTCCACGAGCCGAGAGGTTGATATATCAACTGTCACAAAGACTAGAGTTGATGTATCCAAAAGTTCCGTATCGTCAAAAGGAACTCAACGCAACAGACGGCACGTCGATCGGACGCCCGGTCTGAGAGTTATTGGCATTTTCGTCTCCAGGGCCCGGTTGGTTTTTAAGGCAAAACCAACCCGACCGTACTCCACCTGCGTCCAAACCTCGGGCGGAGTATGCCAAAAGATCCGTCTCACTAAGAGGAACACAACGCGACTGACGGCGCGTCAATCGGACGTTCGAAGCTCAAGATATGAGCGTTTCCGCTCTGAAGGCCCGGTTGGTTTCGTGAACGAACCAACCCGGACGAACTCAAAGTAAACCGAAACCTTGAGTGCGATATACCGAAACGACCGTCTCGATCCAAGGATCGCGTTTCCGCAGACGGTTCATCATTCGGAGGTCTGAGGCTCAAGATATGGCCCAAAAACCAGAACTGGTTCGAAACGGGGGGGTCCGGGTCCGGGCCGACCTGGCCCGACCCCCCCCCCCCCCCCCCCCCCCCCCGGGGCGGCGCGGCGGCACGGGGAGCCGCGGAGGCTGGCTCCACACATGGTCGGCACGCGGGGGGCAAGCCCCCGCTGATTGGGAAGCGGCGCGGCCTTTGTGCCGCGCCATTTGCAGATAACGGCCCCCGCACGTGGGGGCCGGCTGGAAACAAACCGGGGGGCCGGCTGCCCCCCTCTCTTCAAAGAACCGCCCCCCTCATAAGAGGGGGGGTTTTGTGTGTTGGCCGGGGGAATTAATTCCCCCGGTTTAATGCCTTCCGGCCGGCCAGCTGGCCGGCCGGTTTTCTCCAACGGACCGGAAAATTCCGGTCCCCCCACTTCGGCTTCCGACGCCGGCGGCCCGGCCGCCGGTCTTCTCTTCCCGCCGCGGCCCGGATCCGGCCGCGGTCTCCTCATCCCACCGCGGCCCGTAACCGGCCGTGGTGTTTGTCATCCGGCGCGGTGCGACGACACCGCGCCCCTTCGCCGTGCCTTGATTCCTTTCAACGCGGCGCGACGGCGTCGCGTTCTTGAATATTCTTCCTCGGCGTGGCGCAACGGCGCCGCGTAAAATAATTGCACGATTATCCGTGTGGTGCGACGGCACCACGCCACTTTGCTTCCACCGCAAGAATAAACAACAAGATCGATGGAGGGGGTTCGGCCGTGTTCGTGCGGTCCGGCCCCCTCACGTTAAAATAATAACGCAACTTTAAATAATTCAAGCCACACGTTAGACTTGTTAAAATCACGATCAAGAATAAAATAATTAAAACAAAAAGAGATCAACAACCCCTACCTCGGGTATAAGGTTCGAAGATTTGTCTACGTTCCGCCGAAGATGACGTCGCGGAGGTCGGGCGTCGCGGTCGTCGTTCGTCAAATCCGTTGACGAAGGGATGCGTCCGATGCGATACGTCGTTGGCGAAACTTCTCAAGTCGACGAAGGAAAACCGAGGAGGAAGCGGTGTCTCCCTTTCTTTGACGTGGAGAGAAGATAGAACGGCGTGTCAGTGTTCTTCGCGTTCTTCAAGGAGGAAGATGAAGTTCTTCAAAGTGTAGTACTCTTCTTCTCTCAAATCTCCACAAAACACAGCAACTCCCAAAATAAAATAAGCTACACCTTATTTTATTTTCACTTTGCCAACTTTTCAAAAATTCAAAAGTTGAATTCATTACATTAATTAAATCTAGAGTTGTCAAAAATTAAAGTAGGGGAGAGTCACAAAATTTAAGAGGGGGGTTTAGAGGGGTTAGGGAAATTGAAAAGGTGGGGGCTCGTGTGGGCCCCACCTCCCTCATAACCACACATGGGAAGTTGGGTGGTTGTGGGCCCCACCAACAACTTCCCATGAGAGAGTCTAACCACCACGAATAAAATAAAATTCAAACAAAATTTTATTTTACTTATCTTTTAATCCTCAAAACTAACTTTCAACCCGCAACAAACGCAACTTCCGAAAAGGTCTCATTAAGCGAATATCGGCGCTGCGAGTTCATCGGTGCCCTCGGATTTCAACTCCGAGCACCGGATCTAAAGATAGGAATTCCCACTCGTTCGTTCACTGAACGTACCCGAGCCAAACTTCAGAAATTAATTCCGGGCACTCTGGGCCTCGGAATCAGGTGCCGTCTGAAACCGCGCTCTTGTAAAATTCTAAAGAAAATTAAGAAAAAAATTCCCTTGAATTTTACGTGTCTTTACAGTCCACACAACGTGTAATCCAAAAACCACATGACACATGTTCCTTGTCAACACACAGAATCTGTAAGAATTAGACAGTATCCAATTACATGCCCAGGATTGGATGACTAGACCCGTTGCATTGATCCTTGGATACAAGTCATGTACAAAAGAATACACATCGTGTGATATTGTGTTGTATGACGATGAACCATTTCACCTCCGGATGAGATACTCACTTTTATTTAATTCCAAATAAAAGAAAATATCATTTCTGTAAGGTGAAAGATTTTCAAAAGAGGAGAAATAGATCTTGAAATTTAGATTTGTAGAACGATTATCATGAATTTTAACAACTAAATTATTTAATGTGTAAATCATTAAAAAAATTAAAATAATTATATAATAAGATGTATCCTCTCTAATACAACATGATGGTTTCAGGCATAGTGGAATCATTGTTGGGACCGCACCCAACATTGATTTTTAATATGATCAATGATCATCCTGGGATCAATACGATGATGAATATTTGTCTCCCCTAAATATAATAAAATATTTAGTTAAAGTATGATGTTGAATGAAACAATTAGAGAAGATCATTCACATCCTGTTGATAATTAATTTAAATTATTTCAGAATGGAGAAAAATTATTGGATCTTCAATATTTCCTTTGTTAATGATACTGATCATTTGGAATGACCATTATGGAATATCTGATTTCAAATAATAGCATCCAAACTAGATTCCCCCAGTCGGGGATCCACATGTGATCCAATATCCTCTGATCAACTCCACTCTTTCTTCGAATGCTAGGGGGTGATGTTATTGTCATGAGTCAGTCTTTCTTGATCAATTATTCTTCATAATTTTTAGAACAAATCTAATTAGTGATATGGGGGCAAGAGGATTTCATATTTATATTTTTTTTCTCACCAATTCTAAATTCAAAAAGTGTGTGGTGAGTTATCTAAGGCACAAAAGATATACTGGTCTCTTTATATGAATGAAAGATCAATTAAAATTATAATTTTCTAACTAATAAATCTTAATTTTCTATTATCTATATTTTGTGTGCCAACATGTACCTATACACCCACACCAATAATCCAAAGAATTCATTAGTTGGACATTGTTTTTCCTAGTATATATCTTTTATGAAGGTAATATCCAAAATAACCTTATATTATATTTCATTGAATCATATATCATATTTATCAAAAGACCAAACATTATTATCATCATTTAAACAGTACATAGCAGTGGAGTCCTCCGAATTAGAAACCACTAGGGATGTGTCCATCATCAAATATTTATAAAAATTCCATGGGACCCTCTAGAACATGACTTTTTCTCTATCTCTAATCCTATCAACGAATCTCTTTTAAATAAGAACACCTGATCCCCATAGTCATATCCAAAAAAATCTAGGTTGGTTATAAGGGTTACATCGCAAATGACTTTATGGGTTTAATATTAAAATTAAATCATATAAGTGTATTGTGAAAATGGGTTTTGAATCAGTTTACATTATTTTATTTTAAAAATAGAAATGTTAAACATTCACATGTATTGATATCCCATAACACTAAAATGATTAGGGATGGCAAGATTACCCAAAGCCAACTAATGATGTTTTATAGCCATCGTTCATACCCCACCAGAACGTGGAAAGGTGAGAGTGAATTTGGTAAATCAATAAGATATTAATCATAAAAAATAGATATTATTAATTTTAAGAAGATGAGATACATCCTATATATTATACTTCCTTCCCTATATTAAAGTACTCATAAAATTTCATCCCTGAATTTTTTGGTCTATCTTGTCCATGATGCTCGATAGGACCAATCTATTTGTTTCACCAAAAATCATGAGGATGAAAATATATTTATTAGGTATATAAACCACTTAAATAAAAAAGGTTTGGAAAATATCTTCCATTGTACATGATGTTTCACCCACACTGATTGAAATTTATTGTTTTGAATAATTAAATGATTGTATAGATTATTTCTTTTATTTATTGATATGCACAAAAATAAATATTCATTATAAATGTGTTGACCACGAGTTAAATAATTATACAATAAAAAACATACATCGGAGGATTTCAGATTATTTGTCATATACTGTTTGAGTCCACAAAGAGAGACATATATGCATAATATTTTGAAAATGATACAGATAATATCAAAATCCTCATATGACATAAATATATTTTACGATATTTTTAATTATATAGAAGAATAATTTTCATGTAGAGAGTGGAATTATTAGTGCATTAAAAGTTCAAACCATCTAGGCACTCTGTCTAAAACGGTTTATTTGAAACTTATAATATTTCTTATAGTGAATTAGTGTCAAATTTTTTTTGTAATATCATCATGGGAAACAATCCGATGATAATATACACGATTATCAATTTGATTATTTCATTTTTCTCCAGAAATGAAGATATATAGTATAAGGTTAATATCAATTTATTTTTAGGTTAATACCCATCAATAATCGGCGGCAATATTGACTGGAAAATATAATTCATGTATGTATTAATATAGTTTTCTTTATCCCCCGCAATACTAGAAGTCATTTATTATTATTAATAAAATATGGAAATATTTAACTTTCTCAAATACACCGTTAGAGTTTATTATTATAATGACTTCGTGAATACTGATGCAATTATTAGAGACCTACATAATAATGATTTGAAACATTATCTTATTTGTACACTCTATTTTTTTCCATTCATACAAGAAGGAATTTCTAACTGAACATAAGGATGGATGTTTTTGTTGAATCTTTCTATCATCGAAGATCAAAAAATGAAAATATTAATGTATTTACGATCTACATACTAGAATGGTCGTAAAATGTGGTTTATTGTTTTTAATTTCCCCCTTTGTTAAAGTGGGGATATGAGTGACAAAGAGATGATTAAAAACAACATGATAATTTTGGAAGAAGGAACACATTGGGGGAGATATAAAGATTTTGTTAAAATGTATTTTGGGGATTCAGGTTTCCCCCTTATCAGTCTCTATGATGCTATAATTAAAAAAATATTTCTTAAATTAGGCAATGAAATGCCTTGGTTCTATTGGGATCGATATATAACAAAAGAAATATCATGATTCAAGACCTGTTTCTATCACTTGTAATGGAGAAAAATTCATTGAAGGATAAATTGAAAAGAACTCCATTCATGAAAATACACTATATCCAAAAATTCTATGTTCCTTATAGTGGAGTGAATAACTGAATGATAGATCATTTCTAGATGAAATTACATTTATTGATGTGGATTATATCATAATATAATATTTTGATAAAAAATGTACTACTAGAAATTCGAGTGAGGTATGAATATATATAATAATGACAGTATGTTTTAGAACATCATAATAAAATGGAAGCCTCCTCTTCCATAACAATGAGAAATGTATTTCCAAAACAGAAAATATAAAGTTTGTTGAGGACTACACCCAGTTAAAAATTCCCTGAAGCATTAGATTTGTTTTATCATGGATGGAGTAACACCAAAAAAATCAACGACATGACACTCATTAATGATAAATTCCATAAAATATAAATTTATTCATAAGATGATGAAATCAGGTTTCTTATCATGGATATAGGATTTATTCAAAACAATCATCTACTTATTTATTATTTCAAATCTTCAACTAAAAAAAATTCTTCTAAAAAATTATTTTTATTTTAAAGCGCATTTAACATTATTGGATTACTAAATATGATTTCATAGTGATCTTGAATATGAAATACATGGTGATGAAATATGGATACTTTTCTACAGGAGTGTTTTTTTATTTTATCATTAATACTTCCACCTTCATTAGAAGTTTGATGGATTTAGATTTTTAGACAAAAATTTATATTATAACATCATAGTAAAATTAATAAAATAATTAATGAAAATTGTAATTCTGATCGATTTTATGTTATGAATTATTGGATGATGGTATATGGTTTCATGTACATATAACATCGAGTCAAATTGATCACAATGTGAGTTATATTGATGTGAAATTGATTCATACAAAAACAAGAATGAATACATCATCACTATCCTAATGATTCATGAAAATATGAGAGAATTTGATAGGTTTAGTGATTAAATAATGTTTTTATTTAAAATTTCATATCTAAAATAAA
Organism: Viscum album; assembly: GCA_963277665.1. NCBI lineage: Eukaryota > Viridiplantae > Streptophyta > Magnoliopsida > Santalales > Viscaceae > Viscum > Viscum album. Next base: position 45,863,188 of record OY728121.1, read on the forward strand.
TAACACACACTACGTCATATAGATTTTATCATGTGTTCAATATATGTACAACTATTAGAAAAACATCACAAATGACTTATGTATAAATTTCATTATTTAGTACGATAATCTATGAATTTTTGTTCTTTCAGTCATTAACACATAATATTAACTTAAATATCGATTTAAACGAAAATCATACATTTTTTGTCATACTGATAACACCAAGTATCAGATTAAGGTGTAGATGATTCCTAAATGTCACAAAGGACATATGGGTCATTTTTCAAATGTACGAATACAATTTTTATGTGATTCCTCAAATATTTTTATGTCACATGCCTTTTTTATAAATTATCATTTTAAACTGAAAAAAATACATTTAGTGCATTATATATTAAAAAAACTAATGAACATAAAATGATGAAATATAAAATATATAAATTTATAAAGTGAACAAATAGGTCATGATTGAATCATTTTTATTGGAGATATTGTTTGTATTTTTTTGTATGATCATTTATTCACTTAATATATCACCAAATGGATTAATAAAAACCAATTATCGACAATGTTATTTACTCATTAGATTTTTGAAAATTAAAAACATAAGTATATAGTAATAATGATATGGAAATTTACTATAGAATGATATAAATTCATGAGTAAATTTACAAAATATGTTGAATAATGAAACCTCTTTATGATGCCGATATACATTCCGACACAACGATTGCAGTCCATTCATTTGTAAAAAAACATATTTTTACATTAAAATAAATTTTATATTTTTAATAATTGTAGAACTGAAAAAATATAAATAAAATCACGATAATAAAAATGAAATTGTAATTATAATAAAAAATATTGCATTGGGGATTCTAGTTTATTTAGGGAATTCAGTATCGTTAATAAAAATTCAAATGTATTAACCATAATCATATCCGTTAGTTTTTTAGATTCTAAAATGATGATTTCAAATATTTCTAATTTTCAAACGAAATTGCACTTATTAGTGTAGATGGTGTTATAAATTCATCCAAACTACAATTGAATAACAGCATCCAATATCTGTATTTATGTCTTTAAGGTAAAAAACTACGATGTCATAGAAACATAGTCTTTCACGAATGATTAAACCTAAATAAGTTTGGACCTTTTTCATAAATTGGATAACTGTGAGTTCCTCTAATACAATATCTTATCAAATTACAATAATAAAAATATCATTTATCTTCCCATATGATGTTTCTTTCAAAATAAAATATTCAATTCTATAATAATAATAACACATAAGAACTAATTCCATCATAAATATAAAAATTTCAATCAATGGATCCAAATAAATATCAATATCAATACTCATTTCTAATCCTTATATAAGAATATTCAACATATTTTGTTTTCTAATTATGATTAATCATAGTGGAAAGTTATAATTTGTCAACATACTTGCCCATATAATGTGACTACTTCATGGAAAACCAAAACGATTCACTCCATCAGTAGATAACATAAGATGAGAGTTTCTCGACTCATTTCCAAATTGACGATACTCGTTGTTATTTTTATTACATTGATAATAGTCTACTTGTTGAATGTTTTTTCCATATTTATATATCTTATCTACATGAAACATTATTATTTTTGTAGTATCCTCACTTTTATATAGCTTACTAAACATTTTATTGATTGTAAATTAATATTAATCATTAAAATGAAATGATTCATCAATCATGTTTGGAGATACACCATACATTGAGAACTCTTTATTAGATTCATACATTTTTGAAAATAGTATAGAATCATTTTAATGGAAATGTATTCTATCATAGATCATACCGACTGAATGTAGTAATTTTTAGTGCAATTTTTTGTTGGGGAAACTTATTATATTCTCCGATCATATCATTTTGTAGGTAAAGCAGTTCTGTAAAGATGATTTTAATCCATACATTTTTAACTATTTAAATATTTTGCCTCAATGTGGTTTAAAATGAGGTTTATTTCATACAACCAGTATACAATGTTGTCTTTTCACAACACATTATCTTATAAAATAATGTTTCGTAATCATGAAGTTATTCCTAAATTGAAATTTTCATTTTCTCAATATGATATCCTCCATCATCACACTATTATTCATATCATAAATAGGGTTATTATCATTATCCACAATTCAAATAAAATATTATTATCGATAAAACAAAATTGTATTCCTGTCACTAGCTATATTCTATTTTTACATATGTTTACTCCACTAATTAAAAAAAATTCTATTACATGATATATAATGTTTTCAAAAATATCCTAGAGAATAATTAATCCTTAATAATAATATATTATTCACAAACAATATATTTTAGAAGGGATACATGTATGCTCTTTTGATGTTTTTTACCCCATCCTCATAAAAAAATTCTTATTATTTGCATCCATCCATTTTTTATCCATATTAATCCATTTGTGATTATATAATATTAATATTAATAACATAAATATATTTTTTGAATTAATGATCTTATAATCCTGAAAATTTATTTTTATGAAATTATTTATGATACATGAAATTATTTTTCTATGATAATAAGGGATAAATGATGTTTATTGATATATTGCTGTACTTTTTGAAATAATAAAAAAGGGAATGTTTTATATCTATAATGATACAAATAATTTTGACATGCATTTCTTTATTTTTGAGAAACTATTATGAAAATGGACTCCTCTTATTATATACCAATAATAAATGTCTTAAAAACATAAAAAATAATTTTCAATGAGAACTTCCCTAGGTTACATATTCCCTGATTATATGGAGTTGCCTGATCAAGGATGAAGCACTAGAATCAAAATCAATGACGTGATTTTAATCTATAATAATTACTATATAATAGAAATGTATTAATATGAAGATTGAAACATGTTTCTCGGCATTATATAGGAATTTATAAAAAATTGATTATATGAAATCATCACCTTAGAAAAACAATTTTCAATTTAACATATTTCTTATTATATATTAAAGAATTAATAATTATGGGTTATCTAACAACATTTTCATTTTTATTCAATAAAATAAATTCATGAAGATGAAGTATGAATACTTATACATAGGTGAATGTTTTTTTATTTATATTGAATAGTGAATTATTCAGTAGGTGTTTGATGGATTTTCAATTGTAGATGAGAAAATATATTTGAACTTCATAGTATCGTTAAAAATGAAATGATGAAATTTTTTGTGACCATAGATTTTATGTAATCAATTACATGAGGGATGTCCTATATTTTTTGTATGTGGACCTTCGAGTCCATCTGGTAAAACTATGCTTCAAATTGATGAGAAATTGATTCAAAAAACATCATGAATGATTGAAGAATAATTGTCATAAATAATGATGAAAATATGAGCGTGTGTGATAAGTTTTTAGTGAGCGAAAAAAGATTTTATATAAAATTTCATTTAAAATATATAATCCAAAAAATATATTTCAATCACATAACCACTAAGATACAATGTTTGTCAAAAATTTATTGTGATAAAAAGAAATTTCTTATAATTTACTCTATGTGATTTGATTAATTAATACATTAAAAATATGAAGACTATAAACAAATATTTTGAAAACCCAATGGTATAGACATATACCAAGTTTTTCCAAACCATTGATATATGTATTTAGAATTTTGGTACCATTACGAATGGTTTTGGAATAGACATTAGTATTGGTTCTTTAAAAGTAAGATATACAGACAGTTTTATCCAAAATGTTGGATTATCCATCACATATACCAATTTTTGAAAACCTGTTGGTATAATGTCATTGTATTGAATACATGCCAATGGATTCTAAAAAACCATTGGTATTCATCTGACATATACCAAAAGTATATTTAAAAACTAATGTAATTCTGTCATATGATTTTTTGGATACCAATTTTTTGGTTAATCCCTTGGTTTAGGGTCATCTTGTCGTTCATATACCAACGATTTCTCAAAACCGTTGGTATAATTCAATTTCTAGAAGATTTGAAAATGGATTGAACATTAATAAAAAATATGTCAGGTGACTGGAGAGCATCTATGATGCATTAATACCATTGATAATGATAATATATTCTGATTCCATGATGACATTTTTTCATCCTAACTCAATGAAGAACATCAGATTGGTGAATAATTCATAAGCTTTAGTGACTGGTGGATTCCCCAAAGAATGGATGGATGTCTATCTACTTGTGGTAATGAATCAATGATGATCAAATAAAATATGAACTAATTAAATATAACCTATTCCAAAGATTTTGGGACCCACATTATTCTTAAACACATTGGATAGAGGTGGGATTCCACTAAAATCTATTAGAATACAAAACGATTTTATTAAACAAAATCTCATTACGATTCCAAATATTTTTATATGCTTGTTAGATAATCTTGGACCCTTGATGGTAGAACATTTAATGTATTAGTTTTATTACATCAAAAATGAGGAAGGGTATCAAATTATCCTCATTATTATGTCATACAAATAGGAGCTACATTAAATTTAGAATCCCATGCAATCATTCAATAATAGTGTTTAGATATTGGGTATGACTACTAGTGTCCATATACGTTTATAGAAATCTTCATTGACTATTATTTATATTTTTTCAACCAACATACCCTTAAAAATACCCAAATAGAATCCAACACATTTCTTATTCAATTGTTTATTCATGTTATATATTCTATGAAAGGAATATTCATAATAAGAATATAATACCTTTTGTTGAACCATACATCCAAATTTAAAAAAAAATACTTTGTTATTAGCATCATTAATATAAGGGAAAATAGTGAAAACCTCAAAATCTGAAACAAAGTAGGATGTGGACAACATCACAGATTTATAAACATGCCATTGGACCCTCCAGATCATGAATTGGGTTATGAGTCTGGTTCTCCAATTTAGTCTCTTTTGAATATCACTCGATTCCTTGTGGCATCTCCAAAAAAAGCTATGTTGGGGGATAAAGGTAACCTCTTAAAAGCCAGTATGGGGGTAATATTTGAGTTCTACAATATGACTTCATAGGGAACTAGGTTTATGAACCAGGTTCCATCCTTTATATTAAAAAAGATCAATCTTGATCATGGACATGTAATGATATCCCATACCACCAATGGTTTTTTGGATACATAAATTATCTGAATTCATGAAATTTCATATTTTTAGCATATTTCATACCCCATAAGAAATATTCAATTTGATAGTGAATTTGGTCAATAAAAAATTCAGTTTTCTTAAATAAAACCATATTTTCAACTTGAATTAATTTAGTTGCATCCTTTATATGTTATTCTTTCAATACATTAGAGAAACTTTTAAAATTCAATCCTTGAATTTTTTTGGCTTACATGTACAAAATGATTGAGAAAACCACTATACATGATTGAAAAAAAATCATAGGGATCCAAATATAAATATTGTGTTTATCAACCACATGAATGAATGAGGATAAGAAAATATATTCCTTTCACAAACTGGTCTCAGCTGATGGAAATATCAGAATTGCAATAATTGTCCAATTGTATGAATTCATTCACATATATATGGATAAGCTGGAAAATTGATATGAATTATTAAATAGTGGACCTTGAGGAAAAAAAATATACCATTGGAAAAAAAGATATGGTAAATTGGTGTTATTATTCTATATACCTTCTCCCATGAAAAAATGTTTTCATTAGATTCCAATGAAAATTATGTTTAAAAAATATAAAAATCAAGAAACCAGGGAAAGGGGAAAATGCCCCCCCACATGAACCCCCTAGTATGGATGAAGCATTTATAGATGGTGACATTTATATTTATATATTATGAAACTCAATAAATATTCTTCAATTTCCATTAGACAAATAATAATATTACAATGATTTGTTTATTTAAATAATTAAATATATAATCATAATTTGGAATTTTCCATTTCCAAATACTCTAATGAATTACAATGTATTAATTATAGTTGAATGTATTTTATTTGGAATTATTTTTATAGTTTCAATGAATATATTTTTATTGATTAATACATATTATTCAACTCACGTGAGTCAACACTTCTTGATTAAGAGAACATTCAACAAATACTCATGGAAGAAAAAATTATTTTACAAAATGGTGGCATTTGTAATTACGTTTATAAAAAACGTATAAATCATGGAGAATGGAATTTCATAATCCATAACTGCGCACTAAGATCAGATTTTTTTGATGAAAAATAAAAAATAATTTCATGCATTTTCAAGAGATTAACTCACATATCATATGTTTTGAGAGGTTTATTTATGAACGAAGTTCTTTGGGAGGGGCGATAGAGGTTGAAATCCATGATAGTGCCTGAATGGGAAAATGATCCATGTTACAATAGTGTTTAATTAATATGACCATGAAGGTTTTATCATTTATTTCCCATAAAGATATGCTAAATATGAGTTATATTATTGCAAAATTAATAACTACTACAAACTATATGTTTTATCAGGGCACATTTTTTCACTAATAAAACAATTCTTTATAAGTGAAAAAATTATAGCTGATAAAATATATATTTATCAACAAAAATATTATAGTGATGATATAAATATATATGTTTTATGATATATTTTTCATTTTAGAGATGATAAAAAATATTTATACTAAAATAAAAATATATTGAATTCATTTATATTAAAAATGAATAAATTATTTAAAAATTCAAAAGAATTAATCTTATTAATGAAGATATAATCTTAAATGCATGGTTATCAAAAATGGGAGAAATTGAATAATTTAATATAAATTGACTCAAAAAATATTAAAATTGGTTATCTTTTATTAATTATATATGTTAAATTAAGAAAATTAATATATATTGAAATGATGATGAAAATATTGAAAAAAATTATAACCTAGTAAATATCTAGAAAAAAAAAGATTTTTTATAAATAATTACTATAATTATGAACACGTACAAAAATGTTGATGAAAAAATTAAAAAAAATTCCATTTATATAATTTAATTGTATATATTTCAAACATTTCAAAATTAATAAAATATAATAAATAAAATTGAATGAGTATCAATCATATAAATTAAAAACATTTTATGAATATTATATAACATTGAATAATTATGTAAAATTTCGATCATTAGTTGAATTAATTTTATACACATCCAAAAATTTAAGGAATCATAAAAAAATTTATTTAAGTAAATTATTTTAAAGGCCATACAACATAATAAATGATATTGAATAAATAATAATCAGATAAATATAAAATATTTTTATAAAATGTAAATATAGTTAGTAATTATGTATATATAAATATTAAAAATGAAATATTCATAAAAAAATTATAAAAAATTGTTAAATATTAAAAATTAAAAATTGATATTATGTGAAATAAATTTAAAAATGATTAGATAAAATTGAATAAGGTCATAACATTAATATCTGAGTCGGTAAGATAAATTACATAAATTGCGTACACATAATAACAAGTTTTCAAATCCTGGCATGCCCATTGGGTTATTTACATCACATATAGTGAATCAGGTAGGTGGAGATGGCGGCATGATGCGGGAAGGCAGTGATGCAAGCAGGACGCGGGGTTGGTGACATAAACATGATGATTCAGGCATGATGCTACACCGAGCCATCGATAAATTTCACAGGCCACCTGTAAATGGCCCTGCAGGGTATGTAATAGATCTTCAACTAACCAGATATAAAGAGGTCAATGATTTCACAAAAAATAACAACAACAAAGATAATAAGTGAATAAAAATGTATAAATAGATTAAATAAATATATATTGGGTACTCATTTATAAAAATACACAAAAACACAAAAAAATCAGCTCACCCTCCGACCAATGGGTAGGTCGTAGCCCCCCACCCCCACCCAAGGGAAATCCCACCTATACTAAAAATACCCATTAACCTCATTTTTAATTGATATTGGCGCAAATACAGTTACAAATTATGGACAGACCACCACGAACCATAGGCCCATACATTAATTTGCACCACTATAGGAATTCTAACAACTAATTTTGCCTCCCCGAAAAACCAATGATGGACATGCCATAACTACCCTGTACACATCCTATATCTCACTTAACGTCATTATGTATTTCCATATATGACCGTCAGACCACCACCATCACCGTCAATCGCATTTTTTCCCACCCAAATCACAGGTCAACAAATCTATCCAGCACATCAGCTCTCTGAGCTTCACATACATGTCGACCTTGCATCTAAAGCTATCGCTTGACCTCTACAATGCTGACACTGCCACTGCGTGAGGCTGTCATGAGCGACAATGCTCTAATATAGTTTCTCCTGAGTCCACCATCAATCTACTCCCACAACATTAGCAACAAAGAGTTGTCTCCCCTACTACATCCACAATCATGTCATCCCACACATTCACCACCTCCAATGAACCATACCGCTCAAGTACCATAGGAATCCTTGTGTCATCACTTCCATCCAACTGTCATCGTATCTCAATGGCATGCACTATCGATTCTACAAAGCATGACGTTAATTACAAGACATCGTGATGCACATCCCCACCACATTCATTTTTTTAAATTAAACCCTCAATAATTTTAGGCATGGCGTACATTGGGGGTTTAATTTTAGGGAAATTTGGGGTGTGTTGAGATGGTAATATAGGAATCATTTATATATTTTTCAAAAAAAATAATAATATTAAAAAATAACAAATAAAAATAAATAATATTTAATCATATAAATTAAAAATTTATTGAAAATATTTTATGCTATTAAATAAATATGCATTAATTTTAAAAAATTAATAAATTCAAAATATATTTAAAATTACTAAATCTAGAAAATGGACGAAAATATTGAAATAATATTACAAATAAATAAATTAAGTGAAATAAATAAATAAAAATTTAAAGGTTTATTCATATCATTAATTACAAGAATTTCCATCATAAAAATTTGAATTAAATTATTTAAATAAATATAATTATTATTGTGAATTATTGATGTATGCGGTGTATTAATTCATTATAGAAAATATTATGTGTTATTATAAATTTTAATTTATATAAATGTTAAAATTGATACAATTTAATTAAATATATACATATTTAAACATATATAAATAAATATCAAAATTGAATATATCACAAATAAATTAATGAATATATAATAAAAATAATTAAATAATTGAAAATAATAAAAATTGAGAGATATAAAAAACCAATACATGACATTTAATCAATCAACAGACATACATGTACACACATACATATGCATAGACATTCACGTATACATGAATACAAAACATACATGTAGAAATATTGAAAAACACATACACATACACTTACACATATTCATTGGAATATAAACATACTCATAAATGTATGTACACATACACATACGTACAACTACATACACATGCATGCTCATTCAAAAATATCAATACGAACGCATATATGCATACACATACTACATTATCAAATACACTTACACTTACAAAATCTAATACACATACACATACAAATGTAACTGCATACACATAGACATGAATTTGCACATATATATACAAATCAATAAAATTACATACATGTGCATTCACATTCATTGGCATCCATACATGACTATATACACACATACAACATTAACATACATATACAGAAACACATTTAAATACCCATGTACATAAACAAAAATTCATATATTTACTTATACATACATTAACACATACATAAAAATACACATATATACATACACATACTCATACATATACACTAACACATAAAAACACATTAGAATGCACATACGAAAACACATACTCATGCACATACACAAATAAAAACATATGTACATATATATATATATATATAATACAGATTTTTAAATACATACACTTACACTTACACGATCTCATACACATATATATGTATATTTATGAATATATACATACACATTCACCAACATGTACCCATATGTATAACATACAGATTCAATAATTTACATGCCTGTAATCATATACATACACACACATACAAACCATAAACGTAGACAAACACACACACCACGCAACACAATAGATGCATACACAAAAAACACGTACATAAAATAACTCATAATGATGCACATATATGAATTAATATACATATATTATTAAATGTTATATAAAAAATTTATATACAAAATATATTTACATATATATACTTGCTAAAATATAAATATTATTTAAAAATATATAATAATGTATATATGTATATATATTAACATATTCAATGTGTAATTTAGTAACCATAAACAAAAAGTGCTCATAATTGAAGAAATTTTAATAGTGTACGAAAATTAATAGAGAAATGGAACCCTTTTATTAGTCAATTTTCCACAGAATCAATGAATATTGCCTCATATGCAGTAGTGTAACATGAATATAGAAAATATGGAATTACTATTGGGTGAGATTTTAAATTTTTTGAATTGATAAAATTAAATTAATATGATCAATATTTATTAAATTCCTAATAAAATGAATTATAAAATGATATCTAAATATAAAATATAAAAATATTTTAATTATTTTGAATTCCAATAGGTAAAAATTCATTAGTTTCTACAAATATTAAATCTAATGTCAGGTGGTTCTTGTTCGGAGGGGGGGGGGGAGTTGTTGTAGTTTTCCATGTTTTGTCTGATACTTCAGTAGTCATTTCACATCTGGATTCAATCGTTTATAATCCATGAATTCATGTGCTTCATCATCAATGGTGGTGAATGAAAGGTAGGTTCCCAAAGTGTCGTTTCAGAACACCTACATCCTAATGGTAAACTTCTGGTTTGGAGAATTAGACACATGGGGTACGTAATCATCATATCCATCTTCCCCCACAAGGAAAGGTAGGCGTTGTCGATGGGGAATTGTGGAAGAATGTTTAATAATGTGTTGTGGTGTCGGGAGGCATTGAGGACGGAGAGTCGTGGAAGATCGTCTGAGTGATGGTGGTGACATAGGGAAGTGACTATGGTATCTAGTCTAGGAGGTGCGCTGTGAATGGTCGTTGTGGTGAATTTCCCTGTATAGGTTGTCAATGGGAGTTCGGTTGGGTTAGAATGGGTGGTGACAGTGGTAGGCTTTATTGATGGGGTGTTGTGAAAATTCATATAGGAATGGTCAGTGATGTTCATATCCATCGTCCACTTCTCTAGCATGGGTTTCATTATTTATGGGGCCTTGTGGAACATTGTCTGATAAATGGTTGTGATGGTCTTGTTCGTCTTCCCCTCGTCTGGTCTAGTTGGTGTTGTCAATTGGGCGTCGTGGCCAGTCATCTAGGAGAGGTCGGGGAAACCTGTAGGGACAGAGGGAAAACGGCCGCACCAGCTCTTGTGTATGTGGAATTGTGACACAACACATTGTAATATAGAACAGGGGTTTGAAAACCACATATATAATCTTCCTCAGGATCCCGAACATCTTCTTCGCACACGACAAATGCATCATTCTTCTTCAACTAAAACGCTGGTTCTCTCTAGACACATAAACTCAATGAAAGGATAGTTTTTTATAAACCATGGACCTTTAGTTTTCATATATATACGCCTAACGATTCCACAAACCAGTTTTGACAAATTTTAATTTTTTTATTTCTTTCTATATAATTTCTCCTCAGCATTATTTTCATTAATTTCATTTTTATTTTATTGATCAATAAGTTTTGACCTAATTAATGAACATGGTCCATCTGTGTTACAAAACAGAAATTGTAGATATGTATTTATTATAAGAATATTTTAATAAATAGATTTATATATAATTAAAATATATTAATTATATTTTTAGAATGATTTTCTATAAATATAATAAATAAAAATATGATTGTTTTTTAATTTGAATATTAGTAAGTGATATTAATTATAATTAATTGTAACTATTATTTATATCTTTCAAATTAATTTTCAAAAGTCCATTATGATTTTCCTTTGTTTAAAATTTTATTTTTAAATAACTATATATATTTTTTGTATTATAGATTTTTTTTATTCTAACAATAAATAAGTGTAATTTTTTAAAGGAAATTATTATTATTATAATAATAATATATTTTATAAATATATTATATATATTGTGATTTTGTTTTCTAAAATTGATAAATTAAAAATATATATATTTATTATAATAATAACCAAAAAAATATTGGTTTTAAATATAAATGAAATTTAAATTATTTATATTAAGAAACAAATTATATATATTTAAAACCCCGCAATGATAATATATAAAAACAAATTTATATAAAGAAAAAGTTTTCAAACCATTATATGTATAAAAACATACAATTTTAAAAAAATAATGTTGATATGTTTTGATAAAATAAAATGATAAAAAAAATGAATTTATAGTAATATTATAAAAACACTATCATATATTGACCAAAATAAAATTTAAAAAAAAATTCAAAGATACGTGATTGACGAATAAAAATGGAGTAATGACTTAGATAAAAAAGAAGAAATATTTTATTGATTAAAATATAAATTACTAATAAAGATAAATCTAACACTATTAAAATTTGTGAGGTTTTATTCCACCCACCATCATGACAATCTATATGAAAAAGGTCAAACATCAATACTAAACCACTCAATCCCTTTCCTCATGTTTTCAAAGTACTGAAATATTTTTAATAGTTTTTTATAATTTTTTTTACATTGGTCTAAATTATTTTAACTAGATTTTATAATTATTGAATCGTGAAATATAAAAATATATAATCACTTTTTATTTATACCATCACTTTTTAAATCAAATAATTTTTCTTTTAACTTTGTATGTTTGCCCATTTTTTCTTCCTAATTTCCTATAGCCTCAAATACGTCAAATGACCCTAAAATAGTTAAGGGTTTATACGTTTTCATCAAATTAATTGTTTTCTGATAGGATTCATAAATATTTATAAATTACATTAAGTGTTTTAAATAATTTTATTTTTAGTTAATTACAATAGTTTTAATTAAATATACATATTATTTAGTGTTTTAAAATTAATTTTCTAAAGACAAATATGGTTCTACATTTTTTAAAAGAATATTTTGATATTACTAAACTTATTTAATTAAATTTATTAAATATAATTTTAATTTTAATAATAATTAAGGGTAAACCTTGTTTTTAGAAAACAATCATTATTATTATGATTATATATTTTTTAAATATATGATATATATAAATTTTTTAAAAAATTTATAAATTACAAATTTATAAATTTATTATATTATGAAAAAAAACACATCATATTTATGTTTTAAACAAAAAATTATTTTGAATTTATTATATTAAAAAAAGAATAATATATTTATTTATTTATTTATTTAAAAACGCTAAAATTTTATATATTAAAATATGAATTTATATTATAGTCACAAAAAATATTCCCAACGTTTTATTTATAAAAAGATGCAAGATTAAAAAAAATCATGAAATGTATTGATGAAAATAAACGATAAAACAAAAAAATTTGTATTTATAATAATATCATTATAACAAAATCATGTATTGGCCAGAAGAAAATGGTAAGATATAAAACTAAATAGACATAAAAAAGGGAGGAATTCTTTAGGAAAAATGATGAATATTATAATGTTTACTACATAAATTAGTAATAATATAAAACATAAGGATATTAAAAATTGTGAGGTTTTATTCAGTTGGAAATCATTACAATCTACAAACGAAATTCCTACAATAAATCGTGAATGCCTCCATCCATTCCCACAGGTTGTCAAACAAGTTGACTCATTTTTATAATATTGTATCAATTATTTTTGTTAACATTGATCAATTTTTTTCCACATCCATCTATTATTATTTAAACATGATATATAAAAATGTTTAAACTTTTTTAATTTAATCCCTCACATTTCACATCAGAACATCCAACCCTCATGTCCCCATGTACCCGAATTAATTTGGTAAATTTCTAGTAGCTTCATATCCATCACTTGTTCTAAAAACATATAAGTTCTTATTTCATTTCAAATAATTATTTGTTTTACAATGGGTTATATATATAGGTTTACATATGTACATATATACACATATATAACTATATATTTTCAGTTTAAATGAAAAGGGTATATTATGTATTCATTTTTTTCATCACCTATATTGGTATAAGTTCTTGGTTTTAATAAATATTTTTTTTATTTTTAATTATATTTTTATATATAAAATACACAGGATATATAACTGCTGAACCTTGGTTGTGGCTTCAGGTATTTTTGGTTTTTTAATTATATTATAAATATATCTATTTTTTAACATACAATAACAAAAATCGTCAAAAAATTCTTGGCAATGTGTGGTACCCAAAAATTCCCTTAACTTCTATATTTTTTATTACAAATATATTACATTACAAATTTGATAAAATTAACTATATATATTATGTATTTTTTAAATATAAAGTAAATACATTATAAATCAATTATTTTTCTAAATTTATAATAATATTTATTTATATTAACATGATAACATAATTTACATCTACTAAATATATTTAATCAACTATACTAATTATTAAAAATATAAATATTTGATTTATTATCTCTTCATTATAATACTCATGTATCATGTATTATATAAGTAAACATTTTAAATTATATTAATATAAACAAACTATGTGAAATTATTATAATTTATACATTATATTAAATTAATCTTAACCGAATTCAGTATATATAATCACTTTATAATATAATATATTTTAATCTGATTAAAATATTCATTCTAAATCCTAATCGATATAATTATGTAATAATATATTGATATTTGTGAATTATATTAATTTAAATTTTTTTATCAAATCAATTAAACATGTGATCCATTTATATTTATAAATACTATTGAAAAGTTTAATTTATAATATATTGAGTATAAAATATGATGTTTATTTTATTTATAAAAAATATTATATCATTAAATTAACCTTATATATATTTCTATTATATATGTTTTTTTTATAATTTTTTTTTCATATATACAATTTTTATTGGTAAATTGGGAATCCTCACAAAGGACACAAAAATAAAAAAAAATTCTAAATCAACACAAAACCAAATATCTAATTGAATTGTCTTTTTGTGTTATTAAAATTATCCTTGATATTATTGGGAGTGTGTGATCCTTCCTATGATGTTTATGGGATTTAATTATATTTTATGGAATTATTTATCACCCCAGAAAAGGCTTCAATGTGGTGGATGATACGAAATCAATGCTCTGATATAGATGATGTATCAAATATTGACCAAGATATAATATTTTACTCATTTTTTAATTTTTTGTGGAGTTTTCGGTAGAAATGTTTTGGGATCAGAGCATCTCATAGTCATTCAGTGATATTATTTCATGCTATTTGGTTTAATGAAGATTTTAGGTGCATCAGAAGCTTTTGTTGGGCGAATAACAATAATGTTTTTGTTGGTTTCGACGCATCATCTGTATAATTATATAATACTAAAATTTCATGACAAAAAAAATAAATCAAATTCTGACATAGTACGTTACATAACCCATAATGGATATTCTACATGTTATATTTTTTAATAATTTTAATCATATCTTATGAAATGGTACAACATCATAAAAACATTCCTCAAAATACTAATTAATAACACATCACTCCTGAAACACCCAATGCATATATCTTCTCTGTAAACTGTATTGTCATTGTTTATGAAATATATTACATTGCATGATTCATGGTGGACATTAATAAAAATCTTAAAAGCTAAGGACTATTACACATGACCAATAATAAAAATATACAATGACACATAATTATGATCAATTATGATATGCGGTTATATTCTCACAATATCCCATTTGAATCCATAATTGTATACCTACATGTATGTTATTGGTTTTATAAATTTGGAAGCTAATTTTAACACCCCAAGCTTCTACGGTACGCTTCTCTTTGAATAATGTGATAGCGTGTGTTGTACGCAACACCGAGTTCTAACACACCATAACCAATTAAACTAGCCGTTATGAATAGTAATACCTACTTCTTGAAATTATATATATTTTATATTTTAAAATGGACTTCATTTTTGGATTCGGAATATCGAATTTAGCCTAAGGTGAAATTTTGGTACTTTTCGGATAACTTTCATATTTTGATGAATAGTTAAAATTAATAAATTTTAATTCAAAACAACTTTTTAAATCAAAATAATTAATAGTGATAAATTATGAATTTGAGTGGTTTTAAATTATATTTAGAATATATTTTTACCATTTAATATAATGTTGGACTTGGACATAATTTTACAATTAAACCCAACATAAACAAGTGTCAATCTTTTGATAGGTATTATCTCTTAAAAACACGATTTTTGTTTTAACAGCGGAAATTAATATTAAATTAATTTCTGCCACTTCTGTGTTTTGAATTTAGAAAAATGGATTCCATATTTGGAATCATGATGTCCAAATTGTGTAAATAGGTATCATTTATTTTTAGACATTTTGAATAATTACTACGGTAAATATTTTATTTACCCTGGTTAAGGGTAAATCCAGTAAATAAGGGTTAAAAAATAATAATATAATAATACTAAATTACCCTAAAACGTGTCCTAGCCTTATTGGTTGACGAATGTTTGACCATATGCATCTTTGGGTCGATTTTGGGACCCCATGGTTATAGGGACACTTTATTTTAATTAAGTTAAAATGAATACAAAAATAACAGAAGCATATATCTTTTAGAAATTTTTTTTACATAGGGTTATATAAGATGTATTTTATATTATAAATATTCATTAGAAATATATAAATATTTACTACATAGTGATATTTTATTTATAATTTTTAGACATTAAATAATTTAATTTATTTATGACACAATGATGATGAATTAATTACTATAATAGTGAAAAATTAAAATAATTGATATTATAAATACCCAAATAAATATAATATGAAACTTTTAATGAATTAAACAAATTTTATAGGATAATATGAAATATTATAATTGATTTAATTTACTTTTTTCTAAGTAATCAATCTGTTATGAGTTTCACAAAAATCAACTATTGAATAGTGTGAAAATTGACATAAAAGAGTTCTTAAAACAAATATTATATTATTAATTGATATTAAATTCCAAAAAATCTATGGTTCGGCCAAGAGACTTATATCATGATAGTTTCATTATTAATGGACCACTTGGGGGTCTCATGGATGTATATAGTATGTTTATTAACCATATTATATAAAAATACAAAGAGACATTTTAAAAGTGAAACTAATTATCTTAGAGTTAATAATTAAAGATAAGGTTAATATAAGTACCCAAACCTGTCTAAATTCTATTTTATGAGTTTTTTTCGACCTATCCCCACCTTAACATTTAAATAATCAACTTTGGAGCCATTAGAAACCGAATATGAATTTATTATAAATTAATATTTCTAGCTTTGCCAAAGGTGCCCCTCACCCCTCTTATAAAAAGGAACTCCTCCTTCTCATTTCTTCACACCTTCAAATAAGTTTGGTTGGGCCAAGATCTGCCCAAATACTCTCCCAACATCTCTCACTACAACCTTGAGGCCTTAGTTTGATCAGAAAGCCATCCTAAGGAGCCCTTTTCAAGTTCCTTTCTTCTTCCACTTCTTCTTTCTTTGTTATTACCATTCTAAAATAATAACTCCAATATCTTATATATACTGTGATGTTATTATAAATATGGTACAACCTTATTCAGTATTCTATCCACCCTTTGAATAACATGTCACCATACGTGCGTACGTACGGCTTACCGTCTCCATGTCGTGGTGTAATTGTTATTCAATATATTTTTATTTGGATGGGTATAATAATGATATTTAACTCATGTAAATAATAAATAAAACATGTTAATGATTCGGTATATATGATATAACAACCATTTATATATTATTTTAATATCAAAAGAATGATATTTTCGCTTGTGCGTACGTACGGACTACCATCTCCACGAACGCGATGAGATTCATTCTCCATCGTATCCATTCAAGTATAATTATCATTTGATGATTTAAAAAAGATGTTTAAGGTCATGATATCATTCTAGATATGAATAATATACCAGCTATCCATTACAAACATGGCTTACGTAACAAAACATATAAAAGAAAACAATTAAGTTAACACCCGAAACAATGATAATACTAGGATATTATTATCAAATCAATATTAAAAGATCATATATGATATCATAATTATGTATATGATTCTTTTATAATTTAATAACAATTATTTCACCATTATAAATTTGGTCAACCTACCCCAACCAAGGAAAAGTACAAGGTACGGGTTATTACACAATATCTTCATTATCCGAGGTTGTTTATTTGTAATAATCTACTGGGATCTCTTTATCATCCACATCCATGTTTTCATAAAAACTTATTTCAAAACATTTTAATTATTTACAAGAATATGGGTTAATGTCATTTATACCCTTGTTTGACTTTATATAAGAGTTTTATAAAGGAATCTTTCCGTCATTTTCAAAACAAGGTCCTTTTTAACATTTTCGACAGAATTTAGGTAAGAATGTTTTTTTAACTTATACGACGGGTGCGGCTATTTTCCGCCGTTATAAAATCTTCAAAGATTTTCTTACAAGCTTATAAGAATATTTTCAAAGAAAATTTTTTATTTTATATGGCTCTTAAATGATTTCAAAAATAGAAAGAAATATTTCTCTAAAAAGAGTTTTGATTTCATCTATGTCAACATCCATTGATGGATTTTACGCTTATTTGAAGTTGATTTATTATGATACAAGAATTCAATATTGTATTGAAGGTTTTGTGATATGTTTGACTGTGGATGTGCTATTTTTATACCATTCATAGTTTATGGTGAAATTATTAACATTTCGTATGCTAGTTTTAATACGAATGTTTGTGTTATGTTTAAACCTTTTCATATGGGAATGAATTGGACTTAATATGTGACAGGTGGAGCCCGCTATAGCTCCTCGATGCATCGGTAGGTCTCATGAGACAAACTAGTGTCTTGGCACAAGGCCTTGGAAAAATCATATTTGTAGTCTTGGCACGAGGCCTTGGCTATGTGGTTATGATAGTCTGGCATTATGCATTCCAACATTATGAAAGTGGTTATTGATTTTTCATGTGATTATTCGATTAGTAGAATATCCATGTGAATAAGTAAATGGAATTATTTCATTTTATTTATGCCATACAATGTTGAAAGTTCAAGTTTTAAAGGATTTTGTTTTAGTTATTCATTGCCTTAAATGTTTATTCTTATTTATGAAAGTTTCCGCTATATTGTTATCCTTACTGGGCATTTGAGCTCACCCCTTTTCTATGTTTTATTTTTCCCAGGAAGTGAAGAAGTAAATTATGAATGACCTGTAGGGATATTATGTGGGGATATGAGTGTGGATTATGGAGACAATATGTTGTTGTAGTAGTTTTTCATTTTATGATGTAATGTAAGACTTATGAATTTATCTAGTGTTTCCAAGGCTACTAAACCAATCGGTCTTTAGATATTTGATCTTTCTTGTGATCATGACAATGTTATGTAATAATGCACTGACTCTGGGTAACTAGGGTCGGGGCGTTACAGTTGGTATTAGAGGAAGTTTAGTATAAACCTTGGAAGCTAGATTTAGATAAACTCTGATTAGAGCACGTAGACCTAAGATGAACGTTGAGGATTAGTATAGAAGAACTTTCTAGAATTTTGTTGTTGTAGAGATTTTGTGAATTTTCCGAGAAGTACATCCATGTCTGGATACGAGCAGGTAGAGGCGGCTCTGGCACAGATGTACCTAGGGGTAAAACCCAAAAACACTGCTTTGAGCTAGACTCGAACGGGAACTTGTGCACGACAACGGGCCTTGTTGTACTCTTGGTTATGACAATCCCAGGGGATATGCTTAGGATAACTCTCATTTTCTTTACAAATCATTATGAAGGGTTTATGAGTATATACTTCCTCAAAGAAAACATTTTTATGATTAAGGATTATATCTGTAAATAGTTCAATTTATGTTAAGTGTTTTATAAGTATTTTTATTCATAAACTGATCTAGTTTATGCCATTGTTTAGAAATGGAGCCTAGTGGAAGAAATGGAAACCATATCAATGCATGCACTCCATGTAGGGATTTCCCTCCTCAAGATAATTATAGTGGAGCAGGTGATGAAACTGGTGCCGATCTGCTAATCACCATACTGGGACAACATACTCAGGTTATGAATAATAACCTTACCCGTATGGAGCACCCTGATCCACAGCGTGGAGGATCAATGTTAGATTGATTCATGAGTCAACATCCACCAACATTAAATGGGAGTAAAAATACCTTAGTAGCTGAGCAATGGATATTTTCCATAGAGAAAATATTTTAGGCATTGGGGAGTAGTGAAAGGGAAAAAGTTATCATGGCAGTTTACCACCTCACTGGAGATGCTGATTAATGGTGGTCATTGATTCAAAATACGAAGTAATATGATGAAGTATCAAATATGGAATGGAGGGAGTTCAAAGATCTATTTTTAGAAAAATACTTTCCTCGCGACCATCGAGCAGATATGGAAAGGAAATTTCTGAGTTTGAGACAGAAGGAGGATGAGAATGTCACAAAGTATAAGGCTAACTATACAAGGTTAGCAAGGTATGTTGTATATTATATGCGTAACCCAAGAAGTAAGATTGATCATTTCTTTTATGGGTTAAAACCATTTCTCCTTCGAGAATTAGTCTCACAATCCTTTTCATCGTACGAAGACATTGTCTCATGTGCTATCAAGATCGAAAAGGAATTCACTAAGTCTTATGACTTTAAAGAAAATCAAGAGAAGAAGAGACCTGCTGATCAATCTGGGAATGTAAATAAGGGGAAGAAGGGAAAGGTTCGATATCCATCCTGTGGTAAATGCGAGAAGAAACATCCTGGTACTTGCTTGAAGGTAATGGGAGTCTGTTACAAGTGTGGTGAAAAAGGACACCAAGCTCGTGATTGAAAGGGGAAGAAGGAAGCCACCAATGTTCAGTGCTATAATTGCAGGAAGATGGGGCATTATGAAAATGAATGTCCTAAGCGTTATGAGAACATACCTCAAAAAAGGACAAGGGATCAAGGACAGGCTTATGATATCACTAATGCTGAGGTAGAAGCTCCGAAAGACGTGGTGGCAGGTAATTTAATGGTTTCCTCAAGTTTAGAAAATGCATTATTTGATTCTGGATCATCACATTGTTTCATATATTCCCAGTTTTCTAAGAAAATTAGATATTTCCAATTTGATTTAACAAGGGAGTTGTCTGTTAAAACTCATAAGGGCAGTATCATTGCAACAAAG
This sequence comes from Viscum album, assembly GCA_963277665.1. Classification (NCBI taxonomy): domain Eukaryota; kingdom Viridiplantae; phylum Streptophyta; class Magnoliopsida; order Santalales; family Viscaceae; genus Viscum; species Viscum album. Next base: position 45,884,602 of record OY728121.1, read on the forward strand.
TTTTGTGAATCAGTCCCCATTAGAGCACATAAATGTTCGTTATATGCTGATCTCATCGCCATACCTATGATTGAGTTTGACATAATCCTCGGTCTGGACCGGCTTTTGGACTATGATGCGAAGATTTATTGTAAGAAGAAAGAGGTTACAATTCTTAATGATAATGATAAGGAACACCTTATCTTTAGAGCAGAATCGTCACCACCTTATTCTTATTTAGATCCACCCTCAATAGCTCAACTAAATTCAATTATTGGGGAGGAAGAGAATTAAATAACTATGGGTGAGGAAATAAAAGTTCAAATAGAGGATGTACCTATTGTGAAAGAATTTGTAGATGTATTTCCGGAAGATTTACCTGGACATCCTCTAGAACGAGAAGTTGAGTTTTCCATTGATTTAATTCCTGGATCAAGTCCTATATCGAAGACCCCTTATAGAATGGCCATTGTAGAGTTAGTTGAACTAAATAAACAACTAGAGGAGTTGAGTAATAAAGGATTTATTCACCCTAGTGTTTCTCCATGGGGAGCCCCTGTTCTTTTTGTTAAAAAGAAGGATGGATCTATGAGGTTATGTATCGACTACAGAGAGATCAATGCTATAACGATAAAGAACAAGTATCCCCTACCTCGTATTGATAATTTATTTGACCAACTGCATGGAGGTCAATACTTTTCAAAGATTGACCTTCAATCTGGATACCATCAGTTGTGTGTAAAGAAGGAAGACATTCCGAAGACAGCATTTCGAACCAGGTACGAGCATTACGAGTTTACTGTAATGCCTTTTGGATTGACTAATGCACCCTCTGTATTCATGGATTTGATGAATAGAGTTTTTAAGGAGTATCTCGATGAATTTGTGGTGATATTTATTGATTATATCTTGGTATACTCCAAAACCTATGACGATCATGAAAATCACTTGCGCATTATCTTGAAGACTCTGAGGAGGCATGAATTATATGGAATGTTTAGCAAGTGTGAATTCTGGCTCCATGAGATTTCTTTTATTGGACATATTGTCTATAAAGATGGAATCTTTGTTGATCCTTCTAATACCAAGGCAATCCAAAAATGGCCAGAACCTATGAGTATAACTGAGGTAAGTAGTTTTATTGGTTTGGCAGGTTATTATCGACGTTTCGTCCAGAATTTTGCCCCATTGGCTAACCCATTAATGAAGCTCACACGTAAAGGGGTTAAATTTGTTTGGACAAAAGTGTGCGAGGAATGTTTCGAAGAACTGATGAAAATATTAGTCAATGCTCCTATATTGACTCTACCATCGGGGAATGATGGGTTCGTTATTTATAGTGATGCATCGAAGAAAGGACATGGTTGTGTCCTTATGCAGAATGATAGAGTTATTGCCTATGCATCACGACAATTGAATATTCATGAACAAAACTATACTACTCATGATCTCGAGTTAGCAGTTGTGATCTTTGCTTTGATGATATGGAGGCACTACCACTATGGTGAAAAATGTGAGATTTATACTGGTCAAAAGAGTTTGAAGTATATTTTCTCACAAAAAGAACTCAACATGAGGCAAAGGAGATGGCTTTAATTACTCAAGGATTTTGATTCCACGATACACTACCACCCGGGGAAAGCAAACAAGATGGAAAATGCTTTGAGTAGAAAAGACCATGGAATTTTGAACATTATGAGAATTGAAAGGGATCCAATTTTCATGGATCTAGTGAAGATGGACATGGGAATAACCAGGGAAGGTGAAACATCAAGGCTTTTTCCAATGGTTGCCAAACCATCTTTACTAAAAAAGATTAAGAGTTCTCAGACCGATGATGAAGAATTTAAAAATAAGATTAAGGATGTGAATGATGGGAGATTGAGAGACTTTGTGTATGAAGATGGAATTTTGATATTTGGGAAGAGACTTTGTGTTCCCGATATACCTGATCTAAAAAGAGAATTTCTGGATGATGCTCATAGATCCAATTTCTCTATACACCCTGGGAGCACCAAAATGTATAGAGATTTGAAGGAACATTTTTGGTGGGACAACATGAAGAGGGAGATTGCTGATTTTGTGTCAAGATGTTTGGTTTGTCAACAAGTGAAAGCTGGAAGGCAACAGCCTGGAGGAGTCATGCAACCTCTTCCCATACCGGAGTGGAAATGGGACAATATTAAGATGGACTTTGTCATGGGGCTACCAAAGACTCCTAGAAGGAACGATGCAATATGGGTTATTGTTGATCGTCTTACCAAGTCAGCACATTTTCTTGCTATAAGAGAAGATCTAACCCTGGAACGTCTAGCAAGACTATATATTAATGATGTTGTGAGACTTCATGGAGTACCCCTATCGATTGTTTCTGATCGTGATCCCCATTTTTACTTCAAGATTTTGGAAAAGTCTTCAGAAATCTCTGGATACTGAACTTCTTTTGAGCACTTCTTACCACCCTCAGACAGATGGACAACCAGAACGGACTATTCACACCGTAGAAGACATGTTGAGATCTTGTTCACTTGACTTTCAGGGTATGTGGGATCAATATTTACCTCTGGTAAAATTTTCCTATAACAATAGCTTCCATTCGAGTATTCAGATGGCAACATATGAAGCATTATACAGAAAGAGATGTCGTACACCAACTTGTTGGGATGACGTTGGTGAAAGAAAACTTGTAGGCCCAGAACTGGGGGAGGAAGCAGTGGAAAAGGTGAAGGTAATCCAAAATCACATCAAAGAAGCTCAAAGAAGGCAGAAGAGCTATGCCGATAATCGAAGGAAGGATTTGGAATTTCAAGTTGGTGATCATGTTTTCCTGAAGGTATCTCGATGGAAGGGAGTAATACATTTTGGTAAGAAAGGTAAATTGAGTCCCAGGTACATCGGACCCTTTGAAATTCTAGAACGAATTGGGGTTGTAGCTTACCGATTGGCAATGCCGCCAAGTCTCTCCAAAGATCACGATGTGTTCCACGTATCTCTGTTGGGGAAATACATGCCTGACCCAACACATGTACTCACCTATGACGAATTAGAACTGGAACCTGATCTGTCTTATTGTGAAGAGCCCGTCAAGATTCATGATACGAGAGAACAAGTGCTGAGAAACCGGACGACACGTCTGGTAAAAGTTTTTTGGAGAAACCATAAGATGGAAGAGGCAACGTGGGAACCCGAGGAACTTATGATGAAGAATCACCCGAGTCTTTTCACGTGATATGTATTCTAGAAATTTCGAGGACGAAATTATTTGAAGGAGGGTAGAATGTAACACCCCAAGCTTCTACGTTACGCTTCTCTTTGAATAATGTGAGAGCGCGTGTTGTACGCAACACCGAGTTCTAACACACCATAACCAATTAAACTAGCTGTTATGAATAGTAATACCTACTTTTTGAAATTATATATATTTTATATTTTAAAATGGACTTAATTTTTCGATTCTTATTATCGAATTTATCCTAAGGTGAAATTTTGGTACTTTTCGGATAACTTTCATATTTTGATGAATAGTGAAAATTACTAAATTTTAATTAAAAACAGATTTTTTAATAAAAATAATTAATAGTGAAAAATTATGAATTTAAGTGGTTTTAAATTATATTTAGAATATATTTTTACCATTTAATATAATTTTGGACATTGGACATAATTTTACAATTAAACATAACATAAACAAGTGTCAATCTTTTGATAGTTATTATCTCTTAAAAACACGCTTTTTGTTTTAATAGCGAAAATTAATTTTAAATTAATTTATGCCACTTATGTGTTTTGAATTTAGAAAAATGGATTCCATATTTGGAATCAGGATTTCCAAATTGTGTAAATAGGTAACTTTTATTTATAGACATTTTGAATAATTACTACGGTAAATATTTTATTTACCATGGTTAAGGGTAAATCCGATAAATAAGGGTTAAAAAATAATATTATAATAATACTAAATTACCCTAAAACGTGTCCTAGCCTTATTGGTTGACACATTTTCGACCATAGGCATCTTTTTGTCGATTTTGGGACCCCATGGTGCCACATGTAGGTGATAGGAACACTTTATTTTAATTAAGTTAAAATGAATACAAAAATAACACAAGCATATATCTTTTAGAAAAACAATTTTTACATAGGGTTATATATGTTGGATATTATATTATAAATATTCATTATAAAGATAAAACGATTTCCTACATAATTATATTTTATTTATAATTTTTAGACATTAAATAATTTAATTTATTTATGACACAATGATGATGAATTAATTACTATAATAGTAAAAAATTAAAATAATTGATATTATAAATACCCAAATAAATATAATATGAAACTTTTAATGAATTAAACTAATTTTATAGGATAATATTATATATTAGTATTTATTTAATTGAATTTTTTTGAAGTAATCAATCTGTTATGAGTTTCACAAAAATCAACTATTGAATAGTGTCAAAATTGACATAAAAAAGTTTTTAAAACAAATATTATATTATTGATTGATATTAAATTCCTAAAAATCTAAGGTTCAGCCAAGAGACTTATATCATGATAGGTTCATAATTAATAGACCACTTGGGTGTCTCTTGGATTTTTATAGTAAGTTTATTAACCATATTATATAAAAATACAAAGAGACATTTTAAAAGTGAGACTAATTAACATAGAGTTAATACTTAAAGATAAGGTTAATATAAGTACCCAAACCTGTATAAATTCTATTTGTTGAGTTTTTTTGGACCTATTACCACCTTATAATTTAAATAATAAACTTTGGAGCCATTATAAACCGAATATGAATTTATTATAAATTAATATTTCTAGCGTTTCCAAAGGTGCCCCTCACCCCTCTTATAAAAGGGAACTCCTCCTTCTCATTTATTCACACCTTCAAAGCCTTTTGGTTCGGCCAAACTATTCCCAAATACTCTCCCAACTTCCCTCACTACAACCTAGAGGCCTTAGTTTGGTCAGAAATCAAACCATAGGAGCCCTTTTGATCAAATCAAAAGGAAGAACCCGAAGAAGAGGTATTGTTTTCACCACCCCTTTTCAAGTGCCTTTCTTCTTCCACTTCTTCTTTTTTTGTTATTACCATTCTAAAATAATAACTCAAGTATCTTATATATACTGTGATGTTATTATAAATATGTTACAACCATATTTAGTATTCTATCCACCCTTTGAATAACATGTCACCATAGGTGCGTACGTACAGCTTACCGTCTCCACGTCGTGGTGTAATTGTTATTCAATATATTAATATTTGTATGGGTATAATAATGATATGTAAATCATTTAAATAATAAATAAAACATGTTAATGATTCTGTATATATGATATAACAACCATTTATAAATTATTTTAATATCAAAAGAATGATATTGTCGCTCGTGCGTACGTACGGACTACCGTCTCCACGAACGCGATGAGATTCATTCTCCATCGTATCCATTCAAGTATAATTATCATTTGATGATTTAAAAATGATGTCTAAGGACCTCATATCATTCTGGATATGAATAATATACCACCTATCCATTACAAACATGGATTATGTAACAAAACATATAAAAGAAAACAAGTAAGTTAACACCCGGAACAACGATAATACTAAGATATTATTATCAAATCAATATTAAAAGATCATATATGATATCATAATTATGTATATGATTCTTTTATAATTTAATACCAATTATTTCACCATTATACAGGAGTTTAACCTACCCCAACCAAGGAAAAGTACAAGGTAAGGGTTATTACACAATCTCTTCATTATCCGAGGTTGTTTATATGTAATAATCTACTGGGATCTCTTTATCATCCACATCTATGTTTTCTTAAAAATGTATTTCAAAACATTTATATTATTTACAAGAATATGGGTTAATTTCATTTATACCCTTGTTTGACTTTATATAAGAGGTTTATAAAGGAATATTTCCGTCGTTTTCAAAACAAGGTCCTTTTTAACCTTTTAGACAGAATTAAGGTAAGAATGTTTTTTTAACTTATACGGCATGTGCGGCTATTTTCTGCCATTATAAAATCTTAAAAGATTTCCTTAAAAGCTTATAAGTGTATTTTCTAAGAAAATGTTTTATTTTATATGGCTCTTAAATGATTTCAAAAATATAAAGAGATATTTCTCTAAAAAGAGTTTTGATTTCATCTATGTCAACATCCTTTGATGGATTTTACGCTTATTTGAAGTTGATTTATTACGATACAGGAATTATATATTGTATTGAAGGTTTTGTGATATGTTTGACTGTGGATGTGCTATTTTTATACCATTCATAGTTTATGGTGAAATTATTGACATTTCGTATGCTAGTTTTAATACGAATGTTTATGTTATGTTTAAACCTTTTCATATGGGAATGCATTAGACTTAATATGTGATGGGTGGAGCCCGCTATAGCTCCTCGATGCATCTGTAGGTCTCATGAGACAAACTAGTGTCTTGGCACAAGACCTTGGCAAAATTTTATTTGTAGTCTTGGCACGAGGCCTTGGCTATGTGGTTATGATAGTATGGCATTATGCATTCCAACATTATGAAAGTGGTTATTGATTTTGCATGTGATTATTCGATTAGTAGAATATCCATGTGAATAAGTAAATGGAATTATTTCATTTTATTTATGCCATACCATGTTGAATGTTCAAGTTTGAAAGGCTTTTTTTTATTTATACATTGCCTTAAATGTTTATTCTTATTTATGAATGTTTCCGCTATATTGTTATCCTTACTGGGCATTTGAGCTCACCCCTTTTCTTTGTTTTATTTTTCCCAGGAAGTGAAGAAGTAAATTATGAATGACCTGCAGGGATATTATGTGGGGATATGAGTGTGGATTATGGAGACAATATGTTGTTGTAGTAGTTTGTCATTTTATGATGTAATGTAAGACTTATGAATATATCTAGTGTTTCCAAGGCTACTAAACCAATCGGTCATTCGAGATTTGATCTTTCTTGTGATCATGCAAATGTTATGTAATAATGCACTGACTCTGGGTAACTAGGGTCGGGGCGTTACACTAATGATAATATAAAATGTAAAAATATAAGATTCCCATCAATCATCAAAATAAATATTAAAATAAAACTGTGTTGTAGGAGTGGTAAATATTAATATACTTTCCGTTTCAAGAGTTCATCCAATGAGGATCATCACTACATGGCCTATATTTTTGTCTTTCCACAAAACTGATTTCAAATTTTTCCAAAAAAAAATTAAATTTTTTAGTAGACATAAACGGAAATAAGTATTTTTATGACATCTAGAGCAATGTGGTACATGGATGTTATTATAGAACATTAATCGATTCATTCATATCATTGATTTCGAGACAAAATATTCCCACATATATAACATCCCAACATGTTAGGATTTTAAAAAATCAAAATATATTCTTATCTAGAGTTGAATAATGTACGAGATAAGAAAAAGTCATTATTTTATGCAGAACAATTCATTCCATTCAAGTCAATGATGGATCCAATTATTTTCCGTAATCCTGCAAATGTACATAGGTTGATTATGGATAATTATAATATCCAACTTCAACTTCCCAAAAAATGGATACATATCATTATTAATTTTATTCATGTTACTAAAATATTATAATCATCATTTTATGTAGAATAATTTGATGGTGTTTTTAAATATGTGGAATATTACTTTTCATATACGGAATGGACTTAAAAGTGAATTGATTGTTCCAACCATTAGTGTGGTATTGCTAAAATTGTTTATTCGGAGATTACAATATTTCTTATAGAAAAATAGAGGTCAAATATATAAGAATATCATTAGAGGAAATATAACCATTTAAATACATGTGAATGTTAATATGATAATTCTATTTTACAACTCAAATGAAGATATGCTGGAGGAAGGTGATACATGATTATTTTTAGAATTATAACAATATTTTTTCTCATGGATGATTGATTATAAGAATGAATTCATATATGTATCAATTCAATTTTTTTACCCCCAAAATCAAAGGAGGAAATTTCATTTTAATCTTAAAATATGTTTTTCTTGAATTAGGTAACATTAATTTTTTGGATTTCATATTATAATGTCTTCTTGTTTTATAATTATATTATTTTAATGCTACTTAATAATTATCCAGAACATTCAATTATTTGAACTCTAATTTTTTAACATTCATAAAAATGGTATTTCTAACTGAACATGAGAATTTCTATTTTTGTAGAAAATTCATATACTGTATGTTAACAATAATAATATTATTAAAAGGATTTTGTTTCTTCATCATTGAACGGTTATAAAATGTGAATAATTTCTTAAAATTATATCCATGGGATAAGTGTGGATACATGGAACAAAAATATTATTAATAGATCCCTAATAATTTTTTAGGAATGAAAAATTCTGTGAGAGATATGTATGATTTCATTAAAAAGTGTTTTTTGGATTATGATAATCCCATTGTTCCTCTCCTAGATGTTGTAATTCTGACATCATTTCATATATTATGATGATAACAACATTGGATCTTCTAATATGTTTTTACAAGAATATATATATATCATGATTCGAGAAATGTTTCTTTCATGTGTAATTGTGGGAAATTTTTTGAAGGTTTCTGTTTACAAAATCCCTACGAGAAGGCTCTATATAAAAAATTTGTATGTTCCTCACAATGGTGTTAATTTTTTAATGATCGATATGGTCACGTTTAAATAACATTTATTAATGTGGTATTCTATGATATTATAACAAATTTATTAAAAAGGTGCTACTTGATATTCGATTGTGGGTTTAACACAGATTAGCATGTATTTATGTTTGAGAAACAATTATGAAAATGGATGCCTCATATTCCATAACAACGAGAAATTTCATTTCAAATCATAAAACATAATTATGGATTAGAACATCCCATGGTTAAATGTTCCATGATTCATTGTTGTCAATTTTCTCAGGGATAGAGCACTCCAAAGAATGTCAGTGACACAATTTTCATTGATAGTAAATAATATATAGTAAAAATGTTTTCATATGAAGATGAAAATTATTTTCATGGAATGGTAGAAGGATTTATTCAAAACAATCTTCAGGTTATTGATTTTTGGAAGTATTCACAATATAAAAACATTTTTACATGCAACACATTTCATTATATAGTTAAATGAATTAATAAGTATTTGTTATCTAACTATAGTTTCATAGTGATTTAAAAAATCAAATTCATGAACATGAAATCTAGATACTTATCCCAAAGTGATTATTTTTTATTTGATCTGGAATAGTGCTACCTTCGACAACTATTTGATTGATTTAAATTATTATAATAGATATTATATTTTATCTTCATGGTGTCATTTAAAAAGTATTTGATGAATGTCTGTGTGATCATATATTTTGAGTTATCTATTACTATAAGGATGCCCTATGTTTTGTGATTACTGACCGTGGTGTAAAACTGGTCCCACAATGCATCATATTGAATAGAAATTAAATCAAACAACATAATAAAAGACTAAAGGATAATTATGAAAAATAATAACAAATATATGAGAGTATGTGATAGGTTTTTAGTGACTGAAATATGATTTTAACTAAAATTTCACTTAAAATCTGAAATCATACACATTATATTTAAAAAACATAACCACCACGAAAAAATTTACATCAAAAATACAATATGATAAATATTTTTATTTATATTTATATTTATACTTATTCATTTATGTACTCAATGTTATTTGAAAAAATAATTCCTTATAAATATGAAAATCAATACCAACTATTTTGAAAACCATTTGTGTTGACCTATAACAATGGTTTTCCAAACCATTTATATATTTATTTGTAATTTTCGTACCTTTATTAATGGTTTTGGAAAAACAAGTAGAATATGTACCTCAAATGTAAGATATTCCGACTGTTTTATACAAACCATTGGTTTAGACATCACATATACAAATATTTTTGGAAAATAGTTTGTATAATGTCATTTTATTTAGAAATTCCAATAGTTTGTATATAAACCTTGGTATAGCTATGTCGTAGAACAAAAAAAATTTCCAAAAATATATTATATGGTCTTATTATTGTTTTCATACCAATGGTTTTGGTCAAACTATTGGTATATGGTCATATAATAGTACATATACCAACAGTTTCACAAAAACCATTGGTATAGGTCAAATTTATGGTAGTGTTGAAAATAGATTTAACCATCATAATAAATAATTAGATAGAATGGAATCAACATGAAGATGCATCAATATGAATAATATTAAAAATACCTCATGATTCTATGATGACTTATTCCCATCCTCACTCAAGGGAGAATATCTGTCTTGTGATTAATGAATTGGATTCCACCACTGGTGGATGTCAAAAATAATGGAGAGAAATCATTCATGTTGTGATAATGCAACATAGATGATCATGTACCGCCAGAACCATTCCAATAGAATCACTTCTGATGATTATTCCAACCACATTGAACATAAACACATGGGATGGTGGGGGAGGGAGGTTCCAACAATAGAAGTGAGAAGTTGAGAAGTGTTTATTAAGATGAATCTTATTACACTTCCAAATATCAATCTTATATATATCATGCTTGATCCAAAAGGCTTTATGTTAGGAAATTTTGGTAAAAACAAGGTCATATTCTTTCTCTCATACAAACCACAATACATTATAGACGAAGAATACTATATATTTGGTGATGAAAGAAGATGAATTTGAGAATAGTGACAGAAAAACATTCACCCTCACTAAAATAATATTTGAATCTCGATTATATGCATTTAAGATGATCTTGGACCCTTGATGGTTGATCATATCTTGTATAAGTGTTCTACATTAATAATGAGGAAGGGTTTCAATTTATCCTCTATTATATGTCAAACCATTTGGAGATACTTTTAATGGAATATTACAATAAAATATTTCTATATGAAGGTGCAGACATTAGGCGGGACTGCTAGGGGCCAGAGGAATTTAAAGGAATCTGTATTTTCTAATATATGAATTTTATGGGGAAACATAGACATACAATTCCTGAAATATACTCCCAAATATTGATTATTCGAAATCTGTTTTCTTGGACTCTATCATCTATTCAATGAATATTCAGAATAACCCTCTAATCACTTTTGTTAAACCATACATACAATTCATCAAAAAATCACCTATTATTAGCATCGTTATAATAATAGAAAGTAGTGGCATCCTCCCAATCTGAAACTACGAGAAATGTGGCCATCATCCTAAATATATTAACAAGGAATGGGACCCTCCTGATCTTGAATTCAGATGTATCTCTCGTTCTCCAAATTAATCCCTTTTGAAGATGAACACCTGATCCATAGAGGCATCTCCAACAAAATCTAGGGCGGCAGATAAATGTTACCTCATAAAATCCTATGAGGGGGTAATATTTGGATTCTATGACCTGACTAGAAAGTGAAATAGGATTGCGAATCAGGGTTCATTCATTATTTTATAAAATATCATTCTTGATCATGCATATGTATTGATATCTCATATTGCCCAAGAGTTTAGGGATGCATATATTATCCCAATCCAACAAATGGCCTTTTTTCATATTTCATTCCCCACCAAAACATATCAATGTGATAGTGAATTAGTTCAATAAAAATTTGATGTATCGTAAATAAATACATCTTTCAATTGGAATCGATTTTTCTATTTCCCATACACGTTCTTCCTTCCCCACGTTATAGACCCTCTTAAAATTCAATCCCTGATTTTTTTTTGTGTAACATGTCCATGATTCTTAAGAAAATCACTCTATTTGATTGAAAAAAATCATAGGTATCCAAATATAATTATTATGTTTATCGACCACATGAATAACTAAGGATTGGAAATGATATTCTATTATACATGAAGTCTCACCCGAGCTAATGTAAATATCTTATTTGGAATTATAAACAAAATGCCTTGATATTTTCTCATATATTTTGATAAGTTGGAAAATATATATTAATTAATAATCAGTTGTCTATGAGAAAAAGAAATCCACCATCAGAAAAGATGATATCGGAAATATGTGGAATTTATTGTTAATTGTTCCCCCATGAAGTATGTTGTCATTATCTTAAAAAAAATTAAATTAAAAAAATCCATCCATAAAGACACATAGGAAAGGGGATAGTGGTTACCCCAATCTTATCCCCATATTATGGGTAATGCATTGATAGAGAGAGTACCATAGATATAGATCTTGTAGGATATTGAATAATGTTTATTGATGTTTCATCAGAATTATAATAATATTATAATGATCAGTTAATTGAAATAATTTAGTATCGAATCAAAATTTTGAATTTCCCATTTCTAAAAATTAAAATGAATTAGAAATTATTAGTTTCATTTGAATGCATTTTATTTTGAATTGTTGATATGGTTTCACAGAGTAGGTTAATATTGATTTTTCCTTATTATAATACATAAGTTATTCAGCTAGACATGCTTATGAGAACATTTAACAATACTGACTGATGAGTAAATCATTTTAAAATATATTTTAATAAGAAACTACCATTACAACCATTTATGAATCATTTGTAATGGTATTTTATAATCTTTTACATCAAACTAAGACCAATATTTTTTGTGATGCATAATAAAAAAACATGTACATGAAGTTTCACGTGATTAACTCAGAAAACATAGGTTTTGAGAAGGTTGATTTGTCCAAGATGTTCTAGGGGAAGTGGGGAAAGCGGTTAAAATCAAAGTGAGATAATGAGTGGGTAATAGAAAATTTTTTCATTACTGTTGAATTTATATAACCAATAAGGGATTATCATTGTATTAATTTTTTTTGATAAATATGAGATTTATATTTGGGAAATAAATAATCGTTAAAAAATATAGTTTTTATCGATGATAAATTTTGAGCTGATAAATAACATCATAATCAATGCTAAAATTATAGTAGATAAAATTTATATTTATCAGCACTAATATCATAGAGAATTTATATATATGTTTTATAATAAATTTATCATTTATAGGTGATAAAAATATTTAAATAAAAACAAAAATAATAATAATTGAATATATATTATAAATGAATAAATTAATAAAAAATTAAAAATAATTAACCAATTTAATTAATATATAATAAAAAATGAATAATTATAAAAAATGGGTGAAATTGAATTATTAAACATCAATAGAATCCAAAAATATTAAAAAAAATACAGGTTTTATTAATTATTTATATTAATTTTTAAAAATTACTAATTAATATATATTAAAATTATGGTGAAATCATGGTGAAAATTTTAAAACATAGTAAATACATACAAAAATAATAATTTGTACGATTAATTACATGAATTGTTAACACATACAAAAAATTTAATTATATTGTCAAAAAATAATTTAAATAAAATAATTATGTTGATTACAATCATTTCAAAAATAATAAAATATAATATATAAAATTTAATGGGTATTAATCATGTAAATTATATAAAATTATATGAATATAAAAACATACTAAATAATTATTTAAAATTTCAATCATTAATTGAAATAATTGTAAATATAGAGAAAATTTTAGAGAATCCTAATAAATTCATTTAATGAAATTAATTACATGGATTCCATGCATTTTAATGGAATTACACCTCTCTATATAAAATAGAATAAATATTAATCAAATATATAAAAAATATTTTTGAAATATTAAAACATAGTAAATATTTATGTATAAATAAATATTAAAAATGAATAAATTCAAAAAAACAAATTAAAAAATCATAAATATAAAAAATGGGTAATTAATATAAAATGAAATCATATTAAAAATTATTATATAAAATTTATTAAGTTAACAAAATTAAAAAGATAATTATAATGATTAATTACATCAATTACGTACACATAATAAAGAGGGATTTAATACTTACATGCCCCATGAAAGATTTACATAAAATGCAGTGACATAAGAAGGTGCTGTCATGGGAAGGATGTGGGCAGGAGGTGATGCAAGCATGACGCAGGCCCGGTGAAAGAGTCTGGATGGTGTAGGCATGATGCTACACTGAGCCTTTAAGAAATTTTATGTTCCACCTAGCCCTGGTCCTGCAGCCAATGTAGTGGATCTTCCTTTACCCATATAGAACGAGGCCATTTCTTTCATAATAAAGAAGACAAACATACACATAATAAACGAATAAAAATGAATAAATAAATAATATATATATATATAATGTACTCCTTGATGATAATACACAAATTTAAACACACACACCTCACCCATGGCTAGGTCGACCTAAGACCCTTACAACATATGTGCAGACCACCAAGGCCCATATGCCCCTACATTATTGTTCAATTATTTAGGATTTATAAGAACCAATTGGGAATCCCCTAAAAATCAATGAGGGACATGCCCTTACCACGCCATACACTTCCCTTATCACATAGAACATCATGAGTGATTGTTATAGATGATGGTCGGACCACCACCTTCACTTTCAATTTTTTGTTCCCCGATCCAAATCACGGGTCAAAAAATACTTCAAACTCATCATCTCTCAGAGCTTCACAGACACATTTACAATGATTCCCCAGATGTCTATTGATTCCAGCAATGCAAAAATCACAGCTAGGTTAGGAAATCATCAACGATGGAGTGTCTCCATAGTCTCTCATGGTTCTACCATCAATATATCCCCAAAACAATAACAATAAAGAGTTCTCTCCCCTAATACATTCACAAACCTTCTATCCCATTCATTCACCGCCTCCCCTAAAACATTCCTCTCAAGAACCATAGTAATCCTTACACAAACCCGGCTTTCCACCTCTGATGCCTCTCAATGGACACACTTTTGGGACATTACAACACGACCATCAAAGACCACATCTATCAGTACCAGTAATCGTGTTGAACATTCCCATATTTCCCATTTGTTTAATTAAACGCATAAATCATGATAGGCATTGTGTATATTGGGGATCACTTTCTGTGAAAAATGGTGTGGGTTAGAGATGGTCTTATAGGAATCCATTATATATTTTTCAATAACATTTAAATTATTAATAAAACTAAATAAAAATTAATATATATTAATCTAATAAATTAAAATCGTATTGAAAATATTTAAGCCAATTAGATAAATATGTATTCATTTTATAAAATGAATAAATATGAAACATATTGAAAATTATTAAATAATAAATATGAAAAAATAATTAATGAAATAATATTGAAAATGAACTAATTAGATGAAATAAATTTTAATCTTTTAAAAATGAATATTCATATCATTAATTACAATTTTTTCAAAAAAAAATTAAAAAAATTATATAAATAAATATTATTGATAATAGTAGTTTTGTAACAATTTATAGTATTAATTGTATATAGAATATATAATTTGTTATTGAACCTTTCGATTTTTAATAGTTGTTAAATTTGTATTATTTAATTAAATATATTCATATTTAAATATTTATAAATAAAAATAAAAATAGAATATAATACAATAATGTTAACTGATTATATAAAAAAACAAAAAAATTATTGAAAATACTAAAAACAGAGAGATTTTAAAACCATCAAATAATATGAAATCATTAAATATGCATTCATATACACACATACATACACATAGATATTCATGTACACATACATACACAATACACACACACACATATTGGAAAACTTGTACACATACACATAGGCATAGGCGTGAGCATATAAACATAAACATACATGGATGTACACATACTCATACATACAGTTACATACCCATGCATGCACATTCATATTTATCTATAAATAAGAATATATACATATACATATAACATAAACAAATACATATACACAGACACATATTAAGACACAAACACATTTACATCCACATACAACTATATAAGCATACACATAAACCTTAATTTAAATATACATACTCATCCATACAATTACATACAAGTGAATGCATGTAGATACAGATCTATTCATATGAATATATACACACAATCAAATAAAAACACATTATCATAAACATATGAAAACATAAACACATCCACATACACACATACATACATATTTGAACATACATATATATACAATGGATATTTATAAATACATACACAAACACTTTCACACACCCACACTCTCTCTCTATCACACACACATAGATATATATATATATATATATATATGCACATTCCCATACACATACACATAGGTATAACATACACATATAATTACATACAAACCTATGAACATATACAAAAGCACACATATAATCGATAAATTTAGATAAACACACACCCAAACACACAACACTATGCAAGTGATGAATACCCAAACTATACATACATAAAAACACATTGAGGAACACATATAGAAATTCCTATACATATATTATTAAATTTAATATAAACTATTTATATATACTTTATTTTCATATATGTACATGCTGAAATATATATATTATTTAAAAATATATATGAATGTATACATATATATTTTTTTAATTATTATATGTTTTATTTTGAAACCCTAAACAAAAAATTCTCATAATTGAAGGACTTTTAATAGTGTAGAAAAAATAAAAGAGATTTGAAACACTTTTATTAGTTCTTTTTAAATTGAACATTGAATGTTGCACCGTATAAAGTAGTGTAACATGAATTTTAATAAATTGAATTGCTAATGGGTGAAATTTAAAATTAAATGATAATTATCAATTAGTATTAATATCATAATACAATTAAAAATAACATGATATTTAAATATTACTTATGACAATACATTAGTTTTTTTAATTCTTATAGGAAAAAATACATTAATTTCGGCATTCAATTGTTAATGTTAGATAACACTACATCTGAAATCAGATGTCCACATGAGCGTGTTAAGAGAGTTGTGAAGGTTTAAAATGACACCAATGTGTAGTTGGGTTGGTACCCAACATTGATTTTTACCTGATAAATGATTATTCCTGGATCAATACGACGATGAAATCCATTCTCTAAGGAATAGAATCAATGATTTAGACAAAGAAGGAAGGGGCCCAAAAATATTAGCGATCATCTTTCACATCATGTTTATATTTAATTTAAATAATTTCATAAATAATATAGTACCATCATCTATCAGTGAACCACACGTGCTATGACATCCTCGTATCGACACCACGAGTTCTATGGGTGCAAGCTTGGAGAAGTGAGTGTCTTGTGTTGGTCGTTATTGATTGTATGTTCTTCGCCGTGGAAGATCATCTCTCGTTCATGAGTGGGGAAGGAAGTGGAAACTATCGAGAAATTGATTATCTCAAAAATTATCAATTCACCAAGGGTTTGGTTTGTTCATTATGGCACAATAGAGGTACATGTCAATTTATATTCTTGTATGTTCAGTTAAAATATTTAATTTCATAACAGAAATTAAATATATTCATGTACATAGAGAAAACCCAATATCATAATAATAATACCACATCATTATTAATGGTGCGACAACTTGTGAAAAACAGATTAATTAATAAAATTTTGTTTAATAAAATAATACAATTTTTATTATTATTTGAACTTGTGAAAACTAATTAAATAATTATTTACAATCATGCAAATAATTATTTTACTTCCAATCATACCTTGGTCCGCTCATACTCCACTTCAATTTATTGATCACCTGAATAAATAAATAAATCATTTATTATTTTAAATGAATATTTTATTAAAAATCTAGGAACTAAATATTTATTAATTTTTTAATAAAATAAATAAATATATTTTATTAAATTTTTGTGATCATCTAAACAAGAAAAAATTTTATCCACGGTCATGGGAATAATATTTATTTTATTAATAAAATTAAAATAGAATTTAACTGAGACAACCAAAAACGCATAATGCCATATACTCTAGGATTCATTCTCGATGGTATTACCCTAGATTGCCTAAATTCCAAGAGTACTATCTAGAAAACGGGACAAGGCAGCCATGTGAAAGAAATTATTTTCTCAACAACAACATCAACTTGTGAAATATGACTATGTATTATAATCACATTAACTCAATATTTTATAAAGAAGGATTCATGATAGTGTTATCAACCATTATGATTTATACGTTGGTCTTTGACTATTTGAAATGAACCCATTATTACACCATGGCCATGGAATTTCACAAGATGGTTCTATTTCAATAAAAGGGCCGAGATATAAATTATAATAAATGGAATGGAAAAATCCTTCCCCAACTTATCTCTTATTAAAATGCCACTCGTGACACACCAAAAGTACCCTACATCCAACCAATTGTCGGTGTGATGGTATATGTTAGTAAGTAAATGTGTTCGAGTCATGATACATATAAATGATAATCATAAAGACTGGGTATCGACAAACATGCTCTCAGATAGAAATATCTGATGACACCAAAACTTGTGGAAATCTTACTGGAGGGTTTATTCTCAAAATCATTAGTCTTGGTGATTACCAAGTTCAAACATCATGAGAGGAAGTATTATATTCTTATGAGTACTCACACCTAACAACCGTATTTCTATGTGTCCCTTCATTGTATGTCATCCAACCACTGAACATTATTTATGAATATTGATATAGTATTTCATGGTTCACATTATAGTAGTGAACTGTCAAACCTTATCAAAGAAACAAATAATATAGGACATTATTACATAATTTTTATATAGTAAAATGAAAAATATGTTATAATATGTTTAATATTTAAATACATTACTAGTTTATTCTAGTACACAAACTCTTAGAAATTCACACAGGGACTAGAGCAAACTGCATACGAATTTCGGTATGATATACCTCACAAAGTGATTATGTTTCTGGTGAGTCAAGGCTTCGGTCAAGGGGTTCACCATGTTGTCTCTCATGGATGTACTGCTCACTGATACATTACCACTCTGTGAAACATCCGTCAATAGGTCATACATTAGAAGTATGTGCTTCGTCCACTGATGTGATCATGGCTATTTTGTAAGACCCACCGTTGATGTATTATCCCAATACATTGTTGTGGAATATTTACTACTAGGTATCACATCCATCTCATGGACAAATATTTACATCAAAACTACTTCTTTAGCTACCTAATAAGTTGCGAAATACTTGGACTATGTTGTTGAATCTGTAACCACACTCTGCTTGGAGATCATCCAAATAATTGTACCTCCATTCAAAGTGAATATGTATCATATTTGTGACTTAGTGTCATCTTGATCAGTTTGGAATGTAGAATTTCCATATCCTCTGGTGAATAGTTCTTCATATCCTCGGTAAAATAGGAAAATATCATTATGACACCTAAAATACATAGGTATAGTCTTAACTGCCATATAATGGCAGTCTTTCGGGTTATCTTGATATCTTTCTACTTCACTCAATATGTTGGCATCATCAATCCTACGATTCAACATGATATATATGACTAACCAAATCACTGATGTGTATGGATATCTTTCCATTGTCTATCTTTCCTCATTTTTTAGGACCCATTTTCATGAAAATATAAATGCCATGTGATGCTGGAAACAATTCTCCCATGCATTGTTCCATTCTGAATATCTTCTGTAACTTATCAATTTAAACTACTAACATAGGCCCAAAAATCACTTGGATTTATCACGATGGACCTTAATCCCACGAATATATTCTACCTCCCCCATTTCTATCATATAGAAGCACTGATTCAACCATTACATAATAGATAGTAAGTCTAGTATCTCATTTCGAATATGTAATATTTCATTAACATATACTATTTGGGAAACGACCACACTCCCACTAAACCATTTTTAGACACATGGATGACATTCATTCTTGATAAAACCCAATTTTATTATGTCTTCTTCAAAATGAATGTTCAATGACCCGGATTCCCTATTTAATCCATAAATGAATTTGTACAACATTCATAACTTATATGGGATCCATTGGAGTCAATAACATTTTAGTTTGTGTCATGTATTAATATTCAGGAAGGTTCCCATTAAATAATGCTATTTTGAAATCCATTTTGCAAATCTCATTGTCATGATAAGTTAAAAAGGCCGGTTTTCTAACCTCTCTTTTACTCCTACCCAACTCTTAGGTCTCTAGAACCATTCCATATTCCATGGGTCATTTTGGAATTTTTCCCTACACCAAGTATTGTATACCTTGATCCTTAACTTCCTCGAAGTCTATCTCTCCCACACACTCTCTTTTGGATATCTTCTACTTCATAAGTAATATGGAGTTTCATGCCACTCTAACCTTTCTCTATGAGGGTTGTATATGAAATATCCCCTTGGTTCCTTGTGGTATACAATAACGGTACACTATGTGACTTTGGTGTATGTTTTTTATCTCAAGAGACCATGAAAAACACACCGCTTCCCCACACATGTAAATTTGATAATATTTCCTTCCTTCCACAGTAGTACTCATTTGGATTACTATTTATCAATTTATTAGGTACTTGGTTTAGTATGTGTGTTGCTGTTTTAACACATATCACCAAACGGATAATTTAATACTCACACGACTCGTCATTTATCACAAATAGTCCATCAAGGTGGGGTTTTCCCATTCACTCAAACCATTCCACTAGGGCGTGTATGGAGGACTGAGTTGGGATAGGATCCCAAACTCCCATAAGTAATCAATAATGTACGGATTATGATATTATTCACCTTAGTCTGATTGAAATTTCTTAATATTCCAACCATGATCATTTTCAACTTCATTCTTGTATTCTTTCAACGTATCAAAATAATCTGAATTATAAGTTAATTAGTAGATATATACATATCTAGTAAAATATTTTGTAAAAGAAATGATTTATGAGAACACTCCCCTTTCATCAACTAAAAATAGTCCACACACATTAGTATGAACAAATTCAATAATGTTTTAAGCCCATTAACATTTCCTACTAAAAGGATCATTGTTCATATTCCATTGTAATCTTGAATGACATATAACTAGTTGTTTTAGTTCAAAAAAATCTAAATATATTTCTTGATGTAACTTTTTCAAACATTTATCATTTACATGACAGAGTATGAAATGGTAATTTTTTGTGCGGTATGATTCATGTGATGTATATTTGTTATCGATTTTCAATACATGGTTTGTGTAATCCATCACCTAAAGAATTTTGTATAAATGTTCTCTACCAAAACCAATGCTATCATTGTAAAAGTGGAAACAATAATTTCCAAAAAAGAAAATAAAAGCATATGTATCCAATCTAGATACATACATAATGTTTTTAGTAACAGATAGTATATAATAACAACCATTTAACACCAAGATCATCCATGTTGAAAACATGAGGGCGCAGTCCCCAACCGCAACAACAACATGTCTGGATCCATTTGTTGCTCATAGATCTACCTCCCCTCTGTCAATATAACTAAATTTACATGGATCATTTAGTTCGATACATATATGACCACCAATAGTGGTATCTAATAGCCAATTAATTGAATTAGATACATTTCATTCAATAACAATTGCACCAGAAGCATCCCATTTCTTCTTAGGTTGGGTGTGGTTCTTCTTCTAGTGTTGCTTCTTGCCACAAGAGAAACAAACAGCCTCATGTTCCCTTGCATACAACATTGATATTTCTTTTCATGGAAGTTTGTGAAGAATCATTGGACATAAAGCTCTCCTCCTTCCCTTTCCTTTTATTCACTATAATTATATAAGGCTTCTCATGATTTATAACATTGTAAACATGTTGAATTAGTATAAGAAGTTTATATAGAGGATTCTCAAATCTTCTCATATTGAGATTGAAAAAAATGTTAGAGATGATTTGAGGTATTGACGATAGAATGTGATCGGTACCCAGTTCATCTGGAAGATTAAACCCCACAACTGGCAGACACTCAAGGTATCCAATGATCATGAATACTGGAGGCCCATCAGGGATCATTCTCCAAGATTTTTCTAAATAAGTACCATAGAGATCAAAAATAATTTCTATCGTTATCACCCCTATTAATGAACATGGAGGTGTTCGATCATACTATATGAATTCATATTTTCATGAGGCTTTATGATCTCACAAGACATTTTTGATAGGATCAAAGACTTATCATTGACCGCATCTATTATATATTTCTCATCTACCATGAAATACTCATCAATCACCTAATTGGATGTCACATCTTGTAATGTTGACTCCAAAACATTAGTCCTTGGATCCTGGAAATGGATAACCCAAAGGTGCCTAAACCATTCCATGATGTTACGGCCGGGGAGGATGTTGTATTTACCCTGAATTGATTTTAGGGATAGTGTGGTTGACGAGATTTGCATTTTTATTATACAATTAAATGATCATATCATTAGTACATTAATTCTATCATTTTATGAGAAATAATACATATTTTGTTTTTCTCCCACTATTTTATCAAGTCACAATGGACCTCAACATTGAACTCAGAATGTCCAGTTTCCATGACATTATTGTGTAATTGATCAATATTCCCCATCGCATAACCCTATCTAGGGTGGGTAACAAAATTATATTGTATTTATGTATGCAGCTCTTTTCCAACTATGGGCTTGTAGCTCATTGGTCGGTTGAGTTGACTCCCTAATCCAGAAATCATTACTTATGATTTCCTCAACTATTGCCTCTAATATTACACCAAGTTTTCTAGGGGATACTCCTATTGATGTAATGTGGATAATTAAACCTGAAACCTTTTAAAAGGTATTCCTTTATAAAAGTATGTGTCCCAACAAGGGAGCATCTGGCACATATTTTTATTGAGTTTTCCCTTAATAATGTAGAATAAGGCTTGATCCGACATTATATTTTATTGGAGATATTTTTATCTCATTTGTGTGAGTTTCTAATTATCATTATAACATTCTTGTTAATATTATGTGAAACTTACTTATGTGATTAACCATGTCTGGATTAAATTAACACGTAAGTCTAGTTTATTTTTCTTCCATCATTCATGCTTATTTAATTCATTAATTTTGTGACCATGAAAAAACATCCACAATGATAAACCAAGTAAAAGAAATAAAATAAATAGAATGATCATGAGCTTTTATAATGGTTAGTTTATCTAGATATTGATAAATTAGACCTGACCTAGGGGAAAAACAAGAATCTTTTTGGTTCATGTTTACAGCATTCCACCTATCCAGCTCTGTTTCTCCTGGGATTAGTGTCATCTGACCTCCAGATTAAACTACATCTAACAGATTGGGAGTTCCATCCATTAAATATTCCTTTTTTAACTCCCATGTTCGTGAGAGGTAAAAGTAATTGTACGTAAATGAAACCACGGTCACTAAGGCCCTACATATTAATGACGCGAAGGCGCTCATTCAATCAAATTTATATTAAATAAATAAATTAAAAGAAACCATCCACATATAAAGAGATTGGCCTAGGTCATGATCATCCATACGTGAAGAATATTTACACATAAATAAAACGATCATTAAATTCATTAATAATTATTAATTAATATAATTCATTATCGAATCAATTAATTATCATTATTAATTAATCAATCCTTTTATCTTATAGAGTTTTCTAAATTTCAATGAGATTCTCATCCAACATAATTTTGAAAAAACAACGTCATTTAAAATTATCATTGTATGTAACTTGTACCATGGAGGCAAACCAATGAATTCCTATTCATAATAATCAAATGAGTACAAATGAACGTTACCAAGATGTTAAATCAAACACATATATAAAACACTTATCAAAAGTTGTGCCTCATCATTACACCTGCACGGTGGTACATCTATAAAGGGTTTGTATTATATAATAATAAATTTTAACTAATATATGTTATTTGTATGGCTACACAACGTGTTGTTCGAACTATATAGTGTCTATTATTTTTCAACATCCATCTAAAGTACACACCCGAGAAAACAGCATGTCAGTGTTCTTCAGAAATCATTAGATTGCAGGGCACGTCCAGTAGGCTACACGTCGTGTAGTTCATTGTTACCCGGTCTCCAGTCGGGCAAGTCATGTACGAGGTACATAGTCCAACAATATCTCGAAGGGACTACATGTCGTATATAGTGGTTCACACTA
The DNA here is from genome assembly GCA_963277665.1 of Viscum album. NCBI lineage: Eukaryota > Viridiplantae > Streptophyta > Magnoliopsida > Santalales > Viscaceae > Viscum > Viscum album. The sequence continues at coordinate 45,908,711 of OY728121.1, forward strand.
CGTGTAATCATAAAACCACATGCCACATATTCCTGGTCAACACATGGAATCAATAAGAATTAGATAAAATTAGGTACATGGCCCAGTTTGGCGGACAATACCTGGTGCATTGATCCTTGGACACACGTCGTGTACTATAGAATACACATCACATGTTATTATGTTGTATTATGAGGAATAATTTCACCTCCGGATGAGATACTCTGTTTTATTTTAATCAAAATAAATGAAAATATCGTTTCTATAAGGTGAACGAGAAACAAAATAGGAGAAACAGATCTCAAGATTTAGATTTGTAGAACCATTATCTTGAATCGATAAAACTAAATTATTTAATGAGTAAATCATTAAAAAATATTTAGATATTTATTAAATAAGATGTACCCTCTATGATACAACATGATGGTTTCGGGCGTAGTGGAATCGTTGTTGGGACGACACCAAACATTGATTTTTTACTATGATAAATGATCATTCTGGGATTATTATAGTGATGAATTTCAGTCTCCATTGAATATAATCCAAGATTAAAATAATGTATGATGTGACATGAAGCTATTTGAGATGATATTACGCATCATGATTATAATTAATTTAATTTATATTAGAATGACAAAAATTTCCTAGATCTTCAACATTTTCATTCTTAATGATGTTGATCTTTTATAATGACCCTTATGGATTATATTATTGAACATAAGAGCATCCAAAATTGATTCCACCTAGAGGAGATCCAAACGTGCTCTGATAGCCTCTGATCCACACAACTCATTCTCCGGGTGCTAGGGCGGTGTTGTGATTTTCATGAGTAAGTCATTCGTGATCACTTGTTCTTCAGCCTTGAAGAATATCTCTCATCATGAGAGGGGGGGGAAAGAGAATTTGAGATTGAAATTTATTATCTGACCAATTATCAATTCACCAAGTTTGTGGTGTGTTCCCTATGGAACAAAAGACGTAATGGTCTTTTTATATGCATGGAATATCAGTTAAAATATTAATCTTCCAACTAATAAATAAATACATTCATTAACTTAGAGAAAACAAATGCTCATAACAATACCATGTCATAATTTATGGTACCCCAACTTGCACAAAATGTATTTATGAATAAAATTACATGTCACAAAATAATAGCATCGTCATTATTATTTTATCTTTTTCAAACAAATTAAATAATTATTTACCTTGTTGAAAATAATTATTTTACTACCAGACTGGCCATTGTCCACTCAAACTCCACTTACATTTAGTGAACACCTGAATAAATAAATAAATAAATTATTCTATTAGATAAATATTTTATATACAAACTATAAAATAAATATTTATTAAATGTTCAATAAAATTAAAAAATATATTTTATTTAATTTATACGATCACATTAACATGAATAAAACTATTCCACGGTCTTGAGAATAATATTTATTTTATTACGTAAATTAAAATATAATTTAACAGAGTCCACCAAAAACACATAGTGTGAACATCATGGATTATTTCACATTTTCATTAGGTGGTGTATCCTAAATTCCATGTGTACTATCTATAAACAAATTGAATGCATTTCATAATGAAATCACAGTAGTAGATATATCAATGTAATGAAAATTGGAAGTTGTCAAACCATCTTAGTATTATTCTCATAAAAACTAAACTATGTGCTAGAATTCAAGGTTCAGTCGATGGGCATAATAATGTTTGAAACATGCTCAAAGTTATAGATATATAGTATATCTGTTCGAATAAAGGATTACCAAGAACATTTAACATGATGTTCTCATCTATGATACTCACCACCACTGAAGGTGTGCATGAGAAAATAACGAAGGTGAAGGTTATTGTGGCTCCACATATGAATCTTTTTTTTGATATATTTGAGTTGTTTATAGTGAATTATATTCTCAACACTCTGACACATTAATATAAGCCATTTAAAATTACCTTTTTCAAAAATAATGATAAATGGTCATTAATTAATTGTTGATTATATGTGTTCAATAGTAGGAAAGAATTGTGGTGGGAATGGGAGAAACCTGTATACTGAGAATGCACCAGAAACATAAGGGTCATGAATTTCATGACAATAAAATGGGGAAGGATAAATTACTTATTCAACCTAATATTAAGATGGAAGTCATTATTATTTTCTGCAAAGGAAAAGGACACATACAAAATAGTTGACCTAAAATTCATAAATGTCTTGAAAAGAAAGGTAATTCAAATATAATTATTTTGTTATGAATCAAATATGGTTGATACAATTGATAAAACATGGTGGACTGATTTTGGGTCTACATTCCATATTGTGAATACATTGTAAGGAATTTAAAACCTTTGGAAACTAGTGGATAGTGAGCTTGGTGTGTATTTTGAAAACATGTCACACCATATGTCATTTTATTAATGATTTATAGTGATAGGTAGAGTGGAATTATTGTCTTGTCTAGTGAAACCTATATTAATAATATCTTAGAGAGATTTCATATGAATGACTGTGCACCATGTATAGCTCCCTTTTTTTGTGGTGAAAATTTTTTTTATGAACCAGATCACTAAAAATGTTTTTGAATGATAAGAAATGAAATACATCATGTTTTCTTCTGTTTTTGTTATTTTAATGTACACTCATGTCTACACAAGGCCATAGATTGCGTTTGTAGTGGTAATTTTTGGGTATTATCAGATTGATCTGATTATAATCCACATGATGGCAATGATGATGTTATTGAAATATATCAATGATACTAAAGAAAAAATGGACTATTTAAATGTAATCATTCAATTAGAATGTTTAGACCTTGGATGGGATCGCCATGTGCCATTGGAATTTCTATAAAACTTCATTTTCTATTATCTGTATTCTGTGTGCCATCATGTACCTATACATCACCACCAATTATCCAGAGAATTCATTAATTGGAATTTTTTAATCATAGTCTATATATTTTGTGCATATAATATCCAAAATAACAATTTATTCAATTTCATTGTATCATATACCCTATTTATCTACACACTAAATGTTAATAACATCATTTAAACAGGACACAACACTGGTATCCTCCCAATCAAAAACCACTAGGGATGTGTCCATCATCCCATATTTATAAACAAGCCATGGGACCCTCCAAATCATGACATTGGATCCATCTCTAGTCCACTAAAACCATATCTTACAAATAATTACACATGATCCCCATAGGCATATCCAAAAAAATCTTGGATGGTTATAAGGCACACATCGCAAAAGATTTTATGGGTTTAATATTAAAATTCAATCATATAAGTGTAATGTTAAAATGCGTTTTAAATCAGTTTCTATCATTTCATTTCTAAAATAGAAAGGATGAACATTCACATGTATTTATATCCCGTAGCTCCAAAATGATTACTGATGCACAGATTATCCAAAGCCAACTAATGTTGTTTTTCAGCCATCATTCATACCCCACAAGAACAAGGAATGGTGAGAGTAAATTTGGTAAATCAAAAATATATTAAGATTAAAAAAATACATATTATTATTTATTATAAGATGAGATACATCCTATATATTCTCTTTCATTAGCTATATTAAAATAATCTTAAAATTGCATCACTATTTTTTTTTGTTCTAACTTGTCCATGATGATCGATAGAACCACTCTATTTATTTGACCAAAAATCATGGGGAAAAATATATGTATTAGATATATATAAAACATTAATCAACAAGGTTTTAAAAATATCTTCCATTCTAGAGGCACTTTCACCCACACTGATGAAAATTTATTATTTTGAATAATTAACTGATAGTCGGGATTCATTCTTTTATTTTTTAATAAGACCAAAAATAGAAATTCATTATTAATGTGTGGACCATGAGTTAAATAATTATACCATAAAAAAATACATACAATGATTTTGGAATATTTTCATATCCGTCTTGAGTCCCCCAAAGAGAGATATATAAGCATAATATTTTGAAACCTGATATTGATAATATGAAAATCCCCATTTGACATTTATGAATTTTATGTTATTTTTAATTATATAGATGAATAATATTCATGTACATAGTGGAATTATTAGTGAATTAAAAGATCAAACCATCAATGCAGTTTGTCTAAAAATAGTTATTTTTAGCTTCTAATATTTCTTATAGTGATTTACATTTAAAAAAATTAATAATCTCATCACGGGAAACAATCCCTCGATAATATATACGAATATCAATTTGATTATTTCATATTTCACAAAAAAAAAAAGAAATATTGTATAAGGTTGATATAAATTTATTTTTAGGTTAATACCCACCAATAATATGGGCTAATATTGATAGGAAAAAATAATTCATGTATGTATAAAACATTTTTCTTTAACCCCAACAATACTAGAAGACATTTCTTATTAATAATAAAATATGGAAATCATGAACTAGCTCAAATACATGGTTATATATTATTGTTATAATTAGATCATGAATATTGATGTTATTATTATAAACCTACTTGATAATGATTTTAAACATTATCTTATCTGTAAAATATATTTTTTTTGTCATTCATACAGGAAGGATTATCTAATTGAACATAAGGATAATAGTTTTTTGTATAATCTTCCTATCATCAATGTTCAAAAAATGAAAATATTAAAAGTATTTATGTTCTACTTACTATAATTGTTGTAAAATGTGATGAATATTTTCTATTTCCCCATTGGGTAATGGGGGGATACATGGGACAAAGAGCTGATTGACAATGATTTGATAATTTAGGAAGAAAGAAAACATTGGGGGAGATATGTTAGATTTCATTAAAATTTATTTTGGGGATTCAGATATTCCCCTTATCAGTCTCCATGATTCTACAATTCAACCATTTTTTTCATAAATGAAGAAAATAAATGCATTGGTTATTTTGGGATAGATTTATAAGAAAAATAAATATCATGATTCAAGATTTTTTCTATCATGTGTAATGGAGGAAAATTGGTTGAATGATTCGTTGAAAAGAACTCCATTCAAGAAAATACACTATATCCAAAAATGAAATGTCCTTTATAATGGGGGGAATAACTGAATGATTGATATTTTCTGTTTGAAAATACATTTATTGATGTGGATTATATCATAATATTATACTTTTATAAAATATGTACTACTTGAAATTTGAGTGAGGTATGAATTTATATAAACATGTCAGTATGTTTTACAACATCAAATGAAAATGGAAGCCTCTTATTCCTTAATGAAGAGAAATGAATTTCCAAAACATAATATATAATGTTAGTTAAGAACATCCCCATGATAAAAATTATTTGAAGCATTAGAGTTGTTTGATTAGGGATGGGTCAACACCAAAAAAATCAATGACATGACCTTCATTAATGATTATTACTATATAATATTAATTTATCCGTATGATGATGAAATCATGTTTCTTATAAATGAAACTTGATTAATTCAAAACAATCATATACATATATATTATTTCAAATCATCAAATAGAAAAAAAAAACTTTTTTTCATCAATTTTTTTTTTGCATTTAAAAATATTGGAATTCTAAATAGGTTTTCATAGTGATCCTGAATATGAAATTCATGGTGATGAAATGTGGCTACTGTTCTACATGAGAATTTTTTTTATTTTATCATGAATACTTCCTCCTTTATTAGGTTTTTGAATGATTTATTTGGTAGACAAGAGGTTATATTTGAATATCATAGTCACATTATAAAAATAATTAATGAAAATTGTTATGATTATTGATTTTTTGTTATGAATTACTAGATGACTGTATATGTTTTCTTGTACATATAACTTCCAGTATAATTGGTCACAATGTGCATTATATTGATGTTAAATTGGTTCATACAACTTCAAGAATGACTTCAGGATCACTATCCTAATGATTCGTGAAAATATGATAGAATTTGAGACCATTAGTGAGTAATAAATGTTTTTATCTAAAATTTAATATCTAAAATAAATAAGAAACACTAGGTCATATAGATCATATCATTTTTTCGATTGATGTACAAATATTTCCAAAAAAACACATATGACTTCGGAATAATTTTCATTAGTTATTAAGATAATCTACGAATGTTTGGTTTTTCAGTTATTATCACATAATATTAACTTAAATATCGAAATTAAACTGAAAACATACATTTTTAGTCATTTTGATTACACAAAGTACTAAATTAAGGTGTAGAAGATTCTTAAATGTCCGAAAGGACATATGAGACATTTCTCCAATGTACGAATACAATTTGTATGTGTTTCCACAATTATGAGTATGTAACAAGCCTTTTTTTATAAAATATCATTTTAAACTGAAAAAAAAAGATTTATTCCATTATATATTAAATAAAACTATTGAACACAAAATGATAAAATATAGAATATATAATATTATAATGGAAACAAATGGGTCTTGACTGAATCATTATTATTGTATAAATTGTTGGTATTTGTTTGTATTTTATTTTTTTCACTTAATATCCCACCAAATGTATTAATGAAAATAAATTATCGACAATGTTATTTACTCAAGAAATTTTTGAAAATTAACAACATAATTATATAGTAAAAATCATGTGGAAATTTACTATAGAATGATAAAAAATTACGAGTAAATTTACAAAATAAGTAGAATAATGTCACCTATTTCGGATGACTATATACATTCTGATAGAATTAATTTAGTCCATTCATCTGTAACAAAACCTATTTTAGCTATTAAATAAATTTTATATTGAAAATATTTTTAGATCTGAAAAAATATAGATATAAGCCCAATATTAAAAATTAAAATGTAATTATAATAAAAAATACTACATTGGGTATGCTAGTTTATTTATGGACTTCGGTATCATTAATAACAATTCAAATATAATACCCATAATCATAACCATTAGTTTTTTTCATTATAAAATGATTATTTCAAAAATATTTCATTCTCAAACGAAATTTCACCTATTAGTGTAGAAGGTGTTATAAAATTTTTCAAACTCCCATCGAATAAAATCATCAAATATATGTATTTATATCTTTAAGGTAGAAATCTATGATGTCATTATATAATAGTCTTTCACAAATGATTAATCATAAATAAGTGTGGACCTTTTTCATAAATGGGAAAACCTTGAGTTCCTCTAATACTATGTCTTATCAAATTACAATAAGAAAAAAATCATTTATCATCCCATATGATGTAGCTTTGAAAATGAAATATTCAATTATATAATAATAATAACAACAAATAACAACTTATTCCATCATAAATATAAAATTATCAATCAATGAATCCAAATAAATATCAAGATCAATACACATTTTTCAATTTTTATATATCTTATCTACATTACACATAATTATTCTTGCGGTATCCTCACTTCTGTATAGGCTCCTAAACATTTTATTTATTGTAAATTACCATAAAACATTCAAATGAAATGTTTCGTCAATTGTTTATCAAGATGCACCATACATTGGGAATTTATTATGAGATTCATCCTATTTCGAAAATAGTATAGAATCTTTTTGATGGAAATGTATTATATCATAGATCATACCAACTCAATGTAGAATTCTTTTAGTGCAATTTTTTTATTGGGGATGCTAATTATATTCTATGATCATATCATTCTATAGATAATAGAGTTTAGTAAATCTGATTTTAATCATTACATTTCCAACTATTAAAATGGTTTTCTTCTGTGTGGTTTAAAATGAAGTTTATTTCATACAAGTAGTATACAATAGTGTCTTTTCACAACACATTATCTTATAAAACAATTTTTTCGTAATCACGAAGTTATTAATAAATTTTAATTATCTTTTCCTCAATATGATATTCTCCATCACCATACTTATATTAATATCATAAATATGGTCATTATCATTATTCACACATCTAATCATATTGTATTATCCATAAAAAAAATTTTATTCCTATCATTAGCTATATTCTATTTTTACCTATTTTTACTCCAACATTTATAAAAATTTTCTATTACCTAATGGATCAGGTTTTCTTCATTCTCCTCAAGAATAATTATGCCTTAAAAATAATAGATTATTCACAATAAATTTATTTGTAAAGTGATATATGTATGATCTTTTAAAAAAATTATTTACCCTATCCTCATAAAAAAATACTTATTATTTAAATCCATCAATTTTTATTCATATTAATCCATTTTTGATTAAATAATATTAATATTAAACAAAATAAATATATGTATAAAATGTATGATCTTATAATCCTGAAAATTTATTCTTAAGAAATTATTTATACTAAATGAAATTATGTTTCTATAATAATAAGGATTAAATTATGTGTACTGATATATTTTTGTAATGTTTGAAATCATAATAAAGGGAATGTTTTATATATATAATGTTACAAATAATTTAATTAAATTTTTATCTATAAAAAAGAATCAGATATCATTGATTTTTTGTTTAGATTGTCTTGGTGGGATTGATGTAATAAGGTGGAGAAGATGTTTGTACATGTCTTCACTTTTTACATCGAACATGTGGTGTTTTTTCAATGACTAGATATAATGGATATGATGTTGATATGTTATCAGAAGATGAAAATAATTATACGGCCCAATCACCATGTCTTGAAAGTTTTTCATTTAATGAGACTCAAGAAATTAATTGGGTACAATTAATAAAATATTGGTTTTTTTTCAATGGGATGAACAAATAAAGGTAACAAAATAAAATGTCATAATGGAGAAATAAAAAAATCCAATATTGATGAGAATGAAATCCATGGGTCCATGATAAAGAACACATTAAACAGAATGTCCAAATTACTATTTGGTGATGAGTTTGTGATGAATGTGAATGGAATCGTAAATGGATTCAATAGGTGAAGCAACTACTATGTGTGAAAATCTACAAACCCCATCCTAATAGGGAAAGGAATTTAGTTAATGATAATCCCATAATTATAATTCTTACACCATCTCAATATCAATTAGACACACTCATTTTAGAGGGACGTGACATTATATCAAACATTTATTCATCGTCATTTTATAGGGATGCACCGTACATTTGGAATTTTTTCATTGATTCATATTAATTTAAAAATAGAATACAACCAATTATATGAGCATGCATTATTTCGTAGGTCATACCCATTAAATTTATAATTATATTAGTTAAATATGTTAATTTAGGTAGTTAATTATATTCAATGATCATTTCATTGTATAAAGAATTTTGTTCATTTTTTCTGGTGTCAATCCATTCCTAGCCAACATTTACACTATATTTCGGCAGAATGGTTTAAAATGATATATATTTAATACAAAAAGTATACATTTGTGTCATTGAACAAGTATATATCTACTAAAATATTTATGGTTCCTCGTGATATTAATCATTAATTTCAATCATCTTTTCCTAAACACGATATTCAACATCATTACACCAATAACCATATCTTAAATACATTAATTATAATTTTTGACATTTCTAATCATTTGTAATTATCCATAAAATCCAATGTAATACATTTCTCTAGAAATATTTAGTTTTAAGATATTTTTTCTCTCACATTTTTAAATTTGATCTATTCCATGATAGATTATGTGTTCTACCAACACCTCTGGAATAATATGCCATGAATAATAACAGTGTCAAAACAAACAATGTATTTCAGAAGGAGTATATTCCTGATATTTTGAATATTGGATGAACCCCATCATCTTACTAGATATTCATATAATTGGAATTGTTTTGTTTTATATTCATACTAATTTTAATTTAATCAATAATAATAATATTTAATAGAATAAATAAATACAGTGACTTTAGGAACATATATCACATAAATGTTTTTCTCACTGAATTATTTATGGGGCACAAATCTATTTTTATATGATAATAAGGGATAAATTATGTGTGTTTAGATTTTTTTGGTATTGTTGGTATGATTTAAAAAATAGAATGTTTGATATCTATAATGTTAAAATCAATATAAATAATTTTGGTGTAATAAAAATAAATAAGATCATGGATGGTTTCTATAACTTTTCTAGTTGGGAGTAAATAAATAGGGAGGTGTTGATATTTATACATTTCATCACTCGGTACAAGGAAGACCTCTGGTTGTTTAAATGATTGGATACATAGGTTCTCAAGATGATATTTTATTAGATAACGAAATCATTGAATGGGGTAATCATATATCCTTGATAAAATTATATTTAATGAGAAACATAAAATTTATTGGTTATAATGAATAAAATATTGGGTTTTTCTCAATGAAATGAACCGCTAATGTGAAATGAAATGGGATAAAATGATCACATAAAAAATCCATTTGTGACGAGAATGAATTTAGTTCTGTCATGATAAATAACACATTAAAAATAAATATTCCCTGAATTTTTGGAGGTGAGGAAGAGTTTATTTTTGAAGGAGTCCTCAATGGTGTTAGTAGGGGAAGAAACGTCTACAAGTGAAAAAATTAAAACTACATCCTTTGAGGGAAATAAATTTAGGTGATTATAATCCCATTTTTTTAATTCTTACAAAAACACAACATCTTATGGAATAATTAATTATAGAGTGACAATACATTATTTCTTAGATTTAACTTCTATGTTAAATATTTAATTTGTTATTTTAAGCAATTAATTAATATAAATGTTTAAATTTATATAGGGATAATAGATAATAAATTATAGGTGATAACAAAGAGAGTGTGAAGTACTCCGACAAAATAAGAGGCTCTTTAGGGAGACTAGATTAGGAAATCAAATGAGCCACCCTCTTACAAACACATTTCATAATGTATAGTGAACATAAATATATGAGGAGGAAATATTTTAAAAAATACAATACAGAATGTTTGGAACAAATGGTATATCCCCAAAACAAGTGGTATATAAAATACCACTGCATTAGGGGACTGTTAGATTTTCTACAATCTGTATATAACTATATAAATGGCTTTTTCAAAACATTTGAATAGTTGGACTATACTAAAATTTCACCAACCCATTGTATGTGCAACATGAAATAACAATACCAAGAGTTTGAAAATCAATTGATATAGGTAATTCAAAAAACACCTTGATGGTTTTAATCCCCAAACCACTGATAAATATTTCAAAAACCAAACCACTAAGAAATTATTTTTATTCGAAAAATTATAGTGAAAATATGTATATGTATTTTTCTATGATTTTTTTGAGTACTAAATGTTATCTAATTAAATATATTATTAAAAACATGAAAACATACACAAACTTTTGGAAAAAACATTTGAATAGACCAATATCAATGGTTTTACAAACGATTGATATATGTATTCTGAATTTTGGTACAATTATAATTTTTTTAAAAAAATCAATTTGTATTGGATCATTAAATATATTCTATTCACATGTGTTTATACAAATCATTTCTACAAGGTCATTTTATTAATGATATGAAAATGGTTTGTATGAAAACATTTGTTTAGATTTTAATTATACCAACAATATTTTCAACAATATTATTATGGGGTCATATGTGGGATTTCATACCAATGATTTTGGCCAAACCGTTGTAAAGTATTCATTTTATGGTATTTATACAAACAGTTTAACCATAATCGTAGTAATAGATCTGTTGGTATTGGTCCAGTTTCTAGTAATGTTTAAAATAAATTTAACCTTACTAAATAATAAGACTAAGTATTGGAGATCCATCTATGATGAATCGATACCAATAATAATGACAATAATATCTGATTCCATTGTGAGATTTTTTAATCAACCCTCAAGGGATAAATTCAAACCATTGAATAATGTATTGGCTTCAGCTAGTGGTGGATCCCAAAAATATCGATAGAAATTTTTTATGTTGTTATAATGAAAAACAAATAATCACATACCACAAGAACCATTCCAATAGAACCTCTTTCGATGATAGTTACATCCTCATTTTTCATAAACTCATTGGTTGATTTCAGGTCCACTTGGTGATGAAAGAAGATGGGAAGGGTTTATCATGTTGAATCTCATTAAGCTTCCAAATCTCTTTCCATGATACAACCTTCTTGATCAAAAAGATGTCTTGTTTTGAAATATTGTTCAAGACTAGGTCACATCATTTATCTCAAAAAATACATGATATTTTAAAAAGAGAGTATAATGTATTTCAAGAGATGGAAGAAGTCCAATTTTATAATAGAGACAGAAACCCATTATCTATCTTAATATTCCTTTCCACTTTTTGGTTCAATGCATGTCAAATGTTTCTTTCACCCATGAGGATAAAAGATTGCATGTATAAGAGTATCTTATTATCATTTAATGCAAGGTTTAATTAGAATAAAACTACAGTCCATTTCATTAAACCATACATTAATTTTATCAGAACAACATCCATTATTAACATTAGTATAATGGGAGAAAATAGTGGTTTCCATCCAATGAGAAACTACGAAGGATCTGGGCATCATAAGTAATTTATAAAAAAAGACATGTTACCCTCCAAAATAAGACATTGTAATTGTATCTAGCCCATCAAAAGTGTCAAATTTTAATAATAACACCTGATCCATTAATGAATATCCAAAAAAATCTAGGGTGTGGTATACATGCTACATCACAAAATCCATTATGGGGGTAATATTTAAATTAAATTTTATAAGTATTTAATGATCCATGTATATGAATCATGTTTGATCCATGAATTTATAAAATATTACAATGGATCATGTACATATATTGATAGTCCATACCAACACAAGAATTAGGGATGCGTAGATTATCCCATGCAAACAAAAGAACATTTTTTATAGTTCATAGAACACCAGAACATGGAAAGGTGAGTGTAAATTGGGTCAATCATAGAGTAAGGTATCATAATGAAATAAAAATTCTTTTTGGAAACGATTGAGATAAATAAATTATAATTTCTTCCATCCCTATTATAAAAACCCTCTAAAAAATCCATTAGTGGTTTTATTCATACTTCTCCATGATGATCGAGACATATACTCTTTTATTTTGAAAAACTTATCATATATACAAAAAAATTTATTATGTATATCAACCATCTGATACCTGACGTTCGGAAAATACCTTTTATTCTACAGTTATTCTCACCCAAGCTGATGAAAATTCATGATTTGGAATAACTAACTGATTGAATGTATGATTTCCCTTATTATTGGATATACTAAACAATATTTATGTATTCTTAATGAGTGTCCATTGTTGAAAATAATTCTACAAATGTAAAATATCATATGTGAAATGGTTTAATTCATCTTTAAGCCACCCAAATGAAATATGTTGTCTTTATCTTGAACAAAAATTAAATCAGAAAAAACACAATTCATCAAGGCACAAGAGAAAGAGAAATATCACCCCCGCCCATCTGATCCACCTTGTATGGTTGACAAATTGAGAGAGAGTACCATAGATATTGATTCAGGTGGATACTAAAGAAGGAGTTTTGTTGTAGTATTAGTTGAATAATAATATTATAATGCCTCGTTGATTTAAAAAGTAAGGTATTGAATCCCAATTTGGAATTTTCCATTTCTACAAATTATAAGGAAATATAAATTCATAATTGTATTTGAATATATTTTATTTTGAATTTATAATAATGTTTGGAAGATTAGGATGTTATTGGTTGGACCTTATTATACTATGCAATTGATTCGACGAGGGTCACTTATGAGAATAATCAACAATACTCACATAATAGTATATCATTTCACAATATGGTTTTATAAAAAATTACACTTTCAAATCCCATATGAATCATGGAGTATGGAATTTCAAAAACCTAATCTACTCACCAAAACAATTTTTTTTTCTGAAATGCCTGAGATTTTTACAAGAGGTTTCATCATATTAACTAGTGTAGCTTAGGTTTTGAAAGGGTTGACTCATCCATGATTTTTGAGGGGGAGTGGTGAAAGCAGTTGATTTCCATAGCAGCGCATGAATGGGTAAAATAAATAAGTTCCCATATTGTTTAATTTATATGAACAAGAATGTTTTTTTCATTTCTTTGAAATTTTTTCTGAGAAATATGAGTTTTATCAATATTAAATTAATAAATTTTATAAATTAAATGTATTATCAGTGATAAATTTTGCACAAAAAACCCAATAATTGTCATCACTAAAATTATACTGGATAAAACATATATTTATCATCAATGATAATATATCACGGATATATATATAGGTTTTATGATAACTCTTCATTGTAGAGCTAATAAAACCTATATATAAGGAAATAAAAAATATATTCATTGAATATATATTAAGAATGAAATAATTATTAAAAAATGAAATATATTTAGCTTTATTAATTATCATACAATTATAAATGAATTATTTTAAAAAAAGTTATTTTGATTAATTTAAAATCAATAGAGTAAAAAGAGTAATAAAAAATTGGAAGATTTTTGTTAATTATATAAATTATTGAAAATAATTAAAAATGAATAAATTATAAAATTATGATGAATTCATAGTAAAAATAATCAATAATAGAAAATTTGTACCAGAAAAATAATTTGTATGAATAATTACATGAATTGTGAACACATACAAAATGTTGATGAAGATATTAAAACACATTTAAATAAATAAATTTTATATATTTCAAACATTTTAAAAATAATACAATTGAATAAATAAAATTGATAGATAATTAATCATATAAATTTAAAAAATATTTTGAATTTAAAAACATAGAAAAAAATTAAGTAAAATTTTAATGATTAATTTAATTAATTGTAAGCACATTCTAAAATGTAGTGAATATTATTATATAAAGTTAAATTATTTAATTATATAAATTTCAATCATTTTAAAGGGATAAAACATTAATAATTGAAATTTTATAAATATTAAAAATATAAATAAAATACTATTTTTTAATACTAAAACATATTTAATAATTATGTATAAATAAATATTCAAAATTGAATTAATTAAAAAATAATAAAAATCATTATATATTAAAATTGAATAATTAATATTAAATGAAATCAAAATAAATAATAATAATGATAAATTAATATGAAAAGAATCTTTAAAAAGTTAATGTCCAAGATTAATTACATGAATTACATAGACATAATCCCTAGGGTTCGAATCATGGAATGTCCCGGGGGGATTTACATCACACGTGTTAACATAGTAAGGTAGTAATGTGGGCCTGATGATGGAAGGCGATGATACAGGCATGAAACATGCCCGATGAAAAAGATAGGATGATTCATGCTTGAAGATACACAAAGCCTTTCGAGCCACATTACTATGCCACATGGAATTGGGCAAATGTTCTTTGAAATTGATCTTCCTCTGCCAATATAAAAAGAGGTATTTGATTTTTAAATAAAGAATAAAATACATACACATAAAAATGGATAAAAAGAAGTAATCAAATATATATATATATATATATATTAGGTACATGAGGAAACAAATTCAGAGAAACATATACACACCTCATCCACCGACCAATGGGCAGGACATATCCCCCGAAGGGATAACCGACCTATATTAAATAGGCTTGTAAACCTCATTTTTATAGATATTGGCACTATGAACATTAATAATTATACCCATACAACCATGGGAAATAGGCCCCAATATTATCATGCACCACTATACGATATTCACTACATATTGGGACTCCCCTAAAAATCAATGATGTGATCTCCTCGACCATGCCTTGCACATCTGCAACCTCAACGAAGAACATTGAAGATTTTCGTATATGACCATAAGACAACCAAAATATCCATAAATCTATTGTCCTATTATCCCAATAACCATTTCTCAAAGCCTACCAACAAATAATATTAATTAGATTCAAAGATAGATCTTCATCGCATCAATATCTCTCGCTCATGTCATACAACATTGACACTCCTCCACGTGAATCCTTTATCACAGATGGAGAAAAACCATAATTTCTCTTGGGTCCACCATCATGCAATGACCAAATCACCAGTGATGAAAATTTATCTCCCCTTATACATCCATTATCCTGTCATTCCATACATCCAACACTACCCCTGAAACCTACATCTCAAGACATGTAGTGATCCCAACACCAATACCACCATCCATCTCTCTCCACCTCTCAGTGGATCATAGTATCGATACTACAATGAATGATGTTAAGTGACCACATTCCTTATTACTAGATGTCGTGAAGCACATCCACATCATTTGTTAATGTTTAAATAATCACGTAAATGGTGTTCGGGATGGAGTATGTTG
Source organism: Viscum album (assembly GCA_963277665.1). NCBI lineage: Eukaryota > Viridiplantae > Streptophyta > Magnoliopsida > Santalales > Viscaceae > Viscum > Viscum album. Next base: position 45,924,980 of record OY728121.1, read on the forward strand.
GGGTTCAATTTTAGAGAAAATGGTGTGTGTTTGAGATGGTCCTATAAGAATATATTATATTTATTTTAAATATAATAAAAAATTAAAACATAATAAAAAAACTGAAAATATATTAATCATATTAATTAAAATAATACTGACAATATTGAAGCATAATAAATAAATATTTATAAATTTAATAAATTTATTTAATTTAAATTTTTAGAAAATTATTAAATATCAAAAATATAATAAATAAATATTAAAAATGAATAATATTTATGAAATATATTAGAAAAAATTATAAAATGATAATTCATAACATTAATTCCATTAATTTTAAAAAAATAAAATTAAATAGAATTAAATAAATAAATACTATTAATACTGAAAGTTTTTGAACTATGCATTGTATTGATTGTATATAGAAAATATAATATATTATTAAACATTATATATTTCTATTAAATGTTAACATGTTATTTTTTAATTAAATATATACATATTTAAACATGAAGACAAAATTATCCAAATTTAATATACATCAAAATTAGTATATAATAAAAATGAATTAATTGTTAAAAATAATAAAAGGGAGAGATATTAAAAGCCAAAAAATAATATTAAATCAATAAATTTTCATACATGTACAGTTATATATATGAATATAAAAATATTTACTGATACATAAATAATATACACATACAAATATTGGAAAATAGTAACACTAACACATACAAATAGACATAGGCATATAAACATACACATACATGTATTTTCACATACACATACATACAGTTACAAAACCATACAAGCACAGACATACATATCTATACAAACAATTATAGACATACTCATACAACATAAAAAATATATATATAAGCATCAACAAAATAATAAAAATACAAAATTACATACACAGAAAAATGTATATGAATACACATACACATGAATTTCCATATACATACACTAAAATTAAATTACATACATGTGCATGTGCATACATCCACGTATATACTTATTAATATATACACACATAAAACATTAACATACACATATACACATACGCTTTCACATACCCTTGTACATAATCATAAATATATGCATACACGTTCTCAAACATGAAGACATAGATAAGTATACACATATATACATACACATACTCATACCTACAAACATACTCATAAAAACACATTCACATGCTTATAAAAAACACATAACCATTCACATACACAAATACATACATATGTGTATATAAATATACATACAATATGTATTTATAAATACAAACACGTACACTTACACATACTCATACACATACACATACAATATTTATAACGTGCACATATAATTACAAACATGCTTATGCCAATATAACTACTCTCACACACAAACAATTGATGAATATAAACACGTATAGACACAAAACAAAACATAATAGAGGCATAAACAAACAACACATACATAAACACACACATAAAAACACAATGATACCAATGCCAATAAATGTAATATTTAATGTTGTTTATAATATTTAAAAAAAATATATATTCCTTATATGTACGTGATGAAATATATATTATTTAAAAATGCCTATGAATGTATATATATATAAATATATGTTACCATATTTAAGTAATGTGTATATAGATCTATTTTTTCATGATCTTGATGCCATTAACATAATTTTGGATTTGGGGATTTAGATCTATAGAATGATCGATGACGTTGGGCCGTTCTGATTTTCGGGAATTCCATTTGGATAACGTCTTCCAATAAACTGATGTAAATGGTCTAAATAGAACTCCCATATTCATGCTTTATGATATTTGAATGCGATTTAATGAATTCTATATTTCCTTGATATATGATTTTATAAATTAGAGTAATTAGGAAAGTGTAATTGAATTGAGTTGCCTCATAGGTTAAATGATAATGTAATCAAGGAACAAAGGAAATGGGTTTCAAAAATAGATATTTTGGATATTTTTATGGGTTTAGATTTGGTAATTGAGTAATTTAATTGATTTTGATAAGATAATAAATTAGGTTGAATTGATTTTGCGATTATTTTTAACTCTGTTAGATAATTATTTTTCAGAATTAATTATGTGTCATGTTGTTGACAAAAGATAATTAAATGAGAGAATTAATATTGTGCCATGTGGTGATATATGATAATTATTTGGGAGAATTAACTTTGTTATTTTGTATTTTGATACGGATAATTAATTATCGAATGATTATTTTATTAATTTATTAATTAGTTGATGAATTAATAAATGTGTTATGTTAATAGTTAATTTTTTAATTAAATAATGTCCTTTGGAATGATCAAATAATCATCATGTTATTAAATATGTATTGTTTTGAATTATTGAGAATTAATGAATGATTAAATGGATGAGATATTTGTGGTGCAAGACATTGAGTTCTAGACCGATTAGATGTTGGAACTTGGACATGTCATCCCCCCTACAGTTATCCAAGGATGAGTTTATGGGGTGCTAGTCATGATGACCTATGAAGAATATGAAATAAATTTATATTAATAGAGACCTAAATTTAATGGTATTTAGTGTTCTAGGCATTATAACCACGCTGAATTAATGATAATAATGAATGATGATTTAAATGCGATTTTTGGGTGTAAGGCGTGAAAAACTACACCAAATGAATTATAATATTGAATAAAGATTCATTTGGAAAATGCCAATTGAATATGGTCCAAATGTGAAGAATTATGATTAAATAGAAATGTGATAACTATTTAAATTATGAATTGTATTTACATATTCATAAGCCTACATGCACTGTCTTCTGACTGGTCTTGTTTTTGAAACTGTTCGTCGTTGACTACTATGTTGTACTCACACACAATTCTAGCCATTTGATTGGCACCTAAGTAGACTTTGTTTTTGAATGACATGATAACGGCGAGGCCCTTTGATAATATTTTGTTTGGTATTGGATCATTTTAGGGTGAATGAGTTGTGATAGACATTAAATGGATGAGATATTTGGTGATAAAATAGGTTATAATCACCCCATGACTAACATACCAAACCATCCCTCCTAGTCAGTATCCTCTGGCATATGGGGCGGCGCACGTGAGGTCATGTGGCCAACCGGATCGAGGCACCGCTCGGGGGCACCGAGGTTGGAATGTCATAGTGTGGTATCAAAGTAGTTTTGTTTTCATCCTGTATCATTTGTATTACAATTTTTGGAAAGGTAGAAGAGATACTACGAAGAGCCGAGTCGTGGTAACTAGTTAATGCAATGGAGTTTCTGACCCATGTACGGGGGAGATTCTGAGAAATCCATGTGGGACAGTTTTGATAAATTTTTTTTGTTATAGTTGGATATTATTTCACCTTGGGAGAAGCAATTTAGGTGTGATATTATATTTGAATAAATAATTGATGAATTTTGAGTCATGGCCTAAATATAGATTATACTTTAGTCTTAATTAATCATTTTAGGCACTCATTGATGTTGTGACATGTAACATTTCTAGAATTCATGGGAAAACAAGTTATGTGTATGTTTTTTAACATGAACTATTCTACCTTGTGGTGAGATTAAAATAATGATGGAAGATGAAAATAAATGGTTGTCTAATGAGAACCTTCATTGTTGAATAGATTATGAGATATTAATTAATGTCGGAATTAGTTATTTTGAGATAATGTGATTAATAAATGGAATAATTAATTATTGAGAATGAATGTACCATTGTTAACAAATCCTATGTGTAAGATGGTTAAGGGTAGTGATAAGTCCTTGGTGTTTACCATGTGTTGAGAAAAAATGTGAATGGACATGTGAAAACTTGTTGGTTTAGTTTGTCCTATTACATAATTATTTTATGGTTGAGTAATGAGACCTATGATGTGTGTTTGTATTTGTAGAGATATTACTCCATGATGCTTATTGAGGGAGTGACTGAGGGTATGGCCCTAATTTAATATCAATATATGGAGATTGATGACTTATTGGTGGAAGCTAAGGAGAAAGGGGAATAGTTCTGACAGATCTTTTACAATTTCATGAAATTCATGTATATAGATCTTGGGCATGTTCCGAAAAGAATGTATGAGTTGACAATTGAATTTTAGCTGAATAAACCTCCTGAATTTACAACAGATGGTGGACTTGAGGGAGACGAAACCATTATGGAATATATAGAGCCGGTAAATAATCATTTGGATAATCTGGCTGATAAGAGGGTCATGTTTGCTCATTATATTCTACAGGTTTCAGTAATGTGATGGTGGGATATTCGGGTACGATTTAGATTGGCTAATGATATGTAATGGATTGACTTTACAGATAAGATCATAGAGAAATTCTATAAAAACACACTGAGGAAAGGTAAGGCTACACATTTTATGAATTCGTCCCAGGGGTGAATGTTCATAATGGAATTCTCATGATGTTTCACATATATACAGAATTTTGCTCCATCATTAGAGGTAGATGATGCTTTTTCGGCAAAATGATTTTAGGACATACTTAAGTGTGAAATTATGTCTGAGTTGACTATCATTAGGCCAAATAAATTATAATATGTGGTTAAGAAGGATCTCATTTATTAAGGGGAACCTAAAGAAATATTTCAGTACTAGATAGCAATCTAGATGATTAGGGATTGGGACATCGAAGAGAATGCTGCATTGTAACGAGAATATTAGTATGGATAGTTGGAAGCAAGGTAAACATAAAATAAGAATTGTTACACTGGAATATTCTCAGGTGCTTTTCCACCAGGGCGGGGGTAATGACATTATCATACACATTTTCCTTGACAACCAATGGAGTTATGATTTGTTGTAATATGGGGAACCTATAGTGGTTCTGTAAGAAGCAGTGGCAGGCTGGTGCTGAGGGAGAAGCTACTTAGAGTCAGAGCGTGGGAAGAGATTCATCTTCACCATATAAGTCTGGAAGTTGGAGTTCTACTGGAATAGTTGTTAGAGGTAATGAACATGGTGCATTAGAGTATAATCTCATGTATTTGAGTGTTTTATTTTTGAGATCCCAACTATTTTTGTGGAGTCTCTACCAATTACTTCATCATTTTAGTTGATTCCTCTTTATGGAATATGTACCTTGCTTTTTAAATTTTTGGTTTCCCATGTAAAAATTTCCAATGACAACATTATTTTTTGCACAATTAATAGTGTCATTGCACAACCACTTTTTTTGGAGGGAATGATTTTTCTTTTATTGGGTGTATTCTTTTTCTATTGATTCTCTATTCATCTCGTTCCCGTCCTTCCCAACAGGTTCTTCTCACAGTCATTTGACTTGTATCCACATCTTCTAGATACTCTTCATTTATAAGAAGAATCATTGTTTATTATGCTATTGGATTGAACCATTTTATACACGATGAAATAGAGTGTTCCATAGTTTTAGAAGGTGAATACGATCTCGTGCCACTATAAATATTTTAATAAAATATGAATAACCTCTACAAGTGTTTGGATCTTCCAAAGGGGCCACAATTTCTATGTGCTATTCTAAAAACCCACTAACAATGTCATGGATTACAACAAAGGTAATACATCAAATGACATTTTCCACAAACTGATGGGTTTTAGACAAACCCATCCTTCTAGAACCACCATGAGAGTCTTCATGATTCCTCATTCCCTTAGATTAATTATTAGTACCACTAAGAGATTAATAAACCTCTAAAAACACTGACTTACTTTCCAGGTCTATCTCGACCATCATGGATCTATCAAGTACATCAGCATAAGAATTAAATTATTTCTTGAAATCATGAGAGTGGAAATCATCACTAACTAAATACTTTATCATTTTTTCTAAACCAGTAATCTTCTTCTAACGGGTCATTTGTTCCCTAGAACAGTTCTAGATTAAAGTGAGGTAACTCTTGGTAACTAATCATGAGAATGTTTATATTATGTTCCATAACTATATCCTATATGTGAACTAGTGGTTGTGCATGGCCAAACGCGTTGATTTTTTCCGTAACCACCAAAACCATAATTAGGCCCACATTATGATTAACTAAATATAGTTTACAAAAAACAACCTCCTAGATCTTATTTGCATGTCTTCTAGGAGGAATGATTAAACACAACATCAGCAAACAAAAATGAAGACCTTAGATTTACCCTCAAATAGTAAAAAAGTGAAAACCACAACAAATACTCAAACATGATTTTAATTTCAATTTATCAAAATCAATATAGGAAAATGAACATATCTAATCCTATAGACTTCTTTCTACAACAACCCATGGAGACATAATGTCCATAACAATGGAATAAGGCCTGAAACTAAATTTAAACAACCTCCTTAGTCCCATGTAGATTTCACAAATTCATATTGACTTCATGTACATAAGATTTAAATTATTTGATACAACATTATCAGTAATAACCCATGGTACCCATGTGACCCGAAAACGAAACTATCAATGAAGAAGACTAAAGGGATATTATGATACCCATGAGTTGGAAAATAGAACCTTGCATAATAAAAATTGGATGTGGGAATTATTTTTTCACTAACAATTCATAATTAAATGATATAAGTAAATAATTCATAAAAAATATTCCCCACTTCGAAAACTATGCTATATGTAAATCATTCCTTATTATAAATTCCATTCTGATATGATGTTTAGAGAATTGTATGTCTTAATGTTCCTCCCAAAATAATTCACTAACTACCTATGAATTTTATATTTTCTAATACAAAACAATGATAAAAATTTATTTTAATACTACATAAAAATATAAATATATCCCATTATACATTTAAAATACTCCAATTTTCAATTTAAAAACCATAACAAGTTTGTAATCAAAAACATGACTTTTCACCAAGATAAAACCCTATGGTTTCTATATAAAACCATTATGATTCATGTTTCAATTAATTGATATGAAACCAAAAAATAATTTTCACAAACAAATTTATTTTTAAATTAAATAATTTATTTTTCAATAAATTCCACTAATTTCATAATGAACCCAATTTCAATGGAGTTGGGGTTTCTTAATTTTTTCACACTGGCACCATTTCCACAATTAAATACAATGGTTTAATATATATAAATTCAATAAATTTAAATTTAAATTCAAAAATGTAAATCTAACAATTGTCCACAAACACACACCATTTAAATGAAATTTTGGGTTTTAAAATTTGATGATAAAATCCAATTTTTATTTAAAACCCCAATTCCATAGATTTATGTTTTTCCAAAAAAATACCAATCAAATTCCATTTAACAAAAAACAATCAATTCCATTAAATTTAAAAAAATTTAATTATATAATGAAATTTAGTGTTAATAAAAATTGGGCATCATAATGGAATGACCTACATCGGGATCAATGCATCATGAATCCCAATGTTGTTCAATGAAAACAGAAATAGAGAACAACTAAAAAATATATGAATTAATCCTATGTCATGATAAAAAAAGTTGTTATTATATCCATAACTCAATTAATAAATTCATTGAATGTTATGGTGACGAATATATAGAATAGAACAATAAAACAATGAAATCCTAATGGTTGAAGATCGAAGGAAATTCATCAATATTTAGATAGGTTCCTTTAGGGTTATAAGGGAAAAAGACCTTATTGGGATGTTCTAGGATAGGAGAAACTGATATTAGGTCATACTAGTCCATTATAGTCTAAAAAATGATGTTCGGGATGTTTAAATCACATTTTGGAATACATTAAAGCCCATCAATATTGTTCTCTAGATAGAGGGGCACAATTTAATCAAACTGAGTGAATGATTAGAACCTATTATAAATAGGTTTCAATGTTTCTCTATAGAGGGAATATGGTTTCGTAAATCATTCACAATCCATTTGATGCCCACTGTCAAATATTTTCATGTTGATGTAGCATGGGCCATGGTTTGGAAAATTTTACAGTAGACCAGATAGAATCAAAAACTATAAAATATCACCCAATGTTACCTAAAACGAAACCTATCCAATGAATTTCCAAATGGAGGGGTTTAGGAATACCGAAAAACATTAACAAAGTGATACACTTAATGTCATATATTTATTTTCATAATCCTCCTTCCATATACATGAAATGAGATGGAAGTGTTGATGAATTTTAATTATTGAATCTACATATAAATAATAAAAAATAATTGATGTTTGTTTCATGCCACAAAAATGAATTACTTTATATATAAAATATATACCATTTTTCATATGATGTGCACTCCATTCTGTCTTCATGGTAGTAGTATGTGATTTTTCTACATGATGATAATTTTATGATCTCTGTTAATATTTCAATAAATAAAATTTTTTAATCGACATGAATAACAAATGTTTTGTCAAATTGTGTATCAATATTTGGAATGATCCGAACATTTTGAATACTCGTTAAGAATAATAAATTTGTTACATGTTTTCATTTTTTATTTTGTGTGCATAAATTTGTGGTTGATGTTCTTTTACTTTCCCCATAGAGTCCATGAGATGATATTTCAAATTAATTGATAGAAATCCTCTATGATCCATTCAATTGAACATTAATACAAATTTCAGTCCAAATTTATCTTGTAAAAATTTATTCTATTGGGGTTGATGAAGAGAAAATCAATATTATATTAATTTTTTTTAGTAATATAATTAATGTATATAATAATTTTACATTATTCTCCCCCAAATTTATTAAATTAAGTGAAGTCAAAACATTTTTTCCATGTTTCTTAATCAATCGGTATGTGAATTAGAGTGGTGATCATAATGTAACTAATAAATATGGATTTTTTTGATTAGTAATATTATCACATGAATTCAATAAAAAAATCTAATTTGAATCCTATAAATTTCACATTAAATTATTTTTAATCCCACCATTATACAATTATTTTAATTTTTCTGGTACATATGGAGTAACATATTACTATTTCCTCAACATCAAAAATCATTTATATATTGTTACTCAAGATTGGTAGCATTGGTATGAACAGAAAAATGTTGTCACACTGTAATGGAAGAATTGTCACGTTGAAAAACCTAGTTTTCATTAGAATTATGAGGATCAACATGTACTGAAACATGTTGTTCTTATACATTGGGTGAATCATCATGTTGAGAAACAATTTTTTATCAAGATTGAGTGTATTGGAATGTTCAAATCAATTTTCTATATAATTTTTTGAAACATTAATATATATGAAATAAATTTAGTAGTGAATATAAAATTATATGTTGTTACACTCGTTATATTAGTAAAATTACTAGAATTTTGAACTCAATTTTTCTAATCGTTGTTAAATTCACATGACCCATTTATTGAGTATCAAAATCACATAATTTTGTTCTGTAATAACATACAACACCTCATCTAAATTTTGGATTTTATAAAATGACTATGAAATACTAATGAATATTCAGCATTCATAGAATTGAAAAATGAGGATTCATTGGTTTTGGTTGAAAACATAAATATTTACCACTTTCTAATTGTTTGATTTGAAAAACAATGACTTTAAAACTACAGATTTCATTGTAAATATTTGATCTATTAATACTTCCTTATTGAAACATACTTTATCAAATAATAAATAATTTTGTTTAATTAAAAATTGTTTATCAACCTACATGCACTAAAATAACATAACATTAAATGTTTTATAATCCAACACCTATATTTTTCTGATGATGTAAATTTTTGAAATATTTTCAGATATTGGATTACATTCCATGGTACCATATAAATGTACCGCTTCATCAATAATTGTATCTCCAATATTTTTATAGTAATTTATTTATCATGTTTGTTTTTATATAATGTGTTACCATTAAAAACATAACAATTATTTTATAATAAAATCACACTTGGATATCCAGATAGACATCAAGGTCATTCTAAAAATGAATTCAAATTTTCATATGACTCCTATATAATATCATCTCCATACAATCCAATAAAGTGTTGATTGTGTGTATTTTTTACAATTTATTCATTACACGTAAGATTCAAATTCCTTTGAATTAAATTGTGGGATTTTACATATGGTGAATCCTTCATAGTAGTATAAAATATAATGGTGTACCTGATCCGACATTGTAATCGTAATTGCGAAAAAAATTATTGTGATAATTCATTTCCACACAAGATGCCAATTTATTTGATATTTTTCTTGACCAATTCATTCCACATCAGACTCATAGTTATAAAATTCATCAATTTCTACAACAATATATCATGGTGTAATTCAACCATATAGAATACTTTAATATTTAATATACCCTTAAAAAATCAATGCATTATTTTCAATGGGATTCATCTATTTATAATGTACAGGACCACATAGTCAGATTTCTCTAACCACGTGAACCATCACCTGAACAGTTTTATAAAAAAATGAAAGTGGGAAGATCATGTCCAATTATGATAATATGGCTATAACAGTAGTTTCAATAGCTGTAAATTTTAAAATCAATTTTAGTTTTCTCATATAATATTGAATAATAAATTGGTATTTCGTAATATATTATTTAATTTCATAGGAATAATTCAATATAAATCTATAAACATTATAAAATGAATCAAAACATGAAAATCATTTCATTTTAACCACTTTAACATTAATGTAGTCCTTGAAATGATATTATTGATATTGTATAAATAAAAATATTCATTCTTTACATCATTAACTATGTTGAAAATATAATACCTCTCTTATATGGAATCAGTATATAAAGGTGGATGAAGAAAATATATCATTCACACTTCACTAACAACAAATATTTTTGTATCCACATTTCAATAATTTCCAACCATAGAAAATGTCATCCTTAAAATTTTTTGAGTGAATTTAGAATATTTTCTAATGTAACTATCCAAAACATCTTTTTCCACATGCATTAAATCAATAAATTGTATACTGTGCAAAAAATTAAATTATGGAAATTAAAAAAATGATATCATTTTCCAACTGGATTTTGATAGGCTTTTCATAGATGGTATACCAAAATAAATTTCCATGTATTACAAATTCCTAAGAAAAGATTTACCAATTAGTAGAGAACGTGTTATAACATATTTTTAACTCCCATTGAATGATTTCATCAATTAATTTTATTTATTTCTTTATGGTAGAAATCTATCATGTCCTAGAAATATATTCTTTGTTGAATATTTTGCCCTAACTGTGTGTGTACCTTGTTCAAAAATGTGACAACCATGAATTCCTCTTATTCTATATCATAAAAAAATTCTATAAGTAGAAAATTATTTATTCATCCCCTATAACATATATTTCAAAAAAAATTTTTCATTTCAGTAAGAATCATAATACATGAAAACTAATTCCAACATTAATTCTCATTTTTCATTTAAGGGATCAAAATAAATATCAATATCAATACCCAATTGATATTTTCTTTAATAATAATTTGATACATATTTTATTATTTTATCATTCTTAAACAATGTATAATGTAATAATTTACCCTTGTAACTATCCATATAATGTGAGTACTAATTTGAAAACAAAAAGGCTTCACATTGTCCGTAGATTGCATAATATGAAGGTTTCATGAAACATATATAAATTTAAGATACTACTGATCAATATTATTTCACTAAATTGTTTCTATTGGGTTTAAAATTGCCCCATATTTTTATATTTTATCTACAACCCATGTAAATTTTCTTGTAGTATCCTCACATCTATATAAGTTCATAAACAATGGAATGATTGTAAATTACAATAAAAAATTAAAACTATTTGATTCATTATTCATTTATCATTATGAACCATACAATGTGAATTGTATATGTGATTCATAGTTTGTTCAAAATATAATACAATCTTGTAGACAAGAATGTGTTCTTCCATTGATCATAAAAATTGAACATAAAATTGGTTTAGTGTTTTATGTTTGTTGGGGATGTTTATAATATTTTATGATCATATAATTCAATAGAGAAAGTAGTTTATTAATGATAGTGTCTATCAATACATTTGGAGCTTTTACATGATATATCTTCACTATGGTATACAATGATGTATATTTAGTATAACCAGTATAAATTGTTGTATTTTTGCGTCACTTTAACTACTATAACAACATTGGGTGGTCATGATGTTAATCATCTAGTTTATATTACTTTTCCACAATAAAATATTCACCAACATCACGCCTATAATCATATATTCAATATGTTCTTTATCAATGTCCACACTTCTAATCATCTCATATTTCCCATAAACCACCATATTATCTCTATCACTAGATATAATCAATTTTTACATATGATTAATATCTCCTTTATAAAATTGATCACTTTATTGATAGAAAAGTGTACTTCAATTTTCTTTGAATGTTTAGTATTTAATAATAACACATTGAACATAGAAAAGGTATTTGATAAGGGTTATATAATTTTTATCATTCAAATTTGATGATCCTAATCCTCATATTCCAATTTTATATGATTATCATCCGTCCATTTTTTATTTAGGTAAATCCAATTTGATTCAATAATACTAATATTAAATAAAATAAATATAAACATATATTTATTAAACAAAATACCCTTAAAGGTTATTCATAATGAATTATTTGTGAAACATAAAATTGTTTTTTCAATGACAAAAATGGATAAATGTAGTGTATTGATATTCATTTGTAGTGTCAGATATTATTAACAAAATGAAAGATGTGTTGTCAATAATATTACCAACAATCTTATTAAATTTTCATCTATTGAAAAATAAGGAAATCGTGGATGGTATCTATAGATTTTCATGGTGGGTGTAATGCAATTGGGAGGATTTCATGTTCATACAATCATTCACAAGGTAAATGTAATTCTAGGTGGTGTATTAGTGGTAGGATATATTGGAGCTGATGAGGTTATTTTATCATATGATGAAAATGTAATTAGGGGATAACCACACAGTAGTAAAAACCACACATTTAATGAGACTCTTCAAATCAATATGGTATAATGAATAAAATTTTGGTTCTATATCAATTGGATGAAGTGATAATTTTAACTAAAAGATGTAAAATGATGGAATAAAAAATCCAATGGGATGAGAATTAATTAAATGGGTCCAAGATAAAGAACACAATAAAAAGAAAGGCTTATATAACATTAAGAGTGATGGATTGGATGAAGGTGGATGGAATCCGGAATGGTGTAATCAAGGTAAAGTAACTACTGTGAGTGGTAATTTACAGACACTATCCTACGAGGGAATGGAATATAGGTGATGATAATCCAATAATTGATATTCTTATTACAATTCAACATCATTTGTAAACATTAATTTTTTTGGAGAGAACATTACATCTAAATTTAAATGGGTATGTTCAAATTTCATTTATAATTTTATAAAAGAAATTAAAAAAATTGGGAAAAGGAACATAGATCCAACATTATAGGTGAAATCATCAAACGAGGGATGTCCTTAAACCAAACAAGAGGCTCTCTAGATATAACAAAAGAGAAAATCAAATGAGACTACTTAATACCAAGTATTTTAATAAAATATAAATAAAATTATAATAAGAGGATAATATATTATAATAAATACTCAACTAATGGTCTGGAATCATTGGTATATTCCCCAATACCATTTTTATAGTTTATACAAATGGTATGGGGGACTATTGGATTGTCTATCATTAGTATATACCAATACCAATTGTAGTGGGAATATGTTTTTATAGGAAGGATATTACAATATTTTAAAAATAGTTGGTATATATAATATAAAATAGTTATACAAATAGTTTGAAAAACTATATGTATAGTTAATTCAAATAATACCTTTCTTGGTTTTTGTCATTGTACCTCAGATTTAAATTTCAAACTCCTAATCAGTATGCTACAATGTTTTTTGGAAGAATAATTTGATAAATATGTTTATATATATTTAGGTGTAAATTTTATTTATTAAATTTTATTTTATATTCGAATTCGTTAAAAATAATAAAACCTATAGTAATTAATGGGAAGACGATTTGCATGGGCCTAGACCAATGGTTTTTGAAATCATTGTTGTAAGTATTTTAAATTTTGGGATATTATTAATGGTTTTGAAAAAACCAGTACTGTAGGTTCATTAACTGTATATTATACCAATGGTTTTATCCAATACATTGTTATATTTATCACATATTCCATGGTATTTTAAAAATGTGTCGGTATAGTGTCATTTTATTAATGATATGCTAATATATATAATAAACCCATTGGTATATAAATTACCTATAGCAAAGGTTTTTTCAAAACCATTAGTATAGGACTATATGATGGTTTTTATACCAATGAAATGATATTTTATGTAATAAGATTGGAAAATTAACACATTAGGTGCACTATTGTGTCACCATTCATCAACGGATGTTTGTTCCCATATGAGAAAAAATCCAACCAAAAGTTTCATAAGATGGGATAATTGAAATAGAAATATTATTCATCCCAAAAGGTAGAAATCCAGTAACATTGTCCATATTATTAGTATATGGTCATTTCAAGATACCTATACCAACAGATTCTGTAAAACTGTCGGTATAAGTCCATTAGTACATGTCGAATTTCAATTTGTGTTGAAAATGGATTGACCACTATATCCAGTAAGCTGAAGGACTAAAGGCCACCCTATGATACATTAATAACCTTAATAAGGATAAAACTATTTGATTCGATGATGACATTTTTTCATCCACTATGAAGGTAGAACATCAATCAATTGAATAATCCAAGGTCATCATCAAATAGTGGATCACAAAAATAATGGACAAAAATATTGGATGTTGTGATAATTCAACCGATAAGATCACGCACAAAAACACCCAATACAATAGAACTATTTCTATGACAGCTACATCAATATTAATTTTAAAAACATTGGATGGTGGGGGATCCACTTATAGAAGATAGAAGATGAGAAGTGGTCATCAAGTAGAATCTCATTTTGATTCGAAATCTCCTTCAATTATTTAGACAGCTTGATCCAGAAGTATTCAGACTTTTAAATTTTGTTAAAAACTAGGAAATATCACCTCACCCATATAATCCTTTATATTGTGAGAGGGATTTCATTTTATATATGGGGATGGAAGTATTCATATTTGAGAATAGATACACCAAACCATTATATATCTCTACAATCCTATCTACATTTGGGATCAATGATTTTCATATGCTCCTCACACCTTGATGGTAGAACATTGCTTGTATAGGAGTTTAAACATAACTAATAAGTAAGGGTATCAAATTATCCTCTATTATATTTCATACCACCATGAACAAATTTTAATAGAGTATTCTGATGAAATCAATCCATTATAATGTTCTGACCATGAGTGAAACTACAAGACTCAACAAGAATTAGCATTAATAAAAAAAATTCTATTATCTGTATTTTGCTGGATAACCTATACTAAAAAATTCACCATATAGAATCCCAAAAATTTATTATTCAAACAATTTTTTTCCTTTTCCATATCATTTTCTCAAGGAATACACATAATAACCCTCGAATCACATACCTATTACCATATATCTTGTTAATCAAAACAAAATTTGTTATTAGCCTCATTCAAAAGGGGAAAAATAGTGGAATCCTATAAAATAGAAATGTATAGGTATGTTTTCATCATCCCTACATTATAAAAACCCATGGGACCCTCTAGATCCTTCCTTTGGATCCTTCTCCGACCAGCCAATGTAGTCCCTTTCAATGAAGAACACCTAATCCACATAGGAATCACTAACAAACTATATGGAGAGGGAAAAGGACTATGTCACAAAATCCCATAATGGGTTACATTTGGGTTGAACTATTTGAGTGCATAGGGATCCCTGGATATGAATCAAGTACAATCATTTCTTTTCTAAAATGGAAATGTTGATCATGGACATTTATTGATAGCCTATACATCAACAAGGTTCAAGGATTCATATATTATCCCAAGCCAATTAATGATCATTTTTTCCCATCATTCATACCCCACCATAACCTGGCATGGTGAGAATGAATTTGGTCAATCACAAATTATGTTTTATTATATAAATACATATTATTATTTGGAATAGATTGAGCTACATAATTTAAAAGTGCTTCTATCCCTACTGTTGAATCCTTATTAAATTCCCATCCATAATTATTTTTCAAATTTTTTTATGATGCTCGATAGAAGCACTCTTTTAGATTCAAAAAAAAACATTTCTATATAAATACATTAGTTATCATTATCAACCATATGAATATCTGATGTATGTAAATAATCATATTTTCTATAATAATTATCACACAAGCTAATGGATATTTATAATTTGGAATAATTATCCTATTATCTGGATGCCTTATCATATTTTTTCATTATCTGGAAAATTGATATTCATTCTAAAATAGTACACCTTGAAAAAAATAATTCAACCATTGGAAAATAAGAGATGTAAAATAGGGGGATTTTTTTTGTAAACATTCCCCCTAGAAATATTTTTTCATTGATGTGAACAAAAATTAAATTATAAATAAGGAAAAATCATTACATCACAAAAAAAGGGAAAGTGGGTCTCCCTATCCCAACCCATTGGTTATAAAAATGCATTATGTAACACACCATGAATTCATAGTATGTTATTTCATCAAATTAATTCAATATCATCCACAACACGCAACACCAAGTTCAAACGCACCACAACATAACAAACTAGCTGTTCAAAAGTGGTTATGAATAATATTAACTGAATTTTGAACTATATACAATCCTTATAATTTTATAATCCATATGTTTTTAGACATAATGCAAGAAATAATTAATTTTTTTCAGATAAAATAAGTATTTTTAAAAAATGAACATTTACCACCTTTTAATGGTGAACCCTTTTTAATCCAATATTTGAAACATTTATATATTCAATTTGAAAAAATAAAATTTTCTTTAGAATCTGAAAATAATAATTTCGTTTCAATAAAATTTTGGTGTTTTTCTGATAACTTTCATATTTTGATGAATAGTGCCAAATATTATATTTTAACTGAAAACAAATTTTTTATTCAATAAAATATATAGTGCTAAATTATAAATTTTAATTGTTTGAATGTATAAATATATTATATATTTACCATTTAATTCAATTCTGGTCCTTGTAAGTAATTTCACTTTGATATTGAACATAAACAAGTGTCAATATTTTTATAGTTATTGTTTCTTAAAAATATGTGTCTTGGTTTTGATAACGGGAAATAATTTTAAATTTATAAATGAAACTAATATGTTTTGAAATTTTTAAAATAGACTTTATTTTTGAATTCGGAATATCAAAAGGATCATAGGGTGAATTTTTTATATTTTTCTACAAACATTTAATTTATGATGAATGTGAAAAACCCTTAGTTATTGTTTAAAACTAACATTTTTTTAAATAATTATTTATTTTATTTAAATTTATTTTAGGTAAAAATAGATACATAATTCCTATATATGTTCATTGTAATTCATTGAAGTAATTTTGTAATAATATTACATATATAAAATTTTATTGAACTTTTCACTGTCTTTTATCAACCTCCTAGGTGAATTTTCAAATTCGCATAAAACATAATTTTAACACTTCATTGAGTGGAATTTCTAAAATTGAAGAGACACAGTTGATATAAATAAGTAAAATTTGGTTCAATAAGATGATTTTTTTGGTAAATAGTAACTATTTACATTTAATTACTATGAATAAAATTAAATAATGTAATTAAGGGTAAAAATGATTTTATTATAACCCTAACACATGTCCAAATTCGATTGGATAAGTTTAATTCAACCAAAAAAACCTTAGGAATAAAATATGAATCTCTTTGATCAAATGGTTTAGAATAGGAAATTTAATATTATTTAATTCTAATAAGAGTTAAAAGTGTTAAATTTAATGTTTAATAACTTAATCATTTTTAATATTTGAATATACATAAAAAAATTCGTCTATAAATATTCATTTGAACGATAATGCAATTTATTAAATAATAGTATTTTAATTATAATTTTTAGACATTAAATAATTAAATTTCATAATGACACAGTCATGATACAATATTAACCATATTAATGGAAGACAAAAATGATTGATATTATAAATATCCAAATAAATGTAATTTGATACTTTTTATGAATTCAACTAATTTTCCTGGTTAATATGACATGATAGGGTGGGATAGAATAATTTTTTTGATGTAATAATGTTGTTATGAATTTATAAAAAAACCAAATATTGTAAAAATTCACTATTCTATCCATCTTATGAATGATAATGTCACCATGTGTGCATACATGCAACTTTTCATCTCCACGTCGTGGTGTAATTTATTATTAAACTCTATGTTATTTGGATGGATATAATGGTAATTAATATGTATATAAATAATGAAAATAACAAGATAATGTATTTGTAAAATTAATATACCATATAATTCCACACCTTTGATAAAATGATATTGTCGCTCACCTGTACATATAGATTACTGTCTCCAAGAGGCGATGAGTTTCACATCCATGTTCAAAATTCATCGACGATTATAAAAATATATAATAATAATAATTATGTTATATATGGAATAATAATGCAACTGGAGATATATATATATATATATATGAACTAACATATATCTTAGTCACCTAGTTTTGTTCAACAGGATATGAAAAAAGAAACAACGTTTATGCGTATGTACAGACTATCATCTCCATAAACAATGTTTTTCATTTAAAATATATTTCTATTATAAATATGTATATTGTAAATATATATGATATATAAATCCTGTTTTATATTCAATATGTATTTAAACCGTGATCTAAGTGAAACAATCAAGAGTATCATCTTAAAACATGAATGATAAAGATATGAATTATTACCCAAAATGTTGATTTAACCTAGAAATTATTATTAAATGGGAAGTATAGAGTCATAAATGAATCATGTATGATTTCATAAATATTAATATGGTTCTGGTAGAATTTAATAACATACTACGATTTTCATATAGGAGGTTAAGTGTACCCTTTACTAATGGAAAGTGAAAGGTAAGGGATAATTCCTCAATTTCATTATTATTTGAGATTTTTTATGTGTAAGTATTTATTGGGACATTTTTATTATCAATGTCAATTTTTCATAAAAAGTATTTCATGATAAAGATTTTATGGATTTTTGAAAGACACTCTTTATCAAGATCATAATTTTAAATTTTTTAATGATTTATCATTCTAAATATTAGTAATTAATGTCCATGTTTTCAAATTGTTTTTAAGGATATATTTATATGGACATTATTGATTTGAAATGATAATTCTTTTCAAAAGTTTCAAATTGGTATGGAACACTATGATTAAAAAATATCTTTAAAATTACTTCCATTATAAATGTTTTATATTTTAATGATTTTACAAAAAGAATATTTCCCTCAAAAAGTTTTACTCATCATTTTCAACTATCAATGAATCCTTTTCTGGATATTATTTTTGATTGGGGATGATTTATTACAATACAATCATCCATAATGGATTGAATGTGTTATGATATGTTGGACAGTTGATGTTCTATTTTTATACCATTCATGGTTTATGGATAATTTATTGTCATTTCATATGCCTATTTTAATACAAATGTTTATGTTATGAATCAACTATTTCATATGAGGAATGCAGTGCACATATTAAGTGATGGGTGGAGCCTGCTATTGCCTCCCGATTCATCAATAGGTCTCATGAGACAAACTAGTGTCTTGGAACAAGGACTTGACAAATATTTTATTTTTAGTCTTGGAACATGGCCTTGATTATGTGGTAATGATGTCTGACATTAGGCATTCCGTCATTATGAATTGATTTATTATATGTGTTTTTTCGACTAGTAGAATATCCATGTGCATATTTCTATGGTAATGTTTGGATTATTTTTTCCATATTATGTACATGTTGTTTTTTAAAATGTTTTTGTTTTTATCACACATCACTCCTTAAATGATTATAGATTCCGCTAAATTATTTACCCTTTATGTGCATCTAAGCTCACCCCTTTAATATATTTTATTTTCCCATGATTCAAGGAGTGTATTATGATAGATATTCATGGTTAAGAAGAAGGGAATATTGACGTTCTCAAAGAACTATCTATGATGTGTTTTATGTTTGAAATTGTAATGTATTTTTACTGTATGTAATCTTTTTTTAGACTGCTAAACTGATCGGTCCCTCAGGACTTGATTCCTTGTAATCAGTCCAATGAATTAAAATAATGCATCAGCTCTATGTAACTGGGGTCAGGGCGTTATAGTTGGTATAAGAGAAAGTTTAAAAATAACCTTGGAATCTAGATTTAGATAAACTTTGATTAGAGAAAATTACCCTAGGATAGACCTTGAGGATTAGTATAGAAGAACATATTAGAATTTTGGTAATGTAAGGATTTTTTGAGTTTTCCAAGCAAATAAATCTTTGTCTAGATTCAAGTAGGTAGGGGCGGCTCTAGTACAGATGTACCAATCTGTAAAACCCGAAAACCACCGCATTGAGATAGATTATAATGGTAAATGGTGCACAAAAATGATCCTTGATGCACTATTGGTTACGACACTCCCAAGGGATATGCTTAGGATAATTCTCATTTTAATTAAAAATCATATTGAATGATTTACAAGTATATACCTCCTCAACAAAAATATTTTTATGGATCATATCCATAAAATTTTCAATTTATGTTAGGTATTTTAAATGTTCGGAATTATTCATTGCAATTCATAAAGTGACCTAAGGTATTCCATTGTATAGAAATTGTGCCCAATAGAAGGAATGCGAACTCCAGTAATACGTACGATCCAAAGAGTAAGAAGGATCAAATCATTCATGGTATTAATCCATCATTTTGAAGGGAAATAGTATCCCATGTATTTTCAAAATATGAAGAAATAATATCATGTGTTAATAAGATAAATAATGAATTCTTTGATTCATATGTCTTCGAATGGAAGAAAGAGAACAAAAGGATGAAAAAAATAATGATGGATAAAGGGAAAAGGGAAAACAAGTATTTTCCCATATATGATAACTGTGGAATGAATCACCATGGAAAATTCATGAAGGGAATGGGATTTCTTTATAAGTGTGAAGAAAAATAACACAATGTACGTTATTGCAAGGGAAAGAAGAAAGTTTGAAATGTAAAATTATTCATCTCCAAGGAGTGGGGACACTACGCGAATCAATGATAATGACCCCCAAGTCCCGCCTCTAGTAGGCCCCAGAGTGTCGACTAGCACTGAGGGTATAAAATTTTCACAATATGGGAGGCATTTCCCTTTTTAGTTAACCAATATTGGGATAATGAATTAGTCAACACCAAACACCACCATGTATAGAAAAATCATGTTAAAAACCAATCTATATGCTTGTTTTAATAATCCAACTGAACAATGTACAAGAATTCCAATGTTCAAAACGAACAATAAAAGAATAGGGCTAAGCAGAAAACAACAGTAACCCACAACAACTACAAGGCACAAACTAGTAAGGTCTTGCATGACCTCCAAAGTCCTCATGGCAACTAGAAAGTAAAAGAAGGGTCAGTATAAAAAGTATACTCAGTATGAAAACCTAAAGCACTCGTGAAAAAGTGGGGAGACGGCCTAAAGTCCCTTGAGAGTAGAAGAACCAACATCTATAAAGTAATTTTTCCATCCCACCTCACCAGACACACTCACCATATAACACAAGCAGTAAGGTAATAGTAAGAACAAAACATTTGGGTACCCCGTAGAACCATTTCCCCCAGTATCTAGCTGCTCATTCACAACTGCAAACGTCCTGACGCTACCACGCTCTTCTTTCCCACACACACCTGGGCCTAAAAACCATCCATCCATGCTCGAACACATGTTGGACTAATTCTAATGATAGCTGGGAAAAAAACATGCCCAAATAGTCATGGGATAAAAACACACCAATTGAAACCTACCCAAAGAATCATGGGTGTATGGTCACCTCCAACCATAACATTTGAGGGAAGAGGGAGCAGGAAGGAGTGTAACTAGGGGGAAACACCCATTACCATGAAATTGGTTGTATGACACTACATGAACAATCTGGGAGGGGTGAGAATAAACAAAAAACATACTGTTACACATATATGCCAACACACAGCACAACCTATGGCTCCCCAACCGATACAAGCAGGTGCCCAAGCACTGCTGCCTCAGAAAACAGGCACACAACAAACAGTTCCCAGTTTCCCCTATTCATTTTATAATTTTATAACAGCTCATTATGAGTTAATACCTTCACTACTGGGCAACTAATAGTCACATTCACATATGAGACAACAATATGGCAGAAAGTAAAACCATCGGGTAATTTAAGAATTCACACCCAGTTCCCTTGTGATGTCTTAAAAACTAGGGATCATGTGAGATCCCTTGAAGTACTGGAAACAAAACAAACCTCAAGACACAACCCCATGTCCCCAAAATCCAGGATCCAACTATTTCTCTAAAACAGGGGATCAAACTCGAATTCGTTTCATAGCAGAGCAATCACATAGCCTCAATTTATTTAACCGGGTATATGTAATTAATCAATTCCATGTTACGTTTATATAAACATATTGGAGAACCAAGGTTCATTATTTCATAGAGAAAGACCTCCAATGAACATGAATTTCATGGACCATAGGCCCGTATAATTCAAAACTCAGATATGCATAAAAGAGTACAACAAAACATCAATCACACACCCCCTTACTTCTTTAGTTCTGTTCATTATCTTCATTAAGATTTGTTTCATCAATTTCAACAGATACAAAATCATACCTACATCGCATGATGCATATAGAGGAATGAAGACGGAGAAAAATACCTACCTGATAGATCAAGGATCGATGTTAAGTCCTTGCGTGGAAGCTGGAAAATAAGAGCAGTAGGAACTACACAGAATGTGATCATGGAAAACTTCATGGGGTAAAACTCATCCAGAAAAAGGTTATTCCGAGCACAGTGTGATAGAGAAAAATAAACGTAGGGAGAATAGAATCATTTACTATATAAAGGCCGAGAAACAGCATCCCTAGGATAGTTAAGATATGGAGAAAAACAAGAAAACACAAAAGAAGCGGGATCGTTGGTCATCCATGCACTTGGTCCACCCCACACATCCAACATAAAAGGTCCCCGCCCTTCGTGGCGGTTAAAACAGATGCACACCTACTTAACCAAGGACTCCTCACAGTATGCGGTAGAGGTGTTTCTTAAAACGCGATTAATGGCATGAAAAAAATGCATGGTTTTTCATTTAAGGTGGGTACCTCAATGATAATTTATTTAAATACCATTAATGGTCTTTAAAACTGCCATAAAGGGTTCAAAACATGGTTTACAACCCAATTCTCACAAACAAGAGGTTCCACTAAAAAACCCTTGGAGGTTACCGGTAGGATAGTTCTACTGGTAGACCAAGCTACCAGTAGGCCGAGGCCACAGGTAGGCTGAGCCATCGGTAGGCCAAGGCCACCGGTAGGTTGAGCCACCAGTAGGCTGAGGCCACCGGTAGGTTGAGCCACTGGTGGGCCGAGCTACTGGTAGGCTGAGGCTACCAGTTGGCCGAGGCTACCATTAGGAGTCTTAAGCTTCACCGAGAAGCTGGTATGGCCTTCCAGACAACCTAGAACACCCCAAACATTAGATTTTCACCATGTAATGGACCCCAAAATCATTGGTCCATTACATTAGATACTTCTCAAACTATTCTCATCCCCGAGAATATAAAATCAAACCAGAAAAGGGAAAAGTGGGTTCCAAACAACCACCCGCTAAAGAAACATCTCAGGGGAAAACCCCTGAGTTGTTTGAAAGCTGGAACAGAACCCCCTACATCCATTAATACATCCCCAAGTGTTATAAACCACAAACATTCACAACATGAACAAGGATTACACAATCCAACACCGGGTTCATGGAGTCCCTTCCTACATGTCAAGATATTATTCGCTTTGCGCGACACTTACTCAACAGCTTGGATTTAATCGCACAAACATTACTGTGCCTTGATTAGAAGTCAGGTTTTCCCATCATGACACATTCGGTTTCAAAACAAGCAGAACATGCATTTCATATATTATATCACAAGGTGAAACATCTCAACAAAACTCAGAACAACAACAACAACAAGGATGTCAAAATAGCTCTGGGTACAGAATGCACAACTGGGCCTCATGCTCCCAAGTGCTCTCCTCCAGGACACCATGCCTCCACAACACACGAATCAAGGGGTTGGTTCGTCCACAAAGCACCTTTTCTTTACGATCCTCAATCTTGATCGGTCATTATATGAAGGTCGCATCGTCTTTGACATCTAACTCTCCCCAATAAATGATGTGGGAGTCATCGTGTAGATATCTACGAAGCTGGGAGACGTGAAAGACATTGTGAACCTTCTCCAACTGTGGTGGAAATTCCAGCTGATACGCCACCTCACCAACTCGTCCCAACACCTCGAATGGTCTGATGAACCTAGGGCAGAGCTTACTCCCTTCCCAAACCATCGATGCCCACGTCATGGAGAAACCATCAAGAACACATGATTACCATCCTAAAACTCCAAGGGCCTCCTCCTAAAATTGGAATAAGACTTCTGCAGGTCCTGGGCTGCCTTCATCCTCTAACGCATGAGTTGAACCATCTTAGTGGTTCCCTTCTCCTCTTCTGGCCCAAGAACAGCTGCATCGCCAATCTCTGTCCTGCAAACGGGTGAATTACACGGCCTTCCATACAAGTCCTTAAACGGCGTCATACCAATAGTGGAGTGGAAGCTATTTTTATAAGAAAACTCCACCATTGGCATATGTCATACCCATGATCCCCCAAAATCGAGAACACATGACCGCAACACGTCTTCCAATGTCTGGATCGTTCGTTCTATTTTCCAATCTATCTGAGGGTGGAAAGTAGTGCTAAAGCGTAGCTGGGAGGAAAAGGCAAGCTGTAATCCCCTCCAGACTCGTGAGGTAAACTGCGTGTCTCGATCGGAGAAAATAGATATCGGAATCCCATGCTACTGCACCACCTAATCGACATACCTCTGGGCTAAGGTGCTCACCAGGCTTGAATCCTTAATCTCCAAGAACTATGCTGATTTTGTTAACCAATCCACCACTACCCAGATGGTATCATAGCCTCCCTATTCCCTAGGTCGACATGTGGCGAAGTACATTGATATGTCATCTCACATCCACTCAGTATCGTCTAATGGCTGTAACAACACTCTAGAAAAAAGGAATATTATTTTTGGAATCCTGACAATGAAAATATCCAATGGTTAATTTTTCGTAATTTTCTGATATACTGTAATCTTTGAGAAAATACTAAAATCCATTTAAATATATAATATTTTTTATGACATCATAATGACCCAATAGTGATATAATAAAACGATTTAATGTGGTGTTTAGCTAATATATGTCTTTCATTTAAAAATATTATTTTGGATTTTTTTTATTAATTTTACAATGCCATTATGTACCCTCCAAGACTTATAAACTGTTTTAACATTTTAAAATGATTTTCATGAGTGTGTGACTCACCATCACATAAGAAAGCCTAATATTTTAATAAGTTCTTCCATTGGCCTTCAAAAATAATTTTTACATTCCACGTTTTAAAATACCATTTAAAAAAGCATCGGATGGTTTGTGGTTTTCAATAGTTCAATGTGTAGTGTCCAAAACCAAAATAATAATGAATTACTTATCCATTTGAAAATAAAGCAACATAATAACCAATTATTATTCACTAAAACCATATATAGATCGATCAAACCTTGACATAATCATTCTATAATATTCTCATGGTGCACCAAGATCACAAAAATCCACACACAAGACTCTCCCAAACCGTAGTGATTACACCGGGCCTCGGATTCAGGGGCCGTCAGAAACTACGTACTTGTAGAATTACAATGAAATTTAGAACAAATTTCCCTTGAAATTTCAGGGACTTTACAGTCGAATAATTCAGTAAATATTAAAAATATTAAAAATATTTAATTTGATTTATGATATCATAATGAGCCAATAGTTATATAATAAAATACAATAAAAGTATTTTCTTCCATCATTTGATTTAAATTTAACAAAAAATTATCTTATATATAGGTATTAATTTTACAATGCCATAGTGAACCATCCAAGACTAAAAAACTAGTTTAACAATTTAAAACTGATTTTCTTTGAGATAGTGACTCGCATCCACAGAATCAGTCCTAATATTTTAATAAGACCATCCATTTGGATTAGAAAATAATTATTTCTACTCCCCTTTTGAAAAAAACATTGGAAAAAAACATGGGATGGATTGTGGTTTTGATAAGATTAATGTGTATTGTCCAAATCAAAAATAATAAATAATTCCCTCTCATATCATATATAATCCCACTAAATATCACATTCCTCTACACTCAAATCATTTTAGATAGACCAAACCATGAACTCCTCTGTCTATAAAACTCCCAAGTGGCCACAAGCTCCCAATATGCCACTCTCATTCTTCTCCCAAGACAATTAGATCACACTTCAAAGTAACGGATTTCATCCTTTCTCATTTGGTCTGGATTTCATTTTGTTGTTTTGAAAATGTGTATTCAATTAAAATTTTTGGGGTTTGATTTTTCAAATCCCATGTAATTATACCCTTATGTTTTTAGGATTAAAGTCCCCTTTCTCCCTCAATAATTCCTCCTACATACACCTATTACAATGCCGAAATTCTATAAGGGGTATATCTCTTCTTATTTGAATTGATGAAATTCATTAAAATTGTGTTTCTAAATTACATTATATATGTTGGGAAAAATATATTTATATATATGAATCCATTAATTTCTATTTCATGTATATATTATGATATACAACTTTCACTCTCATCAATCGTTTTTATGAATTCTTATATCATGTTGCAACGTTGGAGAAATTGCACTGCAATTTTCCAAGATGAAGTCATTGTGTATTGAATAACATTCCCATTTCTCTACCTATGGTATTAACATTTACTAACATTTAGTAATTTATTATTTAGTTTCATGTACGTATCCCACAATAATTTATTTTTGAAAAAAGGTTTGTGTTGCATGATTCCAGGTTGTATGATCCATGTGGCACATTTATGAATGAAATGAAATGATTAAGAATGGTATTCCCAAATTTAACTTCAATGCATTGGGTAATTATTAGTGTCATGGTACATCAAGTGAATTGAGGGTTTACTCAGTAAAATTCTATTCCAATGAGGTTATACTCATTATTTATATGCAATGCGTCTTGGCCCATGCTAAAATCATTTTAAATATTGATGCCACATTTCCCTATTATGAATATTATGTTACATCATGAATTTAGGTTCATGTTTCTCCTATGATCCATTGATATGACTAATACCTAACATGTTTTATATTTTTCAGCTTATTCCAATTTTTCTCCCTTATTGGGCTTTATAACTCACGATATTCTTATATATGTCCCCTAGTTATCCCATGCAATGCTAAGTACGAAGGAATTTTATTGGTCACATAAAAGAAGTTTTCAATAAAGATGTATATTTCATGTTTTAAGATATTATGTAATATTCCTAATCACAAAAGAAACTATACATTTCTATCTTTTATGTTTTATTAAGTGATGATGTTATTTAACAATTTTATTTTATTTTTGAAATAATCACAAGGGTTGTTATATTTACTTTCATTAAAAAAGATGAAAACCCATATACATAAAAATGAATAAAAATGAATATATAGATTATAAATATATATATATTAGGTACTATAGGGTAAAAAAATTCCACAACACACAATGATACCTCAACCACTTGACAATGGCCTGGCCAAATCCCCCCCGGCCCCAAGTGATAATCCTCCAATATTCAATAGCACTATATAACTCCTATTTAATAAAGATTGTACCTAAGTCCCTTAAAACTTATGCCCAGACCACCATGCTAACTAGGAAAGAACATTATCATGAATACCAATTGGATTCATCAAAATTGATTTTTCCTCCCATATAGAACAATGATTGATAGGCCCCAACCATTCAATTTGCTTCGGTTATCACGCAGAATATCACAGTTGATTTACATAAATGACTGTCAGACCACCACCCTCAATGCCAATTGGGTGTTTTCTGATCCCAATCCCTAGTAAATTATTTATACCTCAATATCATCTATAATTTATTAATATAAACATAGAACTTTCATCGAAATATACAACTCGACTCTCGCAACGCCGACACTGATGTGGCATGATCCATCATTGGTGATGGAGATCTACCGCAATCTCTCTTAGGTTCACTATCATGTTATTCCTATATCTTTATTGATTAATGGTTTTTACACTCATAAATATATAGTCCTACCTACAATCCCACTTGATTTCTTCCCTCTCTAAAACAAGACGATCAAGACACATAGTGATCCATGCACCAATGCCACCATCAAACTCTAACTGTCATTCATAGTCCTGCACTATCACGACTGCAATACATTACCATCAACCAGCCCATATATCCATACCACTCGTCATCAAAGCACAATCCCCTTTATTTAACTTGGATTACATAAACAACATAATGGTTTTAGTGATGTATTACGTTGTGTTTCAAATTCAGGGGAAATTATTGAGGGTTGGTGAGGGTCTTATAAGAATCAATAATATGTATAAAGAAAATATTAAAAATATGTAAATATAATAAATAACAATTATTAAATATTAATAATATAAAATAAAAACATATTTGAAATATTTAATTTTATTAAATAAATATGTAAAAGGTTTAAAAATTGATTATATATAAAATATTTAAAATAATAAAATTTCAAAACTGAAAAAAATATCTATGAAATAATACTAAAATTGAATAAATATAATGAATAATATGTCAAAAAATTTAAAAAATATTATTCATAACAATAATTAAATTAATTCATATAATATAAAATTGAATAAAGGAAATTAATTTAATATTACTATTGTTTATAAATATTGAATTATGTGCTACATTAATTGTATATCAAACATAGAAATGAGACCTATAGTGGATGCCATTGGTTGCCGCTATTGCTCTTTACAGATCACTTTGAAACCACCAATGGTGGTCGGCTTAGGTTCATCGCTTTAGGGAAACAATGACCTCTAAGGGCAGCCTCTGTAAGTGACCTAATGCTCGGCCGAATAGCAATCGCTATTGATTCGAGCTATAGCGATAGACAATGTAGGTCCCAGTAGATAAACAAAAAAATGGCATCTAGAAATATCCAATGGGGGTCACTAGAGCATGGAAAATATGGACCCATTAGAGGCAGCCAATGGTTGTTGGTAACCTAGGTATTTTTTTAAAATATGTACTATAATTCTTCTCAAACATTAAAAAAATAGAAAAATAGCTAATATCATAAAATAAAATAAATTTGAAGCATTAGAAATAATAGGATCCTAAAAAATTAAATAACAGACTTACATCTTCATATCTAGTTATCTAAATATCTCTTAACCATTCGAATGTTCTGATTTAATAAGCCTACAATAAGATACAAAATAAACATCTAAATAACGAAATTGGAAATTGGAAATATTTATATAGTTAGGATATGAATATAACAATCAAATGAGGTCATTAGGTTGTAAGGAAATTTCGGAATTTGGCCAATTGGTCAGTCTTCATTTACCCAATTGGCCATCTGGACAAAATGATAATATTCAAGTAATCCATTTGGTAATTAGGACAATATGATAATATTCCATTAGGACAATTTCATTATAGGTCATTAGGACAATAGGACCACAGGTAATTAGGAAAATATTGCATTTGGACAATTGTGGATTATGTGGTTGGGTCATTCGGTAATTGGGCCACTGGTTCGTTGTCATGTCGTTGGCCCATTGTTCGGTCATTGGGTCTTTGTTAGGTCATTGGGCCGTTTTTAGTGTGTTGTACAACTGATAGGTTGTTGGGCCAGTGTTAGGGAACTAGGATGTTACTGTTCCATTGGGTCGTTGTTCATTTGTTTGGTCGGTGTACGGTCATTAGGATGTTGTTTAGCTAGTGTTGGGTTTTTGGGATGTCGTCAGGACCTTGGGTCATTGGTTCATTCGTTTGTTAGGAGGATAGGGAATTAGGTTGTTATGGAGGTAGGGAGTTAGGGCTGTAACACCCCAGGATTTCATAGTGTGTTATTTCTTAAAAATAATTAAATAACTTGCACTACACGCAACACCGAGTTCAATCACACCATGACGTACAAAAAAAAATCCATTAAAAGAGGTCATTAATAGTATTAACAACATTTTGAACTTTATATAATCCTTATAATTTTAGAATCCCTATCATGAGTTTCTTAGTCATAATGCAAGAACAAATTCATTTTCAGTATTGCACTTTTATCAAATTTAATAGTGAAACCTTTTTAAATGAAATATTTTAAACTATCTGAATAAATTGGGACATCAAAAAAAATTTTAAATTAAACATCCCAAGCTTCCACGGTACGCTTTCCTTTGAATAAAATAGTAGCGTGTGTTGTACGCAACCTTGAGTTTTAACACACGCCACAACCAATCAAACTAGCCGTTATGAATAGTAATACCTAAATTTTGAAATTATATATATTTTTTATTTTAAAATTGACTTCATTTTTGGATTCGGAATATCGAATTTAGCCTAAGATGAAATTTTGGTACTTTTCAGATAACTTTCATATTTTGATGAATAGTGAAAATTACTAAATTTTAATTAAAAACAACTTTTTTAATCAAAATAATTAATAGTGATAAATTATGAATTTTAGTAGTTTTAAAGTATATTTAGAATATATTTTTACCATTTAATATAATTTTGGTCATTGGACATAATTTTACAATTAAACCGAACATAAACAAGTCTCAATCTTTTGATAGTTATTATCTCTTAAAAACACGCTTTTTGTTTTGACAGCGGGAATTAATTTTAAATTAATTTCTGCCACTTCTATGTTTTGAATTTAGAAAAATGGATTCCATATTTGGAATCAGGATGTCCAAATCGTGTAAATAGGTAACTTTTATTTTTAGACATTTTGAATAATTATTGTGGTAAATATTTTATTTACCATGGTTAAGGGTAAATCCGGTAAATAAGGGTTAAAAAATAATATTATAATAATACAAAATTACCCTAAAACGTGTCCTAACCTTATTGGTGGACACATACCCGACCATGATCATCCTTGGGTCAATTTTTGGACCCCTTGGATCCACTTGTATGTGGTAGGGACACTTTATATTAATAAAGTTAAAATAAAAATAAAAATGGCATAAGCTTACATCTTTTAGAAGAACAATTTTTACATAGGGTTATACATGTTGGATTTTCGATTATAAATATTCATTAGAAAGATAAAAAGATTTCCTAAATAATTATATATTATTTATAATTTTCAGACATCAAAAAAGTTAAATTATTAATGACACAATAGTGATGCAATGTTTACCTCATTAATAAATCATTTAAATAAATAAGATTATAATGATTACAATATTATCTAAAACCTGTCCAATTCTTATTGGTTGATGTTATTTAGGATATGAGTCATCTTATCTTCGACCTCAATGATTTTTGGACCATTATAAACCGAATATAATTATATTATAAAGTAATACTTTCACTCTTTCCTAAAGAGCCCCTCCTCTCCCTTATAAATGGAGACCACTTCTACTCATTCCTCACACCTCTCAAGCCACTTGGCTCGTCCAAACTCTTCCCAACTAAGCTCCCCACATCCCTCTCCTCCTCCTTGAAGCTTCCCCTTAGGCAGAAAGCATTTCAAGAAGTCCTTTGGTTCCAACCAAAGTGAGTTACCTAAATTAAAGGTAACGATTTCTCTTAAATTATTTTCATTTATTTTGCTTCTCCAACCCCCAAACTCCTTTTATTTCCTTTATTTTGTAACAACACCAGTATCCGCAATATACTAGGATGTTGTTATAATAAGTATTCAAACTACACATACACACAACTCCATCTAATGGATGATGAACATAATGTTTCTGTGGATGGCAAACTAACGCCTCACGAAACGATGATTGTTCAAATACATCTTACCGCCTCTCATGGTGGCCATTATGATAGCACTGTAATTAAATATGATATTAATGATATATATTTTATATATAAGCTTCTGTAATTCCATTTTATTTCATACCATTATTCGTTTCATGTTGTATATACATACGATAATTTCATTTGAGGAAGTGCGGACTACCGCCCCCTTAAAATGATATGACTCGTTCATACCACACATGGAACGTATAAAGGATGGTGTTAATGAACTTAAGTAACATATATAAAATATTATATTATACTGTAATAGTAATATACCTATGTATCATTTGGATTCAATTCTTTTAAAATAAAAATTAAATGGAAGTTGCGATCGTGCGTACGAACGGACTACCGTCTCCACGAACGCGATGAGATTCATCCTCCATCGTATCCATTCAAGTATAATTATAATTTTATGATTTAAAAATGATGTTTAAGGACTTTATAACATTCTGGATTTGAATAATATACAACCTATCCTTTACAAACATGTCTTACGTAACAAAACATACAAAAGAAAACAAGTAAGTTAACACCCGAAACAACGATAATACTAAGATATTATTATCAAATCAATATTAAAAGATCATATATGATATCATATTAATATATATGATTCTTGTATAATTTAATAACAATTATTTCACCATTATACAGGAGGTTAACCTACCCCAACCAAGGAAAAGTACAAGGTAAGGGATTTTCTTATCTCACTTTCAATTCCGTGAGATTTCCATTGTTCGCCACTAAATTATTGAAAGTGGTGTATTGTGTACTGCCATTTGATATATATTATCATGATTCTATTTATATTAATGTTATTCTATAAATCATTTTGTGGTTATTAACTTTTGGCCATACGAATCAGTTGATTAACGTGGTAAGGAGTTTTCATCTCACTTCTTATTCTCATGAGATTCATGCCATATTGCCACCATTACCTTTTGTGTGGTGTATGTACTGCCCATAATTATATTGTTTGTGTAATACACTATAATTTATGTGTACTTACATATTCATTGTATGATACCTCTTTCATGGGTTGTATGTTTCATAAGATACCAAACTGGTAAGGGTTATTTCACAATCTCTTCATTATCCGAGGTTGTTTATACGTAATAATCTACTGGGATCTCGTTATCATCCACATCCATGTTTCTTCAAAATGTATTTCAAAACATTTTTAATATTTAAAATAATATGGGTTAAAGTCATTTATACCCTTGTTTGACTTTTTATAAGAGGTTTATAAGGGAATCTTTCCGTCGTTTTCCAAACAAGGTGCTTTTTAACCTTTTCGACAGAATTAAGATAAGAATGTTTTTTTAACTTATACGGCGGGTGCGGTTATTTTCCGCCGTTATAAAATCGTCAAAGCTTCCCTTAAAAGCTTATAAGATTATTTTCAAAGAAAATGTTTTATTTTATATGGATCTTAAATGATTTCAAAATAAAAGGAGATATTTCTTTAAAAAGAATTTTGATTTCATCTATGTCAACATCCTTTGATGGGTTTTAAGATTATTTGAAGTTGATTTATTATGATACAAAACTTCTATATTGTTTTGAAGGTTTTGTGATATGTTTGACTGTGGATGTGCTATTTTTATACCATTCATAGTTTATGGTGAAAGTATTGACATTTCGTATGCTAGTTCCAATAAGAATGTTTATGTTATATTTCAATCTTTACTTCATATGAATGTGTTGGACAAGTATGTTCCAGGTTGGGGACTGGTTAAAGTAAGCCCTCCAGGTTGGAGACTGGTAAAAGTAAGCCCTCCAGGTTGGGGACTGGTAAAAGTAAGCCCTCCAGGTTAGGGACTGGTAAAAGTAAGCCCTCTGGGTTGGTGTCCGGTTATTAGAGGCACTCCGGGTTGGTGTCCGGTTATTAGAGGCACTCCGGGTTGGTGTCCGGTTATTAGAGGCACTCCGGGTTGGGTTCCGGTTACAGTTATCCCCAAGGTCTTGGGACGAGGCCTTGAAAAGTAATTAAAGTTTAGCATTATGCATTCCAACATTATGAAAGTGGTTATTGATTTTTCATGTGATTATTTGATTAGTAGAATATCCATGTGAACAAGTAAATGACATTATTTCATTTTACTTTTTCCATACTATGTTGAAGTTCAAGTTTAAAAGGATTTTGTTTTAGTAATTCATTGCCTTAAATGTTTATGCTTATTTTTGAATGTTCCGCTATATTTTTATCTTTACTGGGCATTTGAGCTCACCCCTTTTCTATGTTTTATTTTTCCCAGGATGTGAAGATGTAAGTTATGAATGACCTTCAGGGATATTATGAGGGGATTATAGTGTGGACTGTGGAAACATTATGTTGTTGTAGTAGTTTTTCATTTTATGATATAATGTAAAACTTATGAATATATCTAGTGTTTCCAAGGCTACTAAACCAATCGGTCTTTCGAGA
Source organism: Viscum album (assembly GCA_963277665.1). Lineage (NCBI taxonomy): Eukaryota > Viridiplantae > Streptophyta > Magnoliopsida > Santalales > Viscaceae > Viscum > Viscum album. Next base: position 45,959,564 of record OY728121.1, read on the forward strand.
TTTGATCTTTATTGTGATCATGCCAATGTTATGTAATAATGCACCGACTCTGGGTAACTGGGGTCGAGGCGTTACAGTTGGTATCAGAGGAAGTTTAGTACAAACCATGGAAACTAGATTTAGATAAACTCTGATTAGAGCACGTAGACCTAAGATGAACTTTCAGGATTAGTATAGAAGAACTTCCTAGAATTTTGGTATCATAGAGATTTTGTGAGTTTTCCGAGCAATACATCCCTGTCTGGATACGAGCAGGTAGAGGTGGCTCTGGCACAGATGTACGTAGGGGTAAAACCCGAAAACACCGCTTTGAGCTAGACTCGAACGGGAACTGGTGCACGACAATGGGCCTTGCTGCACTCTTGGTTACGACACTCCCGGGGGATATGCTTAGGATAACTCTCATTTTCTTACAAATCATTATGAAGGGTTTATGAGTATATACTTACTCAAAGAAAACATTTTTATGATTATGGATTATATCCATAAATAGTTCAATTTATGTAAAGTGTTTTATATGTATGGGATTATGTATTTGGATTCATAAGCTGATCTAGTTTATGCCATTGTTTAGAAATGGCGCCCAGTAGAAGGAATGAGAACTCCAGAAATACACATGATCCAAAGAGAAGGAAGGATCATATCTTTCATGGTCTTAAGCTAGAATTGATAAGAGAAATAGTCTCCCATGTATTATAATCATATGAAGAAATAATATCATGTGTTGATAAGATAAGTAAAGGGTTTACTGAGTCCTATGGATTTGAAGGGAAGAAAGAGAAGAAAAGGATGAAAGAGAGAAAAATGGATAAAGGGAAGAGGGAAAAGAAGAATTTTCCCATATGTGGTAACTGTGGGAAGAAACACCCTGGAACTTTCCTGAATGGAATGGGAGTTTGTTATAAGTGTGGAGGAAAAGGGCACAAAGTACGTGACTGCAAGGGTGAGAAAATGGTTTCAAATGTACAATGCTTCATTTGCAAGGACATTGGACACTACTCGAACCTATTCCCCAGTCATCAGACTATGCCGCAAATGATGCTATTGGATAATAATCAAGTTATTATACTACCACAGATGAAGAGGAATGATTAGATTTCTTATGTTGATTATGTCAATTGAGTGTTGTATCAACAATGTACTTGTTATAATAATTATGGAGTATATAAGGATTGTACTGCAGTACTATTTCATTAAGGACTTGAGATTGTGTGGAACAAAGAAAAGTGACTCAATAGCAGGATAAATTTTTGGAAAATATATGGTTGAGAGAAAGATAAACCATAATATGGTTCTGATACCGAGTTAGTGATTTTAGAATAATACATGATTGATTTGGATAAATTATGTTGGATATTCCTGACTACCTTGAAACTGATTAATGATTTGTATATTCCATCATTTTTTTGGGGTTTAAAACATTTTTGGATTGATGAAGTATATCCAGCATTCTATATGGAATAGGGGAGCAAGAATGTAATCAATAAGGAATATGGTAATTCAAGATGTTTCAGTTTACTAAAAGAATACAAGATGAAGGTATTCATATGCTATTACGGGGTAAAAAGGATCTATATTATGTTTACCTTCCTTATAAATGTTGGACTGTGAGTTTGGACAGAAGTATTTTGGATAGTTCTAGTTTGGATTATTTTGGATTACCATAAAAGGACAACCCAGAGGTCGGGCGGCAACCCGTCGCGTCCGGCAAGGCTGCGAGACTTGAACCCGCAACCGAAGGGCGACAAGGGTGTATCACCTACCACTGGCCCACGATATGTCCTGGATTAAATAATGTTGTTTTTTTTAAAGATCTGGTAGATGAATTATAAATTCATTTATTTTGGAACCCTGTACGAATAGTATAAATAAAAAAAATTACATTCTATTATCTTTTAGAGTGAAAGATGAGTTTGTGGTAGAAATTTATTAATGGATAAAACTCTAATTATAAAGTATGTATATCTCCTTATGATCTTAGACAATCTCATAAATATATTCCTCAACATTAATAAAAGGAACTTAGAACAAAAATTTTGTCCTAGATGGTACCTTAAATCATCACTAATTCATGGCTTTGGGATTGTTGGCCTTTTCATAGCCATGTTCTCTACCACTCTCCATCAAATAATTGATGGTCAGATTTCTCTTCCATATCCATATTTTCCTACATGGAAACCTAGTATGTGTTATTTTCGGTAATCTTTATACTTTCCACTCTTTATTTTAAATAGAGGCCTCGTTAATTCATTTTTCGATGTGGGATTTCAACTATGATATTTTGAAACGTCAAAAATGTGTTATCCTAATACCCTATGATTTGTTGAACCGATGGTATTTCAAATCATCATAGATTGATGAATTTAAGGACCTCAATTATACACTTGTTTGTGATTGATGATCTCAATCACTACCTATAAATATTTACGTTTTTCCTCTAATTATATGTATCTAATTGCCACCAATGTTCTCCTAATCGAGATCATAATTTGTTGGTGACTCTTTCATTTCTCTTTTCCTCATATTAAGACTAAATTTTAGTAACCTAATTTCCGATGTGGGTTTTCTCACAAAGATATTTTCTATTTTCAACCTTTTATTTTCGAAGAACAATTTCAAATTGCGAGGACGCAATTTATTGAAGGAGGGGAGAATGTAACACCCCAGGATTTCATAGTGTGTTATTTCTTAAAAATAATTCAATAACTTGCACTACACGCAACACCGAGTTCAATCACACCATGACGTACAAAAAAATCCATTAAAAGAGGTCTTGAATAGTATTAACAACATTTTGAACTTTATATAATCCTTATAATTTTAGAATCCCTATCATGAGTTTCTTAGTCATAATGCAAGAACAGATTCATTTTCAGTATTGCACTTTTATCAACTTTAATAGTGAAACCTTTTTAAATAAAATATTTTAAACTATCTGAATAAATTCGGACATCAAAAAATTTTTTAAATGAAACATCCCAAGCTTCCACGGTACGCTTTCCTTTGAATAAAATAGTAGCGTGTGTTGTACACAACCTTGAGTTTTAACACACGCCACAACCAATCAAACTAGCCGTTATGAATAGTAATACCTAAATTTTGAAATTATATATATTTTTTATTTTAAAATGGACTTCATTTTTGGATTCGGAATATCGAATTTAGCCTAAGGTGAAATTTTGGTACTTTTCGGATAACTTTCATATTTTGATGAATAGTGAAAATTACTAAATTTTAATTAAAAACAGCTTTTTTAATCAAAATAATTAATAGTGATAAATTATGAATTTTAGTAGTTTTAAAGTATATTTAGAATATATTTTTACCATTTAATATAATGTTGGTCATTGTACATAATTTTACAATTAAACCGAACATAAACAAGTGTCAATCTTTTGATAGTTATTATCTCTTAAAAACACGCTTTTTGTTTTGACAGCGGGAATTAATTTTAAATTAATTTCTGCCACTTCTGTGTTTTGAATTTAGAAAAATGGATTCCATATTTGGAATCAAATTTCCAAATTGTGTAAATAGATAACTTTTATTTTTATACATTTTGAATAATTACTGTGGTAAATATTTTATTTACCATGGTTAAGGGTAAATCCGGTAAATAAGGGTTAAAAAATAATATTATAATAATACAAAATTACCCTAAAACGTGTCCTAACCTTATTGGTGGACACATAACCGACCATGAGAATCCTTGGGTCTATTTGGGGACCCCTTGGAGCCACTTGTATGTGGTAGGGACACTTTATATTAATAAAGTTAAAATAAAAATAAAAATGGCATAAACTTAAATCTTTTAGAAGAACAATTTTTACATAGGGTTATACATGTTGGATTTTCGATTATAAATATTCATTAGAAAGATAAAAAGATTTCCTACATAATGACATTTTATTTATAATTTTTAGACATCATATAAGTTAAATTATTAATGACACAATAGTGATGCAATGTTTACCTCATTAATAAATCATTTAAATAAATAAGATTATAATGATTAAAATATTATCTAAAACCTGTCCAATTCTTATTGGTTGATGTTATTTAGAATATGAGTCATCTTATCTTCGACCTCAATGATTTTTGGACCATTATAAACCGAATATAATTATATTATAAAGTAATACTTTCACTCTTTCCTAATGAGCCCCTCCTCTCCCTTATAAAAGGAGACCACTTCTACTCATTCCTCACACCTCTCAAGCCACTTGGCTCGTCCAAACTCTGCCCAAATAAGCTTCCCACATCCCTCTCCTCCTTCTTGAAGCTTCCCCTTAGGCAGAAAGCATTTCAAGAAGTCCTTTGGTTCCAACCAAAGTGAGTTACCTAAATTAAAGGTAACGATTTCTCTTAAATTATTTTCATTTATTTTGCTTCTCCAACCCCCAAACTCTTTTTATTTCCTTTCTTTTTTAACAAAACCAGTATCCTAAATATACTAGGATGTTGTTATAAGAAGTATTCAAACTACACATACACACAACTCCATCTAATGGATGATGAACATAATGTTTCTGTGGATGGAAAACTAACGCCTCACGAAACGATGATTGTTCAAATACATCTTACCGCCTCTCATGGTGGCCATTATGATGGAACTGTAATTAAATATGATATTAATGATATATATTTTATATATAAGCTTCTGTAATTCCATTTTATTTCATACCATTATTCGTTTCATGTTGTATATACATACGATAATTTCATTTGAGGAAGTGCGGACTACCGCCCCCTTAAAATGATATGACTCGTTCATACCACACAGGGAACGTATAAAGGATGGTGTTAATGAACTTTAGTAACATATATAAAATATTATATTATACTGTAATAGTAATATACCTATGTATCATTTGGATTCATTTCTTTTAAAATAAAAATTAAATGGAAGTTGTGTTCGTGCGTACGTACGGACTACCGTCTCCACGAACGCGATGAGATTCATCCTCCATCGTATCCATTCAAGTATAATTATCATTTTATGATTTAAAAATGATTTTTAAGGACTTGATACCATTCTGGATTTCAATAATATACAACCTATCCTTTACAAACATGTCTTACGTAACAAAACATACAAAAGAAAACAAGTAAGTTAACACCCGAAACAACGATAATACTAAGATATTATTATCAAATCAATATTAAAAGATCATATATGATATCATATTAATATATATGATTCTTGTATAATTTAATAACAATTATTTCACCATTATATAGGAGGTTAATCTACCCCAACCAAGGAAAAGTACAAGGTAAGGGATTTTCTTATCTCACTTTCAATTCTGTGAGATTTCCATTGTTCGCCACTAAATTATTGAAAGTGGTGTATTGTGTACTGACATTTGATATATATTATCATGATTCTATTTATATTCATGTTATTCTACAAATCATTTGGTGGTTATTAACTTTTGGCCATATGACTCACTTGATTAACGTGGTAAGGGGTTTTCATCTCACTCTTTATTCTCATGAGATTCATGCCATATTGCCACCATTACCTTTTGTGTGGTGTATGTACTGCCCATAATTATATTCTTTGTGTAATAAACTCTAATTTATGTGTACTTACATATTCATTGTATGATACCTCTTTCATGGGTTGTATGTTTCATAAGTTACCAAACTGGTAAGGGTTACTTCACAATCTCTTCATTATCCGAGGTTGTTTATACGTAATAATCTACTGGGATCTCGTTATCATCCACATCCATGTTTCTTCAAAATGTATTTCAAAACATTTTTAATATTTAAAATAATATGGGTTAAAGTCATTTATACCCTTGTTTGACTTTTTATAAGAGGTTTATAAGGGAATCTTTCCGTCGTTTTCCAAACAAGGTGCTTTTTAACCTTTTCGACAAAATTAAGATAAGAATGTTTTTTTATCTTATACGGCGGGTGCGGTTATTTTCCGCCGTTATAAAATCTTCAAAGCTTCCCTTAAAATCTTATAAGATTATTTTCAAAGAAAATGTTTGATTTTATATGGATCTTAAATGATTTCAAAATAAAAGGATATATTTCTTTAAAAAGAATTTTGATTTCATCTATGTCAACATCCTTTGATGGGTTTTAAGATTATTTGAAGTTGATTTATTATGATACAAAACTTCTATATTGTTTTGAAGGTTTTGTGTTATGTTTGACTGTGGATGTGCTATTTTTATACCATTCATAGTTTATGGTGAAAGTATTGACATTTCGTATGCTAGTTCCAATAAGAATGTTTATGTTATATTTCAATCTTTACTTCATATGAATGTGTTGGACAAGTATGTTCCAGGTTGGGGACTGGTTAAAGTAAGCCCTCCAGGTTGGGGACTGGTAAAAGTAAGCCCTCCAGGTTGGGGACTGGTAAAAGTAAGCCCTCCAGGTTAGGGACTGGTAAAAGTAAGCCCTCCGGGTTGGTGTCCGGTTATTAGAGGCACTCCGGGTTGGTGTCCGGTTATTAGAGGCACTCCGGGTTGGTGTCCGGTTATTAGAGGCACTCCGGGTTCGGTTCCGGTTACAGTTAGCCCCATGGTCTTGGGACGAGGCCTTGAAAAGTAATTAAAGTTTAGCATTATGCATTCCAACATTATGAAAGTGGTTATTGATTTTGCATGTGATTATTTGATTAGTAGAATATCCATGTGAACAAGTAAATGGCATTATTTCATTTTACTTTTGCCATAATATGTTGAAGTTCAAGTTTAAAAGGCTTTTGTTTTAGTAATTCATTGCCTTAAATGTTTATGCTTATTTTTGAATGTTCCGCTATATTGTTATCCTTACTGGGCATTTGAGCTCACCCCTTTTCTATGTTTTATTTTTCCCAGGATGTGAAGATGTAAGTTATGAATGACCTGCAGGGATATTATGAGGGGATTATAGTGTGGACTGTGGAAACATTATGTTGTTGTAGTAGTTTTTCATTTTATGATATAATTTAAAACTTATGAATATATCTAGTGTTTCCAAGGCTACTAAACCAATCGGTCTTTCGAGATTTGATCTTTCTTGTGATCATGCCAATGTTATGTAATAATGCACCGACTCTGGGTAACTGGGGTCGGGGCGTTACAAGGGCATTAGGGCATTAGTGTGTTGCGACGTTAGGGAATTAGTGTGTTTGTTCTTTAGGGAATTTGGCCATTAGGGTGTTAGGTCGTTAGGGATTTTGGACATTTGATCATTTTTTTAATATGGCCAATTGTCCATTTCTCCCTTTAGAAAATTTAGCCAATATTATAATATGTTATTATGATATTTTCTAATTAGGCTAATAATCTACCTTTCCATTAGGCCAATAAGAGATTGCGTAATTTGGACAGCAGTCCCTTTGACAAATTTTCCATTTAGTCATTATGCCATTAGGGTATTGGCGCGTTAGGGCGTTAGGCCAGTTGGTTGTAAGGACAGTAGGGCATTTGGCCATTTGGGTATTTGGATAATTGGCCATGTGTCCATTTATCCAATTGAAAATTTGGCCAATATTGAAATTAGGCCACTAGACTCATTACTCTACTCTAGTAGGGACCAACTATGTTCCCCGTACATGATGAGGTGGTTTGAAAAAATGATTGGAAAAACATTCATCTGCGTTTTCTTGTCATCGAAATGTATAGAGTAATGTTCATTACTGAATTTCCCCACCAACCCACTCTGTTGGACATGCCCCCTACCGAACCTCTATAGCCCCACACTCCCCCCACCGGACAACCCCCCCCCCCCGAAACATTCCCAGGAACCCCCGTACTACCTCTAGTTAGAACATCCCACCCACCACACCCTGATCAGCCGCCCTCCACCCACACTCACCCCGAACATCCCCCACTCAGCCTTAGAACCCCCCCCCCCCCCAACAATAATCTCACGTAGACACCCCTGTCACACGCACAAACACACACAGTCACCCAACCCCCAGATAGCCCCTCTTCCCCTCAACACAATCCAGATATCCCCCACACCCAGAACCCCCCAGATAGGCCCCCACAACACACACCTCGAACCCCCGACCCCCCCCCCACCTGAATAGTTCCCCCACCCCCCATAGAGCACCCCTCTCCCCCCACTCACCCCAGACTGCCCCCCCAAGTCCCCAACCCTATAATCCCCCCCACCCCCCAAATAAATTATCCCTACTAAAAGCCCCCCCCAGACACATAGAAACCCCAGAACACCCTCAAAACTTGACAACATTGTGCAAGCTTCTTACTAATCCTATATACCAATATAATAGGGAAAATAATTCACAAACATGATTGTTTTTCACCCCATAATGTATATGTTTTTTTGTATCTAACAAATAAATTATTGATGTTATCCCTATCTTGATCACACAACATGTAGTACAAGAAATAATTAATGCCAACTCGTTGATGCAGGTTTTCTGTGAGCATCCTATCATGAATGACTCTCAATGAAATTTTAAAACATGAGGGAATATTCCAGAAACTATTTAGAGGTTTTTCCTAGACATTTGATTGCACCTACATAGTTTTTTTAGAGGAAAAATTTTATGATAACCATACACTGGGCTATTTTGCGGTAGTTTTGGGGTAGTGGGATATTCGGGAGTGGGGTAGTCTAGGTTGAGGGGTTGTGCTGTTGGGGGTGGAGGGGATATCTAAAGGGGGGAGGGGAGTGGGGTTGTGGGTGTGCGGGTTGTCCAATTGGATGGGGTGTTCAAGTTGGTGTGGGGATGGTCGTGGGTAGTGGGGTTGGGTCATCTAGGGACTAGGGGTGGGGGTTTCATGGGGGGAGTGGGGTGGGGCTGGCCTCGGGGCTGGGGGAGGGTTCAGGGGTCGGGAGATTTAAGGGGGTGTTGCCTTTCCATGAGGGGGGATGTCCTAGGGGGGTTTGTAATGGTGGTGGGGTCGTTCAAGAAGGGGTGGGGAGTTATGGGGGAGTTAGTAGGGGATGTCCAGTGGGTTGGGGTGGAGGGGTTGTCTAGTGTAGTTTTGGGGGGTGGGATGTCCAAGAGGCGGGGCTGTAAAAGGGATTTATGGAAGTGGTGGGGAGGTGGGGGGAATTCCAAGTGGAGGGGTTGTGGATATGGGGGGTAGGATGTGTAGGTGGGGGTGGGGCTTTCGGATTGAGTAGGGTTGGGCTTGTTAGGGGCTTGGGTGGGGGTGGGGGGGAAATCCAATGGGGGTTTGAGAGTTGGGGGGTGGGTGGGGGATGTCTAGGAGGAGGGGCTGTGCAGATGAGAGTCTGGGAGGATTTCTAAAGGGGTTTTGGGGAGTGGATGGTGGGGGTTGTCCTGGAGGAGGGGTTGTGCAGGTGGGGGGTGGGGCTAATCAGGGGGACTAGGGTGGGGCTGGCCAGGGGTTGGAGGGTAGGGGTTGTCCGTGGGTTTAGAGTTTTGGGGGGTGGGATCTCATTGAGGGTGGTTCTGAAATGGGGGGAGGTGGGGGTGGTGGTTTTCCCAAGTAGAAGGTCTATGCATGTAGGGGTGGGGTTATCTGGGGGGAATGGGGAGGGGTAGACCATGGGCTGGGGCTGGGGGTTGTCCAGGGGGAGTTTTGAGGTGGGATATCATTGTAGGAGGGTTTTCCAAGGGGTGGGGGTTGTCTAGGTTGAGGGGTTATGCAGGTAGGGTTTGGGCTTTCAGAGGGAATGGGGTGAGGCTGTTTAAGGGGTTGGTGTGGGAGGTCTGTCTGGGGGGAGTTTTTGGGGGTCAGTTATCTAGGAGGTGGGAATGTTCCAAGGGGGTGAGGTTCGGAGTGGGATGGTGTGACTAGGTGATGGGGGGATAGGGGTTTGGTGGTCTGGGGGGGAGTTTTGGGGTGTGGTTTGTCCAGTTGGGTGGCTTTCCAGGTGGAGGGGCTATGCAGGTGGGGGTAGGGCTGGCTGGGGGGAGTGGGGTGGGGATTTCTAGGCGACCCTGTGTTTATGGAACTACTAGAGACAATCCCCTCTATAGTTTTCCACCATAATAACCAAAATGGGTCTCATGAGGTTCACCAACCATTATAAATTACTTGAAATAATAAAAACAACACTTATTACCTTAATGAAATTAATTCATCTAGTTACCCTACAAAATAAAATACCCATATAAATACATGAAATCATACAGGATCGAATTCTTCAAACACTTATTATTAACCATCCACCACATGTTCTTGGTATGGAGTTGATTTATATATATAAACACAAATGAGTGTGAAATATGAATCATTCAATCTTAATGTAGAATCATCATCCCATATAAAATTATCAACATGATTAAAAATTAAAAGAAGGATTTAAAGGATGCAATGTGATATAGGGACATATAATTGAATCCATAAGGGCATAAAACATTTCAATACATTGAAAATACCCTCTTTTTAATTTACCCAGAACATGAGTGAAATCACCTTATTTAAAAAATAATTTTACTCAAAGTAATCATCCTTTTAAATTTTATTTAGAAAACAATTTATTAAACCAATGAAATATACTTCATCCAAAAAATTCTTTAGACAAAACCAATTACCAGAATCATGGATCACACATACCCATAGGGGAATCAATCAAAAAGGGTCGATCCAAAAGTTAAAAATAGTGTCCCTGATCTTTATCCTCATTTCATAGAGTCACATACCATAATGGAAATGAATTTAGGAAAGGGTAGATAATGAAAAAGATCAATAAAAACGCATCAACAACACCATATCAATTCAATGGGTCATCCCCTGGAAGAATTTCATATAGTAGATCAATATGGAACAAAAAAACAATACCATAGGATATGAAAAAATATAATGTTCTGTTGTTATGATAAATTCAATAGAAGATACTATATGACCACTCAATCAATGTGGGGGTGGGGTGGGGGGATGTCCGAGATGGGGGGGCTTTCCAAACGGGTGTTTGGAGTGGGGGTTGTCTGGGGCCTGGGGAAGGGGATGGGGGGTTTCCAAGTGAAGAAATTGAATATTAATGATAAAAAATAAAAATTTCTTATGTACTAAATTATTTACGGGTTTTTTACCCAATTTAAAAAAAATCATTAAACTGATGTGCAGGAAAAATGTTATACATTTCATTAAAAACAAAAACTGGCTATTTCTCCTTCGATGGCTACTATAACAATATAAATATCGTCGTCACATTGAACTATAATATGTTAATCTAATGGAACAATATCGGGTTCATCTTGTCCAAAAAAAAACAATCCTTGAGAGGACATTTTCACAACAACATTCCGATTAGGATTTGAAGGAAATGTAAAGAAGAATAATTGTTCAGCTTGTGATTTCAATATAAAGGGTTCCATATCAACTAATTCATTTATTTATAACATATTCATAAAATTAAGAAAAGTTAACGAATATTTATATTCTTTACTTCCACACACATGATCAACCCAATTACACATTAACAATATCTACTTCAACCCATGTTCATATACAACTGCAATGATGTCTGTCATTTGACCACTGTAATAAGCATAATCAACGAATGGGTTCACCTAACTCCCCCATTTTGTGAACCTACATAATTAACATTAATTAAATAAAGATTTCTATTGAATGAAATTAGTATAATACTTCACTCAAATTGAACATCAATTTATACGTACAAAATGCTAGATCCAATCATGAAATGATGCATAATTTGATTATTGAATTTGATACACAGTCGCACAAGACATATATTTTTTAGATCATTAATGTGATTCATTCAAATGATAACATGATGTTTAAATGATCAATTTATGAAAACAAAACATGTAAAAGTTAGACTATAAAATTGATAAGACACTTATAACATTTATTGTGAAACTGATGGAGTATTGAAGAACATATATCGAAGCACATGTATCCACACGATGTTCTCCATATCAATCATGGTTCTTTCTTCAACTAGGACTATCATGAATCTTCGATGTCATGTTAATTTTTGTTTCAACACCCATAAGATATTCTGCAGAAAAAGTGGTACACTCATCCATAAAATAATAATTGTTTATTGATGCCTCCAAACAAGAACTGTTGCGGACAAATCATTTCAATGTATTGAGATACCACTCAATATGATACATCCACGACCTGCATCAACATGTTTGTTTGATTTTCCACTGAAACATAAAACTGTAAACAATAAATTGTCGCCAACATTTTTTTCAATGCGCAATGACATCCATATTCTGCCTTAGCATTTTAGTTTTCCAAAAGGGGGAGATTGTCAAAATACTTTTCTTTTTAAATTTGTTACTATGATGTCTACATGCACCCCGAATATCAAGTAATAAATGGGCCTCCAAATCCTGGAATTCTTATACCATGCAGATGTTTCCTTCCTTAATATGTGATAACATTTCGCCTCATGTCTTTGTCTTTTGTACTGGGCTGAACTATCTAGGACCATCAAATGTAACTCTGATCTTTCTGAAACTGTGCTAAGGGAGGAGAAAACACTGGTGACCCATGTAATCCCATTTTATAGAATTATTAATTCAGTATGATTTTTTTACTTTTATTGCAACAGGGACAAGAAAATTCTACATTTGTACTATATTCTGATAAATTTTTATATGCTAGGAATACATTGATTGTTTTACAATAAAGAATATTTCATTTTGAACATTTCATTTGATTCAATTTCATAATTCATCAAACCATCACCCCAAAAATTCACTCAACTCATCAAAAAATGGTTGAAGATAAACATCAAATATTATCCCCCAGACATCTAGGTCCATAAATATGAGTGGAATGTAATATAAATTATTTCTTCATAAAATGACATATAGGAACATTATTCGCAACCGACAGCATGGGCCATGAGCTACGGGTTTCACTAACTATAGACATGAATTTAAGGAAACCATCTACCAACAACCCCAATCAAACATTACTAACATCTTTAGTAATGTTGGGTTTTCACTTATCAAAATCCGTCCATACACAAGAGACTTCTGGTTTCATATCATTTTCCTAATTTCATTCCACTTCCCTTCCATTAAATTAAAATCCTTAGATGATGTAAAAAAATCTTTTCAAACTCATATTTACATGAATGTAACACGTTTACATTACAGAAATCATTTTCCCTGTTTTTCAATCTGAATTTGATGAATGTGATTTCCCCAGTTCTCTTTCCACCAAGAGATGTCACAGACTGTACGAATATCCAAATGGCATTTTTTTAAAACAACATTTAGTTATTTTCAAATGCATCTATGGTCTCATATGTAAAACATAAGTTCTCTTTTTAACCTACGGTCATGGTAATACGACTCATGAATCTTATATTTTACCGGATGAACCATTATCAATGTCACCAAAAAACATGTCGAAAGCTATGTCTGACCACTGATTCAAAATCATCAAATGCATCAACTATACGATAAACAACCGTTTATTGTAAGTAGTGAATCCATTATAAAATGTCATGTTTTCATCTTCATGTACTTCATAATACCAACTCAAATAACGATCAGCACTAGATCATTGATTTATCTCACTGATCTCAACAATCTAGATGTCATTTCCGTTAGGATCCAACTCACGAACCATTTTAGTATGCATTTCTTGCATTGGATCATCCATCCTCGCATCAACATCCATCTAAAATGCATCTGTATTTTGAAAATGAAAATATTATTCCCCTTGACTAGTATAGCTCTTATGTTTTTTTAATAATCCATTCTAGAATAAGTTTTCCCTCATGGTATCTCATGTGAATTGATACATATTTTCAGATTTTCTACATGGACAACTAATATCGTCATTTTGAAATCCACTAGATAACTCAATAAACTACATAATACCCCTGAAATATTCTCAGTATTTCATGTTGATGATCAATCCAATGATTATTCATAATAATATATGTATATGAAAACATTTACACAATAATTCATATTACATGCATTTTTTATATCAATTTGTTTTAAAATAAATACTCGGAAATTTCTTATAGACCATTAATATAATAAACAATGTATTTATATGTATAATAAATAAAAAAATAGATAATGGAATGGAAGTGAAATCCCATGTCATCTCCACCATTTTGTTATTGTAAATCTAATGATCATATAATATTCCAAAAAAAATATTGTGAAACATTATGGTCTATAATTAACCATAGATTAATCAATTGTCATGAGACGAATATTATAACCAGCATGTTTATGTTGTAAATGAAAAAATTCATCAAATAAAAATCCTGAAATATCAACCTTAGAGACTATATTAAAACATTCCATTAAATCAACAAATATAAGTTTTGACAAAAGTGCAAAATATAAAATTATGATGAACAATCTTCTCCAACATAGAGAAATTGTATCTTTGTACAAATAATTTATCAATACCTTCTTGGATTCACAATGCCATTGTTCCATTATAGGCTGTAAATATTAACCATCAATGACAGAAATAAATCTATGATTTATTGAAAACAAACTAATCTATATTAAGGATAACATCAAATATATACTATTCAATAAATAAAGAAAATACATAGCTTATTTAGATATGTTGTTATTAAATAATATGTTTGACCATGAATATTATTCCCCATGTTGGACTAGAGGGTCCATGATAGTGTTCTAGATGTCCTCAAGCAGGTATCCTTTCATGCAAGATGTTTTTTACTTGCAGTACGGGTCTAAATTTCATAATTGCATAAAATATACCCTTGTTATCAATAAATAAAAGCATACAAAATAACATAATATATTCAATACACAATTAAAAATCATAATCCATGGTAGGTATCTAAATTCATATAGTAAAAAACATAATAACCCAAAATTGTTACGTCAATAATAGTTTGGGAAATAACAAGAATATGAAAAAATATTGAATCAAAACTCTAAATTCCATCCCAATTCAACCTCTAAACATTATTGTTTGTATCCTAGCCTCCATTATCATCGTCATTCCATTGTATTCCAGATTATGAAGTCTTCACATGCATCAAGATGCCCATGCATTGTGGGAATAAGAAAGTAGTAGGAAACAACCAATTCATTCTAAACACATGTGCAATGGTATAAGTGTTTATGTGGTCATAATAAATAAATGTGAATGAAATAAAACAAACAAAAAAATTTTAGTGGTATTTCTCTAATGTAACATTGGCTCCATGATGGAAATGTAGTTATCACAAAATTCAAGAACGTAGTAAACCTCAATGTCACATAAGGTATTCTAAAACATAAAATAGAATGATTACCATTTCCAACCATATATGTTCATAGATCCCCACCTATCTCTTAGTAAATACATAAGTTGAACACAATTGTACACTCTAATGGGTCTTCGTATTCCAAAACTACCTCTAATGTCTTGTCCTTGAATACCATCATTCCCCAATGTCACCTCAAGGATCAGATCACATTTGTCCCCATGACCCTGTGTGAGGATAAAAAAATAAAAAATTCCCCATCAACTATCTCAAACCAATAATCATTGAACATACATCATCTTATCATTCTCCCCTTAAGGGATATTATGTGATGATGAGTACACCAAAAACATTGGTACCATGCATAAAACAACACAATATAAAATATAAAAAGTATGTCACATTAAAAAATAGAATATCATATAAAGTAACATCATATAATATTTATAATGACATATATTATTGAAACACAAGTGATAAAGCTCAAACATTGGTCTCATGGGCTATATAAGCACACACATGTGGTCGAACCTCAAACAATTTCTAAAGTGAGACACAGACATAGAGACTTGTCATAAACTCAATAATGGTATAAATAATATATCAACAAATATTATTATCAATAAAATCAACATATATATGGACTATACATTGTACGTGTCTTCCAACCTCATGTAAAGCTTGAAGTCTTCTCAAACACACACACTTTCAACACATATTGATTCATAATTGTTCGTGCACACAAACCCGTATACATATTAAATTCCATTTCAACATTTTTAACTCACACATAATATTCATATAATCTTCATGTATGACAATTTTCTGCTATAAATTTCCCAAAGCTAAAAACATAAAATGGAAATTAGGGAATACATGACAGCGAGACAATTCCAATCCAAGGGGAGCTGAATGTGGTTGTGTGAGGGAGAGGAGTGGTAGCGGAGGGGAGCTGGAGTCAGAGGGCTGTTCTGCGAGTGAGGGGAGGAGAGCCGATTGATTCATGGAGCAGGAGGAGGAGTCGGTGAGGTGGTGATGGGGCACAGAGGGATGGGACATGTGGTGCGATGATGGAAGGGATAGGTTACAGAATCGGCGGGGGCCGGAGGCGGAGGTGGTGTGGCGTCTCTAGTTCAGCGCATGGGGAGAGGCAGTGTAACGCCCCGACCCCAGCTGCCCAGAGTCGGTGCATTACTTCGTAACATTGGCATGATCACAAGAAAGATCAAATCCCGAAAGACCGATTGGTTTAGTAGCCTTGGAAACACTAGATATAATCATAAAGTTTTACATTACATTTCAAAGTGAAAAAACTACTACAACAACAAAGCCTTCATATCCACACTATTAACCCCTCATAATATCCCTGCAAGTCATTCATAATTTACTTCTTCACTACCTGGGAAAAATAAAACATAGAAAAGGGGTGAGCTCAAATGCCCAGTAAGGATAACAATATAGCGGAACATTCATAATAAGCATAAACATTTAAGGCAATGAATTACTAAAACAAAAGCCTTTTAAAATTGAACTTCAACATAGTATGGCAAAAATAAAAATGAAATAATGCCATTTACTTATTCACATGGATATTCTACTAATCGAATAATCACATGCAATATCAATAACCACTTTCATAATGTTGGAATGCATAATGCCAGACTATCATAACCACATAGCCAAGGCCTCGTGCCAAGACTACAAATAAGATTTTGTCAAGGCCTTGTGCCAAGACACTAGTTTGTCTCATGAGACCTACCGATGCATCGAGGAGCTATAGCGGGCTCCACCCGTCACTTATTAAGTCCAATGCATTCCCATATGAAAAGGTTTAAACATAACATAAACATTCGTATTAAAACTAGCATACGAAATGTCAATAATTTCACCATAAACTATGAATGGTATAAAAATAGCACATCCACAGTCAAACATATCACAAAACTTTAAATACAATATAGAAGTTTTGTATCATAATAAATCAACTTCAAATAAGCGTAAAATCCGTCGAAGGATGGTGACATAGATGAAATCAAAACATTTTTTAGAGAAATATCTCTTTCTATTTTTGAAATCATTTAAGAGCCATATAAAATAAAACATTTTCATTGAAAATATTCTTATAAGCTTGTATGGAAAGCTTAGACGATATTATAACGGCGGAAAATAACCGCACCCGCCGTATAAGTTAAAAAAAACATTCTTACCTCAATTCTGTCGAAAAGGTTAAAAAGGACCTTGTTTTGAAAACGACGGAAAGATTCCTTTATAAACCTCTTATAAAAAGTCAAACAAGGGTATAAATGACTTTAACCCATATTCTTGTAAATAGTAAAAATGTTTTGAAATACATTTTGAAGAAACATGGATGTGGATGATAACGAGATCCCAGTAGATTATTACGTATAAACAACCTCGGATAAAGAAGAGATTGTGAAATAACCCTTACCTTGTACTTTTCCTTGGTTGGGGTAGGTTAACCTCCTGTATAATGGTGAAATAATTGTTATTAAATTATACAAGAATCATATATATTAATATGATATCATATATGATCTTTTAACATTGATTTATTAATAATATCTTAGAATTATCATCGTTTCGGGTGTTAACTTACTCATTTTCTTTTATATGGTTTGTTACATAAGCCATGTTTGTTGTATCTTATTCATATCCAGAATGATATCAAGTCCTTAAACATCATTTTTAAATCATAAAATGATAATTATACTTGAATGGATACGATGGAGAATGAATCTCATCGCGTTCGTGGAGACGGTAGTCCGTACATACGCACGAGCGACAATATCATTCTTTTGATATTAAAATAATATATAAATGAATGGTATATCATATATACAGAATCATTAACATGTTATATTTATTATTTACATGAGTTACACATCATTATTATACCCATCCAAATAATATTATATTGAATAACAATTACACCACGACGTGGAGACGGTAAGCCGTACGTACGCACGTATGGTGATATGTTATTCAAAGGGTGGATAGAATACTGAATATGGTTGTAACATACTTATAATAACATCACAGTATATGTGAGATACTGGAGTTATTATTTTAGAATGGTAAGAACAAAGGAAGAAGAAGTGGAAGAAGAAATGAACTTAGAAAAGGGTGGTGAAATCATTACCTCTTCTTCGGGTTCTTCCTTTTGATTTGATCAAAAGGGCTCCTTAGGTTGGCTTTCTGATCAAACTAAGGCCTCTAGGTTGTAGTGAGGGATGTTGGGAGAGTATTTGGGCAGAGTTTGGCCGAACCAAAAGGCTTTGAAGGTGTGAAGAAATGAGAAGGAGGAGTGCCTTTTTATAAGAGGGGTGAGGGGCACCTTTGGAAAAGCTAGAAATATTAATTTATAATAAATTCATATTCGGTTTCCAATGGCTCCAAAATTGACTATTCAAAGGTTAAGGTGGGGATAGGTCGAAAACAACTCAACCAATAGAATTTAGACAGGTTTGGGTACTTATATTTACCTTATCTTTAAGTATTAACTCTAAGTTAATTAGTTTCACTTTTCAATGTCTCTTTGTATTTTTATATTATATGGTTAATAGACTTACCATATACATACAAGCGACCCCCAAGTGGTCCATTAATGATTAACCTATCATATTATAAGTCTCTTGGCCGAACCTTAGATTTTTAGGAATTTAATATCAATTAATAATATAATATTTGTTTTAAGAACCCTTTTATGTCAATTTTGACACTATTCAATAGTTGATTTTTGTGAAACTCATAACAGATTGATTACTTCGAACAAAGTCAATTACATCAATCCTAATATATCATATTATCCTAGAAAATTAGTGTAATTCATTAAAAGTTTCATATTATATTTATTTGGGTATTTATAATATCAATTATGTTAATTTTTTACTATTTTAGTAATTACTGCATCATCATTGTGTCATAAATAAAATAAATTATTTAATGTCTAAAAATTATAAATAAAACCTAATTATGTTGGAAATCTTTTTAGCTTTCTAATGAATATTTATAATCTAAAATCCAACATGTATAACCCTGTGTAAAAATTGTTCTTTTAAAAGATGTAAGCTTATGCCATTTTTATTTTTATTTTAACTTTATTAATATAATGTGTCCCTACCACATACAAGTGGCTCCAAGGGGTCCCCAAATTGACCCAAGGATGCCCATGGTCGGGTATGTGTCCACCAATAAGGTTAGGACACGTTCTAGGGTAATTTTGTATTATTATAATATTATTTTTTAACCCTTATTTACCGGATTTACCCTTTAACCATGGTAAATAAAATATTTACCGCAGTAATTATTCAAAATGTGTAAAAATAAAAGTTACCTATTTACATAATTTGGACATCCTGATTTCAAATATGGAATCCATTTTCCTAAATTCAAAACACAGAAGTGGCAGAAATTAATTTAAAATTAATTCCCGCTGTCAAAACAAAAAACGTGTTTTTAAGAGATAATAACTATCAAAAGATTGACACTTGTTTATGTTCGGTTTAATTGTAAAATTATGTCCAATGACCAACATTATATTAAATGGTAAAAATATATTCTAAATATACTTTAAAACTACTAAAATTCATAATTTATCACTATTAATTATTTTGATTAAAAAAGTTGTTTTTAATTAAAATTTAGTAATTTTCACTATTCATCAAAATATGAAAGTTATCCGAAATGTACCAAAATTTCACCCTAGGCTAATTTCGATATTCCGAATCCAAAAATGAAGTCCATTTTAAAATATAAAATATATATGATTTCAAAAATTAGGTATTACTATTCACAACGGCTAGTTTAATTAGTTGTGGTGTGTGTTAGAACTCGAGGTTGCGTGCAACACACGCTATCGCATTATTCGAAGGGAAACGTACCGTGGAAGCTTGGGATGTTTCATTTTAAATTTTTTGATGTCTCCATTTAGTCAAAAAGTTTAAAATATTGTATTTAAAAAGGTTTCACTATCAAAAGTTGATAAAAGTGCAATACTGAAAATGAATCTGTTCTTGCATTATGACTAAGAAACTCATAATATGGATTCTAAAATTATAAGGATAATATAAAGTTTAAAATTTAGTTAATATTATTCATGAACTCTTTTAATGTCTTTTTTTTTGGTAATTCATGGTGCAATTGAACTCAGTGTTGCGTGTAGTGCAAGTTATTGAATTATTTTGAAGAAATAACACACTATGAAATCTTGGGGTGTTACATTCTCCCCTCCTTCAATAAATTGCGTCCTCGCAATTTGAAATTGTTCTTCGAAAATAAATGGGTGAAAATAGAAAATATCTTTGTGGGAAAACGCACATCGGAAATTAGGTTACTAAAATTTAGTCTTAATATGAGGAAAAGAGAAATGAAAGAGTCACCACCAAATTATGATCTCGATTAGGAGAACATTGGTGGCAATTAGAGACATATAATTGGAGGGAAAACGTAAATATTTATAGGTAGTGATTGAGATCATCAATCACAAACAAGTGTATAATTTAGGTCCTTAAATTCATCAATCTATGATGATTTGAAATACCATCGGTTCAACAAAACATAGGGTATTAGGATAACACATTTTTGACGTTTCAAAATATCATAGTTGAAATCCCACATCGAAAAATGAATTAACGAGGCCTCTATTTAAAATAAAGAGTGGAAAGTATGAAGATTACCGAAAATAACACATACTAGGGTTCCATGTAGGAAAATATGGATATGGAAGAGAAATCTAACCATCAATTATCTGATGGAGAGTGGTAGAGAACATGGCTATGAAAAGGCCAAAAATCCCAAAGCCATGAATTAGTGATGATTTAAGGTACCATCTAGGACAACATTTTTGTTCTAAGTTCCTTTTATTAATGTTGAGGAATATATTTATGATATTGGCTAAGATCATAAGGAGATATACTTACTTTATAATTAGAGTTTTATCCATTAATAAATTTCTACCACAAACTCATCTTTCACTCTAAAAGATAATAGAATGTTATTCGTACAGGGTTCCAAAATAAATGAATTTATAATTCATCTACCAGATCTTTTAAAAAAAACAACATTATTTAATCCAGAACATCTCGTGGGCCAGTGGTAGGTGATACACCCTTGTCGCCCTTCGGTTGCGGGTTCAAGTCTCGCAGCCTTGCCGGATGCGACGGGTTGCCGCCCGACCTCCGGGTTGTCCTTTTATGGCAATCCAAAATAATCCAAACTAGAACTATCCAAAATACTTCTGTCCAAACTCACATTCCAACATTTATAAGGAAGGTAAGAATAATTTAGATCATTTTTACCCCATAATAGCATATGAATACCTTCATCTTGTATTCTTTTAATACACTGAAACATCCTGAATTACCATATTCCTTATTGATTACATTCATGCTCCCCTATTCCATATAGAATGCTGGATATACTTCATCAATCCAAAAATGTTTTAAACCCCAAAAAAATGATGGAATATACAAATCATTAATCAGTTCCAAGGTAGTCAAGAATATCCAATACAATTTATCCAAAACAATCACTTATTATTCCAAAATCACTACCTCAGTATCAGAACTATATTATGATTTATCATTCTCTCAACCATATATTTTCCAAAAATTTATCCTGCTATTGAGTCACTTTTCTTTGTTCCACACAATCTCAAGTCCTTAATGAAATAGTACTGCAGTACAATCCTTATATACTCCATGATTATTGTAATAAGTACATTGTTGATACAACACTCAATTGACATAATCAACATAAGAACTCTAATCATTCCTCTTCATCTGTGGTAGTATCATAACTTGATTATTATCCAATAGCATCATTTGCGGCATAGTCTGATGACTGGGGCATAGGTTCGCGTAGTGTCCAAACTCCTTGCAAATGAAACATTGTACATTTGAAACCATTTTCTCACCCTTGCAGTCACGTACTTTGTGCCCTTTTCCTCCACACTTATAACAAACTCCCATTCCTTTCAGGCATGTTCCAGGGTGTTTCTTCCCACAGTTACCACATATGGGAAAATTCTTCTTTTCCCTCTTCCCTTCATCCAATTTTCTCTCTTCCATCCTTTTCTTCTCTTGCTTCCCTTCAAAGCCATAGGACTCAGTAAACTCTTTACTTATCTTATCAACACATGATATTATTTCTTCATATGATGATAATACATGGGAGACTATTTCTCTTATCAATTCTAGCTTAAGACCATGAAAGATATGATCCTTCCTTCTCTTTGGATCATGTGCATTTCTGGAGTTCTCATTCCTTCTACTGGGCGCCATTTCTAAACAATGGCATAAACTAGATCAGTTTATGAATCAAAATACATAATCCCATACTTATAAAACACTTAACATAAATTGGACTATTTATGGATATAATCCATAATCATAAAAATATTTTCTTTGAGGAAGTATATACTCATAAACCCTTCATAATGATTTGTAAAGAAAATGAGAGTTATCCTAAGCATATCCCCCGGGAGTGTCGTAACCAAGAGTGCAGCAAGGACCGTTGTCGTGCACCAGTTCCCGTTCGAGTCTAGCTCAAAGCGGTGTTTTCGGGTTTTACCCCTAGGTACATTTGTGCCAGAGCCGCCTCTACCTGCTCGTATCCAGACAGGGATGTATTGCTCGAAAAACTCACAAAGTCTCTACAATACCAAAATTCTAGGAAGTTCTTCTATACTAATCCTCAAAGTTCATCTTAGGTCTACGTGCTCTAATCAGAGTTTATCTAAATCTAGCTTCCAAGTTTTGTACTAAACTTCCTCTGATACCAACTGTAACGCCCCGACCCCATCTGCCCAGAGTCGGTGCATTACTTCGTAACATTGGCATGATCACAAGAAAGATCAAATCCCGAAAGACCGATTGGTTTAGTAGCCTTGGAAACACTAGATATAATCATAAAGTTTTACATTACATTTCAAAGTGAAAAAACTACTACAACAACAAAGCCTTCATATCCACACTATTAACCCCTCATAATATCCCTGCAAGTCATTCATAATTTACTTCTTCACTACCTGGGAAAAATAAAACATAGAAAAGGGGTGAGCTCAAATGCCCAGTAAGGATAACAATATAGCGGAACATTCATAATAAGCATAAACATTTAAGGCAATGAATTACTAAAACAAAATCCTTTTAAAATTGAACTTCAACATAGTATGGCAAAAATAAAAATGAAATAATGCCATTTACTTATTCACATGGATATTCTACTAATCGAATAATCACATGCAATATCAATAACCACTTTCATAATGTTGGAATGCATAATGCCAGACTATCATAACCACATAGCCAAGGCCTCGTGCCAAGACTACAAATAAGATTTTGTCAAGGCCTTGTGCCAAGACACTAGTTTGTCTCATGAGACCTACCGATGCATCGAGGAGCTATAGCGGGCTCCACCCGTCACTTATTAAGTCCAATGCATTCCCATATGAAAAGGTTTAAACATAACATAAACATTCGTATTAAAACTAGCATACGAAATGTCAATAATTTCACCATAAACTATGAATGGTATAAAAATAGCACATCCACAGTCAAACATATCACAAAACTTTAAATACAATATAGAAGTTTTGTATCATAATAAATCAACTTCAAATAAGCGTAAAATCCGTCGAAGGATGTTGACATAGATGAAATCAAAACATTTTTTAGAGAAATATCTCTTTCTATTTTTGAAATCATTTAAGAGCCATATAAAATAAAACATTTTCATTGAAAATATTCTTATAAGCTTGTATGGAAAGCTTCGACGATATTATAACGGCGGAAAATAACCGCACCCGCCGTATAAGTTAAAAAAACATTCTTACCTCAATTCTGTCGAAAAGGTTAAAAAGGACCTAGTTTTCAAAACGACGGAAAGATTCCTTTATAAACCTCTTATAAAAAGTCAAACAAGTGTATAAATGACTTTAACCCATATTCTTGTAAATAGTAAAAATGTTTTGAAATACATTTTGAAGAAACATGGATGTGGATGATAACGAGATCCCAGTAGATTATTACGTATAAACAACCTCGGATAAAGAAGAGATTGTGAAATAACCCTTACCTTGTACTTTTCCTTGGTTGGGGTAGGTTAACCTCCTGTATAATGGTGAAATAATTGTTATTAAATTATACAAGAATCATATATATTAATATGATATCATATATGATCTTTTAACATTGATTTATTAATAATATCTTAGAATTATCATCGTTTCGGGTGTTAACTTACTCATTTTCTTTTATATGTTTTGTTACATAAGCCATGTTTGTTGTATCTTATTCATATCCAGAATGATATCAAGTCATTAAACATCATTTTTAAATCATAAAATGATAATTATACTTGAATGGATACGATGGAGAATGAATCTCATCGCGTTCGTGGAGAAGGTAGTCCGTACGTACGCACGAGCGACAATATCATTCTTTTGATATTAAAATAATATATAAATGAATGGTATATCATATATACAGAATCATTAACATGTTATATTTATTATTTACATGAGTTACACATCATTATTATACCCATCCAAATAATATTATATTGAATAACAATTACACCACGACGTGGAGACGGTAAGCCGTACGTACGCACGTATGGTGATATGTTATTCAAAGGGTGGATAGAATACTGAATATGGTTGTAACATACTTATAATAACATCACAGTATATGTGAGATACTGGAGTTATTATTTTAGAATGGTAAGAAAAAAGGAAGAAGAAGTGGAAGAAGAAATGAACTTAGAAAAGGGTGGTGAAATCATTACCTCTTCTTCGGGTTCTTCCTTTTGATTTGATCAAAAGGGCTCCTTAGGTTGGCTTTCTGATCAAACTAAGGCCTCTAGGTTGTAGTGAGGGATGTTGGGAGAGTATTTGGGCAGAGTTTGGCCGAACCAAAAGGCTTTGAAGGTGTGAAGAAATGAGAAGGAGGAGTGCCTTTTTATAAGAGGGGTGAGGGGCACCTTTGGAAAAGCTAGAAATATTAATTTATAATAAATTCATATTCGGTTTCCAATGGCTCCAAAATTGACTATTCAAAGGTTAAGGTGGGGATAGGTCGAAAACAACTCAACCAATAGAATTTAGACAGGTTTGGGTACTTATATTAACCTTATCTTTAAGTATTAACTCTAAATTAATTAGTTTCACTTTTACAATGTCTCTTTGTATTTTTATATTATATGGTTAATAGACTTACCATATACATACAAGCGACCCCCAAGTGGTCCATTAATGATTAACCTATCATAATATATGTCTCTTGGCCGAACCTTAGATTTTTAGGAATTTAATATCAATTAATAATATAATATTTGTTTTAAGAACTCTTTTATGTCAATTTTGACACTATTCAATAGTTGATTTTTGTGAAACTCATAACAGATTGATTACTTCGAACAAAGTCAATTACATCAATCCTAATATATCATATTATCCTAGAAAATTAGTGTAATTCATTAAAAGTTTCATATTATATTTATTTGGGTATTTATATTATCAATTATGTTAATTTTTTACTATTTTAGTAATTACTACATCATCATTGTGTCATAAATAAAATAAATTATTTAATGTCTAAATATTATAAATAAAACCTCATTATGTAGGAAATCTTTTTAGATTTCTAATGAATATTTATAATCGAAAATCCAACATGTATAACCCTATGTAAAAATTGTTTTTCTAAAAGATGTAAGCTTATGACATTTTTATTTTTATTTTAACTTTATTAATATAATGTGTCCCTACCACATACAAGTGGCTCCAAGGGGTCCCCAAATTGACCCAAGGATGACCATGGTCGGGTATGTGTCCACCAATAAGGTTAGGACACGTTCTAGGGTAATTTTGTATTATTATAATATTATTTTTTAACCCTTATTTACCGGATTTACCCTTTAACCATGGTAAATAAAATATTTACCGCAGTAATTATTCAAAATGTGTAAAAATAAAAGTTACCTATTTACATAATTTGGACATCCTGATTCCAAATATGGAATCCATTTTCCTAAATTCAAAACACAGAAGTGGCAGAAATTAATTTAAAATTAATTCCCGCTGTCAAAACAAAAAGCGTGTTTTTAAGAGATAATAACTATCAAAAGATTGACACTTGTTTATGTTCGGTTTAATTGTAAAATTATGTCCAATGACCAACATTATATTAAATGGTAAAAATATATTCTAAATATACTTTAAAACTACTAAAATTCATAATTTATCACTATTAATTATTTTGATTAAAAAAGTTGTTTTTAATTAAAATTTAGTAATTTTCACTATTCATCAAAATATGAAAGTTATCCGAAATGTACCAAACTTTCACCCTAGGCTAATTTCGATATTCCGAATCCAAAAATGAAGTCCATTTTAAAATATAAAATATATATGATTTCAAAAATTAGGTATTACTATTCACAACGGCTAGTTTAATTAGTTGTGGTGTGTGTTAGAACTCGAGGTTGCGTGCAACACACGCTATCGCATTATTCGAAGGGAAACGTACCGTGGAAGCTTGTGATGTTTCATTTTAAATTTTTTGATGTCTCCATTTAGTCAAAAAGTTTAAAATATTGTATTTAAAAAGGTTTCACTATCAAAAGTTGATAAAAGCGCAATACTGAAAATGAATCTGTTCTTGCATTATGACTAAGAAACTCATAATATGGATTCTAAAATTATAAGGATAATATAAAGTTTAAAATTTAGTTAATATTATTCATGAACTCTTTTAATGGCTTTTTTTTTGGTAATTCATGGTGCAATTGAACTCAGTGTTGCGTGTAGTGCAAGTTATTGAATTATTTTGAAGAAATAACACACTATGAAATCTTGGGGTGTTACAGGCAGTGCAGGGGAGCCGAAGGTGGAGGCAGTGTTTCCAGGGAGGGGACGGGCAGCTGTGGGGGGGGGGGGGGAGGTTGTAGGTTTCGTGATCATGGTGAGGGGAAAGGGGCGCCAATGTATTTTTTGCAGAAGGCTTGAGACCGTCATTCGTGGGTGCATTAGGGTACCAATTGTCTCCAGTAATAGTAGTCGCCCATGCAAGGGGCCACCAAAACACCATTTTCGAGTAATGTATAGAAATTTTTTTTGTTCTTAACCTTTATAATTTTTTATAACTATTAAAATTTCCTTATTTAGTTAAATATTTACATATTTAATTATCATTATATAGATTTCCTAATTGAATATATTACAAATATATTAAACAATTATATAATATAAATGATTACATTATTTAAAATTACACAAATAGAGATATATTAAAAGCTGATAAATAATATTAAATAAATAAGAAAAAATACATGTACAAATATACATACACAATATACACATACACGTATAAAAAAACGTACACATACACATACACAAACCCATAGGCATAGGTGTAGAGACCCGAAGGTTATCGTACATTGACATTACATTACTTTTGCGGAATACTTAGTACATTACAAAAACACACACACAAGGATCGTAATAGTTTAGTTTCTTTGGAAACTCGGAACGTAATCTTCTAATCGTGGTGAAAGATCTTCAATATCTCCTATAAAGATCTTCCTTTTTTTATACCTAAAACCTTTCTTTATATCCTGGGGAAAAGAAAACATAAAAGGGTGAGCTCAAATGCTCAGCAAGGGCAAATAAAGGAAATAAAAATCATATCATATCTTTATGAAAATCAAAACCTGCAAAAGAGATCATAATATCTTAACATGGAATAAATCATAGAAGTGAAAATGAGATCCCCATAATCATAACATAAAACTTGAAACTTTGTGGCATGCACACATAATCATAGAAAATCATTTCTTGTTAGTCATTAATCATTTCCAAGACTATCTTAGTGGACAAAGTCCCTTTCTGAACCGAGTTCACTCCTCGTTTCAGTCCTGTATCACTGAACCGAAATAACCTTCCGTTCCAGCCATGTCTATCTCATGAGATATAAAATCATTACCCAATGCATTGGAGGGAGATATAGGTCCCACCCATCTTATAATGAATCCTTTCTTATGTGTGCCACATAATCATAAAACATACATCATCGCATAACACATGTAACAAAAATGGGATTCTTGAAACATCATGGCATCATAAATCAATTCATATAAGATAAAGAAATTCATAAACATAATTCCATCACAACATAGTCAAATAAATGTAAAAATATGGATAGAAACAGAACCCTTTATTATCTTAGATGAAAAATAATTTTGATAAAACACTTGAATTGAATTCTTGAGGAAAATATCCTTTCTTCTTCTAAATCAATCTCTTTTCACAAAATGTCATGAATCTTTAAAAGAAAAGTATTTTCTTGAAAATAGTCATAAAATATTTTAGAGGAAGCTTCATGAAAATAAGGCTTTATAAAACAGTAGAAATCCGTTCGTTCCGTATAAGTTAAGAAAAAAAACATTCTTCGTACTTTTGAAGGAAAAGTCAAAAAGTACCTCGTACGAAAAACGGCAAAAGATTCCTTGCATACGTATTAATAAAAACTCACCGAAGGGTAAAAATGGATTTAAAAAATTTTAGGTGGATGGAAATAATATTACATATTGATGAAACATGGATGTGGATGATAAAATACACCCCAGTGAATACTTACCAATAAACAATCTCGGATAAAAATGAGATTGTGATATTTCCCTTACCTTAGGTCCGACTTGCTTTGTAAGTGTCCGAACCTCCTGTATAATGATTTAAATCATGTTATTGACTTATTAAAGAATCAAATTCATTGTTATGATATCATATATGGTTCACTTATGACATTATATTACCCGTTCTTTTGTAAATTCCATGTTAAAGAAGCGTTTTGGGTAAAATCGTTTCATTTATCGTAGGTGTTTTGACTTGTTATTCTTGACATCATCATTACTTATATCATGATTTACTTACTTAAAGAATATAAAATATGATTTATATATCATATATATTCAGTATATATATATATATAATAGGTAGATAAATAAAATGAAAACCACCGTTCATGGAGACGGTAGTCCGTACGTACGCATGAACGCTGTTTTCCTTTCCTTATTGTCTTGAAATGGAAGTAAGTAGATGACATACATATGTATATATATACATAAATCCAGTAGCTTTATAATGTCATATATTTCATTATTATTTCTTATATATACTTTATAATCATTCTTAAATGGTTAACATGGAGAATGAATCTCATCGCGTCGTGGAGACGGTATTCCGTACGTACGCACGAGCGATGATATCATTTCTATAAATATTGAATTGAATTGGAGTGGATTATACAATATATCAGAATCAATATTATGTTGTAATAACTTTGTATATTTATTCTTTACACCATTATACCCATCCATGTAAGGTGGTGGTGGAAAATAGATTACACCACGGCGTGGAGACGGTATTCCGTACGTACGCACGCGCGGTGATTTCTTTTTCCGTAGGATGGATAGATGGTGAAATATGGTTGTTTCATACTTATAATAACATATCAGTATATGAGTGATACTGATGTTATTACTTCATAATGAAAAAACCTAAGAAGAAGAAGTGGAAGAAGAAATAAAGATGAAAGAATTGGTAACGGTAATTACCTCTTCTTTGAAGCGCCTTTTGGAGACCTCCTCTTAGGGAACTAAAATTGGTCTTTGAGGAAGACCAGAACCTCTAGGATGTTGCTAGGGAAGTGGAGAAGATATTTTGTCAGGGGTTGGCCGAGCTTTAGTGCTCATAGTGGTGTGAGGAGGAGGGGGAGGAGGTGTCCTTTTATAAGGGAGGAGAGGGGCACCTTAGGAATATCTCAAAATATTATTTTATTTTAAAGTCAAAATCGGTTTATAATGGTTCCAAAGGGTCTTATTTCGAAGATAAAGTGGGGATGGGTCGAAATCCTATCAACCAATAAGATTTAGACAAGTTTAGGGAATTATTTTAACCTTATCAACTAAATTTAACTATAAGTTAAATAATTTAACTTTTACCGTGTCTTTTTCTTTTATTATACTATATGGTTAATACACTTACTATAACATGCCAAACGAACCCCAAATTGTTTACTATTAATATATATATCCTTATCTAAGTCATTTTGCCGATCCTTAGATTTTTAGGAATAAAATAACAATTAATAATATAATATTTGATTTAAAAACTATTTTGTGTCAATTTTGACACTATTTGATATATGATTTTTTTGAAAGTCATAACAGAATTATATGTTCGAACCAAGTTGATTAAATCAACACTAATATATCATATTAACCTATAAAATTAGTTGAATTCATAAAAAGTCTCAAATTATATTTATTTTGGTGTTTATAACATCAATTCTGTCAATATTTCATTAATAAGATAATTACTGCATCACCATTGTGTCATAAATAAATTAAATTATTTGATGTCTAAAAATTACAAATAAACTACCATCATGTAGTAAATCTTTTTAGCTTTCTAATGTATATTTACAATCTAATTTATCTTATGTATAACCCCATATAAAAAATGATTTACTTATTAAACATTGATTTTAACTATTTTAACCCTTCTTTAAATAAATTAATAATAAATGTCCTAATCTAATCCAAGTGGGCCTAAATGGTCATATTTTATTCCTAAGATTGTTTTTGGTCGAATTAAACTTGTCCAATAGAATTAGGACATGTGTTAGGGTAATATTGATATCATATTTACCCTTAGTTACCCTATTTACTATTAACCGCGGTAAAAAAAAGTAAAAAGTTACTATTCACCAAAAAATTATTTTCATCTCATTGAACCACATTTTAGTCCTTGATATTAACCGTGTCTCTCGGATTTTCGAAATTCCATTCACAGAAGCGGTAAAATTAAGTTTTATGCAAAATTCAGTTTTTAACCTACCACTTAGTAGTTTCACTATTCATCAAAAATTGATGTTTTTCAGAACAATGCCAAAATTTCATCCTAAGCTATATTTCATATTCCGAATTCAAAAATGAAATCTATTTTACCTAATTCATAACACAAAAGTTGCATTAATTAATTTTATAATTAAATCCCGCTGTTAAAACAAATAGCGTGTTTTTAAGAAACAATATCTATCAAAAGATTGACACTTGATTATGTCTGGTTTAAATGTGAAATTACAACCAATGACCAACATTGTATTAAATTGTAAAAATATATTCTAAATATACTTTAAAACCACTCAAATTAATAATTAATCACTATTAATAATTTCTATTAAAAAAGTTGTTTTTAATTAAAATTTAGTAATTTTCACTATTCATCAGAATATGAAAGTTATCCGAAATGTACCAAAATTTCACCTCAGGCTAAATTCGATACTACGAATCCAAAAATGAAATCCATTTTGAAAAATAAAATTTACAAAATTTCAAAAAGTGGTTATTACTATTCATAACGGCTAGTTTTAATAACATTTTAATAGCATATCGCTGTTTAGTGAAACTCGTTATTGCGTACTACACACGCTATCGAGGAAGGTCGCGATTGCGTGTAATGCAAGGCAAGTCAAGGATGCGTGTTGTGCAAGCTCCTTTTGGTGTAGCGTACAACACAAGACATTAGTGAAATAAAAAGAATATTTTTCATAAAATCTCGGGCTGTTACATTCTACCCCCCTTAAAATGAATTTCGCCCTCGAAATTCATCGGGGTTATAAATGGTTTACTATTCGAAAGTTTCTTTAATTGAAACCCACATCGTAAAAAGGAATATCAAAACTAATCTTTAAAAACAAAAGTATGAAACGTAACGGTTACCCAAATAAACAAATCATTGGGTTTCCACATAGGTGAAAATATGGATATGGAAGAGAAATCTAACCATCATGTTCTGATGGAGAGTGGTAGAGAACATGGCTATGGAAAAGCCAATAATCACAAATCCATAGATTTGTGATGATATAAGGTACCATCTGATTCATCAGGTATAAGATCACTAGGACAACATTTTTGGTTTTCAAGATCATTTCCCTAAAGTTGAAAATTTGATTTAGAATAAATACTTACTTTATTTTGGTACAATCTCACTATTGTTCGTGCCTTGAACAATTTCCACTTCATCTCTTAAATAAATGAAGTGGAATTTTTTATTCGTGAAGTGTTAGCAGATCATGTGATAGAATGACGAGTCATTCCATCTGTCTCAAACAAAAGGTTAGTAAAAATTATATACATAAGTCGATCTATAGTGAGATTAATCACATATGGTTTCTAAAATGGACTTATACTTCATATATCATGCTGCTTAATATAATAAAACTAGTTTCTACTAAACAGGGACTTCCTGTAGGTCAGTGATAGGCGATAAAGGCCAGTCGCACTTCGGTTGTGGGTTCGATTCCTACAGCCTTGTCCGAAGCGATGGGCTGTCGCCCGTCCTGTAGGTTGTCCCTTTTTCTAGAACTACGTTACTATAACATACCATCAATAATATCGAAAACCTTCTATCCTTAAACAATACTAACTTATGTCCAACATTATCCAGTCTAATCTTTAGGCTTATACATAATACTGCAGTCCACTCTCATAATATAGTGACAACGATTACCAGAGATTTAATACTGTCGTTGATCCCCACATATCATAAGATATGTCTTTTTGGTCACATTCCAAACATTCAAAGTCCTTAATCGTGTATTCTCTTGAATACCTTAGTGAAAACATGAGTGCAGTTAAAAGTTAACACTTTCCACATACCAAAATCCTCAAAATTCTATATACTCAAACCATGATATCACTTAGTCCTTATATCAATCATGAGCTCATGAATACTATTAAACATTTCATTTTCTCGTCTTCATTATGCGCATATCATCTTATTTCCACATTGAATACCACATCAATACTCAATGATACAACATTATTTTGGAATCCCATTACATAAACACTTAATCATTCCACCACATCGTTGTCATATTCGACATTGCCAAAAGTGATCGCATGTGATTTCCCTTTGTCCTTTGCCTTCAGTGGTTTCTCATGTTGATCATCACTAACCCTTGGATTAGGGAAATTATTAGCATAATGCCCCATTTCCTTGCACTTTAAGCATTGAAGTGTTGGCGGTGCGTTCTCTGCAGTGTTTGCTTTATTCACATCATTAGAAACCCTTTTTCCATTACTTCGACACTCAGCTGCTCGATGACCTTCTTTTCCACACTTAAAACATTTTCTAGTCCCTTTAATACAATCTCCACCATGCTTCTTCCCACACTTTGTGCATAAGGAAACATTCATATTCTTTTCATCATTATTCTGAGATTTCTCCTTGAACTCCATCTTTCGTTTCTTGTCAAAACCATGAGATGGATATGTAACACCAACTTCCATTTCTACCTTGATAGCACAACGCACAATTTCTTCATAGCTACTGAAGTCTCTTATAGCTAATGCCCTTCGAAGACTTGGTTTTAAGCCACTGACAAATCGATCAACTTTACTTTCAGGTTGAATGATAAGTCCAGAAGCATACCTTGCAAGTCTTGTAAAATTTGCTTCATAGGTACCAACAGATTCATCGTCCCTTTGCTTCAGTTCAAGAAACTCTTTCTCTATCTTTGTTCGAAGAATACGAGGGAAGTACTTACTGAAAAACAGGTTCTTGAACTCGTCCCATTCCATGGACACAATTTCATCTCTTGGCCTCGTATTCTTGATAAGATTCCACCATTGATCAGCTTCACCTTCCAAACGATATACTGCTAAGATGACTTTATCATGATCAGAACATTGAAGAACTGAAAATATCTTTTCAGTAGTACTAATCCATTGTTCAGCAACTAATGGATCAGTAGACCCACTGAAAGAAGGTGGACGTTGCCTCATGAAGGACTCAATAGAATATTGTTCCCCTCTCTTCTCATTTGGAAGTCCAGAATGATTCATAGCTTGTGTAAGTATAAAAATAAGATTTTTCACTCCATCTCCCATAACATTTGTTTGTTCAGGAGGACAATCATTGCATTATCCATTGCATTGATCAACACGGTTCCTTCAGGTTCCAGCCATCGTCTAAAACCCAAAAAGAATAGTGTGAGAGTCAAAAATCATGCTAGGGAAAACAACATAATAAAGGGGGAGTACCTTCAATATCCAACATCATAGGTTTAATTCTATGATCGTTAGCGTAATTCTATTACTATAACCTATACGTATACTTATCCCTAGGGACATCCCTAGACATACCTTAGAAATATCTCTAGGGATCTCACCAACGTTTTCGCATCCTAGTTTCCAAAGGTTGACTAAAACTTTCCTCTGATACCAACTGTAGAGACCCGAAGCTTATCGTACATTGACATTACATTACTTTTGCGGAATACTTAGTACATTACAAAAACACACACACAAGGATCGTAATAGTTTAGTGTCTTTGGAAACTCGGAACGTAATCTTCTAATCGTGGTGAAAGATCTTCAATATCTCCCATAAAGATCTTCCTTTTTTAATACCTAAAACCTTTCTTTATATCCTGGGGAAAAGAAAACATAAAAGGGTGAGCTCAAATGCTCAGCAAGGGCAAATAAAGGAAATAAAAATCATATCATATCTTTATGAAAATCAAAACCTGCAAAAGAGATCATAATATCTTAACATGGAATAAATCATAGAAGTGAAAATGAGATCCCCATAATCATAACATAAAACTTGAAACTTTGTGGCATGCACACATAATCATGGAAAATCATTTCTTGTTAGTCATTAATCATTTCCAAGACTATCTTAGTGTACAAAGTCCCTTTCTGAACCGAGTTCACTCCTCGTTTCAGTCCTGTATCACTGAACCGAAATAACCTTCCATTCCAGCCATGTCTATCTCATGAGATATAAAATAATTACCCAATGCATTGGAGGGAGATATAGGTCCCACCCATCTTATAATTAATCCTTTCTTATGTGTGCCACATAATCATAAAACATACATCATCGCATAACACATGTAACAAAAATGGGATTCTTGAAACATCATGGCATCATAAATCAATTCATATAAGATAAAGAAATTCATAAACATAATTCCATCACAACATAGTCAAATCAATGTAAAAATATGGATAGAAACAGAACCCTTTATTATCTTAGATGAAAAATAATTTTGATAAAACACTTGAATTGAATTCATGAGGAAAATATCCTTTCTTCTTCTAAATCAATCTCTTTTCACAAAATGTCATGAATCTTTAAAAGAAAAGGATTTTCTTGAAAATAGTCATGAAATATTTTAGAGGAAGCTTCATGAAAATAAGGCTTTATAAAACAGTAGAAATCCGTTCGTGCCGTATAAGTTAAGAAAAAAAACATTCTTCGTACTTTTGTCGGAAAAGTCAAAAAATACCTCGTACGAAAAACGAAAAAAGATTCCTTGCATACGTATTACTAAAAACTCACCGAAGGGTAAAAATGGATTTAAACAATTTTAGGTGGATGGAAATAATATTACATATTGATGAAACATGGATGTGGATGATAAAATACACCCCAATGAATACTTACGAATAAACAATCTCGGATAAAAATGAGATTGTGATATTTCCCTTACCTTAGGTCCGACTTGCTTTGTAAGTGTCCGAACCTCCTGTATAATGATTTAAATCATGTTATTGACTTATTACAGAATAATATTCATTGTTATGATATCATATATGGTTCACTTATGACATTATATTACCCGTTCTTTTGTAAATTCAATGTTAAAGAAGCGTTTTGGGTAAAATCGTTTCATTTATCGTAGGTGTTTTGACTTGTTGTTCTTGACATCATCATTACTTATATCATGATTTACTTACTTCCAGAATATAAAATATGATTTATATATTATATATATTCAGTATATATATATATATAATAGGTAGATAAATAAAATGAAAAACACCGTTCATGGAGACGGTAGTCCGTACGTACGCATGAACGCTGTTTTCCTTTCCTTATTGTCTTGAAATGGAAGTAAGTAGATG
The DNA here is from genome assembly GCA_963277665.1 of Viscum album. Taxonomy (NCBI): domain Eukaryota; kingdom Viridiplantae; phylum Streptophyta; class Magnoliopsida; order Santalales; family Viscaceae; genus Viscum; species Viscum album. The sequence continues at coordinate 45,995,704 of OY728121.1, forward strand.
AAATACATATGTATATATATACATAAATCCAGTAGCTTTATAATGTCATATATTTCATTATTATTTCTTATATATACTTTATAATCATTCTTAAATGGTTAACATGGAGAATGAATCTCATCGCGTCGTGGAGACGGTATTCCGTACGTACGCACGAGCGATGATATCATTTCTATAAATATTGAATTGAATTGGAGTGGATTATACAATATATAAGAATAAATATGATGTTTTAATAACTTTGTATAGTTATTCTTTACACCATTATACCCATCCATGTAAGGTGGTGGTGGAAAATAGATTACACCACGGCGTGGAGACGGTATTCCGTACGTACGCACGCGCGGTGATTTCTTTTTCCGTAGGATGGATAGATGGTGAAATAGGGTTGTTTCATACTTATAATAACATATCAGTATATGAGTGATACTGATGTTATTACTTCATAATGAAACAACCTAAGAAGAAGAAGTGGAAGAAGAAATAAAGATGAAAGAATTGGTAACGGTAATTACCTCTTCTTTGAAGCGCCTTTTGGAGACCTCCTCTTAGGGAACTGAAATTGGTCTTTGAGGAAGACCAGAACCTCTAGGATGTTGCTAGGGAAGTGGAGAAGATATTTTGGCAGGGGTTGGCCGAGCTTGAGTGCTCAAATTGGTGTGAGGAGGAGGGGGAGGAGGTGTCCTTTTATAAGGGAGGAGAGGGGCACCTTAGGAATATCTCAAAATATTATTTTATTTTAAAGTCAAAATCGGTTTATAATGGTTCCAAAGGGTCTAATTTTGAATCTAATGTTGGGATGGGTCGAAATCCTATCAACCAATAAGATTTAGACAAGTTTAGGGAATTATTTTAACCTTATCAACTAAATTTAACTCTAAGTTTAATAATTTAACTTTTACCGTGTCTTTTTGTTTTATTAAACTATATGGTTAATACACTTACTATAACATGCCAAACGAACCCCAAATTGTTTATTATTAATATATATATCCTTATCTAAGTCATTTGGCCGAACCTTAGATTTTTAGGAATAAAATAACAATTAATAATATAATATTTGATTTAAAAACTATTTTGTGTCAATTTTGACACTATTTGATATATGATTTTTGTGAAAGTCATAACAGAATTATATGTTCGAACCAAGTTGATTAAATCAACACTAATATATCATATTAACCTATAAAATTAGTTTAATTCATAAAAAGTCTCAAATTATATTTATTTTGGTGTTTAAAAAATCAATTATGTCAATATTTCATTAATAAGATAGTTACTGCATCATCATTGTGTCATAAATAAATTAAATTATTTGATGTCTAAAAATTACAAATAAAATACCATCATGTAGTAAATCTTTTTAGCATTCTAATGAATATTTACAATCGAATTTATCTTATGTATAACCCCATATTAAAAATGATTTACTTATTAAACTTTGATTTTAACTATTTTAACCCTTCTTTAAATAAATTAATAATAAATGTCCTAATCTAATCCAAGTGGGCCTAAATGGTCATATTTTATTCCTAAGATTGTTTTTGGTCTAATTAAACTTGTCCAATAGAATTAAGACATGTGTTAGGGTAATATTGATATCATATTTACCCTTAGTTACCCTATTTACTATAAACCGCGGTAAAAAAAAGTAAAAAGTTACTATTCACCAAAAAATTATTTTCATCTCATTGAACCACATTTTAGTCCTTGATATTAACCGTGTCTCTCGGATTTTCGAAATTCCATTCACAGAAGAGGTAAAATTAAGTTTTATGCAAAATTCAGTTTTTAACCTACCACTTAGTTGTTTCACTATTCATCAAAAATTGATGTTTTTCAGAACAATGCCAAAATTTCATCCTAAGCTATATTTCATATTCCGAATTCAAAAATGAAGTCTATTTTACCAAATTCATAACACAAAAGTTGCATTAATTAATTTTATAATTAAATCCCGCTGTTAAAACAAATAGCGTGTTTTTAAGAAACAATATCTATCAAAAGATTGACACTTGATTATGTCTGGTTTAAATGTGAAATTACAACCAATGACCAACATTGTATTAAATTGTAAAAATATATTCTAAATATACTTTAAAACCACTCAAATTAATAATTTATCACTATTAATAATTTCTATTAAAAAAGTTGTTTTTAATTAAAATTTAGTAATTTTCACTATTCATCAGAATATGAAAGTTATCCGAAATGTACCAAAATTTCACCTTAGGCTAAATTCGGTACTCCGAATCCAAAAATGAAATCCATTTTGAAAAATAAAATTTACAAAATTTCAAAAAGTGGTTATTACTATTCATAACGGCTAGTTTTAATAACATTTTAATAGCATATCGCTGTTTAGTGAAACTCGTTATTGCGTACTACACACGCTATCGAGGAAGGTCGCGATTGCGTGTAATGCAAGGAAAGTCAAGGATGCGTGTTGTGCAAGCTCCTTTTGGTGTAGCGTACAACACAAGACATTAGTGAAATAAAAAAGAATACTTTTCATAAAATCTCGGGCTGTTACAATAGGATTACAAACATACAAATACATAGTATTACATATGAATTAATGCACGAACAATCATATATATACATACACATATATACATGCATAGACAATAGAAAAAAATACATATACACAAACTCATACTCATACACATACACATGTACATACACATACAAACTCATACTCATACATCCATGTGCATGCACAGGCATAGAAAAATTTACATATGTCTAAACACATACAAGATTAACATACACATATATACATATTCATGCTCATACACATGTAAAAACATAGTGATGTACATTCATAGATATATACATGCACACATACATAAACATACACATATATACTTACACATATTCATAAATATACACATACAAACATAGACACATTCACATGTACCTACAAAAACTCATAAACATGCACATACACACATACATATATAAGTTCAAATACATATACAAACAATAATAGTTTATAAATTCATACACATAAACATACAGATACAAAATCACAGAGACAGACACACAAAGATATATATAAATATATATGAATTTATATGTACGCATACATGAACATGTACTCATATTTATAACATATCCATAAAATTAAATACATGCATATGCATGTATATAGTCTCAAACATACAATTCGTAAACATATGTAAACACAAACACACACACAACACAACACAAAATAAGAATAAGAAAATAACACTTACATAAACACACACATATAGACACACATATAAAAATTCATATACATATACTGTTGAATTATTTAATTTGAATATATATATATATATATTCAAATAATAATTACATATTTAAATAAATAAATTCAATTATATATCATATAATTGTTTCAAAAAAATATAGATGAATCATATTAATATTAATTATATAAAAAATTTGAAATTAATATATATATATTTATTATTATAAATATTCCTTCACTAATATAAAATTGAATATTTTGTAAATATATAATTAAGAAAATATGTTTAATATTTTATTGATGTTTATATAAAAAAATTATATATATTATATTAACATATATATATTAGTTGATATATAAATACTATTTAAAAAATATAAGAATGCATAGATATATATATATATATTACTTTTTCAATGTATCGTTTAGAAACCCTAAACAAAAATAGATCATAATTGTAGGAATTTTATCAGTGTTAGAAAAATGATTAGAAAAAGGGAACCCTTTTATTAGGGTTTTTAGCAGTACTTATAAAATTACATGATAGGAAATAGTGTAACAAGAATATAATAATTTGGGAATTGTTAATGGATGGAATTATAAATTTAATGGATTGATAAAATTAAAAGATAATTATCAATCGGTATTAAAATCATTATTCAATGATTTATAAGTATATAGATAAATATACCAAATGAAAATACATTGTGTTTTTATCCAAATGGAAAATATTAATTAATTTCAACAATCAGTTGATCATGTTTGATAACTCAGCATCTAAAATCAATTTTTTAGCATTGTGTGTTGTGAGAGAGGGATCATTTGCCTTGCTGTTCTTTTTGTCTAATAAATGAGAAGTAATATCACTTTTAGACTGATCCTTCAATAGTATTGATGTCATTTTTCTTCATCCATTGTAGTGGTGAATGATATGTAGGGGAAGCAAGCTTTAATTCCGAGCACCTCCATCCTAAGGGATTCTTCTTTTGTTGGGGAATTACACATATAGGGGAAGCGGCCATCAAAACCATCTTCCCACATCTGGTGTGGTAGACGTTCTTGATGGGACACCAGGGCATATCTTATGAGAAGGGCCATTGAAAGTAGTAGGTGTTACTGATGGGGCATCATGGCATATCATCTGAGAATGACCAGTGATGGAGGGTGATGACTTTGGTTGGATTTTTCAATGGGGTTCTATGGAATAACTTTTTAGAAAGGTCAGTGACGATGGTAAGTGTTGTCGATGGTGACTCATGGTAGTTTTTTTTCAAAAGTAAATTGTTTTTTATATTCATATTTCCCCTTTCTTTCCTAGTAGGAAATTGGGATTCGACACTGTGACTAGTCATAGTGGTGATTTTCCATTAGTCATTTTTTATGCAGTGATGTGGTGGGTAGAAAATGTGATGCTTGTAGTAGAAATGTATTTGGGGTGTCGAAGTATGTCATTTGAAAATATTCTATGATTTTCATATCTGTATTCCCCCAATATGGAATGATATGTGGTTTTTATTGGGAGACATGGAAGGTTGTTCGAGAATTGGTGGTGACAGTCATATCCTTCTTCCACCCATTTTGCCTAGTTGTAATTTTCAATGAGGAGTTGTGGATTGTGGTTTGAGTGAGGATTGGCTAACTCATGTGGAAAGAGGTCAATAGGCTTCATCTAGGCCTACAACTATGAAATGGTGACACTAGATGCTGTAGAATTGTCGTTTTTTTGAAAACCTCATATATTACTTTATTTAGTGACACAAACTTCATATTCATGCTTTCCCAATGAATGTTTCTTTCATCAAATAAATCTACCGTTCATCATAGCCACAAACACTCATGTATATGATGGAATCTAGTTTTCATCCACCAATGTTTGTGAATATAAAAACCTAATGAGTCCACATATGTTAAATATTATTGATTTCATTAGTGTTACTATTATTTCTCCTCCCCATTATTTTCCATAAATAAATTTTTAAATTTTTGAATAAATTTTTTCTGAGATCATTATAGAACATGGATCATTTTTTGATTACATTTTACATTAGCCTATTTTTCACATATAAAAATAAAAACCCCACAAAAAAATCATGTAGTTGTGGGGTATGAAAAAACCCCATGGCATCTACATTTTTATTTATAAATATAATACATCACAAATTAGATAAAATTTACTAAGGGAATTATGTTTCATTAAATATAATACTAATATATTATATATTACTTATTTTTCTTAAATCAATGATAAATTTTATTTATAATGAAGTGGAAATTTATATTACATAAATTATATTTATTAAAGGTAATATTATATTTATAAAAAATATAAATATATAATGTGTTATGTTCTTCAATAAAATACAAATATATTTTATATAATCTAATCAATAATTCTAAATTCATAATGTAATTGAATTAAATGATTAATAAAATATATATACATATATATATACATTATATTAAATTAACATTATCAAAATTCAATATATATAATTAGTTTATAATATAATATTTTTTAATATTATAAATAAATTATTCTATATTTTAATCTATATAATTAAGTAATAATTTATTTATATCATAAAATTTTTTATATTTTTTTATTATTGGGGAACTCTCTCAATGTTCCCAACCAGAAAAAAAAATTCAAATTGAATCACAAAAATAAATTCAAAATGATATGTGTTTCAATGAATTTCAATTGATCCATAATATTGGGTTGGTGGGAGGGTATTATGTTTCTTATGATGTTGAGGGGAATTATGATAAATGAGATAGAATTTATTTATTACCCTAGAAATGTCTTGGGAGTGATGCTTGATATGAAATAAGTACTCAGATATTGATGATGTATCAAATCATGAACAAATTACAATATTATACTATTGGATTGGTTTGGGGACTTGACTATATGAAGGTTATGGGATCTGAGAATATATTTTTCATTGAATGATAATGTTTTTTTCTATTTGGTTTTATAAAGGTTTCAGAAGCATCCAATACATCTGGTGTGTGAATAACTACAATGGGTTTTTTGGTATTCGATGTGTCAGTCACAAATTGTAAAAGTAGTACATGTCCTGACTAAAAAAATACATTAATTATTCACACAGAAAAGTTCATAAGCAATATAAGATATTCTTCATGTAAAATTTATTATTAACGTAAGTTATATGTAATGAAATAATAAATCATCTTTAGAACATTGATCAACATATTAATTAATAATGAAACTATCATGAAAAACCCAATGTGACAATCTTCTACAAAATTTGTATCGTCATCGTATATTAAATGCATTAAAGAGAATATTTCGTGATGGACATTAACAAAAATAATAAAGATTACGGACCATTTTATACACCAAAAAATAAATATATCCAATGATACATAAGCATGAAAAATTCTTATAGGAAATTATATTCACATAATATATCATTTGAACCCATCAATGTAGACATCTCATAAGGATAGAGGGTTGATAAATTTGGAAGATAATGAAAATATAACATGTAGACATACTTGTTTCCCATCAATCATCAAAATAAATTTTAAAATAGAATTGTGCATAAGGATTGGTCAATATCACATTATCTTCCATTTTAATAGTGCATCCAAATATGATCATCACAACATGGTCACTATTTATGTCTTCCCACATAAACAATTAAAAATTTCCATTCATCAAAAAATTAAATTTTATGTAGTAACCATCAAGGGAATCAAGCGTATTTGATATTAAGTTGAAAAAGGGATACATGGTTGGCATTATATAACATTAATATATGAATTCAAATCATTGATGTTGAGATAAAATATTGTCACACATTAAACTTCACAACTTGTTTATATTTTTAAAAATCTAAATATCTATTTATCTAGATATTAATATTTTCAGGGATAAGACTACATCATTATTTGCAGAATAATATCACATTCCATGATAGTAAATGATGGATAATAAGATTTAACATAATCCAGCTAAAGTACATTGTTTGATTGATGATAATTAGAATATCATACATCAATTTCCCAATAATTCGATATATATGCATAATTTTATGAAACTTGTTAGTAAAATAATAGAATTATTGTTGGTCCAAAGGAATTTGATGGTGTTTTTAATTATATAGAAGATTAATTTTCACGTAGTGAGTGTAATTAAAAGTTCATTAAAATTTCATTAAAAGTTCCAACCATTTTTCTATTTTGTCTAAATTTTTTAATCTAGATTATCTAATAATCCTTATAGTGAATTGGAGTTCATGTATCCATGAATAACGTTATAGGAATGATAATCGTTTTAGTATAGGTGAATATAAATTTTATAATTTTATTTTACAACATGAATGAATATATTTTTTATGATTGGTATATCTATTTATTTTTAGCCTAAAACAATTCATTTATCTCATGGATGATTTACTAGAAAAATGATTTAATATATGTGTCAATAAAGTTTTTATCCCCAAAAACACAGTAAGAAATTTCATTTTTATCAGAAATGATGATGATCTTGAACTTGTTCACATTAATTGTGATATTTTCTTATTATAATGTCTTAGTGTTTAACAATGCGATTTTTCATAGCAATCTAAATAATTAACTAGAATATTCTTTTATTTAAATTCTAAATTACTTCCATTGATTCCGGAATTTATTTATAAATTAACGTGAGATTTGTAGTTTTTTAAGGAAATTTCATTACTGTATGTTCAAAAAAATAAATATATTAAAAGTATTGTTGTTCTTCATCCTAGAAATGACAAAAAACGGGTATAATTTTTTAATTTTATCTCTGGGATATGTGGGGATAGCTAGAAAATAGAGAAGATTAACAACTCCCTGATAATTTTTTAGGAAGGAACACATTAGGGGTAGATATTTTATATGTCATTAAATGTATATTGGGGATTCATTATTCCCATTATTTATATCCTAGATGATGAAATTCTCATATTTTTCATATATTATGAAAATAAATGCATCATTTTTTCTAGGATTGATTTATAAGAAAATATATTTCATGATTTAGGACCTTTTTCTATCATGTCTAATGGTGGGGAATTGGTGAAAGATTTCATTGAAAAGAATACAAATGAAAATACTCTATAACTAAAATTAATATGTTCCTCGTAATGGGGGGAATTTTTTAATGATTGATATATGCATGTTAAAATCCCATTTATTAATGTAGGATTCAATGATATTATAACCCTTTTATAAATACGGTGCTTCTTTATATTAGAGTGAGTTGCGGATTTAGATATGAATTTCATTATGATTGAGAAAATATTATGAAAATAGAATCCTCTTATTATATAACAGTGATAAATTTCTTTTTAAAACATAAAAAATAAAGTTAGATGAGAACATAAAAGGGTTACATATTCCCTAATGCTTTGGAGTTTATTGATCAGGGATGAAGAGCGGGAATCAAGATAAGTGATGTGATTTTCACTGATAATAATTATTATATAATAGAAATGAATTCATATGAATATGAAAACATGTTTCATGGAAGGAATGTGGGATTTAATAAAAGTATCGTCAATTTATTGTTCATATGAAATCATTACCTTATCGAAACCATTTTCCATTTAACACATTTATTTTTATAATTAAATGAATTAATAATTGTGGTTTCCTTAACTATATTTCAATTTTGATGAAAAAAAACATGATGTTGGAATATGGATACTTATCCCTAGGTAAATGTTTCTTATATATCTTGAATATTGAAACCTTCTATTTGTGTTTGATGAATTATCATTGGTAGATGAGAGATTATATTTCAACTATATATTATGAGTACAAATTAATTAATTAAATTTGGTGTGATCATAGATTTTGAGTTATCAATTACTAGAGGGATGTCTTATGTTTTTATATATGGACCTTCAAGTCAAATAGGTTATACTATGCATCAAATTGATGAGATTTTTTTTCTAAAAAACTAAAGAAAGATTGATGTATCATTTTACTTAATTATTTTGAATATATGAGAATGTGAATGGTTTTTATTGATTGAAAACAATTTTTAACTAAAATTTCATTTATAATCTGAAATCAAAACATTATATTTCAAACATTAAAAATACTAAGTAGAATGTTTTTCGGAAAATTATTTTGATAAAATTGTATTTTTATTTATTTTCTCCTATTATGTAGTTAATGCTATTTGATACAACAATCCATTAAAAATATGATGACCATTACCAACTATTTGGAAACCCCAATGTTATAGTCATATACCAATGGTTTTCCCAACACTTGATATATGCATTTAGAATTTTTGTGCAATTATGAATGGTTTTGGAAAAATCATTAATATGGGTTCCTTATATTTAAACTATTCCGAAAATTTTATATAAACTGTTGGAATATAAATAACATATACCATTTTTTTAAAAAAATCGTTTTTCTAATTTCATTGTATTGAATGCATGTGAACGCTTTGTATAAAACCACTATTATAGATCTGCGAAATACAAAAAAAAATCAAAATGAATGGAATAGGGTCATATTATTGTTTGGATACCAATTGTTTTTCTCAAAACCTTGGTATAATGTCATCTTATGGTACCTAAACCAACATTTTGTCAATACCATTTGTATAGTTCCAATTTGTATAATATTTAAAAATTGATTGAACCATCATAAAAAATATGTCGATGGATTGGAGTCCACACTATAATGCATTAATACCATTGATAATAAAAATAATGTATGTTTCCATGATGACGTTTTACCATCCTTTCTCAATATAGAACATCAATCCAGTGAATAATTCATAAGCTATATTGACTAGTGGATTCCAAAATGAATGGATTGAATTCTATCAACTTGTCATAATGAAACCCATATGATCACATACTAGAATAACCATTCCTATAGAACCTATTCCAAATATTTTTGCATCTGCATTAATCATATACACATTTTATTTGTGGGGGGATCCACTTAAATATGTTAGTATACAAGATGGATTCATTATGATGAATCTCATTATGCATCCAAATCCCCTACTCTGCATGTCAGATGATCTTGGACCCCTAATGGTAGAACATAGCATCTATATGAGTATCTGTTTCACTAATGAGGTAGGGTATCAAACTTTCCTCATTAGAAATTCATACTATTAAGAGATACATTAAATAGACTATTCCCATGTAATCTTTCAATAATAATGTTCATATCATGGGTGTGACTACTATGGTCCATTTGTGTTTATAGAAATCATTTATGAATATAATCTATATTTTGTTGGCCAATGTACACCTAAAATTCTAAAAATAGAATCCCATGCATTCGTTATTCGATCATATTATTCATGTTCAATATATTCTATCCAACGAATAATCATAATATACCTATAATACATTTTATTGAACCATAAATCCTTTTTATCAAAAAAAAAATTTTTATTATCTACATTAAAGCAGTAGATAATAGTGGCATCATAAAAATATGAAACCACGATGGATGTGGGCATCATCCCAGATTTATAAACAAACCATCTGACCCTCTATAAAATGAATTTGGCTCTGTTTTTTGTCCTCAAAATTTGACTCTTTTAAATAAGAACACTCGACCCCAAGAGGAATCTCAAAAAAAAACTTCGGTGTGGGCTAATGGTATCTTTTCAAACGCCTGTATGGGGGAAATATTTGGATTAAATGATCTGAGTGCATTGGGAATCTTTTTAACAAATTAGGTTCCATGATTTCTTTTCCTAAAGATCAATATTGGTCATGCACATGTATTGATAGCCCCTACCACAAAAGGGTATAGGGAAACCTATATTATACCAATCCAAAAAATGTAATTTATTTTTCATATTTCATACCACGCAAGAATTTGTCAATGTGATATTTAATTTGGACAAAAAAAATTATGCTACATATATAAATACATATTATCAACTAGAATCAATTATGATTCATCCTTTATAGGTGCTTATTTCCCTACTCTAGAGACAATCATAAATTAAATCCCTTATTTTTTTGTCCAACCAGTACAAGAAGCTTGAAAAAACCACTCTACTTGTTTGACCAAAAATCACAGGGATCCAATTATAATTATTGTGTTATCAAACACTTGAATAACTGATGATCGAAAAATATATTCCATTCTACAACCACTCTCACCCATGATGATGGAAATATCTGATTTGGAATAATTAACCAATATTATGGATTCATTCTTGTATATATTGATAACATATAAAATAGATATGAATTATTAAAATATGGACCTTGAAAAAAAAGAAATATACCTTTCGAATAGAAGATCCAGGAAATAGGTGGAATTATTCTACAATCCTCCCCCCATGAAATATGTTGTATTTAGAATCCAATGAAAATAAATTATAAAACACACTATCCATCAAGACACAATGGTAATTTTATAATGGTCTCCCCATACTTGAACCCTCAAGTATGGATGATGCATTGATAGAGGTTTCCATTGATATTGATCTTGTAGGACACTCAATAATGTTTCTTGAAGTCCCATATTTAAAATATTAATATTATAATGCTATATTTATTTAAATAACTTGGTATGGAATCATTATTTGTAATTTTCCATTTCCAACAGCTATATAGAATTAGAATGTACTAATTTTTGTTGAATTTATTTTATTTTGAGTTATTGATATTGTTTAATTGATTAGGTTTTTATTCATTAGTCCTTATTATCTTACACAAGTTATTCTACTATGCATGACTAAGAGAACATTCAACAATACTCGTGGAAGAGTAAATCATTTTACCAAATGGTTTCATGGGAAATTACCTTTATAAACCAAAAATGAATTATGTATAAAGGAATTTCATAAGCATGAACTCCTCTCTATGCTAATTTTTTTTTATTCTTAATAAAAATCATGTTAAATCATTTTCAAGAGATTAACTCCCATACCATATGTTTGGAGAGGTTTTATTCATCCCTGAAGTTCTAGGGGAGTGGAGAAAGAGGATGGAATCCACTAGGGGGATTGAATGGGGAAAATAAACATGTTCCAATAGTATTGAATTAATATGGCATTGAAGGGATTATCAGTTCATTCCTAAAAAGTGTTGATAAATATTAGTTTTATTCGTGGTAAATTAATATCACTAAAAAAGGATTGGTTTTATGAGAGGTAAATTTTACACTTATAATTCAGTTCTTTATTTGTGAAAAAATTATATTAGATTAAATCTATATTTATCAACATAAATATTGTTGTGATGATATAAATATATAGGTTTTATGGGATCTTTTTTATTTTAGTGCTGATAAAAATTACTTAAAATTAAATAATAAAATAATAAATCAATATATATTAAAAATAAATAATTTTTTTAAAATTATAATATAATTAAACTTACTAATTAATATAAATTATTAAATGCACGATTATAAAAAATTAGTGAAATTGAATAATTAATAATAAATAGACTCAAAAATATTAAAAAATTGGTTATGTTTTTATAATTATATATATTAATTTTTTTAAAAGAATATATATTAAAATGATGATGATAATATTGAAAAAATATAAAACCTAGTATAAACATAATAAAAATATTTGAAATGAATAATTATATGAATTATGAACCCATACAAAAAATTTGATGAAAATAATAACAAATTTATTTAAATACATTAATTTTTTTTATTTCAATCATTTCAAAAGTTTTAAAAATTAATAAATAAAATTTAAAGATTATTAATCATATAAATTAGAAACCAATTATTAATATTAAATAATAGTAAATATTTATGAAAAATTTCATTCATTAATTGAATAAATGGTAAACACATAAAAATTATAGGGAATCTTAACAAAATGAATTTAACTAAATAAACTATATGTTTTTTAATCATTTTAATGGAATTACACAATAATTAATGAAATTGAATAAAAATTAATCATATAAGAAAAAAATTTAAAAAATTAAAAGAGAGTTAATAATTATGTATAAATAAATAATAAAAAATGAATAAATTCAAAAAATAAAATAAAAAATTGCTTATTATTAAAAATGAATATTTAATATTAAATGAAATCATTTTAAAAATGATTAAAGAAAATAGAATAAGTTAAAATAATTAATAACTAATTCTATAAGATTAATTTCATAAATTAAATATACATAATAACTAGGGTTTGAATCCTTGTATGCCCCTCTGGGGATTTACATCGCATACAATGACATAGGAATGCTGTGATATAGGCCTTATACAAGTAGGTAGTGATGGCCGAAGGACATAGGATTGGTGATACAGACTATGTGATTCAAGAATGATGTTACACCGAGCCTTCAGGAAATATCTTAGGCCACCAGGCTATGGTCCTATAGGCTATATAAATGATATTTCTCTACCCATAGATAAAGAGTCCACTGATTGAACAATAAATAAGAAAAACACACTTAATAAATGAATAAAAATGAATAAAAAGATAATATACATATACATATACAATTCTGTATACAAATACACTAAAACAAACACAAACACCTTACACATTCCCCCCCCCATGGGATAACCCATCATTATTCAATATGCCAATGGAAAACCTTTTTAATGATATTGGACCGAAGACACTTACAAATTATGTGTAGACCAACATAGAACATAGGCCCATACATTATTGTGCACCTATATAGAAATTATAACAACCAATTGTGCCTCCCCTACAAAGAAATGATGGACAAGCCCCGACCATGCCTTAAACTTCCATTATCTCACTGAACATCATTAAGGATTTTCATAGATGATTTTCGGACCAACACACTCATAGAAAATCCATGTTTTCTGACCCAAATCACTGTTCAAAAAAGCCTTCCTGCACATACTCTCTCCAAGATTCAAAGACATGTCACCCATGAATCTAAAGATATCGATGGACCTCTACAATACCGAAATTGATGCAACATGAGGCTATCATCTGTGATAGTGTGCATCCATAGACTCTCATGGGTCCACTATCAAGCTACACCCACAACATTAACAATGAAGAGTTTCTTCCCCTCCTATATCCAAACTCATGCAATCCCATGCATTCACAACCTCCCCAGAAACCTATCACTCAAGAACCAGAGGGATCCCTTTGCAAACACCGCCATTCAACTCTCACCATCTCTCGATGGCATGGTCTATCAAGAATGCAGAGCATGATGTTCATTACCAGTCATCGTGTAGCACATTCCCATCATTTTCATTTGTTTAAACAAAAACATAAATGATGTTAGTCATGGCTTACATTGGGGGTTCCTTTTTAGAGAAATATGGTGTGGGTTGCAGACGGTCATATTGGAATCAAAATATATTTTTTTCATAAATATTAAAAATATAAAAATGAAATAACTAACCATAAATAAATTTTAATCATATAAATTACGAACTTATTGAAAATATTGAATCTATTAAATAAATATTCATTACTTTTAAAAAACTAATAAATTCAAAATATATTTAAAATTACTAAATATCAAAAATTAATAAAAAATATAATTAAATAATATTGAAAATATATAAATTAAATGAAATAACATTAATTTTTTTTAAAAATTTTATTCATAACATTAATTACATGAATTTCCTATATATGAAATTGAATAAAATTATATAAATAAATATATTTATTATAGTTAATTACTAAAGTACAGACTGTATTAATTGTATATAAAAAATATAATATGTTATTAACAATATTTAATTTTATTAATTGTAAAATTGCTACTATTAAATTAAATATATATATAGATTTAAAAACTTATAAATAACTATCATAATTTTATATATTACAATAATATTAATTGTATAAATAATAAAAATGAATAAATTATTGAAAATAGTAAAAATTTAGAGATATTAAAAACCAATAAATGACATTAAATCAATCAATAGACAGACATGTACAGACACACATAAACATAGAGATACATATATACATACGTACACAATATATATGTAGACATATTGGAAAACACATAAACAAACACATACACATAGTCACTGGCATATAAATATACACATACATGTATGTACACATACACACACATATAACTACATACCCATGCACGCACAATCATATATATCTGTACATACACATATATACATACCTATAATACATAATCAAATACATATACACATATATATACACATACACATACACATGTACATACGGATATAAAGGTTTATACATACACATACGCTTGAATTCACACATATATATACACTTCCACACAATTACATACATGCGCATGAACATTTATACACATATATACTTATGAAAATATACACACATACAATATTTACATACACATATATGAATACGAATGCGCATTCACATGTACATAATCATAATGTCATATATATACATATATATACATTCACAAATATATAAACATTCACATATATACTTACACAAAATAATACATATACACAAACAAATACATACACATTAGCACGAAAAAAAAACACATACACATGCACATACATAAATACATACATATGTGAACCTACATGTTGGGCACCTTCATTGTTGGTGCACCGTGTAACGCCTCCTAAAATGGTGCCTATGCGGTTTCTTCTTTTTAATATGGTGTTCTAATGCGGGTCAAGACTGCGTGAATTAATTCACGCGGTGACACTCATTTGTTGCAGCAACATTATTAGACGCTGATTATTTTCCTATATAAGGATGGAGAGGCAAGGAATTTCATCATCACCAGCATCAGCAACACCGAGAGAAAATCCCATTTGGTGATCACCTTTCTTCGACGATCATCTTTCTTGCTCTCCACATTTTTATCCATACTTTTATTCTTGAGTATTAATTTTGAGATACCTTCCATTTTGGGGAGTCTCTACTATGTACTTCTTGATTTTAGTGGAACCCACTTTCTGGACTAGGTCCTGTGGTTTTTCTATTTCGCTTTTTCCATGGAAAAATTTCCGGTGTCAATTTTTTTTTCTGCACATTTAATTTTTTCGTTGCGCATCTGCTTTTATTTGGGGGGAAAGATTCAATTTCCACAGCGTGTTCTCTTTTTTCTTGTTTGTGTGTTTGCCGCATTCCCATATTTCCCAATATCTGGTAACAGAGGGTTTGGTTATTTTTCATTTTCATTATGAAGGCCAATTACAGTCGGATGATTTTTCTGAATGTTACCAACTACCATATGTGGCGACTTAAAATGAAGGTTCAACATTTTTTCAAGCGAATGCATATTCGAATGTTTAGTACCCAGAAGCTAGAGAAGATGTCATATGAAGAATGAGAATTTGATCATGATATGGTTTGTGGCTTCATTCGCCAATGGGTCGAAGGCAATGTGATGAACCACATTGTCAACATCTATCATGCCATAACATTGTGGGAGAAGCTTGAGATAACCTACGCCTCGAAGATAGGAAACAATAAATTGTTTCATCATAAGTAAATGATGAACATGGGGTAAAGAGAATTTATGTCTATTTCTGATTACTTATGTGAATATCAAGGATGTTTTGATCAGTTTTCTAGCATGGGTATCAATTTTGAAGATGAGGTTTTATCTATTTTGCTGCTTAACACTTTACCTTATTCATGGGAGAATTTACGTGTTAGTCTAACAGGTTTTTTCGTGATGGTGTTGTGAAATTTAGTTTTGTCAAGTCTGCTATTTGAAATGAAGAGGTCAGGATACACACTCTGGAGAAATCTTCTTTCAAGCTTTTGGTCACAGAGAACAAGGGGAGAATCCCGGACCGGGGGTAGAGCGGTCGAGAAAAAAGCAGAGGCAGAAAAAAAATCCTGACAGAAGGAGAGATATTTCGAATGTCATCATTGTGGTAAGAAGGGGAATGTTAAGATGTTTTTTTCTCGGATGAAAAGAGATAATTGATTGAAGGAAAATTCACAGAATAAAAATGGTGATGGAGATGATCATGTTGCCACTGCTATAGGGGGTTATCTTGTTATTTATTATGATTCCATTAACATTGCATCTGATGATTCTTGCTGGGTTGTTAACAGTGGTTCCTGTTTTCACATGACATCGAAGAAGGATTTCTTTACATCTTACAACCCAGTTAAATTTGGGATTTTGAAGATGGGAAATGATGGTCATTCTGATGTTGTAGGCATCATTACTTCTTTATTAAATACCAGTACATGAGGTATTTTGATTTTGACGAATGTCCGGCATGAACGTGAGGTTCGTGTGAATCTAATCACTACCAACTTTATTGATGATGAAGGGTTTATCAGCACTTTTGATGATTTCCAATGGAAGCATTCCAAGGGCTCTTTGATTGTGGCTCAAGGGAAGAAGCAATTAGGTTTGTACCAGACTTGAGCTTTTATTTTTTGTGATAATGCTTGCGTTGTTGAGTGTAGTGTTTCGTCTAATTGTGGCATAAGAGTCTCAGTCACAACAGTGAGAAAGGTCTTGGTTGTTTTTCTAAGAGAGAACTTCATCCACATTTGAAGAGTGTCAAATTGAACACATGTGATCATTGCATGGCTGGGAAACAGAGCATAGTGATTTTCAGGAGTCATCCTCCACATAAGAAGTCACATGTACTTTAATTGGTACATTATAATGTTTTTTGTCCTTTTTAATTGAAGACCTTTATTGGAGGTATTTATTTTGTTACATTTATTGATGACTACATACAAAAGCTCTCGGTTTATATCATCAAATCCAAAAGTCATGTGCTTAATATTTTTAAGCAATTTCATGTTTCTACTGAGAGGGAATCATGCAAGAAATTGAAATTTATTTCCACTGACAATGGAGGAGATTATTGTGGTTCATTTGATTATTATTTCTTTAAGGATGGTATTCGGCATCATAAGATGCCGCCCAAGACACCTTATCTGAATGGTGTAGCTGAGCAGATGAAAAGAACATTGCTGGAAGGAGTTCGTTGTTTTATTTTAGAAGCAAAGTTTCCAGGGCATTTTTGGGGTGAGACTTTACTTATTGATGCTTATATTATCAATTTATCACAAGCGGTTTTTTTGCAGACATACACTCTGGACAAATTTTGGTATGGAAAAAAGATCAGGTACGATCACTTGCGTGTTATTGGTTGCAAGGCTTTTGTTCATGTGCCTAGAGATGAGAGATCCAAGCAAGATGGTAAGACACTCCAGTGTATTTTTATTGGCTATGGAAAGGATGAGATTGGGTATAGGTTCTATGATCCTGTTTTGAAGAAACTTTTCAGAAGCCACGATGTAGTGTTTAAGGAGGATTAGACCATTGCATACATTGATAAGGGAGAAAAAGATGCTTCTCCAACTTCTGATGGTTTTGTCAGTCTTGAGCCAGGATCTGATTCACATTTACCTCATATTTTTGATTCTGATGATCATGTTGATGTACAAAATGATGCTCAAGGTGATGAGGTTAGACTTGAAGTTTCTGATGCACCTTTTTTTCTGATGATTCGGTTCCTGGGGTTATTAATGAACCCACAGTTCCACTCTGAATGTCATCATGGCATTGCACTGCTTCTACTTGATATTCACTAGATGAGTATGTGCACCTCAATGACGGGGGATAACTAGAATTTTTTTATGAGGAAATGGTGTGTGAATAGAGAGACAGATGGGTTGCTGCAATGGATGACGAGATGACATCATTGCATGACAACAACACTTTTGAGCTGGTGAAATTACTGATAGGGAATAAAGCTTTGAAAAATTGGTGGATTTATCAGATTAATAATGAAGAACCCAGTTCTATTCCACGATACAAGGCAAGGATAGTTGTCAACGGCTTCTATCAGAAGAAATGTATTGACTTTGATGGGATTTTCTCACTTGTTGTCAAAATGTCTTCCATTCAGGTTGTTCTGGGTTTGGCTGCAAGTTTAGATCTGCAAATTAGCCGATGGATGTGAAGACATCTTTCATCTATAAAGATTTATAGGAGGAGATTTATATGGAGCAAACAGAGTTTTTTTTGAAACAGGTAAATAAAATCTTGTCTGTATGTTGAAGAAGATCTTGTATGGTTTGATGCAAGCTCCGAGGTAGTGGTATATGAAGTTTGAATCTGTCATTTCTCATCAGGGATTCATGAAGACATATTCTGATCATTGTTTTTTTCATAGATGTACTGATGATGATTTTATTATACTGTTGCTTTATGTTGTTGATATTCTCATTGTTGGCCATGATACTTCTAGAATTGACATATTGAAGAAGGATCTTTGTCAGTCTTTTGTGATAAATGACTTGGGGACAGCATGACAGATTCTTGGCATTATGATCTCTCATGACAGGAAGGCCAAGAAGTTGTGTTTATATCAGGAAAGATACACTGTTAAGGTTCTTCAGAGATTTTCGATGGATAGAGAGAAAGTGGTTAGTACTCCCCTTGCTTTACATTTTAAGCTTAGTACTAGTCAATCACCTTATACTGATGAAGAGAGTGAGAGAGGAGATTCATCACATACCTTATTCATATGTCGTTGGCTGTTTGTTGTATGAAATGATAGGTACTATATATGATATAGCTCATGCATTTGGTGTGGTTAGTCTTTTTCTATCAAATCCAGGTAGAGAGAATTGGAGAGCAGTGAAGTACTTTTTTCGTTATCTGCGTGGTACTTCTGATATGAGATTGTGTTTTTGCAAAGGGGAAAATAAGCATTCACTACAGAAAAATGACCACTGTATAAGGGGTTATTATTGACTTTATAAGGGGTTATAACCCCTTCTTAATACATTAGCGGTGGTTATGAGAAACCACCGCTAATATTCCTGCCTATTGTTAGTAGAGGCGGTTTTGAGAAAGCGCCGCTAAATATGGGATGAATTTAGCGGCGGTTACATTAGAGGGGGTTTAAATCCCCTCTAATGTAGTCCAATATTTACCACAACTGTTTGCAATTAGTGGCGGTTATAACCCCAACCGCCTCTACTAGATGGATTAGTGTCCGTTACCACCACCCCTAATTGTTAATTGTATTAGGGGATGTTTTACATAACTATCCCAAATGTTTCTCTTTTTTTAAGAACTAACCCCTCCCCATTGCACGCCGCCCCCATCATGTGTTTCCCCCGCGGTATCTCACTTATGTCTCAGTCTATCTCCCGGTGTGTCTTGTGTGTCTCCCTCAGTGTGTCATGTGCGTCTTTGTGCATATATTCTGTCCTCGTGTGTCTCCGGTCTATCCCCCCGTCCTCGGGTGTCTCCGGTCTGTCCCGCCGCCCTCAGGTGTCTCTTCTTGTGTGTCCACATGGTGTCCCCTGGTCCTCGTGCATCCCTCCACGGTATCTCTCTTTTTTCCCGATATGTCCCCTGGTGTGTCAGGTGTGTCTTTGTGCGTCTTGGTGTGTCTCTCGGTATATCCCCCGTCCTCATCTGTCTCCTCGCCTGTCTCGGGTCTGTCCCCCATCCTCGGGTGTTCTCCTCCTGTGTGTCCCCACGGTGTCCCTCGGGTCCTCGTGCGGGTCTCGGTCCCACCCTGACCCTGGGTCCTCATGCGTGTCCCGGTCCGGCCCTACACCCAGTCAGCGTTCCTGTCCCGACCCGGTCCAGCCCTGCCCCCATCTTCTCTTGTTCCATTAATTTGTAGGGGATTTTAAAAAATCGGAATCTACAGGGATTCGAACAACAGTCCAATACGGTATGATGCATGCGCTTAAACCACCACCCCAACTCTCATTTTGCTTTTATTGTACCATTATTATTCAATATATATATATATTACTATGTTTTTTAAAATATAAATTATTTGCATAATATATTTTAATACATATAATAAGTTTATTAAAATATGAACATATATTAATAAACATATATATATTAACAAATTTACACAAAATTTATATATTGTTGTATTTATATGTATTAATAAGTTTATTAAAATAAACATTATTAAAACTAAAAAATTAAATAAATATAATAAGTTTATTAAAATAAGCATATATATTAATAAACATATATATATTAAAAAATTTACACATAAAATTTATATATAATTTTATTTATATATATTAATAAGTATATTAAGATAAACATTATTTACATAATATATTAAAATAAATTAAATAAATAATATCTTATTTATATAAATATAAATATATATGTATATATATTTTTTGCACACCTCTATAAATTATATATTTAGATATATTTAAATAAAATATTGTATGTATGTATTTATAAATACATTTTTATCAAACACACACAAACAGAAATGTGTAATTATATATTTATTTTTAATTGTTTATATTTATTTGAATACACGTATATAATATATATACATATTTAATTTATACATACACAATTATATATATATATATATATATTACATATATATATGAATATAATATATTATACATGTTATAAATACATTCATATATGTATACACAGTATATACTATAGATATATTATGAATTTTTATAAGAAAATAGTAGGGGATCAAAACCCCTCTGATATCATAAATTTGAGGGGGTTGTGAGCCCCCTCTAATGTAAGACAGTAGTGGGGGTTCAATAGGGGGTTTTGAACCCCCAGTAATATATTAAATTAAAAGGGGTTTTGAACCCCGACTAATGTCTTACAATAGAGGGGGTTGCGAACCCCAACTATTTTCTTTAAAAAAAATCCATATAACCTACACACACACATAATACCTCTAAAATCTAACGGAATATGTGTGTGTGTGTGTAGTGCCTCTAACAGAATATATAGTGTTTGTAACTTAATATATAACACCACTAATTATTAATGTGGTGATATTTTTAACATAAAAATCTCTAAAATACAACTACATATTAAACAAATTATAAAAATTATAGAGGGGGTTGTGAACCCCCTCTAAATTTGATGATTAGAGGGGGTTGTGCAAAACCCCCTCTAATGTTACAGAAATTTAATTTAGAGGGGGTTGTGCAGAACCACCTCCAAATAACCCATTTTTATGTACTATTTTTTTGTAGTGTTTGTGGCATTATAGATTCATATATGAAAAGAAATATCGATTCGAGAAAGTCTACATTAGGCTATTTGATCACTTTTGCAGGAGGAGCTATATCTTGGCAGTCTAGATTACGGAGATGTGTTGCTTTATCTACCACATATTCAGAGTTTATTACAACTACTGAGGCGTGAAAATAATTTTTGTGGATGAAAACGTTTATTCAAGAGCTCAATTTAAATCAGGATAGGTATGTTTTATTTTGTGATAGTCAGAGTGCTATATGTTTGGGAATGAATTCCACATTTCATGGCAGGTAGAAACATATCGTTTTTCGATATCATTGGATTCACAATGTCCTTGATTCGAGACAATTAGATCTTGAGAAGATCCACACTGATGAAAACGGGTCAGACATGTTGACCAAGAGTTTACCCATAGGAAAATTCGAGACATGCCAACCAATTTCATGGTTGGCGGTGATCCCCACTTGAGTCGGAGGAGGAGTTTGTTGGGAGCCTTCCTGGTTGGTGCACCGTGTAATTCCACCATAAATGGTTCCCACACGATTTCTTCATTTAATGTGACGGTTTAATGCAGGCTATGACCGCATGAATTTATTCACGCTGTGACACTCTTTTGATGCGACAACATTATTTGACGCTGATTATTTTGTTATATAAGGAGGCAGAGGCAAGGCATTTCAACATCACCAGAAGCAACAACACTGAGGGAAAATCTCATTTGGTGATCGCCTTTCTTCAACGATCATATTTCTTTCTCTCCATGTTTTTATCTATACTTTTGTTATTGAGTATTACTTTTGAGATCCCTTCCATTTTGGGGAGTCTCTACCGTGTTCTTCTTCATTTTAGTGGATCCCTCTTTCTGGACTAGGTCCCGTGGTTTTTCCCTTTCAGGTTTTCCACGTTAAAATTTCCGGCGTCAAATTTATTTTCTTGTCATTTAATTTTTTCGCTGCGCATACGCTTCTATTTGGGGGGAAAGATTAAACTTCTGCTGCGCATTTTCTTTTTCTTTTGTTTGTGCGTTTGTCACTTTCCCATCCTTCCCAACACTATAGATTGAGATAATGGAAATTTTTAAATACATACAAATACACATACAATTACTCATACAAATATATATGTATAATTATGCATTTATACATAAACATTCATGTACACGTACATATATGTATAACATACACCTACAATTACATACATTCCTAGACACATATACATAGACACACATGCAAACATAAACGTTGATAAACACACACACACCACACAACACAACAGATGCAAACACGAACACACATACTATTGAAAACACATACAGACACACATATATGAATGCATATACATATATTATTAAATGTTATATAAAATATTTATATAAACAATATAATTACATATATATGATTTCTGAAATATATATATTATTAAATGTAATGGCCCGGACCTCTCCGGTCCATTTCTTTGTTAAAAAATTTGATGTGTTCAAACACGACACGTGTTGTAATAATAATTTTTTATAATAATAATTGATAATGGTGGCGTGAAAATATTTGGTGTTAATTAGATAAAATGGTTTTAATTTAATCATTGTAAAATATAAGAAATAAAATCGAATATATTTAATAAAATGATGCGAGGCGCATGGAATAAGTTATAAAGGAATAAATTACAATAAATGAGGCTCATGTAATAAATTATAAAGGAATGAAATGCATGGGGTGAAGAGGCACGTGAATGGGGTTCCCAACCATGCGTGAATATAATGTTATCGGATATATGGAGTAATTATATGAAAATAATGGGCGTCAATAATAATAATAATTATTAATGTTAATGATGGGGACCCGTTGATGAAATTGAAAGAGGATTTATTACTATTGAATTAAATAATAATGATAAAGGTTCCAGAAATATGTGTGTGATTGGTAAATTAAATTAAATGGGTTTAATTTTTTGTTAGTAAATTAAATTATTTGAATTTAATTAAATGGAGTGGTTTTAACTTAATAACCATGGTAAACTAATTTAATGGGCTTAGATTAGTACATTAATTATGGGTGTTATTATTATTAATTTTATTAAATAATAAAGTTGAAGTGAGAATGGAGTTTGGGGCGTTCCACATGGAGTAAAAGAAATGGGAGGCACCACTTTTGGTGGTGGGAGAGAAACATGAAAGAAAAAAATAGATTGGAGAGAGAAACAAATAATAATAATAAGAGTAATAAAATTAAAAGACAAATAAATTAAAAAGGAGGAATTGGTGTTTAATTATAGCACCCATGAATACTCCAAAACGTGATTTCTTTTGGAGTTATGAAAAATTAATAAATAATTGATTAATAATAATAATAAAATATTGTTATTGTTAATTTTGTTGATAAAACACCTTTTTGTCCGTAACTTCTTCGTGCGACCTCGGTTTCACGAACCGTCAGTGGCAGTGTGACCCGGACTACGAGACGAAAATTATGAGTCCAATATTGGATTTCTTTATCGGGTTTTCGGATTGGGTACCCGAAACGCTCATGAATTAATTGATTTAATATTGTTATTATTACGGGATCTTGTATCCAACGTATCTCCCTCATACTGTATCAGATTGACGATCTGTCAGCGGCAGTGTAATCCTGTAATTAAGACGGTCATTTTAAGACCAGCGATGGATACCTTTTTATGAGTTATGTCTCGGGTCAACGAAACACACATATTAATAAAATTGACGTTATTATTAAAACGCGTGGAAACCGCGTGACGTGTCGTGTGTTGACCAGTCAAAATGCGTAACGGGTGTACGGTCACACCCTGTATTCATCAATACACGCTGCATACTATTTTAACTATTCGTAGGCTATATAATAAAGGGTCACAGATTATTTCCAGACGAATCGCTTCTTCTTCGCACGTCGACACACTTGGTTGATCAAGAAGTCTTCCTCCTCTTACTTCTTTGTCCGAGATCCGAAATACGATCCGTTAGCGGCCACAGGATCGTAGCGACGAGACGAAGCATCTAAGCCCGGACTTGTCACCTTTCCGTCCGGCCTTCCTTCTCCAGCTTCCATCCTAGGAGGCGGTTGTCGGGTTTGGCGAAGGCGGAGGACACCGAAGGACGTCGTCGGAACGACGTGATCGGGACCTTTTGAGGTAGGGGTTTACCTTCATCTCTCTTTTTGGTGCAACATGCGGGGTGGGATATTTTTCTTTTGTTCCATGGGATGCAGTTGAACTTTAAATAAAGATAATAGCCGGATAATGAAGGGTTTGGGGTTTTGTGTTGTTTCTATTGCCATCCAGTTTCTTTATCTTCTGATTGTGATTTTGGATTGAAAGGCCATTGCCTACTGAAAATCAAGGCCGTTGGTGGACTTTGCGTGTGAAATTGATATCTTAATTGTTTTTGGTTGGTTTTGTTAAAACATGGAAAATGGATCAGCACGTAAAGACTGGCTGATTAAATGAGAATGAAAACCTTGTGTGATCACCCCAGTTGAACAAAGTTGGAATAATGAACATGTTGGTGGTTTGGTTGTTTTGTGGAAAATGTCTTTATTTATGAAAAGTGTTTTGATTATGAAATGTGTTTTGAAGTAAAAGGTGTTTTCAAATGCGGAAATGTTTTGTGTGTGGAAAGGGTTTTATGTGTGGAACATTGAAATAAATTAATGATGGAATGTTGTATGGTTGTGATAATATTTTGTAAATGAAATGGCATGTGGTTTCTTGCATTTTACCTAACCTTGGTTGTGGATGGCAGGGATATGTTTGTGAAAGGTTTTGTCTGGATGATAGTTTCCCAGTAGTAATAATTTGTTAAACCATTGCATGAAACATGAAAACCTAAATGGGGTTGGGGGGATGATTTTTTGGTTGTTGATGCATGCTTCGTGGTAGCAGTGTCGAGGCACATGCTCAGTTTCTCTTTTTAAGAATCCATAGGTTGGGCTGTGTGTTTGGTATATGTATATATATAATTGTATCTTTGTTTCTTGTCGCACCACACCCATGTCAAGCACCTAGTGCCGAAAACTCCCATTTTATGGGTGAGGGTGTTCCCCCTTAGTTACTAGCTCCTTCCTGGTCCTTATTCCATAGGCTATGATGTCTTGAGGTGACCTTACACCCAAGACTCTTCGGGTAGGTCTTGGAGGCTGTGATGGCATGAGGCGAACTTTAGCCCAAGACTCTTCGGGCAGGCTTGCCGTTCCCAAGAACCTTCGGGATGAGTCCCAGGTGTCTGCGGGCGGGTTAGTGGTTGTGGCCCAGGTGTGTGCAGGCGAGATGCGTGGTTGTGAGGCCCAGATGTGTGCGGGCGAGATGCATGGTTGTGAGGCCCAGGTGTGTGCGGGTGGGATGCGTGGTTTGGCCCAGGTGTGTGTGGGCGGGAAGAGTGTGGTAGCGTCAGGACGTTTTCTGTTAGGAAGAGAAGCATCTAATTAAGTGGGAAATGGTGCGGGGTACCCAATACTTTTATTCTATATATATATTAAACATGTTTGTGTTACTTTGTGAGTGTGACCAGTGAGGCTGGGTGGATAGTTTTTCCTTCTTAGTTTCTGGTTCTTCTATTTTCTCATGGGACCTTAGGGTGTCTCCCCACTTGTGCACGAGAGCATTATGTTCTCTACTGAGTATACTTGTATTCTCACCCTACGTTGTTTCAGGTTTTCAGGAGGACTACCAGGGCTGTGCGGGACCCTACTAGTCAGGCAGTGGGAGCTGTGTAGTTGCTGTTTTCTTGTTTTTCTTTTGGTACTGTACTCACTTGTACTTTCAGATTATTTGTACTTGTACCTGTTTCAGTTTATTTATACATGCATATGGGACTTGTTTGGGTTTCTTTTCAGCACCTTGTTCTTTTCTCTTTTTGGTGGTTGACTGGTCCTATTTCCCGATCCAAAATAATAAAAAGGGTAATGCCTCCAATATTTGTGTAAACTCATACCCTTGGTGCTAGTCTCCACCCTGGGGCCTACTGGAGGTGGGACTCGGGGTGTCATTATCTCCCTTTCACCATTGCCAGCTCAGGAGGGGCATCTTTGATGGAAGGGGGTCGTGATAGAATGGTATCAGAGCTGATGGTTGAGAGATAGGATGGAGTCTAGAGTTAGGCACAGTGAGGATTTCATGGGATGGTAGGGAAACAATGTTCGTTAATCTTGGTGTGTGACATAGGCCAGGGAAGACCAGCTAGGACACGGGATTTTAGGCCCCCCCGTGATCCGATGCAAGGACTCTGAGCCTACCGAACGACCAAGTGAGACTATATTGATTGCAGGATAGAGACCCTAGGGAAGGTACATGCATCATAATGTTTGTGTTTTACTTGATTTGGGTGTTCTGGGAAAGAAATTGAAATAAAATGATAAATTAAAACTTTGAGTTTTTCATTACTACTTGGGCTTAGGCGTTCCCTGTTTACCGAAAAACTATGGCACCTGGACGTCAACAGAATGGCAGAGGAGTGGGACACAGACAGTTTCTTGCAATAGAAGTGGCAACCCTAGCAAGGCCAGAGATTAAGAGATATGTTTCCGGTTTTACTTAAATGCTCTCATTTATGTTTTGTTTAAATTCAAGATCATCACACTCCTTTATTGAAACTCATTCTCACCCATGCTTTGGGCCTGGAACTTTTTTTTCATTTATTTATAATGCTAAGTTGTTTCCCCCTTTCCTTTAAATGTGTGTGAAGAGTCCTAACATGTGGGGAGAGGAGGAACTAATCCCTAATCAAGACGCATTAATGTGGATGCGATTAAACCCGTGCATGACAGTCAGTGCCGCCTAAAGCGGATAATATCTCGACATGGGAGAAGGAATTCCTCAAGCCATGTGTTCGGGAAATTTATTGATGTTTTGTATGGTGTTGAGGGGTAGTGTAAGTTGGAAAATCATAATATATGGAAGTGGGAAGGCTCAGTCCTTAATAGAGAGGCATTAATGCGGATGCGATTAAACCCGTGCAGGCGAGTCAGTGCCACCTAAAGCGGATAATATCTCAACATAGGAGAGAGAATTCCTAACTCACATAATTAGGGTTGTCGGTTGTTTCTTGTTATGACAAGAGGCCTGAGAGGTATCTTGAGGGGTGGTTGTCCGGACCTTTCCCCCTTTTATGGGTTGGTTTTAATTCTCGAGGACGAGAATGTTTTGAGAGGTATCTGGTGTAATGGCCTGGACCTCTCCGGTCCATTTCTTTGTAAAAAAATTTGATGTGGTCAAACACGAAACGTGTTGTAATAATAATTTTTTATAATAATAATTGATAATGGTGGTGTGAAAATATTTGGTGTTAATTAGATAAAATGGTTTTAATTTAATCATTGTAAAATATAAGAAATAAAATCGAATATATTTAATAAAATGATGGGAGGCGCATGGAATAAGTTATAAAGAAATAAATTACAATAAATGAGGCTCATGTAATAAATTATAAAGGAATGAAATGCATGGGGTGCATGGGTGTGACCTTGTACAGGAGGCGTTGTGCGGTTCTCCACAATTAATGTTGGAATTGTGTTAATAACATTAAAAGGGTATTATTATATAATAATTTGTTATAATAATAATAACATGAAGAGGCACATGAATGGGGTTCCCAACCATGCGTGAATATAATTTTATGAGATATATGGAGTAATTATATGAAAATAATGGGCGTCAATAATAATAATAATTATTAATGTTAATGATGGGGACCCGTTGATGAAATTGAAAGAGGATTTATTACTATTGAATTAAATAATAATGATAATGGTGATAGAAGTATGTGTGTGATTGGTAAATTAAATTAAATGGGTTTAATTTCTAGTTAGTAAATTAAATTATTTGAATTTAATTAAATGGAATGGTTTTAACTTAATAACCACGGTAAACTAATTTAATGGGATTAAATTAGTACATTAATTATGGGTGTTATTATTATTAATTTTATTAAATAATAAAGTTGAAGTGAGAATGGATTTTGGGGCGTTCCACATGGAGTAAAAGAAATGGGAGGCGCCACTAATGGTGTTGGGAGAGAATCATGAAAGAAAAAAATAGATTGGAGAGAGAAACAAAAAATAATAATAAGAGAAATAAAATTAAAAGACAAATAAATGAAAAAGGAGGAATTGGTGCTTAATTATAGCACCCATGAAGACTCCAAAACGTGATTGCTTTTGGAGTTATGAAAAATAAATTAATAATTGATTAATAATAACAATAAAATATTGTTATTGTTAATTTTGTTGATAAAACACCTTTTTGTCCGTAACTTCTTCGTGCGACCTCGGTTTCACCAACCGTCAGTGGCAGTACGACCCTGACTACGAGATGAAAATTATGAGTCCAATATTGGATTTCTTTTTCGGGTTTTCAGATTGGGTACCCGAAACGCTCATGAATTAATAGATTTAATATGGTTATTATTACAGGATTTTGTATCCAATGTATCTCCCTCATACGGTATCGGATTGACGATCCGTCAGCGGCAGTGTAATCTTGTAATTAAGACGGTAATTTTAAGACCAGTGATGGATACCTTTTTATGATTTATGTCTCGGGTCAATGAAACACACATATTAATAAAATTGATGTTATTATTAAAACGCGTGGAAACCGCGTGACGTGTCGTGTGTTGACCAGTCAAAACGCGTAACGGGTGTACGGTCACACCGTGTATTCATCAATACACGCTAAATACTGTTTTACCAATTCGTAGGCTATATAAGAAAGGGTCGCAGATTATTTCCAGACGAATCGCTTCTTCTTCGCACGACGACACTCTTGGTTGATCAAGAAGTATTCCTCCTCTAACTTCTTTGTCCGAGCTCCGAATTACGATCCGTCAGCGGCCACAGGATAGTAGCGACGAGATGAAGCTTCTAAGCCCAGACTTGTCACCTTTCCTTCTGGCCTTCCTTCTATAGCTTCCATCCTAGGAGGTGTTTGTCATGTTTGGCGAAGGCGGAGGACACCGAAGGACGTTGTCGGAAGCGACGTGATCGGGACCTTTTGAGGTAGGGGTTTACCTTCGTCTCTCTTTTTGGTGCAACATGCGGGGTGGGATATTTTTATTTTGTTCCATGGGATGCAGTTGAACATTAAATAAAGATAATAACTGGATAAAGAATGGTTTGGGGTTTTGTGCTGTTTCTATTGCCTTCCAGTTTCTTTATCTTCTGATTCTGATTTTGGATTGAAAGGCCTTTGCCTACTGAAAATCAAGGCCGTTGGTGGCCTTTGCGTGTGAAATTGATATCTGAATTGTTTGTGGTTGGTTTTGTTAAAACATGGAAAATGGATAATCACGTAAAGAATTGCTGATTAAATGAGAATGAAAACCTTGTGTGATCACCCCGGTTGAACAAAGTTGGAATAATGAACATGTTGGTGGTTTGGTTGTTTTGTTGAAAATGCCTTTATTTATGAAAAGTGTTTTGATTATGAAATGTGTTTTGAAGTAAAATGTGTTTTCAAATGCATTAATTTTTGGTGTGTGGAAAGGGTTTTATGTGTGGAACATTGAAATAAATGAATGATGGAATGTTGTATGGTTGTGATAATCTTTTTTAAATGAAATGGCATGTGGTTGCTTGGGTTTTACCTAACCTTGGTTGTGGATGGCATGGATATGTTTGTGAAAGGTTTTGTCTAGATGATAGTTTCCCAGAAATAATAATTTGTTAAACCATTGCATGAAACATGTAAACCTAAATGGGGTTGGGGGATGATTGTTTGGTTGTTGATGCATGCTTCGTGGTAGCAGTGCCGAGGCACATGCTCAGTTTCTCTTTTTAAGAAGCCATAGGTTGGGCTGTGTGTTTGGTATATGTATATATATAATTGTATCTTTGTGTTTTGTCGCACCACACCCATGTCAAGCACCATGTGCCGAACACTCCCATTTTATGGGAGAGGGTGTTCCCCCTTTGTTACTAGCTCCTTCCTGCTCCTTCTTACATAGGCTATGATGGCTTGAGGTGACCTTACACCCAAGTCTCTTCGGGTAGGTCTCGGAGGCTGTGATGGCTTGAGGCGACCTTTAGCCCAAGACTCTTCGGGCAGGCTTACCGTTCCCAAGAACCTTCGGGATGAGGCCCAGGTGTCTGCGGGCGAGTTAGTGGTTGTGGCCCAGGTGTGTGCGGGCGAGATGCGTGGTTGTGAGGCCCAGGTGTGTGCGGGCGAGATGCGTGGTTGTGAGGCCCAGGTGTGTGCGGGCAGGATGCGTGGTTTGGCCCAGGTGTGTGCGGGCGGGAAGAGTGTGGTAGCGTCAGGACGTTTGCCGTTAGGAAGAGAAGCATCTAATTCAGTTGGAAATGGTGTGGGGTACACAATACTTTTGTTCTATATATATACTAAACTTGTTTGTGTTACTTAGTGAGTGTGAACAGTGAGGCTGGGTGGATAGTTTTTCCTTGTTAGTTTCTGGTTCTTCTGTTTTCTCACGGGACCTTAGGGTGTCTCCCCACTTGTGCACGAGAGCTTTAGGTTCTCTACAAAGTATACTTGTATGCTCACCCTACGTTGTTTCAGGTTTTCAGGAGGACTACCAGGGGTGTGCGGGACCCTACTAGTCAGGCAGTGGGAGCTGTTCAGTTGCTGTTTTCTTGTTTTTCTTTTGGTACTGTACTCACTTGTACTTTCAGCTTATTTGTACTTGTACCTGTTTCAGTTTATTTATACATGCATATGAGACTGGTTTGGGTTTCTTTTCAGCACCTTGTTCTTTTCCATTTTTGGTGGTTGACTGGTCCTATTTCCCGATCCAAAATAATAAAAAGGGTAATGCCTCCCATATTTGTGTAAACTCATACCCTTGGTGCTAGTCGCCACCCCGGGGCCTACTGGTGGCGGGACTCGGGGGTCATTATCTCCCTTTCACCATTGCCAGCTCAGGAGGGGCATCTTTGATGGAAGGGGGTCGTGACATTAAAAAATATATAATAATTTATATATGTATATATATATATTAACATATTGAATGATTAATTTGGTAAGAATAAAAAAAAGTTCTCATAATTGTAGGTCTTTTAAAAGTGTAATAAAAAATAATAGATAATGGGAACCCTTTAATTAGTTCATTTTTAGAACAATCATTGAATATTTCCCCATATGAAGAAGTGTAATATGAATATAAAAAAATATTGAATTGATAATGGGTTATATTCTAAATTTAATGGATTTATAATATTAAATGACAATTATCAATATTTATTAAATTCATAATACAGTGAATTATAACATGAATGTAAAAATATACCATATATAAAATACATTTCTTTTTTTAAATACCAATGGAAAAAAATACAATAGTCTCTGGAAATATGAAATCTTATGTTCGATGATGCGTGTTGGGAGGGAGGGAGTAGTCACAGTATGCCACATTTATTCCGATACATATTAAGTCGTTTAACATAAGCACTCAATCATTTATAGTCTAGGAATCATTGTGATTAATCCCCAATTGTGTTGAATGACTGGTAGGGTCCATAAGCATCGTTTCTAAAAACCTCTTTCATAATGGGATTTTTATGGTGCGGAAATTAGACACATGAGGGTAGCAGACATCATATCCATCACCACCTATTAGGCATGGAAGTTGTTGTCGATTGGGGATCATGGAAGAACGTCTAATAATGGGTTGTGGAACCGGTAGACATTGAATACATATAGTCATGGCAGATCGTCTGAGAGAGGGCGATGATGGGGGGAAGTGACAATGGTAGGGGTGTGGCGACGTGAAAGGTCGTGGTGTTGTATGTCCTTGTAGGGGTTTTTGATGGGAGGTAGAAGAATATTGAATTGGAATTGATGTTGTTAGGCTTTATCGATGGGGTGTCATGGAATTTCATTTGAGAATGGGTGGTGACAGTCATATACATCATCCCCCTCTATGGCATGGTAGGCATTGTTGATGGGGCCCCATGGAAGGTTGTCCGATAAAAGGTGGTGATGGTCATTTCCATCATCTCCCCATTTGGCGTGGTATTAGTTGTTGATGGGGTGATGTGGACGGTCATCTGAGAGAGTTTGGGGAAACCTATGGGGAAAGAGGGAAACATGTCGCACCAGCCCCTACGTATTTGGAATGGTTACACAACACACTATAACATAGAAAGTGGGTTCAAAAACCTCAAATTTAACCTTCGACATGGACCCAAACTTCTTCTTCACAGATGAAAAATGCATCATTCTTTCATCAACCAAAACTCTTGTTCTCTATTGACACATAAAATCACTGAAAGGATGGTTTTTTCTAAACCATGGGTCGTGTGTGCGCATATATATACACCCAACTATAATACTTATAATTAATTTTAACTATTATTTATATCATTCAAAATAATTTTCAAAAATCAAATATGAATATTCTTTGTTTAAAATATTATTTTAAAATAACAATATTTTTTGTAATATAGATTTTTTTATTATAAAATTAAATATGTGTATGTTTTTTAAGAAAATTATAAATATTATATTGGTAATATATTTTATAAATATATTATATATTTTATGTTTTATTTCTGAAAATGATAAATGATAAATATAAATAATTATTAAAATAATAAACAATGAACATTATATTTTTGTCTTAACAGAAATTTGAATTATTTATCATTAAAAAAGAATTATGAAGTTGATATGTTTTTAAAAAATAAAATAATAAAACAAAGAAAATATGAATTTATATTAATATAATAAAAACACAATCATGAATTGGATAAAAGAAAATAGTGCAATAAAAAATCAAAGAGACGTGATTGACTAGATAAAAGCGAGTAATGACTTATATAAAAAAGAAGAAAAATTTTATTGATTAGAATATAACTTTATAATATTGATAAATCTAATTCTATTATAATTTTGGAGGTCGTATTACACCTACCGTTGTGGAAATCTACTAGCAAAATTCCCATCATCAATCATGCACCCCATATCCCTTTGCCCTGGTTTTCAAAGAACCTGAATTGTTTTAATAATTTTGTATCAATTTTTTTTACCTTGATCAAATTTATTTTCCCTAAGTTTTTTTATTATTGAATCTTGACATATAAAAATATATAAACACATTTAATTAATTTTTCGCTTTTTTACATTAAAAAATTTTGCCCACATCTCCATAAGTTCACCCATTGTTTTCTGGCCAATTTCCAGTAGTCATAAATACCTCAATTGACCCTAAAAAGTTAAGGGTTCATATCATTTCATCTAATTAATTGTTTTAGTATGGTTTTCCTAAAAAATAAAAAAAATTAATTAAGTGTTTTAATAAATTTTATCATTAGTTAATTTCATTTGTTATAATTTATTATACCTATTATTATTGTTTTTAAATTAACATTATAATGACATATATGTATTTTCATTGTTTAGGAGAATATATTTAAATAACTATATTTATTTATTTATATTGGTAAAAACGAATTTTTATTATAATATTAATTAATGGTAAAACTTATTTATCAAAAAGTATCAATATTATGATGATTATATATGTTTTAAAATATTTGAGATATACAAGATTATTTATAAAATTTCTAAATTATAAATATATAGAATTATTATATAATGGAAAAACAGACATCATATTTATGTTATAAATAATAATGTAAATTTAAATAATTATATTAAAAAAAGAAATATATATATATATATATATATAAACAAAAAAAATTATATTCATAAATATGGATTCATATTATATTCACAAATAAATGTTCAAACCATTATCTGTAGGAAAAGTTTCACGATTAAAAAAATAAAAGTTTATATGTTATGACAAAAATAAATGAAAAATCATAAAAAATAAGAATTTATGATAAGATAATAAAAATAAAATCATGGATTGTTGAAAAAAATGATAAGTTGAAAAAATAAATAGACGCAATAAAAAGAGTGAAATGATTTAGATAAAAAGACGAAATATTTTAATGGTTACTACATAAATTTGTAATAATGTAAAACATAATGATATTAAAAATTGTGAGGATGTATTCATTTGGTAATCATGAAAATCTACCAACAAAATTTTCACAGTCAATCTGGAATGCATATATCCATTCCCAAAAATTGATAAACAACATGACTCTTTTTTATAATATTGTATAAACTATTTTTATATCATTAATAAAATATTTTCCCACAAGAATCTCTGATTATTGCAACATGAAATATAAAAACATTTGAATTTTTTTATTTAAACCCTCTCATTTTGCATCAAAACATCCAACACTCACGTCCCCATGTTCCCCCATTTTTTTTCTCAATTTCTAGTTGCCTAAAATCCCTTAGTTGACCTAAAAACATATATGTGATCATTTAATTTCATCAAAATAATTTTTTTTAAAAGGTTTATATATATGTGTGTATATATGTACATATAAAAACATATATAACTAACTATTTTCAGTGAATATGAAAATGGATTTTTATGTTTTACATTTTTATCATAACATATACTGGTAAATTTTCTAGGTTTGTAATATATATTTTATTTTTTTAGTTATATTTTTATATAAAAAATAAACATGATATATAAGGGTTATACCCTGGATTCAAATTTAGTTATTTTTTGGATTATTAATTACATTATAAATACATATATTTTTTATAAATAGAACAATAAATCCACAAATGAAAATAATTACAATGTGTGGTACACAATACAACCCTTGACCTCTATATTTTTCATTATAAATATAATACATTACAAATTTTATAAAATTTACAATATATTTTAGGTTTTTAAGTAAAACAATAAATTAATTAAAAATAAATAATTATTATTTATTTAGTGATAATATTTTTTTATATATAAATGATAACATATTTTACATCAATTATATTAATTATATATTCTATAAAATTTATTAAAAATAGAAATATTTATTGTATTATGTACTTAATTATAATAAAAATGTATCTTGTATTATTTAAATGAAAATTTTAAATGATATTAATATAAACAATCAATGTGAAATAATATTTACATATACATTTTATAAAATTAATTTTAATTGAATTATGTAAATTTATTTAGTTTATAATATAATATATTTTAATATTATAAAAATATTCATTCTAAATCGTAATCGATAAAATGAAGTAATAATATATTAATATTAATGAATTATATTAATTTAATAATATATAAGATCAAATTAATTAAATATGTGGTCAATTTTTCATTATAAATATTATTGATAAATTTAATTTAATATGTAATGATGTTAAAATATGATGTCTGTTTTGTTAATAAATTAATATTATATCTTGAAATTAACATATTATATATCAATTACATAATTTTTTTCAAAAATTTATTTATATTTGTTTTCTTATATACCATTCTTATAGGTTATGTGGTAACACACACAATACACCCATCAATAAAAAAATTCAAATTCAAATAGAAAAACAAATTTCCAAATGAAATTTGTTTTAGTGATATTAAACTAAAACTATATATAATGTTAGTTGGATGGTGTGATGATTCATATGATGTTTCAGGGTATTAAGAGATATGAAATGGATTTATTGATTATCCTAAGAGAGGCATGGGAGGGGTGGATGTTACGACATCAATGCTTGGATACGGATGATGTATCAAATACTGACCAAGATACTATATTTAACTCAATTTTTTGTGGATTTTTCAGAAAAAATTTCATAAGCTCAGAGCATCCCTTAGACATTGGATGATATTGTTTGGTGTTAATGGATTTTATGAAGATTTTAGATCCATCATAATCTTCTGGTGCGTGAATAACCATAATTTTTTTGATAGGTTTGATGCATCATTTGTAAAATTATAAAAGACGTAAACATTAGGGAAAAATGAACTCCATCAAATGTGGAAATAGAATGGTTCATAAACCATAATAGATATTCATCATGTTATATTTTTTTAATAACGTAAATCATATGTTATGAAATGATACATCATTATTGGAACCTTTGAGAAAATATTAATTAATAACACATCACTCTTAACGCGTCCAATGCATCTATCTTATATGGAAACTGCATCGTCCTTGTTTATGAAATACATTACAGTGCATGAGTCATGATGGAAATTATTAAAATATTAAAGGATTAGGACTATTACAAACACATACTAATAACAATATAAAATTTTACATAAGTAATATCAATTTTATGGAAGGGTATATTGTCATAATCTATGATTTGAATCTATCATTGTACACCTCTCAGTAGGATAGAGGGTTGATATATTTGGAAGCTAATGAAAATATAACATGTTTAAATATATGTTTCCTATCAATCAAAATACTAAATGTAAAAATATACTTGTGTTGTAGGAGTGGTAAGTATGAATTTAATTTCTATTTGAAGAGTTCCTCCAAGGAGGATCATTACCACATGGTCTTAATATATGTAATGGAACAAAAATAATAAAAAATTATTCCATAATAAAAAATTATGTTTTCATTAGTATTCATAAATGGAAACAAGTATATTTGATAACATCTTCCACAATGGAATACATGGCTGGTATTATAGAACATTAATCGATGAAATCAAATCATTGATGACAAGACAGAAAAATCAAACATATTTAACATCCCAACATGTTAGGGTTTTAAAAAATCAAAATATATTCTCATCTATAGTTGAATAATGTCAGGGATAAGACAAAATCATTATTTAATCCAGGACATCTAATTCATTTCCAGTAAAAGATGGATCAAATGATTTTGAATAATCTGGATAATATACATTTGTTTATTGCAGATAATTATAATATCCTACTTCAATTACCCAAAAAAACAGATTCATAGGCATAATATTTTGAAAACTGTTACTAAAATATTATATTCATCGTTTGATAGAAATGAATTTGATGGGGTTTTCAAATATATAGAATATTAATTTTCAGATAGGGAGTGGGATTAAAAGTTATTTAAAAGTTCCAACCATTTGAGTGGTATGTCTATAAAAGTTTATTTGGAGCTTAAAATCTATGTTATATTCAATTGGAGTTAAAATATATAAAAATATCATTGTAGGAATAATAAAATTGTTTAAATAGGTGAATATAAATTTAATAATTTTATATTAAAACAGAAATGAATATATGTTAGATGATGTTGATACATGTTTATTTATAGCTTAATACAAATAATTTATCTCATTTATTATTAACTGAAATAATGAATTCATATATGTATCAATAATTTTTTTTACACACAACATCATAAGTGCACATTTATTTTTAATCATAAAAGATGGTTATCTTGAACTGTCAATCATTAATTTTGAGGATTTCTTATTGTAATGACTTCGTTTCTTCTAATGATATTATTGGAATCCTACTTAATAATGTTCATGAATGTTACTTTATTTTCACACTATTTGTTCATCATTCTTACAAGAATGATTTTCGAACCGAACATGATATTTTTGGTTTGTTTAGAAAATTCCTTTATTATATGTTCACAAAAATCAAAAAAAATAAATGTATTGTGGTTCTTATTCCTTGAAGGACTATAAAATGTGATTAATTTTTTAATTATATACATTGGATAAGTTGGGATAAATGTATCAATACAATATTATTTACTCTCAAATTAATATGGATGAAGGAACACTTTGGATGAGATATGCTTGATTTCATTAATATTTTTTTTGGGATTCTGATATTCCCATTATTCATCTCGTAGATTCTATAATTCCAAAATTGTTTCATACAGTATGAATACTGAAGAATTGTCACTTCTAGGATATATTTATAAGAAAATAAATATCATTATTCATGATATGTTTCTATCATGTGTAATGGTGGAAAATTAGTTGAAGGTTTCTTTGAACAAAAACCCAACTACAAGACTCTATATCATAAATTTTTATGTTTGTCATAATGGGGGGAATTATTTATAGATGGACATGTTCATGTTGAAAATACATTTATAGATACAGGATTCAATGATATTATAGCCCATTGAAAAAAAATGTAATACTTGATCTTCGTGTGTGGTATTAATTTATATATGCATGAATTTATGTTTGAGAAATTATAATGAAAATGAATGCCTCATATTCTGTAACAAAAATAAATTTCATTTCAAAATATAAAACATAATGATGGATTAGAACTTCCCATGGTTACATATTTCCTAATGATTTGGTGTTATTTTGATCAGGGAAAGATCACATACAAGAAAATCGGTGACATTAATTTTATTTATGATGATTAATATATAAAAAAATTTATTCACAGGGAGACAAAAACTAAATTATTGGCAACGTAGTGGGATTTATTGAAAACTATCATCTTGTTACTGTTTTTTTTAATATTCACATTATAAAATCCTTTGTAACTCTAACATGTTTCTATATATATTAAAATAAAATAAAAATTATTGGTTTTCTAACTATATTTTTATTGTAATTTAAAAAATGATATTCATAAACATGAAATCTAGATACATATCCTGAGGTGAATGTTTTTTATTTTATCGTGAATAGTTCTTCCTTCAGTAGGTGTTTTATGGATTTACAATAGAATATGAGAGATAACTTTTTAACTCAATTTTACCATTAAAAATGAATTGATTAATATTGGGGTGATCATAGATTTTGAGTTGTCAATTACTGGAAGGATGTCTTATGTTTTGTGATTGCCGACCTTGGAGTAAAACTGGTCACACTATGCATCTGATCGACTAGAAATTTATTCAAACAACATCAATAAATACTCAAGGATAATTGTGAAAAATAATATCAAGTATATGAGAGTTTTTTATTGGTTTTTGGTGGGTGAAAATTGTTTAAAATAAAATTTCACTTATAATTAGTAATCGTATACATTATATTTCAAACACATAAACATTAAGGAAAAATTTATTTCAGAATGATAATATGTTAAATATTTATATGTATATTAATTTTTATTTATTTATATACTCAAGGTAATATTATAAAAAAAAATCATTAAAAATATGAAAACCTTTTCCAAATTTTTTGAAAACCATTAGTATAGAACAATATAAACGGGTTTTCAAACCATTGATATATGTATTTTGAAGTTTGGTACGTTTTTTTATTGTTTTGAAAGATAAATTAGTATAGGTTCCAAAAATGTAAGATATACCGACTATTGAATAGAAACCATTTGTATAGACAACACATATAACAAAATATTTGGAAAACCCATTTTCATAATTTCATTTAATTGAATACATGCCAAAAGTGTGTATAAAACCATTGGTATAACTATGACATATACCAAAAATATTCACAACGAATGGTATAGGGTTTTATGATGGTTATCATAGAAATGTTTTTGGTAAAACCCTCAGTATATGGTCATATTATGGTACCTATACCAACATTTTCTCAAAAACCATTTTTATATTTAAAATTTCATGTATTGTTGAAAGTGGATTTAACCATCATAACCAATAATCCGACAAAATGAAAACCACACTTTGATGCCTTAATATCATTAAAATTGAAAATAAATCTTGATGCCATGA
Organism: Viscum album; assembly: GCA_963277665.1. NCBI lineage: Eukaryota > Viridiplantae > Streptophyta > Magnoliopsida > Santalales > Viscaceae > Viscum > Viscum album. The sequence goes on from OY728121.1 coordinate 46,036,371, forward strand.
TGAGATTTTTCAATCATCTCTTTAGGTAGAATAATAATATAGTTAATAATGAATAGGACTCTTCCACTGGTGGATACCAAAATGAATTGAATGAAATCATTCATGTTGTGATAACACAACTAAGATGATCATGTACCACAAGACCCAGTCCTATTTAAATTATTCTGATGATTTTTTTAACCACATTTATAGTAAACACATTGGTTGGTGGAGGGAGGGGGGCTCCAGATACAGATGTGAGATGATGGTAATGGGTTATTAGGATGTATCTAATTATTCTTCCAAATCTACATCTATGAAATAGCTTGATTGATAAAAAATGAGTCATGTAATGAAATGATGGTAAAAACTATGATATATCATTTTAACCATATAAACAAAGAAAATGTTATAGATGGAGAATACTATATCGTTGGGGATGAATAATTTTGACTATTAGAATAGTAACACAAAACCATTCACCCTCTATAAAATCCTAAATAAATATGGGTTTTATCCATGTCATATGATATTGGACCCTTGATGGTAGATCATTGCATGTATATGTGTTTCTTATTTACTAATGATAATGGGGTTCAATTTATACTCTTTAATATATCATACCATTAAGAGATACTTTAAATGGAGTATTCACGTAAAATATTTAAATATGAAGATTCATAAATTGGGAGTGACCGCTAGGGGCCATATGAATTTACAGAAATCATCAATGTCTTTTATATGTATTTTTTGGGAAACATGCAAATATAATTCCCCAAATAGAACCCCAAATATTGATTTTTCATACATAGTTTTCCATGACTCTATCTTATATTCAATGAATACTCATAATGACACACAAATACCTTTTTTTGAACCACACTTCTAATTCATCAAAATACCATCTATTATTAGCATCATTAAAACAGTAAAAAATAGTGGCCTCCTCTAAAATAGAATCTATGATAGATGTGGCCATCATCCTATTTTTGTAATCAAGGAATGGGACCCTCATGATCTTGAATTAGGATATGTCTCTATTCAAACAAATTATTCCATTTTGAAGAAGAACAACCTATCCCTAGAGGAATCTCAAAAAAAATCATGGGCGGGGGCTAGAGGCTACCACTCAAAAGCCAGTATGGGGGTAATATTTGGAATCAATGATCTGAGTGAATAGGGAACCATGTTTAAGAATCATGTTTCATTATTTTATTCTAAAATATCAATAATGATCATGCACATGTATTAATATCCCATACAACCAAAGGGCTTAGGGATTCATAGATTACCCCAATCCAAAAAATGGTGTTTTTTTATTTTTCATAGCACAACTGATCATTTCAATGTGATTGGGAATTTGGTCAATCAAAAAAAACATTTATCTAAAATAAATACATATTATCACTTTTAATCGATTTTGAAACATCGAATATATGTTCTTCCTTAACTAAAATACAACCCTTTTTAAAATTCAATCCCTGAATTTTTTTTGTCTCACATTTCCATGATGCTCAAGAAACTCACTCTATTAGTTCGACCAAAAAACAGAAGGATCCAAATATAATTATATTATTTATGAACCACTTAAATAACTAATTATTGGAAAATATATTCCATTCAACAAGAGGTCTCACCTAAGATAATGGAAATATTTTATTTGGAATAATTAACCAATTGTATGGATTATTTCTCAAATATTTGGATATGTTGGAAAATATATATTCATTCATAAATAGTGCCCCATGAAAAAAAATAATCTACCATGTAAAAATTTATATGGGAAATAGGTGGAATTCGTTTTTAAACTTTGCCTAATCAAATATGTTGTCTTTATCTTCCAATAAAATAAAATTAGAAAAAAAAAATTCCATCAAGACCCACATGGTAGGGGAACGATCGTACCATATCTGAACACCCTTGAATGGGTGAATCATTTAGAGAGATTACCATTGATATTGATCTTGAAGGATACACAAGAATGTTTATAGAAATTTCATCAGAAGGAAAATAATATTATAATTATATTTTTATTTAAATAAGTAATTATGTAATCATAATTTGGATTTTTTCTATTTCTAAAAATTATAATGAATAAGAAATTCATAATTTAATTTGAATGAATTTTATTTTGAATTATTGAAATAGTTTCACAGAGTAGGTTGTTATTGATTGGTCTTTATTGTTCTACGTAAGTGATTGAGCAAGACTTGCTTATGAGAACATTGAACAATACATGAGGATGAGTAAGTCATTTTAAAAATTGGATTAATAAGAAACAACCTTAACAAACATTTAGTAATTATCTGGAAAGGTATTCCATATGCCTTTACTTCTCACTAAGACCAATTGTTTTTTGAAGAATAATAAAAAAACTACCAGAATTTGTAAGAGATTAAATCACATTGCATTGGTTTTGAGAGGGTTAATACATCCATGATGTTCTAGGGGGAGTGGCGAAAGTTGTTGAAATACACAAGAGAGATTGAATGGGTAAAAAACATGTTCCCATAGTGTTGAATTGGTATGACCAATAATGGATTATCAGTGCCTTCCAAAAATTGTTGAGAAATATGAGTTTTATCAGTGTGAAATTACTAGCCTCTAAATAAGATAGGTTTTATCGATGCTAAATTTTGCACTGATAAGATATAACTTAATCAAAGATAAAATTATAGTTGATAAAATAAATATTTAAATGAACAAATTTTATAGAGTAGATAAAATCTATATTTATAAACACATAAATCTTGTTTGGCATGGCGTACGTTGGAGGAAAATTTTTGGAAAAAAAGGTATGGGTTGGAGATGGTCTTATTTGAATCAATTATATGTTTTTTAAACATATTAAAAATATTAAAAAATAAAAATAAAAAACAATATATATTAATCATAGAAATAAAAAACATATTTAATTTATTTAAAGCTATTAATTTTTTTTTTAATTTTATAAAATAATTAAATTTGAAAAATTATTGAAAAGTAATAAATATATAAAATGAAAAAAAATAAATTAAATAATACTAAAAATGAAAAAATTAAATGAAATAAACTATAAAATATTAAAAATGATTATTCATGACATTAATAACAAAATTATCAAACATATAAAATTGAATAAAATTATATAAATAAATAGTATTGTTACTGGAAATTATTGATGTATTAAATATATTAATATTATATAGAAAATATAATATGTTATTCAACCTTATAATTTTAAATAATTGTTAAATTTATATTATTTAATTAAATATATATTCATATTTAATCATTAATAAATATATATAAATATTTAATGTTTTACAAAAATGTTAAATGATAATATAATAATAATTAATATATTTTTGAATATACTAAAGATGGAGAGATTTTAAAAACCATCAAATAATATTAAATCATTAAATAGGAATACATATGGACACATACATACACATAGACATACATGTACACATACATAAAAAATATAAACATACAAATATTGGAAAACACATACACATTAACTTACACAAAGGTGTATGCATAGAAACATACACATACATGGATGTACTCATACACTAACAAACAGTTACATACCCATGCATGCACATTCATATATATCTATACAAATGAATATATACATACACATACAACATAAACAAATACATATACACAGACACATAATAATACACATACACATATACATACACTTAAAAATGTATAAGAATAGACGTACACATTAATTTCCAAATACATACACATCAACACTATTACATACTTGAGAATTCACATACATACACATCAATACGTATGACTACATACAAACATACAAAATTAACATACACATATACACATACGCAGACACAAACACATGAACATAAACATAAAATCATACATATATAGATACGTACCTTCACACATACATAAACATACACATATATACTTACACATACTCATATATATACACATAAAAATAAAAACACATTATAATGCACATACAAAAACAAAATCTCATGCACATACACACATATATAAGTATGTGCATGTTTATATACATACAATAATTATTTTAATACATACACTAACACTTACACATACACATACTCACACATATATACATGTATATTTATGCGTATATACATACACATTCACATACATGTACACATATGTATAACATAAAAATACAATTATATACACACCTATGCACATATAAAAAATTGCACATGCAATCGATTAACGTAGATAAAAAAACACCCAGACACACAACACCATGAATCAAATGCATACAAAAACAACACATAAATAAACACACACATACAGACACATGGATACAAATTCAAAAAAAAATATTATTAAATTTTATATAAACTTTTTATATATTATTTTTATTTTCTTATATAATCATTTTGAAATTTAAATATTATTTAAAAATATATATGAATGTATACATATAAATTTTTTATCTCATTCAATGTGTCCTTTAGAATCCCTAAACAAAAAAACTCATAAATAAAGGATATTTAATAGTGTAGAAAAAATATTAAATAACTGAATCGCTTTTATTAGTTAATTTTTAGCATAATCATTGAATATTGCACCATGTGAAATAGTGTAACATTAATATAAGTCGTATGGGATTGCTAGTGGGTGAAATATAAAATTAAATGAAAATTATCCATTACTACTAAATTCTTTATACAATGAATAATAACTAGATAGTTAAATAATCCACATGGAAATAAATTAAATTTTTTATAATCCTATAAGAAAAAAACAATAATTTTGGAAATTTGGTGTTAATGTTAGATAACTATACATCTGAAATATGTTGTCCACTTGTCTGTGATGGGGGATGTGATCGTTCCGTTTGAAAATGATGTGTTGTTGGTCCGACCACCAAATTTGATTTTTACCATGACTAGGGATTATTCTGGGTTCAATACGACAATGAATGACATTCTTCATGGATTTGAATCAATGATTTAGATATATAAGGAAGGGGCATGAAAAATTTATAGAAGATCATTCAAAACATGTTTATTATTAATTTAATTGATTTCATAATGAATATAATACCTAGATCTAGTGGAAATCCACACATGTTCTGATAGCCTCAGATCGATAGCACGCGTTCTCTGGGTGTTGGTGTGGCTATGCGAGTGTCTTGTGCCTGTATTCCTTGATCGCTGGTTCTTTGTCTTTGATGATCATCTCTCATTCTTGAGAGGGGAAGGAAAATGATACAATAGAGAAATTGTTTAGCTCAAAAATTATCAATTCGCCAAGGGTGCGGTGTGTTCTCAATGGCACACTAGACGTACTTGTCTATTATAATTCATATATCTTAAATTACAATATTTAAATTCATAACAGTAATTAAATCAATTCAGAAAATTAGAGAAAACCCATGATCATAATAATAATACCACATCATTATTTATGGTTCACCACCTTATGAAAAATGGAATTATGAATATAATTACGCGTCACAAAATAAAAGAAGTGTCATTATTATTTTAAGTTCTGTCATCTAATTAAATAATTGTATACAATCTTGAAAATAATTATTTTACTACCAAACAAGCCTTGGTCTGCTCAAAATCCAATTCCATTTATTGAACACCTGAAAAAATAAATAAATAAAGTATTCTCTTGGATAAATATTTTATTTACAAACAAGTAAATAAATAGTTATTAAATGATTAATAAAAAAATATATTGTTTATTTCATTTAGGTTAATATCTTAACATGAATAAATATTTTACACGGTATTGAGATTAATATTTATTCAATTAAATTATTTAAAATAAGATTTAACTAAGACCACCAAAAAAACAAACTTTGATAGACTCTAGGATTCATTCTCCTTGGCAATAGGTGGGCTTCCCTAATGTCCAACAGAACTATATAGCAATGGGTCAAGGAACCGAAGAGATAGAATGAAATTTCTCAACAATAATATCCACATACCAACACTCACTGTGTAATATAATTCCATTAACTGAATATTTCATCAAGAATGTTTCATTATTGTGACATCAACCTTTATACTATATTCATTGGTCTTTGACTACATGAAATGAACTCATCATTACCCCATGGACATGGAATTTCACACGAAGGATCTATATCAATCCAAGGGTCAGGATATAAATTACCATAATTGGAAGGGACAAATCCTTACTCGAATTATCCATTAATAACAACAAACTCATGATGCACCCAATATACCCTACTTCCCGCCAACTGTCTATCTGACAATTTTTGTTAGTAGATCATAGTGTGCGAGTCATGACACATGTTAATGATAATCACATAGTCTGATGATCATTAAACACACTATCATATAGGAATATATGATGTCACCAAAACATGTGGAAATCATAATCGCAGGTCTATTCTCATAATCTAATGTCTTGGTGATTACCATGTGTGGTCTTCATGAGAGGATGTCTCATCTATGTAAGAGTACTCACACCTGACAGCATGCATGCAATGTGTCCCTTCATATAATTTCATCCAACCGTAGAAATATATTATAGAATATTTTTATATCATTTCATGGTTCTCATCAATGCAGGTAACTGCCATGACCATATCAAGGCAACAAATACTCTAAGACATTTTTACATCATAGTGATGCAGAACAATGAAAAATATATTATAAGATGTTTAATATTTAAATTTATTAAATTTACATGTAATCAATGTAAACCTATTTTGTTCATAGACACTAACTCTTAAAAAATCCATCGTTTACTAGAGCCAACTGCCCATGACATTCAGTCCACTAGACCTCACATGGTGATCATTATTCTGGTGAGTCAAGGATTTAGTCATGGGGTCAGTTGTGTTGTCTTCTATGGAAGTACTGTTCATTGAATCTTCAACTCTCTAAGAAGAATCCCTCAAGAGATGATACATCATAATTATGTGCTACGTCAACATATGTGATTGTGGATCATTTATGACAACTAGTGTTGTAGTAATATCACAATATATTGTGATAGGATATTTACTTATACGTATCACAACCAGCTCCTGGATGAATCATTACATGAAAACATCTTCTTTATATGACTCAGAAGATATTATAAACTCATAAATTGTTGTAGAATATGCAAACACACTCTACATTGTGCTCTTTTGTCTCACTGCACAACCATTCAACGTTAATATGTATCATGTTTTCAACTTCATGTAGACATGATCTATATCTAAGATAATTTTATCTCTCATGTGTGAATTTATTATTATAATTATCACATGATTGTAAATATAATGTGGAACATAATTATGTGATTAAAAATTTATGGATAATATTTATGAATAAGACTGTTTTATTATAGTTCTATCATGAATTCTTATTTAATTCATTAATTATATGATCATGACAACACATCCATTTTTGGGGGGATATTTAAATTCTCAATGTAAAATTTATTGTTGGGGGTGATTTAAAATCTCAATGGAATATTTATTGTCGGGGTTTGCTTTAAAATCTTAATATTTGTTTTAATTGTCCTAGAAAATAGGATCTTATATTGACTGCATTTAAACCACACGGAAGGATGGAAAAAATGAGGCCTATAAAATGCATGATAGACAATAGAGGAAGAATGCCTTTTGTAGGTTCCAATGCCCTTGCGTATTGGTGTGGAGAGTTTACAGATTCACAATGCTGAGGGATCAAGTAGTGGTGTGCAGTGCATGTCGTGGCTACAAGAAGAGAGGGGAACCGGATATCATGGAGGTGGTTGAAATAAAGCACGAAGTGGAGCAGAGATTGTTGCACCAATTGAAGTGTGTGATTTGAGAGACTTGTAATTTTTATTTGACAATAAAATTATTGATTCTTGGGTGGAGTAGGCTTTCGCCGAACCATGGTATTTTTGGTGTTTTTATTTTATTTCGTTGCATCTTAAAAACTCCGACCCAACATCTGGTATCAGAGGCAGGTTATCCATTTGTTATTTCTAAATAATTATGGGAGATTCACATCCAAAGATTTTTTCCATATTGATATGTTTAATGGGAAAAATTATTTCACATTGTGGAAACAATTGGAAAAAAATATTTTGACTCGGGAAGGGACAATGAATGAATTGAAGAAAAAATAAGAGAAGCCAGAGAAGACTAACTCTAATGATTGGCAAGATATGAGAGATTTGGAAAGAAGCACCATTAAATTGTATTTGGCTGAAAATAAACTACAAGAGGTGATGAATCTAATAGATCCAGAGGAAATCTGGATGAAGTTGGAAGCAATGTATAAATCTAAATCACTGAGAAATCGTTTATATTTGAAAAAACTATTGTATCGTCTTTGAATGTCAGAAAACGGAGATTTGGGAAACCATTTGGTTGAGTTCACCATAATCTTCACGGAATTGTCTTCTGTGGCGATCAATACTGATGATAAAGGAAACCTGGTGCCTCTGGAAATGGAATAAGAGGACAATTCTTTGCTCTTGTTAGGTTATTTTCCATATTCATATGACAATATCTTTACTACATTGTTATTTGGAAAAGGCACTCTGAAACAGGATAATTTTAGTTTATCGTTCCTAATGAACGAGACTCGATGAAAGACCAACGATGATGGATCATCCGGCAATAGTGGGATCTTTTTAGTGACTGGTGGATGTAACTATCATGGAAGGTCGATAGAACGAAATAATGGTTCAGGGAGCAGGAGATATCGAAGTCAATCCAGACCAAGAGGAGATTTTTTTTGCGGGAGTGTGGAAAAAATGGTCACATGAGAAGAAATTGTGAGAAGTTCTTTGAGCGAATAAATAAAGACGAAAAAGAAGTTGAAAAAAAAGAAGAAACAATTGAGGAGAATACAGTGACTCCAGATGAGAGGTATTCTTGTGATTTATTTCTTACAACTATGGAAGATATGGATGATTCATATTCAATTTTAGATTCTAGTTAATCTTATCATATATGTGAAAAAGGGAATGTTTTGATAGTTATGAGAAGTATGAAGGTGATATTGTGAAAATGGCCAATAAATCTGAAAGTCAAATAGTTGGAATTGGTACAGTGCGAGTTCGTATGTTTGATGGGGTTATTTGCACACTTTCTTATCTGAGTAATGTACATTATTTGAGAATGAAATTAATTTATTTGCGTATGTTGGATTCCAATGGTTTTAGGTTTTCAACTGGCGGTGGAGTTCTCAAAGTGATGTGAGGAGTAATGACCGTGATCAAAATGAAGAAATTTTAGAATCTATACAAGTTGATTCATGCAGGTGAGTCTTCTTTGAGGCCCCAGAGTACCATTAAAGGTGATGTTCAAAAGGATATGTCTACATATTGATATTTGAAAACAAATGTGACATTTTCTTCAGTTGTTCGTGGCACGGTGGAGCCAAAACATTTTGTTCATCAGATATGAGAATTTGTACACAAATTATGGGTGAGGTGGTTCATGCAAATATTGGGCATGAAATTATTTGTCTGAATGGATGATGATGGTGGACTATTCAGATTTCTACTCATGGTGGATATTGTTGGGGGTGATTTGAATTCTCAACGGAATATTTATTTTTGGGGGGTGATTTACAATATCAATGTAATATCTATTGTCAGGGGGTGATTTAAAATCTCAATATTTGTTTTAATTGTCCTAAAAATAGTATCTCATTTTGACTGCATTTAAACCACGTGGATGGATGAAAAAAAGAGGCCTATAAAATGCATGATCGGCAATAGAGGAGGCATTCCTTTTGAAGGTTCCAAATCCCTTGTATATTGGAGTGGAGCGTTGACGGATTCACAACGCCGAGGGCTCGAGTAGTGGTGTGAAGTACACGGCATGGATGCAAGCGGAGAGGGGATCATGAGATCACGAAGGCGGTTGAAATAAATCACGGAGTAGAGCAGAGATTGTTGCGCCAATTGAAGTGTGTGATTTGTGGGACTTGTAATTTTTATTTGACAATAAAATTAACGAATCTCGGCTAGAGTAGGCTCTCTCCAAACCAGGATAATTTTTATGTTTTTATTTTATTTCGTTGCATCTTAAAAAATCAGACCCAACAACATAATGATAAAACATGTAAGGGAGTGGACCAAAATAAAGAGAACGATCATTAACTTTTTTAATGGAAAGTTTATCTATCCATTGATAGATTATCCCTAACCTATACGAGAAAAATCATGAACCATTTGGGTTCGGTTTACAGCTTTCCATATATCCACCTCTTTATCTACAAGGATTGGTTTCATCTCAGCTCTATCTTGACCAACCTCCACTATCATGGGAGTAACATCCATTACATATGCCTTTATTAACTCACATGTAGGTGAGGGGTAAAAAGAGGTTTTATATAAAAGAAAACATGGCACGCAGTCCCAAAATATTACTAATGAGAATTATTTCATGCCAACAAATTTAACATAAATAAATAAATTAAAATAAACCATCCATATACAAATGTCATCATATTTCTCCTGACCAGCCATACATGCAACTACATTTACAGATAAATAAAACCAGAATTTAATTTATTATTTGTACTTGTGTTAGATAAATCACGCTCAAATCAATTAATTATCATCTTTAATTAATAAATCTTTTTATCTTATACCATTTTCTTTATTTCCTTAATATTTTCAAACATCATAATTTTAATAAAATAAGTTCATTTAAAATTATCTTCATATATAACTTTTACCATGGATGGAACCCAATGATTTCCAATTCATAACTACCCAATGAGTAGAAATGAGCATTACAATAATGTTTAATTAAAAACATATATATAAAAAATATCACATTATGTCCCTCCTCTTTACAATTTCACGATGGTACACCTTTCAAGGTTTTTTATTATATAAAAATAAATTTGAATAAATCTTCATAATTTGGATGAGTAGAAAACATGTACTTCCAACTAAAATGTGTGTACTATTTTTCACCATCCATCTAAAGTACACGCATGGTGAAACAACATGTGAGTGTAATTTGTTAATCCTCAAAGTCCATGGTGCGTCTAGTTGGCCACATGTCATGTAGTTCCTTGTTAAATGGTCTACATATGTGAATGATGTGTATGAGGTACATAGTCGAACCCTAGCCCGAAGCAACTACACATCGTGTACAGTGGGTCACACAACGAGTAATTTGGAAACAATATTCCACCTGTTCCTGGTCCACACACAGAGTCATTAAGAATTATAAAACTCCAATGACACGTCGTGGTTTGGAAGACTAGACACATTTAATTGAAACTTGGATATACATCATGTACTACCAAATAAAATTCATATGTTCTTGTATTGTACAGCCAAAAACTATAGCAACTTCAGATGAGATCCCCTATTTTATTTCAATCAAAATTAAAATAAAATTGACATTCTATATGGTGAACTATAAATGAAAGAAGGGGATCATATCTCGAGATTCATATTTTTAGAATGATTAACTTTAATTGATATAACTAAATTATTAAATGAATAAATCATCTAAAAATATTTAAATAATTACAAAATATAATGTATCCCCTCTGATACAACATGATGGTTTCGGGCATAGTGGAAGCATGGTTGGGTGGAAACCCAACATTTATTTTTAGAATGATCAATAATTATTCATGGATCAATACGATAATGAATGTCAGTCTCCATAGAATAGAATAAAATATTTAGATAAAGAATCATGGGACTTGAAACTTTTATTGAAGATCATTCACATCATTTTTATAAATATTTTAATTTATTTCCTAATGAAAATAATACCTTGTTCTTCAATATTTTCTTCATTTATGATGTTGATCATTCAGAATGACCCTCTTTGATTATCTCATTGTGCATGAGAGGATAAAAACTAGATTCCCTCTAGTGGTGATACACACGTGCTCCAATCGCCTCTAATAAATATAGAAATAGCATATCTCAACAATTCTCAATTCAAAAAGTGTGCGGTGTGTTCTCTAGGGCACAATAGATGTATATGTCTAGTTATATGCATGGAACATTAGTTACAATATTTAATAACATATCATCAATTATATACATTCATGAACAAAGAGAAAACCCATGATTATAATAATAACACCACATAATTATTTATTGTGCTTCAACTTGCACATAATGGATTTATAAATAAATGTCCTAATCAAAAAATAATAGCTACGTCATTATTATTTTAACATGTTCCAACTATTTAGATAAATTTTTATAGTCTTGCAAATAATTATGTTACTACCAGACTAGAATTGGTCCACATGAACTCCACATCCATTTATTGAATCATTGTATAAATAAATAAATAATTTATTCACTTAAATAAATATTATATTTACGAACATGTAAATAAATATTTATTAAATGTTCTGTAAAAAAAATATTTATTTAATTTATGTGATCATCATTTTTTGAATAAAATAAATCCATGTCTTTAGAATAATATTTATTTTATTAATTAAATTCAGAAAGAATTTAATTGAGACCAACAAAAACATTTACTATGTGACCCTCGGGGATTCCTTATCATTGGAATTAGGCATGAAGGACTAAATTCCAATATTACTGTCTAGCATCAAACTACTTGCAGTTAATAATGATAGAACACTAGATGATATACCACTTTATGAACATTTGGAACTGTCAAAATGGCTTAGTATGATGTTCATAAAAAATATACTATGTGATAGCATTAGTGGTTCCGTCGGTGGGCATAATAATTTTCATAACTTGATATAATATATAGATTATTAGTTCATCTAGACAAATAAAGCATTATCAAGAACATTATTCAGGAAATTCTCATCTATGATACTCACCACCCATAATGGTGTGCACAAGCACACCATGCAGTTGAGGGATATTGCAGATAAACAGAAAAATCTTGACGTTGATATATCTAAGACATTTCTAGTGAATAATATTCTCACCACTCTACCACATCAATATTGGCCATTTGAAATATTTTATAACACACATAAAGATAGGTGATCAATTAATGAGTTATATATTATGTTTGATCAAATTGAGGAAAGGACTGTTGTAGAAATAAGAGAAACCAATATGCTGAAAATGCACCAGAAACACAAGGGTCGTGATTTTCAAGAAAATAAAAATGGGAAAGATAAATTTCATCCTCAACATATTTTTATTAATAATGTCATTTGTTTTTTATTCAAAGGAAAAGCAAATGTAAAGAAAAGTTGTCCATAATTTCATAAATGGCTTGAAAAGAAAGGTATTTCAATAGCATTGGTTTGTTATGAATCAAATATGGTTGATACAATTTTTAACACTTGGTGGATTAATTCTAGGTATTCATTTCATAATATGAATACCATGAATGGTATGTAAAACATAAGGAAACTAGTGGATAATGAGCATGGAAGGTATTTTGGAAACATGATGCATCATATGTCATAGGCTTAACGATTTATATGGATAGGTTGAGAGGAATTCTAGGATTGTCGCAAGAAACCTATATTAATAAATTCATATAGAGATTTCATATGAAAGACTATTCACCAAGTACAACACCCATTTTTGATGGGTGAAAATTTATAATGAACCAAATCCCTAAAAATGATTTTTAATTATAGAAAATGAAATCCATCATTGTTGCTTCACTTTTTTGGTTGTATAATGTATGCTAAGGTATGCACAAGTCCTGTCATTTCATTTGTAGTGGGAATGTTGGGGCTTTTTCGGAGTGATCCGAGTATAGACCACTGGATGGTCGTGAACAAGGTATTCAGATAACTCAATCGCACTAAAAAATACATTGTTATATATAAATGAACTTAAAATTTTGTTTTAACTGGACACTATGATGTAGAAATTTTTGGTTCTGTAGATTGATGCAAATAAACTTTAGGACATGTGTTTATAATGGCAGTAGGAGACGTGTCATGTTGAATTGTCAAACAGACTGTAATAGGGAATTTTACTATACAATATGAGTTTGTTTCATGATTTGAGGCCACTTCCCAATGTGTGTGGAATATAGTTTCATTTAGGGCCTTAATTCCTTGGAGTATTCTCATTAAATCAGTCAATAAGAATGATCAGAACATGTGTGGGATAGTCATGTTCCATATGAATTTCTGTAAATATTCTTTTTTTATTGTCTGTATTTTGTGTGCCGACATGTACCTATAATTCACCCCAAATACACACTATAATAAATGAATTGGACATAGTTTTACCAAGTATATATCTTTTGTGAATGGAATATTCAAAACAACCATATAATCCATTTAATTAAACAAAAACATTATATTTATCTAAACATCATCTGTTAATAAGATCAATAAAAAGGATATGGTAGTGGAATACAGCCAATAAAAAACCACCATGGATGTTTCCATCATCCCATTTTTATAAAAAATCCATGGGAAACTACACATCTAGATTTTGGTTCCATCTCTTATCCTCCAAAAGCATACATTTCATTTAATATTACATGATCCCCAAAATCATATCAAACAAAATATAAGATGGTGATAAGGGTTACATCGCCAAATATTGTATGGGTGTAATATTGCAATTAAATGATCTATTTTTATAGTAATCATGGGTTTTTAATTAGTTTGCATCCTTTAATTTCTAAAATAGAAATTCTGAACATGCACATGTATTGATAGCCAATACCACCAAAATTATTTGTGATGCACATATTATCCCAAGCCAACTGATGATGTTTATTATCCATCGTTCATACCACACTAGAATATGGAAAGGTGAGAGTGAATTTGGTAAATCACTAAGTCATTTATATTAAATAAATACATATTATTAATTATATTCATGATGATATAGATCATATATATGCTCTTTCCTTCCCTACATTATAGTACTCTTAAAATTACTTCCCTGGATATTTTTTTCTAACATGTCCATGATTCTAGATAGAACCACAATATTTTTTTGACCAAAAACCACTGAGATCCAAAAATATGTATTAGGTTTATCAACCACCTTAATTCCCAAGGTTTGGAAAATATCATCATTTCTACAGGCTGTCTCACCCATGCTAATGGAAATTTATGATTTGTTATAATTAAATGATTGTTTGGAATCATTCTCTATTTTTTCTTCGAAAGACCGAAAATAGAAATTCATTATTAAAGATTTTATGATGAGTTGAATAATTCTGCCATCAACTAGATACATTTGATGATTTCAGGATATATAAATATACCTCTTGATTCCCCCAAAAATATATATATATATGAATAATAATTTTAAACATGATAAAAAAATGAAAAAATCCTCTTTTGACCTAAATGAATTTTATGGTCATTGTAATTATATTAAGGAATTGTTTTTCGGATGAGTGTGGAATTATTAGTTCATTAAAAGTTCAAACCATCTATCAATTTTTTTTATAATGGTTTAATTGAACCCTATAATATTTCTTATAGATAATTAGAATTAAGAAAATTATAAATATTATCAACGAAAACATACCATTGATAATATCTATGAATATCAATTTGATAATTTTATTTTTCACCGAAAATGATGATATGTTGTATAGGGGTGAAATCAATTTATTTTAAGCTTAATACCCATCATTAATATGGTGGATGATTGAGTGGAAAAAATAATTCATGTATGTATCGAAACAATTTTCTTTAACCGCAAAAATACAATGAGACATTTCTTGTTAATCATAAATGAAGGTGATGTCAAACTAGATCACATACACAGTTAGAGTTTCTTATTATAATGACTTAATTTATGTTGATTCTATTATTAGTAACCCTATTAATAATGATTTGAATAATTATCTTACATATACAGTCTATTTATTATCATTCATACCAGAAGTAATTTTTGACATAACCTAAAGATTGATGATTGTGTGTATAATTCCTATCATGGGTGTTCAAAAAATTATAATATTAAAAGTGTATAAGTTATTCTTACTTGAAAGGACATAAAATGTGAAGAATTTTTAAATTTACCCTTGGATAAATTGGGGATACAAGGAAGAAAGAGTATATTAACAACATCTTAATAATTTCTGATGAAGAAATACGTTGGGGAGATATTTTAAATTTCATAAAATGTATTTTAAGGATTCACATATTCCTCTTATCTATATCCATGACACTACAATTCAATCATTTCTGTTCTAAATTAGAAAATAAAGGCATCAATTGTTTTGGGATAGATATATAACGAATGGAATATCACGATTCAAGAAATATATCTATCATGGGTAATGTAGGATAATTCGTTAATGGTTCCATTGTAAAATAATCCCGACAGAAAATCACCTATATCAAATAATTGTATGTTACTTAGCATTAGAGGAATATCTGAAAGATGTATGTTTTCTAGATGAAATTCAATTTCATTGTGGGATTATATGATAACATAATACTATGATAAAAAATGTACTACTTGAAATTTAAGTGATGTATGAATTTATATAATCATGTCTTTATGTTTTAGATCATCATATGAAAATGGAATCATCTTATTCCTTAAAATGATAATTGTATTTCCAAAACATAAAAATAATGTTGGGTGTGAACTTCCCAAGGTTACTTATCCCCTAAAGAATTGGAATTTTTTTATCAGGGATGGAGAACCACCAAAAAACAAGTGACATTACATTCATTAATTATAATTACTACATAATATAAATTTATTCATATGATGATGAAATCATGTTTCTTAGCATGGTAGTGTGATTTATTCAAAATAAGAATCTGGTTATATATTATCTAGAATCATCACCTTACTAAATCCTTTTTTCATCTACAACATTTATTTTTATTTTTATGTGCATTTAACATTATTGGTTATCTAAATTGGTTTTAAACTTAATCTGGAATACGAAATTAAGGGTGATGAGATATGGAAATCATTACCCTATAGAATTTTTTTTATCTTGAATACTACCCCCTTCATCTATTGTTTGATGTATTTACATTGGTAGATGAGAGGTTATATTCAAACTTCATAGTCACGTTAAAAAATTAATTGAAGAAAATTTTGGTGATTATAGATTTTGAGTTATGAATTATTGGATGGTGGCATATGTTTTTATGTACTCAGAACTTCGAGTAAAATTGGTCACATTGTTTGTTGTATTAATATGAAATTGATTCATACAACATAAATAATGATTTAAGGATCACTATCCGAGATAATACATAAAATATGATAGTATTGGATATGTTTTTAGTGAGTGATAAAAGTTTTTATCTAATATTTTATATCTAAAATAAATCACACACAATAAGTCATATTGATCACATCATTTGATCGCTTTTTTTCCATCTATTTCTTATACATCACAAATGAATTCTGGATAATTATCATAATTTGTTAAGATAATCTAAGAATGATTGTTTTTTTCTGCGATTAAAACATAATATTAACTTAAATATCGAATTTAAATTTAAATCATACATTTTACGTCATATTAATAAATACATTTATTGGATTAAGGTCTAGATGATTCCTACATGTCAGAAAGGACATATGGAAATTTTTTCAAAACTACCAATACAATTTTAATGTGTTAGCTCGATTTTGAGTATGTCTCATGACTTTGTGTTATAAAATATCATTTCAAAATGAAAAATCCCATTTATTAGATTATATAATGAATAAATCTACTTAAAAAATATTAAATATTGAATATATACCTATATAATGAGATCAAATAGTTCATGAGTGAATCATCCTTATTATAGAAATTGTTGATAATTGTCATGTATGATCTTCTTGTCACTAAATATATCTCAAAATGTTTAAATTAAATAAAATTACATTTGATGTTATTTACTCATGAGTTTTTTTTAATTTAACTAAATAAGTATCAAATAAAAATGATATGGAAAATAACTACAAAATGATGAAAATTTATGAAAAAATGTACAAAATATGTTGATTAAGGTCACCTCTTCATGATGTATGTATACTGACTAAAAATTAAATTATTTATTTCCAAACACTTTTTGCAAAAAATGTGAGAACCCATGGATTAGACACAAAAGAAAATAACAAAACCATTAAAAGACAATTTAAGACTACCAGAAATTGGCTCCCTAAATAGTTTCAATTATATATTGCATACGTGAGTTTCTAGTTCATCTGTTAAGAGATTATCAAGTCATAATGTTAATATATCCCCTGTCTAAACATACTCCTCATGGTTGATCTTCCAATTATTGAAACCCCCAAATAAAATCAAGTCATGACCATCGATCCAGTTATACTGTTCCTCATTAAGATTCATCTGCAAAGATCTTCTCATCGATCTAGCAACATCATCTTCAGTAGAGTTAATAAACAAAACACATCCAATAGTTTTGTCATCTGAACTCATTAGTAAATCTAATTGTTGATCGAGATCATCATCGTCCATCTTCATGGTGTATAATTTTTTCATCGAACGTGTCTCCATGAGAGGTGGAAAATATGGGTAATCTTTTCACTCATTAAGGATGCCCTTCCTGTCCCCATTACTAGTCACGCACCCCTAGGAATGCTACTCATCCATAATGTACCTTCATTGATCAGTTTCAACCTCCTGCAGTAGATCTTCATTAGTCAAACCATCAAAATGATTTCCGAGCTCAATAGCATCCACTTCTTTTCTTGGACCTGATATGGATGTAATCTTAGTGGTCACATCCATTCCTCCTGTAGGTGACCAAAATTCCTCCGCATAAGAACCACAACCAAAAGTCATGGGAAATCCCTAAAGAGTTTCTTAAATTACAATTTCCATCTATGAATGGGTACTATTTAAACTAGAATCAATGAAAACTCCCACTTCATTTCTCTAAGATGTCAGTGTCATTTAGTGTTTCATACCATTAAGATCTCTGATCAACCAGTTGAACACATCCATGACCTTGGGATATGGAAATAGAGTTACTGACTTCAAAGACTCTTCATTCTGGGTGATCTGATTAGGCATTGAAACATCCTGCATCAAAGGATCCAAATCTTCTTCCATCTTGCTCATAGCACTGTCAACAGGGGACAAAACTGCATCACCCTTCATTAGAGAGACACTAGTACCATTGGGATCTAAGGTACCCACCAATTGTTTCTCAGGGGGAACAATTCCTCAATAAACAAAATTTTAAGATTTATGAAACAGTGAACAACATTCCCATTGAAGATGAACCATTCGACAACAGGAAGTGTAGAAATCATACCAATTCTCAAAATCCATCGGTTGCTGGCATCGATGCTCGTTTTGAACCATGATTCATACTTATTCAATAGGGGGTTTGGTGATCTTGAATTCCACAAAAATTTGGGATGCTATATGATGGAACAATGTCTTCGACCTCTCATTTAATCCAAAAACCTACCAACAATATTTCCTAACATCTATAGAATAGCATCATTTTTGAAGGGAAGGGGGAGACCCGGAAAGCTCACCGAGATCGCAACTGAGGTGGAATCCATCATCCAATGGAAATTGTAGCTCTAGCGAAGAAGAATGAAACAGTTCTCTCCATAGGAATGAAGACCATTGGACGATAACATGGTGAACACATCATTATTGGAGAACCGCAGAGTAAAGCGTCGAGGATCCAGGATCCCGATGATGACATAATATTATTGGGGGAATTATTCATTGGAGAATAGAGAGAAACTATCCATGGATGGGTTCCATCAGCCGAAACGAGCTATTAGAGATTTCCCATAGTGATTATACACCTCAGTGAACTCTTGTAGGGAGAGTGGAGGTGAAGGAGGCCCTCAGTGGTGTGTCTGGACATTATGGAAACGTTGCATCTGGGGGAATGTCGGGTAGAAGGGATGGATCAGAGAATAGTGAGATGGATGTCTTAGCTTACTGGCATTTCCAGAGAAGGACGAGTGGGGCGACCATCATCGTCGCCCGAAAGGGTGAGCCGACTACTCTTCAATTCTCTAAAACCCTCAGGTTCTCCTCTGGGTGATTTCATGATTTTTGTCTACGTTTTTACACAATTATTTTTTTCCATTATTTTGTAAAAAAAATATTTCCACATATAAATATATTTTATATTGAATATATTTGTAGAACTGAAAATTTATAAATAAATGTGCATTAACAATTATATAAAATGAATTTGTAATTATCATAAAAAATAAAAAATTGGGGATGATAGGTTTTAGGTGGAATTTAATATCATTATTAACATTTCAAATGTAATACCCAAAATATAGTTCTTAAAATGTCTCTCAGGTAATGGATTAAAATATTGGTCACTACTAATGAGTCATGGGTTTCAAAATTCCATTAAACACATAAGAATGTTTTGAAAATAAAAATTATAGAAAAATATTTCATTTCAACAATCATATGAATTTGTTTCCCAAAAATAGCGTAATTTTCAAAACAATCGACTCAAGCAAGATAAATGATTTTGGATATTCATTTGAAGATCATTTTTAATATACAAACACAAAATAGGGAAAAATTAATCAAAAATGAAAACACCTCTTTTCTATTTTATTTTAATTGTTTTTTTAGTTTTCTATCCTATCTATGAAATGTCACCCTATCACCATCCCCCACACCTAAATGTTACAATGTCCTAAATGAAATTATTTTAAATAAGTAGACAAGTAAATAAAAGGTAGGGAGAAGGGATAGCTTGCTATGTGGTGTCATATGTGGCATCTATCAGTTGGATTTCCTCGATGACATGCTTTGGAAACTCAAATGGGGGTGGGGTATTGAATGAAGTACTAAATAAGAACTAAATTAAATAAATAAAAGGAAATAATGATAAAAATGATCTTGTATCCCTGGAAATGATGCCAAATCATGACGATGTAGTCGAGCACGTCAAATTAGTTGTTTAATTTTGACTAGAATTTTTACAGTATAGCAGCAACACTAGGTCGTCCCTCGACAGATACATAGATAAATAATTTAAAAACGGGTTTTGATTATGAAATTTGAAGTGGATGTTGTCTTTTAAAAACTTGGGGGTTTTATGATTAAATATTTAAATAGAAAATGAACGTGATAAAACAATGTAGAAATGAACATGATTAATTAAGTGTGATTAACTCATGGTACTCTCATGTTGTTCATCCATCCTCGCTTCATGATATAGGGTAATAATATTTTAAAACCCAGTTTTTAACTACTGTAACAATAATGATACATAGTTTATACTAGGATACCTCCAAGGGTTCAGACAAAAACACATAATGATTCAGCAGACACTACCGATGATTGGGTTATTTTTCTTCGACATTATAACTGAAACACACCAAGGCAACACACAGAGAACTCGATGTGTTGTCCAGATTTGAATGTTATTTTTTTTGTGATACCATGACATAAATTTATATGACCTTTAATGTGATTATGTGTGTTTAATTGACCAATATGAACCACACAAACACTGCAATTGGAAGGGTGAAAACTGTTGAACGGTGTGTGAAACATTACATGAATGGGTACCCCCAAAAAAGATAATATGAGTTGAGCATGACATACCAGTAAATAACCCAATAATAAAAGAATATAGGATTATTAAAAAAAACAACCTAGAATTAAAAATATCATTCAAATATAATAAACTTGATGCTTGGGATTTACATCACGTTCCTCCCCGGGTTATTAGAAGGGGTTTTGAAATCTATTGGATAGAAGGAAAAAAGATGATGATGAATTAGCACTTCCAATAGCCTCCATAACATCTAGGGATGATGAAAATACCTCTTTGGGGATCCAAATGGTAGAACCTTGTCTCGGGTTGAAAATCACAAATGGGGTGCCCAAGGTTCCAATTTATAGTCAATGAAGAAGGTGGTTTATGGCACCCTAATTTCAATACTCTGTTTGGTCAATGTTTTTGGCCGGTTATACAGTAACTATTAACTTTGAAAAAAACTAATTTTTTTTAAAGGAAACCTATCTACCTCCATGTCAAATTTTGCATCATGATATGGATCATAATAAGAGATATTGTCGAAATACAGAGGCAATGTTTTGACCTCGTGCAGATCCACATTATTGGAAAGATCAGTTTGTTTGTTCCTCTTAATGAATAAATTGGGCATCGGTAACTTGATATCATATGAGTATAATGAAATTTAGGACAGTAACACAATTTTTCAGTCTATTTTAATGAATGTTTAAGTAAAAACATGCGTTTTAATCTACTAGTGTTATGGGAACTTTGAAAATTGGCCCATCTTTCTTGGACTTCATCATGTGTCCTTCAAATCATCTCCACCAAAAATATAATTATCTAAATAAGTTACATTTACCTTTTTAATAGTGTTAAACATAAAATAAATGAATCAAAAATGGAGTGATGTTTGTTATTATAATATTAATTTTCAACACAAAACCAGTTTAATACATTGGTATAAGTGTGAAATAAAACATTTAATCGTGGTACGATCAGTTTTCCATCATACCATGTTTTGGGGGAGGGAACTGTAATAGTGTGCCCCTTTTGTTGGATTATTTATCATTTATTTCACTACTAGAAACATCCTTTTATACTCAGGGATTAGGTGGGCTTCACACTCTATAGTGGTGAATGATAGATAGAGGTAGAATACGTTGTCTCCAAATAGCTCCATCCAAATTGGTTACTTCTGGTGTGAGGAATTACACACATGGGGGTGGAGACCATGTTATCCAGAGTCCCCCGTTTGGCATAGAAGGATTTATCGATTGGGAATTTTGGTAGATCATCTAAAAAAGGTGGTGAGAGTGAAAGGCATTACCATTGGTGCATCAGGGTAGGTCGTTTGAGAAAGGGTGATGAAGGAGGGTAGTGACCGTAATAGGCATTGTCAAAGGGTTGTAGTGGTATACCATTTGATAAAGGTTGGTGAAAATGTATGCATTATTGATGGGGTTCCATGTCATGTTTTCTAAGAATAGTTTGTGACAGAAATATTCATCTTCTTCATGTTTGTCCTGATAGTCTTGGTCGATGGGGCGTAGTAGAAAGTTGTGGTGGTGATCATCTTCCTAGTGGAAATTTATGGTATATCTTGGGTCGTTTAAAGGGAACTGATTATGGTAGGATTTTTCAATTGGGTGATATGTTAGGTAGTCTGATAAATGGATGTGATGGTCATATCCATCTTCTTAATTATGGTACTTATAGGTGTTGTTTATGGGGAACCATGAAATGTTGTACAAAAAATAGTGGTGATAGTCACATTCATCTTCCCCCATCGCTCCAAGTAGGAATTGTCAGTGGGGTGTCGTTGAAGATCTTATGAGAGATTCTGGGGAAAAATTCAAGGATAGCGTGTTGTAGGCTGTTCCTTGGCCTAGGTCTGTGGAATAGTGACACAACATAATTCAGTATAGAATTGGGGTTCGAAAACCTCATAAAAAACCTTCTTCAGGGACCCTAACTTCTTCTTGAAGAAAACGATTGAATCTTACATTCCTCAACCAATACTCAAGTCCACCACAGAAATTAAATATCATAGAATGGCTAGATTATGGTAATCCTTCGCATGTGTCTGTGTGTATATTCACCTAATGAGTCACCATACCAATGTTTTATAATTTAAATGATATCATTAAATTCACTATTACCTCTCCATCACATTATTTTCCATAATATATTTTTAAATTTATGTTTCATTGAATTTTATATTATTCATTATAAATATAATACATCACAAATTAGTTAAATTTTAATGTATCAATTATGTTTTATTAAATATAAATTTAATATATTATAAATCACTAGTGTTTCATAAATTTGGGAAAAAAAGTTTATATTTCAAATATAACATATTTTACATCAATAACATTTATTAAAAATATAATTATTGAATGTATTAAATTCTTCATTATAATACAAATTTTTCTCGAATTATATTAATAAATAATTTAAATGATCTCAATATAAATATTAAAATGTTTATCATTTATATTTATACATTAAGTTGAATTAATTTTATCATAATTAAATACATATATTTTAGTTATAAATAATTATTTTTTAATATTATGAAAATATTTATTCCAAATCACAATCGATATAATTATGTAATATATACTAATATTAAAAAAGTATTTTTTTTATGAAAAAAGTATATAATATGAATTATATATCTGAGGCATTTTTATTTATAAAATACATGGGGTTTGGAGTGTGAGGGGCTTGGGTTGTGGTCGTAGTGTCCATGGGCTGTATGTGGGGTGTTTTGGGGGGTGTGTTGTCCTGGAGGGGGGTGTCTATGGCGGGGGTGGGAGTGTGCGATTGGGGGTGGGGTATAGGTGGGGTGCATTCCAAAAGGGGTTGGGAGTGGGAGTGACAGAGGTGGGTTGGGGCTATCTGGTTTCTCTTTTGAGGGGGGTTGGGGGGCTGTCGATTAGGGGAAGGGAGTGGGGGTGATGGGGGATGTCCATGTGGTGGGGATTTGCATGTGTTAGTAGGGGGGATATCCAAAGGGAGGTTTTGAGTGGGGGAGGGGTGGGGTGGGACTTATGGTGGGATTTTTGGGGGAGAAATTTCGGGGTGAGTTTTGGGGGGGGGGGATTTCGGGGTGGAGGTGTAGTGCAGGTGGGGGAGGAGGGGCATTACAAAGGGGGGTTGGGAGTGAGGGGGCTGCCCAAGTAGATGGGATGTGCAGGTGGGGGTGGGCTATTTTGGGGGAGTTGGGTGGTGTTTTCAAGGGGCTGGGGGTGGGTTTGTCTGGGGGTAGTCGGGTGGAGTTGTCCAGGGGATGGGGTTGGGGGCTATCTGGGGGAGTTTAATTGGTGGGTTGCCTGATAGGGTCATGTCCCGGGGGAGGGGCTATCCAGGTGGAGGGGTTGTGCAGGTGTTGGTGGGGCTATCCAGGTGGAGTGGGGTGGGGCTGTCCAAGAGCTATGGGGGGCTATATGGGGGGGATTTTTTTGGCGTGGGGGGGGGGGGGGGTGGTCTTTCCATGGAGGGGGTTGTCCCAATAGGGGGGTTGTATAGGTTGACAGATTGTGCAGCTAGGGGTGGGGCTGTCTAGCGGGATTGGGGTGGGGTTTTCCAGTGGATAGGGGTGGAGGATGTCTTGTGGAGTATTGGGGGTGGGCTGTCATGTAGGGGGTTTTAACAAGATATACGGGTTGTGGAAGGTAGGGGAGGAGATTATAGGGGGTAGTGGGGAGGGTCTGTATAGGGGGTGGGTGTGGTGCGGGAGGGGTTGGGGGCGTTCGGGGGGAGTTTTGGGGGTGTTTTGTCTGCAAGGGGGGCTGCCGAAGGGTGGTTGGTAGTGGGGTGGGTTGTCTTGGGGATTGTGGTGGGGGTGGGGTTGTTTCGGGGATGGGTTTTGGGGGGATGGGTTGTCCGGGAGGGGGGTTGTCTAGCTGGAGGTGTTATGATGGTGGGGGTTGGTCTATCCGTGGGGACTGGGGTGGGGCTTTCTCTGAGGCCCCTATGTTTAAAGAACCAGTAAAGACAAACTCTTATATCTTTGGACATCAACAACACCTAATTAGGAATCGTTGTGATCTTCAACCATTAGATCATACATGAAATAATAAAAACATCACATATTGGCTCAATAAAATTAATTCATCCAGTGACCCTACAAATTAACAACCCATATAAAATCCTAAAATCATATTGGATCCTCATATGTGAACCGTTGTTTTTGGCAATCCACCACATGCACAATGTATGGGGTTAGTATATATCTATTTAAACACAAATGTGTGTGAAATATGAATATTCCGAGCTCAATTTAGAGTCATAATCCCATAAAAAATTAACATATGTAATTAAAAATTACATCAACTTCTTAAAGGATATGGAATGGTATAATAGGCCTTATAATTGAATCCACAAGGTCAGAAAACATGTCAATACATGTAAAATACCATCTTTTTTCCTTTACCTAGAACTAGGTAGAAATCACCATATTTAAAAAATGACTTTAATCAATGTAATCAAAATTTTATATTTCTACTAGAAAAATATTTATTAAAACAAAGAAATATACTTCATTCAATAAATACTATATACGGAAATAGATACTAGAGTCATGGATCTCACCTTCCCTCATAGAAATCTATCAAAAAGGATTTAACATAAGGTTAAAAAAGTGTCTCATATCATTATTCACATTTCATAGAATCACATCCCATAATTATAATGAATTAAGGAAAAGCATAGCTAATGAAAAAACACAGTGAAAATAGACGAGCAGTACCACATCAATTCAAAGGGTCATACCTTAGAAGAATATTCGAAAGTGGATCTATAAGTAACAAAAACACATGATCATTGAATCTGAAAACATAGAAAATGTTATTCATTATGATTAATTTATACTAATTTACAAAATGATCACTTACTCAATGTGGGGTGGGGGGGTTGTCTGGCAGGGTGAGGGTTCTATCCAAGGGGGGTTGGGAGTGGGGGCTGTCTGGGGCTAGGGGGAGGGTATGTGAAGGTTTTCTCGGTGGAAAGGTTTATTTTTACTAATAATAAATTAAAAATAATTTGTACTAATTTTTTGTTGTTGTTATAAAATACATTAAAAATGATTTAAAATGAATACTGTATAAACAATTATACATTTCATTAAAAATGAAAGTTGACTATTTCTCACTCAAATGATTCTCTAAACCAATAAATATATTCTTCATGTTGATCTGGGGTATGTTGGTAAATCTATTGGGAAACAAAGTGTAAAATCTTGTGTTCATCTTGTTAAAAAAAGACTCATTGCCAAAACATTTTCACAGCCACTTACCAACTTGGATTCAATGTCAATGTAAAGAAGATTACATATTCAACATGTGGTGTCAAAATGAAATGTTCATCATCAACTCATTCATTTATTTATAAAATATAGTTAAAATTCAATAATGAAAACATATATTTTTTTACATTACTTCCATCACTAGATCAACACAATTACACATTAACAGTATGTAAATAATCCCAGATGCATATACAACAACAATGATGTCTTCCAATTGACCATGGAAATAACTAGAATAAGTGAATGGACAACCAATGCCACTGTTTTGTGTTGGTAATTTGTTGTAAACATCATTAATGGGAAATATAAAGCAATTATAATCTATATATTTATAACAACAATCCATTATAGATGGCCATCATCTAGTTGGATAAATTCATCAGTTTGTGTGGGGTCACCATACTACCCTAGGTTATGAGCCTACATAATTCACAGAATTCAATTTTGATTTCTAAATAATTAAATTACTATAATACTTTCATCTTAATGAAAAATAAATTTATACATACAATATCCATGCACCAATCATGAAATGACGCATAATGTGATTATTGAATTTGATACTCAGTCACACAAGACATATCTTCTTTTAGATCATAATTTTGTATCCTAAAAATGATAATGCGATGTATTAATGATAAAATTATGCAAACCAAACATGTAACAGTTAAAAAATAAAAGTGATAAGACAGTTACTGCAATAATGGTGAAACGTATAGAATATTGATCAATATATATCGATGCGCTTCTATCCACTCGATTTTGTCTGTATCAAATATGGTTCTTTCTCTAACTAGACCATCATTAATCTGAGATGGTTTTTCAAAAAAAATCAACATTCATAAGATATTCTGCACAAAAAGTATTACCCTCATCCATCAAATATCCATTGGTTGTTGATTCCTCTGGATGATCTATATTGTGTAAAAATCATTTCAATGAATTCAGAACCCTCACAATATGAGACATCAACTAGAATTTCATTAGACTAGTATACATTAAATCATCTATTAGATGAACCTTAATGTGATCCATAACATTGAAAAATAAGGGGGGACAATTTCTCAATGTGACAAAGCATAAGTTCAATTTGATTATAATTTTTTTTAAATCACTCATTTGTTGATTTCTTAACCAAATACATCTAAAGAAATTACTTATCTTAATTTATGATTGAACAAAATTGAGTAATAAACAATAAAAAATTGAGATTGGAATCAACTGCTAATGTACTATTTGATTAAAAGGACTTTTCAATCATTACAATGTCATGCTCATCAAATTCACACACATTGAAATATTAGACAATTACCAATATGGAACATTGAGCATCATTAAAATGGAAATAAATGACTTTTTATCCTTTATAGTCATTGTATACTATGCATTAGGCATATATTCCTTGTTTACCATTGTTGAATATAAATGAAACTATTTCATTAAACCCATTTATTACAAATCACAATGAGAATTAACATGGTTCATTTAATTTCCACTAACACCTAAAATGGTCCCCAATAAATTTCCACAATTTTTTTCAATGTTCATGACATCCAAATCATGCCTTAGCATGTTAGTTGTCTAATAGGGGAGATAGTAAAAAACACTTTTTTCCAATTCTGATGGTGCTGCCTACCATGACAATGAATATTGGGTAATGGATGAGCCACCAAATCCTGAAATTGAAATACCGTGTAGATGTTTTCATCCTCAATATGCGCTAAAATTTCTACTCATGTCACGATATTTTGGTGTTGGGATGTACTCTCTAGAACCATCAAATGTCACTATGTCCTTTCTGAGCTTGTGCTGTGACGGGAGCAAATGTATGTGACCCATGTATTCCCATTTTCTGGATTGAATAACCCATATAAATATTTAACATTTATTTCAAAAAGGGAATGAAAATTCTCCATTTGTAATTCATCCGAATAAATTTGTATAATCCAGGAATTCATTGATTGTCCACAATAATTAATCTTGATGTTGGAACACTACATTCATTTCACATTCATTAGTCAAAACACCATCTCCCCAAAATTCATTCAACTCTTCATTAAATGGTTGATGAAAAACGTAAATAGAATCCCATGGACATCTAGGTCCATCATTAAAAGTGGAATGTAATATAAATTGTTTCCTCACACAAATACACAAAGGAAAATTATATGGTACCAACACCATGGGCCATGAGCTATGAGTTTCACTAATCATAGACTTGAATGGATGGAAACCATCTACTGCCAACCCCAATCAGACAATACAAACATCATTAGTAATGTTTGGGTGTCTCTTATCATAATCATTCAATGTACGATATTTTTTTGGGTGTGTTAGCATATAACTTTTCTTATTTAATTCATGATTCAATAATATTAAATTAGAAACTTTAGATGACTTAATAAATCATTTGAAATACATCATTAGTTGAATTTAACACATTTTATTTACAATAGTCGGTTTCCCTGTTTGGTTGTCTGAATTTGATGAGTCTGATTTCCCATGTTCTTTTTCAACCTGGATGTGCCAAAGACAGTACAAATATCCAAATGGGAAGTTTCATTTTTAAACAACATACAGTTGTATTCCCATGCATCTATGGTCACTTATGTAAAACCTAAGTTCTCTATCAACCTACGGGAACAATACTACAACTCGAGAATCTTATCATAGAGAGAAAAGAACCATTTTCAATAATACTAACAACTTTTCGATTGATGTGTCACACCACTGATTCAAAGTCTTCAAATGAAATAACTCCATGATAAAAAACAATTTATTGAAAGAAGTACATCCATGATAACATTTCTTTTCTTTATCATCATGTACATCATTAAACCTCCTCGAATAATGATCTACCCCAGAGTGCTGAATTATCTCACTGATCAAATCATTTTAGATGTCGATGCCTTTTGGATCCAATCCACATACCGTTTCTGTAAGCATTTCATGAATTTGATCAATATTCCTCACATATACATCCATTTGAACTACATCTATATTTTGAAAATGAATATATTCATCCCCATGATGAGTCCAACTCTTATAATTTTTCAAAAATCCATTCTAGAATAGGTGCTCCCTCGTGGTATCTCGTGTGAATTGATAAGTTTTTTCAAATTTTCTACATGGAAAACTAGTATAGTCACAATGAAATCCTCTAGAGAACTCTATAAACTACATAATACCCATGAAATATTCTCAATATTCGATTTAGAAGATCCTTCCAACTCTAATCTATATTAATTTATATTCAACAAACATTTACACAAGACTTCATATTACATGGATTTTTCATATAAAATATATTTAAAATATAAACAAGAAAATCTCATGTAATACATTGATAAAATAAGCTATTTATATATATGAATAATACATAAGATAATAGATTATGCAATGGAAGTGAAATACCATGTCTTCTCCCCCCATGATGGTATATTAAATCTCATGAAGATTAAATATTCATGAAACATTATTGTGAATGAATTTGGACTATAATTATCTATAGTGTAAAATTTTTGAAAGAAAGGAATGTTATAACCTGGATGTGTTTTAATTACATGAAAAATATAATGAAATACCAATCTTGAACAATCAAACATAGAGATTAAGTTAAATCCTACAAATAAATGAACAAATATAATTTGTGATTAATGTGCCAAATATAAATTAGAAATGAACAATATTCTCAAACTTGTAGAAATTGTATCTTTGTATATATAATTTCTCACTGCCTCTTGCATTCATGATTCCTTTGTGTTGTCAAAGGATGTAAATATTATTTATCAAAGCTAGAAATAAATCAATAATTTATAGAAAACTAACAAATTTATATCAAGAATAACATCTAATACAAACAAATCCAGAACAAAAATACCAATATATATACATAGTCATGTTATTAATAGAGAATATGTTGGAAAATGAATGTGATTCCCCATGCTGGATCAAAGGGTCCAAGACAGTGTTGCTGATGTCCTGAAGCATGTATCCTTTAATGAATGATGATTGTTACTAGTAGTAAGAGGCTAAATTTCATCAGTGAAGAAAATATACCAGATGAATCAATAATGAAAAGGATAAACAATAACATAATAGATTTAATAAATAGTGAAAATCATAATAATTGGTAGGTATCTCAAGTCATATAGTTAAATCCCAAATACCGCAAAAGTTTTAGGTCAATAAAAGTTTAGTAAATAACAAGAATGTGAAAATATATTTATACATAACTCTAAATTACATCCCAATTTTACCTCTAAACACCATTATCTATATCCTATCCCCTATCATCTGGGTCGTTCCCCTGTATCCCAGACAATGAATTCTTCACATTTATCAAGACGCCCATGGATTTTGGGAATATGAATGTAGTAGGAAACTAACAATCTTCTCATAACACATTTTCAATGGTATATGATTTTATGTTGTGATATTAAATAAATCAGCATGAAATAAAATACACAACCATTTTTGGAATGGTCTTGAAATAAAAAAACATAGGCTCAGTGGTTTAAATGCAGTTATCACAAAATTCATGAACCTAGTCAACCACAATGTGACATCATGTATTCCAAAACATAAAAAGGTACAATTATTTGGTCAATCCATAGAAGGCCATAAAGCCATGTCACTTTATTTGATAATCTATAAGGAAAATACATTTTTAGAGTACCATGGGCCTTCATATCCCAAATGTACTTCAAAAGACATGTCCTTGAATACCATCATGCCCTATTTTCACCTCATGGTTCAGATCACCTATGTCATCCATGTCCCTTTGCGAGGCTAAAAAAATACAATATACCCCATCATCTATCTCATTCCTATATTCAAGGATCATACATCATCTTATCATGCTCCCCCTTAATGGATACTGAGCAACGATGAGTATACCATTAACAATGGTACCATGTATAGAAAAACACAATATAAAACTTACAAAGTACGTCACATTGAAAAACGGAATATCATATAAAAGAACAACGTATAACATTAATAATAACATATAATTTTGAAACACATGTGATCAAACTCAAACATTTGTATCCTTGAAAATTAAATCACACACATGTGGTCAATCCTCAAATATCTTCTCATGGGATACACACACACAAAGTCATGTGACAAACTCAAGAATAGTATAAATCAAATAAAAAAAACTACATAATATCAATCAAATAATCATATACATGAACTCCACATTTTATGTAACTTCCAACCTCAAGTAAAGTGTGAATTCTTCTCATACACAAACACAGACTTTCAACACACATTGTTTCATTATTGTTCATGCACACAAACCTGTATACACTTTAAATTCAAATTACACAATTTTTATTCACTCACAATATTCATATAATCTTTATGCATTACAATTTTATGATGAATGATTATAAAATTAAAACCTTAAAATATAAATTATGGAATACCAGATAGCGTGATAAATTCAGAACCAAGGGGATACATAGGTGGTGGTGCGAGGGGGAGGAGTGGAAGTGGACGGGAGCAGAAGTTGGGGGTTTTGTGACGAGGGAGGGGACGAGTGCCGAGAACGTCGGGGATCCAGAGGAGGAGGATATGAGTCAGCGGTGGTGCATCGAGGGAGGGGTCATGCGGTGCATCTTGGTAGGAAGTGGGGGATGATTTCAGTGGGGGCAGGAGGCAGAGGAGTACGGTAATGTCAGATCAGTGAGGTAGGGGAGGCGGTGCAGGGGATATGGAGCCAGAGGTAGTGTGGCAAGGGAGGGGACGGGTGACTGCATGGGGGGGGGGGTCGAGATCGGGGGTAGGGGTAGGGGGTGACGAAGTAATTTTTTTTCATAATCCTTGAGAATGCTCATGGCGGACGCCCGTGTTTGGGGCCGCCAAAAACCCATTTTCTAGTAGTGTATAAACATAATATATGTTGTTAACCATTATATTTTTTCCTAATTGTTAAAAATTCATTATTTAATTAAATGTTTACATATTTAATCACGTTTAAATAAATATAATTATTGAATATATTACCAAAATATTTAAAAATATATATTAAAAAATGAATAAATTATTAAAAATGCTACAAATAAAGAGTTGTTAAAACCCGATAAATAATATTAAATCAATATGCCAAAAAACATGAACACATATACATACACATTATACACATACACATATATAAAACACATACACATACAAAAATGCATTGGAATAGGAATTCTAACAATAACATACATATAATTAAATAGGAATTCATGAACAGACCTATATATTTATACACAAAAATATATACATACATAGAAAATATAAACAAATACGTATAAACATACTAAAACTCATAAACATACAAATGTACACACACATACAAATGTATATGAATACACATAAACATTCCTTTGCATATTCATACACATCCATATATTTATATCCATGTACATGCACATACATACACATCAATACATATGAATATAGACACACATACCAGATTAGCATACACATATTCACATATGCAAGCTCATCAAGATGTACAAAAACATAATGATGTACATTCAAAGATGCATACATGCACTCACACATAAACCTACAAGTATATACAAAAACATACTCATTAATTTACACATACACACAAAAACACATTCACATGTACTTACAAAAACACATACAAAAGTACATACAAAAATACATACATATGTGCACATACATATACCAAAAATACATATTTATAAATTCATCACCACACAGTTTCACATACAAAATTACAGATAAACACACAGACACAGTTATATATATATATCTGTGTGTGTGTGTGTCATTATGTGTGTGTGTGTGTGAATTTATATGTACGCATAAATGAACATGTACACATATGTATAACATAGACATAATATTACATACATGAATATGAATGTATACATAATAAATCATAATAACAATAAACGTACATAATCACATGAACACAGACAACACAACACGACACAAGAGATGCATACATCAATAACAATTACACAAACACACCCATATAGACAAACATAAACAAATCCAAATACATATACTTTAGAATTATTTATTTATAATATAAATATAACAATTGAAATATTATTCACATATTTAAAAAATATATAAATTTTTTAATCATATAATTGTTTCAATAAAATATTGATGAATGATATTTATATTAATTATATATACACTTTTTTAATTCAATTATATAAATATATTATTATACATTTTCCTTGACTAATATTATTTGGAATATTTTTTAAACATAAAATTAATAAAATAAGTATTATTTTTTTGTTAAATGTTATATATACAATATATATATATATATATTATATTTACATATATAGACTTGTTGATATATAAATATAATTTAAAAATATATAAGACTGTATATATATATACATATTTATAATTCAACGTGCCATTTAGAAACCCTAAACAAAAATTGATCAAAATTGTAGGAATTTTATCAGTGTATGTAAAAATAATATAAAAATTGAACACTTTTGTTATTTTTTGGAGAAGCTACATTAAATATTGCATGATTTTAAATAGTATATATTGAATATAAATTTATATAATTGTTAATGGATGAAAATTTAAAATTTATGGATTGATAAAATTAAATAATAAATATGAATTAGTATTAAATTAATAATTCAATAAGTTTTAAATTGATGGATAAATATACTATATGAAAATAAATTATTTTGCCCCTTTGGAAAAATATTCATTAACTACAACAATTGGTTTTTCATGTTTGATAACTCAACATAAAAAAGCAGTTTTATAGAGCTGTGTGTAGGGAGAGAGGGATCACATCCTTTTGGCCATTTTTTTCTAATACATTAGAAGACAATTTACTTTCACACTCATTCTTTTATACTATCGATGTCAGTTTTCTTCATCCTCAGTAGTGGTGAATGATATCTAGGGGCAGAGATCTTTGTTTCCAAAAACCACCAACATAATTGGTTGCTGATTGTGTGGGAGAATTACACACTTGGGTAAGCAACTTTCAAATCCATATTCCCCAATCTGGTTTGGTAGACGTTATAAATGGGACAATAGGAAATATTTTATGGCAAGGGACACTGATATTGGTTTGTGTTGTCGAAGGGGTATCGTGGAAGATAGTACGCGAATGGCTGGTGATGGTGGGTGGTGACTGTTGTAGGATATTTAAATGGGGTGTCATGGAATATTGTCTGTGAAATGGCAGTGACGGTGGTAGGTGATGTCGATGGTGAATCGTGGAAACTTTTATTCGAAAGGACATTAATTTACATATTCATAATCACCATATCTTGACTAGTAGACAGTGTGAATTTGGCACTATGACAGGTCATGGTGGTGACTGTCCTGTTTTGCATTGTTTATGGGGTGACGTGGCATGTAGAAAATGTATTATTGGAAGTAGGCAATGTCAATGGGGTGTCGTGATATGTCATTTGAGAACATTCGATGATAGTCAAATCCACATTCCCCCTATCTGCGGTGATAGGTATTGTTGATTTGGAGCCATGGAAGGTTTTCCAGGAATGTCTAGTGACAGTCATATCCATCATCCCCCCAGTTTTCCTAGTTGGAATTTTCTTTCTGGAGTCATGGAAGGTGGTCTTACAGAGGCTAGGGTAACTCATTTTGAAAGAGGGAAATAGGCTGTGTCTTGGCCGGCGTCTATGGAATATTGATGCAACATGTTGTAGAATAGAATGGGTGTTTGAAAACATCATATATAACTTTATTCGGGGATACTAACTTCTTATTCATGTTTTCAGAATAATTCTTTCATTCATCAAATTACTCTATGGTTCACTGTAGACACAAAAACTATTATAAAGGATCGAATCTTGTAATAATAAGAATTAGTTTGTTTAAATAAAAACCTAATGAGTCAATATAAAACTAATTACAATGATTTCATCAGTTTTACTGTTATTTATCCTATCCAATATTTTCCTTAATTTCATTTTTTATTTTATGTTTAAATCTATCTAAGCTCATTATGGAACATGGATCTTTTTTTAATTACATTTTAAATTTTACTATTTTTTCACATATAACAATAAAAATCAAATGAAAAAATCATGCCATTGTGTGTTATGAAAAACATCCCTCAAATTCTAGATTTTTCTTTATAAATATATATACATCACAAATTTGTTAAAATTTAATATGAGAATTATGTTTCATAAAATATAGTCACAATAAATTATATAGCAATAATGATTCATAAATTAATGATAACATTTATTTATAATTTATTGATAAATTATTTTA
Source organism: Viscum album (assembly GCA_963277665.1). Lineage (NCBI taxonomy): Eukaryota > Viridiplantae > Streptophyta > Magnoliopsida > Santalales > Viscaceae > Viscum > Viscum album. The sequence continues at coordinate 46,072,299 of OY728121.1, forward strand.
CAACAATTATATTTATTAAAGGAAATATAATATATTTTAAAAATATAAATATTTAATGTATTATGTTGATTATTAAAACCGAAATGTATTATTTATTATGTAAACAATAATTTGAAATTCGTTAAATAATAGAATAAATTGTGTAATAATATATATATATATATATTAATTTTACTTTAACAAAATTAAATATATATAATTAGTTTATAATAAAAACTATTTTAATGTTATAAAAAAATTATTCAAATTGTTAATCAATATATTTATGGAATAATATATTTATGTCATAAAATTATATATATTTTTTAATACAGTAGAACTAATTAATAAAATATGTTATGAAATTTTAGTTATACATATTTCCCATATAGTTACTCAATACAATATATATGACAAAATATGGTAGTATATTATTCATAAATTAATATTATTTAATGAAATTAATAAATTATATATCAATTGAATATTTTTTTCATAAATTCAATTTTTAGGGTTTTTATAAATTCCATTTTTTCTGGAAAATTAGAAACCCTCAAAAACGTCCCAACCATAAAAAATAAAAAATTCATATTCAAACACAAAATAAAAAATGAAATTGAAATTTGTTTCAATGATTTTATAATGATCCCTATTATTGGGTTGTGGGAGGGTGTGATTTTTTTATGATGTTGAGGGGAATTATGAGATATGTGATAGCATTTTTTATTTCTCTATAAATGTATTGGGAGGGATGTATGATATGAAATAAGTACTCAGATATATATAATGTAGAAAATTTTGAACAAGATACAATATTATACTCTTGGTTTGTATTGGGGAAATGTTGGTAGGACGTTCTTTGGATCCGAGTGACTCTTATTCATTGGATGATATTGTTCGATACTGAGGAGTTTTATAAAGGTTTGGATGAAATGGAAGCATCTAGTGGATGAATAACTATAATGGGTTTTTCTTATTTGATCTGTCAGTCACAAATTTTAAAATATGTAAATGTCATGACTAAAAAAATACATCAACTATTCACATAGATATCCCATAACCCATATAGGATATTTTTATTTTTATATTTATTATTAACATAAATTATATGTTATGAATTTATACCTCGTCATAGGAACCCTCCTCAAAATATTAATTAATAACACATCAATCATGAAAAACCATCTGTGTCAATTTTTCTAAAAACCGTATCATCATGGTTTATGAAATGCATTAAATAGAATGAGTCCAGATGGACATCAATAAAAATCATAAATCCTAAAGACAATTACATACATCAAAAAATAAAAATATCTATAAGAACCCGGATCTTCGTTTCAGGTACGCCTTTCCTTTTTCTAATGTTTTTAAGAAAAATGGAGTTTCTCTAAAATTTTGAAGTACACACCATTTACATTCTGAGTACACGCCTTGTACTCTTTTCCCGCTCGATGTTGTGTGTTTGTTGTGTCTGGGCCACACACACGATGTGTAGGGGTGACATAGAGGCCGATTTTGGCGGAGTACAGAAAAACCTAGTATGGGCCGTGTACTCTAAAAGTACATGACGTGTACTTTTCTTTTCTTCATTAAACCCATAGGGGTCATGCATCACAGACAAAACTTGTTTCTTCTTCAGGAACATCATTCGAGAACGACCCGTATGGTCGAAAATCTTCCACAATACCTCGTGCCTCCTTCCGATCGCCTTTTCAAACGTTGTCGATTGCGTTGGGATTTCCTCGGTAAGCTCTCTCTTTTTTTAGCCTTGTTACAAGTTTTCCACGTTTTCATGTTATCGAGGGTTGAGAGTTTATGCATCTTCTTATATCTATGTCGTTCTGAGGGGAATCAAACATCATGGTTTATGTATATCAATCCCCTGGAACCAAGGTAATTGGTTTGTGCCTTTTCATAGAATGTCCTTGAATATTTTGTGCAATTTCACCAATTCCCTTGAACGAGAATTCTGTGTTTATCTGTATTTCTCTTTATTGATTGCCTGCTTTCTTGATTTCTATAGAAGAGGTTTAAATTTAGGAATAGAGTAATTTTTTCCATAATCTGGTTGTTTTCTGAACTATCTTTTCTTGTTAGCCATTATTCCAGTTACCATGCCTTGTTGTAATATAGTGTAACAGTTGTGTTGTTTTTTTACTGAGCCTTAGAAAGATAGTGAAGTAGATATTGATGTTTACTTAGTCGATACACACGCGCTATGCATGTTTATTTATACACAGGGCTGTGAGAACCTAGAGTAGTGGTCCATAAAGAAAATGGTCAGAAGGGCTTCTCCAGATTGTCTTTAATTGTGATGCGAGATCATAGGGAGAATTGACGTTGAGTTCTTCCCCAGAGAGTCTGTAGCTCCTCGACATGGGCCACATGGGGAATTGTCGTTGAGTGCTTCCCTATATATCCTTTAATGATACAAGACCATAGGGGGAATTGACAATGAGTACTTCCCCATAGAGTCTATTCTTTAGCTGAACCAGAGGAGTGAGACTATGTGTGCCTCCCAGGGGGTATCTAGTACTTATTTGTTGAACCATATGGGTTAGTCTATGAGAAATACCCAAGGGGATACCTTTGTTTTACTTGTTTATTGTTTTATAGTTTTGTATTTTATATGCTAGACTATAAATTTTAGCTGCTGTTTATTTTCTTGTTCACTGTTCTGGCACTTTAATTGCCAAGTATTCATTGATCGTTAGGCATAGATCATTGGGTGGTTGCCTACTGAGACTTACAATGCTGAGGATTTTCTCATCTATTTTTATTTTTCTGTTGCTTTAGTACTTGTGTACATTTGTATTTCAGCACATTTTTGTGTTTGATGCATTCCTTAGATACTTGTACATGCGTCATCATTATCATCATTGGTATATATTTAATCTTCCGCTGTTGGTTAAAATTATGTATGTTCTTACTTCTTCTTCTATTGACTATTGTTTTCTGTTCCTTTTATACCTTTCCAAATAATGGAATTGTTTCCCCAATAACTTACCAAGGCCCTCACTGCTATTCAGCATCCTCTGGAATTTGGGGAAATGCACTTATGGTCATGTGGTGAACTGGGTGTGGGGAACCAGTGGATGGGCTCCGGATTCAGATTGTTACAATGTGATATTAGAGGAGTTCTTTTCTCTTGCATTACTGTTTGGAGACTTTAGCCAGGGATAGGACAGATTTGGTAATTAGTATTAGGCTCTGCTCGGGAATAGCTAACCCGTGTATAGGGAAAATCCATACTACCTTGTTAATTGTAGTTTGCTGGTTTTGAGATTTTACTCTTTATATGATTTCACCTAGAGTGATTCACATGATTTGTGTTGTTATATCCTTGACGATTTCAGTTCTATTTGTATCGCAACCCGATGAGATGAGAGTATGCCATCTCATGCATCATATAGGAACCTGTAGAAATCACATGCCATGCATTCTTGCCATGCCATATAGGGTGTAGTAGCGATTGTAAGTTGATGTGATAGACTTTGTGTATACTATGCCTTATATTTTGATATATGTTTGATAGAATATCTACTTTGTTTTTAGAGGATTCTTTGTTTCCCACATTTCTTAAATGAACGCTATATTTTGATTCTTGAGGTGTTATGGGCCCTCACGAATTGGAAATTTGCACCTCCTTGCCTTGTATTCATGTGTATTCTGGGATTTTGTGCAGTTTCTGAGCTACTTCCCAGAAAAACCCAGAATACATGGCATGTACTTTTGGACTACACGCCATGTAGTTTTTAGACTGTGTAACTGACTGTGTGAGTAGGGACACACCGTTGTAGAAATAACTTCAGGAACAAGACGTGTACGATATGTACACTCCATGTAGTTCGGAGTCGTGAACCCGACCGTGTCACTAATACCATGGATCAGGGAATCTCAAGTAGAACACGTTGTGTTATAAAGGAACACATAGTGTAGTCCTTTCCAAGAACCTTGCCGTGTCACGAACAACACGGGTCGACATTACCTTCTCTTAGACACGCCGTGTGTTTTCAGAACACACCGTGTAGTCATTTTCAGTTACTCGGCTGTGTCATAAAGAACACGGGATGGTGTCACCATCACCTATACATGCCGTGTTTGTTAGGAAGACACCATGTACGGTTCAACTGTGTAGACGAGCGTGTGTTTAATTAGACGGGCTGCCAAAGCCTTGTCTAGTACACACCGTTTTTGTTCAAAACACGCCGTGTTGTCTCGGAATATGTCAGACCGTCTGGGATAGACGTTTAATGAAACTCGGGCAGGGGAATAGTTTTCAAGTACACATTTTGTGTGGGTCCAACATTCCATGTAGTTTGAGGTGTTACACGTCCTATAGAGTAGGGTTACACATCATTGAAAATGTCTTATGAAGACACACCGTCTAGTTTTTATACATATCGTGTAGTTGTGTTTTGTAAACTTGTGTGTTTTTCTTCCCATATTCCTGTTTTGTACTCTTGAGTTATCATTCTTTGTTAATTCTGATCTAATGTGTGTTTTTATCTTTCAGAGTTATGCCTCTGAGACTTCCTCTAGTTGTGCGTCTGTTGTCAGGTAGTGATAAAACGGTAGATATGGCTGATCAGGAACTTCATGCTGATCCTCTAGTCGGGCCAACCTTGGCACCAGTTTTCATATAAGTTGCATGCGATGATTCACAGTTTATGGAAGGTTTTATGAGGATAATGAAAGAACTTTCAGGGGGCACCGCCTTCTGCCTCGACTATGGAAGACTTGATGCGGGTTTTTCAGCAGCAACATCCTCCCACTTTCTCGAGGGAAGGAGGACCACCAAATGCAGAGTCGTGGCTAGAAGCCATGCTGACTATCTTCGAGCATCTGGTGACACCTCCAGAGAGGTGGGAAAGCTCGCTACTAACATGCTCTGAGACTCCACCAAGAGGTGGTGGGACGTGATCTCGCAGGCAGTTCATTAGCAGGTTATGGCTTGAGAGGAGTTCGAGAGCATGTTCTACGACTACTTCTACCCAGAGACCCTGAGGTCCGATCAAGCCCGGGAGTTCATGAGTATAGAGGAGGGTACTCTTTCTGTCATGGATTATTCCTATTGTGTCATTGAGATGTAGCGTTTCACACCCCTCTGGGATAGAAGTGGGGTGTTTTTAGCAAGGTGGTTTGAGGATGGACTCTGGTGGGAGATCCGCTCGCAGGTGAATATCTTCCAGCTGAGTTCCATCACTTCCATCATCAACCAGGCCCTGATTTGGGAGCGCAATCTGGGAGACTCTAGAGCTGCGATCTAGGATGGTTCTTCATCGAGAGCTTGGGTTCCTCTACTTGACAGTAGGAAGCGCCTTAGAGAGCCTACGTGTGGTGATCCGACTAGGCGAGATACATCTTTAGGTAGCCAGGTATTATGCTACCAGTGTGGAAGGGAAGGCACACAAGGCCATAGTGCTAGAGGGTCCCGGTGGAGAGCAGATCTTGTAGCAAGATGGGTCACCTTCAGTGTTTCTTCAAGGTTTCTCTCCAGTAGCTGGTGACAGGGGTTCTTCCATGACTCCTCATTTAGAAGCAGCACCACCAGTCAGGGAACTAGAGTTATTCAGGCGCATCGGGCCGAGGTGGAGGTCGAGGTCGTGGCAATCAGTCACCAGTACCTCAACACCAACATGGGGTTCATCTTGGAGTTGTCACGTATGCTCACAGGGCTGCAGGGTAGGCCAGACTATTATGGTAGAGCAGACCCATCATGAGTAGGATCCCGATCCTTCTGTAGTTCGAGTTACGATTTTAGTAGCCTAAGTTTTATCTTCAGAACTTTTTGATACTGGTTCTACACATAGAATTATATCTATTGCTATCGTGGAGATCCTTGGGCTCTACATAATTTATTTTACCAACTCTTTGACATTAGAAAAACATTTGAGGACAAGGACATCAAGTGTAAGTCAGTGTAGAGAGTGCCCTCTCGAGATTGTAGGGTATCGTTTCTTATGGGATTTGTACATCATAGAGATGACAAGCAATGATGTCATTCTCGAGATGGACTGGTTGGTTACCTTCCAGACAGTCGTCGACTGTTATCGCTGCAGAGTGAGTTTTGTTTCACCTGAGGGTGAGTCTTTTCTTCATAGAGGCGAATGGGACGTTCAGGTGAGTCATATAGGACTCGAGCATCATGGGCTAGGAAGGGTGAAAACCCAAATTTCTAGTATTTATATGGATGATTAGGGGACATCATAGTTGGAATTTCCTCCAATGGTGGATCGTTTCAGGCACAACTTTCCAGAGGACTTTTCAGGATAGCCTCTAGAGCGTGAGGTAGAATTTTCTATTGAGATCATGCCAGGAGCAACATCAGTGTCCATTCCTCCTTGTAGGATAGCTACACCTGTGTTACAGGAGCTCAAGAATAAGTTTGAGGAGTTGCAGGAAAAGGGTTTGAGCCAACCCAGTACTTATCCTTGGGGTTCTCCTATCCAGTTTGCGAGAATGTAGAGGGTACCCTTCAACTTTGTGTAGATTATTGGAAGCTGAATCAGTTGACGGTCATGAATCGATATCCGTTGTCGGGGATCTATTACATCTTTGATCATCTTCAAGGAGCCCGGGTGTTCTTGAAGATTGACTTGAGGTCTGGTTATCATCAGTTGCACATTAGACCATCAGATAAACCTCTGACAGCCTTTAGAAGCAGGTATGGTCTATACGAGTATACAGTCATGCCGTTCGGTCTCACGAACGCGCCTCCAATTTTCATGGCACTGATGAACCATGTGTTCCATCCTTACTTGGAATCCCTAGTCGTGGTCTTCATGGAGGATATCTTGGTGTTCCTCCACACTCAACACAACCATGTCACACATCTTGCGATCATTCTATGTACACTGAGAGAGCGACGACTTTATGCTAAACTTTCGAAGTGCCTCTTTTGGATGGAACATATTCAATTCTTGGGTAACATAATTTTAGAGGAAGGAGTATCTGTGGACCCAGTGAAAGTGAGAGTTGTAGTCTCCTAGGAGTAGCCGAAGAACGTTTTTGAGGTACGGTGTTTTCTAGGGCTGTCTGGATACTACAGATGCTTCATTCAGAACTTTTCATGCCTAGAATCCCCTTTGATAGGTCTGACCCATAAGGGGGGAAGTTCTTATGGTCATATTCTTTTGAGTCGGTCTTTATGTAGGTGAAGGGAAGGTTGACGTCTACATCGATACTAGTCTTCCCAGAGCCAGGAAAGAGCAACACTGTTTATTGTGACGCGTCAGGAATCAGGCTAGGAGTTGTGCTTATTCATGGAGATGGATTCATCGCGTATGGGCCTCGACAGTTGAGGACACATGAGTAGAACTACCCGACGCACGATCTGTAGTTGGCAGTTGTGGTTCATGCCTTACGCTATTGGAGACACTATCTTCTGGGAGAGCCCTTTTTGGTCTTCACTGGCCACAAAAGTCTCATGCATATCTTTACTCAGCGGGATCGGAATCTGAGGCAACATAAGTGGGCCGAAAATCTTAAATATTTTGATTTAGATCTTTCCTATATTCCAAGAAAGGGCAGTGTAGTGGCAGATGCTTTGAGTAGGAGAACTCAGATTCAGGTGGTTGAGGAGGCCAGCAGTGAGTGGCAGCTTATGGCTCTGTACTCTAGGATGAATCTAGCGGTGCACTACACACAGGGACAAAATTTCCTATCTTATATAGTTGTTACATCTACACTACATGGTCGAGTATGGGTTAGGAAGTTATCAGACTCAGAAGTCTTAGTCCTCCCGGAGAGTGTGTCAGGAGAGGACCCTCTCCAAAGATGGACAGTTGGTGAGGATGAGACCTTGTGTTTCTAGGGATTCGTATGGGTGCCAGCAGACATACATGAGGAGCTGCTGATTAATTTTCATTCCTAAGTTTGGGAAGTTCATCCTGGCATCACCAAGATGTATTGGGATCTTCATCACCAGTACTCGTGGCTAGGTATGAAGTGGAATGTTGATGGTTTTTTCATGATATTCACTACTTGTCAGTAGGTGAAGTTAGAGAATCATTGACCAGTAGACCTTTACAGAAAATAGCCATTCTAGAGTGGAAGTGTAACGATGTTTCGATGGACTTCATGACCGGGTTGTCGAGGTCGCCTCGGGGGAACAATGATGTTTGGGTTGTCGTCGACAAGCTCATGATGGTTGCTCACTTCTTTCCGGTCAAGGAGACCTTCAATGTCAATGATATGGTATGAATTTACATCAGAGAGATCGTTCATCTGCATGGACTTCCACACTCTATTTTTTCAGACAGAGATGCGTGGTTTACCTCCCGGTTCTGACAAGGACTTCAGTAGGCCTTGGGTACACATGTACTTTTGAGTACATCGTAACATCCCCAGACTGACGGCCAATCTGAGCGCACGATCCAGGTGCTTGAGGATATTCTACAAGCTTGCATCCTAGACATTGGAGGTTCTTGGAAGAAGCATATACATCTTTTGGAGTTCGCCTACAACAACAGTTTCCAGACGAACATTTTGATGGCACATTACAAGGCTTTTTACGGTAGGCCATGATGATCACCCTTATGCTAGCTGGTGTCATGATAGGAAGCTTTACAGGGACCTCATCTGGTTCAAGAGACTTCAGAGTAGATAGAGTTGATTTGGAAGAGGATGGATACAACACAGTCTCGGCAGAAGTCTTATGCTGATCAACGGAGATGACCTCTGGAGTTTGAGGTTGGGGGCCAGGTTTTCCGGTGTGTCGCACCACAGTTGGGACACAAGAGGATTCAGAGGCAGGGTAATCTTTCACTACGGTACGTCGGGCCATTTGAGGTTTTGGAGAAAGTTGGGCCAGTTTCCTATCGGTTGCAGCTACCCCAAAGGTATTGAGCCATGCACGAAGTATTCCATTGTAATGACCCGTAAAATTCAAGGGACATTTTTTCTTAATTTTCTTTAGAATTTTACAAGAGCGCGGTTTCAGACGGCACCTGATTCCGAGGCCCGGAGTGCCCGGAATTAATTTCCGAAGTTTGGCTCGGGTACGTTCAGTGAACGAACGAGCGGGAATTCCTAACTTTTGATCCGGTGCTCGGAATTGAAATCCAAGGGCAACGATGAACTCGCAGCGCCGATATTCGCTTAAAGAGACCTTTTCGAGAGTTGCGTTTGTTGCGGGTTGAAAGTTACGTTTTGGGGTTTTAGTTTGAGTTAAATAAAATTGTGAAGAACAATTTTATTTTTAGTTTGTTAAAACCTATCAAAGGTGGTTGGAAGTGGGACCCACACCCACTTAACCTCCCTTGGGAGGATTAAGTGTGGTGGGGCCCACATGAACCCCTAATCTTTTCAACTTCTCTCAACATACTTAACCCCTAATTAATTGGCTTAAGTTACTCTTCTTTAATTATGGGAGTTAAGTCTTTTTGAATTTCAAACATTGAAATTCTTTTGTGTTGTGTTAATAAAATAAGAGGTAGTCTTATTTTATTTGGAGTTCTTTGTTTGTCATTTTGAGAGCTTCCTCTTCATCTACAAACTCTGACGAAGAACGAAGAACGCTCAAACTCCGACGAAGAACGACGCCTCTCTTCTTCGTCCTCGGTGTCAACAAGAGGGAACGCCGCACCCTCCTCGGACCTTCTTCGTCGGCAAATGAAGATCCGCCAACGACGTGTCTCTTCGGGCATAACTCTTCGTCAACGGATTTGACGAACGACGACCGCGACACCCGACCTCCGCGACGCCGTCTTCCGCGGAGCGTAGACGAATCTTCGACCCTTAACCATGGTAGGGTTGTCGATTTCTTTTGGTTTCCTTATTTTATTCTTGATCGTGATTTTATCAAGACTATCGTGTGACTTGTTTTATTTTTAAGTGTTATTGTTAACGCGAGGGGGGCCGGACTGCACGAAAACGGCCGAACCCCCCTCCAACGTTCATGTTTATTCATGCGGGTGGAAGCAAGTAGCGTGGTGCCGTCGCACCACGCGGATGATCGTACAATTAATTTACGCAACGCCGTCGCGCTACGCCGAGGAGAATCTTCAAGAACGCGACGCCGTCACGCCGCGTTGGAAGGAATCATGGTATGGCGAAGGGGCGCGGTGCCGTCGCACCGCGCCAGACGACGAACACCGCGGCCGGTTCCGGGCCGCGGCGGGACGAGAAGACCGCGGCCGGTTCCGGGCCGCGGCGGGACGAGAAGACCGCGGCCGGTTCCGGGCCGCGGCGGAAGAGGAGACCGGCGGCCGGGCCGCCGGCGTCGGAAGTCAAAGGCGGGACCGGAATTTCCGGTCCCGTTGGTAAAAACCGGCCGGCCAGCTGGCCGGCCGGATGACTTAAAACCGGGGAATTTAATTCCCCGGCCAACCCTTTAAAACCCCCCCTCTTAATGAGGGGGGCGGTTCTTGAGGGAAAGGGGCAGCCGCCCCCTTGGTTCGGCGCCAGCAGGCCCCCCCACGTGAGGGGGGGGGGGGGGCGGTTTTAAAAAAAAAAAACCGGCGCGGCACATAGGCCGCGCCACTTGAAGAACCGCGGGGCTTAGCCCCCGCGTGCGCCGCGGCCCGCCGCCGCCACCGCGGCCCGCCGCCGCCGCACCGCCGCGCCGCCGCCGCCGCGCCGCCGTCACCGCCGCCGCCGCCGCGCCGCCGTCACCGCCGCCGCCGGCCGCCGCGCCGCCCCCGGGGGGGGGGGGGGGGGGGTCGGGCCGGGTCGGCCCGGACCCGGACCCCCCGTTTCGAACCAGATTTGGTTTTTGGCTCATAACTTGAGCCTCGGACCTCCGATCGACGAACCGTCAGCGGCAACGCGATCCTTGGATCGAGACTGTCGTTTCGGTATATCGCACTCAAGGTTTCGGTTTACTTTGAGTTCGGCCGGGTTGGTTCGTTCACGAAACCAACCGGGCCTTCGAAGCGGAAACACTCATATCTTGAACTACGGACGTCCGATTGACGCGCCGTCAGTCGCGTTGTGTTCCTCTTAGTGAGACGGATCTTTTGGCATACTCCGCCCGAGGTTTGGACGCAGGTGGAGTATGGTCGGGTTGGTTTTGCCTTAAAAACCAACCGGGCCCCGGAGACGAAAATGCCGATAACTCTCAGACCGGGCGTCCGATCGACGCGCCGTCTGTTGCGTTGAGTTCCTGTTGTTGATACGGAACTTTTGGATACATCAACTCTAGTCTTCGTGACAGTTGATGTATCAGCCTCTCGGCTCGTGGAGCGGACCCTCCGAACGAGCTAGCTGTGTGCGGGAACCCTAGTGCTGGCTGCGACAGTTCTACTGCTACGACTGCTACTGTGACTGCGACGACGACAGTACAGAGATCCTGTGTGGATTCGACGACGACAGTACAGAGATCCTATGTGGATTCGACGACGACGAATACAGCACTCAGCGATCCTACGTGGATCAGTGCTACAGGTCCTGTGTGGGCCCGATCCTGTGTGGGCCCTTGCGCTCAGCGGTTCTGTGTGAGCCAGCGCCTACAGGTTCTGTGTGAGCTCGATCCTGTGTGGGTCTTCTGCGGGGGTTAGTTACCTATCGATCCTTCGTGGGTCCGACGACTTAGATGGATCAGTGATCATCTTTATCGTCCTTGAAGAAGTATACCTGTGTGAGCTGAATCCTGTTGCTTTCCTGTGTGGATTGTGTTGTGCAATCCTGTGTGGATTATGTTTTGCTTTCCTTTGTGGAATACGTATACTTTCCTGCGTGGACTGAGTTGTACTTGGGCTCGGAGGTTGGAGTGTATTTGAATTGATGACTTAGGTATATGTATGGGCATATACCTAAGCAGTGTCGGTTGTTACTTCGTGATTGTACTTTTCTTCGTGGTTTATCCTTTGCGGATTTGAGAGACCTTCAGGGGTCTCGGGGTCCCTACTGAGTAGCTTATACTCACCCCTGCACGGGCTTCGCCCGCACTACGTTGTGTTGGTTGCAGACGACGGACAACGTTGACCTTAGCTGAGGCTTGCAGAGCAGGACTGTACCCGGAGGTGGACCACTGGGGGGGACGTGCACGGAGCGGACGGCGGGACCCGTGGAGCAGAGGAGCTATCTGTACCCACCCTTCAGGTGGGATTTCCAGTGGACAGCTCGGAGTAGCGGCTTTTACTTTTCAGTTGCTGTTTTTCCCTTTTCGAGTTGTACTTTACTTTCAGTTTGGGTTTGTATTCTGGCCCATTTACTTTTCCGCACTTACAGTCGTACTCTGCTTGTTTAGTGTTTACTTTCGCTTGTTTACTCTATGGTGTGTGTTTACTTTTAAAAGGCAATGCCTTCCCTTTTTACCGGGATTTACGCCTTGGTGCTAGTCGCCAGCCCCTGGCCTATGGAAGGCGGGCTTGGGGTAGTCATGGCTCGGACCCCGAGGGCGGGTCGTGACAAATTGGTATCAGAGGAGTTTGGTTCTACCGCGAACTCTGATCTTTTCTATGTGAAGCAATAATGTTTAGCGTATTGAGTGTGGTTATCAGTTCAGGGAGTCCAGTGTTGGTGCGGCGGCCGACGTATCCGTACACCAGGACCATGACTTCTGATTTCCGACTTAATGCACGAAAACATTGATTGCGTGTGTGTTTCAAAGTTTTCTTTGTGATTACTTGTGTCAGCTCACCGGGTATACTGATCTGCTTAATGAAAGTCTCAAGTTTTCTTTGTGATTACTTATATCAGCTCACCAGGTATACTGTTCTAACCGTGGCGCACCTGTTTCCTATTCAGGATGGCCCCACGACGGCAGCCAGCTAGGGTTCCGAGAGTCGAGCGAGACGACAGCCCACCGAGCGACGAGGCTTCGGTGCAGGGCCCTTTGTCAGCAGTGGCACCTGCGGTAGCTTTACCCGCCGAGCCCCCGATGCTTCCAGCAGCAGCCGCTGACGATGCACGTCGCCTCAGCGCACTGCATGAGTTTCAGCGCCAGCGACCGCCCAGGTTTCGCGGGGAGACGGATCCTCAGGCAGCAGAGGACTGGCTGGAGGCAGTGGTTCGAGTGTTTAGGCTAGTGAGGACACCAGCAGACCTCATGGTGATCCTCGCTGCGAGCCTACTACACGTAGCAGCAGGACGATGGTGGAGCTTGATGCTCCAGGTTCACGATGAGGCATCCTTGCTCTAGACGGACTTCGAGAGCCTCTTCCGCTCTTTAGTTCGTCCCGGCCACCCTCCGAGCGGTGCGCATTCAGGAGCTTCTACAGCTGCGGCAGGGCAGCATGACGGTCGCTCAGTACTCGGCGAGATTTACCGATCTCTCGCGCTACTCGACCGACATGGTACGGGACCCATTCTTCCGGGCCCGAACCTTCGAGCAGGGTTTGAGACACGAGATCCGGGCATCGCTGATCTCCCTCAGCATACCGACTCAGACAGGAGTACTGGAGCTGGCCCTTCTGATCGAGAGCTTCCTTGCTGAGTCTACACCAGCACAGAGACCCACCGCAGGGCGGCACATGGCAGAGTCATCTGCAGCTGGCAGTCGACGAATGACTCAGGGGTCCAGACAGACCAGACCTCAGGGCACTGGCTCAGCAGTGCAGGGCACACAACGCGGATCCAGTCTTTCGAGTGGAAGACAGTGCTATGCATGCGGCGGGTAAGGCCACATGGCTCGTGACTGCCCGACCCGCCATGCGGAGGAGCAGCAGACGGTTGAGGAACCACCTAGGCAGAGGCAGAGGTTCGACCGTGGCGGTCTGTAGGGAGGAGGCGGACGAGGTAGAGGAGCTGGCCGAGCAGCAGGTGGTGGACGACGCTTTGAGGCTCTACCACCACCACCACCAGGAGGTCCACCCCGACCGCAGGGGAGAGCTCAGCTTCAGGCAGCCGAGGCCTCGATCATGGAGCTCTGGGAGCCGATGGACAGGAGCAGAACTAGTGGATACATCCTTTGTACTTCTGGTTCCTTGTTGCTTTTGTGTAGCGTCTTGTATTACGAGCTGCAATAATAAAAGACACATACCTTGTGATGTTTTCGTTCCTGTCCTCTATCGTAATGTTACTAAGAGGTTCCAGTTTTGGCTGTTGACTTGACCCTCACTTGTGAGACATCTACTGGAGGAGGCCCAGTTACCACACACTGATGCCGACAGTGTGACTCAACCCTTAGAGGCGAGAGTAACGGTTGAATCTCTTAGTAGTAGCGTCGAGGCCTTACGACGTCATCCTTAGTATGGATTAGTATCATCCATGTTAGGATTGACTGTTTTAGGCAAAGAATGTGGTTCATCCAGGGGATGAGACCAGATTTCTCTTTTCGGAAAAGGAGAAATCTTGCAGCTCTGATGGGACCGGAGATGGTCCAGGCCACGACAGAGAAGGTCCAGGTCATCTAGGAGCGGATGAGGACAGCTTAGAGCCGGCAGAAGTCATACGCTGACAGGAGGCGGAGGCCACTGGAGTTCGAGGATGGCGACCACATCTTCTTGCGGGTCTCACCTCGACGTGGTATTCGGAGATTTGGCCAAGGCGGCAAGTTATCTCCGCGCTTCATCGGACCCTTCCAGATTCTCAGCAGGATTGGCGAGGTGGCTTATCGCCTAGCTCTACCACCTCAGTTGCACCGGGTGCACGACGTCTTCCACGTATCCTAGCTGAGGAGATACGTGCACGACCCGACGCACATCATTGACCATGGGGAGCTTGACGTTGACGATGGGGAGACTTTTACGGAGGTCCCGGTGGAGATAGAGGATCGACAGGAGCGGGTCCTGCGTGGGCGATCGATTCCTCTTGTGCGCATCAGATGGCAGCACGGGAATCTCCAGGAGAGCACATGGGAGCGGGAGGCTCAGATGCGTGCTCAGTACCCTCATTTGTTTCCCTAGTTTTTGTTGTATCTTTACGGGGACGTAAAGCCCTGAGGTGGGAGTAATGTAAAGACCCGTAAAATTCAAGGGAAATTTTTTCTTAATTTTCTTTAGAATTTTACAAGAGCGCGGTTTCAGACGGCACCTGATTCCGAGGCCCGGAGTGCCCGGAATTAATTTTCGAAGTTTGGCTCGGGTACGTTCAGTGAACGAACGAGCGGGAATTCCTAACTTTTGATCCGGTGCTCGGAATTGAAATCTGAGGGAACCGATGAACTCGCAACGCCGATATTCGCTTAAAGAGACCTTTTCGGGAGTTGCGTTTGTTGCGGGTTGAAAGTTACGTTTTGGGGTTTTAGTTTGAGTTAAATAAAATTGTGAAGAAAAATTTTATTTTTAGTTTGTTAAAACCTATCAAAGGTGGTTGGAAGTGGGACCCACACCCACTTAACCTCCCTTGGGAGGATTAAGTGTGGTGGGGCCCACACGAACCCCTAATCTTTTCAACTTCTCTCAACATACTTAACCCCTAATTAATTGGCTTAAGTTACTCTTATTTAATTATGGGAGTTAAGTCTTTTTGAATTTCAAACATTGAAATTATTTTGTGTTGTGTTAATAAAATAAGAGGTAGTCTTATTTTATTTGGAGTTCTTTGTTTGTCATTTTGAGAGCTTCCTCTTCATCTTCAAACTCTGACGAAGAACGAAGAACGATCAAACTCCGACGAAGAACGACGCCTCTCTTCTTCGTCCTCGGTGTCAACAAGAGGGAACGCCACACCCTCCTCGGACCTTCTTCGTCGGCAAACGAAGATCCGCCAACGACGTGTCTCTTCGGGCATAACTCTTCGTCAACGGATTTGACGAACGACGACCGCGACACCCGACCTCCGCGACGCCGTCTTCCGCGGAGCGTAGACGAATCTTCGAACCTTAACCAAGGTAGGGTTGTCGATTTCTGTTAGTTTCCTTATTTTATTCTTGATCGTGATTTTATCAAGACTATCGTGTGACTTGTTTTATTTTTAAGTGTTATTGTTAACGCGAGGGGGGCCGGACCGCACGAACACGGCCGAACCCCCCTCCAACGTTCATGTTTATTCATGCGGGTGGAAGCAAGTAGCGTGGTGCCGTCGCACCACGCGGATGATCGTACAATTAATTTACGCAACGCCGTCGCGCTATGCCGAGAAGAATCTTCAAGAACGCGACGCCATCGCGCCGCGTTGGAAGGAATCATGGTACGGCGAAGGGGCGCGGTGCCGTCGCACCGCGCCGGACGACGAACACCGCGGCCGGTTCCGGGCCGCGGCGGGACTAGAAGACCGCGGCCGGTTCCGGGCCGCGGCGGAAGAGGAGACCGGCGGCCGGGCCGCCGGCGTCGGAAGTCAAAGGCGGGACCGGAATTTCTGGTCCCGTTGGTAAAAACCGGCCGGCCAGCTGGCCGGCCGGATGACTTAAAACCGGGGAATTTAATTCCCCGGCCAACCCTTTAAAACCCCCCCTCTTAATGAGGGGGGCGGTTCTTGAGGGAAGGGGGCAGCCACCCCCTTGGTTCGGCGCCAGCAGGCCCCCCCACGTGAGGGGGGGGGGGGTTTAAAAAAAACCGGCGCGGCACATAGGCCGCGCCACTTGAAGAACCGCGGGGCTTAGCCCCCGCGTGCGCCGCGGCCCGCCGCCGCCACCGCGGCCCGCCGCCGCCGCACCGCCGCGCCGCCGCCGCCGCCCCCGGGGGGGGGGGGGGTCGGGCCGGGTCGGCCCGGACCCGGACCCCCCGTTTCGAACCAGATTTGGTTTTTGGCTCATAACTTGAGCCTCGGACCTTCGATCGACGAACCGTCAGCGGCAACGCGATCCTTGGATCGAGACGGTCGTTTCGGTATATCGCACTCAAGGTTTCGGTTTACTTTGCGTTCGGCCGGGTTGGTTCGTTCACGAAACCAACCGGGCCTTCGGAGCGGAAACGCTCATATCTTGAATTACGGACGTCCGATTGACGCGCCGTCAGTCGCGTTGTGTTCCTCTTAGTGAGACGGATCTTTTGGAATACTCCTCCCGAGGTTTGGACGCATGTGGAGTACGGTCGGGTTGGTTTTGCCTTAAAAACCAACCGGGCCCCGGAGACGAAAATGCCGATAACTCTCAGACCGGGCGTCCGATCGACGCGCCGTCTGTTGCGTTGAGTTCCTGTTGTTGATACGGAAGTTTTGGATACATCATCTCTGGTCTTCGTGACAGTTGATGTATCAGCCTCTCGGCTCGTGGAGCGGACCCTCCGAACGAGCTAGCTGTGTGCGGGAACCCTAGTGCTGGCTGCGACTGTTCTACTGCTACGACTGCTACTGTGACTGCGACGACGACAGTACAGAGATCCTGTGTGGATTCGACGACGACAGTACAAAGATCCTATGTGGATTCGACGAAGACGACTACAGCACTCAGCGATCCTACGTGGATCAGTGCTACAGGTCCTGTGTGGGCCCGATCCTGTGTGGGTCCTTGCGCTCAGCGGTTCTGTGTGAGCCAGCGCCTACAGGTTCTGTGTGAGCCCGATCCTGTGTGGGTCTTCTGCGGGGGTTAGTTACCTATCGATCCTTCGTGGGTCCGACGACTTAGATGGATCAGTGATCATCTTTATCGTCCTTGAAGAAGTATACCTGTGTGAGCTGAATCCTGTTGCTTTCCTGTGTGGATTGTGTTGTGCAATCCTGTGTGGATTATGTTTTGCTTTCCTTTGTGGAATACGTATACTTTCCTGCGTGGACTGAGTTGTACTTGGGCTCGGAGGTTGGAGCATATTTGAATTGATGACTTAGGTATATGTATGGGCATATACCTAAGCAGTGTCGGTTGTTACTTCGTGATTGTACTTTTCTTCGTGGTTTATCCTTTGTGGATTTGAGAGACCTTCAGGGGTCTCGGGGTCCCTACTGAGTAGCTTATACTCACCCCTGCACGGGCTTCGCCCGCACTACGTTGTGTTGGTTGCAGACGACGGACAGCGTTGACCTTAGCTGAGGCTTGCAGAGCAGGACTGTACCCGGAGGTGGACCACTGGGTGGGACGTGCACGGAGCGGACGGCGGGACCCGTGGAGCAGAGGAGCTATCTGTACCCACCCTTCAGGTGGGATTTCCAGTGGACAGCTCGGAGTAGCGGCTTTTACTTTTCAGTTGCTGTTTTTCCCTTTTCGAGTTGTACTTTACTTTCAGTTTGGGTTTGTATTCTGGCCCATTTACTTTTCCGCACTTACAGTCGTACTCTGCTTGTTTAGTGTTTACTTCCGCTTGTTTACTCTGTGGTGTGTGTTTACTTTTCAAAGGCAATGCCTTCCCTTTTTACCGGGATTTACGCCTTGGTGCTAGTCGCCAGCCCCTGGCCTATGGAAGGCGGGCTTGGGGTAGTCATGGCTCGGACCCCGAGGGCGGGTCGTGACATCCATGTCTCTCAGCTCCGACATTACTTTTCAGACCCATATCATGTCTTTCACCCTGAGGATGTTTAGATCGAAGAGGATGCATCATTTGAGGAGCATCCCATCTAGATTGTCGATCGCAGTACAGAGGTTCTCCGTGGGTGGTATGTCCCTCTTGTAAGGGTGTTATGGCAGCATGGGCGAGTACAGGACAAGACCTGGGAGAGGGAGGCCGATGTATGATCTCAGTGGCTTGAGTTGTTTGGGGTTTCTTCTTCTACACCTCGCTAGGGAAATTTGGGGACAAATTTCATTAAGGGGGATGTTTTGGAGTACCCAGATCTTCGTTTCAGGTATGCCTTTACTTTTTATGGTGTTTTAAGAAAAATAGAGTTTCTATAATATTTTGAAGTACCCTCCATGTACTTTCTGATTACACATCGTGTACTCTTTTCCCGCTCGAAGCCATTTGTTGGTCGTGTCCATCCCACCCACACGGTGTGTCGGGGTGGCGTGGAGGCCGATTTTGGAGGAGTACAGAAAAACCTACTACACGTCGTGTACTCTAAATGCAAGCGCTGTTTACTTTTCTTTTTTCCACTAAACGCACTGGGGTTGTGCCTGATAGAAAAAATATTCTTATTCTTCAGGATCTTCATATGAGAGTGACCCGTACGCCCGTGAATCATCCCCGAGCCCACGTTCCTCTGTCTGAACTCCATTCTAATTGTCGTCCATTGTGTTGGGATCGCCTTGGTAAGCTCTCTCTTCTGCTTTAGCCTTGTTCCATGGTTCCTCCTCATTTTCATGTTATATTGGGTTGGGCTTTTTGTGCATTTTCATAGATCTATGCCGTTTTGAGGAGAATAATGCATCTTGGTTCAATTTAATCGATCCCCTAGCATCAAGGTAGGTGGTCTGTGCCTTTCTGTAGAATGTCCTTGAATATTTTCTAAAATTTCTCTAATTCCGTTGAAGGAGAATTGTCTTTTTTCCGGTTTTTCCCTTGATTGATTTCCTACATGCTTGATTGTTATAGTAGATGTTTACCGTTGTGAATAGAGTAGGTTTTGATGTACTCGGGTAGTTTGTTGTACTTGATTATCTTATTAGGCGTTATGCCAGTTTCCATACCTAGATGTAGGATAGTGGAACTGTTGTGTTGTTTTGTTGCTGAGCCTTAGAAAGATATCAAAGTAGTTCTTGAGGTTTACATGGTCGATACACGCGCTCTATGCATGTTTATTTATACATAGGGCTATGAGAACCTAGTTTAGTGGCCCATAGGGAGAAGGGATGGAAGGGCTTCTCCAGAGTTTCATTAATTACGATGCGAGACCACAGGGGGAATTGACGTTTAGATCTTTCCAAGAGAGTCTGTAGTTCCTCGACACGTGCCATAGGGGGAATTAATGATGAGTGCTTCCCCAGAGAGCATTTATTAAGATATGATACTATAGGGGGAATTGACAGTGACAACTTCCATAGAGACTCTATTCCTTAGCTGAACTAGAGGGGTGAGACTGTGTGTGCCTCCCAGGGGGAATTCACTGTTCCTATAACTTACGTTCCATGTATTCATCGACTGTTAGGCACAGATCCTTGGGTGGTTTCCTACTGGGACTTTGTCTCACACCTTATTTAGTCCATGCTTTTTGGCCCAAGTAGACTATGTTGTTGCAGGTATAGATAAGGGCAAGCGCCCTTCTACTTCATGTTCTTGATTGCACTGGAGCTGGAGAGCATGAGACCGAGGAGAGACTTGTGATACTGAGCATTTTCTCATCTATTTTACTTTTTTTGTTTCTTTAGTACTTGTGTTTAGTTGTATTTCAGCACGTTGTTGTGTTTTCTACTTTCCTTAGAAACTTGTATCTGCAACATCATTATCATCATTTTTATATATTTATTCTTCCGCTATTGGTTACATCTATGTATGTTGTTACTGCTTCTACTATGGACTATTGTTTTTACTACCTTGTATATCTTACCAAATAAGGGCGTAGTTTCCCAAATAACTTACCAAGGCCCTCGCTGGTAGTCGGCAACCTCTTTCATTTGGGAAAATTTTCTTGAGTTCATGTGGTGAACGTGGAATGGGGCACCAGTGGAGGGGCTCCAGATTCAGGTCGTTACAATATCCAATGGCACATAAGCAAGAACAATTCTTATAAGTTGGTATATTCACGTAAAATCTCATTTGAATCCATCAATATACAAATCACCGAATGATAGAGGGTTTATTATTTTGGATGCGAATTACAATATAATATTTAGACTTATATTATTCCCATCAATCATCAAAATGATTTTTAATATATAATTTTTATGAAAGAGTGGTCAATATCAGAAGATGTTCCATTTTATTAGTGCATCCAAATAAGATCATCACCACATGGTCCCTATATATGTCTTCTCTCATAAATGATTTACATTGTTCAATAATTAAAAAAGTAAATTTACTTCAATAACCATCAAGAGAAAAATTTTTATTTGATAACATCTATAACAAAGTGATAGATACTTGTCATTTTAGAACATTAATCGATGAATTCAAAACATTGATGTTGAGAAAAAATATTCTCACACATTTAACTTCCCATCTTGGTTTGAAATTTAAAAATAATAATATCTTACTATATAGAGATGAATATTTTCAGTTATTAGACTATATAATTATTTTAAGAATAATATCTCATTCCAGGATAGTCAAAGATGGATCTTAAGATTTTATATATTCCTGCTTAATTACATAGGTGTATTCCAGATAATTATAATATCCTACATCAATTTCCAAATAAATTGATTTATATGAAAAACATTTTGATACATGTTATGATAATATTAGAATCCTTGTTTGACAAAATGGAATTTTATGGTGTTTTTAATTATATATAATATTTATTTTCATGTAGAAATTGGAATTAAAAGTGCATTAAAAGTTCCAACCATCTGTGAAATTTTTCTGAAAATGATTATCTGGATATTTTATAATCATTATAGTGAATTGGAGTACATGTATCCATGAATGTCATTATATTAAAGAAACCCTATTTAATATATGTGAATAAAAGTTTGATAATTTGATTCTTTCTTCATGAAAGAAGATATGTTTTATGAAGGAGAAATGGATTTATATTTATCATAATACCTATTATTTATCTCATGAATGATTAAATAAAAAAAGAATTTCGAATATATATTGATACAACTTTTTTATATCCAAATACACAGGAAGACATTTATTTTTTTATCGTTAATGATATTGATCATGAACTTTTTCACATTCATGGTTATAGTTTCGTATTATTATGTCTTTGTGTTTACCAATAAAATTATTTGAAACCTATATAATAATGATCTACAACATTATTTCCTTTTAACTCTATTTACTATAATTCATTCATGAGGATATTTATAATTTAAGATGATATTTTATGTTATTGAAGAAAATTAATTTTTTGGATTATCACAAATAAAAATATATTAAAAGGATTATTGTTCTTCTTCCTGGAAAGATCATAAAATGGGTATATATTTTTTAATTTTTTCACTCAGATATGTAAGTATACAAGGAATATATAGAAGATTAACAAATCCTTGATAACATTTGAGTAATGAGCACATTGGGTTGAGATATGTTATATTTCAATAAAATGTTTTTTGGGGATTCAGATATTCCAATTATTCATCTACTAAATTATGAAATTCTTAAATTTTTCATAAATTATGAAAATAAATTATTCGCTTCTTCTGGATTGATTTATATGAAAATAAATATCATGATTAAAGAAATTTTTATATATTATGAAATGGATAGGAATAGGTTGAATATTTATTTTGAACAAAATCAATACAAAAAGACTCCATATCCAAAATTTATACATTACTCAAAATGGTGGGTATTTTTTGAATGATTAATATATTCATGTTAAAATTTCATTTGCTGATGTTGAATTATATTATATTATATCTAATCCACAAATAATGTGCTACTTGATATTATATTAAGCACTTAATTCCGGTACGAATTTCATTATGTTTGAGAAATTATTATGAAATTGGAATCCTATTATACCATAATAATGATAAATGTCTTTTGAAAACATAAAATATAGGATTGGATGAAAACTTCCCCAGGTTACATATTCTATGATTCTTTGGAGTTGTTTGATCAGGGATAGAGAACTGGAATCAAAATCAGTGACATGATTTTCATCTATAATAAGAAATATATTATAGAAATGTATTCATATAAAGATTAAATCATGTTCCATAGCATGATAATGGGATATATAATAAGTATCATCTTGTTATTTAATATAATAAATCATCACTTTATAAAAACTCTCTTCTATTAAACATATTTCATTTTATATTTTCATGAATTAATAATTATAGGTTCTCTAAATATATTTTCATTGGGATTCAATATTATAAATTCATGAAAGTGAAATAGGGATATTTATCCCTAGGTGAATGTTTTTTATTTATATTGAATATTGAAACCATTGGTAGGAGTTTATTGTATTTTCATTGAAAGATGATTGATTATATTTGAACATCATAGTATCATTAAAAATGAATTCATGAAATTCGGTGTGAACATTGATTTTGAGTTTTCAATTACTAGTGGGATGTCCTATATTTTTTTATGTGGAACTTGATGTCAAATTGGTCAAATTATGCATCAAATTGAGGAGAAATTGAATAAAAAACATCATGATAGATTGAAGGATCATTTTCCAAATGAATCAAGAAAATTTGTGCTTCTGTGACAGGTTTTTAGTGAGTGGAAAAAAAAATTAACTAAAATTTTATTTATAATATGAAATCAACACCTTATATTTAAAACACATATCAACATAGCTACATTGTTTTTCATAATATTATTTGGATAAAAATTTATTTTTTTCTATTATGTACTCAATGTTATTTGATAAAATAATTCATTAAAAATATGAGGACTATTACCCTCTATTTTGAAAAACCAATGGTGTAGACCTATTCCCATGGTTTTCCAAAGCATTGATATATGCATTTATAATTTTTGTAGCTTTATGTATTTTTTGGAAAAAATATTAGTATAGGTTCTTTTAAAGTACGATATACTGATGGTTATATCCAAACTGTTTTCTTATCCATCACATATTCCATCAGTTTTGAAAAAACCATTGGTATAATGCCTTTGTATTGAATACATGCCAATGGATTGTATAAAACCATTGGTATGGATTTGACTTATAAAAATGGTTTTTAAACTATTTGAATTGGGTCATATTATTGTTTGGATACCAATTGTTTTGGTCAATCCCTTGGTTTAGGGTCATCTTATGTCAACTATACCAATGGTTTCTCAAAATCGTTAGTATAGTTCCAATTTCTGTATGAATTGAGAATGGATTGAACCATCATAAAAGAATAAATCGAAGGACTGTTGGGAAAACAATGATTGATTAATTAAATTGATAATAAAAATATTGTTTGATTCCAGGATGAATGTTTTCCATCCACTCTCAATGGAGAACATCAGTCCAGTGAATAATGGATTTGCATCAGTAATTAGTGGATTCCAAAAAGAATGGATCAAAGTTTATCAACATGGGATAATGCAACCCATATGAACACATACAACATGAAACAATATAATATATCATATTCCATAGATAGTGTCTAGAACATTATTCATAAACACATTGGATAGTTGGGGGCTACACTTAAATATGTTATAATACAGAAAGGGGTTATTATGATGAATCTCATTACGCTTCCAAATATCCCTTTATGCTTGTTATATGATCATGGACCATAGATGGTAGAAAATTTCTTGTATAAGAGTTTATGCCTCACTAATGAGGATAGGTATCAAATTAGCCTCATTAGTATTCTATAACATCAAGAACTAAATTAAATGGATAATTCCCATGAAATCATTCAATAATAATGTTCCGACTATGGGTGTGACTTCTACGGGCCATATTATTCTATAGAAAACTTCATTAACTATAATCTATATTTTTTTGGGTAATGTACCCCTAAAATTATCCCAATAGAATCCCATGCATTCATTTTTCAAAACAATTTTCCTACTCTACATATTCTATTCAAGGAATACTCATAATAACAATCTAATGCCATTTGTTGAATCATACATCATATTTATCAGGAAACCAATTGTTATCAGCATCACAAAAATAAGGGGAAATAGTGCAATCCTCCCAATCAGAAATAGAGAGGGATGTGGACATCATCCCAAATTTATTAAAAAATTCATTGGACCCTCCAAATCATGAATATTTTTATGTATCCAATATTCCAAATTATTCTCTATTTAAGAACACTAGATCCAGAGAGGCACCTCCAAAAAAAGATATATCCACCCCCAGTAGCTCAACTAAGAAAATGAGGTTAATTTTTTTGATGATGATGATAAAGAACACCATCTATTTAGAGAAGAATTGTCACCACCAAATTCTTATCTACATCCGCCCAAAGTACTTCAAATAATTCAATTATTGGGGACGATGATAATTAAATTACTGTTGGTGAGGAATGGAATGTTCAAATAGGGGATGTACCTATTGTGAAAGAATATTTTGATATGTTTCCAGAAGATTTATCTGGACATACTCTAGAATGATAAATTGAGTTTCCCCTTGATTTAATTCCTAGTTCAAGGCCCTTAGCGAAGACACCTTATATAATTGAAACTGTGCAATTAGTTGAAATAAAGAAACAATTTGAGGAATTGAGTAAAAATGGATTTATTCTCACTAGTGTTTCTCCATCGGGATCCCATATACTTTTTGTTATGAAGAAAGATGGATCTATGAGGTTTTTCATTGTCTACAGGGAGATCAATGCTATAACAATAATGAACAAGTATTGTCACACCCCGACCGCAGACGTCCGTAATTGTTCTTCTTTCTGGGTCCCGATTTAAATTTGTCGGAGTTTAATTGCGGTTGGCGGTTTCGCGCCGGTGCGCGGTCACTGCATCATTAGCGGTGACCGTGCGTTCAGCCCGGGTGACCGTGTATTCACCCGGCATGTTTAAATATTATGATTTCTATGTTGATATTTTGATATTAGCGTCGTTTAAGTTGTATTATTAGTATGGTAGTTAATTTTATTTTATATATGTTTATGTATGTTTTACATATATATATGTATAATAGTGTATATATATATATATAGTTCTATATATGGTTATGTATATATATGTATTATCTTTAAATTATTTTATTATTTGATCAAAATAATTATTATAAGAATTAACTAATGTATTATTATTATTATTATAAGTGCTATTATTATTATAAGTTTTATCATTATTATCATTAATGTTATAAAGTTTAATTATTTTTATTATAAGGGTTTTATATCATTATTATTATGATTATTACATATATATATATATATATATTGAGAAACCCGAAACCCCCTCTAACCCCCTCTCTAACCCTAGCCGCCACCCCGTTTTCCCCTCCCTTCGGCGCTCCGTCCCGAGCCCGCCGCCCTCCTCTGCTCCCGCGCGCGGCCGGCCCTTGCTCCCTCTCCCTGTTTCCGGCTCCTCCTCCCAGCTGCAACCGCCTCCGCCTCACATCGCTTTCCGCCTCCCTGCACCCGGCCTTGCAGCGCCCACGGCCCGCACCCGACCCTCTCCTCCGGCGAACAGCAGCTGATCCCCGGCCTCCCCTCCTGCCTCCGGCGTGCGCAGCCGCCGCCCTACTTCGCCCGGCCTCCGGCCTCTCCTTCGTCCGGCGCTCCGCCTCCCTGCACCCGAGCTCGCCGCTCCCGGCCTCCACCCCGTCCCGGCTCGCCCAGCTTCACCCGCGAACCCCCGCTGCTCCGCCCTGCCTCCTGCGTCCGAAGCCGCACCGCCGGCCTCACCCCCCTGCGGCTCCCCCCAGCGCCCCGGCCTCGGCCGCTCCCTCCGCGACCCGCACCCGGCCTCCCCGCTGGCCTCCGCCCTGCTCCTCTCCTTCAGCGCCGACCGCCGCCTCGGCTCCTGCCCCGTCGCTGCACCAAGCCGCAGCCGCGCCTCCCCTGCTCTTCCCCTGCGTACAGCGCCATCCGCGCCCCCCCGGTAGCCGCCGCATCTCCTTCTTCTTTATTTATTTTCTTTTTTTTTATTATTATTACATTTTGTTTTATTTATCATGTTAATAACATTATTATTATCAATGTTATAATATTATTTTTTTTTCTATTATTATTATTGTTGTTATAATATAATTATGTTAATATTATCATCTTATTATTATATTATTATTGTTACAATTATTATTAAATTATTACTTTATTAATATTATCATATTATTAACATCTTATTATTATTATAATTATTATTATCATTATTGTTAGAATGTATAATTATTATTATTTTAATTATCATATTATTATTGTTATTATTATTATTATTACTATCATGTTATTAATATTAATATTCTTATTATTGTGATTATATTATTATTATCATTATATTATTATTATTGTGATTATATTATTATTGTATTATTATTATGTTGATATTATTCTAACCTTATTATTTTTATTATTATCATTATTGTTATTATTATTATTATTATTTAATTATCATATTATTATTATTATTATGACATTATTATTTCTACTTTTGGTTATTGTTATTATGGATGTTATTATTATAGTATTATTATTCTCTTGTTATTATATCATGCTATTATGATTATTATTATGTTATGGTTATTATCATTATTATTATTGTTATGTTATTACAATTATTATTATTATTAGTATGTTTTCAATAATGAGCCTGCTTAACGGCCTATTGTTTTAGGACCAGTTTGACGACGCAATACGCTGCGACCTTTACGCAACAGGAGTCTTGCGCCGTGTCGTTTCGTTCCGAGCTGCGTCTTGAGGTAGGTCTTCCATCACACTCGCCTTTAAATTTAGAATTTATTTATTCCTTGTCTTTTATTGGATTTCAGTAAATTTAAATGTATTATTAAGTAGTAACTTATAATGTGGTTTGCTCTGCTTATTTCTAGCATTTCAGTGGAAGTAGTTTTTTCTCGGTTTTAACTGTGTATGTTTTCCTGATGATACTACTAAATGAATTCATTATGAAATATGAAGATCATGTTGAATTGGGTTCTGAAGCGGTTTTGGTGTGTGTAAAATGGTAGGCGTATTGGTTATGGAAAATGGTGTTTTTATTTGAACCTTGAATTGAGGAAGTGACGTGTGACCTTTAAACTTGATTTTTTTGGAAACATTAAGCGTAGTTCTTGGTAGTTGGAAAAGAAAAAAATGTTTTCCTTTGATGCGTGATTAAAATTCTGGATTTCATTTGAGAAATATTATTCTTTCAAAAGGTGTTTAAAGGCCCGTTTGGCTCTTGATAAAAATGGGGTGCGTTTGGAACTGGGAAAAAGATTTCTTACTTGTGATACCAACGTCTTTCAAGTTTGAGATGCTGATTTGAGTTTCTTAAATAATGTTCTAAGTGCGTTTCTGGTTTTTCAATTGTGTGGCGTATGTCATGTCCCTTGGAAATGTTTTAGTGTTAAATGTTCAAAGTGTAAATGATATGACGGCCCGGTTGGCACTTTAATAAATGTGAAGTGATTATACTTATATTTATTTATATATATATATACGTACATGTGAGGGCATTTCTACAGGGGGACTTCCCTTCGAGGGTTGTCATGTAGCGATGTCCGTGTAAGGGGTTGGCAAGTGCGGTGAGATGAGTCACGTGTGCGCGGGTCTCCCACTTACACAGTGTTACAAAAACTACTATGGGTTCCTGGGCGTCTTGTAGATTATCGAGTGACGGTTGCTTGCTAACCCTGATTAGACGGGTTAGTACCCCCTGGAGTTACAGACAGGCCAGGAGGGATGTGCCACTGGTTGGCTGTTAGGGCGGCCAGTTGGTTATTGACTATGGAGTACCATGCCGGCAGGTAGTCTGAACCCGAGTACGTCCAGGGGTTTTCTAGGGATGTTCAGGATCACCCATGGTTATTACTGATAACTTCCGGTTTATTGGTACTTGCACTTGGTTTTCCTTACCTGTTTACCTTTACTTGCACTTGTTTTCCCTGCTTGTTTTCTTTCAGTCATATTTCAAAGCCTATACTGTTAGACTTTGAGAAAAATGGTTTATAAATGAAAATGCTTTATTCGCTTCGGGTTAGATTTGGAAATGTAACACTTTGCTTTTCAGAGTGAGTTTAAAACTAATGAAATGGAACTAACTTTCGAAAAAGAATAAGGGAAACGTCTTGTGTTTGATTTTCAAGTAAAACATTATGAAAAATTACTTTTATACATTATAGTTCAAACCTGGATTATGTAGATTCTATATTTATTGGCAGTGCTTTGGGACTTGTTGTTGGGCTCACCTACTGAGTACTTTTGTGCTCACGCCTATCTTTTACCATTTCAGTCGCAGGTCTTCTGTTTTGAGTCGCTCAGTGTTGGAGCGAGGTTGCTCTCTAGTTGGGTGGTGACCTGAGAGGTCACATGGAGGTACGTGGTTGTGTGGTTTTCATTTCTTTTCCGCTGTTAGTGTTTATTTATTCTGTTCTATTTACTTTTGTTTTGGGCTGAAATCGTTCCCAACGATCAAGTCTTAATGCCCGGCACTGGTTGCCATCCCGGGGGGATCGGGAACGCCCCTCGGGCCATGCCGCGGGCCGGCTCGGGTGACCGGTTTAGGGTCGACCCGGGCTGGTTCGTGACAAAATGGTATCAGAGGTGGTTCTTGTTATTTGGGTTGTCCGGTAGAAGGAGATTAGGACTGTCGGAACTCGAGGGGTAAGTACGGGAAGAGCGTCGCGAACTCTTGCCCGCACTGATCCTCGAGTTACGAGGGGCAGTTCGGGAATTGTGTCCTTGTCTTTCCTGGTTTGTCTTGGATTGAGAGATGACAACGGAGGCAAGCCGACGTTACTTTGTGACTTCACCTGGAGTAGTGACCCATGTGGAGTCTGAGTACACGGTTTGAATTCCTCCTAGTGGTCGACACTGACTTGGGACATGGCCCACTACCATGTCGCCAGGTTGAGTGTGACTACTAGTCCCTCATTTCTGTGATTGATGCAAATTTGGATGTTGCTTCCGTTTTGGTCTGTGTGAGTGCGTAGTTGGAAATGAAAAAGGGTTTTTGAAAATTTGACTGGTTTCTTTTAAAGGACTTTAAATGTATAAAATGGGTTTTGAAACTGAAATCTCTTGATTTGAAAATCTGTTGTTTGCTTGGAATTGGTTAAGAATGATTTGGGTTGAAACCTCGGTTCCTCTTTATGAACGTTTGCACATGTGTGAGAATGCATGGAAAGTGTGTGTTGATGCACGTATGAATGGAATGTGGATGAAGACATGTGCAACAGTTCATGGGATTACCTGGGTGTGTATTTGAAATAAATGGCTCGACCTTGTTTTCTAAATTGGTTTTAAATGGGAAACGGTTTTGGAAAGTTTTGGTTTGAAAGTTGATGGGTTTTTGGAAAGTGATCTTGAAAAAGGGTGGTTTTGAAATCAAAAATGAGAAGGGAATTTTAAAGAGGAGATTTTGTTTTGGGTTGTGTTGTATCTGTTTGGTCCTTGTGTTGACTGTTTTTGATGAAGACGCTTTTATGGATGTTGCTTCGATTTGATGTGGGTTTTGGCCTTGTGTTTTATATATCGCTCAGAAAATGCCGCCCAGAAAGGTCTTTAAGGATTCGGATATGTCATGCCCAGTTTTTAGTCCTCCTCAGACTTTGCCTGTTCTCCATGGTGATCAGGGTCCGTTAGAGGCAGTGGAATGGCTCGAGGAAGTGGAACATGTCTTTAGAATATTGGGAACTCCCGATAATGTTAAGGTTCGTGCAATTATGGAGTTGTTTGAGGGTCCAGCTCTGGACCAGTGGAAGATGGTTGCCCCATCGTCAACGCAAGGTGAAATGACGTGGGATGTCTTCAGAACCGTTTTCATCCAATGGTTTGTACCTGAGGAAGTGAAGTTGGGGAAAAAGAGAGAGCTTGTGCATATTCAACAAGGCCAACGGACGGTGAAGGCATATGTTGACCATTTCAAGGAACTGATTTCCTTTTCTCCAGATGTAGCGTCGCATGAGCTCATGAAGGCCTCTCTTTTCACTGGAGGTCTTCGTCCCGAGATCAAGGAGCGAGTCCTCCCTTCTGAAGACCTTTGTTTCGAGAAGCTGGTGGAGAAAGCTTTCTTGGCTGAGTTGCTTTCCGGTGTGCGGGTGGTTAATACTTCAGCGTCCTCTGTTGTTGTTCGTAAGAGTTCCCCCTCTGGTGAGGAAAAAGCGCTGGAGATACCTGTTCCTAAGGAGTTATCCCCTTTGGTCCCAGTTTCCAGTTCATCAGATCGTTCGATGGTATGCTTTCAGTGTGGTCGTTTCGGACATTTAAAGTCGTCTTGTCGCAACCCCCCGATGACGTGTCATCGCTGTGGTTGTCTGGGTCATCTGGAGAAGTTTTGCAAGAAGCGTCGCTTGAAGAGGAAGCTGTGATTGGAGAATGTCAGTACCTGACTGTGAGGCAGAAGATGCTTCAGCCATCAGAGCCCCAGCCACAAGTCTCGGGGTGAAGCTCGCGCACAGTCAGGAGTCCCCAGGGTTGTGAAGCCTTGGTCCAGGTTTTGTGTTCCGTGTTAGTAGTGGAACAATCAGGATCTTTTAGTGCTTGTTTTCCTGCTACTGAAGTTTCAACAGTGTTGTAAATGCGTAGTTTTTCTATAGAGTGATGATGGACTGGTTCTATGATAATCTAAGCAGACTTGTCGTGTGGAGGTGATATTCTAAATCGTGTGTCCTTCTTAAAAGTGTGTTTGACTCTCGTGTGGGTTGACCTCGTTTTAGTTATGTTGTCAATGTGAGGATGTTTTGTGGACTTCGGTGGATCATGTCTCCAATTTGATGTCGGTTAAATGTTTTTCTATAGGTTTTCCCTGGTGATGAAGGTTGTTGACTCTGGTCGAGAATTTAATGTCTGGACGAAGGTGTTGCTTTTCACTCGTGCTATGAGAGTTGGTTTAAACCGGTTGGGAGTTCCCGCGTCGACCCCCCCCCCCTTCCCGGGGTTTTCTATTTAAATGGTCATCTTTTCGGCACTAGTTAAGTTCTTGTGGTGGGGAGAACCCCTTCGTGTTCTCCCCTCAATCTCGGACTCCGGTTTTCTTTTGAATCGGTCGGGTGTGACCTGTGTAGAGTAAGGTCATCCCCGAGAACCTCAGTTTCTTCAGTTCCTTTAGTTCTGTTTGGGCGTAGACTTGGTTTTTGGCTAACTTGTGACCTGGTGACTTTCTGGGGGCAGAAAGTGTCTGTGGTGGGGAGAATTGTCACACCCCGACCGCAGACGTCCGTAATTGTTCTTCTTTCTGGGTCCCGATTTAAATT
Organism: Viscum album; assembly: GCA_963277665.1. Classification (NCBI taxonomy): domain Eukaryota; kingdom Viridiplantae; phylum Streptophyta; class Magnoliopsida; order Santalales; family Viscaceae; genus Viscum; species Viscum album. Next base: position 46,103,868 of record OY728121.1, read on the forward strand.
TGTCGGAGTTTAATTGCGGTTGGCGGTTTCGCGCCGGTGCGCGGTCACTGCATCATTAGCGGTGACCGTGCGTTCAGCTCGGGTGACCGTGTATTCACCCGGCATGTTTAAATATTATGATTTCTATGTTGATATTTTGATATTAGCGTCGTTTAAGTTGTATTATTAGTATGGTAGTTAATTTTATTTTATATATGTTTATGTATGTTTTACATATATATATGTATAATAGTGTATATATATATATATATAGTTCTATATATGGTTATGTATATATATGTATAATCTTTAAATTATTTTATTATTTGATCAAAATAATTATTATAAGAATTAACTAATGTATTATTATTATTATTATAAGTGCTATTATTATTATAAGTTTTATCATTATTATCATTAATGTTATAAAGTTTAATTATTTTTATTATAAGGGTTTTATATCATTATTATTATGATTATTACATATATATATATATATATATATTGAGAAACCCGAAACCCCCTCTAACCCCCTCTCTAACCCTAGCCGCCACCCCGTTTTCCCCTCCCTTCGGCGCTCCGTCCCGAGCCCGCCGCCCTCCTCTGCTCTCGCGCGCGGCCGACCCTTGCTCCCTCTCCCTGTTTCCGGCTCCTCCTCCCAGCTGCAACCGCCTCCGCCTCACATCGCTTTCCGCCTCCCTGCACCCGGCCTTGCAGCGCCCACGGCCCGCATCCGGCCCTCTCCTCCGCCGAACAGCAGCTGATCCCCGGCCTCCCCTCCTGCCTCCAGCGTCCGCAGCCGCCGCCCTACTTCGCCCGGCCTCCGGCCTCTCCTTCGTCCGGCGCTCCGCCTCCCTGCACCCGAGCTCGCCGCTCCCGGCCTCCACCCCGTCCCGGCTCGCCCAGCTTCACCCGCGAACCCCCGCTGCTCCGCCCTGCCTCCTGCGTCCGAAGCCGCACCGCCGGCCTCACCCCCCTGCGGCTCCCCCCAGCGCCCCGGCCTCGGCCGCTCCCTCCGCGACCCGCACCCGGCCTCCCCGCTGGCCTCCGCCCTGCTCCTCTCCTTCAGCGCCGACCGCCGCCTCGGCTCCTGCACTGTCGCTGCACCAAGCCGCAGCCGCGCCTCCCCTGCTCTTCCCCTGCGTACAACGCCATCTGCGCCCCCCCGGTAGCCGCCGCATCTCCTTCTTCTTTATTTATTTTCTTTTTTTTATTATTATTACATTTTGTTTTATTTATCATGTTAATAACATTATTATTATCAATGTTATAATATTATTTTTTTTTTCTATTATTATTATTGTTGTTATAATATAATTATGTTAATATTATCATCTTATTATTATATTATTATTGTTACAATTATTATTAAATTATTACTTTATTAATATTATCATATTATTAACATCTTATTATTATTATAATTATTATTATCATTATTGTTAGAATGTATAATTATTATTATTTTAATTATCATATTATTATTGTTATTATTATTATTATTACTATCATGTTATTAATATTAATATTCTTATTATTGTGATTATATTATTATTATCATTATATTATTATTATTGTGATTATATTATTATTGTATTATTATTATGTTGATATTATTCTAACCTTATTATTTTTATTATTATCATTATTATTATTATTATTATTATTATTTAATTATCATATTATTATTATTATTATGACATTATTATTTCTACTTTTGGTTATTGTTATTATGGATGTTATTATTATAGTATTATTATTCTCTTGTTATTATATCATGCTATTATGATTATTATTATGTTATGGTTATTATCATTATTATTATTGTTATGTTATTACAATTATTATTATTATTAGTATGTTTTCAATAATGAGCCTGCTTAACGGCCTATTGTTTTAGGACCAGTTTGACGACGCAATACGCTGCGACCTTTACGCAACAGGAGTCTTGCGCCGTGTCGTTTCGTTCCGAGCTGCGTCTTGAGGTAGGTCTCCCATCACACTCGCCTTTAAATTTAGAATTTATTTATTCCTTGTCTTTTATTGGATTTCAGTAAATTTAAAAGTATTATTAAGTAGTAACTTATAATGTGGTTTGCTCTGCTTATTTCTAGCATTTCAGTGGAAGTAGTTTTTTCTCGGTTTTAACTGTGTATGTTTTCCTGATGATACTACTAAATGAATTCATTATGAAATATGAAGATCATGTTGAATTGGGTTCTGAAGCGGTTTTGGTGTGTGTAAAATGGTAGGCGTATTGGTTATGGAAAATGGTGTTTTTATTTGATCCTTGAATTGAGGAAGTGCCGTGTGACCTTTAAACTTGATTTTTTTGGAAACATTAAGCGTAGTTCTTGGTAGTTGGAAAAGAAAAAAATGTTTTCCTTTGATGCGTGATTAAAATTCTGGATTTCATTTGAGAAATATTATTCTTTCAAAAGGTGTTTAAAGGCCCGTTTGGCTCTTGATAAAAATGGGGTGCGTTTGGAACTGGGAAAAAGATTTCTTACTTGTGATACCAACGTCTTTCAAGTTTGAGATGCTGATTTGAGTTTCTTAAATAATGTTCTAAGTGCGTTTCTGGTTTTTCAATTGTGTGGCGTATGTCATGTCCCTTGGAAATGTTTTAGTGTTAGATGTTCAAAGTGTAAATGATATGATGGACCGGTTGGCACTTTAATAAATGTGAAGTGATTATACTTATATTTATTTATATATATATATACGTACTTGTGAGGGCATTTCTACAGGGGGACTTCCCTTCGAGGGTTGTCGTGTAGCGATGTCCGTGTAAGGGGTTGGCAAGTGCGGTGAGATGAGTCACGCGTGCGCGGGTCTCCCACTTACACAGTGTTACAAAAACTACTATGGGTTCCTGGGCGTCTTGTAGATTATCGAGTGACGGTTGCTTGCTAACCCTGATTAGACGGGTTAGTACCCCCTGGAGTTACAGACAGGCCAGGAGGGATGTGCCACTGGTTGGCTGTTAGGGCGGCCAGTTGGTTATTGACTATGGAGTACCATGCCGGCAGGTAGTCTGAACCCGAGTACGTCCAGGGGTTTTCTAGGGATGTTCAGGATCACCCATGGTTATTACTGATAACTTCCGGTTTATTGGTACTTGCACTTGGTTTTCCTTACCTGTTTACCTTTACTTGCACTTGTTTTCCCTGCTTGTTTTCTTTCAGTCATATTTCACAGCCTATACTGTTAGACTTTGAGAAAAATGGTTTATAAATGAAAATGCTTTATTCGCTTTGGGTTAGATTTGGAAATGTAACACTTTGCTTTTCAGAGTGAGTTTAAAACTAATGAAATGGAACTAACTTTCGAAAAAGAATAAGGGAAACGTCTTGTGTTTGATTTTCAAGTAAAACATTATGAAAAATTACTTTTATACATTATAGTTCAAACCTGGATTATGTAGATTCTATATTTATTGGCAGTGCTTTGGGACTTGTTGTTGGGCTCACCTACTGAGTACTTTTGTGCTCACGCCTATCTTTTACCATTTCAGTCGCAGGTCTTCTGTTTTGAGTCGCTCAGTGTTGGAGCGAGGTTGCTCTCTAGTTGGGTGGTGACCTAAGAGGTCACATGGAGGTACGTGGTTGTGTGGTTTTCATTTCTTTTCCGCTGTTAGTGTTTATTTATTCTGTTCTATTTACTTTTTTTTTGGGCTGAAATCGTTCCCAACGATCAAGTCTTAATGCCCGGCACTGGTTGCCATCCCGGGGGGATCGGGAACGCCCCTCGGGCCATGCCGCGGGCCGGCTCGGGTGATCGGTTCAGGGTCGACCCGGGCTGGTTCGTGACAAGTATCCCCTACCTCGCATTGATGATTTATTTTACCAACTATATAGATCTCTAAACTTTTCAAAGATTGACCATCGATTTGGATACCATCAATTAAGCATGAATAAGGAAGACATTCTGAAGACCGCATTTCTAACAAGTTACGATTATTATGGGTTTACAGTAATGCCTTTTGGATTGACTAATGCACCATCTGTCTTCATCGATCTAATGAATATATTTTTCAAAAAATATCTCTATGATATTGTAGTGGTATTTAATAATGATATCTTTGTATACTCCAAAATCTATGTAGATCATGAAAATCAATTGCGCATTATCCTTAAGTCTCTTAAAAGACATGAATTACACGGTAAGTTTAGGAGGTGTGAATTCTGGATTCAAGATATTTCATTTCATGGCCATATTGTCTCCATGGATGGAATCTATAATGACCCCTCTACACCAATGCAATCCAAGAATGTCCATCACCAGTGAGTATAACTGAGTTACGTAGTTTTATTGGTTTAGCAGGTTATTATCATTATTTCGTCTAGAATGTTTCCCGGTTGGATAACACATTAACATAGATCACATGATAAGGGGTGAAATTTGTATGGAAAAAAGAATGAGAATTTTTTTTGAAGAACTAAATAGAATTTTAGTCAATTATACTATCATGAAACTACCATTGTGGAATGATGGGTAAATTATATTTAGTGATGCATCCAAGAAAAGACATGGATGTATCCTTATTTAGAGTGATATTGTTATTTCCTATGCGTCACGATGGCAGAAAATTCATGAGAAAAACTATCATACTTATGATGTCGAGCTAGGAATTGTAATCCTTGCATTGAATATTTTGAGACACTATCTCTATGGTAAAAAATGTGAGATTTATATTGATCACAAGAGATTGATGTGTATTTTCTCTCAGAAAGAACTCAACATGAGGAAATGGTGATGACTTGAACTACTCGAGGATTATTATTTCACTATACACTACCACATGGGAAAGGAAAATAAGGTGGGAGATGCTTTGACTAGAAAGGATCATGGTGTTTTGAACAAGATGAGAGTTGAACTAGATCCTATATACATGGATCTAGTAAAGATGTATATGGGAATCACCATGGAATGTGAAACATTAATACTTCCTCAAATATTTTCCAAACGATCATTACTAGAAAGGATAATGAGTTATCATACAGGTTAGGAACTTCTTAAAAATAAGATTAAAGCTATGAATGATGGGAGATTGATTGAAATTTTGTATGAAGATGGAATTTGGAAATTGGGGAAGAGACTTTGTGTTACCAATATACCTAATCTAAAAAGGAAATTGTTGGATTATGCTTATAGTTCCTATTTCTCTATACACCCAGGGAGAACCATGATGTATAGAGATTTGAAGGAACATTTTTGGTGGGACAACATGAAGAGGGAGATTTCTGATTTTGTGTCATGCTCTATGGTTTGTCAACAAGTGAAAGCTAAAATGCATCGGTCTGGAAGAGTCATGAATCCTCTTACCATTCTTGGATGAAAATGAGATAATATTACGATGGACTTTGTCATGGGACTACAAAATACCCCTATAAGGAACGATGCAATATGGGTCATTATTGATCGCTTTACCAAGTCAGCACATTTTCATGCTATAAGAGAATATTTACCACTTGAATGTTTCAAAGGACTATATATTAATATAGTTGTATGACATCATGGATTACCTTTATCGATTATTTCTGATCGTGATACATGTTTTAAATCATGATTTTGGAAAACTCTTCAGAAATCTATGGATAATGAACTTCGTTTTTGCACTGCCAACCACCCCCAATCTAATTGAAAATCCGAACGGACTATTCAAACATTAGAAGACATGTTGAGATCATGCTCACGTGACTTTCAAGTTGTGTGGGATCAATAGTTACCTCAGGTAGAATTTTCCTATTACAATTTCTTCCATTCATGTATTCAGATGGCACCGTATGAAGTGTAATAGGGAACGAGATGTCACACACCAACCTGTTGGGATGACGTTAGTGAAAGAAAACTTGTAGGGCTAGAACATGTGGAGGAAACGATGATATAGATGATGGTAATACAAAACAACATCAAGGCAGATCAATGTAGACAGAAGAGATAAGATGATAATCAAAATAATGATTTAAAATTTCAGGTAAGAGATCATATTTTCTTGAAGGTATCTCCATGGAAGTGTGTTTTATGTTTTAATTAAGAAGGGAAAATTGCGTCCCAGGTATATCGGACCATTCTAAATTCTAGAACGAATTGGGGTTGTAGCTTACTATTTGGAAATTCCACCAAGTCACTCCAAATCCCATGATTTGTTCCATGAATCATTGTTGAGAAAATACATGTATGACCCAACGAATGTACTCACCAATGAGTAATTATAATTGGAACCTGATTTGTATTATTACGAAGAACCAGTAAAGGTTCTTGATACAAGAGAACATGTGTTGAGAAACCAGATGACTCATCTGGTAAAAGTTCTATAGAGAAACCACAAGATGGAAGAGGTAACCTGGGATCCCGATGAACATATAATGAAGAACCAAAAAATTATTTTTCTGAAATAATATTCTAGAAATTTTGAGGACTAAATTATTTTAATGAGGGGAGAATATAACTCCCCGAACATCCACGGTACACTTAACTTTGAATAATACAATAGTGTGTGTCGTAGGAAACTTCGAGTTCTAACACACCACAACCAATCATACTAGTCATTATGAATATTAATACCAATTTTTTGAAATTATATAAATTTTATTTTTCAAAATGGACTTCATTTTATTATTAGGAATATCGAAATTAGCTTATGGTGAAATTTTTGTATTTTTCTGAAATCATTTAATTTTTTATGAAAAGTGAAAAACACTCAGATATAGTTTAAAACCAAATTTTTATTTAAATAATTATTTATTTTATGTGTGTGTAATTTAAAAAATTTAAGAAACATGGTTGATATATTTACATAAAATTTGGTTCAATAAAATGAAAATAAATTTTTGTGAATAGTAACTTTTTACTTTTATTTACCACGGTTATAAGTAAATGGGGAAATTAAGGGTAAAAATGAAATTATTATTACCCTAAAACATGTCCTAATTATATTGTATAAATTTAATTCAACGAAAAACAACCTTAGGAATAAAATATGATCCTTTAGGTCCACTTGGATTAGATTAGGGCATTTATTATTATTTTATTCAAAGAAGACTTAAAAGAGTTAAAATCCATGTTTAATAAATAAAAAAATTTATATATAGATACACAAATGATAAATTCAACTATAAATATTAATTATAAATATAAGAATATTTTATACATAATGATATTTTATTTATATTTTTTAGACATTAAATAATTTAATTTATTTCTGACACAATGATGATGCTATAATTTCCTAATTAATGAAATATAAAAATAATTGATATTATAAATATACAAATAAATTTAATTTGACACATTTTATGAATTATTATTATTTTCATTATTAATATGACATATTTTTATTGGTTAGATAACTTTTTATCCTAGTAATAATACTGTTATGCATTTAGAAAAAACAAAATACCAAATAGTGTCATAATTGAACTAAATGAGATTTTAAAACAATATTATATTATTAATAGATATTATATTTTTAAAAATATAAGGATATTAAAAGGACTTATATAATGATATTTGTATCATTAATGAACCACTTTGAGTTCTATTGGATGCATATAGTGTGTTTTTTAACCATATAATATACAAATACAAAGAGACATGGTAAATGTCAAACTATTTTAATACGAGTTAAATCAATATGATAATGTTAATATAGGGACCAAAACCTATCTAAAACATATTGGTTTAGTGTTTTGAGACCCATAACCACCTTATCCTTTAAATAATCCATTTTTGAGCAATTAGAAACCAAAAGGAATTTATTATAAAATAGTATTTCTTGCTTTTCCTAAGGTGCCCCTCACACCTCTTATAAAAGTGAAATCCCCCTTATATCTAATTCACACATTCAAAGCCATTTTGAATGTCCACACTCTTCCCAAATACCCTCTAAAATATCATCCCTTCATCCTATATGCCTTCCTTTTGTCAGAAAACTATCCTATGGTGCCATTTTGATCAAATCAAAAGGAAAAACACTACGAAGAGGTAAATGTTACATCGCATCTTTCAACTTCCTCTCTTATCCACTTACTTTTTATTTGTTGTTTCCATTATAAAATAATATATCTATTATGTTCTATATACTGTGATGTTATTATTAATATGTTACAACCAAATTAATGATTCTATCCATCCTTTAATGACATGTCACTATATGTGCATAAGTACGTATTACCGTCTCCATGTCGTCGTATAATTGTTATTAAACACATTATTGTTTGGATGGGTATAATAATAATGTGTAATTGATGTAAATAAAAAATATAACATGAAAATTGTTATGGATATATGATATACAATCTAATTGTATATTATTTTAATATCAAAAGAATGATTTTGTCTCCAATGCGTACGTACATATTACTTTTTCCACGAAAGCAATGAGATTCATTCCCCATCGTATCCATTGAAGACTAATTTTCATTTGATGATTAAAAATTATGATTAAAGACTTGATATCATTCTGGAAATTAATATGATACATCCCATCCGTAAAAAATTTGACTCACTTAACAAATAATATAATGGAAAATGAATCTGTTAACATCCGAAATGATGATAATCCTAATATATTATTAACAAAGAAATATTAAGAGATCATATATGATATCATATTAATGTATATTATTTTTGAATAATTTAATAACATTTATTTCACAATTATAAAATATGATACCCTACCATAAACCAAGGAAAAGATCAAAGTAATGGTTAATTTTAGAATCTCTTCATTATCTAAGGTTGTTTATATTTAATAATCTTCCAGGAACTCTTTATTATCCACATCAATGTTTTCTAAAAATTCATTTCAAAATATTATTAATATTTTATATACTATGGGTTAATGTTATTAATACCATTTTTTGAATTTTTATAAGATGTTTATAAAGGAATATTTCAGTCATTTTCCAAACAAGGTCCTTTATAACCTTTTCGACAAAATTAAGGTAAGAATGTCATTTTTAACTTATACGGAAGGTGCGGCTATTTTCTACCATTATAAAATCTTCAAATATTCCCTTAAAAGAATATAAAATTATTTACAAAATAAATATTTTCTTTTATAATAATATGAATTTTAAATGTTTTCAATATAGAAAGAGATATTTCTTTAAAAAAGGTTTTGATTTCATCTATGTAAACATTCTTTGATAGATTTTAGGTTTATATGAAGTTGATTTATTATGATACAAAACATCCATTTTGTAACACCCCGACCCCAGTTACCCAGAGTCGGTGCATTATTTTAATTCATTGGCATGATTACAAGGAATCAGGTCCTGAAGGATAGAATGGTTTTGCAGTATTGGAAAATTGATTAAATACATGAATGTGACATTACACTTCATAACATACAAAAAAACATAAATAATCCTTTAAGAACGCCATTATTCCCTTGTCTTAACCCTGCATATCAATCACAATTCACTTCTTGGAATCCTGGGAAAAATAAAACATAGAAAGGGGTGAGCTCAGATGCTTAGTATGTTTAATAATATAGCAGAAACATTAATAAATAAACATAAACATTTAAGACAATGTATAACTAAAAAAGCCTTTTATACTTGAAATTCATCATAATATGGAAAATATAAAATGAAATAATGCCATTTACTTATTCACATCGATATTATACTAGTCGAATAATCACATGCAATATCGACAACCACATTCAAAATGATGGAATGCATAATGCCAGACTATCATAACCATGTATCCAAGTCCTCATGCCAAGACTACAAATAATATTATGTCAAGGCCTCATTCCAGGACACTAGTTTGTCTCATTAGACCTACCGATGCATCGAGGAGCTTTAACGGCCTCCACCCGTCATATATTAAGTCCAATAAATTCCTCATATGAAAAGGTCAAAACATAACATAATCATTCGTATTAAAACTATCATACGAAATGTCAATAGTTTACCCATAAACCATGAATGGTATAAAAATAACACATCCATGGTCAAACATATCAAAAAACGTTGAACACAGTATGGAAGATTTGTATCATGATAAATCAACTTGAAAACAAGTTTAAAATCCATTAAATAATTTTGACATAGATGAAAATTATTTGTAAAACTCTTTGAGAGAAAAACCCTTTTTTCATGAAAACATTTAAAAGTCCTACAATTTGGAAAAAAATCATTTAATTACATTTTTGAATCAATTTTTCCAATACCACTTTGAATCTTTTTAATGTAATTAACGTTTTAAAAACATTTATGTCCATATAAATAAACCCTTAAATATCATTTTGAAGACATGGACATTAATGAGAATGATTTAGAAGAATAAATATTTAAAACATTTGAAATGATGTTCTAGTAAAAAGTCAAATAAAATAATATCTTTGAAAACTCTTTCATAAAACTTCTACATGGATAATAAATATTTCTCATTACATACTTACGTAAAAACAACCTCGTATAATTAAGAGATTGTGAAATTAATCCTTACAAATTTGGTAACATACGAAACATACACCCCATGAAAGAGGTATCATACAATGAATATGTAAATACAAATAAATTAAAGTTTATTACAGAAATAATACAATTACGGGAAGTAAATACACCACAAAAAGGTAATAGTGGAAATATGGCATGAATCTCACAGGAATAAGGAGTGAGATGAAAACTCCTTACATTGCACTTTCCTTTAGTCGAGGGTATGTTTAGCCTCCTGTATGAAGACTATAGTATGTTATTGAATTATAATAGAACCATATTAATATTTATGATATCATAAATTATTCATTTATGACTTTATACTACCCATTTAATAAGAATTTCTATGTTAAATTAACATTTCGGGTAATAATTGTGTTCTTTATCTTATGTGCCATGACCTGTTACTGTTGATTGTATCACTTAGATAATGATTTAAATAATTCCAGAATATAAAACATGATAAATATATCATATAAATTTAGAATATAAATATGTATAATAGACATATATATGGAATGTAAAACACCATTTATGGAGACGGTAGTCCGTACGTACGCATAAACACTGTTTCTGTTTTCATATAGTATTGAACGGAAGTAAGTGAAAAAGATATATGAAAGTACATAAATAATTATATATTTATAAATATATATATCTCAAGTATAATTATTTTGTCATATATTACATACTTATTAGTAATATATATTATTATAACCATCGATGAATGGTGAACTTTGAAATGAATCTCATCGCGTCGTGGAGACGGTAATCTGTATGTACGTACGAGCGAAAATATAATTATTTTGATATTAATATAATATATATTTGGATGGTATATAAAATATACCGAAAATTTTTCATGTTATATTTATAATTTACATCAAATAAACATCATTATTGTACCCATCCAAATAATAATGTATTGAATAACAATTACATCACGACGTGGAGACGGTAAGATGTACGTACGCACGTATGGTGACATGTCATTCAAAGGGTGGATATAATAATGAATTTGGTTGTAACATATTTATAATAACATCAAAGTATTTATAATATACTAGATTTATTATTTTATAATGGAAAAAATAAAGAAAAATGATGTGGAGGAAGAAAAGAACTTGAAAGTGGTTGGTGAAATCAATACCTCTTCTCTGTGTTCTTCCTTTTGATTTGATCGAAATGGCTCCTTACGTTGAATTTATGAAAAAAATAAGGCCTCTAGGATTAATGGAGGATAGTTTATAGAGTATTTCGGTATGGGATGGCCGAACCAAAAGGCATTGATGGTGTGATGAATTCGTTAGAAGTTGGGTCCTTTTATAAGGGGGGTGATAGGCTCATTAAGAAAAACTTAAAGTATTAATTTATAATAAATTCATATTCGGTTTCTAATGGCTCCAAAGTGGATTATTAAAAGACTAAGGTGGGGATGGGTCTAAATATTTTTATCCAATATATTTTATACTGGTTGGGTCATTATATTAACCTTATTTTTTAGTTTTAACTCTTAGTTAATTAGATTGACATTTACCATGTCACTTTGTATTTTTATATTATATTGTTAATAAACGTACTATATACATTTAAGAGACCCCAAAGTTGTATATTAATGATTCAAAAACAATTATATATGTCCTTTGGCCGAAAATTATATTTTTAGGAAAAGAATATAAATTTATAATTTAATACTTGTTTTAAAAACTCATTTTTGTCAATTTTAACACTACTCAATAATAGATTTTTTTTAAAGTTTTAACAACATTATTAATTCAAAATAAATTCATTTAAGCAATCCTAACATGTCATATAATCCTATAAAATTCTATTAATTCATTAAAAGTCTAAAATTATATTTATTTGGGAATTTATAATAACAATTATTTTAATGTTTCACTAATAAGGAAATTACTGTATCATCATTGAGTCATAAATAAATTAAATTATTTAATATCTAAAAGTTATAAATAAAATTCAATTATATAGGAATTCGTTGTATATTTATAATTAATATTTATAGTTGAAAATATAATATATATATCCCTATGTAAAAATTATTGTGCTAAAAGTTATAAGCTTAATTAATTTTTGTATTTACTTTAACTTAATTAATATAAAGTATCTCTATCACCTACAAGTGACTTCATGGGGTCCCAAAATAGACCAAAAGATGCCCATGGCTGGACATGTATCCCAAAATAAGGTTTCGACAAGTTTTAGTGTAATTTATTATTATTATAACATAATTTTTAACCCTTATTTACTGGATTTACCCTTTAACAATGGTAAACAAAATATTTAACGAAAAATTATTCAAAATGTATAAAAATAAAAGTTACCTATTTACACAATTTTAAAATCCTGACTCCAAATATGGAATCTATTTTTCCAAATTCAAAACACAAAAGTGGCAGAAATTAATTTAAAATTAATTCCCAATGTCAAAACAAAGAGCATTTTTTATGATATAATAACCATCAAAAAATTGATACTTGTTTCTGTCCACTTTTATTGTGAAATTATGTCCAATGACCAATATTGTATTAAATGGTAAATATATATTATTAATATACATTAAAATTACCCAAATTCATAATTTATCAGTATTAATTTTTTCGATTAAAAAAGTTGTTTTTTATTATAATTTAGTAATTTTCACTATTCATCAAAATATGAATGTTATCCAAAAAGTAAAGAAATTTCATCTTAGGATAAATTTGATATTCTGAATCAATAAATGATGTACATTTTGAGAGATAATATTTATAAAAGTTTAAAAATTTGTTATTACTATTCATAACGGCTAGTTTGATTGGTTGTAGTGTGTGTTAGAACTCAAAGATGCGTACAACACATGCAACTGTATTATTCAAAGGTAAGCGTACCACGGAATCTTGGGGTGTTAAATTGTAAATTCATTATTCCCCATTTTAATAAATAAATTTATTTAGTCATATAGAATATATAAAAGATTAATATATTGGATTTAAAAATGGTTCCCTATAAAATGTTAGTAAAAGTACGTTTTTGAAAAATACATCATTTATCTGAAAAAAAAATAATTTGTTCTTAAATTATTCTATGAAACTCATAAAATGGATTCTAAAATTATAATAATTAAATAAAGTTCAAAATTTAGTTAATATTTTTCATAAACTCTTTTGAACGGCTTGTTTGTTAAGTCGTGGTGCGCTTGAACACAGTGTTGCATGTAGTGCAGGTTATTGAATTATTTTGAAGTAGTACACATTATTAAATATTAGGGTGTTACATTCTTCCCTCCTTCAATAAATTTCTTCCTTTCAATTTGATATTGTTCTTCAAAAATAAATTTTGAAAATAGAAAATATCTTTGTGGGAAAACCCACATCAGAAATTTGGTTAATAAAATTTAGTCTTAATAAGAGGCCAAGAGAAATGAAAGGGTCACCACCAAATTATGATCTCGATTAGGAGAACATTGGTCACAATTAGAGACATATAATTGGAGGAAAATGTAAATATTTATAGGTAGTGATTGAGGTTATCAATCACAAACTATTTTAAAATTGAGGTCCGCAAATTATTCAATCTATGATGATTTAAAATAACATTGGTTCAAAAAAACATAAGTTATTAGGATAACACATTTTTGGTTTTAAGATCGCTTCAATAAAGTATTAGAATTAATTTCTTCATAGAATAAGAGGAGATGAAAAATATATACTTGACAAGTAGAGTTCCATCCTTTAACAAATATCTACCACAAACTCATCTTTCACTCTAAAAGATAATAGAACATAAAAAAATATTATATTTATACTATTAGTTTGGGGTTAAAAAATGAATTTATAATTCATCTACTTGACCTTTTTCAAATAAACTAAATTATTTAATCCAGGAAATCTCGTGGGACATTGGTAGGTGATACACCCTTGTTACCCTTCAGTTGTGGGTTCAAGTATCGCGGCCTTACCGGATGATTATCCAATAGGATCATTTGGTGCATACTCTGATGATTTGGACATTGGATTGCGTAGTGTCAAAAATCCTTGCGGATGAATCATTTTACATTTGAAAACTTTTTCTTACACTTGAAATCACGTACTTGGTGCCCTTTTTCTTCAAACTTAAAAAAAACTCTCATTACCTTCAATCATTTACCAAGGTGATTCATTCCACATTTATCACAAATTGGAAAATCCTTCTTTCCCTTATTCCCATTATCCATATTTCTTTCTACCATCATTTTCTTCACTGGCTTCCCTTCAATGCCATAGGATTCAGAGAGGTCCTTACTGATCTTTTGATACTATTTATTTATATGATGCTAACATGTGGGAGACTATTTCCTTTCTAATTTTTTTTTATAATATCATGAATGATATGACCCTTCTTACTCATTGGATCATATGTATTGCAGGAGATATCATACCTTCAACTAGGCGCCATTTCTAAACAATGGCATACACTATATCAGTTTATGAATCACAATTCATAATTCCAAACATGTAAAATACATAACATAAATTGAACGGTTTATGGATATAATCCATAATCATAAAAATGTTTTCTTTGAGAAAGTATATACTCATAAACCCTTCATAATGGTTTGTGATGAAAATGATAATTATCCAAAGCATATCCCCCGGGAGTGTCATAAACAAGAGTACAACAAGGCCCATTGTCGTGCACTAGTTTCCATTCGCCTATAGCTCAAAGCAGTGTTTTCGGGTTTTATCCCTAGGTACATTTGTGCCATATCTGCCTCTACCTTCTCGTATCCAGACAGGGATTTATGGCTCAGAAAACTCACAAAATCTCTACAATACTAAAATTCTAGGAAGTTCTTCTATAATAAACCTCAAAGTCTATCTTAGGGTAATCTACCCAAATCAATGTTTATCTAAATATTGTTTCCAATGTTATTGATAAACTTCCTTTGATACCGACTATAATGCCCGACCCCAGTTACCTAGAGTCGGTGCATTATTTTTATACATTGGCATGATTACAAGGAATGATGTCCCAAAGGACCGATCAGTTTAGCAGTCTTGGAAAATACATTTACATACATGAATGTAACATTACACTTTATAACATAAAATACAACATAAATAATCCTTTATGAATACCATTATTCCCTTGCCTTAACCCTGCAAATCAATCGCAATACCCATATTAGAATCTTGGGAAAAATAAAACATTGAAAGGGTTGAGCGCAGATGCTCAGTAAGGATAATAATATAGAGAAAACTTTTATAAATAAACATAAACATTTATGGAAATGGATAACTTAAACGAAATCCTCTTAAACATGATCTTCAGCATAATATGGAAAAGATAAAATGAAATAATTTCATTTAATAATTCACATGGAAATTATACTGGACAGATAATCACATGCAATATCAATAACCACTTTCATAATGATGGAATTCATAATTCCAGACTATCATAACCATGTAACCAATGCCTCGTGCAAAGACTACAAATAAGATTTTGTCATGGCCTCATGCCAACACCATAGATTGTCTCATGATCCCTACCGATGTGTCGAGGAGCTATAGCAGGCTCCACCCGTCACTTATTAAGTCCAACATATCCCAAAACCTTCAACACAATATAGAAGATTTGTATCATGATTAATCAACTTCAAAACATGTTTAAAATCCATTAAATAATTTTTACATAGATGAAAATGATTTGTAAAACTCTTTAATAGAAATACCCCTTTTCAAGAAAACTTATAAAAGTCACACAATTCGCAAAATCATTCATTTAAAAATATTTTAGAATAATATTTTCCCATACCACTTTGAAACATTTGAAAGGAATTAACATTTTAAAAACATTCATGTCCATATAAATAAAACATTAAAAACAATTTTGAAGACATGGACATTAATGAGAATGATTTAGAAAAATAAATATTTAAAACATTTGAAATGATTTTTTAGTAAAATTTATCTTAAAATAATCCCTTTGAAAATTCATTTATAAAATATGGGCATGGATAATAAATATTTCCTAGTAGATACTTATGTAAAAACAACCTCGAATAATAACGTGATTATGAAATTAACCCTTACCAATTTGGTAATGTACAAAACATGCACCCCATGAAAGAGGTATCAAACCATGAATATATA
Organism: Viscum album; assembly: GCA_963277665.1. Classification (NCBI taxonomy): domain Eukaryota; kingdom Viridiplantae; phylum Streptophyta; class Magnoliopsida; order Santalales; family Viscaceae; genus Viscum; species Viscum album. Next base: position 46,120,438 of record OY728121.1, read on the forward strand.
AATACACATAAAATAAAGTTTATTACATAAAGAATACAATTATGGGCAGTAAATACACCACACAAAAGGTAATAGAGTCAATATGGCATGAATCTCACGGGAATAAGGATTGAGATGAAACCCCTTACCTTGCACTTTTCTTTAGTCGAGGGTACATTTATCAACATGTATAAAGACTATAGTATGTTATTAAATTATACTAGAACCATATTAATATTTATGATATCATACATTATTGATATATGACTTTATACTACCCATTTAATAATAATTTCCATGTTAAATTAACATTTTGGGTAATAATCGTTCTCTTTATTGTACGTGTTTTAACTTGTTACTCTTGATTTTATCACTTAGATCATGATTTAAATACTTCCAGAATATAAAAAATTATAAATATATATTATATTATTAGAATATAAATATTTATTATAGACATATATATGAAATGGAAAACACCTTTTATGGAGACGGTAGTCCGTACGTACGCATAAATGCAGTTTTTGTTTTCATATAGTATTGAAAGGAAGTGAAAAAGGAAAATGTATGTACATAAATAATTATATATATAAATATATATATCTCCAGTATCATTATAATGTCATATATTACATACTAATTAGTAATATATATATTCATAATCTTCGATGAATGGTGAACTTGGAAATGCATCTCATCGCGTCGTGGAGACGGTAATTCGTACGTACGCACTAGCGAAAATATCATTCTTTTGATATTAATATAATATATAATTGGATGGTATATAATATATACAGAAAATGTATCATGTTATATTTATTATTTACATCAAATACACATCATTATTATACCCATTCAAATAATAATGTATTGAATAACAATTACACCAAGATGTGGAGACGGTAAGCCGTACATACACACGTATGGTGACATGTCATTCAAAGGGTGGATAGAATAATGAATTTGGTTGTACCATAATTATAATAACATCGAAGTATATATATAATATACTGTATTTATTATTTTATTTTGGAAACAATAAAGAAAAATGAAGTGGAAGAAGAAATGAACTTGAAAAAGGGTGGTGAAATCATTACATCTTCTTCGAGTTCATCCTTTTGATCTGATCAAAAGGGCTCATTAGGATGGATTTATGATCAAAATAAGTCCTATAGGATGAAGGGAGGATAGTTGAGAGAGTATTTTGGTAGGTTATGGCCGAACCAAAAGGATTTGAAAGTGTGAAGAATTCGATAAAAGTTGGGACATTTTATAAGGGGGAGGATGGGCTATTTAGGAAAAACTTAAATTATTAATTTATAATAAATTCATATTCAGTTTATAATGGCTCCATAGTTTATTATTAAAATTATAAGGTGGGTATGGGTCTATATATTTTACACTAATATATTTTAGGCAGATTTAGGTCATTATATTAACCTTATCTTTTAGTTTTAACTCTTAGTTAAATAGAATGACATTTATCATGTCACATTGTATTTTAATATTATATAGTCAATAAACCTACTATATACATCCAAGTGACCCCAAAGTGGACTATTAATGATACACCAATAATTATATATTTCCTTTGGCCTAACCTAATATTTTTAGGAATAGAATATAAATTAATAATATAATACTTGTTTTAAAAACTCATTTTTGACAATTTTGACACTACTCAATAATGGATTTTTTTTAAGTCATAAAAACATTATTAATTCGAATAAAATATATTTAAGTAATAATAACATGGCATATAAACCTATAAAATTCTTCTAATTAATTAAACGTCTCAAATTATATTTATTTGGGTATTTATAATATCAATTATTTCAATATTTCACTAATAAGGTAATTACTATATCATCATTGTGTCATAAATAAATTAAATTATTTAATGTCTAAAAATAATAAATAAAATACCCTTATTTGGGAAATCTTCTTATCTTTCTAATTAAATTTTATAGTCTAAAATATTTTATATATAACCAGATGTAAAAATTATTTTTCTAAATGATATAAGCTTATGTAATTTTTGTATTTACTTTAACTTAATTTATATAAAGTGTCCCTATCACCTAAAATTGCCTCCATGGGGTCCCAAAATAGACCAAAATATGCCCATGGTCGTAAATGTATCCACCAATAAGTTTAGGACACGTTTTAGGGTAATTTATTATTATTATAATATTATTTCTTATTTCTTATTTACCAGATTTACCCTTTAACTATGGTAAATAAAATATTTACCTAGGTAATTATTCAAAATGCCTAGAAATAAAAGTTATATATTAACACAATTTAGAAGTAATGATTCCAAATATGGATTCCATTTTTCCAAATTCAAAACACAGACATGTCAGAACTTAATTTAAAATTAATTCCCGCTTTCAAAACAAAAAGCATGTTTTTAAGATATAACAACTATCAAAAGATTGATACTTATTTATGTCCAGTTTAATTGTTAAATTGTGTACAATGTCCAAAATTGTATTAAATGGTAAAAATATATTCTAAATATACATTAAACCCACTAAAATTCATAATTTATCACTATTAATTATTTCAATTAAAAAATATGTTTTTAATTAAAATTTAGTAATTTTCACTATTCAATAAAATATGAATGTTATCCAAAAAGTACCAAAATTTAATCCTAGGATAAATTAAATATTCATAATCCACAAATGAAGTCCATTTTGAGAGATAAAATTTATAAAATTTCAAAAAGTAGGTATTACTATTCATAACGGCTAGTTTGATTGGTTGTAGTTTGTGTTAGAACTCGAAGATGCGTACAACACACGATACTGTATTATTCAAAGGGAAGCATACCGGGGAAGCTTGGGGTGTTACATTGTAAATTTTTCATGTCCCCATTCTATAGAATAAATTTATTTAGTCAAATTGAATATATAAATGTTTAAAATATTGGATTTAAAAAGGGTTCACTATAAAATTTTGGTAAAAGTGTATTTTTAATCATACTTCTTTTATCTAAAAAAAATGAATTGGTTCTTAAATTTTGTCTGAGAAACTCTTAATATGGATTCTAAATATTTTCAACCAACATATTTTATAAAGGTTGGGTCATTACATTAACCTTTTTTTAGTTTTAACTCTTACTTAATTAGATTGACATTTACCATGTAACTTTGTATTTTTATATTATATAGTTAATAAACATAATATATACATCTGAGTGACCCCATAGTGGTCTATTAATGATACAAAAATAATGATATAATTCTATTGGCCGAACCTTAGATTTTTAGAAAATGAATAAAAATTAATAATATAATACTTGTTTTAAAAACTCATTTATGTCAATTTTGACACAACTCAATAATGGATTTTTTTAAAACTAAAAAACATTATTAATTCGAAAAAAAATCATTTAATCAATACTAACATGTCATATTAACTTATAAAATTAGATTAATTCATTAAAAGTATAAATTTATATTTATTTGAGAATTTATAATATCAATTATTTTAATATTTCTCTAATAAGGTCATTACTGTATCATCATTGTGTCAAAAATAAATTAAATTATATAATGACTAAATATTACAAATAAAATAAAATTATGTATGAATTATGTTTATCTTTCTAATAAATATTTATAGTCGAAAATATAATATATATAACCCTATGTAAAAATTATTGTGCTAAAAGATATAGGCTTAAGTCATTTTTGTATTTACATTAACTTAATTAATATAAAGTGTCTCTATCACCTACAAGTGGCTCCATGGGGTCCTAAAATCGACCCAATGATTACCATGGTCGGAAATGTATCCACCAATAAGGGTTGGACATGTTTTAGGGAAATTTATTATTATTATAATATTATTTTTAACCCTTATTTACCGGATTTACCTTTTAACCATGGTAAATAAAATATTTACCGAAATAATTATTCAAAATTTCTAAAAATAAAAGTTAAATATTTACACAATTTGGAAATCATGATTCCAAATATGTAATCCATTTTTAAAAATTCAAAACACAGATGTGGGATTAATTAATTTAAAATTAATTCCCACTGTCAAAACAAAAATCGTGTTTTTATGATATAATGATATAAAAAGATTGATACCTGTTTATGTCCGGTTTAATTGTGAAATTATGTCCAATGACCAAAATTGTATTAAATGGTAAAAATATATTCTAAATTTATATTAAAACAACCAAAATTCATAATTTATCACTATTATTTATTTTGATTAAAAACGTTGTTTTTAATTAAAATTTAGTTATTTTCACTATTCATCAAAGTATGAAAGTTATCCAAAAAGTACCAAAATTTCATCCCAGGATAAATTTGATGTTCCTAATCAAAAAATGAAGTCCCTATTAAAAGATAAAGATTATAAAATTTTAAAAAGTAGGTATTATTATTCATAACGTCTAGTTTGATTGGTTGTAGTGTGTGTTAGAACTCAAAGATGCGTACAACATACACAACTGTATTATTCAAAGAGAATCGTACCATGGAATCTTGGGGTGTTAAATTGTAAATTATTTATGTCCCAATTCTAAATAATAAATTTATTTAGTCATATTGAATATATAAATGTTTAAAATATTGTATATAAAAAAGGTTCACTATAAAAAGTTAGTAAAAGTGCATTTTTTAAAAATACATCTTTTATATGAAAAAAAATTAATTTGTTCTTACATTATGTCTAAGAAACTCATAATATGGATTATAAAATTATAAGGATTATATAAATTTCAAAATTTAGTTAATATTATTCATAATCTCTTTTGAATGGCTTGTTTGTTAAGTCATGGTGCGCTTGAACACGATGTTGTGTGTAGTGCAGGTTATTGAATTATTTTGAAGTAGTACACATTATGAAATATTGGGGTGTTAAATTCTTCCCACCTTAAATATATTGCATCATCGCAATTTGATATTTTTCATTCAAAATAAATGTTGAAAATAGAAAATATCTTTGTGGGAAAACCCACATCGCAAATTAGGTAAATAAAATTTTGTCTTAATAAGAGAAAAAGATAAAAGAAAGGGTCACCAACAAATTATGATCTCAAATAGGAGAACATTGGTCGCAATTAGAGGCATATAATTGGATGAAAAAATAAATATTTATAGGTAGTTATTGAGGTCATCAATTACAAACATGTTTAAAATTCGGGTCCTTAAATTCATCAATCTATGATGATTTAAAATAACATCAGTTCAACAAAACATAAGGTATTAGGATGACAAATTTTTCGTTTGAAGATCAGTTTAATAAATTATAAGAATTATTTTCTTCATAGAATAAGAGGAGAAGAAAAATATATACATGACATGTAGAGTTCCATCCATTAACTAATTTCTACAAAAAACTCATATTTCACTCTAAATGATCATAGAACATAAAAAATATTCTATTTATACTATTAGATTGGGGTTAAAAAATGAATTTATAATTCATCTACTTGACCTTATTAAAATAAACTACATTATTTAATCCAGGACATATTGTGGGCCAGTGGTAGGTGATACGACCTTGTCACCCTTTGGTTGCGGGTTCAAGTCCCGCGGCCTTGCCGGATGCGACAAGTTGCCGCCCAACCTCCAGGTTGTCCTTTTTATGGAAATCAAAAAATAATCTCAAACTAGACTTATCCAAATTACTTCTGCCCAAACTCACAGTCCAATTGTTATAATGTATGGAAACACAATGAAGATCCTTTTTTCCATGTAATAGGATTTTAACACCTTCAGCATGTATTCTTTTAAAATATGGGAACACCATGAATTACCCTAAAACATTATTGATTACATTAATGCTCCCTTATTCCTTATATAAAAATAGATATAATTATTCTATCCAAAAATGCTGGAAACTCAAAAAATGATCAAATATCATTAATCACATTCATGGTAGTCAGGAATATAAAATATAATTTATCCAAACCAATCATGTATTATTCCAAAATCACTACCTCGATATCAGAGCCATATTATGGTTTATCTTTCTCTCAAACCATATAATTTCCAAAACTATGACATGTTATTCACACACTCTTCTTTCTTACTCACAATCTCAAGTACATAATAAAATAGTACTGCAGTACAATCCTTATATACACCATAATTATTATAACCCATACATCTTTGATACAACACTCAAATGAAATAATTCTTTAATAACAACATAAGAACGCTAGTCATTCCTCTTCATCTGTGGTAGTATAATAACATTATTATAATCTAATAGCATTATTTCGTACATACTCTGATGATTTGGACATTTGTTTGCGTAGTGTCCTAAATCCGTGCAGATGAAACATTGTACAATTGAAATCTTTTTCTTACCCTTGCAATCACGTACTTGGTGTCCTTTTTCTCCACACCTAAAAAACCTTTCATTACCTTCAATCATTTACCAAGTTAATTAATTCCACATTTATCAATTATTGGAAAATCCTTTTTTCCCTTATTCCCTTTATCCATATTTCATTCTACCATCCTTTTCATCACTGGCTTCCCTTCAAAGCCATAGGATTCAGAGAGTTTTTTACTGATCATTTTGATACTATTTATTCATATGATGATAATACATCAGAGACTATTTCCTTTATAAATGTTGTCATAATACCATTAATGATATGACCCTTCTTACTATTTTGATCATACGTATTGCTAGAGTTCTCATTCCATCAACTAGTCACCATTTCTAAACAATGGAATAAAGTAAGTCAGTTTATGAATCACAATTCATAATTCCAAACATGTAAAATACCTAACATAAGTTGAACGGTTTATGGATATAATCCACAATCATAAAAATGACTTCTTTGGGGAATTATATACTCATAAACCCTTAATAATGGTTTGTAAAAAAATTGAGAATTATCTTAAGCATATCCCTCGGGAGTGTCGTAACCAAGAGTGCAGCATGGCCCATTTTTTTGCACCAGTTCCCATTCGAGTCTAGCTCAAAGCAGTGTATTTTGGTTTTACCTCTCGGTAAATCTGTGCCATAGCTGCCTCTACTAGCTCGTATCTAGACAGGGATGTATTGCTCAGAATACTCATAAAATCTATACAATACCAAAATTCAAGGAAGTTCTTCTATAATAATCCTACAAGTCTATCGTAGGGTAATGTTCCCTAATCAGAGTTTATCTAAATATATTTTGCATGGTTATTGATAAAATTCCAATGATACCAACTATAATGCCCAACCCCATTTACCAAGAGTCGGTGCATTATTTTAATACATTGGCATGATTACAAGGAATCATGTCCCGAAAGACCGATCGATTTAGCAGTCTTGGAAAATCGATTACATACATGAATGTAACATTACACTTCAAAACGTAAAATAGATGATAAATAATCCTTTATGAATGCCATTATTCCCTTGTCTTAACCCTGCATATCAATCGCAATACACTTCTTGGAATCCAGTGAAAAGTAAAACATAGAAAGGGGTGGGCTCAGATGCTCAGTAAGGATAATAGTATAGCAGAAACTTTCATCCATAAACACAAACATTTAAGGAAATGTATAACTAAAACAAAAGCCTATTAAACATGAACTTCAGCATAATAAGGAAAAGATAAAATGAAATAATTTCATTTAATTATTCACATGGATATTATACTAGTCGAATTATCACATGCAATATCAATAACCACTTTCATAATGATGGAATTCATAATGCCAGACTATCATAACCACGTATCCAAGGCCTCGTTCCAGGACTAAAAATAAGATTTTGTCAAGGCCTTGTTCCAATACATTAGTTTGTCTCATAAGACCTAACGATGCATCGAGGAGCTATAGCGGGCTCCACCCATCAATTATTAAGTCCAATGCATTCCTCATATAAAAAGGTCTAATCATAACATAATCATTTGTATTAAAACTAACATACGAAATGTCAATACATTACCAATAAACAATGAATGGTATAAAAATAACATATCCATAGTCAAACATATCACAAAACCTTCAACACAATATAGAAGATTTGTATCATGATAAATCAACTTCAAAACAAGTTTAAAATCCATTAAATAATTTTCACATAGATGAAAATGATTTGTAAAACTCTTTAAGTGAAATACCAATTTTTCATGAAAACATTTAAATTTCACACAATTTGGAAAATAATTCATTTAAAGATATTTTTGAATCAAAATTTTCCATAACTCTTTGAATCTTTTGAATGGAATTACCTTTTTAAAAACATTCATGTCCATATAAATAAACCATTAAAAACAATTTTGAAGACATTGGCATTAATGAGAATGATTTAGAAGAATAAATTTTTAAAACATTTGAAATGATGATTTAGTAAAACTTCCCTTAAAATAATCCCTTTGAAAAATATTTCATAAAACATGGACATGGATAATAAATATGTCCCTGTAGATACTTACATAAAAACAAACTCATATAATAAAGAGATTATGAAATTAACACTTACCAATTTGGTAACTTATGAAACATACACCCCATGAAAGAGGTATCATAAAATGAATATATAAATACAAATAAATTAAAGTGTATTACATAAAGAATACAATTAATGGCAATACATACCCCACAAAAAAGGTAATACATGCAATATGGCATGAATCTCACAAGAATAAGGAGTGAGATGAAAACCCCTTACCTTGCACTTTTCTTTAGTCGAGGGTACGTTTAGCATCTTGTATTAATACTATAGTATGATATTAAATTATAATTGAACCATATTAATATTTATGATATCATACATTATTAATTTATGATTTTATACTACACATTTAATAATAATTTCGATGTTAAATTAACATTTCGGGTAATAATCGTTTTCTTTATCGTACGTGTTTTAACTTGTTACTCTTGATTTTATCACTTGGATAATGATTTAAATACTTCCAGAATATAAAACATGATAAATATATCTTATATATTTAGAATATATATATGTATTATAGACATATATATGAAATTTAAAACACCGTTTATGGATACGGTGGTTCGTACGTACACAGAAACGTTGTTTCTGTTTTCATATAGTATTGAAAGGAAGTAAGTGAAAAATATAAATGTAATTGCATAAATACTTATATATATAAATATATATATATATATCCAGTAGCATAATAATGTCATATATTACATACTTATTAGTAATATATATTTTTATAATCACCGATGAATGGTGAACTTTGAAATGAATCTCATCGTTTTGTGGAGACGGTAATCTGTACGTACGCACGAGCGAAAATATCATTATTTTGATATTAATATAACATATAATTGGATGGTATATAATATATAAAGAAACATTATCATGTTATATTTATTATTTACATCAAATACAAATCATTATTATACCCATCCAAATAATAGTGTAATGAATAAAAATTACACCACGACGTGGAGACGGTAAGCCGCACGTACACATGTATGGTGACATGTCACTCAAAGGGTGGATAGAATAATGAATTTGGTTGTACCATAATTATTATAACATCTAAGTATATATAATATACTCGATTTATTATTTTATATTGGAAACAACAAAGAAAAAGGAAGAGGAAGAAGAAAGGAACTTGAAAGATGGTAGTGAAATCATTACCTCTTCTTCGGGTTCATCCTTTTGATTTGATCAAAAGGGATCCTTACGATGGCATTCTGATCAAACTAAGTCCTCTAGGATGAAGGTAGGATATTTTAAAGAGTATATGGGTATGGGATTTCCAATACAATATTATTTGAAGGTGTGAAGAATTCGATAAAAGTTGGGTCCTTTTATAATGGGGAGGAGGGGCTCTTTAGGAAAAACATAAAGTATTAATTGATAATAAATTAATATTCAGTTTCTAATGGCTCCATAGTGAATTATTAAATTTATACGTTAGGTATGGGTCTAAAATTTTAATCCAATATATTTTATACAGTTTTGGGTAGTTATATTAACATTATCTTTTAGTTTTAACACTTAGTTAATTAGATTGACATTTACCATGTCACTTTGTATTTTTATATTATACAGTTAATATATTTTCTATATACATCCAAGAGACCCAAAAGTGGTTTATTAATGATACACCAATAATGATATAATTCCTTTGTCCTAACCTAATATTTTTTGGAATAGAATATAAAATAATAATATAATACTTGTTTTAAAAACTCATTTATGTCAATTTTGACACTACTCAATATTGGGTTTTTTTAAAGTCTTAACAACTTTATTAATTAGAATAAAATTTATTCAAGAAATTCTAAAATGTAATATTAACATATAAAATTCATGTAATTCATTAAAAGTCTCAAATTATATTTATTTGGGTATTTATAATATCAATTATTTTAATATTTCACTAATAAGGTAATTACTATATCATCATTATGTCATAAATAAATTAAATTATTTAATGTCTAACAATTATAAATAAAAAACAATTATGTGGTAAATCTTCTTATATTTCTAATTTTAATTTATAGTCGAAAATATAATATATATAACCATATGTAAAAATTATTTTTCTAAAAGATATAAGCTTATGTCATTTTTGTATTTACTTCAACTTAATTAATATAAAGTGTCTCTATCACCTACAAGTGGCTCCACGGGGTACCAAAATAGACCCAAATATTCCAATGGTCGTAAATATATCCACCAATAAGTTTAGGACACGTTTTAGGGTAATTTATTATTATTATAATATTAGTTTTTTATTCTTATTTACTGGATTTACCCTTTAACCATGGTAAATTAAATATTTACCGAAGTAATTATTGAAAATGACTAAAAATAAATGATATATATTTACACAATTTAGAAATACTGATTCCAAATATTTAATCCATTTTTCCATATTCCAAACACAGAAGTGGAAGAACATAATTTAAAATTAATTCCCGCTGTCAAAACAAAAAGCGTGTTTTTAAGATTTAATAACTGTCAAAAGATTGATACTTGTTTATTTCCGGTCTAATTGTGAAATTATTTCCAATGACCAAAATTGTATTAAATGTTTAAAATATATTCTAAATATACTTTAAAACCACTCAAATTCATATATTATCAGTATTAATTATTTCGATTAGAGAATATGTTTTTATTAAATTTTAGCAATTTTCACTATTCATCAAAATATGAAAGTTATCCAAAAAGTACCAAAATTTCATCATAGGATAAATTAAATATTTAAAACCCAAAAATGAAGTCCATTTTGAGAGATAAAATTTATAATATTTAAAAAAGTAGGTATTACAATTCATAATTGCTAGTTTGATTGGCTATAGTGTGTGTTAGAACTCGAAGATGTGTACAACACATGATACTATATTATTCAAAGAGAAGCGTAATGTGGAAGCATGGGGTGTTACATTGTAAATTTTTGATGTCCCCATTCTATAGAATAAATTTATTTAGTCAAATTGAAAATAGTAAGGTTTAAAATATTGGATTTAAAAAGGGTTCACTAAAAAAATTTGGTAAAAGTGCATTTTTGAAAAATACTTCGTTTATTTGAAAAAAAAATTAATTTGTTCTTAAATTATGTCAAAGAAACTCTTAATATGGATTCTAAAATTATAAGGATTATATAATGTAAAAAATTTAGATAATTCTATTCATAACCTATTTTGGACGGCTTGTTTGGTAAGTCATGGTGCGCTTGAACTCTGTGTTGCGTGTAGTTCAAGTTATTGAATTATTTTGAATAAGTACAGACTATGAAATCATGGGGTGTTACAAATTTTGTATTAATTTTTTTGTGATATGTTTGACTGTGGATGTCTTATTTTTATACCATTCATGGTTTATGAAAAAATTATTGACATTTTGTATGATAGTTTTAATATGAATGTTTATGGTATGTTTAATCCTTTTCATATGAGAAATGCATTGGACTTAGTATGTGACAGCTGGAGCCCACTATAGGTCCTTGATGAATCAGTAGGTCTCATGAGAAAAACTACTATCTTTTAACAAGGCCTTGACTAAATCTTATTGGTATTCATGTCGTAAGGCCCTAACTATGTGGTTATTAATGTCTGGCATTATGCATTCCTTCATAATAATAGTGGCTATTATTATTGCATGTGATTATTCGACTAGTATAATATCCATGTGAGTAAGTAAATGAAATTATTTGATTTTATCTTTCCCATATTATTCAATCTTTCATGTTTAAAAGGATTTTGTTTTAGTGCTATACATTGCCTTAAATGTTGATGCTTATATATGAAAGTTTCCGCTCTATTGTTATCCTTACAGAACATATGATCTCACCCCATTCTATGTTATATTTTTCCAAGGATGTGAAGAAGTATTTTATGATTGACCTACATGGATATTCTAAGAGGATATGTGTGTGGTCTATGGGAACAATGATGTATTAGATTTTCATTTTATGATGAAATGTAAACCTTATGAATGTATCTACTACTTCCAAGGCTATGAAGCTAATCGGTCCTTCGAGACATGATATTTTATGATCATGCCAATGTTATGTAATAATGCACCGAATCTAGGTAGCTGGGGTCGGGGTATTATATTAACCCTAACAACAACCAAACATTGGATTCCAGATGATGTTTATGCAACTATAGGAAGTGGGTTTGTGTGATTCGAGCTTCGATTCATTACGGAGGATCATAATAAATTGGTGGGTTTTATGGAAATATTATGATATTGTGATGATTTTGTAACTTGTGAAGTTATATAATTAGATTGGGACACTTTTTTCCGTGGTTATAATTTATGCGCTGATAATAGGCATATTTATCAAGGCTTTTTTCACTGATAAATTAAGGACATTATCAGGTGCTAAAAATGATCTGATACAACCTCATTTTTACCAGTGCTAAAAAATATCTAATAATGATATCATTCATATGATCTTATAACGTATAAAATGATAAAAGAATTATAATTATAATTATAAATTGTAAAATTGTAAATATCTATGCATTGTAAATATATATAAAAATTAATATAGAAGATATGTTTCTTATTTGAATATATTTATTATAATTTTATAATAATATAATTATATAATTATGGATTTATATTTGTATAAACATTTTTATAAAAATAATATTAATATCATTATATAAATATATATAATAATATATATATATTATGTAAATTTATGTAAATATAAATATTGTATATATATTCATTATTTAAGATAATTTATTATAAATGTAATAATTATTTAAATAAATATTATTATTTATCTATAATTATGTAAATACACATAAGAAATATTGATTTATTTATTATTATAAGTATATAATTTTATAAATATATTATGATTATATATATGTATTTAGATATAGTTTTATACAAATATTGTTGTACAAATATTTTTTTGTCATTTTTATTATGTATCTAATTTTTACTTTATGGGTGTTAAAAAAGAGTGAATTTGAATAAATTAAAAATATGTACAGTTTAAAAATATTTAAAATGTATATGATTCTTTTCTGTGCATTGTATATAAAAATGAATTGATTACGTATATGTGAAATCAATATAAAATTCAATTGATCTATGTTAACTTTAAAAATCAAACAAAATTTAATTATATGTCCATTTCTCTTCCCAATTAGTCATTATATTTAATTCATATTAATTTGTAATTATAAATCATTATTCACTAAATATAGCACAGAAATATTTTTTATTACAGAAATATTATTTATATACATTAATATATATCAATATACTTAATATAGATTATTTATTAACATTATTAATATTAATCTTATTCATAAAATGTATAATATATTACTTCAATTTACAAAATATTAATTTATTTTTTATTGTTTATTTAAAAATAGATATATTTAATCATTATATTTAATTTTATTTATTATTAATATTCTGAATAAACAACTTATTCATTTTTATAAATATTTATTTAATTAATTAAACTTGAAATAATTTTTTAATAAACTAATTTTTTTTGTTATTTAATTATTTCATTTTATTTTTAAGAACATAATTAGTGCTACAAAAAGTTAATATAATGGACTCCTTTATGAGCACACAAAATATAGCGCTGATTATAGGTACCCTTTAAAATTTATAAAAATAAATCTCTGATAAAGTGTACACTTCAATTGTACTGAAAATAAAGCACTGATAAATCATACCATTGATTACTGTTAAATTTTTTTAATGATGGTTTAATTTCATAATGACATTCTTTCACACAGATATTGATTCCATTTATCTGTGCATTACTAGTATCATTGGTTAATACATAAGCTATTAACTACAACATTTTAATAGTGGAAAATATAATTTAATCGTAATGATTGTACTTGTTTCGAAGGGCAGATTTTTTTAATGTTTAAATCTTTTGTACTCAAAACATTGTTACCATATCGAAGTTCGACCATCGATAACCACATTTACTATTTAAATTGATCAAATATATGATAAATCTATTGAAAAAAAATATTTTTTCTTTATCATCAACTGATTGGGTTTTCAATAATCAACACACAGCCGAAGTGAACCATCATCATTCATAGTAAAAAGAACTAGCCCTGCCCATGTATACATCCTCCATAATTTAATTCCTTTCTGTTGAATTTCATACAACTAGGACATTAACAATTTCATTTCAATTAGTTATATGAGAAAAGTGGGATAAAAATTGGTTGAGTACTATGAAGTAAATCAATAGTTAAATAAAAATCCCTTACCATTTAAAAAAATAGATATCAGTGGAAAACACATAATTGAACTCAATGATGACTAGAGGTATATCCCCAACAAAATATTCCCACTCTAGATCAAATGAAAAAATCGATATCACTTTAAACTACATTGGATAAGAAGGTAGGATTCTACTATACCATGGGTCCCATTCTCCATCGAAGACACGACACACACCAATAGGTGTAGTGATGGTAACCTATAAAGGATAAAAATCATTTGAGGGATTATTTTTGATGATTCAATACATCATAAAAATGGCATAATGATATTTCATGTCCTGAATGAGAAATGTCCAAAAAGGCTCAATATATATTTGAGAGAAAAGAAAATAGTGTAAATGGAGACCCTTCTATCTCTTTGTAACAAGGGGTTTATTAATAATAATTTCTCATGATTAAATATCCATAGAAATATTTATTATATTAATAATATAGGTTGATATAATTAATTTTGATGCACTCGTATCAAAAATAGTAGTCACTAATGATGATGTTATAGTGATGATTACACTCATAGTCATTGGACATGTATCCACTTCCTTTAAGGAAACATCCAGTTTGTAAAGAAAAACCATTCAGGATGATTGTGGATGGAACCCTATTTACACGAAGCATAATATTATTCCATAGTTTTATAATGTTAATATGATCTTGTTTGACTATTCATATTATAATAAACATGGAATATCCTCTACATGTGATTTGAGCATCCGGAGGAGACAGAAATCATGGGTGCTATTTTGAAAACCCACATTCAATGTCATGGATTAACCCAATGGTAATACATTAAATGGCCTTTTAATGGAACTGAAGGGGGAATAAAAAAATACAACCCTCACAAACTACAATGAGGGTCATAATTATTCCACTTTCCCATAGAATAACGCACAGTACCATTAGGAGATAAATAAACTCTTGAAAATACTAACTTACCAGCCATGTACATCTTTACCATCAGTGATTTATCATGTGCATCAGCATGAGATGGAATCATTAGCATGAAATAATGAGAGTGAATATCATGACTAACTCAGAACATGAACCTTTGTTCTTTCAACTTTTCAATCAACAATATATTCGATTCGAAATACAAAATCATAAAAAAATCATTTTCATACAATATCATGGTCATAACATCTAACCTGAATTTGAGGATCTTAGTAGACATGTCTTACCACATCGACTATGAGAAGAATTGGTGGGTGAAATGAATATTTAATAATTTACACTATAATCCCCCAATATTCATTATCATTACCATCATGATCCACTATCTTCATATTGATCTTTTCAGCACAATGGTCACACACTTCACATTAATTTCATCATGGGTTTCCAAAACCCAAACATATTTTCCATTATCCTCAACCAATCATATTCCACTAAAGGGTCATTATAGCCCTAGGATAGTTCTGGAATCCAGGGAGATAACTCTTGAGAAGTAATTATGAGAAAATCCATATGAGGTTCCGTATCTAGATCCAGAATGTGAACAATATTTGGTGCAAGTCCTCACGCATCGATTCTTTTCAGAATCACCTTACCCAGAATCATGCACACAATATGATTTACTCACAATGGTTTAGAAGAAACATAATAATTGATCTTATTGGAATTTATTCTAAGATGTGTGATTCTTTAAAACATATTTACACAACAAATAAGTCATTATATTTTCTCCCAAATAGAATTTAATTGGGAAAAAACCCTATACATACATGAACATGAATTTAATTTAAATCTATCCAAATAAAAAATGGGAAATGAATAGAACTAATCATCATGACATATTTCCCCAACCACCCCTCAAGACATAAGGTCCATTTGAGTGAGTGATAAACATGCCCTTATTTTCAACAGCGTTCAATGTCACAAGAAGATTTCACAAATTTATATTGACTTCAGGACAATAATATTTACATCCTTTGATACCACATTTTCATGAACATGCATGGGTACACTGGTAAGACGACAACCTAACCAAAAATAAATAATCCTAAATTTATTTTATGATCTCCATGAGATAGAAACTAGATCCTATCATCATTCAAATTGGAATTGGGAATTATTTTTTCACTAACATTTCATAATTAAAATAGACATGTAAATAATTCATAAAAAAGAATCACCTATAAGAGATCTATACTACATGTCAAAGATACCTTATAACAAATTCCTTGATGATATGATTTTTAGAATGTTGTATGTCTTAAAGTGCAAAAAAACACACTAACTATATAATAATTTCATAGTATATAATAAAAACCAAAGGAAAATTTTATTTTAATACAACATAAAAATATAATTAAATCCTCTTATCGATTTGAAAAATTCCAATTTTTTATTTAAAAACCCAACTTATTTTTTTAGTTGAAAACATGCCTTCTCACCAAGATAAAACCCAATGGTTTCTATTGAAAACCATTTTATGAAATTTAAAAAAAAAATTGGAATTGAATTATTAATTTTCACTAATAATCTTATTAATAAATAAAATTATTTAATTTTCAAATAAGTCCATAAATTTCATAACAATTCCAATTTCGGTGGAATTTGGGTGTCTAATGTTTTCCCACAAAAACCATTTCGACTATTAAATAAAATATTTTAATAGAAATAATATCCATGAAATACAAATTTTAAATTCAAATATTTAAATCTCACATTTGTCGATAAACACACCACATTTAAATGAAATATTATGTTTATATATTTCATGAAAAAAATAAATTATAAATTACAAACCCAAATAATTGGATTTGGGTTTTATCAAAAAACCCATTCAAATTATATATACCAAATAATAATACATTTCATTTAATTTTTAAAATTACAATTAAACAATGAAATTTAAGTTTAATAATAATTGGTCATCATAACAGAATCGCATACCTCGGGGTCAATGAATCTTGAATCCCTATGTCATAGATAACTCCAATGGGGGACATCAGAAATAATGATATAAGAATTAATCCTATCTTTTCATCCAAAAAACTGGTTATTATATCCACAAATCAATTCAGAGATTCATGGAACCCTAGGGTGATGAAAAGATATCGTAAAATAATAATAACAAAAAAAGGAAACCTAGTTGTCGAAGATTGAATGATGTTCCTCTAGATTTAGATATTTTCCAAGAGGGATATATTGGGAAAAATTATTCTTGAGAGGTCCAAGGATGGGAGAAACTAATTTTAAGTCATACTTGTCCATGGGAGTCCAAAAAATTAGGTTTCAGAAATTTTTACCAAATTTTGGAATTTTTTAAATACCGTCAACATGGTTTCCTAGAAAGAGGGACACAATTTAGTCAAACCGTGAGAATGTTGTGAACCTATTAGAAATGAGTTTCACAATAGCTCTGGAGAGGGAATATGGTTTGGTAAATCTTTGAAATGAAATATATAACCATTGTCCAATTTTTTCAAATTGATTTTTCAGGGCACATGGTTTTTAAAATCCCAAAGCTAACCAAAAACATAAAAAAGTATAAAATATCACCCAAAGTTACCCAAAACGAAACCCAAACAATGAATGATCAAAATTAAGGGTTTGGGAATACCTAAAAACCTTAAAAAATGTTACAATTAATGTATGATATGGTTTTACATAATCTTTATTCCATAAAACATGACATGGGATGGAAGGGTTGTTTTATTTTATTTCCTTAATCTATATATTAATAATAGAATAAATAATGCAGTTTTATTCATGCCGCAAAAATTTATTAATGTTGATTTAAAATATATAATTTTATTCATATGATGTTTAATCCATTTGGTCTTCATGGAAGGGGTATGATGGTTTTTCTACAGGATGATTATTTTAAGAACCCAGTTTTTAATTCAAAAAATATAATTTCTTAATAGAAATGAATAACACATGTTATGTCAGATTATGTATTAGAAATCGGAATCTTCTTGACAATATGAATCCTCATGAAGTCTAATAAATTCATTTTATGTTTCTTTGTTTCATTTTTGTGAATAAAGGTGTTATCGAGGTGATTTTAATTTAACCATTTAATCCATGAGACGATACTAATTATGAATTGATAGAAAGCCTATATGATTCATTCAATTGAACATTAATACAAATTTCAGTCTGAAAGAATCTATTAAAAACGTGTTCTACAAGGGGTAATGAATAGTAAAACAATATTATATTAATTTGTTTTGTAAAATAATGAATTTATATAATAATGATATAGTTATCTCATCCAAATTAATAACATAAGTTCAAGCACAACATTTTTCCATGTATCTACATGAATTAGAATGTTAATTCGAGTGGTGATCCAAATGTAACTAATAAATATGGAATTATTTGTTAGTATTATTGTCACATGCATTTAATGCAATATTGAATTTTAATCCTATATATATCACTTAAAATTATTTTAAACACCATCATTATACAATGGATTTTAAATTTATAGGACATCAGTGGTCACATATTTGTATTTCCCAAGCCTCAACATCATTTTTATATTTTTACTCCAGATTGGTTGTATTGGTATGTATATAAAAATGTCGTTACTCTATAATGTAAGTAGGGAAATTTTGAAAAACCGAGGTTCCATTAGGATTATGAGCATCAACATGTAACGAAAATTGTTTTCCCTATATATTGGGTGTATCTTCATGATGAGAAACATGTTTATTACCATGATGGGGTGTATTGGAATGTTCATAATAAATTTTATAAAGAAATTATTGATTATTTAAAATACATTACATAAATTTAGTATTGAATATATAATAATATTATGTAACACAATTTATATTAATAAAACGACTAGAACATTGAACTAACTTTCTCAAACACATGATAAATAGATTTGACCTCTTTGTTGATTATCCAACTCACATAACATTTGTCTGTTATTACATACAATACCTCATATATATTTGTTTTATCAAAATTGATTGTGAAATACCAATGAACTATCATACATCATTGAATTGAAAAATGCTCCTTTAATGGTTCTTGTCTATAACAAAACAATTAACAACATTTTACAAGTAGGATTTGTAAAAAAATAACATTAAAACTGATGATTTCATTATAATTATATGATCTATGTAACATAACATATTTAAACCAACATTAACAAATCAATAATCACAATGTTTATTTACACTCTGTTTATCAACCACCTTGCACTAAAATCTCTTAACATGAAATGTTCTATAATCCAACACCCATCGTTTTCTGATGATGTAAAGTATGAAATATTTACATATATTGTATTTCTTTATTTGGAAACAAATAAATGTATATCTTCATCCAAAAGTGTAACTCCACTATCTTCAATAGTAACTTATTTATCATGTTTCTTTTTATAGACCGTGTTACCATTAATGGAATAACCATTATTTGATAATACATGCACACTTGGACATCCAACTACACCTCAAAGTCACTCAAAAAGTGAATTCATATTTTCATATGACTACATAACAAAATTTTCTCCAATCCATCGAATAATCTATCAATTATATGTATTTGATATCATTCATTCATTACATGGTTGATTCAAATTTCTTTGAATTATATAGTAGGATTTTACATTTTGTAACTACTCTAAACTAGTATAAAAATTTAATGGTGGACCTCCTCCTACTTTGTAATAGAAATTGTAACAAATATTATTTTCAAAATTCATTTACCCAAAATATTACCATTGATATGATATATTTATTGACTAATTCATTCCACATCAGACTCATATTTGTTAAAAAGATCACCAATTTTTACTATAATATATCATTATGTGATCCAACCATCTATAATACATCAATATTTAATATACCCATACAAAATAATTGTACTAATTTCAAGGGGATACAAATATCTATAATGTACTGGAACATATAGTCAAAATTATCTATCCATATGAACCATCAACTAAAAGTTATATCAATAAATTAATGTTGGAAAAACATATCAAATTCAGATAATGTGACTATAAATTCATTTTCCATAGTTGTAAATTTCAAAATCCATATTAGTTTTTTTTTTCTTACAATATTGAATAAGAAACAAGTATTGGTTTATATATTATTGAATTTCATAGGCTTAATTCAATAAAAAGATACTTGCATTAGAACATGAATGAAAACATGAAAATCATTTCATTTGAGGCCCAATAACATTAAATTAGACCTTTACGTGATATTATTGATAGTTTATGATTACCCATGTGGATTATTAACATAGTTCAGTATGTTCAAAAAACAATACAACTATTATATGGAATGAGTATACGATGCTAGAAGAAAAAAATATATCACTCACCCTTTAATACCCCCCAATATTCTTTTATCCCAATGTCAATCATTTCCAATTTAGGCTAAATGTCATCCGTAATTTTTTTGAGTAATTTTACTATTGTTTTTCTAACGAAACTATACCATAAATATTTTCCCACCTTCCAGAAATCATAAATATTAATACTGTACAGAAATTAAATTATGAAAAAAATGATATCATTTTCCAACTAGATTTTACAAGGCTTTTCGGAGATGGTTTTCCATAAGAAATTCCCATATGTTATAAATTCTCAAAAATAATTCCACATATTTGTAGAAAAGGTGTTATAAAATGTTTGGAACTCCCATATAATGATTTCAGCCAATATTTTTATATATTTCTTCAGGGTAGAAATCTATGATGTCTTCGAAACAAAGTCATTGTTGAATATTTACACCTAACTTTGTGTGTACCATGTCTGAATATGTGACAACCTTGAATTCCTATAATACCACATCTTTAAAAATTACCATATGTAGGAACTTTTTTATTATTACCATACAACATATATTAAAATATGGTATATTATTTTCAGAAAGAATCATACAACATGAAAACTAATTATCAAATTAATTTCTAATTTTATTTCCATGGATCCAACTAAATATCAATATCAATACCCAGTTAATGTTCCCATTAATAAGAATACAGTCCAATTTTTTTCATCATGCATAAACATTGTAGAATGTAATAATTTCCCAACATAACTGTACATATAATGTGATTAATAATTTGAAAACCAAAATAATTCACACTGTTAGTAGATAATAATTGATGATTGTTTCTTGAAGCAATTATAAATAACTGATACTCATGTTATATATATTTTTTAATAAATATAATCTATTGGTTGTAAATTTATCGCATATTTCTATATTTAATCTAAATTCAATGTCAATTTTATTGAAATATCCTTACTTCTGGTATAGGTGCCTAAACTATGGATTGATTGGAATGTACCATAAAAAATTTCAATGTAATTGATTCTTTATTCATGTTTCAAGATGAACAATACATTTTGAATTTTATAGCTAATTTATAGATTATTCAAAATGGTATACAATCATTTACACTTGCATGTGTTCTTCCACCGATCATTCACGTTGAACATAGAATTGGTTTAGTTTTATATGTTTGGGGAGATTAGTTATCATATTCTACGATCATATCATTTAATAGAGAAAGTAGATTATTAAAGATGGTTTCAATCCATTATTTTTTATATTTTACACTATATATCATTACTATAGTATATAATGATGTATATTTAGTACAACCAGTATACATTATTGTATTTTCACAACATTTTAACTTCTAATACATTTTTGGGTGATCATGATGTTAATCATCAATTGCAATTTTATTTTCCTCAATACAGTATTCAACCCCATCACACCTATAATTAAATATTCATTATGTTCACTATCAATGGTCACACTTCTAATCATATAAAATTATCCATAAAACACCATGTTATCCCTATCAATAGATATATTCAATTTCTACCATTAATTAATCTAACATTTATAAAATTTACCCCTTCCTTTGTAGATCATGATTTCTTCCAATAATCTCGAATAATTGGTATTTTATAATAATATTTGAGACATATAAAAATTACTTGATAAGTGTTAATAGTTGATATTTTTCAATTTTTATGAACCCCATTATTTTACTCCTTTTTCATTTGATTATCATCCATACTTTATTGATTCATGTAAATCCTATATGATTCAATAATAATAAAATTAAATAAAATAAATAGAAACATAGATTGTATGAACTTATAACCCTTAAAATATATTCTTAATGAATTATTGTTTCAACAT
Organism: Viscum album; assembly: GCA_963277665.1. NCBI lineage: Eukaryota > Viridiplantae > Streptophyta > Magnoliopsida > Santalales > Viscaceae > Viscum > Viscum album. Next base: position 46,143,278 of record OY728121.1, read on the forward strand.
AAATTTTTTTTCAATGATAATTAGGGATAAATTAAGTGTATTGATATTAATTTTTAGTGTTAGAAATTACTAATTAATGGGATGGTGAGATTCCAATAATATTACAAATAAGCTAATTAAATTCTCATCTATTGAAAAATAATGATATCAAGAATGGGTTCTATAGATTTTCTAGGTGGGAGTAATTAAATAGGGGGGATTTTATGTTCATACATTTATTAACTTGATAAATGTCAATCTAGGTGGTGTTTCCGTGATAGGATACTTATGATCCAATGTTGATATTTTATCATATAATGAAAATGTAATTTGGGGCAAACCACCCAATGGTGAGAACCTGACATTTAATGAGAATCATGAAATCAATTCAGAATAATGAAGAAATTTTTGGATCTATATCAATGAGATGAAATGATAAATTTATCAAAAAAGGGACAAAATTATGGAATACAAAATCCAATGGGGATGAGAATTAATTCATTGTGTCCCTGAGAAAGAACGCATTAAAAATAAAGGATCATATTAAAATTGCCTCGACGTATGGGATAAATATTGAAGGAATCTTCAATAGGGTAATCAAGGTTATGTAACAACTATTAGTGAGAATTTACAGAACCTATCCTAGAAGGGAAATGAGTATAGTGATAATAATAACATAATTGAAATTATTACTACAAATAAACAAAATATGTTGACAATAATTTTATGGTGAGAGAAAATTATTTCTATTGATAAACATGTTTGTTCAAAATTAATTTCTAAATTTATGAGTATAACTTTTGATTTTTTTTAAAAGAACATTGATCCCAAATTATAGTTTAAATCAACCAATTAGGGATGTCCTCCAACCAAAAAAAAGGATCTATAGATATACCAAAAGGGAAAATCTAATGAGCCACTATAATTCCATTTATTTTAATAAAATATCATAAAATTTTAAATAATAGGATAAACTATAGTAATACATCATATACTAATGGTTTGGAACCATTACTATATTCTCCAAAACCATTATTATAGTCTATACCAATTGTTTGGGGGACTGATGGATTGTCTATCATCAGAATAGAACTATACCAATGGCTAAGGGAATATGATAGTATAGGTGGGATATAAGAAATGATTAGAAACCATTTGTATATGTAATATGAATACCAATACAAATTGATTTCAAAACAGTTGGTATACATAATTCAAAAAAAAACCATTTTTCGGTATTTATCCCTATAGCTCCGTGTTAAATTTCAATCACTTAATCACTAAGATACAATGTTTTTTATGAATATTATGATAAATATGTTTATATATATTATCTTATATTTTTATGTATTAAATGTTATATGATAATAATATTACTTAAAAATATGAATACCTATAGCAACTATTTAGTAAACAGTTGGTATTGGCCTATACAAATGGTTTTTGAAATCATTGTTATATGTGTTTTAAATTTTTGGACATTATTAATATTTTTTGAATAACACATAGTATATTTTCATTAAATGTCTTTTATATCGATGGTTTTATACTAACCATTGGTGTAGCCATCACATATAACAATGTTTTTAAAAAAATGCATGTATAGTTTCATTTTATTAATGATATGAAAATAGTTTGTACAAGACCTTTTCTATAGTAACGACCTATACCAATGGTTTTTTAAAAACCATTGGTATAGGGTTATATGATGGTTTTCATAACAATGAAATGATATTGCATGTAAGAAGTTTTGAACATTTAACTCATAAGGAACATGATTGTATAACCATTCATCAACAGATGTGGCTTCCCATATCGGATGAAAATCCATCCAATAACTGCATAAGTTGGGATAATGGATCTATAGATAATATTTTTCCAAAAAATTATATATCCGGTAACATTTGACAACTAACTAGTATATGGTAATTTCATGGAACATATACCAATAAATTCTCCAAAACTGTAGTTATAGGTCAATTGGTATAGGTCCAATTTCAAGTAGTGTTGAAAGTGGATTGAACCTTTATAACCAGTATGATAAAGGAAAATATGCCACTCTATGATGCATTAATAACCTTAATAATGATAATACAGTCTGATTCAATGAAGACATTTTTTCACCATCTCTCAAGGTAGAACTTCAATCCAGAGAATAATGCATGGTCATTAGCCACTGGTGGATCCCAACAAGAATGGAATGAAATATTGTAAGTTATGATAATTCCACCCATATGATAACATACCACAATACCGAATAATATAGAAACTATTTCAAAGAGAGATGCTTCAATATTAAATTTAAAAACATTGGATGGTATGGATCCATTTATATAATAGAGAAGACAAGAAGTGGTCATCCCGAAGAATATCATTATGCTTCCAAATCTCCATCCATGATATAGACTTCTTGATTTAGGAGGATTCAGACATTGGAATCGTGTTAAAAACTAGGAAATATCTCCTTACACATATAAACCTTGATATGGTAAATAGGGAGTGCACTATAACTATGGGGATGGAATTAGGTAAATTCAAGAACAGAGACAAAAAACCATTCACTATCTCCACAATCCTGTCAAGACCCGCCCTCAGGGCCCGTGCCATGACTACCCCAAGCTTTCCTTCCATAGGATAGGGGTAGGTGACTAGAACCAATGACGTATATCCCGATAAAAAGGGAAGTCATTGCCTTTATAAATGTAAAAAAACTCAACAGATTACGAAACAGAAGTATGCACTAATTAATACTAAATACAAAAGTATGTGCTGAAAGTAATGGGGCCAGAAATTAAACCCCAACAGTAAGTACAGTTCATCTGAAAAGATAGTACAACTACAGTAATGTAAAACCACAACCACTGAGTCATCCACCTATAATCCGACCTAAAGGTTGGGTACATATGTTCTCCTCAACACCTCATGTCCATCTGTCCGCTCAGTGTACGTCCCTCCAATTGGTCCACCTCTGGGTACCATCCATCCCCACAAGTCTCCTCCTCAATCAGTGTTATCTTTCATCTGCATCTAACACAACGTAGTGCGGGCATATCCCGTGAAGGGGTGAGTATACGATTCATAGTAGGGACCCCGGGACCCCCGATGTTCTCCCGGAATCCACATAGGATAAACCACAGAAGAAAGATACAATCAGGAAGTATCAACCAACTCTACATTGGTATATGCCCATACATATACCTAAGTCATCAATCCTAGTTCGGCTTCAACTCTCAAGTCCAAGCGCAACCCATTCCATATAAGAAAGAAGTCTATCAATGGAAGAAAATGATTGAATTTCAAGACTCAGTTCACACAGGTATACATGTTTCGTATATTGATAGAGATGATCAGATTTAGTTAGTGATTCATCTAAGCTGTCAGAACCATATAGGATACTAGACCATCTAAGATGTCGGACCCACGTAGGATACTATACCAGCTATTCTGGTGGACCCACTTAGGATACATGTACAGAAGTCAAACTGTCTGACCCACAAAGGATAGAAGTAGAGTAGTCAAGCTATCAGAACCACATAAGATAAAAGTACAATAGTAATCATTCTCGAACCCACGGATGATTCTAGTACATTTTTCATTGTCGTTGAACCCATGGAGGATTCCACTACGGTAGTCATCGAAGTCGCTGCTAGCTCTAGGGTTACCACCCACATCACGCTTGATTTCGGGAGGGTCCACTCCTCGAGAAAAGTGTTAGATATATCAACTTTCTAGAAGTCTATAGTTGATGTATCCTGAAGTTCTATCTCATCAATAGAAACCTAACATGATAGGCAGTGCGTCAATCAGACGCCCGATCTAAGAGTTATTGGCTTTTCCGTTTCATTGTCCCAGTTACAATTTCTCTTGCTCCGAACCTACCCGTTTTCCAAAGTTGTACAAAACAAGATTAGATTATCGAAAAATGACCGGATCATCGCAAGGGTTCTAATTCCACAGACGACGCGTCTATTGGACTCACGGTGAAGAAGTTATTGATATTTAAGTGTAACGAGCTCGGCCCGTCAAGCCCAGTGGGCTACCTGGTCAGCTCGTCCGGGCTCGACGAGTCCAAACCGACTATCGAGATGGCCCGAACCTATGGGGCACGGCCCAGCCCGGTGGGGCACGTCCTGACCTGATGGGATGTAGCCCGACCAGGCTGGTGCAGCCCGGCCATGCTGGTCCCAGCGCGGCCCGACCGGGCTCGGCCAGGCCCGGCTGGCACGTTGCGTCCCGCGGCTGGCCGTGTCTCAGCAAGTTGGTCAGGCAAATCTGGGGCGCGACCCTCAGTTTTCCGAAACGGCAGCGCCAGCCCTCCTGTCTGGTTGGGTGAAGACGACATGTCTTCCCAGCAAGAGCATCCCACACAGGTGTGTCACGGTTCTCCTGCCCTACACCTGCGGGTGTCGCGACCTTCCTCAACTCGGCCGGTTGGAGGCTGGATGGTTCACAACCAATGTGTCCAGTGGAGCATGGTCCATTTTCCTCTGCATCACGACGCCCCTTGTGGCATTGCAGTCTCCCTGTCCGGCCGTCTACAGCAGGCCGGTTCTTCCGCAGCGCAGCGGCCTCATGCCGACGTGGTTCCTTAGGCCTGGCCAGCTTTATCCAACCACTTCTTCTTCGGCCGAGCGGCCCGCGAATGCGCGCCGTGGTTCATCTGTAAGCGGTCGAAAAACGCTCTCCGCTTCCTCCGGTCACCATCACCTCTGATTTTCACTTCCAAAATTGTCAACAACCATTGGAGGGTCGTTAGGCCGTGTTCGTTCGGCCCGCGCCATCCGCATTAGGTGATATCAGTTGGCCAAAGTCAATACAAGAATTCACCAAGGATGGAATATAATTTCATTAACATAAAATTATATCAAACCCCATACATTGATTCTGATGCACTCTTGTCTGTGTTGCGGGAAGTGGATCCGAATTCAACGTCGATTCATCGACGTCAGGGTGCATCTGAGGAGGAAGTGTAGTCGTTGTTTCCTCGCAGACGATGTCTCCCCTCTTAACAATGAGGAAGTAGAAGAATGACAGAGTTCCTCATGAGTGTTACCTCAGGTTCTTTCCTCGGTTGTTGAGAGGATATCATTCCACATGTTCTTCGTTGGTGAGGGTTGATGCTCTCCTCCTATTCCTCAAAGGCTTCACCACCAAATATTTGTTGAGAAAATATAATAGAAAGGCTTCCCCTATAAAATAGAATTTCCATGAAATTTAAAACAATTCAAAGGAATTATTGACACCAAATATTAATTAATGAAGTAATTAATTAATTGTGTTGGCATACTTAATGAGAGACAGGTGGGGAGGCTCCACCATAATAAATTAGGGTTGTTGTCAAAATAAATAAAGGCCATGTTAATGGGGAGTTTAAGGGATTTGAGGGGAGGTAAAAGAGTTTTGATTCATGGGGGCCCCACCACACTAAATCCTCTCATGGGAGGTTATGTGTGGTGTGGGACCCACCCATAACATCCTCTGGGAGGAAATAACCACCTCTCAAAATAATATTATCTATCACCAAAATTTTATTTAATTTAAATTAAATCCCAAAATTATAACATTCAACCCACATAAAATGAAATTGCGGTAAATGTCCCCTTAATCGAATACTGGAGATGAGATTCCATTGGTGTCATCTGATTTCAATTCCAAGGACCTGTTCAAAATATAAAAAAACTCACATGTACGTTTACTAAAACTACCCGAACAAAACTTCAAAAATTGATTCTGGGCACACTCGGACTCGGAATCAAGTACTGTCAGAAACTGTAGACATGTAAAATTCCAAAAAATTTAGGGAAAAAATTTACAAGAAATTTTTGGGTTTTAAATAACACCCACATCAGGGATTTACGTCCCAGTAAAGCTACAACACACACTAGGGAAACATATGGGGGTACGGAGCACGCATCTGAGCCTCCCTCTCCCATGTTCTCTCCTTGTAGTTCTCGTGCTACCAGTGAATACACACCAGAGTAATCAACCATCCACATAGGACCTGCTCCTATCGATCCTCAATATCCATAATGGACCTCCGTGAATTTCTCCCTATCATCGATGTACACTACCCCTTGGTCGATGATGTGGGACGGGTCATGGACGTATCTATTTAGCTGAGATACGTGGAAGATGTCTCGCACCTGGTGAAACTGTGGTGGAAGGGCCATGTGGTAAGCCACCTCACCTACTCGGTTGAGGACCTGTAATGGTCCGATGAAGCACCGAGATAACATATCGCCTCGACCAAATCACCGTAGACCCTGTCGAGGTGAGAACATTAGGAAAACGTAGTCACAATCCTCAATCTCCAGTGGTCTCTGTATCCTATAAGAATAAGAATTCTGTCTGATCTGTGTAGAATTCATCTTCTCCTAAATGATCTGCATGTTCTCTTTCGTAGCCTGAACCATCTCTCGTCCTACATGTGCTGACTCCCTTGGGATAGTCTAGAACATTGGTGACCTGCAAGGTCGGCCATACAATTCCTCGTAAGGGGCCATCCCGATGGTGGAGTGGTAATTATTGTTCTACGCAAACTCCACCAATGGTAGGTGAGCCTCCCAGCTGCGACCAAAGTCAAGTACACATGCACAAAAAATTTCATAGAGTCTGAATGTTATTCTCAGTCTAGCCATCCATATGAGGATGGAAGGCGGTGCTCATACGTAGCTCCATCCCAAAAGCCTCATATAACCCCTTCCACAGCGGTGAAGTCAAACTAGCGTCTTGATCGGAGACAATAGTCGATCGTACTCCATGAATCCGTACGATCTCCTGAATTTAAGGGCGCCCCATGATATCTACTGAGCCCTTCTATCTGATTGGAAGGAAGTTGGACGAATTGGTGATTCGGTCTACCATCACCCATATAGAGTTGTGTCCTCTAGATGTATTTGGAATCCCTGTCACGAAATCCATGGATGTCATATTAATCTTCCACTTTGAGACCTCTAAAGACATTACCAAGCCTGCTGATACGTGGTGCTCCGCCTTCACTTGATGACATGTGAGGCATCATGAAATGAAATCTTCTACTGCCTTCTTCATACCCGAACACCTGTGTTGTCATCTCAAGACCTGATACATCTTCACCACTCCTAGATGTAACTCTAGAGGGGAAGTGTGGAACTCCCACAGAAACTCCTCATGTAGTGAATCTGGTACCATGGTATGTCCCCTAAAGTGGATGACATGATCCTCTCCTTCAAAAAATCCATCAGGTGCCTGCCCTGAGGATATCTGAGCACGTCGCGTCTCTTAGTCAACATCCCCAAGTTATGCCTCTCTGACTCGCTGAAGGAGTGGAGGAGTGACTATGAGAGACTATAGAAAAACTTATCCATCTCTATCCACCAAGATATTTTGCAATGTGGCTAGTTGCTCTATTGCATCTCTTAGAAGCTGAATCCCTGATCTCCTGCTGAGAGCATCGGCTATAATGTTCCACTTCGAAATATTATAGATTATCTCAAAGCCATAGTACTGGAGGAACTAGATACATTGCCACAGTCTCAGCTTCAAGTCCTTCAGAGGAAAGATGTCACTGAGACTCTGGTAGTTAGAGTAAACTGTAAAATGCTCGCCCATCAGATAGTGTCGCCACATCTTCAAGGATAAGACAACTGATAATAACTCCAGATCGTGGGTAGTGTAGTTTTGATCATGATGTCTGAACCGTCGTGAACTATACGCGGTCACTGCTCGCTCCTACATCAAGAAGCACCCGAGTCTGGTACCTGATGCGTCGATGTAAACTGCATACCCTACGCCCGCCTCTCGTAGCCTCAAGATGGGCACACTATTCCATCTATGCGTCAGCTCTTGAAAGCTCTAAAGGAATCTATATAACCACATGAATGGTTTCCCCTTTCACGTCATAGCTGAAAGTGGTGTTGCAACTCTGGATAAGTCTGGCACAAATCTCCGATAATATCCATCCAGGCCTAGGAAACACCGAACATCCTTCACACTCTTGGGTGCCTCCCAAGAAAGCATTTCCTTTATCTTTTCTGGATCCACTGCTACCCCAGAATCCTAGATTATGTGTCATGATAATTAAACCACTAAAATCAAGAACATGCACTTCAAGAGGTTACTAAAATTCTAGTGCTCTTGGAGTGTGTCCAGTACTACCCGAAAATGGTAGGCGTGCTCCTCCTCAGTAGTTGAGTAAATTGGTATTTTGTCGATGAAGACTACAACAAATCGATCAAGGTAAGGCTGGAAGATCATGTTAATGACTCTCAGGAACACCGCTAGAGATTTGGTTACACTGAAAGGCATAATCAAAACACTTTGTAGCCATAATGACACCTGATGGTCGTCTTCTCTACATCTTCATCTCGAACTCTGATCTGGTGATAGCCTGACCTATGGTCTATCTTTGAGAACCATTTTTCTCCCTTGATCTGATCAAAGAGAACATCAATCATCAAGAGTGGGTACTTTTTCATCATGGTCACCTGATTCAGGTGAAGGTAGTCGACACATAGTCGCAAGCTCCCATCCGCCTTCTTGGCGAACAACATCGGATAAGCCCAGCGTGAAACACTGGGTTAGATAAATCCCTTCCCCTACAATTCCTCCAGCTGTACTCGCAGCTCACGATGCTCTGCGGGAGCCTTCAGCTATGCTGGAGTAGATATCGGTGTTGTCCTAGGGTAAAATTCAATGTCGAAGTCTACCTCTCTGCAAGGAGGTAGTCCTGGAATGTCGTTAAGAAAACATTTGCATACTGATCCACCACAATAGGAAAACTCCGACTCTACACATCAACTACTCCAAGGATGAGACTAGCCAACTGATGTGTTATTGGATACCCTCTCCTCTGCCATATTCTATCCTGCACTGCAATGTCATCCTTCTCATAGGTGAAGGTGAACCTGCTCCCATCCATGCCAAAACACCACACTTTGTGCCTAATACAGTCGATCTGAGCATGAAAGTTAGATAACTAGTCCATTGCCAAGATGGCTTCGTAAGGCCTTGACGCCACTTCAAGAAGATCCCAGCCGAAGTTCTCACCTCCTAGAGTAAGATCACACTGCCAGAACCAGTGCATAATTTTCGACTCTGCTCCCGTTGGAGTCTCTAGCTGTAAGGTTCGATCCAACGGCTCTGTCAAAATCTCAGAGCTCTGAACAAGTGCAGCTAAAATAAAATAATGACTCACACCTATGTCAATAAGAACTGCAGTAATGGTGGATTATACACATATAGTACTTTGAATCATCTTAGGTGTGTCTTTTTCGTAGGCCTCAAAATCCTGGAGCTGAGCCCGCCTCTTTCTGCCAGCTCCTTGTGGTCAGGGTGGTCCTCTTGGCGGTGGAGGTGGTAGAGCCTCAAAATGTCATCCACCACCCGCTGCTCGGCTAGCTCCTCTACCACATCCGCCTACTCCCAGAGGACCACCATGGTCGAACCTCTGCCCCTGCCTGTGAGATCCCTCTACTATTTTCTTCTCATCCAAAAGGTGGGTCAGACAGTCTCGAGCCATGCAATTATGCCCACTACATGCATATAACTGCCTACTCCTTGTATAGATGGCCTTATTTCGGGTGCCCTGCATAACCAAACCTGTATCCTGAGGTCTCCATCCTGATGGCCAGGTCTGCTGGGACCTCTGATTCAACTGTCTACTGACCGTTACAGAAGACTCTGCTACATGTCTCCCTTTGGTGGGTCTCGCCGCTGGTGACTTCTTAGTGAGAAAACCCTACACTAGATGGGCTCACTCCAGCACCCATGCATGTGTCGTGATGCTGAGGGGAATCATCGATGCCCTAATATCATGTCTCAGTCCGAGCTCAAAGGCCCAGGAATTGAAGAACGGGTCCCGTACCATATCCATGGAGTATCACGAGAGGACAGTGAATCTCATTGAGTACTAAGCTACTGTCATGCTGCTCTACTGCAGATGTAGTAACTCCTGAATTCGCCCTACACGTAGGGTGGATGGAACAAACTCCGAGCAGAAGAGACCCTCAAAGTCCATCCATAGTAAACATGTATCTTCATGAACCTGGAGCATCAAGATCCACCATCTACCTGCTGCTGCATGTATTAGACTCGCAGCAAGGACCACCATAAGGACGGCTAGTGTCCCTACCAGTATGAAAACTCTGACGACAGCCTCCAGCCAATCTGTGGCTACCTGTAGGTTCGTCTCAATGCGGAACCTAGGCGGCCTCTACCATTGGAACTCATGCAACGCATTCAGGAGGAGTGCACTCTCCGCTGCTGGGGCTAGTGGTATCGGTGGCCCAACGGGTAGTGGTACCGCTGGTGCCTCTAATGTGATGGGGCCCTACACCGAGGCCTCGTCTCTCGGTGGGATATCATCAGATACCTAACTCGAATCCCCAACTATCTGCCTTCGTGGGGCCATCCTAAAAATCAACTTTTGCTCCATAGTTATAATAGTGTACATGGTGAGCTGACATAAGGTAATCAAAAAGAAAACATTTCAAAAGAAACACACACGCAATTAGTGTTTTCGTGAACTAAGTCGAAAATCTGAGGTCAGGGTCCTGGTTAATGGATCTGTCAGCCACCACACCACCACTGGACTCCCTATACTGAAAACCACACTCAATACTCTTAAAACTATTACTTCACTGTAAGACAGATCATAGTCCTATATTTTGCAGCATAACTATCTTATCTTATACCAATTTTTCAAGACCCGTCCTCAGGGCCCGTGCAATGACTACCCCAAGCCCTCCTTCCATTGGCCAGGGGCTGGTGACTAGAACCAAAGGCATAAATCATGATAAAAACCGAAGGCATTAACTTTATAAAAGTATAAAAACCCAACAGAGTTACAACACAAGAATGCACTTAGTAGTACTGAATACAAAATTAAGTGCTGAAAGGAAAGGGGATGAAAATAGAAGCCCAACAGTAAGTACAATACAACTAGAAATCTTGTACAACTACAGTAAAGTAAAACAACAACCACTGGGATGTCCTCCAGGAATTCTAACTAAAGGGTGGGTACATATGGACTCCTCAGCACCCCATGTTCGTTTGTCCTCTCCGAGTACGTCTCACCAAGTGGTCCACCTCCAGGTACTGTCCAGCTCCAGAAGTCTCATCCTCAATTAGTGATGTCCGTCGTCTGCATCCAACACAACATAGTGCAGGCATAGCCCGTGCATGGGTGAAAATATGACATCAGAAGGGACCCTGAGACCCCCGGAGGTCTCCCCAGAATACGCGTAGGATAAACCACAAAAGAAAGATACAATCACGAAGTATAAAAAAACTCTAATTTGAAATATACTCATACATATACCTATTTCATCAATCCTAGTATGACTCCAACTCTCTAGCCCTAGCACGACCCAGTCTATATAGGAAATAAGTTAATCACATCGATGATAATGATTGAATGTCAAGACTCAACTCAAATAGGTATACATATTTCGTATCGTGATAGAGTTGATCAGATGTATTCATTGATTCATCTAAGATATTGGACTCACGTAGGATACTAGACCAGCTAAATTGTCAGACCCACGTAGGATAATAGACCACCTACTATGTCAGACCCACTCAGGATACAAGCACATAAGTCAAACTGCCAGACCCACATAGGATACAACTACAATAGTCAAACTTTTGGACCCACTAATGATAAAAGTATAGTAGTCATCTCTATTGTACCAATAGAGGATTCTAGAACAGTTTTTGTCATCGTCGAACCCATGGAGAATTCCAGTACGGTAGTCGTCGTAGTCGCACCCAACTCTAGGGTTCCCGCACACAACACACTGGATTCCGAGAGGGTCTGCTTCTCGATCAAAGGGGTAGATAAATCAACTATCATGATGTATAGAGTTGATGTATGCTGAAGTTTTGTATCATACAAAGAAACCCTACGCGACAGACGACGCGTCAATTAGATGCACCGTCTGAGAGTTATTAGCTTTTCTGTTCTAGGGGCCCGGTTGGAATTACACTCATTCCACACCTAGTCATTTTCCAAAGTTTTCCCAAACTAACTTAGTGTATCGCAAAAGGAACACCTAGTCTCAAGGGTCCCATTTCCATAGACGGCGCGTCGATCGGGCACACAGTCAAGATGTTATTCGCATTTAAGTGCAACGGGCCTAGCCTGTCAAGCCCAGTGGGCGGGTGGGTCGGCTCATCCTGGCTCCGCGGGTCCGACCCGGATAAGGGGTCGGCCCTGCTGGGTGGGGAACGGGCCGACCGAGTGGCGTGCGGGCCAGCCCGGCTGGCACGACCCATCCCAACTAGCGTGGCCTCGCCTGGACTGACTGGGCATGACCCGAACCGGCGGGTGCGGCCTGACACGCATCTGGCCAAAGCTCGGCCAGTTGGCCGAGCGAATCAGGGGCACATCCCCGGGTTTTCCAAAACATCTGTGCTGAGCGGAACCGCCCCTCCGTCCGACCGATCTTCCAGATGATAGAATCCCACATAGGTGGGCCACAGTTCTACCACGCGACACCTACATGTTCCGCATCCTCCTTCAACCCGAATGGCAGGCGTCTGGCCGCTTCGCCACTGAAGCATCCTGTAGAGCGCGGGCCATGGTCCTCCGCAGCGCGGCACCAATTGTGCCGCCATGGTATCCCTGACTAGCTGGCTACGACCGGACGGTTCTTCTGCAGCGCGACACCCTCTTGGCTCTGTAGTTCCTTCTTCCAGGCTGCCTTTAGTCAGACAGATCTTCTTCGTGTGAGTGTTACATGGATGCGGGCTGTGATTCTTCTCTACACGGTCGGCACATGGCCGCCGATTCCTCTGGTTGCCATTGCCTCCGATTTCGGCCCCCAAAATAGTCATGAACCATCGGAGGGTCGTCGGGAAATGTTTGTTCAGACCGCGCCCTCCGTGTTAGGTGATATCAATTGGCTGAAGTGAATACAATCATTCACTAAGGATGAAATATAATTTCAATAACGTAAAATTATATCAAATCCCCTACCTTGATTCCAATGCTTTCTTGTCTGTGTTTCAGGAAGAGGATCCGAAGTCGACATCGATTTGTTAACATCGGTGTGCGTCCGAGGAGGAATCATAGTCGATGATTCCTCGCGGATGATGTATCCTCCCTTGAGAGGGAGGAAGATGAAGAATGACGACGTTCCTTGTGAGTGTTTCCTCATGTTCTTGCCTCGGTCATCGAGAGGATATCATTCCACGTATTCTTCATTTGTGAGGGTTGAAGGTCTCCTCCAATTCTCCAAAGGATCCACCCCCAAATATTTTATAAGAAAATATAATAGAAAAGCTTCCACAATAAAATAGAATTGCTATGCAATTCAAAAAAAATTCAAATGAATTGTTGACACCACAAATTAATTAATGATGTCATTAATTTATTGTTTTGGCATACATAATGAGAGAGAGGTGAAGCGTCTCCAACATAATAAATGAGGGGTTTTGTCAAAATAAATAAAGGGAGTGTTAATAGGGAGTTTTAGGGAGTTTAAGAGAGGTGAAAGAGTTTGGGTTCGTGTGGGCCCCCCACACTAAATCCTCTCATGGGAGTTTATGTGGGGTGTGGACCCCACTCCTAACTTCCTCTTGGACGAAAAAACCACCTCTTAAAATAAAATTGTGTATCACCACACTTTTATTTAATTACTGTTAAATAAAAAAATTATAACTTTCAACCCATATAAAACGCAATTGCGGTAATGGTCACCTTAAGCGAATACTGGCGATACGAGTCCATCGGTGTCCTAGGATTTCAATTCCAAGAACTAGTTCAAAAGACAGAAAATCATGCATGTATGTTTACTGAATATACCCGAACAAAACATAAAAAATTTATTCCGGGCTTACCTGGAGTCAGAATCAGGGGCCATCAAAAACATCAGAGTCGTAATTTTCCAAATAGTTTAATAAAAAAATTTCCTTGGTATTTCTGGGTCTTTATAGTCTTATCTTCATCTAGGTTCATTCGATTTTATATATTCCTGACCACTTTTTGGTAGAACATTTCATGTATAGAAGTTTCCACTTCACTAATGAGGAAGGGTATCATATATTCCTCTATTATCTGTTGTACCATAAGGATCTATTTTAAAAAGGTTATTCCCATGAAATCATTCCAACAGAATTTTATGACCAAGGGTGGGATCTCAAGGTGCCATAGGCATTACTAGTAATCATTATTTTTTTATTATCTATATTCAGTGGGCTTACCAATACTAGTAATTCACATCTTAGAATACCAAAAAATCATTATTCAAACATAGTTTTCCCTTTTACATATAATTTGTCCAAGGAAAAATCAGAATAACCCACTTATCTTTTTCCTTGAATGATAAATCCAGATATTAAAAATACAATCTATTATTATCATCAATAAAAATTGAAAAAATAGATTCAACCTCCCAATCAGAAGTGTAAAGGGATGTGGCCATAATCCCACATTTATAAACAATCCATGGGACCCTCTATATCCTTCCTTTGGCTCCATCTCTAGTCTTTTGAAGTATTCCCTTTCAAATAAGAAAACCCAATCAACATAGCAATCTCTATAAAAACTATGGCGAGGGATAAGGACAATTTCACAAAATCCCATAAGGGGTAATATCTTTATTCATTTATTTGAGTGAATTGGTATCCATTTATATGAATTAGGTGTAATTATTTCTTTTTTAAAATAGCAATATTGATCATGCACATGCATTGATAGCCTATACCGCCACAAGGATCTAGGATACGTAGATTATACCAATCTAATTAATGAACTTTTCCACCATTCATTCATACCCCACTATAACCTATCATGGTAAGAGTGAATTCAGTCAATCAAAAAGTAGGTTATATTAAATAAATACATATTATTAAATTGAATTAATTGAGTTTCATACATTATAAGTGCTTCATTCCCAACTATTGAATCAATATTAAAATTCCATCCCTAAATTTATTTCTAAATTTCCTAGGATGCTCAAAAGAACCACTCATTTAGTTTGGAAAAAAATCATAGGTATCCAAATATATATATTATTTTTATCAAGAATCTGAATACTCGATGCTTGGAAATGATCATTCTATCTACAATCAGTTTCACACAAGCTAATGGATATTTATGATTCGGAATTATTACCTGATTATCTGGATGCTTTATCATTTAATTTCATAAGCTTGAAAATTAATATTCATTCTTAAAGGTTATACCTTTATAAAAAGAAATATTCCATTTGAAAATAAGAGAAGGAAAATTGGTGGAATTCATCTGTAAATATTCCCCTTATAAATATGTTGTCCTTAACATCCACCGAAAGTAAATTAAAAATAAAAACATGTAATTAATACAAAAAGGAAAGGGCAATGTGGGTCCCCTATCCAAACCAACTGGTATGGTAAATTCATTAAGAGACATTACCCTTTATATTTATCACGATGGAGACTGAAGAATTATTTTTTAAGTTATATCAGCTGAACAATAATATTATCATTCACCATTGATTTAAATAAATATATATAAATTCACAATTTGCTGTTTTGAATTTGTAAAAATTATAATGGAATAGAAATTATTAATGGTATTTAAAAGTATTTTATTTTGGATTATTGATACTGTTTGTATATTAGGTTTTTATTGATTGTTCTTTATTAAACTGCAGTAGTGATTTAGCCGGACTCCCTTATGGGATCATTCAACAATACTCACGAAATATTATATAATTTTACAAAAAAAATTCAAAAGAAATTAAATTTATAAATCAAGTATGAATCTTCGAGAAAGGAATATAATAAATTTGAACTACACTATAAGAGAAATTTTTTAGTGATGTGTAACAATAAAATGTACAATCATTTGAATGAGATTAACTAATGCACCAATGGTTATGAATGGTTTGATTCATCAGATATGTTTGTGGGGGAGTGGAAAAGGGGTTGACTTCTACAAGAGATCATAAATGGGGAAATTAAATGAGTTCTATTACTATTGAATTTAAATGAAAAATATTGACTTATTAGGGATTTCCAAAAATTTCAAATAATATGAGTATTATATGTGTGAAATTAATAAGAGAAAAAATATACATTTTATCAATGGTAATTTTTTCACAGATAATACCTATTATTATCAGCGGTAAAATTAATGCTGATAAAACCTATATTTGTTGGCACAAATATTATAACACTAACATGTATCTGTTTTATGATTAATTTTAATTTTAGATCTGATAAAAAATTATTTATAATTAAATAAACCATAATTAATTGAATATATTTTAAAAAATATTTAATTATTTAAAAGTTAATAATAATTTACGTTATTATTTACTATACAATATTTTGTGCATGATTTTAATAATTGAGGGAAATTGAATAATTAACCATGAATTGAATCCCAAAATATTAAAACAATTCTTCCAAATTATAAATTATATTAATTATATAATAGAAATTTTAAACAGAATATATATAAAATAGAAGATGATTACATAATGAATATATTTATACAAAATTAATAAGTACGAAAA
Source organism: Viscum album (assembly GCA_963277665.1). Classification (NCBI taxonomy): domain Eukaryota; kingdom Viridiplantae; phylum Streptophyta; class Magnoliopsida; order Santalales; family Viscaceae; genus Viscum; species Viscum album. Next base: position 46,159,741 of record OY728121.1, read on the forward strand.
TTAATTTATGATTCATTAAAAGAACTACAAACATGTTCAAAATAATTGATGATAGTATTATGAAATTATTTTAAATAAATTAATTTTATAGATTTCAAAAATTTAAAAGAATGTTACAACATAATAAATACTGTTTAAGGGGATTTAAAAATTTAAATTAAAAACAAGTATTTAATGTTAAAAAATTATGTAAAATTTGATAGATTATTTGAATTAATTGTATACACATACAAAAAGTGTACAAAATCATAAAAAATGCATTTAAATATTTTATTTATATACCATTCAAGAATTTGGAAGGAATTATACCTTAATAATAGAAATTCAAAAAATTAAATCATATAAATAATAATACCTTTTAGACTTTTTATGCATAGTAAATATTTATGTAAAAAAGAATGTTTAATAATGTATAAATTCCAAAAATATGATTAATTATCAAATATTACAAATGAATTATTTATATTAAATAAATCCATATTAAAAATGAATAATCAAATTAATTACCATTATAAAAATATTTAAATTTTAATCTTCAAGACTATTTACATCATATATATATATATATATTAACCAGGGTTTGAATCCTGACATACCAAAAATGGGATTTAAGTCACATGTAGTGACTCAGGCATGTGGTGATAAGGTAATGATTAGAGCAGCTACTGATGTAAGCATGATGCAAGCTTGGTGACAAATATATGATAATGCAGGCATGAAATTTCACTAAGCCTTCATGCACATTCATGGGACCCTTCCCCTCAGACCAACGAGCTATGTAATTTATCTTCCTCTACCCAAAATGAAAGAGGTCGTTACTGTAACACTCAAACATTTATTAATAAATATTCATCTTCAACTAATCAAATGTATTATTATGTAAAATGTTTATATAATATTTGAACTTCCATGGTATTATGTTTTTTGAATTTAAAAAACCATTAAGAATTGTTACCATTGCAAATATAGTAATTGAATAGTGACCACATGATTGGTATAAATATAGGGGTTTAACAAATCCAATTTACATAGAAAAATGAAACAATGGCCTCATCCAGTTGTATTTCTCCATACAATTCCCAATTGTAAGAAATAAGGAAGGAGGTAGCATCACTTGACTTCTCTCTTGAACAAGACCAAGTCATGCTTCAACACATTATGCTTGTATAGAACCATCTACGAGAGAACTGGAAGTTAATAGAAGTTACCTCCAGAGCGGTGTTATCTGAGTCTCCCAAAGAGCATGTAATCATCACACACATTACCATTATGTCTTATTTAGGTGTTATAAGGGGTTACATTACATGCCCTAGCACTTTGATTGTGTGAATTATTTTGGTGTAGAATAAAGAATATATATATTTTTTATTATTTTTATTTGTAACTATTTTTTAAAGAACATATAGTATTTTTTTAGTTATTATTCAATTAAGAAATCAATTTTGAAGAATTTGTGGATATATTGATAAAAAATTATTTTAATAAAATATTATTACAAATTTACTTTTCATTAAATATAAATGATCTTATAATTTTTGTGAATACAATTGTAAATATTATTATGGTTTGAAAATTGATTTTGTCAAACCCTTGAATTTTCGATAAATTTCGGTTTTTACATTAAAAGTAAAAATTAATATTTTTGAAATTAATTAGAAAAAATAAATATTATATTTGGAATCAAGAATTCAAATTTATCTAATAGTTAATTTTTCATAATTTTTCGAGATAGTCGAATTTTTGGGTAAAAATTAAATATCATCTAAATAAATAATTTAATTTATGACATCACAATGACCTTATTGAGATAAGATAAAATTATATAAAATTTATTATTGGCCAATATATGTTTTACATTAAAAAACTGTTATTTTTGTATTTTTTTGATTAATTTTTCAATGTGTTATTGGACCCTACATAACTTATAAACTAATTTAACATTTTTAACCAATTTCATGGAGAGTGTGACTCTTATCCAATTACGCATGCCAGATATTTTAATAATTTCGGTCAATGAACATCTAAAATAATTTCTTCCACTCCCCTATGAAAAATACCATTGGAAAAACCAGGAGATGCTTTGTGGTTTTGATTAGTTTAATGTGTAGTTTCAAAAAACTAAATAATATTGAATTTCATTCTCCTTTCCTATATAAGTAAACTCAATATCTCATTCCTATTCACTAAAACCATATATAGATCTAAAAAACCCTTCCCTACTCTCTCTATAATCCTCCAAAGTCATTCCATTATCCCATGAATCTACTCTTTTTACTCTCCCATATTCTTGGGATCACACAATCATGTAAGGGATTTCATCCTTTCTCATTTTGTCCAAATTTATTTATGTTATTATGCCCATTTATATTAAATTAAAAATTTGGGGTATGATTTTCCCCTTCCCTATAAATCCCTACATATTTTTGAATGATGAGATACCCATTTATCTCTTGTTAATTCTCCCCATGTACACCGGTTACCATTCTAAAATTTCGTAAAAAATTTATCTCTATCCTAATTTATATTCACGAAATTATTTTATATTATGAATCTATGTTCCATTAAATATTTTAGGACATGTATATATATGACCCAATGTCTGTGCATTTCATTTATATGTGAAAAGATACCAATTTCTCTCAAATCAACCATTTTTATAAATTCTTATGTCACATCGTTATGCTGCTGAAATTGCACCACGCTCTTCCAAGAAAAATTCATTTTGTAGTGAATAAAATACCCATTTATCAATCTGGGTTATTAACCCTTACACCAATTTACATATTTGTATTTATATTTTAAATTATTTATTCCATCTTCCATTATCATTTCATAAATTATTCTTTTGAATGATTCCATGTTGTATCATCCATGTCCCATACTTATGCATGAAATGAAATGATTAAGAATGGTGTACCCTAATAGCGCTCCTTTTCATTGGGTAAATATTATCATCATAATATGCCTATTGCATTGAGATTTTACTCATGATAATTCATGTACAATGATGTTTTACTAATGCTTCATGTGAATGTGCCTTGGGTCATGCTAAAAACATGTTAAATTTTGATGTCATATTTCCATGTTATTAGAGTAATTTTATATCATGACATTATGTTCATGTTTCTCTTCTGCTCAATTTATATGCATATTTCCTAACATGTATTTTATTTTTCATTTTATTCCCTGTTTACACCCTTAATAGGCTTTTTAGCCCGCCCTTTTTTTTGACATGACCTCAGGTTATCCCATTAAATGCTATGTATGATGGAATGTGTGTGGTCATGTAAAAGAATCATTCAATAAAGATGTATATTTCATGATTTAAGTTGTTATTTAACATTTCTAAGTCCTAAATAAACCATTATTCTCCATCTTCTATGTTGTATAATGTGATAATTTTATATAATATATTATGTTTATTTTTTTAATAATGATTATAGTTGATATAGTTGGTTTAAATGGATAGTTTTAGTTATTTTTGGGATTATGAATATAAAACCCAACTGAAAGCCATATGGACAGGACTTAGTATAATAAAAACATCCCTAATTTTTTGTGAGTATTTATTACGTTTTTTATTACGAAAATACATACCTGTCAACATATGATATATTAGAGGATGCTATAGCACAAATGTATGTTGTGGTAAATCTGGAAAACACCCATTTGAGATCCACTCAAACGAGAACTGGAGTATGAAAACTGTCCTTGTTGCACTATTTGTTATAAAACTCTTAGGGGATATGCATTGGTAAATTCATAATCCTATTATGAACAATTATTAAAGGAAATAGAAAAATACCAAAATAAAATATGTTGGGGAGTAGATCATGGATAACAAAGATAAGTTATAGAAATAAAAGTAATTTATATGATATCCCTTTTTGTCACTGGATTACCCCTTTATGTGTTACCCCTAATTTTCTTTTTATCCAATACAATGGCAAGTAATAGGAGGAATCAGGCTGACAACCTTTTTGAATAATAATTCGATGACTATTAAATTGATATTCCGAATCTGATGGGTGATAGAATCATAAACATTGTCACAATACTCCTTCATTTAACTCATGTTTTGAATAGAAACATGGGTTAAAAGTAACATTCAATCACCCCGTAATATGAAAGAATAATCCGCAATTGAGAGCTTCATCTGACAAAGGCCTCCAATTATTAATGGTGCATATGATCCCTCAATCGCCAAACAATGGATCAACTCTATTGAAAAGATATTCTCTATCATTCAATGTTCTGAACAACAGAACATAATGCTAACTGCTTATATTATGGAGGGTGAATCTAATGAATGGTAGACATTTATCAATGACAATAATTTTAAGGAGGAGACTAGGGAGTTGGAATGGAAGGATTATTAAAGAAAACAAAATTGATAAATATTTTCCTAATACCTCCGACTTAAGATGGAATGGAACTACCTTTCCCTCAAGAAAAAAAGTCAACGAATCCCTCAGAGCGTATGATGAAAATATAACAAGTCGTACAGAATATGCCTCTTGATTATTTTACCCATGATTTCATGGTTGACCGCTTCATTTGTGGGATTAAACCTTTTCTAATGAAACCCTAACAATCTATGACATCAAGAGTTATAAGGAAATTTTTCACTATTCCCTCAAGGATGAAATTGAGATTGAAGAATACCCGGGGTATCACGGGGATAAGAAGCTTATATTGGAATTTATTTCTAGTTGTTGACTGGATAAATACAACGGTTCTAAGAAAATCCATCACCAAAATTTCCAATGGTTCAGAAATAATCACCATGTAAATTGTCTGAAGGGGAAGAGGAAATTGTTTAGGTGTTGAAGAGAAGGAAACATAGATCCATGGTCTGACGATTGTGTCTAAGGAAACATACAACCGTTCTAATAAAATCCATCATCCTAATTGTGGATATTAATGCCCTATGATCATGTATTTCTTGATTGGATGATTGTGTCTAAGGATGAAACCACCCTTGAAGACATGCCTATTGTGATAGAATTTTCTGAAGTGTTTCTAGAGAAATTCCATGGTCTTCCTCCTAGAAGAGATGTTGAATTCTCAATTTTTCTTAAACATAGGGAGTTTTTAATATCAAATTATCCATAAATAAAGGTTGTTGTGGAGAATGAGTTGATATTGAAAAAATACATTAGAATCTAAATAAAGGATTTATAAGAAAATTTTCATTACCATAGGGTCTACTGGTAGACTTCATCAATAAAAATGTTGGGTCTATTCCCTGGTGCATTGATTATTGGGAGTTAATCCAAATCACAATAAGGAACAATTATCCTTTATCTGAATTGATGAATTTTTTTATCAGCTATGTGGAGAAAAATACTTCTACATGGTGGATTTGTGGTCAGGATATTAACAATTATGGGTGAAGAAGGACGAAATACCAATAATGCATTTTTTACTAGTTACGGGGAATATGAATTCAATGTAATCCATTATGAATTCACTAATTATCCAGAAATTATCCTGGACATGAAAGAATAGTGGCTTTAAAGATCACCTCAAGAACATTTTTGGGTAGTCATTGTTGATGATTTTATAATATATTCTAAAAACATTGAGGAGTATGATGAGAGTATAATAATTTTACAAGAGACATTGTGAAAGGAGAAGATCTATGAAATGTTCAAAAAGTGTGTGTTCTGAATGGAGTAAGTCTCATTATTGTGTCATATCATAACAGGTAATCGGATATCTATGGATCCCTCCAAGAAAGAAGCATTTGATGGATGGATGAGGCCAACATCAGTGATGCATAACCATATATTCCATGGGTTAATAGGATATAATCCTTGATTTGTGAGAAAATTATCATGATTGTATATCCCTCATACCATGCTAACTCGGAAGAGAGTAAATATTTCACGGAGTGATGATTGTGAAGTAAGCTTCACGGAGTTGAAAAAATAGGATTATCACTGCACATGTTCTAACACTAACCACATGTGGAGAACATTTTGTGGCATTGAATGACGCTTAGAAGAAGGCCTCATGCTATATCATGATACAAAATGACGATTTCATTGCCTATGATTCATGGTAATTGACTGTTACTGAGAAAAACTATCAAAAAAATGATTTAATATAGATACAGTAATCTTCACATTAAAAATATGGTGACATGACCTCTTTTGGGAGATGGGTGAAATACATACGGACCATAAAATCCTCATGTATATATTGACATAGAAAGATTTATACATGCCCTAGAAAAGATGGTTAGATCATATCTAACACTATGACTACTCAATCAATTACAATAATATGAAAGAAAACAAGGTGGAATATTATCCATGTAGAAAGGACCCAATGATTTTATCATTGATGGGAATTGAAAAGGATACATTATTATTAGTTTTGATAAATATAAAAATGGGAATAATAAAAAAAGGAACATCATTAATACATTCACAAATCATTGTTCAAACGTATCTTTTGGAATGATTAAAGGATGCTGGAATGGATTATGTGGGAATTCAGATGAAAGTGGAAACTATCAGAAAAAGGATATACTTTGTGTTCATAGAAAATGAAGAAGTAAAGGTGAGATTTATGAAAAGAATATGTGTTCCATAAAATCCCATGTTAATGACCGATCTTTTGGATGATTCACATAGTTATAATTTATCTATTCACCCATTTAACAAAATGATGTATCGAGATATCAAAGAGAATTATTTGTGGGGTAACAAGAAGAAGGAGATCACTGAGTAGTCATCAAATTTCCTGGAATGTTTGAAATTGATGGCTTAGAGGATGAAGTATAAATGGATGATGAAACCATTACCCATACTAACATTGAAATGGGAGAATATAATTATGGACTTTGTCAACGGACTTCTGAAGACACCCAAAGTAATCAATTCTATCTTGGTTGTAGTGAATAGTATTACAAAGACTACAAACACCATTTCTATTCGTAAAGGATTTATCATTGGATCAAATGGAATAGTTATATATCAAATATGTGGAAACTCTTCATGGAGTACAACTATCTATTTTATCTGATCGAGATCCACGATTCACCTCTATGTTTTGGAAGATTATTCAACATGCACTGAATACTAAGTTAAACATCATTACGACTTATCATCCTCAAATTGATGTGAAATATGATTGGAATATCCAAAAACAAGTAGAAATGTTGATAGAATTATCAGTTGACATCAATAGAGGTTGAGATCAACATATTCCTTTGGTTGAGTTCTATTATATGAACAGTTTCCACTCAATCATCCAAATGAATCCTTCGAAAACCCTTTATGGAAAGTGGTTCAGAACACCAAAATGTTGGGATGAAGATGGGTAGCATAAACTCCTGGGTCCAAAAATGGTTGAAAATGGTGGAGAAGGAAAAGACCGTCAATAATAACATTAAAGCTACTCAGAGTCACCATAAGAGGAATGCTGATAATCATCAATGATACCTGGTGTTTGATGTCAGAGACATGGTATTGCATTAAATATAACTATGTAAGAGTGTTATGATATTTTTGAAGAAGCGAATTCATAATATGTGGTTCATCAAACCCTTTTATATCATTAATCGAATTGGAGGAGTGGACTATTTACTAGCCCTAAAACCGAACGTATCTCAAGTACATGATATATTACATATATCACAATTGAGGAAGTATGTACCTATCCCTTCACAGGTACTCATTATAGTTGTGGTACCATTGGATAATGACCTCTCCTATGAAGAGAATCTGGTGAATATCTTTGAATGTAGGGAAAATGTTCTAACAAAACAAGACAATGCCACGTGTCAAGGTATATTGAAGAAACCAAAAAATTGAATAATAAACATGGGAATCATTGGATGTGATGAAGTATAGTTACACCAATCTGTTTTAGTGAGGAAAAATTAAATTTCGATGGGGTAATTTCTAAAAGGGGGAATATTGTAAGGAACCAATCAAATATTAAATAGAATTCAGCTTTATCAAATTAAATGTATTATTATGTTAAATTGTTATATAACATTTGAAATTATTTGGTTTTTGTTATATGGATTTCAAAATACCATAAAAATAGTTACCATTGCTAATATAGTCATTTAACATTGACCAAAAGATTTGTATTAATATAGGGTTTTAATAAATACAATGTACTCAGACAAACGAATCGATGGCCTCAAATAGTACAATTGATCCTTACGAAGCCCATTTGTTGGAGCTTGTAAAACAGTTATCATCACTTGGATTCTCTATTAATCAATCCCAAGATTAAAATCAACACAATAAGCTTGAATTGAACCACCTCTGGGAGAATTGGATGTTAATGGAGATTACCATCTGAGTGATGTTATCTGAGTATCCCCAAGAGTTTGTAACCATGGAACACCATACCATTATGTCTAAGGAGAGTGTTATGAGTGATAAAGTTAAAATAACCTAGATCTATGATTATGTGAATTATAATTGAATATAATTATGAATATAAATTCATTTTGTTATTATTACTTTTTAAACAGTTTTTAAATAATAAATAGTATTTTATTATTTAATATTTCAATTATAAATCAATTTTTATGAATAAATGTATTTTTAAATTAAATAATAATTTAATAAAACATTATTACTAAATTAATTTTTTTTAATAATAAATGATCATATAATTTTTAAGAATACATTTGTAAATTTTTTTTAGGTTTGAAAGGTGTTTTGGTAAAAACCAATGAATTATCGAAAAATGTTGGGTTCTATTTTAAATGAAAAAATTCACATATTTACAAAATTTCATATATTAAATAATTTTTTTTGAATCAACATGTCGAAATTATCCAACGATTAGTTTTTCATAATTTTTTGAGACAGTCGAATTCTTGGGTAAAAAATAAATATCATTTCAATATATAATGTTTTTCATGACTTCGAAATGACCAAATGGTGGTAAAATAAAATACAATAAAATGTTTTTTAGACCTATATATTGTCAAAATTAAAAACAATGTGATTAAATATTTTACTGTTAATTATTTTTAAAATGCCTTAGTGGACCCTCAATGACTTATAAACTATTTTAACAATTTAAAATGATTTCCTTGGGTGTGTGACTAACCTATAAATAATAAATCATAATATTTTAATAAATTAATCCATTGGCCATATAAAATAATTTGTTTCCACTTCCATTTGGAAAAAAAGGCTGTAAAAAACCAAGGGATGGTTTTTGGTTTTGATTATATAAATGTGTTGTGTCCAAAAAGTAAATATTTAATATTTCACTCTCCTTTCTTATATAAACCCACTAAAAATACCATTAATATTCACTCAATACATTTGGATATCGATCAAACCTTTCACTCCTCTCTCTAGAATCCCCCCAAGGGGCCCCAATCTCCCAATAAGTCTCTTGCAAGCCTCTACCAAGCCATTAGGATCACACTTCCAAATAAGTGATTTTTCCATTCTAATTTATGTCATATTTTTTAATGTTGTCATGTCCTTTTAATTTAATTTACAATAGTTGGGGTATGATTTCACACATCCCATGTACTTCCATAATTATTTTTTATTGGTGGTAGACCCCTTTCTTTCTCATTAATTCCTCACACGTACACATGTGACCATGCAGAAATTCAACAATGGATTCCTCTTTCCTCAATTAATTTCAAACAATTATTTAATAATGTGCATCTGAATTCCATTAAATATTTTAGGAAATTATTCAATATGATAACCTTACTATCCATTTAATGTATATTTTATTAGATACCCATTTCACACTCATAATCCATTTTTATGATTTTTTATGCCATGCCGCTAAGTTGCAGAAATTACCCTGCAATTTTCCAATCCAATGTCACTATGTAATGAATACCATGAACATTTCATTATCAAGGGTATTCAACATTATGAACAATTACTTATTTATTTTATATTTTATGTTAGTTAGTCCATTGTTGAATGATTCCATGTTGTATTATCCATGGGGAACACTTATGCCTGAATGGAAATAATTAACAAAGGTGTGCCCTGATAGAACTCCAATGGATTGGGTAAAGATAACTATCATGATACATCATGTGAAATGAGTTTCTACTAATTATAATGCAATTAAAATGAGTTATTACTCATTATCTATGTTCAATGAGCCTTTTCATATGCTCTAAATCATGTTAAATGTTTTTTCCACATTTCCAGTTTATGATAATCATTCTATATCATACTTTTATGTTCATTTTTCTATATTCCTCCATTGATATTCCTAATTCATAACATGTACTATATTTTTCATTTTAATCCATGTTAAATACCTTGTTGGATTTTATAACTCCCCCTTTTCTTATGCATGCCCCATGTTTATCCCATGCAATGCTATGTATGATTGAATGTGGGTGGCCATGTAAAAAGTGATTTCAATAAAGATGTATATTTCATGTTTTAAGATGTTATGTAATGTTCTTATGAACCATAGAATGTATACCAATTGATCTTCATTGTGGTATCATGTGTTTATTATATTTAAGAAATTATGTTTCAGGGTGTAATAAAGAGAAGGGTTGTTATATTTACGTTCATTAAAAAAGATGAAAATCCATAAAAATAAAAAATGAATAAAAATGGATAAATAGGTAAAATATACACTAGTTACTATACTGTAAATATACACTAAAACACATAATGATTCTGCACCCACATGACAATGGTATGGGCAAAGCGCCCCCCCCCCCCCCCAGTGAGAACCATCCAATATTCATTATCCCCCCATCACTGGCATTAGAGCGCTCTTGCTATCTGTCTTGGTTTCCCTATCATTTTATTCCCACAACATCAACGATGAATAGTTTTCACCCCTCATACATACACTATACTACTATCCCTTGTGATTTCTTTCATATGAAAACATGTTGCTGGAGACCTGTAGTGATCCATTCACCGACACCACCTTCAACCTCTCATCATCTATCATTCGCACACACATTCAAGAATGCAATGCATGACCTTCAACATTCCCATGTATCCTTACTGATCATCTTCAAAGAACATCCCCACCATTTATCATGGTGTACATAAACACCTAAATGGTTTTAGGGATGGTAATCATCAGGGATTAATTTTAGGTGAAAATAGTGTGGTTTTCAAACGGTCTTATAGGAATAAATTATAAAGACATCACATATATTAAAAATATTAATATATAATAAATAAATAATAATAAATATTAATAATATAAAAAAATTACAATATTTAATCTTATTAAGTATATATGTAAATATTTTAAAATTTTATTATATTTCAAAAAATATTTCAAATAATAAAATATAAAAAATAGAAAAAAATACATTAGAAATAATATAAAAATGAATAAAATAAATGAATGATATGTCAAAAAAATTATAAAACTATATTCATAACAAAAATTACATGAATTGAACACATATAGAACTGAATAATTTTAATTAAATAAATAGTACTATTATTGTAAATTATTGAATTATGCACAATATTAATAGTATATCACTACTAGAAATGAGACCAAAAGAGACCGAAAATGGGTGTCAATATTGGTAATTAGATACCACTTTGAGAACTCCAATGTTAGTCTCATTAGTCACGTCACTGTAGGGATGCCACAACTGTCAATGGGGGTCTCTATAGGTGACATATTGCTCGGCCGAATTGCAGTCCTTATTGGGTCTAGCTATAGTGACCGGCAATGGCATCCGCTACTAATAAACTATAAAATGGCCTATTGTGATAGGAAATGGAATTTGGTAACATGGGCAAATTTTATAAATAAATTTACAAGTGTTTGTCTCAAATAGAAAAAAAAACCACATAAACTTAGATGGAATCTGACAAAAATCAATTAGAAACAACAGAAACACTGGGATCCCCAAAAAAATTAAATGACAGACAAACTTCTTCTTATCAAGTAATCAAAACAACTCTTATCCATTCTAATAACATGCTTCAATAAAACTACAATAAGATACAAAAGTAAAAACTAAACAAAGAAAATGAAAAAATGGAAATATATATCCAGTTATCATATTTACGTAATAATCAAATTTGGTCGTTGGGCTGTTAATGAATTTGGGAATTTGGCCAATTGGCCAGTCTACATTTATCCAATTGTCCTTTAGGCCAATATTCTAATATTTCATAAGGTAATTTTGTAATTAATCCAATAGGATAATATTCCATTAGGCCAAAATCCTAATAGTTCATCAGGCCAATAGGACATTATGTAATTAATATAGTATTCTATTTGGCCAAATGTGCATTACGTCATTGGGTATTTCGACAGTTGGTCTGTTAGGCCTTTGTTACGTTGTTTGGCCATTTTTAGGCCATGGGGATATTTTAGGCCATTGGTCCATTGTTAGGATTTTGGGATGATGTTAGTACATTGTGTCGTTGTTAGGTCATTGGGCCGTTGTTAGGACGTTGGGTCTTTGTTCGGCCATTGGTCCGTTGTTAGGTTGTTGGGCCATTGTTAACTCGTTGGTCCTTTTTTCGGAATTTTCTGTAAGGTTGTTGGGGTTGATGATTCATTGGGATTTTTGGGTGTTAGGTCTTTAAGGTATTATAGTGTTAGGGAAATTGGGAATTTGGTTGTTAGTGCGTTAGGGATTTATGGAATTAGTGTGTTTGGCTGTTAGAGCGTTATTTCAGTTGGGTGTTTGGTCATTAATGCATTTGTTAATATGGCCAATTTCCCAGGTCTCCATTTAGCCAATTAAGGCCAATACTCTAATATGACGCTATACTAATTGGTCATTATTAAAATAGGTAAATATTCCATTAGGCCAATAGATGATTAGATAATTTGGACATTAGGTATTTGGGATAGTAGTTTCTTTGATCAATTGTTCATTCAGTCGTTAGGCCATTAGGGAATTGGGGAATTAGGGCCTTAGGCCATTAGGACGTTATGCCTATAAGGCATTTGGCCATTTGGGAATTTGGCCAATTGTCTAGGTCTCTATTAAGAAAATTTTCCATTAGGCCAATTTTGACATTTGGACAATTTTTACATTATGCCATTATACTAAGTACAATACACTATTAGGGACCTAATATTTTGCTCGTATGCAATGAGGTGGTTTGAAATGAGGGTTGGAAAACCGTTCATTTTCAATATCTTGAAATTGAAATATATTGTGTAAATTTCATTACTGAATAGCCTCAAAAACTCCCCTAGAACCCCCCCCCCCCCCCCGACCCCCTACAGCATCCACACACCCCCTAGACAGAAACCACCCTGAACAACCCCCCTACTGAATAGCCCCTACCCCCAAACTCTCCCAGGAAATCCCCCCCAGGCTCGAACCCCCTGACCCCCCCAAACTCCCATTATACAGCCCCCCCCCCCCCACAAGCACACACACACCAATAACCACCCCCCCAAACAATCTCCCCCAGACATCCCCCACGCCACATACACTCACTCTCAGAACATTCCCCACCCTTGGACTACAATTTGCAATCATCCAACTGATCTTGTATACCATATTAATAGGGAATTTATGTATCAAACATGTTTTTTCATATAATAATGTATTATTAGTAGTTTTTTTATTAAAGGAATAAATTACTGATGCCATCCCTTTTTTTATTACACATCATGTAGTAGAATCCTAAATTAATACAAACTCATTGAAGTAGGTTCTCTGAGGGGAGCCTGGAATGAATGATTCTCCAAGAAGGAGTAAAACAATATTTGAGAAACTCAATCTGGTTTAGAGGTTTTCCCAAGAATATATAATTCTTCCAACATGTATGTTTTAGAGGAAACATTTTAAGATATCCATCCACTAGTTAAATGTTCCTATATTAACATTCTTTAACATTGATAAAAGTGTGATTTAGGATGATGTTTACGTCACCTCATTCTTAATTTTTTTTCAAAAAAACCCTTCATTTTACCATTGATCGATATAGTTTTATCAGGAAAGGGATCCATTAAATTTATAACATCATATAGTGGGATGCATGTCCAATTATGTAGCCATAAATTGAAGAAAGAGTTGTTGATGAACAACTAGTTGGAGATCATTGTAATCATAGAGAATAAATATTAGGGAGCATTCAAATTATAGGAGACCATGTTTTTTGATATTTCCATCTATGATTGTATTTATAATTATTTCTTTAAAAAAAATAGCCTCATACTTCTAAATAATGAGACTGCTCATAGAATCTAAAAATTTATTGAATTTGGTGATTTTGTTTATTACAATCCACCCATGTTCAACTAGTTGACTACCCCCTCCCGACCCTCCCAGACACCCCCACATATATCACCCACTCACCCCCCCCCCCTTCACTCAGTAGCCCCCAACATAATAATTATTTTCTATTACATATGAATAATATTTCAATTTTTTATTATCAAATTACATCCCACAACAAATTCAATAAGCATGACTCTTAATATAGCAATAGACTAACATCGGTCATTAGGTGATTAGGTCATTTTTTCATTTTGAAAAAAGGCCATTTGGAAATTTTTTCATTAGTACAATAGGCTTATATGCAATTTTTCCAATAGGATATTCCACTAGTAGCCAGTAGTACATTCATACCGTAGGACAATAAGAAATTAGGCCATTATGCCAATAGGCCAATATTCCAGTAGGCCATTCAGCCCTTCTGTCAATAGCCCATTGGGCCATTGGGCCATTTGGGAAATTGAAAACCTTGTCTAATTACTATCCTCCAATGTGGATTATATGAAATTAGTTATCATAATTAATTAACCATTTACTGATCATACTCTTAAAATTAATAAAATGGGGTGTTTTTAAATATATTAATTGTTATAATCATAAAAAATTCAACATTTACATTGTAAATCAATATAAAACATTAATTCAAAAATAAATTTAAAAGAAAACGCATCTTGAATATGATTATTCATCCATGTTAATTCATACTACCTCCATATGGATTGTTAGGGGAATACCACAACTAAAAATTAAAATGATGATAAAAATGAAAATAATTGAATGGAAGTAAATAAATTCACCATAAAACTGCATCGTATGATCCCCTACACCATCACCCAGATTCACATATTCCCGCAGTGTTCTATCCTTAACCAACAATTGGACAATTAACGCCTCCAAAGCGTGAAACTATTCCTCTAAATCTACAACTATTGTGTAATCCGAGCACCAACAAGACCAAAATCATCAGTTCATGATACAAAAAAAAATTAGGATTCTCTATTCCATAGTTCAAACTATATCAATGTCTATCACAACCAATAATGTTATGGAATATTTCATCCCTTTGCATGAGAAGTTGTTGCTGGTCCTCTGGCAGTTGTTGTAAATCATATTCAAAATGAGTCTAAAATATATTTAAATATATATAAATGTATATATATTAATATTATGAATCATGTAAGTATTTTTAATTAGTAAAATATCTTATTATACGATCTTCATCCTCTGGATCATTTTGGTCATGAGTTCCCATCCACACCCACATTTTATCAGTCGGTGTACCATGATTTCGTAACTGTATACCAATAAAATATAAAAATATGACACAAAAAAATATTAGATAATAAAATATAAAATTAATAATAAACACATCATGTCGTATCTGAGACCTCTGATGAGTCTCGAGACTATGAGTTTGTCCCTATATCCCTCGTTTCTCGGAATGTCATGTTGATACTACCGAAATTCAATTAATTCAAATTTCCAATAAATATAATGTCAATAATTCATGAAAATATATATATAACAAAATAAAAATACTAACATATGAATCCAAATTAGTCCAATATACAACTATTTCATGAAACTAATATGAGAGAACACTTGATGTTACTTTTCCAAAATATCTAGGGAAACCACGTTTGATATCTACTTCTCCCCCTTCATTATTCCTTTAAAATATTTCCACATATTTTGACATTTTCCTTTACAAACTGGTCGAATCTCATCAAGGAACACTTTCAAAATATTAACTTTATAAAAAAACACACATGATAATATTTTTTAAACATACTAAGGAAAATAAAATAGACGTCTTACATGAACTTCCCTCTAAAGATGATCTAATGTATCACAAGGGATAGAAGCCAAGTCACGTGTGGTCAATGGAAATCGATGTGGGTTGCATATGATGTGACCCATATGACATAAAAATGTAGCAGAAGTCAGTCCCTTAGGATGAAAACTCTTTTCAAATGAAACATCATATGTTGTGTCATAATTACATGACAAAATACCACGATTAGTCCCTCTATTGGTAGAGGAAGAAACAATCGATTATGATCTTATTGGAAACAATTTTATACATAATTTGATATAGGCGAATATATATATATATATATATATTACATAATAAATAAACATGATTACATTTAATCATACCTCGACCATGAGATGTAGATGGCTTAGATGAATGATGTGGAATTGTAGCATGTTCCCCTGACATGCCTCCAGTGGTAGAAAAAAATTCTAAGGGGACCATACAAAGTGTAAAAAAGATCATTTGTATTTTTTTTAAAAACCAATTTGTACATTTTCAATAAAACATAATGTTATTGAATATTTAGCTGTAAATGGATTTCAAAAAATCAAAAATATAAAAGGAAAAAAATAAAATAATGAACAAAAAGGCTTGTATTTAGAGGGTTATTTTATTGTGAAGTTATTTGGGTGGGGGTGGGATGTCCATAAGGGTGGATATCCAAGGGGGATATGGGAGTGGTGGGCTCCAAAGTGGGGTTGGGAGTGGGAGGGGTTGGTGGTGGGGTGGGGCTGTCCAGCCGCTGTCTGGGGGCGGGGGTTTGGTGGGCTGTCCGGGAGGGGGTGTCCAAGGTGGGGTTGGGAGTGGGGTTGGGGGTGAGGGAAGGGGATGTCCAAAGGGGGTTGATAGTGGGGGGGGGGGGGTAGGATGGGGATGTTCATGGGGCAGTCCACGGAGAGTTTTTGGGGGTGTGATGTGTAGTAGTTGGGGTTGTCCAGGGGGTGGGTGTGAAGGTGAGGGATTATTGACCAGGTGGATGGGCTGAGCAGGTGTGTGTGTATGTGTTGGGGGGGATTTACAATGGAAGGATGGGAGTGTGTGGTGTTGGGGGAGGGGTGGAGTTATCTAGGGGTACTCTTGGGAATGTTTTGGTTGTGGGATGTACGGGAGGGGGGATATCCAAAGTAGGGGTTGTACTGGTGGAGTGGTTGTGTAGGTGGTGTGGGGGTGGATGGGATACCCAAAGGGGGTTTGGAAGTGGGGTTGGTGGTATGCCTAGGTGGAAGGGATGTGCTGGGGGGTTATGTGGATTCCCTGAGGTAGTGGGGTGGGGACGTCCAGGGGATAGTTGGGGGTTATGTGAAGGGTTGTGAGGTGGTGTTGTCGAGGGTTTGGGAGTTGGGGGGAGTCTAGGAGGAGTTATGGGGGTTGGGTTGTCCTTTTGGGGGGCTATCCAAAGGGGTGTATCCAGGTGGAGGGGTTGTGCAGGTATGGGAGGGGCATCTGGGGGGTCGGGTGGGGTAGTTTTGGGCTGAGGGTCGGGTGGGGCTATCCAAGTGGAGGGGGAGGGGGGTTTTCCATAGAGTGTTTTGGGGGGGTGGGCTTTCTGGGACAGGGGATATCATAGGGGGTTTGGATTGGAGGGTGGGGGTATTCCCTAGTGGAGTTGTTTTTCATGTGATGGGGGCTGTGCAGTGGGGTGAGGGGTTGTTCAGGGGGATTGGGGTGGGGTTATCTAGGGGATGGGGGATATCAAGGTGGAGGGGCTATGCAGGTGGGGATGGGGTGGGGTGGCTATCCAAATGAGTGTTTCCAGTGGGTGTGGGGGATTATTCAGTTGGTGGGGTTTTCTAGGGGCTGGGGGGTGGGGGAGTGGGGTGGGGCGGTCGAGGGGTTGGGGATGGGGGTGTTCTGGGGTAGTTTTTGGTGTGTGGTATTTCATGGATGAGGGGATGTAAGGGGGGGGGGGTTGTCTAGTGGAGTGGTTGTGAACCCAGTGGTGGGGCTATATAGGGGAGAGTGTGGTGCGACTGTCCTGAGGGTGGCAGTGGGCGGCTGTCTGGGGGGAGTTTTGGGGGGCAGGCTGTCCGGGTGGGGGGATGTCCAAGGGGGTGTTGTAGGTGGGTGGGGATGTATGGGTGATGTGGGATGGGAAAGATGTCCGAGGGGAGATTTGGGACGTGGGATGTCCAAGTGGTGGGTTTTCTAGGTGGAGGGGTTGTGAAGGTGGGGGTGGGGGTGTCCTGGGGGTGTGGGGCAGGGTTGTCCAGGGGACCCCATTGATTGTGGAACCAAAAATTAACAAACCCATCTATCATTGTCCATCAACATAACCTAAAATGGTATTGTGAGGATCAGTAAACATTAGATCTAACTTGAAACAAAAAAACAACACCTACTAGCTTAATGAATTCCATTCATCCAGTGACCCTAAAAATTAAAAGTCCCACATAAAAGTGTGACATCATTCTGCCTCTACTTCTATAAACCCTTATTGTTGGCCATCATCCACATTTTCGTTGTATAGGGTTAGTATATCTCTATATATAAACAAATTTGTGTGAAATATGGATCTTTCAATATCAATGTAGAGTCATCATCCCATATAAAAATATCAATATGATTAAAAATTAAAACACATATTGAAAGGATATGGAAAGGGATAGGGGGACCATAAAATCTAATCCCCAAGGTCACAATATATTTAAATACATTTGAAATAAGATCTTCTTCTATTACCCAGAACTAGGGTGAAATCGCCTTATTTAAAAATTGATTTCACTAAAAGTAAGAAACTTTATGAATTTCATCTAGAAAACAATTTATTAATCCAAATAAATATATTTCATCGCACAAATTCTATAGACATAACCAGATACCAAAATCTTGGTTAACACAATCCCGCAAGGTAATTCATCAAAAAAGTTAAAACATAAGGTTAAAAATAATGTCCATGGTCATTATTCTCATTTCATATAATCACTTCCCATAATGATGAGGAATTTACGAATAGGTATCATTTGAAAAAAAATAAATTAAAATACACTAGCAACCCCATATAAATTCAATGGATCATCACCAGGAAGAATATGAGAATGTGGATCTATAAGGAAAAAAACACTACATAATTAGATAATAAAACATATAAAAAGTGTGTTTTAATAATAAATTGAAGTTAATATACAAAGGATCCCTTAACCAATTTGTTGGTGGGGAGGAGCTTGTCCTGGGGGAGTCTTGTTGGGTTTTCTATATAGAAGGGGGATGGGAGCTTTTCGGGTGGGTTGGGGTTGTGTCTATCTAGGGCTGGGGGAGGGGATGAATGGGTTTTCCAGGTGGAGGGGTTGATTCTAACTAATAATAAATAAAAATTATAATGTAACAATTTATTTTTTGTTTTTTTAACCAATTGTAAAAAAAATCTTTAAAATGAATAGTGAGAAAGCAATTATACCTTTCATTAAACATGAAAATATATTGTTTCTCCATAAACTGATGCTCTGCCCCAATAAATATCTTCTACTAGTTGAACTCTGGTATGTTGATCAAGCTGCTGGGAAACAAAAGGAATAGTCATGGGATCATCTTGTTCAAATAAAAACACTCATTGTCGGGACATTTTTACAACCACTTTCTAACACGGATTCTATGTAAACACAATGAAGAATAATTGTTCCACTTGTGATGTCAAAATTAAAGGTTCATTATCAACTCATTCCTTTTTGTATAACAGATATTTAATATTTAAAAATATAAATAGATATTGATCGACTTTTATGCCATACATTGGATTAACCTAATTACACATTAAAAATATGTACTTCAACCAATGTGTGCATACCACTTCAATGATTTTTGTAAATTTACCATAATAATAACCATAATCAATTAATAGAATACCGATGAAACTTTTTGTGTAGCTCATTTTTCACAAATATCATTATTGTGAAATTGAATTCCATTAGCATTTATAGCTTTATAATGATGAGCTGTTATAGATGGACACTCATCTAGTTGGATAAATTCATCAGTTAGAATGGGATCACCTAAATCCCCTAGTTTATGAACCAACATAATTCAATGAATTCAATCATGATTTTTCAGAAAGAAATTACTATTATACATCACTCATAATGAAAATCAATATAAACGTAAAAAATCCTTGACCAAATCAGGAAATGACACATAATGATATTATTTAATTTGATAATCAGTTTCACAACACATATCATCATTTATCACATTAATGTGTTTCCTAAAAATGATAATGTGATGCTTAAATGATCAATGTACGAAAATAAAAATTGTTAAATTTGAACAGCAAATTTAACAAGACACTTATTAAATTAATGGTGAAACTGATGGATTATTGAATAAGATATATCGATTCCCTTGTATCCACTCAATATTGTACATAATAAATATATTCTCTTATATAACTATAACATTATGAATATGATATAGATTATCAAATTCTGTTTCAAAATAAAGAAGATATTCTACACAAAAAGTGGTATACTCATCCAACCAATTACTATTTTCTATTGTTGTCTCTGGACGATCTCTTTTGCATACAAATAATTTTAATGTATTATGAAACTGCTCAATAGGATACATCCACCTAATGTTAACTGGACAAGAAGACCTTAAATCATCAGTTAGATGCAAATTCATATGAACCATTAGCTCACACAATATGAGGGGAAACGGTTTATCACGTTGACAAAGAGTAAGTACAATTTGGTCCGGTAATCCTTTTAAATACTGAATAAATTTATTTCTTAAATAAATGTGTCTAAAAAAATACTCATCTCAATAAATATTTGAACAGAATTGAATTATAAAATTCAAACATTATTATTAGAATCAACTGATGATGTAGGATGTGATTGTCAAGACTCTTCATCCCATGAAATGATGTACTCATCATATTCAACCGCTTTGAAATATTAAAAGAGTAATCATCAACAACCTTTAGCTTCATAAAAAGGAAATGAAATATCTATTTATCTTTTTTATTCATTGTATTCTATGTAGTAAGAATATATGTGTTGGTTCCCTCAACTAACTATAAATGCAACTATTTCTTTAAACCCATTTCTTCCAAATCAAGACGTTCATATACATGGTCCTTTGATTTTCCTGTAACAATATAAATGGTCCATAATAAATTATCAAAAACATTTTTTTCAATGTGGATGACATCAAAATTATGATTTCACATGATAGTTTTCCAATAGTGATGATTGTAATAAATACGTCCCTTTTCCTATAGTGACTGCGTTGTCTACATGCACCACGAATATGGGGTAATGGATGAGCCACTAAATCCAGAAATTTATATACCATACAGATATTTTCTTCCTTAATATGTGATAGAAATTCAACTCCGGTCATGATATTTGGTTTTGGAATGAACTATCAAGAGCCATCAAATGTCAATCTATCCTCTCAGAACCTATTCTGAGGGGGGGAGAAAATGTATGTGACCCATGCAAGACCATTTTCTAGAATGTCTATTCCATTAAAATTTTGTACTTCTTTTGGAACAAGGGAAATAAAATTACACTTTTTTACTCCATCCTAATAATGATGTAAAAACCAAATTTTTTTTGATAGTTCATAATAAAGCAGCATGCAGTTTGAACATTTCATTCTTCTCACAATCATAAGTAATCACACCATCACCACAAATATCATTCATCTCATTAATCATTTAGTGAAGTTAAACATCAATAATATCCCCCAGACATCTAGGTCCATCAATACGAGTGGAATGAAATATAAATTGTTTCTTCATATAATTCCACAAAAAATGATTATACAAAACCAACAACATGGTCCACGTGCAATGAGTTTCACCAACCATGATCTTGAATGGATGGAAACCATCTAATGCCGACCCCAATCGAACATTACATAAATCATTAGATATGTTGGGGTGTCTCTTATTGAAATCCATTCATGGACATGTGTCTTCTGGGTGGTTTAACATAAAACATTATTGATTTATTTTTGCCTTCCATATCATTAAATTAGAAACATTTTATGACATAAAAATATTTTCAACCTCTTCATTAGGAGAATGTGACACATTTCCTTTAGAGAAATCAGTTGTCCCTATTTTTTTGTCTGAATATGAAATACAAAGACTCATACACATACATAGGTACATACACATTCAAATTTATATGCATACACATGCACATGTATTTTCATATACATAAACATCAATATAATTACATCCATGTGAATACGTATACACAAACATCTATACATATGACTATACACAAACATACAATAATAACATACAGATATACACATATGCATGCTCATACACTTGTACAACAACATAACTATGTACATTAACATATATATAAATGCACACAAACATAAAAAAACAGATATATACTTACACGTACTCATACATATACACAGACACATACAAACCCATTCACATGTACAAATAAAAAACTCATACATAAGCACATACGCACAAACACACATATGTGACAATATATATATACAATCAATACAAATTTATAATTATATACACATACACATACACATAAAAAATCACTCACACATAGACAGACACACACACACACACACATATAAATGAATTTATACGTACAAATACATGAACATGTACACATTTGTATAATATAGACATATAATTAAATACATGATAATGCACGTATACAGACTGAAACATACAAACACTATACATACATAAAAACGTGCACTCAACCAACACAACACAACACACGATAAGTATATGAAAATATTACTTACACAAACATAGATGTATAGACACACATATACATATTCATATACCAATACTACTGAGTTATTTAATTTGAATATAAATATTAAAATTAAAATATGAATCACATATTTAAATAAATATATGCATTTTCATATCTTATTATTGTTTAAATAAAATATTGATGAATCATATTAATATTAATTATATAATCATTTTGAAATTAATGTATATAAATTAACTATTATAAATTTTCTTGGACTAATATAACATTGATTAGTTTTGAAAAATAAAATTAAAAAAATAAGATGAATTTTTTATTAAATGTCATATAAACAATTTATTTATATTATATTTCCATATGTATACATGTTGATATATAAATATATGTTAAAAATATATAAGAATATATATATATATAACTTATTCAATGAATCATTTTAAAACCCTAATAAAAAATTTATCATAATGGTAGAAATTTTATCAATTTTGGTAAAAACCAATGAAAAAGGGAACGGTTTTAGTAGTGATTTTTAGAAGATTCATTAAATATTTCATGATTTAAAATTGTGTAACATGAATATAAAAATTATTTAAGAGTTAATTGTAGAAATTTTAAATTTCATGTCTAGATAAAATTGAATGACAATTATCAATTAGTTTCAAATTAATAATTCAATGAGTTATATTTTTGTAGATAAATATACCACATGAATATACATTAATTATATTTTCCTTATGGAGAAACACATTAATTTAAATGTTCGTTTTTTCATGCTTGATAACTCAAAATCACAAAATGGTTTTCTAGCATTGCTTGTTGGGAGAGAGGGATCCCTTTCCATGTGCCCTATTTTGTCTGATACATTAGAAGTCATTTCACATACAGAATCATCATGTTATACTATCGGTGTAGGTTTTATTCATCATCAGTATTGTTCAATGTTAGGTAGGGGCTGAATGATTCATTTCCAAACACCTCTATCCTAATGGGTTACTTCTTTTGTGGGGGAAATACACACTTGGGGAAGGGACCAGAAAATTCATCTTCCACATTCATTCATTGTAGACATTGTCGATGATACACTAGGAAATATCATTTGAGAAGGGCCAAAAAATGTTATAGGTGTTATCGATGGTGAGTCATGGAAGATAATATGAGAATGTCTGGTGATGGAGGTTAGTGAATGTGGTAGGATTATTCAATAAGGTGTCATGAAATATCGCCTGAGAAATGGAAGTGATGGTGGTAGGTTTTTTTGATGGGGAACTGTGGTAGATTTTCTTCTGAAGGACATTGATTTCCATATTCATATTCCACCTTTTTGGACTACTAGGCATTGTAAATTGGGCACTATGAAAGATCATGGAGGTGACTATCCTATTAGGATTTTTTATGGGTCAATGTGGATGATAGAAAAGGTGATGGTGGTTGATGGAAATATTTATGGGGTGTCATGTCATGACATTTAGAATAGTATATGATAGTCATATCCATATTCCCCCTATCTGACATGAAAATTATTGTGGATTGGGACCCAGGGAAGGTAGTCTGAGAGTGGGTGGTTTCAACCATATCTATCTTACCCCCATTTCACCAAGTAGAAATTTTCAATGGGGAGTCATGGAAGGTGGTCTGAGAGAGTTTGGGGACACTCATGTGGAAAGGGGGAACATGTTGTGTCTCAGCTAGAATCTATGGAATGTGGACTAAATATGTTCTAGAATAGAATGGGTGTTTGAAAACCAGATATACTACATTATTTAGGAACACTAACTTCTTATTCATGCTTTCCCAATGATTCGTCCTTTCGTCCGTTAAATATATGGTTCATCGTAGCCACAAAAATACACATAAAAGATGGAATATAGTAATACCTGACCACAGTTTGTGTATATATATACATAATGAGTCCACATATGACTAATCACAATGATTTATTGAGTTATACTATTATTTCTCCTCCTCGTTTTTCTTCCTATTTTTCATTTTTCAATTTATGATTCATTATGTTATAATCTCATTATGGAACATGGATCTTTTTTAATTATTTTTTTTATGTTCATCTATCTTTTCACATATAAAAATAAAAAACAGAAGAGAAAATCATGTCCCTGTGTGGTGTGGAGAAAATTCTATGACTTCTATATATTTTTTATAAATATCATATATCAGAATTTAGTTAAAATATACTATGTGAATTATGTTTCATTTAATATAAAAATTATACAATATATATCACTTTTTTTTCTTAAATAAATGATAAAATGTATTTATAATGAAATGATAAATTATTTTACATAATTTATATTTATTAAATAATATATAATATTTATTAAAAATATAAATATATAATGTGCTATGTTCATCATTAAAATAGATTTTTTTATTATGTAAGTAAAAATTTTAAAGATATAAATAATAGTGTAAAATGTGAAATAAATTATATATAAATATATTATTAAATTCGCATTCACAAAATTCAACATATATATTTATTTTAGAATATAATATATTTCAATATTATAAAAATAATTTATTCTAAATTATAATATATATAATTAAGGAATAATATATTTATATCATAAAATTATATATATTTGTTAATATTGTAGAAAAAAGTAATTAAATATGTGATGAATTTTTACTTATACGTACAGTCGATATTGTTTTTTTATAAAATATTACTGATAAAATTTGAGGTTTTATTTATTTATAAATAAATAATATATAATGAAAATAATATTTTATATATCAATTGAATATATTTTTTCCATAAATTAATGTTTTATTTTTTTATAAATACAATATTTACAGGTCAATTAAGAACCCTCTAAAGGATCCCAAAAAAATTCAAATTCGAACACAAATCCAAAACTCATATTCAAAAGTGTTTCTATGATTTTAAACTGAACCCTTATATTGTATTGGTGGGAGAGTGTTATTTTTCTTATGATGTTCAGGGGAATTATGAGATATGTGATAACATTTTTTTATTACCCTAGAAATGTATTGGGAGTCATGCATGATATGAAATCGGTACTCATGTATGGATGATGTATCAACACTTGAACAAGGTACAATATGATACTATTGGGATGGTTTTGTGATTTGTCAGAAAGAAGGTCTTGGGATCCCAGCACCTCATATTCATTGGATGATATTGTATGGTACTGAGGGGTTTTATAAAAGTTTCAAATGCAGCAGAAGTATTTGGTGGGTGAATAACTGTAATTGTTTTTTTTCATATTTGATGTGGCAATCAGAAATTGTAAAATATATAAATTTCATGACTAAAAAATTCAATCTATTATTCACATAGAAAATTCCATAACCTGTATACGATGTTATTCAGGTTATATTTATTATTAACATAAATTATAACTTATGAAATGATACCTCATCTTAGGATCCTTCCTCAACATATAAATTAGTAACAGATCAAACATGAAAATAACAATGTGTCAATCATCCCCAAAAAATGTATCATCTTGATTTTTGAAATGAATTACAGAAAATGGATCATGAATGCCATTAATAATGATCATAACGATAAGGATCATTACATACAATAAAAAGTAACAATATCCAATGACACATAATCATGAACAATTCCTATAGAAGTGTAGATTATCACAATATCTCATCCTGAATCCATAAATGTACATGTCTCAAAAGGATATAGGGCTGATAAATTTGGAAGCTAAT
The DNA here is from genome assembly GCA_963277665.1 of Viscum album. Lineage (NCBI taxonomy): Eukaryota > Viridiplantae > Streptophyta > Magnoliopsida > Santalales > Viscaceae > Viscum > Viscum album. The sequence continues at coordinate 46,186,187 of OY728121.1, forward strand.
GAAAATATAACATGTAGAATTTTATGTTTCCCATAAATCATCAAAATAAATGTTAAAATATAATTATGTTGGATGAGTGGTCATTATCACATTATATTGAATTTTATAAGTACATCCAAATACAATCATCACCAAATTGTCTCTATTTTTTTATTCTCACATAAATGATTAAAATTTTCCCATCATCCAAAAAGTTAATTTTCTTCAAATCCATCAAGAGAAACAAGTCTATTTGATAACATTTGGAACAAAGGGATACATGGTTGTCGTTATATAACATTAATCGATGCTTTCAAATCATTGATTTTTAGATTAAATATTCTAACACATTTTACTTACCAATTAATTTAGATTCTTAAAAATCAAAATATATTCTTATCTGGAGTCTAATATTTTTAGTGACAAGACTAAATCATTAATTTAAGAATAAATCTCATTCCATGCAAGTCATAGATGGATCATAATATTTTTCATAATCATGTTTATGTTCATACGTTGATTCTTGATAATTAATATATCCTACATACATTTCCCAAAAAAGGTATCTTTATATGAAAAATACTTTGAATCATGTAACTAAAATATTAGAATCCTTTTTTGACACAATGGAATTTGATTATGTATTTAATTATATAGAAAATTAATCTTCATGTAGAGAGTTGAAATAAATGTGAATTAAAAGTTCCAACCACTTGTGTAGTTTGTTTAAAAATGTATATCTAGAGCTTTTATTAATCATTAAATGAATTCGAGTTCATATATCCAATAATATCATAATTGTACAGATACCCTTGTTAATTTATGTGAATATAAATTGGATAATTCTATTTTTCATCATGAATGAATATATAATGTATGAAGGTTATTTTTTTATTTTTTGTAGAATACCAATCCTTTATATCATGGATGATTTAATGGAAAATGTAGTCTAATATGCATCAATATAGTTTTTTTATCCCCAACCACACAAGAATTCATTTCTTTATGATCGTAAAATATGGTTGTCATGAACAAGTTCACATTCATAATGACAGTTTCTTATTATAATGCATTCATGTTTACCAATGAAATTATTCATATCCTAGTTAATAATAAACATGAAAATTTATTTATTTGAAAACTATTTATTATCATTCATACAAGAATTTATTACAAAACTAACATGACAATTGTAGTTTTTGTGTAAATTTTTTTTATGGATGTTCAAAAAAAATATATATTAAAAGGATTGTTGTTTTTCGTCCAAGAATGGTCGGAAAATAGGAATAATTTTTATTAATTATATCCATGGGATATGTAGAGAAATATAGAAAATAGAGCATATTAACAACTCCCAGATAATTTTGGAGGAAGGAAAACATTTGTGAGAGATATGATATATTTCATTAAAATGTAAGTTGGGGATTAAGATCTTCCCATTATTATTCTCCAATATGTTCAAATTCTCACATTTTTTAAAAAATGATGAAAATAAATGCATCATATTTTTAGGATTGATTTATATGAATATAAATATCATGATTGAAGACATTTTTCTATCAAGAGTAATGGTGGGGAATTAGTTCAATGTTTATTTGAAAAAAAAATCCCTATATAAAGACATTATATCCAAAATTTATATGTTCCTCACAATAGGGGTATTTTTGGAAATATTGATATGTTCATGTTCAAATTCCATTTATTAATGAAGGAATCTAGAATTTTATAACCCTTTGAAAAATAAGGTGCTACAGGATATTAGAGTGAAAAAAGAATTTGGATAAGTATTTATATATTTTTTAGAAATTATTATGAAAATGGTATCCCCTTAACCCATTACAATTAGAAATGTCATTTAAAAACCTAAACAATAATATTGGATGACAACATCCCAGTGTTACATATTCCCTAATGCTTTAGAGTAGTTTGATCAGGGATGGGGCACTGGAATCAAAACTAGTGACATGGTTTTCAGTTAAAAATATCACTATATAATAGAAATGTATTCATAGGAAGATAAAAACATATTTCATTGAATGATAGTGGGATTTATTCAAAACTATCATCTAGTAATTGATTATATGAAATCATCACCTTATAGAAAACGTTTTCCATTTAATAGTTTAAATTTTATATTAAAATGAATTATTAATTATGGATTCTCTAACTATATTATTATTTTGATTATAGAAAATAAAATCTTGAATAAGAAATATGGATAATTATCCTTAAGTGAATGTTTTTTATTTATCATGAATAATGAAATCTTAAGTAGGTGTTTGATGGATTTTCTTTTGTAGATGATAGATTATATTTGAAATTATAAGTATCATTAAAATATTAAAGGATTAAATATGGTGTCATCATAGATTTTGAGTTATCAAATACTAGAGGGATGTACAATGTTTTCTGTATGCGGACCATTGATCCAACCATGTAACATTATGCATCAAATTTAAGAGAAATTGTTTAAAAAATCAATGATGATTGAAGGCTCACGATCATAATGAATCATGAAAATATGAGTGTGTGTGTCAGTTTTTTAATGATTGAAAAAAGATTTTAAATATAATGAAATTTATAATCTGAAATCAACACATTATATTTCAATCAAATATCCACTATGCTGCAATATTTTTCTGAAAATTATTTTGACAAAAAATTATTTTTATTTTTATTTTTATTTTTATTAGGTAATCGATGATATTTGATAAAATAATTCATTAATAATATGAAGACCATTACCATCTATTAATAAAACAATTTGTATAGACATATACCAATGGTTTTCCAAATCATTAATATATGTATTTTTAAATTTGGTACCTCTATGAGCAGTTTTAGAAAAACAATTAGAATAGGTTCTCTAAAACTAAGATATACTGACAGTTTTATCCAAACAGTTGGCATATCCATCAAATATACCAACCATTTTGGAAAAAAAATAGTATAATGTCATTGTTTTGAATACATTGAAATAGTTTTAATGAAAACATTGGTATTGATTTGACATATACCAATTTTTTTAAACAAATGGAATAGTGTCATATGACTATTTTGATACCAATGGTATTGTAAATAAATTTGTTATAGTTTCATCTTATGGTACCTATACAAATGGTTTCTCAAAACGGTTGGTATTGATCCAATATAAAACAAGTTGAAAATAGATTAATCAATTTTGTTTATTCAATAAGGTTTCCATATGACTTTTCCATTCATTCATATTTTAAAAATCACAAACACCCTTTCATAAAGAAAATTTTATTTTCCTTAAAATTTTACATGATAAGTAAAATTTTCCTTCCCCATGAAAAAATTATATTTACTTTGTTTTTATTGTTCATTTCATATTTTCCTTCAACCTAATTAATTTTATTTAAAAGTATACAATTTGGTATCATATAAAAAACCATGGAATCTTATATGTACTAAGATATAGAGCATATTGTTTTCCGGATAGAAATTCAGGCTTTGAGTTCTCTGAATTCAGAGTCAGAACATTCTGAGTTCAGGCACCGAGTTCTCTGAATTCAGACACAAAACATTATGAGTTCAGAATCCGAGTACTCTTAATACATACTCCAAACGTTCTTAGTTCAGACTCTATGTTCACTATATTTAGACTCTGAACATTTTGATTTCAGACTCTGAATTCTTTGAATTCAGACTGTGATTTCTTATGAATTCAGACTACAAATTCTTAAGAATTCAGACTCCAGAATTCTATAGAAATCAGGTCTGAATTCCTTCGAATACAGAATATGAATATCGATGTATTATAGACACCTAATTTATTTTCCTTATACTCCATTATTTTACTATTTCCTTGACTTTAAATAATTAATTTTGGTTGAAATCCCATATTTTTCTTACTCATGTTTCGGTTATAAAACAATGTCATGCATTCAATTAGTAACTAACTGTTTTTTGACTCACACGTTTATAGGTCCCTACAAAATTCAAGGAAAAATATTATCGTCGGAGGAGGGTGATGGCTGTTGAATTTGTGCCTATAAATAGGATCTCATTTGAATGAGCTAAAAATATATATACAACTCTAGATATTACATTATTCTGAAGTGATTTCTAGAGGGAGACTCCCATTCTTTGGGAATACTGATCATCTTGTTCAGAAATTGCTTCGTGCAACTCCGAATGATTCTGTGTACCTTCAGGGGATTCCAGATATAAGAAGACAGTGGGGCCAACAACCTTGAAGTTCTAGGCCTTGAGGGAAGAGCATGAAGGATTCCGATATTCGTATTGAGGGATTCCCCTAGTGTGGGTAAGACATACATTTTTTAATGTATAAATCATGGGACCATTATCCTAAGATGTTTTATATCCTACTATTTGGGTTAAAATATTTACAACTAGTTACATTTATTGTTTCATGTTTTCTTTTCAACTGCATTTTGATTGACAAGGAAATTATATGAACCTTATACATTCTTTTTCTAGTATACTTGGAATAGAAAGATTCTATATTCTTTTAGGTAGAATCATTTTTGTTGTAACCTTATCATAAGATTCTTTTCGAGAACCACATTTCTGGAATCACTTTCTCGGAACCACATTTCCGGAAACAAGCACATCTATAGAACAAAGTGTTCTTTTGAATTACATTTTTTTACTTTATTAAAAATTACCATATTTAAAAGTTACAATGGAATTTTTTAAAGTATAAAATTTACCCCCTATAGTATATTGAGATTCTATATCATTATTTCAATCCTACAACTGGTATCTAAGGAGGTTTTTAAAAAACCATAAAATCACATATAAGTTTTTGTGGAATGATTTTATCTTTCTGATTGTAGGAATGAATGTTGGTTCAATTTGCAATCTTAATCATACTAGACCACATATTTTTATGGGAATGATTATGAATATGGGAGAGATCATATGAATACATTTGTAATGAAAAATGGAGTGTAAAAAATTGTTATTCTTACTGGAGATTACAAGATTCCTGATATAGAAGTCAGAACATTTACTAATCAAGAGATGTCATAATATCAACTAATCTACATTGTATGCAATACACTTTTTTGTTACATGTCCATGTATATATATAGATAGACTTCATCTTGTGAAGCAGCAAATGGTATTTGGATGAAGCTTGAAGTTACTCATTTTGGTACTTCCAATGATAGTATAACTAGATGAGCTATGCTTAAAGATGAGTACCATGTTTTTTTCTTTTCTTATGGAGAACCTATATGTAAGGTTAAACAAATATTCATTACAAATGACAATAGATTACAATCCATGGTTGAGAATTATTTATATGATGACGCACTTGTGGACAAGATTATATACATCATGCCTAATGGGTGAAAATCTAAGTGAACAACTATAAATGCAAATTTGAATGTCTCACAGATTAATCATTATGAGATTTTGGGAACCCTTCTTAATCATGAGACTAGATTGAATGGAGATGTTGACAATGTTAAGAAGAATAATGGGAATTGAAGTGTTTCTTTTACAACTACTTCTAATCATATGATGTCCAAGACTCTGGAGAGAGTTATTTGATCTAAATCTAAAAGGGTTATTATTTTATCTGAATCAAGTTAAAGTGAACATTCTGAGAATGAACTAGTTAATCTTGGTCGATGATTGATCATGATAGTTTGTCAGAATTATTTTCAGTATAGATATAAGATGAAAAGATGGAAGGACAATAAAGACTCTCATGTCACTTGTGATGAATGCAAAATAGTTGTACATACAAGTTCATATTGTCTTATGCATAAGAGAAAATATTGAAAGGAAATGAAATCCAAATGAATAGAAATAAGTAATACAAAGATAATGCTATGAATTTTTTGAAAGCTAATGATGCGTTCTATGCCCATGGAGGAGACTCTTATAAAGAATCCTTATATTATGAATCCTCTGGACAGATGAATCATGGTCTAATATCCGGTCATCCTACTAAAAATCATTGTTTAATGGCTAAGGTAGACAATGCTGAATATATGAACAATGTATCCTTGATTTCTAATTATAGTGGTTTTAAATATTATGAATCTTAGGATGATGAATATTCTTCTTATGAGGATGATATATTACCTTTCCTATGAAGAAGTTTTTAGGTTTTCTATGCTCCTAGGAATGGAAATTATAAAGTCCTCAAAAATATTGATAAGGAAAAACATAGAATTTATATTAATAAAAAAGAAATATATGATAATTCTAAATATCTTGATAAAAAATGCCTTGATTTTGAATGTATTTAAAAAACCCATGAGGAAGTTAATTATAAGAAAAATAAACTTACTAAGGATCTAGAAAATGTAATTTCTAATAATTTTATATGACACTAACTCTATTTCTAAAACTCATGCTTTTGGAGGATAAGTATTTATCTATTACACTAATTTCATAAATAGTTTCCGTGAGGAAGTGTTTGTAAAAAAATACCTTAGGTAATGAAAATTTCTATAAGATGTATTCTCAAATTTGACTTCTATTGAATAATTCTGTATTTGTTTATACTAGTTCAAATTTTATTTATAGTAAAAAATATTTTTTTCCTCAATGTGCTCCATTCTACACTAAGTGTCAGTTTGGTGGGCATTGGGAAAAAATAGGCCCTTAAAGAAAACCCAGTCTTTAGGTTTTCATAATTTTTAATTTTCTATGAAAATGTGGATTCCAAAAATATTACTTTCTGATGTTTTCAGATCCAAGAAATTTTGTGTTACTAAATTCTAACTCCCTTATTTTCCGGAAAATAATTAATGTAGCAACATAAATACATTTTAAATATATTGTAAATGTTCCTGGCACAAGACTGGTAAAAAAAAATTTTTAAACAAATTTATCAAGACGAAAGGAAGAAATGTAACATTCAGTGATATTGCTAAGGGAGAAATTACTGGTATAATTAACATTATTATTCTTGAAATCTCATTGATTTAAATTTTTTTATTTTTTAATCTTATTAATAAAAACCTCATTGGAATATTTCAATTATTTGATGAAGGATAACTTGTGAATTTTAGGAATAAAAGTGTTTAGTACACAATTCCACGGAATAGTTTACTCAATCTGCCAATATGAAAGAGAACGTTTTCACACTAAACATATAAGACCTTAGAAGCCGAAATATATATTTCCTTAGTGCAATGTAAGATCATTCATGGTTGTTTCATAGAAGGTTATGAATCTATAACCTCATTGACCTATGAAAACTCTCTAAAAAGACTAGTTAAGGGCCATCGGGAGAATTGATATGATTCTTCAAAAGTTTGTGATCCTTTTCATTATGGAAGGTAAAATAAATCAATTTTTAAATCATTCGGTGAACTCTCAACCAAAGATGCATTATAGTTGGTGCAGATGGATCTTTTTGGTCTAACACAAACTGGAAGCATTGGAGGTAAATATTAGGTATTTGTCCTCGTTGAGGATTATACTAGATTATTGTGGGTATATTCTCTAGAAAAGAAATATGAAGAATTATCTAATTTAAAACTTTTTAAAGACCAATTTTAAAAATATAAAAACCATCGATTGATAACTATTCATAGTGATCATGGAGGTGAATTTCAAAATTCTGATTATGAGTATTTTTGTAGTAGAAATGGAATTACTCATAAATTCTCAGCACCATGAACAACTCAACAAAATGGTGTTGTTGAAAGAATAAATAGAATTCTTCAAGAGATAACGAGAACCATGTTGAGAGAATATTTCATAGAAAAAAATTTTGGGATGAAACTCTAAGTACTACATACTATACTATAAATCGTGTTTCGATTAGGCCTTTTCATAATAAAACTCCTTATGAGTTATAGAATGGAAAAAATCCTAGACTTTCCTACTTCATGATTTTTGGTTGCTATGTGTTCATTGGGAGTACTAAATATAATCTACACAAAATAATACCAAAATATAATTAGTGGATTTTTATAGTCTACCCCACAAATTCTAAGGCTTATAGAGTTTACAATAAAAACAATTGTACTTTTGAAGAAACAGTACATGTTAAATTTGATGAAAATGATCCTTTTGTTTTTAAAAATCTTCAACCTTTATTTTTGGATGACTTTTCAAAAAATGATTATGAATCATTGATAGGAGATAATTATAATAGGGAAAATGTTCAATAAGTTATTTCTGAAACATTTACCCCACATGATTTCCTACCATATGTGGATGAATAGATTTTACAAAACCCAAATTAGTTATTTCTTTAGAATCATCTCAGTGATAGTGTCATTGGTGATTTAAATCAACATGTAAGGACTAGAAGTTCATTAATAAATAAAGTAGAACATCTATAATTCCATTCATAGTTAAAACCGAAAATCACAGATGAATCCTTAGGTGGTGATGATTAGATAAAAGCTATGAAAGATGAGATAAATGTATTTGAATGGAATAAAATTTTGACCATGGTTGAATTACCTAATGAAACATCTCTTGTAGGTTTAAATTGGGTCTTTTGAAATAATAGTGATGAAAATTTAGTCATAGTATTAAATAAAGGTAGATTGGAAAAATGTGGGCCTACGGGCATTGTAATGGGTTAAAAGCCCACTGGGCCTTCGAGTGATCTAATGGGTCTCCCTCTGCATAGTTAAAAGAGGTCTTTGCATTGGATTATTAATAAAAATGAGGCTTTGGCCCCAAACATTAATAAAAATAAGGTATATTGTTTGCTAAAGCCTATAATAAACAAGAAAGAATAGACTATTATGAAACTTATTCACTAGTAGCTAGACTTGAATATATTCTTATTCTACATTCCTTTGCATCATTCTTCAATTTCAAACATTTTCAAATGGATGTGAAATGTTCTTTCCTTAATTGTTAGGTTAAAGAGGACATTTTTGTTGGTCAACCTCCTAGTTTTGAATAAACAAAACTTCTTAAACATGTTTTCAAACAAACAAAAACATTGTATGAAATTATTCAAGCCCCTTATGCCTTGTATGATAGAGTTACAAAATTTTTTCATAAAAAATATATTGTTAAGGGAATTGATGACCCAACCCATTTTATAAATAATGATAACAAAAATGTTTTAATTGTTCAAATATATGTTGACGACATTATATTCGGTTCAACTCACCAATATTTAACTGATTCTTTTGCAGATATAATGAAATCTGTGTTTTAAATGAGTATGATAGGAGGGTTAACAATTTTCCTTGGTTTTCATATTTCTCAAAAACTAGGAGGAATCTATATATCCAAAAATACGTATATTTAATATATTCTTAAAATATATTGATATGTAAACACTATGATTATATGTACTCCAATTGGTACCTAAAATTCAATTGATCTAGATGAAGATGGGAAACCAGTTGATCATGCATTTATTAGATGTACGATAATAAGTCTACTTTACATGATAGCTAGTCATACAGACATAATGTTTTAAGAATCATTATGTGCATGATATCAATCCAATCCTATGGAAAATTCATTTAAAGGTAGTGAAAAGAGTTTTTTTCTACTTAAATGAATCCATTGATGTAGGACTCTTCTATACATTTGGAAATGATTTTGTTTTAAAAAGTGTACTAGATGCCGACATTGGAGGATTTAGAATGTATAGAAAGTGTACATCTGGAACGTGTCATTTCATAGAAGTTTCATTAGTTTATTGGTCATGAAAAAAGAAACAATCAGTAGCACATTCCATTGCTGGAGATTAATATGCAATAGCTGTATGTTTTTGTGATCAAGTATTGTGGATGCAACACACACTCACATCCTATGGTATGAGTTTTACCAAAACACAATTTTTTTAAATAATACTAGTTCCATTTCCTTATGTAAAAACTATACACATCTCTCCGTGAAAAACTGATTAATATTCGACATCACTTTATTAGTGATTACACACAAAAAGAAGCTAGCATTATTCAATTTATTGGAACACAAGACCAACATGATGATATTTTCACAAAATCTATACCAACCTATAGATTTTAATACATTAAACAAAAGATAGGAATGATTACCTTAAAGTAATCTTCCATGATAACAACCTCTTTAAACCAATCTACTTAGAGTAAGAATCTCCTCTTCATAGGGGGGGGGCAGATTTGTTTGTTAGATATCTAAATTTTTTTCGTAGTCTATACATTTTTTGTAGTCTACAATATTTTTGTAGACTAAAATTTTTCTGTAGTATAATTTTTTTTGTAGTATAAAATTATTTCAGTCAAAAAAAAATTTTAGTATAAAATTTTTCACAGTCTAAAATTTTTTTGTACTATAAAATATTTAAATAGTCTAAAATTTTTTGTAGTCTAAAATTATTCGTACTCTAAAATTTTTTTGTAGTCTAAATTTTTTGTAGTCTAAAATCATTCCATATTTATAATTTTCATAATGAAGATTTCTGTACTTGAAATTTTACTAATGAAGATTTTTCTAAATGAAATTTTATTAATGAGGATTTTCATACTTGAAATTTTCGTAATGTAGCTTTTTGTACATAAAATTTTCATAATGAAGATTTTCACACAAAAAAATTTATAATAATGTTTTTGTACTAGAAATGTTTGTAATAGTGTTTTTTGTATTTTATATTTTTCAAAATATAATCTTCATCAAGAAGAATTCTCCTCACTATGAATAATATTCTTAGTAATATGAAAGGTATGATTTCTGTCACTATGTTTTCATAGTCATATTTAACTTGCAGTTTTTTCTTTTTGTTTTAAATTTATTTGATTATCTTTTTCATCAATCTTATTTTTTTTCTAAAAACCCTAAAATATCAGATTCTATAAAATTTCCTTCACTGACTATTACCTCATATGTCAGATCTAATAATAAGGTTTTTCAACCATTGGATTGATTATGGAAGCTGGATAGTCTCCTCAAATTCCTTTATAAAGTATCCCCGCTGGATGTCACACATTGATCTCAAATCTATTGCATGCTGAAGCTCTTCCCTTCATACAAAATTCTGTTCTGAAATTCTCAAATTTTCCTCAGCTCTGAATTTCTTTTGATGCTTCAAAAGAAATGAAGTATATAACCAAAATCTATTAGTGGAATGATTACAGAGAAATGATGGTTTATCCAAATTTATTCACTAATTATGTCTCCATTATCTCCATGAATATCAATCCTTATTGGTGGGAGAGTGTGGCCATTACAAAATCAAAATCATAGGATCTAGTGTATCCAGAGTTGTTAATAGAATTCTTATGAGTCAGTAACGTTCTTCATGGAATAAGGTATGGGCAAATATTAATTCAAAAGATATATAAAGACATATTATCTTTAATATACCAAGGTAGATAGTTGGATTGGAATCCCGTATGAAGGAGAAGTAGGGTTCTGCTCACATAAGCTGGATAATGTTCAAGGATGTTTTATTAAATAAAGAGACATTTCTTGTCTTGGTTTTTCATTGGTAAAGACTCCAGATATTCTTCACATGTGTAAAAAATTTGGATTATAGAATTGTGGTTTCACGAATTCATCACTACGATAAAAGTTGATATGGATACATTAAAGAAGAGTGACATTTACATTCTGGATTTCTTAGTAAACATAAGAATGATCAACATGGTTAAGCATATCTTAGTTATGATTGACATCATAAAGAATGGAAAGCTAAAGGATAATATTATTATGTATCCAACCATTTTTTCAATGATGATGGTTCGGTGTTTAGAATCCATTAAAATTTCATCAAAATAATTGTTAAGAAATTGCAATGTCATGTTGTTTAGTGATGACACTTTGATAATAATGAATGTTGGTTTTTCCAATTAATCCAATAAATAGTATGATTTTCCTCAAGAGGAAGTTTAATCTCCTTCAGCGAAATAGGAGTTTCATGAAACCTCTAAAAAAGGTAGAAGGTAAAGGATGGTAAAGGAATTGGAAGAGAAAGAAAAAACTCCAGTGTGAACGGAAACGAAATCTGCATCACTGAATCCAGAGAAACAAAAAAACTTATTCTGATGAAGTTGAGGCCTATTGGAGAGATGATAAAAAGAACTGGAATTAAGGGGAGCCAATGATTGGACGAGACCTTTCTAAGGAATAATATTTGAAGGAAAAGGTAGATTAAGAGATTAAGAGGCAAGAAAAAGAGAAGAAGAAAGTGAAAAAGATTTCTGAGGCAGGAATTGTCCAATAACATATTAAAGCTGCTGAGAATGAATCCAAGAATATTCTGGTAGCAGAATCCTTCCTGATTTAACCTTTACCAAAGACTCCATGAAAGAATTTTGTGACCCCCCAAAAAGACAAAGAAAAATAAGTATAAGAAAAACAAGTAGTAGAAGAAGAAGAATAAGGCAGTGGTGATACTGAAGACCTGATAAAGCAATTTGAACATTTTCATGAGATGGAAAGTCCATCTAAAAAACTATCATTCTGAACCTCCCAAGCTAAGTCATCAATACTTGCTACTCCTGAGAAGGATGAAGCGAAGGGTGAAGATGAAGTAAATAAGATTTCTAAAGAAGAAAGCACCAACCATGATTTCATTAAACCAGAGGATGCTGAGTCAGAAGCTAAGAGGGAATATCAAGATGAAGATAAAATCGTCTAACTATCTGATAGTGAACACGAATCACCCAATCAAGTAGAAGTAATTCCAAATTCCATTAATTGAAAACTTGTGGGTATTGTTACACCGAGAAATTAAGTGGTGAATAAGAAAGATGTGGGTGATTCATCTAAGAGGAAATAGACGGATATTGAAAAAGAATACTCAACAAATGAAATCTCTAATTCAGAATCATTTTTTCTTGGACATGATTTTGTGGTCCAATATTTGAAAAATCTTGTTGGAACTATCCATTTATATCCAAGAAAAGACTCCACATGACAGATGCTACAACACTCCTTAAATAATAAATCATATTCAGTATCCATGGTGTTGGATAAGTGCATCAAACATGAGTCCGATTTCAAAAAAAATCATAAACTACGAAGATCTCAACAGATCATGCCAGAAGATGACTAGTAGGTCAACGAATACATTTTAAGTCATGATAATTCTTGATGAGTATCCAGACAATGTAAAATATTCTTTTGAATCCCATTATAGTATGTTTAATGATCTTACAAAGTTTTTCAAAGAGAAGATCTCTCATGAATAAAATACACTGAAGCATGAAGAGACGGATTTGAATGCAAAGTTATATTCAGCTGCTCAATGATAGAAGAGAGAAAGATATATCATAATTGAGACAGAAGAAAATCTTGTTAAGAATAAAGAATCATTGAAGGCTCGGGTTGATATTCATAAGTCCCAATAAGAAAAATCAAATCCTTAGTGAAGAAAACAAGGGATCGGGATTATCTTTTCAAACATGCTTAAGAGGATAACACAAAATTAAAAAAGATTATGTCTATTGTGAAGAAGTTAATGTAGAAGGAAAAATATGGATAATACTTTTCAATTTATATCTTTTTTTGTATTTCTTACTTGTATAAATCATTCCAATCATAATAAAATTATGAGTTTCTCTTTATTATTATTTTTTGTTTAGCTCTAATAATTCAAGTACCATATTTCCTTTCTATTCCCTGAATTTGTTTTTGAAAATCAAAAATTTAGAGAAAGGAATGTTAAAAAGAACCCTAAGAAATAATATCACTAACTGAGGGGGAGTTCATCTAAGGGGGATTCATTATCCAAGAAGATTTTTGTATTCAATAAAATGCGAAGTCTCAATCCAAAAATCATTAATATGATCCTTAGTGATTCCAAAGCCTAAAGGGGGTTATTTGTTTTCATCATTGACCACGAGTTAAGGGAGATAAGTTTTATATTAAATTTCCATGAAAAATTTTCGATGTCCTTATATTTATTTTTGTAAGAATGTTTTTTCATTACAAAATCTAGGAAATTTTTGAGTCAATATGGGTTCCTTATAACTTGTTTAGTCCTTCATGGTTTGAAAATCACAATCACCCTATCTTATAAAAAATTTCTTTTTCCTTATGATTTTACATGATAGGGAAAATTTTCCTTTCCCTAGGAAAATTTATCCTTACCTTCTTTTCATTGTTCATATTATATTTTATATAAACCTATATCATATTATTTCAAATTATAAAATTTGTTTTAGTATTCAAAACCTTGTAATAATATTAGTACTTAGATATTGAGCATCTTGTTTTCATGATCCGAATTCCGACTTCGAGTTATATGGATTCAAACTCTGAACTTTTTGTGTTTAGACTCTGTGTTCACTTAATTCTTACAATGAACATTAAGAGTTCTAACTCTATGTTCTCTGAATAAAGACTCCAATATTTTTGAGTTCTGACTCCGAGTTCTCTGAATTCATACTCTGAACATTCTGAGTTCAGACTCTGAATTCTTATGAATTCAGACTTCGAATTCTCTGAATTTAGACTCTGAATTCTTATAAATTCCGACTATGAATTTTATTGAAATTCGGACTCCAGAATTCTAAAGAATTCATGTTTTGAATTCTTTTTAAGACATAATCTGAATATTCATGTATTATATACACCGAATGGATTTTTTTTAGACTTTGATCTTTTACTCTTTCCATGACTCAGAAATAATTAATTTGGTTGAGCAACTGTATTTTTGTGACTCATCTATTCATTATAAAATGATTTCATGAATTCTTTTTCTAAATAACCATTGTTTGAGTGACATGTTTATAGGTCCCTCAAAAATTGAAGGAAAATCATGACTTTTGGAGGAGGGTTCCAACCATTTAAGTAGTTCCAATAAATAGGATCTCATTTAAACGAGCTAATAATAGTTCTACAACTAGAGAGATTATATGTTTCTGAAGTTATTTATAGAGATAGACTCTCATGCTTTGTGCATAATGATCATATTGTTCCGAATGGCTTCATGAGACTGCTAATTTTTCTAAGTACATTCAAGGGTTTCCAGGGATAGAAAGACACATGTTCCATCTACCTTGAAGTTCGAGGTCTTTTGGGGATAGCATGATAAATTCCGATATTTGTATTGTGGGCATACCCCAGTCTTGGTAAGACATAATTTCTTGAAAGTATAAATCAAAGGACCATTATCCAAGGTTTTTGGATACCCATATTTTTGGGATAAAATATTTACTATGTGTTACTTGTATTGTTTCATGTTATTTTCTGCTACATTTTGATTGAAATGGAAAGTATAACAGTCTTATACATTCTTATTCTTGTATACTCTGATTAGAAAGATTCTATATACTTTATGGTAGAATCTTTTTCATTGTAAGCTTTTCATATGATTCTCTTCTAGAACCACAATTCTAGAATTACATTCTTTTAACCACATTTCTGGAATCATGAAACTCTTTAGAACATTGAGGTCTTCTAAATTACCTTGATTAACATTATTAATCATTAACATATTTAAAAGTTCCAAAGTAATTTTTTAATGTATACAACTACCCCCCCCCCCCACACACACACTTGTATATTGAGAATAAACATCATTATTTCAATCCTACACAATGTAAACATTAAGTCGACGGACTGGAGGCCACACATTAATGCATTAATACAAATGGGTTTCAAAACCATTGATATATGTATTTTGAATTTTTGTACCATTGTTAAGGGTTTTGGAAAATGAATTAATATATGTTCATTAAATGTAACATATACCGACTATTTTATACGATCATTTGGCATAGACATCTCATATACAAACTATTTTGGAATAACCGTTGGTAATATATCATTTTATTGAAGACATGATAACGTCATGTATAAAACCATTTGTATTGTAATGAGGTATACAGAATTTTTTTTCAAAACTAATGTAATGGGGTCTTATGATGGATTTCATACAAATGGTTTTTGTCAAAACCATGTCTTCTGGTCATATTATGGTAACTATACCTATGGTTTCTCAAGAAACATTGGAAGATGCCCAATTTCTAGTAGTGTTTCAAATACATTTAACTGTCCAAACCAATAATCCGATGGACTAGAAACCAGATGATGAAGCATTAATATCATTAGTAATGAAAACATAGCCTAATTACATGATGGAATTTCCCATCCCCTCTCAAGGGAGAATATCAATCCAGTGAATAATGAATAGGATTCTACCACTGGTGGATACATAAAATAATTTAATGAAATCATTCAATTTGTATAATGCATCCTAGATGATAACGTACAACAAGACCCAATCAAATATAACATCTATTGATGATTGTTTCATCCACATTATTCATAAACACATTGGATAGTGTGGTATCCACTTATAGAAGTCAGAATATGACAAGGGGTTATTAAGATGAACTTAATTACACTTCTAAATATCCATATAAGATATAGATTGATTGATACAATGGTACTAATGTTATGAAATGATGGAAAAAATAAGGTCATATCCAATCTGAATTTAGGTTTTATTCATGTCATACAATCTTGGAACCTTAATGGTATATCATAACATGAATATGTGTTTCTTATTCACTAATGAGGAAGGGTATCAATTAATCCTCTTAAATTTATCATACCATTAGGAGAAACATTAAATGTAGTATTCCCATAGAATATTTAAATATGAAGATTCAGACATTGGGTAGTACCACTAGGGTCTATAGGCTTTTACAAACACCCTAATTGTCTATTATATGTATAATGTGTGCCAACATACACGTATGATTTCCCAAATACAATCCCAAATATTCATTATGTAATCACAATTTTCTGTTATTCTATCTTATATTCAATGAATACAGGGATGAACCCTATAATTCCTTTGGATTAATCATACATCAAATTCATCAAAACACCATATGTTATGAGCATCATTAAAATAGGTGAAAATAGTGGCATCTTCCTAATCAAAAATTATGAGGGATTGGGCCATCATCCTATATCTATAGACCAGGAATGTGACCCTTTTGATAATGAATTTGGATCTTCCTTGGTTCCTAGTAATTATTCTCTATTTAAGAAAAACACCTGATCCCTTAAGGCATCTTCAAAAAAATATTGGGTGGGAGCTAAAGGCTACCTTAAAAAATCCCGTATGGGGGTAATATTTGAATTAAATGATATGAGTGCACAGGGAACAATGTTTACAAATCAGGATCCATCCTTTATTTTATAAAATTTCTATTATTATCATGTTAATGTTTTATTATCCCATACCACAAATTTGATTAAGGAGGCATATATTATCTGAATCCCACAAATGGACTTTTCACTTATATCATACCCCACTAGATCATGTCAATGTGATAGTGAATTTGGTTATTCAAAAATTCAATTAGCATAAATAAATACATATTATCAATTGTAATCGATTGAGCAACATACAATATAAGTGCTTCCTTCAATAATTTTGATACCCTCTTAAAATTCAATCCCTGTTTTTTTGTCTAAATATTAAATGATTCTAATGAAACGTACTCTATTGGTTTGATCAAAAATCACAAGGATCCAAATATATTTATTATGCCTATCAAGGAAAAGAAAAACTATAGATTGAAAATGTTATTTGTTTCTACAAGTAGTCTCACATGATATGATGAAAAATATATTATTTGGAATAAATAACCAATTGTATGGATTCTTTCTTGTATATTTGGAAATGCTGGAAGATAGATATGCATTATTAAATAGTGTCCCTTGAGAAAAAGAAACCTTTCATAAAGACACACATGAATTGGAAATGTGTGTCCCCCTGTCTAAACGCCCTTGTATGGGTGAAGCATTGAGAGAGAGTAGAATTGATATTGATATTTTATGATACTCAAGAATGTTTCATGAAGTTCCATCAATAGAATAATAATATTATTATGCAATGTTTATTTAAATAATTATGTATGGAATCATAATATGGAAATTTCCATTTTCAAAATAATAATGAATTAGAAGTTTTTAATTTTTTTGAATGTATTTTATTTGGAATTATTTATATTGCTTCATAGAGTAGATTGTTATTTATTGGTCCTTATTATAAGACGAAAGTGATTCAGACAGTCTTGATTATGAGAACATTGAACAATTCTTGTGGATGAGTAAATGATTTTATAAAATGGATGCATAATAAACGACCTTTATAAACCACTTATTAATCCTCAAGAAATGTATTTCATAAGACTTTACTTCTTACTAGGACCAAATGATTTTGTGATAAAGAAAGAAACATGAACAATAAGGTGCAAGAGATTTACTGTCATACCATAGGTTTTGAGGGGATTTATTCATCTAAGATGTTCTAGGGGGAGTGGAAAAAGAGGTGGAAAACCCTCAGTGTGCATGAATAGGTTAAAATAATTATGTTCAAATAGGGTTTAATTTTTATGACCAATAAGGGTTTATCATTGTCTTCCAAAAAGTGTTGATAAATATGAGTTTTATCAGTGTGAAATTTATTAGTGCTAAAAAAGATTGGATTTATCAATTCTAAATTTTTCCATCATATAACATTCATTTATCATTTCTAAAATTATAATAGTTGAAATATATATTTATCATCACTAATATTATAGTGCTGATATATATAGGTTTTATGAAAACAATATCATTTTAGAAATGGTAAAAATATTTAAAATATAATAAATAAATATAAAATAAATACATATTAAAAATTCTTAAATCACTAAAAAATTAAAAATAATTAATCTTATTAATGAATATATAATAAAAAATGCATGATTATCAAAAATTAGAGAAATGGAATAATTAAAAATCTATAGAATGAAAAAATAATAATAAATTGTCAAGATTTATTAATAATGTATAATAATTTTAAAAAAATAAAAATGAATATATATTAAAATGAAGATGAAAACTATGTGAATATGTTAAATAATAGTAAATACATAAAAAATAAAAAAAAATTACGAATAATTACATGAATTGTGAACACGTACAATACAACTAATAGAAATAATAAACAGTTCATCTAAATATATTAATTATGTAGATTTCAATCAGTTCAATAAAATTGTAACTAAATATAAAAAATTGAATGAATATTAATCATTTAAATTAAATAAGTTATATGAATATTAAATCATACTAAATAATTATTTAAAATTTCAATCATTAATTGAATTAATTGTAAAATCATAACAAATTTATTGAGAAAAAAAAATAAATAAAATAAATAAATTATATGGATTTTAAACATTTTTATGGAATTAAACCATTTAAAAGATTATTGAATAAATATTAATCATATAAATAATACAAAATAAAATATATATACATAGTAAATAATTATCTATAAATAAATACTAAAAATTGAATAAATTGTAAAAAACTAAAAAAAATAGATATTAAAAAAGGAGTAATTAATATTACATGAAATCATAATAAAAATGATTATATTTAATTGAATAAGTAAAAAACATTAAAAAATGAATTTGTATGAATAATTACAGAAATTAAATTTACATAATAACCAGGGTTTAAATCCTAGAATGCCCCTTGGTGGATTTACATCCTAAGCAGTGACATAGGAAGGAGGTGACATGGGCAGGATACCGGCAGAGGGTGATGTAAGCATGACTCAGCCATGGTGATGCAAAATGGATGGTGTAGCCATTATGTATCACCGATCCTTTATGAACATTTGTGGGCCAATTAGTCTTGGGGCTACATGATATGTAATGGATCCTCTTATTCCCAAATAGAAAGAGGTCATTGATTTCATAAAAAAGAAGATGAAACATACACATATTAAATGAATAAAAATGAGTAAATAATATATATATATAAATATATATAAGGTACTCGTCGATAAAAATACACCAAAGAAGACAAAATCGCATCCCCCATGTCCAGGTGGACCAAGGTCCCACACAACACACTACTGGAATACTGCCCTATACCCACAGTTCAAAACCAGGGATAAAGCCCCCAAAACAGTGGGTATAGGCTATACCCACGGTTTTGGGAACCGTGGGATGGAACGACGTCAGGATAGGCGGTTCGGGCTATACCAATGGTTTAGAGAAATCGTGGGGATAATATTTCCACATCATGGTAGGTGTGTGGCCACGCTGGAAAAGTATTGACCCCACAGTTTGAGAATTGTGGGGATTTAATTTTCATAAAATTCCGCTAGGGGGATTCGAACTCGGGGCACGCACAGTGCCTAGCAATGGCACCCCACCAATTATCCAACCAGTCTGTATATTTTATTTGTTATATGTAAATATATATGTGCATATATATTAGTCCAATGTATTTGAATTCTAAAAAAAGCGCACAGCGGGGTTCGAACCCACGACTCGCGCTAAGTCATGCAGCATCACGACCAACTGAGCTGGAATTTTTATATGTTATTTATGCTTATATGTCCTTATATATATTAATATTATTTATTTAAATTCAAAAAAGCTACCACTGGGTTTTGAACCCTCACCTCCCAAAGATCCTCACGACCGCGGCAAACCGATGTACCAACCGTGCTATATGACTTTTGAAAGATTATATTTATATGTATATAAATATATTAATGTAAACAATGAAAAAATTGTCTTCCCGCAAAATATTTTCCATCTCCCACCTAATTTTATTTCCCCTCCATAACGGGGAAAGCTATACCCACAGTTATGGATTTAAAATATATTAAAAAATGTAATACATAATAAATAAAAATGAATAAATATTAATCATATAAATTTCAAACATATTGATAAAATTTAATCTAATTAAATAATTATTTATATATTTAAAAAGTGATATAATGAAATTTTTTTAGAATTTTTAAATATCGAAAACAAATAACGAATAAATTTTTCAAATTAATAAATTGTAAGAATTAAATTATAAAAAAATTAAATTAGTAATTTGAAAAAATTAATTTCATTAATGGGAAAATATATAATAGAATAAAATTAAACAAATAAATATTAATAATATTGAAAATTATTGATTTATGATCAGTATTGACTGTATATAGAAAATATAAAATATTTTTAGTCTTAATAATTTATTAATAAATTATAAAATTATATTTCTGTATTAAATATATACATATTTATACATGACAAAAAATTATCAAATTTGAATATACTTGAAATTTATTTTATAAAAAACGAATTATTTATTAAAAATACTAAAATAGAAGAGATATTAAAATCCAACCAATAATATTAATTCAAAAAATTGACATACATGTAGATATATATATATATATATATGCATATACATACATGTACACATACATACAAAATATACAGATATAAATATTTGAAAACACATACACATTGGAATAGGTATATAAACATACACATACATGTATGTACACATACACATACATAAAGTTGCATACCCATACAAGCACATACATACATATCTATACATATGAATATATACATACTCATACAACATAAAAAGACATATACATAGACACAAACACAAACTCATACAAATACAGAAGTACATACACATACAAATGTATTTGAATAGACATAAACATGCATTTTCATAAAATCAAACAACAATACAATCACATACATGTGCATGTGTATACATCAACATCTATTAATAAGAATATATAAAAACATACAACACTAACAGATTCATATACACACATTCCTGCAGATACCCATTTACATAAACATAATGATATGCATACACATATACATACATTCACACCTAGAAAAACATACACATATATACATACACATACTCATAACTACAAAAATACACATAAAAAAATTCAGATTCTTATACAAAATCACATACACATTCATATAGTGAAATACATACATATGTACATATATATATATACATACAATATAAATTTTTAAACACAAAAAAAGTACAACTACACATACTCATACACATAAATATACACATATATATAACGTACACATACAATTAAAAGCATGCCTATGCACATATATATACTCACACATACAAACCATTGATGTACATAAACTTCTACATACACAAATCCCAACACAAAAGATACATACAAAAACATCACATACATAATCACACACATACAGACACATATATACTAATTCATATACATATATAATTAAATGTTGTAAAAACTATTTACAAATATATATATATATATATATTATTTTCTTATATGTACTTGAGGAAATATAAATATTATTTAAAAATATATTAGAATATATATATATATATATATATATATATATATATATATGTTAACTTATTCAATGTGTCATTTAGAAACCCTATAAAAACTTCTCATAATTGTTATGAAAAACAATAAGGAAGGGGAACACCAATATTAATGAATTTTTAATAACATTGTGGAATATTTCGCTGAATGCAGTATCGTATCATGAATATAAAAAAAATCTAATGCATGAAAATTTTAAATTAACAGGTTGAAAAAATTAAATGATAATTAACAATTAGAATTAAATTAATTATTCAATGAATTTCATATTTATTGTTAAATATAACTTAAGTTGGTAAATTAAATTTTTTATCATGATGGGGAAAAATAAATTAATTTATATAGATGGTTTTTCTTGTTTGATAACTCAACATATGAAATTATTTTTCCATCATTGCATTATGGGAGGGGGGGAGCAGTCACTGTGTGATGGATAGGTAGGGGCTAGAAGCATTGTTTCCAAACTACTCTATCATAATTTGTTTCTTCTTGTGTGAATTATTATACACATGGGGGAAGATAGCAACATATGCATATTCTTCCTTTTGACATGGATGGTGTTTTCGATTGGATATTGAGGGAGATCATCTATTAATGAGTGGTGGTATTGGTAGGTAATATCGACAGGGCATCAGGGAAGGTTAAATGATAAAGGGAGGTGAAGGAGGGTACTGACCGTAGTAGGCATTGTCAATGGTTCATGGTAGAATATAATTTTAGAAATGGTGGTGATAGTGGTAAGCATTTTTGATGGGGTTATATGGTGTGTTTTCTTGATAATGGGTTTTGATAGACATATCCATCATCCCTATGTCTATCCCGGTAGGCGTTGTCGATGGTGTACACTGTTAGGTTGTTTGAGAAATGGATGTGATGCTCATATCCATCTAGCGATTGTTTTTACTTGTAGGTGTTGTTGATGGGGAGCCATGGATGGTTTTCTGATAAATGGTGGTTATGGTCATATCTATCTTCCCCCAATGTAGCATAGTTGGTATTGTCAATGGGGCATCAGGGCAGGTCTTATGAGAGAGTCCAGGGAAACATGATGGGATATAGGGAAACTGACTGGTCCTTTTACTACATATTTGGAATGGTGACCCCACATGAATTAGCATGGAATAGGGCATTGAAACCACATAAAAAGCCATCTTGAAGGACCATAACATTTTCTTGACGCTCGGCCAGTGAATATTTCATTCTATAACCAAATCTCTAGACCAATGTAGACACAAATTCTCACAGTATTTATGTTTATGGTAAACCATGGCCTGTGTGTGTCTATTTATATCCACATAACATGTCAATCTACCAATGTTGTATATTTAAAATGATGTCATAATTTTCATAATTATTTTTCCTCTACATTATTTCCCTTAATTTATTTTTAAAATTATCGATCAATGTGTTTTGACCACATTAAAACACATAGATCATTTTTTAATTACATTATAAATATAAAAATTTATTTACACATTGAACAATAAAAAACCCATGAGAAAATCATGTTAATGTATGGTACACAATACATCCCTTTAATTTAATATTTTTCATTATAAATATAATACATTATAAATGAGTAAAATTTTACAGTATCAATTATGTTTTATAAAAGAGTAACTTAATAAATTATAAATCATTTGTGTTTCATAACTCAGTGATAATATTTATTTATTTTTAAAAGATAACATATTTCTCTTAAATAATATTTATTAAACAAGTTATAATATATATTAAAAATATAAATATACAGTGTTTTGTATTTATCATGATAATTTAAATGTGTCTTGTATTTTATGTATATATATTTTAAACCAAAAAAATAAAAACATACAGTGTTTAATCGTTTATATTCATACAATATATTAAATTAATTTTAAAATAATTCTATATATATGTTAAATTTTTAAATAATTATCTTTTAATATTATAAAAATATTTATTCGATTGGTGTGGGGTTGTGATTTTTCTTATTATGTAACTGGGATTTTGTAGATATGTCCATGCATTGATTATTTCTCTATAAAAGTCTTGGGAGTGACTAATTATACGACATTAGTAGTTAGATATTTAATATGTATCAAATCATGAAAAAGATACAATTCCCGAATTTTTTTTTTCTTTTTTGAATTTATGAAATAAAGTTTTGGATCAGAACATATCTTATTCATTAGATGATATTTTGTTGTGTTGATCGGTTTTATTAAGGTTTTAGATGCAGTAGAAAAATCTAGGGGTGAATAACCATAAGAGTTTTTTCTGGATTGATGCATCATTTGAAAATTGTACAATGTATAGGCATCCTAATTGTAAAAACATACTGAGCAGATATTTACAGAAAAAGGCCGTAATGAATAGAGGATACTATACATGTTAAATTTATTATTCATTTGAATCATTTCATAACAAATGATACATCATCTTAAGAACCTTTCTCAACATACTATTTAATAATGAATAAATAATAATGCACCCAATGTATTCATCTTCTCTATATACTATATCATATTGGTTTATGAAATGAATTATAGTCTGTGGGTCATGATGAACATTAATAAAAATATTAATGCCTATGGACCATTACTCATAATGATAGATAACATTATCTAATGACACATGATCAAGAACAATTCATAACGGAGGGTCTATAATAATAATATCGTATCTTGAATCTTGAATTACACAAAACTCATCAGGTGAGAGGGTTTAATGATTTATAAGTGAATGAATATATAACATGTAGATGTATTCATTTCCCACAATACCTCAAAATAAATCTGAAAATTAAATTTTGGTGGAGTGGTTAATGACACTATATTATTGCATTGAAGAGGGCCTCTAAAATGGATCTGCAATACATGGTCTCTATTTATGTCTTAAAACATAAATGATGAAAAAATTTCACATCATTATCATTGTATATTTTGATCTATTACCATCAAGGGAATCATGTCTATTTGATAACATCTAGATCAAAGGGATTCCTTGCTGAAATTGCAGAACATTAATGAATACATTCAAATAATGGGTGTAGATAAACAAACATACCACATATTTATCTTCCCAAAATATATATATTTTTATAAATCAAATATAATTCATATCTATAGTAAAATATTGTGAGATATAAGTCTAAATAATTTTTTTAAATAGACGATCTCATTCCATTAGAGTCAAATAGGGATCAAACCATTTTCTATAATCCTTATAAAGTACATTTTTTGATTCTCAGTTATTAAAATAGCATACATGATCCCCCCCTAGAAATAGATACCTATTTTTAATATTTTTAAAGGTGTTACTAAAATATTAGAATCCTAGTTTGAAATAGAGGAATTATATTGTGTTTTTAATTATATAGAAGAATATTTTTCAAATAGTGAGTGGAATTAGATGGGAATTAAATTCTAGAACCATCGGTGTGGATTTTCTTAAAATGCATACATGGATATTATAATCATAATATTAATTAATTGGTGTTCTGAAATTTCCGAATATCATTGTGGGAAACAGACACTCTACAATATTTGTGAATTTCTATTTCATAATTATAATATGAAACACATATGAAGATATGAAAACCCATGGTGATATATTTTTTTATTTAGTTTAATACTCATCATTTATATCATGGATGATTTAATGGAAAACTGAATTCATGTATGTATCAAAACATTTTTTTATCCCCAGAAATGCATGAATACATTTCCTAATAATCATAAAATAAGGTGATCTTGAACTGGATCACATACATGATGAGGGTTTCATTTTATAATGTTGTCATGTATGTTGATGTAAATATTGGTAACCTACTTAACAATGATCTAAAACAGTCTCTTATATAAAAAAATCTTTTTATGTTTCATACATAGAAGAATTTATTTCTAATTGAACAAGAGAATAGGGGTTCGGGTTGCAAATTCCTATCACAGATGTTCTCAAAAATGAAAATATTAAATGGATTGTGGTTCCACTTCCATGATTGGTAAGGCAATGTGATGGTTTTTTTTAATATTATAATTGGGGGAAGTGGGGATACATTGAACATATATCATATTAAAAACTACAACATAATAATGGAGGAAAGAACACTTTGTGGGGGATATGTTAAATTTAATTTAAATGTATGTTGGGGATTTAGAAATTCTGATTTCTCGAAACCAAGATGTTGAAAATATCACATATTTTCCTTATATTATATAGATTAATGTATTTTTTATTTGGGGATACATTTTTATAAAAATATATATCTAGATAGAAGAAAATTTTCTATCACATGTGAATTATTGGAATTGGTTCAATGATTCTTTGAAGACCATTCCCATTAACTATAATATATATCAAACATTTATATGTTCCTCACAATGCAGGTAATTTCATAAAAATGGATTCATTCATGTCAAATTCCATTTACTGATGTAGGATTCTATGTTAATATAATCCATTGATAATAAAATTTATACATGAAATAAGACTAACGTATGAATTTAGATTACCATGTCTACATGATTGAGAATATTTTTAAAAAAATGGAACCCTCCTCTTATGTAAAAATTAGAAATATCATTTTCAAAACCTAAAAAATAAATTTTTGTAACAACTTATAATGGTTTAAAATCCCCTAATTCATTGTAGTAGATTCATAAGATATGGAGTACCACACAAACAAGGTAGTTATGTGGATTTCATTGAGGATAATTGTTATATAATATAAATTTATCCATATAAATACTAATAATAGATTCTTGACATGGGAATGGGATATATTCAAAATTTCCATATTTTCATTTATAATTTTAAATATTCACCTTACTAAAACATTTTTTCATTTAACACATTAATTTATTATCATTATGGGTGTTAAAATTTAATGGTTTTATGACTACATTTTCTATGATTATTAGAAGAAACAATTCATGAAATTAAAATATGGCTATTGATCCCTAGGATAATGATTTTATTTGACAATGAATAAGGCCACATTCGTTAGGTGTTAAATGGATTAACATTGGAATATGAGATGTTATATTTTAATTTAAATGTATCTTTAAAAAATAAATTGTTGAAAATTAGTGAGATCATATATTTTTTGTTATCAACAACATGATATTTGGCCTATGATTTTGTGTTTGTAGAAAACCTATTCATGCTAGTTACATTTTCCATCAAATTGAAGTTTAAATCATTCTTAAAACATTATGTATAAATTCAGGTTAATTTTCTTAAATAATACTGAAATTATGAGTGTGTCATATAGGTTTTTAGTGAGTTATAATTGTTTTTAACAAAAATTTATTTTCAAAATAAATATCCCACACATTAGGTCACACTGATCTCATGATGTGTCCGATTAATGTCTTAACATTTCCAAAACATCACTAATTACATATATATAATTTTCATTAATTATTAATGAAATATCTGAATTATTTTGGGTTTTTTAGTAACTGACACATTATTATAATCTAAATATTAGTTATAAATAGAAAATAAACATTTTATGACATATTAATCTCACAATGCATTAGATTAAGGTTTAAATGATTTTTACATGACACAAATTACATATGGGACATTTTTCAAAAGTACCAAAACAATTTGAATAATTTTTCTCAATTTTGAGGGTTTCATATGCCATTTTTATAGAAATATATTTATTATAGTGAATTATCACATGGGGTTTTAGATTTTTTTTATATTTACTTTCATTTGATATGGGGTAATAATTAGGGAGGGTTGTGGTAATGTTTTCCAGAATATTGGAGTGATATGGGTTGTGCACAGTTTTCCCACGGTTTGGAAAACCCGTGTGTGAATAAATCATGAAGACATTCGATGTCTGCATGTTTGGAATATGGTTTGCATAACCATGTGAAATTATTCCATGATGGCAGTGGAAGATCGTATGGTTGGCCCACCATTTAGAATTAATGTGTGACCTCCCATGTGAAGCATTGTGTGTGGCCCAGTTTATTCCCAAAATTGGATTTAAACTACCTAAACCCCCAAAACCTCTATAATTCGATCATGGATGGGGCTTGACATTTTCAAGATGCTCCCAAAGTCTTAAAAATGGATTCCAAGGAGATTAAAACACAACATTTCAAGATCATTAGAGCAGATTAAATATATACTCTCCTCCCGGTAAGAGGATTCCATCGTGATGCTTCTCCCATATTTTTTCATATATTTTACATATCATTTCATGGATGATTTCCCTAGTTTCCATGTATATATTCCAATAAATGGAGATCATGATCTTGGATTGTGTATCCATATCTATTTTTTAATGATTATGTGGCCATTATCTTAATTATGGATTTATGGATTTTGATCAAGAGAATGATCAGAGGCATTGTGCCCTTCAGAATTTTTGGATTTCGATTTGGGTATCTTCTATGATGAATCATTGGTTGGTTGTCTAAATCGTACTCCCATAGTCAAGATTTATAATATTTGAATGTGATTATATGATTTCTAGATTTCCTTGATATATTATTTCCAAAATTGAATAATATGGTATCTGAAACTGAACTGATTTGCCTCAAAGGATAATTGATTATGAAATCATGGAAGAAATGAACTTGGTTTAACAAATAGATATTTTGGAGATTTTATTGGGGTTGAGATTTTGTTATTGAGATATTTAATTGATTTTGATGAGGTAATTAATCAGGTGGAATTAATTTTGGTATTATGTTTTCTTATGTGAGATTATTAATTGTGAGAATTAATTATGTGCCATGATATAGATCAAATATTATTAATTGAGGGAATTAATTATTTTACAGGTTGTGATCTATGGTAATTAATTATTATATATAATAATTAAAAGTTGGAGTTTGATATGGATAATTATTTTTGAATAATTAATTATGTAATGATAATGGTATTGATTTATTATTAATTGATGATTTAAATAATGGGATATGTGCTTAGTTAATTTTTTAATTATCTAATGACCATGGGATAGTATAAATAATCATTGTATTAGTAAATGAATAATGTGTAAAATTAATGTGAATTAAATAATTATTAAATTGATGAGATATTTCAGGTTCTAGACATGCATTCTAAACTGATTAGATATTGGGACATGGACATGGCATTCCTCATAAATAGTTATCCAAAGAATAGAAT
Source organism: Viscum album (assembly GCA_963277665.1). Classification (NCBI taxonomy): domain Eukaryota; kingdom Viridiplantae; phylum Streptophyta; class Magnoliopsida; order Santalales; family Viscaceae; genus Viscum; species Viscum album. Next base: position 46,215,399 of record OY728121.1, read on the forward strand.
ATGGGGTTCTAGGCCTGAAGACCTACACTAAATGGGAAAAAAATTGATAGTAATGGAGAAAAACACATAATGAGATTTGGGTTGCTATGAATGATGACCTACCCCAAAAGAATGATAAAAATTAAGGATGATTTAAATCATATTTTTGGGTGTTAGGCATGGAGACCTACACCGAATGAATGATAATATCGAATGATGATTCGTTTGGAAAAAATGAATTGAATATGGGTATAATGTGAATAAAAATAATTAAATGAAAATGTTATAACTGTTTATATTTTGAATTGTATTTATGTCATCCAAAAACTACATTCCCTATCTATTCGCTGGACTCCTTTTAGAAATCGTTGGTGGTGTCCTACTATGTTGTACTCCCAATTATTTGGGTCATTTGATCAGCACCCGGTTAGGAATTATTGTTGAAGCACATGATAATGACAAGGCCATATGATCAGATGTTGTTTGGGATTGGAGAATGGGAGAGGGATCCACTTGTGCTCCGGGGCCCATTTGGGAGTCTTCACATCCTTACATTTAGTTTCATTATATAAACTTGAAACATGAAGTGTCATATCATGATTTACCTTTCAACTAATAATTGTATTTTATGGTTTTGAATATCATATGACATGGTATACTCCTAGTTAATTATACCTTTCCACCCATGGTTATTGTTGTTTTCTTCGACATGTGTTTTATTCTAATAAAATAGGGTATAGTCTCCCAATGAATAACTTACCAAATCCTTGTTGCAAGTAGGTGCCCACTGGAATACATGGATGCACACTTGACAGCAAGATAACAAATAGATCGGGGCACCGCTTATAGGCACCTAGGTTGGGGGATTCACAAAGTACTATCAAAGGGGATTTATTTATTTTAAACTTCTATTGTCTAACTATTTTGGGAATGGTAGAAAAGAGACTAGTAATAGTAGAGAGTAGGTAATGAGCACGTTCTTGGGTGTTGGAAACCCATGTATGAGGGAGAATATGAGTAATCAGGGTGGGATTAATGTGAAAGTTGTTTGTTTTTATAGTTGGATATTATTTCACCTTCATTAAAGTACATGTGGTGTGATTTTATATTTGTTTCAAGTGTTGTAGAATTTTGAGTTGTGGAAAAATGAGGCATGATGATTGGGTCTTAATTAATCATTCTAGGTCCTATGGGATGGTGTAGCATACATCATTCTAGGAACTCACGTGAAAATCTGTTATGGGTATGTTGTTGAACATGAGCTATTTTTTCAATATTGTGAGATTTAAATTTTTGTGAAATATGATAATAAATTTGTTTGTAACTAGAACCATCATAGATGAATTGATTATGAGAAATTAATTTTTTTAATTAATTAATTTGAGATAATGAGATTAATTAATGTATAAATTACTTTGTGAGAATAAATGTACCCTTTTACAATATGTCCTTTTAGTGGATGGATAAGTCTAGTGATAAGGCCTCAATATTTACCATATGGAGATAAAAATGCTAAAGGGAATATAGAAACATGTTGGTTTGTTTATCCACTTACGTAATTTATTTGAGGATGAGTTTTGAGACCTAATATGTGTGTTTGTCTTTGGTAGGGATATACTTCTATGACACTTCTTGATGGAGAGTCTGAGGGTATAGCCCTGAATGAACATCTAGACATAGATCATGATGCAACACTGGTGAAAATTAAGGCGGAAGGGGAATATTTCCAATAGAACACTTCATGTTTCATGCTACTCATGGGGAGAGACCCGAGAAGTGTTCAGAAAGAATGATTGAGTTAACATGGTAGTTTTAGAAGAATCACCATCCTCTGATTACTAGAGTGTATATACCTAAGGGATATTAAATATATATTGAATCCAAATATATGATACATGAAAATATATTGGCTTCGATTAATAGGAGGTTCATGTTGGTTGCTTATATGCTACGGGGATCAGTAAAGCGCTTGTTGGACATTTAGGGTCAATATGGACAGACTAATGGAATTTCATGGGAAATAATTTCTAGAGATGTTCATTGAGAACATTTTTTAAATCACACTAAGGTAGGGGAAGGAATCATATTTTATGCATCAGACCCAATGTTGAATGTTCATAATGAAATTCACTTGACATTTTGCAAATTTACAGCCTTTTTCTCCAATAATATCGGTTGATGTGGAATTTTCAGAAAAATGATTTCATGACATAATTATGTGTGAAATTAAGTCAAAGGGGAATATAATTAGGAATAAAAAATTATTACAAGTGGTAAATGAGGCTCTAATTTCATTGGGAATCTAGAAATAAGAATCCAGTACTAGACTAGTTGGTGTAAGATTTGGGAGTGGTCCTTCCGAGAGTAGGAATCGCCGTCATGAGAATCTTAGTCAAAAGAGTGGAATGAAAGGTAAAAATATATAAGTAATGGTTGAAATGGATCATTGACATGTGATTTCTCACCTGTGCGGTAAGAAGGTACACTATCATACACATTTTTATCGACCACGAGTGGAGTAAGGATTTTGTGGTAAGAATGGAATCCTTCAATATTTTTGTAAGAAGAACTAGCAGGCCAGTGCTAAGGGAGTAGCTTCACAGAGTCAGAGTTTGGGAAGATGGTTCTCTAAAACATATTGGTCTAGAAGTTAGATTTCTACTGGAAGAGTCATTAGAGTCAATAGACGTGGGGCTTTAGCATATGAGCTCTTGTATCAATAGTGTGGTGCTACTTAGTGGGTTAGAAGATGCCACCGGGAGGAGGTGCATGATAGTTACGTTTCGTGCAGCCAATACCGGTGGATATCAAGGCTGGTCCATCAATAGTGAGATGTACTATTCTAGTTTCTTATACATTATCTAATTCCTTTTTTGATACATGTTCCTTTCATTACAATTTATTTGTAATCCTTGTTAATGGCATGCTCCTGGTGGGGGAGTCCATAAGAGTGGTGATGAATATCGATACACCATGGGGAACATAGTATTGGGATATCTATTTATGAAGGAGATATTTTGTAGGGATCAGAGAGTATTATTTTCTTTAGGATATATATGTCATTTATATAATGTTCTTGGACCTAATTCTGTGTATGGAGTGGCTAGTGCAAACCAAACCCACATAGATTGTTACTGCAAGAGGGTGGACTTTGTAGTTCTTTAGGGTGACCCATATGTCCTTAATTGATAATGGGAGATCCATGTAGGTAGAACTGGGCCAATTACTCAGTAAATAGGAGAGCTCACATTGTTTGTTTCTAGAATTTTTCAAGATGAGGAATGTGTTGGGAAAGACATCCTTCCAGTAGTAGTACAACTATTTATGGATGTCTTTCATGAAAACATTTTATGGTATCCAACTAAGAAGGATTTGGAATTCAATATTGCGATTTGGTTAAGGGCTGAGCCGGTATCTATTACAGCATATTGAATGGCACCAACTGAGATTCAATGTAACGCACCGACCCTAGTTACCCAGAGTCAGTGCATTATTACATAACATTGGCATGATCACAAGAAAGATCAAATCTCTAAAGACCGATTGGTTTAGTAGCCTTGGAAACACTAGATATATTCATAAGTCTTAAATTACATCATAAAATGAAAAACTACTACAACAACATATTGTCTCCATAATCCAAATGCATATCCCCACATAATATCCCTGCAGGTCATTCATAATTTACTTCTTCACTTCCTGTGAATAATAAAACATAGAAAATGGGTGAGCTCAAATGCCCAGTAAGGATAATAGTATAGCGGGAACTTTCATAAATAAGAATAAAATTTAAGGCAATGTATAACTAAAACAAAATCCTTTCAAACTTGAAATTTAAACATGGTATGGCATAAATAAAATGAAATAATGTCATTTACTTATTCACATGGATATTCTAATAATCGAATAATTACATGCAAAATCAATAACCACTCTCATAATGTTGGAATGCATAATGCCAGACTATCATAACCACATAGCCAAAGCCTCGTGCCAAGACTAAAAATAAGATTTTTCCAAGGACTTGTGCCAAGACACTAGTTTTTCTCATGAGACCTACCAATGCTTCGAGGAGCTATAGCGGGATCCACCCATCACATATTAAGTCCAATGCATTCCCATATGAAAAGGTTTAAACATAACATAAACATTCATATTAAAACTGGCATACGAAATGTCAATAATTTCACCATAAATTATGAATGGTATAAAAATAGCACATCCACAGTCAATCATATCACAAAACCTTCAATACAATATATAATTACTGTATCATAATAAATCAACTTCAAATAAGCATAAAATCCATCAAAGGATGTTGACATAGATGAAATAAAAACTCTTTTTAGAGAAATGTCTCTTTCTATTTTTTAAATCATTTAAGAGCCATATAAAATAAAACATTTTCTTTGAAAATATTCTTATAATCTTGTAAGGAAATATTTGAAGATTTTATAACGGCGGAAAATAGTCGCACCCGCCGTATATGTTAAAAAAACATTTTTACCTAAATTCTGTCGAAAAGGTTAAAAAGGACCTTGTTTTGAAAACGATGGAAAGATTCCTTTATAAACCTCTTATATAAAGTAAAACAAGGGTATAAATGACATTAACCTATATTCTTGTAAATAATAAAATTGTTTTGAAATACATTTTTAAGAAAACATGGATGTGGATGATAAAGCGATCTCAGTAGATTATTACATATAAAAAACCACAGATAATGAAGAAATTGTGTAATAACCCTTACCTTGTACTTTTCCTTGGATTGGGTAGGTTAACCTCCTGTATAATGGTGAAATAATTGTTATTAAATTATACAAGAATCATATACATAATTATGATATCATATATGATCTTTTAATATTGATTTGATAATAATATCTTAGTATTATCGTTGTTTCGAGTGTTAACTTACTTGTTTTCTTTTATATGTTTTGTTACGTAATCCATGTTTGTAATGGATAGGTGGTATATTATTCATTTCCAGAATGATATCAAGTCCTTAAAAATAATTTTTAAATCATCAAATGATAATTATACTTGAATGGATACGATGGAGAATGAATCTCATCGTGTTTGTGGAGACTGTAGTCCGTACGTACGCACGAGCGACAATATCATTTTTTTGATATTAAAATAATATATAAATGGTTGTTATATCATATATAAAGAATCATTAACATGTTTTATTTATTATTTAAATGAGTTACATATCATTATTATACCCATCCAAATAATAATATATTTAATAACAATTACACCACGACGTGGAGACGGTAAGCCGTACGTACACACATATGGTGACATGTTATTAAAAGGGTGGATAGAATACTGAATATGGTTGTACCATATTTATATTAACATCACAGTATATATAAGATACTGGAGTTAATATTTTATAATGGTAATAACAAAGAAAGAAGAAGTGGAAGAAGAAAGGAACTTGAAAAGGGGTGGTGAAAACATTACCTCTTCTTCGGGTACTTCCTTTTGATTTGATCAAAAGGGCTACATAGGTTGGCTTTCTGATCAAACTAAGGCCTCTAGGTTGTAGTGAGGGATGTTGGAAGAGTATTTGGGAAGAGTTTTGTCGAACAAAAAGGCTTTGAAGGTGTGAAGAAATGATAAGGAGGAGTTCCCTTTTATAAGAGGGGTGACGGGCACCTTTGGAAAAGATAGAAATATTAATTTATAATAAATTAATATTCGGTTTATAATGGCTCCAAAGTTGATTATTTAAATTTTAAGGTGGGGATAGGTCGAAAACAACTCGACCACTAGAATTTGGACAGTTTTGGGTACTTATATTAACCTTATCTTTAAGTATTAACTCTAAGTTAATTATTTTCACTTTTAAAATGTCTCTTTGTATTTTTATATACTATGGTTAATAAACATACTATATACATCCAAGCGACCCCCAAGTGGTCCATTAATAATGAAACTTTCATGATATAAGCCTCCTGGCAGAACCTTAGATTTTTAGGAATTTAATATCAATTAATAATATAATATTTTTTTTAAGAACACTTTTAAGTCAATTTTGACACTATTCAATAGTTGATTTTTTTGATACTTATAACAGATTGATTACATCGAAAAAAGTCAATTAAATCAATCCTAATATATCATATTATCCTAGATAATTAGTCTAATTCATTAAAAGTTTCATATTATATTTATTTGGGTATTTATAATATCAATTAGTTTAATTTTTCACTATTATAGTAATTAATTCATCATCATTGTGTCATAAATAAATTAAATTATTTAATGTCTAAAAATTATAAATAAAATATAACTATGTAGGAAATCTTTTTATCGTTCTAATTAATATTTATAATCTAAAATCCAACATATATAACCCTATGTAAAAATTGGTTTTCTAAAAGATATATTCTTGGGTTATTTTTGTATTCATTTTAACTTAATTAAAATAAAGTGTCCCTATCACCTACAAGTGGCACCATGGGGTCCCAAAATCGACACAAAGATGCCTATGGACGAAAATGTGTCATCCAATAAGGCTAGGACACGTTTTAGGGTAATTTATTATTATTATAATATTATTTTTTAACCCTTATTTACCGGATTTACCCTTAACCATGGTAAATAAAATATTTACCGTAGTAATTATTCAAAATGTCTAAAAATAAAAGTTACCTATTTACACAATTTGGACATCCTAATTCTAAATATGGAATCCATTTTTCTATATTCAAAACACAGAAGTGGCAGAAATTAATTTAAAATTAATTTCCACTGTTAAAACAAAAAGCGTGTTTTTAAGAGATAATAACTATCAAAAGATTGACACTTGTTTATGTTCGGTTTAATTGTAAAATTATTTCCAATGACCAAAATTATATTAAATGGTAAAAATATATTCTAAATATAATTTAAAACCACTCAAATTCATAATTTATCGCTATTAATTATTTTTATTAAAAAAGTTGTTTTAAATTAAAATTTAGTAATTTTCACTATTCATCAAAATATGAAAGTTATCCGAAAAGTACCAAAATTTCACCTTAGGCTAAATTCGATATTCCGAATCCAAAAATGATGTCCATTTTAAAATATAAAATATATATAATTTCAAAAAGTAGGTATTACTATTCATAACAGCTAGTTTAATTGGTTATGGTGTGTTAGAACTCGGTGTTGCGTACAACACACGCTATTACATTATTCAAAGAGAAGCGTACCGTAGAAGCTTGGGGTGTTACATTCTCCCCTCCATCAAATAATTTCGTACTCGAAATTTCTAGAATACTTATCGCGTGAAAAGACTCGGGTGATTCTTCATCATAAGTTCCTCGGGTTCCCACATAGCCTCTTCCATCTTATGGTTTCTCCACAAAACTTTTATCAGACACGTCATCCGGTTTCTCAGCACATGTTCTCTCATATCAAGAATCTTGACGGGCTATTCACAATAAGACAGATCGGGTTCCAGTTCTAATTCTTCATATGTGAGTACATGCGTTGGGTCAGGCATGTATTTCCTCAACACAGATACATGGAACACATCGTGAACATTGGAGAGACTTTGCGGCATTGCCAATATGTAAGCTACAACCCCAATTAATTCTAGAATTTCAAAGGGTCCGATGTACCTGGGACTCAATTTACCTTTCTTACCAAAACATATTACTCCCTTCCATGGAGATACCTTCAGGAAAACATGATCACTGACTTGAAATTCCAAATCCTTCCTTCGATTATCGGCATAGATCTTCTGCCTACTTTGAGCTGCTTTGATGTAATTTTGGATTACCTTCACCTTTTCCACCGTTTCCTCCACCAGTTCTGGGCCTACAAGTTTTCTTTCACCAACGTCATCCCAACAGGTTGGTGTATGACATCTCTTTCCGTATAACACTTCATATGGTGCAATCTGAATACTCTAATGGAAGCTATTGTTATAGGAAAATTCTACCAGAGGTAAATATTGATCCCACATACCCAGAAAGTCATGTAAGCAAGATCTCAACATGTCTTCTATGGTCTGAATAGTCCGTTCTGATTGTCCATCTGTCTGAGGGTGGTAAGCAGTGCTGAAAAGAAGTTCAGTATCCAGGGATTTCTGAAGACTTTTCCAAAATCTTGATGTAAAATGGGGATCATGATCAGAAACAATCGATTGGGGTACTCCATGAAGTCTCACAACTTCATTAATATATAGTCTTTCTAGACATTCCAGGGGTAGATCTTCTCTTATAGCAAGAAAATGTGCTGACTTGGTAAGACGATCAACAATAACCCATATTGCATCGTTCCTTCTAGGAATCTTTGGTAGCCCCATGAAAAAGTCCATCGTAATATTGTCCCATTTCCACTCTGGTATGGGAAGAGGTTGCATGACTCCTCCAGGATGTTGCCTTCCAGCTTTAACTTGTTGACAAACCATACATCTTGACACAAAGTCAGCAATCTCCCTCTTCATGTTGTCCCACCAAAAATGTTCTTTCAATTCTCTATACATTTTGGTGCTCCCAGGGTGTATAGAGAAATTGGAACTATGAGCATCATCCAGCAATTCCCTTTTTAGATCAGGTATATCGGGAACACAAAGTCTCTTCCCAAATTTCAATATTCCATCTTCATACACAAAGTCTCTCAATCTCCCATCATTCACAGCTTTAATCTTTTTTTGAAATTCTTCATCATCGGTCTGAGAACTCTTAATCCTTTATAGTAAAGATAGTTTGGCAACCATTTGAAAAAGCATTGATGTTTCACCTTCCCTGGTTATTCCCATGTCCATATTCACTAGATACATGAAAATTGGATCCCTTTCAATTCTCATATTGTTCAAAATTCCATGGTCTTTTCTACTCAAAGCACCTACCACCTTGTTTGGTTTCCCCGAGTGGTAGTGTATCGGGCAATCATAATCCTTGATTAATTCAAGTCATCTCCTTTGCCTCATGTTGAGTTCTTTTTGTGAGAAAATATACTTTAAACTCTTGTGATCAGTATAAATCTCACAATTTTCACCATAGAGGTAGTGCCTCCATATCTTCAAAGAAAATATCACAGCTGCTAACTCGATATCATGAGTAGGATATTTTTGTTCATGAATTTTCAACTGTCGTGATGCATAGGCAATAACTCTATCATTCTGCATAAGGACACAACCAAGTCCTTTCATCGATGCATCACTATAAATAACGAACCCATCATTCCCTGATGGTAGAGTCAATATAGGAGCATTGACTAATATTTTCATCAGTTCTTTGAAACATTCCTCACACTCTTTTGTCAAAACAAATTTAACCCCTTTACGTGTGAGCTTCGTTAATGGGTTAGTCAATCGGGCAAAATTCTGGACGAAACGTCGATAATAACCTTCCAAACCAATAAAACTACGTACCTCAGTTATACTCGTAGGTGCTGGCCATTCTTGGATTGCCTTGGTCATAGAAGGATCAAAAGAGATTCCATCTTTAGAGACAATATTTCCATGAAAAGAAATCTCATGGAGCCAGAATTCACACTTGCTAAACTTTCCATATAATTCATATCTCCTCATAGTCTTCAAGATAATGCGCAAGTGATTTTCATGATCTTCGGAGGTTTTGGAGTATAACAAGATATTATCAATAAATACCACCACAAATTCATCGAGATACTCCTTAAAAACTCTATTCATCAAATCCATGAACATAGAGGGTGCATTAGTCAATCCAAAAGGAATTACAGTAAACACGTAATTCCCGTACCTAGTTCGAAATGCTGTCTTCGGAATGTATTCCTTCTTTACACACAACTGATGGTATCCAGATCGAAGGTCAATCTTTGAAAAGTATTGAGCTACATGCATTTGGTCAAATAAATCATCAATACGAGGCAGGGGATACTTGTTCTTTATCGTTATAGCATTTATCTCCATGTAGTCGATACATAACCTCATAGATCCATATTTCTTTTTAACAAAAAGAACAGGGGCTCCCCATGGAGAAACACTGGGGCGAATAAATCATTTATTACTCAACTCCTCTAGTTGTTTCTTTAGTTCGACTAACTCTAAAGTGGTCATTCTATAAGGGGTCTTCGATATAGGCCTTGATCCATGAATTAAATCAATGGAAAACTCAACTTCTCGTTCTGGAGGATGTCCAGGTAAATATTCCAGAAATACATTTACAAATTCTTTCAAAATAGTTACACCCTCTATTTGAACATTCCTTTCCTCACCCACAGTTATTTCATTCTCTTCCTCCCCAATAATTGAATTTAGTTGAGCTATTGAGGGTGGATCTAAATAAGAATAAGGTGGTGACAATTTTGCTATAAAGATAAGGTGTTCCTTATCATTATCATCAAGAATCATAACCTATTTCTTCTTAAAATAAATCATCTCATCATAGTCCAAAATCCAGTCCATACCGAGGATTATGTCAAACTCAATCATAGGAATGACGATGAGATCAGCAGATAATGAACATTTATGTGCTCTAATGGGGACTGATTCACAAAACTTTGTTGCAATGATACTTCCCTTAAGAGTCTTAACTGACAACTCCCTTGTTAAATCAAATTGGAAATATCTAACTTTCTTAGCAAACTTGGAAGATATGAAACAATGTGATGATCCAGAATCAAATAATTCATTTTCTAAACATGAGGAAACCATTAAATTACCCGCCACCACATCTTTCAGAGCTTCTACCTCAGTAGTAGTCCTAGCATAAGCATGGCCTTGATCCCTTGGCCTTTTCTGAGGTAAGTTCTCCTGACGCTTAGGACATTCATTTTCATAATGCCCCATCTCCCTGCAATTATAGCACTGAATGTTGGTGGCTTCCTTCTTCCCCTTGCAATCACGAGCATGGTGGCCTTTTTCACCACACTTGTAACAGACTCCCATTCCCTTCAATCAAGTACCAGGATGTTTTTTCCCGCATTTACCACAAGATGGATATTCAAACATTCACTTCTTCCCCTTATTTCCATTCCCAGATTGATCAGTAGGTCTCTTGTTCTCTTACTTTTCTTTAAGGTCATAAGACTTAGAGAATTCCTTTTCGGTCTTGATAGCACATGAGACAATGTCTTCTTACGATGAAAAGGATTGTGAGACTAATGCTTGAAGGAGAAATGGTTTTAACCCATCAAAGAAACGATCAATATTACTTCTTGGGTTACGTATATAATCTCCAGCATACCTTGCTAACCTTGTAAAGATAGCCTCATACTTTGTGACATTCTCATCCTCCTTCTATCTCAAACTCTGAAATTGCCTTTCCGAATCTGCTCGATGGTCGCGAGGAATGTATTTTTCTAAAAATAGATCTTTGAAATCCCTCCATTCCATATTTGATACTTCATCATCTTCCTTCGTATTTTGAATCAATGACCACCATTGATCAGCATCTCCAGTGAGGCGGTAAACTACCATGATAACTTTTTCCCTTTCACTACTCCCCAAAGCCTGAAATATTTTCTCTAGGGAAAATATCCATTGGTCATATACTAAGGGATTTGTAATACCATGGAACATTGGTGGTCGTTGTCTCATGAATCGATCTAACATTGATCCTCCACGCTACGGATCAGGGTGCTCCATACGGGTAAGGTTATTATTCATAACCTGAGTAAGTTGTCCCAGTATGGTGATTAGCTGATCGGCACCAGTTCCATCACCAGCTCCACTATAATTATCTTGAGCAGGAGGGAAATCCCTACATGGAGTGCTTGCATTGATACGGTTTCCATTTCTTCCACTAGGCGCCATTTCTAAATAATGGCATAAACTAGATCAGTTTATGAATCAAAATACTTATAAAACACTTAACATAAATTGAACTATTTACAGATATAATCCATAATCATAAAAGTGTTTTCTTTGAGGAATTATATACTCATAAACCCTTCATAATGATTTGTAAATAAAATGAGAGTTATCCTAAGCATATCCCCCGGGAGTGTCGTAACCAAGAGTGCAGCAAGGCCCGTTGTCGTGCACCAGTTCCCGTTCGAGTATAGCTCAAAGCGGTGTTTTCGGGTTTTACCCCTAGTTACATCTGTGCCAGAGCTGCCTCTACCTGCTCATATCCAAAAAGGAATGTATTGCTTGGAAAACTCACAAAATCTCTACAATACCAAAATTCTAGGAAGTTCTTCTATACTAATCCTCAAAGTTCATCTTAGGTCTACGTGCTCTAATCAGAGTTTATCTAAATCTAGCTTCCAAGGTTTGTACTAAACTTCCTCTGATACCAACTGTAATGCCCCGACCCTAGTTACCTAGAGTCAGTGCATTATTACATAATATTGGCATGATCACAAGAAAGATCAAATCTCGAAAGACCGATTGGTTTAGTAGCCTTGGAAACAGTAGATATATTCATAAGTCTCACATTACATCATAAAATGAAAAACTACTACAACAACATATTGTCTCCATAATCCACACTCATATCCCCACATAATATCCCTACAGGGCATTCATAATTTACTTCTTCACTTCCTGGGAAAAATAAAACATAGAAAAGGGGTGAGCTCAAATGCCCAGTAAGGATAACAATATAGCGGAAACTTTCATAAATAAGAATAAACATTTAAGGAAATGTATAACTAAAACAAAAGCCTTTCAAACATGAATTTTCAACATTTTATGGCATATATAAAATGAAATAATGACATTTACTTATTCACATGGATATTCTACTAATCGAATAATCACATGCAATATCAATAACAACTTTCATAATGTTGGAATGCATAATGCCAGACTATCATAACCACATAGCCAAGGCCTCGTGCCAAGACTACAAATAATATTTTGCCAAGGCCTTGTTCCAAGACACTAGTATGTCTCATGAGACCTACCGATGCATCGAGGAGCTATAGCGGCCTCCACCCGTCACATATTATGTCCAATGCATTCCCATATGAAAAGTTCTAAACATAACATAAACATTCGTATTAAAACTAGCATACGAAATGTAAATAATTTCACCATAAACTATGAATGGTATAAAAATAGCACATACACAGTCAAACATATCACAAAACCTTCAAGACAATATAGAATTCATGTATCATAATAAATCAACTTCAAATAAGCGTAAAATCCATCAAATGATGTTGACATAGATGAAATCAAAACTCTTTTTATAGAAATACCTCTTTCTATTTTTTAAATCATTTAAGAGCCATATAAAATAAAACATTATCTTTGAAAATATTCTTATAAGCTTGTAAGGAAAGATTTGAAGATTTTATAATGGCGGAAAATAGCAGCACCCGCCGTATAAGTTAAAAAAAACATTCTTACCTAAATTCTGTCGAAAAGGTTAAGAAGGACCTTGTTTTGAAAATGACGGAATGATTCCTTTATAAACCTCTTATATAAAGTCAAAAAGGGTATAAATGACATTAACCCATATTCTTGTAAATAATAAAAAAAAATTTGAAATACATTTTTAAGAAAACATGGATGTGGATGATAAAGAGATCCCAGTAGATTATTACATATAAACAACCTCGGATAATGAAGAGATTTTGTAATAAGCCTTACCTTGTACTTTTCCTTGGTTGGGGTAGGTTAACCTCCTGTATAATGGTGAAATAATTGTTTTTAAATTATACAAGAATCGTATACATAATTATGATATAATATATGATCCTTTAATATTTATTTGATAATAATATCTTAGTATTATCGTTGTTTCGGGTGTTAACTTACTTGTTTTTTATATATGTTTTGTTACGTAAGCCATGTTTGTAATGGATAGGTGGTATATTATTCATATCCAGAATGATATCAAGTCCCTAAAAATCATTTTTAAATCATCAAATGATAATTATACTTAAATGGATATGATGGAGAATGAATCTCATCGCGTTCGTGGAGACGGTAGTCCGTACGTACGCACGAGCGACAATATCGTTCTTTTGATATTAAAATAATATATAAATGGTTGTTATATCATATATACATAATCATTAACATGTTTTTTTTATTTACATGAGTTACATATCATTATTATACCCATCCAAATAATAATATATTTAATAACAATTACACCACGACGTGGAGACGGTAAGCCGTACGTAGGCACGTATGGTGACATGTTATTCAAAGGTTGGATAGAATACTGAATATGGTTGTACCATATTTATAATAACATCACAGTATATATAACATACTGGAGTTATTATTTTAGAATGGTAATAACAAAGAAAGAAGAAGTGGAAGGAGAAAGGAACTTGAAAAGGGGTGGTGAAAAATTTACCTCTTCTTCAGGTTCTTCCTTCTGATTTGATCAAAAGGGCTCTTTAGGATGGTTTTCGGATCAAACTAAGGACTCTAAGTTGTATTGAGGGAATTTGGGCGAGTATTTGGGCAGAGTTTGGCCGAACAAAAAGGCTTTGAAGGTGTGAATAAATGCGAAGGAGGAGTGCCCTTTTATAAGAGGGGTGAGGGGCACCTTTGGAAAAGCTAGAAATATTAATTTATAATAAATTCATATTCAGTTTCTAATGGCTTAAATGTTTATTATTTAAATTTTAAGGTGGGGATAGGTCTAAAACAACTCAAACAATAGAATTTAGACAAGTTTGGGTACTTATATTAACCTTATATTTAAGTATTATCTGTAAGTTAATTAGTTTCACTTTTAAAATGTCTCTTTGTGTTTTTATATAATATGGTTAATAAACATACTATATACATCCAATCGACAAACAAGTGGTCCATTAATAATGAAACTATCATGATATAAGTCTCTTGTACGATCCTTAGATTTTTAGGAATTTAATATCAATTAATAATATAATATTTGTTTTAAGAACTCTTTTATGTCAATTTTGACACTATTCAATAGTTGATTTTTTTGAAACTCATAACAGATTGATTACTTCAAACAAAGTCAATTAAATCAATCCTAATATATCATATTTCCTAGAAAATTAGTTTGATGCATTAAAAGTTTCATATTATATTTATTTGGGTATTTATAATATCAATTATTTTAATTTTTCACTATTATAGTAATTAATTCATCATCATTGTGTCATAAATAAATTAAATTATATAATTTCTAAAAATTATAAATAAAATATCACTATGTATTAAATCTTTTTATATTTCTAATGAATATTTATAATCTAAAATAAAACCTATATAACCCTATGTAAAAATTGTTTTTCTAAAAGATATATGCTTGTGTTATTTTTGTATTCATTTTAACTTAATTAAAATAAAGTGTCCCTATCACCTAAAGTGGCACCATGGGGTCCCAAAATCGACCCAAAGATGCCTATGGTCGAACATGTATCAACCAATAATTCTAGGACACTTTTTAGTGTAATTTAATATTATTATAATATTATTTTTTAACCCTTATTTACCGGATTTACCCTTAACCATGGTAAATAAAATATTTACCGTAGTTATTATTCAAATTGTCTAAAAATAAAAGATACCTATTTACACAATTTGGAAATCCTGATTCCAAATATGGAATCTATTTTTCAAAATTCAAAACACAGAAGTGGTAGAAATTAATTTAAAATTAATTTCCGCCGTTAAAACAAAAAGCGTGTTTTTAAGAGATAATAACTATCAAAAGATTGACACTTGTTTATGTTCGGTATAATTATAAAATTATGTCCAATGACCAACATTATATTAAATTGTAAAAATATATTCTAAATATAATTTAAAACCACTCAAATTCATAATTTATCACTATTAATTATTTTGATTAAAAAAGTTGATTTTAATTAAAATTTAGTAATTTTCACTATTCATCAAAATATGAAAGTTATCTGAAAAGTAACAAAATTTCACCTTAGCCTAAATTCGATATTCCGAATCCAAAAATGAAGTCCATTTTAAAATATAAAATATATATAATTTCAAAAAGTAGGTATTACTATTCATAACGGCTAGTTTAATTGGTTATGGTGTGTTAGAACTCGGTGTTGCGTACAACACACGCTATCACATTATTCAAAGAGAAGCGTACCGTAGAATATTGGGGTGTTACATTTATGAGCTCAAAATGGAGTTGGAGGAGTATGAGGATACTGGGTTTATCCATCCATGTTGGTCTCATTGGGCATCACCTATTATGTTTCCAAAGAAGGCCAACTAGAGTATATGCTTGTGTGTTATTCACTAGAAGTCAAATAAAATGATTGTGAAAAATGTATATCATCTTCAACATTCTGATTATTTATGTGACCATCTGAAGGGGACTTCTGTGTTACCAATGATTGATACTAGATCAGGGTATCATCTTCTGAGAGTTCATAATTATAATATAATGAGAGATGATTTCCTGTGAACGTATAGCCTTTATGAGTTCATTAAATGCCGTTTGGGTTGTCAAATTCTCTAGCAGTGGTTATGGCCTTGATGAATAGGATCGTTCACCCGTATTTACATCATTTTTTTTGGTGTTTCTCAAAGACATCTTGGTTTAATCTAAGACTCATGACAATAATGCCCAACATCATGACATCATCAAAGGTACACTGGGAGAGAAACAACTAAATTCAATGTTATCTATATTTCATTTTTCAATTGATAGGGTACACATTTTGGGGCACATCATCTCAGATGTAGGTGTGATAGTGGAGCTAGAAAAATATGATATTGTTGTGCCTTGAGAGCAGTAAAAAATTTCATTGATATCAAAATCATTTTGGGGTTATTCAGATATTGCTGGTGGTTCATCCAATACTTTTCATGATTGGGAGAACCTCTTACTGATTTGGAAAAGAGGTGGATAGAGTTTTTTTTGGAAAAAATCATGATATAATTCATTCGATTATTTGATGATGTTCTTGACATCATCACCAATTTTGATCTTACCTAAGTCAATTGAAGAGTACACGGTGTATTTTTATGCCTAGGATCAGATTTGTATCTATGTTGATGAAAGGAAATAGATTCATTGCTTATCTGTCTTGGTAGTTGAGGCCATAGGAACAAAATTACACTAAACATGACCTCGTGTTGGTAATAGAATTTAATTCTCTTTTGTGTCGGATACAATGCCTTTTTGATGAAGTGATTATAGTTTTTATAGATTCGAAAAGATTGATGTATTAAATTTTAATACACAAAATGAATCATCAGCACTGAAGATGGGTAGAGTATATTCAAAAATTTAATTTTGAACTGCCATATACCCCTGGGAAGGGGAATAGTTTGTATGACACCTTGAGCATGAAGACATAGACCCAGTTGGTACATGAGTTGCGTGTAGAGTAAATTTTGATGACTTAGATGGTGAAAATGCATGTGGTAGTTTTGGAGACATGGGAGAAGAAGCCTCCAGATTCTGTGGCTGTTGATTCTACACTCTTGAGATGTATCATGGAAAGGTAACATGATGATCCATAGAGTTTAGCCTTAATGGAAAGCCATGATGGTGGGGAGACACCTTCAGACTAAATGATAGATGATGATGAGATCATCTATGTTAAATCCCATGTAAATAATGAATATAAGTTAATTATATTTAATAAATTTTGTTAGATAAATATAAATTTTACCATCAATTAGATGATATTTCCAACGGAATACCTGATACACAACAACAGGTTTCATTGAAATCATACATAGCACACAATGTAGCGGTATACTAAAAAATATTAATATAATAATGTTATATTAAATTGTACTTAATGCATAGTCATTTTATTGGAAGGAATGAACAGAACTAACCATATTAAAATTAAATATGTCTATTAAAGGTTTTTACATTTATCCAACAAATTTTAGAGGCTTACAATATGAATGAATCTGATTTTAAGCATAAATACACTAATATTAATTAAAATGTTCATTTACCATTGTTTGATGGTGAACCCCCATTAAATATAGTTTTGGACAGTTTTATATGTTATATTTGACAATATAATATTTTTTTCTGAATTTTTATATTAAAATTTACATTGAGTAATTTTTTTGGATTTTTTTGGTAAAAATCATATTTTAATGAATTGTGAAAAATTCAGTTTCTTAATTCAAAACTGCCTTTGAAAAAAATATTTTTATAAGGATAGATTATCTTTATAATTTGTTTTAAAGATTAATTATAATATTTTTTTACCATTTAATAAAATTATGGTCATTGGATGTAATTTAAAATTAATATTTGTCATAAATAAGTGCTAATCTATTGAGTAGGTCCAAATTTTGTAAATAGGTAACATTTATTTTTAATCAATAATAATACTTACTTAAGTAAACATTTTATTTACCATGATTAAAGGGTAAATCAGGTAAATAAGCGTAATAAAATATTATAATATTAATATAAAATTACCCTAAAATGTGTCTTAATCCTATTGGTTAATACATTTTCAACAACGGGAATCCATGAGTCTATTTTGGGTCCCCATTTATCCACATGGGTGTGATAATTACAGTTAATATTATTTAATTCAATGTAATGAAAAAAATGACATAAACATATATCATTTATTAAATAAATTTTTAAATTGGTTTATATAAGATATCTCTAAGACTATAAATTTTCATTTTAAAGATAAATAAATTTTCTACACCATGATATTTGATTTCTAATTTGTAGACATTAAATAAATAAAAATATTTATGACACTATAATGATGTAGTTTTTACCTCATTAATTAATGATTTAAATAAATAAGATTATAAAGATTACAATAACATTTCAAACCTATCCAATTATATAATAAAATAATATTTTAATGTTTTCTTAATGAGCCCCTCCTCCCCTTTATAAAAATCCTTCACTTATAACACTTTCCACACACTTATCATGACCCTTGGCTCATAAAACCTCTGCCCAACTAATCTACCTATATCCTTATCCTCCACTAAGAAGCCTTGCCCTAGGCAGAAGGATATTCCATTAATCGTTTTGGATCAAACCAAAGGGAGATACCCGATTTAAAGGTAACATCTTTTCTTATGTTCTTATGTTTTATTTTACATCTTCAACCCCATAAATTTTTTTTATTCCATTATTTAATAATAAAACCTGTATCCTAAAAAGAATATATCATTTTTTTGATATTTTTTCTAACTACACATACACAAATATCCATCTAATTGGTAATGAAGATACTATTTATGTGGACGACGAACTAATTCTTCACGAAACGATAATTGTTCAATATTTCTATACCACCTCTCATGGTGGCCATTATGATGGAACCATATTTATATATGATATATATAATGTTTATGTTTTCAATATTCTTCTGTAATTTCTAATTACAATCATACCATTATGCTTTCCAATATGTGTAAATACGATAATTTCATTTGAGGAAGTTCGGACTACCACCCCTTCAAAGTAATATGGCTCATTCATGCCATAAGAGGAATGTATAAAGGCTGAATATAATTAAATTATATATTATATTATACTATAATTGTAATATATCTATGTTTTATAATGTTTTTTTACCATTAAATATGAATTATAAATGAAAGTACTGTTTATGTGTACGTATGGCTTACCGTCTCCACGAACGGGGCATTTCATTTTGTATATCCAAATGTTATGTAATATAATAAATACATTTATATACTGGATTTATTTGATATATATGACATATAATTAATGAATATAATTTTGTAGATTATGTAATTTGGACCACATTGATAATTTATAATTATAACAAGGTTATTTTTAACTCACATTCTGATCATCGACATAACATCTAATATGAAGTCAAATCATTAAATAATTGTTATAAAAACGTAATAGTTGAAATAAAAGTAATTATTAACATGAAAATTTTAATTTTTAAAGTAAAAATTAACATTATATTTTTATTCAAGAGATTAATTAATGATTGAGTCAAGTCAAAAACAAGGTAAGGGGTTTCTTATCTCACTTTTAATTCCTTGTTATTTCCATTATTTGCCACTTATTTATTACAGGTGGTGTATTGTGTACTGAAATTCGATATATCTTATCATTATTATATTTATATTGCAGTTATTATGTGATTTTATGGTGGTTTTTATATTTTAGTAATATGAATCGAATTATTACAATGTGGTAAGTGGTTTTCATCTCACTTTTTATTCCATTGAGATTCTAGATAAATTTTCCACTATTTACTTTTGTGTTGTGTATTTGCATCCCATTATTGTGTTGTTTATGTAATATAATTTAATTAATTGCAATTTAAATCTTTAATTTATGCTCCTTTTTTCTTGTGGGGTATGTTTCATATGTTACAAATTCGATAAGGGATCTTTTTAACCCAATTTTTATTACATGGGTAAAAGATCAAATTCATAATTATGGAATGCTATGATTATGTGTGGAATCACTGTTTATTAATTTATGTTGTAATTTCAACTTCCCTTAGTTTGGATAAACATTTTACACACATAATAACTCCATTTATAAATTCCCAAGTCATCTATATGAACATGAAAAATGTAAATTTAACACAATTTCCATTCAATGTGTTAAACATCCATGATATTGGTGTTGTTTTTACTAAAATATGTGTAAAAGTTCTCTGATTAATTTACACATAATATCCAATAATATTGAAGGTATTTAATTTTTTCACACATTATTATGTAATTAATTTATACATAACCCAAGCACACTATTTTTATAAGGGATTTCATCTAAATTTTCATTGCATTTTGTCTACATTGTTTTTAGCCACCAATTAACTCTTTTATGGTGTATATACTATCCTTTGGAATATTATATCATGTATCCATTTATTATAATGATAGTACAAAGATCTGATTAAATTTTATTTCTCAATTATTTCTATTCAAGTGTCTTTCATTTTGTTAAAAACTCTTTAACAAAAATATAGGTTAAAATGTTTTCAACATTTATTCTCCTAAATATTTATCATTAATGTCCTTTTTTTCAAAATGGTTTTCATGATTTATTTATATGGACATTAATGTTTTCAAATGATGATTAATTTAAAAGATTCAATGTGGTATGTGACACTTTGATTAAAAAAATCTCTTTATTAAATATTTTAAATGCTTTTTAAAAATTTTTTGATAGTGAATTGATTATGTCAATATCTAGAAATAATATATTGAGATAGAAATGTGGAAATTCTATCTTTACATTATGATTGTTCTATATGTTATGTCTATGTTATGGTTCTTCGACATTGTTTACGAATATAGGTGGTTCCGTAATGATCCTAGGGCGGGTGAGCACGGGATATCTCTCCAATGAATTGGGTAACATGATAGAGGTAAACATTAATGTTTCTCTTAAGTGAATTATGGAATATATTGTGATGTGTATCCCAATGTAACACTCTATGTAACTATGATAGCTACAATGTATGAATGATATGGATTTCATAAGTTACAATTATGAATTATGATTTCTATGTGTTATTCATAAATAATATGATATCATGAGGTATGTTATGATCAAAAAGTATAGTTTCATTGATTTTTTTATTGATGGGTTAATGCTTCCTTACCTTATTTTATAACCCTTACTGTGATTTTTATGCTCATCCAATGTTTTTGAAATGTTTTCCATTGGACATAACGATGAATAAGGATAAGTATGGGATCAAGGAAACGGTATATTCTTTAAAACATTTAACTAAACATGTTTCTTTTTAAGAGTTATTAATTTATGAAAAAATCGATTATTTGTAGTAGTGTATAAATTTAATTTTCAAGTTTATATGTAAGAGTTAGGGCGTAAATCACAAAAACACTAAACATAAAAATATCCACAATGTTAATTTTTCATTTAATTCATGATTATCTTATGTTTTATGGATGGATTCTAATAGTTGGTATCAATGGTCAGTTTATATGACATTAGTTGTTAGAGTGTTATTTAAGCATTAGTTGCATTACCATAATTGTTTTCATATTATTAACATCCATTGTTATTTTAGATAATTTGAATGAATTTAAGATAACATGAATATGTATATCTTAGCATTTACAGTCTACAATAGATATTATATGATGTTTTTATAGATATACTCAAATTGACCTTTTTGGTTTAAAAAATGGATGGAACTAGGAGGCACCCATGTAACAGTAGATGTGAAGTGAACTGTGACATTTTTCTGAATGAGAAACTAAATGAAATACGAGTTGTGTTGAGTACTATTTCAGTTATTCTCAACCAACTATCTAGAGTCATGATTGACCCCCTGAACCATGGAGATTTTAAATTGGCATCTTATATGAGAGAATCAAATCCAAACAGATGATCAGGATAAAATTATAAAGGTATGTTTGTTCAAAATTAATTGTGTCAAGGATTTGGAGAGAAACATCTAGGAAAATACTTCAATGGGATGGGAAGATAATAGAGATGTGGGATGTAAGGTCATTAAACATGAACCTGCATTGGAAAAAGAAGCATCTGGATGACTCTTGGAAGGGGAATGTAGTTCTTTATGAGGGATCAATTAAATGTTTTAAATGTGGTTTTCAAGGTCATTATAGAAAGATATGTCCTACAATGTTGTTTCAGGAATGATATCACCATGATCGTAGAAATATATGTGTTATTTCTTAACATTTGTTTTGATATTATTGAATTGTATTATATGATTCATGATTTTTTTTAATGAATGAATTAATTAAGAATAAGTTGGTAAGGAATTGCAAATGGATAATGAAGAATGTTTAATGAGTGAGAAGAAATCATATAATTAATTCAAGAGATATGGTAGATTTCTAGATGATTAAATTCGTTAAAGTATTATGTCTCTTTTATATATTGGATTACATTTGATGACATTTTATTATATGTGTTACACTGACGTTTGATATATTAAACTGTTATTCATTATATAATAATATTTCCATTTTATGAGTAATGGTGGAATTTTATTTTGTAAGAATATATGCCTTTATTATTGACTAATAGAGATTAAGGTAACTTAAGGAATTGATTAACCTATCATAGAGAATATGTGATTTGGTTAAATACACTTTAGTATGAGACTTTAAGAGTATCAATTTTATTTCGAGATAAATGAAACAATTTACATTGGAAAATTATGTGATAAAATATTTTTGAGTTTTGGGATTCAATATTATGTTTGGTCACATTGAAATTTTTTGATGACATTTGATTATTGAATGATATATGCCGAACAAAGGTTATTGTTTGTCGAATTTTGGTGATTAGGATTAGGATTTTTCTTTATAAAGTATTAACATTTTTTGGGATTATCTGGTCATGTACTAAAAGTTTTGGATTTGGTTGATGTCTAAATACAAGGGAAATATATAGTACTTTTTTTGATTATATGATAATGTAGAAGATTATTTTAGTTCTTTAAATGTGACCAAGTCTGTTTGAATACTCATCATTTGTAGAAACGATGAGTTTGTGGTAGAAATTTAGTAATGTATGAAAGTCTATATGACAAGTAAGTATGTTTCCCTATGTTTTTAGTTAATCTCATAAATAAATTTCTCAACATTATGAAAAGTAACATAATTAAAAATCATTGTCTGTTAACATTACCTAATGGGGAATGAATGTCTGTTTAATCCATCCCATGTTTGTTATTTCGATGTGGTTAAAATTATCCTAATCAAGTATTCTAACACTCTCCATCAAATCTTCATAGTTTTTTTCTCTTCCATATCCATGATTTCCTACATTGAATCCTAGTATGGGATATTTCGAGTGACCATTGAATTTCAAATTCATTATTTTAGTGTTATATTTTTATTGACTCCTTTTCTGATGTGGAACATTCAATTATGTTTACAAGAAAAATTTTAAAATTGCGAGGATGTAATATCAAAAGGGGGGGAAGAATGTAACAACGTAGGTAAATAAAGTATATAACATTTATATATTTATTAGAATCAATGAAATAAATATTAATTTTACTTTAATGGGTATGAACTGATCAATGGAATACCTGATACGCAACAGAAAGTTTCATTAAAAATTTATGTCACACACAACATTGAGTTATACTAGAAAATATTAATATAATATTATTATTTTAAATTTTAGTTAACGCATAGACATTTTATTGGCATGAATGAACAAAACAAACACTATTATGATTAAATATGTTCCAAAAATGTTTTTATAAATATCCGTAAAATTTTAATCTAAAAAAATAAGAACGAACTTGATTTTATGCATAAATACTCTAATATTCATTAAAAGATCGATTTACCGCCTTTGGATGTAAGACCATATTTAAATCTAGTTTAGTCCAATTTTATATGCTCTATTAGAGAAAATAAAATTCTTCTCTATAATTGGGACCACAAAATTTACATTGAGCAATTTGTTTTAATTTTTCTCATAAAAAAACTTTTTTTAAAATATAGTGAAAATACTGTATTTCAATTAAAACTGCCATTTAATATAATATATTTTTAAGATATATTATTATTTTTATTTTCTATAATGTTTAATTATATTAATGAATTACAATTTTATACAATTTTGTTCATTGAATGTAATATCACATTGATAATGGACATAAATAAGTTTCAATATTTTTAGAGTTATTATTTCTTAAAACAACGCTTTTTGTCTTGACTATGGGAATTAATTTTAATTTAATTTATGTCAATTCTATGTTTTTAATATGTAAAAATGGATTACATATTTGGAATAATGAATTCCAAATTGTGCAAATAAGTATCTTTTATTATTTGACATTATGAATATTTACTTCTGTAAAAATTTTATTTACCATTGTTGAAGGGTCAATCTGGTAAATAAGGGTATCAAAATATTATGATAATAATATAATATTAACCTAACAAGTTTACTAATCCTTATGGTTATTAAATTTCCAACCGTGGGCTTCATTGTGTCGATTTTGGGACCCCTGGAGCCACATGAGAGTTATAATGACACATTATAATAATTAATTTAATGTAATGACAAAAATGGCATAAACATATATCTTTTAGTAAATTAATTTTTTCATAGGGTTATATAATCTATCACTTTGACTATAAATATTCATTTGAAATCTAATAAAATTTATTAGATCTTGATATATTTTTATTATTTATAGACATCAAATAAATAAAAATATTTGTGACACAATAATGAAGCAGTGTTTTCCTCATTAATGAATAATTTAAATAATTAAGATTATAATGATTAGAACAACATCCAAATCATTTATAATTCTTATTGGATGTTTTTATTTCCAACTTGAGTCATCTTATAATATACTTTATTGAGTTTGGGACCTTTATAAATATAAAATAACTATATTATAAAATAATATTTTCATGCCTTCTTAAAGATCCCCTTCTACCCATTATAAAAAGTCCCCACTTCTAACACATTCCAAACACTTCTCAAGCCCATTGGCTCTTCCAACATCTTCCAAATTATGTTCCATACATCCCAATACTATTCGTAGGTGTCATCCTATATTTAGATGACAATTCATGTAAACCATTTTGTTCAATCCAAAGGGAGACACCTCGTTTAAATGTAACATCTCCTCTTCTGTTCTTTTGTATTATTTAAATTTCCAACCCCATAAACTATTTTTATTCATTTTTTTATAATAAAAGTAGTATCCTAAATATACTAGGTTGTTTTAATGAAAATTATTCAAACTATACATACACACACATCCATATAATGGTTAATGAACAGAATGTTTCTGTGGAACACGAACTACTACCTCATGAAACGATTATTGTTCAATTTTCTATTACCACCTCTCATGGTTTCCATTATGATGTCACTATATTTATATATGATATATATTATATTAATGATTTATATATTATTATGTAATTTTTATTTACCAGCATACCTTTATGCTTTTCAAAATATGTTAATATGATAACATCATTTGAGGAAATGCGGACTACCACCCCCTCAAAGTGATATGACTCACTCATACCATAAGTGGAACGTATAAAGGATGAATATAATGAAATTATATATGATATTATACTGGAATTATAATATACCTATGTATAATTGTATTATTATTCTATTAAATATGAAATATAAATGAATGAACTGTTCATGCGTACGTACGACTTACTTCCTCCTTGAATGGTGCATTTCATTTCTAATCTCCAAATGTTATGAACTATTGTAAATAAATATATATAGATAACATATATGATATATATGATATATAATTCATTAATATCATTCTGGATATAATGAATTTTTGGCCACATGGACAATTTATAATTATAAAAAGTTTATTTTGACATCAATATCTGAACATCGACATAATGTACGATATGGACTCAAATAAATAACTAATTGATATAGAACGATGATAATTAATATAAAATGATTAATAAACATAAAAAGGTTCTCATTAAAGTAGAAATTTTCTTTACATTATTATTTAAGAGATTAATGATCGATCGAGTCAAATCATGTAACACCACAACTTTTCAATGTAAGTTATTTTCTTTAAAGTAATTCAATATCTTGAATTATACGCCACACCGAGTTCGAGCATAACACGAATTACCAAACTAGCCATTTAAAAATCAGTTATTAATATTATTAACTAAATTTTGAATTTTAGATTCACCATATTATTTTGGAATCCATATTACGTGTTTCCTATACATAATAAATAAACTGATTCATTTTTTCAGGTAAAAGACTTATTTTAAAAAAATGATATTTTAACACCTTTTAATGGAAAACCATTTTTAAAACCAATATATGACACTTTTATGTATTCAATTAAATTAAATTAAATTCTTCTTTCTAATCATGACATAAAAATTTATTTTTGATAAATTTTTGCAACTTTTCTGATAACATTCATTTCATCATTAATACTAAACAATACTAAATTCATTTCTTCATTAATACTAAACCAATATTTGACACCATTTTATAGTATTATATAGAAACTAAATTATGTTGTTCAACATTTTAATTTTTAATATTCCTAAAAATTTCATTATTTAATTAAATATTTACATATATAATCATTTTTAAATAAATATCATAATTTAATATATTGCAAAAATAATTAACAAATATATCATTAAAATGAATAAATAATTTAAAATGCTACAAATAGAGAGGTATTAAAACCCATAAATAATATTAAATCCGTATGATAAAATACATGTTCATATATACATAAACAATATACTGATACACATATAGAAAACACATACACAGACACAGACACATAGGCATAGGCATACAAACATACACATATATACAGTTACATATGTACGCATGCACATACATACATATTTATACATACACATATATACTTACATAAACCAAATTATCAAATACATATACACATACTCATACTCATACTCATACACATGTACATACACATAAAAATGTATATCCATAAACATACACATGCATTTGCATATCCATACACATCCATATAATCACATCCATGTGAAAGCACATACATACATATCCATACATATGACTGCACACACACATTCAAGATTAAATACAGATATACACATATGCTTGTTCTTACACATGTACAAAAACCTAAAGATGTACATTCACATATATATACATACACACATACATAAACATACAAATATATACTTACACATACTCATAACTATACACATAAACATGAAATCACATTCCCGTGTATATTAAATAACACATAAACATGTACATACACACACACATACATAAGTTCACATACATTTATATAATATAAAATATTATAAATACATACACATACACTTATACATACACAACCAGTCTCACACACACATATGAACTTATACGTACACATACATGATCATGTAAAAAAATGTATAACATAGACATACAATTACATACATGCCTATTCATGTATACAAATTCAAACATACTAACAGTAAATGTACATAAACACACGCACACACACAACACAACACAACTAAAGAGATGCATACATAAATAAAACATAACTAAAAAACACATACAAAGACACATATAAATATTCATATTGATATACTATTGATTTACAAATTTTGAATATAGATATAAAAATTAAAATATTAATCACATATTTAAATAAATATAAGCATTTATATATTATATAATTGTTTCAATAAAATATTTATGAATAATATTTATATTAATTATAAAATTATTTTTTCAATTAATGTATATAAATATACTATTATACATTATCCCTGAATAATATAAATTTGACTATTTTCTATTTAAAAAAAAATATATATAATTTTTAATTAAATGTTATATAAACAATTTAAATATATTATATTTACATATATATAATTGTTGATATATTAATATTATTAAAAAATATAAAATAATATATATATATAATATTTAATGTCTCATTTAGAAACCCCATACAGAAATTGATCATAATTGTTGAAAATTTATCATTGATAGAAAAAATAATAGGAAAAGGTAACCACTTTATTAGTTTTTTTAGCATATAAATTTAATATTTCATCATAGAAAATAGTGTAACATGAATATAAAAATTATGGATTTTTTAATGGTTCAGAAATTAAATTTTATTGCATTAAAAAATTATAAATAATTTCTAATTAGTATTAAATTAGTAATTCAATGAGTTATATGTTGATATACATGTATACCATATGAAATTAAATTATTTTTTTATCCATATAAAAAAATACCTTAATTTCAACAGTTGGTTGTTTCGAATTCATAAGTCAACATGTGAAATCAGTTTTCTAGTGCTGTGTTTTGGGAGGGAGGTATCCTTTGCCTTTTGCCATTTTAATTGGTAAATTAGAAGTCATTTCACTTTTAGAATCATCCTTTTATACTACCTGTTCCAGTTTGCTTCATCCTCTGTAGAGTATAATGACATGTATGGTCTTAGAGATTCATTTCAAAACACCCCCATCCTAATGGGATTCTACTTGTGTGGGGGAATTACACACATGGGGGAAGTTACCGTCAAATCTATATTTCCCCATCTGGAATGGTATACGTTGTTGATGGGACACTAGGGAATATCTTCAAATAAAGGCCATTGAATTTGGTAGTTGTGGTCGATGTGGAATCATGGATGATCATCTAAGAATGGTGGTGGTGGAGGGTGGTTAATGTGGTAAGTTTTTTCAATGGGGTGTCATGGAATATCATCTGGGAAAGGGCGCTGACAGTGGTAGTTGTTTTCAATAGGGAATCATGGATGTTTTCCATCGAAAGGGCATTGATTTCCATATTCATATTCCCCCTTTATTTCCTTGTAGTAATTGTGGATTGGGAACTATGATAGGTCATGACGTTGATTGCCCTATTAGGAAATGTTTATGGGACGATGTGGTAGGTAGAAAAGGTAATGGTGGTGGAAAAAAATGTTGATGGGGGTGTCATGGTGTGTTATTTGAGAACAATATATGAAGGTCATATCCATATTCCCCTTATCTATCATGATATGTGTTGTTGATTTAGATCCATAGAAGGTTGTCCGAATATGGGTTGTGACAGTCATATCCATCATATCCACATTTTTTCTAGTAGGAATTTTCAATGGGGAGTCGCGGAAGGTGGTCTGAGAGAGGCTAAGGTAACTCATGTGCACAAAGCGCAACATGCTGTATCTAGGACTGGGTCTATGGAATGGTGACACAACATGTTTTATAATAGAAGGGGTGTTTGAAAACCTCATATATAACATTATTCAGGGACACTAACTTCTTATTCATTCTTTCCCAAGGCTTCTTTCATTATTCAAATAAATCTATGGTTAGTTATAGCCACAAAAACTCATAGAAAGGATGGAATCTACTAATCCTCATCCAATGTCTGGGAATATATAATCCAAATGAGTCCACATAAGACCCATTTAAATGATGTAATTAGTTTTACTATTAATTTTCCTCCCCATTAGTTTTCATAATTTAATTTTTCATTTATTGTTTCAAGGAGTTCTGATATAATTATGAAACATGGATCTTTTTTAATTACATAAAAAATTCATCTATTTTTTTACTTATTACAAAAAAAACATTACAAAATCATGTCATGATGTGGATTGAAAAACATCACATGACATCTCTATTTTTCTTCATAAATATAATACATAAAAAATTAGGTAATATTTACTATGTGAATTCTATTTCATTAAATAACACATAATTCATTATATATCACTTATGTTTCCTAAATCGATGATAATTTTTTTAAAACGAAATGATTAATTATTTTACATCAATTATTATTTTTCAAATGAAATATAATATTTATTAAAAATATCCATATATAATGTATTGTGGTATTCATTAAAATAGAAATGTATTTTGTATTATGTAAGTAATAATATTAAATTCCATAAATAATAGCATACAATGTGTAATAATGTATATATATATATATATATTATGTTAAATTTACTATTATAGTATTCAATATATATAACTATTTTATAATATAATATATTTCAAAATTATTAAAAAAAATTAGATATTATAGTCAATACAATTATGGATTTATATATTTATATCATTAAATTATACCTATTTTTTAATATAGTTTAAAAATTTAATTAAATTTGTGATTCATTTTTAGTTATACATATATTCAAATATAGTTATGTTATAAAATATTTATGTTAAAATATTTTATTTAATTTATTTATTAATAAATATTATATAATGAAATTAATATATTATATATCAATTATATATTTTGACCATAAATTACATTTTTAGTGTTTTTTTTAAAAAATTACAGGTTATTTGAGAACACTTAGAATGGTCACATCCATGAAAAAACAAAAATACAAATTCTATAAAAAATAAAAATTCAAATTGAATAGTGTTTCTTTGATTTTAATTTGAACACTAAAATTGGGTTGGTGGGACGGTGTGATTTTTATAATGATGTTGAGGGGAATTATAAGATTTGTGATAACATTTTTTTATTACCCTAGAAATGTCATGGGAGTGATGCTTGATATGAAATCAATACTCAGATGTGGATGATGTATCCAATCATGATCATTATATAATATTTTACCCTTGGTTTGGTTTGGGGAGTTATCGGTAGGAAGGTCTTTGGATCCGAGCATCTCTTATGCATTGGATGAAATTGTTGGGTACTGAGTGGTTTTATAAATGTTTCATATGCATCAAAAACTTCTGATGGGTGATTAACTATAATGGGTTTTTTCGTATTCGATGTGTCATTCACATATTAAAAATGAAGAAAATGTCATGACTAAAAAAATTTATCAATTAATCACATAGAAAAGTACATAACCCATATAAGATTTTCTTCATGATAAATATATTGTTAACGTAATTTATATCTTATGAAATGATAACCATTCCAAGTATCCTTCTTTGACATATTAATTTATAACACATCTTTTAGGAAAACCCCAATGTGTCAATCTTTTCCAATAACATTATCGTCGTGGTTTATGAAATGAATTAAAGAGCATGATTCATTATAAAAATAAATAAAAATCATATAGCATATTGACATTTACATCAACCAATAAATAACAATATCCAATGACACATAAGCAAGAACAATTCATATAGGAATGTATATTTTCATAATCTCTAATGTTGAATCCATCAATATACATGTCTCAGAAGGATAATGTGTTGATAAATTTGGAAGATAATGGAAATATAACATGTAGACATATATATGTTTCCCCTCAATAATCAAAATAAATGTTAAAATATAATTTCTTCGGAGGATTGGGCTATATAACATTATTTTCCATTTTAAAAGTGCATCCAAATACGATCATCACCACATGATCACTATTTATGTATTCCCAAATAAATGATTTAAATTTTTCAATCATAAAAAATAAAATTTTATTCAGAAACCATCAAGAGAAACAGGTCTATTATATAACATCTGGAACAATTTCATACATGGTTGGCATTACAGAACATTAATCAATGAATTAAAATCCTTGATGTTGATATAAAAATTTCCCAAACAGTTAACTTTCCAACTAATTTAGATTTTTTAAAATCAAAATATCTTCTTATATGGAGTGGAATAATGTCAGTGGTATGCCTAAATCCTTATTTTATGTATAATAACTCATTCCCTGCCAGTCACAGATGGATCATAAGATTTTTCATAGTCATCCTAATGTACATAGGTTGATTCCTAATAAATAATATCCTACTTCAATTTCCCAATAATGGGATATATATGGATAATATTGTGAAACATGTTATTAAAATATTAGAATACTTGTTTGACACAGTATAATTTGATGGTTTTTTTCATTATTTAGAAGATTAAATTTCATGTAGCTAGTGGAATAAAATGTGCATTAATAGTTCAAACAAACATTGTAGTTTGTCTAAAAATGTTTATCTAGATATTATAATCATCCTATCAGTGAATTGTAGTCTAAATATTCTATAATATCTTTATAATAATGTTTCTATTTTTATTATAGGTGAATATAAATTTGATAATTTAATGTTTCATCATGAATGAAGATATGATGTATGAAGGGGATATATGTTTATTTTTAGCTTAATATCCATCATTTCTTTCATTGATTATTGATTGAAAAATTGAATTCATATATGTATCAAAATATTTTTTTACCCCCAACAACATAGGAAGACATTTCATTTTTATCCTAAAATATGGTGACTCTAAAATTATTCACATTCATGGTGTGATTTTCATATTACAAATCCATAATGTTTACCAATGCAATTATTCTTAACCTTCTTAATAATGAACTAGATCATTATTTTATTCAAACTCTATTTATTATCATTAATACAAGAAGATATTTCTAAATAAACATTAGATTTTCAGTTTTTGAATAAAATTCATTTAGTGGATGTTCAAAAAAATAAATTTATTAAAAGTATTATTTTTCTTCTTCCTTGAAAAATCATAAAAAGATATTTTTTAAAATTTTATCCCTTGGATATGTTTGGATACATGGAAAATAGTGTAGATTAAAAAATCCCTAAAAACGTTGGATGAAGGAAAAAATTTGTGGGGAGATATGTTATATTTCATTAAAATGTACATTGGAGATTCAAATATCAATATTATTTGTCTCTTAGATACTGAAATTATCACATTTTGTCATTAATTATGAGTATAAATGCACAGTTCTTTCATGGATTGACATATAAGAAAATATATACAATGATTCAGGACATTTTTTCTATCATGTGTAATAGAGTTGAATTGGTTTATGGTTTCGTTAAACAAAATTTCATTGAAAATACACTATATCCAAAGTTTATATGTTTCTAAAAATGGGGGGAATTATTGAATGATTAATATATTCATGTTGAAATTCAATTTATTGATGCAGGATTAAATGATATTATAACCCTTTTCTAAATAAGGTGCTACTTGATATTCGAGTAAACTATGAATTTTGATAACCATTTCGTTATATTTGAGATACTATAAAGAAAATGGAATCCTCTAATTCCATAACAATGAGAAATGACTTTTGAAAATATAAAAAATAATATTGGATGAGAACTTCATAGGGTTACATTTTCCCTGATGCTTTGGATTTGTTTAATCAGTGATAGAGCACTAGAATCAAAATCAATGACTATATTTTCATTGATAATAATTACTATAAAACATAAATGTATTCATATGAAGATGAAAAAATGTTTCTTGACATGATCGTGGGATTTTTTCAATATTACCATGTAGTTATTGATTATATAAAATCATCACCATAAAAAAACTTGTTTCCATTGGACAAATTTTTTTATATTTAAAAAGGTAATAATTATGGGTTCTCTTACTAGATTTCAATTTTTATTAAAAAAATATTAATGATAAAATATGTATACATATCCCTAGGTGAATGGTTTTTTTTATCTTGAATAGTGAATCATTTGAAATGTGTTTGATGGTTATTCATTAGTAGATGACAGATTATATTTGAAAATCATAGTATCATTGAAAAATGAATTAATTAAATTTGGTGTTATTATATATTTTGTGTTATCAATTACTAGAAGGATTTACTAACTTTTTTGTATATAGAACTTCATGTCAAAATGGTCACACTATGCATCAAATTGATGATAAGTTGTTTCAAAATTCATCTTGAATGATTGATGGATCATTGTCCTAAAGAATCTGGACAATATGAGTGTGGGTGATAGGTTTTTAGTGAGTGAAAAATATTATTAATTAAAATTTAGTTTATAATATATAATCAACTCATTATATTTCAAACACATAAACATTATTCTACAAATGTTTTATGAAAAAATGTTTTGATAAAAAATTATATTTCTTTTTATTTTTTTTTCTATTATGCGCACAATGTTTTTTGATAAAATAATTCAATATAAATATGACGACCATTACCAACTATTTTCAAAACTATTAATATAGACTCATACTAATTGTTTTCAAAACCATTAATATATTTTTTTAAAATTTTGGTACCATTATGAATGGTTTTCGAAAAACCATTAGTATATGTTCTTTAAAAGTATGTCATACCGATAGTTTTATCCCAACAATGGGAATATACATCACATGTACCAATAGATTTGGAAGAACCACTGTTTAAGAACATGGAGCTTCGGTTTCAGGTAAGGATCTCTTTTAAGGTATTTGTATGGAAAAAATGGATAATCTAGAAATTTTCAGAGTACACGTCGTGTGCTTTATGAGTACACACCGTGTACTCCTCTGCTACTCAAAGCCGTGTGCTGGTTGTGTCTGGGCCACCCACACGGTGTGTAGGGATGATGTGGAAGCCACTTAAAGTGGAGTATGGAAAAACCAAGTACGCACAGTGTACTCTAAAAGTACACGCCGTGTATATTCTTTTTATTTAAATAATCGGACCAGGGTTGCACCTCATGCTCATTAACGTCTTCTTCTCGACCTAATCTCATCCAGAGAGTCCAAGGAGGCCGATTATTTTATGAGCCACTGATCCATCACCAGTTGACCTAATCAAACTCTGTCGATTGCAGAAGAATCACATCGGTGTGTTCTTGGTCATTCTATAGACTTATTTCCTGATTCTTCCTCTCATGTGAGTTATCGGAGGTTGAACATTTTAGACGTTTTTGAAGATCTAATCCGTTTTAGGCAGATTCACGGCCCGAGGTTATATTATATCTATCTTCGAGGATCGAGGTAGGTGGTTTGTTTCCCTACACTGATGTTATTTGAGTTTTTGTTGCAAATGTGCGGGATACCCATGTATCGGATATCCCGGGATTAGGATTTTGATCATATTGTTTGTTTTCCCTATATTACTTGTCATTTTAAGATTAATTGTTGATAATGAATTCTTGGTTACATGATTTTGGATCACCCATGGGTGTTTTCTCCATATTGGGTTGTTTATCGTCGTTAGGCACCATTTTCCTGTGAGGCAAACCCTATTGAAATTTCTAGTTTACATGTTATAACTGTTTGCACGTGTTTCCTAATGTTTATATTCTTTTGATATAGGGTAGTTATTATCCAAGTAGTTTTCGATCTTACTTAGGTGTACTGATAGTTGATTAGGCATGACAGGAAATCTCAGGGCTGTGAGAACCTAGTGCGGGAGATCAAAGAGGGAATAGACGATTAAGTGATTCCAGAGAGGGTCTGTTGGTTTTAGTTTCATACGCGGTACCAAAGTGTATAAGACTTTGTGTTTCCCAAGAGTGTTCTTATTTTACACACTCAATGAGACCACATGAGGAATTAGACCTACGTGATTCCTCAGAGAGTCTGTAGTTATCATTGTAAGACCATATGAGAATTGACGTGAGACCATACCAGAGTGTCTGTGCCTTGTTTGATTACTGGACTGTAGGGGTCTGCTAGTTTGAGCCACCCAGAGGGTCAGAGTGAATTTATATGGTTGGTTGTGACGAGTTCACCAAGAAAAAGAAAAATCATGGGTTTTGGACTGCTTGTGTTTTGGTAGTATTTTGAGATACCTATTATGTTACTTGCTTCTGTTGGAATAGAAAGAATTTCTAGTTTTCCATGGTTGTTAAACTAAATGAATGTGAATGGTAATTAGTAGGATTATTTACTAGTGTAATCTTAGTCCATTATTGTACTTATTTCACTTACTTTATCTATATTACTCACTGACAGTAGGGCACAAATATTGTGGTGATTTTCTATTGGGATTAGTCTCACACCGTGTTTGGGTCATGCTCTTTGGCCCAAACAGATTATATGGTTGCAGATGTAGATTGGTATTATGGTCCTTCTACTTCCGGTACTTGATTTCTGGTTGGAGCTTGAGATCTTGGGACCGGGCTTTGGCTCAAGATGCTACTGGAGATTCTGTTTACGTTTAGTACTTGGTTTTAGTTGTATTTCAGCATGTTGATTTGTTTACTTCTTTCCATAGATACATGAACCATTCTACAACATTATTATATCAGACATTGCTTCGACTTTTATTTCAGTTTTTGTATGTTGTTACTGCTTCTGTTATTGTTTATGTTTATTATTCCACTATATACTTTACCAAATGAGGGCGTAGTTTCCTCAGTGACAAACCAAGGGCCTCGCAGCTAGTCTTAAGCCTCTAGAATTTGGGGAAACACGCTTGCGGTCATGTGTAAAACCGGGTACGGGGAACCAGTTATGTGGCTCTGGATTCGAGTCGTTACAAAGTGGTATCAAAGGAGCATTATTATTTTCTATTGCCTTACTATATTGCGACAATATACAGGGATAGTAAGAAAAGGGTAGTTAGTAATTAACTATGCTCGTGAGTAATTAACCCATGTACAGGGAAAATATATATTACCTCGTAATTGAAATTTTCAGTTTTTACAAGTGTTATAGTTTATTATATTTCACCATTGGGTGATGCACATGTGTCGTGCTATTATAGTTTATATGATTGTGGTTCTATTTTTATGCAACTCGATTAGATTAGGGTGTTCCATCTCATGCACCATATAGGAACTCGGTATGAAATCACATGTCATGAGTTTTACCATTCCATCTAGGGTGCATTAGAATTTTATGATGTTGTGATAGATTTCATGATAAGTTATGCATGATGTTGTGATAGTTGTTGTGATATACATACTTGTTGTGCTGATAGAGTATTGTTTATTTTACATTATATTTAGCATGGATGCCAAGATTTGGTCTTAGAGGTGTTATGGCCCCTTGAGGACTGTAATTTGGAGGATCATTGGGTTGTTATGTTGTTATACTTATTATATGCATTGTTATGTTTCCAATATTTAATTCGTGTGGAGTATGGGCCCCCACGGATCGGAATTTGGCACATAGATGTTTGTTTTTCAGTGTTTCTGGTGTTCGGTGTTGTTTCTGAGCTACTTCCCGAAGAAACCTTGAATAAAAGTCGTGTACATTATTAATACATGCCGTGTAGTTTTTTATCCATGCTACTGACTGTGTGAACAATGACCTGGGGTTGTAGAAAGTCTTCAGGGACACACCGTGTATGATAAGTACATTTCGTGTAGCAGTCAACCGTGTACCTGGTCGTTTCACTAACAACATGGGCCGGGAAAAATTGTGCAGTACACGCCGTGTTTTATACGAACATGACATGTAGTTTTTTTCAAGGTACTCGGTCGTGTCACTATCAACACAAGTCAGGAAAACTCATATAGTACACACCATGTTTTCTAAAAAATTCTGTGTAGTTTTCTTCTGGGTACCCGACCGTGTCACGAACAACATGTGTCTGTGTTATCTATTATTATACACGCCATGTTTGTTCATAACTGGTCGTGTAAGGGTTAGCTGTGTAGACGTCCGTGTAACCGCTACACGGGTCGCCGAATCCTATCTAGTACACACTGTGTCGTTGTTGAACATGCCATGTAGTTCATGATTTGGTGGACCGTGTAGGTTTGCCGTGTTAGGAGACTCGGGCAGGGGATTGGAGTTCAAGTACAGGTCGTGTGTTGTGACAAAATTCCATGTAGTCTAGGGTGTTACATGACTAGTAGTGGTAGAATTACACTCCCATGTGAGTGGCTTTAACAAACACGTCGTGTAGTTTAAATACACACCATATAGTCTTCTTTTGAAAACATAAGTGTTTCTCTCCCTGTTCCCATTTTATACTCTTCTGTTTCTGTCCTTGTTAATCCTAAATCATAAGTGTGCATTTGATTTCATAGATCTATGGCACCAATACCTTTCTCCCGTTGCATGACAGGAACCAGGCAGTGACCGTATGCCTAATACGGCAGACCAGGGACTACCTGTAGTTCTGCCGATCGTTCCGGACATGGATTATGTTGTGATTCCAAACACTGGTGCCGATGCTAAGTTTAGAGAGACTTTCATGAGTCTCATGCGGATCATCCAGGGAGCTCAACATTCTGCCCCATCTATGGCATAACTGACGCGAGTCTTCCAGAAGTAGCATCCTCCCACATTCATAAGGGATAGAAGACCTATGGATATAGAGTCATGTCTAGAACCTTTTATTTCCATCATCGAGCATTTGGTTACACACCCAGACATAAGGGTGAAGCTTGCGACATTAATGTCGCGAGATTCTTCCAAGAGGTGGGGGGATGTAGTCTCGCAGGGAGGGAGCCAACGAACTATGGCTTGGGACGAGTTCCATCGTATGTTCTATGACTACGTCTATCTGGCGACGCTGAGGGCCGACAGATCCAGAGATTTCATGAACATATAGTAGGGTAATCATTAATTTATCGAGTATTCCTACCATTTAAATGAGTTACAACATTTCACTCCCGTTCCGAGAATTGATGAGTTGTTTTTGGAAATGATGTTTTAGGAAGGCCTCAAGACAGAGATCAGATCGCTTGTGAATGTATTCCAGTTGACTTCTATTAATCTAATAGTCAACTAGGCACTGATCACCGAACGAAATATGAGGGAGACTAGAGCTGTTGACCAGGGTGGTTCAACATCCAAGGATGATTCATTTCATACTGACTGCAAGAAACGCCACCGATATTCTACTCGAGGTAACTCAAGGAAGAGAGGAAATTCTTCTAGAAGATGAGATCATCCTTTCAAAACCAAGGTTGTGTGCTATGAGTGTGGAAATAGTGGGCATAAGAAGCCTCATTCCCTGAGAGATCCTGTGGAGTTCTGTGCCTGCGGCAAGATGGGTCATCTGCATCGTTATTACAGGGTTCTTCTTCCTAAAGCTAGTGATGGAGGATCTGTTTCGACTCCACATACAGGATCAGGATTACAATTTCCACAACAGACTAGGGGACGGAGTTCTTCAGTTAGTTTAGTCTAGGGTAGAGGTCGCGGACATGATGGTCTGGCTCAGGAAGGACCAGCTCAAGGATTCCAGGCTACTACACAGGGTTGCGGTACATGCCAGACGTTTGCGGTAGAGAATATTCATTGGGAGAATGATCTTGGACCTTCAACAGATCAAGGTACGATCTTAGTAGCCTCAGTTTTATCTTCTCCACTTTTCGATAATTTGGCTTCTCATATCGTAATTTCTATGCACAATGTGGAGAGCCTTATACTTACTGTATTTACTTCTGAGGATACGTTGGCACTAGACACTCCTTTGGGACATAGAACTGCAAGTGTGTGTTACTGCAGGGAGTGCCCCCTTGAGGCTAGTGGGAGTCACTTCTTGTTGGAACATTATGTCCTTGAGATGAAGGGTTATGATGTCATTCTCGGAATGGAATGGCTAGTTCCTTTTCTGGAATTTTTTGATTGTTATTGCCGCATGGTGAGTTCCACGTCACCAGAGGGTGGGTCTTTTATTCAAAAGGGTGAATGGGATGTCCAAGAAAGAAGAGCTGGACTAGAGCATCATGGGGTGGGCTATGTTACAGCCCAGGTTTCTAGTTAATATCTGGATGACCAGGGGAATTCTCAGATGGACTTCACTCCAGTAGTTGACCTTTTTCGGATGTATTTCTAGAAGACTTTTCAGGTTTTCCTCTGGAGCGTGAGGTAGAATTCTCTATTGAGCTTATTCCAGGAACAACACTGGTATCCATACCTCCTTATAGGATGGATACACCTGAGTTACAAGATCTCATGAAGCAGTTGGAGGATTTTCAGGCGAAGGGATTAATCTAACTCAGTACTTCCCCTTGGGGTTATCTTGTATTGTTTGAGAAGAAGGAAGATGTTACCTTACGTATTTGTGTGGACTATCGAAAGCTAAAATAGTTGATGGTGAAGAACCGATATCCATTTCCAAGGATTGATGATCTTTTTTATCAGCTTCAAGGAGCTATAGTATTCTTGAATATCAACATTAAATCCAGCCATCACCAGTTGCGGGACAGACCATCTGTTATACCTCTCACAGCTTTCCGAAGTAGGTATTGTATGTATGAGTATCTGGTTATGTCGTTCGGTCTCACAAACGTGCCTGCAGTTTTCATGGCGCTGATGAATAGAGTTTTCCATCCTTACTTGGACTCTTTCATTATTGTCTTTGTGGAGGATATCTTGGTGTACTCTCACACTCGACACGACCATGCTACCCATCTTGAGATCGTAATGAGTACACTGATAGAGCATCATTTATATGATAAGCTCTCAAAGTGACACTTCTTGATGGACAAGATTCACTTCCTAGGCCATGCCATCCCAGTGACATGAGTATCAGTAGACCCAGAGAAGATGAGAGCAGTATTTACCTTGGAGAAGCCGATGAATGTCTTCTAGGTACGTAGTTTTTTGCGACAGGCTTGTTATTATAGGTGATTTATACAGGACTTCTCATGCATAGTAGTGTCGTTTACGAGCTTGACTAAGAAAGGTGTGATGTACGTTTGGTCAAATTCTTGCGATTCAGCATTCTAAGAGCTGATGGGGAGATTGACCTCAGCACTGATTCTGGTTCTACCAGATCCGGGCAAGAGATATACAGTTTTCTATGATTCATCTGGCATCGGTCATGGAGTAGTGATTATGCAGGAGGATCGTTTTGCTGCATACGGATCTCGGCAGTTGAGGCCCCATGAGAAGAACTATCCTACACACGACCTAGAGTTGGTTGCGGTTGTTCATGATTTGCGTTGTTGGTGGAACTATCTCATGGGAGATAATTTTGTGGTACATAATAACCAAAAATGCCTCAGGTATATATTCACATAGCGTGACTTGTATCTGAGATAGTGGAGGTTGGTCGAGTACCTACAGTCTTTCGACTTCGATCTTGATTATATTCCTGGGAAAGGAAATGTTGTGGCT
The DNA here is from genome assembly GCA_963277665.1 of Viscum album. Classification (NCBI taxonomy): domain Eukaryota; kingdom Viridiplantae; phylum Streptophyta; class Magnoliopsida; order Santalales; family Viscaceae; genus Viscum; species Viscum album. The sequence continues at coordinate 46,256,486 of OY728121.1, forward strand.
GATGCACTGAGAAGGAGGACTCAGTTGCAGGCAGTTCAGGAGGCCCGCATCGATTTGAAGCTTATGGATATGTTCTTTGAGATGCATTTGGAGGTGCATGACAGATAGGGACAGATAGTTCTTTCTACTATAGCTGATACCATTAATCTTTTAGAACGATTTCGAATGAGGAAGCTATGAAAACCAGAAGGGCTAGACCTACAGGAGGGCGTGTCAGATAGAGACCCAACTCCAGGGTGGCCAATGGGCGATGATGAGGTGCTATGTTTTCATGGATGTGTATGGGTTTCAGCGGACATACGTGATGAGTTGATGCGGTAGTTTCATGCTTAAGCTTGGGCAGTTCATCCCGGTGTCACCAAGATGTATCGATACTTACATAATCAGTATAGGTGGCTAGGTATGAAGAAGGATGTGGCAGGTTTTGTTATGCGGTGTTCCACCTGTCAGCAGGTGAAGCCAGAGCATCAGTGACCTACAACAATTTTATAGCAGTTACCCATTCTTGAGTGGAAATGGAATGATGTTGTGATGGAATTTGGGACAGGGATACCAAGATCACCTCGAGAAAATGATGCGGTTTGGGTTGTAGTGGACAGGCTCCCGAAGGATGCACACTTCATACCGATCAAGGAGACCATTAGTGTTGATGAGCTGGGACAGTTTTACATCCGAGAGACTATACATCTTCACGGAGTTCCACACTCCATTATTTCAGAAAGGGATGTGCGTTTTACTTCTCACTTCTGGAAGTGGCTACAATGGTCTTTGGGTACATAGGTACTTTTGAGTACAGCATACCATCTCTAAACTGATGGCCAGTCCAAGCGTACAATCCATGTGCTTGAGGATATGCTCCGAGCATGCATTATAGACACTGGCTGTACTTGGGAGAAGCATATACCTCTGGTGGATTTCACCTACAACAACAGTTTTCAGGCGACTATTCAGATGGCACCTTAAGAGACTTTGTATGGTAGGCCATGCCGACCACCTTTATACTAGCTAGAGGCAAGAGAAGCAGATTTTCTAGGACCTCGTCTTGTTCAGGAGACCACAAATTAGGTGGAATTGATTCATAAGAGGATGGCCAATGCATATTCTTGGCCGAAATCTTATGCTGATCAGAGGAGACGACCCTTGGAGTTCATGGTTGGAGACCAGGATTTCCTGCCTGTTACCCCGAGGTTGGGAAATAAGTGGATTAGGAGACAGGGGAAACTCTCGCCAAGATACATCAGGCAGTTTGAGATTCTGGAGAATGTCGAGCTAGTTTCTTACAGGTTGTAGTTACCTCAGAGGTACCAGGCTATGCACGATGCCTTTCATGTTTCTCAGCTTTGACGTTATTTTTCAGACCTGTCTCATGCTTTTAAACCTGACAAGGTTGATCTGGAGCAGGATTCATCTTTCGAGGAGCATCCTATCAGGATTGTTGATCGTAGTGCAATGGTACTCTGTGGCCATTCTGTTACTCTGGTACGGGTGCTGTCGCTGCACAGCCATATACAGAATGATACTTGGTAGATGGAGGATGATATGCGATCACAGTGGCTAGAGATGTTTGAGGATTCTTCTTCTTTTCCTTGTTAGGGAAATTTGAGGATGAATTTCTTTTAGGGGGGATGTTTGTAAGAAACTGGAGCTTCAGTTTCAGGTATGGATCTCTTTTATGGTATTTTTAAGGAAAAATGATGAATCTATAAATTTTCAGAGTACACGCCGTGTACTTTATGAGTACACCTCGTGTACTCCTCTACCGCTCGAAGCCGTGTGATGGTTGTGTCCATGCCACACACATGGTTTGTAGGGATGATGTGGCGGCCACATAAAGCGAGGTACTAAAAAACCAAGTACATGCCATGTACTCTTAAATTACATGTCGTGTACTTTCTTTTTATTTCATTAATCGAACTGGGGTTGCGCTGAATGCTCATTAACGTCTTCATCTCCACCTAATCCCATCCAGAGCATCCAAGGAGGCCAATTATTCTCCGAGCCACTGATCCTTCACCAGTTGTCTGAATCAAACTTTGTCGATTGCAGAAGAATTGCAACATTGAGTTCTTGGTTCTTCTTTGGCCTCATTTTCCTGACTCTTCCTCTTGTGTCTATTATCTGAGGTTGAAAATTTTAGATGTTTTTGCAGATCTTGTCCATTCTAGGCCGATTCGCGGGCTGAGGTAAAGTATATCGATCTTTGTGAATCGAGGTAGGTGGTTTGTTTACCTACGCTAAAGTTCTTTGATTTTTGGTTGTAAAAGTGATGGATACCCAAGTATCAGGTATTCTGGGTTTTGTATTTTGATCCTATTGTATGTTTTCCCTATATTTCGTGTTATATTTTGATTAATTGTTTCCAATTTATGCTTGGTTTCATGTTTGATGATCACCGATGTCTGTTTTCTCCATGTTTGGCTATTTATCGTCGTTCGACAACATTTTCCTATGAGGCAAACCCTATTGCAATTGCTAGTTTACATGTCATAATTGTTTGCACATGTTGCCTACTTTTTAAAGGCTTTTGATACATGGTATCTATTAGCCAAGTATTTGTTGAACTTACTTAGGGCTGCTGGAAGTCGATTACGCATGATGGGACTGCTAAGGGCTGTGAGAACCTGGTGTGGGAGATCAAAGAGGGAATATACGATTATGTGCTCTGTAGAGACCCGAAGCCTGACGTACATTGAGATTACATTACTTTTGCAGAATACTTAGTACATAACAAAAAACACACACACAAGGATCGTAATAGTTTAGTGTCTTTGGAAACTCGGAACGTAATCTTCTAATCGTGGTGAAAGATCTTCAATATCTCCCATAAAGATCTTCACTTTTTTTACCTAAAACCTTTCTTTATATCCTGGGGAAAAGAAAACATAAAAGGGTGAGCTCAAATGCTCAGTAAGGGTAAATAAATGAAAAATCAATCACATCTTATTCATAAGAACATAACTTTTGGAAATCTTAACCTGCAAAAGAGAGAAAATTTCATAACATGGGATAAATCATGGTAGTGAAATGTAATCACAATAATCATAAATTAAAACATGAAACTTTGTGGCATACACACATAATCATAGAGAATCATTAATTGTTAGTCAAGATTCATTTCCAAGACTATCTTAGTGGACAAAGTCCCTTTCTGAACCGAGTCACCCTCATTTCAGTCCTGTTTCACTGAACCGGTATAACCTACCGTTCCATCCATGTCTATCTCATGAGATATAAAATATTTACCCAATTCATTGGAGGGAGATATAGGTCCCACCCATCTTATAACGAATCATTTCTTATGTGTGCCACAAAATCATAAATCATACATCATCGCATAACACATGTACCAAAAATGAGATTCTTGAAACATCATGACATTATAAAACAAATCATATAAGGTAAATGAACTCATAAAAATAATTCCATCACAACATAATCAAATAAATGTAATAATAGGGATAAAAACAGAACCCTATATTATCTTATATGGAAAATAATTTTGATAAAACATTTGAACTCCATTCTTGAGGAAAATATCCTTTCTACTTAAAAAACACTTTTCTCTTCTTAACATGTCAAACAATTATAAACTAAAAGAAGTTGATTAAAAATAAACATGAAAACTTATAAAGGAATATTCTTGGAAATAATGTTTTAAAAATCCATTCTTGCCGTATAAGTTAAAAAAACATTCTTCATACTTTTATCGGAAAAGTCAAAAAGTACCTCGTACGAAAAACGACAAAAGATTCCTTTCATACATATTACTAAAAACTCACCGAAGGGTAAAAATGGATTTAAACAATTGTATGTGGATGGAAATAATATTACATATTAATGAAACATGGATGTGGATGATAAAATACACCCCAGTAAATACATACGAATAAACAATCTCAGATAAAAATGAGATTGTGATATTTTCCTTACCTTAGGTCCGACTTGCTTTGTAAGTGTCTGAACCTCCTGTATAATGATTTAAATAATGTTATTGACTTATTCCCAAATCATATTCATTGTTATTATATCATATATGGTCCACTTATGACTTTATATTACCCGTTCTTTTGTAAATTCATGTTAAAGTAGCGTTTTGGGTAACATCGTCTCATTTGTCGTTCATATTTTTAACTTGTAATTATTCATATGATTACTTAGATCATGATTACTTAATTCCAGAATATAAAACATGATTTATATATATATATTCAGAATATACATATATAATAAATCAGTAAATGGAATGAAATACACCATTCATGGAGACGGTAGTCTGTACGGACGCATGAACGCTGTTTTCGTTTCCTTATTGAATTGAATGGAATTAAGTAGATGACATACATATAAATATAAATAATTCCAGTATCATTATTATGTCATATATTTCATTAGTACTTATTATATATACTTTATAATCATTCATGAATGGTTAATCATTGAGAATGAATCACATCGCGTCGTGGAGACGGTAGTCCGTACGTACGCACGAGCAATGATATCGTTCCCATGGTCGTGGAATTGTGTTGAAGTGTATGTATACTATTTCAGTATCAATATCACTTTATCATAATCATATATATTTACTCATTAAACCATTATACCCATCCAATTATGGTGGTGTCGGAAAATAGATTACACCACGGCGTGGAGACGGTATTCCGTAAGTACGCATGCGCGGTGATTTCCTTTTTCCGTAGGATGGATAGAAGGTTAATTAAAGTTGTTTTCATATTTATAATAACATATCAGTATGTATTTAATACTGATGTTATTACTTTATCATGAAACAACTAATGAAGAAGAAGTTGAAGAAGAAAGAAATTGAAAAGATATGTAATGGATATTATCTCTTCTTTGAAACGCCTCTTTGAATCCTCCACATAGGGAACTAATATTGGTCTTTGAAGAAGACCAGGACCTATAGGATTATTCTATGGAATTGGATAAGGGATTTTGGCAGGGGTTGGCCGAGCTTGAGTGCTCAAATTGGTGTGAGGGGGAGGGGGAGGAGGTGCCCTTTTATAAGGGAGGAGACGGGCACCTTAGGAATATCTCAAAATATTATTTTATATTAAAGTCAAAATATGTTTATAATGGTTCCAAAGGGTATTATTTCGAAGATAAAGTGGGGATGGGTCTAAATAATATCAACCAATAGGATTTAGACAAGTTTAGGTTATTATTTTAACCTTATCAATTAGATTTAACTCTAAGTTAAATAATTTAACTTTTACCGTGTCTTTTTGTTTTCTTACACTATATGGTTAATACACTTACTATAACATTCCAAAAGACCCCCAAATTGTTTATTATCAATATATATATCCTTATCTAAGTCATTTGGCCGAAACATAGATTTTTAGGAATAAAATAACAATTAATAATATAATATTTGATTTAAAAACTATTTTGTGTCAATTTTGACACTATTTGATATATGATTTTTGTGAAAGTCATAACAGAATTATATGTTCAAAAACAGTTGATTAAATCAATACTAATATATCATAGTAACCTAGAAAATTAGTGGGATTCATAAAAAGTCTAAAATTACATTTAATTTGGTGTTTATAACATCAATTGTGTCAATATTTCATTAATAAGATAATTACTGCATCATCATTGTGTCATAAATAAATTCAATTATATAATGTCTAAAAATTATAAATAAAATACCATTATGTATGAAATATTCTTATCGTTCTAATGAATATTTATAATCGAATTTCCTTATGTATTACCCTATATTAAAAATGTTTTAGTAAATAAACTTTGATTTTAACTCTTTTAACTCTTCTTTGAATTAAATAATAATAAATGTCCTAATCTAATCCAAGTGGGCCTAAATGATAATATTTTACACTTAAGGTTGTTTTTGGTCGAGATACACTTTTTCAATAGGATTAGGACATGTGTTAGGGTAATATTAATATCATTGTTACCCTAACTTACCCTGTTTACTTTTAACCTTGGTAAATAAAAGTAAAAAGTTACTATTCGCCAAAAATTATTTCCATCACATTGAACAACATTTTACTTACTGACATCAACCGTTTCTCTTGGATTTTTGAAATTCCATTCACAGAAGCGGTAAAATTAAGTTTTATGAAAAATTCAGTTTTTTTAACTACCACTTAGTAGTTTCACTATTCATCAAAAATTGATGTTTTTCAGAACAATGCCAAAATTTCATCCTAAGCTATATTTCATATTCCGAATTCAAAAATGAAGTCTATTTTACCAAATTCATAACATAGAAGTTGCATTAATTAATTTTATAATTAAATCCCGCTGTAAAAACAAATAGCGTGTTTTTAAGAAACAATATCTATCAAAAGATTGACACTTGTTTATGTCTGGTTTAAATGTGAAATTACATCCAATGACCAACATTGTATTAAATTGTATAAATATATTCTAAATATACTTTAAAACCACTTAAATTAATAATTTATCACTATTAATTATTTCGATTGAAAAAGTTGTTTTTAACTAAAATTTAGTAATTTTCACTATTCATCAGAAAATGAATGTTATCCGAAAAGTACCAAAATTTCACCCTAAGCTAATTTTGATATTACGAATCCAAAGATAAAGTCCATTTTGAAAAATAAAATTTACAAAATTTCAAAAAGTGTTTATTACTATTCATAACGACTAGTTTTAATAATATTTTAATAGCATATCGTTGTTTAGTGAAACTCGGTATTGCGTACTACACACGCTATTGAGGAAGGTCGTGATTGCATGTAATATAAGGCAAGTCAAGGATGCGTGTTGTGAAAGCACCTTTTGGTGTAGAGTACAACACAAGACATTAGTAAAATTAAAAAGAATATTTTTCATAAAATCTTGGGCTGTTACATTCTACCCCCCTTAAAATGAATTTCGCCCTCGAAATTCATCTGGGTTATAAATGGTTTACTACTTGAATGTTTTTTTAATAGAAACCCACATCGTAAAAAGGATTACCAAAACCAATATTTAAAAACAAAAGTATGAAACGTAACGGTTACCCAAATAAACTAATCACTGGGTTTCCACATAGGTGAAAATATGGATATGGAAGAGAAATCTAACCATCATGTTATGATGGAGAGTGGTAGAGAACATGGCTATGGAAAAGCTAGCAATCACAAATCCATAAATTTGTGATGATCTAAGGTACCATCTGATTAATCAGATATAAGAGCACTAGGACAACATTTTTGGTTTTCAAGATCGTTTCCCTAAAGTAGAAGAATTTGAATTAGAATAAATACTTACTTTATTTTGGTACAATATCACTGTTTTTCGTGCCATGAACAATTTCCACTTCATCTCTTAAATAAATGAAGTTTAATTTGTTATTTGTGAAGTGTTAGTATGACAGGTCATTCCCCGTCTCAAACAAAAGGTTAGCAAAAGTTATTAAATATACAGAAGTCATTCTTTAGTGAGATTAATCATATACGGTTCCTAAAATGGACTTATACATCATATATCATACTGCTTAATATAATAAAACTAGTTTCTACTAAACATGGACTTTCTGTAGGCCAGTGGTAGGTGATAATGGTCAGTCACACTTCGGTTGTGGGTTCGATTCCTACGGCCTTGTCCGACGCGATGGGTTGTCGCCCGTCCTGTAGGTTGTCCTTTTTCTAAAACTATATCACTATAACATCCCATCAATAATATCGAAAAAAAATTCTATCCTTAAACAATACTAACTTATGTCCAACATAATCCATTCCAATCTTTAGGCTTATCCATAATACTGCAGTCCACTCTCATAAAATAGTGAAAACGATTACCAGAGATTTAACACCATCGTCGATCCCCATATATCATAAGGTATGTTTTGTTGGTCACATTCCAAACATTTAAAGTCCTTAATCGTGTATTCTCTTGAATACCTTAGTGAAAACATGAATGCAGTTAAAAGTTAAAACTTTCCACATTCCAAAATCCTCAAAATTCTATATACTCAAACCATGATATCACTTAGTCTTTATATCAATCATGAGCTCATGAATACTGTCAAACATTTCATTTTCACTTTATCACTTCATTATGCGCATATCATCCACTTTCCAAAAAATATCTGAATAACCTTTCATTGTTACTCTTACTATTCATCATAAAATTTCAAAACATAAGGAAAGACAATAGTGTAACAATCCTTAGAAGTATTTTTATTCTATAGCACAACATTACACTTGATAAACATGTAATCACTCCACTACCTTCTTAAACCATTGACCGAGATTCAACAATTATTTCATCTCACATATCATTTGTAGTCTCTTCATCATCATCAACAAAAATACTATCCATACGACCATACCGGTTCTCTTCATGAGACATTCCCTTATGGCATTGGTTTTCATAATGCCCATACATTCCACATTTAAAACATTTAACCATTGTTGATGTCGTAGCAATACCATTAACCTCATCCATGGTGTTAACTGAAGCTTTTCCATTGCACTTACTGGCTTTGTGTCCTTCTTTTCCACACCCAGAGCATCTTCCAGTTTTTTTGAAACATTCTCCTCGATGCCTCTTCCCACATGATTTACATAGGAGAAATTGAACATTAGTTCCTCTATGATCATCATGAAACTCCATCTTTCTCTTATTAGCCGAGTCAGGAAACTTACCAAATTTTACTTTATTGATCATATTATGAGATTTATGATTCGGCATAATAATTATGTTTGGACTTCCAAATCCCATTTCATTTGATTTCTTATGATGAATATCATTCCATTGTCCATCATATCCTCCATTATCGTGAATCATCTTGTTTCCAGCCATTTTCTAAAACCCAAAAAGAATAGTGTGAGATGCCAAAATCATAATAAAGTGGGAGTAACTTCAATATCTAACATCTTAGGTTAAATTCTAAGATCTTTACCGTAGTGCTAGGACTATATCCTATATGTATACCTATCCTTAGGGACATCCCTAGACATACCTTAGAAATATCTATAGGGATCTCACTAACTTTTTCGCGTCCTAGTTTCCAAAGGTTGACTATTCCTTTCCTCTAATACCAACTGTAGAGACCTGAAGCCTGACGTACATTGAGATTACATTACTTTTGCGTAATAATTAGTACATAACAAAAAACACACACACAAGGATCGTAATAGTTTAGTGTCTTTGGAAACTCGGAACATAATCTTCTAATCGTGGTGAAAGATCTTCAATATCTCCCATAAAGATCTTCCCTTTTTTTTACCTAAAACCTTTCATTATATCCTGGGGAAAAGAAAACAAAAAAGGGTGAGCTCAGATGCTCAGTAAGGGTAAATAAATGAAAAATCAACCACATCATATTCATAAGAACATAACTTTTGGAAATCTTAACCTGCAAAAGAGAGAAAATTTCATAACATGGGATAAATCATGGCAGTAAAATGTAATCACAATAATCATAACTTAAAACATGAAACTTTGTGGCATACACACATAATCATAGAGAATCATTTCTTGTTAGTCAAGACTCATTGCCAAGACTATCATAGTGGACAAAGTCCCTTTCTGAACTGATTCACCCTCGTTTTAGTCCTGTTTCACTGAACCGGTATAACCTACCGTTCCAGCCATGTCTATCTCATCAGATATAAAATCTTTACCCAATTCATTGGACGGAGATATAGGTCACACCCATCTTATAATGAATCCTTTCTTATGTGTGCCAAAAAATCATAAATCATACATCATCGCATAACACATGAAACAAAAATGGGATTCTTGAAACATCATGACATCATAAAACAAATAATATAAGGTAAATGACCTCATAAAAATAATTCCATCACAACATAATCAAATAAATTTAATAATAGGGATAAAAATAGAACCCTATATTATCTTAGATGGAAAATAATTTTGATAAAATATTTGAACTCCATTCTTGAGGAAAATATCCTTTCTACTTAAAAAACACTTTTCTTTTCTTAACATGTCATACAATTATAAACTAAAAGAATTTGATTAAAAATAAACTTGAAAACTTATAAAGGAAGATTCTTGGAAATAATGTTTTAAAAATCCATTCTTGCCGTATAAGTTAAAAAAACATTCTTCGTACTTTTGTCGGAAAAGTAAAAAAGTACCTCGTACGAAAAACGACAAAAGATTCCTTTCATACATATTACTAAAAACTCACCGAAGGGTAAAAATGGATTTAAAAAATTGTAGGTGGATGGAAATAATATTACATATTGATGAAACATGGATGTGGATGATAAAATACAACCCAGTAAATACTTACGAATAAACAATCTCGGATAAAAATGAGATTGTGATATTTCCCTTACCTTAGGTCCGACTTGCTTTGTAAGTGTCCGAACCTCCTGTATAATGATTTAAATCATGTTATTGACTTATTCCAGAATCATATTCATTGTTATTATCTCATATATGGTCCAATTATGACTTTATATTACCCGTTCTTTTGTAAATTCATGTTAAAGTAGCGTTTTGGGTAACATCGTCTCATTTGTTGTTCGTATTTTTAACTTGTAATTATTCATATGATTACTTAGATAATGATTACATAATTCCAGAATATAAATCATGATTTATATATATATATTCATAATATACATATATAATAAATCAGTAAATGGAAAGAAATACACCGTTCATGGAGACGGTAGTCCGTACGTACGCATGAACGCTGTTTTCGTTTCCTTATTGAATTGAATGGAATTAAGTAGACGACATACATATAAATATAAATAATTCCAGTATCATTATTATGTCATATATTTCATTAGTAATTATTATATATACTTTATAATCATTCATGAATTGTTAATCATTGAGAATGAATCTCATCGCGTCGTGGAGACGGTAGTCCGTACGTACGCATGAGCGATGATATCGTTCCCATGGTCGTGGAATTGTGTTGAAGTGTATGTATACTATTTCAGTATCAATATCAAATTATAATAATCATATATAGTTACTCATTAAACCATTATACCCATCCAATTAAGGTGGTGGCGGAAAATAGATTACACCACGGCGTGGAGACGGTATTCCGTACGTACGCACGCGTGGTGATTTCCTTTTTCCGTAGGATGGATAGAAGGTTAATTAGAGTTGTTTTTATATTTATAATAACATATCAGTATGTAAGTAATACTGATGTTATTAATTTATCATGAAACAACTAAAGAAGAAGAAGTTGAAGAAGAACGAAATTGAAAAGATCGGTAATGGATATTACCTCTTCTTTGAAACGCCTCTTTGAATCATCCACTTAGGGAACTAATATTGGTCTTTGAAGAAGACCAGGACCTCTAGGATTATTCTAGGGAAGTGGAGAAGGGATTTTGGTAGGGTTTGGCCGAGCTTGAGTGCTCAAATTTGTGTGAGGAAGAGGGGGAGGAGGTGCCCTTTTATAAGGGAGGAGAGGGGCACCTTAGGAATATCTCAAAATATTATTTTATATTAAAGTCAAAATCGGTTTATAATGGTTCCAAAGGGTATTATTTCGAAGCTAAAGTGGGGATGGGTCGAAATCCTATCAACCAATAGGATTTAGACATGTTTAGGTTATTATTTTAACCTTATCAATTAGATTTAACTCTAAGTTAAATAATTTAACTTTTAATGTGTCTTTTTGTTTTCTTACACTATATGGTTAATACACTTACTATAACATGCCAAACGAACCCCAAATTGTTTATTATCAATATATATATCCCTATCTAAGTCATTTGGCAGAACCTTATATTTTTAGGAATAAAATAACAATTAATAATATAATATTTGATTTAAAAACTATTTTGTGTCAATTTTGACACTATTTGATATATGATTTTTGTGAAAGTCATAACAGAATTATATTTTCAAAAAAAGTTGATTAAATAAACACTAATATATCATATTAACCTATAAAAGTAGTGGTATTCATAAAAAGTCTCAAATTACATTTAATTTGGTGTTTCTAACATCAATTCTGTCAATATTTCATTAATAAGATAATTACTGCATAATCATTGTGTCATAAATAAATTCAATTATTTAATGTCTAAAAATTATAAATAAAATACCATTATGTATGAAATCTTTTTATCGTTCTAATGAATATTTATAATCAAATTTATCTTATGTATATCCCTATATTAAAAATGTTTTAGTAAATAAACTTAGATTTTAACTCTTTTAACTCTTCTTTGAATTAAATAATAATAAATGTCCTAATCTAATCCAAGTGGGCCTAAATGATAATATTTTACACATAAGGTTGTTTTTTGTTGAGATAAACTTGTCCAATAGGATTAGGACATGCGTTAGGGTAATATTAATATCATTGTTACCCTTAATTACCCTATTTACTTTTAACCGTGGTAAATAAAAGTAAAAAGTTACTATTCACCAAAAATTATTTTCATCTCATTGAACCACATTTTACTTACTGACATCAACCGTGTCTCTCGGATTTTTGAAATTCCATTCACAGAAGCGGTAAAATTAAGTTTTATGAAAAATTCAGTTTTTTTAACTACCACTTAGTAGTTTCACTATTCATCAAAAATTGATGTTTTTCAGAACAATGCCAAAATTTCATACTAAGATATATTTCATATTCAGAATTCAAAAATGAATTCTATTTTACCAAATTCATAACATATAAGTTGCATTAATTAATTTTATAATTAAATCCCGCTATTAAAACAAATAGCGTGTTTTTAAGAAACAATATCTATAAAAAGATTGACACTTGTTTATTTCTGGTTTAAATGTGAAATTACATCCAATGACCAACATTGTATTAAATTGTAAAAATATATTATAAATATACTTTAAAACCACTTAAATTAATAATTTACCACTATTAATTATTTCGATTGAAAATGTTGTTTTTAACTAAAATTTAGTAATTTTCACTATTCATCAGAAAATGAAAGTTATCCGAAAAGTACCAAAATTTCACCCTAAGCTAATTTTGATATTATGAATCCAAAGATAAAGTCCATTTTGAAAAATAAAATTTACAAAATTTAAAAAAGTGGTTATTACTATTCATAACGACTAGTTTTAATAATATTTTAATAGCATGTCGTTGTTTAGTGAAACTCGGTACTGCGTACTACACACACTATTGAGGAAGGTCGCGATTGCATGTAATAAAAGGCAAGTCAAGGATGCGTGTTGTGCAAGCTCCTTTTGGTGTATAGTACAACACAAGACATTAGTGAAATTAAAAAGAATATTTTTCATAAAATCTTGGGCTGTTACATGCTTCCCTAGAGGGTCTGTCGGTTTTAGTTTCGTACGCAGGACCTATGGGAATAGAACTTTCTGCATCCCAAGAGTGTTCTTAGTTTACACACACATAGAGAACACATGAGGAATTAGACATAAGTGCTTCCTCAGAGAGTTTGTATTTATCGTTGCAAGATGATAGGGGAATTGACATGAGAGCTTCCCAGAATGTTTTGTGCCTTGTTAGATTACAAGACTATAGGGTTCTGCTAGTTTGAGCCACCCAGAGAGTCATTTTGAATTTTTATTTTGGTTGTGATGAGTCCACCAAGCCAAAGAACAAGCATTGGTTTTTTACTGCTTTTGTTTCTATATTCTTTTGAGATACTTCTTGTGTTACTTGCATACATTGGAATAGAATGCATTGCTATTTTTACCTGATTGTTTAATTAAATGAATGTGAATGGAAATTGGTAGGATTATTTACTAGTGTACTCTTAGTCCATTCCTATATATATTTTCCCTTAATTTTGCTATATTACTCACTGACATTAGGGAAAAAATCATGTGGTGATTGCATACTGGGATTAGTCTCACACCTTGTTTGGGTCTTGCTTTTCGGCCTAAACAGATTATATAGTTATAGGTGTAGATAGGGATTTTGGTCTTTCAACCTCATGTACTTGATTTCTGGTTAGAGCTATAGAGCATGGGACCAGGCATTGGCTCGTGATGCTACTGGATTTTCTGTTTACGTTTAGTACTTGGTTTCAGTTGTATTTCAACACTTTGATTTATTTACTGCTTTCCATAGAATCATTTACCATACTGCATTATTATTATATTAGACATTTCTTCGACTTTTAGTTCATTTGTTGTATGTTATTACTGCTTCCACTATTAATTTTTTTTTCTTCCACTATATAAATTACCAAATGAGGGCATAGTTTCCCCATAGACTCACCATGGCCCTCGGTGATAGTCAGCTGCCTCTGTCGTTTGGGGAAACACGCTTGAGGTCATGTGGGGAACCGGGTACGGGGCACTAGTTATGTGGCTCCGGATTCGGGACATTATACATTGGTATAATGTCATTGTATTGAATACATGCCAAAAGTCTGTATTAAACCATTAGTATAGATCTGACCTATACCAACAGATTGTTTTCTAAATGAATGGAATATGGTCATATGATGGTTTGGATACCAATTTGTTTTGTCAAACCCCTGTAATAGGGTCATATTACGGTACCTATAAATATGGTTATTCATAATAGTTAGTATAGTTAAAATTTCTAATAGAGTTGAAAATTTATTGATCATTCATAAAAATTAAGTTGATAGAATGGAGACCACACAATGATGCATTAATATCCTTGATAATGAAAATAAATTTTGATTCCATGATGACATTTTTCCATCCTCTCTCAATGGATAACATCAATCCAATGAATAAGGCATAAGCATCAGTCACTGATGGATTCAACAATAATGGATGGAAGTCAATCAAAATGTGATAATTCAACCCAGATGATCACATACCACATGAACTAATACAATAGAACATATTCTGAAGATAGTTTCATCCACATTAATCGTAAACACATTTGATATTGGGGGGATCCACTTACATATATTAGAAGACGAGAAGGGGTTATAATGCTTAATATCATTACGCTTCCACATATCTTTCTATGCATGTTAGATGACCATGGACCATTGATGGTAGAACATAAAATGTATACAGGTTTCTAATTCACTAATGAGGATGTGTATCAAATTATCCTCATAAGTATGTCATACCATTAGGATGTAAATTACATTGAAAATACCCATGAAATCTTTCAATAAATATGTTAAGACCTTGTGTAGGACTACTTGGGGACATATGCATTTATAGAAATCGTCAATGACTATTATCTATTTTTTGTGGGACTACCTACACCTAAAAATTCCCATATTGAATCCCATGAATTCATTATTTGAACACATTTTTCCACGTCTATATATTCTATGCATGGAATACTCAAATTGACCCGTTAATAGCTTTTGTTTTATAATAAATCTGGTTTATCAATAAATCATTTGTTATTTGAATCATTAAAAAAAGATATAATTGTGGAATTTTCCCTATAAGAAATTGTGGGGCATGTGTACATGATTTCATAATTATAAACAATTAATTTTACCCTCCAGATCATGAATTTGGATCCATCTCCAGTAATCCAAATTATTTTCTTTTAAAGATGAACACTCGATCACTAGTGGAATCTCCAAAAAAAGCTAGGGTGGGGGCTATAGGTTACCTCCAAAAAGCCTGTATGGGGGTATTATTTGGATTCAATGATTTGAGTTCATAGGGACCTAGGTTTACTAATCATGTTCCATTATTTATTTTCTAAATGATCAATATTGATCATGCTCAATTATTTATAGACCATACAAAAAAGGGTTTGTGGTTATGTAGATTATCCCAATCGATCAAATGTCTTATTTTTTTCATATTATGTACCCCACACGATCATTTCAATATCATAGTGAATTTGGTAAATCAATTATTAAGGTATCCTAAATAAATAGATAATATCAATTGGAATTGATAGAGAATCATCCTTTATAAGTGATTCCTTCCCTACATAAGATAAGCTTTTAAAATTCAATCCCTGAATATTTTTGTTTAAACTATCCATGATACTAATGAAAACCACTCTACCTCTTGGACCAATAATCATAATGACCAAAATATTTTTATTTTGTTTATCACCAACTTGAATAACTGATGATTGGAAATTATATTCCTCTCTAAAACCGGTCTCACCCGAGCTGGTGGAAGATTCTGATTTGTAATAATTGACCTATTTTATGGATGATTTCTCATATATTTGGATAAGATGGAAAATAGATATGAATTCATAAATAATGGAACTTGATAAAAATAAATCTTCCATTGGAATATATTATAAGTGAAATAGGTGGAATTCTTCTATAAACCTTCTTCTATAAATAATGTTGTCTTTAGATTCCAAGGAAATAAAAAAACCCACTAGCAATGAAGAGAAAAATGTAAGGAGAATATGTTCCCTCCTACATGAACCCCTTGGTATGGATAAAGCATTGAAAAATGGTGCAACTGATCTTGATCTTGTAGGTCACTTAATTATTTTTCTTGAAGACCCATCAGTCAAATAATAATATTATAATTCTATGTTTTTTTAAATAATTGTGTATGGAATCATAATTTCTTATTTTCCATCTCTAAAAACAATATCGATTTATAAAGTATTAATAGATGATTATTTTATTTTATTTGGATTTATTTATATAGTTTTGTATATTATATTTTTATGCATTAGTCCTTAATATACTACGCATGTGATTCATCCATTGTTGATTATGAAAACATTCTACAATACTCGTGGAAGAGTAAATTGTTTTAAAAAATGGTAGAAATTGAAATTACCTTTATCAACAACGTATGAATTGTGGAGAAATGAATTTCATAAACCTAAAATACTCACTATGATCAATATTTTTATTCATAATAATAAACATGTAAAAGGATTTTCAAGAAATTAACTCACATACCAAAGGTTTTGAGAGGTTTTAATAATTCAAGAAGTAATAGGGGTGTGGCTAAAGAGGGTGACATCTATAAAAGGACATGAATGGGTAAAATAAAATTGTTCCAACAATGTTGAATTTATATTAGCTTGATGGACTTATCAGTTCATTCCCAAAAAGTGTTGCTAATTATGAGTTTTATTATTTTGAAATTAGTAACAACTATAAAATATTGGTTTTATTAGTGTTATTTTTCACTGATAAAACAAATCATTATAACTGATAAAATTATAATAGATCAAATCTATATTGATAAACACCAATATTATAGTTATGATTTAAATATATAGGGTTTATGAGATCTTTTTCATTTTAGAGATGATAAAGAATAATTAAAACAGAATTAAGAAATATTAAATTAATATATATTAAAAAAGAATAATTTATTCAAAAATTTGAAAGAATTAATCTTATGAATGAATATATAATAATAAATTATTGACTATAAAAAATTATTGAAATTGAATAACTAAAAATAAATAGACCACAAAATTATTAAAAAAATTTGGTTATGTTTTATTAATTAAATATAATTTTTTATAAAAATTATTATATACTAAAATGATGGTGCAAACATATAAAAATTTTTAAAACATATTAAATATATAGTAAAATTTAAATTATTTGAAAAATAACCATATTTCTGAAGATGTACAAAAAAATGATGAAAATATTAAAAAAAATCATTAAATAAATTAATATTATAGATTTCCATCTTTGCAAAAGAATTACAACATAATAAAAAAAATTGAATGAGTATTAATCAAAAAATTAAATCCATTTTATGAATATTAAATCATAATAATAATTCTATAAAATTTCAATTATTAATTGAATTAATTGTAAAGACATAAAAAAATGTATAGAATCTGAAAAAATGCATTGAAATAAATTAACTATATGAATTTCAAACATTTCAAAGGCATTAAAACATAATAAATTTAATTGAATAAACATTCATCATATATATAAAAAAATTATAAAATTATAACCTTTTATATAATTATGTATAACTAATTATTAAAAATATAATAAATTTAATGAAAATTTTAAAAATTGTAAAAAATAAAAAATATTAATTAATAATATATGAAATCATTTTTCAAATGAAAAAATAAAATTGAAACTGTTAAAAACATTAATAACTGAATCTGTAATATTAATTACATAAACTTCATTCACATAATAACTATGTTTCGAATCCTGGGATGTCCCTTGGGGGATTTTCATCACATATAGTGACTTAGGCAGGCAGTGCTGTGGGTATGAAGCTGGCAGGTGGTGATACAAGCAGGACACGGGCTTGGTGATACATATTGGATTATTCAGGCATGATGCTACACCGATCATTCCTGAAATTTCATGGGCCACGTAGCCATGGGAGTACTGTATTTTTAATAGATCTTCCTCTACCCAGATATAAAGACTCCAATGCACTCACAAAGAATGTAGAAAAACACACATGATAAATAAATAAAAATGAATAAATAAGTAATATGTATATATGTTTCTCATGGACACAAATACACAAAAACTCACACAAACACCTCACCCACATGAAAATGGGTGGCCCAAGCCCCCCCCCCCCCCACCGCCAAAGGGAGAACCCACCTATATTCAATATTCCCAAAGCCCTGCTTTTTTATTGATATTGGCCCTATGGACCTTACAACATATTTGAAAACAACCACAGCCCATAGGCCTATACATTAATGTCCACTTCTATAGGAATTCTAACAACCCATTCTGCCCCCCTACAAACCAATGATGGATAGGCCCTGACCAAACTCTACAATTCTATTATCTCCCTGAATTTCATTAAGGATTGTCATAGATGACTATCAGACCACCACCCTCACTGTCAATCAAATGTTTGCTGACCCAAATCACTTTTCAGCAATGTATTCTATCACGTCAGCTCTCCGTGCTTCACAGACACATCGACCTTGAATCCAAATCTATCACATGACATCTACAATGGCAACACCGCCGCTGTGTGAGGCCTTCATGAGCGATGGGTCGCCGCCATAGTCTCTCTTGGGTCCAATGTCATGGTACACCCTCATAATTAGCTATGAAGAGTTGTTTGACCTCATATGTCCAAAATCATGACATCCCATACATTCACCACCTCCCATGAATCTTATCTCTCAAGATCCATATAGATACCTCTTCCAACAACTCTATCAAACTCTCATCGTCTCTCAATGGCATGCACTTTCGAGACTGCCAGGCACAGTGTTCAAAGACCACATCTTTTGTTAATTGTCCTTGTGAAGCATATCACATCATTTTTATTTTTTAAAATAAAAATGTAAATCATTTTATATATGGAATACATTGGGGGTTCTATTATAGGGATATATGATGTCGGATGGATACAATCATATATGATTCTATTAATTGTTTTTTGAATATATAAAAAACATTAAAAAATAACAAATAAAAATGAATAAATTTAATCATATAAATTAAAAACATATTGAAAATATTGAAGCTATAATATAAATGTATATTTCTTTGAAAAAATTATTAAATACGAAATATATTTAAAATCACTAAATAACTAAATTAAAAAAAATTAATGAAATAATAATAAAACTGTATAAATTAAATGATATAAATTATAAAATTATAAAAATATTATTTATAACATTAATTAAATGAATTTACAACATAAAAAATTGTATAAAATTATAAAAATAAATATAATTATTAATGATAATTACTGAAGTACACGTTGTATTAATTGTATATAGAAAATAAAGTATGTTATTAAAAATTTTAATTTTAATTAATTTTTAAATTTTTACTATTTAATTAAATATAAACATATTCAAACATATATAAATAAATATCAAAATTGAATATATTGGAAAAAATTAAATTGATTATAAAATAAAAATAATAAAAATATTTAAAATACTAGAAATAGAGAGATATTAAAAACCAATAAATGACATTAAATCGATCATAAAAAATAAGTCGATAGAATGAAGACTACAAAATGATGCATTAATACCCTTTATAATGAAAATATAGTTTGATTCCATGAAGAAATGTTTCCATACTCTCTTAATGGAGAACATCAATCCAGTAAATAATGCATATCCATCAGTGACTAGTGGATTTCCAAAACAACGGACATAATTTTCTCAACTTGTGATAATGCAACCCAGATGATCACATACCACATGAACTAAAATAGATCACAGAAACTATGTCATATAGATCTCATCAAGTATTTTCTTTATGTCCAAATATTTCGTAAACATCACAAATGACTTATGGATAATTTTCCTAAATTATTAAGATAATCTATGAATGTTTGTGTTTTCACTAAAAAACCCATAATATTAACTTAAATAAAAAATTTAAATTGAAAACATACATTTAATGTAATACTGTTAACATAATGTATTAAACTATGGTATAGATGATTCTTACATGTCTCAAATGACATATGGATCATTTTTCAAAAGTTCCAATTCAATACAAATATGTTTCCTAAATTTTAATCATGTCACATGCATTTTTTATAATATATCATTTTAAACTGGAAAAATAGCATTTGGTCCATTATATATTGTAAACAAAAACTACTAAACTTAAAAATATCAAATATATAATATATACCATTATGAAGAGGACAAATAGTACATGATAGCATGATAATTATTATATAAATTGTTGATAATTGTCTCATATGATCTTTTTTACATGTAATATAACAAAAATGGATAAATAAAAAACAATTATCTATGAAGTTATTTGTAACACCCCGAGATTTTATGAAAAATATTCTTTTTAATTTCATTAATGTCTTGTGTTATACGCTACACCAAAAGTAGCTTTCACAACACACATATTTGACCTGGCTTGAATTACATGCAATCGTGACCTTCCACGATAGCGTGTGTTGTACGCAACACCATGTTTCGCTAAACAACAATATGCTATTAAGATATTATCAAAACTAGCTGTTCTGAATAGTAATAACCACTTTTTGAAATTTTTTTAAATTTTATTTTTAAAAATGGACTTCATTAATGGATTCAGATAATCGAATTTAGCCTAAGGTGAAATTTTGGAACTTTTCGGATAACTTTCATATTCTGATGAATAGTGAAAATTACTAAATTTTAATTAAAAAAAACTTTTTTAATCGAAATAATTAATAGTGATAAATTAATAATTTGAGTGGTTTTAAAGTATATTTAGAATATATTTTTACAATTTAATACAATGTTGGTCATTGGATGTAATTTCACATTTAAACCAGTTATAAACAAGTGTCATTCTTTTGATAGTTATTATCTCTTAAAAACACGCTATTTGTTGTGACAACGGAAATTAATTATAAAATTAATTAATGCAACTTATATGTTGGGAATTTTTTAAAATATAAATCATTTTTGAATTCGGAATATCAATTATAGCTTAGGGTGAAATTTTGGCATTTTTCTGAAAAACTTCAATTTTTGATGAATAGTGAAACCACTAAGTGGTAGGTTAAAAACTAAATTTTGCATAAAACTCAACTTTACCGCTTCTGTGAATGGAATTTCGAAACTCCGACAGACACGGTTGATATTAGTATGTAAAATGTGGTTCAATGAGATAAAAATAATTTTTTGGTGAGTAGTAACTTTTTACTTTTTACGGCGGTTAATAGTAAATAGGCTAACTAAGGATAAATATGATATTACTATTACCCTAACACATGTCCTAATTCTATTGGATAATTGTAATTAGACCAAAAACAACCATATGAATAAAATATGACCATTTAAATCCACATGGATTAGATTAGGACATTTATTATTAATTTATTTAAAGAAGGGTTAAAAGAGTTAAAATCAAAGTTTATTTACTAAAACATTTTTAATATGGGGTTATACATAAGATAAATTAGACTATAAATATTAATTAGAAAGCTAATAACATTTCCTACATAATTGTATTTTATTTGTAATGTTTAGACATTATATAAATTAATTTATTTATGACACAACAATGATGCAGTAATTATCTTATTAATGAAATATTGACATAATTGATTTTATAAATACCCAAATAAATATTATTTGAGACTTTTTATGAATTACACTAATTTTCATGGTTAATATGACATGTTAGTATTGATTTAATTAACTTTTTTAGAACTTATCATTATTTTATGATTTTCACAAAAATCAATTACTAAATAGTGTCAAAATTGACATAAAATAGTTTTTAAAACAAATATTATAATATTAATTGTTATTTTATTCATAAAATCTATGGTTCGGACAAATGACTTAGATAAGGATATATATATTAAAAATAAACAATTTGGGGTTCGTTTGGCATGTTATAGTAAGTGTATTAACCATATAGTGTATGAAAACAAAAAGACACGGTAAAAGATAAATTATTTAACTTAGAGTTAAATCTAATTTATAAGGTTAAAATAATAACATAACATTGTATAAATCCTATTGGTTGATTTGATTTCACTTTATCTTCGAAATAAGACCCTTTGGAACCATTATAAACCGATTTTTACTTTAATATAAAATAATATTTTGAGATATTCCTAAGGTGCCCCTCTCCTCCCTTATAAAAGGACACCTCCTCCCCTTCTCCACTTCCCTATAATAATACTAGAGGTCCTGGTTTTCTTCAAAGACCAATATTAGTTCCCTAAGTGGAGGATTCAAAGAGGCGTTTCAAAGAAGTGGTAATATACATTACCGATCTTTTCAATTTTCTTCTTCTTCAACTTCTTCTTCTTTAGTTGTTTAATGAAAAAGTAATAACATCAGTATTACTTACATACTGATATGTTATTATAAATATGATACAACCCTAATTCACCTTCTATCCACCCTATGGAAAAATGAAATCATCGCGCGTGCGTACGTACGGAATACCGTCTCCACGCCGTGGTGTAATCAATTTTCCACCACCACCTTGATAGGATGGGTATAATGGTGTAATGAGTAACTATATATGATTATTATAAATTGATATTGATTCTGAAATAGTCTACATACACTTCAACACAATTCCCCGAACATGGGAACGATATCATCGCTCGTGGGTACGTACGGACTACCGTCTCCACGACGCGATGAGATTCATTCTCAATGATTAACCATTCATGAATGATTATAAATTATATATAATAAGTACTAATGAAATATATGACATAATAATGATACTGGATTTATGTAAATTTATATGAATTTCATCTACTTAGTTCCATTCACTTCAATAAGGAAACGAAAACAGCGTTCATGCGTACGTACGGACTACCGTCTCCATGAACGGTGTATTTCATTAAATTTATCGATATTATATATATATATATATTATGAATATATATTATATATAAATCAAGTTTTACATTCTGGATATATGTAATCATGATCCATGTAGTCATATTAATAATTACAAGTTAAAAACACGAACGACAAATGAGACGATTTTACCCAAAACGCTATTTTAACATGAATTTACAAAAGAACGGGTAATATAAAGTCATAAGTGGACAATATATGATATAATAACAATGAATATGAATCTTTAATAAGTAAATAACAAGATTTAAATCATTATACAGGAGGTTCGGTCACTTACAAAGCAAGGGAAATATCACAATCTCATTTTTATCCGAGATTGTTTATACTTTAGTATTTACTTGGGTGTATTTTATCATCCACATCCATGTTTCCTCAATATTTAATATTATTTCCATTCACCTACAATTTTTTAAATACTATTTTACCCTTTGATGAGTTTTTATTAAAAGATATGAATGTAATCTTTTGTTGTTTTTCATACAAGGTACTTTTTGACTTTTTCGACAAAAGTATGAGAAAAATGTTTTGTTAACTTATACGGCATGAATGTATTTTTAAAACATTATTTACAAGAATATTCCTTTACAATTTTTCATGTTTCTTTTTAATCAATTTCTTTTAGTTTAAAATTTTATGACATGTTAAGAAAGGAAAAATGTTTTTGAAGAAGAAATGATATTTTCCTCAAGAATGGAGTTCAAGTGTTTTATCAGATTTATTTTCCATCTAAGATAATAAAGGGATTTGTTTTTATCCCTATTATTAAATTGATTTTATTATGTTGTGATGGAATTATTTTTATGAATTCCTTTATCTTATATGAATTTTTTTATGATGTCATGATGTTTAAGATTCCCATTTGTATTACATGGGTTATGCAATGATGTATGATTTATGATTTTGTGGCACACATAAGAATGGAATCATTATGAGATGGGTGGGACCTATATATCCCTCCAATGCATTGGGTAAAGATTTTATATCTAATGAGATAGACATGGATGGAATGGTAGGTTATACCGGTTTAGTGAAACAGGACTGAAACGAGGGTGACTCGGTTCAGAAAGGGACTTTATCCACTAAGATAGTCTTGGAAATGAGTCTTGAATAACAAGAAATGATTCTATATTATTATGTGTGTATGCCACAAAGTTTCATGTTTTAAGTTATGATTATTATGATTACATTTCACTACTATGATTTATCCCATGTTATGAAATTATGCTCTCTTTTGCAGGTTAAGATTTCCAGAATGTTATGTTCTTATGAATATGATGTGATTGATATTTTTTTAGTTTAACCTTACTGAGCATTTATGATCACCCTTTTATGTTTTCTTTTCCCCATGATATAAAGAATGGTTTTAGGTAAAAAAAGGAAGATGTTTATGGGAGATGTTGAAGATCTTTCTCCATGATTAGAATATTATATTCCGAGTTTCCAAAGACACTTAACTATTACGATCCTTGTGTGTGTATTTTTGTAATGTAATAAGTACTCTGAAAATGTAATGTAATGTCCATGTACGTCAGGCTTCGGGTCTCTACAGTTGGTATCAGAGGAAAGGTTTAGTCAACCTTTGGAAACTATGATGCAAGAACTTTAGTGAGATTCCTAGTGATATTTCTAAGGTACGTCTAGGGATGTCTCTAAGGTTATGTATACGTATAGGTTATAGTCCTCGAATTGAGCTAACGATCATAGAATTTAACCTAATATGTTAGATATTAAGGGTACTCCCCCTTTTATTATGTTGTTTTCCCTAGCATGATTTTTCCCTCTCACACTATTCTTTTTGGGTTTTATATGATTCACGATAATGTAGGATATGATGGAGAATGGAATGTTGAGAAACCAAATGAAATGGGATTTGGAAGTCAAAACATCATTATTATGCCGAATCAAAAATCTCATAATATGATCAATAAAGTAAAATTTGGTAAGTTTCCTGACTCAGCTAATAAGAGAATTATGGAGTTTCATGATGATCATAGAGGAAAGAAAGTTCAATTTCACCTATGTAAATCATGTGGGAAGAGGCATCAAGGAGAATGTTTCAAATGAACTGGAAGATGCATTGGGTGTGGAAAAGAAGGACACAAATCCAGTAAGTGCAAAGGAAAAGGTTCAGTTAACACCAGGGATGAGGATAATGGTATTTCTACAACATCAACAATGGATAAATGTTTTATAAATGGAATGTACGAGCATTGTGAAAACCAATGCCCTAAGGCAAAGTCTCATGAAGAGAATCAGTATGGTCGTATGGTTAGTATTTATGTTGATGGTGATGAAGAGACTACAAATGATATTTGAGATGAAATAATTGTTGAAGCTCGGTCAACGGTTTAAGAATGTAGTGGAATGATTACATGTTTAAAATGTGTAATGTTGTATAAGTAATCTCATGGTACTATGGAATAAAGAGACGTCTAAGGATTGTTACACTGTTGCCTTTCCTTGAGTTTTTAAAGTGTATGATTAATAGTACTAGTAACCATGAAATGTTATATAGATATTTTTTGGAAATTAGATGATATGCACATAATGAAGGAATAATAAGATAATGAGGTATTTGATTGTATTCATGAGCTCATGACTGATATAAGGAGAAGGTTATATCATGGTTTGAGTATATAGAATTTTTGGATTTTGGTATGTGTAAAGAGTTAAATTTTAACTGCATTCATGTTTTCACTAAGGATCAATGGGTATTCAAGAGAATACGTGATTAAGGACCTTGAATGATTGGAATGTCACCAACAAGACATATCTTATGATATATGGGGATCAACGACAGTATTAAATCTCTAGTAATCGTTTCCACTATATTATGAGAGTGGACTGCAGTATTATGGATAAGCCTAAAGATTAGAATGGATTATGTTGGACATAAGTTAGTATTGTTTAAGGATAGAAGATTTTCGATATTATTGATGGGATGTTATAGTAATGTAGTTTTAGAAAAAGGACAACCTACAGGACGGGCGACAGCCCATCGCGACGGACAAGGATGTGGGAATCGAACCCACAACCGAAGTGCGACT
Organism: Viscum album; assembly: GCA_963277665.1. Classification (NCBI taxonomy): domain Eukaryota; kingdom Viridiplantae; phylum Streptophyta; class Magnoliopsida; order Santalales; family Viscaceae; genus Viscum; species Viscum album. Next base: position 46,282,715 of record OY728121.1, read on the forward strand.
GGCCTTTATCGCCTACCACTGGCCTACATGAAGTCCATGTTTAGTAGAAACTAGTTGTATTATATTAAGCAGTATGATATATGAAGTATAAGTTCATTTTAGGAACCATATATCATTAATCTCACTATAGATGGACTTATGTATTTTTTGATAACTTTTCTAACCTTTTGAGACAGATGGAATGACCCATCATTCTATCACATGATCTGATAACACATCACGAATGACATATTCCACTTCATTTCTTTAAGAGATGAAGTAGAAATTTCCCAAATAACGACAAACAGTGATACTATACCAAAATCACGAAAGTATTTCTTCTAATTCCAATTTCATCAACTTTAGGGAAATGATCTTGAAAACCAAAAATGTTTTCCTAGTGATCATATATATGATTAATCAGATGGTACCTTAGATAGTCACAAATTTATGGATTTGTTATTTCTATCTTTTCCATAGCCATGTTCTCTACCACTCTCCATCAGATCATGATGGTTAGATTTCTCTTCCATATCCATATTTTCTCCTATGTGGAAACCCAGTGATTAGTTTATTTGGGTAACCATTAAATTTCATACTTCTATTTATAAAGATTGGTTTTGGTATTCCTTTTTACGATGTGGGTTTCAATTAAAGAAAATTTCGAATAGTAAACCATTTATAACCCCGACGAATTTCGAGGGCGAAATTCATTTTAAGGGGGTAGAATGTAACACCCCGAGATTTTATGAAAAATATTCTTTTTAATTTAATTAATTTCTTGTGTTATACGCTACACCAAAAGGAGGTTTCACAACACACATCATGGACCTGGTTTGAATTACACGCAATCGTGACCTTCCACGATAGCGTGTGTTGTACGCAACACCAAGTTTCGCTAAACAAAGATATGCTATTAAAATATTATTAAAACTAGCCGTTATGAATAGTAATAACCACTTTTTGAAATTTTTTAAATTTTATTTTTCAAAATGGACTTCATTTATGGATTCTGAGTATCGAATTTAGCCTAAGGTGAAATTTTGGAACTTTTCGGATAACTTTCATATTCTGATGAATAGTGAAAATTACTAAATTTTAATTAAAAACAACTTTTTTAATAGAAATAATTAATAGTGATAAATTATTAATTTGAGTGATTTTAATGTATATTTAGAATATATTTTTACAATTTAATACAATGTTGGTTATTGGATGTAATTTCACTTTTAAACCATTTATAAACAAGTGTCAATCTTTTGATAGTTATTATCTCTTAAAAACACGCTATTTGTTATGAAAGCGGAAATTAATTATAAAACTAATTAATGCAACTTATATGTTGGGAATTTTGTAAAATAGAAATCATTTTTGAATTCAGAATATCAATTATAGCTTAGGGTGAAATTGTGGCATTTTTTCTGAAAAAACATCAATTTTTGATGAATAGTGAAACCACTAAGTGGTAGGTTAAAAACTGAATTTTGCATAAAACCTAATTTTACAGCTTCTATGAATGGAATTTCGAAAATCCGACAGACATGGTTGATATCAGTAAGTATAATGTGGTTCAATGAGATAAAAATAATTTTTTTGGTGAATAGTAACTTTTTAATTTTTACCGCGTTTAATAGTAAATAGGGTAACTAAGGGTAAATATGATATTACTATTACCCTAACACATGTTATAATTCTATTGGATAAGTGTAATTAGACCAAAAACAACCATATGAATAAAATATGACCATTTAGACCCACATTGATTAGATTAGGACATTTATTATTAATTTATTTAAAGAAGGGTTAAAATAGTTAAAATCAATGTTTATTTACTAAAACATTTTTAATATGGGGTTATACATAAGATAAATTAGACTATAAATATTCATTAGAAATCTACAAAGATTTCCTACATAATGGTATTTTATTTGTAATTTTTAAACATTAAATAATTTAAGTTATTTATTACACAACGATGATGCAGTAATTATCTTATTAATGAAATATTGACATAATAGATGTAATAAATACCCAAATAAATATAATTTGAGGCTTTTTATGAATTCCACTAATTTTATAGGTTAATATGACATGTTATTATTAATTTAATTCACTTTTTTCTAACTTATCATTATTTTATGATTTTTACAAAAATCAATTACTAAATAGTGTCAAAATTGACATAAAATTGTTTTTAAAACAAATATTATATTATTAATTGTTATTTTATTACTAAAATCTAAGGATCGGACAAATGACTTAGATAAGAATATATATATATTAATAATAAACAATTTGGGGTTCGTTTGGCATGTTATAGTAAGTGTATTAACCATATAGTGTAAGAAAACAAAAAGACACGGTAAAAGTTAGATTATTTAACTTAGAGTTAAATATAATTGATAAGGTTAAAATAATAACCTAAACTTGTATAAATCCTATTGGTTGATAGTATTGAACTTTAGATTCGAAATAATACCCTTTGGAACCATTATAAACCGATTTTTACATCAATATAAAATAATATTTTGAGATATTACTAAGGTGCCCCTCTCCTCCCTTGTAAAAGGACACATCCTCCCCCTCCTCCTCACACCAATTTGAGAACTCAATCTCGGCCAAACCCTGCCAAAATCCCTTCTCCACTTCCCTAGAATAATCCTAGAGGTCCCGGTCTTCTTCAAAGACCAATCTTAGTTCCCTAAGTGAAGGATTCAAAGAGGCATTTCAAAGAAGAGATAATATCCATTACCGATCTTTTCAATTTCTTTCTTCTTCATCTTCTTCTTATTTAGTTGTTTCATGACAAAGTAATAACATCAGTATTAATTACATACTGATATGTTATTATAAATATGAAACAACCCTAAATCACCTTCTATCCATCCTATGGAAAAATGAAATCACCGCGCGTGCATACGTACGGAATATCGTCTCCACGCCGTGGTGTAATCTATTTTCCACCACCACCTTAATAGGATGGGTATAATGGTGTAATGAGTAACTATATATGATTATTATAAAGTGATATTGATACTGAAATAGTCTACATACACTTTAACACAATTCCACGACCATGGGAACGATATCATCGCTCGTGCGTACATACGGACTACCGTCTCCACGACGCGATGAGATTCATTCTCAATGATTAACCATTCATGAATGATTATAAAGTATATATAATAAGTACTAATGAAATATATGACATAATAATGATACTGTATTTATGTAAATTTATATGTATGTCATCTACTTAATTCCATTCACTTCAATAAGGAAACGAAAACAGCGTTCATGCGTACGTACGGACTACCGTCTCCATGAACGGTGTATTTCATTCCATTTTTCGATATATTATATATATATATATTCTGAATATATATTATATATAAATCATTTATTACATTCTGGATATAAGTAATCATTATCCAAGTAATCATATTAATAATTACAAGGTAAAAACACGAATGACAAATGAGACGATTTTAACCAAAATGCTACATTAACATGAATTTACAAAAGAATGGGTAATATAAAGTCATAAGTGGACAATATATGATATAATAACAATGAATATGATTCTGGAATAAGTCAATAACATGATTTAAATCATTATATAGGAGGTTCGGAAACTTACAAAGCAAGTCAGACCTAAGGTAATGGAAATATCACCATCTCATTTTTATCCGAGATTGTTTATACTTTAGTTTTTACTCGGGTGTATTTTATCATCCACATCCATGTTTCCTCAATATTTAATATTATTTCCATTCACCTACAATTTTTTAAATACTATTTTACCCTTTGATTAGTTTTTAGTAAAAGATATGAAAGGAATCTTTTGGTGTTTTTCATACGAGGTACTTTTTGACTTTTCCGACAAAAGTATGGGAAAAATGTTTTGTTAACTTATACGGCATGAATGGATTTTTAAAACATTATTTCCAAGAAGATTCTTTTACATGTTTTCAAGTTTATTTTTAATCAACTTCTTTTAGTTTAAAATTTTATGACATGTTAAGAAAGAAAAAATGTTTTTGAAGAAGAAAGGATATTTTTCTCAAGAATGGAGTTCAAGTGTTTTATCAAAATTATTTTCCATCTAAGATAATAAAGGGTTCTTTTTTTATCCCTATTATTAAATTGATTTGATTATGTTGTGATGGAATTATTTTTAAGAATTCCTTTATCTTATATGAATTGTTTTATGATGTCATGATGTTTAAGATTCCAATTTGTATTACATGGGTTATGCAATGATGTATGATTTATGATTTTGTGGCACACATAAGAATGGAATCATTATGAGATGGGTGGGACCTATATCTCCCTCCAATGCATTGGGTAAAGATTTTATATCTCATGAGATATACATGCCTGGAATGGTAGGTTATACCGGTTCAGTGAAACAGGACTGAAACGAGGGTGACTCGGTTCAGAAAGGGACTTTGTCTACTAAGATAGTCTTGGCAATGAGTCTTGACTAACAAGAAATGATTATCTATGATTATGTGTGTATGCCACAAAGTTTCATGTTTTATGTTATGATTATTGGGATTACATTTCACTACTATGATTTATCCCATGTTATGAAATTATGCTCTCTATTTTAGGTTATGATTTCCATAATGTTATGTTCTTATGAATATGATGTGATTGATATTTTTTTTTGTTTGACCTTACTGAGCATTTGAGCTCACCCTTTTATGTTTTATTTTCCCCGGGATATAAAGAAAGGTTTTAGGTAAAAAAAGGATGATCGTTATGGGAGATGTTGAAAATCTTTCACCGCGATTAGAAGATTATATTCCGAGTTTCCAAAGACACTAAACTATAACGATCCTTGTGTTTGTGTTTTTGTTATGTACTATGTATTCCGCAAATGTAATGTAATGTCCATGTACGTCAGGATTTGGGTCTCTACAATATTTACTCAAGAGATTTTTGAAAATTAACTACATATGTATCAAGTAAAATGATATGTAAATTATCTACAAAAATAAAGTAAAATTATGATTTAATTTACACAAGATGTTTGAAGAATATCACATCTTCGTGAAGTCTTTATACATTCTGAAAAAATAGTTGTTCTCCATTCATTTTTTATTAACTATAATTCCAAATAAATATTATATTGACAATTATTGTATAACTTAAAAAATATAAGTAAATGAGGATTAAAACGTATTTTAACTGAAATTGTAATTATCATAAAAAATACCTCATTGGTGATGCTAGTTTATTGATGGAACTAAATATCATTAATAACATTTCAAATGTAATACACATAATCATTTCCATTTGTTTTTTAAATTTAAAATTGATGTTTTTATATATTTTACATTCTCAAAGAAATTTCAACTATTACTGTAGAAGGTGTTTTAAATTCATCCAAACATCCATCAAATATCATCATCAAATATCAGTATTTATGTCTTCAGCTAAGAAAACTATGATATCATAGAAACATAGTCATTCATGAATGTTTAATCATAAATGTGTTTAGATGTTGTTCATAAATGGGACAAAATTGATTTATTCTAATTATATATCTTACCAAATTACCATAAGAAAAAAAAAATTAGAATTCCATACAATGTTTCTCTGAAATTGAAATACTCATTTCTATAAGAATAATACAACATAACCACTAATTCCATCATAAATATAAAATTTTCAATCTATGTATCTAATAAAATATAAATATCAATATATAATTTTTTTCCTTATATAAGAATATACAACATGTTTTATTTTCCCTTTATGATTAATAATTGTGGAATGTTATAATTTTTCAACATACATGTCCATATAATGTGATTACTTTTTGGAAAACCAAAACGATTCACTCCTTTAGTATATAACCTATATGAGAGTTTCCCGAAACATTTCAAAATCGAGGATACTTGTGATCATTTAAATTTCATTGAACATAGTCTACAGGCTGAATGTTTTTCTAATATTTATAAATATAATCAATATGCCACTTCAATTTTCTATAAATATCCTCACTACTGTAAAGGTTTCTGAAACATTTATTGATTATAAATTACCATATAACATTAAATGGAAATGATTCATCAATTGAGTACATAGATGAACCATACATTGGGAATTTTTATTTGATTCATCATATTTTGAAAATAGTATACCATAATTTATATGGAAATGAATTCAAACAATGTAAATCCATAAAAATACTGATGAAGGTGGCATTATTCAAGATCAATGAAAACAAATTCTCATGGGAAACTATAGCCATATTAATTAGCCATTAATTTCATAATTGGATCACTATTTACACCTATTTAAAACTCCAATAATTTAAAATGCACATACAAATAAAAATAATAGATTTTGATGAAAAATGGTATTTGTAAGGTAAATATTATAAATAATCAATAACTTTATTCTTATTTTGAACAGATCCCACCTCCATTCTATGAATCATGTATTCATCATAATATTATTAAATTTTTATTATATAGTAATTTTTATTAATGAATGTCACATCACAAATTTTTTTGGTGGTGCTACATCCCTAATCAAAAAACACCAATGCTTTAGGGAATTTGTAACCATGGAAAATTCTCACCCAAAATTATTTTTTATGTTTTTGAAATACATTTATCATTGATAAGGATGAGTATGCTTCAATTTTTATATGATGTTCTCAAACATACATACATGGTTATATAATTTAACACCTCAATCGAATTTTAAGTAGAACCTTTTTTGATAATTTATTATGTTATCATATAATCCCACATCAATAAATGGAATTTCAAATATAAAACATCTATATTTTAGAAGATCTCCAATTGTGATGAACATACCATTTTTTGATATAGATGATTTCTTGTATGGATATTTTTACAAATAAACCGTTAACCAATTCTCATTTTTTACACATGAGAGAAACAAGTGTTGAATCATGATATTTCATTAGATATATATCAATCCCAAAAAACGAATGCATTTATTTTTGTAATTTAAGACGAATTTTTTTGACTAATAACATCATGGAGACGAATAAGGGGAAATAACTGAATCACCAAAATACATTTTAATGAAATCTAATATATCTCCCATAAAAGTGTTCCTAACTATTAAATTATCAAGTTGTTGTTAATATGCTCTTTTTTCAAGTATCCTAACATTACCCATGGGTAAAATTAAAAATTTCTTCACATTGTATGACCTTTAAAGAAAGAAAATCTTATATACTTTTAATATTTTAAATTTATGAACATCCATGATTGGAAATCTCTTCACAAACTACAATCCTTATTTTCAGTCAGAAATACTTTCTTTAATGAATGATAAAAAAAATAGAGTGTATATATAAGATAATGTTTCAAATCATTATTATGTTGGTTAATAATAGTATCATCTTCATACATAATTTTATTATAATAAGAAATAATAACCATTTAATTGAGCTAGTTCATGATAACCATATTTTATGATTAAATAGAAATGACTTCAGGTTTTTTTGGGGTTAGTGAAAACTATTTTGATAGATAAAAGAATTAATATTTCTAGTCAATCATCCCCCAGATTAATGATGGGTATTTAGTTAAAAATACAATAATAACACCCTAATACAACATATCATTATTTGTGGTAAAAAATATAACTTTTAAATTGGTATTCGTATATATTATCAAGGATATGTTTCCCTTGATTATATTATTAATTTTATTAACACTATTTCACTGTATGGAATATTAGAAGCATCAAATAATCATTTTTAGACAAACTACATATATTGTTTGAACATTTACTACACTAATAATACTAGTCCCCACATGAAAATTATTCTTCTATATAATTAAAAATTCAATAAAATTAATTTATGTTAAATGGGGATTTTGATATTTTTGTATCATGTTTAAAAATATTATGCATATATATCAATTTTTGGTGGAATAATGTAGGATATTATAATATTTATTCCACATAAAATGTATTTTTATATGTTATAATTCATTAACTTATGGTCCACTCTTTAAAATTTAATTTGTATTTTTGGTCTTGTCAAATAAGAAGAGGTCGAATCTGGAAAATTTGTTAATTATTTGAAACCATAAATTTCGATCATCTAGGGTGGGACTACATATAGAAAAAAATATATTTTCCAATACTCATGATTTTATGTGGTTTATAAACTTAATAAATATATTTTTTTCCTATTATTTTTTGTGAAAATAATAGTGTGGTTATCTCGAGCATCATGGACAACTTAGAAAAAAAATTACAGTGATGGAAATTAAAGAATACTCTAATATAGGGAAGGAAAGAGCATATATTGGATGTCGATCATCTATTTATAATTAAAAATATGTATTTATTTATGATAAATGTATTTTTAATTTACTATATTCACTCTCACCATTCAATGTTCTAGTTGGGTATGAACGATGGAAAAAAAACTTCTTTAGGTGGCTAGAGATAATCGGTACATGCCTAATCCTTTTGGTAGAATGGGATATCAATACATGTGAATGTTTAGCGTTTAAAATTTAGTAATTTATTGATGTAAACTGATTCCAATCCCATTTTCACTATACACTCATATCATTGAATCAAAATATTACACACATACAGTCTTTTGCAAAGTTGCCCTTATCCCCCACCTAGCTTTTTTTGGACAATCCTATAGGGATAAGGTGTTCTTATATTAAATGGATGCTTTTAGGGGGTTATAGATGGGGCCAAATTCATGATCTAGAGGGACACATGTATTTTTTATAAATATTGGATGATAGACACATTCCTGGTGGTTTTTGATATGGAGGATTCCACTGCATTCACCAATTTTAATGATGTTATTAGAAGTTGGTGTTTAGAAAAATTGGATGTATGGTTCAGTGTAAGGGATTATATTGTTATTTTTAATGTTCCATGTACATATGATATATTCATGGACCAACTAAGTCAAATTAATGAATGTTTTGAGGGCATTGTGATGAATTATAGGTACATTTGGAAAACATAATACATAAAATTGTAAATGATGATTTACAAAAATGCCTATCTAACATGACGGTCCCACCCAAGGTCTTAAAATTCTTATTGAATTATTTCATTCGAATTCTCCATGAATTTATGTGTGGAAATGATTCTAATTTTCTATACACCATAGGATGTGTCCTCAAAACATGAAAAAAACTCATCTTCTATAGTAGAATTCGTTATTAGGGTTTGTTTGACACTCTCAATGACACAACCCCTCCAGCAATCAAAATGTCATCTCTGGATATTGATTTTTGTGAATCAACCCAACCAGCATAGTCTGCATTAGATTATCTGATGACTACCAACTTGTGAGAGAGTTTTTATATAAAATAATGTAATCTTTAGTTCCATTGATGTCTCTAAATACCTTCTACACAACCTTTCAGTGGTCTATACTCAGATCACTCTGATATCGTTCCAACATTCCAATTAAAAATGTAGCTTCAAGACTTGTGCAAACATGAATGTACATTATACTACCAACTATATATGTTAATAGGATTTATTTCATTTTTTTTGTTTAAAAATACTTTTTGAGCTTTGGTTCATGCTGAATTTATCACCCTAAAAATGGGTGTAATACATGGTTCTCAGTCTTTCATTCGATATATCTCTATGAAATTATTAATATAGGTTTCTTTATACAAGCATAGAATTCCTCTCAACCTATCCCTATGAATCATTATACCAATGAAATAGTATGCATCATGTTTCATAAATAAATTCCAATATCACTAACCACTAGTTTACATAGGTTTTACCTTTCCTACAAGGTATTCAAAATATAAATTGTTGAACCAGAATAAATCCACAATGTGTAATAAAGTCTATCAACAATATTTTATTCACAATAAACCAATGATATTGGAATACCATTCATTTCATTCCATTTTATAAATTTAGGAAAACTTTTCATAACGTGTCTTTTTCATTTGTAAAAAAAACAAATGACTCCCTTCTTAATATTAGATTGAGGAAGGAATATCTATTTCCCCTTTTTATTGGCTTTAAATTTATGACCCTTATATTTCTTGTGAATTGTCACCATATTGGTTCCTCCCATTTCAACCACAGTCCTTTCCTCCCCATGAACACACAAAGTCATTAATTCATTAATTTACCATTTATCATTACGTGTGTTATAAGAGATTTTGAATGGCCCTTATCGATGTGGAAAAAAGTGTTGAGAATATAATGCACTAAAAATGGCTCAGATATATCATGCTCAAAATTCTTAAGTTGAACCATAATATCTTTCACCTTCATGATTTTATCACGCACACCTTTCATTGTGGTGAGTCTCATATATGAGGTCTTCATGATTAATTTTCTTGCTAAATATTTTTCTACAGAGATTAAGTGGTCATTGATAGCTTTTAGCATGTTATGAAATTATTATACCCATTGATTAAACCGCGAATTCCAAAATGTAGTTTAGTTTTTATGAAAATCACACTAAGATGGTTTGACCTCTCAAAATGTTCATAAAGTGACATATCTTCTACTTAGTTATCATTATTAAATTTATGCAGTTTGTTGCAAAGTAGTACTCTTGGAATTTATGGAAGTTAGACTAATTCCAATGTGAATGATGCTAGGAGGGTCACAAACTAGGTGTTTTTGGTGGTATTAGTTAAATTATATTTGAATTTAATTAAAAAAATAAATAATATTCTCAACTCCTTGGAATAATTTTTTTCATGTTTATAATATCACATAATTTAAATAAAAAATATTTATTCATTTTATTGAACATTTAATAAATATTTATTTAATAGTCTATAAATAAAATATTTATTTAAGAAAATAAATTATTTATATATATTTTCAGGTGTTCAATGAATGGATGTAGAGTTCGAGTGGATAATGGATGGTCAAGTAGTAAGATAATTATTTTAACGATTGTAAATAATTATTTAACTAGTTGGAAGAAGATAATAAATAATCACGGTTCTATTATTTTCTGACAGGGAATTGTATTCATAAAACCCTTTTGCACATATTGGAGCACGTTAAATATTGACACTATTTTATTATTATGATAATGGGTTGTCTCTATGTTCATGAATTTATTTAATTGATGGTGTCAATTAAATATTGTCACTGATGTTCCATGCACTTAAATAGACAAGTACACCAATTGTGCCATTGAGAACACACTGCACACTTGGTGAATTCAGAATTGATATGCTAAAAAATTAATATCTTGAATCCTCTTCCCTCAACACTCATGAATGATATATTTTCATCAAGGATGAAGAAAAAGCGATAAATATTGAGAGACACAAGACACTTGATTCACCACGATTGCACCTAGAGAACGAGTTATGTTTATTGGAGGCCATCAGAATATGTGTGGATCACCACTAGATGGATTCTATTTTTGATCCTATCAATCACAATGAGATACTCTATAAAGTTCATTAAAAATGATAAACATCATCAATTAAGAAAATAATGATGATCCCGTTATTATATTCATTTAAAAATTAATTAAATTAATTATGAACAAGATGCGAAAGATGTTATCTATAGGATCCATGTAACTTCATTATTTATCTAAATATTTTATTATATTCCATGGATACTGACATTCATCATAGTATTGATCGAGGAATAATTATTGGTCATAGTAAAAAATAAATTTTGGGTGTTGGCCCAACCACGCTTCCACTACGGACGAAACCTTTTATATTTATTAGTGGGGATACATCATATTTTATAATTATTTATGTATTTCTTTGATGATTTAAACATTTATTAATTTAGCAGTTTCAATTCATTTTAATTGTTCTGAAAATATAAATTCAGAGTTCTATTCCTCCTCATTCATTTCTCGTTCACCATACAGAAAAAATTATTTCATTTAATTATGAGTAAAATAAAACAGAGGATCTCATCTGGAGGATCAAATGTTCTGTTCTGTAAAACACAAGAACACATGAAGTTTATTCATTAGTAAACTTCATATAGAAAAAGTTCCACGCACCGGGTCTGGTCCACCAATCCAAGCCATTTCAATGGATTTTTTCTAATTATTAATGACTCCATGTGTTGTCCAGGAACATGTGGCACATGGTTTCAGTATTACATTTCATGTGGACCATTTGACACAACTTATAGTCCATTTGGATTATGGTTAGACTATGTACCTCAAACAGAACTTGTCGGGCTAGAGACTGTGTAACAAGGAATAACATGGTGTGTGTCCTACTGGACACGCCATAGACTATGATGATTTCTGATGTACCCTCACAGGTAATTTCCTTGGGCATGTAATTTGGATGGACGATAAAAAAAAGGTGAAAACATTATTGTTAGAACTATTTGTCTTGTATTCATCCAAAATACACAGATTTATTAAAATTTATTATTATATAATGAAAACCCTTGATAAGTGTACCATCTGTCAAGTTTAAAGATGACTCACAACATGTGATAGGTGTTTAATATAATTGGTTAACTTCACATATGCATAATGAGCATTTATACTCATTGGTTAGTTGTGAATAGAAATTTCTTGGAATCCTCCAATGTTCAAGTTACATACAAAGATAATTTGAAATGAATTTATAGGTTTATATTTATTATGTATTGGAATCTCAAATAAATACATAAAAGTGACTAAGATAAAAAGATTTATTAATTAATGATTATAATTAATTGATACGAGCGTGATTTATTTTAATCAAAAACAATTAAATAATTGAATGCCAGTTTTATTTATGAATAAATATCTTTTAATGTATGGATGAACATGATGTAGACCAATACCTTTGTATATGGAAGATTTATTTTAATTTATTTATTTTAAATAAATCTGTTATTATGGAATCCTTCTCATCAGTAATATGTAGGGACTGCGTGCCCATGTTTTCTTTTTGATAAAACCCCTTTTTACCCCTCACCTACATGTGAGTTAAAAAAGGTATATGTAATAGATGTAACTACCAAACTAGTGGAGGCGGTTCAAGCTGGAGCCGAGATGAAACCAATCCCAGGAGATACAATGGTGGACCGATGGAAGCTTTAAACCTGAACCCAAAAGTATCAAGATGTTTCTCCCCTAGGTAAGGGAAAATTTATCAACCGCTAGATAAAATATACATTAGAAATTATCATGAACATTCTATTTATTTTATTATTATAACTTTCATGGTTTATCCTTATGGATTTTTTTTCATGATCACAGAATTTATGAATTAGTCAAGCATTCATGATAGAATTAAAATAAACCAGAATTATTGGTAAATATTATCAATACATGGTTAATCACATAAGTAAGTACCACTTAATTTTAAACATTTCATTGTTTAAATAATCAATTCAAAAATAAGTGAAAGAAACCCCCCAAATAAAATATTATGTCATATCAATCCTTCCATTATTTGATTAAAGGTAAAATCAATAAAAATTTGTGTTTGACTAAACCCTTGTTGGGACACATAATTTTATGTAGGAATCCCTTATAAATGGTTTCTGGTTGTACTAACCATATTATATCAAGAGGAGTATCCCTTTATAATCATGGTAAAATATTGGAGGCATGAGTTGAGGAAATCCAATGTCATGATTTCAAGATTGGGGAGTCCACTCAACATACCAAGGTGATGCAAGCAAGCAGTTGGAAAAGACCTTCCTACCTAAATACCTTATAATAGATTTACCAACCGTTATAGGGTTTATGTGAAGGGAAATATAGATCCTTTCCACTAAAATGTCAAGGAGACTGGACATTCTGAGATCAATGGTAAAGTCCATTGGGATTTGATAAAATAGTGGGAGACTTAATAAAAATTTATTATTTCTTATAAAATGTAAACAGTAAAGTACAAATGATATGGTCTTTTAATTGTAGAGTAAATATGACATTCTTCTTGACCACACTTTCCCTACAATAAATTCTAGATAATGACAACACCTCAATTATAGTAACTAATAGGAATGGATTAGATTCCTTTAGGTTATCCTATTCCATCAACAAAAGTCTTATGTGCTACTTTCAACATTACGTGATCCACCTGCCAAAGAGGCGAATGATGAGGAATTCCTGGACTATCAAAAACATATGAACGATATGGTATATGTTCAATGTATGAGGATATCATCAAGGTAGAGTGTGATACTGAAGTCTTATGAATCCCTAGATTCTTATAGCATGCTTGAGAACCTCTGCGGTTTTTGTATGGATAGATCATGAGAGGAATAGATTAAGATCACTAAGGAAATCATTCATAGTTAAATTGAAAAAGGTTCACTAGATGGGACTTATGTAATCAAGATCATTGCCTACATTGTGTTCCTAGAATTTCTAGGCTTTAATCTTTCTAATGAACTATTTACTGATATCTTTCTAGCATCAATCCCTTAGAGAATCTCTAACATTATTGTTGATTTCAATATGAACAACTTTGAGAACCCACTATCTGATATTCTTATACTCATTCTCCAAGTGGACAATGATATGATGTACGAAAATCCATCTATATGTATAGTGAATATGAAAAAATGGAAGGAAAATATACTTAAGACCAATGATACTTCAAGACCTTCAATTAAAAGTAAGATCAAAGGGGATTCACGGGAATAAGAGGGTGTTTGTTTCTCATGTGGCAAGAAGGGCCACGGGATGAAGAACTGCACCCATCCTAAGAATCAAGGGGAACATTCATGTGTGTTTTTTATCAAATGAAATCTATGTATTTATAATAATTGGTTACTAGATACAACATATTGTTCACCAATATGTATCCAAATACAAATACCAAGTAGATTCAAGAAGATAGTCCAAGGGGTGGATGATCATTGAGCAGGAAATGGAGCTAGACATTCTGTTGTTGGTGTTAGGGAATAAAACATCATGTTTCTAACAAGGATGATCATTGTGTTATTGGAATCATATTATGTAATATCTATTACTAAATACTTTATTTCATTATCAAGATTATATACATAAATATTTGTCTCTATGTTTTGAAATGAATGTTTCTTCTATTAATAAGATAGAATGTGTTTTGGTTGGCCACATTTATTAAATTCCCTTCATGTGTTGAAATACAAAAAATATTGTAATGGAAATCAATAACAATGATAAAATTCATGACTCATGTCACACCCAACTCTACATCAGCAGCATGGTCATGTAAATGAAAAAATCTTCCAAAAGATACATCTAGTAGGATATTGAGAGTTGTTGGAACTAAAACCACTTGGAATATGTCATTAATTTTTACAAGGAAAAGTGAAAATCCTCCATTTAGTAGTAAGGGTTAAAGGGCTAAAGAACTTAATGAATTGGTTCATAACAATGTGTGTGGACCATTTACAGTTTACATAAGAAGAGGTTACTCATACATTATTATTTTTTCTGATGATTTTATTATCTATGTATATGTCTACTTAATGAGGTATAATTAAAATTATTTTGATATTTTCAATGAATACAATAATGATGTTAACCATAATGGTAATAAGATTAAAAAAATCAACTAAGACCAAGGGGGAGAGTTTAATAATCGATACATCTTTGATATCTTATGGGAGTTTGGGATTCTTTCCCGACTCACTCCTCTATAAAAGCCCATGTTGAATAGTGTGAGTGAAAGGAGGAACTGTACCCTGTAGGACATGGGTAGGTAAAAGAGAAGTCAAACGAGACATCCATTATGATTTTTTGGATATGCGTTACAAATGGAGACACACATAATAAACCAAGTACCAACTATATTGATAAATGGTATTCCATATTAGTTCTGCAGTGAAAAAGACGAAATATTATTAAATTTACAATTGTGGGGAAGCGATTCATTTGTTAAGGACTCTTTAGGTAAAAAACATACACCCTGATGAACCATGTGTACCCTTATAGGATACCCTAAGGAAATAAGGGAATATTACCAATACAACCCCTCATAGAAAAAGGATATAGTGGAAATACATGAAAAAATTCTTGAGAGGGTGAACATAACCAAACGAGATAGTTAGAGTGAAATAGTCTTCGTGGATGTTGAGGCTCAAGGTACACAATAGTTTGTATAGGAATAGATTCCAAAAAGCACACTGGACGATAGAACTGTTCCATAGACACAAGACTTGCGTAGGAGTATAAGAGCGGTTATATAACTAGAATGGTATGATTTTTTAGTTACCGAGGATTGTAAATAATTATTTGTTGAAAATAGTGATCCTCTATCCTATAAAGAATCTCTAAGTGGCACAAACGTTGCCAAGTGGATAGAATCCATGAATTCTAAAATGGATTGCATGTACCAAAACCATGCATGGATTTTGGTATATCCTCCAGTTGATTTAATTCCAATTGGATACATGTCAGTTTTCATGAAATGCTGGACATGGAAGGAAAAGTCAGCACCTATAAGGAATGACTAGTTTCAAAATGGTTCAAACAACGTCAATGCATTCACTACGAAGAAACCATTTCTCCAGTTTCTATGTTAAAATCCAGCATATTTCTATTTTCCATTACTGCTTACCATAAATATGAGATTTGAGAAATGGATATCAAAATAGCCTTCCTTAATGGGATCCTTCAAGAAGATGTCTACAAGACACAACCTGATGGGATTATGACACAAATGGATCCCAATAAGGTATGCATGTTGAAAAAATAAATTTATGGATTAAAAAAATCATCCAGGTCATGGAATATACATTTTGATGAAGCCATAGTGAAATTTGGTTTTATCAAGAAATGATGTGATCCTTGTGTCAAAAAACAGTTAAGTGGGAGTGTAGACATTTACCTAATAGTATATTTTTATGGCATATTACTTATTGGAAACGAGATACCATTATTACAGTCTATAAATGCATGGTTGAATCAATTCTTATCCATTATGGAATTAGGCATGGTAACATATATTCATGTGATCAATATCCATGTTGATTAATTAAAGATATTTTTTGGCCTATGTCAAAGTACATGCACTGATAAGATACTGAAGAGATTCTGTATGGATCAATCCAAGAGGAAATTTTTTCATACATCACATGGCATTCATATATCCTATAAATTGTGTCCTCAAAATATGTTGGATGGAATGTTAGTGTAATGGGCTCCATACTCATCAGTGATTTGGTCATTCACGTATGTGCCATTATATACTAGGATGGATGTCACCACACATTGAGTGCGGATGACATATGTCATGCTAAACCAGGTGACTACAATGGGATGGATCTCAGTACTATCCTAAATTATCTATGGTGTACTAAGGATATGTTACTAGTTTTTAAAGGAGATGAGGAACTAGTCAACAAAGGGTAAACAGATTCTAGTATCTAGACTAATCAAGATGGCATGAAGTCACAAACACGATACATATTCACATTGAATTGAGGTACAATGAGATGGAAGAGCTCAAATCAGAGTGTGGTCTTAGATTCTAGAGTAGAGACTGAGTATATTGCAGCTTCAATGGATTCTAATGAAGCAGTTGGGATGCAAAGCCTCATCTCGGAGCTAGATTTGATACCTAGAAATAAATATCCATTCTCACTGTAATGTGATAATAATGTAGCTGTGGATCTCTCAAAATAGACATGGTCACATCAGAGGATGAATCACATAATTCAAATGTATTATCTCTTGATTGATTTTTCTCAGAGAGGTGAAGATATAGTGAGAAATATTTCAACGGAAGAGAACAATGCAGACCCCATGCTTAAATCCTTCACTCACTAGAAACATGATCACCATGAGAGGTCTGGGGACTGAAATTCATAGGTAGTTGGCTCTAGTCCATGTTGGGAGTTTTAAGAGTTGGTGTCCTAGAACAAACTAATTTTACTTTTATTTAATTTAGATTTAATGTATTAAAACATTAAACATCTTATTACATGTCGTTAATTCATCTTTGTCACTATGATTTACTAATTTCTTACACTATTTGTTACTTTGATAAGGTCATTGCAGTTCCCCTCTGATGGGAACCATGAAATGCAATAACAATATTCTAAAATATAGTTCTATGGTTTGATGAAATATTATGAAGTGACACATAGCATGATGGCCGTTATGTGCAAGAACTATTAAGAATTTGAGACTCCCATTCATGAAGTTCTCACTTGGTATTCTCCATGATATGAGATTATGAGAAGATACCCTCTAGTAGGATTGCCACATTTTTTGGTGTCGTCAAATATTTATATCTGAGATCTATTTTAATGATCCTTTGACTTTAAGAATATCATTGAAACATTTCAAGACTCACTCACTTTGATTTGATGAAGGAAATTGTCATGTAGACAATTTTTGGGAAGTGGGGTATGTTGGGTGAGACCTGAGTGACATGTTATCAATTGATATGTCTAGGAATTATTTGTCAATTCCATTTATGGTAATTTATATCTTTTCCCTTTGATTGAAATAGAATCTTCATGTGAAATTCCATGGCCATGGTGTAATGAGGTGTGCATTTTTGGTATTCAAAGACCAACGTATCAAGCATAGAGATTGATGACACTATCATGAAACATTAATGATGCAATATTGATACAAATGGTTTTTTTACACAATGAGAATTCATATGTGGTTTTTGTTGTTAATAATTTACATTCATTCTATTGGGTGCCTTGACTCGTTGCATGATAGTACTCAAGGACTTTAAGCATGCCCACCTAATGCCAATGAGAAATAATACTAGAATCTCACACACTATGTGTAATTGGTGGTCATGGTTAAATTATATTTTAATTTAATTAATATACTAAATATTATACAAACAACCGTTGAATAATTTTATTCAAGTTAATAATGATCTCATTAATTAAATTAAATACATTGATTTATGTTATTAAATATGTAAAAATAATTATTTACTAGTTTGTAAATAAAATAATTATTTAAGAGAATAATTTATTTATTTATTTGTTTGGGTGTTCAATAAAAAGAAGTGATGTTCGTGTACCCCAAGGCCAGTTCGGTAGTAAAATAATTATTTGAAATATGGTAACAAATTATTTAATTATTTGGAACTTGTTAAAATAATATTGATGCTTCAATTATTTTGTGACGTGGAATTTTATTCATAAATCTGTTTTATGCAAGTTGGAACACCATAAATAATGATACGCAATTATTATTATGAGCATGGGTACTCTATTTGTTCATGAATGTATTTAACTACTATTATAAAATTAAATATTGTAATTGAAGTTCCATGTATATAAATAGACAAGTACATCTTTTGTGGCATAGAGAAAACACATCACTCTTGGTGAATTGGGAAATGTTGTGTTAAGCAATGTCACTAATGAATCATCTTCCTGCCCATCCCATGAATGAGAGATGTTATTCTTGGGCTGATGAAAAGGAGACAATGAACGAATGACAATAGACACTAGCTTCACCATAGTAGCACCTAGAAAAAGTTTTGTGTCGATCAGAGGTTTCCAGAGCACATGTGGATCACCACTAGAGAGATTCTAGTTTTGATCCTCACAAGCACATAGAGATAAGCTGGAAGGGTCATTCCAAATGATAAACATCATCAAGGATGACAACACCAAAGGTCCAAATATTATTTTATTCATTAAATTAATATAATTAATTACAATCATGATGTGCAATATGCTCTCTAATGGGATTGGGATTCATCCATCTTTATTACAATCTTTTAATCTATTCCATGGAGACTAGAGTTCATAGTCCAATTGATCCTGGAATTATCATTGATCTTGTAAAAAATAAAATTTGTGTGCCAGCCCAACCGCACTTCTGTTGCACCTGGATCCTTAACATCCCTCCCAAAACGCACCAGTGGACATCATATTTCAGATGTAGAGTTATCTAACATATAACACCGACTGCCTAAATTAATGTATTTATTTCGAAATGAATTAAAAATAATAATGTATTGTCATATGGAATATTTAACTATCAAGGTATAATTCATTTTATTATTAATTTAATACAAATTGATAATTATTTTTTAATTTTAAATTCCACCCATTAGTAATTCCAAACTTTTGATATTCATGTTAGATAATTTCGTATTGTGCAATATTAAATGCTTCTTCTTATAATGAACAAATAAAAGGGGTTCTTTCCTCTATTATTTTATCTTCACTGTTAATGGCCTTCAATTATTCTATGATTCTATATAAGGTTGCTAAATGACACAATAAATAAGTTAAGAAATATATAAGTATACATTCATAGAATTTTTATATTTTATTAATTTTTCAGCATGAACATATAAGAAAATATTATATATATAAATAGTTTATATAGAATATAATAATATTGGTATATGCATTTGGATTTGTGTGTCTGCATGTGTTGGATTATTTATGTGTTGTTTGGTTATGAATTTGTTGCCTTGTGTTGTGTGTATTTGTGTGTGTTTCTCTACGTTTATAGACTGTATGTGTGTTTTTGTTTATTAGCATAGGTGTGTATGTAATTGTATGTTTAGGTTATACCGATGTGTATGTGTATGTGAATGTGTATGTATATATGCATAAATAAACATATATATATATGTGTGTGTGTGTGTGTAAGTGTTTGTGTATGTATTTTTAAAATTGTATAGTAAGTATAGATATGTTCACATATGAATGTATGTGTATATGTTCATGTGTATTTATTTCCATATGATCATGCTAATGTAGTTTTATTTTCCTCTGAATATATATGAGTATGTGTAATTATATATGTGTATGTTTATTTAGGTGTGAATGGATGTATCTATTTATATATGACATTATTTTTTGTACAAGTGTTTGTGCATGTGGATGTGCATATGTGTAAGTTAATATTGCATTTGTGTTTGTAGTCATATGTATAGATGTTCATGCTTGTGCATTCACATGAATTTAATTTTATGGATGAGTATGTATATTGAGATTAATGTATATGTTTAGGCATATAAATTTTTATGAGTATGTACATGTGTATGTGTTTTAGTATGTGTCTATGTATATGCATATTTTATGTTGTATGTGTATGAATATATGCATATGTATAGATATATATGAATTTGAATGAATTTTTATGTAATTGAATGTTTTTGTATGCGTACATCCATGTACGTGTCTGTTTATATGCATATTCTTTTCTGTATGTGTATGTGTATGTGTCTTCCAATATGTGTGTGTCTATTGTGTATGTATGTGTACATGTATTTCTATGTGTATGTATGTGTTTATTTGTAAGTGTATTTATTGATTTAATATTATTTGACGGCTATTAAAATCTCTCCATTTTTAGTATTTTCAATAACTTATTAATTTTTGTTATATAATCATTGAACATTTTTTTAATATAATCACTTTTTATATTTATTTATAAATATATAAATATATATTTAATTATTTAAATAATAAAAAAGTATCAATTTTAAAAAATTATAAGGTTCAATAACATTATTATTTTTTTATATATAATAAATACAGTGTATTCTAAAATAATTACAAATATCATTAATATTTATTTATATAATTATATTCAATTTTATATGTTTTCAAAATTTTCCATTAATGTTATGAATAAATATTTTTATAATTATTTAATATATTTCATATAATTAATTCATTTTTAATATTATTTAATTAATTTTTTTAATTTTTGATTTGTAATAGTTTTCATTTCTTCCAAATTTTTTGATTTTATAAAATTAGTACATTTTTATTTTATAAAGGAGTAGAGCGGAACCTTTGGAAACATAAGAAATATTAATTTATAACAAATTCCAACCCCACATAAAAACCTCCAAAAATGATTAAATTGGAATATGAGATGAGATAAGTTTTTAATATCATGATAAAATAAAATTTAGACTTTTTGTAATTTATTTTAATCCTTATCAATTTGATTTATCCTTATTTAATTTATTTAATCTTATTTGTGGTAATAATATTTTAGATTTTAAATTGTTATAAATAATTACTTATGTGGTGTGAATTATCCATTATTGGGTACTTTATGTTATTTTATAATATATAAATTTCAAATTATAATTTTTAAATATTTATGTGATTTTATATCAATTTAATAATATATTATTTTTATAAAATAACAATAGTGTTAATTTTGACACTATCCATTTATTTGAATTTAAATAAAATCCACAAAGATGATATATCTGAAACAAATTGTTTAATATATTCCTAAATTGTCATAGTAATCTAAAAAATTTATGGGGAACATTAATTAGTTCATAAAATGTTTATTTTAAAATTTATAAAACCATTTATTTGATATTTCTCTTAATAAAACAATTAATACATCATTTTTGTATAATCATTTAATATACATATTAGTTATATAAAAATTAAAAGAATTATAAATGTCATAATCAGTTTTATATGGCTCCAAATGATCCACAAATCGACCCTTTGATTCTTAGGGTATATATATACTCGACCAATAATGTTTGGTCGAGTTTCTGGTACTTTTGATAGGTATTATTATTTAATAAAAACTATATTATTGGTTTTTCACTAAATAAATAATTTGTACCTCATTATTGTATAATCTATTAAGGTAATTTACTATTTCTTAAAAATCACAAATAAATTACCAGGATAAATAAAAACATTTTAGATTTAAAATGAGTAATTATAATCGAAATTATATTTTGTATAACTTTATATTAGAAATAATCTAATTATTAATGTTTTAGTGAGACATATTTCACTTTTTTAAAAATAAAATAAATTAATGGACATAATCACATCCAAGTGGGATAAAATGGATTCTATTTTTTCTTAAATATTCCTTAGGACGAAATATAATCATAAAATTATATTAAGATAAGATTTAGGGTATTTTTATAATATTATATTTACCCTTAATTACCTCATTTACCATTAATTATGGTAAATAAAATTTAATGTAGTTACTATTCATAGTGACCAATAATAAAAAGTATCCTATCAACATAATTTGGACCTAATGATTCCAAATATTGAATCAATTTATCTAAATTTAAATAAAAGAAGTTTCAGAAATTAATTTAATATTAATCATGTTGTTAAGAAAACGAGTATTAAAAGTTAAAACATTACACAATATTGAAATTATTTTACCTATGAATTCAGTGTAAATTCAATTCTAATGGAATAAATTATATTAAATGGTAGATATATATTCTATTTTTACTTTAAAACAATTTACTATTATAATTTAACCATATGAATTATCTCGATGAAAAAATAGTTTTTAAGTAAAATTTTGCGTGTTTTTACTATTCTTAATAATAAGAACGTTGTCAGAAAAATATGGAAACATTATCCAATTTAGATTTTTATATACAAAAAAATGAAATAAAAAGTTTATTTTGTTAAATTTAACATATAAACATGTAATAATTATTTTAAAAATGGGTGATCCAACAAAAGGCGACAAAACTGCATTTTTTAAAAAATACTTATTTTACCCGAAAAATTTATTTTGTTATCATACCATGTTATATAAAATGTATTACATGAATGATAATGTTATATAATTAAAAATTCAGTTAATACTATTTATAATTACTAGTTCATACTAATATTATAACCATGTATCTTTGTTTAATGAAACCCGGTATTGCGTACAACACATGATATCGAGGAAGGTCGCGATTGCGTGGAATGAAAGCATAGTCAGGGTTACGTGTAGTGCAAGAATCATTTGTTGTTGTGTATAACAGAATCCAAACATATGTCATTTATATGATGAATATATATATATATATATATACACTCATTGTTGCGTAGAATATCTACTATCAAACAAACATGAAATTGTGTGTAACACAATCCAAGAATACTGTTGTGTATACTGCAAGAGAATACGATGTTGTGTATAGCACAAGATAATCATTGTGTAGAGTATAATAGAAAATATGAAAGAATTTAAAAACAATATATCTCATAAAACCTCAGGGAGTTACATTATACCCCATTAAAATTAATTTCGCCCTCGAAATTCGTCGGGGTTATAAATGTTTTATTAGAAGAGAGTTTCTTTCATAGAAACTCACATCGTAAAAAGGAATACCAACACATATCTTTAAAAACTATTGTATGAAACATAACAGTTACCCTAATCAACAAATCACTAGGTTTCCACATAGGATAACATAGGTGAAAATATGGATATTGAAGAGAAATCTAACCATCAAGTTCTGATGGAGAGTGGTATATGACCTGGCTATGATAAATCCATGAGTCACAAAGAAAATTTTTTTTTGATTATCTACGGTACCATCTGATTCATAAGATATGAGAGCACTAGGACAACATTTTTTGTTTTTGAAATCATTTTCCTAATGTTGAATAATTTTTGAATTAAAATAATTTCATACTTGATTTTGGTACAATCTCACTGTTGTTCGTGACATGAACAATTTCCACTTCATCTATTAAAGAAATGAAGTTGAATTTGTCTTCCGTGAAGTTTTAACGGATCATAAAATATAATGATAGGTCATTCCATTTGTCTCAAAAAAACTGTTATAAAATGTTATTAAATATACATAAGTCAATCTATAGTGAGATTTATCGTATATGGTTCTTACAATGGACTTATACTTCATATATCATACCACATAAGAAATTAAAACTGATTTATACAAACCAGGGGCTTCTTATAGGCCATTGGTAGTCGATAAAGTCCTTTCACACTTCGGTTGTGGGTTCGATTCCCACAGCCTTGTCCGACATGACGGGTTGTCGCCCGTCATGTAGGTTTTCCTTTTTCTAAAACTACACTCTTATAACATTACAGAAATTATATCGAAAAAATGTTATAGCCATAAACAATACTATCTTATATATAACAGAATTCATTCCAATTTTTAGGCTTATCAATAATACTTCGGTCCAAGCTCATAGTATAATGAAAATGTTTTCTTGAAAGGTCACATAATAAGAAATTTAATTCCATCATTTATCCCCCATATATCATACGATATATCTTGTTGATCGCATTACAAACATCTAAATACCTTAATCATGTATTCTAATGGAACATAAATTATCATAGAACTATAGTGAAATCATGAATGTTGTCAAAAGGAAACCCTTTTCACAAACAAAAAATCCACGAATTTATATATACTCAAACCATGATATCAATTTGTCCTTATATCTGTCATGTACTCATTAATACTATCAAACATTTCATTATCACCTTATCCTTTCTTTATGTGCATATTAGGTGCTTTCCAAAAATATTTGAATTATATTTCATGGTTACCGGTACCATTCAACATATAAGTTCAAAAAATAATGAAACAATAGTGTAATAATACATAGATGTCTCTTTGTTCCATAGTACCATGAGATTACTTATACAACCTTAATCTTGATAAACATGTATTCATTCCACTACCTTCTTAAACCATTGATCGATTTTGAACAATTCTTTCATCTCACATATCATTTGTAGTCTCTTCATCATCATTAACATAAATACTACCCATACGACCATGCTGATTCTTTTCACAAGACTTTCCCTTAGGGCGTTGGTTTACATAATGCCCGTACATTGCACATTTAAAACATTGAACCATTATTGATGTCTTAGCAATACCATTATACATGTCCGTGGTGTAAACTGAACTGTTTCCTTTACAATTACAGGCTTTGTGCCTTTCTTTTCAACACCCAAAGAATCTTCTTGTTACTATGAAACATTTAGCTTGCTGCCTCATCCCACATGATTTACATGAGGGAAATTGACTTTATTTCCTATATTATCATCATGAAACTCCATCTTACTCTTATTAGATGAGTCAAGAAACATACCAATGTTTATATTATTGATCATATTATGAGATTTTCGACTAGGAATAATAATGATATGTGGACTTCCAGATCCAATTTCATTTGGATGTTCATGAAGAATATCATTCCATTGTCCATCATATCCTCCATTATCGTGAATCTTCCTGTTTCCATCCATTTTTTAAAACCCAAAAAATAGCATGGGAGGCAGAAATCATAATTACGGGGGACTTCCTTCAATATATAACATCTTAGGTATAATTATAATATCGTTACCATAATTATAGGACTATAACCTATACTTATAATTAACCTTAGATACATCCCTAGACATACCATAGAAATATCTCTATGGATTTCACTAACGTTTTCGCATCTTAGTTTCCAAAGGTTGACTAAATCTTTCCTCGGATACCAACTATAGAGACCCAAAGCATGACGTACATGGAAAAAACATTACTTTTTTGGGATACATAATACATAACAAAAACCAACACTCAAGGATCATAATAGTTTACTTTTTCGGGATACTTAATGGATTGCAAGTAGAAAATAAAACAAACTATATACATTTGAACTTAAAAACATGAACATAATGTTTAATCATCAAAATCGTGATCAATGACATAAAGCATGGAAGTACATAAGGCATAGATCATTATAGAACATCAATCATTATAAAATTACATGGGAATAAAACATGTAATAGTGGAAAACCATTAATAAGATGATATGATTTCCATAGTAGCCAAGGCTTGGCTGTCAATATCATCTTAGTGGACAAAGTCCCTTTCTGAATCAAGTTAAATCCTCATTCCAGTCCTATATCACATAACCAGATTATCTATCCATTACAGCCATGTCTATCTCATGAGATATCAATCTTTACCTAATTAATTGGATGGAGATATAGGTCCCACCGATCTCATAATGAAATCATTTTTACGTGTGCCACAAAATAATCATAAATCATTCATCATAAACCACAAAATAAAATTGGTTTCATAAACATCAATCCCATCATAACATAATCCATATAAAAAATGGATATAATTTCATCATAAGAAAAGTAAAACCATGTAAATAATAGAGACATCATACTTGATACATAATCATACTAAATAATGTCATCTTTGATGGAAAATAATTTTTACAAAACACTTGAAATTAAATCTTGATGAAAATATACTTTCTTCTTCGAAATCATTTTATTTTCACAAAATTCCATGAAATTTTAGAAGAAAATGATTTTGATGAAAATAATATTCAAATCTTGTGGAGGAAACTTCATGAAAATAAGGCATTATTAAATTTTAAAAAACCATTCATGCAATATAAGTTAAAAAAAACATTCTTCTCGTAATTTTTCCGAGAAAGTCAAAAAGTACCTCGTATGGTAAAAAACAGAAATATTTCTTACATAAAATGTAGTAAAAGTAAAAAAATTTGGTAAAAAGGAAATCAAACATACATCAAACCGTTTTTATAATACATGGACATGGATGATAAATATAACCCAAGTAAATACTTATGAATAAACAATCTCGGATAAAAATGTCATTGGAAAAGTTATCCCTTACCTTATGTCTAATATGCTTTGTATGTATCCAAACCTTCTGTATAATGATTTAAATAATGTCATTATCTTATTACATAATCATATTCATTGTTATGATATCATATATGGTTCACTTATGACTTAATATTACCTGTTCTTTTTTAAATCCAGGTTAAAGAAGCGTTTCATTTATCGTACGTGTTTCAATTTGTTGTTCTTGATATTATTACTTATATCCTGATTTACATAATTCCAGAATGTAAAAAATAATTTATATATAATTTATATTAAGAATATAAATATATATATGATAGATCGTTAAATGGTATTAAATACACTGTTCATGGAGATGGTAGGCCGTACTTACGCATGGACGCTGTTTTCGTTTCCTCATTTAATTAAATGGAACTAATTAAAAGAAACAAATATGTACATAAATAAAATATCATTATTATGTAATATCTTCCATTATTATTTATTAAATATACCTTATAATCATACTTTAATGGTTTACCATGGAAAATAAATCTCATCCCGTTTGTAGAGACTGTAGTCCGTATGTACGCACGAGCGATGATATCATTCCCATATGTATTGAATAGAATTGGAGTGGATGATATAATATATCAGAAATATTATGATGTTATAATTACCATATATAGTTATTAATTACACCATTATATCTATCCATGTAAGGTGGTGGTGGAAAAACAGATTACACCACGTCGTGGAGATGGTATTCTGTACGTACGCACGCTCGGTGATTTTGTTTTCCATAGAATGGATAGAAGGTGAAATAGGTTTGTTTAAAATCCATAATAACATATCAGTATATTAATTATACTTATGTTATTAATTTATAATGAAACATTTAAAGAATAATAAGTTGAAGAAGAAAAAAACTTGAAAGAATGGGTAGAAAATGAGTACCTCTTCTTCGACGCACCTCCTTTAAGTTTCCTCTTAAGGGACTAGAGTTGGCCTTTAGAGAAGACCAGAACCTCCAGAATGTTTTTATGGAACTGGAGAAGATAAATGGGCAGGGTTTGGCCGATCATGAAGGATCAATGTGTTGTGGTGAGGAGAGGTAGGTGGTTCCCTTTTATATGGGGGGAGAGGGGCTCCATTGGAAACACAAAAAATATTAATTTATAATAAATTCTAACACCACATAAAAACATTAAAAATTGACACAATTAGAATATGAGATGAGATATGGTTTTAATATCATCATCCAATAAAATTTAGACATGTTGGAAATTTATTTTAAACCATATCAATTGGATTTATCCTTAATTAATTTTTTTAATAAATTTTGTTGTAATAATAATCTATATTTTAAATTGTTATAAATAATTACTTATGTGGTTTTAATTATCCATAATTGGGTTCTTTATGATATTTTAGACAATATAAATTTTAATTTAAATTTTTTTAAATATTTATGTGATTTTTAATCAATTTAATAATATGTTTTTTTATAAAATAACAATAATCTTAATGGTGACACAATCCATTTATTTGAATTTAAATAAAATCTAAAGAGTTTATATATTCGAACTAAAATTTTCAATTTATTTATAACATGTCATATTAATCTTTTTAATTTTTTTAGAACATTAATCAGATCATATAATGTTTATTTTAATAATTATAAAACCATTTATTTCATATTTCTCTTAATAAAAAAATTACTACATAATTTTTTTATAAACATTTAAAATACATATTAGTTATATAAAAATAAAAACTAAAGTCCTATGATGAAGATAAATATAATACCTTTCATAATAATATTTTTACTCGAATTTATCATCTGAAAATCACAACATTTAAATTTTTATATTAATTAAATTATGAAGGTGACATCATTGAAATCATTTATAATGAAATAATATAAATGTCATAATTGGTTTTATAAGGATCCAAATTGTCCATAAATAGACCCATGATTGCTTAGGGTATATATATGCTCTACCAATAAGGTTTGTTCATGTTTATAGTGCTTTTTATTGGTATTATTATTTAATAACAACTATATTATTTATTTTTCACTAAATATATAATTTCTACCTCATTAATGTAAATTCTATTACGGTAATTAAATATTTCATAAAAATCAAAAATATATTACCATGATGAAGAAAAAAAATTCATTCAAATTAGTATTTATAATCTAATTTATATTATGTATAACAATATATTGAAAATAATCTAATTATTATAGTTTGAGTGAGGCAAATTTCACTTTATTTAAAATAAAATAATTTAAAGGTCTAAATCACATCCACGTTGGTTCCAATGGATTCTATTTCGACCAAAAAATTACTTAGGATAAAATATAGCCATCAATTTATATTATGACAAGTGTTAGGTTAATTTTATAATATTATATTACCCTTAATTACCTGATTTACCTATAACTATGGTAAAAAAAATTACCATAGATACTAATCTTAGTGACCAAATATAAAAAGAAGCCTATTAATATAATTTTGACCTACTGATTCCAAATATGGAATAAATTTCTCTAAATTCAAATCACATGAGTTGCAGAAATTAATTTAAAATTATTCTCATTGTTAAGAAAACGAGTTTTAAAAGTTATAACACTACAAAAGATTGAAATTATTTTACATATTAAATCGATGTAAAATAAATTCTAATGACATTCATTATATTAAATGGTTAAAATATATTCTATTTTTATATTAAAACAATTTACTATTATAATTAATCCATATAAATTATCTCGATGAAAAAATTTGTTTTTAAGTAAAATTTAGTTTTTATCCTGATTTCTATTTTGGAAAATTGAACATATAAACATGTCAAAAATTATATTTATATTGGGTGAGCCATCAAAGGCGACAAAACTACATTTTTTTAAGAATACTAATTTTACCCGAAAAATTTATTTTGTTCCCATAACATGTTCTAGAAAATGTGTAAGATGAATGATAATGTTATAGAATTAAAAATTTAGTTAATAATATTCATAATGGATAGTTCGTAATAATATTATAACCATCTATCTTTGTTTAGTGAAACACCGTATTGCGTACGAAACACTCTATCCAGGAAGGTCGTGATTGTGTGTAATGCAAGCCAAGTGAGGGATGTGTGTAGTGCAAGACTCATTTGATGTTGTGTTTAACAGAATCCAATCATTTTTAATTTATAGATTGAATATATATATATATATATATACACTAAATTTTGCGTAGAATAAAAACTATCAAACAAACATGAATTTTTTTGTAACACAATCCAAGAATAGTGTTGCATATACTGCAAACTATTACGGTGTTGCCTATAGTGCAAGATAATCACGGTTTAGTGTAAAATTGAATATATGAAATAAATTAAAATGAATATATCACATAAAATCTCGGGGTGTTACATATAACCTTGGGAAGTTTAAATCCATCATTATGTTTTAGGTTTTGAATAGAAATTTCTTGTTGTTACGGAAAATGGGGCATCCATTTTCGTAATTTAAATACATGCTTATCTAAATTCATACCTCACTAGAATATCAATTATAACCCTTTTTATCATAGTTTAATAATATCATAGAACCTTGCATCAATAAATGTTATTTCAAGTGAACATATCCATCAATAAAAAATTCTCCACATTGTGAGGAACATACAAATTTTTTATATAATGTCTTTTCATAGGGATTTTGTTCAATGAAACCTTCAAATGATTCCACACTATTAAAACATTTAGATATATTTCTTGAATCATGATATTTATTTTCATATAAATACATCCTAGAAGTTCCAATTAACTTTTCTTCATAATTTAGGACAAAATTATGGAATTGCAGCATCTAGGAGATGAATACTTGGAATATCAGTGTCTGAAAAATAATTTTAATGAAATCAAAAATATATCTCCAGAATGTTTTCCTTCATCCAAAATTATTAGGAAGTTGTTAATATTTTATTTATTCCTTGTATCCCCACTTCTCCCATGGATATAATAAAGAAAATTTGTCACATTTTATAACCTTTCTATGATAATGATCCGCAGTCCTTTTAATATTCTGATTTTTCTCAACATACAATATAAGATTTTTATACACAGAAAAAAATTCTCATATTTAGTTTGAAATAAATTCTTGTATGAATGATAAAAAATAGAGGGTAAATAATAAAATGTGATGGATCATTATAAAATTGGTTTCCAAAAATATCCTTTGCTATCATGAAGACATTATAATAAGAAACCCTCAACATTAATGTTATCCAGTTCACAATAACCATCTTTTATGATTAATGATAAATTTCCTCCTGTGTTGTTGGGGGAAAAATTGTATTGATACATATATGAATTCATTATCCTATTCAATATTCCATGAGATAAATTATTGGTATTATGCTAAAAATAAAAAGGTATCACCTTCATCCAACATATCTTCATTTCTGTTCTGAAATAAAATTATCAAATTTATATTCACATATATTTACAGGGTTTTATTCCATACAAATATAATAATTTATATTTGAACTCCAATTTACTTTAAAAAATATTTTATGCTCCAAATAATCATTTTTAGACATACCACCCAAGTGGTTGGAACTTTTAATGAGATTTTAATTCCACACCCTATATAAAAAATAATCTTCTAAATATTTAAAAAAAGAATCATATTCTTTTGTATTAAATGGTAATTCTAATATTTTTGTAACATTTTGAGTAATAGTATTCATATATATCCATTTTTGGGGAAATTGATGTAGGATATTATAATTATCCTCAATAAACCTATATAAAATAGCTATATTATTTAAAATCATTTGATCCTTCATTGACATGAATGAAATGATATGTTCTTAATAAAATAATTATTTAATCTTATCAATTAAATTAATCATCTATAGATATGAATATATTTTGATTTTTTTAAATCTTAACATATATGGATTTTAAATACAATGGAATTTTATGTCTCTACATCAATGATTTTGATTCCATGATTAATGTTCCAAAATTATTGCCATATATCACTATTATCTAGCTGTTTTCAAATATACATGTTTCCATATATGTCTACTAATGAAAATTTCCTTTTTTTATGATGGAAATTTTTTTAATCATTTTTGTGGAAAGACATAAACATAGACCATGTAGTGATTTTCCTCATTGAAGGAACTATTCAAATTGAAAATAAATTGTTATTTACCACTAATATAGCACAATTCTATTTTAACATATAATTTGATTATTGATGGGAAACATATATGTATACATGTTCTATATTCATTAGCTTCCAAATTTATCAAACCTATAACCTACATAGAGATGTGAAATGATGGATTCAAATGGGATATTAATATAACATAACATCCTATTGGAAATGATCATTCTTCTGTGTCATTGTATATTGTTATTAGTCGGCGTGTGTAATGGTACCCAAACTTTAAGATTTTATTAATGTCCATAATGACTCATGCACAGTAATCTATTTCATAATCCACGATGATACATATTACAAATAAGATTGATGCATTGGGTCTGCCAAGTGTGATGTGTTATTAAATAATATTTTGAGGAAGGTTCCTAGGAAGAGGTACCATTTCCAATGATATGATTTAAATTATTAAAAAAAATTACATACCGAATATTCATTATGGGTTATGGACCATTCTATGTCAAAATTTGATCGAATTTTTTTTCATGACGTTTAAATATTGTATAATTTTACAAATGATGCATCGATCCCGAAAAACCCCTATAGTTATTCACCCAACAAAAGCTTCTAATGCATCTAAACCATCATAAAACCAATTAGCACCAAACAATATCATCCAATGACTAAAAGATGATTTGAGCCCAATAAATTCCTATCAAAAACTCCCATAATGAAAAAAATCAGTAGAATATTATGTCTTGGTCATAATTTGATACATCATCCATATCTGAGAAATGATGTTGTATCATCCACAACTCCCAAACCTTTTCTGGGGTAATAAATAAAGACATCACATATCTCATGAGTCCTCGAAACATCAAAGTAAGCATCATACCCTCCCACCATCCCAATATCAATGATCAATTTAACATCACAAAAATATATTTCAAATATAAAATTATATTTTTTTTGAATTAGAATTTTTTTATTATTGGGTCCCTTGTGAGGCTTCCCACATAACCTGTAAAAATGGTATTTTATAAAAATTTATAAATAAATTTATGAAAAAGATTAATGTATGTGACATATAATATATTAATTTCATTATATAATATTTATTTATAAATAATATATACATCATATTTTTTCATAAATATATAATAAATTAAATTTATCAATTGTATTAATAAATAAAAAGGGATCAAATTTTTAATTAATTGATCTAGTATATTATTAAATTAATATAATTCAATAATATTAATATATTATTACTTAATTATATCAATTATGATTTTGAATAAATATTTTTATAATATTAAAATATATAATATTATAAACTATTTTTTGTACTGAATTCGATTAAAATTAATTTTTCATAATGTATAATTAAAAATGATTGCACAATGTTTTTTTATAATAATATCATTTAAAATTTTTATTTATATAATGAAAGATACATTTGTATTATAATTAATAATATAATACATTAAATTATTATATTTTAAATAAATAGTATAGTTGATTTATTAAATATAATTGATTAAATTGATTTATAATTTCAATATAAATTCAAATTATCACTAAATTGAGAAATAGAATAGAATTATTATATATTTATTTCTATATAAAAAAAGTAACTGGTATAGTAAATTTTAACAAACTTGTAATTTATTTTATTTATAAAGAGAAATATAGATGTTAGACGATGTTTTGTGTACCATACATTGACATTTTCATGTAAGTTTTTATTATTCTATGTACAAAAAATAGATGTACTTATAATTTAATTTAAAAACAAAAAATTCTTGAAGCCACAACCTGGGTTCAAGGCTTATATATACTTGGTATTCTTTGTATAAAAATATTAATTGAAATACACAAAAAAATTATGACAAACTAGGAACTTTTACAATTCTAGGTTTTGAAAAAAAATTAATGCAAATTAAACCATTTTCATATACACACAAAATATATAGTTATATATGTGTATATAAGTATACACACACACACAAACAAATATATATATATATATATAACCCTTAGTAAAAAAATTAATTTGTTGAAATTATATGAGCACTAATATGTTTTTAGGTCATGTGAGGGATTTCAGGCTACTAGAAATTAAGCATAAAACAAAATGGCGGAACATGTGGACATTTGGTTCGGCTGTTTTGATCTGAAAATTGAGGGTTTAAATAAATGAATAAATGTTTTTATATTTCATGTATCATGAATTAGAGATGTGTGTGGGAAAAAATTCATCAATGTTAAAAAAATCATTGATACACAATTATAAAAAAAGTAATGTACTTTAACAGCCCATGGGAATGGAAGGAGGCATTAAAGATTTACTATGATAATTTCATTGGATGATTGTAAGGATTTTCAGTTCAATACAACCCCACATTTTTAAAATCCTTATTTTTTCATTATTACAAATTTCTATAGTAATCATGAAAATATGTTTTTTATCTACCTCATTACTCCCTTTTTATTACGTCTCTTTATTTTTTAAACATATTATTTTCTTTTGGGAAATCCATGATTTTGTATTTATTATATTTTTAGATATTCATATTTTTTTATTTTAGAATTTTTTTTTTTATCAAAACACATCAACATAAATTTCTTAATCATGCATCTTTTTATAAATATTGTGGTTTGAACATTTTTTGTTAATAATATATAAATTCATATTTTTGTATTTAATAGTTTAGAGTTTTTAAATAAATATATATATATATATCTTGTTTCTAATATATACAATTCAAATTAAATTTTTATTTAAAACCTAAATATGATTTGTGGTTTTTCATAATATAATAATTATATATATTTATAATTTAGGAATTTAATAAGAAACATAATATATCTCAAATATTAGAAAATATATAATCTTAATAGTACTGGTAATTTTATATAAATATGGTTTACCGTTAATAAATATTATAATAAAAATAAAATTTTAAATATACAATTAAATAAAATATTAATTCTAAAAATTCTAGTAAAGAATTAAGAACTATATTTTCCTTTAATATATTAATTTAGAAACATTAAATATAATGTATATTAAATTATAACTATTATAATTTACTACTAATAAATTTAAATAAAACACATAATTTCATTTATTATTTTTTGTGATACCCATCATAAAATATTTAATTTGATAGAATGATATGAACCCTTAACTATTTTTTTGGATCAATTGAGGGATTTCAGGCTATTGGAAAATGGGGAGAAAAAATTTGGGGAGCATAGAGAGACAAGGGTAATTTTTATTGATGCAAAAAGAGAAGGTTTAAATAAAAAGTGTTTATATATTTTTACATGTCATGCTTTAGTAATGAAAGAAATATAGGGGAAAAATTTTATCAATGGAAAAAAATAATTGATACAAAATTATTAAAAAAGTTCAAGTTATTTTACACCCTATGGAAAGGGATGGAGGGGATCAAGATTGATTTCGTTCATTTTTCTGGTAGATAATCACTATTGTAGGTGGAATATTACCTCAAAATTTTTAATAGTGTTAGGATTAACATTATTATTAATTAATTTTTTAATCATTAAAATATTTATTCTTTTTTATCTAAGTCATTACTGCCTTATTAATATTTCATCATGTCTCTAGGGTTTTTTATTGTATTATTATCTTTTGGAAATTAAATGATTTTGTTTTTATTATATTACGATGAATTCATATTTTTTTGTTTTATCATTTAGTTTAATCAAAACATATCAACAATATTTTCATCAACATGTAGGATTTTAAACATATAAGGTTGTAAAATTTTTTATCCTTTATATAAATATGTATATGTATATAAAAAATTTAAGGTTTTTAAAATATAAATATAATTAAGTTTTTTATATAAATAATTCAAATTTTGGTTTTTTATAAAAAATATATATTTTTCTTTTTTTTATTGTTATAATTATTTTATATATTTATAATTTTTCAATTTTATAAAAGAAAAATATAATATATCTCTTATATTTATAAAATATATTGTCTTAATAATAATAAAAATTTTATTAAAAAAATTACAGTAATTTAATTTTTTAATAAAAAAATCAATATAACAGAAAAGTATATAGTTATTTTAAAATAATATTTTAAACAATGAAAAATCATATTTTTATTTTAATAATTAATTTTAAAACTATAAATAATTGGTACAAATAATTATAAGTATTATCATTACATTATAATAAAATTATAGAATAAATATAATTTAATTTAGTAATTTTAAAGTAAGTCATCTTAAAAATATTATATATGTATTTTAATTATACACAAATTTATTTATTAAAATATTTTTATAGTAAAACTATGTTTAAAATTACGGGGTTGTTACAAACACAATCCAGGTTTTTTAATAAGGTCCAAACATATTGAACCACAAAATAAAAAAGAAATTAATGAATATAATGGGAAGGATAAATTAAAGACAATGTAATAAATAAATTAAAAATATCCAGATTTTTTATGTGGAGTATTAGGTGTGTATATATTCCCACACATATTCCATGATTTAGAAAAAACCATCCATTCATTGAGTTTATGTTTCTACAGAGAACCAGAGATTTGGTTGATGAAAGAATGATGCATTGGTTGAGTGTGATGAATAAGATCTGCTCCCTGAAGAAGCTTCTATATAGGTTTTTCAAACCCCCATTCTATGTTATAGCGTGTTGTGTCACCATTCCACATATATCGGACCAGGTGCAATATGTTGCCCTCTGTCCCCACGGGTTTCCCCGAACACTCTCAGATGACCGACCATGATGCCCCATCGACAACCCCTACCAGCACAAATGTGGGAAGACTGATATGATCATCACCACCATTTATCGGACAACCTTCCACGGGGCACCATAAAAAATTACTATCATGCCATAAAGGGGGATGATGAATATCACCATCATCGCTCATTTTCAAACAATTTACCAAAACACACCATCAATAAATCCTAAAACTCTCACTGCCCATTCTACCTTCATCAACCTCCCATCAACAACCCATATATTGACAATCACCACAATGACCTCTCATGAAGCCCCACCCAGACTGCCTACCTTGGTCACCGACCTCCGTCACCACCCTCTCATAGGGGATCTTCCACGATGCTCTATCCTCAATACCTACTAGTCCCATAACACTTTATTAGATGTTCTTCCATGATTCCCCTTCAACAACGACCGCCATGACTAGTGGGGGAAGATGTATATGATGTTCGCTGCCCCAATGTTTCTAATTCCACGCCCCTAAAGAATCACATTGGGACAGAGGTGTATAAAAATGACGATTTTGGATCATGCATGTGATTCAACAATATTGAGGAGAAATCTCACTTATGCCTTCATTATAAATGTATATGTCCAGATGTGAAATGATCACTAAATTATCGGTCAAAATGAGGCACACTATGACAACTCCCGCCCCCCAAACATGGACCACCAGACATCAGATTTCATATTTACAGAAACTGATGTATTTTTTATCCCATAGGCATTTAAAAAAGTTATTTTCTATTCATAATGTATATTTTACTATCACATTCTAAAGAATTTTATTAGGAATTTAATAATTATTTATAATTCTCATTTATTTTTATCATTCTATTAAATTTAAAATTTTATCCATTAGAAATTCCATATTTTTTATATTCATGTTACACTAGTACATATGGGGAAATATTCAATTATTCTGCCAAAAATTGACTAATAAAAGGGTTCCCTTTATCTATTATTTTTTCTAAAAATTTTAAAAGTCATACAATTATGAGCACATTTTGTTTATGGTTACTAAATGAAACATTGAATAAGTTAATATATATAGATATATACATTCTAAATTATTTGTAAAAAAATTTATATTTTATCTATTATATATATGTAAATATATTGTGTATATAAATGTTATATATAAAATTTAATAATATATGTATATGGATTTGTATATGTGTGTCTGTAAGAGTTTTTTATGTACGCATTATTTGTTAATTCATCTTTTGAGTTGTGTGGTGTGTGTGTTTATCATCATTTTTGGTTTTCATGTGTGTGTATGAATATGTGCATAGGAATGTTTGTAATTGTATGTTTATGTTATACATATGTGTACGTGTACGTGAATGTGTATGTATATATACATAAATATTGAAATATATTTGTGTGAGTACGTGTATCTGTATATGTATGTATTTTAAAAATTGTATTTTATATATATGTATGTGCACATATGTATGTATTTGGGTATGTGCACGTGTATGTGTTTTTGTTTAATTATGAGAATGAGATTGTATGTGTTTTTTTATATGTATGAGTATGTGTAAGTATATATGTGTATGTTTATGTATGTGTGAATGTATGTCTAAGTGTATATATTACAGTATGTTAATGTACCTGTGTATGTGAATGTGTATGTGTATATGTGAATGTTAATGTTGTATATGTGTATATAGTCATATGTATAGATGTGTATGAATGTGCATGAACATGTATGTAATGTTATGGATATTTATATATATGTTCAAATTCATGTGTTTGTGTATGCATACATATTTTTATTTGAATGAACATGTGTATGTGTACTAGTATTTTCATGTGTATATGTATTTGCTTATGTTGTATGTGTATGTATATATGCTTATGTAAAGATATATTTGAATGTTCATTCACGGGTATGTAGCTGAATGTATGTGTATGTGTACATATACGTATATGTGTGTTTATATTCCTCTGACTATGTGTATGTGTATGTGTATATGATTTCCAATATGTCTACATGAATATAGTCTATATATGAATACATGATGGTCTATGTGTATGTATGTTTGTACATGTCTGCATGTTTATTTATTTAATGCCATTTATTGGTTTTTAATATCTCTCTATTTTTAGTATTTTCAATAATTTATTAACTTTTATTATATAATCATCTATTTTTTTTAATATATTCAATTTTGATATTTATTTATATATGTTTGAATAAGTATATATTTAATTAAATAGTAAAAACATAACAATTAATAAAAATTAAAATTGTTAATTACATATTATACTTTCAACATACAAATATTATTGTGCATACTTCAATAATAAGCTTTCATAATTAAATTTATTTATGTAATTTTACTCAATTTTTTAAGTTGA
Organism: Viscum album; assembly: GCA_963277665.1. Lineage (NCBI taxonomy): Eukaryota > Viridiplantae > Streptophyta > Magnoliopsida > Santalales > Viscaceae > Viscum > Viscum album. Next base: position 46,322,317 of record OY728121.1, read on the forward strand.
AAACTCATTTTATTATTGTTATGAATTTATATTTTTTTTTTAATTTATTTCATTTAATTTACACATTTTTAATATTAAATCCTTATTTTTAAAAAAAATCATATTTAGTAATTTTAAAAATATTTCAAAATTTTTAATTTTTTAAAAGTAATGCATATTTATTTAATAGCATCAATATTTTCAATATTTTTTTAATTTATATGATTAAAATTTATTCATTTTTATTTGTTGTTTTTTAATATATCTAAATTGATTGATAAACATATAATTGAATCCTATATGACCATCTCCAAACAAAAAAATATTTCCCTAAAATTGAAACCCAAATGTACATGATTCCTAAAATGAATTATGTTTTTATTTAAACAAATTAAAATTATGGGGATGTGCTTCACGATGACTGGTAATGACTGATGACATCATTGAAATCCATGTTGTACAGTCTCGACAGTGCATGCCATCGACAGACGACGTGAGATAGATGGCAATGTCGGCACATGGATCCCTATGAGTCTAGAGCGGTAAGTTTCAGGGGAGGTGGTGAAAGCGTGGGATGGCATGATTGTGACATAGGAGGGGCGGCAACTCTTCATTTCTTATGTGGTGGGTGTTGCTTGACGACAGACCCAAGAGCGACTATGACGGCACACCATCGCTGATGACAGCCTCATGCAGTGGCAGTGACAGAGTTGTAGAGGTCAACTGATAGATTTGGATGCAAGGTTGATGTGTTTGTGATGCTCAGAGAGATAATGTGCTGGAAGGAATTTGTGACTAATTATTTGGGTCGCCAAACATGCGTTTGACGCTGAGGATGGTGGTTGGACGGTCATCTATGTCAATCCTTAATGACATTCAGTGACATAATGGAAGTGTAAGGCATGGTCGGTGCCTATACATCATTGGTTTGTATGGGAGGAACAAGAAATTTCTTGAAGGCTCAGTGTAGTATAATGATTCAATCATCCAGTCTGTATAACAAAGCCTTCATCCCGCTTGCATCACCGCATGCCATCATCATGCCCACATCACCGCCTGCCTAAGTAACAATATGCAATGTTAATCCCCCAAGGGGAATTCTATGATTTGAAACCCGATTATTTTGTGTTCATAATTTATGTAATTAATCTTAGAGATTGAATTATTATTGTTTTAAATTTAGTCAATTTTATTTATCTATTTTCAAAATGATTTCATTTTATATAAATTATTCAATTTAAATATTTAACAATTTTTTATATTTTTTTGGATTTATTCATTTTTTAATATTTATTTATACAAAATTATTTACTATGTTTTAATTATAATTTTTTTTATATGATAAATATTTATTCAATTTAAATTATTATGGTGTAATGCCATTAGATTTTTTGAAATTCATATAGTTAGTTTATTTAAATTATTTTTTTAAGATTAACTACATTTTTGTATTTTTTTAAGGATGGGCTCGAAGCCTCATTTTTATTATTAAATCAAAGAAATGACTTCTTTTAACTGGGTATAGGGAAACCCATTACATAGCTCGAAGGCCCAGTGGGCATGTATCCCATTACATAGCATGTAGGCCCAAATTTTTGGCCCAATTAACATCTATAAAATTTAAACATATCTCATAAAACCTCTATATTTATATCATCACTATAATATTTATGTTGTTAAATAATGATTTTATCTACTATATTTTTATCACTGATAAATATTTGTTTTATCACTGTAAAATTCATCACTGATAAAACCTATCTTTTTAGAAGTTATTAATTCCACACTAATAATACTGTTATTTATCTGATTTTTTTTGAAATAACTGATAAAATCTTCATGGTCATATAAATTCGACATTATTGGTACATGTTTCTTTACCACATTCATGCTATCTCATGGATGTAAACCTCTTTGACCACTCCAATAGAACTTCTTGGATGAATTAAACCACTCAAACCCTAAGGTATGTGAATTTTTCTCTTTAAAAATATAATACTTGATTTTTATTATTCGCCACAAATTTTTTTTATTAGTTGTAGTTATGGATTATGAAATTCCTTTCTCCATGATTCATATGTGGTTTATAAGGTTAATTTCCAATGAAACCATTTTTGTTAAATGATTTATTCATTCAAGAGTATTGTTGAATGTTCTCTTAATCAAACATGGTTGAATAACTTGACTATTATTATAAGGACTAATCAATAAGAACATAATCAACGAAACTATATCAATAATTCAAAACAGTATACATACAACTATTATTAATACTTTATAAATCATTGTAGTTTTTTGAAATGGTTAATTCCAAAATATGATTCCATACATAATTATTTAAATAAACATAGGATTATAATATTATTATTTTACTGATGGCACATTAAGAAACTTTTTTGAGAGTCCTACAAGATAAATATAAATGGAACCCTCTCTCAATGCTTCATCCATACTACATGGATCAATTATAGGGGAGAATTTTCCCTTACCATTGTGTTTTGATGTCTAGTGTTTTTTCCAATTTATTTTCATTTGAATCTAATGACATCATATTTAATGGGGGAAGGATTAAAGAAGAATTCCTCCAAATTTCTATATCTTCTTTTCCAATGGTTGATTTATTTTTCTCGAGGTCCACTATTTAAAAATTCAGATCTATTTTCCTGCATATCAAAATATATTAGAAAGCATCCATAATATTGGTTAATTATTCCAAATCATATATTTCCATCATCTCGGGGATATCGGTAGAGAATGGAATATATTTTCTGATCCTTATTTATTCAATTGGTTGATAAACACAATAAATATATTTGGATCCTAGTTATATTTGGCTAAACAAATATAGTGTTTTTCTTGAGCTTCATAGACAAGTTATAAACAAAAAATCAGGGATGGAATTTTAAGAGGGTCTCTAATGTAGGGAAGTAATAAATTATAATGTCTGAAACTCAATCGATTGAAATTGATAAAATGTATTTAATTAATCTCCATGGAATCTTGAATGACCAAATTCACAATCAAATTTACATGTTCATTTGGGGTATGAAATATGAAAAAATAGGACATTTTTTGGATTTGGATAATTATGTATCCCTAAACCATTTGGTGGTGTGGGATATCAATGCATGCGCATTATAATGATTGATTATTTAGATAAGAATGAAAGAAACTTGATTCGTAAACTGGGACCCCTATGAACTCAGATCATTGAATCCAAATATTACACCCATACATGTTTTTGCGAGGTAACCGTTTGACACATCCTTTCTTTTTTTTTGGAGATTCCATTGGGGATTATGTGTTATTATTCAAAGGAGACTAATTTAGAAGACTGAGGACAGAGCCAAATTCTTGATCTTGAGTGTCCAATGGCTTGTTTATAAATGTGGGATGATTTCTACATCACACATAGTTTCTATTTTGGAGGATGCCACTATTTTCCCATTTTTGATGATGCTAATAACAATTTTTTTTTATATAATAGATGTATGGTTCAACAAAATGCATTAGAGTGTTATTATGAGTATTCCATGCATAGTATATATAGACCCTGTAAACTATGTTCGAATAATGAATCCACGAGATTCTATTTTTTGGAATTTTAGCTCCTAAAGATATGACATACTAATGAGGATAATTTTGGTTCCCTTCTTAATTAGTGATGAGAAAACACTTATACATTCAATGTTCTACCTTCAAGGGTCCATGATCATCAGACAAGAATAAAAGGATATTTGGAAGCATTAAGATATTCATCTTAATAAACCCTTCTAGTCTTCAAACATATTTATGTGGATCCCCCCACTATCCATTGTGATTTAGATTAATGTTGATGAAACAATATTAGTAATAGGTTCTATTGGATTGGTTCCTCTGGTATGTGTTCATCTAGGATTCATTATCACATGTTGAAATACTTCCATCTATTCATATTGAAACCCACCAGCCAATTATACTTATTCATTATTCACATGATTAATGTTCTCCATTGAGAGAGGATGGAAAAATTTCATCATGGAATCAAACTGTGTTTTAATTATAAATGGTATTAATGCATCATAGTGTGTCTCATTTCCATCAACATATTGTTTATGAAGGTTCAATCCATTTTGAACTCTTTTAGAATTTGGGACTATACCAACAGTTTTGAGAAACCTTTGGTCTATGTACCATAACAACACCCTATACCAAGGGTTTGAACTAGAACATTGGTACCAAAACCATAATATAACCCAATTATATTCATTTTAAAAAATATCTATTTGTATAAGTATGATATGTATAATTGTTTTATACAAATCATTGGCATTTATTCAAAACAATGACATTATATGAACGATTTTTCCAATACTTTTGGTATATGTGTTTCATATGTAAATAGTTTAGATAAAAATATTCACATAGCTTACTTTTAAGGAACATATACTAATGGTTTTTTTAAACACCTTTCATAAAGGTACCAAAATTCTAAACACATATTTTAATTGTTTGGAAACAAATTGGCATATGTATATAAGAATGGTTTTGAAAATAGTTGGTAATGTTCTTCATAATTATAATGAAATATTCTATCAAAAAATTATTTGTACCTAATAGAATAAAAAAATACAATTTTATCAAAATAATTTTCTAAAAAACATTTTAGCATAGTGGTTTTGTGTTTGAAATATAATGTGTTGATTCATATTATAAATGAAAATTTTGTTAAAAACATTTTCCACTCACTAAAAACCTTTCACACACCTCACAGTGACGTTATTATTTTGGAAAATGATCAATCGATAATTGTTGATGTTTTTGGAATAATTTCCCATCAATTTGATTCATATTTTCACCTTTTTGAACTGATGGTCTTCATAAAAAAACCCAAGACATCCCTCTTGTAATTAATAACTAAAAATATATGATCAAATAAAATTTCAGCAATACATTTTTTAATGATACTATGATATTAAAATATAATCAGTCATCTACAAATTAAAATCCATCAAACACATACCGAAGGATTCACTATTAAAGATAAATAAATAACATTCACCTATGGATAAGTATCCATATTAAATGATCATGAATTAATTTTTTTGAATCAATATGAAAATATAGTTAGAGAAACCAAGGCTTTTAATTGTTTTAAATATTAAATGAAATATGTTAAATAGAAAAATGTTTTTGTATGGTGATGATTTTATAAAATCAATAACCAAATTATAGATTTTAATAAATCCAACCATCATTACATGAAACATATTTTCATCTTCATATCAATAGATTTCAATTATATTGCAATTATTATCTTTGAATACCATGACACTGATTTTTATTCTAGTGCTTCATTCATGATCAAACAACTCTAAAGCGTTATGGAATATGTAACCCCTTGAAGTTCTCATCCAACATTTTTTTATGTTTTTAAAATGAATTTCTCATTGTTATGGAATAAAAGGATTCCATTTTCATTATAGTTTCTCAAACGTAATGAAATTATTATTAAATTAAAAGCTAACTCAAATATCATGTATCACCTTATTTATCAATGGGTTATTTTTCCTAGAATCCCACATAAATAAATGGAATATCAACATGAATATATCAAACTTTCAAAAATTATCTCCATTGTGAGGATCATATTGCTCTTGGATATAGAGTCTTTTCATAAGGATTTTGTTCAACGAAACCTTTAACAAATTCCGTCCCATTACACAAGAAAACTAATGTCCGGAATCATGATATTTATATCTTTGTAAGTCAATACATGATGAAATGATGAATTTATTTTCAAAATTAATGAAAAAATGTGTGAATTTCAACATCTAGGAGATGAATAATAGGAATATCTGAATCCCTAACAAACATTTTAATGAAATATAAAATATCTCTCAAAAAATTGTTTCATCCTCCAAAATTATTAGGAAGTATCAATATTATCTACTTTCCATGTTTCCCCACATATCTGAGGGATAAAATAAAAAAAAATTATTCACATTTTATGACCATTCCATGATGAAGAAAAATAATACTTTTAATATATTTATTTTTTTGAAGATACACTAATAGAATTATATATAAAAACAAATGATCTCACGTTAATTTAGAAATACCTTCTGGTATAAATAATAATAAACAGAGTTCAAATAAAATAATGTTATAGTTAATTTTTAAGTAGGTTAAGAATAACTGCATTGGTAAACACGAAATCATAATAATAAGAAATTCCTACCATGAATGTGATGTAGTTCGATATCACCATCCATTATGATAAAAAAGAAATGTCTTCTTATGTTTTTTGGGATAAATAAAATATATTTATACGTATAATAATTCATTTTTCTATTTAATCATCCATGAGATAAACGACGGGTATTAAGCTAAAAATAATCAAATATCAAATTCATAAAACATATTTTCATTCAGGATGAAAAATAAAATCATCAAAAATAAATTCAAATATATTAATAAAGGTATCATTACATTAATAATATTCTTGGATATTTGAACTTTTATTCACTATAAGAATGATTAAAATCTTCAAGTAATCATGTTTAGATATACTACACAGATTGTTTGAACTTTTAATGCACTTTTTATTTGACACACTACATGAAAATTATTATTCAATACAATTAAAAACAACATCAAATTCCTTTATATAAAACAATAATTATAATAATTTATTAACATGTTTCAAAATATTGTGCATATATAACCCTTTATTGGGAAATCCAATTAGGATATTCTAATTATTAGGAATAAAACTTTGTACATTAGAATGATTATGGAAAATTTTATGACCCCTCTTTCACATTCATATAATGAGATAGTATGCTTCAAATAATGATTTAGTCTTACAACTAATATTCTTAAACTCTATATAATAAGATATTTATATTTTTTAAAATCTAAACAAGTTGGGAAGTTAAATGCGTGTGAATATTTTTTGTTAACAACAACGATTTGATGGCATCAAATAATGTTTTGTAATGCCAACCACTTATCCTTTTTTCTATATGTTATCAAACAAGATTATTTCTCTTTATTATTACAGATGAAAATCAAATTTTTTAGTGAAGTGAAAATTTAAATCATTTATGTATGAATACATAAATTGAGACCATGTTGTGATGATCGTATTTGGATGCAATAGTCAAATGGAAAATAATGATATATTTACCACTCCACATGCAAATTTTTATTTTAAAATATAATTTTATGATTGATGAGAAACATATAAGTCTGCATGTTATATTTGCATTTGCTTTAAAATTTATCAACCCTATATCCTTCTCATATGTGTCCATTGATGGATTCAAGCTGAGAGATTATGAGAATATACCTTCCTATAGAAATTATTCATGTTTATCTATCATTGGGTTATTTTTGTCTGTTTATGTAATGGTCCTTAAGATATATAATATTTATTAATTTCAATCAAGAATCATTCCCTTTAATGACTTTCATTAACCACAATGATATAGTTTTCAGTGAAGATTTACACATTGGGTATTTCATAATTGATGTGTTTTTAATAAATATGTTGAGGAAGGATCCTAGGATGAGTGATCATTTCATAAGATATAATTTACCTTAATAAAAAATCTATCATGATGAATATCATATATGGTTTATGGAACTTTCTATGTGAATAATTGATGGATTTATTTAGTCATTACATTTACATATTTTACAATTTGTGAATGAAACATTGAATACAAAAAAACAAGAAAAGCTATTCACCCCCAGATGCTTCCGCTACATCTGAAACCGTTATAAAACCCCTCAGAACCAAACAATATCAACCAGTGAATAAGATACACTCGTATCCAAAGAACTTCTTACTTAGAACTCCCCAAACCAAACCATTAGTATAATATTGTATCTTTTTTGTGATTTGGTACATCATCCATATCTGAGTAATTATTTTATATCATGCATCACTCCAAATACTTTTTGTGGTAATAAAAAAATGATTTAAAAAATATCATAATTTCATAAAAAATCAAATGAATAATTGCACCCTCTCACAATCCAAATATTAGTGTTCTTTTTAAAATCATAGAAACACTTTTCAATTTGAATTTTGGTGTTCTGTTTGAATTTTAATTTTTGTTTTTTATGGTTGGATCCATTTGGATGGTTCCGAATTAACCTGTAAAATTGGTATTTATAAAAACATTAAAAAAGGAATTTATGAAAAAAATATTTAATTGATGTATAATATTTTAATTTTATTATATAATATTAATTTATAAATAAATTAAATATCATATATTGACATGGTTATTTTATAATTTAACTATATCGAACATATGTATATGTAAAAATGCATCATGTATTTATTTAATTGGTCTACTATGTTAAAAAATATATAATTTTATGATATAAATATATTATTACTTCATTCTATTGATTATCATTTAGAATTAATGTTATTAAAATTTTAAAATATAATATTTTATAAACTAATTATATATATTGCATTTTGTTAAATTGAATTTAATATAATGTATATATATAATTTATTAAACATTGTATGCTATTTTTTAATGCATTCAAAATTATTATTTACTTAATACCAAAAACAATTTAATTTTAATGAAGACCATAATACATTATATATTTATATCTTTAGTAAATATTATATTTAATTTAATAAATATAATTGAGTTAAAATAATTTATCATTGAATTATAAATAAAAGTTATCATTGATTTAAGAAACATATGTGATATATAATGTATTATTTTTATATTTAATGAAACAAAATTCACATAGTAAATTTTACCTATTTTGTGATGTATTATATTTATAATGAAAAATATATAAGTCATGGGATGTTTTTCATATGACATAGTTTCATGATTTTCACTTGGGGTTTTTATTGTTATATGTTAAAAAATCGATGAATTTACAAAGTGACTAAAAAAGCTCCATGTTTCATAATGATCTATGAATTCATTAAAACATAAAATGAAAAATGAAATTAAGTATAATAAAGTGATGGGGATAATAGTAAAATTAATGAAGTAATTGAAATTAGTATTATGTTGAGTCATTAGGTTTATATATGCACAAACAATAGCTGAGGGTTACTAGAATACATCGTTTCAATGAGTTTTTGTGGCTACTACGAAACATAGATTTATTTGAAGATTCAAAGATGCATTCTGCTAGCATGAATAAGTAGTTAGTGTCCCTATATAATGGTATATATTATTATTTCAAACACTCATTAAATTCTACTACATGTTGTGTCACCATTCCATAGACGCATACCTAGACACAACTACTTTGCATCATTCCACATGAGTTTGTCCAACCTCTATCATACCACCTTCAATGAATCCCTATTAAGAATTCTAACTAGGAACAATGGGCGGAAGATAGATATGAATGTCACCCCCCATTCTCGAACAACATACCATGAATCCTAATCAACAAAACCTTTAATGTCCGACAAGGGGAATATGGATATGAATATCATTTATTTTCCTCAAATGACATACCATGAAACCCCATCGACATTACCAACCACCACCATCACATATTCTACCTGCGAAATCGCACAATAAAAATTCCTAATTTGAAAGTCACCACCATGACCTATCACGGTACCCAATCAACAATGACTACTACAAAAGAATGTTGGAATGTGAATATTTAAATTAATGTCAATTGATTAAAAACTACCATGATTCACAATTGACAACACATACCACCATCACATCCCTTTCTCTGATGTTATTCCATGACTCCCCATTGAAAATCCTTCCACACTCACCACCCTCAATCACAATACATTCTTAGATGATCTGCCACGACGCCCCATTTACAACACCTACCACATTCATTGGCCCTTCCAATATGTTATGACATGGTGTCCCTTTGACAACGTCTAACAATTCAGATGGGGGAAGTTGGATTTGACAGTTTCTTCCCCCAAGTGTGTTATTCCCCCACACAAGAATCAACCAATCATGTTAGAGGTGTATGAAAATGGAGCTCTCATCCCCTACCTATCATTCAACACTACTGAGGACAAAGAAAACCAACACCGATAGTATAAAAGGATGAGTCTAACAGTGAAATTACTTCTAATGTATCTGAAAAAAACGAGCACAAGGAAAGGATCCCTCCCTCCCAACATGCAGTACTAGAAAACCGATTTCAGATGTTAATTTTTCAAACATGATCAACCAACTATTGAAATTAATGTTTTTTTCCAAAGGCTAAAAAAATAAAGTATTTTGTCTTGGTATATATATATATATATCAACATAAAACTCATTGAATGATTAATTTCATAAAACTTATAATTAAAATTAAATTTTAACATCCCATTAAATTTAAAATTTCAAACATGAAAAATTACCTAATATTCATTTTCATGTTTCATTATTTTTGTGAAATATTCAACGTAGCTGCTAAAAAACACAAATAAATGAATTCCCTTTTTCTATGATTTTTTCTAAAACTGAGAAAAATTCCTTCCATTAGGATCATTTTTAGTTTGGGGTTTCTAAATAAGACATTGAATAAGGTTACTATATATATATATATTCTAATATATTTTTATATAATATTAATATATCAAAATTTATATATTTGTAAATATAATATATATAAATTGTTTATATAAAATTTAATTAAAAATTGAACTTATTATTTTAATTTAATATTTAAAAAATAATCAAATTTATATTTGTCGAGGAAAATGTATAATAGTATATTTATATAATTTAAATGAAATTTTTTTTTATAATTAATATCAATTTTATTCATCAATATTTTATTGAAAAAATTATATGATATATAAATGAAAATATTTATTTAATTATGTGCTTCGTATTTGAATTTTAATATTTATTTACAAATAAAATAATTCAATAGTATATGTATACAAATTTGTATATTTTTGTTTGTATGTGTGTGTTTATGTAAGTTATATTTAGTTATTCATCTCTTGTGTTGTGTAGTGTTGTGTGTATGTGTGTGTTTATGTATGTTTACTGTTTGTATGTTTGAGTCTATATATGTGCATATACATGTATGTAAATGTATATCTATGATATACATATGTGTACATGTTCATGTATGTGTACATATAAATTGATATACATATGTGTGTGTGTGCGTGTGATTATGTATGTGTATGTTTATGCGTATGTGTTTAGAAATTTGTGTTGTATGTATATGTATGTGCACATATGTATATATGTGTGTTTGTGAGTGTTCTTGTGTTTTTCTATGTATATGCGAATGTCTTAGTATGTGTATGTGTATATCTATGTGTATGTGTATGTATATATATGTATGTTTTCTTGTATGTATATGTAAATGTACATATTTATGTCTTTGTACATGTAAATGATCAATCATATGTGTATATGTGAATGTCTATCTAGTATGTGTGTGTATAGTCATATGTATAGATTTTTATGTAAGATCGGGCACATGTATGTTGCTATATATATGTGTTTGTATAAGAAAATGCATTTTTGTGTGTATGAATATATATTTGCATGTGTATGTACATGTGTATGTGTATGAATAATATTATGTGTATATTTATTTTTTATATAGTCTATATATGTATATATTTGTATGTATAAATATGTATGTATGTTCATGCATTCATATGTAATTGTACGTATGACTATGTTAATTTCTTATGCCTATATGTAAGTGTGTGTGTCTGTGTTTTCAATATTTTTTCTCTGTATATTGTTCATGTATATGTGTACATGTTTTTTTTCTTATTGATGTTATATTATTTATTGGTTTTTAATATCTTTCTATTTGTAGCATTTTAAATAATTTATTCATTATTATTATATGTTTGTTTAATATTTTTTTAATATATTAAATTATGATATTTATTTAAACATGTTTATATATGTAATTATTTAATTAAATAATGAAAATATTAACAATTAAAAAAATTATCAAGGTTAGAAACATATTTTTTTATACCATGCTAGATAATTTGGTTTTGGAGGCCCCTTACACGGGTGACCACTATTGGAGGATGCTCTTGGTACCCTATAGAAACCACCAACTGAGGTCACAATTCTACTAAAAAATTACCTTTCCGCCCCTCCCACCCGATATAACCACCACCCCCCTGTAGCGGCATGTCCCCTCCCTGTTCGAACTTCATCTGCCTCCGACTCCCATGCACTGCCTCCCCTCCCTCGATTCACCAACGATGTCGCACCTCCTCCACCTCTGGTCCCATCCGACACCATCACGCGTCTCCTCTCTCACTACACCGCGTGTCCCCTCTTTCGGTGCACCACCTCCACCTCACTTGGAACCTCCTCCACCTCCATGATAGAATCGACACCCATCCCATATCTTGCCGCATAGCCTCCGACTCCCGCTCCCATACACAGCCCCTCCTATCCCTCATGTTGGGTCAGAAATAGATAGGTTTCAAATATAAACTGAGTTGCGACAACAAAAATTTGTGAGAATCACCCATTTCAATGAAGTGCCAAACCAAACAGTAGAATAACAAATGTGGACACAAATTTTAATGTGGAAAAACCCTCCTTTACGGAGGATTAAATAACCATGGGAAAAATCTGAGAAAATTTACTATGAATCAGAGATTAAAAAATCCATGTTAAACCCGAAACGTGAATCGCAAATACAGAATAAAACCTGTGTGAAAAACCACACCCTAATATGTATGTATGTATGTATGTATGTATGTATAATCTGTATATTTATTTTTATTAATTCTTTTTATTTTTGTTTTTACTTTTTTCCTTGAAAGAAAAGGCATATATCTTTATGGGTGGAAGAAGATGAGTTACATAGCCCATAGGCCCAAGGACATGTGCCCTAGGAATGTGGCCCACATACTCAGTGTAGTGTCATGCGTGCATCATCATATCTAAATCACCAGGAATGAATCATGCATGCATCATCACATGTCTGCATTATGCCTACACCATTATCTTCCTACATCATTGTATGCGATATAAATCCCAAAAGGGGAATTCCAGGAATCGATCCTGAATTTTCATTTTTAGGTAATTGATGTAATCATTCCTATATATTCACTATTTAATAGTTTTGAACATATTCAATTTTATTTATTCATTTTTATATGATTTAATTCAATATTACTTTTTATTTTTAATAATTATATTTTTTATATATTCTCGGAAGTTATTTATTTTTTAATATTTATTTAAACTTAATTATTTTCAATGATTTAATATTATAATTTATTTATATGAATAATAATTTCAATATTTTAATTATTAATGTGTAATGCCTTTAAAAATATTCATATTTATATAATTTATATATTTAAAAGTATTTGTAAATATTCTTTAGATTTTTGAAAGTGTTTACAATTAATTCAAATAATCCTTCAAAATTTAATTAATTCTGTATTTTGATTTATTATTCTGAACATGTTTTTTATTAATATTAATATTTTAATCAATTTTTTTCACATGTTCAATTTTTATTTAATTATTCCTAAAAATTGATTTCTGTATGTATTTACTGTGTTTTAATATTTTCACAATATTTCCATCTTAATAATATATATATATATATATATATATATATATATATATATTCGTTTTTAGTTTTTTTACATAATTTATTTAATTAATAAACCTTATACATTTCATAGGATTTTTTAGTCTATTAATTTTTAATTTTTCAATTTCACTCATTTATTATATCCATGAATTTTGGATTTGATATTCTTTAATGAGGTTAATTATTATTAAAATTTTATGAATTAAATCATTTTAAATATATATTGATTTAATAATTTTTTAATTTTTTTTAAATTTTTTTTATTTATAAATGAAATGTTCCAATATAACCTACATATATCAACATGATAACATTATTTATGATATATATAGGTTTTATATGCTCTAATTTGAGCCCTGAAAGATATATATTATATTAGTGAAATATTTTGAATTGATAAGACATATCTTTTTTAGAAGTTATAAATTTCATGCTGAAGAAACTCATATTTGTCTGCATATTTTGGAAAGAATTGATAAAAATCTATTGGTCAAATAAATTCTACACTAAGGCGACATGTTTCTTTTCCCCATTCATGCTCTCACACTATAGTCGACCACTTCTACCACTCCACCTCGAACATCATGGGCAAATCAATCCGCTAAAAACTGATGGTAATTGAGTAAATCACATGAATCTTCTTGTAATTTTTTTGGCTACACATCATAAAAAAAAAATTTCATCGTGAGTATTTAAAGATTATGAAATTTATTACTCCAAGATTCATATGTAGTTTATAAATGTAATTTCTTATGTAACCATTTTTTAAAATGATTTAATCTTCCATGAGTATGGTTGATTGTTCTCATAAGAAAGCCAGGGTGAATCAATTATGTAGTATAATATGGACTAATCAATAAAAACCAAATCATTCATACTATATCAATAATTTATTATAAAATAAATTCAACAACAATTAAAAATTTCAATTTCAATAAAAATTTTAGAAACAAAAAATAGCATATTTTTATTTCATACTTAATTATATAAATCAACTAAAACATAAAAATCATTCTTCTGTCTCCTTCACATTTAATATCAGTGGAACACTATCTCAATGTTACACCCATAACAAGGGGTTCGATATCGGTACCTACACTCCGCTTTCCTTTGTTCTTTGGTGGTTGATGATTTTTATAATTTAATTTACATGGATGATAAATAAAACATATTTCATTGGGGGATGGTCTACAGATGATGTCCACCAATTTTATATCACTTCTTCATTGATGTTAGATTTAATTTTCTAAAGGAGTACTTTTTATGAATCCATCTCTAATTTCAAACTTCGTCAAAAATATGAGAAGTAATCCCAAAAATTTGATGATTATTACAAATCATAAATTTCCATCAACTCAGTTGAGAATGCTTGCAGAATGAATGATATTCACCGATCCTTGGGTATTCTTATTTTTTATAATCATAATAAATATATTTGGATCACCATGAATTTTCATCAATTGTAAAATACTGGTTATCTCGAGCATTGTTGACATGTTAGACCAAACTATTATGGTATGGAATTTTATGTGAATCCTTAATGTAAGGAAGGAAGCACTTATATAAGAATTATCTCAATCAATTCAAATTAATAAAATGTTTTTATTTAAGATACAAAACAATTTGATTGATCAAATTCACTCTCATGTTTATATGATTTTGTGGGTTTGATCTATGAATATTTTTTTTTTGGCTTCATATTATCAATGAATCAAAAAAACTAGTGGTTGTATGTTATATCAATACATGACCATTATCAACATTCCTCTTTTTGAAAAGAAATGACGAAACCTATTTCATAACTCTGGTTCCCGATGCAATCAGATCATTGAATCCAAATATAACCCCCATATGGGGTTTTTTATATAGCCCTTAAACATGACCTATCTTGGTTTACAGATGCCTATGGGGATTACATGTTCTTATTTAAAAGGGACTCTGTTTGGTGGACCAAAGATAGAGAAAAATTCATGATCTAGAGGGATGATTTTCATGTTTATAAATGTGGAATTATTTTCACATCCCCGTCAATTTTGGATTGGGAGGATTCCACTATTTCTCCAATTTTAATGACGACAGTAATGAATGGAGTTCTGATAAACTGGACGTATGGTTCAATGAAAGATAATAGATGTTTTCTTAGTAATCTATGAAAAAGTATATAGACAAGGAAAATATTTTTTTGAATAATAATAATGTGGGAGACATAGTGTTGAAATATATATATAAATTTAACATAGAATACAGATAATTAAAGATGATGATTCCGGGAAATGTCAATGGAACTTGGTAGTCTTTCCCGAGTTATGAACTTCATTAAAAAAATATTTTCTGGGAATACTTTATTTAAATTAGTTCCTAATTGAATAACATATTAATGTGGAGAATTTTATAAACTGCATCATTAGTGTTGAAAAAATTCATATACATGTAAGGTTTTAACATCAATGGGCCGAGAACATTTTTCATGAATAGAAACACAAATGTGGATTGGATTGTAGAGATGGTTAATGGTTTTGTGTCAATATTTTCAATGATTACTTATTTAATCCTCAATGGAAAAATATACTTCAATTGTATCGTATCATGTATTATATGGGTTAAAATATATTATATTTTTTTTAATAGGATTCTAAAACTAGACTCCTTGTGGATCAACCAAGCTGTATCAGGGAAGTATATGTGGAAGTTTAAAGATATTCATCATGATATCATTTTACCCTCTGATTTCTTGTATAAGTGGATCTACCACCATCCAATGTGTTAAAGATTTATGTGGATTAATAAATAATCATAAGAGGTATGACTAGATTGGATATTATGGTACATGACAATCTAGGATGCATTATCACGACTTGGTATTTTCCATCCAATATTTTTGTGATCCACCAATTCCAGATGTCCATGAGTTATTCAATGGATTTAAGATCTCCCATGAAATATGAGGGGAAAATTTCAACATGGAATCTGACTATATTTTCATTATTAATGGTATTACTTCATCATAGTGTGATCTAAAATCCATCGGCTTATTGGCCATGATGGTTTAATCTATTTTAAATACTATATGAAATTGGACCTATACCATCTGTTTTGGGGAAACTGTTTATATAAGGACAATAAGATGAACATATACACAGTCTTTAGCGGAAATAATTGGTATGAAAACCATATAATCACCCAATTCCAATATTTGTGAAATAAACTGTTTGTATATTTTATATCTATTCAAGTGGTTTTATGAAAACCATTGGTATGTATTCAATGAAATGACATTATACGAATGGTTTCTCCCATAACATTTTTATATTTGATGGCTATACAAATGGTTTGGATGAAAACATTTGTATAACATACATTTGATGAACATATAGTAATGGTTTTTCCACAACCATTCGAAAAGGTTCCAAAATTCAAAATACATAACTCAATTGATTCGAAAACCATTGGTATAGGATTATACCAATGATTTTCCAAACACATGGTAAATTTTTCATATTTTTAATGAATTATTTATCAAATAACAATGAATACATAAAAAAGAAATATAAATTTAAATATATATATTGTTCATATTATGTTTGTATGAAACATTGTATCATAGTGGTTATGTGTTAGAAATATAATTTGGTGGTGTGGTGATCAAAACCGATAAAGGGTTTTTTGAATTAACTATATCATATGTTTTCAAAACTATTTGTATAATTATTTCATATTACATATAAAAAAATTTGTACACAATTTTTAGAGAACAATTATACCAACAGATCACCAAATCATTTTTATTGGTCTATACCAATGGGAGACAAGACAATGGTCCCCCATACCATTGTTTTGACATTTAAAAATGGTATTAGGGACTATACCAATTGTTTCAAACCATTGGTATCACATTTTTTAAAATTATATTGTCTTATTGTTTTCATGTTCGTTATCCATTATTAAACTAAATGATAATAGTATGGCCCATTTGATAACATTTTTTAATCTATCTAAATAGCCTCTTGTGTGGTACGAGGAAATTGTTCATTTTCTAATATCACCAATAATTATTTAATCTATATTACTTTCTTAAAATGCATTATTTTTAAGATCTCATAAACTAGATATGATATTTGAACATACCATTTCTGTATCCAAAATAATTTTTTGTCCCTCTAAAATTAATGTCTCCAAATGTTGTTGAGTTATAGTAACAATTCCTATTATGGGATTATCAATAAAAAATTACATTCTCCCAATGGACGGGGGCTGTAAATTTTAACTCATAGATGTAGAATTATCTTGGTGACCATATTGAAGATTCCTCCCACTTTTAGTCCATCCACAGCTCAAATTAGTAATCATGAATTTATTTTTAATGGGTTCTTTTTTCTCTGCACCACTAAATTCATTCTCATCAAGAATGGATTTTTCTGTCATCAATTTGAACATTTTTAGTTAACATTATCTCTTTATTCCACTGGGGAAAACCCAAAATTTTATTCGTTATACCCATGAAATTTCAATAGTCAAATTAAATGTAAAGTTATCTTGTAAAGTGGATTGGGCCCTATCAATGTTGTTATCAATGATAAATTATCAACTTCATCTCCTATTGATCCTATTATTGAAACACCACCAGGTCTATCATGAACCAATTGAAGAAATGCATGAACATAAAATCCTCCATATTTCATTACTCCTTAAAATATAAACTATATAAATAATTCATGATCTCTTTTATTAGAAATAGATGAAAATTTAATTAGATTATTTTTTACATTATTGATATCACACATTAAAATTAATTAATGATTTCAATCAATATAAAATAATCTAAAATAAAAATCAAATATCACTAATTATCATAGAAAAATATTATTATGTAGCATAAATAATTATTTATGAATAACATTTGAGGTTTATATGTTTATACATTTAATGAATGTTTTTATTTTATTAGATATCAATTTCATTGGATCAAATATGATTATTAAGATTAAGAATTTGATCGATGCTAATAATATGATAAATGAGTATGATGATGGGATTCATCAAGTTTTAAAAATATTATTCATATAACCCCTCTCAAAAAATCATTTTGTGTTTATGATGTTATAATTCACAACTAGTTAGTCTAGAGTAGTTGTAAGAACACATGATCTTTTATAGAATAGATCAATTTTAAAAATGGGAGAATTAACATAGGTAAATACTGAATATATCTACTTACAAGGATAACATTGTGTTTTTATTGTTAATATGCTAGGATTAGATGAGTGAATAATGATAATGACCATAATAAAGATTTGAGTATAGGTGTGATGATCAGCAATATTATATCAAGGAGAAGAAAATTACAAATGCAGATTATCTTTAGGATCAACAACATATTTTTCGATGTTAAAGTGTTTTCTAGAGAGACCGATGTTTACAATATATAATAAATATACATCATTATAATACATAATAAATATACATAGTGTAAATGTTAGAATATTATGGGTTTATGCCAAAAATTCTTAAATACTATATCTATTGAATGATATCATCCCAGAATATAATAAGCATCCTCAAAAAACATATTTCACTAAATGATTTCATTATTCAATGGGTATGATCTAGGAATGATACATTAATATCTAAATTATTGTATACTATTTTAATAATACAATGAATATCGTCAAAACATCAAAATGGATGGTGTATCTTGATAAAAAACTAATTATTCAATTAATTTGAATGTTTTATGGTACATTCCAATAAATCATAGGATTGGGTACCTATACAGATTTCAGGACACATCAAAATAATCATCATGGGAAGTAGAAAAAATATTAAAAAATTGGAAAAGAATTCACACAATAGACATTATTCTATGAAATAACATTGATCACGAGTATCATAAAATTGGAAATGTGTCGAGAAACCATCATCTTTTGTTATCATATGATGTAGTGAATCCTATTTTTTTCAAATAATTACTCATAGAATATGGATAGTTATATTGAAAAATTATAACTTTTCCGACATGGTTAAGCATGAAGAGAAAATAAAATATGTTTTATCTTATAATAAAAGGAAAAAATGGATATTTATATTTATATTTATTTGTATCCATTGATTATGAATTTGAATTTATTTTCGGAATGATTTGTTATGTTGTATGATTCATAATGAAATAAATATTTAATTTTGAATGATATATTGTGTTGGATGATTAATGATTTTTCTCAATGTGGTAGTAATTTAATATATAATTTTATTGGAACTCTAGGTTAACTGAATTGCGATCAAGGTAAACACTCAGTTAGGTTAAAAAATTAATCAATGATTACATTTCTTGAAAATAAATGCTTTCTACCGTAAAGACCTAAATACCAATATTGTGTTTCATTTTTCAAATAGAGTTTAAAAAAACGTTTAACACAATTTCCATTAATATGTGAAATATAATTTTAGAACGTGAAATATATTCAAATGTCATTTGAAAATATAAAAAACTAATAGAAAATATTTAGATTATTTCATTAGAAAATTTATGAATGGAATATTATTCCATAAACAATCTAGTATCCCCAATTAGGTATTTTAGAGGATAATTAAATTTTCATTTAAAATACTCACTAAAAAAATTTTATTTATATTTTTTCAGTACTAAAAATACCACCAGTATAACATTAATTTAAAAATTGAAATATATTTTTTTATTTTTTAAAGTCCAACAGGCATTGTGTAGAATGAATTTACAGATAATGAAGAGGTTACATTATACAACTTCATTAGTAATGTGTTTCATCTTTTTACATAGTTTTTTTAGTTAATTTATTTTTACTTTTTCATTTATACTTATGTAGTTAATTTTTGTAAAGATCATGATGAAATAACAACATCGAAATTTTTCATATAACCATTTTTTTCAATATTAAGAAAAAATATCATTGTATAAAAAATTTACTATCAATGTCTACAATAATAGTGATGTTAACATATAATATGTTTGACATCCGACTAGGGACCCACTATGCGATGCCCCGATCTGGATGGTCACATGAACTCATGAACACCTCCCCATATTATAGATGGTGCCAACTATAAATGAGGATATATTATGTCATTATTGGGGTGAATATACCCACTTTTATCTGAATAAAACACCAATGAATGAATAAAAAAATAACCAATTGAGATAATGTATAAATAACTATTAAAATTCAATAATATATGGTAGAAAAACTACAAAAAACAGTACAATGTTGAAAGATAAATCATGCTATGAAAATACTTCTGTGCTGATCTGGAAGCCCGAATAGGCTATAAGTATAACTCAGTAGGCCACCAACAACGGTTTCTAAAACATGTCTTATAAAAAGAGAGTGCATGCCATTTTATTAAGCATTAAATAAAATTCATGATTTAAATATTTATCACATTTTTATTTATTCTTTAATCATCAAATTTGGAAAAGTTTCAATTCATGTTTCCTAATTGAATCATCTTTAAAAATTATAATTTACTTGGTGTATTTCTTTATTCCTAGCACCCTAAAATATCATTTAGATCATCATTAATTGTTATCATTAATTTAGTTTATGTCTTCATTCCTATCACCCCAAATATCACTAACTATTGTTCGTTATTCCTATAACTTTATATGTCATTTTTTGTAGGTCGTGACACATATAACCCCATAATATCATGCTTGGAAATCTACTGGGGAGGAACACCATGTCCAAGTCCCAACTTCTAATCGGTCTACAATCCCATGTATAGCACAAAAAATATCTCACCATTTAATCGTTATTTAAATAATTTTAATTTTTCACGTTATTCATTTAAAAATCCAACAATTAGTTAACCATTTCAATGTATATTAGTTAATTAAACAATTAACAAAGAACACTACCAAATACATAATTAATCAATTTATTAATCAATTAATACAATTCTTATTCCATAATTAATTCTTCACAATTAATTATCCATATTATAACACAAAATTTAACAATTATTTCTCAACATTAATTATAATAGATCAAAATGTATCACATGATTAATTCTCAAAACAAATTATATTTAGTCAACATCATGGCACAATATTAATTCTCACAATTAATTATCTCACATAGCCGATCATAATTCCATAATTAATTTCATCCGATTAATTATCTTTTCACAATAAATTATATATGTCAATTAAAAAACATCAACACATATCAAATCCCAAAAATATCATCTTGGGAATACCACTTAATTTTTTCCATGATTCTGTTATCAATTGATCGTTGTGGCAACTCAATTCAATTAAACATTCGTATTTTCTCCAATTTATGAAATAATTTATAATGGAAATATAGTAATAATATACTCACATTCACATATCATATTTCATGATTATGGGAGTTCTATTTCTTTCACATACCACAGTTTATTTCTAGAAGTTAATCAAATGATAATACCTAAAATTCGAGTGGCAAAACGTTGTCGATCAATCTCCGAATATGAATCCATAAATCCAAAATTGATATCAATGAATCCAGATCATGCAAAACTAGATCTATACCCACAATCCTAGATATATATCTCAACTCAAATTATTTATATTTAAGAAAATTTGGGAGACCATTCATGCTAAGATATACAAAAGATTAGAGAAATAACATGAGAACAATCAGGATGAAATCCACTTATCATGAAGATAGAGGATCCTTAATCTGAGCATTAGATCTCAACTAATGGTGTTCAAATGATCTTGGATTCCCTTTGGAATGCATTGGGAACACCTAGAAATTTTCAAACTCTACCCTATGTCAAATTTGAGAGTATTGAGGGGTTCATGTTGCTATAAAATTGATTTTTTGTTTTGAACTGGTTCGTGCTCATAGTTTCACTCGGGATGCAGCACTGTTAGGAAAAAGCATATTCCAACCATATTTTCATCCACTACCTGAATATATTTATGGTGCACAGTTATGAAAATCAAGGTTCAAACGTTCTGAAATCCATTTTCTGCATGGTTTTTTAAAACCTTTTACAAACTGTGCATAATACATTTCATCCCCTATTTCATAAAAACATAACCCAAACAGAGTCCATGACATAACGCAACATAATTTTAATTAAATAGAAACACATTTTACTTAAAAACATGTAGGATATTGCTATTGAATATTATATGATCATACAATGTCCCCATATTATAATAGATCTACTCCAAGATGCATTCCAGAACAACTCTATGATTCCATGCCAAAAATATTAAGCCATTATTCACTCATGAAATCTTCCTATTCCCAAGATTACTCTTGAATAATTCCTTGTTTCAATGACACATGAACTAATGGTGTGGTTTTCCCCTATAATACGTTTTAAGTATGACCCCTCATAGTTATGAGATTCCCTTCAAAGGATGCTTCTAACTCAAGGTAATCCTCTTACACATCAATTACTTGAGAAGGGTCGAGGTGATATTGTCATAGTTGTGACACATGGAAAACATAAATGATAAAAATGAATTTCTATTGAAGTTTCAATTGTTATGCCACCATCCCGATTCTCTCCAAAACCTCAAAATTACATACAATCTTGGATGCCAAATTTCCCTTCCATTGTATCCTTTGGTGACCCAATCTAAGAGACACATGAAAGAATACATGATCACCCTATGTAAAATCATGAGGTCATTATGTCTATTAGCATATAACATCTTTCTACTCTAATCTATATACATACATTTCCAAATCAACTACAAATACTATGATGTCTCCTGAATGAGACTCAGTCCCAACAACTCTGACTCGCGTTCCTCTAACAAACATATCATTAATCTATAAGGTCTACCATAAATTCATTTATATGGTTCCATATATATAGTTTTTCGATAAATATTCTTATAGGTGAACACCAATAAATCTAATTTCTTCTCTCAAGAACAAATGAATTCATGCACACATGATAATAGCATATCCTACAACATCTATATGGTGGGTGGGAATCCATACATAATAGAAAAAGTCTACCAATAAACTTTTTTAATCCCTTTTAAAACAGTGATGTGAACCACGAATAAGGATCTGAAATTATAGTTTGTGGCACCTCATGAAAATGATTTATCACTCTCACATATAGTTATCCCAACATCTCTACTATAACACTTTCCTTAATAGTCATGAAATGTGAAACCTTTGTCACTTGTTCCATAGTGAACGAAATAGCATCAGTCATCTGAAAAGTAATTGGATGTCCTACAAATAAATCAATAGTCCCATCAGCATTATCCATTTTGAAATAGGTAACAGCTGCAGTAGACCTCCAAGTCTTTGATTCTCTTCCTTCACTTATTGACATGTGAAACATATTAATACTAACATTGATATCTCATTTCTCATATCTCGTCACCAAAACTATAGTCATATTTCACGGAATATTTTTTTCACCACTGGATGTACAAAACACTTTAAAGTATTAAATTCATGCATGAGTTCCTCTTACATACTTATCGGCACAACAACCAAATTATTCACATTAATGAACACGTCCTCATCCATCATCTATTTTGAAGGTGTCTCCTCACCATCAAGCATATTCCTTAAGGATAATCACTATAGATCCTCATTATTATTACCCCTAATTCATCTAATGAGTGTAGAATACACTGCCACATAATCTTGAGACATCCTCTCCTCACTCTCCTAAACTACCACATGCAATTTCCACAGCAATGTCATCAACATTCACTCTACACTCAACTCATGTACCAACTGAGTCTACATTTTCCTCCTCAAGGAATCATCTAAACTATTACCCTTCCTAGGGGTATATTCCAGTTCAAAATAAAATTATTTCATATATTATACCCATCATCACTACTACAGATTCATGTCACACAATGAAATGATATAATTCATGATTTTGTGATCTGTTAAATCTATACACTCTTCACCAAATAGATAGAGTTTCCAACACATAAAAGCATAATGTATTATTTACAAATTGAGGTCATGTGTAGGGTAATTATCTTCATGTGGCCTCAACAGCCAAGACCCAAATTAAATGACACTATATCCTTGAATCAACACAACTTTGAGTATGATCCCAGAAGCATCACAATACACAGTGTACTCCTCACCTAACATACGTAAGAACAATATTGGTGTTCATGTCCTTACCTTCCTATACTAATGAAATAAATTCTCTCATGCTTCTCTCCAAAAAATAATTCTCCCTTCCTGTTCCATAATAGTAATTAGTTCTCCGGATAATTAAAAGTATTGTATAAACCTCTTATAATATCGAGCTATCCCTAAAAAGATATGTATATCAAAAACATTTTCTAATTATTGAAAGATAAAATTGGATGGACTTTTTTTGGCTCTAATACCACACCTATATCGGAGATGATGTTCCCAAAAATGTGTACATTGTCAATCTAAAACTAAAATGTAGATATCTTCTAATATTTTTAGTGCTGCTTCAGTGTACCCAGGACAATATCAAGATTTTGGGCATGATCGCCAAGTGTCTTACAGTACACCAAGATGTCTTCCACAAACACCACCACAAAATGATCTAAATAGAGGTGAAAGTTACTGTTAATCAAGGCCATATACACTGATGGAACATTTGTCAAACAAAATGGCATTATGAAAAACTCATAAAGGTCATACCTTCAATTGAAATTATTTCTCATTATAATAGAATTTTGAACCCTAAATAGATGATACCCTGATTTCATATCGACCAGTGATAACACAGAATCTACCTTCAGCAGGTCAATCATATCGTCAATACATGGATGATAATATAACTTCTTCAAATTAATATTATTCAACTTCCATTAATTAACAGACAAGAATAAAAAAATATCAGCCTTAATTGGAATCAAAATTGGTGATCCCCAAGGATACATACTATGACGGATAAACACTTAATAGTCAAACTCATACAACTGTGTTTCGAGATGGGAATGCTCAGTCCAAGCCATTCTGTGTAGTGGAATAAATACCAGATCAACCCTCAACATAATCTCAATAGTGACTTCCACATCATTCTCATGTGGAAACCCAGAAATGTTTTCTGGAAAGTCATCCGGAAATGGTTCTATAACCGGTGGAAGGAAATTTTATATACCACTATCTTCATCTAGAAAAATACAAGACACATGGAATGTGAACTCTCCCATTTTATGAGTAATTGGACCATTTCTACCTACACGGATATCACATTCTTCATGAATGACATAAATGTATCCCACATGAAATACAAAGGTCACTCTCTCGCAGTAACAATCTATGGGGGATAAGTATGCACTTGACACTCCATACCAATAATTATGTCCAAGCACATTATATTAAGGACATGTATAACCCAATGTAAATGATACTCTATGATATCTATAAAATATCCCATTCATATATAGATATCCCTATATTGTGTTCCAAATGGTGTATCGATATTCATCACCTCGCTTATGATATACACCTCCAAGGTCACACCATTAACTAGGATTGCAAATATAATGGAATAAGAGGAACTAGTATCAAACAAAGAATTGGATAATATATACGAAACCAGAATAGTACCACTCACTATCGATGAACCAACCTCTCTCTCCACAAGTGTAGGCTACACTTCACATAACTATCCAGACCCTCTTCCAAGTGGCATCGTCTGACTCCCCTAAGTATCACCACATTGTTGATACAGTCACTCATATCCTAAAGCACCATGTCCATTTCCAGTAATGCCTCTTCTAGTTAAAATCCAACTTGCAAAAATATATGGTGTAGAATTCCCTATTCCCACACTATGACTCTGAACATATTCTCCCTCAGTACCAACCTACTACTTCTTCCAACATAACTTTTGTAGTTTCCCAATCGTTCCACAAAATAGGAACTACATTGGTGGTCGAGAAAAATGTGTATTGTAGTGTCCATGCCTACCACACTAATGTAAATACAGAAATGAATAATGAAGTGAAAGTATTCCTCTAGTATTTCGACCTTGCTTCCCACTGTCTTGACTATGATTCTCGAGACAATACTTACTACTCTTGGAAGGCCCACTTCCTATTCGACATTCAATTTGTCAAGTACTAGATGTTTCCATTAGGTTCCCCTATGAAATGAGAGCCTTATTAACCACATATAATAATTTATTCAACATAATTATATTAACTTCGGACTTATTTTCAAACTTATGTACATCCTGAAATCGTTTTTCTAAATAATCCTCACATACCACTATTGTTGTAGAATAAGGCTATAAATTATTGAATCATCAAGTGAATTCAATTATCAAAATAAATCCATGGGTTATATGCAAAAACTACGAAGCCTTAGCATTACCTAGTGTTTCTGGATAAAATTTCCCTATGAACTTCTCTAGAATCTCATTCAATGACATATCATCAGTCTTCCCAGATCATATTAGAGTGTCCCAATAGTGCCTTACTGAACACCGTAGAATATAAGTATCCAACATTGTACTCCTATCAGGAAGAGTCTAAAAATGTTCATGTATCTTCTCTATGGATTCAATATCTATTTCATACCACTCTGGACCTCACTCTATGGAAACAATAGGAGGGTGATTTCGTTAAAACTCCCTTTTCAACTCTGACATCATTTTCGGAACACGCCATGGGACTCTATCCATGAATTTCATTAAACACAAAAAGTTCTATTGGAACTATTATCCTTTCTCATTAACTAGAACCAATGGTGCATCATGCTATATGTGTTAATGTTCATCCAGGACCGTTCCCTAGGTCTCTCCCTCCACAATGGGCATGGAGGCATATCTCAACATAGACAAACACACATCATAGGTCTCAAAACACAACTGTAAAACAATTATGTATGATGAAAAACTAATTAAAAAATTTCCACATGTCATTTCCCCATTTTTCCCTCCACATAGTAATCCTCGAGGCCCTATCACTTCCTTTAACCATCTTACTCCTATGACTTGTTATAAATGAAACATTCATTATGAATAATTAATTCATCCATTAATTAATCACATTATCTCATATTCATTAATTCATAAATTAACTAATTTCTCATAATCAATCTAGCAATGAAGGTTTTCATTAGACATCCATTTATTCCCATCTTGCATCATTACTTTGATATGATAATAAGGGGAAATATTTCATGTTCAAAAACATACTGATAACCCTTTTTCTCATGAGTGCATAGAATGATGCATGGAACAACATCCCTGAGTTACTAGAATGACTAATAAAGACAAATGTATAATGCCTCTTTATGACATAACTCAAAATTCAACAACTGTTGAAACAAATATCACATACCACCAAAAGTTCTTCAACCAATGTAAAATAATATTCAGTTGTAACAACAAAAAACTATCACAGAAATCCCACCTTGATTAACCAGATTCTACCATGTACATGGTTTGCGACTCCCATTCACGAGCTCTTTACCATGCCTCGACTCCTCATAGTCTAAATTATAAAATTCCCAATATTATAAAACAAAATAAGTTGAATTAAAATAAATATCATCTGATACAACTTTGTGACATCCCAACCCAGGTGCCTCTAAGCGGTTCCCCAATCTGGTTAGTCACATGCCATCAAGATTCCCTCCCAATATGATAGAGGGTGACTACTAGTAATGAGTGTATTGTATATTAATCGTCGAGAGACTATAACATATTTTCTAATAATAAAACACCAGTGGAAGAAAAAACCAAGAATGGAAAAAATAAATTACATGGAGAATTCCATGAAATATGATATTCAAAAATAGAAAATAAAATACTCAACTGAAATGTAAATCAGGAAATGATAATCCACATGTCAAGTGTATATAATGAAACAAAAATTGAAATCATGAATAATCTTAAATGGGTCCCGAAAGACAATTGGTTCCCTCTTCCATTCTCTAATCCGAAACAACATATTATCCTAGTACCTTGACATTATCATGTTTTCAAAAAATAATTTCTACTCATGTGTTGATCCAACGACCTGAATAAGGTTAGAGGAAAACTTATTAGGCCCCCACCTATGTTTTCTAAAACAAGCCCTGTAAAATTATAGTGCATGTTGTTTTATGAATCAAAAAATACAAATAATAATTTAAAGATATATCACATTTCGATTTTATCATTATTATTCAAATTAGTTACACATACAATTCATGTTTTCCAATTGAATCATCATTCAATATTATCATTCATTATGTATAGGTCACCATGCCTAACACATTAAATTCTCATTTAAATCAGTATTCATTATTATCATTCATTTGGTGTTGGTAATCATTCTATGAACCCAAAATCCCATTAACCGTAGGTCTCCATTTCTATCAATTTATATCTCATTCGGTGTAGTTAATCTGGCCTAGCACCCCATAATCTCAAGCTTGGATAACTATTGGGGAGGAACTCCATGTCCATGTCCCATCATCTAATCTGTCTATAATTCTATATCAAGAACCACAAATATCACATATAGTTAATCATGGTTAATTCACAATAATTTTACACATTATTCATTTATTAATCCAACAATTACTTAAACATTACAAATGCCATTATATAATTCAAAAATTAACTAATCACAAAACTCATTAAATAATTCCTCAATTAATTAATCATTCAATTGAATTCTCATTCGAAAATAAATTATTTAAAATTAATTGTCTATATAAAAATCCAACATTTCATAATTAATTAACAAAATTAATTAGAAATTATCATAAAAAGAAACATAATTAATTCTATCAATTAATTATATTTTTTAAACATCATGAAACATTATTAATTCTCACAATTAATTATCTCACATAGCCAAAAATAATTCCATAAATAATTCATCCTAATATATAATCATATCAAAATCAAATAAATATCTCAATTACCAAATCTCACCCAAAAAAAAATCCCCATAATATCTATTTTTGAAACCCACTTCATATGTTCCACGGTTCCAATATCAATTTACCAATGAGGCAATTCAATTCAATTCCACTTTTCTAATTACTCATATTTAAGAAATCATATATAAAGGCAATCTAGAAATCATAAAATCACATTCAAATATCATAAATCATGAATCTGTGTGTTCTATTTTTACCACCTGCCTCAGTTTATTTACAGATTTTATCCAAACAAGAATCCCCAAAATCAGAATTGAATAACAACATCAATCATGCCTCAGATCTAAATCCCTAAATCAAAATTTAAAATAATGGCTTAAAGATCATGAAAAAATAGATCTAGATAAATAATATTAGCTCTAGATATCAACTAATAGGATTATATCCAGGAAAACTGGGAAGATCATCAATTAAAAGATATAAGAAAGATTAGATAAAAAATTGGAGAAGCATCGCAATGGAATCCACTTACCAGAAGAAGAGTGGATATTAATTCTGAAAATTTAATATTAAAAATTATTGTTTTAATTACCATGGAATCCCATTTTAAGTATCTGGGAACATTTAAAAATTTTCATTCCCCATCCAATATCGATTTACAGAGATTTCAGGTGTTCGGGGGGTTGAAAATCATGTTTTCATAATATATCGAGTCGCACACATGGGAGTACAGACAGTAAGGCCAAACTGTGCGCCATCCATATGATCATCCACTAAATTCATCGATTAATTACAAATGTTTAGGAAAACCATATTTCAACCATGCTGACCTCCATTGTCTCCACGGTTAGGTTTCAGACAATATTTCCAAATCATACGCAAACTGTGCACAACACATATCTTCCCTAGATTCTCATAAACATCACCAAAACACACCTATAGTGATAACCAAACTAAAAGGAACGTTAATAAATGAAAATTACCTAAAAGCATGCATGATATTTCTCTAGAAAAGTCCATAATACCACACTATTTATTATATTTATAATAGTATATCTTCTTTATTTTATATTTTTTTGTTCTGTAGTTTGTTTTTTAAATTTGTGAAGGAATCACCATTATTTTCCTATCTGAAAATATATTTCATTAGTAATTCTATTTTAAATATTAAAAATTGATAAAACTCATTCAAATTGCTTTGGTACATTTAAAAAAATGACCCTTATGCCATTTGTGTCATGTAGAAATCATTTACACCTTAATCTGATGCATTGTGTAATTAGTATGACATAAAATGTGTTTTTTGGATTGAAATTGGTATTTATGATAAAATAAAATGTAAATTGATGAAATACACGAAATAATTCTTATATTGTACTATTAAATTATGAAATTTATATATATGTAATTTTTGATGTGTTGGAAAGTTTTAGTCATAAATCGAATGCATGATGAGATCAGTATGACATAATGCATGTGATATTATTTTAGAAATTAAATTTTAATTAAAAACAACTATAACTCAATAAAATCCAATCACAAAGACTCATATTTTCATGATTATTTTGGAAAATTATCGATAATTCATTATTGATGTTATATGAATGAATTACACTTCAATTGGATGCCGAGAGGGACCAATTTGACTTGATGGTACATAAACACAAAAACATTGGTCATCCATCATATAATTGATAACTCAAAATATATGATATCACTAATTTTCATCTAATTATTTTATAAAAATAAATTAAAATTAAAATATAACATCTCATATACCAATGTAAATTCATAAAACACCCACCAATGGTGACACTATTCACCATCAAATAAAAACATTCTCCTTGGTAACTATAGGCATATATAAATTTCAAGAATTTATTATTTTGAATCATTATGAAAATGTAGGTATATGACCATTTTTTTAATGCACTTAATGATAAAAACAAAAGTGTTATACGAAAAAATCTTCTAGTATGGTGAAAATTTCAAATAATCAATCACAAGACGACAACATTAAATAATTCCCACTACCATACCCACAAACATGTTTTCATATTTATTAGAATAAATTTATATTATATTGTAATTATCATCAATGATAGTCACATCCCAAGTTTTTTTGGTGGTGCTCCATCCCTGATGAAACTACACCAATGATTTATGGGATTTGAAACCATTGGAGGTTGTTAGCCAACATTATTTTACTATTTTTTGGAAATATATTTCTCATTTTTAGGGAAGTGGAGTGTTTCATTTTCATAAGAAGTTCTCAATCATGAAGACATGCATTTATAAATTTATACCCTATTCTACTTTTGGTCAAAATTTCAATATCAATGGATTATATTATCTTAGTATCCAACATATAATAATGTAATTTAACAAGAATGGGTCAATTTTTAATAAATTCTCCTCATTGCGAGGAACATAGAAATGTTTTATATATAGTCTTGTTTATCGGGATATTGTTAAAAGAATCATTCCACCAATTCCACTCCATCACAGATGATAGAAACATGTCAACTATATAGATAATTATTTTCTTATAAATCATTCCCAAAAGAACCAAGGAATTTATCTTTATAATAAAATTAACAAATTTGATAATTGATGCATCTAGGAGTCATAAAAAGTGAATATTTAATTCCCTGACATTTTTAAATGAAATCTAACATAACTCCAACAATGTGTTCATTCCTCCAATATTATGAGGTATATTTTTATATGATCTATATTCCATGCATCCCAACTTCTCGCAATTATAATAATAAAAAATCATCACATTTTATGACCCTTATAGGATGAGGATCCACATTCCATTTAATATTTTCAATTTTACGAACATCCACAATAGGAATTTTCTACATGAACCACTATTATCTTTTCTAGTTAGGTATAAATTCATGTATGACTGATAAAAAATTAGATCATATATATAAGTGACTATTTCAGATAATTGTAATGTATGTTACCAATCATTACATTAGCTTAAATTATGACATTATAATAAGAATCCCTAACGAGTTATGTGATCCAGTTCAAGATCGCCTTATTTTATGATTAATTAGAAATGTATTCACGTGTTTCTGGGAGTAATGAAAACTGTTTTGACACATATATGAATTCATTTTTCCATTAAATTATCCATGAGATAAATGATGGGTATTAAACATAACAAAAACTGATATCACACTCAACAAACATATCTTCATTTTTGTTGCAAATTAAAATTTTCAAATTGATATTCCCCAATATTACCAAGGGTATACTTCCTATAATTATATTTTGATATTTTGGAACACCAATTCATTTGAATAATGATTTGAATATCCAGATAAACATTTTTAGGAAAACCATACATATGGTTTTAACTTTTAATTCACTATGAATTCCACTCACTACCTGATATTTAATTTTCTATATAATTAAAAACACCATTAAATTCCATTATGTCAAACATGTTTTCTAATATTTTGGTAAAACATTTCAAAATATTAAACATATATATCCCAATTTTGGGTGACTCATGCATGGTATTTTAATAATCAAGCATCAGCATATATACTTTAGAATGATTATATAAAATGATTTGATCAATATTTGAATATCATTGAATGACATCATCTGATTAAAAATATGTTTTAGTCTATTTTCTAACAATATTTTACACCAGATAATAAATATTATTGATTAATAAAAATATAAAACTATTGAGAAGTTAAATTTGTGGTATGTTTTTTATCTACATCTGTTAATTAAATGTATTAATTAATTTTTAGTAATGCCATCCATGAATAACTTTTATCCAGATGTTCTGAAATAGAGTTGTATCCCTTGAAAGTTATAGATAAAAAAATACTTTGATGCTAATGGGATTTTATTTTAGAATTTATGTTGGATGACATAAATTGATACCATATGGTGATGATCCTTTTTAATGGACCTCTTCAAATGAATAATAGAATGATATGAACCACTCCACCAAAATTCTTGTTTCATACTTATTTGGAGGGTTTTTAGGAAACATATACCTCTATATTTTATATTTTCATTCAAAACCAAAACTATCAACCATCTCACTAACTGAGAGGTGTAAAAATAAGTATTCATGATATGATATTATTATAATATACCCTAATATAGAAATTGTTCCTTCTTATGTGTCATTAGATATAGTTACTAATCAGTATGTGTAATGGTCTTTAGGCTTTAAAATTTTTATTAATTTCTATCATGACCCACATAATATAATTTATTTCATAAAGAAATATGATATAGTTTATATAGAAGATGGATACTTTAGGTTCATCATGAGTTAGGTGTCATTAAATAATATGTTGGGAAAGGTTATTATGATGAGGTATCATTTATTATGAAATGAATCAAATTAATAATAAATTTAACCAGCATAGTATCCTGTATTCATTATGGTCGTATTTATGTAAATACTTAATATAAATTTTTTTATAATCAGGATTCTTACACATGGTAAAATTTTTAAATGATGCATCCATCCTAACAAAATTGTTACGGTTATTTACCCCCATATGCTTGTGCTACATCTGAAACCCTAAAAAACCCATCATCACCAAATAATATCATACATTTAATAATATATGCCCTGATCCCAATGCATTAATCATAAAAATACAAAAAACAAAAAAAATAAGAATTTTACCTTTTTTAGGATTTGATACATCATAAATATCCAAATACTAATGTCTTATAATCCATCATTCCCAATCCTTTTCTATTGAAATAAAAAATACATGAACATATACCCTAAATCCCCTTAATAGCAAAGGAAAAATCACACCCTCCCACAAACCAAATATCAAGGATCAGTTTAAAATTCTAGAAATTCATTTCAATTTGAAATTTGGTTTTGTGTTTGAAATTGAAATTTGTTTTTTTATGATTGGGTCCTTTGTGAGTGTTCAAATTTTACCTATAAAATCGTATTTATGAAAATACTAAAAAATATTTATAAAAAACTCAGTAATTGATATATAATATATAAATTCCATGATAATATATTTATTTATAAATAAAATAAATATCATATTATAACATCAATATGTTATAATGTAACATTATCCCATGTATTTATAAAAAAAATCCATGGGATATTTAATTCATTTTATCTACTACATTCATTAAAAAATTAATTTCTAATATTAATTTATATGAATTCCTTTCATAGATTATGATTTAGAATAAAAAATTTTATAATATTAATGAATAATTATTTATAAACTAAATATATGTATTGAATTAGGTTGAAATTAATTTAATATTATTTATAAATATAAATGATGAGACATTTTATGTTTATATTTATATTATATAAATTATTTGTTTATATAATAGAAGATGCATTTGTATTATAATGAAGAACCTAATACATTGAATATTTATGTTTTTAGTAAATATTTTCGTTGATTTAATAAATATTATTGATGGAAAATATGTTATCCTTGCAATATATGTAAATATTATCACTGATTTATGAAATATAGGTGATCTATAATGTATTATGTTTCTATTTAATAAAACATAATTTAGACAGTAAAATTTATCTAATTTTAATGTATTATATTTATATTAAAATATAT
The DNA here is from genome assembly GCA_963277665.1 of Viscum album. Classification (NCBI taxonomy): domain Eukaryota; kingdom Viridiplantae; phylum Streptophyta; class Magnoliopsida; order Santalales; family Viscaceae; genus Viscum; species Viscum album. The sequence continues at coordinate 46,357,313 of OY728121.1, forward strand.
AAAATTCAAAGTGTTTTTTGTGTAGCACACTTTGAAATGTTATTCTCCTGTGTTTAATATTGTCCTGTGTATAAATAAATTTGAATATTTATAATGTAATAAAAAAATGACCTATGTGCCTTAATCTGGTCATAACACAATGGACCATAAATTTAATAATAAAATAAGATAAATAAAGTCGAGGAGAAATATAAGTGAATGTAATGGAGTCATTGAAATTAGAAATTATTTGTATGAGGAATCATTAGGTGAATACACACACACAGACATGATAAAGATTAATATAATCCTTCTATTCTCTGGGATTTTATGTCTACGGTGGACTAGAGTTTTTGTTAAAGAATGAATGATTCATTGGTCGAGCGTTAAGTTGAAGTTAGGGCCCCTAATGAAGTTTAGGTATGAGATTTTAATACAAACATTCTATACGAAATCATGTTGTGTAACCATTCCATAGACGCAAGCCCAGGAACAGTCTATTTCCTTCAATCTCAGTGAGTTTCCCTAGACACCATCATAAGACCTGCCACGACACCCAATTTACAATTCCTACTAGGCCAGATGGGGGGATGATGGATATTGTAATTCCCCGACCCCAGTTACCTAGAGTAGGTGAATTATTACATAACATTGGTGTGATCACAATAAATATCAATTCTTGAAAGACCGATTAGTTTAGTAGCCATTGAAACACTAGATATTTTCATAATTTTTTACATTAAATCATAAAAATTGAAACTACAACAACATAGTCACCATCGTCTACACTCTTATCCCCTCGTACTATCCCTAAAGGTCATTCATAATTTACTTCTTCACATCCTGGGAAATATAAAACATAGAAAATGGGTGAGCTCAAATGCCCAGTAAAGATAACAGTATAGCAGAAACATTCATAAATAAGAATTAACATTTAAGGCAATGTATAACTAAAACAAAATCCTTTTAGACTTCAACTTCAACATAGTATGGAAGAGATAAAATGAAATCATTCCATTTACATATTCACTTGGATATCCTACTAATTGAATAATCACATGAAATATCAATAACCACTTTCATAATGATGGAATGCATAATTCCAGACTATTATAAGCACATATCCAAGGCCTCGTGCCAAGACTACGAATAAGATTTTATCATGGTCTTGTACCAAGACACTAGTTTGTCTCATGAGACCTACCGATGCATCGAGGAGCTATAGCGGGCTCCACCCATCAAATATTAAGTCCAATGCATTCCTCATTTGAACATTTTTAAACATAAAATAAACATTCGTATTAAAACTAGAATACGAAATGTCAATACATTCTCCATAAACCTTGAATGGTATAAAAATAACACATCCATAGTCAAACATATCACATAACCCTAAATACAGTATATAATTTTTTTATCACAATAAATTAACTTCAAATAATCATAAAATCCATCAAAAGATGCTGACATAGGTGAAATCAATACTCTTTTTAGAAAAGTATCTATTTTTATTTTGAAATAATTTAAGAGTCATATATATATAAAATAAAATATTTTCTTTGAAAATATTCTTATAATATTGTAAGGGAAGCTTCAATGATTTTATAACGGTGGAAAATAGGCGCACCCGCTGTATAAGTTAAAAAAACATTCATACCTTAATTTTTTCAAAAAGGTTAAAAAGAACCTTGTTTGGAAAACGACGAAATGATTTCTTTATAAACTTCTTATAAAAGTAAATTAAGGGTATAAATGACTTTAACACATATTCTATAAAATAGTAAGATTTTTTTGAAATACATTTTTAAGAATCATGGATGTGGACGATAAAGAGGTCCCAGTAGATAATTACGTATAAACAAGCTCGGATAATGAAGAGATTGGGAAACAAACCCTTACCTTGTACTTTTCCTTGGTTGAGGGTAGGTTAACCTCCTGTATAATGTTTAAATAATTGTTATTAAATTATACATGAATCATATACATCATTATGAATTCATATATGATCTTTCAACATTGATTTGATAATAATATCTTAGAATTATAGTTGTTTCGGGTGTTAACTTACTCGTTTTATTTTATATGTTTTGTTTCTTAAGCTGTTTTTTTCATGGATAGGTTGTATATTATTCATATCCATAATGATATCAAGTCCTTAAAAATTATTTTAAAATCATAAAATGATAAATATACATGAATGGATATGATGGAGAATGAATCTCATCGCGTTCGTGGAGACTGTAGTCCGTAGGTAAGCACGAGCGACAATATCATTATTTTGATATTTAAATAATATATAATTGAATGGTATATCATATATACATAATAATTATAATGTTATATTTATTATTTACATTTATTAGACATCATTATTATACCCATCCAAATAATAATTTATTGAATAAAAATTACACCACGACGTGGAGACGGTAACCCGTACGTACGCACGTATGGTGACATGTCATTCAATGGATGGATAGAATACTGAATATTGTAGTAACATATTTATAATAATATTAATTTATATAGGAGATAATGGATTCATTATTTTATAATGGGAATATCAAAGAAAGAAGAAGTGGAAGAAGAAAGGAACTTGAAAAGGGGTAGTGAAAATATTACCTCTACTTCAGGTTCTTCCTTTTGATTTGATCAAAAGGGCTCCATAGGATGGATTTCTGATCCAAATATGGCCTCTAGGTTGAATTAAGGTAGGTTTAGAGAGTATTTGGGCAGATTTTGGCCGATCCAAATGGCTTTGAAGGTGTGAATTAATGAGAATGGGGAGTGCCCTTTTATAAGATGGGTGAGGGTCACCTTTGGAAAATCTTGAAATATTATTTTATAATAAATTCATATTCAGTTTCTAATGATTATAAAGTGGATTATTTAAAATTTAAGGTAGGTATAGGACGAAAAAACACTCATCAAATAGGACTTAGACAGGTTTGGGTTACAATATTAACATTATCTTTAAGTATTAACTCTTAGTTAATTAGTTTCACTTTTACAATGTCTCTTTGTATATTTATATTATATTGTTAATAAAGTTACTATATACATCCAAGAGACCCCCCAACTAGTCCATTAATGATACACGTATCATGATTTAAGTATCTTGGCTGAACCATAGATTTTTTAGGACTTTAATATCAATTAATAATATAATATTTGTTTTAAAAACTCTTTTATATCAATTTTGACTTTATTTGGAAAATTGATTTTTTTTAAAATTATAACAGAATGATTAGTTCTAAAAAAGTTAATTAAATAATTACTAACATGTCATATTAACATAGAAAATTATTTAATTCATATAAAGTCTCCAATTATATTTATTTAGGTATTTATAATATCAATTATTTTAATTTTTAACTATTATGGTAATTACTGCATCATCATTGTGTCATAAATAAATTAAACTATATAATGTCTAAAAATTATAAATAAAATATCATTATAGAATAAATCGTTTTAGCGTTTTAATGAATATTTACAATCGATTTTACCTTATGTATAACCCTATATTAAAAATGTTTTAGTAAATAATCTTTGATTTTAACTCTTTCAACTCTTCTTTGAATTAAATAATAATAAATGTCCTAATCTACTCCAAGTGGACCTAAATGATAATATTTTATTCCTAAGATTGTTTTTGGTCGAGATACGCTTGTCCAATAGAATTAGGACATGTGTTAGGGTAATATTAATATCATTTTTACCCTTAATTACCCTATTTACTTTTAACCGTGGTAAATAAAAGTAAAAAAGTTACTATTCACGAAAAATTATTTTAATCTTATTAAACCACAATTTACTCCTTGATATTAACCGTGTCTCTCACATTTTCGAAATTCCACTCACAGAAGCGGTAAAATTATGTTTTATGAAAAAATCAGTTTTTTCTAACTACCACTTAGTGGTTTCACTATTCATCAAAAAATGATGTTTTTCAGAAAAATACCAAAAATTAACCCTAGGCTAATTTCATTATTACAAATCCGAAAATGAAGTCCATTTTGAAAAATAAAATTTATAAATTTCAAAAGGTGGGTATTACTATCCATAACGGCTAGTTTGATTGGTTGTGGTGTGTTAGAACTCGATGTTGTGTACAACGCAAGCTATTGCATTATTCAAAGAGAAGCGTACCGTAAGAAGATTGGGGTGTTACATTATCTCTACCTTCAAATAATGTTTTCCTCAAAATTTCTAGAATAATACCACATGAAAAGACTCGGGTGGTTCTTCATCATAAGTTTCTCAGGTTCCCACGTTGCCTCTTCCATCTTTTGGTTTCTCCACAAGACTTTTACCTGAAGAGTTTGTCTGGTATCTTAGTACTTGTTCTCTCATATCAAGAATATTGATTGGCTCTTCGCAATAAGACAGATCGGGTTCCAGTTCTAATTCCTCATAGGTGAGTACATGCATTGGTTTAGGCATGTATTTCCTCAACAGAGATATGAGGAACATATCGTGAACTTTGGAGAGACTTGGTGTAATTGCCAGTCAATAAGGTACATCCCCAATTAGTTCTAGAATTTCTAAAGGTCTGATGTACCTGAGACTCAATTTACCTTTCTTACCGAAATGTATGACTCCCTTCCATGGAGATACTTTCAGGAAAAAATGATCACTAACTTGAAATTCAAATTCCTTCCTTCGATTATTAGCACAGCTCTTCTTCCTACTTTGAGCTTCTTTGATATGGTTTTGGATTACATTCACCTTTTCCATCGTTTCCCCCACCAGTTATTGGCCTACATGTTTTCTTTCACCAACTTCATCTCAATAGGTTGGTGTGCGACATCTCTTTCTATATAACGCTTCATATGGTTCCATGTGAATACTCGATTGGAAGTTATTGTTATAGGAAAATTCTATAAGAGGTAAATATTGATCCCACATACCCTGAAAGTCAAGTGAGAAGGATCTCAACATGTCTTCTATGGTTTGAATATTTCAGTCTGATTGTCCATCTAGTTCAGGGTGGTGGGCAGTGCTCAAATGAAATTTAGTATCCAAGTATTTCGGAAGACTTTTCAAGAATCTTGAAGTAAAACGGGGATCACAATAGAAACAATCTATAGGGGTACTCCATGAAGTCTCACAACTTCATTAATATATAGTCTTGCTAGTCTTTTAAGTGGTAAATCTTCCTTTATAGCAAGAAAATGTGTCGACTTGGTAAGACGATCAACAACGACCCATATTGCATCGTTCCTTCTAGGAATATTTGGTAGCCCCATGAGAAATTCCATCGTAATATTGTCCCATTTCCACTCTGGTATGGGAAGAGGTTGCATGAATCCTCCAGGATATTGCCTTCCACCTTTCACTTGTTGAAAAACCAAACATATTGACACAAAATCAGCAACCTCCATCTTCATGTTTTCCCACCAAAAATGTTCCTTAAAATCTCTATACATTTTGGTGCTCCCAGTGTGTATAGAGAAATTGGAACTATGAGCATCATCCAGCATTTCCCTTTTTAGATCAGTTATATCAGGAATAAAAAGCCTCTTCTCGAATTACAAAATTTCTTCATCATACACAAAGTCTCTCAATCTCCCATCATTCACAGCTTTAATATTATTTTGAAATTCTTCATCATCGGTCTGAGAACTCTTAATCCTTTCTAGTAAAGATGGATTGGAAACCATTTGAAAAAGCATTGATGTTTCACCATCCCTGGTTATTCCCATGTCCATCTTCACTAGACCCATGAAAATTTGATCCCATTCAATTCTCATATTGTTCAAAACTCCGGGGTCTTTTCTTCTCAAATCATCTTCCACCTTGTTTGCTTTCACTGGGTGGTAGTGTATCGTAGAATAATAATCTTTGAGTAATTCAAGCCATCTCATTTGCCTCATGTTGAGTTCTTTTTTTGAGAAAATATACATCAAACTCTTGTGATCAGTATAAATCTCACATTTTTCACCATAGAGGTAGTGCCTCCGTATCTTCAAACAAAAGATCACAGCTGCTAGCTCGAGATCGTGGGTAGGATAGTTTTGTTCATTAATTTTCAACTATCTTGATGCATAGTCAATAACACTATCATTATGTATAAGAACACAACCATGTCCTTTCATCGATGCATCACTATAAATAATGAACCCATCATTCCCCGATGGTAGATTCAATATAAGATCATTGAATAATATTCTATCCAGTTCTTCGAAACATTCTTCACACTCTTTTTTACAAACAAATTTAACCCCTTTACATGTGAGCTTCGTTAATGGGTTAGCTAATCGGGCAAAATTCTGGACGAAATGTCAATAATAACCTGCCAAACCAATAAAACTGCGTATCTCAGTTATACTCGTAGGTGCTGGCCATTCTTGGATTTCCTTGGTCTTAGAAGGATCAACAGAGATTCCATTTTTAAGTACAATATGGTCAAGAAAAGAAATCTCTTAAAGACAGAATTCACTCTTTCTAAACATCACATTTAATTCATGTCTTCTTAGAGTCCTCAGGATAATTCGCAAGTGATTTGTATGATCTTCGTAGATTTTGGATTATACCAAGATATCATCAATAAATACCACGACAAATTCATCGAGATATTCCTTGAAAACTCTATTCATCATATCCATGAATACAGAGGGTGCATTAGTCAATCCAAAATGCATTTCTGTAAACTCGTAATGTCCGTACCTGGTTCAAAATGCTGTATTCGGAATGTATTCCTTCTTCACACAAAACTGATGGTATCATGATCGAAGTTCAATCTTTGAAAAGATTTGAGCTCCATTCATTTGGTCAAATAAATCATCAATGCGAGGTTGGTGATACTTGTTCTTTATTTTTATACCATTGATCGACCTGTAGTCGATATATAACCTCATAGATCCATCTTTATTTTTAACAAAAAGAACAGGGGCTCCCCATGGAGAAACACTTGGGTGAATAAATCCTTTATTACTCAATTCCTATAGTTGTTTCTTTAGTTCAACTAATTCCAAAGTGGCCATTCTATAAGGGGTCTTCGATATAGGCCTTGATCCATAAATTAAATCAGTGGAAAACTCAACTTCTCGTTCTAGAGGATGTCTAGGTAACTCTTCCGAAATCACATCTACATATTCTTTCACAACAGGTACATCCTCTATTGGAACATTCTTTTCCTCAACCACTGTAATTTCATCCTCTTCCTCCCCAATAATTGAATTTAGTTGGGCTATTGGGGGTGGATCTAGATAAGAATTAAGTGGTGATGATTCTGCTATAAAAATAAGCTGTCCCTTATCATCATCATCAAAAATAATATCCTCCTTACAATAAATCTTCGCATCACGGCCTGAAATCCAGTCCATACTGAGGATTATATCAAACTAAATCATAGGCATGACGGTGATATCAGCAGATAAAGAACATTTATCTCCTCTAATGGGGACTGATTCACAAAAATTTGTTGCAACGATACTTCCCTTAGGAGTTTTAACTAACAACTCCCTTGTTAAATAAAATTGGAAATATCTAATTTTCGTAGAAAACTATGAATATATGAAACAGTGCGATGATCTAGAATCAAATAATGCATTTTCTAAACATGAGGAAACCATTAAATTACCTTCCACCATCTCTTTCGGAGCATCTACCTCAACAGTAGTGATAACATAAGCTTAACCTTGATCCCTTGGCCTTTTCTGATGTAAGATCCCCTGACTCTTAGTAAATTCATTTTCATAATGTCATATCTCCCTGCAATTGTAGCATTGGACATCAGTAGCTTCCTTCTTCCCCTTGCAATCACGATCATGGTGACCTTTTCACCACACTTGTAATAGACTCTCATTCCTTTTAAGAAAGTACCTGGGTCTTTCTTCTGACATTTACTACAGGATGAATATTAAACATTTCCCTTATTCCCTTTATTTCCATTCCCAGACTGATAAGCAGATCTCTTCTTCTCTTTCTTTGATTTAATGTCATATGACTTAGGGAATTCTTTCTATGTCTTGATAGCACATGAGACAATGTATTTGTACGAAGAGAAGGATTGTGAGACAAAATCATGACAAAGAAATGGTTTTAACCCATCAAAGAAATGATCAATCTTACTTCATGGGTTACATATATAATCTCCATCATACCTTGATAGACTTGTAAAGTTAGCCTCATACTTTGAAACATTATAATCCTCCTTTTGTCTCAGACTCAGAAATTGTCTTTCCATATCTCCTCGATGGTCACGAGGAATGTATTTTTCTAAAAATAGATCTTTGAACTCCCTCCATTCAATATTTTATACTTCATCATCTTACTTCGTGTTTTGAATCAATGACCACCATTGATCAGCATCTCTATTGAGGCGGTAAACTATCATGACAACTTTATCCCTTTCACTACCTCCCAAAGCCTGAAATATTTTCTCTAGGAAATTTATCCATTGCTCAGATACTAAGGGATTTGTACTCCCATTTAACATTGGTGGTTGTTTCCTAATAAAGTGATCTAACATTGATCCTCCACGCTGCGGATTAGGGGGCTTCCTACGGGTAATGTTATTATTCATAACCTGAGTGAGTTTCCCAGAATGGTGATTAGTTGATCAACACCAGTTTCATCACCAACTCCACTATAATTATCTTGAGTAGGAGGGAAATCCCTACATGGAGTACATACATTGATACAGTTTCTATTTCTTCCACAAGGCGCCATTTCTAAATAATGGCATTAACTAGATCAGTTTATGAATCAAAATACATAATTCCATACATATAAAACACATAACATAAATTGAACTATTTTTTGATATAATCCATAATCATAAAAATGTTTTCCTTGATGAATTTTATACTCATAAACCCTTCATAATGATTTGTGAAGAAAATGAGAGTTAACCAAAGCATATCCCCCGGGAGTGTCGTAACCAAGAGTGCAGCAAGGCCCGTTTTCGGGCACCAGTAACCGTTCGAGTCTAGCTCAATGAGTTGCTTTCGGCTTTTACCCCTAGTTACATCAATGCCAGAGCCACCTCTACCTACTCGTATCCAGACAGGGATGTATTGCTCGAAAAACTAACAAAATCACTACAATACCAAAATTTAGGAAGTTCTTCTATACTAATCCTCAAAGTCCATATTAAATCTATGTTCTCTAATCAGAGATTATCTAAATCTAGATTTCAAGGATTGTACTAAACTTCCTATGATACCAACATTAACGCCCCATCCCTAGTTACCTAGATTCGGTGCATTATTACATAACATTGGCATGATCACAAGAAAGATCAATTCTCGAAATACCGATTAGTTGAGTATCCTTGGAAACACTAGATATATTCATAACGTTTTACATTGCATCATAAAAAAGAAAACTACAACAACATAGTCTCCATAGTCTACACTCAAATCCCCTCACACTATCCCTGTAGTTCTTTCATAATTTACTTTTTCACATCCTGGGAAAAATAAAACATAGAAACGGGGTGAGCACAAATACCCAGTAAGGATAACAATATAGCAGAAACTTTCATATATAATAATAAACATTTAAGGCAATGTATAACAACAAAAAAGCCTTTTAAACTTTAACTTCAACATTGTATGGAAAAAATAAAATGAAATAATGTCATTTACTTATTCACATGGATATTCTACTAATCGAATAATTACATGAAATATCAATAACCACTTTCTTAATAATCGAATGCATAATGCCAGACTATCATAGCCACATAGCCAAGGCCTCGTGCCAAGACTACAAATAAGATTTTTTCATGGCCTTGTGCAAAGACACTAGTTTGTCTCATGAGACCTACCGATGTATTGATGAGCTATAGCGGGCTCCACCCGTCACATATTAAGTCAAATTCATTCCTCATATGAACAGGTTTAAACATAACATAAACATTCGTATTAAAACTAGCATACGAAATGACAACACTTTTTCCATAAACCATGAATGGTATAAAAATAACACATCCACAGTAAAAAATATCAAAAAACCTTCAATACAATATATAAGTTCTGTATCATAATAAATCAACTTCAAATAAGCGTAAAATCCATCAAAGGATGTTGACAAAGGTGAAATCAAAACTCTTTTTAGAGATATATCTCTTTCTATTTTGAAATCATTTAAGAGTCATATATTTATAAAATAAAACATTTTCATTGAAAATATTTTTATAAGCTTGTAAGGTAAGCTTCAATGAATTTACAATGGCGGAAAATAACCGCACCCGCCGTATAAGTTAAAAAACATTTTTACCTTAATTTTGGTGAAAAAGCTAAAAAGAACCTTGTTTGGAAAACGACGGAATGATTCCTTTATAAACTTCTTATAAAAGTAAAAAAGGGTACAAATGACTTTAACCCATATTCTTTAATATAGTAATAATGTTTTGAAATACATTTTTAAGAAACGTAGATGTGGATGATAAAGATGTCCCAGTAGATAATTGCGTATAAACGACCTCAGATAATGAAGAGATTGTGAAATAAACCCTTAACTTGTACTTTTCCTTGGTTGAGGGTAGGTTAACATCCTATATAATGGTTAAATAATTGTTATTAAATAATAAAATAATCATATACATTAATATGATATCATATATGATCTTTTAACATTGATTTGTTAATAATATCTTAGTATTATCGTTGTTTCGGGTGTTAACTTACTCGTTTTCTTTTATATGTTTTTTTACATAAACCGTGTTTGTAATGGATAGGTTGTATCTTATTCATATCAAAAATGATATCAAGTCCTTAAACATTATTTTTAAATCATAAAATGATAATTATACTTGAATGGATACGATGGAGAATGAATCTCATCGTGTTCGTGGAGACGGTAGTCCGTTCCTACGCACGAGCGACAATATCATTCTTTTGATATTTAAATAATATATAATTGGATGGAATATCATATATAAAGAATCATTATCATTTTATATTTATTATTTAAATTAATTACACATCATTATTATACCCATCCAAATAATAATTTATTGAATAACAATTACACCACGACATGGAGACGGTAAGCCGTACGTACACATGTATGGTGACATGTCATTCAAAGGATGGATAGAATAATGAATATGGTTGTAACATATTTATAATAATATTACATTATATAGGAGATACTGGATTCATTATTTTATAATGGTAATAACAAATAAATATGAAGTGGATGAAGAAAGGAACTTGAAAAATCGGTGGTGGAAACATTTCTTCTTCTTCGGGTTCATCCTTTTGATTTGATCAAACGGTAACCTTAGGTTGGCATTCTGATCAAACTAAGGCCTCTGGTTGTAGTGATGTAATTTTATAGAGTATGTGGGAAGATTTTGGCCAAGCCAAATGTATTTGAAGGTGTGAATTAATTAGAAGGGGGAGTGCCCTTTTATAAATGGGGTGAGGGGAACCTTTGGAAAAGCAAGAAATATTATTTTATAATAAATTCATATTTGGTTTCTAATGGCTCTAAAGTGGATTATTCCAATGTCAAGGTTGGGATAAGTCGAAAACCACTCAACCAATAACATTTAGACAGGTTTGGGTTACAATATTAACATTAGCTTTATGTATTAACTCTTAGTTGATTTGTTTCACTTTTACAATGTCTCTTTGTATTTTTATATTATATGGTTAATAAATGTACTATAAACATCAAAGAGACCCCAATGTGGTCCATTAATGATACACCTATCATGATTTAAGTATCATTTCCGATCCTTAGATTTTTAGTAATTTATTATCAATTAATAATATAATATTTGTTTTAAAAAATCTTTTTTGTCAATTTTGACAATATTTGGAACATTGATTTTTTCAAAAATCATAACAGAATGATTAATTCAAACAAATTAAATTACATAATTCCTAACATGTCATATTAACCTATAAAATTATTTTAATTCATAAAAAGTCTCAAGTTTTAATTATTTGGGTATATATTATATCATTATTTTAATTTTTCACTATCATGGTAATTATTGCATCATCATTATGTCATACATTAATTAAATTTTTTAATGTCTAAAAATTATAAATAAAATATTATTATGTAGGAAATATTTTTATATTTCTAATTAATATTTAAAATCGAATTTAACTTATGCATAACCCTATATTAAAAAACATTTAGTAAATAAAATTTGATTTTAACTCTTTTAACTCTTCTTTGAATTCAATAATAATAAATGTCATAATCTAATCCAAGTGGACCTAAATGATAATATTTTATTCCAAAGGTTGTTTTTGGTCTAGATAGGCTTGTCCAATAGAATTAGGACATGTGTTAGGGTAATATTAATATCATTTTTACCCTTAATTAACCTATTTACTTTTAACCGTGGTAAATAAAACTAAAAATATACTATTCACCAAAAAATATTTTCTTCTCATTGAACCACATTTTACTCATTGATATTAACTGTGCCTCTTGGATTTTTGAAATTCCACTCATAGAAGCGGTAAAATTAAGTTTTATGAATAGTTCAGTTTTTTTTACTACCACTTAGTGGTTTCACTATTCATCAAAAAATGAAGTTTTTCATAAAAATTCCAAAAATTCACACTAGGCTAATTTCAATATTCCTAATCCAAAAATGAAGTCCATTTCGAAAAATAAAATATATAAATTTCAAAAAGTTGGAATTACTATTCATAATGGCTAGTTTGATTGGTTGTGGTGTGTTAGAACTCGATGTTGTGTACAACACATGCTATTTCATTATTCAATGAGAAGAGTACCGTAGAATCATGAGGTGTTACAGATATAACCATCACCACACATTTTCATACAGCCTTCCATGGTTCCCAATCAACAACACCTACAAGTAATGACATTCAGAAGATGGATATGACTGTCACATAAATTTCTCAAACATCCGACCATAGCACCCCATCGATAATGCCTACCACAGTCTGGGCCCATTATACCAACCATGATACCCCATCAATAGACCCTATGCATACAGTCACTACCACACTGTGTCATAGTGTCCCATCGACAATGCCTACCAGGCCTAACATAGGGAAGATGAATATGTCTGTTACCACCCATTCTTAGAAAACATGCAAGACACCCCACCAACAATGACTACACCTGTCACCACCATCTATCATATTATCTTCCATTTTACCCCATTTAAAATTAGTACTACCAACACTACAATCCTTTACCACGCTTTCTCAGACAATTCCCAGATGCCCCATCGATAATGCCTACCACCATCACCACCCTTTCTTAGATGATATACCACAATGCCCCATTGAAAAAACCATCCAAAAAATGATGGAATCAAGATATGACGTTCTCTTCCCCATGTGTGTAAATCCTCACCTAAAAAGAAACCAATTAGGATAGAGTTGTTTGGTCAAAATGCTTTTGGGCCCTAAATATCATTCAACACTTCTGAGAGTGAAGCACATATGTGACTATAAATTTTTTTTCTCATTAGTAAAACGACTACAAAAGTATCGAATAGAATGTGGCACACTATGACCCCTCCCTACCACCCATCATTCTATATAGGAAAACTAATTTCAGATGTTGAGTTATCTAACAAGAACAGGTAGCTATAGAAATTAATTTATTTATCCTCGTAGTGATAAAAAAAATTAATTTACTATCCTATGTTATATTTAACTATAAATATGAAATTTACTATATAATGATTTTAATATTAATTTATAATTCTCATTTATTTTTATCAACCCATTAAATTTATATTTTCACCCATTAGAAATTTCTTATATGTTTTATATTCATGTTACGCTACTGCTTATAGTGAAATATTCATCCATGCTGCTAAAAAATCACTAATGAAAGGGTTCCCTTTCAATATTATTTTACATAACAACTATGAGTTGTTTTTATGGTTTCTAGATGAAACATTGTTTAAGATAACATATATATATATATATATATACAATATTATCTTTTTTAAAATATTGTATATATTTCAGAAAATAAATATAAGAAATATAATATATATATATATATATATGTGTGTGTGTGTGTGTATTTTATATAGAATTTAATAATATATGAATATGCATTTCTATCTATGTGTGTGAATGTGTGTGTTTATGTATGTTTTGTTTGTGTATGCTTCTGTTGTGTTGTTTTTTGTGTTTTTATGAGTATATGTACATTAATGGATTGTATGTGTGAGTACGTATATGTGCATAGGGATGTGTGTAATTTTATGTGTATGTTATACATATGTGTATGTTTATGTGTATGAGTATGTGTAATTGAATGTGTTCCTATTTATAATTTTTTGTTATATATATATATATATCTTCACATATGTATGTATTTGTGTATATGATTGTGCGTGTAATTTTTTACAAGCATGTGAATGTGTTTTTATTTGTATGTGTGTATTTTTTAGTATGTGTATGTATATATGTGTATATTTTTCTATGTGTGCATGTATATATATGTGTTTTCATAACATTATATTTATATGCATGGGTATGTGAATGCGTATGGGTATATTTGAATGTTAATGTTGTATGTTTTTTAATATTCAAATTTAGAGATGTGGATGTATGCACATGCACATGTATGTAATTGTACAGTTTTGTATGTATATGAAAATGCATGTGCATGGGTATTCATTTCCATTTGTATGTGTATATACTTGTGTATTTGTATTAGTTTGTGTATGTGTATATGTATTTTTTATGTTGAATGAGTTTGTATATATGAGTATGTATAGATATGTATGTATGTTCTTGTATGGGTATATAACTGTATGTATATGTATGTAGACATACATGTATGTGTACATACATGTATGTGTATCTTTATATGCCTTTGTCTACGTGTATGTGTATGTGTATGTGTATGTGTTTTCCAATATATTTATTTGTATATTGTGTATGAATGTTTACATGCATGTATATGCATACATATTATTGTACATGTATGTCAATTTGTTGGTTTAATATTACTTGTTGTATTTTAAAATCTTTCCATTTTCGTATTTATAATAATTATTTCGTTTTTATTATATATTAATTTTGAAGTATGTTCAATTTTGATATTTTCTTTCATGTTTAAATATGAATATATTTAATTAAAAATTAACATGTAAACATTTATTAAAAAAATTATAATTGGTAATATTATTTTATATTTTCTATATACAATCAATACAATGAACACTTCAATAATTTTCAATATTAATAATATTTATTTATTTCATTTTATTCAATTTTAAATATATAATTTTTTTTAATAATGTTAGGAATGAACTTTTTAAAAAAATTTCTAATTAATTTCTTACAATTTATTCATTTTTAATATTTATTCATTTTTTGTTTTCGAAATTTAATACTTTTCAATATTTTTGGACTTCATTAATTTTATTAAATTTATAAATATTTATTTAATAATCCTCTTTATTTTCAATATGATTGAAATTTATATGATTAATATTTATTCATTTTTATTTCTAATGATTTATGTTTTTTAATATATTAGAAATCCATATAATGTATTCTTATAAGACCATCTCTGTCCCACACCATTTCTCCCTGAAATTGAACCCCAAGATACACCATCCCGAACACCATTAAGGTTTTTATTTAAACTATCCAAAATGATGTAGATGTGATTATTGATGACAAGTAATGAAAGATGGTGTCACTGAATGTCATTCTTTGTTATATCGATACCGTGTTCTATTGAGAGATGGTGAGAGTAGGATAGTGGCATTGGGGCTACTATCACTACATTTATCGAGGGGTAGGATTTGTGGGTAGTGGGGAATGTGTGGGATAGCAGGAATCTGGATGTAGTAGGGGTGAGAACTCTTCATCACTAATGATGTGGGAATATCTTGACGGTGTACCCAATATTAATGATGGTTCTGCTCCATCCATGATGAATGATTCACAGGGTGGCAGTGTCGACATTGTAGGGATTGAGAGAGAGATTATGATGCAATGAAGATATGTATGTGAGTCTCATTGAGAATATGTAGTGGAAGGATTTGTTGAATGGTGATTCAGATTGGTAAACAATTGATTGATAGAGATGGTGGTGGTCTGATGGTCATATATGACAATCTGCCATGATGTTCAGTGAGGTAACAGATGTGCAAGGAATTGTCCATGTGTTTCCTTCAATGATTTGTAGGGGTGGCCCAATCAGTTGTGAAAATCCTATAGTGGTGCATGATAATGTTGGTGAATATGGGACATGGTGGTATGGGCATATGATGTAAGGTTCTTAGGTTCAATATCAATAAAAAGGATTTATATGGTCCTAATTATATAGGTGGGTTATCCCTTTGGGGGATAAAACCCGCACATAGGTCGGTGGGTGAGGTGTGTGTATTTTGATTTTCAATTTTTGTCCCCAAGTACCTAATATTTATATATATATTTATATATATTATCTATTTATTGATTTTTATCATTTTTATGTCTATGTATTTTATTCTTTATTTATGAAATCAATGTCATGTTTTTATCTCGGTAGAGGACGATCCATTACACATAACTTTTTCCCAAGGAAAAGTGGCCCAGTAATGTGGTCGGAAAAGCTTGTTGTAGCGTCATGCTTGAATCATCCTGTTTGTGTCACCTGGCATGTGTCATGCCTGCATCACCACCTGCATGCATCACGCCCACATCACTGCCTGCCTGAGTCACCACATGCAATGTAAATATCTAAGGGGACATGCCATGATTCAAACCATGGGATTTATGTCTATCTAATTGATAAAATTAATCTTAAAAATTCACATTTAATGATTATTTACATACTCAATTTTCATTCATTATATTTAATTTTATTTCATTTAATATTAACTATTAATTTTAAATATTTGACAAATTTTATTATTTTTTTAATTTATTCTATTTTTAATATTTATTTATACATAATTATTTTCTATGATTTAACATTATAAAATAATATTTTATTTATATGATTAATATTTATTAAATTTCATTTATTTAGTTGTTATGCTTTTAAAATGATTGAAATTTATATAAATAATTGGTTTAAATTTATTTATTAAGATTCTCTACACTTTTATGTGTTTACAATTAATTCAATTGATAATTAAAATTTTAAATAATTTCTTACAATGTATTAATATTCTTAATTATTTTTTAAAATTACATGATTATTTCCTCTAAATATTATTTATTATGTTGAATTATTTTTAAAACGCTTTAAATCTATATAATAAATTTATTTTAATGGATTTTTAATATTTTCATCAACATTTTGTAAGTTTTCACAATTCCTGTAATTTTTCATACAAATTATTTTTTTATACAGATTTTAAATTTTTTGAATATATTTACACTGTATTCATAATCAATTTAATATATATTAATTTTAATATTTTTTCTATAATTTAAATAAATAAAAAAAATTAAATTTTTTTAATAATTTATTTATTATATCGAATAATAATAATTTATTTACACTTTTTTAAAATAATGCGTTTACAATTGTATATTAATTGATAGTGTTAAACATTGTTAATTTTTTAATAATTAATTCATTGTTAATTTGTATTCATTTAATATTTTTTTCATATAACTAGGATTTATTACCTCTGAATTGAAACATTCATGTAAAACCTATATATATTAGTGATGATAAATATAGTTTTTATCTACTATAATTTTAATTCTTATAATAATTTTTTTATTCTTGTGAAATATTTATCATATATAAGACTTGTCTTTTTCAGAATTTATTAATATCACATTGATAAAACTCAAATTTTCTAGTACATTTTTGAAATAAATGATAAAACCTTCATGTTCATACAAATTAAATAGTATGGGAAATTTTTTTCCCATTCATGATCTCTTGTGGAAATCAACCTCTCTCCCCACTAACCCTCGAACATCATAGATGAATCAAACCTCTCAAAACCAATGATACATGAGTAAATATGAGGAAACTTCTTATACAATTTTAAAGCATTGTAGAACAAATTTGTTTTGTTAATAAATTTAGGCTTTTGAAATTCCATTTTCAATGACTTATATGTGTTATTTGGAGGTATTTTTTTATTCAACCATTTTGTAAAATTATTTAATCTTATCCACGTATTGTTGATTATTCTTATAAGTGAGCCTGGATGAATCACTTGCGTAGTTTAATAAGTTCCAGTCAATAACAACCTATACTTCAATAATATATAAAAATTTCAAAATAAAATATAGTCAAATAATAATAAGAAATTATATTTCCTCATTATTTGTATAAATGGAAAATTCCACATTGGGATTCAATACCTAATTTTTTAAATCAGTATTGCAATATAATATTAATATTCAAGTGATGAAACATCAAAAACAATTCTTCAGTCTATTTGAGGATCAATATCAATAGTACCCTCTATCAATTATTCAACCATAATAGATGATTCGGATAGGGGAAAATATTTCCATTTATGATTTTTATTGATTGGTTGTGTTATTTATAATTTAATTTCGTTCAATAAGAAGACAACTTATTTCATGGGGTGATGGTTTGAAAATGAATTCCACCTATTTGAAATCTATTATTATACTTTGGTAGTTTTTTATCATTGGAAGCTCTTATGAATACATATATATTTTTCATCGTATCCAATAATAAGAGAAAGCATACATCCAATCAGTTAATTATTCCAATTCATGAATTTTTATCATCTCAGGTGAGAATACTTGTAGAAAAGAAGGCCTATTAAAACCATAAAGTATTATGGCGGTTGATAAACCTAATAAATATATTTATATCTATGTGATTTTCGGTAAAAATAAAAGAGTTCATTTCTCAATGATAATGGATATGTAAGAAAAAACTCATCGATTAAATGTTAATAGGTTCTCTAAATTTTGGATGGAATCACATATAAATGATTAATATACCATGTTTCCACATAATAATTTGTATTTATTTAAGAAACATAACAGTATGATTGACCAAATTCACTCTCACCTTGATATGTTCATGGGGGATATGAACAATGGAAAAAAGTTCATTTGTTCACTTTGGTTAATCAATTAATCCCTAATTCATGTGGTGGTATGGGATATCAATACATGTAAATGATCCAATTTAATCTTATATAAATGAAAGGATCATACCTGAATCATATCCTATCATCCTTAAGTACCAATATCATTGAATCCAAATATTACACCGGTAGAGGCGTTTGTGATGTAGCATTTATCCCTTACTCTAGAGTTTTTGGTGATTTCTATGAGGATCATATGTTCTTCCCCAAATGTTACACTTCTGGAGGACTGGATATTGACTCAATGTTGCAATTAGGAGTTTCCCATGGATTTTTTATAAATTCATTATAATGGCCAAATCTATAGTAGTTTCTCATTGGGAGAAATCCACTATTTTATCCCATTTTAATGATGGTAATAATGGATGGTTTTTGGAAAAAAAAATAGATGTATGGTTCAATTAAATGGATTATGTAACACCCCAAAATATCATAGTATGTTATTTCTTCAAATTAATCTAATAACATTCACTACACAAAACACTGAGTTCTAGCGCACCACGACTTACCAAACTAGCCATTCAAAAGTGGTTATGAATAATATTAACTTAATTTTGAACATTATATAATCCTTAAAATTTTGGTATCTATATTATAAGTATTATTAGACATAGTGTAATAACATGTTCATTTTTTTCAGATCAATTACGTATTTTTCAAAAAATGAAATTTTACCACATTTTAATGAAGAACCCTTTTTAAATCCTATATTATAACCTTTTATATATTCAATTTGAAAAAAATAAACATCTTCTTTATAATTGGGATATAAAAGTTTAGATTCAAATTTTTTTTGTGTTTTTCTGGTAACATTCATATTCGGGTGAATATTGAAAAATACTATATTTTAACTCAAAACAACCATTTTATTCAATATAATTTATAGTGTTAAATTTAACATTTTGATGTTTTGTAAGAATAAATATATTATATTTTAACCATTAAATCCAATGATGGTCATTGTATGTAATTTCACTTTGAAATTGAACATAAACAAGTGTAAATCTTTTGATTGTTATTATTTCGTAAAAATACGCTATTTGGTTTTGATAACGAGAACTAATTTTAAATTAATAAATGAAATTTCGACGTTTTGAATTTGGTAAAATAGACTTCTTTTTTGAATTCGGAATATAAAAAAAATTAGGGTTTATTTTTTGTATGTTTCTGAAAACATTTAGTTTATGATGAATAGTGAAAAACACTGCATTATTGGTTAAAAGAGACTTTTCATTTAAATAATTATATATTTCATTTTAATTTATTTTTCTTAAATATAGATACAAGATACCTATAAAAGATCAATTTAATTCTTTAGATTCATTTTATAATAATTTTAGATATATAGAAATTTTATTTAAATTTTATCATCTTTTACCCACCTACAGGGAGTATATAAAAATTTTCATAAAATATAATTTTACAACTTCTGTGAATTGATTTTCAAAAATATGAGAGACACAGATGATATCATTAAATAAAAATTGGTTCAATAAGATAATTTTTTTTGTTGAATAGTATATTTTAACATTTATTTACCACAGTTAAAAGTAAATAAGATAATTAATTGAAAAAATGATATTATTGTTACCCTAACACATATCCTAATTCTATTGGATAAGTGTAATTCGACGAAAAATAATCGTAGTAATAAAATATGATCCTTTATGTCCACCAGGATTAGATTAGGACATTTATTATTATATAATTCAATGAAGAGTTAAATGTGTAAAATTCAATGTTTAATAACTAAATAATTTTTAATATAGGGTTACACATGGGATAAATTATACTATAAATATTCATTATAATGATAACAACATTAAATACATATTGGTTTTTCATTTATTAATTTTAGACATTAAATAATTAAAATATTTTTTTTACACAACGATGGTGTAGTAATTACAATATTAAAATAATTGATATTATAAATACCCAAATAAAAGTAATTTTACACTTTTTATGAATTAAAATAATTTTATAGGTTAATATGACATATTAGGGTTGAATAAAAGATTTGTTTTCTAAGTAATAATGCTGTTATGAATTTAGAAAAACAAAGTTCCAAATAGTATCAAAATTGACATAAAAGTGTTTTTAAAACAAATATTATATTATTAGTTGGTATTATATTCCTAAAAATATAAGGTTATTCCAATGGTCTTAAATAAAATTATATATTTAATTAATTAAAAACTATTCTTTTGGAGGTTTATACTAATTTTATTAACCATATAATATAAATATACAAAGAGACATAGTAAATGTCAAACTATTTAACTATGAGTAAAATCTAAATGATAATGTAAATATAGTTACCCAAACCTATCTAAAACCTATTGGTTGATTGTTTCTAGATCCATACCAACCATATCCTTTAAATAATTCATTTTAGATCCATTTTAAAACGAATATGATTTTATTATAAAATAATATATTAATATTTTCCTTAGGTTCCCCCCACCCCTCTTATAAAAGGGAACTTCCCCTTCTCTCAAATTCACAACTCCAAATCTATTTGGCTCAGCCAACCCCTACTCAAATATCCTCTCAACTATCCAACCATCATCTTATAGGCCTTCTATTGGTCCTAAATCCAACCTAGGTAGCATATTTGATCGAATAAAAAGGAATACCTCGAAGAAGAGGTAATGATTTCACCACCCTCTTTCAAGTTTTTTTTCTCCCACATACTCTTTATTTGTTATTACCATACATAAATAATAACTCCAGTAACTTATATATACTTTTATATTATTATAAATATGTAATAACCATATTCATTATTCTATCCATCATATGAATGATAATGTCACCATGCGTGCGTGCGTACGACTTACTCTCTTGACGCCGTTGTGTAATTTTTTATTCAACAATATATTATTTAGATTAAAATAATGATGAGTAATATGTATATAAATAATGAAAATAAAATGTTAATGTCTCTATAAAATTAATATTCTATTTATTTCCACACCTTTAAGGAAATGTTATTGTTTCTCGTGTGTACGTACAGATTACTGTCTCCCCGACGTGATGAAATGCATTTCCTCGTTCGCCATTAATCGATGATTATAAAAATAAATATTACTAATTAGAATGTAATATATGAAATAATAATTCTACTAGATATATCTATAGATATTTATATATTTATGTACATACATATATCTTATTCTCTTACATTAGTTCGATAGGATACTAAGGCAGAAACATCGTTTATGCGTACGTACGACCTACCACCTCGATAAACGTTGTATTCCATTTCATATATCGATCAATTAAAAATATTTATATTCTAAATATATATGATATATAAATCAAGTTTTTTATTCTGGAATTATTTAAATCATGATCAAAATGATACGGTCAAAACTAACAAGTTAAAATATGTACGATAGGGAAAGCGATTATAACCCGATAAGATAATTTTACATGAAAATAATTATTAAATGTGTAGTATAATGTTGTAAATGAATCATTAATGATATTATAAATATGATTATGATTATATTATAATCTAATAACATATATTTGTTATTATAAATGAGGTTAAACATACCCTCAACCAAAGAAAAGTGCAGGGTAAGGGGTTTCTTATCTCACTTTTAATTCCATGATATTTCCAGTGTTCACCACTTATTTATGGAATGTGGTGCGCTGTGTAATGCCATTTTATATTTATTATGATTATTATATTTATATTCAAGATATTATTTGATTTCTTTGGTGGTTATTAACTATTTTTCATATGAATTGATTGATTACAACGAGGTAATGGTTATTTCATCAATCTCATTATTATCTAAGATTGTTCATGTGTAAGTATTTTCCAGGACAAATTTATCATAGATGCCCATATTTTATAAAAATGAATTCAAAAATAAATCTTTAAGGTTTTATGGGAGAGTCTATTTAGCTAGATTATAATTTTAAATGTTTTTAAATATATCTTTCTAAACACTTTTAATTAATGTCCATGTTTTCAAAATGATTTTAAGGATTTATTTATATGGACATCAATGTTTGGAAATTATAACTCTTTTAAAAAGTTTCAATGTGATATGGTAGAAATTGATTCAAAAATACATTTTAAATCACTACCTATATAAACTGTGCGAAATTTAAATGATTTCATGAAAAAAAGGTATTTATTTCTTAGCATTTCACTATCATTTTCATTTATGTTAACATCATTTAATGGATTTTAAACTTGTTTGAAGTTGATTTATTATGATAAAACTATTCCATATAATATTGAATGTTTTGTGATATGTTTGACTGTGGATGCGTTATTTTTATACCATTCAAGGTTTATTGATAAAGTATTTACATTTCGTATTCTTTTTTTATTACAAATGTTTTTTTAGTATTACAACATTTTATTATGATGATTGTATTGGACTAGTATGATCTGAAATGGGAATAGGTAAATGTAAGCCCTCTGTTGTGGGGTCTGGTTATAGAATACCCTTCGGGTCGGATTCCATTTACAGAGCCTCTCCGTTTTGGAGTCTGGTTACAGAGGCTCTCCATGGTGGAGTCTAGTTACAGGGGCTCTCCAGGATTGGGTCCGATAACATTTATCCCATAGTTCCTGGAACGAGTCCTTGACACAGAAATTAATATCTGGTACGATACATTCCCTCATTGTGAAATTAGTTATTACATGTGATTATTCTGCAAGTAGAATATCCATGTGCATGATTATATGGTAATGATTGATTTCTTTTTTCCATATTATGTTCATGTTTATGTTTAAAAGGATATTATTTTTTATTACAAATCATGCCTTAAAATTTTATTGCATTGGAAAAATTATTTACCCTTACTGGGCATATGAGATCACCCCTTTGTTATGTTTTATTTTTCGAGGACCCCAATAATTTTATTATGTTTGAGATTCAGGGTTAATCTAAGGGGAAAATGTCATTATAAAAGGATTTTTTTTATGTTAGAAAGTGTATTGTAATGTTCATGTATGTATTCTATTTTCCAAGACTATTAAACTGATCAGTCTTTCAGGACTTGATTCCTTTTAATCATGCCAATGTACTATAATGATGCACTGAATCTGGGAATCTATGGTCGGGGAATTACAGTTAGTATTAGAGAAATTTTATTACAAACCATGGAATCTATATTAATATAAACTCTGATTAGAGGACATTACCCTAAGATAGACTTTGAAGATTAGTATAGAAGTACTTCCTAGAATTTTGGTAATATAGATATTTTGTGTATATTCCAAGAAAAACATCCATGTCTGGATATGAGAATCTAGAGGTGGCTCTGAAACAGATTTACCATGGGCTAAAACCCAAAAAAACAGTTTTGAGATAGACTCGAATGGGAACTGGTGCATGAAAATGGGCCTTGCTGCACTCTTGGTTACGACAATCCTGGGGGATATGCTTAGGAAAATTCTCATTTTCATTACAAACCATTAGGAAGGGTTTATGAGTATATAAATCCTAAATGAAAACATTTTTATGATTATGGATTATATCCATAAACTATTATTTTTTTTAACTGTTTTAATAGTTTGTAATTTTGAATTGTGATTCATAAACTGACAAAGTGTATTCCATTGTTTTGGAATGGTGCCTGGTAGAATGAATGAGAAATCCAACAATATATATGATCCAAAGATTAAGAAGGTTTATATATTTCATATTATTAATCTAATGTTTAGAAGGGAAATATTATCCCATGTATTCTCAACATATGAAGAAATACTATCATTTGTTAATAAGATAAGTAATGAATTCCCTAAGTCATATATCCTTGAAGGAAAGATAGTGAACAAAAGGATGGTAGAGGGAATGATGGATAAAGGGAAGAAAAAAGGAAGGATATTCCCATATGTGATAATTGTGGAAATAATCACCTTGGTAATTTCGTGAATGGAAAGGAGTTTGTTATGAATGTAGAGAAAAAGGACACCGAGTACGTGATTGTAAGGATAAGAAAAAGGTCTCATTTGTACAATGCTTCATCTGCAAGGAGTTGGGTCACTACGTGAATCAATGTCCAAATAATATGAGTATACCCAAGATGATACTATTGGATAATAATCATGTTATGATACTACCATAGATTAAGAGGAATGACTAGTGTTCTTACGTTGTTGATAAAATATAATGTCATTTCACTTTTGTATCAATGATATACCAGTTATTTGAATTATAGAAATAAATAATTATTTTACTAAAGTACTATTTCATTGAATATTTGAGATTATATGGTTTTATGAAGACTGAATAAACAAAAATTTAATCTTTTTTGGAAAATAAATGGTTGGAGGAAAGATAAACCATAATATGGTCCTGATTCTGAGGTAGTAATTTTGGAATAAGACATGGTTGATTTGGATAAATCATATTGGATATTATTGTTAAGGTTATTGTTGGATTGTTATAAAATGGAACACACCCTTACCGTGTGACAATCTGTCACGTCGGACAAAGATGCGGGAATTGAACCCACAAACATAGTGCGATTGGGATTTATCACCAACCACTTGACTACATGTAGTCCCTTGATTATATAATATAGTATTATTGAAGGGTCTAATAGGTGAATTATAATTTCAGTATTTTGGGAACCCTATACAATTAAGATAATTAGAATATTTTTTTAAAATCATTTGGAGAGAAAGATGAGTTTGTGGAAGGAATTAGTTGAAGGATAAAACTCTACTTGTCATCTATATATGTATTGACTATTATTATAAGGGTTAATTAATTCATAAACATTAACAAATGGATATAAAAACAATAATTGTGTCCTCCTAATACCTTATGATTCATTGAACCGATGGTATTTCATATGATCATAGATAGATGTATTTGACTCGATCAGTTTTACACTTGTTTGGGATTGATGACCTCAATCAATCCCTATAAATATTTACACTTTCCTCCAATTATGTGTCTCTAAATTCCACAAATGTTCTCGTAATCGAGATCATAATTTGGTGGTGAACCTTTCATTTCCCTTTTCCTCTTAATATGACTAAATTTTATTTACCCAATTTCCGATGTGGGTTTTCCCACAATGACATTTTCTATTTTCAAAATTTTATTATCGAAAAACAATTTAAAATTTCTAGGACACAATTTATTAAAGGAGGGAAAATTGTAACACCCCATGATTTCCTAGTACATTAATTCTTCAATGTAATCCAATAACATACACTACATGGAACACCGAGTTATAATGCGCCACGATATACCAAACTAGCCGTTCAAAAGCAGTTATGAACAATAGTAACTGAATTTTGAACTTTATATAATACTTATAAGTTTAGAATCCATATTATGAGTTTCTTAGAAAAAAGTTAGGAACAAATTCCTATTTTTAAGAAAAAATAAGTATTTAAAAAAAATCAATTTGACCTCCATTTAATGGAGAACCCTTTTTAAATCAAATATTTGAAACATTTATATGTTTAATTTGAAAAAAAATAATTTTCTTCTTTAGAATTGGGAAATAAGAGTATTGTTTCAATAAATATTTGGTGTTTTTCTGCTAACATTAATATTTGGGCAAATAGTGAAAAATATTATAATTTAACTGAAAACAATTTTTTTATCAAAATAATTTATAGTGTTAATTTAGACATTTTAATGGATTGGAAGTATAAATAGATTATATTTTTACCTATTAATCCAATTTTCTTCATTGTAAGAAATTTCACATTGAAATTGCACCCAAATAAGAGTCAATCTGTTGATAGATATTATTTCTTTAAAATATGCTTTTCGGTTTTGAAAACGAGAATAAATTTTAAATTAATAAATGATATTTATATTTTTTTAATTTGTTAAAATATACATAATTTTTTAATTCTTAATATCAAAATTATCATACTGTGAATTTTTTGTATGTTTTTTAAAACCTTCAATTTTTGATGAATAGTGAAAAACACTGTGTTATTGGTTAAAATCAACTTTTCATTTAAATTATTATTTATTTTATTTAAATTTATTTATTGGAAAAATAGATATATAATACCTATTTAAGTTGAATTTAATTTAATTGATGTCATTTTATGAAATGTTACGATATATAAAAAGTTTAATGATATTTTATTTTCTTTTACCCACCTTCTATGAGCATTTTCAAATTTGCATAATACTTAATTTAACCAGTTTTTTGAAATGAATTTCTATATTATGAGAGAAATGGTTGTTATTAGTAAGTAAAATGTGGATCAATATGCTAAAAATAATTTTCTGTGAATAGTAACATTTGACTTTTATTTACCACAGTAAAAAGTAAATATTGTAATTAACGGTAAATATGATATTATTATTAACCTAAAAAATTTCCTAATACTATTGGATAAGGGTAATTCGACCACAATCAACCATAGAAATAAAATATGATCCTTTAGGTCAACATGTATTAGATTAGGACATTTATTATTATTTAATTCAAAGAAGAGTTAAAAGTGTTATATTCAAAGATTATTAACTAAACCATTTTTAATATTGGGATACACAAATGATAAATTAGACTATAAATACTCATTAGAAAGAGAAAAATATTTACCACATAATTTTATTTTATTTATAATTATTAGACATTATATAATTTAATTTATTAATCACACAATGATGATGATGTAATTGCCTTATTAATGAAGTATTAAAATAATTGATATTATAAATAACCAAATAAATGTAATTTGTGTCTTTTTATGAATTAAACTAATTTTATAGGTTAATATTACATATTAGGGGAGATTAAATTAATTTTTTTCGATTTAATAATTCTGTTATGAATTTCGAAAAAACCAAATACCAAATAATGTCAATATTGATATAAAAGTGATTTTAAAACAAATATTATAATATTAATTGGTATTCAATTCCAAAAAACATAAGGTTAGAAAAATGGGCTTAAATTATATTTTATATGTCATTAATGAACCACTTGTGGTTCTCTTGGAATTTTATTGTACATTTATTAACCATATAATATAAAAATACAAAGAGATTTGGTAAATGTCAAACTAGTTAACTAAGAGTTAAATCTAAATGACAAGTTTAATATAGTGACCCAAACCTGTCTAAAACATATTGGATGAGAGGTTTGCGACCCATCCCCACATTAACCTTTACATAATTCATTTTTGATCGATTAGAAACTGAAAATGAATTTATTATAAAATAATATTTTATGTTTTTTCTAAGGAGCCCATCATCCCGCTTATAAAAGGGCACTCCCCATTCTCTCAACTTCAGACCTCCAAAGTCATTTGTATCAACAAAACCCAGCCCAAATATCCTCAAAACTATCCTACCTTAATCATATAATCCTTAATTTGGTCAGAAGCCATCCTAAGGAGCCCTATTGATCAAATCAAAAGGAAAAACATGAAGAAGAGGTAATGATTTCACCAACCTATTTCAAGTTCTTTTATTCTTCCACATAATCTTTTTTTGTTATTGCCATACCAAAATATTAACTACAGTACCTTATATATATGGTGATGTTATTATAAATATGTAATATACATATTGATTATTCTATACATCCTATGAATGATAATGTCACCATACGTGTGTACGCATAGCTTACTGTGTCCATGTCGTGGTGTAATTTGTTATTCAACTCTATATTATTTGGGTGGAGATAATGATGAGTAATATGTATATTAATAATGAAAATAAAATTCTAATGTCTTTTTAAAATTAATATACCATCCAATTCAACACCTTTAAGGAAATGATATTGTCGCTCATGCGTACGTATGGATTACCATCTCCACGTCGCAATGAGATTCATTTCCGCATTCCCCATTCATCGACAATTATAAAAATATATATTTCTAATAAGTATGTAATATATATCATAATAAATATATTGGAGATATATATATATATATATATATATGAATGTATTTATTTACTTACATATATCTTATTAACTTACTTCCATTCAATATAATATTAAAACTGAAACAATGTTTATGCGTACGTACGACATACCCTCTCCCTAAACGGTGTTTTCCTTTTCATATATCAATATATTATAAATATTAATATTCTAAATATATATGATATTATGAATCATGTATTTTTTTCTATTAGTATTTAAATCATGATCTAAATGATACATTCAAAAATAACATGTTAAAATACATACGATAAAGAAAACTATTTTTAACTGAAATGTTAATTTAAGAGGAAAATCATTATTAAATGGGTAGTATAAAGTCATAAAGGAATCATGCCTGATATAATAAATATGAATTTGGTTCTGGTATAATCTAATAACATACAATTTAATTATACATGAGGTTAATCATACCTTTGACCGAAGGAAAGTGCACGATAAGGGGTTTCTTATCTCACATTTAATTCCGTAAGATTTCCATTCTTCACAAAATATTTATTACATTGGTCAATTGTGTACTGACATTTGATATATATTATCATGATTATCATTATATTCAAGATATTTTGTGATTCATTTGGTGGTTATTTACAATTTTTTATATGACTCGATTGATTACAACGAGGTAAGGGTTATTTCCTCAGTCTCATTATTATTCGAGATTGTTCATGTGTAAGTATTTTCTGGGAAATACTTATCATAGGTAACCATATTTTATAAATATGATATAAAACTGAGTCTTTTAAGGTTTAATTGGAGGTTCTATTTAACTATATCATCATTTTAAATATTTTAATGATTTATATTTCTAAACCATTTTAATTAATGTCCATGATTTCAAAAATGATTTTATGTATTTATTTATATGGACATGAATGTATTGAAATAATAATTATTTTAAAAAATTTCAAAGTGTTATGGGACACTTTTATTCAAAAAACCCTTTTAAATGACTACATTTATAAATTGTGATAATTTTAAATGATTTCATGAAAAATGGGCATTTCTCTCAATGAATTTTACTAATCATTATCATATATATCAACATATTTTAATGGATTTTAAACTTGTTTGAAGTTCATTTATTATGATACAAATATTCCATATTGTATTGTAAGTTTTGTGATATGTTTAAATGTGGATGTGTTATATTTATACGATTCATGTTTTATGTATAAGGAATTGACATATCATATGCTAGTTTTAATAAGAATTTTTATGTTATATTTCAACCTTTTCTTATTAAGAATGTATTTGACTAGTACGTTCCGGGATGGGGACTGGTAAAAGTAAGCCATCCGGTTTGGGGTCTGGTTAAAGCAGACCCTCTAGGATGGAGTTCGGTTTTAGAGGATCTCTGGGTTGATGTCCAGTAATAGAGGCTCTCTGGGAAGGATTTCGGTTACAGAGGCTCTCCGATTTTGGGTCCAGTTACAGTTAGTCAATAGGTCCTAGAACGAGGCCTTAACGCAGAAATTAACGTCTGATACTATACAATCCCTCATTATGAAATTATTTGTTACATGTGACTATTTGACTAGTATAATATTCATGTGCATCTTTATATGGTAATGTTTGATTTATATTTTCCATATTATGTAAATGTTTATGTTTAAAATGCTATTATTTTTTTATTACACATCTTACCTTAAAAATTAATAGATTTCTCTATATTATTTACCCTTACCGGGTATCTGATCTCACCCCAATATTATGTTTAATTTTCCTAGGATCCCCAGAAGTGTTTTATGTTTGAGATGCATGGTTAAGGTAAGGGAGCAATGCAATTCTCAAAGGATTTTTTTTTGTTTTGTATGTGAGAAAGTGTAATGTAATGTTCACGTATGTAATCTATTTTCCAAGACTGCTAATCTGATCATTCATTCGAGACATTATTCCTTGTAATCATTCGAATGTATTAAAATAATGCATCGATTCTGGGAATCAACGGTCAAGACATTACAGTTTAGAGGGTTATAGGAACTATTCTTTTCCCAAACTATGAAGAAAAAACTCCAATACATTCAATGATCTACCATCATGGGTCCAAGAAACATCAGACATGCATAATAAGCCAATGTGGATTGGATTATTGAGATGGATAATAGTTTTGTGTCTCTATTCTGAAATTGGACTTCTTCCATCCCCAATAATATGGTATACTATATATTTACAATATCATGGATTATACAAGTGAAAATAAATAACCTATTCTAGAACAATATTTCAAAACCGGACTCCTTTTGGATCTAGAAGGTTGTATCTTGGAATGATATTTGGAAGTGTAATGATATTTGACTTGATAACCACTTCACATATTCTCGCTTCAACATGTGGAGCCTGCACCATCCAATATGTTTACGATAAATGTGGAAGAATATATCATCATAAGAGGTTATACTACAATGTGTCTTGTGGTATGTGATTATTTGGTTTTCATTATCACAACATAATAGATTTATATAATTTTTTTTGGGATCCACCAGTTGATGAAGCCCATACATTATAATATGGATTTGATTTCTCCCATGAGTGTATATTAAAAAATGTCACGATGCAATAAGATTTTATTGTCATTATTAATGGTATAAATTAATCATAGTGGGATATTCTATACTTTGTCTTACTTGTTAGGAAGTATTAATCCATTTTTAACACTACTAGAAACAGGACCAATACCAACAGATCTATACCAATGGTTTTGGAAAAACCGTTAGTATACGAACCATAAAAAGACTATATAATAATGTTTTGGCCAAAAACATTTGTATGGTAATCTTAATATGCCCCTATACTAATGGTTTTGAAAAAATAGTTTTTATAGTTCATAGCTAAATAAATTATTTCATACAAACTATTGGCATATCATTAATAAAATGTCATTATACCAATGATTTTGATAAAGCAATATGTATATCTTATATTTATGAACCTATACTAGTTTTTTTTTCCTAAAACCATTTATAATGGTCTCAAAATTCAATATACATATATCAATGGTTTGTAATACTATTTTTATAGGTATATACTAATGGTTTTCCAAATTGTTTGAATAGTTTTTCACATTTTTATTGAATTTTTCAATTAGATAACAATGAATACATAAAAAAATTCCAGTAAATATAAGTATATATATTTTGCCTAATTTTTTCCAAAGAAAATTATTTCTTATTGGTTAGGTTTTTGAAATATTAAGCTTTGGTTCTCGGATCAAAACCATTAAGGGGTTTCTTTGAATTACCTGTATTAATGGATTTTCAAACTGTTGGTATTTTTATATCATGTTTCATATAGTAAAGTTTTGAAAAATGTTGTTATAGACAAAATTTTAATTGTTTTTGAAAAACCCATTAATATAGGACCATACTAACAACGGAAAAGCCAATACACCCCAAAACAATTGGTATTTTATATACTAATTTTTTTGGTATATAAAAGATATTCCAAACCATTGGTATTCGATTTTTTAAAAATATTTCATCATCTTATTTTCATGTTCATTATCAATTATAAAAAGTGATGGTAAGATGGTGGCCCATTTGATTAACTATTTGGTTCTCTATGGAGAGCCTCTTATTTGGTAGGAGGGATTCCCTTCCTACCTTATATGACTTATTATTTATTATCTATCACCCATTATTAAAATTACATTATTCTTTTAAAAATATTATAAACAAGAAATGAATTTTTTAGCATAACAGTTCACCATATGAAATAATTTCTTGACCCTCTAAAGTAAATTTTTCCAAATGATGTTGAGTTTATGTAAGTATTCCAATTATGGGAATATAATCACCTATATTTCATTCCCTAATTTGACGGGGTTTGTATGTTTTCACATATAAAAGTTTCTTCCCCTGCTAACCCCATTAGAGATTCCATCCACAATCATTTCATCCTCACCTTCAAAATTTCAGTGTATCATAATATTTAATATTTTCTTTATCATGGCCCAAATAAATTCATTCTCATCACTATTGGATTTTTTATGTCATCATTTTATCCCTTTCTATTTAACATTATTAGATTATCCTATCGAGACAAACCCGAAAAAAATTAGTTATATGCAACAAATTTCATGATACTCATTAAATGTAATTTTCTAAAGTAATGATTATGATCCCCATTCAATGTTTTCATCATCTAATAAATGATCTGATTTAGAACCTATGTGTCCAATTGTTTAAACAACACCCTGTCATTCATGTACCTTGCGATGAAATGAATGAATATACACACCTCCCTATTACTTTACTCCCACCTATAAAATCTATAGAAACCATCTTTGATCCCATTTATTTTAAATAGATGAAAAATTATTTAGATTTTTTTAAACTCTATAGATATCAAAAATTCAATTTTAAATTCATTCCAAAAATACCAAAAAATATCAATACACATCATGTATCCCTTATTATTATAGAAAAATAGTTTTATACCTCATAAATAATTACATGGGAAGATCTTTTCTGGGTAATTAGTTCCTACTATGTATGTATTTATTTATTCTATTAGATATTAATATTATCTAATAAATAAATATTAATATGAAGAAGAAATGGATGGATTCTAATGATATGAAAATGAGTATGTGAATGGGGTTTATCATATTTTCATACTATCATTCGTATAACCTTTCTCAAATACATTGTTTGTGTTTACACGATTATTAATCTAGAAATATTAGTCCATAAGTGTTCGAAGAACAGTAAATATTTCCTGGAATAGATCAATCATATAAATGTGAATGAAAACATATTTGAAAACTAAATATAGCTACTGGTTTGTATCACATTGTGTTTTATGTCTTACTAAATATGATTAGAAGAGTGTGCAATGATAATTACTCTATTGAAGATATGTTTATAGGTGTGATGATGGAGAATATAACATTGAGTATAAGAATATAAGATTTAAAAATTAACATCCTAATGACCCATAATTGTTTTTGAAGACATAGAGTTGTGCAATGGCACAAATGTATAATAGTTGTATTAAATATACCTCATTTCAAACCATAATAAAGTAATATAGTGTAAAAGTGGGAAAATTATGGATTGAAACTAGAATTAATGAATTGTATTCTCTATAAAAATATTTTATCAATAAATATAATTATCTCCCTCAATAAAAATATGGAACTAAATGAATTATACATTTAAGGGATATGACATATAAAAGGATGAAAGTTCATCAAAATGATTCTATACTATTTTTAAATTATTTTGACTCAATAAAAGAAATCCCAATGTATAGTGCTTCAATAATCAAAATGAATAATCAACATATGATATTATGTCTTTTCCCTCGAAATTGAATTTGTCGAAATGACATTGAAATGGAGTAAGAATTAAAATTATGTGGTTATCATCACCTAAATTCCACTCTCTCTTAGTATTGGGTTTGTAAATTTCCACACAAAGTAGTTTCTTCACCTACTGAAACCATTGATGATTCCTTAAACTTTCATCCCGCCCTCATCACCAATAAGTAATTGGGACTTTCAATTTAATTTGTTCATTCTCTTGGCCTCATGGATTTTATTACCATCAATATTGGATTTTTGGTGACGTCATTATGAACATTTTTTTCTTATCATTTTTCCTCTTCCCATTGGGAAAAACCCAATATTTTATTCATTGTACATAATTAATTTCAATAGTCTATTTAATGTAATGTTCTCAAGGCTAGGTGGTTGGGCCATATCAAAGCTTTCATCATATGATAAAATATCAACTTCATCTCCAATGTATCATATAATTGACACTCCACTAGATATTCCATGTGCCACATGATGAAATGTATGAACATCTTATCCACCTTATTTCATTACTCCCACCATGATAATCTATAAAAACCATCCATGATAAGTTTTTTAATAGATGAAAATTTAATTATATTATTTGTAACATAACAAATATAACACATTCCCTTATTTTATGAATTCAAATAGTACCAAACTATATCAATAGAAATCATTTATCCCATATTATCATAGAAAAATAGTTTTATGTAGCTTAAAAAAAATTTAGAACAACTTATGAGGGTTATTACATCATTCATTCTTTTAATTTTTTTATTAATTTCATTTTTATATTAATGAATCAAATGAGATTAATAACAATAATAATGGATGGATGATAATCATAAGAAAAAATATTATGAGAATGGGGTTAAATTTTTTTACAAATGATCATAAATATATCACATCTCAAATACATTGTTTATGTATAATATATTATTATTAACGAATAATTAATCTAGAATTGTTCTATGAAAACATGGTATATGGTGTGATAGAAAAATTTTATATATGTGGGAGTGAACATAGGTAAAAATTGAATATATCTAGTGACATGAATAAAATTATGTTTTTTGGATAATATGATATGATTAGAAGTGTGAATAATGATAATGACCATATTTGTGATTTTAATATAGTTGTGATGATGGAGAATATCACACTGAGGAAAATAAAATTACTATTGATGAATAACTACATGGTCCTGGAAAATTTATTTAGAAGAATATGTGTTGTGAAAAGGCACCAATGTATACAGGTTGTTCAAAATATACATCATTTTAAACCACACTAAAGCAATATATTTTCAAAGTTGGAAATTTATGTATTGAAACCATATTTACAGAACTAATTTCTATAACAAATGATATAATCCCAGAATATAATTATCTTTCCTAAAAAATATTTCAAAAAAGGAATTCTACATTCAATGGGAATAATCTATGATAGAATACATTTCCATATAAATTATTGTATACTATTTTCACAATATGATTAATCAGAATAAAAATTCCCATTGTATGGTGCATCTCGATACATTATTGATGAATCATTTCCTAAGAATTTTTTATAGTACACTATAATAAATAATATGTTTAGGAACCAATACAAAATTTTGGACACTGCATGAAAATCGATGTGGAATGTAGATATGATATATAAATATCGGAAAAACATTCACCCAATAGACTCTCTCAATAAAATAAAATACATCAATATAATAATCACATTGGAAATTAGTTGATAAACTCTCATATTCTGTTATCTAAAAATAGAGTGAATTATTTTTGTTTTCCAAGAAGTACTCACATTATATAGACAAGTATGTTGAAAAATTATATCAATCCTCTTTGATTAATCATAAATAGAAAATAAAATATGTTTTAAATGCTTATATAGGTAATCAAGTTGTGTATTTATATTTATATATATTTGGATAAATTGATTGAAAATTTTATATTTATTATTGAATTAGTTGTTACGTTGTATTATTCATACATATATAAATATTTCATTTACAAATCTAAATTGTATTGGACGATAAATGTATTTCATTTCTTATGGTAATTTGAGAAGATATTGTATTACATGAACTCATGGTTGTATCATTTATACACACGGTCTACCCTAATTTAGGTTTAGTCATTCATAAAAGACTATGTTTCCATGACATCATAGTTTTCAACCCTGAAGACAATAATACCGATATTGGATGATGCTATTCAATGGGATTTTTGAAGAATGTATAACACCTTATACACTAATAGGATAAATTTCATTTTATAATGTAAAATATATGAAAAAATTATTTTATAATGAAAAGTACAAATGGAAATGATATTGGGTATTACATTTAAAAAGTAATTAATGATATTGAAAACCATCAATAAACTAGAATCCTCATTGAGGTATTTTTTATGATAATTACAATTCAGTTTAAAATACTTAGTAGTCCACTATTATTTATATTTTTTTCGTTTTACATCGAATGTCAAAATAAATTTTATTTATAAGTGGAAATATATTTTTTACAAATGAAAGGACAACAATCACTGTGTCTGAATGTATAAATACACCATGATGAGGTGACATTATTCAACTTATTTTGTAAATTTACTCATAATATTATATAATTTTTTTAGTTAATTTTAAAATAATTATTACCTTATTTTTATTTAGTAAATTTTCAAAAATATCATGAGTAAATAAGCTCATCAATAATTATTTATTTACCCATTTAGTGATATATTATTTGAAAAAATGATCATACACGACAATTATAAAAAATTTCTACAATAATTATGATGTACTCATGAACTACTTGTTCTCTTAAATATGGTATATATTCTATATTTGATCTTTTTATGTTCAATTGGTTCTTTCTATATATAAGGGAATAAATCTGTTTTTTCAGTTTAAAATGATATTTTATAAAAAGTCATGTTGCATACTATAAATTGTGGAAACAAATTAAAATTGTATTGGTACATTTGAAAAATAACCAGTATTTCCATTATGACATATAGGTTTCACAATCACCTTATGATTATTCGTAGTGTTATTAGTATGATTAAAAATGTATGTTTTATGTTTAAATTTGATATCTATTTTAATATTATGTGTTAATCGCGGATGGAATCAAAATTTCAATGATTATATTAATAATTTATGAAAATTATCCACATGTAATTTTGGATATCTAGGAATTAGTTGCACATAAATCAAACAGAAGAAGACATCTATATGACATATTGTGTTTGATTTATTTTAGAAATTAAATTTTAGATAACCAATTTTATCACTCAATAAAAACCAATAAAAAACTATCATATTTTCGTGATTCTTTAAGATAGTGATCTGTAAGTCATTCTTGATGTTGTATGAATCAATTTCACATCAATGAAGTGCATAGTGTGACCAATTTGACCCGATGGTTAGTGTACATGAAAACATATTCCCCCATCCAATAATACATAACTCAAAATCTATAATGACAACAATTTCATCAATTAATTTTCTAAAGAGACCATGAAGTTTAAATATATCCTATCATATACCAATGTAAATCCATCAAATACCTGATGAAGTTGGAATTATTCAAGATCACTGAAAAAAATTCCCCTTGGGAAAAGAATCAATATTTCATCATAATGAATTTTTCATTTTGGATAACGTTGAAAACCTAATTAAAAATCCAAATATTTTAAATTTAAATAAAAATAAAAATAAATTTTTTTGATGAAAAAGGTATTTGTATGGTGAAGATTAGAAATAACCTATAACAAGATTCTTGTTTTTAATAAATCCCACATCCATGTTGAGAAACATGTTTTCATCATCATATCAATAAATATATATTGTATAGTAATTAATAACTTCACTCTCATCATGAAAATTATTCATCTAAAAAATTTAAAATACCATAAAATTCATTTATGTCAGATGATGATTTTGAAATTTTTGTGTCATGTTTAAAAATATAATAAATATATATCTCTTTTTATGGGACTCAAGTAGGATATTAAAATATTTGGTCATCATACTTTTTATGTTTTTGATGGTAGAGTTATTTAACTCAGGGGATGCTCTTTAATAATGTATTTCCATTTTCAGGCTTATCAACAAATAAGAGACAAAATCTAGAAAAGCAGTTATATATTCCGAACAATAAATTCCCATCATCTTGGGTGATAATACCATTAGAAAGGAAGGTATTTTCCAAAACGTGGGTATTCGGTTGGTTGATAAACCTAATAATTATATTTGGTTCCCCATGATATTTCTTCAAACCAATAGAGTTCTTCTCTCGAGCATCATGGACAAGTTAGAAAAAAATATTAAGTGATATGTGTTTTATATATGTGCTTAATTTAATATTTATGTAATGTTCATTTCTACCCAATTGGTAGTAATGAATGGGAATTCACTAGTTTTCATCCATGGTACAAGTTACATATAGAGATAATTTTAAATGAATTTACTTGTTTAATATTATGATGATTGAGAATGTCAAGGAAATTCAGAAAATGTTATATGAAAAAAATATTGATTAATTAAAGATGATAATTAATTGATTCATGTATGATTTATCTAAAAATTAATGATTAAAGACAAAATTTTTGTTTTATTTATGCACAAATATCATTTCATGTTTGAATTATCATGAGATAGACCAATACCTATTATGTGGATGGTTTCTTTAAATTTATTTATTTAAATTAAATTTGATGTCATACGATGCTTATCCTAATTAATATTTATGGAATACATGACCAAAAGTTCTTTTAGGTATAAAACTTTTTTACACCTCACCTACATGTGAGTTAATAAAAGTAATATGTAATGAATGGAACTCCCAACCTGGTGGAGGGGTTCATGGTAGAGATGAGACAAAACCAATCCAAGGAGATACATAGGTGGACATGTGGAAAGCTATAAAATGAACCCAAAATGTTCAAAATATTTATCCACTTTGTCAGGGATAATTTATCAACCGCTAGATAAACTAACCATTATAAAATCTTTGGATCATTCTATTTATATTAATCATGTCACATTCATGGTTTATCATTATGGATGCGTTGTCAATATAAAATATTTAATGAATTAAAAATGAATGCAAGATATAACTAAAATAAAACATGCCTATGCAAAAATATTATGAAGGCATGGGTTTTAATTAAAGTAATTTCCACTTAATATTAAAAATAATTTGATAATGATAATAATAATGTTACATAATAGAGATAAAAATACCTCAAATAATATAATTAGTTAGATCAAGACTTATGTTACCTGATTAAGGAAAAAAAGTCAATAAAACTATG
The DNA here is from genome assembly GCA_963277665.1 of Viscum album. Lineage (NCBI taxonomy): Eukaryota > Viridiplantae > Streptophyta > Magnoliopsida > Santalales > Viscaceae > Viscum > Viscum album. The sequence goes on from OY728121.1 coordinate 46,396,854, forward strand.
TCTTTTAGCAACCCTTGTTGGGACATGTACTTTTATACATGAATCCAGTTTTAATGGATTTAGGATGAATTATCCATATTAAATCAAGAGAAATATCCGTTGCTATACATGATGTAATAATGGAGGCAAGAGTTTAGGAAATCCAAATTCATGATTTCAGGTTTACGGCACCCACTGAACAGACCAAGGAGCTGCAATCCTACAGTTGGAAAAAGACATGCCTACCTAAATACCTTATAATAGCTTTACCAAGCAATTTTGGGGTTATGATAAGGGGAATATAGATCCTTTCCACTATGATTTCATGGAAACTGGAAATTCTTAGATCAATGATGAGGTCCATTCTGAATTGATAATATAGTGGGAGACATAATAAAAATTTACTATTTATTATTAAATATAATCAATAATGTTCTAATGATATGATATTTTAATTTTAGAATAAAAATTAAAAACTCATTAACCATAATATACTAACATTAAATTATTGATAAAGACCACATCCTCAACAGCAGTAACATCCTGTAATGGTTTAGGGGCCTTTGGGTTATCCTACGCCATGAACCAAATTATTATGTTTTGGAGTCAGCAATACCTGATCAGCCTACAATTGAGATAAGGGATGGGGATTTCCTAGTCTAAGAGAAATGTATTAATTATGTGTTTTATGTTAAATGATTGATGTAATCATCAATTTTTTAGTGATATCATGATGTTTCATAAAATCATGTATGCTTATAGAATTTTCAAGCACCTCTATGCTCTTTACTATGATAGTGAAAGAAATAATGGTTTGAGATCACAAAGGCACCCATTCAGAGTGAGCATGGAGAAGGTTCATCTGATGGGTACCAATATCATTCTCACAAAAATACCTTGGAGCTTCTCTAACATTGTTCAAAAGTTCATTAAAAACATCATTGAGAACCTTCTATCGGATCTTATTATCCTCATTTTCCATGTTGACAATGATATGAAGCGTGAAAATCCATCTTTCCTTATATTGAATAAGAGGAAAGTGAAGGTGAAGAGATTTGTGCCCAAAGATTATTCACAACCTTCATTAAAAGGAAGATCATATGGGAGGAAAGGTAATATGAGGTTGTTTTTTTCTAATGTGGCATGAAGGGACACTAGATGAAGAATTTTTCCGAACCTAAGAAGAAAGGGGAATCTTTAGGTATGTTTGTTATCTGGTGAAATAAATTTATTACTTCAAATTTTTTATTAGATACAAAAATATGGTACTCACATTTGTATACAAATACATGAACCATGTAGATTAATGAATATTGACCAATGTGAGGTAGATCGTTGAGAAACCAATGGATCCAGACTTTTTGTTGTTGTTGTTGGGGACTTCTTCCTCATGATTATAACTAGGATGATCTTGGGGTTAATGGGATGTTATTATCTACTGTCTGTTAATAAAAACATTAATTTTGAAACCATATTATATATATATGGATTTGTTTTCATGTTTCGATATGAATTTTTCTTTTTTTAACCATATAGAATTAGTTTTGGTAGGGAATATATATTCAATTTTCTTTACATGTTGGATTACACAAAACATGTAATGGAAATCGATAACAAAGATACGTCACATGAATCATACAACACCCATCTTTAGCATCACCTTCTAGGTAATGTAAATGAGAAACACAATAAAATTTTACATCCAGATAGATATTTAGATTCTTTTGATCTAAAACAATTTGTTATATGACATGTATGATTACAAGGAAAAATGACAAAAGATCTCTTTAGTGGGAAAGGTGAATGGGTAAAGAACATCATGAAATGGTTCATACTAATGTGTGTGGACCATTTCGAGTTAATGTAAGGGGTGGGTACTCATACTTTATAACTTTTTCTGATGATTTAAGTATATATTGATATATATAATTAATGAGAGATAATTTGGATTATTTAGATAATTTTAAAGAATACATGAATGATGTTCACAACCATCTTGTTAATAATATTAAGAAACTCGACTCAGGTCGAGGTGGAGAATATATTAATCAATACATCATTTATTACTTATGGGTGTTTGTGATCATATCACAACTCACTCCCCAATACACACCCAGGTGTAATGGTGTTAGTGAATAGAGGGACAAAACCATGTAGGACAAGGTGAGATCAATGAAGTGTCCTACGAGTCTTCAATTATCCATTGGGGATATGCGTTTCAAACAATGACACACATACTAAACCATGTACCAAATAAACTGTTAAATGGTATTCCATATGAGTTCTGGATTGGAAAGAAATCCATATTATCAAATTTACAGGTATGGGGACGTGATGCATTTTTATGGCCTCTTCAGGTAACAAATTTACACAAGTTGAAAAGTGTACCTTTATATGATACCATAAAAACATGGGGATATTACCTATACAAACCCTCTTTAAATGTGTTTATAGTGGCATGACACAACAAATTCATTGAGAGGGATAACATATCAAAAATAGATAATGGGAAGAGAGAGACTTAGAGGATGTTGAGGGTCATGGTACACAAGAGTTGGTACACGAACAATGTAACACCACGACCATAGTTACCAATAGTCAGGTCGTTATTACATATCATTGGAATGATCAAGAAAGATCATTTCAAAAAATACTGATTAGTTTTGTAGCCTTGGAAATACTATATATATTCATATGTTTAACATTACATTATAAAATAAAAAACTACAACAACATAGTCTCCATATGCTTAAATCATATCTCTTATAAAATCCCTCCAGGTTAGTCATAATATATTTTTTCCCATTCTGAGAAAAATAAATGATAGAAAGGGTTGAGCATAGATACTATGTAAACATAACAATATAGCAGAAACATTAATAAATAAGCATAAACATTTAATACAATGTAAGACTAAAACAAAAGACTTTTAAATATGAACTTTAGCATAACATGGAAATGCTAAAATCAAATAATTCCATATACTTATTGACATGGGTATTCTTCTAGTCGAATAATTTCATGCAATATCAATAGCCACTTTCATAATGACGGAATGCATAATGCTAGACTAAATAATCACATAGTCAATGCTTTGTGCCATGGATACAAATATTATTTTGTCAAGGCATTGTGCCAAGACAATAGTTTATCTAATTAGACCTACCGATTCATCGAGGAGCTATAGTGGGCTACACCTGTCACTTACTATGTCCAATGAATTTCTCATATGAAATTGTTTAAACATAACGTAAACATTCGCATTTAAAATAGCATACGAAATTTCAATACTTTATCTATAAACCAGGAATGGTATTAAAAAAACATATCCATAGTCAAAAATATTACAAATCCTTCAATACAATATGGGTGTTTTGTATCATAACAATTCATCTTCAAATAAAAGTAAAATCCATGAATGGATGTTGACATAGATGAAATCAAAACTCTTTTTTGAAAAATATCTCTTTCTATTTTGAAATTATAAAAAAGTCATATATTTATAAAAGCAAAAATTTATATTGAAAATATCATTATAAACTTGTAAGGGAAGCTTCGATGATATTATAAGGGCAGATAATAGCTGCACCCACCGTATAAGCTAATAAACATCCTCAGATAAGGAATAGATTGTAGAATAATCCCTTACCATTTAATTTTTCTTGGCCTAGGGTAGTATAAACTCATGTAAAATGGTTAATTAATTATTATTAAATTGTACAATAACCATATACATTAATATGATATCATATATGGTCTTAATATTGCTTTTTTAAAGATATTTTAGTAGTATCATACTTTCAGATGTTAACGGATTCATTTTCTTTTATATTCATGGATACATAATCCATGGTTATTATCGATATGATGTATTTTAATCATATACAGAAATATATTTTTCTCAAAACAATTATTTTTAATAATAAATTTAAAATTATTCTTAAATTATTTTGATGGGGAATGAATCTCATCGCGTTCATGGAGACGGTAATCCGTACATGCGTACGAATGACAATATCATTATTTTGATATTAAAATCATATATAAATGGATATTATATCATATATACAGAATAATAATCTTTTTATTTTCCTTATTTACATCAATTATACATCATTATTATACCCATCCAATTTATAATGTATTGAATAACAACTACACCACGAAGTGGAGATGGTAAGTCATGCGTACGCACATATGGTGACATGTTTTTTATAGGATGGATAAAATAATTAATTTGGATGTACCATTTTTTTAATAACATCACAGTATATAGAAGATACTGGAGATTTTTTTTTAATTTTAACAATAATGAATGAGGAAGTGGAAGAATAAAATAACTTGAATGAGGTGGTGAGATTATTAGCTGTTCTTCGGGTTCTTCCTTTTTATTTGATCAAAAGTCTCCTTAGGTTGGATTAATTATCAAACCAAGGCCTCTTAGTTGAAGGGAAGATATTAGGGAGGATATTTGGTCAAGGTTTGGCCAAGAATAATGGCGTTGGAGGTGTGAATTTGAGATAAGGGGAAGTGACATTTTATAAGAGCGGTGAGTGGCACTGTAGGGAAAGATTGATATATTATTTTTTAATAAAATAATTATCTTTTTATAATGGATAAAAATTAATTTATTTTGACGATAAGTTTGGGATGGGTCGATATACTTTCAACAAATTGGTTTTAGAAAAGTTTAGGATACCATTTTATCCTTTTCTTTTAGATTTAACTCTTAGTTAAATAGTTTGACATTTACCATGCCTCTTTGTATTTTTATATTATATGATTAATAAACATACCATAACAAGACAAGTGAACCCCAAGTGGTTAATTATTAATATATATAACCTTATCTATGTAATTTACCCTAAACATATATTTTTTATGAATAATATATCATTTGATAACATAATATTTGTTTTATAAACTCTCTTATTTCAATTTTGACATTATTTAAAAAAATATTTTTGTTAATGTCCTAAAAACATTATTAATTCAAACTAAATTCATATTCCAAATCCTAAAATGTAATATTAACATATAAATTTTTTGGAATTTATCAAAAGTCTTAAATTAATTTTATTTGGATATTTATAATATCAATTATTTTAATCATTCATTAATAAGGTAAATACTGCTTCATCATTGTGTCATTAATATGTTTAATTATTTAATGTCAATATATTATAAATAAATTAACATTATTTAAGAATTAATTTTAGATTTATAATGATTTTTTAGAGTCTAATTTATCATATTTATAACAATATACTAAAAATCGTTATGTTATTAAATATTGATTATAACTGCTTTAACTCTTCTTTAAATAAAATAATAATAAATGACCTAATATAATCCAAGTGGACATAAAGGATAATATTTTATTCGTATGGTTATATTTGGTCGAATTACACTTATCCAATAGTGGTAGGACATGTTTTAGGGTAATAGTAATACATTTTTACCCTTAATTACCATATTTAGTTTTAACCACTAAATTAAAAGTAAAAAGTTACTATTCACAGAAATTATTTTAATCTTATTGATCCAAATTTTTTATTGTTATCAAATGTGTCAGTAGGATTTTTGAAATTCCACTCATTGAAGCCGTTAATTTATGTTTTATGTGAATTTGCAAATTCTCCTAGGAGGTGGGTAATATTTGATGAACAGATCAATGAAATTTTATATATCTAATATCATTACAAATTGACTCCAATTGTTACATTGAAAATATATAGTTATTATGTATCTATTTGACCTAAAATCAATTGATATAAAATAATTAACCATTGAAATAAAAATTCAGTATTAAACAATAACGCATGGTATTTAACAATTCATCAAAAATTGAATGTTTTCAGAAAAATTACAAAACATCACTTTAAGCTAATTTCGATATTACGAATTCAAAAATGAATCCGATTTGAAAAATAAAATTTATAAAATATAAAAATGGGGGTATTACTATTCATAATGGTGAGTTTTATTTGTCGTGGTGTGTTAGAATTTCAATGTTGGGTACAATGCAAGCTATTTCATTATTCAATGAGAAACGTACTATGGAAGCTTGAAGTGTTACATTCTTCCCTCCTTCAAATAATTTCATCCTCACAATTTCTATAATACATCTGCACAAAAATTATTTTGTGGATCATCATCATAAGTTCATCTGGTTCCCACGTTTCCATGTTTATCTTATGGTTTCTCTATAGATCTTTTATCGGACGAGTCGTCCATTTTCTCAGCACATGTTCTCTTGTGTCAAGAATTTTGATAGGCTCTACACAATAAGAAAATTCATGTTCCAGTTCAATTTGTTCATAGTTGAGTACATGTGTTGGGTCAGAAATATATTTTCTCAACATTTAAATGTGGAATAGATTGGGAACTTTGGATCGACATGGAGGCATTTCCAAACGATAAGCTACAACTCAAATTTGTTCTAGAATTTTGAATGTTTCCATGTACCTGGGGCACAATTTACCCTTTCTTACAGAATATTATAACCCCCATTATGTGGAGATGCCATCAAGAAAACATGATCTCGTACCTAAAATTCTAAATCCTTCTTTTGGTTATCGGCATAGCTCATTTTCTACATTGGGAGGCTTTGATGTGGGTTTGAATAACCTTCACATTTTCCATTGTTTCCTCAACATGTTCTAGGCCTAAAAGTTTTATTTCACAAAAATAATCCCAACAAGTTTTTGTGTAACATCTCTTTCCATATAACCATTCATGTGGTGACATTTATATACATGAATAGAAGCTATTGTAGTACGAAAAATATACCAGAGGTAAATATTTATCCAAAAAATCTTGAAAGCCATGTGAGCAAGATATTAACATTTCTTTTAAGGTTTGAATAGACTGTTCTAATTTTCCATCAGTTTGAGGGTGGTAGGTAGTGCTCAAACGATGTTCAGTATCCTGGGATTTCTAATGAATTTTCAAGAATATTGATGTCAAATGGGGATCATGATCAGAAAAAATCTAAAAGGGTACTCCATAATGTCTTACAACTTAATTATTATATAGTCTTGAAAGATGTTCAGGTTTTAAATCATCTCTTATATCAAGAAAATGTGTTTACATTATAAGACAATCAATAATGACCCATATTTCATCATTCCTTCTAGGTGGATTTTGTATCCCCAATAAAAATTCCATCATAATATTATACCATTTCCACTCAGGTATTTCTAGAGGTTGCATGACTCCTCCAGGTTGTTGAATTACAACTTTCACTTATAGAAAAACCATACATCTTGATAAAAAATCATTAATCACCCTCTTGATGTTGTCCCAATAAAAATGTTCTTCCCAATATTAATAAATATTTGTGCTACCATAGGGTGTAGAGAAATAGGAGTTATGAGCATCATCTAACTATTCCAATTTTAGATCAGATATACAGGGAACACGAAGTCTCTTCCCAAATTTCAAAATTAAATATTTATATATCAAGTCACTCAATTTCCAATCATTCACATCATTAATATTCTTTTGAAACACCTCACGATCAGCGTAAGAAAATTTTATCTTTTCTAGTAATTTTGGTTTAAAAACCATTTGAAAATGTAATGATGTTTGACCTTCAATGATTATTCTCGTATCCATTTTTAAGTGATCCCTAAAAATGGGATCCCTTTCAACAATCATCTTGTTCAAAACTCAATGATCCATTCTGCTCAAAGCATATTCCACCTAATTTTCCTTACTTGGGTGGTAGTGTATTGTTAAATCAAAATCCATGAGTTGTTCCAACCATCTCCATGGAATCATGTTGATTCTTTTTGGTAGAATATATACTTCAAACTCTTTTGATCAGTATAAATATCACATTTTTCACCATAGAGAAAGTGTCTCTATATTTTTAGAGAAAAGATTATAGCTAATAACACAAGATCGTGAGTAGGATAGTTTTTCAAATGAATTTGTAGTTTTCATGATGCATAGGCAATAACTCTATTATTCTACATAAGGACACAACCAAGACCATTCTATAAAGAATCACTATAAATAGAAAACCCATAAATCCCTAATGGTAGAGTCAAGATAGGAGCATTTACTAATCTTCTCATAAATTCATCAAAACATTATTCACAATCTTTTGTCCAAAACAATTAACCTTTTACGTGCGAGCATGGTCAATGGGATAGCTAATCGGGTAAAATTATGGACAAAACACCAATAATAGCCTGCTAAAACAATAAAACTATGTAACTTAGTTAAACTCATTGGTTCTGGCCATTATTGAATTTACATGGTCATTTAAGGATCAATAGATATTATATCCATAGAGACAATATGGCCTACAAAAGAAATTTCTTGAATCCAGAATTCACACATTCAAAACATCCCATATAATTTATTTCTTTTAAGGGTTTTCAGAATGATGTGCAAATGATTTTCATTATCTTTATATATTTTGGTGTATACTAGGATATCAACAATAAATACCACTACAAATTCATCAAGATATTCCATTAAAACTATGTTCATTAGATCCAAGAAAACATAGGGTGCATTAGTTAGCCCAAAATGCATTACTGTAAACTCGTAATGCCCATACCTTGTTTGAAATGCTGTTTTCAGAATGTCTTCCTTCTTCAGACACAAATGATGATATCCAAATCGATGGCCAATATTTGAGAAATATTGAGCTCCATGAAGTTGGTCGAATAAATGAATATTGTAGAGGTACTGGGGGTGGATCTTGATAATAATCATGTGGTGAATTTTTTTCTCTAATGATAAGGTAACTCTTATCATAATCGAAAATTGTAACATCCTTTTCTTAAACATAAAATTTATCATCATTGTCTGAAAGAAAATCCATACCGAGGATTATATCGAATTCAATCATTGGTATAATGATGAGATCAATAGGTAATGAACATTTATATGCCCTAACAGGTACAGATTCACAAAACATAGTTGCGATGGTAGGTGTTTTTACTGACAACTCCCTTGTTAAGTAAAATTGAAAATATATAATTTTCGTAGAAAACTGGGATGATATAAAATAGTGTGATGATCCAGAATCATATAAAGAATTATCTAAATTTGAGTAAACCATTAAATTACCTGCCACCACATCTTTCGGAGCTTCAACCTTAGTATTAGTTATCTCATAAGCTTGGCATTACTCCTTTGGTTTTTTCTGAGGAATTATCCCTTGCCTCTTAAGATATTCATTTGAAAAATGAAACTTTTCACTATAATTATAGCATTCAACATTGATGTCCTCTTTCCTTCCATTACAATCATGATCTACGTGTCCTTTTTCACCACACATGTAATAGAATGACACTCCTGTCAAGCATGTACCAGGGTGTTTCATCCCACATATCCTGTAGGATGGTTATAATTCATATCATTTATTACCCTTATTTCTATTTTCAGAGTTTTTAATAGATCTATTCTTCTCCTGCATTTCCTTAATGTGGTAAGACATAGGTAATTCATTATATGTCATAATAGCACATGAGACAATATCTTCGAACTATCAGAAGGATCATGAGACTAATACTTGAAGGAGAATTTTTTTTATCCCATCAAAGAAATGATCAACCTTACTTCTTGGGTTACATATATAATATACAGAATTCCTTGATAACATTGTAAAGATAGCCTCATATTTTGCGACATTATCATCCTCCTTTATCATAAAACTCATAAAATTCCTTTCCATATCTTCTCGATGGTAACAAATAAATTATTTTTCTATGAAAAGAAATTTAAACCCCATTCATTCGATATTTGATAGTTCATCATCTTCCTTTGTGTTTTATATCAACGACCACCATTGATCGGAATCTCCCGTGAGGCGATAAACTACCATGGAAACTTTTTACCTTTCCCTACACTCCATAAAATTAAATATTTTCTCTATGGAAACTATCAATTTCTCATCTACAAATGGATTAGTACCCACATTTAATGATTGTGGTTGTTGCCTCATGAAGCAATCTTACATTGATCCTTTGTGTGGTAGATCAGGGTTCTATATATGGGTATGGTTTTTTTTTCATAACCTATGTGAGTTTTCACAGTACTGTAATAAGCTGATCAGCAGCAGTTGCTTCACCAACTCCACTATAATTATCTTGAGTAGGAGGGAAATACCTACATGGATTACATGTGTTGATACGGTTTCCATTCCATTAACTCAGTGAAATTTCTAAATAATGGATTACAGTATATTAATTTATGAATCACAATACATAAATCCAAACATGTAAAACACATTACCTATATTTTACACTTTATAGATATAATCCATAATCATAAAAATGTTTTCTTTTTTGAAGTATGATCTCCTAAACCCTGAATAATGGTTTCCAAAGAAAATGATAATTATCCATAGCATATCACCCTAGAGTGGCATAACCAAGAGTCCAGTACGACCCATTTTCGTGCACCAGTTCCCATTCGAGTCTATCTCAAAGCGGTGTTTTCTGGTTTTACCCCAAGGAACATATGTTCCAGAGCCGCCTCTACATGCTAGTATCCAGACAGGGATGTATTACATGTAGAAATTGAAAAATCACTACATTACCAAAATTCTAGGAAGTTCTTCTATACTAATCCTCAAAGTATATATTAGGATAACGTGCCCAAATCAGATTTTATCTTAATCTAGTTTATAAGGATAATACTAAACTTCCTCTGATACCAACTGAAATGCCCCGACCCCTGTTAAGCTGAGTCGGTGGATTATTACGTAACATTAACATGATCATAAAAGATAAATTCTCAACTGACCGATTTTTTTAGTAACCTTGGAAATACTAGATAAATTCATAATTTTCACATTACATTATAAAATAAAAAAGTACAACCACATAGTCTCCATATGCCACACTCATATCAGACTATCTCTTTAGGTCAGTCATAATATTCTTTTCTGAATTTTGGGAAAAGTTAAACATATAAAGGGGTTAGCATAGATGCTCAGTAAGTATAACAATATTGCGGAAAATTTCATAAATAAGCATAATAATTTAAGGAAGTGTAAGACTAAAACAAAAGTAATTTAAACTTGAACATCAGAATAATATAGATATGGTAAAACAAAATAAATACATTTACATATACACATGGATATTCTACTAGTTGAATAATCACATGCATCATCAATAACCACTTTCATAATGATGCATTGCAAAATGACAGACTACAAAATCATATAGTAAAGTCTTTGTGCCAAGACTACAAATAAGATTTTTTCAAAGACATGTTCCATGATGATAGTTTTTCTCATGATACCTACCGATGCATCTAGGAGCTATATAGGGCTCCACCTGTCACTTACTTAGACCAATGCATTCCTCATATGAAAAGGATTAAACAGAACATAAACATTCCTATTAAAAATAGCATGTGAAATGTCGATACATTTCCATAATACATGAATGGTATAAAAATGACACATCCATAGTAAAACATATCACAAAACCTTCAATACATTATGGAAGTTCTGTATCACAATAAATCAACTTCAAATAAACTTAAAATCCATCAAATGATGTCGACATAGATGAAATCAAAACCCTTTTTAGAAAAATATCTATTTCTATTTTGAAATCATTTAAATGTCATATAATTATAAATGAAAATAATAATTTTGAAAAAATTATTATCAGATTGTAAGGGAAGATTCGACGATATTATAATGGTAGAAAATTTTTTCTCCTGTCGTATAAGATAAAAAACATTCTTACCTAAATTTTGTCGAAAAGGTCAAAAAGTAAGTTGTTTGGAAAAAGACGAAAATATTCATTTCAAAAACATATATGGTCAATTACGGGCATAAATGAATTTATAACATTGTCTAGTAAATAGAAAAAATGATTTATAATAAATTTTATGAAACATGTATGTAAATGATAAAGAGGTCTCAGTAGATAAATATGTAAAAAAACCTCGGATAATGAAGAGATTGTAGAATTAACACTTACCGTGTACATTTCCTTGGTCAAGGGTAGGTTATCCACCATTATAATGGTAAAATAATTTTTATTAAATTATAAAATATCCATGTACATTAATATAATATCATATATGATTTTAAAATTCCTTTGATAATGTTATTTGAGTAGTATCATCGTTTCAATTGTTAACAGATTCATTTTTCATTTATTTGCCCGGTACGTAAGCCATGTTTGTTATTGGTTGGATGTATTTGATTCATATAAAGAATGATATTATGTTAATAATAATTATTTTCAATCATAAAATGAAAATTATTCTTGAATGATTATGATGGGGAATGAATCTCATCGTGTTCATGGAAACTGTAATATGTACGTACGTACTAGTGACAATTTCATTATTTTAATACTAAAATCATATATAAATCGATTTTATATCATATATAATGAATAATAATAATTTTATATTCATTATTTAACTAAATTATACATCATTGTTATACCCATCCAAATTATAATGTATTTAATAACAACTACACTATGACGTAGAGACGGTATAACGTACGTACACACATATAGTGACATGTTATTCTTAGGATGGATACCATAATTAATATGGTTGTACCATTTTTATAATTAAATTACATAATATATATTATTCTTGAGTTATTATTTTATAATGTATACAACAATGAAAGTGGAAGTGGAAGATGAAAATAACTTGAAAGAGGGGGTGAGATATTTACCTTTTCTTCGTGTTCTTCCTTTTGATTTTATCAAAAGGAATCCATAGGTTGGATTTCTGAATAATATAAGACCTATAATATTAATATAGTATTGTTTGGAGGTTATTTGGGTAGGGTTTGTCTGGGAAATATGGCTTTGTATGTTTGAATTGGATATAATGGGAAGTTCCCTTTTATAAGAGGGGTGAGGGGAACCACAGAGAAAGATTCAAATTTTATCTTATAATAAATTTTTTTTTCGGTTTATAATGAATCCAAATTAATTTATAACTATGTAACATGGTTATGGGTCGAAATCCTATCAACCAATAGTTTTTATAAATGTTTAGGTTACCATTTTAACCACATATTTTAGATTTAACTTTTAGATAAATAGTTTGACATTTACCATGCCTCTTTTTATTTTTATATTGTATGGTTAATAAACATACTGTAACAATACAAGAGAACCCCAAGTGGATCATTGTTATTATTTATAACCTTATATAACTCATTTGGAATATCCATAGATTTTTATGAATAATATATCATTTAATAATATAATATTGTTTTAAAAAAACTCTATTATGTCAATTTGGACATTATTTATAAAATGGTTTTTGATAAATTCATAACAACATTATTACTTCGAACAGAATTCATTTGTTCAATCCTAACATGTAATATTATCCTATAAAAAAATTTAAATTTATCAAAACTCTCAAATTATATATATTTGGACATTTATAATATTAATTATTTTAATCATTCATTAATAATGGAATTATTGCATCATCATTGTGTCATTAATAAATTTAATTATATAATGTCTAAAAAATATAAATAAAATATAATAATATAGGAAATATATGTGTCTTTCTATTGAATATTTATAGTCTAATTTATCTTATTTATTAACCTATATTAAAAATGGTTTAGTTATTAAACATTTATTTTTACTCTTTTAATACTTCTTTTAAATATAATAATAATAAATGTCCTAAGTTAATCCATGTGGACCTAAAGGATCATATTTTATTAATAAGTATGTTTTGGTAGATTTAATCTTATCTAATTGAATTAGGACATGTGTTATGGTAAAAATAATATCATATTTACCCATAATTACCCTATTTACTTTTAATCATGGTAAATAAAAGAAAAAAGTTACTATTCACCAAAATGATTTTCATCTTATTGATCAACATTTCTCATACTGATATAAATCATGTCAATCAAAATTTTGAAATTAAACTCACAAAAGCTGCAATGTTATGTTTTATGTGAATTCGAAAATTTTCTTAGGAGGTGGGTAAAAGACGGTGAAAAGTTCAAGAACATATTTTATATCTAATATTATTAAAAAATGTCTCTAATGAATTACATAGAACATATATAGATATTATGTATCAATTCGAACTAAAATAAACATAAATAAAATAATTAATTATTTAAATAAAAAGTTTGTTTTAAACATTAACACAATGTTTTTCAGTATTCATCAGAAATTGAATGTTTTCAGAAAAATAACAAACCATTGACCTAAGCTAATTTCGAAATTCTGAATTCAAAAATAAAGTCCATTTAGAAATATAAAATTTATTAAATTTTAAAATTTGGGAATTACAATTCATAACAGCTAGTTTTATTAGTCAAGGTGTGTTAGAATCTCGAAGTTGTGTACATGGCAAGATATTGCATTATTCAAAGGGAAATGTATTGTGGATGCTTGGGGTGATAAAAATATATTCCACAAATCCCCATGTAATAAAAAATTATTCAAGAGACACAAGAGATGTGTAGGAGTAAAATAGATGATAGATAACTATAACGGTACTATTTTCTAGTTACTGAGGATGGTGACTCATTATTAGTTGATAATAATGATCCTCAAACCTACAAGGAAGCTATAAGTGGAACAGATGTTGCAAAGTGGAATGAATCCATGATTTTGAAATTGATTCCACGTACCAAAAACATGTATGGATTTTGGTCCATCGTCCAGTTGATGAAATTCTTATTGCTTGTATATGGGTAACCAAGAAGAAACTGGAAATGGAAGTAATAATTGGAACTTATATGGGAAGAATGGTTGAAAAAGGGATCAAACAACATCATTTCATTGACTATGAAGAAACTGCTTCACCAGTTTCAATGCAGAAATCCATAATAATTCAATTGGAAATTACCAGTTACCATTAAAATTAGATTTTGAAAATAGATGTCAAAATAGCCTACATAATTGGAACCTTCAGGAAGATGACCTCATGACACAACATGAATGGTTTATGACTCCAAAAGATCCAACTAAGGTATGAAAGTTTCAAAAAACCATTTATGGATTAAACAAATCATTGAGGTCATGGAATATTTAATTTGAGGAATCCATAGGATATATGGTTTTATCATGAACAAATGTGAGCCTTTTTCTAAAAACAGTTTAGTGGGAGTGCATTTGACATCCAAATAGTTTATGTTGATGACATATTACATATTTAGTATGGAACAATCCAATAAGGAATTATTTCCAGTATCACATGGAATTCATATTTCCATGACCATGTGTACTCAAACACATGATGAAAGAATGATAAGGTAAATGACTCCATACACATCAGTTATTGGGTTAGTCATGTATGTCATGATATATACTAGGATGGATGTCTCCTTCACATTGAGTGTAGTATGCAGATATCAAGCTAAACCAAGTGACCACCATTAGATGGATTTCTAGACTATCTTAATATAATTCCCCATCCTTAAACATTACTTAATCATGAGTTATTTCAAAAATACACATTGACGATATTTTCAGGTTTAGATATTTAGAGAATTAGATCATAAATCATGCATTACATTACACATTTAAACAAGGCGGTTACATAAAAGATAATATTCTTTTTTCCTATAAAAGGAGTAATATTTTAAAATAAAACATAGATTCTTTCATGACACTTTCTAGACCATATCAACACATCGTGTACTTTTCCCTTGACCTATGAAAAACATTTCAAAAACATGGGATGAGCATAAAAAGCCTATTAAGGATATAAAAGTCTGAAATGAAAACATTAGTCCATGTATACATAAGAATTAATGAAATATTAATTTACTCATAAAACATTAGCACTTTAACAGACCTCATCAAATCATGAATAACTCATAGAAATCATAAGACATAAAAGTAACTTGAGGAATTCATAACATTTGTACGTAGGGAGTAACCCTCATGGTTACGTTTGGAATACCCATCACAGTATATTCCCTAAATATCTTCGGAGAAACCATAGAGTTTAACCCCTTCACATTAAACAATGAATTGGAGAGCTACATCAGGCACACCCGCCCTTAGTTTATCACGGAACCACCAGTCTTCATAAATAATTCCCAAGAACCATAACATAATTGTATCACATAAAACATCCATAAAGGAAACAAACTTTTCAATATTTCAATCACAAGATATCAATAAAAAATTGATATAATAAAAACATTATCAAAACCATTTTCAATACCCAAATAAAAGAAAAGTAAAACATGGTATTTATTTTTCATTTAAAAAAATGTTATGGCTTGTAGAGGAATCCAAAACTCAAATATTGGTCATGGTGGCGGAGAAGTCGTTGTCGCCGCATACGTACGACAAAAACATTCCCTTTTGTCATTTATTAAAATTCTTCATATAAAAGGATTAATTTTGAATAAAATTAAAATTCAAAGGGGTTTATACACTGTATAAAATAAATTTCTGTATAAAACAAAATTTTCCTCAATGGAAGGAGATTGAGACGAAGTCCCTTACCTCGTGTCCCACTTGACTCGATCGTTCTTTAATCTCCTGAATAATAAACTAGAGTTAATTTGTAATTGCATAAGAACGTTTTTCAAGTTCATTATTCCTTTTCATATCAATTATTATCATGTTATGAACACTATGTATTTATTTAAGTTAATAATGTTCTTTTTGTCGATCATTGGCACTTGAGTAAAAAATAAACTCCTTATAATTACAAGTTGTTCATGAGGTAAAATATCCATTTTATCCAGAATTATAGTCATTATTTAGATATCATATATATCATATATATCCATTATATACATGCTTTTATAATATTACATAACATTATATGTATGAATTGAAATGCACCGTTCATGGAGACTGTAAGCCATACATACACATGAACGCTAATTTCTTTTATATTTCATATTTAATAGAATTGAATCATAATGATATAAAGGTATATTATAATTACAGTATAATATCATTTATTATAACATTAACTCTATCCTTTATACACCCCATGTATGCCATTAACGAATCAAATAACTTTGAGGGGGCGGTAGTCCGCACTTCCTAAAATGTTGATATCACATTTACCAATAATGGAAACCATAAGGGTATGCCATAAATGAAAAATATAGAAGAATAATGAAAACATTAACATAATATATATCATATATAAATATAGTTACATCTTAATGGCCACCATGAAAGGTGTTAAATGAAGAATGAACAATCATCGTTTCGTGAGGCAGAAATTCGCCATCCACAGAAACTATATGTTCTTTAACCATTAGACGGAGGTGTGTGTAAGTTTAGCTAGAATAATTCTCATTAAAACATACTACTATATTTAAGACACTGGTTTGGTTACAAAATAAATTAATAAAAATATTTTAGGGGGTTGGAGAAGCAAAATAAAACAAAAGTACACAAGTGAAGAAATTACCATTAAATCGGGTAACTCCTCTTGGTTTGAACCAAAAGGGTTTCATGAAGATATTTCTACCTAAGGAAAGGATTATAGGATTAATATAGGGATTTGGAGAGAAAAAATTAGCCGATCATGGCTGATCCAAAGGCTTGAAAGGTGTGGGTACAGTGGTAGTGGTGTGGGACTTTTATAAGAGTGGGGTGGGGGACTCTTGGAAAGTCAAGAAATGTTTCTTTATATTAAAATTATTTTTGGATTTTAAGGGTCCCACATTAATATATATCGAGGATAAGGTAATAAGGGTTATAAATATACTCATCCAATTAGTTTTTTACTAGTTTAATTCTTATATGTTACATTATCTTTTTATTTTATTTAAATCGTTCATTAATGAGGTAATCGCTGCATCATCATGGTGTCATAAAAAATTTAATTTATTTAATGTCTAAAATTTATTAAAAATATACTTTGATGTAGGAAATATCTTTATATTTCCAATAACTATTTATAGTATAATTTATCATTAATGTAGACAAAATTAAAATTGTTTTACTTAGGTGTTACATACTTTTCAGATATTCTCTTTTCTTTAAAAATAAAATGATAAAGTGTCACTATCACCCAAAAGTGATTCCATGGGGTCCCTAAGCATGCCATAAGGCATCCCCGTGGTTTTCCATGACACAAAAATTATATTTCGGATACATTTTGGGGTAATTTGTTATTATTATGATATTATTATATTATCCTTAACTACCCGATTACTAATTAATCACGATAATTAAAGATAATTATCTTCGTTACAATTCATAATGTAAAAAAACAAAAGATTCATAATTATATAATTTAGACCATTTGATTCCAAATATGGAATCCATTTTAACAAATAATAAACAAAAAAAATTCAATAATTAATATAAAAATAATTCTCGTTGTCCAAACAAATAGCGGGTTTTTTAGAAATAAATTTCTATCAAAAGATTGACAATTGTTTATTCCAATTTCAAAGGGAAATTAATACCTATGACCTCCATTGGATTAAATGGAAAAAAAGTTTCTATTTAAACATTATAACTATTTAAAAATATATTCTATCCATATAATTAAATTAGATGAAAAAGCTGTTTTAAAGTAAAATGCAATATTTTTCACTATTCATTAAAAAATGAACATTGTCAGAAAAATACCAAAAAATTATCCAATGTAAATTTCAATGTCCCAATAATAAAGAAGAAGTGTATTTTGAAAAAAAAAAGTTCTTATAAAAGTTTCTCAATATAGATTTAAAAATGGTTCTCTGTCAAAAGGCGGTAAAACAATCTTTCAAAAATATTAAAGAATTATATGCTTAAGATTGTATTTATTCTCTTTTTAAGCCTCTAAAACACTATCTAATTCATAAATAGATATAGAAATGAAAATATATTATTCATTACCTACATGGGATGTCACATCATTCCCCCCTTTAGAAAATTCCATCCCTATAATTTATTTACTTATCGAATAAGTGGGGGTATTTATCCCTCATCGCATTTTTAGATTCCCATGTTGCCACTTCAATCACGTTGTTTTTTCACAACAACTTTACATGATGAATTACCTTATTCCGTAACACTTCTTCCCTATGGTCAATAATCTGGACCGGTAGTTCCTCATAAGATTGGTTCTCTTCCAACTGAACTACCTCTACACTCAAAACATGAGATGGATATGCCATGTAATTCCTTAACATTGAAACATGAAACAAACTGTGTACCTGAGATAAACTCGGAGGTAAATCCAGTCAGTATGCAACTGATCCAACTCTCTCCATAATTTCATATGGTCTAGTGAACCTTGGAATCAGCTTTCCATTCTTACCAAATCGCATCACACTTTTCCATGGTGAAACTTTGAAGAAGAAATCATCACCTACCTCAAAAGATAGATCCTTCCTCCTATTGTCCGCATAAATTTTCCGACTGCTTTGAGCTATTCTCATGTGTTTCTGTATTAGATGATCTTTTGTACCAACTCTTCTACCAATTTTGGTCCCATCAACTTCCTTTCACCAACTTCATCCCAAAAAGCTAAATTTTGACACTGCTTCCCTTATAATGCCTCAAATGGTTCCATTTGTTTACTAGAATGAAAACAGTTATTATAAGAAAACACAACCAAAGAAAGATGTTGGTCCCAACTTCCCTAATAATCCATCAAACAATCATGTAGCATATCCTCCAAAATATGAATTGTTCGTTCTGACTGCCCATCTGATTGAGGATGAAAAGATGTACTAAAATTTAATTTAGTTCCCAATGACTCTCGAAGGCCTTTCCAAAAGTTAGATGTAAACCTCGGAACACGATTAGATAAAATGGGAATAGGAACTCCATGTAACCTGACTATCTCATTAAGATACAAATGTGAAATTTGATATAGGGAAAAAGTATCTCATATAGAAAGGAAATGAGCATATTTATTCAAGCGATCAACAATAACCTAGATTGTATTATTACCTCGAGGTGTCTTCGGCAATCCAACAATAAAGTCCATGGACATATTCTCCAATTTCCACTATAGAACTAGTAATGGGTGAAGCATCCCATTCATTAACTTCTGTTATGATTTAACCTGTTGACAAGTCAAACACTTCATAGTAAAATCATTAATATCTCTTTTCACTCCATCCCACTAGTAATACTCCCGAAGATCTCTGTACATCTTAGTACTACCTGTATGAACTGAAAACGGAGAACTATGAGAATCACATAACAACTCACTCTTCAAATGTGAATCACATGACACACACAATATCTTCCCAAACCTCAAAACATAATCATTATCAATGTTGAATTCAGGAAACTTACCCTTCTGAGCCAGCTCAACCTTTTTCTGAAACTCACTTTCTTGCTTCTGTGCTTACTTAATTCTGCTTGATAGAGAAGATTTCACTGATATCGGAAACAAAACAGAAGAACAACCTGCACCAACTACTGATATACCAGTGTTCATCAAATCCTTAACCAAAGGATCACGTTCCAAATGCAACATTGTTAATGATGCATTAATTTTTCGACTCAATGCATCAGCCACATTATTTTCATTTCAGGGATGGTAATGAATTGTAAAATAATAATCTGTGATTAATTCTATCCATATCCTATTTCTCATGTTCAATTATTTCTGACTGAATATATACTTTAAACTTTTGTGATCAGTATATATTTCACAATTTACACAATACAAATGATTCCACCAAATTTTTAAAGCGAAAAAAGTAGCAGCTAATTCCAAATCATGTGTAGGGTAATTTACCTCATGAGTTTTCAACTGACGTGAGGAATATGAATTTACATGATCATTCTGCATTAGGACACAACCATGTCCTTTTAATGAAGAATCATTGTTGATAACAAACTCACCATTTTTGCAAGGTAGTGCTAAAACTGGAGCATTCACCAATATTATATTCAACTCCTGAAAACAATCAACACATTATTTTGTCCAGATAAACTAAACACCCTTCCAAGATAGCTTAGTAATTGGACTAGATAACCAGGAAAATTTTCTAACAAATCATCAGTAATAGCCTGACAAACCAAGGAAGCTACGAATCTCAGTTACATTTATGGGTCTTGGCCATTCTTTAACAAACGTTGTTTTTGAAGGATCAACAGTTATTCCATCTTTAAAAACAATGTGCCAAGGAAAGAAATTTATTGCAACCAAAACTAACACTTTCTGAATTTCACATAAAATTTCATGTCATTTAAGGTTTTCAAAATAACAATTATATGAATTTCATGCTCCTCATTACATTTAGAAAACACCAAAATATCATCAATGATAACAACCACAAACTTATCCAAGAAATCAAGGAAAATTCTATTCATAAGGTCCATGAAATATCAAGGGAATTGGGTAGCACAAAATGCATTAATAAAAATTCATAATGGCCATATCTTGTAAGAAACGCGGTCTTCAAAACATCTTCTTCCTTTACCTTAAACTGATGGTACCCCGATCTCAGTTCAATCTTTGAAAAAATACTGAGCTCCCTGGAGCTGATCAAACAAATCATAGATAGGAGGCAATGGATATTTGTTCTTAACAGTGATGTTATTCAAGGCTCTATAATCAATACAAAGTCTCATAGAACCATCATTATTTTTAAAATATAAGATAGGATCACCCCATGGTGATGTGCTAGGTCCAATGAAACATTTCTCTAATAAATCTTTAAATTGATCTTTCAACTCTAAAAGTTCAATTTGAGCCATTCGATAAGGGGGTATTGAAATTGGATTAGAATCAGGATCTAAGTCAACCGTAAATTCAACTTCCTGATCTGGTATTATTGTAACATCCTAGGTAAATAAATAATATTACATTATCATGTTTATCAATATTTGTGAATAAAATAATATTATTACATTAAAAGGAATTCTATTCTCAATGGCGTACCCAATATGCAACAACAAGTTTTTTGAAATATTATGTTGCACACTAATAATATAATATTAATATTTTAAATAGTTAATGCCTTACTGTTGTAATGGCAGGAATGAAAAGAACTAACTAAACAAATATTACCTATTTTTTTTAAATATTTTTATATTTATCCAATACATTTTAGAGTATTAAAATGCAAATTAATCCAATTTTAAGAATAAATACTCTAATATTTTTAAAATATAGTTTTACCGCCTTTTGATGGAGAACATTTTTAAAATCAATATTTTGAAATCTTTATAAGCTCTATTTGTCAAAATAAACTTATTCAATAGAATTAGGATATTGAAATTTTCATTGGATAAATTTTTGGTATATTTCTGAAAAATGTTCATTTTTTAATGAATAGTGAAAAATAATGCATTTTACTTCAAAACAGCTTTTTCATCTAATTTATTTATATGGATAGAATATTTTTTTTTATTGTTTAAAATTGTAATCAAAATATATTTTTACTATTTAATTCAATTTTGGTATATATAATTAATTTCACTTTGAAAATGTACATAAACAAGTGTCAATCTTTTGATAGATATTGTTTCTTAAAAACACACTATTTGTTTTGACAGTAGAAATTTACTATATGATTTATTAATGAAAAATCTATGTTTTGATTTTGGTAAAATGGAAATCATTTCTGAATTTTTAATATCAAATATAGCATAGGGTTAATTTTTGGTATTTTTCTGATAATGTCTTTTTTTAATGAATAGTGGAAAATACTGCTTTTTAATTCAAAACTGCCTTTTAATCCAATTTATTTATATATTTAGATTGTCATTTTATTTGTTTTTAAAGTATAATTGAATAATTTTTTTTATCATTTAATACAATTTTGGTCATTTGAATTTATTTTACTTTTCAATTGGATGTAAAAAACAAGTCAATCTTTTGATAAATTTTACTTCTTAAAAAATCGTCTTTTGTATTGCCAACGAGATTTACTTTTAAATTAATTACTACAATTTATGTGTTTTGAATTTGATAAAATTGATTCCATATTTGGAATTAGAAGGTCAAAATTATATAATTAAGACTATTTTGTTTTTGGACATTATGAATAGTAATGACGGTAATTATCTTTAATTATTGTGATTAATTAGTAATCGGGTAGTTAAGGTTATTAAAATAATATCATAATAATAAAAAATTACCCCAAAATGTGTCCTAATTTTACTTCTTTTGCCAAGGCCAAGAATGGTATTCCTCGTGCCAAGCTTTTGGACCCCATGGAATCACTTTTGCGGTGATAGTGACACTTTTTAATTTTATGTTTTTAAAAGGATAGTATAACCAAAGTATGTATCACCCAAGTAAAACAATGATAGTTTTGTATTTGTAAATGATATCATGGAATATAAATATTAATTGGAAATATAAAAAACAATTCTTATATCATAGTATTTTTTTATAATTTTTATACATTAAATAAATTAATTTATTTATGACTCCAAGATGATGAAGCGATTATCTCATTAATGAACGATTTAAATAAAATGAAACGATAATGTAAAATATGAGACATAAACTTGCCTAAACCCTATTTTATGAGTATATTTCGAACCCATACCACCTTATCCTCGAAATATATTAATTTGGGACCTTTAAAATCCGAAACTCATTTTAATATAAAGTTACATTTCTTTAGTTTCCAAGAGTGCCCCTCCTCCCTCTTATAAAAGGCCCCCACCTCTACCTCCTTAACCACACCTCTCAAGCCATTTTCTCTGCCAAACTCTGATCATTTTATCTCTAAAAATCCCTCTATTCATCCTATATTCCTTCCTTTAGGCAGAATGATCTTCAAGATACCCTTTTGGTTCAAACCAAGGGGAGTTACCCGATTTAAAGGTAATGTCTTCCCAAATGTTCTTTTGTTTTATTTTTATTATCCAACACCATAAACTCTATTTATTCCTTGATTTTATAATTAAAATAGTATCTTAAACATAATAGGATGTTTTTATGATAATGTTTCAATCTACACTTACACACACCTTCATCTAATGGTTAAAGAACATACGGTTTCTGTGGTTGGTGAATTACTGCCTCACGAAACGATGATTGTTCTATCTTCTCCAACCACCTCTCATGGTGGCCATTATGATAGAAATATATTTATTTATGATATATATTAAATTTATTTCCTCTCTATTCTTCTGTATTTTTCATTTAAAACATACCATTATTCTTTTCATGTTGTGCAAATGTGATAATTTCATTTGAGGAAGTGTGGACTACCGCCCCCTCAAGTGATGTGACACGTTCATGCAATACATGGAATGTATAAAGAATTAAATTAATGAACATATGTGAACTATATAAAATATATATAATACTGTAATTATAATATATATATATATATCTCTCTCATTTAGTTTTAATTTCAATAATGTTACAAAGAAATTAAAGTAGTGTTCATGCGTACGTACGGCCTACCGTCTCCTTTAATGGTGCATTTCATTTTTTATCTCCAAATGTTATGTAATAATATAAAATGAATATATACTGGATATATATGATATTTAAATCATTATTACTATTCTTGATATGGTCTAATTATAACTACATGGACAATTCTTTTCAAACAAGTTCATTTTTGACTCATGTACCGAACATCGACAAAAACGTCCAGTATAAACTAACATAATTAACTAATTATTACAACATTATAATATGTGGTATTAATTGAATAATAAAATTCAAATGAGGTCCTTGATTAATTAGTAATTTACCAATGTTTATTATTCAGGAATATAAAGAAATGAACAAGACAAGTCAGACTTAAGGTAAGGGATCTGACCCCTCTCTTTCTTTTCAAGTACTCCTTTTTATGTCATTTCTTTTATGCTCCATGTTCTTATGTTGGTGGATGTTCTTTTATATTCCTATTACTTTATTTTTTTGTTCATATTATGAGAGACTATATTTTCTCTTACAACCATTTTTTGAAGTTTTATGTGGTGTCGTTAGGCTGTCGAGGTTTCGTAAGGGATTTTTCATCTCACTTTTATTCCCATGAGATTTATGCTACATTGGCCTCCATTTCCTTTCAATGGTGTATGTACAACCCATTATTCTACTCTTTTTGTAATATAATTTCGTTTATGGGTATTTAAATAAACGTTTTATACTCCTTTATTCATGGTGTGTACGTTTCGAAAGTTACCCAAGTCGGTAAGGGTACTTTTCACTTTAACACCCCGAGATTTTATGAAAAACATTATTTTTAATTTCATTAATTTATTGTGTTGTACACTACACCAAAAGGATATTGCAAAACACGTATCATTGACTTGCCTTGTATTACACACAATCGCGACCTTCCTCGATAGCACGTGTAGTACGCAATACCGAGTTTCACTAAACAACGATATGCTATTAAAATATTATTAAAACTAGCTGTTATGAATAGTAATAACCACTTTTTGAAATTTTGTAAATTTTATTTTTAAAAATGGACATCATTTTTGGATTCGGAATATCTAAATTAGCTTAGGGTGAAATTTTGGTACTTTTCGGATAACATTCATTTTATGTTGAATAGTGAAAATTAATAAATTTTAATTAAAAACAACCATTTTAATCAAAATACTTAATTGTGATAAATTATTAATTTGAGTGGTTTTAAAGTATATTTATAATATATTTTTATAATTTAATAAAATGTTGGTCATTTGATGTAATTTCACATTTAAACCAGACATAAACAAGTGTCAATCTATTGATAGTTATTATCTCTTAAGAACACGCTATTTGTTTTGACGACGGGAATTAATTTTTAAATTAATTAATTAAACTGATATGTTTTGAATTTGGTAAAATAGAAATCCTTTTTGAGTTCATAATATCAAATATTTCATAGGCCTAATTTTTGATATTTTTCTGGAAACTTTCATTTTTTGATGAATAGTGAAACCACTAAGTGGTAGTTAAAAAAATGAATTTTTCATAAAACTAAATTTTAACTCTTCTGTAAGTGGAATTTCAAAAATCCGAGAGTCACAGTTGATGTCAGTAAGTAAAATGTTGTTCAATGAGATGAATATAATTTTTGGTGAATAGTAACTTTTTACTTTTTTTCCACTGTTAAAAGTAAATAGGGTAATTAAGGGTAAAAATGATATTATTATTACCATAACACATGTCCTAATTCTATTGGATAAGTTTAATTCGACCAAAAACAACCTTAGGAATAAAATATGACCATTTAGGCCCACTTGGATTAGATTGGGACATTTATTATTAATTTATTTAAAGAAGGGTTAAAATAGTTAAAATAAATGTTTAATAAGTAAATCATTTCTAATATAGGGTTATACATAAGATAAATTCGACTATAAATATTCATTAGAAATATAATATTATTTCCTACATAATGATATTTTATTTGTAATTTTTAGACATTATATAATTTAATTTATTTATGACACAACGATGAGGCAGTAATTATCTTATTAATAAAATATTGACATAATCGATTTTATAAATACCCAAATAAATTTAATTTGAGACATTTTATGAATTACACTAATTTTATATGTTAATATGACATTTTAGTATTTATTTAATTAACTTTTTTCGAACAAATAATTCTGTTATGATTTTCACAAAAATCAATTACCAAATAGTGTCAAAATTGACATAAAATAATTTTTAAAACAAATATTCAATTAGTAATTGTTATTTTATTCTTAAAAATCAATGGTTCGGAAAAATGGCATAGATAAGGTTATATATATTAATAATAAACAACTTGGGGTTCTTTTGGATTGTTATAGTAAGTTTATTAACCTTATAGTGTAAGAACAGAAGAAGACACGGTAAAAGTAAAATTATTTAACTTAATGTTAAATCTAAATGATATGGTTAAAATAGGAACCTAAACTTGTAGAAATTCTATTTTATGAGATTATGTCGAACCATCACCACCTTATCTTATAAATAAATCAATTTGGAGCTATTTAAAACTGAATATGACTTTATAATAAAATAATATTTTTAGTTTTCCAAAGGATCCTCTCTCCTCCCTTATAAAAGAGAACCTCCTCCCTCTCTTCCTCACACCACTTTGAGCCTTCATGATCGGCCAAACCCTGCCAATTTATTCTCTAAACTTCTCTAGAGACATCCTAGAGGTCCTGGTATTCTTCAAAGAACAATTTTAGTGCCCTAAAAGAAGGTCTCAAAGAAGAGCTTCAAAGAAGAGGTAATGCCTGTTACTGATTCTTTCATATTCATTTCTTCCTCCACTTCTTCTTCTTTAGTTGTTTCATCATGAAGTAATAACATCATTATCACTCATATAATGATATGTTATTATAAGTATGAAAGAACCCTATTTCACCATCTATCCATCCTACGGAAAATGAAATCACCGCGCGTGCGTACGTACGGAATACCGTCTCCACGTCGTGGTGTAATCTATTTTCCACCACCACCTTACTTGGATGAGTATAACGGTGTAAATAATATCTATATATGATTATTTTAAAGTGATATTTATTCGGAAATAGTATACATACACTCAAATATAGTTCCACGATCATGAGAACGATATCATCGCTCGTGCGTACGTACGGACTACCGTCTCCACGACGCGATGAGATTCATTCTCCACGTTAACCATTCATTAATGATTATAAATTATATATAATAAGTAATCATGAAATATATGACATAATAATGATACTGGATTTATATGTATATATGTATGTCATCTACTTAATTCCATTCAACTCAATAAGGAAACGAAAACAGCGTTCATGCGTACGTACGACCTACCGTCTCCATGAATGGTGTATTTCTTTCCATTTACTGATTTATTATATATATGTATATTCTGAATATATATTATATATTAATCATGTTTTATATACTAGAATTATGTAATCATGATCTATGTAATCATATGAATTATTACAAGTCAAAAAACGGATGACAAATGAAACAATTTTACCCAAAACGCTTTTTAACATAGAATTTACAAAAGAACGGGTAATATAAAGTCATAAGTGAACCACATATGATATCATAACAATTAGTATGATTACGGAATAAGTCAATGACATTATTTAAATCATTATACAAGAGGTTCGGATACTTACAAAGCAAATCAGACCTAAGGTAAGGGAAAATATCACAATCACATTTTATCTGAGATTGTTTATACTTTGGTATTTACTGGGGTGTATTTTATCATCCACATCCATGTTTCCTCAATATGTAATATTATTTCCATCCAGCTACAATTTTTTAAATCCAATTTTACCCTTCGGTGAGTTTTTTGTAAAACATATGAAAGGAATCTTTTGGCTTTTTTCGTATGAGGTACTTTTTGACTATTCCGACAAAAGTACGAGAAGAAAGTTTTTTAACATATACATCATGAATGTATTTTTAAAACATTAATTCCAATAAGATTCCTTTAGATGTTTTCAAGTCAACTTCTTTTAGTTTAGTATTGTATGACATGTTTAGAAAGGAAAATGTTTTTGAAGTAGAAAGGATATTTTCCTCAAGAATGGATTTCAAGTGTCTTATAAAAAAAAATTTCCATCTAAGATAATATAGGGTTCTGTTTCTATCCATATTATTACATTTATTTGATTATGTTGTGATGTAATTATTTTCCTTTATCTTATATGAATTGTTTTATGATGTCATGTTGTTTAAGAATCCCATTTTTATTACATGGATTATACTATGATGTATGGTTTATGATTTTGTGGCACACATAAGAATGGTATAATTATGATATGGGTGGGACATATATCTCCCTCCAAAGCATTGGGTAATGATTTTATATCTGATGAGATATACATGGCTAGAACGGCAGGTTAAACCGGTTCAGTGAAGCAGGACTAAAACGAGGAATGAACTCGGTTCAGAAATGGACTTTGTCCACTAAGATAGTCTTGGAAATGAGTCTTGACAAATAAGAAATGATTCTCTATGATTATTGGGATTACATTTCACTACTATTATTTATCCCATGTTATGATGTTATGATCACTTTTGCAGGATTAAGATTTCCAAAATGTTATGTTCTTATAAATATGATGTGATTGATATTTCTTTTGTTTACCCTTACTGAGCATTTGAGCTCACCCTTTTATGTTTTCTTTTCCCCAGGATATAAAGAAAGGGTTTAGGGAAAAAAAGGAAGATCTTTATGGGAAATGTTGAAGATCTTTCACTGTGATTAGAAGATTATATTCCGAGTTTCCAAAGACACTAAACTATTAAGGTCCTTGTGTGTGTGTTTTTGTTAAGTACTGAGTATTCCTCAAAAGTAATGTAATGTCCATGTACGTTAAGCTTCAGGTCTCTACAGTTGGTATCAGAGGAATGGTTTAGTCAACCTTTGGAAACTAGGATACGAGAAATATAGTGAGATCCCTAGAGATATTTCTAAGTTATGTCTAGGGATGTCCCTAAGGATAAGTATAAGTATAGGTTATAGTCCTAGAATTGTGCTAAAGATCTTAGAATTAAACCTAAGATGTTAGATTTTGAAGGTACTACCCCTTTATTTTGTTTTTTCCCTAGTATGATTTTTTCTTCTCACACTATTCTTTTTGGGTTTTAGACGATGGCTAGAACCCGAAGTAACCGTATTGATCAATGCAATGGACAGTGCGATGATTTTCCTCTTGAACAAACAAATGTTATGGGAGATGGTGTGAAAAATCTTATTGCTATACTTAAACAAGCTATGAAACATTCTAGACTTCCAAATGAGTAGAGAATGGAACAATACTCTATTGAGTCCTTCATGAGGCAATGTCCACCTTCTATCAGTGGTTCTTCTGATCCACTTTTTGCTGAACAATGGATCAGAACCACTGAAAATATATTTTTAGTTCTTCGATGTTCTGAACATGATAATGTCATCTTAGCAGTATATCGTTTGGAAGGTGATGCTGATCAATGGTGAAATCTTATCAAGAATGCGAGGCAAAGAGATGAAATTGAGTCCATGGAATTGGACGAGTTCAAGAAATTATTTTTCAATAAGTACTTCCCTCATATTCTTCGAACAATGAAGGAGAATGATTTTCTTGAACTAAAGCAAATGGATGATGAATCTGTTGGTACATACGAAGCGAATTTTACAAGGCTTGCAAGGTATGCATCTGGATTTATCATCCAACCTGAAAGTAAAGTTGATCGATTCTTTAGTGGCTTAAAACCAAATCTTCGAAGGGAATTAGCTATAAAAGACTTCGGTAGCTATGAAGAAATTGTTCGTTGTGCTATCAAGGTAGAAAAGTAAGTTGGTGTTACTTATCCATCTCATAGTTTTGACACGAAATGAAAGATGGAGTTCAAGGAAAAATCTCAGAATAATGGTGAAAAGAAGATTAATGTTTCCTTATGCTCAAAGTGTTGAAAGAAGCATGGTGGAGATTGTCTTAAAGGGACAAGTAAATGTTTCTAATGTGGAAAGGAAGGTCATCGGGAATTTGAATGCCGCAATGATGAGAAGAAGATGTCTAATGATGCAAACAAAGGAAGGGATACACAGAATGATCCTACTACAATTCAATGCTTCAAGTGCAAGGAAATGGGGCATTATGCTAATAAATTCCCTAATCCAAGGGTTAGTGATGATCGAAATGAGCAACCACTTATGGAAAAGGACAAAGGGAAGTCACATGCGTTCCCCATTGGAGATGTTGAATATAACAACGATGTGGTGGAATGATTAAGTGTTTATGTAATGGGATTCCAAAATAACGTTGTATATAGTATCGTAGAATATTGGAATATTTTTGTATTTTTCTATTGTGGTTTTCAATAATTTTATGGTACCGGTAACCATGGAAAATGATTGAGATATTTTTGGAAAAAAAGATGATATGCGCATAATGAAGGAAAAACGAGAAAATGAAATATTTGACAGTATTCATGAGTTCATGATTAATATAAGGACTAAGTGATATCATTGTTTGAGTATATAGAATTTTGAGGATTTTGGTATGTGGAAAGTGTTAAATTTTAACTGCATTCATTTTTTCAATAAGGTTCAATGGGTATTCAAGACAATACATGATTAAAGCCTTTGAATGTTTGGAATGTGACCAAAAAAACATATCTTATGATATATGGGGATCAATGATGGTATTAAATCTCTGGTAATCATTTTCACTATATTATGAGAGTGGACTGCAGTATTATGGATAAGACTAAAGATTGGAATGGATTATGTTGGAAATAAGTTAGTATTGTTTAAGGATAGGAGTTTTTTCGATATTACTTATGGGATGTTATAGTAATGTAGTTTTATAAAAAGTACAACCTGTAGGACGTGCGACAGCCCATCGCGTTGGACAAGGCCGTGGGAATCGAACCCACAACCGAAGTGTGACTGGCCTTTATCGCCTACCACTGGCCTACAGGAAGTCCCTGTTTAGTAGAAACTAGTTTTATTATATTAAGCAGTAAGAAATATGAAGTATAAGTCCATTTTAGGAACCATATATGATTAATCTCACTATAAATGGACTTATGTATTTTTTGATAACTTTTCTAACCTTTTGTTTGAGACAGATGGAATGACCCATCATTCTATCACATGATCTGCTAACACATCATGAATGACAAATTCATCTTCATTTGTTTAAGAGATGAAGTGCAAATTGTCCAATGAACGACCAACGGTGTGACTATACTGAAATCACGAAAGTATTTCTTCTAATTCCAATTTCATCAGCTTTAGGGAAACGATCTGGAAAACCAAAATGTATTCCTAGTGCTCTTATATCTGATGAATCAGATGGTAGCTTAGATCATCACAAATTTATGGCTTTGTGATTGTTGTCTTTTCCATAGCCATGTTCTCTACCACTCTCCATCAGAACATGATGGTTATATTTCTCATCAATATCCATATTTTCACCTATGTGGAAACCGAGTGATTAGTTTATTTGGGTAACCTTTACATTTCATACTTTTGTTTTTAAAGATTGGTTTTGGTATTCCTTTTTCCGATGTGGGTTTATATCAAAGAAACGTTCGAATAGTAAACCATTTATAACCCCGACGAATTTCGAGGGCGAAATTCATTTTAAGGGGGGTAGAATGTAACACCCCGAGATTTTATGAAAAATATTCTTTTTAATTTCATTAATGTCTTTTGTTGTAAGCTACACCAAAAGGATCTTGCACGACACACATCCTTGACTTGCCTTGAATTACACACAATCGCAACCTTCCTTGATAGCGTGTGTAGTATGCAATACCGAGTTTCACTAAACAACGATATCCTATTAATATATTTTTAAAACTAGCTGTTATGAATAGTATTAACCACTTTTTTAAATTTTGAGAATTTATTTTTTCAAAATGGACTTCATTTTTGGATTTGGAATATCGAAATTAGCTTAGGGTGAAATTTTGGAACTTTTCGGATAACTTTCATTTTCTGATGAATAGTGAAAATTACTAAATTTTAATTTAAAACAAACATTTTAATCGAAATACCTAATAGTGATAAATTATTAATTTGAGTAGTTTTAAAGTATATTTAGAATATATTTTTACAATTTAATACAATTTTGTTCATTGGATGTAATTTCACATTTAAACCAGACATAAACAAGTGTCAATCTTTTGATAGTTATTATCTCTTAAGAACACGCTATTTGTTCTGACGACGAGAATTAATTTTTAAATTAATTAATGAAACTAATATGTTTTGAATTTGGTAAAATAGACATCATTTTTTATTTCATAATATCAAATATAGATTAGGCCTAATTTTTGGTATTTTTCTGGAAACTTTCATTTTTTGATGAATAGTGAAACCACTTTGCGGTAGTTAAAAAAAATGATTTTTTCATAAAACATAATTTTACCACTTCTGTGACTGGAATTTCAAAAATCCGAGAGACATGGTTTATGTCAGTAAGTAAAATGTGGTTCAATGAGATGAAAATAATTTTTGGTGAATAGTAACTTTTTTACTTTTTTTTTACCACGGTTAAAAGTAAATAGGGTAATTAAGGGTAAAAATGATATTATTATTACCCTAACACATGTCCTAATTCTATTGGATAAGTGTAATTCGACCAAAAACAACCTTATGAATAAAATATGACCATTTAGGCCCACTAGGATTAGATTGGGACATTTATTATTAATTTATTTAAAGAAGGGTTAAAATAGTTAAAATCAATGTTTAATAAGTAAATTAATTGTAATATAGGGTTATACATAAGATAAATTCGACTATAAATATTAATTAGAAAGCTAAAAATATTTCTACATAATGATATTTTATTTTTAATTTTTAGACATTAAATAATTTAATTTATTTATGACAAAATGTTGATGCAGTAATTATCTTATTAATGAAATATTGGCATAATTGATGTTATAAATACCCAAATAAATATAATTTGAGACTTTTTATGAATTACACTAATTTTCTAGGTTAATATGAAATGTTAGTATTGATATAATTAACTGTTCTCGAATTAATCATTCTGTTATGATTTTCACAAAAATCAATTACCAAATAATGTCAAAATTGACATAAAATAGTTTTGAAAACAAATATTATATTAGTAATTGTTATTTTATTCCTAAAAATCTAAGGTTCGGCCAAATTACTTAGATAATGTTATATATATTAATAATAAACAACTTGAGGTTCGTTTGTCTTGTTATAGTATGTTTATTAACCTTTTAGTGTATGGACACAAGAAGACACGGTAAAAGTAAAATTATTTAACTTAATGTTAAATCTAAATGATGAGGTTAAAATAGGAACCTAAACTTGTCTAAATTCCATTGGATGAGATAATTTAGACCCGTCCCCAAAATAGCTTCGAAATAAATCAATTTGGAGCTATTTAAAACGAAATATGACTTTATAATAAAATAATATTTTTAGTTTTCCAAAGGAGCCCCTCTCCTCCCTTATAAAAGGGAACCTCCTCCCTCTCTTCCTCACACCACATTGAGCCTTCAATCTCGGCCAACCCCTGACAATTTCTTCTCTCCACTTCCCTAGAGACATCCTAGAGGTCCTGGTATTCTTCAACGACCAATTTTAGTGCCCTAAAAGAAGGTCAAAGAAGCGCTTCAAAGAAGAGGTAATTCCCGTTACCAATTCTTTCATCTTTATTTCTTCTTACACTTCTTCTTATTTAGTTGTTTAATCATGAAGTAATAACATTAGTATAACTCATATACTGATATGTTATTATAAGTTTGAAACAACCGTATTTCACCATCTATCCATCCTACGGAAAATGAAATCACCGCGCGTGCGTACATACGGAATACCGTCTCCACGCCGTGGTGTAATCTATTTTCCACCACCACCTTACATGGATGGGTATAATGGTGTAAATAATAACTATATATGATTATTTTAAAGTGATATTGATTCTGAAATAGTATACATACACTCCAATACAGTCTCATGATCATGAGAACGATATCATCGCTCGTGCGTACGTACGGACTACCGTCTCCACGACGCAATGAGATTCATTCTCCACGTTAACCATTCATGAATGATTATAAAGTATATATATTAAGTAATCATGAAATATATTACATAATAATGATACCAAATTTATGTGTATATATGTATGTCATCTACTTAATTCCATTCAACTGAATAAGGAAACGAAAACAGCGTTCATGCCTACGTACGACCTACTGTCTCCATGAACGGTGTATTTCATTCCATTTACAGATATATTATATATATGTATATTCTGAATATATATTATATATAAATCATGTTTTATATTCTCGAATTAATTAATCATGATCTAAGTAATCATATTAATAATTACAAGTAAAAACACGGACGACAAAAGAAACAATTTTACCCAAAATGCTCTCTAACATGGAATTTAAAAAAGAACAGGTTATATAAAGTCATAAGTGAACCATATATGATATCATAACAATGATTATGATTCTGGAATAAGTCAATGACATTATTTAAATCAGTATACAGGAGGTTTGGACACTTACGAAGAAAATCAGACCTAAGGTAAAGGAAACTATAACAATCACATTTTATCCGAGATTTTTTATACTTTGGTATTTACTGGGGTGTATTTTATCATCCACATCCTTGTTTCCTAAATATGTAATATTATTTCCATCCACATACAATTTATTAAATTCATTTTTACCCTTCGGTGAGTTTTTAGTAAAAGATGTGAAAGGAATCTTTTGTCATTTTTCGTACGAGGTACTTTTTGACTTTTCCGACAAAAGTACGAGAAGAATGTTGTTTCTAACTTATAAGGCATGAATTTATTTTTAAAACATTATTTCAAAAAGCTTCCTTTACATGTTTTCAAGTCAAATTCATTTAGTTTAGAATTGTATGACTTGTTAAGAAAGGAAAATGTTTTTGATGGAAAAAGGATACTTTCCTCAGGAATGGATTTCAAGTGTTTTATCAAAATTATTTTCCATCTAAGATAATATAGGGTTCTGTTTCTATCCCTATTATTACTTTTATTTGATTATGTTGTGATGGAATTATTTTCCTTTATCTTATATGAATTTTTTTATGATATCATGTTGTTTAAGAATCCCATTTTTATTACATGGGTTATGCAATGAT
Organism: Viscum album; assembly: GCA_963277665.1. Lineage (NCBI taxonomy): Eukaryota > Viridiplantae > Streptophyta > Magnoliopsida > Santalales > Viscaceae > Viscum > Viscum album. Next base: position 46,432,312 of record OY728121.1, read on the forward strand.
GTATGGTTTATGATTTTGTGGAACACATAAGAATGGTATCATTATGAGATGGGTGGTAACTATATCTCCCTCAAATACATTGGGTAAATATTTTATATCTCATGAGATAGACATGGATAGAACGGAAAGTTAAACTGGTTCAGTGAAGTAGGACGAAAACAAGCAATGAACTTGGTTTCGAAATGGACTTTGTCCACTAAGATAGTCTTGGCAATGAGTCTTGACTAATAAGAAATGATTCTCTATGATTATGTTCGTACGCCATAAAGTTTCATGTTTTATGTTATGGTTATTGGGATTACATTTCACTACTATGATTTATCCCATGTTATGATATTATGATCTCTTTTGCAGGATTAAGATTTCCAAAATGTTGTGTTCTTATGAATATGATGTGATTGATATTTATTTTGTTTACCCTTAATAAGCATTTGAGCTCACCCTTTTATGTTTTCTTTTCCCCGGGATATAAAGAAAGGTTTTAGGTAAAAAAATGAAGATCTTTATGGGAGATGTTGAAGATCTTTCAACACAATTATAAGATTATATTCCGAGTTTCCAAAGAACTAAACTATTACGGTCCTTGTGTGTGTGTTTTTGTTATGTACTAAGTATTCTGAAAAAGTAATATAATGTCCACATACGTTAAGCTTTGGGTGTCTACATTCACCCTCCTATTTTTAAAAGACTTCCTTTGTTATGTCTTTTAATTTACATATTATTATGTTGGTATATGTTCTTATATATCCCTATTTATATAAATTTTATTTCCATGTGATGATATTACCTTTACCTCTCTCATCAACTCTTTTTCTAAATGTTGATGTGAAATCGTTAGGCTATCGAATTTTTGCAAGGGAACTTCTTAACCCAATAACAATTCATTGGGTTAAACTTCTACTTCTTGATTATGTCCTGATATGAATATGTGTGGATAAACTCTGATTGTTTTACACTTAATATCCACTTAAATTGTGAGTATTTATACTTTTCACACATAATTATGTCATTAATTTATCCTTGTACTAATGACATGATCTTTGAATGGGATTACGTCTCAATTACTCTTCCTTAAGACACTTCGTGATGATATAAACATTTATTCTTTTTAAAGTTTATATACATCCCCATTGACATTCGATATCCATATTATGTCTATACTCAAGTCATTTAAATGTTTTTAAAATGGTCCACTTTCTTGTGGCTTATAATTAAAATGTTCAAAACGGAAAAGGACACTTTTATTATAACATTGTTTTAAATGGTTTTAAAGACTTATTCTTTTAAACATATATCATCCATGTCCATGTTTTAAGAATGTTTTTAAGGATTTATTTATATAGACATTAATGTTTTAAAACCCTTTCAAATGTATCGATGTGGTATGGACATTTTGATTCTAAAATATCTTTTAAATGTATTCTTTTAATATTTTCAAAGTATAAATGGGATATTTCTCTCATAGAGTTTTAATTATTTTATAAGAATTTTTTATTTATGTTAATATCATGATGTGATCTTTTATGATTGAAATGTGGAAGTTGTATGTTTCTTTTATACATGTTTAAGTGTTATGATTATGTTATGGTTCTTGGTAAATGTTTATGAAATCGGGTGGTTCCATGATAAACTAAGGGTAGGTGAGCCCAAAATAGCTCTCCAATACATTGGGTAATGCAAAAGGGTTAAACGCTAAGATTTATCTAAAGATATTTAAGGAATATACTGTGATGGGTATTCCAAATGTAACCATGAGGGTTACTCCCTACATAAGAATGGTATGAATGCTTCAAGTTACCTTTATGTCTTATGATTTCAATGAGTTATTCATAAATCTTATCATTTCATGAGGTAAGCTAATTTGATTATGTTTTATGAGTAAAGTATGATTTCATTGATTCTTATGTATGCATGGTCTAATGTTTTCTTTTCGTATTGTTATAACCCTTACTGAGATTTTTATGCTCATCCAATGTTTTTGAAATGTTTTTCCCATGAATAAATTGGAATAGGGTCAGGGATGGAATCAAGGAAATGTCATGATTTCTAAAGAATGGATCTAGACATGACTATTTTGTTCAGGAGTTTATATTTTGTGGAAAAAATGTAATCCTAGTAGATGTGTCTACTTTGTAATCTTTGAGATGTAATAGTTATTTTTTAATTCTCTAAAACTCTAAACCTGAATATATACTCAATGTGAATTATTCAATTTAATTCAAGAATATGTATTTTACTAATGTCGTGTCCTTATAGTTTGTATCAAAGGTCGGTTTAGATAACATTAGAGGTTAGGGTATTCTTTAAGCATAAGTGACATTACCATAATAGTTAGGATTTCAAAAAGAGTCACAGTTTTTAGATAAAGTGAAAGAGTAAATATATCTTAGTGTTTATCTTCCTCATTAGTACATGATGATTTTTTTGATATACTCACACTGACGTTTTTGGTTTTAGAAAATTGATGGATCTAAAATGAACCAAACTGACAATGGGTTTGAAGAATCTATGGTGGTTATATGATTAAGAGACAAGATGAAATGGGGGATTCAATGAGAAATATCATGGTTGATCTAAACCAACTATCAGGAGTCATGATCAACTAGTTGAACCATGGAGAGTTCTCTAATGCATCATGTATAGGAGAACCAAGTCGATGTGGAAGTTCATGTAATAATTATAAAGGTAACCATTAGGGTTTATATGAATCTTACTTTTGAGGTAATTTTGGGTTACTACATGATATGATGGAATATGAAAGGCATGAGATAAACTTGAGGTTAAATTATGTTATGGTTATTTTTGAAGTTTTTATCTCTTTTATGGAATGTTATAAGAATTATGTAGTTTTGGAAAAATGACAACACGTAGACCGTGTGACAACCCATCGCTTCGGACGAAGCTGCGGGAATCGAACCCACAACCAATGTGCGACTGGTATTTATCACCTACCACGGGACTACGTGGAGTACCTGGTTAGTTTGACTAATTATTTTTAGTTAGATGATCATATGAATATAGACTATTTAATTTTGGGTTATCTATGGAAATTATTAACCTATCACGGAGGATATGTGATTAGTTGATTACTTTTCAGTATGAGACTTTAAGAGTAACTGATGTTATTTGGAGATAAATGATAAGATTTTCCTTGGAAGACTATGTGATTAAATACTTTGGAGATTGGGGTTTCAATCATAGTTTGGTTTATCTTTGAAGAATTTTATGGTTAGATATTTATTGAATAGTATTTGTTGAACTTGGGATAATGATTGACAATTTTTGGAGATTAAGAGTAGTATTTATTTTTATAAATGATTATCCTTTTTGGATATTATCTGATCTCGTACTAACAATTTTGGTTTTAGCTTTGGTCCAAAGACATGGGAAGTTTATATTTCTCTTTTGTGGATTAGGTGATCCTATAGATGCTGATTATAATGCTGTTAATGTGAAAAAGTTATCCTAAATACTCGTATTTTGGAGAAAATATGAGTTTCTGTATGAAATCTAGAAAAAGTTTAAAGTCAACATGACAAGTAAGCATGATTCCTTATGTTTTAGTTAAGCACATAAATAAATTCCTCAATGAAATGTAATTTAAAACTAAAATGTTTTCTGTTAATTTTTCCGAATGGGGAATCAAATACCGTTTAACCCATCACAAGTTTGTGATTTTCTGGTGGTTAACATTCTCCTAAACATGCTTTCTATCTTCCATATCCATTTTTTCCTACATGGAAACCTAGTATGGGATAACTCGGGTGACCCTTGTACATCTCATTATTTCTTTTAATGTTATAGTTAAATTTACTCTTTTTCCGAAGTGGTGATTTCAATGACGTTTCTAAGCCCTATTTTAAAATTGCGAGGACACAATTCCCAAAAGGGGGGAAGGATGTAACATCCTAGGTAAATAAATAATATTACATTCTCATGTTTATCAATATTTGTGAATAAAATGTTATTAATACTATAATGGGAATTCTATGCTCGATGGCGTACCCAATACGAAATAATGAGTTTCCTTGAAATCTTACGTTGCACACTAATAATATAATAATATTATTTTAAATAGTTAATTCATAGCTGTTGTAATAGCAGGAATAAACAGAACTAAATAAAAAATTATTACATATGTTTGTTAAATATTTTGACATTTATCCAATAAATTTTAGAGGCTTAAAATGAAAATGAACCCAATTTTAAGAATAAAAACTCTAATATTTTTAAAAGACTGTTTTACCGCCTTTTGATGGAGAACCTTTTTTAAATCCCTATTTTGACAATTTTGTAAGCTCTATTTGTCAAAATAAACTTATTCTCTATAAATGGGATATTTAAATTTACATTGGATAATTTTTGGTATATTTCTGACAAATGTTCATTTTTTTTAATGAATAGTGAATAATACTGCATTTTACTTCAAAACTACTTTTTCATCTAATTTATTTATATGGATAGATTATATTTTTAAATTTTTTTAAAGTGTAATTAGAATATTTTTTTCCATTTAATTCAATGGTGGTCATTAGATTATATTTCACTTTGAAAATGGACATAAACAAGTGTCAATCTTTTGATAGATATTCTTTCATAAAAACACGCTATTTGTTTTGACAGTGGGAATTAACTATATGATTTATTAATTAAACATATATGTTTTGAATTTGTCAATATGGGAATATTTTCTTAATTTGGAATATCTAATATATAATAGGGTTAATTTTTGGTATTTTTATGATAATGTCTTTTTTAATGAATAGTGGAAAAATACCGCTTTTTAATTCAAAACTACATTTTCATTCATTTTATTTATATATTTTGATTTTTGTTTTTATTGTTTTTGAAGTATAATTGAATTATTTCTTTATCACTTAATACAATGTTGTTCTTTTGAAGTAATTTCACTTTTCAATTGGATGTAAAAAACAAGTCAATCATTTGATAAATTTTACTTCTTAAAAACATGACTCTTGTTTTGACAATGAGATTTACTTTTTAATTAATTACTACAGTTTCTGTGTTTTGAATTTGATAAAATGGATTCCATATTTGGAATCATAATGTCCAAATTATGTAATTAAGTATCTTTTGTTTTTTGACATTATGAATCGTAACGACGGTAATTATATTTAATTATCATGATTAATTAGTAATTGGGTAGTTAAGGGTTTTAAAATAATATCATAATAATAAAAAATGACCCCAATATGTTTCCTAATTATACTGGTTGTGTCCTCTCCGACCATGGGATGCCTTGTGAAAAACTTTAGGACCCCATTGAATCACTTTTGGTGTGATAGTGACACTTTTTAATTTTATGTTTTTAAAAGGAAAGTATAACCAAAGTATGTATCACCAAAGTAAAACATTTTTAGTATTGTCTGTGTAAATGATATGTCAGACTATAAATAGTAATTTTACTGCTGAAAAGATTTCCTACATCATTGTATTTTTTAATAATTTTTATACATTATATAAATTAATTTATTTATGACACCATGATGATGCAACGAAAATCTCATTAATGAATGATTCAAATAAAATGAAAAGATAATATAAAATCTGAGACATAAACTTGACTAAAACCTATTGGATGAGTATATTTTGAACCTTTACCACCTTATCCTTTAAATATATCAATGTGGGACCTTTAAAATCCGAAAATCGTACTAATATAAAGTAACATTTCTTTACATTCCAAGGGTGCCCCTCCTCCCACTTATAAAAGGCCCCCACATCTACCTCCTTACTCACACATGTCAAGACATTGGCACGGCCATAATATGATCATTTTATCTCTCCACATCCATCTATTCATCCTAGAATCCTCCCCATAGGCCTAAAGCTCTTCAAGAATCCCTTTTGGATCAAACCAAGGGGAGTTATCCGATTTAATGGTAAAGTCTTCTCTAATGTTCTTTTGTTTTATTTTACTTCTCAAACCCCCTAAACTCTTTTTATTACTTGATTTTGTAACAACAAAAATATCTAAAACATACAATGATTCTGTTATGAGAAGGATTTGTGCTACACTTACACACACCTCTGTCTAATGGTTAAAGAACATATTGTTTCCGTGGATGGCGAATTACTGCCTCTGTCTCATGGTGGCCATTATGATGGAACTATATTTATTTATGATATATATTATATTTATTTTATCTCTAAGCTTCTGTATCTTACAGTTAAAAAATACCTTTTTTATTTTCATGGTCTGTAAATGCGATAATTTCATTTGAGCAAGTGTGGACTACCACCCCCTCAAGTGATGTGACTCGTTCATGCAATACATGGAATGTATATAAAATTCAATTAATGAACATATGTGACTTATATAACATATATATTATACTGTAATTATAATATATATATATATATATATATATCTCATTTAGTTTTAAATCAAATAATGTGACAAAAAAATGAAAGTAGTGTTCATGCGTACGTACGGCCTACCGTCTCCCTGAACGGTGCCTTCCATTTTTTATTTCCAAATGTCATGGAATAGTATAAAATGAATATATACTGGATATATATAATAATTAAATCATTAATACTATTCTGGAGATGGTGTAATTATAACTACATGGATAATTCTTTTCAAACAAGTTCATTTTTGACTCATGTACCGAACATCGACAAAAACGTCTGATATGAACTCACATAATTAACTAATTATTATAACATTATTATATGTGATATTAATTGAATAATAAATTTCATAGGAGGTCATTACGAAATTATTAATTGACCCATGTTTATTATTCAGTAATATAAGGAAATGAACAAGACAAGTCGGACTTGAGGTAAAGGATTTGACCTCTCTCTTGTTTTTCATATACTCTCTTTTATGTCATTTCTTTTATGGTCCATGTTCTTATGTTGGGGGATGTTATTATATATTCCTCTTACTTTATATTTTTCATATTATGAGAGACCATATTTTATCTTCAATCCATTTTTTGATGATTTATGTGGTGTTCTTAGGCTGCCGAGTTTTCGTAAGGGATTTTTCATCTCACTTTTATTCTCGTGAGATTTATGCTACATTTTCCACCATTTCCTTTCAGTGGGGTATTTATATCCCATTATTCTATTATTTTTGTAATATAATTTCATTTATGGGTATTTAAACAAATTTTTTATATTCCTTCTTTCATGGGGTGTACGTTTCGAATGATACCCAAGTATGTAAGGGAACCTTTCACCCTCCTATTTTAAAAAGACATCTTTTGTTATGTCTTCTAATTTACATCTTCTTATGTTGGGATATTTTCTAATATATCCCTATTTCTATAAACTTTATTTCCATGTGTTAATATTACCTTTATCTCTCTCATTAACTATTTTTCTAAAAGTTGATGTGACGCCCTATGGCTACCAAATTTTTGCAAGGGAATTTCTTAACCCAATTTCGATTCCTTGGGTTAAACTTATACATCGTGATTTTGTCATGATATGAATATGTGTGTATGAACTATGATTGTTTTACACTTAATATCCACTTATATTGGTTGTATTTATACTTGTCACACATAATTATGTCATTAATTTATACTTGCACTAATGAAATGTTCTTTGAATGGGATTACGTCTCAATTTCTCTTCCTTGAGACACTTCTTGATGATATTCACTTTTATTCTTTTTCAAGTGTATATATCTCCCATTTTACATTCCATATCCATATTATGTCAGTACTCAAGTCATTTAAATGTTTTGAAAATGGTCTACTTTCATGTGGCTTATAATTTAAATGTTCAAAATGGAAAAATGACTCTTTTATTATAACGTTGTTTTAAATGGTTTTAAAGATTTATTATTTTAAACATTTATCTACCATGTCCATGTTTTAAAAAATGGTCTTAAGGATTTATTTATATGGACATGAATTTTTTAAACCCTTTCAAAAGATTCTAAGTGGCATGGGACACTTTGATTATAAAATCTCTTTTAAATGTCTTCTTTTAATATTTTCAATGTATAAAGGGGTATTTCTCTCATAGAGTTTTAATGATTTTATTATATGTTTTTATTTATGTTAAGATCAAGATGTGATATTTTATGATTGAAATATGGAAATTTTATGTATCTTTTATGCATGTTTAAGTGTTATGATTGTGTTATGGTTCCTGGGCAATGTTTATGAAATCGGGTGGTTCCGTGATAAACTAAAAGTGGGTGAGCCCAAGATAGCTCACCAATGCATTGGGTAATGCGAATGGGTTAAATTATATGGTTTCTATGAAGTGATTTAAGGAATATAATTTGATGGGTATTCCAAATGTAACCATGAGGGTTACTCCTTACGTAAGAATGTTATTAATGCCTCAAGTTACCTTTATGTCTTATGATTTATATGAGTTACTCATAAATATTCTGATTTAATGAGGTAAGTTAAAGTGATTATGTTTTATGAGTAAAGTATGATTTCATTGATTATTATGTATGCATGGTATAATATTTTGTTTCCGAATTTTTTTAACCCTTACTGAGCTTTTTATGATCATCCCATGTTTTTGAATTTTTTTTAACAGGAGATAAAGTGGAATATGGTGAAGGATGGGATCATGGAAATGTCAGGCTGTTTAAACATGGATTTAGACATGACTATTTTGTTCAAGAGTTTATAATTTGTGGGAAAAATGGATACTTAGTAGATGTTTCTACTTTGTAATCTTTGAGATGTAATAGTTATGTCCTAATTCTCTAAAACTATAAACCTGAAAAGATCCTCAATGTGAATTATTAAATTTAATTAATGAATATGTATTGTACTAAGCCCAGGTCCTTATAATTATTCCAGGAAACTAACCAGGAAAAACATCAGGATACTCATTTACCACTGGCACATCATTAATCTGATCGGATTCTTTGTTTTCAATAATATGTGGAAGGTAAAATTCATTTCTATCTTTTACAAGTTTCTCAGCCGCATGATATATTATCAACAGTAATGGTTCATTCTTGTACACAAACTGAAAGCCTTTATAAAAAGAAACATCGTTAGCTCTACAATCAATCTTAGCATGGTAAACATAGAGCCAATCCATACCCAGTATAACATCAAACTCTAATAGAGGTAAAACAATACGGTTTTCAAGTAGGTTCTTTCCACGAATAAGCATAGGAAGATTCGTATCAATCCTTTTTTCCTCAACATTTCCCCCATGTGTTTTTACCACATGTATAGGAGTTATTTCTTGACATGGAATTCCCAATTTACTAGAAATGTTTTCTGAGATGAAAGAATGTGTTGACCCTGAATCAAACAACACATTGGAATACTCTGAGAAAACATACAAAGTACTGGATACCGCTTCATTTGCTTGCCCAACATCTGCTGAAGTAGTTGCTAAGGATTTCACCACTCCTTTTTTCTTGTAGTCTGATTGTTTCCCGTCACTCGTGCTCTTTGTCGGACACTCATTTTCATAATGAAAAATCTCATTGCACTTGAAACATTTCAGTAACTGTAAATCAAATTTGTTCTTACCATCACCCTGATCTTTTTCAGTGCAATCACGAGCCTTATGTCCCATCTTACCACATCAGTAGAACTTTCTAGAATTTAGAATACATTCCATAGCATGCTTTTTATAACATTTATCACAAACCAGAATCTTAGTTTTCTTACCATCAGACCTTTTTGAATAATTCTTCCCTTTCTCTTTCAACCTCGGTCTCTTATTATGTCGGTCGTTATAGAACACCTGATCATTAGAAAACTCCATTTCCTCCTTCTCATCACATTGAACAAGACTATCATAACTCTTGAACCCACTAGAAGCTAAATCCCTTCGATATTTTGGCTTTAATCCTGAGTAAAAATGATTTATTTTACTATCAAGGTCTCGGATAAAATTTGGGGAATACCTTGCCAATCGAGTGAACCTTTCTTCATAAGCAGCCACTGGGTCATCATTTTGCCTCAATTCATTGAATTGCTTTTCTATCCTAAGTAGAACTGCCTTAGGAAAATATTTCTCAAGAACTATAACTTTGAATTCATCCCAGTACAGAGCATTAATATCATCAGCGTCCCTTATATTTTTAACCATCGACCACCACTGATCTTCTTCACCCTCCAAATGGTAAAGTAAAAGACTACGATTTGGATTGTCTGAACACCCCATGACATCGAAAATCTTCTTAAGTGCTTTAATACACACTTCAAATATCACTGGGCCATATGATCCTCTGAATGATGGGGGATGTTTCCTCATGAAATGTTCTACCACTGACATATTCCATTGCGGTTGATCTGGATGATCTTGTGCATGGATACCACAACTATTTATCCCTTAAGTCAACTATGCCATTACTGCAAAAAACAGTTCAGTTCCAAATCTGACCATCTCAGGATGCTGATTCGGAAGGTCATTTCCTTCTGCATTCCTTCCTAGCACTACTTCCCTTTTTACTCTGTGGAAAACCATTCTGAACAAACATTCCTTAGATGAAGCAACATGGTAATCTTCAAATGCTATATCATTACAATTTGACAATAAAAAAATATTTTTGGATAATAATTTAATAATATAATAACTCCTAAAGTTATATAAATATCCCGTTGATACCAAATATAAGACCCCAACCTTAAACATTACTTAATCTAGTGTTATTTCAAGAATACACTTTGAGGATCTTTTCAGGTTTAGAGTTTTAGAGAATTATATCATAAATCATGAATTACATTACACATTTAAAAAAGGCGGTTACATAAAAGACATTATTGTTTTTTCCCATAAAAGTAGACATATTTAAAATAAAACATAGATTCTTTCGTGACACTTTCTCGACACTATCAACACATCATGTTCTTTTCCCTTGACCTATGAAAAACAATTCAAAAACCTGGGATGAGCATAAAATGCACAGTAAGGGATATAAAAGTAGGAAATGAAAACATCAGTCCATGTATACATAAGAATTAATGAAATCATACATTACTAATAAAACATAAGAACATTAACATACCTCATCAAATCAGGAATAAATCATAGAATTCATAAGACATAAAGGTAACTTGATGCATTCATAAAATTCATACGTAGGGAGTAACCCTCATGGTTACGTTTGGAATACCCATCATAGTATATTCCCTAAATATCTTCGGAGAAACCTTAGCGTTTAACCCCTTCACATTACCCAATGAATTGGATAGCTATATCGGGCTCACCCGCCCTTAGTTTATCATGGAACCACTCGTCTTCAAAAAAAATTCCAACAACCATTACATAATCGTATCACATAAAACAGGCATAAAGGAAACATAACGTTTCCACATTTCAATCACAATATATCAATAACACATTGATATAATAAATAAATTATCAAAACCATTTTAAATTCTAAAATAAAATAAAAGTAAAACATGGTATTTATTTTTCATTTTAAAAAAATTTATGGCATGTAGTGGAATCCAAAACTCATATATTGGTCACGGTGGCAGAGAAGTCATTGTCGCTGCATACGTACAAAAAAAGCATTCCCTTTTGTCGTTTGTTAAAATGCTTCATATAAAAATATTCCTTTTGAATAAAAGTAAAATTAAAAGGTTTTTATACCCAATATAAAAGAATGTTTTGTATAAAACAAAATATTCCACAATGAATGTAGATTGAGACGAAGTCCCTTACCTCGTGTCCGACTTGACTCGATCGTTCTTTAATCTTTTGAATAATAAACTGCAGTTAATTTATACTTCCTTAAGAACCTTTTTCAAGTTAATTATTCCTATTATATCATTTATTAACATTTTATGAACACTATTTAATTATTTAAGTTAATAACGGTCGTTTTGTTGATCATTGGTACTTGAGTCAAAAATAAACTCCTTATAATTAAAACTTGTTCATGTGGTAAAATAACCATTATATCCAAAATTATATTCATGATGTATATATCATATATATCATATATATCCAGTATATAAAATCATTTATAATATTACATTACATTTAGAGGTAAGAAATGAAATTCATCAATCAGGGAGACGGTAAGTCGTACGTACACATGAACGCTAATTTCATTTCTATTTCATATTTAATGGAAGGAAATCATAATGATATAAAGGTATATTAAAATTCCAGTATAATATCATATATAATATCATTAACTCTATCCTTTATACATCCCACATATGGCATTAACGAAGCAAATAATTTTGAGGGGGCAGTAGTCCGCACTTCCTAAAATGAAGATATCGTGTTTACCCATAATGGAAACCATAATGGTAAGCCATAAATGAAAAATAAAGATGCATAAGAAAAAAATAAACATATTATATATCATATATAAATATAGTTATATCTTAATGGCCACTATGAATGGTGTTAAAAGAATATTGAACAATCATCGTTTCGTGAGGCTGAAATTCTCCATCCACAGAAACAGTATGTTCTTTAACCATTAGATGGAGGTGTGTGTAAGTGTAGCACGAATACATCTTATAATAAAATCCTAGTATATTGATGATATTGGTGTTGTTACAAAATAATGGAATAAAAAGATTTTAGGGGGTTGTAGAAGAAAAATAAAACATAAGAACCCAAGTGAAGACAATACCATTAAATCAGTTAACTCCTCTTGGTTTGAACCAAAATGGTTTCATGAAGAGCATTATGACTATGTTAAGGATTATAGGATGAAGATAGGGATTTTGAGAGGTAAAATGAGAAGATAGTGGCCAAACCAAAAGGCTTGAGAGTTGTGGGTAAGGTGGTAGAGGTTGGGGCCTTTGATAAGACGGTGGAAGGGCACTCTTGGAAAGTCAAGAAATGTTACTTTATATTAAAATGTGATTTGGATTTTAAAGGGACCACATTGATATTTTTCTAGAATAAGGTGATAAGAGTTATAAAAATACTCATCCAATTGGTTTTTGACAAGTTTAAGTCTTATAGTTTACATTATCTTTTCATTTTATTTAAATCGTTCATTAATGGGGTAATCACTGCATCATCATGGTGTCATAAAATATTTAATTTATTTAATGTATAAAAATTATAAAAAAATAATATGATATAGGATATATTTTTAGCTTTATAATTACTATTTATAGTCCAATAGATCATTTATTTATAAAAAATTAAATTTTTTTTACTTAGGTGTTGCCTACTTTTGGGATTTTCTTCTTTCTTTAAAAATAAAATGTTCAAGTTTCACTATCACCCAAAAGTGATTACATGGGGTCCATAAGTTTGGTACAAGGCATCCCTATGGTCGGAAATTACACATCCAGTAGAATTAGGACACATTTTGGGGTCATTTTTTATTATTAAGTTATTATTTTATTATCCTTAACTACCTGGTTACTAATTAATCACGATAATTAAAGATAATTACCGTCGTTACTATTCATAATGTCTGTAACACCCTGACGAAAGTTACCCAGAGTCGGTGCATTATTACATAACATTGGCATGATCACAAGAAAGATCAAATCTCGAAAGACTGATTGGTTTAGTAGCCTTGGAAACACTAGATATATTCATGAAGTTTTACATTACATCATATAAATGAAAACTATAACAACATAGTGTCCATATTCCACACTCTTATCCCTTCATACTATCCATGCATGTCACTCATAATTTACTTCTTCAAATCCTGGGATAAATAAAACATATAAAAGGGGTGTGCTCAAATTCCCAATAAGGATAACAATATAGCAGAATCTTTCGTAAATAAGAATAAACATTTAAGGTAATGTATAACTAAAACAAAAGCCTTTTAAACGTGAACTTCAACATAGTATGGAAAAAATAAAATGAAATAATATCATTTACTTATTCACATGGATATTCTACTAATCGAATAATCACATGAAATATCAATAACCGCTTTCATAATGATGGAATGCATAATGCCAGACTATCATAACCACGTAGCCAAGGCCTCGTGCCAAGACTACAAATTAGATATCATCAAGGCCTTGTTCCAAGACACTAGTTAGTATCATGAGACCTACTGATGCATCGAGGAGATATAGTGGGCTCCACCACTCACATATTAAGTCCAATGCATTCCCATATGAAAACGTTTAAAAATATCATAAACATTCGTATTAAAACTAGCATACGAAATGTGAATACTTTCACTATAAACTATGAATAAAAATAGCACATCAACATTCGAACATATCAGAAAACCTTCAATACAATATATAAGTTTTGTATCATAATAAATCAACTTAAATAAGCGTAAAATCCATCAAAGGACGTTGATATAGATGAAATAAAAACTCTTTTTAGAGAAATATCTCTTTCTATTTTGAAATCATTTAAGAGTCATATATTTATAAAATAAAAAATTTTCTTCGAAAATATTATTATAATATTGTAAGGGAAGATTCGTCAATTTTATAACGGTGTAAAATAACTGCACCCGCTGTATAAGTTCAAAAAACATTCTTACCTTAATTCTGTCGAAAGGGTTAAAAATCACCTTGTTTGGAAAACGACGGAAAGATTCCTTTATAAAACTCTTGTAAAAAGTCATACAAGGGTATAAATGACTTTAACCCATATTATTTTAAATAGTAAAATTGTTTTGAAATAAATTTTTAGGAAACATGTATATGGATGATAAAGAGATCCCAGTAGATTATTACGTATAAACAACATCGGATAATGAAGAGATTGTGAAATAACCCTTAACTTTTACTTTTCCTTGGTTGGGGAAGTTTAAACTACTTTATAATGGTGAAATAATTGTTATTAAATTATACAAGAATCATATAAATTAATCTGATATCATATATGATCTTTTAACATTGATTTGTTAATAATATCTTAGCATTATCGTTGTTTCGGGTGTTAACTGACTCGTTTTCTTTTATATGTTTTGTTACGTAGGACATGTTTGTCATGGATAGGTTGTATATTATTCATATCCAAAATGATATAAAGTCCTTAATCATTATTTTCAAATCATAAAATGATAATTATAATTGAATGGATACGATAGAGAATGAATCTCATCGCGTTCGTGGAGACGGTAGTCCGTACGTACGCACGAGCGACAATATCATTCTTTTGATATTAAAATAATATATAATTCGATGGTATATCATATATACAGAATAATTATCATGTTATATTTATTATTTACATTAATTACACATCATTATTATTCCCATCCAAATAATAATTAATTGAATAACAATTACACCACGACGTGCAGGCGGTAAGCCGTACGTACCCACGTATGGTGAAATGTTATTCAAAGGATGGATAGAATACTGAATATGATTGTACCATATTAATAATAACATCATAGTATATATAATATACTATAGTTATTATTTTCGAATGGTAATAACAAAAAAGAAGAAGTGGAAGAAGGAAGGAACTTGTAAAAGGGTGGTGAAATCATCACCCCTTCTTTGTGTTCTTCCTTTTGATTTGATCAAAAGGGCTCAATATGATGTCTTTCTGACTAAAGGAAGGCCTCTCGGATGAAATGGGGGATGTTGAGAGAGTATTTGTACAGAGTTTTGCCGAACCAAAAGGCTTTGAAGGTGTGAGTTAATGAGAAGGTAGAGAGCCCTTTTATAAGAGGTGTGAGGGGGACCTTTGGAAAAGCATGAAATATTATTTTATAATAAATTCTTATTCGGTTTCTAATGGATCCAATGTGTATTATTTAAATTTTAATGTGGGGATAGGTCGAAAACCACCCAACCAATATAATTTAGACAGGTTTGGGTCATTATACTAACCTTATCTTTAAGTATTAACTCTTAGTTAATTAGTTTCACTTTTACAATGTCTCGTTGTATTTTTATATTATATGGTTAATAAATTTACTATATACATCAAATAGACCCTAAAGTGGTCCATTAATGATACAAATATCATGATATAAGTCTCGTGGAAGAACCTTAGATTTTTAGGAATTTAATATCAATTAATAATATAATATTTGATTTAAAAACTCTTTTCTGTAAATTTTGACACTATTCAATAGTTTATTTTTTAAAAACTCATTACAGAATTATTACTTCGAAAAAAGTTAATTAAATCATTACTAATATGTCATATTAACCTATAAATTTAGTTTAATTCATTAAAAGTCTCGAATTAAATTTTTTGGGAATTTATAATATCAATTATTTTAATTTTTCACTATTATGGTAATTACTGCATCAGTATTGTGTCATATATAAATTAAATTATTTAATGTATAAATATTATAAATAAAATACCATTATGTAGGAAATATTTTTATATTTCTAATTAATTTTTATAGTCTAAAATACAACATATATAACCCTATGTAAAAATTGTGTTTCTAAAAGATTTAGGCCTGTGTCATTTTTGTACTTATTTTAACTTAATTAAAATAAAGTGTACCTATCACCTACAAGTGGCTCCATGGGGTCCCAAAATCGACCCAAATATTCCCATGGTCGGACATGTATCCACCAATAAGGTTAGGACATGTTTTAGGGTAATTTAGTATTATTATAATATTATTTTAACCCTTATTTATCGGATTTACCCTTAACCATGGTAAATAAAATATTTACTACAGTAATTATTCAAAATGACTAAAAATAAATTTTACCTATTTACACAATATGAACATACTTATTCCAAATATGGAATCCATTTTTTCAAATTCAAAACACAGAAGTGGTGGAAAATAATTTAAAATCAATTCCCGTTGTTAAAACAAAAAGCGTGTTTTCAAGAGATAATAACTATCAAAAGATTGACACTTGTTTATGTTCGGCTTAATTGTAAAATTATGTACAATGACCAAAATTATATTGAATGGTAAAAATATATTCTAAATATACTTTAAAACCACTCAAATTCATAATTTATCAATATAAATTATTTCGATTAAAAAAGTTGTTTTTAATTAAAATTTAGTAATTTTCTCTATTCATCAAAATATAAGTATTATCCGAAAAGTTCAGAAATTTCTCCCTAGGCTAAATTCGATATTATGAATCCAAAAATGAAGTACATTTTGAAATATAAAATATATATAATTTTAGAAATTATGTATTACTATTCATAACGGCTAGTTTGATTGGTTGTGGTGTGTGTTAGAACTCGAAGTTGCGTACAACACACGCTACGGTATTATTCAAAGGAAAGCGTACCGTGGAATCTTGGGATGTTTCATTTTAAATTTTTGATGTCCCCATTTAGTCCAAACGTTTAAAATATTGTATTTAAAAAGGGTTCACTATTAAATGATTGTAAAATTGCAATACAGAAACTGAATTTGTTCTTACATTATGTCTTATAAACTCATAATACGGATTCTAAAATTATAAGGATTATATAAAGTTTAAAATTTAGTTAATAATATCCATAACCTCTTTTGAACGGATTTTTTGGTAAGTCATGGTGCGCTTGAACTCGGTGTTGCGGGTAGTGCTTGTTCTTGAATTATTTTGAAAAAAATAACACACTATGAAATCTTGGGGTGTTAAATTCTCCCCTTGTTCAATAAATTGTGTCCTCGCAATTTGAAATTGTTATTTGAAAATAACAGGTTGAAAATAGAAAATGTCATTTTGGGAAAACTCACATCGGAAATTGGGTTACTAAAATATAGTATTAATACGAGGAAAAGAGAAATGAAGGGGTCACCACCAAATTATGATCTCGATTAGAAGAACATTGGTGGCAATTAGAGACATATAATTGGAGGAAAACGTAAATATTTATAGGTAGTGATTGAGGTCATCAATCACAAACAAGTGTAAAATTTATGTCCTTAAATTAATCAATCTATGATGATTTGAAATACCACCGGTTCAAAAAAACATAGTGT
This sequence comes from Viscum album, assembly GCA_963277665.1. Classification (NCBI taxonomy): domain Eukaryota; kingdom Viridiplantae; phylum Streptophyta; class Magnoliopsida; order Santalales; family Viscaceae; genus Viscum; species Viscum album. The sequence goes on from OY728121.1 coordinate 46,450,118, forward strand.
ATTAGGATAACACATTTTTGGTTTTAGGATTCCTTAAATAAAGTATATGAATTAATTTCATCAGAGAATAAGAGAAGAAGAAAAATATATTCTTGAAAAGTCGAGTTCCATCCTTTAACTAATTTCTACAACATACTTATCTTTCACTCTAAAAGATAATAGAACGTAAAAAAAATATTCTAGTTATCCTATTCCTATAGGGTTAAAAAACGAATTTATAATTTATCTACCAGATCTTTTAAAAAAATTAAATTATTTAATTTCGGACATGACGTGGGTCAGTGGTAGGGGATACACCCTTGTCTCCCTTCAGTTGTCAGTTCAAGTCTTTCGGCATTGACGGGTGCCACGAGTTGCCGCCCGACCTCCAGGTTGTCCTTTTATGAAAAATCCAAAATAATCCAAACTAGAACTATCCAAAATACTTCAGTCCAAAATTTATAAGGAAGGTAAACACAATAAAGATCCATTTTTCCGCGTAACAACATGTGAACACCTTCATCATGTATTCTTTTAAAACACTGCAACATCCTAAATTACCATAAAACCTTATTGATTACATTCATGATCCCTTATTCCGTAAAGAATAATAGATATACTCCTTCAATCCAAATTTTTTTAAACCCCATCAATGAGGGAATATACAAATCATTAATCAGATTCAAGGTAGTCAAGAATATCCAATATAATTTATCCAAATCAATCATGTATTAATCCAAAATCACTACCTTAGTATCAGAACTATATTATGGTATATCATTCTCTCAACCATATATTTTCCAAATATTTATCCTGCTATTGAGTCACTTTTCATTATTCGAACACAATCTCAAGTCTTTAATGAAATAGTACTGTAATACAATCCTTATATATTCCATAATTATTATAAAAAGTAAATTGATGATACAAAACACAAATGACATAATCAACACAAGAATTCTAATCATTCCTCTTCATTTGTGGTAGTACCATAACTTGATTATTATCCAATAGCATCATTTGTGGCATAGCCTGATGACTAGGACATAGGTTCACGTAGTGTCCAAACTCCTTGCAAATGAAGCATCGTACATTTGAAACCATTTTATTACCCATGCAGTCACGTACTTTGTGCCCTTTTCCTCCACACTTATAACAAACTCTCATTCCTTTTAGGCAAGTCCCAGGGTGTTTCTTCCCACAGTTATTACACATGGGAAAATTCTTCTTTTCCCTCTTCCCTTTATCCATCTTTCTCTCTTCCATCCTTTTCTTCTCTTGCTTCACTACAAATCCATAGGACTCAGTAAAATCATTACTTATCTTATCAACACATGATATTATTTCTTCATATGATGATAATACATTGGAGACTATTTCTCTTATAAATTTTGGCCTAAGACCATGAAAGATATGATCCTTCTTTCTCTTTGGATCATGTGCATTGCTGGAGTTCTCATTCAATCTACTGGGCACCATTTCTAAACAATGGAATACACTAGATTAGTTTATGAATAACAATACCTAATCCCAAACTTCTAAGACACATAACATAAATTAAACGGTTTATGGATATAATCCATAATCATAAAAATTTCTCCTTTGAGGATATATATACTCATAAACCCTTCATAATGGTTTATAAAGAAAATGGTAATTGTCCTAAGCATATCCCCTGGGAGTGTCGTAACCAAGAGTGCAGCAAGGCCCATTGTCATGCACCAGTTCCCATTTTAGTCCAACTCAAAGAGGTGTTTTCGGGTTTTACCCCTAGGTACATCTTTGCCAGAGCCGCAACTACCTGCTCGTATACAGATAGGGATGTATGGCTCGAAAGACACACAAAATCTCGACAAATACCATAATTCTAGGATGTTCTTCTATACTAATCTTCAAAGTCCATATTAGGTCTATGTGCTCTAATCAGATTTTATCTAAATATAGCTTCCATGGTTTGTACTAAACTTCCTCTGATACCAACTGTAACGCCCCGACCCCAGTTACCCAGAGTCGGTGCATTATTACATAACATAGGCTTGATCATAAGAAAGATCAAATCTCGACATACCGATTGATTTAGTAGCCTTGGAAACACTAGATATATTCAATATGTTTTATATTACATCATAAAAATGAAAACAACAGCAACATAGTGTCCATATTCCACACTCTTATCCCCTCATACTATCCATGCAGGTCATTAATAATTTACTTCTTCACATCCTGGAAAAAATAAAACATAGAAAAGGGGTGAGATGAAATGCCCAGTAAGGATAACAATATAGTGGAACCTTTCGTAAAAAAGAATAATCATTTAAGTCAATGTATAAATAAAACAAATGCCTTTTAAACTTGAACTTCAACATAGTATGGAAAAAATAAAATGAAATAATTCCATTTACATATTCACCTAGATATTATACTAATCGAATAATCACATGAAATATCAATTACCACTTTCATAATGATGGAATTCATAATTCCATACTATCATAAAAACATAGCCAAGGACTCATTCCAAGACTACAAATAAGATTTTGTCAAGGCCTTGTGCCAAGACACTAGTTTGTCTCATGAGACCTACCGATGCATCGAGGAGCTATAGAGGGCTCTACCCATCACATATTAAGTCCAATTCATTTCCATATGAAAAGGTTTAAACACAATATAAACATTCGTATTAAAACTAGAATATGAAATGTGAATACTTTCACCATAAAATATGAATAAAAATAGAACATCCACAGTCAAACATATCACAAAACCTTCAGTAAAATATATAATTTTTGTATCATAATAAATCAACTTCAAATAAGCGTAAAATCTATCAAATGATGTTCACATAGATGAAATCAAAACTCTTTTTAGAGAAATATCTATTTCTATTTTGAAATAATTTAAGAGTCATATATTTATAAAATAAAACATTTTCTTTGAAAATATTGTTATAAGATTGTAAGGTAATCTTCGACGATTTTATAACGGCGGAAAATAACCGCACCCGCCGTATAAGTTAAAAAAACATTCTTACCTTAATTCTGTCGAAAGAGATAAAAAGAACCTTGTTTGGAAAATGACAGAATGATTCCTTTATAAAACTCTTGTAAAAAGTCAAACAAGGGTATAAATGACTTTAACCCATATTCATTTAAATTGTAAAAATGTTTTGAATTAAAATTTTATGAAACATGGATGTGGATGATAAAGGGATCCCAGTAGATTATTACGTATAAACAACCTCAGATAATAAAGAGATTGTGAAATAACCCTTACCTTGTACTTTTCCTAGGTTGGGGTAGGTTAACCTCCTGTATAATGGTGAAGTAATTTTTATTAAATTATACACGAATCATATACATTAATATCATATCATATATGATCTTTTAACATTGATTTGTTAATAATATCTTAGTATTATCGTTGTTTCGGGTGTTAACTAACTCGTTATCTTTTATATGTTTTGTTACGTAAGCCATGTTTGTCATGGATAGGTTGTATCTTATTCATATCCAGAATGATATCAAAGTCCTTAAACATTATTTTTAAATCATAAAATGATAATTATACTTGAATGGATACGATAGAGAATGAATCTCATCGCGTTCGTGGAGACGGTAGTCCGTACGTACGCACGAGCGACAATATCATTATTTTGATATTAAAATAATTTATAATTGGATGGTATATCATATATAAAGAATAATTATCATTTTATATTTATTATTTACATAAATTACACATCATTAGTATACCCATCCAAATAATAATTTATTGAATAACAATTGCACCACGACGTGGAGACGGTAAGCCGTACGTACGCACGAATGGTGAAATGTTATTCAAAGGATGGATAGAATACTGAATATGATTGTACCATATTTAAAATAAAATCACAGTATATATAAGATATTGGAGTTATTATTTTAGAATGGTAATAACAAAGAAAGAAGAAGTGGATGAACAAAGGAACTTGAAAAAGGGTTGTGAAATCATTACCTCTTCTTTGGGTTCTTCTTTTTGATTTTATTAAAAGGGATACTTAAGATGGATTTTTGACTAAAGGAAGGCCTCTAGGATGAAGTGAGGGATGTTGAGAGAGTATTTGGTCAGAGTTTGGCCATACCAAAATGTAGAGACCCGAAGCCTGACGTACATAGACTTTACATTACTTTTGCGGAATACTTAGTACATAACAAAAACACACACACACAAGGATCGTAATAGTTTAGTGTCTTTGAAAACTCATAACGTAATCTTCTAATCATGGTGAAAGATCTTCAATATCTCCCATAAAGATCTTCCCTTTTTTTACCTAAAACCTTTCTTTATATCCTGGGGAAAAGAAAACATAAAAGGGTGAGCTCAAATACTCAGTAAGGGTATACAAAAGAAAAATCAATCACATAATATTCATAAGAACATAACTTTTGGAAATCTTAACCTGCAAAAGAGAGCATAATTTCATAACATGGGATAAATCATAGTAGTGAAACGAAATCCCAATAATCATAACTTAAAACATGAAACTTTGTGGTATACACACATAATCATAGAGAATCATTTCTGGTTAGTCAAGACTCATTGCCAAGACTATCTTAGTGGACAAAGTCCCTTTCTGAATCGAGTAACGCTCGTTTCAGTCCTGTTTCGCTGAACCGGTATAACCTACCATTTCAGCCATGTATATCTCATGAGATGTAAAATCTTTACCCAATGCATTGGAGGGAGATATAGGTCCCACCCATTTCATAATGATACCATTCTTATGTGTGCCACAAAATCATAAATCATACATCATTTCGTAACCCATGTAGTAAAAATGGGATTCGTAAACATCGTGACATCATAAAACAATTCATATAAGATAAAGGAATTCATAAAAATAATTCCATCACAACATAACCAAATCAATGTAATAATATGGATAGAAACAGAACCCTAGGTTATCTTACATGGAAAATAATTTTGATAAAATACTTGAAATGAATTCTTGAGGAAAATATCCTTTCTTCTTCAAAATCAATTTCCTTCACAAAACGTCATGGAATTTTAAAAGAAATAGATTTTATTGAAAATAGTCATGAAATATTTTGGAGGAAGCTTCATGAAAATATGGCTTTATAAAACCGTAAAAATCCGTTCGTGCCATATAAGTTAAAAAAACATTCTTCTCGTACTTTTGTCGGAAAAGTCAAAAAGTACCTTGTACGTAAACGACAAAAGATTCCTTTCATATCATTTACAAAAAAACTCACCGAAGGGTAAAATTGGATATAAACTATTGTAGAAGGATATAAATATTACATATTGAGGAAAAATGGATGTGGATGATAAAATACACCCCAGTAATTACCAAGTAAAAACAATCTCGGATAAAAGTGAGATTGTGATATTTCCATTACCTTAGGTCCAATTTTCTTTGTACGTGTCTGAATCTCCTGTATAATGGTTTAAATATTGTCATTGACTTATTAAAGAATCATATTCATTGTTATTATATCATATATGGTTCACTTATGACATTATATTACCCATTCTTTTGTAAATTCCATGTTAAAGAAGCGTTTTGGGTAAAATCGTTTCATTTATCGTAGGTGTTTTGACTTGTCGTTCTTGACATTATTATTACTTATATCATGATTTACATACATCTAGAATATAAAATATGATTTATATATCATATATATTCAGTATTTATATATATATAATAGATAGATAAATGAAATGAAAAACATCGTTCATGGAGACGGTAGTCCGTACGTACGCACGAACGCTGTTTTCCTTTCCTTATTGTCTTGAATGGAAGTAAGTAGATGACATACATATATATATATAAACATAAATCCAGTAGCTTTATAATGTCATATATTTCATTATTATTTCTTATATATACTTTATAATCATTCTTAAATGGTTAACATGGAGAATGAATCTCATCGCGTCGTGGAGACGGTAGTCCGTACGTACGCACGAGCGATGATATCATTTCCATAATTATTGAATTGAATTGGAGTAGATTATAAAATATATCAGAATCAATATGATGTTGTATAAACTATGTATAGTTATTCTTTACACCATAATACCCATCCATGTAAGGTGTTGGTGGAAAATATATTACACCACGGCGTGGAGACGGTATTCCGTACGTACACACCCGCGGTGATTTCATTTTCCGTAGGATGGATAGATGGTGAAATAGGGTTGTTTCATACATATAATAACATATCAGTATATGAGTGATACTTATGTTATTACTTCATATTGAAACAACCTAAGAAGAATAAGTGGAAGAAGAAATAAAGATGAAAGAATTGGTAACGGTAATTACCTCTTCTTTGAAGCGCCTCTTTGAGACCTCCTCTTAGGGCACTAAAATTGGTCTTTGAGGAAGACCATAACCTATAGGATGTTTCTAGGGAAGTGGAGAAGAGATTTTGGGAGGGTTTGGCCGAGCTTGAGTGCTCAAATTGGTGTGAGGAGGAGGGGGAGGAGGTGTCCTTTTATAAGGGAGGAGAGGGGCACCTTAGGAATACCTCAAAATATTATTTTATATTAATGTCAAAATCGGTTTATAATGGTTCCAAAGGGTCTTATTTAGAATCTAAAGTTGGTATGGGTCGAAATACTATCATCCAATAGGATTTTGACAGGTTTAGGGTATTATTTTAACCTTATCAGTTAGATTTAACTCTAAGTTAAATAATTTATCTTTTACCGTGTCTTTTTGTTTTCTTTCACTATATGGTTAATACACTTACTATAACATGCCAAAAGAACCCCAAATTGTTTATTATTAATATATATATCGTTATATATGTCATTTGGCCGATCCTTAGATTTTTAGGAATAAAATAACATTTAATAATATAATATTTGATTTAAAAACTATTTTGTGTCAATTTTGACACTATTTGATATATGATTTTTGTGAAAGTCATAAAAGAATTATATGTTAGAAAAAAGTTGATTAAAGCCACAATAATATATCATAGTAACCTATAAAATTAGTGGAATTCATAAAAAGTCTCAAATTACATTTATTTGGGCATTTATAACATCAATTCTGTCAATATTTCATTAATAAGACAATTACTGCATCATCATTCTGTCATAATAAATGATAATTATTTAATCCCTAAAAATTCTAAATAAATTCCTATGATGTAGATAATTTCATTAGATTTCTAAAGACTATTCATGTTCGAAGTTTCATGAACTTTATCACTAAATTAAAATTAATATACTTATAAGATTTAAGAGAGTGACATGTTGTAACTTTCTTTGGTTTTAATAATAATTAAGTTATTTTCATGGATAAATGTCCATTAAATGATTCTAATCCGACCCTTAGGTGATATGGGTCGTTTTGTAGTTATCCAATATAATTTTTACATTTGTTAGGGTAATTTTAAAATATTATATTTACCCTTAATTACCCGATTTACCTTTAACTATGGTAAATAAAATTTACCGTAGTTACTATTCATAATTCCCAAAAATAAAAAGAATCTTATTAACATAATTTGGACCCACTGATTCCAAATATGGAATCCATTTTTCCAAATTCAATGCACAAAATATGCATAAATTAAATTAAAATTAATCCCGTTGTCGAAAGAAAACGGGTTTTTCTTTAAAACATTGCAAAAGATTGAATTGATTTAACCTACAAATTCAAGGTAAAATCAATGCTAATGGCATACATTATATTAAATGGTAAAAATATATTCTGTTTATACTTTAAAACCATTCAATATTATAATTTAACCACATAAGATATTACAATGAAAAAAGTTGTTTTTAATTAAAATATAGCGTGTTTTTACTATTCATTAAAATATGAAAGTTATCGGTAAAATATCAAAACTTTATCTAATGTAAATTTTTATATCCTGATTCAAAAGAAGAATATTATTTTGTCAAATTGAACATATAAAAATGTCGAAATCTATATTTAAAGTGGGTGCGCCATCAAAAGACGGTAAAACTGCATTTTTTTAAAAACACTTATTTTACACGAAATATTTATTTTGTTCTTATAACATGTTCTAGAAATGTGTAAGATGAATAATAATGTTATAAAATTCAAAATTTATTTAATACTATTCATAAATACTAGTTCATGACAATATTATAATAATATAACATTGTTTATTAAAACCCGGTATTGCGTACAACACACGCTATCGAGGAAGGTCACGATTGCGTGTAATGCAAGCCAAGTCAGGGTTGCGTGTTGTGAAAGAATCCTTCGTTGTTTCTTATAACAGAATCCAACCATATTTCATTTATACATTATATATATATATACTCAATTTTGTGTAGAATAACTATTATCAAAATTATGTGTAACACGGTCCAAGAATAGTGTTGCGTATACTGCAAGCTAATACGGTGTTGCGTATAGCGCAAGGTAATCTTGGTGTAGAATACAACATAAGACATTAATGAAATTAAAATAATATTTTTCATAAAATCTCGGGGTGTTACATTCTACCCCCATTAAAATGAATTTCGCCCTCGAAATTCGTCGGGGTTATAAATGGTTTACTATCCGAAAGTTTCTTTAATAGAATCCCACATCGTAAAAAGGAACAAAAAAACTTGGATTTAAAAACTAAAGTATGAAATGTAACGATTACCCAAATAAACTAATCATTGGGTTTCCACATAGGTGAAAATATGGATATGGAAGAGAAATCTAACCATCATGTTCTAATGGAGAGTGGTAGAGAACATGGCTATGGAAAATCCAGTAATCACAAATCCATAAATTTGTGATGATCTAAGGTACCATCTGATTCATCAGGTATAAGATCACTAGGACAACATTTTTTGTTTTCATGATCATTTCCTTAAAGTTGAAAATTTGAATTAGAATAAATACTTACTTTATTTTGCTACAATCTCACTGTTGTTCGTGCCTTGAACAATTTCCACTTCATCACTTAAATAAATGAAGTTGAATTTGTTATTTGTGAAGTGTTAGCAGATCATGTGATAGAATGACGGGTCATTCCGTCTGTCTCAAACAAAAGGTTAGAAAAAGTTATTAAATATACATAAGTCATTCTATAGTGGGATTAATCATATATGGTTCCTAAAATGGACTTATACTTCATATATCATACTGCTTAATATAATAAAACTAGTTTCTACTAAACAGGGACTTCTTGTTGGCCAGTGGTAGGTGATAAAGGCCAGTCACACTTCGGTTGTGGGTTCGATTCCCACATCCTTGTCCGACGCAATGGGCTGTCGCCCATCCTGCAGGTTGTCCTTTTTCTAAAACTATATTACTATAACATCCCATCAATAATATCAAAAAAAAACTTCTATCCTTAAACAATACTAACTTGTGTCCAACATAATCCATTCCAATCTTTAGGCTTATTCATAATACTGCAGTCCACTCTCATAACATAGTGAAAATGATTACCAGAGATTTAACACCATCGTCGATCCCCATATATCATAAGATATGTTTTGTTGGTCACATTACAAACATTCAATGTCCTTAATCATGTATTCTCTTGAATACCTTAGTGAAAACATGAATGCAGTTAAAATTTACCACTTTCCAAATACCAAAATCCTCAAAATTCTATATACTCAAACCATGATACCACTTAGTCCTTATATCAATCACGAGCTCATGAATACTGTTAAACATTTAATTTTCTCCTTATCCCTTCATTATGCACATATCATCTACATTCCAAAAATTTCTGAATAACCTTTCATGGATACTGGTAACATTAATCAGACAACAGTGTAACAATCCTTACATGTCTCTTTATTCTACAGTACCATGAGATTACTTATACAACATTACACATGATAAACATGTAATCATTCCACTACATTCTTAAACCATTGACCGAGCTTCAACATTTCTTTCATCTCACATATCATTTGTAGTTTCTTCATCATCATCAACATAAATACTTCCCATACGACCATACTGATTCTCTTCATGAGACTTTCCCTTAGGGCATTGGTTTTCATAATGCCCATACATTCCACATTTAAAGCATTTAACCATTGTTGATGTTGTAGCAATACCATTATCCTCATCCATGGTGTTAACTGAACCTTTTCCTTTGCACTTACTTGCTTTGTGTTCTTCTTTTCCACACCCAAAGCATCTTCCAGTTCCTTTGAAACATTCTCCTTGATGCCTCTTCCCACATAATTTACATAGGGGAAATTGAACTTTCTTTCCTCTATGATCATCATGAAACTCCATCTTTCTCTTATTAGCCGAGTCAGGAATCTTACCAAATTTTACTTTATTGATCATATTATGAGATTGCTGATTCGGCATAATAATGATGTTTGGACTTCCAAATCCTATTTCATTTGGTTTCTCATGAAAAATATCATTCCATTGTCCATCATATCCTCCATTATCGTGAATCATCTTGTTTCCAGCCATTTTCTAAAACCCAAAAAGAATTGTGTGAGAGGCAAAAATAATGCTATGGAAAAAAACATAGTAAAGGGGTAGTACCCTTAATATCTAACATCTTAGGTTAAATTCTATGATCTTTAGCATAGTTATAGTACTATAACCTATACGTATACTTAACCTTAGGGACATCCCTAGACATACCATAGAAATATCTCTAGGGATCTCACTAATGTTTTCGCATCCTAGTTTCCAAAGGTTGACTAAACCTTTCCTCTGATACCAACTGTAGAGACCCGATGCCTGACGTACATAGACTTTACATTACTTTTGCGGAATACTTAGTACACAACAAAAACAGACACACACAAGGATCGTAATAGTTTAGTGTCTTTGGAAACTCGGAACGTAATCTTCTAATCGTGGTGAAAGATCTTCAATATCTCCCATAAATATCTTCCCTTTTTTTTACCTAAAACCTTTCTTTATAGCCTGGGGAAAAGAAAACATAAAATGGTGAGCTCAAATGCTCAGTAAGGGTATACAAAATAAAAATCAATCAAATAATATTCATAAGAACATAACTTTTAGAAATCTTAACCTGCAAAAGAGAGCATAATTTCATAACATGGGATAAATCATAGTAGTGAAATGAAATCCCAATAATCATAACTTAAAACATGAAACTTTGTGGCATACACACATAATCATAGAGAATCATTTCTTGTTACTCAAGACTCATTTCCAAGACTATCTTAGTGGACAAAGTCCCTTTCTGAATCGAGTAACCCTCATTTCAGTCCTGTTTCGCTGAACCGGTATAACCTACCATTTCCGCCATTTATATCTCATGATATGTAAAATCTTTACCCAATGCATTGGAGGTAGATATAGGTCCCACCCATCTCATAATGATACCATTCTTATGTGTGCCACAAAATCATAAATCATACATCATTTCGTAACCCATGTAGTAAAAATGGGATTCGTAAACATCGTGACATCATAAAACAATTCATATAAGATAAAGGAATTCATAAAAATAATTCCATCACAACATAACCAAATCAATGTAATAATATGGATAGAAACAGAACCCTATGTTATCTTAGATGGAAAATAATTTTGATAAAATACTTGAAATGAATTCTTGAGGAAAATATCCTTTCTTCTTCAAAATCAATTTCTTTTCACAAAACGTCATGCAATTTTAAAATAAATAGATTTTATTGAAAATAGTCATGAAATATTTTGGAGGAAGCTTCATGAAAATAAGTCTTTACAAAACCGTAAAATTCCGTTCGTTCCGTATAAGTTAAAAAAAACATTCTTCTTGTACTTTTGTCAGAAAAGTCAAAAAGTACCTTGTATGAAAACGACAAAAGATTCCTTTCATATCATTTACAAAAAAACTCACAGAAGGGTAAAATTGGAAATAAAATATTGTAGAAGGATATAAATATTACATATTGAGGAAACATGGATGTGGATTATAAAATACACCCCAGTAATTACCAAAGTAAAAACAATCTCGGATAAAAGTGAGATTGTGATATTTCCCTTACCTTAGGTCCGATTTGCTTTGTACGTGTCCAAAGCTCCATTATAATGGTTTAAATAATGTCATTGACTTATTAAAGAATAATATTCATTGTTATTATATCATATATGGTTCACTTATGACATTATACTACCTGTTCTTATGTAAATTCCATGTTAAAGAAGCGTTTTGGGTAAAATCGTTTCATTTATCGTAGGTGTTTTGACTTGTTGTTCTTGACATTATTATTACTTATATCATGATTTACATACTTCTATAATATAAAATATGATTTATATATCATATATATTCAGTATTTATATATATATAATAGATAGATAAATGAAATGAAAAATACCGTTCATGGAGACGGTAGTCCGTACGTACGCATGAACGTTGTTTTCCTTTCCTTATTGTCTTGAATGGAAGTAAGTAGATGAAATACATATATATATATATATACATAAATCCAGTAGCTTTATAATGTCATATATTTCATTATTATTTCTTATATATACTTTATAATCATTCTTAAATGGTTAACATGGAGAATGAATCTCATCGCGTCGTGGAGACGGTAGTCCGTACGTACGCACGAGCGATGATATCATTTCCATAATTATTGAATTGAATTGGAGTGGATTATACAATATATCAGAATCAATATGATGTTTTATAAACTATGTATAGTTATTCTTTACACCATAATACCCATCCATGTAAGGTGTTGGTGGAAAATAGATTACACCACTGCGTGGAGACAGTATTCCGTACGTACGCACGCGCAGTGATTTCTTTTTCCGTAGGATGGATAGATGGTGAAATAGGGTTGTTTCATACTTATAATAACATATCAGTCTATGAGTGATACTGATGTTATTACTTCATAATGAAACAACCTTAGAAGAAGAAGTGGAAGAAGAAATAAAGATGAAAGAATTGGTAACGGTAATTACCTCTTCTTTGAAGTGCCTCTTTGAGACCTCCTCTTAGGGCACTAAAATTGGTCTTTGAGGAAGACCAGAACCTCTAGGATGTTGCTAGGGAAGTGGAGAAGATATTTTGGCAGGGGGAGGAGGTGTCCTTTTATAAGGGAGGAGAGGGGAACCTTTGGAATACCTCAAAATATTATTTTATATTAATGTCAAAATCAGTTTATAATGGTTTCAAAGGGTCTTATTTCGAAGCTAAAGTGGGGATGGGTCTAAATCCTATCATCCAATAGGATTTAGACAAGTTTAGGGTATTATTTTAACCTTATCAATTAGATTTAACTCTAAGTTATATAATTTAACTTTTACCGTGTCTTTTTGTTTTATTTCACTATATGGTTAATACACTTACTATAACATGCCAAACGAACCCCAAATTGTTTATTATTAATATATATATCCTTATCTAAGTAATTTGGCCGAACCTTAGATTTTTAGGAATAAAATAACAATTAATAATAAAATATTTTATTTAAAAACTATTTTGTGTCAATTTTGACACTATTTGATATATGATTTTTGTGAAAGTCATAACAGAATTATATGTTCGAAAAAAGTTGATTAAAGCCACAATAATATATCATAGTAACCTATTAAATTAGTGGAATTCATAAAAAGTCTCAAATTACATTTATTTGGGCATGTATAACATCAATTCTGTCAATATTTCATTAATAAGACAATTACTGCATCATCTTTCTGTCATAATAAATGATAATTATTTAATCCCTAAAAATTCTAAATAAATTCCTATGATGTAGATAATTTCCTTAGATTTCTGGAGACTATTAATTTTCGAAGTTTCATGAAGTTTATCACTAAATTAAAATTAATATACTTATAAGATTTAAGAGAGTGACATGTTGTCACTTTCTTTGGTTTTAATAATAAATAAGTTATTTTCATGGACAAATGTCCATTTAATGATTCTAATCCGACCCTTAGGTGATATGGGTCGTTTTTTAGTTATCCAATAGAATTTTGAAATTTGTTAGGGTAATTTTAAAATATTATATTTACCCTTAATTACCCGATTTACCTTTAACTATGGTAAATAAAATTTACCGTAGTTACTATTCATAATTCCCAAAAATAAAAAGTAGCTTATTAACATAATTTGGACCCACTGATTCCAAATATGAAATCCATTTTTCCAAATTAAATACACAAAAGATGCAGAAATTAAATTAAAATTAATCTCATTGTCGAAAGAAAATGGGTTTTTCTTTAAAACATTGCAAAATATTGAATTGATTTAACGTACAAATTCAAGGTAAAATCAATGCTAATGACATAAATTATATTAAATGGTAAAAATATATTCTTTTTATACTTTAAAACCATTCAATATTATAATTTAACCACATAAGATATTACGATGAAAAAAGTTGTTTTCAATTAAAATATAGCGTGTTTTTACTATTCATTAAAATATGAAAGTTATCGGAAAAATATCAAAACTTTATATAATGTAAATTTTTATATCCTGATTCAAAAGAAGAATATTATTTTGTCAAATTGAACATATAAACATGTCAAAATCTATATTTAATGTGGGTGCACCATCAAAAGGCGGTAAAACTGCATTTTTTGAAAAATACTTATTTTACCCGAAAAAATTATTTTGTTCTTATACCATGTTCTAGAAATGTGTAAGATGAATAATAATGTTATAAAATTCAAAATTTAGTTAATAATATTCATAACGTCTAGTTCATGACAATATTATAATAATATAACATTTTTTATTAAAACCCGGTATTGCGTACAACACACGCTATCGAGGAAGGTCGCGATTGCGTGTAATGCAAGCCAAGTCAGGGTTGCGTGTTGTGAAAGAATCCTTCGTTGTTTCATATAACAAAATCCAACCATATTTAATTTATACAATATATATATATATATATACTCAATGTTGCGTAGAATAACTATTATCAAAATTATGTGTAACACGGTCCAAGAATAGTGTTGCGTATACTGCAAGCTAATACGGTGTTGCGTATAGCGCAAGGTAATCTTGGTGTAGAATACAACATAAGACATTAATGAAATTAAAATAATATTTTTCATAAAATCTCGGGGTGTTACACAAAAGGCTTTGAAGGCGTGATTTAATGAGAAGGGAGAGTGCCCTTTTATAAGAGGGGTGAGGGGCACCTTCGGAAAAAATCTAGAAATCTTATTTTTTTAATAAATTCATATTCAGTTTCTAATGGCTAAAAGTGGATTATTTAAATTTTGATGTAAGGATAGGTCGAAAACCACCCAACCAATAGAATTTAGACAGGTTTGGGTCATTATACTAACCTTATCTTTAATTATTAACTCTTAGTTAATTAGTTTCACTTTTACAATGCCTCTTTTTATTTTTATATTATATCATTAATAAAATTACTATATACATTAAGAAGACCCCCAAGTGGTTCATGAATGACACACCTATCATGATATAAGTCTCTTTTCCGAACCTTATATGTTTAGAAATTTAATATCAATTAATAATATAATATTTGTTTTAAAAACTCTTTTATGTCAATTTTGACACTATTCAATAGTTGATTTTTGTAAAACTCATAACAAAATTATTACATCGAAAAAATTTAATTAAATTGTTAATAATATGTCATAGTAACCTATATAATTAGTTTAATTCATTAAAAGTCTCAAATTATATTTATTTGGGTATTTATAATATAAATTATTTTAAGTTTTCACTATTATGGTAATTACTACATCACCATTGTGTCATATATAAATTAAACTATTTAATGTCTAAATATTATGAATAAAATACCATTATTTAGGAAATCCTTTTATATTTCTAATTAATATTTATAGTCGAAAATTCAACATATAAAACCCGATGTAAAAATTGTGTTTCTAAAAGATATATGCTCGTGTCATTTTTGTACTTATTTTAACTTAATTAAAATAAAGTGTCCCTATCACCTACAAGTGGCTCCATGGGGTCCCAAAATTGACCCAAAGATGTCCATGGTCGGACATGTATCCACCAATAATGTTAGGACACGTTTTAGGTTAATTTAGTATTATTATAATATACTTTTTTAACCCTTATTTACCTGATTTACCTTTAACCATGGTAAATAAAATATTTACCGCAGTAATTATTAAAAATGTTTAAAAATAAAAGTTACCTATTTACACAATATGAACATCCTGATTCCAAATATGGAATCCATTTTTCCAAATTCAAAACACAGAAGTGGCATAAATTAATTTAAAATTAATTCCCGTTGTTAAAACAAAAACCGTGTTTTTAAGAGATAATAACTATCAAAAGATTGACACTTGTTTATGTCCGGTTTAATGGTAAAATTATGTACAATGACCAAAATTATATTTAATGGTAAAAATATATAATAAATATACTTTAAAACCACTCAATTTCATAATTTATCAATATAAATTATGTGGATTAAAAAAGTTGTTTTTAATTAAAATTTAGTAATTTTCACTATTCATCAAAAT
This sequence comes from Viscum album, assembly GCA_963277665.1. Taxonomy (NCBI): domain Eukaryota; kingdom Viridiplantae; phylum Streptophyta; class Magnoliopsida; order Santalales; family Viscaceae; genus Viscum; species Viscum album. The sequence goes on from OY728121.1 coordinate 46,466,535, forward strand.
ATAAGTTTTATCTGAAAAGTTCCAAAATTTCATCCTAGGATAAATTTGCTATTCCGAATCCAAAAATTAAGTACATTTTGAAATATAAAATATATATAATTTCAAAAATTATGTATTACTATTCATTACGGCTAGTTTGATTGGTTGTGGTGTGTGTTAGAACTCGAAGTTCTGTACAACACACGCTACTTTATTATTCAAAGGAAAGTGTATAGTGGAATCTTGGGATGTTTCATTTTAAATTTTTGATGTCCCCATTTAGTCCAAAAGTTTAAAATATTGTATTTAAAAAGGGTTCGCTAATAAAAGTTGGTAAAATTGCAATACTGAAAATGAATTTGTTTTTACATTATGTCTAAGAAACTCATAATATGGATTCTAAAATTATAAGGATTATATAAAGATTAAAATTTAGTTAATACTATTCATAACCTCTTTTTAACGGCTTGTTTGGTACGTCATGGTGCACTTGAACTCGGTGGTGCGCGTAGTGCAAGTTATTGAATTATTTTGAAGAAATAACACACTTTGAAATCTTGGGGTGTACAATGTCCAAAAAACAAATGAGTATTAATTACATAATTTTACCCATATAATTCCATATAGGTAATCCATTTTACCAAATTCAAAACACAGAAATTGCAATAATTAATTTAAAAATAATTCTCGTTGTCAAAACATATAGCGGGTTTATTTGAAATAATTTCTATCAAAAGATTGACCATTGTTTATATCGAATTAAAAAGTCAAATTAATCCCAATGACCTCCATTGGATTAAATGGTAAAAATATATTCTATTTAAACTTTAATACTAATTAAATAGATAATCTATCCGTATATTTAAATTTGATGAAAAAGCAGTTTTGAAGTAAAATGCAGTATTTTTCACTATTCATTAAAAAATGAACATTGTTAGAAAATTACAAAAAAAATATCCAATGTAAATTTCAATGTCCAAATTATAATTAATAATTTTATTTTGAAAAATAGAGCACATAAAATTGTCATAAGATATATTTAAAAATGGTTCGCCGTCAAAAGGCAGTAAAACAATCTTTTAAAAATATTAAAGAATTCTATGCATAAGATTTGATTTGTTCTCATTTTAATCCTCTAAAAAACTATATAATTTATAAATAGGAATATATATGAAAATATATTAATCATTACTTACATGGGATGTCACACATAATGTATTATAGGCATATTATTGATGTGTTCATTGTTTATAGAGGAGATGTTGAACTGGTAATCAGGGGACATCCATATGCTATTTTATAGACTAATCAAGATGACATGATGTCACAAAAATTATACATATTCACATCGAATGGAGGTGCAGTGATCTGGAAAAGCTCAATGCATATTGTGTTCGAAAATTCTACAACATATTTTTATTATATCATTCTAAGGGAGCTAAATATTTAGTTTCGATTCAATGCACCGTCTAGGAGATGGAAGTGATACAATGAAGTAAATATTCCATCACCTTGAATTGTGATAATACATTAGTAGTGGCTCTCGCAAAGCAGCCAAGGTCACATTAGTAGACGAAGCACATTCATCTGAAGTATCTTCTCTTGAGTAATTTTGCACAGAGTGGTGAAGTTGAAATTAGAAATATTTCCATGGAAGACAACAGGGATGACCCCATGAATAAATCATTGACTCACCAAAAACATGAGAACCATGGGATGTTGAGCGGACTGAATTTCGTTGGTAGTTAGCTCTTGTCTAAGTTGTATTTTTTAATATTTGGTTCCTATAACCAACTTATTGTACTTTGATTACATGGAAATTTAATTTATTTAAATATTAAACATCTAATTGCGTATTGTTAATTGTTCATCATCACAATGAAGTAGCGATTCCTTTTAGTATTTGATTCATTGTTAAGGTCATGGAGGTTCCCTGTTGTTATGAGAACCTTGAAATTATATAAGAATATTATTAAATATAGTTCTACAATTGGATGATATGCTATGGAGGGAATCATGTCATGGAATCCGTCAAGTATGAGTACTCATAAGCCAATGAGACTACCTCTCAGGATGTCCTCACTTGGTAATCTCCAAGACATGTGATTATGTGAAGAGACCTCAAGTAGAAATTCCTCATGTTTTCATTTCATCATAAATTTCTATGTGAGAGCGTGTTTAATAACCCTTAGACTTTATCATTGTCACTAATACGTGTCCTGACTCCCGAACATTGATATACTGAAGAAAACTGTCACACAGATAGTTGGTAGGAAGCAGAGTATGTTGGGTGTGTCATGAGTGGAATGTTGTTAATGTATTAGTCGTCAAAGGATTGGTCCCCTGAATTTATGGAAGTTTTTATCTCTTCACATTGATTGAAATAGAACCGTCACGTGAAAATCTATGGCCTTGGTGAATCAAAGAGTTCATTTCAGATAGTCAAAGATTGACGTATCAATCATAAAGGTTGAGGACACTATCATGAATCCATCTTGATGAAATATTGATACAAAGGGATTATATAACACAGTGAACATTCATATGTGGATGTCATTGTTGAGAAATTACGTTCTTTCTCATGGGTTCATTGACCCATTGCTAGATAATACTCTTGGACTTTAGGAAATCACACCTAATGACAAAAATAATGAAACCATGAATCTCACACACTATGTGTTTTTGGTGGTATCTGTTAAATTATATTTGAATTTCATTAATAAAATAAATATTATTCTCAAGATAGTGGAATCTTTTTATCTTGTTAAAATGATTCCATAAATTAAAAAATATATAATTACTTATTTTATTAATAATTTAGTTAATATTTAATTACTAGTTTTTAAATAAAATATTTATTTATTAGAAGAAATAAATTATTTATCTATTTGTGTGTTAAATAAATCGATTCATAGATCAAGCGGACCAAGACTAGTTTGGAGGTAAAATAATTATTTGAAAGATGGTAAATAATTATAGAACTAGCTGGTAGATGTTATAATAATAATGAGGATTCTATTATTTATTAAAATGGAATTTTAGTAATAAATTATTTTTGCACATGTTGGAGTACCATAAATAATGACACATTATTGTTATTATGAGGATCAGTTTTCTCTATGTTCATGAATGTATTTAGTTTCTGTTATGAAATTATATATTGTAACTGATGTTTAATGAAAAAAAATAGACATGTACGTATGTTGTGCCATAGAGAAAACATCACATTCTTGGTGAAATTAGAATTGTTGATCTAGAAAATTTCTCTCTAGAATCTTCTTCATTCTCCTCGTGAGAACGAGAGATGATTTTCAAGGTATAAGAACAATTAATCAAGAAAGACAGACACATGACACTTGGTTAACTAGGCTAGAACCCAGAGAATGCGTTGAGTCGATCGGAGTCTGTCAGAGCACACGTGGATCACCACTAGAGGGATTTTATTTGGGATCCTCTCAAGAACAATGAGATAATCTAGATGGGTAATTCTGAATGATCAACATCATCAATTAAGACAATACCGAAGATCCATGTATAATTTCCATTACAAAATTAATTAAATTAATAATAAAAATGATGTCCAAGAACTACTCTAAAAATTTGTGGCATCTTCCTTATTTATCTAAATCATTAATTCTATTCCACGGAGACTGGCGTTCATCGCCATATTGATACTTTTATTATCAATGATCATAGAAAAAATAAAATTTGGGTTCCTGCCTAAATGTGGTTCTGTGCTACCTGGAATCTTCACATACCTCCCAACATGCACCGGTAGACATCTGATTTCAGATGTTGAGTTATCGAACCTTAATAACTAACTGCCAAAATTAATGTATTTTTCCAATACGAATTAAAATACATTACTGAATTGTCATATGGAATATTTAAATATCATGTTATAATTAATTGTATTATTAATTTAATACTATTTTTCAAATTATCATTTCATTTTAAATTTTACAGATTATAAGTTCCATATTTGTTATATTAATGTTACAATATTTCATATGGTTCAATAATAAATTCTTATTCAAAAATTGAACTAATAAAAGGTTTTTCATTCTCTATTATTCCTTCTACACTGTTAAAAGTCTTTCATGTATGAGAAGTTTTTTTAGGGTTGCTAAATGAAAAATTTAATAATTTAACAAATATATATATGTATACATTCATATATATTTTAAATTAAAATATATATTTTAGCAGGTACATCTAAGAAAATAATATATATATATATAAATCGTTTATATAACATTTATTAATATATGTATATGCATTTGTATCATTGTGATTTTATGTGTGTGTTTGTGTATGTATTGTTTATGTATGAAACTGTTGCGTTATGTTTTGTGTCTCTACTTGTGTTTATCTACGTATATGGATTGTATGTGTGATTTTGTACATATAAATAGGTTTGTATATAATTGAAGGTTAATGTTTTACCTCTCTGTATGTGTATCTAAATGTGTATGTATATACACATAAATGAACATATATGTGTGTTTGTGTTTGTATGTGTATGTGTAAGTGTTTGTGTGTGTATTTAAAAATACGTATTGTATGTATATGTCTATGCACATATATATATTTGTGTCTGTGTGTTTGTGTGTGTGTGCTTGTGAATTTATTTTCTTATGTGCATGACAATGTGTTTTTATTTGTCTGTGTATATATATGAGTATGTGTAAGTATATATGTACAAGTTTATGTATGTGTGAATGTATGTATCTATGCATATATGACATTATGATTATGTACATGTGTTCACGAATTCATATGTGTTTATGTGTATGTTAATTATGTATGTGTGTATGTATTCATATATATAGATGTGTATGTATGTGAATTAACATGTATGTAATTGTATGGTTGTGTTTTTGTATTAAAATTAATGTGTATGTATATGTATATACATTTTTATGTGTATGTACATGTCTATGTGTAATAGTATGCACCTGTGTATATTTATTTGTTTATGTTATATGAGTATGTATATATTCATATGTATAGATATATATGAATGTGCATTCATGGGTATGTAACTGTATGTATGTGTATGTCTACATCCACGCATGTGTATGTTTATATGCCTATGCCTATGTATATGTGTAAGTGTATGTGCATGTGTTTTTAATATGTGTTTCTGTGTGTACTGTGTATGTATGTGTACATTTATTTCAATGTTTATATATGTGAGTATATGTATGTCTATTTATTTATTTAATATTATTTGATGGTTTTTAAAATCACTCCATTTTTAGTATTTTCAATAATTTATTAATTTTTATTATATAATTAGTTAACACTTTTGTAATATATTAAATTTTTATATTTATTTATAAATGTTTAAAAATGTATATATTTAATGAAATATTCAAAATTTAACAATTATGAAAAATTATAATGTACAATAACATAGTATATTTTATATATACATTAAATACATTGCATACATAAATAATTACCAGTAACAATAATATTTATTTATATAATTTATTTGAATTCTATATGTTTGAAAAAAATTCAATTAATGATATTAATAAATATTTTTTAAATTTTATAATTTATAACATTTAATTTATTAATTTTTATTATTATTTAATTAATTTTTTCCCATTTTTTATATTTATTAAATTACAATATTTTTCTAATTTAATAATTTTATAAAAATAATACATATTTATTTAATATGGTAAAATATTTTCAATATGATTTAAATTTATTTGATTAATATATATACATTATTATTTATTATTTTTTATTATTATTAATATGTTGGAAAAACATATAATTGATTCCAATATGACTGTCTCTAACCCACACAATTCTTTCATGATGTTTATCCCCAACATACACCATGCCTAACACGATTTGTGTATTTAATTAAAAAACTGAAAAAGATGTGGATGTTCTTCACGATGATTGGTAGTGATAGATGAGGTCGTTGAGGGTCAGTACTTGCAGTCTCAATAGTGCGTGCCATTGTGAGACGGCCAGAGGAGGATGGCTGTGTCGGTGCAGGGATCATTATGGGTATTGAGAGGCAGGATTCACGGGAGGCAGTGAATGAGTGGGATGGAAAGATTGTAGATGTAGAAGGGGGTGAAAACTTTTTATTCTTATTGTTTTGGGTGTAGCATGATGGTGGAACCATGAGGAAATTTGGCGGTGCTCCATCGCTGATGATGGCCTTATGTGGAAACGGTGTTGGAATTTTTTGTGTTAAGAGACATCTTTGTATGCAATGTTGATGTGTCTATGAAGCTTAGAGAGATGATTTGGTGGATGGATTTGTTGACAAGTTATTTGGATCGGCGAACACAATATTCAATGTGAGGGTGGTGGTATGACTGTCATCTATGACAATCTGTCATGATGTTTAGTGAGGAAATGGTAGTGTATGGTGTGGTCGAAGCTTGTCCATCATTGATATTTTTGGGTGGCATAATTGGTAGTTATAAATCCAATAATGGTTCCCAATAATGTAGGGTCCTATGGGACATTGTGGTATGTTCATATGTTTTAAGGGTCATAGGTCCACCTAGCCATGGGTGAGGTGTGTGTGTCTTTTTTTTGTGTATTTGTATCTTTCAGTACCTTATATATATATACCTTATTTAATACTTTTTATTCAAATTTTAGGACTATGTTTTTCTTCTTTTTTTAATGAATGCAATAGACACTTTCTATCTGGGTAGAGGAAGATCCATTACATTGCCTGTAGGCCCATGGTCTGGTGCCCACGAAATTTCCTAAAGGCTCAGTGTAGCGTCCTGCCTACTCCGTCAAGTCTACATTACCCGGCCTAATTCATGCATGCATCACCGCCTACTTGCATCATGCCCATGTCACTGCCATCCTATGTAAATGAATGGGATGTATATCCACCAAAGGGTAATCTAGGATTCAATGCCTAGTTATTATGTCCACGTAATTTCTGTAATTAATATTACATATTAAATTTTTAATGTTTCTTACTGTTTCGATTTTATATAATCATTTTCACTATGATTTTATTTATTATTAATTACATTTTTAATATATAACAATTTTATATATTTTTTTAATTTATTCATTTTATAATATTTTTTATAAATAATTAACTACAATGGATTAATATTTTAAAAATATTATATTTATATATATGATTAATATTTATTAAATTTTTTATAATGTTGTAATTCCTTTAAATTTATTGAAATCCATATAATATATTTATTCAAATGAATTTTTTAGGATTCACAATTTTTGTAACTATTAAATAAATTAATGATTGAAATTTCACATAATTATTTAGTATGTTTTAATATTCCTAGAATTTTAGTAATTTATATGATTAATAATCATTCAATTTTATTTAGTATGTTTTAATATTTTGGAAATGATAAAAATCTACATAATTTATTTATGTAAATAATTTTTTTTAATATTTTCATTATTTTTTTTGTACGTCTTCACAATTCAGCTAATTATTCGAAAAAAATTGTAAGTATTTACTATGTATTATAAATTTCCCCTTTTTTCATATTCAATTTAATTTATATTCATTTTTAATTTTATCAAATTAATATATATAGTTAAAAAACATCAATTTTTTATATAAAATTTCTTATTCTATCGATTTTGAATTATTCAATTTCACTGATTTTTTATAATCAGGGATTTTTAATTATATATTCAACAATAATGTTAATAATTATTAATTCCTTCAAAACATATTAATTTTATATATATATTAATTTTATATTTATTTAATTTATTTTAAATATTTTTTTATCTGCTCTAAAATAATATGGTTATCCTAAAACCTATATATATAAGTGCAATAATATTAGTGTGGACATATCTAGATTTTTCATAATATATTTTATCTTTAATAAAGATATTTTTTATCAGTGCAAAATTTAGCTTTGATAAAACCATTCATTTTTAGCAGTTATTGATTTCACACTAATTAAGCTAATATTTATCAACACATTTTGGAAGAAACTGATAATCCCTTATTAGACATACAAATTCAACACTAACGTTACTTGTTTCTATTTCCCATTAATCCTCTCTTGAGGATGCCAACTTCTTTTTCCAATCCCCCGAGAACTTCAGGGTTGAATCGATCCTCTCAAAACAACTGGTATGTGAGTTAATCTATTATAACTATGTGTACTTGTTTTTTATTATGCATTAGAAAAATATGGACATAGTGAAATGTAATCGCTTATGAAATACCTTTCAAGATGAGTCATATATGGTTAATAATTGTAATTTTTTATACAACCATTTTGTAGAATGATTTAATAATATGCAAGAATAGTTCAATGTTTCATAAGAATGTTTAGATAAATCACATACGTAGTATAATAAATACAAATCAATAACAACCTAATCTACGAAACTACCTCAATATTTCTATAATAAATACATTCAAATAAAATTAAGAATTTCTAATTCTTTATAATTTTCAGAAAAGGAAAATTCAATATTATGATTCCATAATTAATTATTTAAATAAACATAGAATTATAATATTATTATTCTATGGATGTAACATCATGAATCATTCATGAGTATCCTAAAAGATAATTATCTATGATACTCTCTCTCTCTCTCAATGCATCAACCATACTAGGGGGTTTTTATAGGGGGATCAACTTTCCCTTTTCATGTGTGTCTTGATGGCTTGTTTTTTTATAATTAAATTTTGTTGGAAGATAAAGACAACATATTTCATTAGGTATTTTTTTCAAAATAATTACACGAATTTCTTATATCTTCTTTTTTTATGTTATATTTCATTTTCCAAGGTCCACTCTTTGAGAATGCATCTCTATTTTCTAGATTATCCAAAAGTATGGGAAACCATCTATACAAATTGTTAATTATTCCATATAAGATATTTCGCTCAAATAATGTGCTACTACTTGTATAAATGAATATATTTGAAAATAAATAGTTATTCAAGTGGTTGTGAAACATAATAAATATATTTGGATCCCAGTGTTTTTTTGTCAAACAAATAGAGTGTTTTTCTTGATCAACATGGATAGGTGAGACATAAAAACCAGGGATGGAATTTTACGAGGGTCTAAAAATAAGGGAAAGAATAAATTATATAGTATGTAGCTCAATTGATTCAAATTGATAATATGTATTTATTTAATCAACCTGAATTTTTTATTGGCCAAAATGATTATCACCTTGACATGTTCACGTGGGGTATGAAATATTAAAAAGGCCATTTGTTGGATTGGGATAATCTATGAAAACCTAAACCCTCTGGTGGAATGGGTTATCAATACATGTGCATGTTCAATATTGATATTTTAGAAAATAATGTATGGAACCAGATTCGCAAACGTGGTTCCCTGTGCACTCAGATCATTAAATCAATATATTACCCCCATGGGGGCTTTTGAGAGGTAGCTTTTATCCCATTCCCTATCATTTTTGGAGATGCCTCTTTGGATAAGGTGTTCTTCATCAAAAGGGATTAATTTGGAGTACTAGAGATAGATCCAAATTCAAAATAAAGTGGGTATCATTCCTTGTTTAAAAATCTTGGATGATGGATACATCTCTCAAAGATTCAGATTAGGAGGATTCCACTATTGGATCCTTTGTTAATGACTCTAATAACATATTTTGGTTTAATGAATTATATATATAGTTCTACCAATGGGATTAGAGAGTTATTTTGAGTATTCATTGGATAGAAGATAGAGTCCATGAAAACTATGATCTGATAATGAAAATTTGGGATTCAATTTTGGTAATTATATGCCTATGTTGGCCTAGAGAATGCATATAATATAAAATGACTATTTTTGTAATTGCCTATGTCCCCTAGATTTCCGGACGAAATTCTAGACCTTCATATTGAAATATTGTATTAGAATAATCCATTTAAAGTATCCCCTAATGGTATGACATATTAAAGAGGATAAATTGATACCCTCTCTCATTAGTGAATCTGAATAACTTATACATGATATGATAAACCCTCAATTTTCCAAGATCATCTGACATGAAGAATACCCAAATTTAGATAGGATTGTAGAGTGGTGAATGGTATACATCACTATTATGAAAGAAAAAATATTTTATCCCCAAAGATATATTATTCTCAATATATAAAATATCATGGTTTATATGGGAGAACCAATATGACCTCGTTTTTAAAAGAATTTCGTATCATGACTCCTTTTGGATCAAGCATGATATATCGTAGATGTAGATTTGAATTCATAATTAGATTCATTTAAATAACCCATCACCATCTTCTCACTTCTGTATGTGGATCCCCCCACCATCAACTATGATTATGATTAATGTGGTAGTAAAAATCATCAAGATAGGTTATATTTGATTGGGTCATGAGGTACGTGATCATCAAGGATGCGTTATCACAACATAGATCATTTTATTAAATTATTTTTTGTATCCACAATGTGTAGTAATCCTATTCATTATTCCCTAGATTTATATTATCCCTTGAGAGAGGATGGAAAAAATGTCATCATGAAATCAGGCTATATTTATATTACTAATTGTATTAATGCATCATCATGTGGTTTCCTGTTGATCTTAATTTTGGTTATGAAGGTTATATCAAATTTAGACTCTATCAGAAATTGGACCTATACAAATGGTTCTTCAGAAACTGTAGTTATAGGTACAATACGATTAACATATAAAAAGGTTTTGACCAAATCCATTGATATTAAAACCATCATAAAACCCTATACTATTCATTTTAAAAAATGTGTTGGTATACATTATAGCTAAACCAACGTTATTATACAAACCATTGGAATGTCTTCAATAAAATGACATTACACTAATGATTTTTCAAAAACAACTCGTATATGTGATGTATATTCCAATGCTTTGTATAATTCTGTTGATATATCTTACATTTAAGGAACCAATTCTATTTTTATTTCCAAAAGCATTAATAGAGGTACCAAAATTAAAATTACATATTTCAATGGTTTTTCAAGCCATTGGTATAGGTTTATACAAATGGATTTCAAAACCGTAGATATAGGTTTTCATATTTTTTTATTAATTAATTTATCAAATAATCTTGAGTACATTAAAGAATAGATAAAAATATACTTATAAAAATTTATCATATTATCTTTCTGAAATAATTTTTTTCTTAGTGGTTACGCGTTTGAAATATAATGAGTAAATTTTCATATTATAAGTGAAATTTTAGATAAAAACAATTTTCACTCACTATGAACCTATCAAAAACTCTCATAATTTTGAGATAATTTTCCAAAAATATCCCTTAGTCATTCATGATGTTGTTTGAATCATTTTCAATTCAATCTGATGCATAGTGTGACCAGTTCCACACAATTTTTGGCAAACACAAAACATAGGACATCCATACAGTAATTGATAACACAAAATATATGATCACACCAACATTCATCAATCCATTTTTAATGATACTATGAAGTTGAAATATAATCTCTCATTTACCAATTGAAATCCATCAAACAACTACCTCAGGTAGCACTATTCAAAATCATATAAAAAAATCACATTGGGATAAGTAGCCAAATTTCATGTTCAAGAATTTTATTTTTTAAATCACTATGAATATTTACATTGATCACCCATAAATTTTAATTCATTTAAATATATAAATAAATTTGATACATGTAAAATTAATTTTATATTGTGAATATTTCAAATAATTAAAAACAAGATGATAGTTTTGAATAAATCCCACTACCATGCCATGAAACTAGTTTTTGTCATCATATGAATACATTAATATTATATATTAATTATTATTAATGAAAATCATTTCATAGATTTTTTATATGTGCTCCAACTCTGATCAATCTAACACAATATCTTTAGGGAATATGTAACCCTAAGATGTTCTAATACAAAATTATGTTTTATTTTTTTAAAAGACATTTCTCATTGCTATGGAATATGAGTCATCCATTTTCATAATTGTTTACCAAACATAAATACATGCTTATGTAAATTCAAACCTCCCTCAAATATCAAGTTGCACCATTTTTATCAAAGTGATATAATTTCAGAGAATAAATTATCAACAAATTTAATTACACCACGAACATATCCATCAATCAAAAATCCCTCCCATTTTGAGGAACATACAAATTTTTGATATAGAGTCTTTTTGTAGGGATTTTTTTCAAGGAAACCATCAAATAATTACCCACCATTACACATGATAGAAAAATTTCTTCAATCATGAAATTCATTTTCTTCTAAACATATCTTAGAAGATCCAGTGATGTTATCTTCATAATTTATGAAAAAATGTGGCCATTGGAGGATCATGTAGATGAATTATGGGAATATCATAATTCCAAAAATAATTTTTAATGTTATCGATGATATATCCCACCCAAAGTGTTCCTTCCTCCAAAATCATTAGGGAGTTGTTAACCATATCTATGTTCCATGTATCCCCACTTTTCCAATGGATAAAAAAAAAATCACATTTTATAACCATTCCATGATGAACCACAATCCATTTAATATATTGATTTTTTGTGAACATACACGATAAGAATTTTCTAAACAACTAAAAAATCTCATGTTTATTTAGAAATACCTTCATGTATGAATGAAAAAAATAGAATGTAAATAAAATAATTTTCTAGACAATTATTATGCTGGGTTCCAATAATATCTTTATCAAACCTGAAGACATTATAATAAGAAATAATCAACATTAATGTTATCCAGTACAAGATAACATTCTTTTACGATTAATAAGAAATGCACTCCATTGTTGTTGGGGGTAAAAAAATAGTACTAATACATATATGAATTCTTTGTTCCAGTAAATCATCCATGAGATAAATTATGTGTATTAAGCTAAAAATAATTAGGTATCACCTTCATCTAATATATGATCATTTATGTCGTAAAATAAAATTTTCATATTTATATTCACATATATTAATAGGTTTATATTTCATACAATTATATTCTTATATATGTGAACTCCAAATTACTATAAGAATTGTTTTATGCTCAAAATAATTATTTTTAGACATACCAAACATATGGTTGGATATTTTAATTCAATTATAATTCCACTCCCTAAATGAAAATTAATCTTCTATATATTAAAAAACACAATCAAATTCCATTATTTCAAACCATGATTCTAATATTTTGGTAACATTTTTCATAAAATTATGCACATATGTCACTTTTTTGGGAAATTCATGTGAGATATTATAATTATCCGCAATTAATTTATGTACATAAAAGGGATTATTAAAAATAATTTTACCACCATAGACTTCTATAGAATGAGATGCAATGCATAACATAATTATTTAGTGTTAGTAATGAAATTATTAAACTCTAGATAAAAATATATTTTTATTTTTGAAAATCATAACATGTTGTGATGTTAAATATGTAGGAATTTTTAGTCTCAAAATCAATTATTTGAATGCACATATTAATGTTCTGTAATACCATATATCTATCCCATTGCTCCAAATTTTATCAAATAGAATTGTATCCATTTTTGTATAAAAATGAAAATTTACTTTTCTAGTGGTGAAAAAATGTTTATTCATTTTTATGAAAAGATGTAAATATAGACCATGTAGTGATGATAATCATTGGAGGCACTCGTAAAATAAAAATAAATTGTTATTTACCACTAATCCATTGAAATTCTATTTTATCATTTATATTGATGATTTCTTGGAATCATATTTGTATACATGATATATTTTCATTAGCTTCCAAATTTATCAATCCTCTAACCAACTGATTGGTGTACAATGATAGATTCAAATGGAAGATTATGAAAATATGCCCTCCTATAAGAATTTATCATGAATATGTAGCATTTTATATCGTTATTACACGACATGTGTAATGGTCCTCAACCATTAATATTTTTATTAATGTCCTTCTTGACTCGGACAATGTAATGTATTTCATAAACCACGACAATACAATTTACGGAGAAGATTGATGCATTGGGTTTGTCAAGAGTGATGTGATATTAATTAATATTTCGAGTAAGGATCCTATGATGAGGAAACATTTCATAAGATGTGAATTAAATTATTAAATAATTTATCATGTAGAATATCCATTATGTATTATGGATCTTTCTATGTAAACATTTGATGGAATTATTTTTAATGACAGTTACATCTTGTATAATTTTACAAATGATGCATTGATCCTGACAAAACCGTTATGGTTATTCACCCCACAGAATTTATGACACATCTAAAACCTTCATAAAACCCATTAGCACCAAAAAATATCATCCAATGACTAAAAGTTGCTCTGGGCCCTAGAAATTCCCACTAAAAACTCACAAAACGAAAATAAATGACTATAATATTGTGTCTTGGTCCCAATTTGATACATCAACCATATCTGAGCGCTGATGTTGTATCATCCACCACACTCAAACCCTTTCTGGGTTAATAAATAATACCATAACATAACTCATAATTCCCCTCAACATCATACGAATCACCACACCTGCCCACCAACCCAATACCAAGGATGAGTTTATAATCAGAAAAAGGCATTACAATTTAAATTTTTTTTTTCTGTTTGAATTTGAAATTTTTTTATTGTTGGGTACTTTTTGAGGTTTCCCACATAACTTATAAAAATTTAATTTAATCAAAAAATAAAAAATAAAATTATGAAATAAAATTATGTCAATGATATATACTATATTAATTTCATGATATAATATTTACATATTAATAAAATAAACATCATATTTTAACATCCATATATAATAAATTAAAATTTTAAATTCTATTTATAAAAAAAATTGATCACATGTTTAATTAATTTGATATAAATTATTATTAAATTAATATAATTCAATATTATTAATATATTATTACTTAATTATATCAATAATGATTTAGAATAAATATTTTTATAAAATTAAAATATAATAAATTATAAACTAATTATATGTAATGAATTAGATTAATATTAATTTAATATAATGTATAAATAAAAACAATTTCACATTGTTTGTTGATATTAATATCATTTAAAATTATTATTTATTCAATACAAGATATAATTTTATTATTAAGTATAACATAATTCATTTAATTTGTATATTCTTAATAAATATTATAGTTTATTAAAATAAATTGATGGAAAATAAGTTATCATTTCAATATAAATAAATATTATCATAAATTTAGATACATAAGTGATTTGTTATATATTTATTTATATTAAATAACATAATTGTTATAGTAAATTTAAACAAATTTTTTATGTATTATATTTATATAAAAAATCTAGATTTCAAGGGATGTTTTTTGTACAACACATTGACATGATTTTCTTGTAGGTTTTCATTGTTCATTTTTAAAAAAAGATGTATTTATAATGTAATTAAAAACCAAATATGTGTTAATGAGAAACCTGGGTTCAACTCTTATATATCCTGTATATTTTTTATATAAAAATATAACTAACAATAAAAAAATATTTATTAGAAACCATGATCTTTTACAAGTCTACATTATTAATATAAATTAAAACAAAATCTACACTTTTTATATACATTGTAAATAAATAGTTAAATATTTTTATATATGTACATATATATAGTTATATATAACCCTTTGTAAAACAATTAAGTTGTTGAAATTAAATGAGCACTAATATGTTGTTAAGTCAACCAATGTATTTGAGGCTACTAAAAATTTGGAAAAACAAAATGGGGAATCATGGGGACATAAGGGTCAGATGGTTTGATGTGAAATGTGATGTTTTAAATAAAATATATTTAATAGTTTTTATATGTCATGATAAATCAATCAGAGATGATTGTTGAAAAAAAATTTATCAATGTTAAAAAAATTATAATAAATTTAAAAAAAGAGTCATGTTGTTTGACAACACATTGGAATTGATGGAGGCATTCTGGATTGACTGTGGGAATCTCATTGGTAGATTTTCATGATTTTCAATTGAATACAACCTCACATTTTCTTAAAATCTATATGTATTACATTATCACAAATTTATGTCATAATCATTAATTTATTTCTTCTTTTTATATAAATCATTAGTCCATTTTTATTATGTCAGTTTATTTTTTAAACATACATTTTACATTTGGTCAATAAATGATATAGTTTTTATTATATTATTCTAAAATCTTAATTTTTTATCATTTTTATCAAAACATATCAGAAATATTTTTTTTAAATCAGGCATCTATTTATACATATTTTTTTTAAACAATTTTTTGTGAATATTTATAAATTCATTTTTTTGTATGTATAATTTTAGGGTTTTTAAATATCTATATATATATAATTTTCTTTATTAATATAAATAATTCAAAATAAATTTTTATTTAAAACATAAATATGATGTGTGTTTTTTCATAATATAACTACTATATATATTTATAATCAAGAAATATTATAAAAATCATAATATATCTCATATATTTAATATATATATAATCTTAAAAATAATGATAATTTTTTATAAAATAGTATTACCATTAATTAATATTATAATAAAAATTCTATATTAAAAATATAATTAAATAAATATAGTTATTTTAAAACATTATTTTAGAAAATGGAGAACCATATTTGTCTTTAGATTATTAATTAAAAAACTCTGAATAATATGTATAATTAATTAATACTAATGTAATTAACTAATAATAAAACCAATTCAAACACTTAATTTCATTTCTTATGTTTTAAGAAACCATTATAAAACATTTAATTTGATGAAATCTTGTGAACCCTTAACTTTTTTTGGGTCAGTTGAGGGATTTGAGGCTTTTGAAAATTGGGCAGAAAAAAATGGGGGAACTTAGAGAGATGAGGGAAATATTTTTTTTGAAAAATGTGATGATTTAAATAAAAAGTGTTTAAATATTTTTATATGTGAAGCTCCATTAATCAATTTAAGTGATGGAAAATAAATTAGATCACTATTATAAAAAATAATTGATAAAAACTAAATAAAAATAATAATGGTCATTGATAACCTGGGGAAAGGGATGGAGGGGTTAAAATTTACATTGGGAATTTTTCTTGTAGATTTTCCTGATGGTAGGTGGAATACAAACTAAAAATTTTTAATATATTTAGGTTAAATTTTTTATTAATTTATGCTGTAATCAATAATACATTTACTCTTTTTTACCTGTCATTTCATACCTTTTATTAGTCGATTACGTCTCTTTTATTTTTTAGGGTTCTATTTTCATTTGGAAAATACATGATTGTTTTTTTATTATATTAATTTAAATTTAAATTTTTTTGTTTTATCATTTTTATTTATCAAAACATATCAATATTATTTTTTTAAACATGGAAGTTTTTATACATATAATTTTTTGAATAAAATTTATTCTTTTTATAAGTTTTTATATTTATATATAATTTTATTAGTTTTATATATACATATATAATTCTTTTTTTAATATAAATAATTCAAATTTCATTTTTATTTAAAAAATATATAATGTGCATTGTTTATTTTCACAATAATTATATATAATTATAATTTATCAATTTTATAAAACAAAAACATAATATATCCCATATATTTATAAAATATATTATCTTTATAATAATAATAATTTTCATAAAAATATTAGAGTAATTTAATGTTATAAAAATTTCTACATTAAAAATATATATTCTGATTTTAAAATAACATTAAATCATTGAAAAGTCATATTCGACTTTTGAAAATTAAATTAAAAACTATAAATAATAGGTTCAATTATTGATTGGTGTCATCATTAACTTATAATTAAATTAAATAATAAGAATAATTTCATTTATTCTATTTAATGAAAATCATATTAATAATATTATTAGTTTTTTTAAATTTAAAATATATATTTTAATTAAAATATTTTTATAATAAAACAATGTTTACAATTTCGGGATTGCTACCAGGACGACCCATGTTTTTTAATGAGGTCAAAACATATTGAACCATAAAGTGAAAAAGATATTAATGAAAATAACTGAGAGGAGAAAATATAAAAAAATTAATAAATAAATTGAAAATAGTCAAAACTGGTATGTGGAGTCTTTAAGTGTATATATATGCACACAAATGGTTCGTGGTTTACAAAAAACCATCATTTCAGTGATTTTATGTGTCTCTGGAGAACAAGAGTTCTCGTTGAAGAATGAATGATGTATTGGTCGAGTGTGAAGTAGAAGTCTAGGTCCTTGAAGAATGTTGCATATGATGTTTTCAAAACCTCATTTTGTGTTACATAATCATGTGTCACCATTTCACATACCTAGGAGCATGTTCGGCCTATTTCCTATATCTTCTCTTTTTTCCCCAAACTCTCTCAAATGACTGCCCACAACGCCCCATCAACAATGCCTACCAAGACAGATGGGATGAAGACGGACATGACCATCAACTCCAATTTTCAGACAACTATCTATGAGGCCCCATCAAAAATGCCTACATGGACAAAGAGGGGGTTGGTATATATGAATGTAACTTCCCATTCTCAAAAGACATTCCATGACACCACATCGATTAAGCCTACCAAAGCCACTACCCATTCTACCATCATTGACCTCCCATCACCAACCCCTACAGGGACAATCACCACCACAACCTTTCACGACACCCCACACAGACTTCATGCGATGGTCACCTCCCTCTCCCATTTCCCTCTCTCATAAGATCTTCCACGAAACTCCATCTTCAATGCCTACCGGCACCGCAACTCTTTATTAGAAGTTCGACTACGTTTCCCCATCAACAACGCCCACCATGCCAAGAGGGGGAAGATGGATATGATGTTCGATGCCCCCATCTGTATAATTTCCTAAACCCGAAGAAGACCATTATGACAGAGGTGTACAGAAACGATTCTTTTTGATCCTACCTGTCGTTCACCAGTATTGAGAATGGAGAACACTGATGCCTCGATTATAAATGTTTGAGTATTTATGTGAAATGACTTCTGATGTATTGGACAAAACTGGGAAAACTACGATGGCTCCCTTCATCCCAACATGCACCACCAGACATCATATTTCATATTGGAATAAACTAATGTATTTTTACTCTTAGTCATTTCAAAAAATTAAGGTATTTTCATATGGAATATTTAAATATCATGTTGTAATTCATCATATTCTGAATTTAATAAATAATGATAATTATTGTAACATCCCAAGTAAATAATGAATAATATATGTTTTTATCTATGTCTATTAATGAATTAGATAGTGTTTTAGAGGCTTAAAATGAGAATAAATCCAATCTTAAGCATGGAATACACTAATATTTTTAAAAGATTGTTTTACTACCTTTTGATGGAAAAACATTTTTAAATCAAACTTTTAAAAATTTTATATGCTATATTTGTAAAAATAAACATATTATTTATGATTTCGGCATTGAAATTTACATTGGATAATTTTTTGGTATTTTTCTGACAATGATCATTTTTTAATGAATAGTGAAAAATACTGCATCTTACATCAAAACTGCATTTTCATCTAATATAATTATATGGATAGATTATCATTTGAATTGGTTTTAAAGTTCAATTTGAATATATTTTTACCATTTAAACCAATAGTGGTTGTTGGAATTAATTTCACTTTGAAATTGGACTTAAACTAGTGTCAATCTTTTGGTACCTATTATTTCATAAAAAAACGCTATTTTCTCTAACAATGGGAATTAATTATTAAATTAATTAATGTAACTTATATGTTTTTAATTTTGAAAAATATATATAATTTTTTAATTTGGAATATCAAATATATCTTAGGGTGATGTTTTTCTATTTTTCTGAAAAACTTCAATTTTTGATGAATAGTGAAACCACTAAGTGGTACTTATAAAAAAATGATTTTCCATTTAAATGAAATATTACCACCTCTGTGTTTTGAATTTCAAAAATCTGACATAAATGGTTGTCATTAAGAAGTAATATGTGGTTCAATGGTATTAAAATAATTTTTTGGTGAATAGTAACTTATTCAGTTTTTAATCGCGATTAGAGGTAATTAGTGCAATTTAAGGAAAAATGATATTATAATAAAATGAAAATACCTAGAAACATGTCCTAACCTTATTGGTTGTGTCATGGACGACCATTTAAAGCCATGGGTAAACTTGGGGACCCCCTGGAGCCACATTGGTTGGAAAATGACATTAATATCTTTTTATTTAATGTTAAAATTAAAATGACACAAACATGAGTTGTTTTACTAAAACAATTTTTAAATGGGGTTATACAAGTCATAATTTTTACTATAAATAGTAATTGGAAATATAAACAGATTTCCTACATCATAGTATTTTTTTATAATTTTTATACATTAAATAAATTAAATTATTTATGACATCATGATGATGCAGTGATTACCTCATTATTGAACGATTTAAATAAATTGAAAAGATAATGTAAAATATAAGACCTACACTTGTCAAAAACCTATTGGATGGGTATATTTCAAACCCTTATAACCTTATCCTCGAATTATATCAATGTGGTATCTTTTAATCCGAAACTCATTTTAAAATAAATTAACATTTCTTTACATTCAAAGAGTGGCCCTCCTCCCCTCTTATAAAAGGCCCCCACCTCTACCACCTTACCCACACTTCAAAAGACTTTGGCTCAGCCAAACCTGGACCATTTTGTCTCTCCAAATCCCTCTATAACTCTTAGATGCATCACTTTTGGCAGAAGACTTCCCAATGAATCATTTGAGCTCAAATCAAAAAGAGTTACTCGTTTTAAAGGTAGTGTTTTCACTTGTGTTCTTATGTTTTATTTTTCTTCTCCAACCCTCTAAACTCTTTTTATACCTTTATATTGTAAAAAAACCAGTATAATAAATATACTAGGATATTTTTATATGAACTATTCAAGATACACTTACACACACCTACATCTAATGGTAAAAGAACATACTGTTTCCGTGGATGGCGATTTTCTGCCTCACGAAATGATGATTATTCAATATTCTTCTAACACCTTCAAAGGTGGCCCTTAAGATGTCACTATATTTATATATGATATATAATATATTTATTTTTTCCTTAATATTCTGTATTTTTCATTTATGGAATACCTTTATGGCTTCCATTATGGGTATATGTGATATCTTCATTTAAGGAAGTGCGGACTACCACCCCCTCAAAATGATTTGATTCGTTAATACCATATGTGGGACGTATAAAGGTTGGAGTTATGATATTATATATGATATTATACTATAATTATAATATACCTTTATATCATTATTATTCCATTCCATAAAATACGAAATAGAAATGAATGTAGCATTCATGCGTATGTACGGCTTACCGTCTCCATGAACGATGCATTTCATTTCTTACCTCTAAACGTTATGTAATATTATAAATGCATGTATTTACTGGATATATATGATATATATGATATATAGATCATGAGTATAACTCTAGATATAATGGATACATGAACAACTTGTAACTATAAAGAGCATATTTTTGACACAGCTACCAATGATCGTTAAAACGACCATTATTAACATAAATAATTGAATAGTGTTCATGACGTGGTAATAAGTGATATGAAAGGAATAATGAACTTGAAAAATGTTTTTAAGCAAGTATAAATTAACTCAAGTTTATTATTCATGAGGTTAATGAACGATCAAGTCAAGTCGGATACGAGGTAAGGGAAATTCTTAACCCAATTTCTGTTCTTTGGGTTGATCTCCTACTTTCAAATTATGTCATGATATTATTATGTCTTATATTGTATTTGTACTTTAATTATGTGTAATCATAGTTAATACACATAATATATATATTTTATTTAAAAATAATGATATTTGTAAGGGACTTCGTCTCAATCTCCTTTCATTGAGGCATATTTTGTTTTATACACAACTTTCTTTTATATGGTGTATAAACCCCTTTGACTTTTATGTTTATACAAAAGGAATCTTTTTTATATAAAGAATTTTACTAAACGACAAAGGGGAATGTTTTTTCGTATGAATACGGCGACAATGACTTCTCCGCCGCCGTGACCATTATTTGAGTTTCGGCTTCCTCTACAAGCCATAACCTTTTTTAAATGAAAAATAAATACCATGTTTTACTTTTATTTTATTTTGGTATTGAAAATGGTTTTCATAATGTTTATATATCAATGTGTTGTTTTGATATCTTGTGATTGAAAAGTGGAAATATTATGTTTCGTTTATGCATGTTTTATGTGATGTGATTATGTTATGGTTCTTGGGCATTATTCTGAAGATGGGTGGTTCCGTGATATACTAAGGGAGGGTGAGCCCGATAGAGCTCTCTAATGCATCGGGTAACGCAAAGGAGTTAAACGTTAAGGTTTCTCAGAAGAGATTTAGGGAATATACTATGACGCGTATTCCAAACATAAGCAAGAGGGTTACTCCCTCTGTAAGAATGTTATGAATGTCTCAAGTTACCTTTATGTCTTATGATTTCTATGATTTATTGATGTTTTGATGAGGTATGTTAATGTGATTATGTTTTATGGGTAAAGTATTATTTCATTCATATTTATATATGTACTCATGTTTCCTTTCCATATTTTTATATCAGTTAATGAGCTTTTTATGCTCATCCCAAGTTTTTGAAATGTTTTTTACAAGTCAATGGAAGGGTACATTAAATGATGATAGTGTCAATGAAGTGTCGAGAAAGAATCCATGTTTTATTCTAAATATATTTTCGTTGATGGGAAAAATTAATACTATCTTTATGTAACCACTATGTTTAAGTGTGGAATGTAATGAAAGTTTTATGATCTAATTCACTAAAACAGTAACCCTGAAAATATCCTCAACGTGTAATCTTGTAATAAATCAAGATTAAGTAAGGTTTAAGGCTGGGGCCATATAGTTGGTTTCAAAGGTCGGTTTAGATAACTTCAGGAGTTAGAATTCTATTAAATTATTATCCAAAAATATTTTTTATAGTCAAATTGAAAATGATATATCATTTAATGATTACCATGTTCCTTCTCCTAATATTTTTTTTTAAGAATGGTTTTTCGTAGAGGAAAGAGAACTGATTTACTAGGAAGGAATACAGAGGGAAATGACTTTTCAAATCAGTATCCTGAGATGGTCAGAATCAGAACTAAATAGTTTGTTGCAGTGATGTCTTAGTTGAATCAGGTGTAGAAATGTTGGTTGTGTTTATTGATGATATTTTGGTGTTTTCTAAAATTAAACAGTAGCATGAAATGCATTTAAAGGTTATTTTGAAAACTGTAAAAGAAAATAAATTGTATGGGAAATTCAGAAAGTCTGAGTTTTGTTTGCGAAAAATTTCTTTCCTTGGTCGCATTGTTTCGAAAGATGGGATAACTATTGATCCTGCAAAAATAAAGGTTGTTGATGAATGTCCAAGAACCACAAATGTAACAGAGATTCATAGCTTCCTTGGTTTGGAAGGATATTACTGAAAGTTTGTTAGAAAATTTTCAAGGTTATCTAGTTCAATGACGAAGCTAACTCGGAAGGGTGTTAAGTTTATCAGGACAAAAGAATGTGATGATTGTTTTCAGGAACTGAAATAGAAGATTGGTGAATGCTCCAGTTTTGGCACTACCTTCCAGGAATAGTGAGTTTGTTATCTACAGTGATGCTTCATTGAAAGGACTTGGTTGTGTCCTAATGCAGAATGATCAGGTAATTTCTTATGCTTCACAACAGTTGAAAACTCATGATGTAAATTATCCTACACATGATTTGGAATTAGCTATTGTAGTTTTCGCTTTAAAAATTTGGAGGCATCATTTTTATGGAGTAAAGTGTGAAATATATACCCATCACAAAATTTTAAAGTATATATTCAATCAGAAAGAATTGATCATGAGACAGAGGATATGGATAGAATTAATCAAGGATTATGATTGTACAATTCGTTACCATCCGGGAAAATCAAATAAAGTGGCTGATTATTTGAGTCGAAAAAGTAATGCTTCATTAACAATGTTTCATTTGGAACGTGATCCTTTGGTTAAGGATTTGATGAACATTGGCATAGATGTTTTTGGTGCAGGATTTCCTTCTGTTTTGTTTCAAGTATCAGTGAAATATTCTCTATCAGACAGAATCAAGCAAGCACAGAAGCAAGACAGTGAGTTGCAGAAAATGGTAGATCTGGTTCAGAAGGGTAAGTTTCCTGAATTCAACATTGATAAAGATTGTTTTTTGAGATTTGGGAAGAGATTATGTGTGCCTTGTGATTCACAGTTTAAGAGAGAGTTATTATGTGAAGCTCATAGTTCTCCGTTTTCAATTCATCCTGGATGTACTAATATGTACAAAGATCTGCAGGAGTATTACTGGTGGGATGGAATGAAAAGATATATTGCTGATTTTATAGTGAAGTGTTTGAATTTTCAACAGGTTTAAGAATAGTGGAAGTTACCGAATGGGATGCTTCAGCCATTACCAGTTCCAGAGTGGAAATGAGAAAATATAATCATGGACTTTGTTGTGGGATTGTCGAAGAAACCTCGAGGTAATAATGAAATCTGGGTTATTGTTTTTCGCTTGACTAAATCTGCTCATTTCCTTGCTATATGAGATACTTTTTCCATAGATCAACTTTCCCATTTGTATCTTAAGGAGATAGTCAAGTTACATGGAGTTCCTCTCTCCATTGTATCTGATCGTGATCCTAGGATGACTTCTAACTTTTGGAAATTCCTTCAGAAGTCTTTGGGTACTGAATTAAATTTTAGTATATCTTTTCATCCTCAATCAGATGGGCAGTCAGAATGAACAATTCAGACTTTGGAGGATATTCTACATGCTTGTTCGATGGATTATCAGGGAAGTTGTGACCAACATCTTTCTTTGGTTGAGTTTTCTTATAATAACAGTTTTCATTCCAGTATACAGATGGAACCATTTGAGGCGTTATATGGGAAGCGGTGTTGAACTCCAGCTTTCTGGGATGATGTGGGTGAAAGGAAGTTGATGGGACCAGAATTGGTAGAAGAGTTGGCAGAAAAAGTTCAGCTGATACAGAAACACATGAGAATAGCTCAGAGCAGGCAGATGAGTTATGCGGACAACAGGAGGAAGGATCTCTCTTTTAAGGTAGGTGATCATGTTTTTCTCAAAGTCTCGCCATGGAAAAGTGTGATGTGATTTGGTAAGAAAGGAAATATGATTCCAAGGTTCATTGGACCATATGAAATTTTAGAGATAGTTGGATCAGTTGCATACCGAGTGGATTTACCTCCGAGCTTATCACAGGTACACAATGTTTTTCATGTTTCCATGTTAAGGAAGTACATGCCAGATCCATCTCATGTTTTGAGTCCAGAGGTAGTTCAAATGGAAGAGAACCTATCTTATTAGGAGAAACCGGTCCAGATTCTATACCATAGGGAGCATTTGTTACGGAATAAGGTGATTCATCAGGTAAAGGTTTTGTGGAAAAACCACATGATTGATGAGGCAACATGGGAATCTAAAAATGCAATGAGGGATAAATACCCCCACTTTTTCGATAAGTAAATAAATTGTGGGGATGCAATTTTCTAATGGGGGGAAGGATGTAACATCCCAAGTAAGTAATGAATAATATATATTTTTATCTATGTATATTTTGAATTAAATAGTGTTTTAGAGTCATAAAATGAGAATAAATCCAATCTTAAGCATGGAATACATTAATATTTTTAAAAGATTGTTTTACTGCCTTTTGATGGAAAAAATTTTTAAATCAAACTTTTGACAATTTTATAATCTCTATTTGTAAAAATAAACTTATTATTTATCATTGGGGAATTGAAATTTTCATTGGATAATGTTTTGGTATTTTTCTGACAATGTTCATTTTTTAATGAATAGTGAAAAATACTGCATTTTACATCAAATCTATTTTTTCATCTAATTTAATTATATGGATAGATTATCATTTGAATTGGTTTTAAAGTTAAATAAGAATATATTTTTACCATTTAATCCAACATTGGTCATTAGAATTAATTTCACTTTGAAATTGGACTTAAACTAGTGTCAATCTTTTGATACTTATTATTTCATAAAAACACGTTATTTGCTCTGACAATGGAAATTAATTATTAAATTAATTAATGTAAATTATATGTTTTTAATTATGTAAAATAGAAATCATTTTTGAATTCAGAATATCAAATATATCTTAGGGTGAAGTTTTGGTATTTTTCAGAAAAACATCAATTTTTGATGAATAGTGAAACCACTAAGTGGTACTTATAAAAAACCGATTTCCCATTTAAATGAAATTTTACCACCTCTATGTTTTGAATTTAAAAAATCTGACATACATGGTTTTAATTAAGAAGTAAAATGTAGTTCAATGGGATTAAAATAATTTTTTGGTTAATAGTAACTTATTATGTTTTAAATCGTTATTAGAGGTAATTAGTGCAATTTAAGGAAAAAATGATATTATAATAAAATGAAAATACCCAGACACATGGCCTACCCTTATTGGATGTGTCATGGCCGACAAAGACAAGCCATGGGTCAACATGGAGACCCCATGGAGCCACTTTGGTAGGTAAATGACATTAATATCTTTTTATTTAATGTTAAAATTAAAATGACACAAACATGAGTTATTTTACTAAAACAATTTTTAAATGGGGTTATACAAGTCATATTTTTTACTATAAATTGTCATTGGAAAGATAAAAATATTTCCTAGATCATAGTATTTTTTTTATAATTTGCAGACATTAAATAAATTAAATGATTTATGACATCATGAGGATGTAGCGATTACCTCATTATTTAACGATTAAAATAAAATGAAAATAAAATGTAACATATAATACCTACAACTATCAAAAATCTATTGGATGGGTATATTTAGAACCCTTATCACATTATACTCTAATTATATCAATGTGGGACCTTTTAAATTTGGAACACAATTCAAAATAAAGTAACATTTATTTACTTTCCAATAGTTCCCCTCCTCTCCTCTTATAAAAGGCCCCCACCTCAACCACCTTACCCACACCTCTAATGCCATTGGCTCGTCCAACCCCGGCCCATTTTGTCTCTCCAGATCCCTATCTAACTCTTATAAGCCTCACATTGGGCAGAAGTCTTCCCAAGGAAGCCATTGAGCTCAAATAAAAAATAGTTACTCGTTTTAAAGGTAGTGTTTTCTCTTGTGTTCTTATGACTTATTTTTCTTCTCCAACCCTCTAAAATCTTTTTATTACTTTATTTTGTAACAAAACCAGTATCCTCAATATACTAGTATGTTGTTATAAGAAGGATTCGAGCTACACTTACACACACCTACATCTAATGGTTAATGAACATACTGTCTCCGTGGATGGAGATTTTCTACCTCACGAAACGATGATTGTTCAAAATTCTTCTAAAACCTTCAAAGGTGGCCATTATGATGTCACTATATTTATATATGATATATAATATGTTTATGTTTTCCTTAAGATTCTGTATTTTTCATTTATTTAATACCTTTATGGCTTCCATTATGGGTATACACAATATCTTCATTTAAGGAAGTGCGGACTACCACCCCCTCAAAGTGATTTGATTCGTTAATACCATATGTGGGATGTATAAAGGATGGATTTATGATATTATATATGAAATTATACTGGAATTATAATATACCTTTATATAATTATGATTCCATTCCATAAAATACGAAATAGGAATGAAAGTAGCGTTCATGCGTACGTACGGCTTACCATCTCCATGAACGGTGCATTTCATTTCTTACCTCTAAACGTTATGTAATATTATAAATGCATGTATATACTGGATATATATGATATATATGATATATAAATCATGACTATAACTCTGGATATAATGGATACATGAACAACTTGTAATTATAAAGAGCATATTATTGACACAAGTACCAATGATTTTTAAAACGACCGTTATTAACTTAAATAATTGCATAGTGGTCATGACATGGTAATAAGTGATATAAAAGGAATAATGAACATGAAAAAGGTTCTTAAGAAAGTATAAATTAACTCATGTTTATTATTCAGGAGGTTAAAGAACGATCGAGTCAAGTCGGATACAAGGTAAGGTAAATTCTTAACCTAATTTCTATTCTTTGGGTTAATCTCCTACATTCAAATTATGTAATGATATTATTATGTCCTATATTTTATTTGTACTTTAATTATGTGTACTTATATTTAATACACATAATATATCTATTTTATTTAAAAATAATGATCTTTGTAAGGGACTTCGTCTCAATCTCCTTTCATTGAGACATATTTTGTTTTATACACAACTTTATTTTATATGGTGTATAAACCCCTTTGACGTTTATGTTTATCCAAAAGGAATCATTTTTATACGAAGCGTTTTACTAAACGGAAAAATGGAATGTTTTTGTCGTACTTATGCAGTGACAATGACTTCTCCGCCGCCGTGACCATTATTTGAGTTTCGGCTTCCTCTACAAGACATAACTTTTTTTGAATGAAAAATAAATACCATGTTGTACTTTTCTTTTATTTTGGTATTGAAAATGGTTTTCATAATGATTTTATATCAATGTGTTGCATTGATATCTTTTGATTGGAAAGTGGAAATGTTATGTTTCCTTTATTCATGTTTTATGTGATGCAATTTTGTTATGGTTCTTGGGCATTGTTATAAAGACGGGTGGTTCGGTGATAAAATAAGGGCAGGTGAGCCCGATATAGCTCTCCAAAGAATTGGGTAACACGAATGAGTTAAACATTAAGGTTTCTCCAAAGAGATTTTGGGAATATACTGTGATGGGTATTCCTAACGTAACCTAGAGGGTTACTCTCTACGTAAGAATGTTATGAATGCCTCAAGTTACCTTTATGTCTTATTATTTATATGATTTATTTATGTTTTGATGAGGTATGTTAATGTGCTTATGTTTTATGGGTAAAGTATGATTTCATTCTTATGTATATATGTACTCATGTTTCCTTTCTATATTTTTATATCCCTTACTGATCTTTTTATGCTCATCCAAAGTTTTTGAAATGTTTTTCACAGGTCAAGGGAAGGGTACATGATATGATGATAGTGTCAAGGAAGTGTCGAGAAAGAATCCATGTTTTATTCTAAATATGTTTCTGTTGATGGGAAAAATGAATACTATCTTTATGTGACCACTTGGTTTAAGTGTGGAATGTAATGCAATTTTTATGATCTAATTCTCTAAAACTCTAATCCTGAAAAGAT
Source organism: Viscum album (assembly GCA_963277665.1). Lineage (NCBI taxonomy): Eukaryota > Viridiplantae > Streptophyta > Magnoliopsida > Santalales > Viscaceae > Viscum > Viscum album. The sequence continues at coordinate 46,495,802 of OY728121.1, forward strand.
CCTCAACGTGTAATCTTGTAATAACTCAAGATTAAGTAATGTTTAATGCTGGGTCCTTATAATTTTCATTTATTTTCATCAATTCATTACATTTAAATTTTCACCAAGCATCAATTCCATAATTATTATATTCATGTTTCACAACTGCATATGGGGAAATATTCAATGTTTCTTCTAAAATAATGAGCACTATTAGTTTTTGGTTACTAAATTACACATTGAATAATTTAATATATAAACTAATATACATTATTATATATTATTAAATAATAATTATATATGATAATGTATATATATGTAAATGTATTGTGTATATAAATGTTTTATATGACCTTTAATAATATGTGTATATTAATTTGTATATGTGTGTCTGTAAGAGTTTTTATTATGTACGTGTTTTTTGTGTATGCATCATATCTATTGTGAGGTGTCAGTGTGCTTATCTACGTTAATGTATTTTATGTGTGTGTGTGTGTGTCTGTATGTTCATTGGCATGTATGTAATTGTATTCATATGTTATATATATATGTACGTTTACCTGAATGTGTTTGTATATAAGCCTAAATATTCATATAAATATGTATGAGTACATGCATGTGTATGTGTATGTTCTTAAAAATTAATATTTTATGTATATGTATGTATTTTTCTATGTGATCTCGTATGTGTTTTTGTATATGCAGGTTAATGTGCATGTATGTGTTTGTGTATATGTATGAGTATGCGTAAGTACATATGTGTATGTTTTTGTATGTGTGAATGTATCTATAAGAGAATATATGATGTTAGGTTTATGTACATGTCTATGTGAAAGCGTATGTGTATATGTGTATTTTAATGTTTTATGTGTGTATATAGTCATATTTATAGACGTGTATGAATGTTCATGAACATGTATGTAATTGAATGCATGTGTATATATGTGAATATTTAGGTGCAAGTGTATGCATATACATTTGTAAGTGTATGTACATGTGTATGTGTATTAGTATTTGTATGTGTATATGAATTTGTTTATGTTATAGGTGTATGTATATACATGTGTATGTATAGATATATATTCATGTGCATTCATGGGTATGTAGTTGTATATATGTGTATTTTTATATGCATATGACTATGTCTATGTCTTTTCCAATATATCTACTTGTATACTAAGTATGTATATATACGTGTATGTATATGAATATGTATGTGTTTACATGTCTGTCTGTTTATTGAATTAATGTCATTTTTTATATTTTAATATCTCTCTATTTTTAGTATTTTTAATGATTTATTAATTTTTATAATATAATCATTTATCATTTTTGTTTCATATTCAATTATGATATTTATTTACATATGTTTAAATATGAATATATTTAATTAAATAGTAACAGTTTAACAATTAATAAAAGGTAAAATTATTAATAACTTATTATATTTTTTATTTACAATTAATACAACACGTACTTCAATAATTAGCAGTAATAGTTATATTTAGTTATATAATTTTATTCATTTTTTTTGTCGGCAATTCATGTAATTAATGTTATGAATAAACTTTTTATTAAATTTTTATATTTATTTAATTTAATATATTCATTTTTAATATTATTTAATTAATTTGTTTTTGATATTTAGAAATTTTTAATATATTTTGAATTTAATAATTTTTTAAAATTATGGATATTTATATAATAGCTTAAATATTTTCAATTTTTTTAATTTATATGATTAATATTTATTCATTATTATATTTTTATTTTATATTATTTTAAATATGTTTGAAAAACATATAATTGATTTTCATATGACCATATCCAACCCACACAATATGTCCTAAAATTGAACCCACAATGTACGTCAGGTGTAAAATGATTTCAGATAATATTTAAAAAAATGAAAATGAAGGGGATGTGCTACACGGGGACTAGTAATGATAGATGGGGACTTTCAACGCTGAAATTTCCAGCCTCAATAGTGCATGACATCAAGTGACTATGAGAGTTTAATGGAGGTGTCAACATAGGGATCCCTATGGGTCACGAGTAGTAGGTTTCAGGGGAGATGGTGAATGTATCAGATGGAATTATTGTAGATGTAGGATGGGTGACAACTCTTCATTGGTAATGTAGTGGGTGTAGCATGAAGGTGGAACCATGAGAGACTATGGAGGAACCCCATCGCGGATGATGGCCACACGTAACAGTGGTTTCAGCGTTGTAATGGTCAAGTGATTGATTTGGATGCAAGTTTGACATGTTTGTGATGCTCGAGAGTTGATGTGCGGGAAGACTTTTTTGACATGTGATTTGGGTCGGCAAACATGTGATTGACGGTGAGGGTGGTGGTTCGACTATCATCTATGAAAATCCATAATGACAATCAGTGAGATAATGGATGTGTAAAGCATAGATGAAAAGTTTAAATAAATGGTGTTAGGGGAGGCACAATTGGTTGTGAGAATTCCTATAGAGGTGCACAATAATGTTTGGTCCAATGGGTCATGGTTGTCTGCACATAACTTGTATGAATCATAGGGACAATATCAATAAAAAAAATAAGGTTGATGGGCATAATTAATATAGGTGGGTTATCCCATGGTTGGATGGGAAGGGTGGGGGCTATGGCGTGCCCATTAGCCGGTGGGTGATGTGTTTTTGTTCATCTTGTGTATTTGTATCCATGGGTACCTTATATATATATATTATACATATTAATTAATTTTTATTCATTTAATTTTTTTCTTATTTTTTGGGATATCAATGACCTCTTTATATCTGGGTAGATGAAGATCCGTTATATACCCTGTTGGCCCCTGGCCATGTGGCCCAAAAATTTCTTCATGGCTCAGTGGATTATATTTCTTGAAAAATCCAGTCTGTATCACCAATCCCACATCCTGCTTGCATCACTGCCTTCCCACATCATGCCCACATCACTGCCTACCTGAGTCATTGTATGCGATGTAAATCCCCCAAGGGGAAATCTATTATTCGAACCATGGTTAGTATGTGTATTTAATTTATGTAATTATTCATATAGATTTAGTTATTACTATTTTTAACTTATTTATTTTTATTTATTCATTTTTAAAATCGTTTAATTTAATATTAAATATTTGTTTTTAATTATTTAAACATTTTAATATTTTTTTCAATTTTTTTCATTTTTTAGTATTAATTTATTAATTATTATTTATTATGTTTTAATATTATAAATATTTTTTATTTATATGATTAATATTTATTAAATTTCATTTATTAATATGTAATTCATTTAAAATGTTTGAAACTCATATTTTTAATTTTTTTAACTACATTTTTTTTATGATTCTCTAATTTTTTGTAAGTGTTTACAATTAATTCAAATAATAATTGAAATTTTACATAATTATTTACTACGATTTAATATTATTAATTTTTCTAATTTATATGATTTATACACATTCAATTTAATTTATTATGTTTTAATACTTTTTAAATGTTTGAAATATATTAAATTAATTTATTTGAAATAATTATTTAAAATTTTCATCAATATATTTGTACATTTTCATAATTAATTTAATTATGCATAGACATTAATTATATGTATGTATTTACTAGGTTTTAATATTTTTTCTATGTTTTCATCATCATTTTAATATATAATCATTTTTCATTTTTCTAAAATTTATATACATAATTAATAAAACATAACCAATTTTTGAAATATTTTATGAGTTTATTAATTTTTAATTACTCAATTTCACTCATTTTTATAATAATTCATTTATTATTATATATTCATTAATAAGGTCAATTCATTTTATTTTTTATTAATTCATTCAAATTTAATATATATTCATTTATTATTTCATTATTTTAATTGAAATAATTTTTATTAGCTATAAAATGAAAATGATCACATACAACCTATATATTTATATAATCACTATAATATTTGTTTTAATAAATATTGATTTATTATTCTATAATTTTAGAACTGATAAATATTTGTTTTATCATCGAAAAATTTATCACTGATAAAACCTATCTTTTTTAGTGGATATTAATTTCACACAAATAAAACACATAATTATCAACACTGTTTTGGAAAGTCAAGATAAACCCTTCAAGTTCATATAAAGTAAACACTTTTGGAACAAGTTTAATTTCTCCATTCATGCTCTCTAGTGGATTTCAACCTCATTATCCACTCCCCTAAACATCAGGGATGAACAAAACTTGTCAAAAATTATGGTACGTGAGTTAATCTCTTAAAAAACTGGTATTTTTTTATTATGCATCACCAAAAAAAATTTATCTAAGTGAGAAGTTTGGGCTTATGAATTTTTTTTCCCTGATTCATATGTGGTTTATAAAGGTATTTTTTTTATTCAAAAATATTTTAAAACCACTTACTCTTCCACGAGTATTTTTGAGTGTACTCTTAGTAAATCATGGTTGAATCACATCCGTAGTATAATAACGACTAATAAATAGAAACCTAATATGTGAAACTATATAATTAATTCAAAATAAAATACATTCAGCTAAAATCAATATTTTATAATTCATTATAGTTATTAGAAAGGGAAAATACGAATTTATCATTCCATACAAAATTATTTAAATAAAAGTAGCATTATAATATTATTAGATGACTGTTGGGACTTCTAGAAGATTTATTTAGTGTCCTACAAGATCTTTATCAACGGTACCCTATCTCAATGATTCATCCATACCAGGGGGTTCAAATAGGAAGGACCATTTTACCATTGCCATTGTGTCTTCATGGATATTGTTTTTCTATGTTAATTTCATTAGAATCTAAAGACAACATATTTCATGGGGGGTTGGTTTATAGAAGAAATATTCATATTTCCCATATCTTCATTCCCAATGGTATATTTTGTCTCAAGTTACACTATTTAATAATTCATATCTATTTTCTATCTTATCCAAATAAATGAGCATGAATCCATACAAATGGATAATTATTCCAAATAAGATAGTTCCATTAGCTTGGGTGAGACAGGTTTTGGAATGGAATATATTTTCTGAACCTCAGTTATTCAAGTAGTTGGTAAACAAAATTAATATATCTGTATCCCAATGAATTTTGACCAATCAAGCAGAGTGGTTATCTTGAGAATCCTGGATGGTTTAGATGCAAAAAATTGGGGATGGAATTTTAAGAGGTTCTCTAAATTAGGGAAGAAAGTACTTATAATTGTTTTAGATTGATCTGTTCTAATGGATAATATGTATTTATTTATGATACATGGATTTTTTGTTGACCAAATTCACTATCACATTGACAATTTCATATGGGGTAATAAATATGAATAAAATTGTACATTTGTTGTATTGGGATAATCTATGTATCCCAAAAACTTTTGGTGGTACGGGATATCAATAAAAGAACATGATTAGGATTCATCTTTTAGAAAAGAAATGATTGAACCTAATTTGTAAACATGGTTCCATTTTCTCTCAAGTCATATAATCCAGATATTACACATATACATGCTTTTGCGAGGTAACCTTTAGCCCCCACCCTAGATTTTTTTACAGATGCCTCTAGGGATCAAGTTTTCTTCTTCAAAAAAACTAATTTGGAGGACCGAATACATAACCAAATTCATGATCTGGAGGGTCAAATGTATTTTTTAAAAATCAGGAATTATGTCCACATCCTATGTGGTTTTTTATTGGGAGGATTCCACTATTTTCTCTTATTTAATGATCCTAATAAGAAATGGGTTTTTGATAAACTATATGTATGTTTCAACAAAATGGATTCAAGGGATATTATGAGTATTACATGAAATGAATATATAGAACAGGGAAACTATGATCGAAAAATGAATGCATGGGATTATATTTGGGGAATTTTAGGTGTACGTTAGGCCACAAAATACAAAAAATATTAAATAAATATTTCTATAAATTAATATATCCCCTCGCAGTCTCTCCCTTGGTCAAAACATTATTATAGATATATTACATGGGAATACAACATTTAATGTAGCTCCTCATGGTATGGAATACTAATGGGGATAATTTGATACCTATAATCATTAGTGAAGAAGAAACTCTTATACATAAAATGTTCTTCCATCAAGGGTCTAATATATTCTGACATGCATTGAAGGAGATTTGGAAGTTCAATGTGAGTAATTATAATAACACCATTCCTTTATCTGACATATGTATGTGGAGCCTCCCCCCCCCCCACTATCTAATGTGTTTTGGAATAATTTAGATGAAACTATATTCAGAATAGGTTATATAGGGTTGGTTCCTGTGATATGCGATCATCTGGGTTGCATTAGCACATGTTGAAAGACTTCCATCCATTCTATTTGGATTCCACAAGTCACTGAAGCTTATGAATTATTCACCGAATTGATGTTCTCCATTGAGAGAGGATAGATATAAGTCATCATGGAATCAGACTGTATTTTCATTATCAATGGTGTTAATGCATCATATTTTTGTCTCTAGTCCGTCGACATATTATTTATGAATGATCAATCCATTTTCAACTCTTAACTAAATTGAATATATACCAATGGGTTTGAGAAAAAGTTTGTATAGGTACCATAAGATGATCCTATACCAAGTTTTTGACCAAAACTATTATTATCCAAACCATCATATTCCCATATTCCATTCATTTTGAAAAGACACTCTTTTTATAGGTCATATCTATACCAATGGTTTTATACAAACTATTGGCATGTATTCAATACAATGACATTATTCAAACAGTTTTTCCAAAACTATTGGTATATGTGATGCATATTCCAACACTTTGGATAAAACGTTCATTATAGCATACTATTAATGATCCTATACTAATGATTTTGCAATAACAATTCATAATGGTACCAAAATTCTAAATACATATATCAATTGTTTGTAAAACCACTCCTATAGGTCAATATAAATAGTCTTCATAATATTTGGTAATGGTATTAATATTTTTAATGAATTATTTTATCACAGAACATTGAAAACATAAAAGAATAAAAATATAAATAAAAATACATTTGTATCAAAATAATTTTCCAAAAATCAATTTTGCTTAATGGTTATGTGATTGAAATATAATCTTTTGATTTCATATTATAAATGAAATTTTATTTAAAAACATTTTTTAATCATAAATACCAATCACACACTTTGATATTGTCATCATTATTTAGGAAAATGATCCTTTAGTCATTCTTGATGATTTTTTAATAAATTTATCATAAATTTGATGCATAGATTGACCAGTTTGATTCAAAGGTATGCATTCAAAAAACATAGGACGTCCCACTAGTATTGACAACCCACAATATATTATCACAACAAATATCATCAACTTATTTTTTAATTATACTATGAAGTTCAAATATAATGTCTCACCTACCAATGAAATCAATCAATCAACTATCGATGGATTAAATATTCAAGATAAATAAAAAACATTCACCTAGGGATAAGTAACCATATTTCATCTTCAAGAATAAATTTTTTGATCAAAATGAAAATCTAGTTAGAGAACAGATAATTATTAATTATTTTAAATATAAAAAGAAATGTGTTAAATTGAACAAGTTTTTTGTAAGGGGATGATATCATATAATCATTAATTGTATGATAGCATTCAATAAATCTCACTATAATACCAAGAAACATGTTTTCATCTTTATATTAATACATTTCTATAATATAGTAATTATTATCAATAAAAATCAGATCACTGATTTTGATTCCAGGGCTCCATCCCCGATTAATAAACTATAATGCCTTAGGGAAGATTTAACCAAGGGACGTTATTATCCAACATTATTTTTTATGTTTTTAAAGGACATTTCTCATTTTTTTGGAATACAAGGATTGCATTTTCATAATAGTTTCTCAAGCATAATGAAATGATTATCTAAATTAATAGCTCACATGAATATCATGTATCAGCTTATTTCTCATTAGGATATAATATAATTGAATCCCACACATCAAAAAAATGGAATTTCAACATAAATATATCAATCATTCAAAAATTCCACCCATTGTGAGGAACATATAAATTTTTTATATATAGTCTTTTCATAGGGATATTGTTGAAATAAACCATCATCCTATTCCCTCTATTACACCTGAAAGTACATTGTCCTAAATCATGATATTTATTTTCAGATAAATAAATCCTAGATGAAATGATTCATTTATTTTCATAATTTATGAAAAAATTATATTATTTCGGCATCTATGAACAACAATCCTTTTAATATGTTGTCTTTTTTGAACATCCACTAAAGTAATTTTCAACTAAAACCGAATATATCATGTTAATTTAGAAATAACTTATTGTATGAATGATAATAAATTGAGTTTAAATAAAATAATTTTCTTGTTTTTATTAAGCAGGATATGAATAATATCATTGGTAAACATGAAAAAATTATAATAAGAAAATATCACCATGAATGTGTACTAGTTCCAGATCAACATCTTTTACGATAAAAAATAAATGTCTTCCTGTGTTGTTGGGGCTAAAAATATTGTATTGATACATATATGAATTCATTTATCTAGAAAATCATCCATGAGATAAGTGATAGGTATTAAGATAAAAAAATATATATCCCCTTTATATAACATATCTACATTCATGATGAAAAATTAAATTATCAAATTTATATTCACATATATTAAAAATGATATCTTTCATATAGTGATATTATTTGATATTTGAACTATAATTTGTGGTAAGGATGATTAAATTATGTAGATAAACATTTTTATATATAATACATATATGGTTAGGTTGATTAAATTCTCTAGTTATACATTTTTAAAGCATGATATTCAAATTATCATAAATCATCCTATGTACTTTAGAAGGATTATAAAATATCTTGTATTCCATCATTGAAATTCATGGAATTAAATATTATGCTTCAAATAATTATTTAGTCTTATCACAAATTCATTAAACTCTAGATAATAAGATATTTGGATTTTAAAAAATCTAAACATGTTGGGATGTAAAATGTGTGATCATATTTTGTCTCTACCTCAATTATATCAATGCATAATTTAATGTTCTATAATGCCTACTTCGTATCACTTTTTTCCAAATGTTATCAAATATACTTGTTTCTCATGACTGTTTCTGAAGAAAAATTAATTATTTTATGATGGGAAAAGTTTAATCATTTATGTTGGAATATATATACATTGACCTTGTGGTGATGATCAAATTTGGATGTAATCATAAAATAGAAGTTAATTTTATATTGACCACTCCTCCAGAAAAATTCTATTTTATCATTTTTTTTATGATTTAGGGGAGATATATAAGTCTACAAGTTATATTTGCATTATCATAAAAATTTATCAACCTCAAATCCTTATAATACTTGTACATTGATGGATTCTGGATGAGTGAATATTAGAATATACCCTCCTATAATAATTATTCAGGCATTTGTGTCATTGGATATTTTTATTTGTAGGTGTTTGTAATGGTCAATAGGTTTTATTATTTTTATTAATGTCTATTATGACTAATGATCTTTAATGAATTTCATAAACCATGACAATATAGTATTCAGAGAAGATTGACACATTGGGTTTTTCATGATTGATTCATTTTTAATAATTATGATGAGGAAGGTTCCTAAGATGAGTTATCTTTTCATAAGATATAATTTATGTTAATAATAAATTTAACATGATGAATATATAATATGGGTTATGGAATTTTCTATGAGAATAATTGATGGATTTATTTAGTTATGACATTTACATATTTTAAAATTTGTGAATGACACATCGAAGATGAAGAATCTATTACAGAAATTAACCCACCAGATGCTTTCGCTGCATCTAAAACCTTTACAAAACACAACATTACCAAACAATATCATCCTATGAATATGAGATGCTTTTATCCCAATACCTTCATATAAAAAACTCTCCAAACCATTCTAAGAGTATAATATTGTATCTTTTTCTAGATTTGATACATCATACATATATGAGTATTGATTTGATATCATGCATCACTCCCAATAATTTTCTACTTTATTAGAAAAAATTTATCAAATATCTCATAATTTCTCTCAACATAATAAGATACATCACCCCTCCCACCAACCCAATATCAAGGTTCAGTTTAAAATCATAGAATAACTTTTCAATTTGAATTTTGGTATTGTGTATGAATTTGAATTTTGTTTTTTATGGTTGGGACCATAGTGAGTTTTCCCAATTAAAATGTAAATTGGTATTTATATATACACTAAAAACGAATATATGAAATAAATAATTAATTGATATATCATGAATTAATTTAATTTTTTTATATTTATTTTCTAGTAAATTAGATATCATGTTTTATGATAATTATTTTATTAAGTAATTATATTGTCAATATGTATAATTAAAAATGAATCACATAAATAATTAATTTGTTCTACTATATTAAAAAATATATATAATTTTAAGATATAAATATATTATTCCCCAATTATATTGAATATCATTTAGAATCAATTTTTTATAATATTGAAACAAATTATATTATAAACAAATTATATTTATTTAAATCTATAAAATTGAATTAAATATAATGTATATATAAAATTTATTACATATTGTATGCTATTATTTAATGCATTTAAAATTGTTATTTTCATAATAAGAAATACATTTTATTTTAATGGTGAACATTATACATTATATATTAATATTTTTAAAACAATATAATATTTCATTTAAAAAATATATTTTATGTAAACTAATTTATAATGGTATTATAAATAAATTTTTTCATTTATTTAATAAAAATAAGTGATTTATAATATATTTTGTTTATAATTAATGAAACATAATTCACATTGTAAATTTTAAAAATTTGTGATGTATTATATTTATAAATAAGGATACAGAAGTCAAGGGATGTTCATCATACAACACAATGGCATGATTTTACCATATGTTTATTATTGTTATATGTGAAAAGATAAATGAATTTACAATGTAATTAAAAAAAGAACAGTGTTCCATTATGAGCTCAGAACACGTTGAAACATAAAATGAAAATTGAAATTATGAAAAATAAGTGGAAGATAAATAACAACAAAACTAATAAAATAATTAACATTAGTATGATATTTAACTATTAAGATTATATATACACAAACACTAGATTAAATTTACTAGATTCCATCCTTTCAATGAGTTTTTGTTGCTACGATGAACCAAATATTTATTTGACAAAAGAAAAATTAAATGGGAAAGCGTGAATATTAAGATGGTTTCCCTAAATAATGTTATATATGAGCTTTTAAAACACCACTTCTATTTTACAATTCGTTTCATAACCACTCTATAGTTGAAGGCCTAGAGGAAACATGTTTCCCTCTTTCCACATGAGTCACCCCAGCCTCTCTCACACCACATTCCATGACTCCCCATTGAAAATTCCAACTAGCCGAAATGTGCGGAAGATGAATATGAATATCACCACAAATTCTTGAACAACCTACAATGGATACCAATCAACAACACATACAATTCCAGATAGGGTGAATATGGATATTATTATCATTGAATGTTCTCAAATGACATACCACTAAACCCCATCGACATTGCCTACCACCAGCATCACCTTTTCTACCTGCCTCATCACCCCATAAACAGTGCCCCTAATAGGACAGTCTCCACCATGAAATGTCATGGTGCTCAATCCACAATTCATATCAGACATTAAAGGGGGGATATGAATATGGAAATCAATTTCTATTCGATGAAAAACCGCCACAATTCTCCATCGACAACACTTAGCACCGTCACTACCAATTCTGAGACGATATTCCATGACACCCCATTGGAAAATCCCTCCACAGTCACCACCCTCCATCACCGTCCATTCTCATAGGATCTTCCAAGATGCCCCATCAACCCAAAATACAACTTTTAGTGGCCCTTCTCAGAAGATATTCCCTCATGTCCCATCGACAATATCTACCAAGCCAGATGGGGGAAGATGGGTTTGATAGTCGCTTCCCCGATGTGTGTTATTCCCCCACACAAGAAGAAACCCATTAGGATGGAGGTGTGTGGAAATGAATCTCTTAGCCCCAACCTATCATTAACCACTACTGAGGATGATTCTAACCGACACTGGTACAAAAATATGACGAGTTTGAAAGTGAAATGATTTCTAATGTATCTGACAAAAAGGGGCACAAGGAAAAGGATCCCTCTCTCCCAATATGCAATACATGAAAACCAATTTCAAATATTGAGTTATCAAATCTTACCCAAATACTATTTAAAGTAATGTATTTTTCAAAAGGGATAAAAAATAAGGTACTTTTATATGGTAAATTTTTCTATCAGCATATAACTCATTGAATTATTAATTTAATAATAAATGAAAATTATTGATTAATTTTATCAAGACATTAAATTGAAAATTTCAACCATTAAATATTACTAAAATTTTATATTCATGTTACAGTATTTCCTATATTTCATTTTTCAATAAATATGCTAAAAAACAATAATAAAAGGGTTCCCTATATATATTATTTTTTCTATCACTGATAAAATTCCTACATTTATGATCAATTTTTGTTTACGGTTTCTAAATGAGACAGTGAATATCTTATATATATATATATATATTATATTTTTAAATAATATTTATATATCAATAGATAAATATATGAAAATATAATAGGTATATATTGTTTATATAACCTTTAATAAAAAGTTAAAAATATTTTCTTAATTTTATATTTAAAATATAATAAAAGTTAAATTATTCATGGAATGTTTTTAATAATATATTTATATACTTTAATTAAATTTTATTTATTTATTTAATATAAATATGATTCGTCAACATTTCATTGAATGGATTATCTGATATATAAATGCATATATTTATTTAAATATGTTATTCATATTTTATTTTTTATATTGATAGTCAAATTTAATAATTCAATAGTATATGTATATGAATTTGTATATGTGTGTTTGTATGTGTGTGATTATGTTATTGTCATTTTTGTATTCATCTCTTGTGTTTTGTTGTGTTGTGTGCGTGCATGTTTTTAAGTATTTTTACTGTTAGTATGTTTAATTATGTATATGTGCAAATGAATGTATGCAATTGTAAGTGAATATTATACATATGTGTACATGTTTATTTATGTGTACATATAAATTCATATATATATATATATATAACTGTGTGTTTGTGATTTTGTATGTGTTATTGATTGTATATGTATTTATATATTTTTATTTTATGTATATATACGTACAAAAATGTATGTATGGGTGTATGTGCATTTGTATGGGTTTTTCAATGTACCTATGAATGTGTTTGTAGGTGTATGTGCATATGTATGAATATGTGTAAGTATATATTTGTATGTTTTTGTATATGTGCATATATGTATCTATGAATGTACATCATTATGTTTTTGTACATGAGTATTAGAAAGCCTATGTGTATATGTGTATGTTAATCTTGTATGTGTGTGTATAGTCATATGTATAGATGTTTATGTATGTGCATACATAGGGATGTAATTATATGGATGTGTATATATATTAAAATGTAAGTGTATGTGTAAGAATATACAATTGTATGTGTATGTGTACGATTATGAATATGTGCATATGTATTTTTTTATGTTGTCTATGTATGTATATATGAGTATGTATAAATATGTATGTATGTGAATGCATTTGTATATAATTATATGTATGTGTCTGTTTGTATTCCTATGACTATGTTTAAGTGTATGTGTATATTTTTTATATATATGCATGTTAATACTGTGTATGTATATGTGTAAAGATATATTTTCGTTTTGATTTAATATAATTTATTGTTTTTTAATAACCCCTGATTTTTTTTCATTTTAAATTATTTATTCATTTTTCTAATATAATTATTTAATATTTTTTAAATATATTACATTATGATATTTATTTAATCATGTTTAAATTTGAAAATAATTAATTAAATTTGGAAATTTTAACAATATTTAAAAATTATAAAGGTCAAAAACATATTTTATATTTTATGTTCTATACACTACTATAAAATGGGTTTGGGAGGCCCCTAACATGGGTGACCACCATTAGAGCTCGCAATTGGTACCATATTGCTACCACCAATGGGGTTCTCAAGACTTCACAAAAATTCTAGTTCGGCTGCCCTCCCCCTCCCCTCGATCCTGAAAGCTACCCCTCGAAGCATCCCATCTACTCCCATGTGCACTGGTGCCTCCTGCCCCCCCCCCCCCCCCCCCCGCGCACTGACTCCCCTCCCTCGCTACACCGACAATGCCACACTTCATCCAACTATGGTCCCCGCTAGTGGTGTCACCTGTCCCCTCCCTCACCAAAAAACCACCACCTTCAGCTCCCCTCATTTCCGAATTTGTTGTGAAATCAGGTGTTCCGTAATTTCAATTTTAATGATTCAATTTTGGGCATTTTACAACACAAATTTATCTTCCATGATTATTAAATGAATATTTTGTTTGAATAAAAATTCTAGAAATGGAATTTCATGTATATACGGGTTTGTGAGTATGAAGAATTATAAAACAATGTGTGTTGACAGTGTGTGTATGAGAATACATGACATGTTTCTTGAGATTTGAAGTTACATACAATGTGGAGTCCATGTATATGTTTATTTTATTAATATTAAGTTTTGTTGTTATTTAATTTATACCATTCATGAGTATATCACATGTCTCTCTGTGTGTGTATCCCATGAGAAAATGATTACGGTTTGACGACGTGTGTGTTTATACATATTCCATGAGACCCATGTTTGATTTTAATCACTTTTTTTTAGATAATATATGTTTTTATTAATATTATAAGATGATCCTTTATATGATATTCCATGTTTTAATGTGACGTACATTTCATATTTTATATTGTGTTGTTCTATTAATGGTACCAATGTTACTAGTGTACTCATTGTGGCTTAGTATCTCTTCAGGGGGAGTGTGATAAGATGATGTATGTTCTGTTAATATTTGATTAAGATAGATTATGGGTTATAATGTATTTTTTATCCCCACATAGGTTCAGGGTAGACTTATAAGATCTGAATCTTGAGGTGATAATTGGGCATGATGGTATTCAAGGACATGACTCCAGATGTAGTTTTGTGATTCGAATGACCCAGGAAGTGTAAAAATGAGTTGTCCTCATCGATTAACTAAGAGAGATATGTGTCTTGATGGAATTTTATATTTTGACCTTATACTCTTAATTTTTTTATGTTTTGGAATACATGATGTGACAATCTAGTTGATTAAGTTCATGAAATTGTTTATAACTACATTTCCATCATGGAGGCAATGTTTTTTAGTGCATGACCACTACAATCATGGTTATGTGTTTTATTTCATTCACATTTATTTTTTATTATCACAACATAAACTCTTATACCATTGCACATGTGTTAAGATAAAATTGTTTTTTCCTACTAATTTCATATTACCACTATGCAGTTGCATTTTGATTCATGTGAAGTCTTCATAGTATGAAATATAAGGGAGAGACTCGGATGATAGGGGCTTAGATGTAGATAATGGTGTTTAGAGGTAGAATTGGGATCGAATATAGAGTGATGTATCAATATTTTTTCACATTATTGTTATTCCTTCCACTTTTATTGACATATAAATTTTGCGGTATTTTGGTTTTCAAAATATTTCTTGAGATACCTACAATGTATTATGATTTTTCATTGTTTTTTGAATTTAAAATGTTATTTTTTATCCCTTTAGTTATTGATACCAGGGGTATATTTTTTGAAATGATGCCATTTTGAACCTTTCTTGTAGTAACAAACATCTTGAATTAAAGGATACCTTCTTGAGGCCATTAGGAACACGTTCTTGGACCCTGTTATCCAGCATGGGGAATCACATTCATTGTTCCACATATTCATTATTTGATAACATAAGTGAAGATAGATTGGTATTTTTTGTTCTAGGATTTTATATATTTGATGTTATCCTCAATATAGATTAGTAAATTTTTCATAAATTAGAGATTGATCTCTATCTATGATTGTTATTATTTACTGCGTCTAATGGAACAAAGGTAGTGTGAATCGAAGAGGTATTGAGAAATTATTTTTACAATGAAACAATTTCTCTGAGATTGAGAAGACTTCTCATCAGTAATTGATGTTGGGAACTTTCATCACAAATTAAATTTGTTAATTTATTGGTAGCTTTTAACTTTTTCACTATGGATGACAGTTCAAGATTGGTATTTGATGAAATTTTTCATGTACCACATACCCATAGAGATTATAATAATCATTTATTGAAAAATGATTAATCTTTGGTTAATTGAAGCCCAATTACATTGTAAATATAGTTTCATTATTATAGAATCTTTATTATATTTTCCATTCCCAAATGGTGGTGATGACATGGGATTTGACATCCATTCCATTATCTATTATCTAATTTAGTATTTAGATATATAAATTTTTTGTTTTATCAATGGTCTACATTCAATTGTCCAGCCATTATTTTAAATATATTTGATATGAAAAATGAATGTAATATGAAGTCTTGTGTAAATGTATGTTATAAAGATGTTATTATGGATAATAGTTGTATTGATCTTCCAAATAGAACATAGGGAATATTTCTATAGAATTATGTAGTTTATTGATCTCCCTAGAGGATTTCAATGTGACTATATTAGTTTTCCATGTAAAAAATGTGAACACATATATCATTTCACAAGATATTCCATGAGGGATAACCTAATCTTGAATAGGTTTTTGTAAAATTATAAGAGTTTGACTTGTCACGGGAAAGAATATATTCATTGTCAAAATACAGATGCAGTTCACATGGATGTTGAAGGGTGTATGAATTACCCATTTCTTGAAATTCTTACTGAAATTGTACGTGGGATGAATCTTGAAGGAATTGACATAAAAAAATGTTGAGACTGATGATATAAACATTCCCTCTGGTGCATTTCGTGATTTTTGGAGGTTTTTTAAAGTACACAAAGATGAAGAAACTGAATTTTATCCTAGATATACTACTTACAATAAATTTTCAATTATCATGGAGTTGTTACATTTGAAGGCATTGAATCAGTGGTCAGACAGATTGTTCGACATGATATTGGTATTATTGAAAAAGGATCTTTCGGTCCATGATATGATTCCTAAGTTATATTACCATGCTCGTAAGTTGATAGAGAATATAGGTATTAAATATGAGACAATAGTTGCATGTGAAAACGATTTTATGTTGTTTAGTAAAGAAACTTCCCATATTGGATATTTCTACTGTCTTTGTTGCTTCTAGGTGGAAAGAGAATGGGAGAAATAAGACTCAACAAATTCCCACTGTGAAACAAGGAAAACTGATTTCCATAAAAAACATGTGTCACATTCGCATAAATTTGAGGTTGAAATGAGTTTTTATTTCATCTAATGATTCTGATTTACTAAGATGGCATGTGGATTGAATTCGGGAAAGTGATATGTTAACCCACCCGAAAGACTCTCCTACGTGGAAGGATTTCGATAAGATACACCTCTATGTTGCTAAATATGTTTGTAATGTCTGATTGGTTTGGCATTAGATGGTTTCCATCCATTCAAGTTCATGTTTAGTGAAACTCATAGAACATGTTCAATGGTGTTGATTCAGTATAATATCACCAATCGAAGTGTTTGAATCAATAATATATATTACATTACACACTTATTGATTATCCTAGATGTCCGGGGGTTAATATAGATGTTTTCATTCATCAATTGATTGACGAGTTGAATGAATTTTTGGGGGATGTAGTGTTGACATATGATTGTGAATTCAATGAAATATTCAAACTACAAGTTGTATTATTTTGGACAATCAATCACTTCATGGATTATACAAATTTATCACAATGGAGTGTAGAAGGGTAATTTTATATCCCTGGTTGAAATAAAATTAAATATTCATTATGGATTAAAAATTCCATAAAATGGGAATACATGGGTCACAATTATTTTCTTCCCCCTCAGCACATGTTCAGAAAGGACAGAGTGACATTTGATGGTTATAGAGAATTCATACCAACACAATCGTTCATGAGATGATTAGAAATGTTATTGTATATTGAGGAAGAAAAAATCCATACAGTATATGAATTTCAGGATTTGGTGGATCATCCATTAACCAATATTCATTGTGTAGTTAGAAAGGGCAGTCACAATTGGAAAAATAAATTTTTTTTCAATATCCTCAATTGGAATTATATCATTCTAAGGCATAATTTTGATTACATTCACATTGAAAACAAATGTTTTTGAAATTTTAATTTGCACCATTTTAGATGTCAGTGGAAAATCAAAGGACCATGTTATTTCACATCGTGATTTTGAAGAAATGGGTTTATTGAAAACTTTTCATTTACAGTTAGTTGATAGAAACAAGGAATATATGCTTGATGCATGTTATTCTATGACTACAAAGGATAAATAGATATTTTATCCCATTTTGAAGATGCTAATGGCTCCTGATGGTTACTCATCTAATATTTCAATTTTTGTAAATATGATGAGAATTAAATTTCTGTGGTTGAAAAGTCATGAAAATCATGTACTACTTTAGGAGTTGATTAGAATTCCAATTTTTGGTTGTTTATCCATAAATTTCATTCAAATATTGACTGTGATGAGTAATTTTTTAGACCTCTTTGTTTACGAAATCAACAAATGAGTGATTTAATGATTTGGCCGGACCAAATTGAACATACTATTTGTCACTTTCATAAATTGTTCCCCCATAAAGTTTAGATGTTATTGTTCACTTGAATGTGAATCTAATTGAATATGTAAGGGATTATAGTGCAGTGCAATTTATAAGGGAAGTATCCTATTTAGTGGTTTCTAAATACATAGAAACGATTTCTACGCAACAGATCTTGTTCGGAGGAATCAACAGCCAATGGTTATTTGATGGATGAGTGTACGAATTTTTGTAAAGAATATATTCTGCATGTTGAAGAAAAATTTGATAATCCATATCATATTCATGATGGTTCTATTGGAGAAGGAGCAATATTTGATATGGAGAACATCGAGTGGATAAATGTGCATTGATATATCTTGTTCAATACTCCATCAGTTTCACCATTAATGTAGTCAGTGCCTTATCACTTTTATTTTTTAACTTTTACATGTTTTTTGCTTATTTTTTTTCATTTAAACATGGTGTTATCATTTTTAGAAAAAACATTAATGAGCCAAAATAAAAGATGTATTGTGCGACTGAGACTCAAAATCAATTATCGCATTATGGGTCATTTCATGATTCGATCAAAGATTTTGTATGTATATATTTATCTTCATTGTTATTGACGTATTATACTAATTTATTTGTGTAGAAATCATTGTTCAATTCTATGAAATATGTAGCTTCATATCCTAGGGGAGTTAGGATACCCATGCTAACTGAAGAATTTATCTAACTAGAAGAGGGTGCATATAAAATGGATCATACATAAAAATTTATATATGATAATGGATGTCAATTTCACATTGAATATGTTTAAGACAAATGATCAACACAAAAATGAGGCATCAGTACTCCATTCATTTATTCAGAATATTACTATGGTCAATTGATAAACATCATTGAAGATGTGTAAACAAATGAGTTGAAGTACATATTTTAAAAGTGTAATTGGGTTGATCTAGTGTTTGGAAGTAAAGTCAATCAATATCATTTTACATTTTTTAATTTTATCTATATGTAATACCTAAATGAATGAGTTTATAATGATCATTTCATTTTGACATCACAAGAATAACAATTATTCTTTATTACATTGGTTTGAATCTTTGTTCGCATGTTTTTGTAAACATTTCCTAGAATGAAGTGTCTTTATTTGAACATGATTAAACCAATATTGTTCCCTTTGTTTCCTAAAAAAATGATCAACATAATATAGTTCAACGTGATGAATATAGTTAATGGGTTAGAGCGGCTGTTGAAGGGTATTGGTCGATTTGAATGATTAATGGAAGATAAAAATTATTTTCCCACTATTAATATTAATGCGTTTTTTAATATTCTTTAAAACTACACAAAAATAATTTGGTACAATATAATTAATATTTATTATTAATTAGAATCAACCCATGCACCTAGAAAACACCCCCGCCCCTCCCCCAACACCGTACAGCCCCAACTGCCAACCCCCCTTAGACAGCACCTCGCACCCCTCATAGACAACCATCCCCATAAAACTCCCCCCGGATAGCCACCTACCCACCCCAACATAGAGTATGTGGTACTTTTGAATATTTTTTTGAATTTATCATAAAATCACACTTGTTCTATGTTTTCAAATGAAATGTTCTTGTGGTTTGGTTCCTTATAGATCCACATTCTTATATTCTTCCAGGGGATGATTCTTTGATTTTATTTGGGGTTTTTGGTGTGTTTTCATTGATTATTTTCATGATATAGGCTTTAATAAATTCATTTTAATTATGGGATGTGATTTTAAGAACTATGAATAATGATATGGGACAATATTGTTAACCTTATTATCAATCCTTTTTGATGGATTCCCTTTTGGGCGTGTGTGAACCAAAATTCTATTATCTGGTTCAGTCTACATGACTTGTTGGACGAAGTATATTTCATCGGATTAATAAATTTTTTCTAGATGAAATTTAAATGGTTGATTACTTTTATTTAAAGTACTTTTTAAAGAAGGATATTTCACCCTACTTCGGGGTAATGGAAAAAAAGATGGTATTTCCATTGTCTTGAATTGATTTGTGACCCTGTGGATTCGATTTTTAGGTCCCCTTTTTCCATTCAATATCCTTTCAATACATGTTGTGATATTTAGTCAGATTAATAATTTTATATGTCATGTTGACTCTACATTGGGATTGAAATACCCATATTTGATAGACATTTGGGTTTATATTGAGATATAATAACCCCAAACTAAGAACATAGGGTTTACGGCCAATAATAACAGTTTCTAGGAGTGGACCCAGTATGATTTCAATATTTTATACGGGGTAATTAATTTGTAGGGTCACTGGATTAATGAATTTCATTGATCCAATATGTGTTGGTTGTTGATCCTCATGAGACACAGTTAGGTGAAGTTGATGGACAATGATAGAGGGGTTTGTCTGCAGTAATTCCTTAAACACAATGGTCCTCGGGACAACTCAACCACACTCCCCCTAGACAATGCCTACCCCACTCGCACAGACCCTCCACCTGGACTGCCCCCTCCTGAAATCCCACTGCACAAAACTCCATCCAGACAACAACTAACACAAATCCTCTAGATATCCCCACCCCACTCCAAACCACACCTCAGACATCCCCCCTCTTAGATATCTCACCCTCCATAACTCCCCCTGGACACCACCACCCCACCCCTGGGACAGACCCACCCCACTCCCCCCCAGAGAAACCCACCCCTACCTACACAGCCCTACCACATATAAAACCGCACTGGATAGCTCCCCCTCTAATATAGCCCTCCCCCAAAAACTCCCCCAGACCCCCCCCAAACGCCCCCTGGATAGCCCCACCCTATCCCCCCTCCCGGGCAGGCCCCACCCCCTAGCCTATATACAACCCCACCCTACACCCCCTAAATAGCCACATCCCAACTTGCACAGCCCCTCCACCTAGAATGACACCCAAACCCACTCCCAACCCCTCTTTGTACATCCCCCACCCCAACCCCACCATCTCAACCCATCCACCTGGACATCCCCTCCCCCCCACCCCAACTCCCACCCACTAAACGACCCCCCCCCAACCCCTAGACAACACCACCAAACTCCACTCAGAAAAACCCACCCCCACCAGCACACCCCCTCCCACATGCTAAACCCCTCAACCTGGGCATCATCTCAACCCCACTATGATCCCCCCTAGGACAGCCCCATAACGGACATCCCACCCCCAAAACTCCCCCCGAACTACCCCCACCCAACCCCCTATACAACCCCACCTAACTCCCCCCCCCCCAGATAGCCCCACCACTACCTCCACAACCCCACCACCTAGAAACCACCCCCAAACACCCCCAGCCTCTGGACAACTCTCCCCCACTCCCCCAGGATAACCCCTCACCCCACATCCCCTACACGACACTCTCCACTCCCCTCAGACACCCCCCCACACACCTATATATCCCCTCGACCTTCCCAAATCCCAACTCCCAAGACAACTTTGTACAATACCTCAACCCCACCCCCACCTGTACAAGCCATCCACCTAGAAACTCCCCCCCCCCCTCTCAGACAAACCACCCCTAAAAACTCCCCCCAGACAGCCCCACCCTTCCCCAAAGACGTTCCACTTCCAACCCACCTTTGGACCCCCCCCCCCCCACCTTCAGCTGCATTTCCCCTCCACCTGTATATCCCCCCCTCACACCCACTCCCAAAACCCCTTCCTAGACATCCCACCCCGCAAAAATCACCCTAGAAAATCCATGTACAGTCCCACCCCACAATGCAGCGCCTTCCACATCCAACCCCACATTTCACACCCCCCACCCACCCCACCCCAACCCCCACTCCCAACCCCCCTCCCGGACATCCCACTCACCAAAAATCCACCAATACATCCACAATATATCCATAACCCTCCCCCATGTCCCTCCCACTCTGAACCCCCCTTTGGACAGCCCCCCACCCCCACTCTCAACCCCTCCTCGAATAGCCTCCTCCCGGAAATCCCACCCCACAAATCACATCATTTCAAAAGAACCCTATAAATATAAGAATTTTTTGTACTTAATATTATTTTTGTTCTGTTAAGTTTATGATTTTTTAAAATCCATTTACAATTAATTATTCTATATCTTTTTGTTTTATTAATAACATTACAATTTTTTTTAAATAAATCAATCCAATTTATCCTTTTGACAATTTGGATTGTCCGTATAATAATGTTTTCGACCACTTTGGAATGTCATGGGAATATGAAGCACATCCACATCATTCATGTGATCCATATACTTCTCCGGGTCGGGGTATGTTTTAATTTACCCATGATTATTTTTTATGTAATTGATATATATATATATATAGACACACACACATATCAAATTATTTATAAAATAGTTTTCACTAGGTTTAGAATCGAATGCTTCATCATTTCACAAGAGAGGCCATGTTCATGAAATCTCATCATAGAATTCTGATACAACCTTTGATGATTCATTTGACTAGTGTTTCCATTCAATGTGACTGACTGCCCCAACATTTATCCGTCAGTTGGGTCACATAATACAGAACCCACATCGACTTCCATTGACCACATGTGGCTGGTCTTCTGTCCCTCATGATACATTAGATCAACATTAGAGGGAATTTCATGTAAGAATACAATTTTATATTATTTCCTATGAAAAAAATATTAACATGTTTGATTTGTTTCTTAGAAATTATAATCTAAAAGTGTTCCCCAATGAGTTTTGACCAGTGTGTATGGGAAAATGTCGTAAGATGTGGTAATAGTTTAATGTCACAATCAAGAGAGGGCACTGGGTACCAAACATGGGTGCCATAGAAATTCTTAAAAAAGTCATTATAGGGGTTCACCCATCTCAGTGGAGTACTATAGTTGCATATTGGTCTAATTAGGCCACTATGGTTTGTATATTTATATATATATATATATTGTCAAGATTGTGTGACATTATATTTTTTTAAAAAAATTAATTAATTTAATGTAGGAGGTGTCAACAACGCTTTTCGTGAATCGAGGGTTACAGGGACCACCTCATATGCTCGGGAGTCATCATTTTTCTCAGATCTGACATGATGTATTTATTATTACTTTATTAATTAATTATTCAAAGTGATTTTGTGTTATATTTTTATATTTTATTGGTTTAGAGCTCTCAGAGAAATGTTCACTGACTGATAAAATGTTGGTGTGGATGGAAACTCATGATCGAAATGATCTAGAGGATGCAACTCTTATAGTATGTGCTTTTAATAATCACCAATACCTACATTAATATGTATATAAACACATATATATTTATATATATTTAAATATTTCATCGACTCAATTTGAATCTGAGTTAGAATAGCTGATTGAGGACTAGCGACAACTGCCCATGAAAAGGGATGAGATATTCCTTTGCATTATTGGTCGTGACATGCTTGGATATAGTTTGACCTATAGAAGTGGGGTTCCTCATTTTGTAGTATCACATGCTAAGGTTTTCAATCCTGTTGCTTCTTGTATGAAACAATAACTGTCAAATTTCAAGGAAGAGTTGCGCACATGTGAGGAGGTAAATGAGAAATTAATCACTGAGGTTAGAACACTGTGGGAATATGTGTTTCCAGGTGATTGAGTATGTGATCATACGATGAATATTTATATTGTTTTTTTATTTTGTTTCATTTATTTTCATTATTAAAATATTTATAAATTTTAATTGTTATTGGATCCTCATGCACCAGATGGAGGTAGCAAGAATTACCATGCATGACGTATCATATTCATGAGGTGTGTTTCATTTAAAATTATTAGTGAAATAATTCTATATATTGATTTAGGCATTAAATGTATAGTTGGTTGAGATTATAACAATTCACTTTTTAAAAAAACTCAATAGTTTTTTAATTTTAATAGAATCATTTGTAATTGGATACATTATTTTGATAGACAATTTCTCAAAATCTCCATTGTAGAATTGGAATTAATATGGATGGCCCAATGGCCCTATAGACCTATGGTGTATTGGCCTATGGGATAAATGGAATACTAGAATATTACTCTACTGAAAGAGTGGACTAATGGCCTATTGGCCAATGGGATAAATAAAATATTGTCCTACTTTCTAATTTCCTATTGGCCTAATGGAATATAGGCTTATTTTCCTAATGACCAAATGGCATAAGGGAATTTTCCCAAATGAAAAAAAGACTTAATCTCCTAATGGAAAATATTATCATATTTTCTTCTTAAGAGTCAGTTTTACTGAATTTGGTGTTGGTTATAATTTGATAATAATCTAATTGTCATGATGGAAATGATTAGTTGAAATCGAATCTATTGTTGGGGGCTACTGGGTGGATGGGGAGGAGTTGTGAAGGTTGGGGGGGGATACCATGGAAATGTTTGGGGGGTGAGATGTCTAGGGGGGATGTCTGAGGGGAGGGTTGTCTAGGTGGGTTGGGAGTGGGATGTCAACCAGTTGAACATTGAGATATTTTCATAAAAAAATTACAAATTCCAAAAAATTTCTCATGCTATTCAGATTCTCGTTATTGATAAGTATGAAGCTCATTTTATTATTAGAACAATATTTATAAATAGGATCTTATTAGAAAATATCAATTACATTGACTCCCATATTTGGTATGCTCTCAAATATTCATTCTCTATTATTACAATGAACTCCCACTTGTTGTTAAACAAAAAAAAAATCTTCAATTTATGGAAAGATAATTGGACATGAATGCCAATATTTGAGGATATAAATTCACCGGATCCCTAATGTGACACAACTATATTGATCATGTATCATATGGAGGTTATTTATACAATATAAAAGATGAATTTATGTATATATCCTTTTAAATTACAATTTTATCAATGGTAAAAACACTTATTATAGGAACTTTCACCCAGTGGATTGTTAAAATAAAATGTTTCCTATAAAACATCCATGTAGGAACATTCTAATTTCTTGGAGAAACCTCTAAATATGTTATGTATTTTTCCATCATGTATTACTCTTTCATGGAGAATCATTCATGCCTAGCTACCCAGAGAAAACCTAATTCAGCGATTTGGTATAAATTTATGCTCGTACTACATTTGTGTAATCAATAAAGGGATAACAAAATCATTTATTTCTTATATACAAAACTACTAATATAACATTATGGGATGAAAAAAAGATGTTTGAGACTTTTATTTCCTATTCTTATCATATACAGAATCAAAACAATTCTTGCACATAGATGTCCAGTGGTGGGGAGATTTTTGGAGTTTGTGTGGGTCTGTGTGTGGAGGGGGGTGTCCGTCGGTGGGGGGGAGTCATGTGAATGTTCGGGGGGCTACGCGGGGGTTTGGTGGATTTTTGTGGTGAGTGTGTGTGTGAGTGTGTGTGTGGGGTGGGGGTTGGGGTGGGGTTGTATGGGGTGAGTGTTTTTGTGTGGGGGGATATCTAGGGGGAGTTTTTTTGGGGCGCCTGTTGTTTGGGGCACCTGGGGAAATCTATGGTGACTATGGTAGGAGGGGTGGTGTTTTGGGTGAGAAGAGGGGGATGTTCCGGATGGGGGGTTTCTGGGGGGAGTGTGGAGACTGTAGGGGTTTGGGAGGGGAAATTTCAAGTGGGGGGGGGCTATTCAGTACTAAAATATACTCTTCATATTTCAATATTGAGCTAAATCAGTCAAATGATTGTCCAAACCACATTTCATGTCACCTCATCGCATTGGAGAAACATAGTAGGTCCCTACTAGAGTAGAGTACTGAGTGTAATGTCCTAATATCAAATTTTCCTAATGTGAAAATTGTCCAAATAGAAAATTTGATAATGGGGACATGGCCAATTGTCCACAGTCCCAAATGACCAAACACCCTAAAGGCCTAACATCCTAATGGCCTAAAACTCTAATGCCCCAATTCACTAAAATCCTAACGATTTAATGGAAAATTGGTGAAAGGGAATACATCCCAATTAGGTAATGTCCTAATTAACTCATGTCTTATTGGCCTAATGTCTTATTATAATATTGGCCTAATGAAAAAATAGAATATTGACATATTAGAGTATTAGAGTAAATCGGTTAAATGGATATTTGGATAATTGTCCATATTCACAAATATCCAAATGGCCAAACGCTCTAACGGCCTAATGCCCAAATGGCCAAATTCACAAACATCCAAACACCCTATTTCCCTAACACCATAATGACCTAACTCCATAACTACCTAACACCATAAAGGCCTAATGTCCCCATGAACCAATGTCCCAATGGGCCAACAATGTCCCAATAGTCCAACAAAGGTCGAACAATGACCCAATGTCCGTACAACAACCCATCAACTGAAATATGGTCCAATATCCTAACAACGACACAATATCCTATCATTGGGCCAATGGACCGACAATAGATTACCGACCTAAAAATTACCCAACAGCTTCACAACTACCCAGTGAACTAAGAACGACCCAAGAACCCAACGACCTAATTAACTGCTGGCCAAATAGAATACTATCCTAATTACTTAATTTGCAATTGTTCTAATTACCTATTAGGATATTGTACTAATGGAATATTACCCTATTAGTATAATTTCCAAATGGACTACTGGAAGATTATTGTATTGGCCCATCATCCAATTGGAAAAACTGTAATTGGCCAATTGAAAAAATTCATAAAATCACTAACACCCTAACGACCCAATTAGATTTTTATATATATGTGCTCAGTGAATAAATATTCCCAATATTCATTTAATTTTTTAGTAGTTTCTTTTATATCCTATTTTCAATTTTCATTTTCTTTATTTTTTTGTTTCATTTGATCATCCATTTTGGTTTAGTTTTTTCTTTTGTATCTTATTGTAGAAGTCTCAATGTACTCTCTAAAGACCAATTATGACCACCAATGGAGGTCCCTATTGGTATCATTTCTAGTAATGATATAAAATTAATATTGTGCATAATTCAATAATTAACAATAATTGTCATAGTTATTTCATTAATTAATTTTCAATTTTATATGTTTTCAAATAATGTAATTATTATTATGTATAAACATTTTAAATTTTTTTACATATCTTTAATTAAATTTATACATTTTTAATACAATTTCTTGGATATTTTTTCTGTTTTTGAAATTTTATTATTTTCAATATTTTTATTTTTAATAATTTTTTTGTATTTTAATATATTTATTTAATAAGATTCAATATTTTAAATATGTTTTAATTTTATATAATGATTAATTATTTGTTATTATATATTATATATTAAAGTTTTTAATATGTTTTCAATCCATATAATTGATTCCACTAAGACCATCTCCCACCCGCACTATTTTTCCCTAAAATTGAAACCCAATGAACACCATCCTTAAAAACATTTAGTATTTTATGTAAAAAAATATAAATGATGGGGATGTGATTTTAAGATGATCAATAATAATATATGGGTCTTTTGAAGGTCATGAATTCCAGTCTAAACAGTTCATGCCAACAGACGACGACTAGAGTTGGATGGTGGCGTCGGTGCATGGATCACTACGGTTCTCTAGAGGAATGTTTTAGGGATGGAAGAAATCATGTTGGATTATAAGATTTTTTATGTATGAGAGGATAATTCTATTCATTCCTGATGATGTCAGAATAATATTCTACTGGACCAATGAGATATGGATGAAAAACTCCAATGCTAGTGATGGATTCACGCGGCAGCAATGTCGGTGTTGCAGGACTCGAGCGACAGAATTCGGTGTATGGTCTACATTTACATGATTCTCAGATATCATATATTGTGGTAAAAATTATTGACCAGTTATTGGGTTTAGAAAACACCCTATTGGTGGTGGGGGTGGTGGTCTGACTGTTGATTATGACAATCAACCTTGACAGTCTACAAAATAACAGAAGCACATAGAATGGTCAGGGCCTCTCCATAATTGTTTGATAGGGGAGGCCCAATATGTTGTGATGAATCCAATAGGGAAGAATGATAATGTTGGGGACTAGGTGTTATGGTGGTCTGGTCATATGTTTTATGAGTTTTAGGCCCAATATCTTTAAAAATAAGGTCTTTGGGGATATTGAATAAGGTTGGGTTACCACTTGTGGGAGAATTGTCTAGATAATTGTCCTGTGGGTGATGTTTTTTTTTTGTTTTGGAGAATTTTTACCCTAATTTAATTAATATATATATATATATAATATTTATTAATATTTATTGATTTTTTATGTATATGGAATTTAATGTTTTTTAATGAAAGTAAATATAGAAACCCTTCCTTTTCTTACAAAAATAATCCTAATTTATTAAATAAAATCTCCACATGATAAAACATAGAATATTTATTGGTATAGATTCATTGGGGGATTGTAACATTACATAACAACTTAAAAAATTAAATATACATTTTTATCAAAAACATCTTTTATATGACCACACACATTCTTTTGTACATACCATTGCATTGGATAAACATAGGACATGTATAGGAAAAGGGTTAGTTATAAAGCCCAATAAGGGAGTAAACAAGGATTGACCTGAATAATATTTTATGTCTTATGAAATATTAATATCAATGTATAATAAGAGAATCATTAACCTAATGGCATGATATAGCAGGATTTTCAAAACATTGAAATGTGGGATCAACATTTGTTATGATTTTACCATCTTCCAAGGCTCATTGAACTTATATAAAGAGTAAACACTCTTTTTAATTGAATTATAATGATTAAACCCTCATTTAAGTATATTCTTCATGATTCAAATCTTTACCCAATGCATTGGAGCGCTATCTGGGCACACTATTCTTAATCATTTCATTTCAGGTATAACGGTCCCATACGGATCATATAACATGGAATAATTCAACATAATAATTTATTATACAATAATATAATGTGGAATAAATAAAAGAAAATATATAATCAATCAATATATGTGTGTAATGGTGAATACCCATTATAGAAAAATGGGCATGGAATTAACCACAAAATTACATTGCATGGAAAATAGCGTTGTAATTTTTGCAGCATAGCGTCATGACCTATGAATTCATAAAAATTGTTGATGAGAGTGAAAGGGGTATATAATTATATATGTGTTAAATATAAATTAATGGTTTCATATATATACATGTCCCAAAAAATTCAATGGATTTGAGATGCATAATAAAAAATAATTTCTTGAATTTAAATGAGGAGAGAGAAATACCTAGTCGAATTTCGGCATGGTAATAGGTGTACGTGGGAGGCAGTGATGGGAGATAAAGGGGTCCCTTTTCATTAAAACATAAATAAGTATTTACATGGGATGTGGGAAATCATACCTCAACATTTTTCATTGAAAATAATAAGACATAACATCATAATGAAATTCGAACCAAAATGAGAAAGGAAGAAATCCCTTACATGGAATTTTGATCATAATGGATTGGGAGTTGCATGAGAGAGGCTTCATGGGAGCTAAGGGCCCCTTGACGGTAATTTATAGATAGAAGGATAGTGTTCGGAAGAGATCCAAATGGTTTGAGTGAAGAGTAATTTGATATTGAGTGGGTTGATATAGGAAAGTGGCGGAATTATTTTTTATTTAGGTTTTGCCCACTACACATTAATCTAATCAAAACAACAAACCATCCAATATTTTTTCCCATAGATTCATCAAAATGGGAGTGGAAAAATTAATTTTATATGTTCAATGGCTGAAAATATTATAATATTAGTATTTCTTATCTATAGGTGAGTCACACTCTCAATGAAATCAATTTAAATTGTTAAATTAGTTTATATATCTTGAAGGGTCCACTAAGTATTGTAAACTTAATAAAAAAATATAAAATTGAAATTTTCTTAAAGTTAACCATATATCGGCTGAAAAAACCTTTTATTTTATTTTATTATATAACTTATGGGTCATTATTATGTCAAAATACATATTATATTTTTAAACAATATTTAATTTTTACCCAAAAATTCGAATGTGTCAGAAAAATATAAAAAAATCACCATTGGATAATTTTGACGTCCGGATTCCATAAAATAAAATTTATTTTATCTAAATAATATTTTAATATGTAGATTTCTACTTTTAAAAAATACTGATCTTATCGAATATTCATGGGTTTTGAAAAAAAACACCTTTCAAACCTTAATAAAAATTACAATTCTTTTCATAAAATTTATATTATCATTTATATTTAATAAAAAATAATTTTGTAATCATATTTTTTTAAAATATTAATTAATCAAACAATCCATTAAATATTAAAAATATATTTCCTAATTGAATATTAACTAAAAAAAACTTTTTGTGATTTGAAAACTATTTAAAATATAATAATAATAAAAATGAATTTATATTCATGTATATATACACAAATAATTCACATAATCATAGAGCTAGTGTAATTATACAAAAGACCTTATGACACTCGCATAAGTCTTAAGGGTAAGGTGTTTAATGGTGAATGACTCCTGGGGAGGCTCCGATAATGTCACACTAGTGGTAATATCTATTAACGTCCTCTTCTTCTGTAGGCGGTTCCATTCTAGCATAATGTGTTGAAGATTATCATGGGCTTGGTCAAAAGAGAAACCCACTGATGCAACTTCTTTTACATTCTCCATAAATGGGCTTCGTCTGGATCAATTAAACTAGATTAGGCCATCTATTCCTTTTTCTGTGTAAATTGGATTTATTAATGCACTATATTTATACTAATCATGTGGTCACTATTAAACAATTATATTTTCAATGGTAACAATTACTAATGGTATTTTGAAATCCAAAAAAAACCACGGATGTGCATATGTTACATAACCATTTAACAAATATTATATTTAATTATATCAATAGTAAATTTCATTAATAAAATAGTGTGTAATTAGAATCTTCCCCATTTGATACATATCTCCTTGAGTATTTACTTTTTTCTCACAAAAACTGATGAGGGTAACTCTACTACATCACTTCCTCTAATTCCCATGTTTCTTTTTCAAATATCTAGTTTGGCAACAGCACCTTGACAACTGGAATTGTATTATACTATAAAACATTTTCCATGCATTCTAAAATCTTCACCGGCTTCTCTTCATAGGAGAATACAATTTCTATGACATAAAACTCTAGGTATCAACAATGATTATCCAAATATCTCCATTTTGGACACTGAATAGCTTTAATGTGCTACACGATTGTCTTAAAACTCTCCAACATTTCATCAACCATTTCTGGACCTAGGAGTTTTTCCTCCCCAACATCATCGCAACACGTCAGTGTTAATAACCAATTTTCATAATGGGCTTCATAAGAATACATTTAGATGCTTGAGTAGAAACTGTTTTTGTAAGAGAACTCAACTTGAGGATGATGTTGATCCCATCCTTTTTTGATGATCATTGAGCATGCTCTCATCATGTCCTCAAGTTCTTGGATAGTATGATAATATTGGCCATTAGTTTGAGGATGATAATCCATTCTAATGTTTATATCATTATTCATTTCATGTTTAAGAATCTTCTAAAAAGTAGAGGTGAATCTTGGATCTCGATTAGATACAATAAATAATGTTACTCCATGAATACTTAACACTTATATGCTATATATTCATTCATGTTGATCATATTAAAAATCAATTAAATTTTCAATGAATATTACAATACTTGTTAGATGATCCACAACAACTGTGCCAGTAATACTTCCTTTCGGTGCCTTCATAGGTCTAGTGACAATGTCCATAGTGATGTTCTCCCATTTTGATGCTAGTATGGGTAATTGTGGCATCATCCACTTATAATTTTTCCTAGAAGAATTAAATTGATGACTTAATTGGAAATTTGGTGTATACTCATTGATCTCCATCTTCATGTTATCTATAAGGCCCATAACCCAGAAGCCATGTGTCGGTGAATTGTTTTAATACCTTTGCATTATTACGAAGAATCATGTCCCGAAAGACTGATATGTTTTTCAGTCTTGGAAAATAGATTACATACATCAACTCTACATTAGAATTTCAAACCTAAAATACAGCATAGATAGTTCTTTTAGAATTCCATTATCCCCTATAGAATAACCCAACATATCTATCATATTACACTTCATGGATCCTAGTAAAATAAAACACAATAAAGGGGTGAGCTCAGTATCTCAATAACGGTAAATAATTTAGTAGAAGATATATAATTTTAAGGAATGATGTGTAATAAGAACAGCTACCTTTTAAAAGTATTCTTGAACATAATATGGCTAAAATAAATCAAACAACACCATATAAACATTCACATGGATATTCTACTAGTCGATTAATCACTTGTAATAACTAATTTCTTAATGGGGGAATGCCTAATTTCGGACACCTTTACCACAACGTGAAGGCATTATGACAAGACTACAAAAAATATTTTTGTTAAGTCCTTGTTCTAAGACACTAGTTTTTCTCATGAGTCTTACAAAAGAATCAACGAGCTATAGCGAGCTCCACAAGTCACTTACAAAGTCCACTCCATTACTCCTATGAATAAGTTGAAACATAACATAAAAATTAGTATTAAAACTAGTATACAAAATGTCCATAAAATAACCATGATTATGAATGGTATAAAAATATAAAATCCACAATTAGACATATCGAAACTCATTCAATATAATATGGAATATTATATTACAAAAACTCAACCTCAATCAAAAAAATTTAATACCATTTATTTGATTCTTTCATTAATTAGGTAATTACTGCATCATCATTGTGTCCTAAATAAATATAAATATTTAATATCTAGAAATTTTAAATAAAATACCATTATATACGAAATATTTTTATCATTATAATGAATAATTATAATCAAATTTTACTTATTTGTAACCCTATATTAAAAATGGTTTCATTATTAAACAATTAATTTAACACATTTAATTTTTCTTTAAATAAAATAATGTTAAATCTCCTAATATAATCCAAGTAAACCTTATGGGTCTTATTTTATTCCTATGATTTTTTGGTCGAGATACACTTATCCAATAGAATTTGGACATGTGTTTGTGTAATTGTAATATCACTTTGACCTTTAATTACCCTATTTACTTTTAACCGTGGTAAATAAAAGTCAAAAGTTATTATTTTCCAAAAACTATTTTGTCTTGTTGAACCATTTTTTACATACTAATGTTAACCATTTCTCTAGTATTTTTTAAATTACCCTTAATGAATGGTATAATTATGTTTTATGGAAATTTGCAAATGCTCCTAGAAAGTGGGTAAAAGACACAAAAAGTCCAATAAAAATTTATACATCTAATTTTATTTTAAAATCACTACAATAAATTATAATGAAACTAATTATGTATTATATATCTATTTTTAGTTAAAATGAATTTTAATAAAATAATTAATAATTTCAATAAAATGTTGGTTTTAATCAATTACGTAGTGTTTTAAACAATTCATCAAAAATTGAATGTTTTCGGAAAAATACCAAAAAATAACCCTAAGATAACTTTGATATTCTAAATTAAAAAATGAATTCTATTTCACCAAATTAAAAACATATTTTTTTCACTAATTAATGTAAAATTAATTCTCATTGTCCAAATCAAAAAGTGGGTTTTAAAAAAGTAAAAACTATTAAAAGTTTGAAATGTATTTTTGTCAAATTTAAATTTAAAATTACTTATAATGGAATCCATTTTATTAAATGATAAATATAAAATCTTATTATACTTAAAACCATTCAAATTCATATTTTAACATAATAAATTATTTTGAATAAAAAATACGTTTTTAATTAAAACATAGTATTTTTCACTATTCATCGAAATATGAAAGAAATTAGAAAATTAACAAATATTTATCCATACTAAATTTTTATGTCCTTATTCTAAAGATTAATTTAATTTCATTAAATTTAATATATTAAAGTGTCCAATATTGGTTTTAAAATGGTTAACAATTAAAATTCCGTAAAATTGCATTTTTTTTTCAAATTACTTTTTTTATCTAAAAAAATGAATTTTTCTAATATTATGTCTAAGAAAAAAATAATATGGATTTTAATATTATATAGATTATATAAGATTTATAATTACATTAATACTATTCATAATATTTTTTTAATGGCTAGTTTGGTAAGTTGTTGTGCCCTAGAACATTGTGTTGCGTGTAGAGAATCCTATTGAACTACATTAATTATATAATGTATTATGATTTCATGTTGTGTTAAATTCTCCCCTACATCCATAAATTGATTCCTCCCAATTTGAAATCATCCATCAAAAATAAAAGTATAAAAATACAAAAATAACATTGTGGAAAACCCACATCGGAAATTGGGTTAATAAAATTAAGTCTTAATTGGAGGGAAATGGAAATGAAAAATTCACCACCAAATTATGATCTCGATTAGGAACTATTTTTTTTAAATTAGAGACACATAGTTGGAAGGAAAACATAAATATTTATAGGGAGTGAATAACGACATTAATCGCAAATAGGTGCATAATTAAGGTCCTCAAAGCCATCAATCTATGATGATTTAAAATATCACTGGTTTAAAAAAATAAGGTATTTGGATAACTAATTTTTTGTTATAAGAGACCTTTATTAATGTTTATGAATTAATTTTTTCATAGAATAAGTGGAAAAAATATACTTGAAAAATAGAGTGTCATCCTTCAATTAATTCCAACCACAAACTCATTTTTCAATCCAAAAGATAATAGAATTCAGAAATTTTTGAATTATCTTAATCGTATAGGGTTACATATATAATGAATGTATAATTAATTTGTCAGTATTTTTAATAAACTATATTATACAAACTAGTACATCACATATTCCTGTGATAGGTGATCCACCCTTGTCGCCCTTTGATTGTGGGTTTATGTCTCACGACCTTTCCGGACCTGACTGGTTGTCGCTCGACCTCCAGGATGTACTTTTTATGAAAATAGAAACATAATCTCAAGGAATTATTTAACGTTAAAAAATGTATCAAATTTCAATGTTAATTGATTTCAATGATTAGAATTATCTGAAATACATCTTCCCAAACTCACAGTCCAAAATTTATAAGGAAGGTAAAAAAAATTAAGATCATTTTTTTCCACGTAATAACATGTGAATACCATCATCATGAATTCTTTTAAAATGATGTAACACCTTGAATTACTATATATCCTTTTTGATTACATTCATGGACATTTATTCCTTATATAATACTAGTTATACTTCTTCTATCCAAAAATGTTGTAAACTACAACAACAATGGAATATAAAAATCATTAATTAGTTTCATGGTAGTCAATAATATCCAATATAATTTATCCAATTCAATAATATATTATTCCAAAATCACTACCTCAGTATCTGGTCCATTTTATAGTTTATCTTCCTCTTAACAATATATTTTCCAAAAAATATAACCTGTTATTGAGTCACTTTTCGTGATTCCACACAATCTCAAATCATTGATGAAATAGTACTGAAGTAGTATACATTGTTTCACGTAGTGTCCCAAATCCATGAATATGAAAAGTTGTACATTTGAAACTTTTTTCTTACCCTTTCAATCATTTACATGGTTTCCCTTTTATCTAGACTTATAACACACTCCCTTTCCATTCATGAAATTACCATTGTGATTCATTCCACTATTCTCACATGTGGGAAAATCATTTATTCCCCACTTCACTTTATCTATAATTATCTCTTCTATCATATTCTTCTCTTGCTTTCCATCAATTCCATAGGTCTCAGAGAATTCTTTACATTTCTTATAAACACAAGATATTATATCTGCATATTATGAGAATACATGGGATACTATTTCCATTTTATATTTTGGATTAATACCATGAATGATACTATCCTTCTTAGTATTTCGATCATGCGTATTGTATAAATTCTCATTCCTTCTACTGGGCACCATTTCTAATCAATAGAAAACACAATGTTAATGTATTAATCACAATTCATAATTCAAATCTTGTAAAATACCTAACATAAATTGAAAATATTATTTATAAAATCTATAATCATAAGTTTTTTTCATTGAGTAAGAATTTACTCCTTAATCCATCATAATGGCTTGTAAGAAAAATGTAAATTACCCTATGCATATCCCCAGGGAGTGTCGTATCGACAAGTGAAGCAATGCCTATTATCGTGTACCAGGATACCCTGCTCAAGCCCAAAACTTCTTCTTATAATTTTCACTCCAAAGAACATTTGTGCCATAGCTTCCTCTACCTGCTTTTATCATGACATGGATGTATTGAATGGAAAATACACGAAATCACTATATTAACAAAATTATATGATGTTATTCTATACAAATATTAAAAGTTTATCATAGGATAATGTTCTCTAATAATTGATTTTCTAAATTGATTTCCAATGTTGATTCTAACCCTCTTATGATACCAACTGTACCTCTCTAACCCCAAAATCCCAGAGTCAGTGCATTAATTTAATAAATTCTAATGATTTAAATGAATCATGTCCCAAAAGACTGATTAGTTTTGAAGTATTTGAAAATAGATTACACACATAAACATTAAATTAAAATTTCATACATAAAATACATCATTGATAGTTCATTGAGAACTACATTATCCGCTTTCAGCTAAACCTGCATATCAATCATTATACAATTCTTTGAATCCATGGATAATAAAACACAACAATGGGGTGAGCTCAGATGCTCAATAACTGTAAATAATTTAGTGGAAGCTATAAACATTTATGGAAAAATGTTTAATAAAAAATATAATTTTTTAGCCTAATCATGAACATAATATCTTGGAAATAAATCATAAATAACCTTATAAATATTCAAATGGATATTCTACTAGTTGAATAATCACATGTAATGATTAATTTTATAATGAGATAATGCCTAACGTTTGACTACATTACCATGTAGTCAAGGCCTTTTTCTAAGACAACAAATAAAAAAATTCAAGGCCTTTTTCAAACACACTAGAATCACTCATCATACTGATCAATGATTCAAGGAGCTATAGTGCGTTCCACCCATCACTTACTAAGTCCACTACATTCATCATATGAAAAAGTTCAAACATAAAAAAACATTCCTATTAAAACTATCATACGAAATGTCAATAAATTAACTATGTACCATTAATGGAATAAAAATAGAACATCCACATTCATAAATATCATATATCATGAAATACAATATGGAATATTGTATTACAACAAATCTACCTCAATCAAAAATAATATCTAGTAAAAGACGTAGACATAGTTGAAACTGAATAGTAAAACATTTTGAGATAAATATCCAATTTTTGAAATCATTTAAAAGTCAAAAATTTTAAATGAAGTTATTTAAAAGATATTTTTTAATCAATGTGTCCCATACCACTTTTAATAATTTTATAAGAATTATCATTTCAAAACATTCATGTCCATATAGATAAATTGTTAAAATTATTTTGAAAACATGCACATTAATTAAAAATATTTAGAAAGATAAATATATATAACATTTAAAATGATGTTTTAGTTATATTGGCAATCCCATTAAACTATAAATAATTTATTATGAAAATATTTTTATTTAATATGTGTATCAATGAACAATATGTCCCAGTAAATACCTACACAAAAACAATCTCGGAAAATATTGAGATCTTGGAAATAACCCTTACCTTGCACTTTATTGGGGTCAAGGGTACGTTCAACCTCTTGTATATTGACACTATTATGTTATTAAATTATACCAAGTCTATATTAATTTTTATTACATCAAACATGATTCATTTATGTCTTTATAATTTCCATTTAATAATTATTTCCATATTAAATTAACATTTTGGGTAACAATCGCTTTCTTTATCATATGTGTTTTAAATTATATCATTTTATTAATTATTTAAATACTTAAAGAATGTTAAAATGCATTATATATCATATATATTTATAATATAAATATTTATAACATATATATATATATATATATATATGAAATTGGAGGCACCATTTATGGAGACAGTAGGTAGTACATACGCATAAACATTGTTTCAATTTTCATATCGTATTGAATGGACGTAATTGAAAAAGATATATGTAAGTGTGTCTGTGTATATATATATTCAGAAGTATTATTATGTCATATAATTCATAATTATTAATAATATATATTTTTATATTCATCGTTGATCGGTGAACGTGAGAATGAATCTCATCGCGTCGTGGATACGGTAATCCGTACGTATGAACGAGGGAAAATATCATTATAATCATGGTAAAATAGTAAGTAATTTGATGGAATATCATATATACATAGTCATTAACATGTTATATTTATTATTTACATCAATTATTCTCATTATTATACCCATCCAAATAATGATGTTTTTCAATAACAGACTACACCATGACGTGGAAACGGTAAGTCGTACATACACACATATTATGACATTGAATCAACCCTAACATGTCATTAGCATTATAATGAATATTTAGTCAAATTTATCTTTCTGTAACCATATATTAAAAATGGTTTAGTTATAAAACACTAAACATAAAACTTTTAACACTTCTTTAAATAAAATAATAATAAATGTTCTAATCTAATCAATGTGTACCTAAAGTATCATTTTTTATTTATAAGGTTGTTTTTGTTATAAATATACATAGCCAATAGAATTAGGACATGTTTAAGGGTAATTATAATATCATTTTTACCTTTAATTACCCTATATACTTTTAACCATTGAAAATAAAAATCAATAGTTACTATTCACTAAAAATTATTTTCATCTTATAGAAGCATATTTTACTTACTGATATAAATCGTGTATCTTGGATTTTTTAAATTCAACTCTTAGAAATGGTAAAATTATGTTTTATGCAAATTTTCAAATGCTCCTAAAGGGTGGGTAAAAGACGGTAAATAGTTCAAAAAATATTTATACCTCTAATTTTATTATAAAATTACTCTAATTAATTAAATTGTTATTATATAGGTTTTATATAACAATTTTTACATAAAATAAATTTTTAAAAAAATTATTTAAATAAAATCTTTTTTAAACAAAAATACAGGGTTTTTTACAATTCCTCAAAAATTCAATGTTTTCAAAAAAAAATCAACCTAATATAATTTTGATATATTGAATTAAAAAATTAATTCTATTTTATATAATTCAAAACATAGAAGTTTCAATAATTAATATAAAATTAATTCCCATTGTCAAAACAAAAAAGAATGTTTTTAAAAGGTAAAAACTATCAATAATTGATATGGGTTTATGTAAAATTTAAATTTAAATTAAATATAATAAAGAAAATTGAATTAAATGATAAAAATATAGTCTAATTATAATTCAAAACCATTCAAAATAATACTTTATGACTATAAATTATTTCGATTAAAAATGAAGTTTTCAATTAAAACATAGTATTTTTTACTATTCATCAAAATATGAAAGTTATCAGAAAATTGAAAAACAAATATCCAAACTTAATTTTTATGTCTCGCTTATCTAAAATAATTTTATTTAATTAAATTGAATATATAGTAGTGTCAAATAATTGTTTTAAAAATGGTTCTCCGTTAAGGGGTTGTAAAATTGCATTTTTAGAAAAATACTTCTTTTATCTGAAATATTATTTTGTTATTATATTATGTAGAATAAATTCTTAATATGTATGGTAATATTATATGGAATATATAAGATTCAAAATGAAGTTAATAAAATTCATAAAAACTTTTTGAACGGCTAGTATGTTAAATTGTTGTACGCTTGAACTTTGTGTTGTGGGTAGCGCAAGCTATTGAATTACATTAATGAGATATCGTACTATAAAATCATGGGGAGATACATTATCCTCTCCTTCATGAAATTTCCTCCTCTCAACATTCAAATTTACGTTGAAAATAAAATGTTGAAAATAGAAAAAAAACCATTGTTGAAAACCCACATTGTAAATTGGGGTAAAAATATAAAAAAAATCCTTCTGAGACCCCTATTATGTGGAGGTCCATTGGGATAATTCTTCATGGGACATCATGGAAGTTGGAGTATTGAACTGTGTCTTGTGGAGTAGACCCTCCCAGAATAATGCGAGCGTAGTGCGGGAACCCTATGGCTGGATATAACATGAAAACATGGTCATACGTGGGTCTGTGCTTTGGGATCCTACGAGGGTTTGTGTCTCAGGGTCCCACAAGGATCCACTCTAGAAATCCAAGAGAAACTACTCTAGTATTTTATGTGGGATTTTTGTACTAGGATCCAATATGGGTCTGATGATTTAGGATCCTACATGGGGCTGCATCTCAACAGATTATGATTATTCAGTGGATGCATCTATTAATCTATACTTCCGTACCTAAGTTGTACCCGGTGTGATATGAGTCTTTACCATTGTGGTAATCATATTTGTGGAATACCTTTGAGGTTTATACCATTGTGGTCCATACGGAGTATTATTATACTCACCTCGGCACGTGCTACGCTCTTACCTGGTTCTTTTTGGTTCAGATGATGGAAAATGCTGACTGAGGATGAGGGTGTCAAGATGAGACAGTGCATATAGGTGGACCATTTGGTTTGATGGTATGAAGAGGTACGGGCGGACGTGGAGTGAATAGGGGGAAATCTATGCATACCCTTCAGGTTGGAACCATTGAGGATGACCCAATAGATGTTTTCCTTTTTCTTTCAATTGTATTATATTTCTAGTTGAACGTTTACCTTTACAGTTATCCTTGTATTCCAGCCCCTTTAATATTCTACACTATTTTACTAAAGTAGTTTACTTCACAATTTCTTCCTACCGTTTTCTAGGACCATGTTTTTATAAAGGATTAAATGCAATTCCTTCCCTTTTTTGGGAGTATGCCTTTCGGTGTGAGTTTCCAGCCTCTTCCCTATGGAAGGTGGGTGCGGGGTAGTAACAGCACGGGCCCTGGAGAACGGGTCATGACAATCAATCTCGATTAGAATGTGATTATGAAATAAGCCTTTAAAAATACCATAACATTAAAGTAAGAGTTAATAAAGAAATAAATTATATGTATCAACTAAAAATAAACATTACAATTTTAAATGTATCATATGTTAATAAAATGTATTATACACATAATCTTATATTATAAAAATCAATGGAGTATAATTTTAACACAATGAATGGAAATTGAGTTATATGATACCTTCTATCATGCTTCCTTTTGATTGAACATTCATTAACAATTTGTATAGTTGTTTTAAAAATGTTATTATCTTAAATTAGAACCACATTACTATTTATAATCTCACATATAATCATTTGATTATATATTATCACCCATTCATTAATAATCATTCATTTTTTACATTTTTTTCGTTAATTTCATTGGTTTCAAATGCTAGTTATTTCATAAAAATAAATTTTAAAACATATTATAGAGCATAATAATCTCAATATAAATAAAAATGATATTATGGTCATATTTAAAAAATAATTTTATAAAATCCAATAATTAAATATGGTTATTAATAATGATGTACATTATCATAATAGATATTGTATATCATAGTTATGGATCAGTAGAATTTCAATTTTTCAATGATTATCATGTAATTTTGTTATGTAAGTTAAAATATTTAATAAAACATCATAATATAATATATTGAAAATTATATACTTATATACATAATCCACGTTGTATGGTGATAAAAATATAGTCACATTGCTTTAGGAAAGCGATAGTCCACACGTTCACAAATGATTTAATCATATTTAACCAACTAAAAAAATTGAAAATGGAATGTTATATTTTCAGAATAATAAAAATAACATGAATATAATAATTATTTCAGGTTTATATAATATAATAATTAGAATTATCCTTATAATATTCCATGTGGATAATTGTTTGAAAGGGGATTCACAATGCTTCACGCGGTGCAAGTCCATCGTACAAATGAGAGACATTATTGTATCTTCGACAAAAGAAGAGTTAAGAATATATATAAAATATAATGAATTTTTATGTATGAAAATATTATAAATAGAATATTATATATATATATATATCATCATTTCAACCATTTAGACGTGGTAATGATAAAATAAATGACATCGTATGATCTGGTTGTAATCCACCGTACAAACGAAGAAGAATTTCTTAACGCATTTCATGTAATTGGTTATTTTGTTAGATCATGAACATATTACGAAAAATTAATAGTATATTTTTGATAAGGTGGTTTATATATCAGCATATTATAATTTTAAATTATGGAGACGGAGTAAAAATAATGTAAAGATTCTTGTTGAGGAACATTACATCTTTTTCGAGTATCATCCTTAGGATTACGACCAATCAATCATAGAATGAAATTATTCCTAAAATATGGGTTCTAGGATGATGGTTGGGAAGATTGGTGGTGATATTGGTGTGTATTGGATGAAAAAATTGATTTGAAGGTATGAATAATAGAGTATATTGGGTGCCATTTTATAATTGAGGGGAGTCGAATAATTGTAATTTTCTCTAAATATTCAACAATATCCATGTTTTTCTCATGAAAAAATGTATGAAAATGGTTAATTCTGAATCCTAGTAGATATAATTTAAAAGGTTATACCAATAATGGGTGTTGAAACTGTTGGTCAGTCATTTTTATCCCATATCATCTATGTATAACACCCCAATAAATCAATGTTTAGCATTATATCAATAATTAGTTTTCACCATATTCCCTTTTCATTATGGTAAAATAAAAATAAGGAGATAATATTATAAATAATCAATTAATATAATTAATAATATTGAATATGTTTTCCAAAACTCAATTAATATAAGTGGAAATTATTAATAATGAATTAAACTAGTGGATCCGACATGAAAACGAAGTTTAAATTAAAAAAAATATTCAAATGTATAAAATGATTTTTATCAAAATTCAATATTAAAAGTATTGAAATTACCAAAATTTTATTAAATAATATATTAATTAACCAATTTATATTTAATATATAATTAATACATTTGAATAAATCAATTGAATAAAATTTTTTCTAATAAAATACAATATTTTTCACTATTCATTTAAA
This sequence comes from Viscum album, assembly GCA_963277665.1. Lineage (NCBI taxonomy): Eukaryota > Viridiplantae > Streptophyta > Magnoliopsida > Santalales > Viscaceae > Viscum > Viscum album. The sequence goes on from OY728121.1 coordinate 46,539,666, forward strand.
AAGGAAACTTCTTATAAGATTTCAAAATAAAATCCCCAGAGATAATTTTGGTAATAAAATTTAAAAAATGATTTTTATTATGTCATATAAATTTTCCAAAAGTGGTAATATTTAATTTAAAATTATGTGTACAAATTGGGATTAAATCATCTTTTAGAAAAATAAATGTTTTCTAGTAAACATTTCATTATCATTAAAATGATGATTATTTTATTACTACTATATAGATAACCATATTAATAATAATATAGTCATCAATATTATTACTTAGAATTTTAAAATCAACATTCTGAAAATTATATTAAATAATAGTATATTAATAATATTTCATTTTTCATTTAAACTCGTTGCTTCATGTAATGCTAGCTTAAGAGGGAGTTGTGTGTAACTCAAGATAAACACAATGTTCCATCTAATGAATGTTATTTAATAGATTTAATATATTTGAAAATAATTATTTCGTAATGTCTCCATGTGTTATATTTTCTTTTAAATTTATTTTCATATATTTTATATTCCATCGAATGCAATGCTCTTATTTTAGAATTTTATAGTCTTACCATTACATCTGATAACCACCATTTAAAAAAATCAATATCAATATATTCATAAAAATATAAAAAAATTAAAAAGCATCCTACAACACCTCTTTCACCAAATATACAAGGTCATTATTTTTATAAAATGTTATTTTCATCAAAAACTAAACATTGTTAAACAATACATCACAAAGAATCATCAAAACCGACCACATATGATGTTGTTTATGAATATTAAATACACTACATGAAACATTTTACAACAAAAAATATAGTTATAAATTTAATTTTATGGTTTAATAATTAAATTTGATATGGTAGTTTTTATATATCATCAAAATTATTCCCAAGGATAGTCATTGAGCACCACAAGCATATCTATATATAAAATTGGAGAAGTATTAGGGTATATTTAAAAAATTTTCACTCTAAAAATATAAATCAAAATAATTTACTATAAAAAATTTCCAATAGAATTCAAAAATACTAATTGAATTGATTTTGGGTACTATATGTTGAAATTTAGGAATGATATAGAATTCTCTCAATGAAATAAAATCTACAATGATGTTTTTTATGATTATTACAATTTTATATAAAAATTTATTAATGATTTTTTGTTTATTTTTTATCAGTACAAAAAATACTATCAATATAAAATTTATTTAAAAGAGTTAGTATATATTTTTAGAAATGAAGGGACAACATGAATTATGTCAGAATGTTTGCAAACATCATGAAGAGATGATATTTTAAAACTTATATATTTAATATTATCATCATTTTACATAACTTTTGTAGGTAAAATCCATATTATTTTTATGTAATACATATATTGTTAATTATCATAATGATCATGATGAAAAATCTTTTTTGATAATTGATTTTTATTATACATTTGTGTGATATTAAGAGAAAAATTGATTAAAAAAAGTATCAACAATGTCAACAATAATGGTGATCCACTCATGTTCTATTAGTTCCCTTCATAATAGCATATCTTCATTATTTGACATTTTAATGTTTTTTGCGTGTTTTAAATTAATAAATGAATAGATCTATTCTTTTTAGTTTAAAATGATATTTTTTTGTAAAAACAGGTATGTGACATACTCAATATTAAGATAACACATTCAAATAGTTTTTTTATTTTTGAAAAATGACCCATATGTCATTTGTGACATGTAGAAATAATCCAATACATAATATGACACACTGTGTGGACATTATGACATAAAATGAGTCATTTAATTTTACAATTTATATTCACGAAAATATAATTTTGAAATCCCTTAAAAACATTCAAACATTGCTATATTTTCATAATGGATTAAGAAAGTTGTCAATAAGTTTTTTTTGATGTGTAGTAAACTATCAAACATCAATGGAACACATGATGAGATAGTTATGACTTAATGTGATTTATTTTAGATTAAAAATGATATTTTAGTTAATTTTTTTTATTCACTAAAATCCCATCCAAAACCCTCATATATTTTGTGATTCTATAGGTGAATGATCCTAAATTAATAATTTAATTAGTATGAATCAATTTCACGTTTATATAATGCTTAGTTTGAGCAGTTTTACTCAAATATATTCATACAAAAAACATAGTCTATTATTCAATTAACGGATACATCAAATTATATGATCAGTCCAATTTTCACCAATTCATTTTTAATGAGAGTATGAAGTTCATATATAACCTCTCATATACCATGGTAAATCCATCAAACACCTATTTAAGGAGGATCAATTAAATATGAACAAAAAATTATTCACCTGGGGAAACATATATATATATTAACTTAAATAATTAATTATTCTGACTCATTTTGATCATTAGTTAGATAACGTATAATTTTTAATGCACTAAAAAATTAAAAAAAGTGTTATTAAAAAAAACGTTTTTACAGTGATGATTTCAAATAATCCAAAACTAGATGATAGTTTTTAATAAATCCCACTATAGGGACAAGAAACTTGTTTTCATCATCATGTGTATAAATTTCAATTATATATTAATTATCATCATTGAATGTCGCGTCACTAATTTTTTTGGTGGTTCTCTATCCCTAATCAAACAACCCCAAAACCTGAAATGATTTTAAAACCTATGAAGTTATTATATAGCATTATTTATTATGTAACAAATCATCATTTCTCATTATTAATTAAGAGGATGCTTCCATTTTCCTATGATTTTCCCAAATATAGATACGTGCTATCAAAATTTATAACTTAATCATATATGAACTAGAAATTTTTTATAAATGGGTTTCATTATCATATAATTTGAAATTCATATATGGAATTTCAACAACAATAAATTCATATTTTAAAAATTCCCTCCACCACTTTAAGGAACACAAAAATGATTGATGTAGATGTTTGATGTAGGTATATTGTTCAAATAAACCATCAACTAATTTCCATCTTTAAAACATGATAGATACATGATAGTAATCATTACATTTATTTTCATTTAAATAAATCCAAAAAGAAAAAATGCATTTATATTCATTAAATGTGAAAAAAAATTATAATTACAACATCTTGGAGATGAATAATGGGAATATCTGAATTCCCAACATAAATTTTAATGAAATCTAACATTTATCCCCCAACTATTTATTCCTATAATATTATCTGATTTTTGTTAATCCTATCTATGTTCCATGTATTTGAACATCTCCCATTGATAAAATTAAAAAATCATTAACATTTTATAACCATTTGAGGAAGAAGAACAAAAATTCTTTTAATATTTTAATTTTTGGGAACATCCAATAAGGGAAATTTCTACACAAACTACAAATATAGTGTTCAGTTAGATATTTATTCTTATATTAATGATACAAAAAAATTTATATAATAGAATGTTTCATATCATTATTATGTAGGATACCAATAATTGTGTCTCTCTGAATGAAGAAATTATAATAAGATACTATCATCATCTATTTGAGAAAGTTCAAGATCAAATTATTTTAGGATTAACAGAAAATTTATTCATGTGTTTCAGTGGGGGTAAATATATATTTTTTAAACCATAAATGAATTATTTTTTTTAAAATCAATCATCCTGGGGATTAATGATCATTATTAAATTAATTATAAAAATATACCAGTTCCATCCAACATATCTTCATTTGTTCTGAAAAATAATATTACCTATTCGATATTCACATATATTTTAAAGGGTATGTTTCCCATTATTTTATTCATAAATTAATGAAATATTTTTTATGGTATGATAGAATAGAAGTTTGAAATAAAAATTATTAAACAAACCACACATATGGGTTGATAATTCTTTTTATAGAATTTCACTCGGTACATGATAATTAATGTTATATATAATTAAATATGCCACTAATTATTTAGTCTCAAAGGAAGAATATAATATTTTAGTAACGTGTTTCAAATTTTTTCACATATATCATTTTTTTGGAAACTATCACGGTATATTCCTACAATAATAAATCAACCTATACACTTAATTAGGATTATGGAAAATATTTGGATCCATATATGTCATACATGGAATTATTTATTATGAATAATATAAGAATTTAGTCTTATATCAGAATATATTCAACTACATATAAGAATAGTTATTTAATTTTACAAATATAAAATATTTGGAAGATAAATGTGTGTGAATTATTTCAATTCATATCCATGATTTGAATTCATTGATTAATTTTCTATAATTCCATCAATGTATCTATTTATGTCAGATGTAATCACATAGACTAGTTTCCATTTAATGATGTAGAAGAAAATATACATTGATGTTGATGAGTTGTTTTTTATTAATTTATGTGGGAAGAAATAAATACTAACAATGTGGTGATGATCATCATTGGAGTAACTCTTAAAATGGTAAATAAATTAATATTCATAATTCCTTCACCACTAATCTCTTTTGATATTTTTTTTTGAGTATTGAATGGAATATTATAAATATACATGTTATATTTTAATTCACTTCAAAAATTATCAACCATCTCACCTATTGAGAGGTTTAAAATAAAGGATTAATGATGGGAGATTATGAGAATAGACCATCCTATTGTAATAGTTCATTCTAATGTGTCATGGGATATTGTTATCCATCAGTTTTTGTAATATTACATATGAATTAAGAATTTTATTAATTTCCATCACGACTCACGCATTGTAATGTATTGGATAAAACATGACGATAATGTTTATAGTGATGATGGATACATTGTGTGTGACACGATGGATGTGTTATTTATTAATATGTTTAGAATGATTCCAAAAAAATTATAATTTCTTTGGATATGATTTAAACTAATAATAATTTTATCACAAAAAATATCTTCTCTAGGTTTTGAAATTTCCTATGTCACTATTGGATGTATTTTTTAAGTTATGACCTTTAAGTCTTGTACAACATGTTAAATATGCATCAAATCCAACAAAACCATTAAAGTTATTCACCCACCACACACATTTGCTACATCTAAATATATCATAGAACTTATCATCAACAGTCAATATCATCCTATGACAATGATATGATATGATATGATGACCTTCCTAACAAAAACTCCACAATCCAAACAAAAAGGTGTAGAATATTGTATATTGATCAAGATTTGATTCATCATCTATATCTGAGTACCAATGTCATATCATATATCCCTCCTAATCATTTTCTAGGTAAATAAAAAATGTTAACACATATATCTGAAATCATCTATACATCATAGGATACATCACACACTCTATCCAACCCAATAACATGGATCAGTTCAAAATAAAAAAAGGCTTTTCAAATTTTATTTTTGAAATATGTATGAATAAAAAAGTATGTAATTGGAATATTATAAACTAATGTTATAATATAATAGTTTATATATAAGGAAAATAAATGTTATTCATTAACAACACTATATTATTATGTACCTTTATCGAATAAATTTATAAAAAAATGCATCACATATTTAATTCATTTGATCTATTATAATCATAAATAACTATAAATTTATAATATTTATATTTTATGCTTTCATAATATTGATTAAGAATTTTAATAAATATTTTTATAATATTAAAATATACTATTTTATAAACCAATAATATGTATTGACTTATATTAAAATTATTTTAATAAAATGTATAAATAAAATTGTTCACACATTGTATGATTATATTTTAATAATTTAAAATTTTTATTTATATAATATGACATATATTATAATTATAGTTAAGAACATAATACATTATATATCTATATTTCATATAAATAATATAGTTGATTTATTTAATATAATTGATGTAAAATAAGTAATCTATTCGTTATAAATAAATATTATCACTTATTTAAGATTCACAAGTGATATATAATTCAATATGTTTATATTTAAAAAGCATAAATGATTTAGAAAATATTATCAAATTTTTAAAGTATTATATATATAAATAAAAATCTAGAACTCAAGGGATGTTTCGGGTACAACACATTGGCATGATTTTCCGTTGAGTTTTTATTTTTCTTTTTATAGAACATATAATTATTTATAATGTAATTAAAAATGAACTATGTTCCTAATTGAGGTCAAAACACATTTCACTATAAAATGAAAAAATATCTGGTAAAAAATTGGTGTCGAGAAATTATTGTGAAAGTAATAACGACATTGAAATTAGTCAAAATTGGTTAGATGAATCTTGATGCGAATATATACACTCATTCATGCCATTATTTACCAGAATCAATCCTTTCTGTGTGTTTATGTGTCTACAATGAAAATTAGTTTTTGTAGACAAAAGATAGATGCATTGGACGACTGTGAAGAAGTAGTTAGGGTGCCTAAAATAATTTTGATATGAGGTTTTCAATCCCCCATTCTATGTTACACCATGTTGTGTAACCATTCCACAATCATAGGTCCGCGTGCATCATATTTACCTATATGAACATCGGTTACCCTATCAACTCTCGGAAGATCCACCATGTCACCCCATCGACAAATCGTACAAGGCCAAATGGGTGGAAGATGGATTTGAACGTCACCACACATTACAATAAATCCTACCATAGTGCCCCATCCACAATACTTATTATGCCTGATAGGGGGATGATATATATGACTATCACCCCCCCTTATCAAATGGCATACCATTAGTCCCCATCAACAACATATATCGTCTTCACCAACATTTCTTCCTACCATAGTGCCCCATAAATAATGCCAACCTGGACAGTCACCTCCACGACTTGCCATGGAGCCCCATATATAATGCATTCAAAGCTAGACTGTGGTAAGAAGTATATGGTAATACCCTCCCTTTCTCAGAAAAACATCCATGATTCACCATCGATATCACCTAACACTCTCATTTTCATTTCTCTGATGATATACCACAATGTCCCATCAACAATGTCATCCTCTGTCCCCAACCATCGTCATCAAAATTTCATATATGATCTACCATGGAACCACATGTATTACACCTACAACCATAAATTATCATTCTTAGATGGTCTACCATTTCACCCCATAGAAGAAATCCTAAAATTCCAAATGTGGGAAGATGGAAGTGACGGTCACCACGCCCTGGTGTGTATTTCCCCACACTAGAAGCAACCCATTTGGATAGAGGTGTCTGGAAACGTCACTCATAGACCCAAAATTTAATTTACCACTACATAGGAGGAAGCAAACTGATGTTGGGTATATAAAATGTTGAGTCTATATGTGAAACAACTACTAATGTATAATGGAAACGGGGGAATGTTGTGACAACTCCCACCCTCCAAACACAAAATTTGAAAAAATGATATAAAATGTTGAGTTTTATAACATGAACAACTAGTTGCGTTAATTAATTTATTTTATCCATAGGGATTAATATAATTACTATAATTTCATATGGTATGTTAAACTACCATGTTATAATTCATTATGTTATGCAATTAATACTAATTGTTAATTCCTATTTAATTTTATCAATAAATGACATTTATGATTTCATAGGTTATAAATTCTCTATTTTTATAATCATGTTACACTAACAAAAAACATGCAATATTCTAAAATAATGGGAAAAAAGCACTAATAAAAGGGTTCCATTTCTCTATGAATTTTTTAAAAAGCTGCTAAATTTCCTGCCATTGTGAGCACATTTTTGAATAGTTGTTAAATAAAACATTAAATGGGTTATTATATATATACATTATTATATATATTTTAAGATTATTTATATTTCGACAAGTATATATATGTATATATAATATATTTAAATGGTTCATATAAACATTAATAAATATTTAATCTTATTATATTATATTTATATTTTATAAACAATAAAAATTATATTTTTCAATAAAAATATATGATAGTATAGTTATATACATTCAATGATTTTTTATATAATTAATAGAAATATGAATTATTAATATTTTATTTATAGAATTTTATGATATATAAATGCATATATATATTTATATATGTGATTCCTATTTGAATTTTTATATTTATATTCGTATTAAATAATTCAAAATATAAGTAAATGGATTTGTATCTGTATGTTTGTATGTGTGTGTTTAGAAGTTTGTCATTTCTATATGCATATGATATATTGTGTTGTGTTTGTGTGTGTTTATGTACATTTTTTTTGTTTTTGTTAGTATGTATATGTGCATAGTGGTGTATGTAACTATATGTGTACTTTATATATATGTTTATGTGTAGGTTTATGTTTATGTATGTATTCATAAGTTTATGTGTTTGTATTTATAATTTTTTATTGAATGTATATGTACGTTTACATATGTATGTTCATATATATGTGCACGTGAATGTTTTTTTTGGATGTGCATGAGAATGTGTTTTAATGTGTATGAGTATATGTATGACTAAGTATAAGAATTTATGTGGATGTACATGTATGTGTCCATATATGTGTATGAGAATGTATTACGTTATCTTTATGCACATGGGTATGTGAATGTGTATGTGTATATGTGTGTGTATAGTCATATGTATATAAGATTATGTATGTTCATGCATTTGTATGAAATTGTTTCGGTGTGTATGTATATGCAAATTCATGTTTATGTGTATGAATATACATTTTTATGTTTATGTTCATGTGTATTTGTAATATTACATATGAATTGAGAATTTTATTAATTTCCATCATGACTCACGCATTGTAATGTATTGGATAAAACATGACGATAATGTTTATAGTGATGATGGATACATTGTGTGTCACACGATGGATGTGTTATTTATTAATATGTTTAGGATGATTCCAAAAAAAATATAATTTCTTTGGATATGATTTAAAATAATAATAATTTTATCATAAAAAATATCTTCTCTAGGTTATGAAATTTCCTATGTCACTATTTGATGTATTTTTTAAGTTATGACCATTAGGTCTTGTACAACATGTTAAATATGCATCAAATCCAACAAAACCATTAATGTTATTCACCCACCACACACATTTTCTACATCTAAATCTATCATAGAACTCATCATCAACAATCAATATCATCATATGACAATGATATGATTTGATTTGATGACCTTCCTATCAAAAACTCCACAATCCAAACAAAAAGGTGTAGAATATTGTATATTGTTCAAGATTTGATTCATCGTCTATATCTGAGTACCAATGTCATATCATATATCCCTCCTAATCATTTTCTAGGTAAATAAAAAATGTTAACACATATATCTGAAATCATCAATACATCATAGGATACATCACACACTCCATCCAACCCAATAACATGGATCAGTTCAAAATAAAAAAAAGTATTTTCAAATTTAATTTTTGAAATATGTATGAATAAAAAAGTATGTAATTGGAATATTATAAATTAATTTTATAATATAATAGTTTATATATAAGGGAAATACATGTAATTCATTAACAACAATATATTATTAGGTAACTTTATCGAATAAATTTATAAAAAAATACATCACATATTTAATTAATTTGATCTATTATAATCATAAATAACTATAAATTTATAATATTTATATTTTATGCTTTAATAATATTGATTATGAATTTTAATAAATATTTTTATAATATTAAAATATACTATTTTATAAACCAATAATATGTATTGACTTATATTAAAATTATTTTACTAAAATGTATAAATATAATTGTTCAGACATTGTATGATTATATTTTATTAATTTAAAATTTTTATTTATATAATATGACATATATTAGAATTATAGTTAAGAACATAATACATTATATATCTATATTTCATATAAATAATATAGTTTATTTATTTAATATAATTGATGTAAAATAAGTAATCTATTCATTATAAATAAATATTATCACTGATTTAAGATTCACAAGTGATATATAATTCAATATGTTTATATTTAAAAAGCATAAATGATTTCGAAAATATTATCAAATTTTTAAAGTATTATATATATAAATAAAAATCTAGAAGTCAAGGGATGTTTCGTGTACAACACATTGGCATGCTTTTCCGTTGAGTTTTTATTTTTCTTTTTATAGAATATATAATTATTTATAATGTAATTAAAAATGAACTATGTTCCTAAATGAGGTCAAAACACATTTCACTATAAAATGAAAAAATATCTGGTAAAAAATTGGTGTCGAGAAATTATTGTGAAAGTAATAACGACATTGAAATTAGTCAAAATTGGTTAGATGACTATTGATGTGAATATATAAAGTCATTCATGCCATTATTTACCAGAATCAATCCTTTCTGTGTGTTTATGTGTCTACAATGAACAATAGTTTTTGTAGACAAAAGATGGATGCATTGGACGACTGTGAAGAAGTAGTTAGGGTGCCTAAAATAATTTTGATATGAGGTTTTCAATCCCCCATTCCCTGTTACACCATGTTGTGTCACCATTCCACAATCATAGGTCCACGTGCATCATATTTACCTATATGACCATCAGTTACCCTATCAACTCTCGGAAGATCCACCATGTCACCCCATCGACAAATCGTACAAGGCCAAATGGGTGGAAGATGGATTTGAACATCACCACCCATTCCAATAAATCCTACCATAGTGCCCCATCCACAATACTTATTATGCCTGATAGGGGGATGATATATATGACTATCACCCCCATTATCAAATGGCATACCATTAGTCCCCATCAACAACTTATATCGTCTTCACCAACACTTCTACCTACCATAGTGCCCCATAAATAATGCCAACCTGGACAGTCACCTCCACGACTTGTCATAGAGCCCCATATATAATTCATTAAAAGATAGACTATGGTAAGAAGTATATGGTAATACCCTCCCTTTCTCAGAAAAACATCCATTATTCACCATCGATATCACCTAACACTCTCATTTTCATTTCTCTGATGATATACCACAATGTCCCTTCAACAATGTCATCCTCTGTCCCCATCCATCGTCATCACACTTTCATATATGATCTACCATGGAACCCCATGTATTACACCTACAACCGTCAATTAACATTCTTAGATGGTCTACCATTTCACCCCATAGAAGAAATCCTAAAATTCCAAATGTGGGAATATGGAAGTGACGGTCACCACGCCCTGGTGTGTATTTCCCCACACTAGAAGCAACCCATTTGGATAGAGGTGTTTGGAAACGTCACTCATAGACCCAAAATTTCATTTACCACTACATAGGAGGAAGCAAACTGATGCTGGGTGTATAAAATGTTGATTCTATATGTGAAACAACTACTAATGTATAATGGAAACGGGGGCATGTTGTGACAACTCCCACCCTCCAAACACAAAATGTGAAAAAATGATATAAAATGTTGAGTTTTATAACATGAACAACTAGTTGCATTAATTAAAGTATTTTATCCATAGGGATTAAAATAATTACTATAATTTCATATGGTATGTTAAACTACCATGTTATAATTCATTATGTTATGAAATTAATACTAATTGTTAATTCCTATTTAATTTTATCAATAAATGAAATTTATGATTTCATAGGTTATAAATTCTCTATTTTTATAATCATGTTACACTAACAAAAAACATGAAATATTCTAAAATAATGGGAAAAAAGCACTAATAAAAGGGTTCCATTTCTCTATGAATTTTTTGAAAAGCTGCTAAATTTCCTGCCATTGTGAGCACATTTTTGAATAGTTGTTAAATAAAACATTAAATGAGTTATTATATATATAAATTATTATATATTTTTTATGATTATTTATATTTCCACAAGTATATATATGTTTATATAATATATTTAAATGGTTCATATAAACATTAATAAATATTTAATCTTATTATATTATATTTATATTTTATAAACAATAAAAATTATATTACTCAATAAAAATATATGATAGTATAGTTATATACATTCATTGATTTTTTATATAATTAATAGAAATATGACTTATTAATATTTTATTTATACATTTTTATGATATATAAATGCATATATATATTTATATATGTGATTCCTATTTGAATTTTTATATTTATATTAATATTAGATAATTCAAAATATAAGTAAATGGATTTGTATCTGTATGTCTGTATGTGTGTGTTTAGAAGTTTTTTATTTCTATATGCATATGTTCTGTTGTGTTGTGTTTGTGTGTGTTTATGTACATTTTTTTGTGTTTTTGATAGTATGTATATGTGCATAGTAGTGTATGTAACTATATGTGTACTTTATATATATGTTTATGTGTATGTTTATGTTTATGTATGTATTCATAAGTTTATGTGTATGTATTTATAATTTTTATTGAATGTATATGTACGTTTACATATGTATGTTCATATATATGTGCACGTGAATGTTTTTTTGGATGTGCATGAGAATGTGTTTTAATGTGTATGAGTATATGTATGACTAATTATAAGAATTTATGTGGATGTATATGTATGTGTCCATATATGTGTATGAGAATGTATTTCGTTATCTTTATGCACATGGGTATGTGCATGTGTATGTGTATATGTGTGTGTATAGTCATATGTATATAAGATTATGTATGTTCATGCATTTGTATGAAATTTTTTCGGTGTGTATGTATATGCAAATTCATGTTTATGTGTATGCATATACATTTTTTTGTTTATGTTCATGTGTATTTGTAATATTATATATGAATTAAGAATTTTGTTAATTTCCATCACGACTCACGCATTGTAATGTATTGGATAAAACATGACCATAATGTTTATAGTGATGATGGATACATTGTGTGTGACACGATGGATGTGTTATTTATTAATATGTTTAGGATGATTCCAAAAAATTATAATTTCTTTGGATATGATTTAAAATAATAATAATTTTATCATAAAAAATATATTCTCTAGGTTATGAAATTTCCTATGTCACTATTTGATGTATTTTTTATGTTATGACCTTTAAGTCTTGTACAACATGTTAAATATGCATCAAATCCAACAAAACCATTAATGTTATTCACCCACCACACACATTTGCTACATCTAAATCTATCATAGAACTCATCATCAACAATCAATATCATCCTATGACAATGATATGATTTGATATGATGACCTTCCTAACAAAAACTCCACAATCCAAACAAAAAGGTGTAGAATATTGTATATTGTTCAAGATATGATTCATCATCTATATCTGAGTACCAATGTCATATCATATATCCCTCCTAATCATTTTCTAGGTAAATAAAAAATGTTAACACATATATCTGAAATCATCTATACATCATAGGATACATCACACACTCCATCCAACCCAATAACATGGATCAGTTGAAAATAAAAAAAAGTCTTTTCAAATTTAATTTTTGAAATATGTATGAATAAAAAAGTATATAATTGGAATATTATAAATTAATGTTATAATATAATAGTTTATATATAAGGGAAATAAATGTCATTCATTAACAACAATATATTATTATGTAACTTTATCGAATAAATTTATAAAAAAATACATCACATATTTAATTCATTTGATCTATTATAATAAAAAATAACTATAAATTTATAATATTTATATTTTATGCTTTAATAATGTTGATTAAGAATTTTAATAAATATTTTTATAATATTAAAATATACTATTTTATAAACCAATAATATGTATTGACTTATATTAAAATTATTTTAATAAAATGTATAAATATAATTGTTCACACATTTTATGATTATATTTTAATAATTTAAAATTTTTATTTATATAATATGACATATATTAGAATTATAGTTAAGAACATAATACATTATATATCTATATTTCATATAAATAATATAGTTGATTTATTTAATATAATTGATGTAAAATAAGTAATCTATTCATTATAAATAAATATTATCACTAATTTAAGATTCACAAGTGATATATAATTTAATATGTTTATATTTAAAAATCATAAATGATTTAGAAAATATTATCAAATTTTTAAAGTATTATATATATAAATAAAAATCTAGAAGTCAGGGGATGTTTCGTGTACAACACATTGGCATGCTTTTCCGTTGAGTTTTTATTTTTCTTTTTATAGAATATATAATTATTTATAATGTAATTAAAAATGAACTATGTTCCTAAATGAGGTCAAAACACATTTCACTATAAAATGAAAAAATATCTGGTAAAAAATTAGTGTCGAGAAATTATTGTGAAAGTAATGACGACATTGAAATTAGTCAAAATTGGTTAGATGACTCTTGATGTGAATATATACACTCATTCATGCCATTATTTACCAGAATCAATCCTTTCTGTGTGTTTATGTGTCTACAATGAACAATAGTTTTTGTAGACAAAAGATGGATGCATTGGACGATTGTGAAGAAGTAGTTAGGGTGCCTAAAATAATTTTGATATGAGGTTTTCAATCCCCCATTTATGTTACACCATGTTGTGTCTCCATTCCACAATCATAGGTCCACGTGCATCATATTTACCTATATGACCATCGGTTACCCTATCAACTCTCGGAAGATCCACCATGTCACCCCATCGACAAATCGTACAAGGCCAAATGGGTGGAAGATGGATTTGAACGTCACCACCCATTCCAATAAATCCAACCATAGTTCCCCATCCACAATACTTATTATGCCTGATAGGGGGATGATATATATGACTATCACCCCCCATTATCAAATGGCATACCATTAGTCCCCATCAACAACTTATATCGTCTTCACCAACATTTCTACCTACCATAGTGCCCCATAAATAATGCAAACCTGGACAGTCACCTCCACGACTTGTCATGGAGCCCCATATATAATGAATTCAAAGCTAGACTATGATAAGAAGTATATGGTAATACCCCCCCTTTCTCAGAAAAACATCCATGATTCCCCATCGATATCACCTAACGCTCTCATTTTCATTTCACTGATGATATACCACAATGTCCCATCAACAATGTCATCCCATGTCCCCATCCATCGTCATCACCTAACGCTCTCATTTTGTGTTTTTGTTAGTATGTATATTTGAATAGTAGTGTATGTAACTATATGTGTACTTTATATATATGTTTATGTGTATGTTTATGTTTATGTATGTATTCATAAGTTTATGTGTATGTATTTATAATTTTTTATTGAATGTATATGTACGTTTACATATTTATGTTCATATGTATGTGCACGTGAATGTTTTTTTGGATGTGCATGAGAATGTGTTTTAATGTGTATGAGTATATGTATGACTAAGTATAATAATTTATGTGGATGTATATGTATGTGTCCATATATGTGTATGAGAATGTATTTCGTTATCTTTATGCACATGGGTATGTGCATGTGTATGTGTATGTGTGTGTATAGTCATATGTATATAAGATTATGTATGTTCATGAATTTGTATGAAATTGTTTCGGTGTGTATGTATATGCAAATTCATTTTTATGTGTATGCATATACATTTTTATGTTTATGTTCATGTGCATTTGTATGAGTATGTGAATGTGTATATGTATTAGTTTATGTTCTATGTGAATGTATATATGCTTATGTAAAGATATATATGTATGTACATGCATGGGTATTTAATTTTATGTATGTGTATGTGTGAATACAAGTATTTGTATGTTTATATGCCAATGCCTACGTGTATGTGTATGTGTATGTGAGGGTATATATGTGTATACTTATATGGTTTATGTATGTCTACATGCATGTCTATGTGTATGTATGGGTGTACATGCATGTCTCTTTACTGATTTAATATTATTCATTGGTTTTTAGTATCTCTCAATTTTCATTATTTTCAATAAATTATTCATTTTCTTTATATAAACATTGAATACATTTTAGAAAATATTCAATTTTTTTAGTTTTTTATACATGTTTAAATATGTTTATATTTTATTAGATAATAAATTATTATCTTTTAATAAAAAATTATTGGTTTTTAATATATTATATTTTTATATACAATCAATACAGTGCATAGATAAATCATTAGCAGTAATAATATTATTTATTTATACAGTTTTATTCAATTTTATTTGTTTGAAGTTCATGTAATTGATGTTATAAATTATCTTTTTTTTAAAAAAATTACCTTATTTCCTTTAATTTAATCATTTTAAATTATATTTAACTATTTTTTTGGCACTTTCTATATTTAATAATTTTAAATATTCTTGGAATGTTATTAATTTTTTAAAATCTATTCATATTATTTAATATGATTTAATATTTTCAATCTGTTTTTTATTTATATGAATGATATTTATTCATTTTTATTTCTTTTGTTATAATATTTCAATTTGTTTAATATCCAAATAATTTATTCCAATAAGACCATGTCAAATTGACACCATATTTCCCTAAAATTGAACCACAACCAAATCCATCCCTAAAACCATTTAAGAGATTATGTAATCAATCAAAATTGATGGGGATATGCTTCGAGACAATTGGTAATGATAGATTGGGTCACTGAAGGTCATGCATTTAATAGTTATTATTAATTCATTTTAAATATTTATCATATAAATAAAAAACTTATTTATAAATATCAAAAATTTTAATGGTATTATACCATAATAAATGAAATTGATAAAATATTTATCATATTAATAAAAAACATATTTATAATATTAAATCATAGAAAATAATTTTGTATAAATAAGTATTAAAAATGAATAACTTCCCATAATATTAACAAATTTAATTATTACATACTAATAGTTAATAATGAATGAAATAATATAAATAATGAATAAATAAAATTGAATATGTTAAAATCTATTAATGACTGTATCTGAAAGAATGATTGCATCAATTACATAAAAATAAAAATCAGGTATTGAATATTGGAATTCCCCTTGGAGGATTTATATCTCATGTAGTGACCTAGGTAGACAATGGTGTGGTCATGATGTGGCATAGCGGTGATACTGGAATGATGATTTCCTGGTGATGTAGTTATGATGATGCAGGCATGATGCTACAGTATGCATGTGGACCACATTCTTAGGTCACATGTCCTTGGGCCTATGGGCTATTTAACAGATCATCCACAACCAAGATAGATAGAGGCCTTTTCAAAAAGAAAAAAAAAGAAAAACCATACGCATAAAAAATCATTAAAAATGAATAAAAAGATTATACATAAAAATACATACCTATATATATATATATGGTACTCTAGGATGAAAATACACAAAAACAAACACATCACTCACCGACCAGACAATTTGAATGTCATATCCCCCAACGGATAACTGACCAATATTCAACTATCCCATATAACTAATTTTTTATTTATATTGTCCCCAAGACCATCAAAAGGTATTCCCAAACCACCCAGGACCATATGCCACATCATTATCATGCATTTCTATTTAATTTAAAATAAACGATTGGGCCTCCCCTACAAGCCAATGATCGACATGCCCTACCCATGCCTTGTGCTTCTGTTATCTCACTGAAATTCATGGAGGGTTTTCGTAGATGATTATAAGATGGCCACCCTCACTGTCAATCAGGTTTTCACCCATAATAATCATTTCATAACACATCCTTCCAAAAAAACATCTCTCTGAGGATCACAGACACATCTACAATGCATACAATGCCTATGGCACCAATATTATAGTGCTTATATATATATAGTTTATGTTGGAACATTTCATTTATTCTTCCTTGTGTATCATTGAATGTTTTCATAAGCGAGCTTGGGTGAATGAATTGTTTTGTATAATAAGTAATAATCAATAAAAAACTAATCATTCTTAATGTTTCAATAATTTATAATTAAATACATTCATCTACAATTATGAATTTCAATTTAATAAAAAAATTAGAAATCCAAAATTCCAAATTTTGATTCCGTACATAATTATTTAAATCAAATACAACTTAAAAACATTCTCGATTAAACTTCACATTGAATATCTGTGGAACACTATCTCAATGTTATTCCCATACCATGGTGTTTGGATATGGGGACCTAATTTCACCTTTCCATTGTGACTTTATGGCTGGTGATTGTACTAATTTAATTTCCCTAGATGATAATGAAAAAATATTTCATGGGGGTGGTTTTAGAAGTCTTCCACCTGTTTCCCATATATTCTTCTTTTATGGAAGATTTATTTTTCTAAAGGGCCAGCCATTAAGAATGCATATAGAATTTACAACTTCTCTAAAATATGAGAATGAATCCACACAATTAGTTGATTATTCCAAATCATAAATTTCCTTCAAATCGGGAGAGACTACTGAGAAAATGATGATCATCACTGAACCATGAATATTCTTGTGGTTTATAATCATAATATATATATTTGTATCCCCATGATTTTTGTTCTATGCTAAAATACTTGTTCTCTCTCGAATTAAATACATTATAGATAAAAAAATTCTTGGATGTAATTCTAAGATCATCCTTAATGCAGGGAAGGATACACTTATATAAGATGTATCTCAATCGATTCCAATTAATAAAATAAATTTATTTATGATACCCAACACTGTGATTGATAAAATTCACTCTACCATTGTTATGTTATGGTGTGGTTGAACTATGAAAAAAATATCATTAGTATGCACCAGATAATCAATGTATCCGTAATCCATGTGGTTTTATTGTATATCGATACAATCCCATGATCATCATAGCTCTATTAGAAAATAAATGATTTCTCATAATTCATAACAATGGTTCCCTATGCACTCAGATCATTGAATCTAAATATAACACCCATATGGGATTTTTTATTTATCCTTATGGCCCCACTCTATTTTTTAAGAGATGCCTCAGGGGATTATGTGTTCAACCTTGGATGGGACTCTTTTTGAGGACCGAAGATAGATTCAAATTCATGATATGAAGGGACCTTTTCCTTGTTTATAAATGTGGGATGATTTCCACACCCCTGGCAGTTTTTTATTTGGGGTATTCCACTGTTTTTCCAATTTTAATGATTCAATTAATTAATTTTGTTATGATAAACATGATGTACGATTCAATGAAAGGGATTAGTTGGTTTTTTTAGTATTCCATGAACAAATGATATAGACAAGGACAATATTTTCATGAATAATGAACATAATGGAGACTATGTATTGAAATATAATTATACATTTTTCCATATAATATGAATAAATAAGAATGAAGATTCCAGGAAATGCCTATGGCACCTGGTAGTCTCACTCGAGTTCTAAAATTTCTAATTAAAATATTTCACTGGAATTAAATATTTAAATTAGATACTAGTGGTATTCCATATTAAAGTGGATAATTTTATACACTAACTCATTAGTGAAGAAATAAACACATGTAAATTTAAGGTTCTACCATAATGGGGCCTGGATCAATTGATAGTAACAGAAACGTAAATGTGTATTGGATTGTGGATATGTTTAATGGTTTTGTGTCAATATTCTCAAAGTGGGATTAGTGAATCTTCCCTGATACAATATACCTCATTTGTACCACATCATGGATTATATGGGAGATAATATATGATATTGTTTTTAACATTATATTAAACATGAACACTTTTGAATCATGCAGGATTTATCTTGGAAGGAGATTTCCAAGCGTAATGAAATTCATCATGATAACCCCTTACTGACTTTTTGCTAAAGTAAGTGGGGCTCCCACTCTCCAATGCTTATATGATTTATGTGGATGAATAAATAATCATAAGAGGTATTATTGGATTGGATATTTTATTACACAAAAATCAGGTTTTCATTATCATATGATTCAATTTTTCATCCATTCTTTTTGTCATACACAAGTGGCAGAAGCCCAAGAATTATTCATTGGATTTATGTTCTTCCTTGACAGAGGATAAAAAAATTCGACATGGAATCAGACTAAATTTTCATTATTAATGTTATTAGTGGATAATTAGGTGGTCTCCAATCATTTGGTTTAATTGTTATAAAGGTTTAATATATTTTCAATACTACAAGAAACTAGACGTATACCAACTGTTTTCGAGAAAATTATTATATAAGAACTATAATATGAACATGTAACATGTGTTTTGCCAAAACCATTGGTGTGAAAACCATCTTATGTTTCTATTTCTGTATTTGTGTAAAAACTATTGGTATATTTCTTAACTATTCAAATGTTTTTATATAATCTGTTTGTATGCCTTAAATAAAATAACATTATACCAATGGTTTCTCCAATACCATTTCTCAATTTGATGGAAATACACAATGTTTGGATAAACCCATTGACATAGAATGCATTTAATGAACCTATAACAATGGTTTTTTCAAAACCATTTATAATGGTCCCAAAATTGAAATTGCATATATCAATTGTTTGGAAATTCATTGTGATAGTTCTATTTCAATGGATTTACAAACACATGGTAATGGTTTTCATATTTTTAATGAATTCCTTTATAAAATAAAAATGAATATATATATATATATATAATTATATACATTTATCATATTATGTTTCTATGAAACATTGTATTATAGTGGTTTTGTGTTTGAAATATAATTCGTTGGTGCGGGGATCCAAACTCGCTAGGTTTTTTTTGAATTAGCTATATAAACCATTTTGATAACCATTAGTATAGGTATTTCAGGTTAAATATACAAAAGTTTTTGTAAACTATTGTAATAGACAAAATATACCAAGGGTATCCCACAATAATTTTTATAGTTCTATAGCAATGAATAAGAAGACAATGGTCCCCCAAACCATTGGCATGACATTTACCAATGGTTTTGGACACCATTAAAATGGTTACATATCATTGGTTTCATATTTTTAAAAAATAGTTCATCATCTTAAGATCATGATCATTATATGTTATTAAAAAAGTTGATAATAGGGTGTGTCATTTTATTACCTTGTATGATATCTTTAAAGAGCCTCTAGTTTGGTAGGAGGAAATCAATCATTGTCTGATATCACCTATCATTTTTTATCAAAGTTAATTTATTAAAACGTAGATTCATTTTTTAAATCTCGTAAACTAGAAAAGAAATTTGAGCATACCACTTACCCATAAAAAATATTTTCTTTTCCCACAAAAATTGATGTGTCCAAATGATTTTGAGTTGTAGTAAGAATTCCTATAATGGGATTATCATCAACAAAATTCCTTTACCTCAAATGATGGGGTCTGTAAATTTACACTCATAGTAATAGAATCCTCTTAATGAATCAATTGAGGATTCCAGACACTTTTATCCCATCCTCAGCTACAATTAGTATTTGTGTATTTCTATTTATATTGTACTTTATCTTGGAACCACTAAATTCATTCTCATCACTGTTGAATTTTTATTTCATCATTTAGACTTTTTTTAATTTACACTATCAGTTAATTCCATTATGTGAAATACAAATATTATTAGTTATACCAAATAAATTTCAAGAGTCTCATTAAATGTAATGTTCTCAATTCTAAGTGATTGGGCCCAATTAATGATGTTATCATATGATAAATGATAATATTCAGCTCCTATGAATCCTATCATTGAATCACCACCAGGTATACCAAGTACCGAGTGAAGGAATGTATGAAACTCAAATCCTCCATATTTCATTACTCCATAAAATAAAACATATAGAAACAATTCGTGATGTCATTGTTTTTCAATATATGGTAATTTAATTAGTTTATTAGTTACATTATGGATATCACACATTACAAATAACAAATTATTTCAAACACTACAAAATAATATTATAAACATTATATATCCCCAATTTTCTTATAAAAATACTTTTATGTTTCATAAATAATTATTTTAGAATATCTTTTTAGGGTTATAAGTTTATACAATTTAGGAAATTATTTATTTTATTAAATTTTAATATTACTGTATTAAATAGGATTAATATTAATAAAAAATGGATATATCCTAATAATATGATTAAATAGTATGATGATGGGTTTCATCAAATTTGAAAAAGTTCATGCATATAATCCTTTTAAAATAATTTTTATGTGTTTACAGTTTTATTATTCCAAAATAATTAGCCTACTGGAGTTGGAATAACAAATGATCTATTACATAATAAATCAATTTAAAAAATGTAAAAATTAACATTGGTAAAAACTGAATATAGCTATCGATATGGATAATAGTGTGTTTTCTGGATAATCTACTATGATTGGATGTGTGAATTCTGATAATGACCATATTGACGACTTGATTATAGGTGTGATGATAGATAATATTTTATTGAGGGAAAGAAACTTACAATTAATGATTAACATCATGATCAACCACAAATTTTCGTATGTTAATGTTTCTTTCAAAGACTCCAATGTATATTAGTTATACTAAATATTCATCATTATATTCCATAATGAATCTATATTGGGTAAATGTTAGAAATGTATGGAATGAAACCAACTTTTCTGAACTAGTTTATCTATTTAATGATATGATCCTATAATATAATAAAAATACTCAAGAAACATATTTTAATTAATAAATTCATTATTCAATGTCTATGATCTATGAATGATACTTTCATGTCTAAATGACCGTATACCTTTTTTTAAATACAATGAATATCATAAAAAATTCAAAATGTATAGTACATCTCAATACAATAATTATTAATGAATTCATTTTAATTCTATATTGTACATTCCAATAAATCCAAGGTTTAGGAACCAATAGAGTACTGATGATACATCCAACAAATCAACATGGTAGGTAGAAAATAAAAATAAAAATATTGAAAACGAATTCACTAAATAGACTATATTCTATGAAATATGATAGATCAAGAGTATCCTAAAATTGTAAATGAGTCGAGAAACCATCATCCTTTGTTTTCTTCTGATGCAGTTAATCCTTTTCGTTTTCAAATAGTTACTCACATTAGATGGATAGTTATATTGAAAAACTATAACTTCCCCCCTTTTTAATGCATGAATTGAAAATAAAATATATTTTAACTTCATATAGAATTGATAAATTGTTATTGATATTGTTATTTATTTGGATCCATTGATTGAAAATTTGAAATTAATTTCGGAATTATTTTTTATGATGTATGATTCATAAAGAAATAAATATTAAATTATGAATGAAATTTTTGATTAGATGATTATTGATTTTTCTTGTTCTAGTATTTATTGAATATATAATATTAGATAAACTCAAGGTTTTCCTATTTGAGACCAATGTACACACTTCCATGTATGCCTGAGTGTTACAACTAGCAACGAGGGTCTGGTAAGTCATTCATGGAGAGACAATACCCTCTTTTATCAGGATAAAACACTATTGAAAGAAAAAAACCAAATTCATAAATGTTTAAATAAAAATTAAAATACCATGAAATATGATAATAAAAATTAGAATTAACAATACTTAGCTAAAATTTAAATCATTCTATGAATATGAAAGTGGCAAGTATATTTAATGAAACAAGACGTGAAGACACAATGACACCAAAATGGGTCCCGAACCACATTCGATTCCCTCTCCAATGATCCAATCCCAAACAGAATCATATCCCATCGCCTTTCCCTTATCATGTACATCAACAAAAAAAGTCTACCCATGTGCTGATTCAGCATCCTGAATAGTGTGTGAGTACAACTCAGTAGTCCACCACCAACATTGTCTAAAACGAGTCCAGTAGGATGATAGTGCATAGAGTTTTATGACGTATTAAATACAATGCATAAA
The DNA here is from genome assembly GCA_963277665.1 of Viscum album. Classification (NCBI taxonomy): domain Eukaryota; kingdom Viridiplantae; phylum Streptophyta; class Magnoliopsida; order Santalales; family Viscaceae; genus Viscum; species Viscum album. The sequence goes on from OY728121.1 coordinate 46,563,382, forward strand.
ATAAATAGTAATCAAATATTAATTTAATCATTAATCATCAAATTTGGACAAGTCTCTATTCATTTTTCCTAATTGAATCATCATTCTATATTGTAATTCATTCTGTGTAGGTCTCCATTCCTAAAACCCAAAAATATCATTTAAATAAGATTTCATTATTATCATTCATTCAGGGTAGGTCTTTATGCCAACACCCCAAATATAATTAAGTGCAGGTCTCCATTCCTATAACTTTATATCTCATTAAGTGAAGGTCATTATGGCTAGAACCCCATAATCTCAAGCTAGAACAACTACTGGTGAGGAAAACCATGACCGTGTCCCAACTATTAATCGGCCTAGAGCACCTTGGCTACACCAAAAATATCTCATCCATTTAATCAATATTTATTTCATTTTAATTATCCACTTTAATCATTAAAAAATCCTAAAATTAGTTAATCATTTGAAAGTCTATTTGTTAAATCAACAATTAACTAAGAACACATTCCATTAATTAAATAATCAATAAATTAATCAATAAAATCAATTCTCATTCCATAATTAATTCTTCAAAATTTATTATCCATATCATAAACCAGCATTTAATAATTAATTATTAAAATTAATTACCTTTGATTGAAAAATGTCACATAATTAATTCTCTTAATTAATTATCTTTAGTCAATATCTTGGAACATAATTAATTATCTCAATTAATTATATCACATTGAAAAAAATAATTCCATAATTAATTTCCACCAATTAATTATCATATCCCAATCAACTAAATATCAAATTTACCAAATCTAAACACATATTAAATGTCTAAAATATCTATTTGGTAAATCCCCTTCATTTTTTTCTATGATTCCATTATAAATTAACCTCCAAGTGAAATTAATTCAATTCAAATCTACTAATTAATCCATTTTAGGAAATAATTTATTAAGGACATATAGAAATAATAAACTCACATTAATATATCATAAATCATGAATCTGGGAATTATATTTAGACCACCTACCTTTGTTTATTGATAGATGTTAGCCCATAAAAAAACCCTAAATTTCAAGTGGCACAACATTTTTTAAAAATCTCCAGATATTAATCCATAAATACAAAATTAATATCAAGTAATAAAGATAATGAAAATTTTGATCTAGATCCACAATAATAGATATATATCTCAACAATTATGTTTATATCCAAGAAAACATAGGAGATCTTCCACGAAATTATCTAGAAAAGATAAGATTAATAACTGGAGAAGCATCGCGATGAAATCCACATACCCAAGGAATAGTGGATCCACAATCTGAGATTTTCATCTCAAATAACGGGGTTCAGATCACCTTGGATCTCTATTGAAGGATTTGGGAACCCCTATCAATTTTTATGCTCGATCCTAGGTCAATTTAGAGAGGATTCATGGGTTTGTGTGGTTTTAAAACTGATTTCTCAAAATATACAAGGGCGTGTTCAATGTTTCACCTATGAGGCCACACAATTAGGAAAAAACGTATTCCAACCATACGGTGATCCACTACCTTCATGGATTAAGTGTGAACAGTTAGGTAAACTATGCTACAACTGTTTTGACCATCACTATTTTCATGGTTTATCCCAACCGTTCACAAACTGTGACAAATCACTGTCATCCTCAGTTTCTTAAAAACATCACCCAAACACACCACAAGTCATACCCCAACTCAATGGTACATAAATAACAACACAAAGTACCTGAAAATGTAATTCCACGACCCTAGTTACCTAGAGTCGGTGCATTATTACATAACATTGGCATGATCACAAGAAAGATCAAATCTCGAAAAACTGATTAGTTTAGTAGCCTTGGAAACACTAGATATTATCATAAAGTTTTACATTACATCATAAAAATGAAAACTACAACAACATAGTCTCTATAGTCTACACTCTTATCCCCTCATACTATCCCTTCTGGTCAATCATAATTTACTTCTTCACATCATGGGAAAAATAATACATGGAAAAGGGGTGAGCTCAAATGCCCAGTAACTATAACAATATAGAAGAAACTTTCATAAATATGAATAAACATTTAAGGGAATGTATAACCGAATCAAAAGCCTTTTAAACTTGAACTTAAACATAGTATGGAAAAAATAAAATGAAATAATTCCATATAATTATTCACATAGATATTCTACTAATCGAATAATCACATGCAGTATCAATAACCCCTTTCATAATGATGGAATGCATAATGCCAGACTATCATAACCACATAGCCAAGGCATTGTTCCAAGACTAGAAATAATACTTTTTCAAAGCCATGTTCCAAGACAATAGTTTGTCTCATGAGACCTACCGATGCATTGAGGAGCTATAGCGGGCTCCACCCGTCACATATTAAGCCCAATGCATTCCATAGGAAATGTTTTAAACATAACATAATCATTCGTATTAAAACTAGCCTACGAAATGTAAATGCTTCATCCATAAACCATGAATAGTATAAAAATAACACATCCATAGTCAAAAATATCACAAAACCTTAAATACAATATAGAAGGTTTATATTATAATAAATCAACTTCAAATAAGCGTAAAATCCATCAAAGGATGTAGACTTAGATGAAATCAAAACACTTTTTAGAAAAATATCACTTTCTATTTGGAAATCATTTAAGAGTCATATATTTATAAAATAAAACATTTTCTTAGAAAATATTCTTATAAACTTGTAAGGGAAGCTTTGACGATTTTATAATGGCAGAAAATAGCCGCACCCACCGTATAAGTTAAAAAAACATTATTACCTTAATTCTGTCGAAAAGATTAAAAAGAACCTTGTTTGGAAAATGATAGAAATATTCATTTATAAACCTATTATAAAAATTCAAACAAGGGTATAAATGACTTTAACCCATATTATTGTAAATAGTAAAAATAATTGAAATACATTTTTAAGAAACATGGATGTGGATTATAAAGAGATCCCAGTAGATTATTACGTATAAACAACCTCGGATAATTAAGAGATTGCGAAATAAACCCTTACCTGGTACTTTTCCTTGGTTGAGGGTAGTTTAACCTCTTGTATAATGGTGAAATAATTGTTATTAAATTATAAAAGAACCATATACATTAATATGATATCATATATGATATTTTAACATTGATTTGTTAATAATATCATAGTATTATCGTTGTTTTGGGTGTTAACATACTCGTTTCTTTTATATGTTTTGTTACGTAAGTAGTGATTTTCATGGATAGGTTGTAGATTATTAATATACAGAATGATATTGAGTCCTTAAATATTATTTTTAAATCATCAAATGATAAATATACTTGAATGGATATGATGGAGAATCAATCTCATCGTGTTCATGGAGACGGTAGTCCGTACGTACACACGAGCGACAATATCTTTTTTTTGATATTAAAATAATATTTAATTGGATGGTATATCATATATACATAATAAATATCATGTTATATTTATTATTTACAAGAATTACACTTCATTATTATACCCATCCAAATAATAATTTATTAAATAACAATTACACCACGACATGGAGACGGTAAGTCGTACGTACGCACGTATGGTGACATGCCATTCAAAGGATGGATATAATACTGAATATGGTTGTACCATATTTATAATAATATTAAATTTTATATAATATACTGGAGTTATTATTTTAGAATGGTAATAACAAAGAAAGAAGTCGTGGAAAAATAAAGGAACTTGAAAAAGGGTGGTGAAATCATTACCTCTTCTCCGTGTTCTTCCTTTTGATTTGATCAAAAGGGCACCATTGGATGGCTTTCTGAATAAAGTAATGCCTCTAGGATTAATTGACGGATGTTGAGAGAGTATTTGGGCAGTTTTTGGCCTAACCAAATGGCTTTGAAGGTGTGAATTAATCAGAAGGTGTCGTGCCCTTTCATAAGAGGGCTGAGGGATCCTTTGGAAAAGCTAGAAATATTATTTTATAATAAATTCATATTCGGTATCTAATGGCTCCAAAGTGGATTATTAAAACATTACGGTGAGTATAGGTTGAAAACCACTCATAAAATAGGATTTATATAGGTTTGGGTTACAATATTAACCGTATCTTTAAGTATTTACTCTTACTTAATTAGTTTCACATTTACAAAGTCTCATTGTATTTTTATATTATATAGTTAATAAAATAACTATATACCACCAAGAGACACCCAAGTGTTACATTAATGATACAACTATCATGGTATAAGTCTTTTTTCTGAACCTTAGATTTTTAGGAATTGAATATCAATTAATAATATAATATTTGTTTTAAAAACTCTTTTTTAGCAATTTTGACACTATTTGGAAAATTGATTTTTTTGAAAATTATAACAGAATTATTACTTCGAAAAAATTTAAATAAATAATTCCTAAAATGTCATATTAACCTAGAAAATTAGTTTAATCCACAAAAAGTCAAAAATTATATTTATTTGGGTATTTATAATATCAATTATTTTAATTTTTCAGTATTATGTTAATTAATGCATCATCATTGTTTCATAACTAAATTAAATTATTTATTGTCTAAAAATTATAAATAAAATACCATTATGTAGGAACTTTTTTTAGCATTCTAATGAGTTTTTAAAATTGAATTTATCTTATGTATAACCCTATATTAAAAATGATTTAGTAAATAAACTTTGATTTTAACTCTTTTAACTCTTCTTTGAATTAAATAATAATAAATGTCCTAATCTAATCCAAGTGGACCTAAATGATAATATTTTATTCCTATGGTTTTTTTTGTTGAGATAAACTTGTCCAGTAAAATTTGGACATGTGTTAGGGTAATATTAATATCATTTTTAACCTCAATTACCCTATTTACTTTTAACCGTGGTAAATAAAAGTAAAAAGATACTATTCACCAAAAATTATATTCATCTCATTGAACCAGATTTTAATCCGTGATATTAACTGTGTCTCTTGGATTTTCGAAATTCCACTCACAAAAGCGGTAATATTATGTTATATGACAAATTCAGTTTTTTTAACTTCCACTTAGTGGTTTCACTATTCATCAAAAAATGAAGTTTTTCAGAAAAATACAAAAAAAATCACCCTAGACTAGTTTCGATATTCTGAATCCAAAAATGAATTCCATTTTGAAAAATAAAATTTATAAATTTTAAAAAGTGATTATTACTATTAAAACGGCTAGTTTTATTGGTTGTGGTGTGTTGGAACTCGATGTTGCGTACAACACAAGTTGTTGCATTATTCAAAGAGAAGTGTACCGTAGAAGCATGGGGTGTTACATTCTCCCCTCCTTCAAATAATTTCATCCTCGAAATTTCTAAAAAACTACCACATGAAATGACTCGGGTGGTTCTTCATCATAAGTTCCTCGGGTTCCCACGTTGCCTCTTCCATCTTATGGTTTCTCCACAAGACCTTTACAAGATGAGTCATCCGGTTTCTCAGTACTTGTTCTCTCGTATCAAGAATCTTGACGGGCTCTTCATAATAAGACAGATCAAGTTCTGGTTCTAATTCCTTATAGGTGAGTACATGCGTTGGGTCAGACATGTATTTACTCAATAGTGATACGTGGAACACATCGTGAACTTTGGAATGATTTGGCGGCATTTCCAAACGGTAAGCTACAGCCTCAATTCGTTCTAGAATTTCAAAATGTTCGATGTACCTGGGACTCAATTTACCTTTCTTACCAAAACATAAGACTCCCTTTAATGGAGATACCTTCAGGAAAACATGATCACTGACTTGAAATTCCAAATCCTTCCTTCGATTATCAGCATAGCTCTTCTGCCTACTTTGAGCTTCTTTGATATGGGTTTGGATTACCTTTAACTTTTCCATCGTTTCCTCCAACAATTCTGGTCCTACAATGTTTTCTATCACCAACGTCATCCCAACAGGTTGGTGTGCGACATCTCTTTCTGTATAATGCTTCATATGGTTCCATATGAATACTCGAATGGAAGCTATTGTTGTAGGAAATTTCTAGCAGAGGTAAATATTGATCACGCATACCCGGAAAGTAAAGTGAGAAGGATCTCAAAATGTCTTCTAAGGTTTGAATAGTTCGTTCTGATTGTCCATCTATTTGAGGGTGGTAGGCAGTTCTCAAATGAAGGTCAGTATCCAAGCCTTTCTGAAGACTTTTCCAGAATATTGAAGTAAAACTGGGATCATGATCAGAAAAAATTGATAGGGGTACTTCATGAAGTCTCACAACTTCATTAATATATAGTCTTGCTAGTCGTTCAAGTGGTAAATCTTCTCTTATATCAAGAAAATGTGATGACATGGTAAGACGATCAACAATGACCCATATTTCATCGTTCCTTCTAAGAGTCTTTGGTAGCCCCATGACAAATTCCATCATAATATTTTCCCATTTCCACTCTGGTATGGGAAGAGGTTGTATGACTCCTCTAGGTTGTTTCCTTCCAGCATTCACTTGTTGAAAAACCATACATCTTGACACAAAATCACCAATCTCCCTCTTCATGTTGTCCCACAAAAAATGTTCTTTCAAATATCTATACATTTTTGTGCTCCCATGGGTTATAAAGAAATTGGAATTATGAGCATCATCCAACAATTCTTTTTTTAGATCAGGTATATCGGGAATGCAAAGTCTCTTCCCAAATTTCAATATTCCATCTTCATACACAATGTCTCTCAATCTCCCATCATTCACAGCTTTGATATTCTTTTGAAATTCTTCATCATCGGTCTGAGAACTCTTAATCCTTTCTAGTAAAATATGGTTTGGAAACCATTTGAAAAAGCATTGATGTTTCACCTTCCCTGGTTATTCCCATTTCTATCTTCACTAGATCCATGAAAATTGGACCCCTTTCAATTCTCATATTGTTCAAAACTCCATGACCTTTTCTGTTCAATGCGTATGCCACCTTGTTTGCATTCTCCGGGTGGTAGTCTATCGTGCAATCATAATCCTTGAGTAATTCAAGCCATCTCCTTTGCCTCATGTTGAGTTATTTTTGTGAGAAAATATACTTCAAACTCTTGTGATCAGTATAAATCTCAGATTTTATACCATAGAGGTAGTTCCTCCATATGTTCAAAGAAAAGATCACAGCTGATAACTCGAGATCATGAGTAGGATAGTTTTGTTGATGAATTTTCAATTGTCATGATTCATAGGCAATAACCCTATCTTTTTGCATAAGGACACAACCAAGTCCTTTATTCGATGCATCACTATAAATAACGAACTCATCATTCCCTGATGGTAGAGTCAATATAGGAGTATTGACTAATCCTCTCTTTAGTTCTTCTAAACATTCTTCACACTCTTTTTTCCAAACAAATTTAACCCCTTTTCTTGTGAGCTTCGTTAATGGGTTAGCTAACCGGGAAAAATTCTAGAAGAAACGTCGATAATAACCACCCAAACCAATAAAACAGCGTACCTCAGTTATACTCGTAGGTGCTGTCTATTCTTTGATTTCCTTGGTCATAAAAGGATCAACATAGATTTCATATTTAGAGACAATATGGCCAAGAAAATAAATCTCCTGAATCCATAATTCACACTTTCTAAACATCCCATATAATTCATGTCTTCTCAGAGTCTTCAGGATAATGTGCAAGTGATTTTCCTGATCTTCGTAGGTTTTGGATTATACCAAGATATCATCAATAAATACCACCACAAATTCATCGAGATATTCCTTGAAAACTCTATTCATCAGATCAATGAATACAGAGGGTGTATTAGTCAATCGAAAATGCATTACTGTAAACTCGTAATGTCCGTACCTGGTTCGAAATGCTGTCTTCAGAATGTCTTCCTTCTTCACAAACAACTGATGGTATCCAGATCGAAGGTCAATCATTGAAAAGTATTGATCTCTATGTAGTTGGTCAAATAAATCATCAATGCGAGTTAGGGGATACTTGTTCATTATTGTTATATCATTGATCTCCCTATAGTCGATACATAACCTCATAGATCCATCTTTCTTTAAAAAAAATAATAGGGGTTCCCCATGGAGAAACACTAGGAAAAATAAATCCCTTATTACTCACTTTATCTAGTTGTTTCTTTAGTTTAACTAATTATACAGTTTCCATTCTATTATGGGTCTTCTATATAGGCCTTGATTAAAAAATTAAATCAATGGAAAACTCAACTTCACGTTAAGGAGGATGTCCAGGTAAATCTTCCGGAAACACATCTACATATTATTTCAAAATAGGTACATCCTCTATTTGAACATTCCTTTCCTCACCCACAGCCATTTCATCATCTTCCTCCCCAATAATTGAATTTAGTTGATCTACTGGGTGTGGATATAGATGACAATTAGGTGCTGACGATTCTACTCTAATGATAAGGTGTTCTTTATCATCATCATCAAAAATCATAACCTCCTTCTTATTACAATATATCATCGCATCATGGTTTGAAAGCCAATCCATTTCGAGGATTATATCAAATTCAATCATAGGTATGACAACGAGATCAGAGGATAATGAACATTTATGTGCTCTAATGGGGACTGATTGAATAAACATTGTTGCAATGATAATTCCCTTAAGAGTTTTAACTAACAAATCCCTTGTTAAATAAAATTGAAAATATCTAATTTTCTTAGCTAACTGGGAATATATGAAACAATGCGATGACCGAGAATCAAATAATGCATTATCTAAACTTGAGAAAACCATTAAATTACCTGCCACAATGTCTTTCAGAGCTTCTACCTCAGTAGTAGTGATAGAATAATCTTGGCCTTGATCCCATGGACTTTTCTAAGGTAAGTTCCCTTGACACTTAGGACATTAATTTGCATAATTTCCCATATCCCTTAAATTGTAGCATTGAACATCGGTAGCTTCCTTCATCCCTTTGCAATCACGAGCTTGGTGGCCTTTTTCACCACACTTGTAACACACAGCCATTCCCTTCAAGGAAGTACTGGGGTGTTTCTTCCCAAATTTACCACAGGATGGATATTCAACCATTCCATTCTTCCCCTTATTTCCATTCCCAGATTGATCAGCAGATCTCTTCTTCACTTTCTTTGCTTTAAAATCATAAGACTTAGAAAATTCTTTCTCTATCTTGATAGCACATGAGGCAATGTCTCCGTATGACGAGAAGGATTGTGAGACTAATGATCGACAGAAAAATGTTTTTAACCCATCAAAGAAATGATCAATCTTACTTCTTGGGATACGTATATAATCTCCAACATACCTTGCTATCCTTGTAATGTTAGCCTCATACTTTGCGACATTCTCATCCTCCTTTTGTCTCAGACTCATAAATTGTCTTTCCATATCTGCTTGATGGTCATGAGGAATGTATTTTTCTAAATATCAATCTTTGAACTCCCTCTATTCTCTATTTTATACTTCATCATCTTCCTTCATGTTTTGAATCAATGACCACCATTGATCAGCATCTCCAGTGAGGCGTTAAACTGCCATGATTACTTTTTCCCTTTCAATACTCCCCAAAGCCTGAAATATTTTTTCTAGGGAATTTATCCATTGATCAGTACTAAGGGTTTTTTACTCCCATTGAACATTGGTGGTTGCTACCTCATGAAGTGATCTAACAATGATCCTCTATGTTGTGGATCAAGGTGCTCCATACGGGTAAGGTTATTATTCATAACATGAGTGAGTTGTCCCAATATGGTGATTAGCTGATCGGCACCAATTTCATCACCAGACCCACTATAATTATCTTGAGTAGGATGGAAATCCCTACATAGAGTGCGTGCATTGATACGTTTTTCATTTCTTCCACTAGGTTCCATTTCTAAACAATGGCATATACAAGATCAGTTTATGGATCAAAATACATAATTTCATATTTATAAAACACTTATCATAAATTGAACTATTTATGGATATAATCAACAATAACAAAAATGTTTTCATTGAGGAAGTATATGCTCATAAACCCTTCATAATTATTTGTAATGAAAATGAGAGTTATCCTAAGCATTTCCCCCGAGAGTGTCATAACCAAGAGTTCAGCAATGCCCATTGTCATGCACTAGTTCCCGTTTGAGTCTAGCTCAAAGTGGTGTTTTCAGGTTTTACACCTAGGTACATCTGCTCCAGAGCCACCTCTACTTGATCGTATCCAGATAGGGATGTATTGCTCGGAAAACTCACAAAATCTATACAATACCAAAATACTATGAAGTTCTTATATACTAATCCTCAAAGTCCATATTAAATATATGTGTTCTAATCAGAGTTTTTATAAATCTAGCTTGCAAGGTTTTTACTAAATGTCCTCTGATACCAACTGTAACGCCCCGACCCCAGTTACCTAGATTCGGTGCATTATTACATACGATTGTCATGATCACAAGAAAGATCAAATCTCGAAAGACCGATTAGTTTAGTATCCTTGGAAACACTAGATATATTCATAAAGTATTACATTACAACATAAAAATGAAAACTATAACAACATAGTCTCCATATTCTACACACTTATCCCCTCATACTATCCCAACAGGTCATTCGTAATTTACTTTTCGCATCCTTGGAAAAATAAAACATAAAAAAGGGGTAAGTTCAAATTCTCATTAAGGATAACAATATAGCGAAAACTTTCATAAATAAGAATATTCATTTAAGGAAATGTATAATTAAAACAAAAGCCTTTTAAACTTGAACATCAACATAGTATGGAAAAAATAAAATTAAATAATTTCATTTACATATTCATATGGATATTCTACTAATTGAATAATCACATGTAATATCAATAACCACATTCATAATGATGGAATGCATAATTCCAGAATATCATAACCACATAGCCAAGGCCTCGTGCAAAGACAACAATTAAGATTTTTTCAAGGCCTTGTTCCACGACACTAGTTTGTCTCATGAGACCTATCGAAGCATCGAGGATCTATAGTGGGCTACACCCGTCACATATTAAGTCCAATGCAATCCATATGAAAAGGTTTAAACATAACATAAACATTCATATTAAAACTAGCATACGAAATGTAAATACTTCATCCATAAACCATGAATGGTATAAAAATAAAACATCCAAAGTAAAACATATCACAAAACCTTCAATACAATATAGAAGTTTTGTATCATAATAAATCAACTTCAAACAAGCGTAAAATCCATCAAAGGATGTTGACATTGATGTAATCAAAACCCTTTTTAGAGAAATAAATATTTTTATTTTGAAATCATTTAAGAGTCATAATTTTATAAAATAAAATATTTCCATTGAAAATATTCTTATAAGCTTGTAAGGGATGCTTCGATTATTTTATAATGGTGGAAAATAGCTGCACCCGCCGTATAGGTTAAAAAAACATTCTTACCTTAATTTTGTCGAAAAGGTTAAAAAGCACCTTGTTTGGAAAATGACTGAAAGATTCCTTTATAAACCACTTATAAAAAGTAAAAAAAGGGTATAAATGACTTTAACCCATATTCTGGTAAATTGTAAAAATGTTTTGAAATACATTTTTATGAAACATGGATGTGGATGATAAAGAGATCCCAGTAGATTATTACGTATGAACAACGTCGGATAATGAAGAGATTGCGGAATAAACCCTTACCTTGTACTTTTCCTTGGTTGAGGGTAGGTTAAACTCCTTTATAATGGTGAAATAATTGTTATTAAATTATACAAGATTCATATACATTAATATGATATCATATATGATCTTTTAACATTTATTAGTTAATAATATCTTAGTATTATCGTTGTTTCGGGTGTTAACTTACTCATTTTATTTTATATATTTTGTTACGTAAGCCGTGTTTTTCATGGATAAGATGTATCTTATTCATATCCATAATGATATCAAGTCCATAAACATTATTCTCAAATCATCAAATGATAATTATACTTTAATAGATACGATGGAGAATGAATCTCATAGCGTTCGTGGAGACGGTAGTCCGTATGTACGCAAGAGCGACAATATCATTCTTTTGATATTAAAATAATATTTAATTGGATGGTATATCATATATACAGATTAATTATCATGATATATTTATTATTTACATGAATTATACATCATTATTATACCCATCCATATAATAATTTATTGAATAACAATTACACCACGACGTAGAGACGGTAAGCCGTACGTACGCACGTATGGTGACATGCCATTAAATGGATGGATAGAATACTGAATATGGTTGTACCATATTTAAAATAATATTAAATTATATATAAGATACTAGAGTTATTATTTTATAATGGTAATAACAAATAAAGAAGAAGTGGAAGAATAAAGGAACTTGAAAAAGGCTGTTGAAATCATTACCTCTTCTTCGGGTTCTTCCTTTTTGATTTCATCAAAAGGGCTCCTTAGGATGGCTTTCTGACTAAAGGAAGGCCTCTAGGATTAAGTGAGGGGATTTTAGAGAGTATTTGGGAAGATTTTGGCCGAGCCAAATGGCATTGAAGGTGTGAATTAATGAGAAGGGGGAGTGACCTTTTATAAGGGAGGTGAGGGGCACCTTTGGAAAATCTAGAAATATTATTTTATAATAAATTCATATTCGGTTTCTAATGGCTCCAAAGTAGATTATTTAAATTCTAAGGTGGGGATAGGCCGAAAACCACTCAACCAATAGGATTTAGACAGGTTTGGGTTACAATATTAACCTTATCTTTAAGTATTAACTCATAGTTAATTAGTTTCAATTTTACAATGTCCCTTTGTATTTTTATATTATATAGTTAATAAACATACTATATACCTCCATGATTCTACCAAGTGGTCCATTAATGATACACCTATCATTATATAAGCCTCTTTTCCGAACCTATGATTTTTAGGAATTGAATATCAATTAATAATATAATATTTTTTTTAAAAACTCTATTATGTCAATTTTGACACTATTTGGAAAATTGATTTTTTTGAAAATCATAACAGAATGATTATTTCTAAAAAAGTTAATTAAATAAGTACTTACATGGAATATTAACCTAGAAAAGTATTTTAATTCATAAAAAGTCTCAAAATATTTTTATTTGGGTATTTATAATATCAATTATTTTAATGTTTCACTATTATGGTAATTACTGCATCATCATTGTGTCATAAATAAATTAAACTATTTATTGTCTAAAAATTATAAATAAAATACCATTATGTAGAAAATATTATTATATTTCTAATGAATATTTACAATCGAATTTATCTTATGTATAACCCTATATTAAAAATGCATTAGTAAATAAACATTGATTTTAACTCTTTTAACTCTTCGTTGAATTAAATAATAATAAATGTCCTAATCTAATCCATGTGGACCTAAATGATAATATTTTATTCCTACGGTTTTTTTTGGTTGAGATAGATTTGTCCAATAGAATTAGTACATGTGTTAGGGTAATAGTAATATCATTTTTTCCCTTAATTACCCTATTTACTTTTAACCGTGGTAAATAAAAGTAAAAAGTTTCTATTCACCAAAAATTATTTTCATCTCATTGAACAACATTTTACTCCTTGATATTAACCATGTCTCTCGGATTTTCCAAATTCCACTCAGAGAAGCGATAAAATTATGTTTTATGAAAAATTTAGTTTTTGTAACTACCACTTAGTGTTTCTACTATTCATCAAAGATGATGTTTTTCAGAAAAACACCAAAAATTCATCCTAGGCTAATTTTGATATTCCAAATCCAAAAATGAAGTCCATTTTGAAAAATATTATTTATAAATTTCAAAAAGTGGGTATTACTATTGCATTATTCAAAGATAAGTGTACTATAGAAGCTTCAGGTGTTACAGAAAACACACCCTATATTGAACATGAAATTGATGGGATCTTAAAATCTACCAACCTTAAAACATATCGTCCTCCAAATGCACTCGCTAATATATATAAGACCCCGAGCCAAAAATATTGGTCCATTATTCCATCATTTCTTCTTCCAATTCCCATGATTACACTTGGACACTTTCATGTTTCAATTACACGTGAACTAATGGAATGAGCGTTCCCTGTAACACATTCTTAGTATGATCCATCACATGTATTATATGTTCCTCAAAGGATTCATCTAACATGAGTTAAAAATCATCCACATAAATCACATGAGAAGTGTCGAGGTGATAACCCCAAAGCTGTGACACATTGAAATTATCATTCATAGTACTGAAATTTTGGGGATGTGCTAATTGGTATGCCACTGGCCCGATTCTCCCCATCACTTCAAAAAGTCCTACAAACCATGATGCCAAATTTCCCTTCCTCTGTATCCTTTGGCGACCCAATCAAAGATAAACCCAAAGGAATACACGACCCGAATTTTTTACTTTAGTTGTCATATCTATCTATTATCATACGACGTATGTCTACTTTAAGTTGTATCAATATATTTCCAAATCAATTGAACCTTCTCTAATATCCCCTAAATGATACTCGGTCCAAACAGCTCTGACACACATGCCTCTAACCAACTTAGCTGTCATCTACAACGTCTATCATAAAGTGCCTTATTTGGTTCTAGCTCTATTGTATTGTGATAACTGTTATTATATGTGAACTCCACTCAAGCCATGTTCTTTATCCAAGAAACACAAAAGTCAACAACACATGCTAGTAGCATACCCTCTAAAATATGGATGGTGTGATCCAACTCCCCTTCTGTCTATGGGTGTAATTCCTTACATAAAATTACATGTGTACCAATCACCATTTTTAATTCCTTCTAAAAGCATGATGTAATGAGTGAATCATGATCTCAAAAATATAGTCAGTGGAACATCATGAAAATGATCTACCTCTCACACATATATCTCTCCTAACTTATCTAATTTAATTCTTTCCCTGATAGGCATAAAAAAAGATACATTTGTTAGTTGATCCATAGTGAACCAAATTGAATCATTCATCCTCAATGTCATTGGATTTGCTACCAAAAATTATATAGTAATGTCATATCATATCCATTTCGGAATAGGAAAAAGATGGAGTAGACCTACAGGTCATTGATGCTCTACCTTCACTTATCGATAGGTAAACCATCTTGTTAAGAACCTTGATTTCTCATTTTTCATACCTGGCCACCAAAACTAAGGTTGTAGGTCATAGTGCGTTTTTTCACCATAGGATGTACCAACAACTTTCAAGCATAAAATTCATTCATGATTTCCATTTGCATACTTGTTGTCACAACAACACAATTTTTCAAATAGATGATCTCATCCTCATCTATCATCCAGTCAAAAGATGTCTCCCCACCATTAAGGCTTTCCATTTTAGGATAATACCTCTGGACCATCAAACATCCAATCCCCGATATGTCTCAAGAGTCAATACACAACAACCATAAAAACTGACAGCATCCTTTCTTAACTCTCTTGAACTACCACAATCATTTTCACCGGCAATGTCATCAACTTTCACACTACACTCGAATCATGTACCAATAGGGTCTATGTTTTCCTATTCAAAGAATCATCCTATGTATTCCCCTTCCCAAGGGTATATTCCTGTTTAGAATCAATGGATTTCATTTAATCTACCCATATTCTTTTTTGATGATTCATTTCATGTGTGAAATGATATTCATCATGCATTATTGATCTAAAAAAACTATAAAATCTTCACCCAAAAGATTGTGTATCCACCACATTAGAGCATAAAATGTTGTTTCTAACTCAAGGTCATGTGTCAGGTAATTATGTTCAAGTGACCTCATATACCAAGACCTAAAAGTAATGAATCTATTTCCATGAATCAAAACAACCTTGAGTCCCTTCCTAGAATCATAACAATACATAATTTACTCTTCACCTAACTTAGGTAAGATCAAAATTGGTGTCGATGTCTTGAACTTCATCAACTTTTGAAATGAATTATCAAATGATTATGTCCAAAAAAACACCATACCTTATTTTTTCTAACTAATAAGCGCTGTTCCCAATTGAGAAATGATTGGAATGAACCACCAATAATACCCAGTTAACACAAAAAATTTCCAGATAACAATATTATTTTATGATGCTCGAATGATACCAATGTTTGACCTTTTTTTGGCTCCACTGTCAAAACTTCTTCTGAGAATGTACCCCCAAAAATGCACCAAGTCATTCTAAAATAGAAATGTAGATATCTTGGAATATAGTTGGTGCTATATTAGTGTACCCATGAAGATGTAAAATGTTGGGAATGATCATCATGTGTCTTTGAGTAACCCTGATGTCATCCAAAAACACCACCACAAAATGAGATTAATACAAATGAAAGATCATATTCATCATGTCCATAAACACTTCTAGAATATTTTTCAACCCAAATGGCAAAACAAAATACTCCTAAAGGCAATACTTACTCTCAAATGAAGTTCCCAGTATATTATAAATCGTCACTCTCCCTAGATTATACCCAAATCTCAAATCGATCTTAGAGAACAGATAAGCCCCCATCCATAAGATAAACATATCATTGATATGTGGAAGACCGTATATATTCTTCATGTTCATTTTATTAATCTTCCAGTAACTAACACAGATGCATAAATTCTTTCTCGCCATATTTGGAAACCAAATAGATGATTCCCAAGAAGACGTACTTGGAAGGATAAATTCATTTTCCTCCAACACATCCAACTATATTTTGAGCACTTGATGCTCAGTCGGTGACATTATTTAAGGTGGTATAGATACCGATTCATCCCATTACACAATCTCAATTGTCAATTCCACATATAACTTTGGTGTAAACCCTTAAATGTTTTCATGAATTATTTCCAGAAATATTTCTACTAATGGTGTAAGTATGTCTTTCCTACAACACTTATCATCTAGAAAAATACTGGAATAATGGAATGTGAGCCCTCCCAGTTGACGAGTAATTGTATCTGTTCTACCGACATGGATATCCTATTCTCCATGAAGGACATATTGGTCACCATCAGTAAATATAAACGTCACTCTCCTATAGTTACATTATACGTGGGATTGGTATTCACTAGCCACTCCATACCCAGAATTAGGTCCATGCACATTATATTAAGGACATATAAATCCCATAAGAAATTATACTCTCCGATAACTATAAAATACCCCTTTCATAAAAAGATATCCCTATAATTTGTTCGCAATGGTTTATCTATATTTATCACCTCGCTTATGGACTCCTCTAATAAGCTCAATCCATTAACAAGGTTTTATGATACCATGGAATGAGAGGTTCACATATCAAACAAGGAAGTAGATAATATATAACCAACTAGAATATTACCTCTCACTATCGATGAACAATCTTCACTCTCCACAAGTATAGGCTACCCTGCATGTAACTATCTGACCCCTCTTCCCAGTGGCATCGTCTCAATCCCATAAGTATCCCTACATTACTGATATAGGTTCTCATACCCTAATTCACAACATCCATTACATATAACGCATCTGACTGTAGAACTCCAGCTTCATATCATATATGGTGCAGATCAACCCCTTCCCACAATATGACTTAGAGACGATAATCCCTCAACACCAGCCTATCATTGCTTACTACATAACATTTGTAGGTACCACCTCTTATCAATAAATCAGAACTCCATTGGTGGTCATAGATAATGTGTACAATATTGTACTTGCCTATAGCTCTGGTTAAAAACAATTGAGAATGATCCAGTGCAACAGTTCCACTTGTTTGTCGACCATGCATTCCACTATCATGAATAAGATTCTCATGAAGGTGCTTCCTTCACATGAAAGGCCCAATAACTAATATTCTTGCAACATGTCCATTACTAGAGGCTTCTTTCATGTTTCCTGCTGAAATAAGATCATTATTATCCATATATTATAATTTATTCATCCTAGTGATATTCACCTCCGACTTAATTTCAAACAAATGTACGTCCTGAAATAAATTTTCTGAAGAATCATCATTTTCTTCTAATGTTGGATAAAAAGGTTTTAAATCTATGAAACATAATGAAAATTAAATTATGAACATTCATCATTTTTCTTAAGCATAATCTTTGAATCATTCCCTTGTCTGAGTGTTTCTGGATAGAAGTTCCCTATGAACTTCTCTAGAAATTCATTCTATAACATATCATCTGTCTATCCATATCATACTGGAATGTCCCACGAGTGTTATACTGAACCCCATAGCCTATACAAATCCATCTTGACCCTCCTTTCAGCTAGATTATGCAAATGTTCATGCATCATCTATATGGATTCAATCAAGATTTAATCTCTCTTTGGTCCAACCTCTATCGAAAATGTAGCATAGTGTTTCCACTAAAATTCCCTTGTCAACTCCGAGATGCATTTATGAACATGCATTGGGACTATCTCCATGAGTTGAATGAATCATGAAATTTTCTATGGGAACTTTTACCTTCCTCCTTATCTTGCACAAATATTGCATCAATCTCTCTATCTATATGTTCATTTAGGTCCATACCCTTGGTCCCTCCCCCATAAAGCATCATGGAGGCATATATCTACAAAGACAAAATCACATCTTAGGTAATGTAACCCAACCTTAATATAATTATGTAAGATGATAAAATAAACCAACCAATTGTTGCATGCACTTTCCCACTTTTTTCACACAACACGGTAAACACTGAGGCATTATCACTATCCTTAACAATCATACTCCTACTAATAGTTTAGAAAGGGTACATTCATTATTTATAAATAATTCATCCATTAATTAATAAAATAATCTCATGTTAATAAACAGAAAACAGAATTAATTTTTCAGAATCAATTTAACAATGAAGGTTTTCATTAGACAACCATGTATTATCAAATCCACTCATTATTTTAATCTCACAGTAAGGAAAAATAGATCATGTTCAAAAAAATACCCAAAACTGTTTTTCAAATGAGTGACTATAATTATGCATGTCACAACATCAATGAGTGCCTCGAATGATTAATTATGATCCAAATATCATGACTCTTTAGGCCACGACTAAAAATTCAACAATTTTAAAACAAATATCACATCACACTAGAAGTGCTTCACCCCAGGTGAAATAATATGAAACAATAATAAAAACATATTTCACAACAATCCCAACCTGATTACGCTGATTCTCCCCCATACATGGGTTTTAAACTCCCATGAAATAACTCATTAACAAGCCTCAACTCTTCCTATTATCCATTATAAAATTCCAAAAATAGTAAGAAAAATTAGAAGAATGGAAAAGAGAACACATTTGATACCGCATTGATATTTCCCCAACATTACCACTAAAAATGAAATATCATGCCTTGTGATGACCTTATATTACATTAAACTACACACTGCAGAATCAAATAGTATAGATTTCATTTTTTCTCATTCAAAATCAATTTCAGGGCTTTGGTTCACGCTGAATTTATCACCATTAAAAATGTTTTCTATACATGGAGCACAATCTTTCATACGAAATGTCTATACGAAATTATTAATATAGGTTTATTGAGAGAAGCCTATAATTCATCTCAACGTATGCATATGAATATTTAAGATAATGTCATAAGATGCATCATGATTCAAAAATACACGCCAAGCTCAGTATCCTCTGGTTGCCTTGGGTATTACATATCCTTCAAGGTATTCACAATATTGATTTTATAACTAGAATCAATACACCATGTGTTATAAATTTTATCATCTATATTTGATTCAAAAAAACCAATGATATTGAAATATATTTTTTTTCAAGACATTTTGGAAATATAGGACAAATTTTTATTACGTGTCCTTTTCATTTGCAGAAAAAACAAATGAATTCCTTCTTATTATTCAGATGAAGATGAAATTTCCCTTTACCCATTTTTTATCTTGATATTTATAACCCTTCTGTTTCTGGTGCATTGTCAGCATATTAGATTCTCCCATTTCCACCACAAGCCATTCCACCTCTGGAACACACTTAGTAATTAATTTATTAATTGACCATTTATATTTATGTGTGTTATATGTGATTTTAAATGGACCATATTGATGTGGAATATTGTTGAGAATATAATTCAATTGAAATGGATCAAACATATCAAACTCATGATTCTTAAGTTATGCCAAAATATCAATATCCTTCATGATGTTCTCATGCACATAATTCATGGTGGTGAGTCTCATAGATGATAACTTCATGATTAATTTTCTATCTACTGATTTATCAGAAAAGATGAATTGGTCATTTGTATATTTTTGCAAGTTACGAACATAATTATATATTTCAACAGAACCATGAAATCTAGCACATAGTTTAGTTTTTATGAACATCGTACTATGATGGTTTGACTGCTCTAATGATCATAATGTGATATATCAACTAGTCTTCTATTATTATTAATTGAATTCAGTTTTTTTTCTAGTCAAAACATTTGAAATTTAGGCAAGCCCACCTAATCACAATGAGATACATTCCTAGAGGGTCACTCACTAAGTGTTTTTGGTGGTCTCAGTTAAATTCTATTTGAATTTAATTAAAAAAAATATTATTCTCAATACCATGGATTAATTATATTAAATTTAAGATGACCACGCAAATTATATAAAATATATTTTTTATTTTATTTAATATTTAGGAAATATTTATTTAATAGTTTGTAAATAAAATATTTATCTAAGAGAAATTTTTTTTATTTATTTATTTTGGTGTACAATAAATATAAGTGGAGTTTGAGAGGACCATGGTCGGTCTAGTAATAAAATAATTATTTAAAAGGTGGTAAATAATTATGTAACTAGTTGGAACACATTAAAATAATAATGACCCTGCTATTATTTTATGATGCTAAATTTTATTCATAAATTTGTCTTGTGCATGTTGGAGAGCCATAATTAAGGAAATGGTATTTTTATTATGAGAATGGTTTTTCAATATGTTCATGAATTTATTAAATTTTTGTTATGAAATTAAAAATTGTAATTGAAGTTTTATACATAATAATAGACATGTATGTCTATTGAGACATAGAGAACACATCACACACTTGGTGAATTGAGAATTTTTTAGCAGAACAATTTCTATCTCGAATCCCCTTCCCGCCCCTCTCATGAATGAGAGATTCCCTTCAAGAAAGAAGAACAAGAGATCATGAATGACTGACAGATGTCACATTCACTGTCGTGCTAGCACCCGGAGAATGAGTGGTATCAATCAGAGGCTATCGAAGAACATGTGGATAAATTCTAGAGGGAATCTAGTTTCAATCACCTCAACCATAATGAGATAATATGGAAGGGACATTCTGAATGTTCAATATCATCAATGATCAAAATACCTAAGACCCATCTATTATTTTCATTCTCAAATAAATTAAATTAATTATAATCATGATTTTCTTGATCTTGTCTAAAGGTTTCAAGCCTATTAGTTCATTTTCTAAAACATTGATTCAATTACACTTAAATTAACATTCATCAACTTATTGATCCAGGAATATTCATTAATCATGGTATGAATCAATGTTGGTTGTCAGCATAACCGTTCTTCCCCTGCACCCGAATCCTTTAATTGGTATCAGAAGGGATACATCATATTTCATAATTATGTAAACATTTTGTTCATGATTTATGCATTTAATAATTTAGTTGTTTCACTTCATGTTAATCATTCTACAAATCTAAATCTTGAAAGTGTTCCACCTCATTCATTTCACGTTCATGTTATAGAAACATTATTTTCTTTTAATTATGATTAAAATAAAACATAGGATCACATTTGGTGGTGAAAAGGATCCCAACCATACAACACTAATTCACAATTCATGTATTCTACAGTACAAGATGTATAGCCAAGGTTCAATGCACTTGGTGTGGTCCACCAAACCAAGTGGTGTCATTGGAGTTTATCTAATTCTTAATGACTCCACGTGTTGACCATAAATAGGTAGACGATGGAATTTTTATTACACGCCATGCGGACCACTAGACATGACCTGTAGTCCCATCGATCTAGTGATGAACTGTGTACCCCATACACGACTTGCTAGCCTTGATAGCATGTAAAAAGGAACTACACAGTGTGTGGCCTACTGGACACACCATTCACTCTGAAGAGATTTTATGTACACTCACATGTTGTTTCCATGGGT
Source organism: Viscum album (assembly GCA_963277665.1). NCBI lineage: Eukaryota > Viridiplantae > Streptophyta > Magnoliopsida > Santalales > Viscaceae > Viscum > Viscum album. Next base: position 46,585,473 of record OY728121.1, read on the forward strand.
GTGTACTTTATAATGGCAGTGAAAAATAGTACACATTGTGTAGTTGTAACTTCATTTCATGTACTCATCCAAATTATTATTTTTTATTAAAATTTATTATTATATAATATAAACCGTTGAGACATGTACCGTCGTGTAGGTGTACGGATGAGGCACAACATATGATAGGTGTTTTATATATGTTTTTAATTTAACATATGCGTAATGTTCATTTCTACTCAATTGGTAGTTATTAATATGAACTCATGACGTTTCCTACAATGTACAATTTATATACAAAGATAATTTCAAATAAATTTATTTGTTTAATATTATGAAGTATGAGAATATCAAGGAAATTCAAAAACGGTTTATGATAAAATGATTAATTAATTTATAATGATAATTCAATGATTCAATCGTGATTTATCTTAAACAAGAATGATTAAAGAATTGAATTCTAGATTTATATATGAGTAAATACAGTTTCGTGTATGGATGATCATGAGCTATACCGAGACTTTTTTATTTTAATGGTTTCTATTAATTTATTTATTTAAATTAAATTTGTTGGCATGCGAGCCTTGTCATCATTATTATGTAGGGTCTACGTGCACTAGGTTTTTTTGGTAAAATACCTTTTTACCTCTCATCTACATTTGAATAAAAAAACTCATATGTAATGGATGAAAATTCCAAGCTCATGGCGGAAGTTCAAGGTGGAGTTGAGATGAAACTAATCCCAGGAGATACAGAGGTGGACAGTAGGAAAGCGGTAAACACAAACCCAAATGGTTCATGATGTTTCTCCCCTAGGTCAGGGAAAATTAATAAACTAATAGATATAATAACCATTAAAAATGATCATGATCATTCTATTTATTTTATTCCAATAACATGAATTTATTATCATTATATATGTGTAGTCACGATCACAAATTTTATGATATTAAACAAGCATGCATGATAGAACTAAAATAAACCATACATATGCGTAAATATAATCAATACATGGTTAATCACTTAAGTAAATTCAAATTAATTTTAACAATAATGTTATAATTATAATAAAAACTTCACATATAAGAGATAAAAATCTCTCAAATAAAATATTATGTCTAAACAAGCCTTCTGCTACTTGATTATGTAAAAAACTCGATAAAACTATGTGCTAATCCAACCCTTTTTGGGATTATTTGTTTTATAGAGGAAGCCCTTATGATGGTTTTTTGGTTGAATTAACCATATTACATAAAGACAAGTGGTCATATCTAGACATGGTGAAACATTGGATGAAAGAGTTAATGAATTTCAACGTCAATATTTCATGATTAGGGAGTCCACTCAACAGAACATGGTGTTTCAAACACGTAATTATTTTATACCTACCTACCTAGATACCTTAGATTATATTTACCAACCCTTTTTGGGTTTATGTGATAGGGAATATGGATCCTATACACTATAATGTCATGGAAACTGGACATTCTATGTTCAATAGTGAGGCACATTGGGACATTAAAGAATAATTAGAGACTTAATAATAATTTATTATTTACCATATATTGTAATCAATAAAGTAAAAATAATATGATATTTTTATTGTAGAATAAAATTTTCAATCTATCCAAACAAGAAATCCCTATAATCAATTATAAATAAAGGCAACTTTTTCACCGACAGTAACATCTAAGAATAGATTAGATGCCTTCGGGTTATGCTACACCATTAAACGATGTCTCCTTGGCTACATTGAGTACCTGGTGGTATAGGGTTTAAACTCCACAATGAATTATGTACCTATCTCCTTCTCAAATAAAAACCTCAGAGATTCTGTAACATATTGTTCAATTTCTATATGAACAAGATTAAGAAGCCACTATCTGATATTATTATCCTCACTCTCCAAGTGGACAAAGATATGAATTGATAAAAAACTTATGTCCTTCTGGTGAATAAGTGGAATTGGAAGTCGACGAGCTTTAATCCCAAAGCTTCTTCATGACCTTCCAATAAATGGATGATCATTGGGGAGGCAAGGGAAGAATAGGAATTTTGTTTCACATGTGGAATGATGGGACATTTGATGAAGAACTTCCCCCATTCTATGAACCAAGAGGAAGCTTCGGGTGTGTTTGATATCAAATGAAATTTATCTATTTCTACAAAAATTGGTATTAAATACGACATTTTGTGCTCCCTTATGTATCCAAATATAGGAACCAAGTAAATTCAGGAAGAATGAACAAGGGTAGGTAGATCTACAAGCTTCCAATGGAGCAAGAATGGTTGTTGTTTTTGTTGGGGACTACCAGTTCACATTTCAAACTGTGATGGTCTTGGTGTTAAAGGGTTTTTATTATGTACATTATGTTACTAAAAACATTTTGTCTATATCCAAGTTAGAAACATATGGATTTTTTTCATGTTTGGAAATGAATGTAGCTTCTTTTAGCCTTGAAAGCATTTGTTTTTTGGTTGGTAACATTTATACAACTGCCTTTAGGTGTTGGATTACACAAACCATGTAATGGAAATTGATAACAATGATTAATCACATGAATCATACCACACACAACTTTAGAATCACAAACCTGGTCATGTAAATGGGAAAATATTGACAATGATACATCAAGATGGATATTTATATTCATTTGAACTATAACCACAATGATTATGTAATGAATGTTTAAAATGAAAAATTGACCAATGCACCATTTAGTGGGAATGTTGAATGGGCTAAAGAACTTCATCAATTGTTTAATACCAATTGGTGTGGACCATTTCTAGTTGAAGAATGGGTAGGGTACCCATACATCATTACATTTAGTAATGATTTTAGTATATATGTATATATATACATGATGAGGTATAATTCAAATCATATTGATAAGTTTAGAGAATACAAGAATGATGTTGACAACCAGTTTGTTAGGAAGATTTAGAATCTCCACTCAGACCGAGGTGGATAACATCTTAATCAATACATAATTGATTACTTATGGGAGTATGGGATCCTATCCCAACTCACTCCAAAATTCACACCCCAATTAAATTTTGTGATTAAAATGTGGATCCGCACACTTTTGGACTTGGTGAGATCAATGACGAGTTATGTGAGTCTTCCATTATCGTTTTGGGGATTTGCATTACAATCAACGATGCATATACTTAACTATGTACAAAATTAATTTATAAATGGTCTTCCATATGAATTCATGAGTGGAAATAAAGCAATAAAATCAAAATTTCATGTGCGGGGAAGCGATGTGTTTGTTAAGACTTCTTTAGGTAACCAACTTACAATTCGAGGCACAATGTGTACCTTTATTGGATACCCTATGGAATCAAGGGGATATTACTTATACAACCCCTCAAAGAAAAATGTTATAGTGTAAATACAAGTCATATTCCATTTGAGGGAGAATATATACAATTACGATTGAGGGAGAGAGATAGAATTCGTTGTTGATGAGGGTCATGGTACACATGATTTGGTACAAGAACAGATTCCACAAATCTCCATGGAAGAATCCACTATTCCTAAGACATTACAGTTGTGTAGTAGTACAAGAGAGGATAGAGAACTTGAATGGTATGTTTTTATAGTTACCAACGATGGCGTGTCATCATTAGTTGATAATAATGATCCTCTAACTAACAATGAAGCTATAAGTGGAACAGATGTTTCCATGTGCAAAGAATCCATGAATTCTCAAATAGATTCGATTGTGAAAACCATGTTTGTATTTCGGTAGATCCTCTAGTTGATGTAATGAATGTTGGTTTCAAGTGGGTATTTAAGAAAAAACTAGACATATAAGGAAAATTCAGCACCTATAAGGAAATACTGGTAGTAAAAGGGTTCAAACACCATCAAGGCATTGACTACGATGAAACCTTTTCACTAGTTTCATTTCTGAAATTTATCATAATTAAATTGTCCATAGCCACATACAACGACAATGATAATTGGAAAATGAATGTAAAAATATACATCATTAATAGGAACCTTCAAGAAGAAGTTTACATGACACAACCTGAAGGTTTTATGAATACAATGGATCCCAATAAGTAATGAAAGTTGCAAAAATCCTTTTATAGATTGAAGAATGTATCTAGGTCATGGAACATTCATTTTGAAGATGGCATAATGAAATTTGGTTTTATCAAGAACGAATGTGATCCTTGTTTCTAAAAAGGATTAGTGGGTGTCTACTTGTTTTCCTAATATTATATAATGATTACATATTACTTATTGGAAATAAGATACCCGTCTTATAGTCTGTTAAGGAATGGTTGAAGCAATGCATCTCCATGATGGAATTGGGAAAGGTTGAATATATTCTTGGCATCAATATCCATTGTGATAAATCCAGGATATTTTTATCCCTATGTCAAAGTACATACATCGATAAGATACTGAATAGATTTAGTATCGAGCATTCCATGAGGTTATTGTTTCCAACATCAAATGGAATTCGTATTTATAAAAAATGTGTCCTCATACACTTGAGGAATGAAAGATAAGGGCATGGAATCCATACACGTCTGTGATTAGGTCAGTCATGTATTCCATGCAATATACTAGGTTGGATGTCACCTAAGCATCATGTGAAGTAAGTAGATTTCAAGATTACCCATGTGACATCCATTAGTTGGAAGTCAAGATTATCCTATAGTATTTAATTCATACTAAAAAATGTTCCTAGTTTTGGGAAGAGATAAGGAACTATTCATCAGAGGATATGTAGATGAAAATTTACAGACTGATCAAGATGACATGATGTCACAAATATGATACATATTCACATCTAATTGATGTGTAGTGAGCTGGAAGACTTTAATGTAGAGTGTGGTCACAACTTCTAGAACAATGTCTGAGTATATTGGTGCTTCTATGGCTTCTAAAGAAGATGATTGGATTTTAATCATTTATCAGAAGATTGATGTGATTCCAAGTAGTATAGATCCCATCACACTTTACTATGATAATACTTTAGTAGTGGATCTCGCAAAAGGGAAATGGTCACATTAGCGGATGAATCACAATCATCAAAAATATCATCTGTTGGGGGATTTTTTTTAGATGGGTAAAGATGCAGTGAGTTTTATTTCCATACAAGACAACATGGAAGACCGCAAGACTATTGCTTTAACTCACCCGAAACATGACCAACATGTGAAGTATAGGGGACTGATTGTCTTATGCAGTTGTGTCTAGTCCAAGTTGTAGTTTGTATGAGTTGGTTTCCTAGAACCAACTTGTTGTACATTTATTACATGTAAATTTAATGTTTTTAAATATTAATCATATTATTACATATTGTTCACTGTTCAGCATCACTATGATGTAATAATTCCTATAGTATTTGATGCTTTGATAAAGTCATGAATGTTCCCCTCTACGATGAGAACATTGAAATTCAATAAAAATATTCTAAAATATAGTTCTATGGTTGGATGACATACAATGAATGGACATGTAGAATCCACACCGTTAGGTGAGAGTAATCTTATTTAGATGAGGCTTCCACTCATGGTGTTCTCACATGGTAATGTCCATGATAGAAGATTATTAGAAGTGACCCTCCAGAAGGAATCCCACATGGTTTGGTGTCATCAAATATTTATATCTGGGTGTATGTTTAATGATACTTAGACATTAAAACTCTCATTAATATGTGTCATGACTCACGCACTCTGATTTACTGAAGAAAACAATCATGCAGAGAGTTGGCATGCAGTATGGTACGTTGGGTGCATCATGAGCGACTTGTTTTTAATGGATATGTTGAGTAAGGATTTTTCCTTTACATTTATGGTAATTTATATATCATTTATTTGATTGAAATAGAACAATACTGTGAAATTCTATTTCAATGGTGTAATGATTAGTTCATTTCAGGTAGTCAAAGACTGGTGTATCAAGCATAATGGTTGATGACACTATCATGAAACCTAGTGGATGAAATATTTAGACATATTTTTTATATTACACAGTGAACATTCGTATGTGGATTTCATTGTTGCAACTTTATGTTCTTCCCCTTGGGTGTCTTGACCAATTTTTAGACAATACTTTTGGACATTACGCAACCCAACCTAATGAAAATGTGAAAGAATCCAAGAGACTCACACACTAAGTGTTTATTTTGGTATCAATTAAATTATATTATAATTTAAATAATAAAATATATATTATTCTCAAGAAATTGGAATAATTTTATTCATGTTATGATGATCTCATAAAATAAATAAAATTTAATTATTTATTTTATTAAATATTTAATAAATATTTATTTACATGATTGTGAATAAAATATTTATTTAATAGAATAAAGTAATTATTAATTATTCAGGTGTACAATAAATTGAAGTAGCTTTCGAGCATAACAAGGATAGATCGGTTGTAAAATAATTATTTTAAAAATGATAAATAATTATTTAACTCGTTGGAACATGTTAAAATAATAATGATGATTATAATATTTGGTGATGAAGAATTTTACTAATAATTTTGTTTTTCTCATGCTGGTGCATCACAAATAATGACGCATTATTATTATTATGAGAATGGGTTTTCTCTATTTTCATTAAAGTATTTAATTGTTGATTTGAAATTAAATATTATAACTGATATTAGATCCATATAAATAGAGAAGCATGTCTATTTTTCCAAAGATAACACAACGTACACTTGGTGAAATGAGAATTGTTTTGCTAAAAAATTTATCTCTTGTATCCTATTCCTGCCCCTCTCAATATTGAGAGATGTTCTTCCAAGATGATGAACAAGCAATCAAGAACCACCAACACATGACATTCGTTTAATCACGCTTGCACCAAGAGAATGTGTGGTGTCGATCAGAGGATGTCGGAGCACGTGTGGAACACTGCTAGATGGATTCTAGTTTGGATCCTCGCAATTTGCAATGAGATAATCTAGAAGGGTCATTATGAATGATCAACATCATCAATAAAGACAACACTACTGATCTGTTTATTATTTACTTTATGAAATAAATTAAATTAATTATAAACAGGATGCGCTAGATCATTTCTAATGGTTTCATGCATCTTCCTTCTTTATTTATATCATTGATTTTATTCCATAGATACATATATTTATCATTGTATTGATCCCAGAATAATCATTGGTCATGATAAAAATCAATGTTGGGTGATGGCCCGACCGTGCTTCCGTTGCACCGGAAACCTTCCCATCCCTCCCAACACACACTGGTTGACATCATATTTCATAAGTAGAGTTATCTAACATTAACTACAGACTACCAAAATTAATTTATTTTTTACAATAGGAATTAAAAAAATGTATGTATTTTCATATTGAATATTTAACTATCGATGTATAATTCATTGTATTATGAATTCAATACAAATTGATTATTATCATTCAGTTTTTAATTTCACCCATTATCAATTCCATAATAATTAAATTAATGTGAAAATATTTCTTATCGTCCAATATTCAATGCTTCTGCAAAAAATGAACTAATAAAAGGGTTCCCTTTTCCTATTATTTTATCTATACTGTTAAAAGTCCTTCAATTATGAGCCATTTTTTTGGGTTGAAAAATGACACATTGATTATGTTAAAAAATATATATATGCATACATTCATATATATTTTGAAATAAAATTTTTATTTCAGAAAGTATGTATAAAATTATAATAAAAATTCATAGTTTATATAACATTTAATTATATATGTATATGCATTTGGATCTGTGTGTCTGTTTGTGTGTGTTTATGTATGTGTTTTTGGTGTATGCATCTGCTGCATTGTGTTGTGTGTCTGTTTGTGTGTTTATGTATGTTTAAGGATTGTATGTGTGTTTTTTTATATGTGCATAGGTGTGTATGTACATGTAGGTCTATGTTAAACCTGTGTGTGTGTGTTTGTGAATGTGTAGTTATATAAGAATAAATATACATATATGTGTGTGTGTGTGTGTGTGTATGTGTTTGTGTATGTATTTAAAAAGATTTATTGTATGTATATGTATGTTCAGATATGTATGTTTGTCTGTATGTACATGTGTATTAGTTTTCGTAGGTGAATTATTATGTGTATTTAATTTTCTATATATATATATAAGTATGTGTAAGTATATATGTGTATGTTCATGTATTTCTAAATGTATGTATCTATGTATATATGAATTTTTGTTTATGTACTTGTGTTTGTCCCGGTGTATGTGTATATATGAATGTAAATGTTTTATGTGTGTTTGTAGTCATATGTATGGATTTTTATGTTCGTCCATTCACATGTATGTAATTGTATGGATGTGTATGTATATGGAAATTAATTTGTATGTGTATGTGTATGAAAATACATTTGTATGTGTATGTACATGTGTATGTGTATTAATATGTGTCTATGTATATGTATTTTGTTTATATTGTATGTGTATGTATATATGCATATGAATAGATATATATGAATATGCATGAATGGGTATGTTAATGTATGTATGGGTATGTGTACAACCACACATGTGTATGTCTATATTCCAATGCCTATGTGTATGTGTATGTGTATGTGTTTTCCAATATGTGTGAGTGTATATTGTGTATGCATATGTACATGTATGTCTATGTGTATGTATGTTTGTATAGGTATGTCTATTTATGGATTTAATATTATTTGACAGTTTTTAGAATCTCACCATTTTTAGTATTTTCAATAATTTATTAATTTTTATTATATAATCATTTAAAATTTCTATAACATATTCAATTTTTATATTAATTTATAAATGTTAAAATAAATATATATTTAATGAAATATTAAAAATTTAACAATTATAAAAAATTATAAGGGTCAATAACATATTATATTTTCTATATACAATTAATACAGTGCGTACATCTATAATTACCATTAACAATGATATTTATTTATATAATTTAATTCAATTTTAAATTTTAGAAAAAATTTAATTAATGATATGAATTATCATTTTTAACATTTCATAATTTATTTCTTTTAATTGTTTCTTTTTTATTGTTATTTCATTAATTTTATTCATTTTTTATATTTAATAACATTCCTTCTTTTGAAAATTTAATCATTTTATATAATTAATACATATTTATTTAATAAGACTAAATATTTTTCAATATGTTTGTAATTTATTTTATTAATCTATATTCATTTTTATTTATTATTTTTTAATATTACTTATACGATCGAAAAACATAAAATTGATTCTTATTAGGCCGTCTCCAACCCAATCCATTTTTCCATGAAATTGATCCCCAATGTATGACATGCCTAACATGAGATAGGTGTTAAATTAAAATAATGAAAAAGATCGAAATGTTCTTCACGATCACTGGTAATGACATATGAGGTCTTTGAGGGTCATGATTTGTATTCTAGATAATGTGTATCATTAAAAGACGACCAGAGGTGGATGGAAGTGTCGGTTCAGGGATCACTACGAGTCTTGAGTTGAAGTTTTCAGAGGAGGCGGTGAATGCGTTGGATGGTATGATTGTGGATGTAGGAGGGGATAAATCTATTTATTTTTATTGTTTAAGGCGTAGCATGATGGTAGACCCATGAGCGACTATAGCCGCACTCCATTATTGATGATGGACTCACACGCTAGTTGTGTTGGCCTAGTAGGTGTTTAGATTCGTCACATTTATTGATGAGAGAGGAAAATTCTTAATGGATGTATTAATCACAATTATTGACGAGAGAGCAAAATTATGAATGGGGAGATTTATATCACCATTAATTGAGGATTTTCTCCCAACATTAATGGATATTTAATTATCAATATTAATCGATGGAATAATGGATGTTGATGGAATTAATTGATTATTATGGAGTTGGTGTCTATATGAGGAGCATGCAGAAACATGTTTTTAAAAGAGAAGGGGTGTACCAGCAAGATGTAGCCAGCAAGAGAGACCCGTTAAGGGGTTACTGCATTTGCGGTGGCCCGTGTGGCACAACGACGATGTCACGTCGTCGTTTGACAGGTGCAAAGAAGCGACTACGGAATTGATGATCATGGCCCCATATTGAAAGTATTCCTAATAGTGGTGATCAGGTGGTGTGTCCCAATCGGAGATCAGCAGTACATCATGATGGATAGATCATTCAGGTGTTACAAGCTAGTGTGAGGTTGACGCATGTTCGGGTGATGATCTCTGAGGTAGTGACGTTTCATCGACAGAAGGGTGACATTTTGTCACAGATTGATCTTCCGATACATGGATTCAGCGGGATGTTTATCAGAGAGAAGGTAGAGGCGTATTGGGGTGTGGTTTTCACATAGGTTTTCTACGCTCTCTCAGTTGTAATTCATGCTCGGGGAATTACTTGGATTATTTGTACTCTCTAATTCATAGTGGATATTTTGGGAATTTCCCCATGGTTTTTTAATCCTCCGCATGGAAGGTTTTTTCCACGTTAAAAAATCATGTGTGTTGATGTCATCATTCTTCTTATATCACTTCTATATTTCGATGGGTTTCTCACGATATTTTTTGGCAAGCAATTTTCAGCCCGGATTCAGGATTCTCCCCAAAAAGTGGTATCAGAGGAGTTTGGTTCGTGCTACCAGTTTAACGTGATAATTATAGAAGATTTGAAGAAGAATGAAGATGCATGTGTGGATAAGAATAAAGTTTGAAAATTAAAGCAGGATAAGAGAGGTGATGCACATGTCGGCTCGGGGGATGTTGAACATGGGGGAGAAATTTTTTCTTGTAGGTGCTCCAGATTATGTTGTAATCACTATTATGGGGGAGCTAGATGTTTCTGGTTCTTTTCTTGTTCAGCAGGATGAGTAGGATGATGCAGATACAAATGTGACAAAGATTTCAGAATTTGATTTCTTTTTGCAGAGGGAGCTTATATTTTTTTATCTGAAGTGTAGAAGTACATCGTCATATTTTCTATAGTTGATGATGGTTCATGTGATACTGATATATTTTCGTTCCAACTGGGTTTTTTGGATGGTTCCATTCATTAATGTGATGAAGGAGGATGATAGAGGAATATTCTTAATGGAGGGATTCATCATAATTATTGATGATAGATGAAAATTATTAATGGGGAGATTTATATCACCATTAATTTAGGATTTTATCCCATCATTAATGGATATATAATTATCAATATTAATGGATGGAATAATGGATGTTTATGGCATTAGTTTATTATTATGGACTTGGTGTCTATATAAGGAGGATGCAGAAACATATTCTGAAAAGATAAGGGGTGTACCGACAAGATATAGCCGGCAAGAGAGACCTGGAAAGGGGTTGTTGCGTTTGCGGTGGCCCGTGTGGCACGACGATGATTTCACTTCGTCACTTGATAGGTGAAAAGCAGTGACTACGAAATTGATGATCATGGTCACGTATCGAAATTCTTCCTAATAGCGGTGATCCGGTGGTGTATCACGATCGAATATCGGCAGTACATCATGATGGCCAGATGATTCGGGTGTCGCAATCTAGTGCGAGGTTGACGCATGTTCGGGTGAAGATCTCCGAGGTAGTGACGTTTCATCGACAGAAGGGTGAAATTTTGTAACAGATTGATCTTCTGATACATGGCGTCAGCGGGATGTTTATCAGAGAGAAGGCAAAGGCTTATTGGGGTGTGGTTTTCACACAGGTTTTCTACGCTCTCTCATTTTTAATTCAAGATCGGGCATTACTTGGATTCTTTGTACTCTTAGATTCATAGTGGATATTTTGGGAATTTCCCCGTGGTTTTTTAATCCTCTACATGGGATTGTTTTTCCACGTTAAAAAATCATGCGTGTTGATTTCTTCATTCTGCTTATATCGCTTCCATATTTCGACGTGCTATTCATGATATTTTTTGGAAATCAATTTTCAGCCCGAATTTGGGATTCTCCCCAATCGTAGGAGCCAAGAGACATTTTTGGATGCATGGTCGATGTTTCTTTGATGCATGAAGTGATGATTTTGTTGAAGGATTTTTTTGACCAGTGATTTGGTTCGGTGAACACACGATTGAAAGTTAGGGTGCTGGTTTGACGGTCTTCAATGACAATCCGTCATTATGTTCAGTGAGATAATGGATGTGTATGGTGTGGTCAGGGCCTTTCCATCATTGATTTGAAGGGGATTCCCAATTGGTTGTTATAAATCCTATATACGAGTACAATAATGTAGACGCCTTTGGGTCATACAGCTCTGTGCATATGTTTTAAGGGTCTTAGGTCCACCGGGCCATGGGTGAGGTGTGTGTGTCTATTTTGGTGTATTTGTATCCATGTGTACATTATATATATATATATATATGTATATATATTATTTATTTATTTTTATTCATTTATTATGGCAATGTATTTTATTCTTTTTTATGAAATCAATGGCCTCTTTCTATGAGGGTAGAGGAAGATCCACAACATAGCATGTAGGCCCATGGCCGGGTGGCCCATGAAATTGCATGAAGGCTTGGTGTAGCGTCATCCATGCAGCATCCGGTCCATATAACCTGGCCTAATTCATGATTATATCACTACCTGCCTGCTTCCTGCCCATGTCACCGCCTTCCAAAGACACAGCATGGGATGTAAATCCCTGAAGGGGCATGCCAGCATTCAATCGCTGGATATTATGTGTCTGTAATTGATGTAATTAATCTTAAAAAATCAATTTTTAATGTTTTTAAATTATTCAATTTTATATAATAATCTTTATTATGATTTCATTTAAAATTAATTACTCATTGTTTTACATTTAATCATTTATAATATTTTTAAGAATATACTGATTTTTAATGTTTATTTATACACAATTATTTACTATGATTTAATATTTTAATTTTTTTTAATTATATGATTAATATTTATTAAATTTAATTTATAATTGTTTAATTCCATTAAAATGATTTAAATCCATATAATTAATTTATTAAAATGCATTTTTTTAAGAATCTAAATATTTTTTAGGTTTTTACAATTATTTCAATTAATCATTAAAATTTTACATATTTTTTATACTTTTTTTATATTTTTAGATTCAATTAATTTATATGATTAATATCATTCAATTTTATTTATGAGGTTGTAATTTTTTTGAAATGATTGTTATCAACAGAAATAATTTATTTTAATGAAGATTTTAATATTTTCATTAATTTTTTTGTACATGCTCAAAATTCATGTAATTAGTTGTACAAATTATTTTTTTATGTATTTACTATGTTGTAAACTTTTCATAAGGTTGTCATCTTATTTTTAATATATATTCATTTTTAGTTTCTAAAAATTAAAATATATAATTAATAAAACATGGAAAAATTAAAAATATTATTGTATTCTATTGTTTTTTAATTATTTAATTTCACTCATTTTTTAAAATATTGATATTTTTATTATATATTGATTAATAAGGATAATTATTTTTAAATTTTTAGGAATTTTATTATTTTGAATATATATTCATTTTACAACTCATTATTTTATTTTAAATATTTTTTATCATTACAAATATGATAAAGTTATTATAAAACCTATATATATTAGTGGTATAATATTAGTGATGATAGATATATATTTTATCTACTATAAATTTATCATTGATAAGGATATGTTTTATCAGCACCAAATATAGCATCAATAAATCCTATAATTTTAAAGGTAATTAATTTATCACTGGTTAAAATAAAATTTATAAACACAATTTGTAAGGAACTAATAAACCCTAAATGTTCGTACAAATTCTACACTAATGTAACATTTTTCTTTTACCCATTCATACTCTCTCGTGGATGTCAACCTCTTTCACCACTCCCCCTTGAACATCTTGGACGAAATAATCCTCTCAAAAACTATGGTATGTTAGTTAATCTCTTAGAAGTGACTGTACTTATTTTTTATTATGCATAAAAAAATTGGACATAGTTAGAATTAAAGGATTATGAAATACCTTTCTGGATTATTCACGAATGGTTTATTAAAGTAGTTTCTTATGAAACAATTTTGTAAAATTATTTAATTATTTGCAATTATTGTTCAATGTTCTCGTAAGAAACTCTAGATTTATTATATAAGCAGTATAATAAGGACCAATATATAAATACCTACTCTGTGAAACTATATCAATAATTAAAAATAAAATATATACAAATTAATTTAGGAATTTCTATTTAATTATAATTTTTAGAAATGGAAAATTCAAAATAATTATTCTATACATAATTATTTTATTAACAGAGAATTATAATATTATTATTCCCCTGATGAAACATCAAGAAACATTCTTGAGTATCCTACAAGGGAAATATTAATGGTTCACTCTCTCTCAATGACTCACCCAAATGAGGCTATTCAGATAGGGTACCCACTATCCCTTTTCCTATGTGTCTTGATGGCTTGTTTGTTTTTAATTTTTTCGGAAGATAAATTCAATATATTTTAATGGGGATGGTTTAAAAAATAATTCCACCTATTTCCCATATCTTTTTCTCCGATGGTAGAATTCTTTCCCTAAAGGGACAGACTTAAAGAATGCATATTTAGTTTCCAACTTATCCAAATATAATTGAATGCATCCAAACAATTGGATAATTATTCCAAATAAGATATTTCCATCAGCACATGTGGGACTTCTTGAAGAAGGTATTAGAATTTCCAATCCTCAATTATTCAAGTGGTTGATAAATATATTAATATATCTGGATCCATCTGATATTTGGTCAATCAAATAGAGTGGTTATCTTGAGCATCATGTAAAGGTTTGACAAAATAATCAATGATTTAATTTCAAGAGTGTCTTTTAAGTAGGGAATACATAACTTATATAAGATGTATCTCAATGGATTCCAATTTATTATATGAATTTTTTAATCTACCAGAATTTTTGATTTACATAATTCACTAACACATTGTCATGTTCTTGTGGGGTATGAAATATGAAAAAAGGCTATTTCTGGACTAATTTTGAGGACCGAAGACATATCCAAATTTATTATTAAAAGGTTCACCTTCCTTGATTATAAATATAGGATGATGACGATATCTTTGGAAGTTTATGACTTGGTGGATTCCACTATATTCTCATGTTTTAATGACGCAAATAACAGATGGAGTTTTGACAAATTGGATGTATAATTCAACAAAAGGGATTAAAGGGTTATTCTGAGAATTAATTTAATATAAGATTGAGTCCATGAAATCTATGTTAGAATAATCAATGATTTGGATACTCTTGGTGGAATAATATGTGTATGATGGCCCATATAATATGTATAGTCTACAATGATGACTTTAGTAAATACCTATGGCACCTAGCAGTCTCGCCCAATGCATAAAACATCATATTGAACTATTTTATAGGAATAGTCCATTTAATTTATCTCCAAATAGTATGGCATATTAATGTGAATAAATTTATACCCTTCCTCGTTAGTGAAGAAAAATCATAAATACATGATATGATATACCATTATGTTTCCAAGATCATCTGACATGCATAGAACCCAAATTTAGACAGGATTGTAGAGAGGGTGAATGGTTTTGTGTCACTATTCTAAAATTTAACTACATTCATCCCCAATGATATAATATTCTCCTACTATACCATATAGTGGATTATACGGGGGAAACCATATGACCTAGTTTTTATAAGTATTTAATAACATGACTTATTTTGGATCATGCAGTCTATATCTTAGATGGAGATTTGGAAGCGTATTTAGATTTATCTTAATAACCACATCCCATATTCTCACCTAGGTAAGTGGATACCCCCACCATCCAATGTGTTTATGATTAATGTGGATGCAACATTCATCAGAAGTGGCTCTATTTTATTGGGTATTGTGGTACATGCTCATCTAAGTTGAATTATCACAATATGAATGATTTTATTCAATTATCTTTGGTATCAATTAGTAGCTAAATCCAATTCATTATTCACTGGACTGATATTCTACATTGAGAGAGGATGGAAAAATGTCATCATGTAATGATTCTTTATTTTCATTATTAATGGTTTTAATTCATCATCATGAGGTTTCTAGTCCGCCAGATTATTTTGTATCATTGTTAAATCAATTTTCAACACTACTAAAAATTGGTCCAATAACAATGTTTTTTTTAGAAATCGTTGGTATAGGTTCCATAATATGACCATATACCAAGGGATTGACCAAAGTAATTAGTATGGTAACCATCTGAAGACCCTATACCCATCATTTTGAAATAATTGTTGGTATATGTCCAAGCTATACCAATGGATTTATACAATCTATTGGCATGTATTTAATAAAATGACATTATACAAACGTGTTTTCCAAAAATTTTGGTATATGTGATGTCTATCCCAAAATATTGTATAAAAAAATTAGGTATATCATATATTTATAGAACCTATAATAATGATTTTTCCAAAAAAATTAATAAAAGTACCAAATTGAAAAATACTTATATCCACGGTTTGGAAAACCAATGGTACAGGAATAGAATAATGGTTTTCAAAACAGTAGGTAATGGTTTTCATATGTTTAATGAGGTCTTTTATCAAATAACATTGAGTACATAAGAAAATAAATATAAATATAAATATAAATACTTATCATATTACATTTCTGAAATACATTATTGTTTAGTGGTTATGTGTTTGAAATATAATGTATATGATTTATGATTATAATTGAAATATTATCTAAAAACAATTTAACTCACCAAAAACCTATAACAAACTCCTATATTTTGGAGATTCAGTTTCAGAATTATATTTTAGTCATTCTTGATGTTTTTTTAATCAATCTCAAGTCTATCTAATTCATTGTGTGACCAATTTGATAAAAAATAATGCAAACACAAAACATATGACATCGTTTAAGTAATTGATAACTCAAAATATTTGATCACACCAACATTCACCAATTCATTTTTTAATGATAATATGGAGTAAAAATATAATCTCTCATCTACCAATGGATATCCATCAAAAATCTACAAAAGGAATCACTATTCAAGATCATAAAAAATTCATTCAGCTCAGGATATGTAGCAATACTTCATGATCATGAATTTCAGTTTTTAAATTACTATGAAAATATAGTTAGATAACACATATTTTTATTTAATTTATATATATATTGAAATTTGTTAGATGTAAAAAGGAATTTATAAGGTGAGTTTTTCAAAAATATTAATAACAAGACGATGGTTTTGAATAAATCCCACTACCATGGCAAGAAACTAGTATTAATCATCATATGAATAGATGTTAATTAAATTTTAATTATTATCAATGAAAATAATGTCACTAATTATCTGGGTTTTGCTCCATCCTTGATGAAAATGACACCAAAGAAGTAGGGAATATGTAACAATATGATGTTTTAATCCAGAATTGTCTTTTATGTTTTGAAAAGTCATTTATCATTGTTACGGAATATGAGGCATCTGTTTTCATAATAGTTTCTCAAAAAAAATACATGATTACCCAAATTAATGCCTCAATTGAGTATCAAGTAGCACATTTTTTATTAATGGGTTCTAATTTCATATAATCATGCATAAATAAATTTAATTTGAACATGAACATATCCATCTATCAAAAAGTACACCCATTTTGAGGAACATAAATGTTTTGATATACAGTCTTGTCGTAGGGGTTTTGTTGAAAGAAAATGTCAACAAATTCCCCACCATTACATATGATAGTAAAATTCCTTGAATAATGATGTTTATTTTCATATAAATACATCCTAGAATATCCAATGTTGTAGTCATCATAATTTATGAAAACCTGTATGAATTATAGCATCTAGGAGAGTAGTAATGGGAATATCAGAATCCCAAAAATACTTTTTAATGAAATAAAATTTATCTCCCCCCCAATGTGTTTATTACTTCCAAATTATTATGGAGTTGTAAATATGATCTTTCTTCCATGTATCACCACTTATCCCATTGAGATAATTAAAAAAAATTAATCACATTTTATAAAAATTCATGTCAGAAGAATGAAAATCCTTTTAATATCTTGATTTTTGTGATCATACACTATAGAAATATTTCACACCAACAAGAAACCAAATTTTCAGTTACAAATACCTTCATGTATTAATGATAAAAAAATATAGTGTAAATAAAATAATGTTCTGGATCATTATTAAGTAAGTTTCCAATAATAACATTAGCAAACATGAAGTCATTATAACAAGAATGACTCATCATTAATGTAATCAAGTTCAATATAACATTATTTTATGATTAAAAGGAAATGGCGTACTGTATTTTTAGAGGTTATAAAATTGTGTTCATACCTAAATGAAGCCTTTCTTCTAGTCAATCATCCCCGATATAAATGATGGGTATTAAGTAAAAAATAAACAGGTATCACATTCATCCAACATATCTTCATTTGTGTTGTAAAATAATATTATCAAATTTATATTCACAGATATTAACAAAGTTATATTTCCTACAATGATATTATTAGATATTTGAACTCAAATCCACTATAAGAAAGATTTTACACTCCAAATAAACATTTTTATACATTCCACACAAATGGAGGAAATTTTTAATGAACTTTTAATTCCACCCCTTACATGAAAATTAATATTCTATATATTTAAAAAACACCATAAAATTCATTTGTGTCAATTGATTATTATAAAATTTTAGTAACATTTTTTATAATATAATTCATATATATCCCATTTTTGGGCAATAGATGTAGGATATTATAATTATCTGCTATCAAACTATGTACATTAGTGGGATTATTTAAAATAATCCGATACATATTTGACTTGAATGGAAGGAGATGTTCTTTATAAAATAATGATTTAGATGTATCGCTGACATTATTCAACAATATATAATAATATATTTTCATTTTTAAAAACCATATCATGATAGGATGTTTGATATGTCATAATTTTCTATGTCGACATTAATGATTTTAATGCATCGATTATTGTTATGTAATACCTACCATGTATCCCTTTTAATCAGATGTTATCAAATAGACTTGTTTCCAAACTAACGAAATTTTAATTTTTTTATGATTTAAAAATTTGTAATCATTTTTGTGGAAAGTCATAAATATAAACCATGTGGTTATGATCGTCACTGGAGGCACTATTCAAATAGAAAATAAATTTATTTTTACAACTCCTACATCAAAATTATATTTTTACATTTATTTTGATGATTTATGGGAAACATATATGTATAAATGATATATTTTCAATAGATTCCAAATTTATCAACTCTATAACATACTAAAAGGGGTACGATGTGGGATTCAAATGGGAGATTATGAGAATACACCCTATATAGTAATTGATAATGCTTATGTGTCGCTTTATATTGTTATTAGTCGGCATGTGTAATGGTTATCAGCCTTAATGATTTTTATTAATGTCCATCATGACCCATTCACTGTAATGTATTTCATAAACCACGACTATACAGTTTAAATAGAATATAGATGCATTGGGTGCATCAAGAGTGATTTTTTATTAATTAATATTTTGAGTAAGGTTCCTATGATAAGGTTCCATTTCATATTATATGATTAAAATTATTAAGAAATTCAACATGAAGAATATCCATTATGGGTTACAGAACTTTCTATTTCAATATTTTAGGGAATATTTTTTATCATGACATTTATGTGTTGTATAATTTTTCAAGTAATTCATCGAACCCATCCAAACCATTATGGTTATTCAAACACTAGATGCTTTTGATGCATTTAAAACCATCATAATACCCATTATTTCCAAAATCAAGGATCAGTTTAAAATCACAAAAATAAATTTATATTTGAAATTATGATTTTTGATTGAATTTGAAAATTTTTTATTATTGGGTCCATTGCGAGGGTTCACACTTAACGTAAAAAATGGTATTTAAGAAAATAATAAAAAATAATTTTTTTAAAAAAATTACGTAATTTTTATACAATATATTAATTCTGTGATATAGTATTTATTTATAAATAAAATAAACATCATATTTTATGATAAAAGTATTATAATTTAAATTTATCATTAGTATTTATAAATAAAAATGGATAACATGTTTATTTCATTTTATCTACTATATTATTAAATTATAATAATTCAATATTATTAATATATTATTACTTAATTATATTTATTATGATTTAGAATATATATTTTTATAATCTTAAAATATACTATATTGTAAACTAATTATATGTAATAAATTCAGTAAAAAATAATTTAATATCGTGTATAAAAAATTTATTTCCCATTGTTTCTTTATATTAATATCGTTATAATGTTTATTTATATAATACATGAAATTTGTTTATTATAATGATTAACATAATACATTAAATTTTTCTATTTTTAATAAATATTATTATCGATTTAAAAAATATAATTGATGTAAAATAAGTTATCATTTAAATATAAATAAATATTATCACTAAATTAAGAAATACAAGTGAATAATAATTTATTTATATTATATTTTTAAAAACATAATTTATAAATTAAATTTTATCAATTTTGTAATGTATTATATTTATAAAGAAAAATCTAAAATCCAAGGGATGTTTTGTGTACCACACATTGACATGATTTTCTTGTTAGTTATTATTGTTCTATGTACAAAAAATAGATTTATTTATAATGTAATTAAAAAAAATAGATATGAAGATGCAACTTAGGTTCAGCGCTTATATATTCTATGTATTTTTTATATAAAAATATAACCACAAATATAATAAATATTTATTACAAACTAGGACCTTTTACTAGTTGTTTCTTCGAAAAGAAATTAAAAAATATATATTTTCTTCATATTCACACCAAATAAATAGTTATAAATGTGTATATATGTATATATATACACACATATATATAACCATTTTTACATCAATTAATTTATTGAAATGAAATGAGCACTTATATATTTTTAGGTCAACTGAGGGATTGGAAGATACTGGAAATTTAGCATAACAAAATTGGGGAAAACGGGGACATGTGGGTTGGATGTTTTGATGTGAAAAGCGGCAGTTTAAATTAAAAGAGTATAAAAGTATTTATATGTCCTTTTGCAATAATCATAGTCATTTTCGGAAAAAAAATTGTTCAATGTTAATAATATAAATGATACAACATTATAAAAAACAGTCAAGTAGTTTGACAACCTGTGGGAATGGATAGAGGCATTCAGGATTGACTATGAGCATTGTCAAAATTTACAATTGAATACAACATCACATTATTTAATATCTCTATGTTTGACATTAATACTAATTTATGAAGTAATCTTTATATTTTTTATTTTTTTATCTAAATCATTACTGACTATTTATTACATCTCTTTATATTTTAACATACCATTTTCTTTTGGCCAATCCATGATTTTGTTTTTATTATATTATTATACATTAATATTTTATCATTTTATCATTTATTTCTATCAAAACATATCAACATTAATTTATTCATTCATGAAACTTTTAATACATATAATTGGTAGACCAATTTTTATCAATATAATATAAATTCATATTTTTTATTTAAAATTTATCATTTTTATATATATATATATATATATTTCTTTTTCAATATAAATAATTCAAATTAAATTTTTATTAAAAAATAAATATGTTTTTTTTTGAAAATATAATCATTATATATATTTATAATTCAAATATTTTATAAAAAACATAATATATCTCATATATTTATAAATATATAATCTTAATAATAATGATTATTTTATATAAACAAGCTTTACCCTTAATTAATATTATAATAAAAATTATATTTTACAAATATAATTATATAAGTATAGTTATTTTATAATATTCATTAAAACAATGAAGACCTATATTTCTCTTTAGACTGTTAATTTAAAAACACTAAATAATAGGTATAATTAACTATAACTATTGTAATTATCTAAAATTAAAATTAATTAAAACACGATATTTCATTAGTTAATTGTTATAAAACACATCGTAAAACCATTAATTTGGTGAAATTATATGAACCCTTAACAATTTTTTGGTAAATAGTGGGATGTGAGGCTATTAGAAACTGGGCAGAAAAAAATGGCGGGACATAGGGTGATTAGGGTAATACATTTTGATGTAAAAATGATGGTTTAAATAAAAATTGTTTATATCTTTTCATATGTCAGACATCAATAATCAATGAAACTGAGGGAAAATAAATTTGATCAATGTTAAAAAAATTGAAACAAAATTACTCAAAATATTCAAGTTGTTTTACAACCCGAGGAATGGGATAGAGGGTTTCATGATTGACGTTAGGCATTTTTCTGGTAAATTGTCACGATTGTAGGAGGAATAAAACATCACAAGTTTTAATAGCTTTAGGTTTAACTTTATTATTAATTTATCTTGTAATCAATAAAATATTTCTTCTTTTATATCTAAGTCATTAATCCCATTTATTAGTCAATCACGTCCCATTGATTGTTTATTGTACTATTATATTTTGGCCAGTACATGATTTTATTTTTATTATATTACTATAAATTCATATTATTTTGTATTATCATTTTTGTTATCAAAACATATGAAGATCAATTTTTTAATCCTGGAGGTTTTGAAACATATAATGGTTTGAACATTTTTTTATCCTTTATATTAATCTGTTTTTATATATAAATTTTAGGGGTTTTAAATATATATATATATATAATTTTCTTTTAAATATAAAAAATTCAAATTTAATTTTTATTATATAAAAATATAATGTGTTGTGTTTATTACTATAATAAATATATATATTTACAATATTTCAAATTTATAAAACAAAATCATTATATATCTCATATATTTATAAAATATATTAACATTAGAGTAATAATAATTTTATTAAATAATCCACTCTCCGGCCCCATGCATGGTTGACCATTAACCGCGCCGCACCCAGACTGCCTACTAGGGTCACCGACCTCCATCCACGCCCACTATCAGAAGATCTATCATGACGCTCCATCTACAATGCCTACTGTCACCACAACACATTATTAGACATTCGTTCACAATGCCCCACCGACAACACCCACCATGCCTTCTTGGGGAAGATGTAAATGATGCTTTCCTCCCACATGTATGTAATTCCCCACAAGAGAGGAAGCCCACAAGTATATAGGTTTTCAAAAATTTCACTTTTGGAACCTAATTGTCATTCACCATTATTGAGGATGAAGCAGTCCGATGAGTGGATTTTAAAAGTTTGAGTCTAGCTGTGAAACGAGTTCTGATGTATCGGATAAAATGAGGCACACTTTGACGGCTCCCTGCCTCCCAACACGTACCACCAGATAACAGATTTCAAATTTTCTGAAAATAATGTATTTTTTCCCATCATCATTTAAAAAAATTAATGTATTTTCATATGGAATGTTTATCTATCATGTTATAATTCATTGTATAATGCATTTAAATATTATTGATAATTCTCATTTAATTTTATCAATCGATTAAATTTAAAATTTTACAAATTAGCAATACCATATTTTTTATATTCATGTGACAGTACTACATATGGTTAAATATTCAATGATTCTTCTAAAAATCACTAATAAAAAGTGTTCTCATTCTCTATTATCTTATCTAACACTTTTAAAAGACCTACATTTATGAGCACTTTTTGTTTATGGTTACTAAAGGACACATTGAATAAGTTAATATATATACATATATACATTCATATATATATATATAAATAATATTTATATATCATCATTTATATATATGTAAATATAGTGTAGATTATTTTTTTATATAACATTGAATAATATATGTATATGCATTCATATATGTGTGTCTATATGAGATTTTAAAAGTATGTGTTGTTTTTTTATGCATCTGTTGTGTTCTGTGGTGTGTGCGTGTTTATCTACGATTATGGTTTGAATGTGTGTGTATGTATATGTTCAAGGGAATGTATATAATTGTATGTGTATGTTATACATTTGGGTACGTGTATGTGAATGTGTATGTCTATATTCATAAATATAAATATATATGTGTATGCGTACGTGTATGTGTATGTGTACGTATTTAAAAATTTGTATTGTATGTATATGTATGTCCACATATGTTTGTATTTGTGTTTGTGAAAGTGTGTGTTTTAGTATTTACAGGCTAATGTGTTTGTATGTTTTTTTTATCTGTTTGAGTATGTGTATGTATATATGTGTGATTATTTATGTGTGAATGTATATATAAGTGTATATATGACAATGTTTATGTACATGTGTATGTTCATGCGTTTGTGTATATGTGTGTGTTAATGTTGTATGTGTGTATATAGTCATATGCATAGATGTGTATGAATGTGCATGAACATTTATATAATAGTATGGATGTGTATATATATCTGCAAATTCATGTGTATGTGTATGTATATATATTTGAATGTGTATATACATGTGGATGTGTATTAATATTTTTATGTGAATATGTATTTTTTATGTTGTATGTGTATGTATATATGTGCATTTTTTTGATATATATGAATGTGCATGCATGGGTATGTAGCTGTATGTATGTGTATGTGTATGTTTATATGTCCATGACTATGTGTATGTGTATGTGTATGTGTTATCCAATATGTCTACCTCTATATTTTCTATGTATTTATACATGTTTGTCTATGGGTAGGTATGTGGGTACATTTCTGTCTATTGATTGATTTAAAGTCTGTTATTGGTTTTTAATATCACTTTATTTTTAGTATTTTCAATAATTTATTCATTTTTATTATATAATCATTTAACATTTTTGTAATATATTCAATTTTGTTTTTTATTTATATATGTTCAAATAAGCATATATTTAATTAAATATAAACAATTTAACAATTTATAAAAATTAAAATTGTTAATAACATTTTATATATTCAATATACAATTAATACATCGTGTACATGAATAATTAACACTATTAATTATATTTGTTATATAATTGAATTCATTTGTTATGTTCACAATTCATTTAATTAATTTTATGAATATTCTTTTTTTTTTATTTTTTTTATTTATTCATTTTTTATATTATTTCATTATATTTTTCATATTTCATATATAGTAATTTTAAATATATTTTGAATTCATTCATTTTTTTAAATGCAATGCATATTTTTTGATTGCATCAATATTTTCAATAATTTTGTAATTTAAAAGATTAAAATTTATTCTTTTTTATCAGTTATTTTTTAAAATTTTGAATATTTTTGAAAACCATAAAATTGAATCCAATATGACAATCACCAACCCACACCATATTTCCCTAAAATTGAACCCCCAATGTACGCCATGCGTAAAATGATTTTGGTTTTTATTTAAACAAATGAAAATTATGGGGATGTGATTCACGATGAATGTTAATGACAGATTGGTCATTGAATGTCTGGCTTTGTATTCTCGAAAGTGCACGCCATCGAGAGATGGCGAGAGTTGGATGGTTGTGACATCACAGGGATCCCTATGGTTCTTGAGTGGTAGGTTTCAAGGGAGTTGGTCAATGCGTGTGATGGAATGATTATGGATGCAGGAGGGGTAACAACTCTTCATTCCTAATGTTGTGGGTGTTGCTTGACAGTGGACCCAAGAGAAACTATGGGGGCTCCCATCTCTGATGATAGCCTCACGCAATGGAAATGACAGTATTGTAGAGGTCAATTGGTAGAATTAGATGTAAGGTTGACGTGTCGGTAAATCTCGAAGAGATGATATGATGGAGGGCTTTGATTACCAGTGATTTGGGTCGGTAAACAGGCGATCGATACTGAGGGTGGTGGTCCGTCGTTCATCTATGACAATCCTTAATGACGTTTAGTGAGATAATGGAAGTGTATGTCATGGTCAGGGCCTATCCATCATTTGTTTGTAGGGGATGAACAATTGGTGGTTATATTTATTATAGAGGAGGACAATAATGTATTGTCCTATAAGTTGTGGTTGTTTCTGCATATGGTTTAAGGGTCTTATGGCCAATATCAATAAAAAAAGAAGGTCGATGGTCATATATAAAATATAAGTGGGATATCCCATGGGTTGGGTGGGGGGGGTGGCTTTGGCCTACCCTTTGGCCGGTGGGTGAGGTGTAAATGTGCGTTTTCATGTATTTGATTCCCTATGTACCTTATATATATATATATATATAAATATATATATTATTTTCATTTTTAATATTTATTTTCTGTGTTTTTCTTTTTTTTTGAAAGCAATGAACTTTTTATATTTGGTTAGAGGATGATCTATTACATACCCTATAGGTCAAGGTCAAGTGGCACAAGAAATTTCTTGAAGGCTCAGTGTAACATCATGCTTGAGTCATCCCGTCTATATCAACATGCATGTGTCCTACATGCATCACCACCTTCCTGCATCATGCCCACATCACCTCCTGCCTGAGTCATTGTATGCGATGAAAATCCCCTACGGGGCATGCCAGGATTTGAACCCTGTATATTATGTGTATGTAATTTTTTTAATTAATCTTACAGATTTGGTAATTAATGTTTTTAACTTATTCAATTTTATTTAATCATTTTTAAAATTATTTCATTTATTATTAATTATTCATTTTTAATATTTAACATATTTTTATATAATTTTTAATTTATTCAATTTTTAATATTTATTTATACATATTTATTTACTATGTTTTACATTTATAAATAATTTTTAATTCATATGTCTTATATTTATTCAATTTCATTTATTATGGTGCAATACATTTAAAATATTTGAAATTGATATAGTTAATTTATTAAAATGCAATTTAATATGATTCTCTGTATTATTGTATGTGTTTACCATTAATTTAATTAATGATTTAAATTTAAAAAAATAATTAACTATGATTTAATATTATTAACATGTTTTTAAATTATATTATTAATACTCATTCATTTTTTATTAAGTTTTAACACTTTTCAAATGATTGAAATCTAAAAAATTAATTAATTTAAATAAATTTTTTAATACATTCATCATTTTTTTGTCTGTGTTCATAATTAATGTAATTTTTCCTAGAAATTATTTTGTAGTACATATTTAATAGGTTTAAAATTATTTTATATGTTTTCATCATCATAATAATATATATACAATTTTTATTTTAAAAATAAAATTAATAAAACATAAGAATTTTTTCAAATATTATTGGAGTCTATTTATTATTAATTAAAAAATTTCACTCATTTTTGATAATGAGGAATTTATGATTATATATTCATCAATATGGTTAATTCTTTTTTATTTTTTAATAATTTTTCATTTTTAATATATATTCATTTAATATTTATTTTTATTTTTTTTGAATATTTTTTATCAGATCTAAAATGAAAAAAATCTCCTAAAACCTATATATTTATATAAACACTATAATATTTTTGTTGATAAATATAGATATTTTCTACAATAAAATTAGCACTGATAAAACCTAAAATTTTTAGCTGTTATAAGTTACACACTAATAAAACACATATTTATCAACAGATTTTTGGAATGAACTTATAAACCCACCAAGGTCATATAAATTCATCACTATTGGATCATGTTTCTTTTTCCCATTCATGCTCCCTTGTGGATGTCAACCTCTTTTTCCACTCCCCTAGAACTTTTTGGATGAATAAAACCTCTCAAAACATACTGTATGAAAGTTAATTTCATTAAAGAACATGTACATGTTATTTTATTATGCATCACAAAAAAACTGATCATAGTGAACAGTTCAAGCTTATGAAATTCATTTCTCCAATATTCAAATGTGGTTTATAATGAAAATTTCTTATGCAACCATTTTGTAAAATGATTTACACTTCCATGAGTATAGTTGAATGTTATCTTATTCATGTACGGTTGAATAAATTTCACATAATAATGGGGACTAATCAATAACAACCTAATCTACAACACTATGTCAATAATTCAAACTAAATTAAATTCAACTTTCATTAATAATTTCTGATTAATTATAGTTCTTAGAAATGTAAAATTCCAAATTATGATTCCAAACTAAATTATTTTAAAAAAATTGTATTATAATTTATTATTTGAATGATGATACTTTAAGTTAATTTTTTCAGTGTCCTACTGGATGAATATCAATGGCACCGTCTCTCAATGCTTCATTCAAACTGGGGGGTTCATGTTGGGGATACAATTTCCATGTACCTTTATATTTTCATGACTAGTGTTTTTTCTAATTTAATGTCTTTGGAATCTAATGAAAACATATTTCATGGGGGATGGTTTATAGAGTAATTCCATCTATTTCCCTTATCTTTTCTTCCAATGGGAGATTTATTTTTCCCTAGGTCCACTATTTAATAATTCATATATATTTTCTAGCTTATCCAAATATTTGATAAAGAATCCAATCAAATGGTTAATTATTCCAAATCAGATATTTCCATCGTCTCAGGTGACACCAACTGTATAAAGGAATATATCTTGCAATCAAAATCTATTTTAGGGGTTGATAAACACAATAAATTTATTTGGAACCTTGTGATTTTTGGTTAAAGAAGTAGAGTGGTTTTCTTGAGCATCATAGACATGTCAAACAAAAAATTTCAGGGATAGAACATTAAGAGTGTCTCTAAAGTAGGGAAAAAATCACATATAAAGGAATTAAATCAATTCCAATTGATAATATGTATTTATTTATGCTACCTATATTTTTGATTGACAAAATTCACTATCAAATTGAAAATTTATTTTGGGGTATGAAATATGATTAAAATAGTACATTTGTTGGAAAAGGATAATATATATATCCTTAAAATCTTTGGTGGTATGGGCTATTAATACATGCGCATGAAGATGATTTATATTTTTTAAATGAAAAAGATGGAACATGATTCATAAACATGTTTCCCGAATCAATCAGATCATTGAATCCAAATATTACCCCCATATGGTCTTTTGAGAGGTTACCTTTATCCCCCATGTGAGATTTTTATGGAGATTCCACTGGGGATCAATTGTTATTCATCAAAATAGAGAAAATTGGAGGACCTGGGTCACAGAAAAATTCATGATCTGGAGGGTCCTATTTCTTGGTTATAAATCTTGGATAATTTCCACATCCCTCGCTATTTTTTGATTGGTAGGATTCCACTATTTTCTCTTGTTTTAATGATGCTAATAACAAATGGTTTTTTTATAAACTGAATGTATGGTTCATCAAAAAGGGATTAGAGGGTTATTATGAGAATTACATGTATAGAATATTCAGTCTAGGAAAACATTGTTCATATAATGAATTCATGGGATTTTATTTGTGGAATTATAGGTGTACGTCTTCCCACAAAATATAGATAATAACACTTGAATATTTTTATAAACACATATGGTCCCTAGTAGTCCCACCCAATGTCTGAATATTATTTTAGAAATATTTCAGGGAAATACTCTATTTAATGTATCTCCTAATGATATGACATAGTCATAAAGATAATTTGATACCATTACACGTTAGTTTAGCATAAAGTACATTACATGCAATGTTATACCCTCATGGGTCCATGATCAACTGACATGCATAGAAGTAGATTTGGAAGCATAACGAGATTCAGCATCATAACCCATTCACGTATTCTGACATATGTTTGTGGATCCCCCACTGTCCACTGTTATTCTGATTAATGTGGATGCATCAATATCCTGAATAGGTTCTATTAGATTGGTTCCTATGGTATGTGATCATCTGTGTGACATTATCAAAAGATGAAATACTTCCTTCCATTATTTTGGGAATCGACTAGTCACTGAAGCTTATGAATTATTCACCGGATTGACATTATACATTAATAGAGGATTAAAAATTGTTGTAACGCCCTGAGAATTTATAAGTATTATTCTATTTAATTTCATGGATATATTTTTTGTACGCTTCACTATGATTAGCTTTCACTATAAGCAACATCGTATTAGTTTGTAGTATATGCAACACTATTCTTGGCTTATGATGCACACAATTTCATGTTCATTCAAATAAAATTCATTGTACACACCACGAAGTATATATTTTGGTCAATGTATAACTGAAAAATATTTTGAGTATGTTATAAGAAACACCAAAGGAATCTTTTCCTACATGAAACCATAACTTGTCATGCATTATACGCAAGAGAGACCTTCCACAATAGCATGTGTTGTAGGCAATACCGAGTTTCACTAAAAATGATATATTATTATAATATTATTATGAAATAGCCATTATAAACATTATTAACCGAATTTTGATTTTTATAACATTATAAATCATCTTAAACATTTTCTATAATGAGGTATGAGACCAAAATCAATTTTTTCGGATACGAGAAGCATTTTAAAAAAAAAGTTTTGCCACCTTTGGATGTCGAACCAATTTTAAATCTAATTTTGACAAGTTTATAAGTTAAATTTTACAAAAAAAAACTTCTTATTTTTAATTATGGTAATAAAATATACATTGGGTAATGTTTTGTATTTCCTGACAACATTATTATATTGATTAAATGTAAAAACACGATAAATTTTATTTAAAAACAACTTTTTTCATCGATATAATTTATCAGGTTAAATGATAATAGTAAATTATTTTAAATTATAAATAGAATATATTTTTACCATTTAATATAATGTATTTCATTATAAATAATTTTAAATTTAATTCATAGTTAAAATCATTTAATTTTTTTGCAATCTTTTAAACAAAAACCCGTTTTTCTTTCGAGAAAAGAATTAATTTTAAATTAATTACTACAACTTATGTGTTTTTAATTTGTAAAAATGGATTCCATATTTGTTATTAGTAGGTAAAAATTATTTTAATATGATACTTTTTATTTTTGGGCATTATTAATAGTAACTAGGATAAATTTTAGTTACCACAGTTAAAGAAAAATTAGATAATTAAGGGTAAATATAATATTATAAAATTACCCTGACAGTTGTCTTAATATAATTGGATGATTATATTTCATCCAAAAACATACATGGGTCTAAATGGTATCTATTAGGAAGAACTTGTATTTTATTAAGATCTTTAATTTATTTTATTTAAATTAATGTGAAATATGACACACTCAAACTATAATAATAAATTTATTATTAATATAAGGTTATACAGAATATAAATTCATTTATAAATACTCATATAAAAGATAAAAAGTTTTTTGTTTATCATGGTAATTTATTTGTTAATTTTAACAAATATATAAATACCTTAATATCATATAAATTAATGTTGCAGAAATTATTTATTTAGTGACAAATCAATAATATACATTGTATTAAAATAATAATACCCATTAAAGGCCCAAAAACCAGACCAAAACACATTGTTCATGTATATATAAACCATAATAATCAAAATATAGAATTGTTGACCGTTTGGAGAATTATAGAAGCAATTACGACACTTATATAATTTTATTTTAAATGATGTCAAAGTTGTCACCTTCATAATTTAATAAACATATCTTTTTAAAATTACGGTTTTTTAAAAGATAAATTCAACTAAAAGTGTTCTAATGAAATATTTAGATTTTTATTCCTCATAGTATTTTATTTTTAGTTTTTATGCATCAAATATGAATATTAAATAATTATAAAAAAATATTGTAGTACTTATTTTATTAAGAAAAATATAAAATAAATAGTTTTAAAAATATTAAAATAAATATTATATGAAATAATTTATACGATCCACGAATTTTCTAGATGACTATGACATTTTATGAAACTATTAAGTATTTTTGTTTTAATATATTCTCTTTTTTGTATTTTATTTAAATTAAAATAAATTAATAGTGTAAAAATTTACACTATTGGTATTTTATAAAAATAACATATTATTAAATAATTTAAAAATCACAAAAATATTTAAAAATTGAAAATTGAAAATAAGATTGTCTAAAAGGTTATAATGTATCCAATTATGGAAAATTGACAATATATAAGTTTTTATTTATAACAATTTAAAATTTAGAATATTATTACCACAAATAAAATTCAATTGATTAAATAAGCGTAAATCCAAATGATAAGTTTTAAAAAAAATGTAAAACATGTATAAATTTTATTGTATGATGATATTTAAACCCTATATCATCACACCTTCTAATGGAGTCATTTTTTGAGGTTTTTATGTTGGGATTGAATTTATTATATATTAATCTTTTTTAGGATTCCAAAGGTGCCTCTCTCATCCCTTATAAAAGGGAACCACCTCCCTCTCCATGTCACATCATTTTTGAGCATTAAAATATGTCCAAACCCTTCCCATATCACATATACACTTCCCTAGAAACCTACTAGAGGACTTGGGCTTCTTGAAAGACCAACTTTAGTGGCCTAAGAGGAGGTTAAGAGGAGGAACGTCGAAAAAGAGGTAATATCCTTTACCGATTATTTCAATCTTATTTATTCTCCTACTTCCTCTATATGAGTTGTTTAATTATTAAGTAATAACTACAGAATCACTTTTATGAGGATATATTATTATGATTTTGAAACAACCATATTATATCTTCTATCCATCTAATGTAAAAATGAAATCACCCTGTGTGAGTACATATGGCTTACCATCTCCAAGCCGTAGGGTAATCTTTTATTTTCTCACTAACATACATGTATGGGTTTAAGGATGGTTGAAATAAATATATATGGTTATTTTAATGTTATATTGATTATTAAATTTTATACACCATACACTTCAATACAATTCCACAATCATGGGAATGATATTATCGCTCGTGCGTACATACGACCTACCATCTCCACGATGTGAAGCGACTCTTTCTACATTAAATTTATTGAATAATGATTATATAAACGAATTGAATGAATAAATATGATATATATTACACTAATACATTCTTTAAATGATTTATCTATAACCTAAAAAGTGTAATCAGTATTTATTCGACAAAACACGCATAAGAACCTAAAGTCGTGAACACCCAAATAACAAGTAGCAATGAAATATTACTAATTAGAAGATAAGAATATGAACCTATATGATATAATAAAAACAAATATGATTTTGGAATAATTCAATTAAAATATCTAAATCATTATACAGGAGGTTTGTATACGTACAAGTAATATCAGACCTAAGGTAAGGGATAAATATTCCAATCTCATTCTCATACTAGTTTGTTTATTCGTATGTATTTCCTGGGCTTATGTTTATCATCCAGTTCCATGTATTCTAAAAGAGTTTTAATGAAATGTTGACTTTTCTTCCATGTATGTTTTAATTTATTTTTACCCTTTACTTTTACCGCATGGTATGGAACGAATCTTTCTTTTGTTTACCATACGAGGTACTTTTTAACTTTTCCGGCAAAAGTACGAGAAGAATGTTTTTTAACTTATACGGCATGAATGGATCATACGGGTTCGTAACGCCTTATTTCCATGAATATTCCTCTACAATATTTCTTTATTATTTTTTAAAAAAAATTCTTTTATAATTGCACAAAATTTTGAGAAAAGAACATTATTTTAAGAAAAAGGATATTTTCCTCTAGGATTCATTTCAAGTGTTTTATATAGACTATATTCTATCTAAGATTACATTCTTTAATATGGTTAGGTTTCATGTATAATGTCCATATTATTTTCATGTTTTTAATTTGTTTAAGATGAAATGATATCCTTTTTTATATGGATTATGTTATGATGGAATGATGTTTCTGAAACCCATTTTATTATTTGGGTTATGATAAATGATTTATGATTGTTTTGTGGAGCACATAAGAATGATTTCAATTTGAGATGGGTGGGACCTATATCTCCTTCCAATGCATTGGGTAATGATTTATATCTCATGAGATATACGTGGCTTGAATAGAAAGTTAATCCGCTTTAGTAATACATAGCTAAAACGGCTAGTAAACCCAGTTTAGTAATGTACTTTTTCCACTATGATGGTATAGGCAGCAATGTCCTGAATACTAGGAAGTAAAAACATTAGTTAACCGTTGTAAAATAGGTTGCAAAAACTTTATTTATATCCCTAGAGAAATTTATAAGGTATTTCAGGGATGTCCTCAAATTTTAGTATAACTATAGGTTACAACCATTGAATTATGTTGACGATCATGAATAACCTACAGTGAACCTAAGGAATCATGGATTAAAGAATGTTTGATAAGTTAGACATAACATAAGTGACTTTTTATGATTATGTGGTTCCACATTTTTTTAACTGTTTCTTACAATATGGATTCTGGTTTTAGTCAATGGAGGGAATGAGAAGGAATTTAGTTAACATTGATTCCAATAAACAAATTGGTGACTATGATCAACAAAATTGTGTAATGCCTGGAGATAAAGATATTATGATTATGTCGAATCAGTCATCGTGATATATGATTAACAAGGTGAACATTAGTTGTATTCCTAAGTCATCAAATAAGAGGAAGAAGGTATTTTATGCATGTTATAATGTTGAGTGACATAGAGGAAGGAAGATTAAGTATTCTATATACCAATAAGAAGGGAAGAAGAACCATGAGTAATACCACAAATGGAGGGGAATATATTATCTCTGTGGGGAAAAGGATCATATAGTGACAGACTGTCATGGATTTAAATGTCTTATCTGTGGAGAACATAAGAATTACCCTACTCAATGCCCTAACCTAAGAGGTTTATTCTAAATCGAGGAAGGACCAATTCCATGACAATCATTGAAGAGGATGGATTGAAGGGTTTATAGATTTTAATTCATATATAATGTTGTGGAGGTACTTTTATGGTATATTGAAATATCTATGTATTGGTCCATTTTGGTTTTCATACGAATATGGTACTTGTAACACAGAAAAGTGATTGAAATATTTTTAGAAAGCATATTATATACACATAATGAAGGGATAAGGAGAAAATAATATGTTTGATATTATTAATGATCTCATTACTGGTATAAGGACAAAATGACATCATGGTTTGAGTATATTGAAATTTTCAGATTTTGGTATGTAGAAATAGTTAACATTTGATAGCATTCCTGTTTTCACTAAGGTTTTATGGTAATTTATTTTTCAAGAATACATGATTAAGGTATTCACATGTTTGGAATATGACAAAGATATAACTTATGATATATGGGGGATAAATTATGATCCTCACATGATTGGTAGAATACCTCTCTAGTAATCATTTTCTTTATCCTAAGACATTGGTCATACGTATTTTGGATTAGCCTAAATATTTGAATGGATTATGTTTTACATCAGATAGTATTGTTTGAGTCTATTAATTTTTTATACTACTTCTGAAATGTTATAATAGTATTGTATTAGAAAAAGGACAACCCGTAGGACGGGCGACAACCCATCTTGTCAGACAAGGCTGCGTGAATCGAACCCACAACCGAAGTGCGACATGCCTTTATCGCCTACCACTGGCCTACAGAAATTACCTAGTTGTAGAAATTAGTTTAATGGTATTATATATGACGTATAAGTCCATTTTTGGAACCATATGAGATTAACCTCACCATATATGGACTTATATATGTTTAATATATTTTTCTAACCTTTTTTTGATAGAGACAGATGGAACGACCTATCATTCTATCGCATGATCTGCTAATATTTCATGAATGAAAAATTCAACCTCATTTCATTAAATACAAGATGTTGTGTAAAATGTTCATGGAATGGACATTGATTATATTACACTAAAATAAAGTAAGTATTTCTCCTTATGCAAAACTTCATCAACATTAGGGAAATTATCATGAAATCCAAAAATTTTGTCCTAGTAATATCAAATCCAATGAATCAGATGGTGCCTTAGATCATCAAAAATTTATGGCTTTGTGATTTTTGGTGTTTTCATATACATGTTCTCTACCACTCTTCATCAGAAATTGATGGTTATATTTCTCATCCATATCCATGTTTTCCCCTATGTTATCCAATGTGGAAACCCAGTGATTATATACATTAGGTATCTGTTATGTTTCTAATGATCCTTTTAAAAATAATGTTTTAGTATTCCTTTTTATGGTGTGGGTTTCTATGAATGTAAATTTCAAGTAGAAATCAATTTATAACACCGACAAATTTGGAGGCCAAGATTCATTTTAAGCGGGTTAGAATGTAACATCCCGAGATTTTATGAGAATTATTCTTTTTAATTTCTTTTATTTCTTTTTTTATGCTTCACTAAGATTATCTTGCACTATATTCAACACCGTATTAGCTTGTATTATAAGAAATACTATTCTTGGCTTGTAAAGCATACAATTTCAAGTTCTTTCAAATACAATTCATTTTAGAGAACAACATGTATAGATTTTGATCAATGTATAACTATACTATATTTGTAGTATGTTATATGCAACAACAAAAAATGCTTTCCCTACATGCAACCCTGACATGGCTTGCATTACACGCACGAACTACCTTCCTCAATAGTGTGTGTCGTACACAATACCGAGTTTCACTGAACAATGATATATTGTAATAATTTTACAATAAACTAGCCTTTATGAATATTATTAACTGATTTTTTAATTTTATAACATTATTATTCATCCTACACATTTTATATAATGTGTTATGAGACCAAAATCAATTTTTGGGATAAAAGAAGCATTTAAAAAAAATGCATTTTTCCCTCCTTTTGATGGCGCACCCATTTTAAATCTAATTTTTGACAAATTTATATGTCAAATTTTACTATATAAACTTCAAATTTTGAATTAGTATATAAAAATTTACATTGGAAAATGTTTTTCTATTGTTCTAATAACGTTCTTTCTTTGATGAATAGTAAAAACACGCTAAATTTTACGTATAAACTACTTTTTTCATCGAGATAATTTATATGTATAAATTATAATATTATATCGCTTTAAAGTCTAAATAGAATATATTTTTACCATTTAATAAAATGTATGCGATTATCTTTAATTTTACTTTGAATTCTTAGGTAAAATCAATTCAATCTTTTGTAATGTTTTAAACAAAAACCCTTTTTTCGACAACAAGATTAAATTTAAATTAATTACTACAACTTCTCTATTATGAATTTGAAATAATGGATTCCATATTTGGAATTATTAGTTCTAAATTATCTAAATAGGCTACCTTTAAATTTTTGGCATTATGAATATTTACTACGATAAATTTTATTTACAATAGTTAAAGGTAAATTTGGGAATGAAGTGTAAAAATAATATTATAAAATTACACTAACAATTGTCTAAATATAATTGGATGATTATATTTCATCATAAAATACACTTCGGTCTAAATGGTATCTTTTATAACCCACTTGGATTTTATTAAGAACTTTAATTTATTTTATTTAAATGAATGTGAAATATGACTCACTCAAACATTAATAATAAAATTATTTTTAACATTAGGTTATACAGAAAATAAATTTGGTTATAAATACATTTTTGAATTATAAAATTATTTTCATTTTCAGGGTAATTTATTTGCAATTTTTAACAAATATATAAATACCCTAATAGCTTATACATTAATGATGTATAAATTAATTATTTAGTGAAAAATCAGTAATATAGTTTTTATTAAACTAATAATAACCATTAAAATCCAAAAAAACAGACAAAAATTATTGTTTTTGTAAATATAAACAATAATCATCCAAAAGTAGAATTTGTGACCATTTGAAGACTAATAAAAGTGATTATGACACTTATATTATTTTATTTTAAATGATGTCAATGTTGGAAACTTAATAATTTAATAAACATATAATTTTAAAAGTAGATTGTTTTAGAATATAAATTCTACTAAAAGTATTCTTATGAAATATAATTTATTTATAATCATCATAATTTTTTATTTATAAATTGTTTGCAACAAATATGTATATTAAGTAATTATAAAAATGGTTGTAGTAATTATTTTATTATGAGATATATCAAATAGATGGTTTTAGAAATATTAAAATAAATATTATATGAACTAATTAATATGATCCAAGAATTTTATAGATTCCTATGAAATGTTAAGAACCTATTAAATATATTTTCTTGAATATGTTCTCAGTTTTTATTTTTAAAAAATTCATATAAATGAATATAGTCATAATTTAATCTATAGGTATTTTATAAAAATGACATATTATTAAATTATTTAAAAATCAAAAAAAATATTTAAAAATTTCAAATTGAAAATTAAATGCTAGGAATTATTATCAAGTATCCAATTATGGGAAATTAATAACATATATGTATGAATTTTTAACAATTTAAAATTTAGAATATTATTTCCAAAAATAAAATTAAATAGATTAAATAAGGACAAATCACAATGATGAGGTTTAAAATAAACATAAAACAAATCTAAATTTTATTGGTTGATGATATTACAACCATATATAATCAAATATTATAATTGTGTAATTTATGGAGGTTTTTATTTGGGGTTTGAATTTATTATAAATTAATTTGTTTTGGTTTCCAAAGGTGACCATCTCCTCCCTTATAAATGGGAACCTCCTCCCTCTCCTCTAAACACCATTTTTGAGCATTAAAATTCGTCCAAACCTTACCCATTTAAATTATACACTTCCATATAAACCTACTAGAGGTCATGGTCTTCTTCAAAGACCAATATTAGTGCCCTAAGAGGAGGTTAAGATGAGGCGAATCAAAGAAGAGGTAATATCATTTACCAATTGTTTCAAAATTATTTCTTCTCCTACTTCCTCTATATGACTTGTTTCATTATTATGTAATAACTACATTATAACTTGTATAATTATATTTTATTATGAATATGAAACAACCATATTCTATCTTCTATCCATCCTATGAAAAAATGAAATCTCCACGTGTGCATACGTACGACTTACCGTCTCCACGCCGAGATGTAATATTTTATGTCATCAATAACATAATTAGATGGCTATAATGATGGAAGAAATAAATATATATGATTATTTTAATGTGATAATGATTCTGAAATTTTATACACCATACACTTCAATACAATTCCAAAATCATGGGAATGATATCATCGCTCGTGCGAATGTACAACCTACTTTCTTCAAGATGTGATAAGACTCGTTCTACATGATCTTTATTGATTAATTATTATATAAATAAATTCAATGAATAAATATGATAAATATTACACTAATAAAATTCTGTAAATGATCTATCCATAACCTAAAAATAGGAATAAAAATTTATTCGACAAAACATACATAAGAACATAAAGCAATTACCACCCGAATAACAAGTAGCAATGAAATATTACTGATAATAAGATAAGAATATGACCATATATGATATCATAACAATGAATATGAATCTAGAATAATTCAATGAAATTATTTAAATCATTATACAGGAGGTTAAGATATGTACAAAGCATATCAGATCCATGGTAAGGGATAATTATTCCAATATCGTTCTTATCCGAGATTGTTTATTCGTTAGTATTTACTGGGGTTATGTTTTTCATCCCTGTCCATGTTTTCTAAAAATATTTTCATAAAATATTTACTATTTTTTTTAAGGTCATTTTACACTTTACTTTTAGAACATGGTATGGAAGGAATCTTTCTTTTGCTTACCGTACTATGTACTTTTTTACTTTTTTTGGAAAAAATATGAGAAAAATGTTTTCTAAAATATACATAATTGATGTATTTAACGGGTTCATAATGCCTTATTTTCATTGATATCTTATTAAATTATGTTTTGTTTAACTGATGATATTTTAAAACATCAACGATCGATGGATTTGAGGCCCTCAATTGTACACCTGTTTGTGATTGATGACCTCAATCACAACCTAAAAAATATTTATTCTTTTCCTCCAATTATGTGTATTTAATTTCCACCAATGTTCTCTTTATCGAGATCATAATTTGGTGGTGACTTTTTCAATTCCCTTTCCCTCTTATTAAAACTAAATTTATATTAACCCAATTTCCGTTGTGGGTTTTCTACAAATGGAGTTTTCTTTTATTAACCATTAATTTTAGACGACCAATTTAAAATTGTGAGGATGCCATTTATTTAAGGAGGGGATAATGTAACACCCCATGATTTGATATTATGTAATCCTAGTAAATTAATTCAATAGCTTGAACTACATGAAACACTGATCTCAAGCGCACCACAACTTACCAAAATAGCCATTCAGTAAGTGGTAATGAATATTATTAACTCCATTTCGAATCTTATATACTGTATATAATATTAACCACTTTATTATGTGTTTCTTAGAAATAATATAAGAATTAATTCAATTTTTTCAGATAAAGTATGAGTTTTTCAGAAAATTCATTTTTACTGACTTTTAATGGTGAACAATTTTTAAATCAAATTGCATGCACATTTATATATTAAATTTGACACAATAAACTTATTTTTTAAAATTAGTAAACACAAATTTATTTTCAATACATTTTTGGTGTTTTTATGATAACTTTCATATTTTGGTGAATAGTAAAAAATAATAAATTTTAATTGAAATAAATTTTATTAATAAAATGAATATATAGAGTTAAATAAAAAAATTTAATGGTTTGGAAGTATAATTAGATTATATTTTAGTCATTTATTACAATTTATGTCATCATAATAATTTCACATCTAAATTTGACATAAACACATGTAAATATTTTGATAGATTATAATTTTTAAAAATCCACTTTTTTGTTTTGAGAGAGGGAATTAATTTTAAATTAATAAATGCAACTTCTATGTGTTGAATTTCGCAAAACAAACCTCATTTTGGAATTCAGAATAATGAAATTATCTTTGGGTTATTTTTTGGTATTTTCCTCAAAACATTCAATTTTTTATGAATATTGAAAAGCACTGCATTATTATTCAAAACTGACTCTTAATTTAAATAATTATTCATATTATTTAAATTTATATTAAGTAATAATAGATATATAATACATATATAGGTTCAATGTAATTTGTTTAGAGTCATTTTACCCACATTCAAGGTGCATTTTCTTATTTTCATAAAAAATTATTTTTTTAATTCCATGGGTTTAATTTCAAAAATATGAGACACAATTGAAATCAGAATGTATAATGTTGTCCAATAAGAGGAAAATAATATTTGTAGAATCGTAACTTTTGAATTTTATTTACCCCATTATAAATTAATTAGTGTAATTAATGGTGAAAATGATATCATAATTACACTAACAGATATCCAAATTCTATTAAATTAGTGTAATTGGACAAAAAAACCTTATGAATACAATATGGTCCTTTAGTTCCACATGGATTACATTAGGACATTTATTATAATTTTATTTAAAAAATAGTTAAAATTGATAAATTCAATGTTTATTAACTAATCCTTTTTTAATATTGGGTAATACATAAGATAAATAAGACTATAAATATTCATTATAAAGGAAAAAATATTTCCTAAATAAATGTATTTAATTTATTATTTTTAGACATTACATATTTAACATTAAATTTTAGACAATGATGATGCAGTAATTGACTTTTTAATCAAATATGAAAATAATTTATATTATAAATATAAAAATAAATAAAATTTGATACATTTGATGAATTATAATCATTTTATAGGTTTATTTATCTTGTTAGTGTTGATTAGATGACTTGTTTTCGAAGTGATAAAGTTGTTATGAATTCATCAAAAGAATACAAAATAATGACAAATTAACATAAATTAGTTTATAAAACTAATACAATTTTATTTTTGGATATAATATTCCTAAAAATATATGGAACATCTGAAGAGATTGAATTATATAAGATATTTCATTAATGAACCACTTGATCTACTCATGGATATTTAGATTATGTTTATTGATCATATATTGTAAAAATACTAGAAGTCGCAGTAAAAGTTAACCTATTT
This sequence comes from Viscum album, assembly GCA_963277665.1. Taxonomy (NCBI): domain Eukaryota; kingdom Viridiplantae; phylum Streptophyta; class Magnoliopsida; order Santalales; family Viscaceae; genus Viscum; species Viscum album. The sequence continues at coordinate 46,627,348 of OY728121.1, forward strand.
AACTAAGAGTTAAATCTAATAGATAAGGATAAAATGGTAGCCTCAACATGTTTAAAACCTATATTTTGAGATAAGTTCTACCCATAAACTATTAAGGATCGAAATAAATTTATTTGGAGGCATTATATATCGAATATGATTGTATAATAAATTAATCTATTAATCTTTTCCTAATGTGACCCTCACCCCTCTTATAAAAGGGAACATCCCCTTCTCTCAATATCACACCACCAAATCCATTTGTCTCAGCAAACCCCTACCCAAATATCCTACCAAAATCCCTCACATCAACCTAGAGTCCTTAATTTTATCCTAAATCCAACCTTTTGATCCCTATTAATCAACTCAAAAGGAAACACCACATGAAGTGGTAATAATTTCACAACCCACATTCATGTTTTTTCATCATCCACGTCCTCTTTCATTGATGATTCCATACAAAATTAAAAACACCAGTACCTCATACATATTGTGATGTTACTATAAATATTGTATAACCATATTCGTTATTCTATCCATCCAATAAATGAATATTTCACTATATAAGCGTACGTAAGTCTTACCATATCCACGTCATGGTGTAGTTTGTCATTCAAAAAAATCATTATTTGGATGGGTATTATAATGATTATAACTGATGTAAATGATAAATATAACATGTTAATGATTCATTATTTATGATATACCATCCCAGTACATAGATTTTCATCATCAATATAATGATATCTTCGATCGTGCGTACGTATGGATTACCATTACCACGAAGGCGATGAGATTCATTCCACATCGTAATCCTTCAAGAATAATTTTCATTTTAGGATTAAAAATAATGATTTAGAACATAATATCAATATTTATATGAATCAAATACATCCTATCCATAACATACATGGCAAACGTAACCACGCATATACTGGAAAACAGAGCAGTTCACACCTGAAATGATGATACTACTAAATTTTTATTAACAAAGAAATATTAGAATATTATATATGACATCATAGTTATGTATGTGGATCTTGTATAATATAAAAATAATTATTTAAATATTATACAGTATGTTAATGTACCCTCAACCATGAAAATTTATAAGGTAATGGATAATTTCAAAATCTCATTATTATCTGAGGTTGATTTTTTGTTACTATCTACTAGGACATATTTATTATCCATGTCTATGATTAATAAAATCGTTTTAAATGGTTTTATTTTTAAGGAAATATATTACTAAAACATCATTTTAAAGGTTTTAAATATTTATTCTTCTATACCATTCTCATTAATGTCAATTTTATTAAAATTGTTTTAAGGATTTATTATATGGACATGAATGTTTTAAAATTTTAATTAATTTAATAAGTTTCAAAGTGGTATGGGACACATTGATTCAAAAACATTATTTTAAATGACTTCCATTATAAATTATGTTAGTTTAGAATGATATCATGAAAAAGGGATATTTCTCTCAAATATTATTACTGATCATTTTCAACTATGTCAACATCCTTTATGAGATATTATTCATGATCAATGTTGATTTATTATGATACAATTCTTCCATATTGTATTGAAGGTATTTTGATATGTTTGATTGTGGATGTGTTATTTTTATATCATTAATTGTTTATGGATAAACTATTTTCATTTTGTATACTATTTATAACATGAATGTATACATAATGTTTATTCATTATCATATTAGAAATTCGATGAACTTAGAATGTGATGGGTGGATCCCTCTATAGATCCTCGATGCATCGGCAGGTCTTATGAGAAAAACAAGTGTTTTGGAATATTTACATGACAAAATATTATTTGTAGTCATGGAACTATGCCTTGACTATGATTTTATGATATCTGGCATTATGCATTCCTTCATTATGAACATGACTATTTATATTGCACGTGACTATTCGAATAGTAGAATATCCATTTGAATAAGTTAATTTTATTATATGATTTATATTTTTCATATTATGCTGAATTTTATGATTAAAATAATTATGTTTTAGTCCTATACATTGTCTTAAATGTTTATGCTTATTTATGAATGTTTTACCTATACTGTTATCCCTACTAAGAATCTGAGCTCACCCGTTTCTATGTTTTATTTTTCCTAGAATGCGAAGAAGTATATAATTAATGACTTACAGGGATAGACTATGAGATATGAATGTGGTCAATAAAGACAATTTTGTGATGTTTTTTCATTTTATAATGTAATGTAACATTCTTGTATGTAATATTTTTTCCAAGACTACTAAATAGATCGATCCTTCGGTACAAGATGCCTTGAAATCATGCCGATGTATTAAAATAATGCACTGATCTGGTTAACTGGGGTCGGGGGTGTTATAGTTGTTATCAGAGGAATTTTAACAACAATCTTGGAAATATATTTATATAAACTCTAATTAGAGAACATTACCCTAAGATATAATTTCATGATTAGTATAGAAAAAAATTCTAGAATTTTGGTAATGTAGATTTGTTTTGTATTTTCCATGAAATACATCCCTATCTGGATACAAGAAGGTAGAGGTGGCTCTGGCACCATAGAACCTAGGAGTAAAAACTCTGACAAGTAGATTCGAGCTTGACCCATGGTATCCTGGTTCAAGACAATTTGCTATTCTACAATATTGATTACAGCACTCCCATTCGATATTCTTTGGATAAATAACATTTTCATTAAAAGCAAATATGGAGGATTTCTGAGTAAATAAGTCCTCAAAGAAAATATTTTATGATTATATATTGTATGCATAATATTTTAAATTTGTGTTAGGTATTTTACATGTTTTTAATTATTAATAGTGATTCATAAAATAACCTAGTGTATTCCATTGTTTAGAAATGGCACCTAGTAGAAGGAATGAGAATTACAACAATACAAATTATCGAATGATGATGAATGATCATATCATTCATGGTATTATGCCAAAATTTAAAAGAGAAATTGTCTCCCACATATTTTCATCATATAAGGAAATATTATAATATATCAATGATATAAGTAATGAATTTATAAGTGTTATGGAATTGACGGGATTCAAGAGAATAAAATGATGTAAGAGAGAATGATGGATAAAGGGATGATGGGAAAGAATGATTTTCTCATATGTGATAACTGTGTAAAAATCCACCATGGTAAATATGTGAAGGGAATGAGATTTTTTTTAAATGTGTATGAAAAAATTACACCATGTACATGATTTAAAGGGTAATAAAACTTTTTCCAATGTACAATTCTTCTTCTACATGGAGTTTGGAAACTACGTGAATCAATTTCAAAATCATTAGTGTATATCTCAAAGATACTATTGGATAATAATCAAATTATGATACTACAAAAGTTGAAGAGGAATAATTATATTTCCTATGTTGTTATTAAAGTATTGTGTCATTTGAGAATTGTACAAATTTTGTACATGTTATAAGAATTATATGCTATAAAAGGATTGAACTACAATGATATTTCATTAAGGACTTGAGATTGTGTGGAAGAAAGAAAAGTGACTCATTAGTAGGTTAATTTTTTTTTGGAAAATATATGGTTGAGATAAAGATAAACCATAATATGGTTTTGATTTGGAGGTAGTGATTTTTTAATAATATATGATTTATTTGGATAAATTACAAAATATATTATTGACTACCTTGAAACAGAGTAATGGTTAGTATATTCCATCATTGTTGGAGTTTAAAAAAATTTTCATAGAAGGAGTATCTCTAGTATTCTATATGTACTATGGGAGCATGAATGTAATCAACAATGTTTTATGGTAATTTAGAGTGTTACATTGTTTTAAAAGAAAACATGATGATGGTATACACCTGTTATTACTTGGGAAAAAAGATTTTCATTCTATTTACCTTACTAATTTATTTTAAACTGTGAGTTTGGATATAATTTTTCTGGATAAGTCTAATGGTTGGAATTGGTTATGGTTGACATTTGATACTATTTTTAAGGTTAAATAATTTCTTGAGGTTATTCTTGTATTTTCCTAAAAAGGACATCTTGGAGTTCTGGTGACAACCCGTCGTGTCCAGCAAGACTGCAAGATTTGAACCCGCAACTGAAAAGTGATGAAGGTGCATCACCAACACCTGGCCTACATGATGTCCTAGTTTGTATAATGTAGTTTTTTTGTATATTCTAAAAAATTAATTAATATATCATTATTTGTGGAATTCCATATTATTAATATAAATAGATTACTTTTGAATTATATTATCTTTTGGAGTGAATGATGAATTTGTTGTAGGAATTAGTTGAAGGATAAAACTATACTTATCATGTATATATATATATTTATCTAATTTTATGTAGAAATTAATTCATATAATTTATTTAATAGATAATAAAACCAAAAATGTGTTATTCTAATAACTTATGTTTTATTGAAATTATGACATTTTGAATCATCATAGATTGATGGCGTTGAGGCTCTCAATTGTACACTTGTTTTGGATTGAGGACCTCAATCAATACCAATAAATATTTTCTTTTTTCTTCAACTTATGTGTCTCTAAACTCTAATAATGTTATCATAATCAACATCATAATTTTTTGGTGACTTTTTCATTTCACATTTCCTCTTATTAATACTAAATATTATTAACCCAATTTCTGATGTGGGTTTTCCACAAAGGTATTTTTCTATTTTTAAAATATTATTTTTAAAGAATAATTTAATATTGTGTGGAACCAATTTATTTATGTAGGATATAATTTAACTACCCATGATTTGATAGTAAGTTATCTCATTAAAGTAATTCAATAACTTTTGTTGCACGCAATATCGAGTTCAAGCGCACCAAAACATACCAAACTATTCATTAAAAAATATGTAATGAATAGTATTAATTGAATTTTGAATCTTTTAATCTCTATATAATTTTAACATCCTTATTATGTGTTTAGTAGACACAATATAAGAACAAATTAATTTTTTTTCTGATAAAGGATGTATGTTTCAGAAAATTCAATTTTACCGCCTTTTATTGAAAACACTGTTTAAATACAATATTTGGCACTTTTATATATTCAATTTGTCAAAATAAACTACTTATTTATAATAGGGACATATTAATTTAGTTTTGAAAAAAAAATCAGTTTTTCTGCTAACATTCATATTTTGGTGAATAGTAAAAAATTATAAATTATAATTGAAGGTTATTTTTTTAATCAAAAATAAATTTTGTGTCAAATTATAAATTTTAATTATTTGTAAGTATAATTAGATTATATTTTAATCATATAATTCAGTGTAGGTCATCATAATAAATTCACATTTAAATTGGATATAAACAGTTGTCAATGTTTTGATAGTTTTTACTTTTTTAAAACCCACTTTTTGGTTTTGATAGAGGGAATACAATTTAAATAAATAAATGAAACTTCTATGTTTTGAATTTCCTATAACCCACTTCTTAAAACCTTATTTTTGGTTTTGACATTGGGAATTAACTTTAAATAAATAAATGCAACTTCTATGTTTTAAATGAATAATTTCACATTTAAATATTACAAAAACACATGTCAATATTTTGATAGGTTTTACTTTTTAAAATACCTCTTTTTGGTTTTGACAGCGGGAATTAATTTTAAATGAATAAATGAAACCCTTGTGTTTTGAATTCAGAATATCAAAATTATCTAAGGGCAACTTTTTGATATTTTTCTGAAAACATTCAATTTTTTATAAATATTTTAAAACACTATTTAATTATGTAAACTCGACATTTTATACAAATAATTAATAATTTTTTTAATTATATTTTTTGTCAAAATAGATATATAATACCTATATAGGTTTAATGTAATTAATTGGATTCATTTTTTAATAAAATTATATGTATAAAACATTATTGAAATTTTCAACATTTATTTATTACCCACCCTCAAGAAGCATTTGCAAATTTGCATAAAACATAATTTTTCTATTTTTTTGAGATTAATTTCAAAATTCAATTAGTCGAGATTGACATAAGTACGTAAAATGTAGTTCAATAAGATGAAAATAAAATTTGGTGAATAGTAAATTATGACTCTTATTTACCACAATTAAAAGTAAATAGGCTAATTAAAGGTGAAAATGATATTATAATTTACCTAAAACATGTACTAATTCTGTTGGATAATTTTAATTTGAAAAAAAAACCATAGTAATATAATTTGTTCCTTTATTTCTGCTTGGATTACATTAAAACATTTATTATTATTTTATTTGAAGAAGAGTTAAAAGTGTCAAATTCAATGTTTATTAACTAATCCATTTTTAATATTGGGTTATAGAAAAGATAAATTAGACTATAAATATTCATTTGAATTATAAAATGATTTCACACATAATGATATTTTATTTATTATTTTTAGACATTACATAAGTAACATTATATTTGACACAATAATGATGCAATAATTTACATCGTAATGAAATATTAAATTAATTGATATTACAAATATCTGAATAAATATAATATGGGACTATAGAGGATTTAACCTTAATATATAGGTTGATATAAAATGTTTGGGTGGATTAGATAATTTATTTCGATGTGATCAGGTTATTATGACATTCACAAATGAAATACCAAATTGTGTCAGAATTATCATAAATTAGTTTTGAAAACAAATACTATATTATTGTTTGATATAATATTCTTAAAAATCAATGGTTCGACCAACGATATTAAATAATTTTATATATGTCATTAATAAACAACTTTATGTTCTCACGGATGTTTTGAGTATGTTTATTAACCATATATTTTAAGAATACAAGAAGACATGGTAAAAGATAAACTATTTAACTACGAGTTAACTCTAAAAAATAAGTTTTAAATGGTAACATAAACTTGTCTAAAACCTATTTTTTGAGTTTATTTGTACACATAACAACATAAGGCTCTAAATATATTTACTTGGAGCCATTACAAACTGAATATGATAATATAATAAATTATTCTTTTAATCTTTTCCTAAAGTGACCCTTATCCCACTTTTAAAAGGGAATTTCCCTTTCTATCAAAATCACACCTCCTAAGACATTTGTCTCATAAAAATCAAGACAAAGTATCCTCCCAAAATCCCTCACAACAACATATAGTCCTTACTTTTATTATAAAGACACCTTTTGGAGCCCTATTAATCAACTCTAAAGTAAACACCGGATGAAGAGGTTATAATTTCACAACCGTCATTAAAGTTCTTTTATTCATCCACTTTTACTTTCATTTATGTTTCCATATAAAATTAATAATTCCATTACATCCTACATACTGTGATGTTATTATAAATAAGGTAAAACCATATTTAGTATTCTTTCTATTCTATAAATGACAAAATCACAATACATGCGTACATATGACTTACCATCTCCATGTCCTGGTCTAGTTTGTTATTCAAACAATTAATTGTTTAGATGGGTATAATAATGAGTATAAAATATGTAAATAATAAAATAAAATAGGGTAATGATTATTTATATATTATATACCATCCAATTAAATACAATTTCACCATCAAAATAATGATATTGTCGCTCGTGCATACGTACGAATTACCATCTCCATGAACGTGATGAGATTCATTCCACATCACAATCGATCAAGAATAATTTTCATTTTATTATTAAAAATATTGTTTAAGAACATTATATAATTATGGATATGAATCAAATACATCCTATCCATATCAAAAATGGCTTACATAACCAAGCATATAAAGGAAAATAGACCAGTCAACACCTGAAACGATGATACTAATAAAATATTATTAACAAAGAAATATTAAAAGTTCATATATGATAACATATTTATGTATGTGATTATTGAATAATATATTAACAGTTATTTCATTATCAATATAATTATTTGAGTTCATATCAGACATTTTGTCATTTTTTGGAACTTGAGCCAAAAATGAACTTGTTATAATTATAAATTGTCCATGTTGTCAAAAGTCCATTATCAATATAATGATATTACTTGTTTAGATTTAGTATCTATCACATATTTCTAGTATATATATGTATTTATAATAGTACATAACATTTGAAGATAAGAAATGAAATTCACCATTCATGGAGACGGTAAGCCTTACGTACGCATGAACACTACTTTCATTTCTATTTTGTATTTTAATGGAATTAAAAAATAATGATACATAGGTATATTGTAATTCTAGTATAATATAATATATAATATCATTAACTCCATACTTTATAAATCTCACATAGTTCATTAACAAGTCATATCACATTGAGGGGGTGGTAGTCCGCACTTCCTCAAATGAAATTATCGAGTTTTACCCATAATAGAAACCATAAATGAATGATATAAATGGAAAATATAGTATCACACAGAAAACATAAACATAATATATAGATCATATATAAATACAGTTCCATCTTAATGGCCACCATGAGAGGCGGTAGGATATAATCGAACAATCATCATTTTGTAAGGCATTAGTTTTCCAACCATAGAAACAATATGTTCTTCACCCATTAGATGGAGGTGTTTGTATGTGTAGTTATAATACTTAACATAAAAACATCATACTATAATAAGGATATTGGTGTTTTCATAAAATAAAGAAATAAAAATCGTTTAGTGTGGTTGGAGATGTAAACTAAAACTAAATAACAGAAAAGAATTTAAGAGAAACTGTTACCTTTAATTTGGGTAACTTCCTTTTGTTTGAATCAAAATGACGTTTTTATGTGACATCGGCCTAAGGTAAGGATTTTACATGTATTATAGGGATATTCAGATCTTATTTGGGTAGGGTTTGGATGATAAAAGCAGCTTGAGAGGTGTGTCGAATGGGTTAGAAGTTTTGTCCTTTTATAAGGTGAGGAGGGGATCTCTAGGAAAGTGTTAAAATATTATTTTATTATTCATTGATATTCGGTTTCTAAAATTCCAAAACTAGTTATTTTCAATGATATGATGTCTCATGGTCGAAATACAATCATCCAATAAGAAATGGTTAGGTTTTGGATATAGTTTTGTTATTAATAATCTTATTTATTTAAATCATTTATTAATAAGGTCTATAGTACACCATTATTGTGTCATTAATAATTTAATTACTTTGATGTATAAAAATTATAAAAATACACCATAATGTAGAAAAACTTTTTTTATTTCCTATTAATATTTATAGTCTAATATACGACTTATATTACACCATGCAAAAATTGATTTACTAAAATATATTTGTTTATGTAATTTTAGCTTTTACTTGATGTTAATAACAATATAGCGACATTATCATTTATAAGTGGCTCCATGGGGTCCCAAAATTGACCCAAGGATTCCCATGATGGACATAACTCATACAATAAGGTTAGGAAAAGTGTTAAGGCAATTTTTTATTATTATAATATTCATTTTACCTTGAATTACCCTATTTACTTTTAACCACGGTAAATAAAAATGAAAAAAACCTATTAACCAAAAATTATTTTCATATTATTGAACAAAATTTTACTTAATGGGGTTGACATTGTCTCTCTGATTTTTGAAATTCTACACACAGAAGCGGTAAAATTATGTTTTATGATAATTTGAAAATTCTTCTATGAGGTGGGTAAAAGACAGTAAACAGTTCAATAAAATTTATATATATATAAACTTATTATAAAATGACTCTAATGAATTATATTGAACATATATTGGTATTATGTATTTATTTTTACCTAAAATAAATTTATATAAAATAAATAATTATTTAAATAAAATTTAGGTTTTAACCAATAACTGAGTGCTTTTCACCATTTATCAAAAATTTAATGTTTTCAGAAATATACCAAAATTTCACCCTTTGGTAATTTTTATATTCTTAATTCAAAAATAAATTCTATTTATAAAATTCCATATATAGATGTTTCATTTATTAATTTAAAATTAAATACTATTTTCATAACCAAAAAGCTTTTTTTAAAAAAATAATAACTAAGAAAAGATTGATAAATTTTTATGTTCAATTTCAATGTGAAATTTTTTCCAATTAATAAAATTTGATTAAATGGTAAAAATTTAATCTATTTATACTTCCAAATAATTAAAATGTATAATATAACAATACAAAATATTTTGATTAAAAACGTTGTTTTCAGTTAAAATCTAATATTTTTCACTATTCACCCAAATATAAAAGTTATCAGAAAAACACCAAAACATTATTGAAACTAAATTTTATTTCTAAATTATAACGAAGAAGTTTATTTTGTCAAATTTAATATATAAAATTATCAAATAATGCATTAAAATGGATTCGCCGTTAAAAATCCATAAAATATCATTTTTATAAAAAATTACTTCTTTTATCTGAAAAGAATTAAATAGTTTTTTCATTATTTCTAATAAACTCATAATATGGATTTTAAAATTATAAAGAATATATATAGTTAAAAATTTAGTTAATACTATTCATATCATCATTTGAACGACTAGATTGATATGTCGTGATGTGCTTGGACTCGATGTTGCGTGTAGCTAATGTTATTGAAATTGTTTGAAAAAGAATGAAATATGAAATATTTTGGTGTTACAATCAGACCCATGTAGGATACTAAATCATCATAAAACACAAAATGGATCCTTGTACACTGTCACACCCACACTGGATCCCAGAACAATATCAGACCCACATAGGATCCTAGTACATCATCAGACCCACACAGGATCCTACTACTTCATCAAACCCATGTAGGATCCTAGAGTAGCCCCACATGAATTTGTAGAGAGGATCTATATGGGACCCTTAATAACATACCCACGAAGGATCGTAAAGCACAAACCCACTTAGGATCTCTTTCTCATGTTACAACCATCTACATAGTTCTCGCACTAATCTCGCTTGACTCCGGGAGGATCCACTACTCATGTCACGTGTTTAAACTCTAACTACCACAATGTCCCAAAAAGATGTACCCCAATGGACTGACCCCTAAACAGGGTCTCAATGCAATAGACGGTGCGTCAATCGGACTCTCGGTCTGTAAGATATGTACTTTTTCCCGAGGGAACGATTGGATTCATGTTCGATCAGACCCTATCGTAATACAACATTATCCAAAACTAAAGTGGGGTATACAAAAAGACCGATTTGATCCAAAATTTATGGCACTGTAGATAGTTCATAAAAAGGATGCTCAAAGCTCAAGATATGGTCAAATGAGTGAAAATGGGTCAATGTTGGTCCGGGTAGGGTCTGACCCATTCGGACCATCCCGATGTGACTCGGACTGGGAGACCCTACCTAGATCGGTTCGACCCAGCCCACTGGGTCTGACCCAGCCCGTGGGGTCCAACCCGGCCTGCTGCCACGACCCAGCCCATGGTGCGGCGGTCCGTAGTGTGGATGTCCATGGTGTGGTCCGCTAGGGAGGACCGATCATCTCTCTAGCAGGCTAGTTGGCCAGCCACCTCTACTCGGCGTGGTCGCGTGCTGCACCACCTTCAGTGGCCAGCATCATTCTGGCCACGCCTCGCCTCGCCGCAGCAACATAGGGCTGCAGTTCTTCTCCGCAGGGCACTGCAGTCACACACTACTGCCCCTTCGTGCGGCCGAAATCCATTGGACACCGCACATGCTCTGTCACAACCGATGGATTGCAGATCTATTTCGTAAATGCGGTTGCACTGCCACCTTTTTGGTGGCTAGCCATGGTGCTGATCGCCGCTCTCGAGTTCCACCGGTGCAAATCGCCCCCTGGTCACCACTATCCTTTATCACGAAGAACACACCAAAACCACAATGACTAGTGTAGTGGTGAGGCCATGTTCATTTGGCCTCCACCCTCCTCATTAGAGTTGTAGAAAGCGGCACAAACGTTCTTAATTAAAGAAGGTTGTCAATAACAGGGTTTAGGTATTCAAAAAACAATGTTTCCTACATTGAATGTTCTGAAATAGGATGCGCGAAGAAGAAGATGAATTCATTGAATAATGTCGGTGTTTGTAGTCTCCACAATGCACTTCCAATCTGGGCTCGGGGTTGGTTTTATCAATCTTCGATTCATGGTACATGGTTGATCGTCACCGCCCACTGGAACCGGCTCTATCCTCTAAGTGTAGGGAATCACGACACATTACTTGAGCTTCCTCACATGGTGAGGCTGTGTCAATTCCCCCACCATTCTCCACATAAATAAAATAAGGGAAAGGTATGTAACGAATGTGGAATTTATGATGGTTCATTTAATAGGAACCATACTAAATTCCAATGATGATGTTACATAGTATTTGAATTTAAAGCCATTTAATTTACATTGGCACAAATAAAATTGAGGGATCCCAAGGGACATACCCACATTAAATAGGTGTTCGGGTGGTCTCCACCACCATAAATCAAACGGAGGATACAATAATAATAATAAAAAGTTAAGAAATTTTATTTTTCTATTCTTCCACGAAGAAGTTTAAAAATAACATCCACCCTCAACCTACTGCGGTCGAGTTCAAGGTCTCCCTAAAGGAATACCGGTGTTGTGAGTTCAATGGTGTTCTTGGATTTCAATTTCAAGAATCAGTACAAGATGTTAAAAAACCCACTCGCACATTTACTGAACGCACCCAAAAAAATGTTTATAAATTTATTCCAGGCACACCGGGCCTCCGAAATATGTGTCGTTAATTTTCTTGTACTCGTAAAATTCTCATTTAATTAAAAAAAATTAATTGAAATTTTGGTTCTCAATAGATTTCCCCTAATGTTTTTTTTAAATAATTATTATGTCATCTAATGTTTTTAATTTATTGAGTTGTAATTTAAGAAGAAATCAGGAAGGTGATTTGTTAATCAACCCGAAAGACTGTCTTGCATGGAAGGATATCGAAAAAAGACACCCCGACTTTGCTAATGATTTTTGTAATGTATGATTGTGTTTGAATTGTATTGGTTCCTCCCATTAAAGTCTATTTTTGGTGCAACTCATAGCACATGTCCAGTGGTGTTGGTTCCATATAATATTCCACAATGGCTATGTATAGGGAAACAATTTATTTTAAATTCTACTATTATTGATGGACCTAAATGTTAGGGGGGTAATATTGATGTTTCCATACAAAAATTTATTGATGAGTTGAATGAAATTTGGGGCGATGGTGTGCTGACTTATGTTTGCGAAACGAATGAAATGTTTATACTAAAAGCTGTTTTATTGTGGAAAATCAATGACTTCATGGATTATACTAATTTATCAAGATGAAGTATCAAAGGGGAATTTTCATACCCATGATGAAATAAAATAAAAAAATCATTATGGAATAAATATTCAATAAAATAACCATACATGGGTCACATACATTTTCGCCACCCTCATCACATGTTCAGAAATGGCAGAGTGACAATGGATGGTTCGAGAAAGTTCATCCCAACACAAATTTTCATGACATGATTTGAAAAGTTATCGAATATTGAGGAAGAAAACATCCAGATGGTATATGAATTTTAGGATTTGGTGGCTCATCCATAACCAAATATTCGTTGTGTTGGTATACAGGGCAGTCAGAATTGGAAAAAAATGTTTTTTACTATATCCCATATTGGAATTCTAACGTTATAAGAAATAATTCGGATGTCATAGACATTGAAAAAATTGTTTGTGATAATTTATTTTGATACTGTTTAGACGTCACTGGAAAATCAATGAACCATGTAAATGCACATCATGATTCATAAGAAATGGTTTTAAGGAAAATGATTCATTTAATTTTAGTTTAGGGAAACAAGTCATATATGCCTGATGTATATTATACTATGAATATAAAGGGGAAATATATTTTTTTTCCATTTTGAAGATTCTCAAGTATCCGGATAGATACTCGTCTAATATTTCAATGTGGGTGAATATGATTAGAAGGACATTGTAAGGGTTGAAAATTCATTACAATCACATTCTACATCTGGAGTAGATTCCAGTCAAAATTTATGGTTGTTTATCCCACAATGTTGTTCAACTGTTGATTGAGATGAATAATTGTTTTAGATGTTATGTTTCACTTGAAAGTACATCTAACTAATGAATTAATGGTTGTTATTCCTCTTCAATTTAGCTTTATGTATCCTATAGAGCGGGATCTAAATACATCGAAACTATTTATATGCAACAGATCTCGTCTGGAGGCATCAATATACAATGGTTATTCGATGTGTGAGTGTACTAATTTTTTTTCAAAATATCTTATGGATGTTGAATCAATGATTGATAATCCATCATAGATTCATCATGGTCCAGTTGGTGAATGAACCATATTTTATATGGACAACATCATTTGGATACAAGTGCATCAATTTATCTTGTCCATTACTCTATCAGTTTCACCATTAATGAAGTAAGGGTATTATCACATTTATTGTTTAACAACTACACGTTTTGATTGCATATGATGATCATTTTAAAATCACATTATTATTTATAGGAAACTCATTAATGAGATGAAAGAAGATACTTCTTGTGAGACTGAGTATCGAATTCATAAATCTGATTATGTATAATTTCATGATTGGTACAAGGATTTTGTATATATAAATTGATATTTATTATGAGTGAAGTATTATAATAATTTCATTCTTCAGAAATCATTATTGAATTCATTTAATTATGTAGGTTCATAACCTTGGGGAGGTTGGTGACCCCACGCTAACTAAAGAATTAATCCAACAAGATGAGGGTTCAACTATAACATCATGTCATTATTAAGCTATAGATGGTAACAGAATTCTATTTTCAATTAAATTGGTTGACAGAAAATGAGATATATAAATCAGTGGAATCATTTTTCCATTCGTTGATTCTGATTATTACAATGGTCAATTGACAGTCATCGTTGAAGTAGAATACACACATGAGGTGAAGTACATATTGTTAATGGGTAACATGGTTGGTCCAATGTGTGGGAGAAAAGTCGATAAATATAAGATTACATTAGGGAATTTTGTCACGACCCATCCCCGAGACCCGTGTCTTGACTACCCCAAGCCCACATTCCATAGGACAGGGGCAGGCGACTAGAACCAAAGGCGTAAATCCCGATATAAGGGAATGAATTTCCTATATGTAAGAAAACAAAACACCACAATGTTTGCAAGCAGAAGTAAACATTAAGTAAATTGTGTACAAAAGTAAGTGCTGGAAAGTAAATGGGCCAGTATACAAACCCAAACTGAAATTAAAGTACAACTAAAAAGAGAGTACATCCGCAGAAAAGTAAATCAGTGGGTCCGAGCCGTCCTCTGTAAATCCCATCTGAGGGGTGGGTACATATAGTCTACTCTACTCCTCGGCTCCAGCCGTCCGCTCCGAGCACGTCTCATCCAGTGATCCACCTCCAGGTACCATCCAGCTCTAGATGCTCCTACCTCGATCATCATTGTCCGTCTTCTGCATCCAACACAATGTAGTGCGGTCATAGCCCATGCAGGGGTGAGTATACGCTACTCAGTAGGGACCCCGAGACCCCTTAAGGTCTCCGAAAATCCACGAAGGATAAACCAAAAAGGAATGATACAATCACGAAGTAACAACCATCTCTACTTAGGTATATGCCCATACATATACCTAGGTCATCAATTCCAGTTCAGTTCCAACATCCGAGACCAATATCAATCTAGTCCTCATAGGAATGCACAATCCAATCCACCCAGGATAACACAACCCAATCCACAGAGGATAGAAAAACAATCATATCGAAGATAGTGATTGAAAGTCAAGACTCAGCTCACACAGGTATACTTCTTCGTAAGACGATAGAGATGATCAGATGTAGCCACTGATTCATCTAAGCTGTTAGAACCACATAGTATACAAGACCAGCTAAGTTTTCAGACCCACAAATTATACAAGACCGGCTACTCTGCCGAACCAACGTAGGATACAAGTACACAGTCAAATACTTCCGGACCCATGTAGGATACAAGAATAGTAGTCAAGTACTGTCAGACTCACATAGGATACAAGAATAGTAGTCAAGTACATCTGGACCCACATAGGATAGGGGAACAGTAGTCATCGCCGTCGAGCCCATGGAGGATTCCAGTATGGTCTTTGTCACTGCCGAACCCACGGAGGATCCCAGTGTAGTCATCGACGTCGTCGCAGTTGCAGCCAGCTCTAGGGTTCCCGCACACGACATGCTCGATTCCGAGAGGGTCCGCTCCATGAGCCAAGGGGTTAAATACATCAACCAGCATGTAGTCCAGAGTTGATGTATACCAAAGTTCTGTCTCGTCAAAAGGAACTCAATGCGACAGACGACGCGTCAATCGGACGCCCGGTTTGAGAGTTATTGGCTTTTTTGTCCCAGGGGCCCGGTTGTTTTTTATGTCAAAACCAACCTGACCATTCTACAACTGCGTCCAAACCATGATACGAGTAAGCCAAAAGAACCATCTCACTAAGAGGAATCCAACATAGTCGAAGACACGTCAATCGGACATCCAGAGCTCAAGTTATAAGTGTTTCTACTCCAAGGGCCTGGTTGATTTCATGTTCTAAACAACCTGGCCATACCAAAAGTTGTCTGAAACCTTGAGTTTATTATACCAAAACGACCTTCTCGATCCAAGGATCTCTACGCAACTTAAGGTACGTCCATCGGAGGTCTGTAACCCATGTTATGGGCGTTAGAACAGATCCATTCGAAAACAGGGGGTTCGGGCCGGGTCCGACCCGACCCGATACCCAGGTTCGGCCCGAACCGGATCAACCCGACCCGTGTCCGGGTCCAGCCTGGTTGGGCATGGCCCGACCTGTCTGGCGTGGCCCGGCCCTACCGGTGCGGCCCGGCTCGACGCTGGGGTCTAGCCCGGGTGCGGGCGGCCCGACCCGGTGCGGGCGGTCCGGGACGGTGTGGGCGCTTGCATGTTGATGGACGCGGAAGGGGGGGAGGCCGCCGCCCCATTCGAACTGAAGAGTGGACCCGCGGGGGTCCGCCCTTGCTGCGCTGGCCGGGGGTTCAAACCCCCAGTTTTTCCGGATCCGGCCGGCCGTAACGACCGACCGGTTATGTCGTGCGGGACCTATTGGTCCCGCCTCCTATATCACTAGCGGCCGGTGGTTCCGGACACCTCCCTCTACACCGCCACGGCCTTAGGCCGTGGCGCTTCTCCGACCGGCGCGGCGCGATGGTGCCGCGCCCCTCTGCCGCGGCCCGCCCTGGCCACGGCTCTCCATGAAGCTCCGGCATGGCACGCCAACGCCGCACCCCTCTACCATGACCCGACTCCGGTCGCGGCCCCTTTCAGTCTCAACGACGCAATGCTACGGTGTCACGCTCCTTAACCACGTCCTGCACCGGCCGTTGTTCCTTCGTTTCTGCGCGGTGCGATGACACCATGTCGCCTCCGTTCCAAGCCACAAGATATTCAACAAAAAAAGGGGAGGAGGTTCGACTATGTTCGTACGGCCCAAACTACTCCATTATTATGATAACAAGAGGCCAATGATCTAATGGAGTACATCAATTAATTCCGAACGTAAAAACAACCCCTACCTCAAAGATGATCGGTGAAGCTAGCATCACAGAAAACGACGTCGCGGGATGAAGCACTGTATACGTCGATGGAGATCGTCCGAGGAGGACGCATCGTCTCCCTTTCTTTGTTGTGGATAGAAGATGTAATAACATGCATCCAAGATGGGAATGTCATCACACACCGACTGCGGAGAGAAGAAGAGACGGCTCGTCGATCTCTCCTTGCGGTGACATCGTTCTTCGTCGAAGCCTTGGAATTCTTCGCGTTCTTTAAACTTAGAAATTTGTTCCCCAATCCTCTCACAATAATACCAACCCCAAATAAAATATGGTTCGTCATTATTTTATTAACCCATGCCATGAATTCCAAAAATTCAATATTCAAACTCTTAATTAAATAAATTGAATAACATAAATCAATTAATTTAATGTGAGAGTTGGCATGAATTTAATGTGGGAGAGAGGATGAGTTACAAAAAATGGGGGGTTTACAACATTAAGAGGGTTAGAGGAGATAGAGGAAATTGAAGGGGTGGGCCTCGTGTGGGCCCCACCTCAGTAATATCATAATAAGAGGTTTTGGGATATTCCATCACATGAAAGTTATACCACATAGAGAAAAAAAATAAGTTCTGACACAACTTTATTTACCTAACACTTAAACCACAAATTTAAACAACTCTTCCCAACAAAACACAACTCTAAAAAAGTCAATCTTAAGCAATTATTGGTGTTGTGATTTCATCAGTTCCCTCAGATTTCGATTCCAAGCACTGCTACAAATTTTAGAAAAACACGCTCGTTAGTTCATTGAATGCACCCGAGCTATGCTTTGGAAAATTATTCTGGGCACACCGGGCCTCAGAATTAGGTTCCGTTAAAAACTGCGTACTCATAAAATACAACAGTAATTAATAAAAAAATCTCCTTGAAATTTATGGGCCTTTACATTACTCCCACCTCATGGATTTACATCCACGTAAAGATACATCACAACCTAGGGGAACAAATGAGTGTATTGAGCACACATCTGAGCCTCCCGCTCCCAAGTGATCTCCTGGAGGTTCTCGTGCTGCCACCTGATGCACACAAGAGGAATCGACTTCTCTTGTAAGACCCACTCCTGTTTATCCTCGATCTCCACTGGGACCTCCGCAAAAGTCGCTCCATTAACAATCTCCAGATTCCTATGGTCGATGATATGTGTCGGGTCGTGCACGTATCTCCTCAATTGTGATACATGGATGACGTCATGCACCCAGTGCAACTGAGGTGGTAGAGCCAGGTGATAGACACCTCTCCTATCCTGCTGAGTACCTAGAATGGTCTGATGAAGCGCAGAGATAACATACCGCCCCGGCCAAATCTCCATAATCCACATCGAGATGAGACCCTCAAGAAAACTTGGTCGCCATCCTAGAAATCTAGTGGTCTCCATCTCTTGTCAGCATAAGAGTTCAGTCAGCTCTGAGATGTCATCATCCGCTTTTGGATGACCTTGACCTTCTCAGTCATGGCTTGGACCATCTCTAGTCCCACAAGTGCTGACTCCTCAGGGTCTGTCCAGCACAGAGGTGATATGTAAGGTCAGCCATACAATGCCTCATATGGTGTCATCCCGATGGTGGAGTGGTAGTTGTTGTTGTAAGAAAACTCCACCAAAGGTAGGTGATCCTCCCAGATGTGACCAAAGTCGAGGAAACATGCACAGAGCATGTCCTCGAGAGTTTGAATGATCCTCTCCATCTGAAAATCCATCTGAGGGTGAAAGGCAGTGCTCCGACGTAGATGCATCCTGAATTCCTCCTACAACCCCTTCCAATGCCGGGAAGTAAAGTGAGCATCTCGATCGGAGACGATAGATGATGGTAAACCATGAAGCCTTATTATCTCCTAAACGTAGAGGAATCCCATGCTCTCCACTGAGCCCTGCTCTCTAATTGGTAAGAAGTGGGACGACTTGGTGAGTCGGTCGATAATCACCCAAATGGAGTCATGGCCTCTGGATGTACGTGGAAGTCCAGTCACGAAATCTATAGATATCATGTCCCACATCCACTATGGGACCTCCAGGGGCTGTACCAAGCCTGATGGTACCTGGTGATCCGCCTTCACCTTGTAGGAGGTGAGACATCGAGAAACTAACTCCGCCACAGCCTTATTCAGACCCGACCACCAGTGTTGTCGTCTGAGATCCTGGTACATCTTCACCAATCCTGGATGTACCACTAAAGGGGAAGAATGAAACTCTCTCAGCACCTCCTCTTGTAAACCAGTTGGTACCATGGTATGTCCTCTCAAAAGGAAGACGTGATCTAATCCTATAGATAATCCATCAGGTGCCAGTCCTTTGGAAATCTGTGCACGCCACGTCTCACAGTCAACGTCCCCATGCTGTGACTCTCCAACCTGCTAAAGAAGTGGAGGTGTGACTATGAGAGACTGAAGGAAGGATTCCCCATCACTATCCACAAAGAATATCTACAAAGCGTCTAGCTGCTCTGTCGCCTCTCCATATAGCTGAATGCCTGTCCTCATACTGAGTACATCGGCTACTACATTCCCCTTTCTAAGAGTATAGACTATCTCAAAGTCATAGTCCGAGAGGAACTAGAGCCATCACCACTGTCTCAGGTTTAGGTCCTTCTGCGAGAAGATGTACCTGAGACTCTGGGGGTCAGAATAGACTATAAAGCACTCTCCCATCAAATAGTGCCACCACATCTTGAGATCCAAGACCACTGCTGCTAACTCTAGGTCATTGGTAGCATATTTATGCTAATGCTACTTCAACTGTCATGATCCATATGCAATCAATTCCTGATCTAGCATCAGGACACACCCGAGTCTGGTCCCTGATGTATCGTAGTAGACTACATACCATACTCCCTCCTATGGTAGCCTCAAGATAGGTGCACTGGTCAATCTCTGTTTCAGCTCCTGAAAACTCTACTGACATCAATCTGACCACACAAAGGGTTTCCCCTTCTTCATCAAAGCTGAAAGTAGTGCTACAACTCTGGAGAAGTCTGGGACAAATATCATGTAGTACCCAGCCAAACCTAGAAAACTCCGCACCTCCGTCACGCTCCTAGGTGGCTCCCAAGATAGCATTGCCTCAATCTTCGCAGGATCCAAAGAAACTCCCACCCCAGAGATGAAGAGTCCCAAGACGTGGACCTAACATAACCAGAACAGAAATTTCGAGAGCTTACCATAAAGCTGGTTCTCTTGGAGTGTATCCAGTACAACCCGCAAGTGGTAGGCGTGCTCCTCCTCAGTAGTCAAGTATATCAATATGTCGTCGATGAAGACTATGAAAAATCGATCGAGGTAATGCTGGAAGATCCTGTTCATGAGACTCATGAACACTGATGGATCAATGATTATGCAGAAAGGCATAACCATGAACTCATAGTGGCCATACCGACATCTGATGTCCGTCTTCTGCACATCCTCATCTCGAACTCTGAGCTGATGATAGATTGACCTCCGGTCTTTCTTCGAGAACCATCGTGCTCCCTTGAGCTGATCAAAGAGGTAGTCAATCCTCAGAAGTGGATACTTGTTCCTCACGGTCACCTGGTTCAGGAATTAGTAATCGACACATAGTCGCAAGCTCCGGTCCACCTTCCTAGTGAACAAAATCAGAGAAGCCCTGTGTGAAACACTGGGTCGGATAAATCCCTTGCCCTGCAAGTCCTCCAGCTATACCCATAGCACTCATAGCTCAGCGGGAGCCATTCGATATGATGGAGTAGATATCGGGGCTATCCTAGGGTAAACGTCAATATAAGAGTCTACCTCTCTGCGTGGAGGTAGTCCTGGAACATCGTCAGGAAAAACGTCCGCATACCGATCCACCACTACAGGAAAACTAGGACTCCACACGTCCACTGCTCCTAGGATGAGGCTAGCCAACTATTGAGTGATCGACTATCCTCTCCTCTACGTGAGTCCTTCCTGTTCTATAATGGCTCCCTTCTCGCCGGTGAAGGTGAACATGCTCCCATCGGTGTGAACACACCACACCTAGCACTTAATACAGTCAATCTAAGCATGCACTGCCAATCCATGCCCAAGATGACGTCGTAAGGCCTCGACGCCACTATAAGAAGATCCCAGTCAAAGCTCTCGCATCCTTGAGTATGCTCACACTCCTGACACGTGTGCGTAATCGTCGAGTCTCCTCCCGTATGAGTCTCTAGCCGTAAGGATCGAGCCAACGGCTCTGTCGGAATCTATGACCTCCAAACAAGGGTAGCGACAATAAAATAATGACTCACTCCTGTGTCTATATGAACTGTAGCAAAGGTGGAGTAGACACATATAGTACCTCGAATCATCTCTGGTGCATCGTGGTCGTAGGCCTCCGCTCCCTGAAGCTGAGCCTGCCTCTGTTCGCCAGCACCCAGTGGTCGCGGTGGACCTCCTTGTGGTGGTGGTGGTAGAGCCTCAAAGCATCGCCCACCACCTGCTGCTCGCCCAGCTCCTCTGCCTAGTCAGCCTGCTCCCTACGGACCACCACGGTTGAACCTCTGCATCTGCCTGGATAGTCCCTCAACCGTATTCTGCTCATCTGCATGGCGTGTTGGGCAGTCACGAGCCGTATGGACCTGCCCGCCGCTTGAATAGCATTGTCTGCTCCTCGGAAGGCTGGCTCTGCGCCGTGTTCCCCGCACCTCTGATCCAGTATCCTGAGGTCATCTGCCTTATGGTCTGGTCCACATGGACCCCTGAGTCATCTGTCGACTGCCAGCTACAGAAGAATCAGCTACATGCCGCCCTACGGTAGGTCTCGCTGCTGGTGTAGGCTCAGCAAGAAATCTCTCTACAAGAAGGGCTCGCTCTAGTACTCCTGACTCCGTCGGAATTATGAGGGAGATCATCGATGCCCTGATCTCATGCCTCAGTCCTTGCTCGAAGGTCTGGGCTCGGAAGAATGGGTCTTGTACCATTTCTGTTGAATACCCTGAGAGATCGGTAAATATTGCCGAGTACGGGGCTACCGTCATGCTGCCCTTCCGCATTTGTAGTAGCTCCTGAATGCACACTGCAAGGAGGGTGGCTAGAACGAACTCTGAGCAGAAGAGGCTCTCTAAGTCTATCTAAAAGATATAAGCCTTGTCATGCACCTGGAGCATTAGGCTCCACCATCTTCCAGTTGCCGCGTGCAGGAGACTCGCTGCAAGGATCACCATGAGGTATGCTGGTGTCCCTACTAACCTGAAAACTCTCACAATTGCCTCCAACCAATCCTCAGCTGCCCGAGGGTCTGTATCCCTGCGGAACATGGGCGGTCTCTGAAGCTAAAACTCATGCAGTTCACTAAGGCGACATGCACTATTAGCGGCTGGGGCTGGTGGAATCGGTGGCTTGGCGGGTAGAGTTACTTCTGGTGCCTCTGCTATAATAGGGCCCCACATCGAGGCCTCGTCGCTCGGTGGGCTGTCGTCTCGCACAAATCTCAGAACCCTAGCTGACTGCGGTTGTGGGGACATTCTGAAAAGAGACATATGAGCCACAGTCAATACAATATACCTGGTGAGATGACAAAATGTAATCAGAAATGAAACTTTTGAAACACAGATGCAATCAATGTTTTGATGTACTGAGTCCGAAATCATAAGTCAGGGTCCTGGTGTATGGATATGTCATCCGCCGCACCAACACTGTACTCCCTAGACTGATAGCCACACTCAATACCCTTAACTTTATTTCTTCACATAGAATAAATATTAGAGTTTTAAGTTCTGTGGGAGAACCGAACTCCTATGGTACCAATTAATCACGACCCGTCCTCAGGACTCGTGCCATGTCTACCCCAAGCCTGCCTTCCATATGCCAGGGGTTGGCGACTAGCACCAAAGGTTTAAATCCCGATATAAGGGAAGGAATTTCATTTATATAAGAAAAAAACACCACAGAGTATGCAAGAATAAGTAAACATTAAGTAAACTGAGTACAAAATTAAGTGCTGGAAAGTAAATGGGACAGTATACAAACCCAAACTAAAAGTAAAGTACAACTTAAAAGAGAGTACAACAGCAGAAAAGTAAAGCAGTGAGTCCAAGCTGTCCACTGGAAATCACACCAGAGGGGTGGGTACAGATAGTATCCTCAGCTTCTTGGCTCCAGCCGTCCGCTCCGAGAAGGTCTTGTCCAGTAGTCCACCTCCAGGTACCGTCCAGCTCTATGAGCTCCTACCACGATCAGCACTGTGTGTCATCTGCATCCAACACAACGTAGTGCGGGCATAACCCATGTAGGGGTGAGTATACGCTACTCATTAGGGACCCCGAGACCCCCGATGGTCTCCCAGAATATAAGAAGGATAAACCACAAAGGAATGATACAATCACGAAGTAACAACCAACTCTACTTAGGTATATACCCATACATATACCTAGGTAATCAATTCCAGTTCGGGTCCAACATCCGAGCCCAAGTTCGATCTAGTCCACATTGGAAAGCACAATCCAATAAACACAGGATAACACAACTCAATCCACATAGGAAAGAAAAACAATAATATCAAATAGAGTGATTGAAAGTCAAGACTCAGTTCACACAGGTATACTTCTTCATAAGACGATAGAGATGATCAGATGTAGCCACTGATTCATCTAAGCTGTCAGACCCACATAGGATACATGAACAGCTAAGATGTCAGACCCACAAATGATATAAGACCAGCTACTCTGACGGACCCATGTAGGATACAATTACATAGTCAAATACAGTCGGACCCACGTAGGATACAAGAACAGTAGTCATGTACTACCAGACCCACATAGGATACAAGAATAGTAGTCAAGTACTGTTGGAACCACATAGGATACAAGAACAGTAGTCATCACTGTCGAATCCACAGAGGATTCTAGTGTGGTCTTCGTCGCTGCCGAACCCACGGAGGATCCCAGTGCAGTCATCATTAGCATCGTAGTTGCAACAAGCTCTAGGGTTCCCGCACACAACATGCTCGATTCCGGGAGGGTCCGCCCCATGAACCAAGGGGGTCGATACATCAACTGACACATAGTCCGGAGTTGATGTATAACAATGTTCTGTCTCCTCTAAAGGAACTCAATGCGACAGACGACGCATCAAGCTGACGCCCGGTCTGAGAGTTATTTGCTTATTCGTCCCAGAGGCCCAGTTGATTTTAAAGTCAAAACCAAACCGACCGTACTCCAACTTTGTCCAAACCTCGAGCAGAGTAATCCAAAATAACCGTCTCACCAAGAGGAATCCAACCTAGTCGATGTCACATCAATCGGACATATAGAGGTCAAGTTATAAGCGTTTCCGCTCTGAGGGCCCAGTTGGTTTCGTGTTCGAACCAACCTGGCCGTACCCAATGTTCTTCGAAACATTAAATGTAATATACTTAAACGACCGTATAGATACAAGGATCGCTAAAAAACAAATGGTGTGGCGATTGGAGGTCTGTATCTCATGTTATGGGAGTTTGAATGGATTTGTCCGAAAAAAGGAGGTTCGGGCCGGTACGACCCAGCCCGATACCCCCGGGTCGGCCTGAACCGGGTCGACCTGACCCGGGTCCGGGTCCGAACCGGGCAACTTGACCCGGGTTTGTATCTCATGTTTCTTTAATATTTTTTATTGAATTAATGTTATATATTTTCTTATACATTAAATGTACAATTGATTTATATTAGAACAATTTATGTTTTTAAAAACTCCACTATTTTAATTTTATATGTATGATCAGTAATTAGATACTTTATTTTGATTGATAATTTCATAGAATACCCATTGGAGGATATGAATTTGGTTAGGTGGACTAATGGCCTAATATACGAATTTCCCAACGCTCCAATGTCCCAATGGCCCAATAGCCGAATGGCCCAATGGCCTATTAGCATAAGGGATGAATGGACTACTAGAATATTGGCCTAATTGTCGAATGGCCGAATGGCCTATAGGCCTAAGGGACGAATGAGCTACTGGCCTACTAGCATAATGTCCTATTGACCTAATGGAATACAATCATACTATCATAATGACCAAATAACATAATGGATTTTTCCCAAATGAAAAAATTACATAATCGCCTAATGGCCAATGTTAGACTATTGGCCAATTAAGAGTCCTTTTAACTAATTATAGTGTTGGTTTTAATTTGATAATAATAAAATTGACACATTGTGCATGTGTAATTGAATATGATTCTGTTGTTGGGGGCTACTAGGTGGAGGGGGAGGAGCTGTGCATGTGGTGGGGGTGGGGGGTGAGGGTCTATCTCGGGAATGTTGGGGGGAGGGATGCTTGAGGGGGGGGGGGGGTCTGTGTGGGATGACATTTGGTAGTAAAAAAATTGAACAAAGAGGAATTTTCATAAAAAAGTATCTAAATTCAATCAATTTGTACATGCTATGTGGAGTCTCATTATTGGTAAGTATGAGTCTCTTTATTTTCTAAGAACAATATTAATAAATATGATCAATGATGGAAATATCAATTAAATTTACCCCTCTATTTGGGATACACTAAAATATTATTTTTCTATGATAACAATGAAATCCCACTTGATGTTCATCATCAAATCATACCTCAATTTCATGTTATATAATTGTACATGCATGACAATATTTGAGGTTATAAATTCACTAGATCCACCACCTAGCACAACTATATAGATCAAGGATCAAATGGAGTATTCTTTAGACAATATTTTGGATGAATTTATGGATATATCATCATAATTTTTTTTTATCAATGGTAGTGTAAATTATTATAGTAATATTCCCACAATTTATGGTAATCATAAAATGTTTCCTAAAAAACATCTCTATAGGTGCATTATAATTGCAAGAAAAAACCTCTAAACAGGTTCTGGATTCTTCGATCCTATTTTAATCTTTCAGGGAGAATCATTTATGCCATGTTTCCCACATGAAAACCTGCTTCATCTAGTCGGTATTAATTTATGCTCATATTTCATGTTCTGTAATGAACAAATTGATAACCTAAATTAATTATTCCTTAGTCACAAAACATGTACTAATACAATATGGGATGAAAAAACAAACACGTCTGAGACTATATGACCTATTATTCTAGTATATAGGATCAACATGAAGCTTGAAAATAGATGTATGAGGGTGGGGGTTATACGAGGTGCGTGTGTCTGTGTCTCTGTGTGTGTGTGTGTGGGGGGGGGGGGTTGGGGGGATGTTAACTGGGGTATTTCCATGGGAGATTTTGTTGGGGGTGGGGTGTTGTCCGGCAGTGGGGGGGATGTCATGTGGTGTGGGGGCTTTCCAGTTTTAGTGGGGGGGGTTCTAGGTGTCTCACCAGTGGTGGGGGGATGTCCGAGGTGGCTGTGAGAGACAGTGTGTGTGTGTGGGGTGGGGGGGGTTATCTGTGGATGGAGAGGTTGTCTAGTGTGACTGTGTGTGTGGGGGGGGGGGGCTGTCTAGGGGGGGTTTGTTTGGGGGAGGAGGGTTTTCTGGGGTAGGGGGGCAGTACGATGTGACTATTGGGTAGGGGTGGGGTGTTCTAGGTGGGGAAGGGGGGATTTTCAGAGTTGGGGATGTTTAGGGGGTGTCTACGAGATTGGGGTATTTTCAGTAATGATCTTTATACTATATATTTCAATTTAGAGTGAACACATACAAATGGTTGTCCAAAACTATTTTCAAAAAAAAAACTCATTTCGTACCAGCAACACAGTAGGTCCTTACTAGAGTAGACGAATATGTCTAATGACATAATGCCAAAATTGGCCTAATGTCAAAATTCACTTAATGGCCAATTGGATAAATGGAGACTTGGAAAATTTTCCAAATGAAAAAATGACCAAACTCCCTATTGGCCTAACACCCTAACACCCCAATTCCCAAATGTCTTATTAAATAAATGGACATTTGGTCAATGGTAATACTGTCCTAATTAAAAAATGTCCAAATTACATAATGTCTTTTTGGCCTAATGAAATATTAACCTATTTCCCAAATGACCAAATAGCCTAATGAAATATTATACTATTGAAGAAAATTGTCTAATTGGATACTTGGGTAATTGTCCATATTTACAAATGCCCATATGGACAAATGCCCTAAAGGCCTAGCTCCCTAATGAATAATAAACCTAACAGACTAATTCCCTAATTACCTATCACCCTAATGGACTAACTCTTTAGTTCCCTAACTCCCTAGCTCCCTAATTACATAACAGACTAACTGCCCAATGACCCAACAACATCCAATGTCCCAACAATGGATGAACAATTACCCAATGATCGAACAATGGCCCAACGGTTGAAAAACGTCCAAATGACAGAACAATGACCCAACACCGAAAAATGACCAAATGACCTAACAATGATCCAATGAGCTAACATCTTCCTAAAGACCTTACAAAGGCCTAACAACCTAAAAAAGGCCCAACATCCAAACAAAGGCCAAGCGACCTATGAATGACCCAACGACCCAACGGTCAAATGACCCATGACATAATTCACAATTGGCCAAATGGAATGTTGTCATAAGTACCTAATGACTTATTGGCCTAATGAAGTATTAGGCTATTGGCCTAATTACAAAATGGCATACTGGCATATTAGCGTAATGTCATAATGGCCAATTGGCTATATGTAGAGTGTCCAGTTGTCCAAATTACCAAATTCCCTAACAACATAATTACATAATTTGATTAATATATATATGTGTTGACAGAATAAATATTTTCAATTTTAATTTTCTTTGTTTAGTTGTTTCATTTTTATCTTATTGTATGTTTATTGATGCAGAATATATGAATGGGTAAGAGCTTTCTAGATCACTGGATATGATGAATTATGTTCGTCATTTATTGTTTCTATGGATCCTATAGTTTACGCTATTTTAAATTGATTTTTTTTGATTTTAGCTCTCATTCAGCTGTTTTCTGCTATTTGAGAAGCAACATTGTAAATTTTTTATAAAAATTTCTAGGTTACAGACCCCCATTGGCGGTTTCTAATGGGTCCATTTTTCAATCATCTAGAAAATTCCATTGGCTATTGTTGTAGGTTGTTTTTTAGTTTATCTATCTAGACTGCAATTAGGGGTCATTGTATCCCTACAATGATCGGCCTAGGGAGACCGCAATTGGGGGTCTCTAAGTGGCCTCAAAAGGCCAATTACGAATGGAAATTTTAGTCTCTATTGGCATCATTTATAGTTGAGAAATTGAATTAATATAGTGCATAATTAAATAATTATCTATAATAGTAATATTTATTTAATTAATATTTTTCAATTTTATATGTTTTTCATTCATGTATTTATTTTTACGAATAGAAATTTTAAAGATTTTTTTAAATATCTTTAATTTAATTTATTCATTTTTAATAATATTTCCAGAATATTATTTTCCATTATTGATATTTTATTATTTTGAATATTTTTTATATTATATCAATTTTTATAATTTATACATATTTATTTAATAATATTATATATTTTAAATACGATTTATTTTATATTGTTAATATTTATTCATTGTTATTTATTATATGCTAATATTTATCATATGTTTGAAATTCATATTAATGATTCTTATAAGAACGTCACCAACCCACACTAGTTTCCCCCAAAATATAACTGCAATGTACACCATCACTAAAACAATTTAGTTGTTTATATATTCCATGTTAACTAATGGGGATGAGCTTTGATGATTATCTGTAATGATAGATGGGTCCATTGAGGGTCATCCTTTATAGTAAGGACCGTGCATGCCAATGAATGATGATGACAGTTGGATGGTGGCGCCAGTGCATGGATCACTACTAGTCTCGAGCGGCTTGTTTTCTGGGATTGAAGCAATCATGTGGGATAGTAGGATTGTGTATGTATGAGTATATTAAAATATTCATCATTGATTCATTGGGAATAACATGCTATTGGACCCAATAGAGATGGCGGCAGCTCTCCAAAGCCAATGAAGGATTCAAATGGAACCAGTATCAGCATTGCAGGAGATGAGAAATAGAATCTAATGCATGGTCTACATGTATATGTTTATTGTAGAGATGATATTGTGGTATGAGATCTTGACCATTGATTGGGATCAGAAATCACCATATTCTTAGGGGATTATTTTTAATTCCGTTACTAATGGTTTATACAAAAATTATGAATTACCCAACACATATCCCTTGTGAATTTTGTAACAATGAGTGCAGCATAGCCCGTTTTCGTGCACTAGTTCCCATTCGATTGTAGCAAAATATGGTGTTTTAAGGTTTTACCACTAGATACATCTATCGCCGAGATACCTGTACAAGATCATATCTTGATGGAGGTGCATTTTCATGATAATCCACTTAATCAATACTCAACAAAATTATGTGATGTATTTGTAATACTTAGTTTTATCCCTAAGTCTTTCACTTGGGGTTTCTAATCATAATATCAAAAAGTAACTAAAAATATACATTGTTACCAACTATAAACATGATACACATTATTATACACATAATCATTATTTATTACATAAAATCATAACCAGATTCCAAATAAAATATAGAGAGGTATATTGTATTTGGAACACAACAAATTTACATAACAACTTAAAACATGATAAATATTTATTGAAAACCTTTTTTACATGACCACACACAATCCTTCGTACTTAGAATTTAAATGGATAAGATGAGTACATGCATAAGAAAAGGGTGATTTATAAAGACCACTCATGGAGAAAACAAGGCATAACCTGAAGAATAAAGTACATGTGAGGTGATAGATGTATCAAGGGAGCATAAGAGAAACATGAACATAATGTCATGATATGAAATTATTATCATTACATTGGAAATGTAAAATAAATATTTAACAAGTTTTTATCATGATCCAAGACTCATTACACTTGGAGAATCTGTAAACCCTCATTTTACTTGAATTAGCATGTGTAAAACCTCAAAGCACTTGATGTATTATGATACTAATCATTACCCATTTCATTGGAGATATATTTGGGCACACCATTCATAATATGTTAGTTTATTGAATAAGTGTTCCATATGGATCAAAAAACATGGAATCATTCAACAAAATCATTTATTCAATGCTAATGTGACGTGGAATGAATAATGTAAAATATAAAATCAATATGTAAATGTGTGTAAAAGTGAATACCCTTGATAGAGAAATAGGTATGGCATTTACTACACAATGAATTTGGCATAGAAAAATCTAGTACAATTTCAACTGCATAATGACGTGACATTAGAATTCATAATAATGGATGATGAGAGGGAAAGGGGTATCTCATTATACATACATGAAATGGTATGTAAGGGTGTCATACAGGTACATGTCCCAAAACATGTAACAGAACATAAATTAATAATATAAAATAATTTCATGATTTTAAATGAGTGGGTGAAATCCATTATGAAATTTCGAAAAGGTAACTTGTGTTCATGGGAAGCATTAGTGAGAGATAAAGGGCTCTCTCATCATTCAAACATAAGGAGTTAAGTATAGGGGAGGTGAAAAATCATACCCAACATTTTTAATAAAAATTAAAAGGGCTTAATAACTATATGAAATTTGGACCAAATGTGAAAGGAAGATATCCATTACATAGATGTTTAATCCAAAAGTCTTGGGAGAGTATTGATATTGGATTATTGGGAGATTGGGGATCCTTGGGAGGATTATAGAGAGAGTAGCTCATGGGTTTTTTAATCTCTATATGTTTGTAGTTAATAGTAATAAAATATTGAGTGGGTGTATTTAGGAAACGAGAGGAAATTATTTGTTGTTTAGGTTTTGGACATAACACATAAATCTAATAAAAACCACAAACCATAACATGGTTTTTTCCCATGTTTATTGTCAAAGTGGACTGGAAAAAATTATTTTATTTTCCATGAATGGTCTTATTAAAATATTAGGCTGCATTATGTTGAGGTGGGTCACACAATCAGGGGAATCATTTTAAAATGTTAACATTGTCTATAAGTCATGGAGGTTACTCTAAGGAATTGTAATATTAATAAAAAAATCTAAAATAACATTTTTAAAGGTAAAACATATATTTTAAGAACATAAATTTAATATCATTTTATTACATCACTCTTCGGTAATTATGATGTCATAAAACATTTTATATTTAAATGGTATTTAATATTTACACAAATATTTGAGTTTTTTGGAATATTAGGAAAAATTAACCATTGGGTAATATCAAAGTACTAATTACAAAAATAATGCTCATGTTTTCTATGTAAATTCTAAATATGTGATTTTTTACATTTAAAGTAAAAAATGACATTTGTTTAATATTTATGGGTTTTGAAAACACAGGTTTCAACCCTTAAAAAAATTCAATTTTACTCATAAAAATTATAAGATCATTTTTATTTAATAGAAAGTAATTTAGTAAAAAAATATTATTAAAAAAATATTTAATTAATATATTCATTAATTCTATTAAAGGGATATCATAATTGAATATTAATTAAAAAATACTATTTATTGGTGAAAAAATATTTAGAATGTTACAATAATAAAATGAATGTATATTCATTATTCTATACCAAAATAATGCACATAATAATAGTTCTATAACCATATTATGTAACCATTTATAACATTTTCATAAGCCATAAGGGTATGGAGTGAAATGATGACAGACACATTGGGAGGCTTAGATAACATCGCTCGGGTAGTAGTCTCTATTGACTTCCACTTCTCCCATTGGTGGATCTGTTCAAGATTAACGTGTTGAAGATCGTCTAGGGTTTGGCAGGAGCGAAGCACACAAACACAACCCCTTTTCCGATATCGGATAAATAGTCTTCCTATTGAGATGTTATACTATATGAAGCCAACACTTCCTTTTTTTTGAGTAAATTAAATTTCTTAAAGCCCTATATTTATATTAATCATGTGGTCAGTGTTCGATGACTATATTAGAAATGGTAGAAATTCATAACGTTATTTTAAAACCAAAAAACATGAATCCATGGAAGTTCATATGTTGTATAAAAATTATAAATAATTATATATTAAATTAGTTCAAGAGGAATTTTCATTATTAAGAGTTTGGGTCATTATAGTAAAATCCACTTTCTATATTGGTAGAGGAAGATAAATTACATATATCGTATGTTCGTGGCCCAGGGTCCTAATAATATGGCCTAAAGGCTCAGTGCAATGTCATGCATGCATCATCATATCCGTGTCGCCAGGCTTGTATGAAGCCTACATCACTACTTGCCCCCATCATCGCCATGTCACAACTAGCCTCAGTCACTACATGTGACATAAATCTCCAAAGGGGTATGTCATGATTCGAAAACAAATTTTTGTGTCTATATAATCGATTTAATTAATATTATAGAATCAATTTTAAATTTTTTTAAACCAATTAAAGTTTTTTATTAATTTTTAATATGATTATATATAATATTAATTAATTATTTTTAATATTTAATAATATTTAATAATTTTTGGATTTATTCATTTTTAAACAATCAATTGAAGATAAATATTTACTAAGTATAAATTTTTTAAAGGTATTCTTATTTATATGATTGAAATTTATTTAATTTCATTTATTAAGGTATAATTCCTTTAAAATGTAGGCATTTTTTATAATTATCTCATTTAATTGCATTTTTGAATATTCTCTACATTTTTTTTATTTGTATAAAATTAATTCAATTAATAATTAAAATTATACATAATTATTTTCATTGATTAATATTAATAACTTGTTTTTAATTTATGTAATTAAGTCTCATTCAATTTTATTTATTTTTTTGTAGTATTTATACATTTTTAAAAATCTTTATACATAATTTATTTTAATGCATTTAATAATATGTTCATCAAATTATTGTACCCATTTTCAATTTAATAAATTTATGATAAAATTATTTTTTGAACATATTTATTTGGTTTTAATATTTATACTACGTATTCAACTTCATTTTATTATATATTCAATTATAATATTGTTTTTTATAATTTATATAATAAATAAAATATAACCAATTCATTAATATTTTTTGAGTCATTTCATTATTATATATTCATTTTTTCTAATTTATTAAAATCATGCATTTAATATTGTATGTTAAATAATAACATTAATTATTTTTTATTTTTTATTTATAAACTAATTTTAAAAAAAGATCCCTTTAATAATTTTTTATTTAATATTAAATAGTTTTTTATCAGCTATAAAATGAAAATATATCATAAAACCTATACATATCAGTGCTATAATCTCTGTGCCAATAAATATAGGTTTTATCTTCTATAAATTTATCCCTGATAATGATATGTTTTATCAGTGAATAATTTATCTATGATAAAACCTATATTTTTTAGCAGTTATTAATTTCACGCTAATAATACTCATATTATTATATAATTTTGGAACATGCTGATAAAACCATATTTTTCGTATAAATTAAATAGTTATGGAACTCATTTCATTAACATATTTGTCATCTCTTGTAGAAGTACACCTCTTATTTCACTCACCCACAAATTACATCATTGAATCAAACATTTAAAAACCTATGGTACATTATATAATATCACAGACCGACTTGTAATGTTTTTATTATGCATCAAAAAAATTGTTATTATTAATAAGTTCATACTAACTAAATTCTTTTCTCCATGATTCATACGCGCTTTATGAAGTTAATTTATAATGCAACCATTTTGTAAAATGATATACTTTTCCAGGAGTGCTGTCTAATGTTTACAAAAGCGAGTCTGGATGAATCACTTGTGATGTTTAATAAGGACCAATCATAACATACCAGTATACAAACTATATCAATAATTCAAAAGAATCATTCAAATACAATTTAGTGTTTCTATATCATTATAATTTTTTTAAATTTCAAAATATCAAATTGTGATTTTATATATAATTATATAAATCAATAGTTAATTATAATATTATTCATCAGCAGATTTAACTTCAAAAATAATTCATTAGTCTCCTTCAAGAAAAATTAAAAAAGTAGTTTCTCTCAATGTCATTCCCCTACAAATTGTTTGGTATATGGTGACCCACTATCCACATACCATTGTTTCTTGATGGCTAGTTTTTTCTATATTTTAATTTCACTGGATGTTAATGTAATCTTCATTATGGGGGAATATTTATAGATGAATTCTACCTATTTTGTTTCTCTTATATTCCAATGGAATATTTCTTTTTTTCATGGTAAACCTTTTAAGAATGAATATCAATTTCCCAGCTAATGAAAAAACATGATAAAGCATCCAAATAATTGGACAATTATTCCAAATAAGAAATTTCCATTAGATCATGTTTGTCTGATTGCAGAATGGATGATATTTTCCCATCATTGTGTATTTAGTTGCTAGATAAACATAATAAATATATTTGGATACCTAAGATATTTTTTCAATCTAAAAGACTGGTTATTTAGAGCATTATTGAAAATTAAGAAAAAAAAATTATGGATGGAATTTTAATAGGGATTCATCAGTAAGGAAAAAATAACTTATAAAGAATGTATGTAACACCTCTTGATTTCATAGTACATTCTTTCTTCATAGTAATCAAATATCATTCACTACACCAACACCGAGTTTTATCGCACCACAACTTATCAAACTAGCCGTTCAAAATATGTAATGAATTTTATTTACTTAATTTTGAACTATATATTATTCTAGTAATTTTATAATCCATATTATAAGTTTCTTTGACATAATGTAAGAAGAAATTAATTTTTTTCATATAAAAGAACTATTTTTAAAAAAAATGCAATTTTACCTTTTTTTAATGGAGAATATTTTTAAAATCCAATATTTGAAACTTTTATATATTCAATTTGAAAAAATAAACTACTTCCATAGAATCGAGACATAAGAGTTTATTTTCAATAATTTTTTTTTTGTTTTTCTGATAACTTTTATATTTGGGTGAATAGTTAAAAATACTATATTTTAACTGAAACCAACTTTTTAATAAAAATAATTTATAGTGTTAAATTATACATTTTAATGGTTTGGAAGTATAAATATATTATATTTTTACCATATAATCCAATTACGCTAATTGTAAGTAATTTCACTATGAAATTGGACATAAAAAAGTGTCAATCTTTTGATAGTTATTATTTTTTAAAAATACATTTTTTGGTTTCGACAATAAGAATTAATTATAAATTAATAAATTCAATTTCTATGTTTTTATTTGGTAAAATAGACATAATTTTGGAATTTGTATTATCAAATTTAGCATATGGTGAATTTTTGGTATGTTTCTGAAAACAATCAATTTTTTATGATTAATAAAAAACATTGCATTATTGGTTAAAACTGAAATTAAATTTAAATAATAATTTAATTTATTTTAATTTTTTTAGGTTAAAAAAGATACATAATAACTACATATGTTCAATATAATTAATTGGAGTCATTTTATAATAAGTTTAGATATATAATTTTTTTTGAATTTTTACCGTATTTTACCCACCTCAAAGGAGCATTTCCAAATTTTTCTAAAACATAATTTTACCACATATTTGAATTAAATTTAAAAAATCTGAGAAACACGGTTTATATCAGTACATAAAATTTTATTCAATAAGATAAAAATAATTTTTGGTGAATAGTAACTTTTGACTTTTATTTACCACAGTTTAAAGTCAAAAAGGTAATTTAAGGAAAAGATGATATTATTATTTCCCTAAAACATGACCTAATTCTATTGGATAAATTTAATTACACCAAAAACAACCTTGTTAATAATATATGATCCTTTAGGTCCACTTCTATTAGATTAGGACATTTATTATTACTGAATTCAAACAAGAGTTAAAAGTGTTAAATTCAATGTTTAATAACCAAACTATTTGTAATATTGGTTCAAATATAAGATAAATTCAACTATAAATATTCATTAGAAAGATAAAAATATTTACTACATAATGTTATCTTATTTATAACTTTTAAATGTTAGATAATTTAATTTATTTATGACACAATGATGATGTAGTAATTAACTTTTTAATGAAATATAAAAATATTTGATTTTATAAATACCCAAATAATTGTAATTTGAGACTTTTTTTGAATTAAATAAATTTTTTATGTTAATATTGAATATTAGGGTTGATTAAATAATTTTTTTTCGAAGTAACAATGCTTTTATGAATTTAGAAAAAACAAAATTTCAAATAGTTTCAAAATTGGCATAAAAGTGTTTTTAAAAAAATATTATATTATTAATTGGTAATATATTCCTAAAAATCTATGGATCATCCAAATGTATTAAATACAATTATATATGTCATTAATGATCCACTTGGGGGATTTTTGGAAGTTTATAGTATGTTTATTAACCATATAATATAAAAATACAAAGAGACTTGATAAATGTTAAAATATTAAACTAAGAGTTAAATATAAATGATATGGTTAATATAGTGAAATAAACCTATATAAAACCAATTGTATGAGTGGTTTTAGACTCATACCCAACATATACTTTAAATAATTGAATTTGGTTCCACTAAAAAACGAAAATTAATTTATTATAAAATAATATTTTACGTTTTTCCTAAGGTGCCCCTCAACCCTTTTATAAAAGGGCACTTCCCCTTCACTCAAATTCACACATCCAAATCCATTTTTCTTGGCCAAACCAGGCTCAAATATCCTCCCAAATATCCAACCTTCATCTTATAATCCATACTTTTCCCATAAAGCCAATCTACAGATCCATTTCGATCAAATCAAAAGGAAGAACCCGAAGAAGTGGTAATGATTTCACCAACCACTTTCACGTTTTTTTATTCATCCACTTACTCATTCATTATTATTACAATACCAAAATAATTACTCCAGTACCATATATATACTATGATGTTATTAAAAATATTTCATAACCATGTTCATTATTTTATTCATCCTATTAATGATAATTTCACCATATGTCTGTACGTACGACTAATTGTCTCCACGCAGTGGTGTAATTTTTTATTCAACACTATTTTATTTGGATGAATATAATGATGAGTAATATGTATATAAATAATTAAAATAACATTATCATGTCTCTGAAAAATTAATATAACATCCAATTCCACTCCTTTAATGAAATGGTATTGTCGCTCATGCGTACGTACAGATTACAGTCTCAACGACGTGATGAGATTCATTTCCACGTTCACCATTCATCAACGATTATAAAAATATATATTAATAATAAGTATGTAATATATAAAATAATAATTCTAATGGAGATATATATATATATATACATTCATATATCTTATTCACTTACTTCTGTTCAATACGATAAGAAAAAATAAACAACATTTATGCGTACATATGTCTTATCATCTCCATAAACGGTGCATTCTATTTCATATATATATCTAATATAAATATTTATATTCTAAATATATATGATATATGAATCAAGGTTCTTATTCTTGATGTATTTAATAATGATATAAATGATAGGATTATAAATAACAAATTAAAATACGTACGTCAAAGAAAGCAATTATTACCCAATATGATAATTTAACATTAAAATAATTATTAAATGGGTAGTATAACGTCATAAATGAATCATGTATGATATAATAAATAGGAATATGGTTCTGGTATTATCTAATAACATTAAATGGTAATCATACAGGAGGTAAAACATGCCCTCATCCAATGAAAAGGGAAAGGTAAGGGCTTTCATGTCTCAATTTTAACTCCGTGAGATTTACATTGATCACCACTTATTTATTGCTTGATGGGTATTTTGTACTGACATTATATATATATTACCTTGATTATATTTATATTCATGATCTTCTGTTATTCGTTTTGTTGTTAATGACTATTTTTCATACAAATCGATTGATAACAATGAGGTAAGGGTTATTTCTTCAATCTCTTTATTATCCAAG
This sequence comes from Viscum album, assembly GCA_963277665.1. Classification (NCBI taxonomy): domain Eukaryota; kingdom Viridiplantae; phylum Streptophyta; class Magnoliopsida; order Santalales; family Viscaceae; genus Viscum; species Viscum album. The sequence goes on from OY728121.1 coordinate 46,665,785, forward strand.
ATTTTTCATGTGTAATAATTTTTTGGGACATACTTATCATAGAAACCCATATTTTATAAAAATAATTTCAAAAGGAATCTTTTATGTTTTTATGGGAGGGTCTATTTAACTAGATCATCATTTTAAATGTTTTAATGATTTATATTTCTAAAACCATTTAATTAATTTCCATGTTTTCAAATTGATATTAATGATTTATTTATATGCACATGAATCCTTTGAAATGATAATTATTTTAAAATTTCCCAATGTGGTATGGGACAATTTGATTCATAAATACCTTTTAAATGATTACCATTATAAATTGTGATAATTTTATACAATTTGATGAAAAAGGGGTATTTCTCTCAATAAATTTTACTGATCATTTTCATCTATGTCAACATAATTTAATGGATTTTAAACTTGTTTGAAGTTGATTTATCATGATTCAAATCATCTATATTGTATTGACTGTTTTGTGATGTGTTTGATTGTGAATGTGTTATTTTTATTCCATTCCTGGTTTTTGGATAATGTATTGACATTTCGTATGATATTTTATATAAGAATTTAATGTTATATTTAATCCTTTTCTTATGTTGTTTGTATTGGTCTAGTTAGTTCTGGGTTGGGGACTGGTAAAAGTAAGCCCTCTAGGTTGGGTTCCGGTTACAGCAGACCCTACGGGTTGGAGTTTGGTTACAATGGCCCTCTGGTTTGGAGTCTGGATACAAAGGATCTTCGGGTTGGAGTCTGGTTATAGAGGCTCTCTGTGATGGAGTCCGGTTATAGTGTCTCTCCAGGTTTGGGTCCGGTTAGAGTTAGCCCATAGGTCCTAGCACGAGGCCTTGACCCACAAATTAATGTATTGTACTATTCATTCCCTCATTATGAAATTAGTTATTACATGTGATTGTTCTACTAGTAGAATATCCAAGTTCATGTTTATATGGTAATGATTGATTTATTTTTGCCATACTATGTTCATGTTTTTGTTTAAAAGCCTACTGGTTTTGTATTACACAAATTTATTTAAAAGTTTAAAGCTTATGTTAAATTATTTACCCTTACTGATCATCTGAGCTCACCCCTTTCTTACATTTTATTTTCCCAGGATCCCATGAAGTGTTTTATGATTGAGATGCAGGGTTCGACTAAGGGAACAATGGCATTTTCAAGGGATTATTTTTTATGTTTTATGTTTGAATGTGTGATGTAATGTTCATATATGTAATCTATTTTACAAGAATTCTAAACTGATCGGACTTTCGGGAAACTTTTCATTGTAATCATGCCAATGTATTAAAATAATGCACCGAATCTGGAAATATAGGTTCGAGGCGTTATTGTTGGTATCAGAGGAAGTTTAAGACAAACTGTTGAATCTATCATTAGATAAACTCTTATTAGAGCACATTAAAATAAGAAATACTATGAGGATTAGTATAGAGGAACTGTATAGAATTTAGTTAATTTAGAGAATTTGTTTATTTTCCACAATATACATCCATGTCTGGATACGAGAAGGTAGAGGCGGCTCAGGCACAGATGTACCTAGTGGTAAAACCAGAACACACTTTTTTGAGATAGACTCGAACGAGAACCGGTGCACTACAACAGGGCTTGCTTCACTCTTGGTTACCGTCCTCCCCGGGGATATGCATAGGAAAAATCTCATTTTCATTACAAAAAATTAGAAAGGGTTCATGAGTATATACTTCCTGAATTAGAATATTTTTTTGATTATGGATTATATCCATAAAATGTTCAATTAATGTTAAATATTTTACAATATTGGAATTATGAATATTGATTCATAAATTGACCTAGTATATTACATTGTTTAGAAATGGTGCTCGGCAGAAGAATGATAACTCCAACAATACATATGATCTAAAGAGTAAGAAGGATCATATATTTAATAGTATTAATCCAAAATTTTGAAGTGAAATTTTATCCAACATATTTTCCACATATAAAAAAATAATATCTTATGTTAATAAGATAAGTAATGAATTTTCTGATTGTTATGGATTTGATGGAAAAAAAGGGAATAAAAGGATGGTGGGGAGAATGACGGATACATGGAATAAGGGAAAAGGGGATTTTCCCATATGTGATAATTGTGGAAATAATCACATTAGTAAATATGTGAATGGAATTAGAGATTGTTATGAATGTGGAGGAAAAGGACTCCAATTACATGATTGTAAGGATAAGAAAAAGGATTCATGTCTTCAATGATTCATCTTAAAGGAGTTGTGTCACTACAAGAATCAATGTCCATATCATCCTAGTATACCCCAATGATGCTATTGGATAATAATCAAGTTATGATACTACAACTAATGAAGAGAAATTACTAGAGTTCTTAGGTTGTTGTTAAAATATTATGTCATTTCAGTGTTGTATTTATGATATACGAGTTATATGAATTATGGAAATAAATAAGGATTGTACTACAATACTATTTCCTTGAGGATTTGAGAATATATGGTTTTATGAAAAAAGACTCAAGAAGAATTTAATATTTTTGGAAAAGAAAAGGTTGGAGGAAAGATAAAACATAACATGGTACTGATACTGAGGTACCAATTTTTGAATAAGAGATGGTTGATTTGGATAAATTATATTGGATATTCATAACTATCTTGGATCTGATTAATGATTTTTTATTTCATAATTGTTGGAATATAAAACGTTTTTGGATATAAGAAATATATCAATTATTATGTAAAGGATATGTGATCATGAATATAATAAATATGGTTTTATGGTCATTCAAGGTGTTACCATGTTTTAAAATAATACACGATGAATGTGTTGACATGTTTTTACTTGAAAAAAAGGATCGTCATTTTGATTAACATCCTTATAAATGTAGGACTGTGAGTTTGGATAGACGTATTTTGGATAAGTATGATGGTATGAATAGATTAGAATTGAAATTGGATATTATTGTTAAGGTTATTATTTCATTGTTATAAAAAGGACAACACATAGACTGTGTGACAATCCGTTGCGCCTGACAAAGTTGTGGGAATTGAACCAAGAACCGTAGTGCGACTGGGATTTATCGCCTACCATTGGACTACATGAAGTCCCTGGATTGAATAATCTATTTTTTATGGTGTCTGATAGGTGAATTATATATTCATTATTTTTAGAACCCTATACGATTAGGATAAATAAAATATTTTTTATAAATCTTCTAGAGTGAAAATTGAGTTTATGGTAGGAATTAGTTAATGAATGAAACTCTACTTGTAAAATGTATATATATATATAATTTTTCCCTCTTATTATATGTGTAAAATAATTCTTAAATTTTAGGGAAGGGATATTAAAATAAAAAATGTGTTATCCTAACACCTTATGTATTGTTCAACTGATGGTATTTTAAATCTTCAAAGATTGAAAGATCTGAGGGCCTCAATTTTATATTTGTTTTTGATTGATGACCTCAATAACTTCCAATGAATATTTACATTTTTACACCAATTATCTATCACAAATTTCCACAAATTTTCTCTGAATAGTGATCATAATTGGGTGGTGACCCATTAATTTCCTTTTCCCTTATATTAAGACTAAATTTTATTTAACCAATTTCCAATTTGGGTTTTCCCACAATGGTATTTTCTATTTTCAAAATTTTATTTTTGAAAAACAATTTAAAATTCTGAGTACACAATTTATTGAAGGAGGAAAGAATTTAACACCCCAATATTTCATAGTACATTATTTCTTCAATGTAATCCAATAACATGCAATACACGGAACACAGAGTTCTAACGCACCACGACTTACCAAACTAGCCATTAAAAAGCGATTATTGATAGTATTAACTGAATAATGAACTTTATATAGTATTTAAAATTTATAGAATCCATATTATGTGTTTTGTAGACATAATGTAAGAACAAATTCATTTTTATCTGATAAATGATGTATTTCTAAAAATATATAGTTTGTCCGCCTTTTAATGGAGAATCATTTTTAACTCCTGTATTTGAAACTTTTATATATTAAATTTGATAAATAAACTTTTTCGTTTGAATCAGGACATAGGAGTTTAGTTTCTATAAATTTTTTGTGTTTTTCTGATAACATTGACATTTAGATGAATAGTGAAAAATACTATGATTTATATGAAAAAAACATTTTTAATAAAAATAAGTAATAGTGTTAAGTTATAAATTTTAATTATTTAGATGTGTACAAAAATTATATTTTTCCATTTAATCTAATTCTGGTCATTGTAAGTAAATTCACTTTGAAATTGGACATAAACAAGTGTCAATATATTGATAGTTACTATTTCATAAAAATACGCTTTTTGGTTTTGACAACATATTTTTTTTAATTAATAAATTCATTTTCTATGTTTTTAATTTGGTAAAATAGACTTCATTTTTTGAATTCATAATATCAAAATTTTCTTAGGGTGAATTTTGGGTATGTTTTTGAAAACCATCAATTTCTGATTAATAGTGGAAAACACTACCTTGTTGGTTAAAACCCACTATTCATGTAAATAATAATTTATTTAATTAATATGTATATTAGGTCATAATAGATACATAATACCTATTTATGTACAATTTAATTCATTTGAGTCATTTTATAATAAGTGTATATTTATAAAAATTTATTGAAATTTTACCGTCTTTTACCCACCTCAAAGGATCATTTGCAAATTTGCATCAAATATAATATTACCACTTCTGTGAAATGAATTTCAAAATTGGGGAGCAATGATTGATATTAGTATGTAAAGTATGGTTCAATAAAATAAAAAAAAAATTGTTGAACAATGATGATGACACATTAATTACCATATTAATGAAATATTAAGATAATTGATAATATAAATACACAAATAAATGTAATCTGAGACTTTTTATGAATTAAAATTATTTTCTTTGTTAATATTACATATTATAATTGATTAAAATAATTTTTTTTGATGTAATAATGGTCTTATGAATTTAGAAAAAATAAAATACCAAATAGTTTCAAAATTGACCTAAAAGTGTTTTTAAAACAAATATTATATTATTAATTGGTATTATTTTCCTATATTTATATGGTTCATCTATAGGGAATAAATACAAATATATATGTCATTAAGGAAGCCCTTTGGGTTTTCTTGGATGTTTATATTATATTTATTAACCATTTAATATAAAAATACAAAGAGACATGATAAATGCCAACTATTTATCTAAGAGTTAAATCTAAAATAAAAGGTTAATATAGTGACCCAAACCGGTCTAAAACCAATTGCTTGAGTGTTTTTCGACCCATCCCCACTTTGGCCTTTAAATAATTTATTTGGGAGCCCTTAAAACCGAAAATTTATCTATTTTAACATAATAATTTATGTTTTTTTAAGGTGCCCCTCACCCCTCTTACAAAAGGGCACTTACCATTCTCTCAAATTCGACCCTCCAAAACTGTTTGTACCGACCAAAACCTGCCCAAATATCCTCCTAACTATCCCAACATCATCATACAAGCATTTCATTGGTTATAAATCCAAATTAAGGATCCCTTTTTCTCAAATCATTAGGTAGAACCAAATGAAGAGGTAATAGTTTTACCACCCTTTTTCAAGTTCTTTTATTCATCCACTTCCTCTTCCTTTGTTATTACCATACCCAATTAATAACTCCAGTACCTTGTATATACTATGATGTTATTATAAATATGGCATACCATATCCATTATTCTATCCATCCTATGAATCATAATGTCACTATGTGTGCGTACGTATGGCTTACCGTCTCAATGTCGTGGTGTAATTTGTTATTTAACACTTTGTTATATGGATGGATATAAAGATGAGTAATATGAATATAAATAATTAATATAAAATGATAATGTCTCTGTAAATTTAATATGCCATTCAATTCCACACCTTTATGGAAATGATATTGTCGCTCGTGTGTACGTACGAATTACCGTCTCCACGACACGAAGGGATTCATTTCCACGTTCACCATTAATCGATTATTATAAATATATATATTAATAATAAGTTTGTAATATATTACATTATAATGATAGAGGAGATATATATATGTATTTATTTACTTCAAAATATCGTATTTACGTAGTTCCGTTCAATACGATATGAGAACAAAAACAATATTTATGGGAACGTACATCCTACCGTCTCCATAAATGGTTTTTTCCATTACATATATATATATATATATATATTATAAGTATTTATATTCTAAATATATATGATATATGAATAATGGTTTTTATTCATTATGTATTTAAATGATGATCTAAATGATATGCTCATGAATTACCAGTTAAAATACATACAATAAAGAAAGCAATTATTTCCTGAAATGTTAATTTGACATGAAATAATTATTAAATGGTTACTATAAAGTCATTAATGTATCATGTATGATATAATAAATATGAATATGGTCTGTTATAATCTAATAACATAAAATGGTAATCATACAGGAGGTTAAACATACCCTTGATCAAAGGATAGTGTAATGAAAGGGGTTTCTTAAATCACATTTAATTCCGGGATATTTCCATTGTTCACCACTTATTTATTTCATGTGGTATATTGTGTACAGACATTTGACATATATTACAACAATTATCTTTAAATTCAAGATATTATGTGATTCAATTAGTTGTTATTGACTATTGTTCATACGACTCGATTGATTACAACAAGGTAAGGGTTATTTCTTCAATCTCATTATTAGTCGAGATTGTTCATGTCTAATTATTTTCAGGGACATACATATCCTAGAAACCCATATTTTATAAAAATTATTCCAAAATGTGTATTTTAAGGTTTCATGTGAGGGTCTATTTAATTATATCATCATTTTAAATGATTTAAATATTTATCTTTATAAACCCTTTTAATTAATGTACATGTCTTCAAATGGATTTTACGGATTTATTTATATGTACATTAATGTTTTGAAATGATAATTCTTTTAAAATGTCTCAAAGTGGTATGGGACACTTTGATTCAAAAAACCCTTTTAAATGATTAAATTTATAAATTGTGAGAATATTAAATGATTTCATGAAAAGGTTTTTTTCTCTCAATGCATTTTACTGATCATTTTAATCTATGTCAACATCCTTTAATGAATTTTAAACTTATTTGAAGTTGATTTATTATGATACAAATATTCGTTATTTTATTGAATGTTTTTTTATATGTTTGTATGGGGATATGTTTTTTTCATACCATTCATGGTTGATGGATAAAGTATAGACGTTTTATATGCTAGTTTTAATATGAATGTTTATGTTATATTTCATCATTTTATTATGATGAATGTATTAGATTAGTATGTTCCATGTTGGGGACCAGTAAATGTATTCCCTCCATGTTGGGGTCTGCTTACAATAGACCCTCCAGGTTGTGGTTCGGTTATAGAGGCCCTCCAGGTTGGAGTCTGGTTACAGAGGCTCTCTGGGTAGGAGACCGGTTATAGAAGCTCTCCGGGATGGTGTCAGGTTACAGAGGCTCTCCGGGTTTGCGTCCGGTTACAGTTATCCCATAGGTCCTAGAATGAGGCCTTGACCTAGATATTAATGTCATGTACTATACATTCCCTCATTATAAAATTAGTTATTACATGTGATTATTCGACTAGTATAATATCCATGTGTGTGTTTATATGGTAGTGTTTGATTTATATTTTCCATATTATGTTCAGTATTATTTTTAAAAGGCTAATGTATTTTTATTACAAATATAGCCTTAAAAGTTTATAGATTTTTATAAATTATTTACCCTTACTGAGTATCTGAGCTCACCCCTTTCTTAGGTTTTATTTTCCCTAGATCCCAAGATGTGTTTTATGTTTGAGATGTAGGGTTAATATAAGGGAACAATGGAATCATCAAAAGATTGTTTTTTGTGTTGTGTGTTAGAAAGTGTAATATAAGTTTCGTGTAGGTAATCTATTCTTCAAGACAACTAAACATATCCACCATTCAGGACTTGCTTCCTTGTCATCATGACAATGTATTGAAATAATGCATCGACTTTGGGAATATAGGGTCGGGGAATTACAGTTGGTATCAGAGAAAGTTTTTTACAAACCATAAAATCTAGATTTAGATAAACTGTTATTATAGCACATTACCATAAGATAGAAATTAGGGATTAGTATTGAAGAACATCATAGAATTTTGGTAATGAAGAGATATTTTGTATTTTCCATGAAATACATCCATGTCTGGATACGAGAAGGTAGAGCCAGATCTGGCACAGATGTACCTAGGGGTAAAACCCAAAAAAAACAGCTTTGATCTAGACTTCAATGAGAACTACTGCATGAAAACGGGCCTTTCCGCACTGTTGGATAAGACACTCCCTGGGTATATGCTTAGGAAAATTATTATTTTCATTACAAACCATTAAGAATGGTTTCTGAGTATATACATCCTCCATGATATCATTTTTATTATTATTGATTATATTAATATGTTTTTCTATTTATGTTAACTGTTTTATAAGTTTGGAATTATGAATTGTGATTCATAAACCGAGCTACTGTATTCCATTGTTTAAAATGGCACCTGGTAGAAGGAATTAGAACTCTAACAATTCGTTTGATCCAAAGAGCAAGAAGTATCATATATTTCATATTATTAATCCAAAATTTAGAAGGGAAATAAAATCCCACGAATTTTCAAAATATGAAGAAATAGTATCATGTGTTAATAAGATATGTAAATAATTATATAGGTCCAATGGCTTTGAAGGGATGATAGAGATGAAAAGGATGGTTGAGAGAAAGATGGATAAACAGAAGAAGGGAAATAAGGATTTTCCCCTATGTGATAATTGTGGAAAAAGTCAGCTTGGAAAATTCTTACTGGGAATGAGATTTTTTTATGAATGTGTAGAATACAGACACCATGTACGCGATTGAATCAATGTCCATATCATCTGATTATACCCCAAATGATGATATTGGGTAATAACCATGTTATGATACTACCACAGATGAAGAGGAATTAAAAGTGTTCTTATATTGTTGTCAAAAGATTATGTCATTAGCGTGTTGTATTGATGATATACCATTTATATGAATTATTGAAATAAATAAGGATTGTACTATAGTACTATTTCATTTAGGATTTTAGATTATATGGTTTTATGAATAGTGACTGAACCAAAAGTTAAACATTTTGAAAAATACATGGTTGGAGGAAATATAAACCTAAATATGGTCCTGACACTAAGGTAGAAATTTTGGAATAAGAGATTGTTTATGTGGATAAATTATATTGGATATTCTTGACTATCATTGAACTGATTAATTGTTTGTTTATTTTATCATTGTAGGAATATTCAAAAAAAAATTATATAAGAAATATATCCAGTATTATATAAAGGATAAGGGGGAATAAATGTAAACAATAAGGTTTTATGGGAATTCAGGGTGTTACCATGTTTTAAAATAATACATGATGAAGGAGTTCCCATGTTATTACATGTCAAAATGGATCTTCATTGTGTTTAATTTCCTTATATATTTTTCACGGTGTGTTTTGATAGATGTATTTTGGATAAGTCTAAAGGATTGAATGAATTATGTTTAAAATTGGATATTTTTGTTAAGGTTATTTTTGGATTGTTATAAAAAGGAAAACAGCCAGACCGTTTGACAATTCGTCGTTTCAGACAAAGCTACAGGATTCAAACCCACAACCATAGTGTGATTGGGATTTAGCGCCTACCGTTGGACTACATGAAGTCCCTGGATGGAATAATCTAGTTTTTAAAGGAAATTATAGGTAAATTATAAATTCAATATTTTTGGAATCCTATACGATTAGGATAGATAAAATAATTTTTTTGAAATCTTTTGGAGTGAAAGATGAGTTTTTGGTAGGAATTAGATGAAGGATGAAAATATACATGTAAAGTATATATATATATATATATATATATAATTTTTTCCCTCTTATTCTATGGGAAAATTATTTCTTGAACATTAGGGATAGGATCTTAAAACCAAAAATTTGTTATCCTAATACCTTATGTATTGTTGAACCAATTGTATTTCAAATCATCAATGATTAATGGATTTTAGGCCCTCAATTTTACACTTGTTTACGATTGAAGACCTCAACAACAATATATAAAATTTTACTTTTTTCCTCAAATTATGTGTCTATAATTTCCACAAATGTTCTCCTAATTGAGATCATAATTAGGTGGTGTCCCTTTTATTTCCTTTTTCGATTTATTAAGACTAAATTTAATTAACCCAATTTCTGATGTGAGTTTTCCCACAAAGGTATATTCTATTTTCAACCTTTTATTTTCAATAAACAATTTCAAAATGTGAGGATGAAATTTATTGAAGGAGGAAATAATTTAACACCCCATGATATCATAGTACATTATTTCTTCAAAGTCATCTAATAAATTTCACAACACGCAACACTGAGTTCTAGCGCACCATGACTTACCAAACAAGTCGTTCAAAAGAGGTTATGAATAGTATTAACTAAATTTTGAACTATATATAATCCATATAATTTTTTAATATATATTATGAGTTTATTAGACATAATGTATGAAAAATTCATTTTTTTCAGATAAATGAAGTATTTAAAAAAATGAAATATTACCACTTTTTTAATGGAAACCAGTTTTTAAATCCAATATTTTAAACTTTTATAATTTCAATTTGAAAAAATAAACTTCTTCTTTAGAATCCGGATATAAGATTTTAGTTTCAATTTTTTTTTTGTTTTTTTCTGAAAACATTCATATTTGGGTGAATAGTAAAAAATACTATATTTTAACTGAAAACAAATTTTTTAATCAAAATAATTTACAGTGTAAAATTATAAATTTTAATGTTTTGAAAGAACTAATAAATTTTATTTTTTCCATTTTATCATATACTTTCAATTTTATGTAATTTTACTTTGAAATTGGACATAAACAAGTGTCAATATTTTGATATTTATTATTTTTTTAAAATATTCTTTTGGGTTTTGACAAAGAGAAATAATTTTAAATATATAAATGAAATTTATATGTTTTTAATTAAGTAAAATATAATTAATTTTTGAATTTGGAATATGGAAATTAGATTAGGGTGAGTTTTTGTTACGTTTTTGAAAACATTCATTTTTATATGAATAGTGAAAAACGGAATTTTATTGGTTAAAACCGACTTTTCATTTAAATAATTTTTTATTTCTTTTAAATTTATTTTAGGTCAAAATATATACATAATACCTATATATTTTCTATGTAATTCATTGGAGTAATTTAATAATAAGTTTAGATATATAAAAATATTATTGAATTTTACCATCTTTTACCCACCTCCTATGATCATTTTCAAATTTGCAAAAAACATTATTTTACAACATCTATTAATTTAATTTCAAAAATTTGAGAGAATCTATTGATATCAGTATGTAAAATTTGGTTCAATATGATAAAAAATATTTTTTGGTGAATACTAATTTATGACTTTTATTTACCACGGTTAAATGTAAATATGGTAAGTAAAGGTAAAAATGATATTATTATTACCCTAAAAAATGTTTTGATATTATTGGATAGGTTTAATTCGACCAAAAATAACCTTAGTAAGAAAATATGATCCTTTAGGTCTACATGGATTAGATTATGACATTCATTATTTTTGAATTCAAAAAAAAAGTTAAAAGTGTTAAATTCAATGTTTAATAACTAAAACATTTTTAATATAGGGTTACGAATAAGATAAATTCGACTATATATATTAATTAGAAAGATAATTATATTTTCTAAATAATGGTATTCTATTTACAATTTTTAGACATTAAATAATTAAATTAATTAATGACACAATCATGATGCAGTAATTACCTTATTATTGAAATTTTAAAATAATTGATATTATAAATGACCAAATAAATTTAACGTGGTACTTTCATGGATTCATATAATTTTCTAGGTTAATGTGACATTTTAGAGTTGATTTGATAATTTCCTTTCTAATTAATAATGCTTTTATGAATTTTGAAAAAACAAATTACCAAATAGTGTCAAAATTGACATAAAAGTGTTTTTTAAAAAAAATTACATTATTAATTGGTATTATATTCCTAAAAATATAAGGTTAGGGAATAGGTCATAAATAATATTATATATGTCACTAATAACCCATTGGGTTTTCTTGGATGTATATAGTAAATTTATTAACCATATAATATAAAAATACAAAGTTACATGGTAAATGTCAAACTGTTTAACTAAGAGTTAAACCTAAAAGATAAGGTTAATCTAGTGACCCAAACCTGTCCAAAACCTATTGGTTGGGTGGTTTTAGACCCATTCCCATATTATCCATTAAATAATTAAATTTTTATCCATTAGACAAAGAAAATGAAATTATTAGAAAATAATATTTTTAGTTTATCCTAAGGTGCCTCTCACCACTCTTATAAAAGTGAACATCCCCTTCTGTCAAATTCACACCTCCAAAACCATTTTTCTCAGCCAACCACTATCCAAATATCATCAAAAAAATACAAATTTATCTTCATAGGCCTTACATTTGTTATAAAGAAAACCTATGGATCCATATTGATCAAATCAAAAGGAAGAACCCAAATAAGAGGTAATGATTTCACCACACATTTTCATGTTCTTTAATTTCATCCACTTACTATTTCATTATTATTACCCTACCAAGATAATAACTCCAAGACCTTATATATTCTTTGATGTTATTAAAAATATGAAAAAAACATATTAATTATTCTATCCATCTTATGAATGATAATGTCACCATGTTTGCGTACGTATGGTTTATTATCTCCACAACGTGGTGTAATTTGGTATTCAAAACTATGTTAATTGGATGGATATAATGATTAATAATATGTATATAAATAATTCAAATAACATTATTATGTATCTGTAATATTAATATACCATCCAATTCCACACATTTATGTAAATTATATTTTCCCTTGTGCGTACGTACGGATTACCATCTCCACGACACAATCAGATTCATTTCAACGTTCACCATTCATCAACGATTATAAAAATATATATTACATATAAATATTTAATATATGACATAATAATGATACATCAGATATATATATATGTACTTACATATATCTTATTCACTTACTTCGGTTCATTACGATATGGAAACAGAAACAACGTTTATGCATACATACGACCTACCATCTACTTAAATAGTGTTTTACATTTATTATATATATCTATTATAAATATTTATAGTCAAAATATATTAGTTATATTAATCAAGGTTTTTATTCTGGAGGTATTTAAATGATGATTGAAATCATACGGTCAATAATAAGAAGTTAAAATACGTACGACAAAGAAAACAATTATTATCCGAAATGTTAATTTTCCATGAAAATCATTATTAAATGTGTAGTATAAAGTAATAAATGAATCATTTATGATATAATAAAAATGAATATTGTTATGTTATAATATTATAACATATAATGGTCATTATACAGGAAGTTTAATTCACCCTCGACCAAAGGATAATGCATGGTATGGGGTTTCTTATCTCACTTTTAATTTATTGATATTTCCATTGTTCACCAGTTATTTATTGTATGTGGTGTATTTTGTACTACCATTTGATATATATTTTCATGATAATCATTATATTCATGATATTTTGTGATTCATTTGGTGGTAATTGACTATTGTTAATATGACTCGACTAATTACAATGAGGTAAGGGTTATTTCTTCAATCTCATTATTATTCGTGATTGTTCTTGTGGTTATTGACTATTGTTCATATGACTCCATTGGTATAGGTGGTTCTTATTGAAAAGGTATTATTCAAATAGTTGGAATATCATTAATAAGAAGACACTATACCAATAGATTTTCCAAAAACATAGGTATATGTGATGGTTGTACTAATGGTTTGGATAAAACCATTGTTATAAGATAGATTTAATGAACCCATACTAATGATTTTCCCAAAACAATTAATAAAGGCCCAAAATTAAAAATACCCAAAACCACGACTTGAAAAACCATTTGTATAGGACCATACCAATGGATGTATTAATATTTGTTATAGGTTTTCATATTTTTAATGAATTATATTACCAAATAACATTTAATACATAAAAAATAAACCTAAATATATATAAACATATTTATCATAATATTAATCCAAAATAAATTGTAGGTAAGTGATTTGGTGTTTGATATTTAAATCGGAGTTGCAGTGATCAAAACCAACAAAGAGAATTTTTTTAATTACCTATACCAACCAGTTTTCAATATATTGGTATAGTTGTTTCATATTATATATACAAATGGTTTATAAAATATTGTTATATCCCACCTATACTATCTGATTCCCAAAACCATAGGAAGATGTCTATACTGATGAGATATAATCGTAAGGTCACCCAATCCTTTGGTATAGACTATAAAAATGGTCTTGGGGAATTTAACAACAGTTCTAGACAATTAGTATATGATTTTTTACAATATTTAATAATCATATTATAATTTTAATGAACTTATAATAATAAAAATGGTATTATGGTGGCTCATTTGATTTCCACTTCTGGTATATATAGAGAGAATATTGTTTGGTAGGAGGAAATCCCTCTTGGGTTTATATCACCTATAATTTTGGATCTATGTTCCTTTTTAATTTTTGTTTCAATATTCATTGTCATAAAATTAGAAATTATTCATTTAACATTATAAATAATGTACACTCCCTAAAAATTAAAGTGGACAAATGTTGTTGAATTGTAGTATGAATTAAAATTATGGGATTATAATCAACTATATTACTTTACCTAATATGATAGGGTTTTTAAATTTCCACTTATAATACTTACATCACATTTATTTCTCTAAGATCCATTGAATTAATTCTCATCTCCATTGGATTTTTTATGCCATCATTTTGACCATTTTTTAGTTAACATTATCAGTATATCCCATTTATATAGACGCAAATATTATTAATTATACCCAATTTATTTCTAGAGACTTATTAAATGTAATTTTCACATGTTTGGATGGTTATCCCCTAATAACATTTTTATCCTATGATAAAAGATCAACATTATCTCCTAAGTATCCTATCACTGAAACACCACATGGACTACCATTTTCCAAGGGAAGAAATGGATGAACATACACTCCTCCATACTTCTTTACTCCCACCTAGAAAATCTACAAATTCCATCCACAATAACCATATATTTTAATAGATGAAAATTTAATTTCATTTTTTAAATAATATAGACATCACCACTTCCCATTTATTAATTATTTATGAAACAACAAATGAATATCAATACACTTCATTTATCCCTTATTATTATTGTTAAATGGGTTTATGTAGAAAAAATAATTCGTTATGAATAACCTTTAAGTATTTTATGTTCATACAATATTTTTTTATTTATTTCATTAAATAATAATAAAATAGAATAAAATTGGGTTTACATGAATCCAAAAATGATGGATGATAATAAAATGAAAAAGGAGTATGGGGATGGTGTTCATAAAATTTGAAAAATATCTAGTATATAACCCTTATCATATACTTTGAATAAGTTTAAACTATTATTATTAAATACGAATTATTAATGTTTTTTTTGGAAGAACAGTCGATCTATCACATAAGTGATCAATTTTATAAATTTGTTATCAATCATAGGTAGAAATTCAATATATCTAGTGATAGGGATAACATGCTATTTTACGGAGAATCTGATATGATTAGAAGTGTGGAAATTGATAATTAATGCATAGAAAATATTATTATAGGTGTGATGATGGTGAAATTTGTATTGATGAAAATAAAACAAAAGTTTCTGATTAACATCATGATCACCCATTAATGTTTTATAAAATAATGTGTTATCCGTAGACAAAAATGTATATAGTTTCTACTAAATCTACATCATTGTATGCCACAGTGAATCTATATAGTGAAAAAGATTAAATATTATGGATTGACACCATATTTAATGAACACCATTATCAATTGAATGATATGATCATAAAATATAATGAACATCCTCCCCAAACATATAACACTAATCCAATTCAATGTTCAATGTTTATGATTAAAGGAAGAACACATGCCTGTCTAAATTACTGTGTATTATTTTGAAAACACTATGAATCCGATAAAAAATTCTCAATGCATTGTTCATCTTGATACATGAATAATGCATCAATTACATATAAATTTTTTTGTTACAATCCAATCAATCCATGGTTTAGGGGCATATACAAAATGTTGGACACATCATGAAAACTAACTAAGGATGTAGATAAAATATGCAGATATGCATCAATTTTACTCCCAATAGACTCTATATAGTTTTCATATTATATGATTCCAAATGAAATGAATATATAATTTTCAAAAATATGATGTATGGGATTATTAAAATAATTTATAGTTATGGTAATATTTTAAGATATAGTATTACAGGAATTCAAGGTTGGCACATTTGTGAACAAGGTACACACTAAGATACGTTAAAATATTCAAAAAATACTATGTTTCTAAGATATTATAGATTTATACCCTGAAGAGAAAAATACCAATATTGGATGACATAATTTTATGGGATTCCAAAACAAGATATATGTATTTATCCACTAATAGGTGAAATTTAATTTTATAATGTTTAATATATGGGAATTTCCCTTGGTAATCCATCTTTGAAAAGCCTTGTAAAATCCAGATGGAAATTGATATAATTTTGTTAATTTCCATAAATTAATTTTTTTAGAGTATAAATTTTCTACATTTCATGCATGTTGGAAATGATTTATGAGAAAGTTCCATTTGAAAAAAAATTACCTAAAAAATTTAAGGACGGCATTTAGGATTTCAAGGAAATGATTGACATGTAGACACACGAATATTTGGAGCTAGTGGAGGGTGAATTATATATTTTCTTCCTCCGTATTCTTAAACTCATTCCAAATATGAGAGGTTTTATTTTTACAACTTATAGAATGTTGTAATGTATCCATATGGGTATTTATAAACTATCAAGTATATAATGTTAGGAAGTAATTTAATGTTAATGGGCTTAAAATGAAATAATTTTCATGTTTTGATTCATGTTTTAATGTTTTTAGATTTATATTGAATTAATACTATGAAATTCAATAATATATTAAAGAATATATGTTTCTTATTCAATATTATATGCAAAAATCTAATTGGTATTTTGAAATTTACATCAATGGAAAATGAATTATTGTCATATTATCTGAATTGGAGATGTTCTTCCAACATTCATTATTTTATATTACTATTTATTTTATAGTTCATGTTGTAAGAGAAATTTGACTATGTGTTCTTGTACATTATAGGAATATGTTTCCCATTGAATAAAATAAAATGATTTTTCAAGGGTATAATAAATATTGAAGTATTCTAGATGGTTGTATTGCATCATGATATATTATTTTAGAATTTTTTTCAATTTTATAACAACTACGAGTCTGATGTGAAATGAATTTGTAATGGAAAATATCATATCAATAGGAATATTTGGTTGAAATGAATTTTCACAATAATTGTTCTCACAGTTACTATTAAAAAGTAGGATAAGATACAAAATTACATTTTTATACTAGTTTAAAGGATAAAATATAACACCCCAAGCTTGCATGGTACACTTCTATTTGAATAATATAGTACCATGTGTTGTACGCAACTTCGAGTTCTAACACACACCACAACCCATCAAACTAGCAATTATAAATAGTAATACCAACTTTTTGAAATTTTATAAATTTTATCATTCAAAATGGATTTAATTTTTGGATTCATAATATCGAAATTAGCTTAGGGTGAATTGTTGTTATTTTTATGAAAACTATCAATTTTTTATGAATAGTGAAAAACCCATATTTATAGTTTAATAACAAACTTTTATTTAAATAATTATTTATATTATCTAAATTTATTTTAGGTCAAAATATATAACTAATACCTATATTAGTTCAATGAAATTCACTAGATTCAGTTTATAATTATTTTAGATATATAAAAAGTTTCTTGGACTTTTCACCGTCTTTTACCCACCTCCTTGGAGAATTTGGAAATTCGCAATAAACATAATTTTACCGCTTCTGTGAGTGTAATTTCTAAAATCCAAGAGACATGGTTAATATCAAAGAGTAAAATATGTTTCTGTAAGATAAAAATATTTTTGTTGTGAATAGTAACTTTTTTTCTTTTATTTACCACAGTTAAAAGTATAAAGGGTAATTAAGGGTAAAAATGATATTATTATTACCCTAAAACATGTCCTAATTCTATTGGCTATGTATTATTCGACCAAAAACAGCCTTAGGAATAAAATATAAACCACTTTTTTCCACATGGATTAGATTAGGACATTTATTATTATTTAATTCAAAGAAGAGTTAAAAAGTGTTTAAATCAATGTTTAATAACTAAAACATTTTTAATATAAGTTTATACAAAAGATAAATTTTATTTAAATATTCAATAGAAAGATAAAAATATTTCATAAATAATGATATTTTATTTATAATTTTTAGATATTAAATATGTTATTTTAATTATGACGCAATGATGTTCCAGTAATTACCTTATTAGGGAAATATTAAAATAATTGATATTCTAAACACTCAAATAAAAATAATATGAGACATTTACTGAATTACACAACTTCTATAAGATACTATGACATGTTAGGGTTGATTAAATTAATTTTGTTCGAAGTAATATTGCTTTTATTAATTTAGCAAAAACAAAATACCAAGTAGTGCCAAAATTGGCATAAAAGTGTTTTTATAACAAATATCATATTATTAATTGATATTCAATTCCTAAAAACTATGGATAGACCAAGAGACTTATATAATTATAGTTTTATCATTAATTGACCACTTGGGGTTCTCTTGGATGTTTATATTATGTTTATTAACCATATAATTTAAAAATATAAAGAGAGATGGTAAATGTGAAACTTATTAACTAAGAGTTAATACTTAATGATAAGGTTAATATAGTGATCCAAACCTGTCTAAAACCAATTGGATGGGTGGTTTCCGACGCATCCCCACTTTATCCTCTAAATAATTCTTTTTGGAGCAATTAGAAACTGAATATTAATTTATTATAAAATTATATTTTATTTTTTTTCCTAAGGTGACTCTCACCCCTCTTATAAAAGGGTACTCCCCCTTCTCTCAAATTAATACATTCAAAGCATTTTGGTTCGTCCAAACCCTACCCAAATATTCTCTCAACTTACCTAACTTCATCCTAGAGTCCATAGTTTTGTCATAAAGATAACCTATGGAGCTCTTTTGATCAAATCTAAAGGAAGAACCCGAAGAAGAGGTAAAGTTTTCACCGCCATTTTTCAAGTTCCTTTCTTCTTCCAGTTCTTAATTATTTGTTATTTGCACTATAAAATAATAACAATAGTATATTCAATATACTATGATTTTATTATAAATATGGTACAACCATATTCAGTATTCTATCCATCCATTGAATGACATGTCACCATACGTGCGTGCGTATGGCTTACCATCTCAACGTCATGGTGTAATTGTTATTCAAAACATTATTATTTGGATGTGTATGATAATGATTTGAAATTGAATTAAATAATAAATATAAAATTATAATTATTCTGTACATATGATATAATATCCAATTATATAGGATTTTAATATCAAAATAATGATATTGTTGCTCATGCGTACGTACGGACTACCATATCCACGAACGTGATGAGATTCATTCCCCATCAAATCAATTAAAGAATAAATCTCATTTGATGATTAAAAGTAATGTTTATGAACATTATGTCATTCTGGATAAGAATTAGATACAGCCTATCCATAATACTCATGCCTTACGTAACAGATAATATAAAGGAAAACGAATCAGTTAACACCCGAAACAAAGATAATACAAAGATATTATTAAGAAAGAAATATTTATAGATCATATATGATTTCATATTTATGTATATGATTCATTAATAATTTAATAGCAATTAATTTACTATTATAAATAAGTTTAATCTACCATGGACCAATGAAAAGTACACGGTAATTGTTTATTACACAATCTCTTCATTGTCCGTGTTGGTTTATACGCATATATCTAATGGGACCTCTTTATCATCCACATCCATGTTTCTTAAAAATATATTTCAAAACATTCTTACTATTTTAAAAAATATGGTTTAAAGTCATTTATACCCCTGTTTGACTTTTTATAATAGGTTTATGAATGAATCTTTCCGTCCTTTTCCAAACAAGCTCCTTTTTAACCTTTTTGACAAAATTAAGTCATGTATATCTTTTTTTAACATATACGGTGGATGTGGCTATTTTCCGCCATTATAAAATAGTTGAAGCATCCCTTACAAGCTTATACGAATATTTTTAAAGTAAATGTATTATTTTATAATTATGTGACTTTTAAATGATTTAAAAAAAATAGATATTTATCTCAAATAGTTTTGATTTCATCTATGTCAACATCCTTTGAAGGATTTTAAGCTTATTTGTAGTTGATTTATTATGATTCATAACTTCCATATTGTATATAAGATTTTGTGATATGTTTGTCTGTGGATGTGTTATTTTAATACCATTAATGGTTTATGGAGAATGTATTGACATTTCGTATCCTAGTTTTAATATGAATGTTTATGTTATGTTTAAACCTGTTCATATGAGGAATGAATTGGACTAAATAAGTGACGGCTGGAGCCCACTATAGATCCTTGATGTATCGGTATGTCTCATGAGACTAGCTAGTGTCCTGGAGCCAGGCCTTGACAAAATATTATTTGTATTCTTGGAACAAGACCTTGACTATGTGGGTATGACAGTCTAGATTTATGCATTCCATCATTATGAAAGTGGTTATTGATATTTCATGTGATTATTCAACTAGTAGAATATCCACGTGAATAAGTAAATGACATTATTTCATTTTATCTTTTCCATATTATGTTGATGTTCATGTTTAAAAGTCTTTTTTTATCCTTGACTGAGGGTATGGTTTACCAGCACTTAATTTACAGCACATATAATGTGTACCCTTTATCAGCACTTTATTATTAGATCTGAAAATGATTTAATTTTATCAGAGATATATTTTTTGTTCTCTAAAAGGAGTCCATTATCATCAATTTTTTTATCCCTCATAATCTTAAAATTAAATAATATGAAATAATTAAATAACTAAAAAATTTAAAAATTTAAAAAAATTAACAATAATTTTATTAATTAAAAAATTATTTATAAAAATAAATAATTTGGTAATTATCTTCATAAATAATAAATTCTAATAAATATAATGTATTAAATATATAGATTTTTAAAATAAAAATTAATAAAATTAGAATTTAAAATAAGTAAATTAAAAAAAATTAAACATATTATGAATAAGATGATTATTGATAATGTTAAAAAAATACAATATATTAAATATATATATATATATATGTATTAACATATATAATTATAATTTCTTATTACAATATATTAATTCTATATGTTTAGTGAATAATTAATTATAAATTAAAATAAATATGAATTAAAAATACTAACTAAATACGTAGAGAAATTGACATATAATTGAAGGACGTTTGATTTTCCAATTTAACATAGACCAAATATGTGTTTTACTTGATTACACATATATGTAAATACTTAATTTTTATATAAAATAACCATAAAAAATAACAAATTTTTTATTTTATAAAACTGTACTAATTTTTAATTTATTCATTGCCACTCAATTTTAACACCAATGCATATAAAATTAAATATTATACAAGAATTTTAAAAAAATTACTCATACAATAAAATTGTAAAAAAATATTTATATATAAATATATATATAAATATACATACTTTATTTATAAAAATATATATTTAAAATCATAAATAAATATATATATTTGACAAGTATTTATATAATATTAGATAAATAGTTATATATATTCAAATTATTATTAAATTTATAACAAATTTAATTAAATAATAAATATAATATTAATATTAATATTTATAAAAATTATATATATATATATAATTAAATATATATATATATATAATGATATAAGTATTATTTAAAATATATTATACAAATATAAATCAATAATTATGTATTTAAATAATTATAAAACTATAATAAATATTAATAAATAACAAATATATTTACTATATTTATATTTTTTTAACATGATAATGTATATTTAAATATATATATATATACAAATTTTATATTTATAATTAAAATTATAATTCTTTTATCACCACATAAGTAATATTCTTTTATAAATGATATCTTTATGAGATCTTTTTTCCAAAAAGTGGCTACATGATGTATTTTTTACAACCTGATAACATCCTCCATTTTTCAAGGCTAAAAATCATTGATAAATACGCCTTTTATACGATTTTAAATAATAAGCACTGATAAAAGTTTGTCGATCTAATTAATCAATATAACATGTTGTGAACTCGTCACATTATCATATTGTTTCAATTGAATCCACCCATTGATTATGTTTTTCCTTAGTGAATCGATGCTCATATCACACAAACCCACTTCCTCCAGCTGGTTGAAAATCATCTTGAATACTGTGATTGGTTGTTTTTAGGGTTTCTGAGGAAACCATAGACATCTAGATATGTGGGTCTCATATTTTCATCATCCTAGCAAGGCAGGCATGTGTTTTCATTTATTGGTATAAGGCCCCAGCCATAAACCTTACTTAATCTTGAGTTATTACAAGATTACACATTGAGGATCTTTTCAGGTTTAGAGTTTTAGAGAAATAGATCATGAAACTTTCATTACATTCCACATTTAAACAAAGTGGTTACATAAAAGGAAGTATTCATTCTTCCCATCAACGGAAACATATTGAAAATAAAACACGGATTCTTTATTGACACATCCTTGACACTATCATCACATCTTGTACCTTTACCTTGACTTGTGAAAAACATTTCAAAAAATTTTGATGAGCATAAAAAGCTCAGTAAGATTTATAAAAATATGGAAAGGAAACATGAGTTCATATATACATTAGAATGAAATCATACATTACCCATAAAACATAGGCATATCAAATCATGAATAAATCATAGAAATCATAAGACATAAAAGGTATCTTGAGGCATTCATAATATTATTACGTAGGGAGTAACCCTGTTGGTTACGTTTGGAATACCCACCATAGTATATTCACTAAATCTCTTCGGAGAAACCTTAACGTTTCACTCCTTTGGGTTACCCAATGCATTGGAGAGCTATATCGGGATCACCAGCCCTTAGATTATCACGGAACCACCCATTTTCATTACAATTCCCAAGAACCATAACATAAACGTATCACATAAAACATGCATAAATTAAACATAACATCTCCACATTTCAATCACAATATAACATTTTAGGATATTGAAATAATGAATCCATTCAAAAAAAACCATTTCCAAAACCATTTAAAACATTTAATAAAGAGATTTTTGAATCAATGTGTCCCATACCACCTTGCAGCTTTTAAAATATTAAACCATTGATATCCATATAAATAAATCCTTAAACCACTTTGAAAACATGGATATTAATATGAAAAAATAATTAAAACATTTAAAGTGATATTTTGGTTAAAGGGGTTCCACCAAAATTAGAGACACTTGAATACAATAATTGAGGAATAACATTTAGTCAGAACTATTTAATATCATGAGAATAAATGGATTCATGATATAATATTCAAAGGGAAGTATATACACCATATAAGAGTGAATTAGTGCATAACAACAATGAAGTCTCTGTAGAAATGTCAAATGTGATGAATTCCCTTATAAAGAAGGTATCCTTAAATTAAGGATAATTCAATCTCAAAATTATGTGTGACAAATATAAATACACCCAATATAAGTGGATATTAAGTGTAAAACAATAAAAGGCCATTCACACATATTCAAAAGATGACATATTCAATAACTACATGTTGAACCCAAAGAAATCGAAATTGGGTCAAAAAGTTCCCTTGGTAAAATTCGACAGCCTAACGGCATAACATCAAAATTCAGAGAATGAGTTGATTAGAAATCAATAGGGAATATAATCACATGGACATAAAATTTACATATATAAGGATATAAAATAACATATCCCAACATAATATTATGTGAATTAAAAGACATAACAAAAGAAGTCTTTTAAAAAGAGGAGGGTGAAAGGTCCCCTTACCGAGTTGGGTAACTTTCGAAACGTACACCCCATGGAAGAAGGGTCACACAATGAATATGTGAATACCCATATCTGAAATTATACTATACAAAGTGTAATATATTGGGCAGTACATACACCACTCAAAGGAAATTGTGGCAAATGTAGCATAAATCTCACAGGAATAAAAGTGAGATGAAAAATCCCTTACAAAAACTCGGCAGCCTAACGGCACCACTTAAAACTCCCAAAATGGATTGATGAGAGGAAATATGGTCTCTCATTATATTAACATAAAAATTACAGTAATATTAATATAAAATAACATCCCAATCACAAGAAATATGAGCTTAAAAGCAATGACATAAAAGATTGTACATAAAAATAAAGAGAGGAGTAGGATCCTTTACCTCAGGTCCGACTTGACTCGATCGTTCTTTAATCTCCTGAATAATAAACTTTAGTTAATTTATACTTCTTTAAGAACCTTTTTAAAGTTAATTATTCCTTTTATATCACTTATTACCATGTCATAAACTTTATGTAATCATTTATGTTAATAATATTTGTTTTGCCGATATTTGGTTCTTAAGTCGAAAGTTGACCTCTTACAATTACATGTTGTTCGTGCGGCCAAGTGTTCATTATATCCTGAATTGTATTCATGATTTAGATATCATATATATCATTTATATCCAGTATATTCAGGCATTTATAATATTACATAACATATAGAGTTAAGAAATTAAATGCACCGTTCATGGAGACGGTAAGCCGTACGTACGCATGAACGCTACCTCCATTTCTATTTCATATTTAATGGAATTAAAACATAATTATACATAATATTATTTTAATTCAAGTATGGTATCAAATATAATATCATTAAATATATCCTTTATACGTACCACATATGGTATTAACGAATCAAATCACTTTGAGGGGGCGGTAGTCCGCACTTCCTTAAATGAAGATATCACATTTACCCATAATGGAAACCATAAAGGTATTCCATAAATGAAAAATACTGAAGCTTAAGTAAAACATAAACATATTAGATATCATATATAAATATAGTGTCATATTAATGGCCACCTTTGAAGGTTTTAGAAAAATGTTGAACAATCATCATTTCGGGAGGCAGAAATTCACCATCCACGGAAACAGTATGTTCTTTAACCATTAGATGTAGGTGTGTGTAAGTGTAGCTCAAATCCTTCTTATAACAACATCCTAGTATATTGAAGATAATGTAGTTGATACAAAATAAAACAATAAAAAGATTTTAGGGGGTTGGAGAAGTAAAATAAAACAAAAGGACTCAAGTGAAGACATTACCTTAAAATCGGGTAACGTCCTTTGATTTGAGCTGAAAGGCTTCCTTGGAAAGGATTATGCACAACATGAGGCTTCAATGAGTTATAGAGGGATATGGGAGAGACAAAATGGGCTGGGTTTGTCCGAGACAAAGGCTTTGGAAGTGTGGGTAATGAGGTAGATGTGGGGGCCTTTTATAAGAGGATAGGAGTGGCACTCGTGGAAAGGTATAAAATGTAACTTTATTTCCAAATGAGTTTCGGATTTTAATGGTCCCACATTGATGAGTTTCTAGGATAAGGTGATATGGGTTCTAAATCCACTCATCCAGTAGGTTTTGGACATGTGTAGGTGTTATAATTTACATTATCTTTCCATTTTATTTAAATCGTTAAATAATGAGGTCATCGCTGCATCATCATGATATCAGAAATTATTTAATTTATTTAATGTCTAAAAATTATAAAACAAATACTATGATGTATGAAATCATTTTAGCTTTCCAATTAATATTTATAGTCCAAAATATCATATATGTAGACAAAATTAAAAATATTTTACATAGGTGATACATTCTTTGTCAAATTTAAATTTTTTTAAAAATAAATAGATAAAAAGTCACTTTCTCACAAAAGTGATTCCATGGGGCCCCCAAGTTTGGAACAAGTCATCCCATGGTCAGCCATGAGACAACCTGTAGCCTTAGGACACATTTTTTGGTCATTTTGTATTATTATGATATTATCTTATTATCTTTAACTACCTCATTACTCATTAATCAAAATAATTAATGATAATTACCGTCGTTACTATTCATAATGTCCACAAACAAAAGAGTCTTAATTACATAATTTGGACCTTCTGATTACAAATATTTAATTCATTTTACCAAATTCCAAACACATAAATTTCAATAATTAATTTAAAAAAACATCCCGTTGTCAAAACAAATAGCGGGTTTTTTAGAAACAATATTTATGAAAAGATTGGCAGTTGTTTATGTGTAATTACAAAGTGAAATTAATCCCAATGACCATCATTGAATTACTTGGTAAAAATATATTCTAATTACACTTTAAAACAAATTAAAAAGTTAATATAACCATATAATTAAATTATATTAAAAAGCAGTTTTGATGTAAAATGCAGCATTTTTCACTATTCAATGAAAAATGAACATTGTCAGAAAAATACCAAAAATTAACCCAAGGTAAATTTCAATGTCCCAATCATAAATAATTTGTTTATTTTGAAAAATAGATCTTATAAAATTTTCAAAAAGTGGATTTAAAAGGGGTTCTCCATCAAAAGGCGGTTAATCGACCTTTTAAAGAATATTAGAATGTTTTCGCTTAAAAACTGGATTCATTTGCATTTTTATTCCTATAAAATTTATTGTAAAGAGTAAAAATATTTGACAAACATATATAATTATTTTTTAGTTAGTTATGTTCATTCCCGCCATTACAACGGCTAGGCGTTAACTACAATTTAAAATAATATTATTTAATTATTAGAGTGCAACATAAGATTCCCAAGAAATTCGTTGTAGCGTGTTGGGTACGCCATCGAGCATAGCATCCCCTTTAAAGTAATATTATTATTTTATTCCCAAATATGGATAAATATAAATATGTAATATTCTTTATTTACCTGGGGTGTTACATCCTTCCCCCCTTTTTGGGAATTGCGTCCTCGCAATTTTAAAATTGGGCTTGGAAATATCCTTGAAAGTCCCACATCAGAACAACAGTCGGTAAAAAAGTAACTTTAAAATAAAGAAAGATAAGTACAAAGGTCACCCGAGTTAACCCATACTAGGATTCCATGTATTAAAATATGGACATGGAGGAAAAAACAAAGGGTCATGTTCTGATGGATAGTGATAGAAAACATTTTTAGGAGAAAGTTAACCGTAAGAAAATCACAAACTTGTGATGGGTTAAACAGTATTCGATTCCCCAGTAGGAAAAGTTAATAGACAACATTTTTGTTTTATGTTACATTTTATTGAGGAATTTATTCATAAGGAAACATAATCACTTATCATATTGACATTCAACTCTTATTATATTCCTTACACAAACTCATATTTTCTCGAAAAGATGAGTATTTAGGAAGACTGGTTCACATTAAGAGTACTACAATCAACTTCTAGAGAATCACCTAATCCACAAAAAGAGAACTATATACTTCCCATGTCTTTAGACTTTAACCAATACCAAAACCAAAATGGTTAGTACAAGATCAGATAATCCAGAAAAAGATAACCCTTTATAAAATGAAAATCTATTCTTAATCTCCAAAATTGTGTCTACCAAAACCCAAAGGTCAACGAGGACCATCCGATAAAAAATATTTCCATAAAATTATTCAAATTAAACCAAAATAAGATTGAAACCCAAATATTTTAAGGATTTAGTCACATAGTCTTCCACGGTAAATCGTAACATTTATCTCCAAACAACATCATTTGTTCTTAATGTCTCGTATTGAAAAGTAATTAACCTAATCACATATCCTCCATGATAGGTTAATAAATTTACATAGATAACCCAAAATAAACATACTCTTAATTAATAAAATCATCTAACTAAAACGAATCAGTCAAACTATCCAGGGACTTCACGTAGGCCAGTGGTAGGCGATAAATACCAGTCGCACTTTGGTTGTGGGTTCGATTCCCGCAGCATTGTCCGATGCGACAGGTTGTCACATGGTCTGCGTGTTGACCTTTTCCAAAACTATATAATTCTCAAAACATTCCCCAAAATGAGATAAAATCATCAAAAAAGATCATAACATATTTTAACCTCAAGTTTATCTCATGCCTTTCATTTTCCATCATAACATATAATAACCCATAATTACCTCAAAAGTAAGGATCATATAAACTATAATGGTTACCATTATAATTATTAACTGAACTTCCACATCAATTGGTAATCTCGTAAATGATGCATTACAGATCATACCAAGGTTCAAGTGGTTGATCATGACTCCTTGCTAGTTGGTTTAGAACAACCACAAGTTTCCTCATTGAATCCCCCATTTCATCCAGTCTCTTAATCAGAGAACCACAACAGTTTCCTTCAAACCTATTGTCACTTTGGTTCCTGCTAGATCCATCCATTTACTAAAACCAAAAAGGTCAGTGTGAGTATATCAACAAAACCATCATATACTAATGAGGAAGATAAAAACCAAGATATACTTACTCATTCACTTTATCTAAAACTAGGACTCTTTCTGAAATCCTATCCATTATGGTACTGTCACTTATTCTTAGAGAATACCCTAAACTCTAACGTTATCTAAACCGACCATTGATACCAACTATAAGGCCCCAGCCTTAAACCTTAACTAATCTAGAGTTATTAAAATATTACACATTGATGATATTTTCAGGTTTAGAGTTTTAGAGAATTAGATCATGAAACTTGCATTACATTCCACATTTAAACAAAGTGGTTACATAAAAGACAGTATTCATTATTCCCATCAACAGAATCATATTGAAAATAAAACACGGATTCTTTCTTGACACATCCTTGACACTATCATCACATCATGTACCTTTCCCTTGACCTGTGAAAAACATTTCAAAAACTTGGGATGAGCATAAAAAGCTCAGTAAGAGTTATAAAAATATGGAAAGGAAACATGAGTTCATATATACATTAGAATGAAATCATACTTTACCCATAAAACATAGTCATATCAAATCATGAATAAATAATAGAAATCATAAGACATAAAAGTTATCTTGTGGCATTCATAACATTCTTACGTAGGGAGTAACCCTCTTGGTTATGTTTGGAATACCCACCACAATATATTCCCTAAATATCTTCGGAGAAACCTTAACGTTTAACTCCTTCGCATTACCCAATGCATTGGAGAGCTATATCGGGCTCACTCGCCCGTAGTTTATCACGGAACCACCCGTTTTCATAACAATTCCCATGAACCATAACATAAACGTATCACATAAAACATACATAAAGTAAACATAACTTCTCCACATTTCAATCACAATATAACATTTTAGGATATTGAAATAATGAATCCATTTAAAAAGAAACCATTTCCAAAACCATTTAAAACATTTAATAAAGATATTTTTTAATCAATGTGTCCCATACCACCTTGAAGCTTT
Organism: Viscum album; assembly: GCA_963277665.1. NCBI lineage: Eukaryota > Viridiplantae > Streptophyta > Magnoliopsida > Santalales > Viscaceae > Viscum > Viscum album. Next base: position 46,695,550 of record OY728121.1, read on the forward strand.
GGAAATTTTAAACCATTAATACCCATAAAAATAAATCCTTAAAACCACTTTGAAAACATGGATATTAATAAGAACAAATAATTAAAACATTTAAAGCGATATTTTGGTTAAAGGGGTTCCACCAAAATTAGAGACACTTGAATACAATAATTGAGGAATAACATTTAGTTAGAACTTTATAATATCATGAGAATAAATGGATTCATGATATAATATTCCAAAAGACAGTATATACACCATATAAGAGTGAATTAGTGCATAACAACAATGAAATCTCAGTAGAAATGTCAAATGTGATGAATTTCCTTATAAAGAAGGTATCCTTAAATTAAGGATAATTCAATCTCAAAATTATGTGTGAAAAATATAAATACACCCAATATAAGTGGATATTAAGTGTAAGACAATAAAATTTCATTCACACATATTCAAAATATGACATATTCAATAACTACATGTTGAACCCAAAAAAATCGAAATTGGGTTAAAAAGTTCCCTTGGTAAAATTCGACAGCCTAACGGCATCACTTCAAAATTCCGAAAATGAGTTGATGAGAGATAAAAAGGGCATCTCATCACCTCGAAATAAAATTTACATAAATAAGGATATAAAATAACATATCCCAACATAATATTATGTGAATTAAAATACATAACAAAATAAGTCTTTTAAAAAGAGGAGGGTGAAAGGTCCCCTTACCGAGTTGGGTAACTTTCGAAACGTACACCCCATGGAAGAAGGATCATACAATGAAGATGTGAATAACCATAAATGAAATTATACTATACAAAGTGTATAATATTGTAATGTACATACACCACTAAAAGAAAATTGTGGCAAATGTAGCATAAATCTCACAGGATTAAAAGTGAGATGAAAAATCCCTTATGAAAAATCAGCAGCCTAACGACTACACTTAAAACACCTAAAATAGATTGATGAGAGGAAATATGGTCCCTCATAATATGAACATAAAAATTAAACAAGAATTATGATCTTAAAAGGAATGACATAAAAAATTGTACTTAAAAAGAAAGAGAGGTGTAGGATCCCTTACCTCGGGTCTGACTTGACTCGCTCGTTCTTTAATCTCCTGAATAATAAACTTGAGTTAATTCATACATCCTTAAGAACCTTTTTCAAGTTCATTATTTCTTTTATATCACTTATTACCATGTCATAAACATTATGTAATCATTTAAGTTAATAATATTTGTTTTGCCGATATATGGTTCTTAAGTCGAAAGTGGACTTCTTACAATTACATGTTGTTCGTGTGGCCAAATTTTCATTATATCCAGAATTGTATTCATGATGTAGATATCATATATATAATATATATCATATATATCCAGTATATTCATGAATTTATAATATTACATAACATTTAGAGTTAAAAAATTAAATGCAGCGTTCATGGAGACGGTAAGCCGTACGTACGCATGAACGCTACTTCCATTTCTATTTCATATTTAATGGAATTAAAACATAATGATACATAATCGTATTTTAATTCCAGTATGGTATCAAATATAATATCATTAAATATATCCTTTATACGTACCACATATGGTATTAACGAATCCAATCACTATGAGGGGGCGGTAGTCCGCACTTCCTTAAATGAAGATATCGCGTTTACCCATAATGGAAACCATAAAGGTATGCCATAAATGAAAAATACAGAAGATTAAGTAAAAAATAAACATATTATATATCATATATAAATATAGTTTCATCTTAATGGAAACATTTGAAGGTGTTAGAAAAATGTTGAACAATTATCGTTTCGGTAGGCCAAAATTCGCCATCCACGGAAACAGTATTTTCTTTAACCATTAGATGTCGGTGTTTGTAAGTGTAGCACGAATCCTTCTTATAAAAAAATCCTAGTATATTTAAGATACTGTAGTTGTTACAAAATAAAAGAATAAAAAGAGTTTAGGGGGTTGGAGAAGTAAAATAAAACAAAAGGACTCAGGTGAAGACATTACCTTAAAATCGGGCAACTTCCTTTGATTCGAGCTCAAAAGCATCCTTGGAAAGGATTATGCCCAAAGTGAGGCTTCAAGGAGTTATATAGGGATCTGTAGAGACAAAATGGGCATGTTTGGCCGAGACAAAGGCTTTGGAAGTGTGGGTAAAGAGGTAGAGGTGGGGGCCTTTTATAAGAGGAGAGGAGGGGCACTCTTGGAAAGGTATAAAATGTAACATTATTTCCAAATGAGTTTCGGATTTTAATGGTCCCGCAATGATGTTTTTCGAGGATAAGGTGATAAGGGTTCAAAATCAACCCATACAATAGGTTTTGGACATGTGTAGGTCTTATATTTTACATTATATTTCCATTTTATTTAAATAGTTAAATAATGAGGTCATCGCTGCATCATCATGATGTCATAAATAATTAAATTTATTTAATGTCTAAAAATTATAAAAAAATAATATGATGTAGGAAATCGTTTTAGATTTACAATGCATATTTAAAGTCCAAAAGATCATTTATGTAGAAAAAATTAAAAATATTTTACATAGGTGATACATTCTTTGTCACATTTAACATTTTTAAAATATAAATAGATAAAAAGTCACTTTCTCACAAAAGTGATTCCATGGGGCCCCCAAGTTTGGAACAAGGCATCCCATGGTCAGCCATGAGACAACCAGAAGCCTTATAACACATTTTGTGGTAATTTTGTATTGTTATGATATTATGTTATTATCTTTAACTACCCGATTACTCATTAATCAAAATAATTAAAGATAATTACCGTCGTTACTATTCATAATGTCCAAAAACAAACGAGTCTTAATTACATAATTTTTACCTTCTGATTCCAAATATATAATTCATTTTACCAAATTCCAAACAAATAAATTGCAATAATTAATTTAAAAAAACATCTCGTTGTTAAAACAAATAACGGGTTTTTTAGAAACAATATTTATGAAAAGTTGGCACTTGTTTATGCCTAATTCCAAAGTTAAATTGATCCCAATTACCATCATTGAATTACATGGTAAAAATATATTCTAATTAAACATTAAAACAAAGTAAAATGATAATATTACCATATAATTAAATTATATTAAAAACCAGTTTTGATGTAAAATGCAGTATTTTTCACTATTCATTGAAAAATGAACGTTGTCAGAAAAATACCAAAAATTAACCCAAGGTAAATTTCAATGTCTCAATCATAAATAATATGTTTATTTTGAAAAATAGAGCTTATAAAATTTTTATAAAGTGTATTTAAAAGGGGTTCTCCATCAAAAGGGGGTTAATCGACCTTTTAAAGAATATTAGAATGTTTTCGCTTAAAAACTGGATTCATTTTCATTTTTAATCCACTAAAATTTATTGTAAAGAGTAATAATATTTGACAATCATATATAAATATTTTGTAGTTATTTATGTTCATTCCCACCATTACAACGTCTAGGCGTTAACTAGCATTTAAAATAGTATTATTTTATTATTATAGTGCAACGTAAGATTCCCAAGAAACTCATTGTTGCGTGTTGGGTACGCCATCGAGCATAGAATCTCATTTAAAGTAATATTAATATTTTATTCCCCAATATGGATAAATATAATGATGTCATATTCTTTATTTACCTTGGGTGTTACAATTGGTTCCATTTTTCATTATATATTATTCATTTTGTGATATAGATCCACATGATTCTTATTTTCCATTATATTATCAGTATATATCTGCCAGTTGTTGTATAAATTTTGATTTTCATTATGATCTGTTGTTTTTTTACTAATGTTCTGGATATATGGTTTGGGTTTTTTGAATATGTGGTCCTCAATTAATTTACTTTTCTATCTATGATTGTACCCAATTTTCTCTGCATGATTAATTTTATCAGTAATTTGAAATATTAGTGAATCACCTCTTGTCTATAGATAAATGAATAAAAAAAATTTATGACACTGTATAAAAATAGTAAATTTTTGTTAAATAATGTATCATTCAAAATAATAAAAGTTTGTAACTATATATACATTATCATTAAATTATTTATCATATCAAAATTTAAATAATTATATTTAATGAAAAATTAACTAGAATAATATTAGGTGTATCATTAATTGACCACTTTGGGTTTTCTTGGAAGTTTATATTATGTTTATTAACTATATAATATAAAAATATAAATAGAGATGGTAAATGTGAAACTTATTAACTAAGAGTTAATACTTAAAGATAAGGTTAATATAGTGAACCAATAATGTCTGAAACCTATTGGTTGGGTGGTTTGCGAGGCATTACCAAATTAGCCTCTAAATAATTCACTTTAGAGCAATTATAAACTGAATATTAATTTATTATAAAATAATATTTTATGTTTTTCCTAAGGTTCCCCTCACCCCTCTTATAAAAGGTCACTCACCCTTATCTCAAATTCATACCTTCAAAGCCTTTTGGTTCGGACAACCCCTACCCAACTATTCTCTTAACTTCCATAAATTCATCCTAGAGGCCATAGTTATATCAGAAAGCTAACATATGGAGATTTTTTTATCAAATATATAGGACGATCCCGAAGAAGAGGTAATGTTTTCACCGCCATTTTTCAAGTTCCTTTCTTCTTCCACTTATTCATTATTTTTTATTTCCATTATAAAATAATAACTCCAGTATATTCAATATAATGTGATTTTGTAATAGACATGGTACAACCATATTCAGTATTCTATCCATCCATTGAATGGCATGTCACCATACGTCCGTACGTACGGCTTACCCTCTCATCTTCATGGTGTAATTGTTATTCAAAACATTATTATTTTGATGTGTATGATAATGATTTGAAATTGAATTAAATAATAAATATAAAATTAAAATGATTCTGTACATATGATATAATATCCAATTATATATGATTTTAATATCAAAATAATGATATTGTTTCTCGTGCGTACGTATGGACTACTATCTTCACGAACGTGATGAGATTAATTCCCCATCGTATAAATTCATGAATAATTCTCATTTGATGATTAAAAGTAATTTTTAAGAACATTATATCATTCTGGATAAGAATAAGAAACAACCTATCCATAACAATCATGGCCTATGTAACAGATAATATAAAGGAAAACGAATCAGTTAACACCCGAAACAAAGATAATACAAAGATAATATTAAGAATGAAATACTTAAAGATCATATATTATTTGATATTTATGTATATGATTCATTAATAATTTAATAACAATTATTTAACTATTATACATAAGGTTAATCTACCCCAGAACAATGAAAAGTACATGGTAATTGTTTATTACACAATCTCGTCATTGTCCGAGTTGGTTTATATGCATTTATCTAATGGGACCTCTTTATCATCCACATCCATGTTTCTAAAAAATGTATTTCAAAAAATTCTAACTATTTTAAAAAATATGGTTTAAAGTCATTTATACCCTTGTTTGACTTTTTATAGTAGGTTTATGAATGAATCTTTCTGTCCTTTTCCAAACAAGGTCCCTTTTAACCTTTTCGAATAAATTAAGGTATAAATATCTTTTTTAACTTATACGGTGGATGCGGCTATTTTCTGCCATTATAAAACCGTTGAAGCATCCCTTACAATCATATATGAAAATTTTGAAAGTAAATTTATCATTTTCTAATTATGTGACTTTTAAATGATTTTAAATAAGAGATATTTATCTCAAATAGTTTTGATTTCATCTTTGTCAACATCCTTTGATGGATTTTAAGCTTATTTGAAGTTGATTTATTATGACTCAAAACTTCCATATATTATAGAAGATTTTGTGATATGTTTGTCTATGGATGTGTTATTTTAATACCATTAATGGTTTATGGACAAAGTATTGACATTTTGTATCCTAGTAATAATATGAATGTTTATGTTACGTTTAAACTTGTTCATATGAGGAATGAATTGGACTAAATAAGTGACAACTGGAGCCCACTATAGCTCCTTGATGTATCGGTATGTCTCATGAGACTAGCTAGTGTCCTGGAGCCAGGCCTTGAAAAAATATTATTTGTATTCTTGGAACAAGGCCGTGACTATGTGGGTATGATAGTCTGGCATTATGCATTCCATCATTATGAAAGTGGTTATTGATATTTCTTGTGATTATTAAACTAGTAGAATATCCATGTGAATAAGTAAATGAAATTATTTCATTTTATCTTTGACATATTATGTTGATGTTCAAGTTTAAAAGTCTTTTTCTAGTTATACATTGCCTTAAATGTTTATGTTTATTTATGCAAGTTTCTGCTATATTGTTATCCTTAATGAGCATCTGAGATCACCCCATTCAATGTTTTATTTTCCCAGGATGTGAAGAATTATTTTATGAATTAACTACAGGGATAGTATGAGGGTATATTAAGGAAAGTTGTTATTGTTTTTTACACTTTATGATGTGATGTTTGACTTACGAATATATCTAGTGTTTCCAAGGATACTAAACTAATCGGCCTTTCGAGACTTGTTCTTTTGTGTTCATGCCAATATTATGTATAATGCACCGGATCTAGGTAAATGTGGTGGGGGCATTACAGTTTGTATTAGAAGAATTTTAGTACAATCCTGGAAAGCTAGATTTAGATAAACTCTGATTAGGGCACATAGCCCTAAGATAGACATTGAGGATTAATATAGATGAAATTCATAGAATTTTTGTATTGTAGAGATTTTGTGACTTTTCGGAGCATTACAACCCTATCTGGATACGAGCAGGTAGATGTGGCTCTGGCGCATACGTACCTAGGGGTAAAACCCGAAAACACCGCTTTCAGCTAGACTCGAACATGAACTGGTGCATGACAACGGTCCTTGCTACACTCTTGGTTACGACACTCCCGTGAAATTTTCATAGGATAATTTTCATTTTCTTTACAAACCATTATGAAGGGTTTATGAGTATATAATTATTCAATGAAAACATTTTTTTATGATTATTGATTATATCCATAAACTGTTCAATTTATGTTAAGTGTTTTACAAGTTTGGATTTATGTATTGTGATTTATAAACTAATCTAGTGTATTCCATTATTTAGAAATAGCTCCTAGTATAAGAAATGGAAACCATCTCAATAAATGCACTCCATGTAGGGATTTCCCTCCTGCTCAAGATAATTATAGTGGAGCTGGGGAAGCAACTGGTGTTGATCAGCTAGTCACCATACTGGGATAACTCACACATGTTATGAATAATAACCTTCCCCGTATGGTGGACCCTGATCCGCAGCATGGAGGATCAATGTTAGATCTCTTGATGAGGAAACATCCACGAACATTAAATGGGGGTACACATCCACTAGTATCAGATAAATGGATAAATTCCTTAGTGAAAATATTCCATGACTTTGGGAGTAGCAAAAGGGAAAAAGTTATCATGATAGTTTACCACCTCACTAGAGCTGCTGATTAATGGTGGTCATTGATTCAAAATACGAAGGAAGATAATGATGTATCAAATATGGAATTTAGGGAGTTTAAAGATATTTTCTTCAAAAAATACTTTCCTCATGACCATCGAGCAGATTTGGAAAGACAATTTCTGAGATTGAGGCATAAGGAGGATGAGAATGTTGCAAAGTATGAGTCTAACATTACAAGGTTAGCAAGTCATGATTCATATTATATAAATAACCCAAGAAGTAAGATTGATCATTTTTTGATGGGTTAAAAACATTTCTCCGTCGAACATTTCTCTCAAAATCCTTCTCATCATACGAAGATATTTTCTCATGTGATATCAAGATAGAAAAATAATTCTCTATGTATTACGACAATAAAGAAATGCAAAAGATGATGATATATGTTGATCACTCCGGAAAATGGAAAGAAGGGGAAGAAGGTAAAAGTTGAATATCCATCCTGTAGTAAATGTGTGAAGAAACACCCTAGTAATTTCTTGAAGGGAATGGGAGTGTGTTACAAATGTGTTGAAAAATGCCACCAAGCTCATGATTGCAAGGGGAAGAAAGAAGCTACCGATGTTCAATGCTACAATTGTAGGGAGATGGTACATTATGGAATTGAATATCCTAAGCATCATGGGAACTTACCACATAAAAGGCCAAGGGATCATGTCCAAGCTTATGATATCACTACTTCTAAGGTAGAAGCTCCAAAAGACGTGGTGTCAAGTAATTTAATGGTTTCTTCATGTTATGTAAATGATTTATTTGATTCTGAATCATTGAATTGTTTCATATCATCCCAATTTTCTAAGAAAACTAGATATTTCCAATTTCATTTAACATGGGATTTGTCAGTTAAAACTCCTACGAGAAGTATCATTACTACGAAGTTCTGTAAATTAGTTCCCATTAGAGCATATAAACGTTCTTTATCAGCAGATCTCATTTTCATACCTATGATTGAGTTTGATATAATCCTCGGTATGGATTGGATTTCAGAATTCGATGCGATGATTTATTAAAAGAATAAAGAGGTTATGATTTTTGATGATAATAAGGAACATCGTATCTTTAGAGCAGAATCCTCACCACCTAATTCTTATCTAGATCCACCCCTAGTAGCTCAACTAAATTCAATTATAGGGGAGGAAGAGAATGAAATAAGTGTTGAAGAGGAATGTTATTTTCAAATAGAGGATTTACTTATTTTGAATGAATATGTTGATCTTTTTCTAGAGGATTTACTTGTACATCCTCCAGAATGATAAATTGGGTTTTCAATTGATTTAATGCATAGATCAGGGCCCATATCGAAGACCCATTATAGAATGGAAACTTTTGAATTAGTGGAACTAAAGAAAAAACAAGTGGAATTGAGTAATTAGGGATTTATTCGCCCTAGTGGTTCTCCATGGGGAGCCCATGTCCTTTTTTTTAAGAAGAAAGATGGATCTATGAGGTTGTGTATCGACTATATGGATATCAATGCTATTACAATAAAGAAAAAGTATCTCCTACCTCACATGGATGATTTATTTGACAAACTGCATGGTTATCAATACTTTTCAAAGATTGAACTTCGATTTGGATACAATCTGTTGTGTGTAAAGAAGGAAGGAATTCTGAAGACAGCATTTCGAACTACGTACAGGCATTACGAGTTTACTGTAATTCCTTTTGGGCTGACTAATGCACCCTCTGTATTCATGGATCTAATGAACAAGGTTTTCAATGAATAACTTGATGAATTTTTATTGGTATTTATTTATGATAACTTGTTATACTCAAAAATCTACGAAGATCATGACAATCACTTTCACATTATATTGAAGACATTGAGAAGACATGAATTATATGGGATGTTTAGATTTTGTGATTTCTGGCTTCAGGAGATTTATTTTCATAGCCATATTGTCTCTAAGGATGGAATTTCTGTTGATCCTTCTAAGACAAGAGGAATCCAAGAATGGCCAGCACCAACGAGTATAACTGAGGTACGCAACTTTATTGATTTAGCGGGTTATTATTGAAATTTCATCCAGAATATTGATCATATGGATAAACCATTAACAAAGCTCGCACGTAAAGGGGTTAAATTTGTTTGGAAAAAAGAGTGTGACGAATGTTTCAAAGAACCTAAGAGAAGATTAGTCAATTCTCATCTATTAAATCTACTATCTTAGAATAATTGGTTTGGTATTTATAGAGATGATTCAACAAAAGGACATTGGTGTGTCGTTTTTCATAATGATAGGGCTATTTCCTATGCATCATAATAGAAAAAAATTCATGAGAAAAACTATCCTACTCATGATCTTGTGTTAGCAGCTGTAATCTATGCTTTGAGGATTTGGAGACACTGTCTCTATGGTGAGAAATGTGAGATTTATACTGATCACAAGAGTTTGATTTATATTTTCTCACAGAAATAAATCAACATGAGGCAAAGGAGATGGCTTGAACTACTAAAGGTCTGTGATTTCATGATACATTACCACTGGTGGAAGGAATATAAGGTTGAAGTTGATTCGAGTAGAAAAGATCATGGAGTTTTGAACAAGATGCCAATTGAGAGGGATCCAATTTTCTTTGATCTAGTGAAGATGGATATTGGAATTACCATGGAAGGTGAAACATAAATACATTTTCAAATGGATGCTGAACCATCTTTACTAGAAAGGATAAGGAGTTCTTAGACTGATGATTATGAATTTCAAAAGAATATTAAAGCTGTGAATGATTGGAGATTGAGTGACTTTGTGTATGAAGATGGAATTTTGAATTTTGGGAAGTGACTTTGTGTTCCTGATATACCTGATCTAAAAAGGTAATTTATGGACGATGCTCATAGTTCTAATTTCTATATACACCATGGGAGTACCAAAATGTATTGAGATTTGAAGGATCATTTTTGGTGAGTCATCATGAAGTGGGATATTGCGAATTTTTTGCCAAGAAGTATTGTTTGTCAATAAGTGAAATTTGGAAGGTATCTGCCTACAGGAGTCATGAAACCTCTTCCCATACATGAGTGGAAATGGGATAATATCACGATGGGCTTTGTCATGGGACTACCAAAGACTCCTAGAAAGAACGATGCAATATGGGTCATTGTTGATCATCTTACCATGTCAGCACATTTTCTTTTATAAGATAGGATCTACCACTTGAACGTATAACAAGACAATATATTAATGATGTTTTGAGATTTCACGGAGTACCAATATTGATTGATTCTAATTGTGATCCTTGTTTTACATCATGATTCTGGAAGAGTATTCAGAAGGCCTTGGATAATGAACTTCTTTTGAGCAATGCCTACCACCCCCAAACTGATGGGCAATCAGAATGGACTACTAAACCCTTAGAATACATGTTGAGATCTTGCTCACATGACTTTCAGGGTATGTGAGATCAATATTTACCTCTGGTAGAATTTTCATATAACAATATATTCAATTCGAGTATTCAAATGGAACCATATAAATCGTTATACGGAAAGCGATGTCGCACACCAACCTGTTGATATGAAGTTGGTGAAAGAAAATTAGTAGGCCCAAACTGGTGGATGAAATGATGAAAAAGGTGAATGTAATCCAAAACCACATCCATGAAGCTCAAAGTGGGCAGAAGATCTATGCCAATAACCGAAGAAATGATTTGGAATTTTAGGTAGGAGATCATGTTCTCTTGAAGGTATCTCCATTAAAGGGAGTTATATGTTTTGGTAAGAAGGGAAATTTGAGTCCCAGGTACATCAGACCTTTTGGAATTCTAGAATGAATTGGGGTTGTAGCTTACTGTCTGGAAATGCCTCCATATATATCCAAATTTCACTATGTGTTCAACGTATCACTATTGAGAAAATACATGTCTGACCCAATGCATGTACTCACCGATGAAGAATTAGAATTGGATCCTGATCTATCTTATTGTGAAGATCCTGTCATGGTTCGTGATATAGGAGTACAAGTGCTGAGAAACCGGATGAATCGTCTGGTAAAAGTTATATGGAGAAACCATAATATGGAAGAGGCAACATGGGAACCCGAGGAACTTTTCATGATGAACCACCCGGGTATTTTTATGCATTAATATTCTATAAATTCCGTGGATGAAATTATTTGAATGAGATGAGATTGTAACACCCCAAACATCAACTATACAGTTCTCTTTGAAAAATGTAGTAGTGTGTGTTGTACGCAACTTCGAGTTCTAACACACACCACAACCAATCAAACTAGCTGTTATAAATATTAATACCATCTTTTTAAAAATATATAAATTTTACCTTTCAAAATGGGCTTCATTTTTGGAATTGGAATAATTAAATTATCTTAGGGTGTTTTTTGGTATTTTTCTGAAAACATTCAATTTTTGATGAATAGAGAAAAAACTGAGTTATATTTTAAAACAGAATTTTTATTTAAATATTTAATTATTTTATTTAAATTTATTTTAGTTTAAAATAGATACTTAATACCTATATAAGATAAATTCAATTAATTGAATTATGTTTATAATAATTTTAGATATAAAAAAATTTTATTGAACTTTTCACCATCTTTTACCCACCTCCTAGGAGAATTTGGAATTTCACATAAAACTTAATTTTACTACTTCTGTGAGTGTAAATTTGAAAATCCAAGAGACAAGGTTAATATAAATGATTAAAATTCAGTTCAATAAGATAAAAATATTTTTGGGTGAATAGTAAATTTTTACTTTTATTTACCACGGTTAAAAGTGAATTGGATGATTAAGGGTAAAAATGATATTATTATTAACTTAAAACATTTTCTAATTGTATTAGCTAAGTATAATTTGTCCAAAAAAACTTAGGAATAAAATATGAACATCTTTGATCCACTTGGATTAGATTAGCACATTTATTATTATTTTATTCATAGAAGAGTTAAAAATAGTTAAAATCAAACATTAATAACTAAAACATTGTTTATATAAGGATATTCATAATATAAATTTTATTATAAATATTAATTAGAATGATAAAATTATTTCCTACATAATGATATTATATTAATAATTTTTATACATTAAATAGTTTAATTTAATTATGACACAATGATGATGTAGTAATTATCTTATTAGTGAAATATTAAAATAATTGATATTATAAATACCCAAATAAATATAATTTTAGACTCTTAATGTATTAAAAAAATTTAATAGGTTTATATGACATGTTAGGGTCAATTAAATGAATTTTTTTATAATTAATAATGTTGTTATAAATTTAGCTAAAACAAAATAAAAAATAGTGTCAAGATTGACATAAAAGAGTTTTTAAAACAAATAATATATTATAAATTGGTTTTAAATTCCTAAATATATATGGTTAGACTAAGAGACTAATATAATAATAGTGTATCAATAATGAACCACTTGGGGTCTCTTTAAAGATTATAGTATGTTTATTAACCATATAATATTAAAGTACAAAGAGACATGGTAAATGTAAAACTAATTAAATAAGAGTTAAAACTAAAAGATGATGTTAATATATTATCCCAAACCTATCTAAAACTAATTGGTTGGGTGGTTTCCGACCCATTACAACCTTAGCCTCTAAATAAGACACTTTGGAGCCACTAGAAACCGAATATGAATTTATTATAAAATAAAATTTTATGTTTTTCTTAAGATGCCCCTCACTCCTCTTATAAAAGGGAACTCCCCCTTCTCTCAAATAAATTACCTTCAAAGCCTTTTTTATCATCCAAACCATCTCAAATATTCTCAAAATTTGCCTCACATGAACCTAGAGGATTCATTTTGATCAGGAATCCAACCTAAGGAGCCCTTTTGATCAAATATAATGGAAGAACAAGAAAAAAATGTAATGTTTTCACCACCCTCTTTCAAGTTCCTTTCTTCTTCAACTTCTTCTTTATTTTTTATTTCCATTATAAAATAATAAATCCAGTATCTTCTATATACATTTATGATATTATAAATATGGTACAACCATATTCTATATTATATCCATACATTGAATGACATGTCACCATACATGCATACATACGGCTTACTGTCTCCTCGTCGTGGTGTAATTGTTATTCAAAACATTATTATTTTGATGGGTATGATAATGATGTGTAATTGAAGTAAATAAAATATATATAATTATAATGATTCTGTATATATGATATACCATCCAATTATATAATATTTTAATTTCAAGAGAATGATATTGTCTCTCGTGCGTACGTACGGACTACCATCTCCACGATCACGATGAGATTCATTCCCTATCGTATCCATTCAAGACTAATTCTCATTTGATAATTAAAATTAATGTTTCCAAACTTTATAAAATACTGGATATGAATAAGATACAACCTATCCATAATAAACACGGATTATGTAACAAATCATATAAAGGAAAACCAATCAGTTAACTCCCAAAACAACGATAATACGAAGATATTATTAATAAAGAAATATTAATAGATCATATATGATATAATATTTATGTATATTATTCATGTATAATTTAATAACAATTATTTAACTACTATACAGGAGTCTAACCTACCCTCTACCATGTAAAAGTACAAGGTAAGGGTTTCTTTCACAATCTCTTCATTGTCCTGGGTTTTTTAAACGTAATTATCTACTAGGACATCTTTATCATCCACATCCATGTTTTTTTAAAATGTATTTCAAAACATTATTCCAATTTTACATAATAAGGTTTATAGTCATTTACACCCATGTTTTTATATTTATATGATGTTTATAATGTAATCATTTCGTCGTTTTCCAAACAATTTCCTTTTTAACTTTTTTGAAAAAGTTAATGTAAGAATGTATTTTTTTTACTTATATGGAGGGTGTGGCTATTTTCCACTGTTATAATATTGCTGGAGCTTCCCTTACAATTATATACGAATATTTTCAATGTAAATGTTTTATTTTATAATTATTTTACTTTTAAAATATTTCACAAAAAGAGATATTTACCTTAAATAGTGTTGATTTCATCTATGTCAACATTCTTTGATGGATTTTAAACTTATTTGAAGTTAATTTATTATGGTACAAAACATCCATATAGTATTGATGTTTTTGTGATATGTTTGACTGTGGATGTGTAATTTTTATACCATTCATTTTTTATGGAAAAATTATTGACATTTCATATGAATTTTTTAATAAGAATGTTTATGTTATGTCTAAACCTGTTCATATGAGGAATGCATTGGACTTAATAAGTGATGGGTGGGGCCCGCTATTTCTCCTTGATGCATCGGTTGGTCTCATAAGACAAAATAGTGTATTGGCTCAAGGCCATGACTATGTGGTTATGATAGTCTGGCATTATGCATTCCATCATTATGAATGTTGTTTTTGATATTGCATATGATTATTCGACTAGTAGAATATCCATGTGAATAATTAAATGGCATTATTTCATTTTAACTATTCCATATTATGCAGAAGTTCAAGTGTAAAATTATTTTGTTTTAGTTATATGTTGCCTTAAATATTTATGTTAATTTCTAAAAGTTTCTACTATATTGTTATCCTTATTGAGCATCAGAGCTCAACCCTTTAAATGTTTTATTTTCCCAGGATCTAAAGAAGTACATTATGAATGTCCTGCAGGGATAGTATGAGGGGATATGAAGATAATATGTTGTTTTAGTTTTTTTCAATTTATGATGTAATGTAATAATTATGAATATATCAAGTGTTTCCAAGTCTACTAAACTAATCGGTCTTTCGAGACTTGATCTTTTGTGATCATGCCAATATTATGTAATAATGCACCGTCTCTCGGTAATTGGGGTCGGGACGTTACATTATCCATATGTAAAATCCCCCAATTTGATTCAAAAAAAAATTCAATCAATCATTTAATTAATTATATATATCAAATACACATAATTGACAGTTTATTGGATGGATTAGAGAACATATTATTACAGAGTCATAAGAAAATATGAATTCAATTTTAGAATGACTTCGGTGTCTAGATGGATGTCATGTGTCCTTGTATTATCAAATAAATTATATTTAATTAATGACCGCACATTAAAAAAAGAAACATGATAATATAAATTAATATATAAAATATTGGAGATACACTTATGGATGAAGCGATACATGTATTTCATACAAAGGAATGTAATAAAATATATTAAAATATTTCATAATTTTCATCCTATGAAAAATATGGGGGTTGGATTATACAAAATTTAATGTTAATAGATAAATTTGAATGTTATTTTATTAAGAGAGTGTAAGTAAACAAAATTATTTTTTATTTTATAAATTAGGTTTCAATAAAGAAGGGTACATACATCTAGAATTTACAACGAATTCACCTATTTTAGTGTTTGTTTTTTTTCAAAACCTACATGTAAAAAGTGTTAAATTGTACTGTTATCAACCAAAACCACAAAAGGCTCATATTTCAATTCAATGATGGATGAATATTTGTTTATTTTTCACAATCATTTAATGCATACCCAATATTAGATGAGGTATTTTATTATGTAACAGACAACAATTATGTGATTTGGATCCTCAATAATGTTGTTAAATACATTTAACATGTATTAAAAAAATAAATTTCAACGTTCTAGTATTTTTATTAATATAAACTATGTAACTTCATATTATTATATATTCACTACTAAATTTATGTAATAAACATTAAATGTTCAATAATTCTTGTATAAAATAGATTATGAACATTCTTATACACCAAATCATTATTAAAAATAAGTTTCTCAACCTGAAGATGTACCCAATGTAGAGGAACAACATGTTTCGGTACATGCAGATGCTCATAATACTAAGGAAAAATAGGTTTTTCAACATGAATATGATTCCATTACAGTGAAAAAATCATATTTCTACACATACCAATGCTACCAATCTCATCTAATAATATATAAATGATGTTGAAGTTGTGAAAATAGTAATATGTGACCACCTATGTCCTAGAAAAATTAGAAAGCATTGAAAATTGACAGGGATAATAAATAATTTAAGGTAATATATAGATGATTAAAATTATATTTTGGATTTAATTCATGTGACAATATTACTAAAAAAAATTCCATATTTATTAGTAACATTGTGATCACCACTCAGATTCAAATTCTAATTGATGTAGATACATTAGAAAATGTAATGCCCGAACTTAATTCAATAATTTTGGCAGATAATTATTTAACAATATTATATACATTAACTATTTTACTAAAATAAAATTAATATAATATTGATATACTCTTCATTAACCCTGGTAGAGTACATTTTAACTTGATTATTTCAGACTGAAATTTGTATTAATGTTCAATTAAATGGACTGTAGATTCTTTCTATCAATTCATACAAATTATAATATCATGGATTCTATGGTGATATTAAAATCACATCAAAAAAAAATATTCACACAATATAAACAATGAAACATAGAATGAATTTATTAGTCATCATGAGGATTCATAATGTTAGGAACATTCTTATTTTTAAGAAATAATTTGAAAATGCATGTGTTATTCATGTCGATTAAGAAATTTTATTTAATTGTAACATTGAGTTAATTTTTTTAAGTAGTCCTAAACCCATACTTTTGAACAGTATTTGGTTGGGTTTTGTTATGGGTCACATTGGGTGATATTTTATAGATTTGTGAGGTTTTTGGTCTGCTGCATGATTTTCCAAGCAATGTACCCTACTACAAAAATATTAAAAAATTGGATAGTGGGAATAGAATAGGTTATGAAATATTAACAAAAACATATTACCCCACTATAATAGGTTCAAATATTTCATAATAATTGAAAAAAATGAGATCCACTATTTAGAAAACCATGTTGATAGGTTTTAACGTGTTCCAAAATTTGAATAAAATTTCTTGAAAATCATTTTTTGGAACACAGTGGACTAGTTATACTTAATATCCGCTTCTCCCATGCCTGGAATTTGAAATATGGATTTCCCTCCTCATATCCCGCCAGAAAAATATCTACAGCTTGAGTAATGTTCTTCGATTATCAACCAGTAGGTTACCTTTTTTGTTATTATTATTGTACTTTATCTTTTTTCACCATAGAGTTCAATGAATCTCTGAATTGAATTGCGGATATAATAGCCACTTTTTTGGTTTAAACCATGGATTAATTCATAGATAATAGTTTCTGTTGTTCTCTATATGATATTTTGGTGAACGAAAATGGCATTCGAGATTCATTGATTCCGATGTTAGTGGTTCTGTTATGATGCCCAATTTTTTTAAACCCTAAATTTCATTGTACATTTACAATTATTAAAATTAAATGAAATTAACTATTTTTTGCTAAATAATTTTTTTTTGGTTTTCTGGAAATACCCAAATCCATTGAAATGGGGTTTTAAATACAAATTTGTTTTCTTCATGAAATTTGAAAACATAATATTTCATTTAAATAGGTTGTGTTTATGGAAAATTCTGAGATATAAATTTCTGAATATAAAATTATTATTACATTGAAATAATTTATATTAAAATGTATATTTATTTTCGGAAATAATTTTGGAGGGAAAATTTTTTGAAACCCTAATTCCATTGAAACGGGGTTTATTATGAAATTAATGGAATTTGTATCAAATTAAATTATTGAATTTAGTAATAATTAGATTGTATGAATTATTTACTTCTCTCTTTTACGTAAGAATTTCTATTGTAAAATTAATTCTCACATCCAATTTGTATGACGCACGGTACTGGTTTCCAACCCATAGGGATCCAAAAATCCCTTCAGGCATCTTCATCGTCACTTTGGTTTTCAGGTTACCAGTTTACCAGATATTTTTAATGAAAAATTGGTATCAAAAGATGTAATGCATCTTGTCATGATGTCAATATATATTTTTAAAATATTCAATGGAAAAATGTGGTATTTTCAGTTTAGTGTGTGTCCATATTACACTATAATGAACCTTATGTATCGAGATGAGGTTGGGGAATGATTTCTTGAGGATTATTTTGGATCTTTTCCATATTTTGATTTGGATAGATTGAAATTAAAATCTTGTTTGTGTATATATTTTGTTTTTCCCATTGTTGTTATATCTTAGGGTAAATATAATGTATTCCTTGTAGTTTGATGATGTTTTGAAGAATCATGCCTCTTAGAAGACATGTGAATAAGATCTAAGAGGATGCTTATGCTAAACCATAGTTATTAAATCCTATTGTGGCCCTGATTCTGGCTGAGGTGGTTGTGCAAACCATCAATGCATTGGGACATGCACCACCTCTAGTTCACATACAAGTTCTATATATGGAACCTCATATCGAAGTTCTCATGATTTTTTCCAATGCGTTACCTCACTGGAATCCATTTTCGTTCTATGTAAAAAATGATCCTTTATAAAAATATGGTTGGTAAAGTAGAATAGACAGTTTTTTTTGGTTTTGGGGACCCACGATGAAATTAATGCGAAGTGTTCCAACTGCGTGCTACAAATACCAAGAATGACCTAGTGGAAAATAATTTTCGAGATAATGAATCTTGGGATATTAGAGTGGAAATTCTTAATGGTTCATTTAAAAAACCAATTCTACCCAGAGTTGATGCTGTTAGACATGTCCAATGAGTTCTTCAAACTCAGGCTACCTTATAGGACAATGGTAGAGTATGAATATTATTTTTCTATGTTTGTTTATTATTTACCTAAGAAATTATTGATTTATAATATAAATGCACAAAGGACCGAGTTGGGATTTCATATTGATATTCACTCTCATTATTTAATGCTAATGTTTCCTTCTTATGTTGATGTACTTGACAGAGCACAGATGGTCGACATGGACAGGGTTGGTATGTTAGTGTATTGAACTGTTTATTTATATCCTAGTGATATTGTTCATTAATCTATGGAAAAGTTGAATCATGATGACTCTCATTGTGGTTCTCGAAGGATGGCTTTTTCAAAACCCCCATCAGTACATGGAAAATTTCATTTAATGTATCACCATTCTGGAAATCCACAACATTAAATCTATTTTTTCACAACAACACCCCAAAATTGTAGCTCCTTCAGATGCTCTAATAACATTTTGATGTTCTTCCATGTTTATTATAATATGTATAGTGTCACAACATCATATTAAACTTATATAATTAATGAACAATCTGATGCTTCGTGTACAAAAGGGATCCATCCACACACATCTTGAATGATTTTTCTTCATAGACATGACGATAATCTAGAGGATGTGGGTACAATTCTAATGACTATGATGGGTATCATTACTATAACTTATTCATTTGTGACTACTGTATTTTATACCGGTGCGTCACATTTCATTATTTCAACTTGTATTGTTAATATTCTAAATCATTATATGGATATTTAATCTTGAAGAAATAATATTAATAAACACCTTTTTACAAAGAGGTAGACGGGTCTCCATTTCCCCACTTGTGTTTTCTCTCAAATAGATGTTGATCATTTTTGACATTCTCATTCTCGGATTGATATATCATTATGTCATTTTAAAAAAAAATGGAACATCACAAATAAATCCTCGCTTGACTTTTATAATTGGCAGGTCACCTTCACTACACCGTTTGGGGTGTGTCATATTTTCTAATGAGAATGGGTCCCGAGGTCCAATAGATTCATACCTTCTTAGCCAATGTAGTGGAATGTGATAAATAGTTTCTCTTTTGATAGGGAGTGATAATATTTTAGTAGTGATCTCCCTCTAGTCATCATCTAGTTAAAGAATGTTTTTTCCACTAATATCACTTGTTTTTTCAATAGTAGGAGATGTTTATTTATCCATTTATTTAATGCATTGTACTCAACCAGGTTTTCACCCCTTTTTAGAAAGAACTAATTGGAATGAATTTTTTGGAGTCCTAGTTGGGTGAAAATCTCGATTAAATAATTAAATTCTTAAGAATTTATCTTTGGGTGGCACTGGTTATTTTTTCTATGAGAGGATTGGGTTTACTTCACCTATGTGTTGGTTATCGAAAAATCAATCACACGATGATAATGAACAAAAAAAAATTTCTATATGCGTATGATATGTTTGATAAGTTGATAGTTTAAATGTTGTTTCTGATGGTCGACCATAGATAAGGTTACAATGAGTTGAAGATGATGGATTCAATCATTCAAAAATCCTCTAAGCTATACAATTACGATCATTATGTGTACATTATTTTTCCCACGATTAAAAAATTTTAATTAAGAGCGCAAGTATTTACCAGAAATGAAAATAACCCAAATAATTATCATATCATCAGAATTTTTTTATCACTGACCGAGGTATGGTTTACTAGAACTTTATTTACAGCACAAATAATGTGTACCCTTTATCATCACTTTATTGTTAGATCTGGAAATGATTTAATTTTATCAGAGATATATTTTTTGTTCTCTAAAAGGATTCCATTATCATCTGTAACACCCGAGGTAAATAAAGAATATGACATGTTCAGATTTATCCATATTTGTGAATAAAATATTAATATAACTTTAAAAGGGATGTTATGCTCGATGGTGTACCCAATACGCAACAACGAGTTTCTTGGGACTCTTACGTTGCACTCTAATAATAAAATAATATTATTTTAAATTGTAGTTAACGCCTAGACATTGTAATGGCGGGAATGAATAGAAATAACTACAAAATGATTATATATGTTTTTAAAATATTTTTACTTTTTACAATAAATGTTAGAGGATTAAAAATGCAAATAAATCCAATTTTAAGCATAAACATTCTAATATTCTTTAAATGGTCGATTAACCACCTTTTGATGACAAACCACTTTTAAATACACTATTTGAAAATTTTATGTGTTATATTTGACAAAATAAAATTCTTCTTTTGAATCAGGACATCAAAATTTACTTTTTGTAATTTTTTGGTATTTTTCAGATAAAGTTCATTTTTTAATGACTAGTGAAAATGGTGTATTTTAATTCAAAACATCTTTTTAATCTAATTTATTTATATTATATGATTATATTTTTAATTGGTTATAAAGGGAAATTAGAATATATTTTTACCATTTAATCCAATAGTGGTTGTTGGAATTAATTTCATCGTGAAATTGGAATTAAACTAGTGTCAATCTTTCGATACTTATTGTTTCATAAAAACACACTATTTTCTCTAACAGCGGGAATTAATTATTAAATTAAATAATGTAACTTATATGTTTTGAATTTTTTAAAATAGAAATAATTTTTGAATTCGGAATATCAAATATATCTTAGGGTAAATTTTTTGTATTTTTCTGGAAAACTTCAGTTTTTGATGAATAGTGAAACCACTAAGTGGTACTTAAAAAACTTATTTTTCATTTAAATGAAATTGCACCACCTATGTGTTTTGAATTTCAAAAATAGGAAATACATGTTTGTCATTAAGAAGTAAAATTTGGTTCAATGGGATTAAAATAATTTTTTTGGTGGATAGTAACTTTTAAGTTTTAATCGCGATTAGAGGTAATTATTGTAGTTTAAGGTAAAAATAATGTTTTAATAATATGAAACGAATTAGACACATGTTCTAAACTCATTTTATGAGTCATGGCCGATCAATAAAATCCATGGGTCATCTTGGGGACCCCATGGAACCACTTTGCATGGAAAATGACATCAATTCATTTTTATTTAATGTTAAAATTAAAATGTCACAAACATGTGTTATTTTACTAAAACAATTTTAGATGGGGTTATATAAGTAATAATTTTGACTATAAATATTCATTAGAAATATAAAAATATTTCCTACATCATTATATTTTTTTTCTAATTTTTAGATATTATATAAATTAATTAATTTATGACACCGTGATGATGCACTAATTACCGCATAAATGAACGATTTAAATAAAATGAGATGATAGGGTGAAATCTAAGTCTTACACTTGTCGCAAACCGATTGGATGGGTGGATTTAGAATACTAATCACCTTATCCTCTAAATATATCCTTTTGGGACCTTTTAAATCTTAAAATCATTTTATAATAATGTAATATTTTATAACTTTCCAAGAGTGCCCCTCCTCCCCTCTTATAAAAGGCCCCCACCTCTACCACCTTACACACAACTCTCAAGACTTTGGATCGGCCAAAACCTTCCCACTTCATCTATCCACATCCCTTGCTTCATCATTGAAGCCTCACATTGTGCATAATCCTTTCCAAGGAAGCCTTTGAGCTCAAATCAAAGAGAGTTACCCGATTTAAAGGTAATGTCTTCCCTTGTGTTCTTTTGTTTTATTTTTATTCTCCAAACCCCTAAACTCTTTTTATTACCTTTTTTTGTAACAACACCAGTATCTTAAATATACTAGGATGTTTTTATAAGAATTATTATAGATATACATTCACACACATCTGTCTAATGGTTAAAGAACATACAGTTTCTGTCGATGGCGAATTACCGCCTCACGAAACCATGATTGTTCAATATTATTTTAACACCTTAAAAGGTGGCCATTAAAATTTAAATATATTTATATATGATATATAATATGTTTATGTTTTCCTTAAGTTTATTAATTTTTAATTTATGGCATACCTTTGTTGTTTCCATTTTGGGTAAACACGATATCTTCATTTTAGGAAGTGCGGACTACCGCCCCCTCAAAGTGATTTGATTCATTAATGCAATATGTGGGACGCATAAAGGATGGAATTAATTGTATTACATATGATATCCTACTGGAATTATAATATACGTTTATATAATCATTATTTAATTCCATTTAATACTAAAAAAAGAAATGAAAGTAGCGTTCATGCATACGTACGGCTTACCGTCTCCATTAACGGTACATTTCATTTCTTATCTTCAAATTTTATGTACTATTATAAGTACATATATATAATGGATATATATGTAATATATTACATCTAAATGAATTATATCATTCTTTAATTATAATATATATATCTCTCATTTTGTTTTAATTCCATTAATATGACAAAAAAATGAAAGTAGCGTTCATGCGTACGTACGGTCTACCGTCTCCATGAACGGTACTTTTAATTTTTTATCACCAAATGCTATGGAATATTATAAAATGAATATATACTGGATATATATGATATTTAAACATAAATACTATTCTGGATATAATGTACTTATAACTACATAGAAAATTCTTTTCCAACAAGTTCGATTTTTACTCATGTTCCGAACATCGACAAAAACGTCTGATATGAACTCACTTTATTAACCAATTATTATAACATTATAATATGTGATATTAACTTAATAATAATATTTATAGTAGGTCCTTATGAAATTATAGATTGACCAAATTTAATTATTCCGGAGATTAATGAATGATCGAGTCATGTCAAACACGAGATAAGGGATCTTACCCCTCTCTTTCTTTTAAGTACACTCCGTTATGTCATTCCTTTTAAGCTAATATTTCTTATGATTGGGATGTTCTTTTATTTTACTACTACTGTACGTTTTATGTTCATATGATGAGAGACCCTATTTTCTCTCATAAATCCATTTTGGATGTTTTGAGTGGCGCCGTTAGGCTGCCGAATTCTCGTAAGGGATCCAACCTCTCTCTTTCTTTATAAGTACTCTCGTTTATATCATTTCTTTTAAGCTCATATTTATTATGTTTGGGGATGTTATTTTATATTCTTCATACTTTACTTTTTATGTTCATATTATGAGAGACACTATCTGATCTCATAAATCCATTTTTGGAAGTTTTAAGTGGCGTCGTTAGGCTGCCGAGTTTTTGTAAGTGATATTTCATCTCACTTTTATTCTCGTGACATTTATCCTACATTTGCCACCATTTTCTTTGAGTGGTATATGTAATGAAAATTATTCTACTCTTTGTGTTATATACATTCATTTTTGAGTATTTACATCAATGATGTATTGTCCTTCTTTAATGTGGTGTATGTTTTGAAAGGAACCCAAGTCGGGAAAGGAACCTTTCACCCTTCTATTTTTAAAAGACTTATTTTGTTATGTCTTTTCATTCAGATACTATTAATTTGGGATATGTTCTTATATATCCTTATTAATGTAAATTTTATGTCCAAGTGATGATATACCATTTTTATCCCTCATCAACTCTTTTTCTGAATTATGAAGTGACGCCATTAGGCTGTTGAATTTTTTCAAGGGAACTTCTTAACCCAATTTTGATTCTTTGAGATAAACTTGTAATCCATGAATATGTCGTTTTATGAATGGGTGTGAATAACCTGTGATTGTTTTACACATAATATCCACTTTTATTTGGTGTATTATTTTGTCACAGATAATTATGTAATTGATTTGTCTTTAATCCAAGGATACAGTCTTAGTAAGGGACTTCCTCTCAATCTCCATTCATTGAGGCATATTTTGTTCTATACACAACTTTCTTTTATACGGTGTATAGACCCCTTTGACTTTTATGATTATTCAAAAGGAATCTTTTTTTATAAAAATCATTTTACTAAACGACAAAAGGAATGTTTATTTTTCATACGTATTCGGTGACAACGACTTCCCCGCCTCCGTGACCATTATTTGAGTTTCGGATTCCTCTAGAAGACATAACTTTTTTTTAAAATGAAAAATAAATACCATGTTTTACTTTTCTTTTATATTGGTATTGAAAATGGTTTTCATAATGTTTTTATATCAATGGGTTGTATTGATATTTTGTGTTTGAAAAGTGGAAATGTTATGTTTCCGTTATGCATGTTTTATGTGATACGATTAGGTTATGGTTCTTGGCCATTATTATGAAGACGGGTGGTTCCATGATAAACTAAGGGCAGGTGAGCCCGATATAGCTCTCCAATGCATTGGGTAACAGGAAGGAGTTAAACGTTCAGGTTTCTCCAAAGAGATTTAGGGAATATACTGTGATGGGTATTCCAAACGTAACCAAGAGGGTTACTCCCTACGTTAGAATGTTATGAATGCCTCAAGTTACCTTTATGCATTATGATTTCTATGATTTATTCATGATTTGATGAGGTATGTTGAAATGCTTATGTTTTATGAGTAAATTATGGTTTCGTACATGGACTAATGTTTTCTTTTCATACTTTTATATCCCTTACTGAGCTTTTTATGCTCATTCAAAGATTTTGAAATGTTTTTCACAGGTCAAGGGAAAGGTGCATGATATGTTTATTTTTTCAAGGAAGTGCTAAGAAAGAATCCATGTTTTATTTTATATATGTTTCCGTTGATGGGAAAAAATGAATACTAACTTTTATGTAACCACTTTGTTTAAATGTGGAATGTAATTAATGATTTATGATCTAATTCTCTAAAACTCTAAACCTGAAAAGATCATCAATGTGAATTATATATTTAATGAAATATTAAGTAAGGTTTAAGGTCGGGGACTTATAGTTGGTATCAGAGGTCGGTTTAGATAACTTTAGAGGTTAGGGTATTCTCTAGGCATAAGTGACATTACCATAATGGTTAGGATTTCAGAAAGTGTCCTAGTATTAGATAATGTGAATGGGAAAGTATATATTTGTGTTTATATTCCTCATTAGTACATGATGGTTTTGTTGATATAATCACACTATCATTTCTTTTTTTAGTGAATGGATGGATCTAGCAGGCACTAAAGTGACAATAGGTTTGAATGAAATTGTGGTTGTTCTCTGATTAAGAGACTGGATGAAATGGGGGATTCAATGACGAAACTCATGGTTGTTCTAAACCAACTATCAAGGAGTCACGATCAACCACTTGTACCTTGGTATGTTCTGTAATGCATCATGTGCGAGATGACCAATCGATGTGGAAGTTAAGGTAATAATTATTAAGGTAACCATTAGGGTTTACATGATCCTTACTTTTGAGGTAATTATGGGTTATTATATATTATGATTTAAAATGAAAGGCATGAGATAAACTTGATGATAAAATATGTTATGATTTTTTTTGAAGATTTTATCTCATTTTGGGGAATGTTTTAAGAATTATATAGTTTTGGAAAAATGACTACACGTAGACCGTGTGACAACCCGACACGTCGGACAAAGCTGTGGTATTCGAACCCACAACCAAAGTGAAACTGGTATTTATCTCCTACAACTAGACTACATGAAGTCCCTGGTTAGTTTGACTAATTTTTTTAGTTATATGATTTTAGGAATCAAGAGTATGTTTTTTTTGGGTTATCTATGGAAATGATGAACCTATCATCAAGGATATGTGATTAGGTTAATTACTTTTCAATATGAGAATTTAAGAGCAACTGATGTTATTTGAAGATAAAAGTTAATTTATACCCTGGAAGACTATGTGATTAAATCCTTCAAATATTTGGGTTTCAGTCTTAGTTTGGTTTACTTTGAATAATTTTATGGACAATTGTTTATCGAATGGTCTTCGTTGAACTTTGGGATTTTTTGGAAAAATTTTGGAGATTAATAATAGATTTTCTTTTTATAAAGGATTACACTTTTGTGGATTATCTGATCTCATACTAAAAATTTTGGTTTTGGATTTTGTCTAAATACCTGAGAAATATATAGTTCTCTTTTTTGGATTAGGTGATTCTCATGAAGTTTATTATAGTACTCTTAATACGAAAAAGACATCCTAAAAACTCGTCTTTTGGAGAAAATATGAGTTTGATTAAGGAATCTAGTAAAAGTTGAAAGTCTACGTGATAATTAAGAATGTTTCATTATGATTTAGTTAATCTCAAAAATAAATTCCTCAATGAAGAGTAACTTGAAACAGAAATGTTGTCTATTGACTTTTCCTACTGGGGAATCTAATACCATTTTACCCATCACAAATTTGTGATTTTAATATGCTTAACTTTCTCCTGGACATGCTTACTATCACTCTCCCCCAGAACATGACCCTTTGTTTTTTCCTCCATATCCATGTTTTCCAACATGGAATACTAGTATGGGTTAACTTGGGTGACCTTTGTACATCTCTTTCTTTATTTTAAAGTGATTGTTTTACTGACTCTTGTTCTGATTTGGGATTTTCAATTTAGTTTCCAAGCCCAATTTTAAAATTGCTACGATGCAATTCCCAAAAGGGGGGAAGGATGTAACACCCCAGGTAAATAAAGAATATGACATTTTCACATTTATCCATATTTTTGAATAAAATATTAATATATCTTTAAAGGGGACGCTATGATCGATGGCGTACCCAATACGCAACAACGAGTTTCTTGGGAATCTTATGTTGCTCTCTAATAATCAAATAATATTATTTTAAATTGTAGTTAACACCTAGCCGTTGTAATGGAGGGAATGAACAGAACTAACTACAAAATGATTATATATGTTTGTCAAATATTTTTACTTTTTACAACAAATTTTAGATGATTAAAAATGTGAATGAATCCAATTTTAAGCGTAAACATTCTAATATTCATTAAAAGGTCGATTAACTGCCTTTTGATGACGAACCTCTTTTAAATCCAGTTTTTGACAAATTTATGTGTTATATTTGAAAAAATAAAATTATTCTTTATAATCGGGACATAAAAATTAACTTTGTGTAAATGTTTGGTATTTTTCTAATAATGTTAATTTTTTTAATGAATAGTGAAAAATGTTGTATTTTAATTCATAACCTCTTTTTAATCTAATTTATTTATATGATTAGATTATATTTTGAATTATTTTGAAAGTGAAACTTGAATATATTTTTACCATTTAATCCAATAGTGGCCGTTGGAATTAATTTATCCGGAAATTGGACTTAAACTAGTGTCAATCTTTTGATATTTATTGTTTCATAAAAACACGCTATTAGCTCTGACAGCGGGAATTAATTATTAAATTAATTAATGTAACTTCTATTTTTTTAATTTTGTAAAATATAAACCATTTATTAATTCGGAATATCAAATATAGCTTAAGGTAAATTTTTTGTATTTTTCTGGAAAACATCAGTTTTTGATGAATAGTGAAACCACTAAGTGGTAATTAAAAAACCGATTTTTCGTTTAAATGAAATTTTACAACCTCTGGGTTTTTAATTTCAAAAATCTGACATACATGGTTGTCATTAAGAAGTATAATGTGTTTCAATGGGATTAAAATAATTTTTTGGTGAATAGTAACTTTTATGTTTTAATAGCGATTAGAGGTAATTAGTGTAGTTTCAGGTAAAAATAATGTTTTAATAATATTAAATGACCTAGACACGTGTCCTACCCTCATTGGATAATTCATGGACGACCATGAAAATCCATGGGTCAAAATGGGGACCCCATGGAGCCACTTTTCTTGGAAAATGACATTAATACCTTTTTATTTAAAGTTAAAATTAAAATGTCACAAACATGTGTTGTTTTACAAATAATATTTTTAGATGGGGTTATAAAAGTCATATTTTTTACTATAAATAATCATTAGAAATCTAAAAATATTTCCTACATCATTATATTTTGTTTATAATTTTTATATATTAATTAAATTAATTTATTTATGACACCGTGATGATGCAGTGATTACCTCATAAATGAACGATTTAAATAAAATGAGACGATAAGGTGAAATATAAGTCTTACACTTGTCACAAACATATTGGATGGGAGGATTTAGAAACCTTATCACCTTGTCCGAGAAATATAACCTTTTGGGACCTTTTAAATCCGAGAATAATTTTATAATAATGTAATATTTAATAACTTTCCAAGAGTGCCCCTCCTCTCGTCTTATAAAAGGCCCCACCTCTACCACCATACACACACCTCTCAAGAACTGGGATCGGCCGAACCCTGCCCATTTCATCTCTCCACATCCCTATATTCATCATTGAAGCCTCACTTTGGGCATAATCCTTTCCAACATAGGCTTGGAACTCAAATCAAAGAGAGTTACCCGATTTAAAGGTAATGTATATGCTTGTGTTGTTTTTTTTCTTTTTTTTCTCCAAACCCCTAAACTCTTTTTATAACCTTTTTTTGTAACAACACCAGTATCTTAAATATACTAGGATTTTGTTATAAGAAGTATTCTAGCTACACATTCACACACCTCCGTCTAATGGTTAAAGAACATACTGTTTCTGTGGATGGAGAATTACTGGCTCACAGAATGATGATTGTTCAGTATTATTTTAACACCTTAAAAGGTGGGCATTAAGATGTTACTATATTTATATATTATATATAATATGTTTATGTTTTCCTTATATTTCTACATTTTTCATTTATGGCCTTCCTTCATGGTTTCCATTATGGGTAAATGCGATATCTTCATTTTAGAAGTGTGGACTACCACCCCCTCAAAGTGATTTGATTCCTTAATGCCATATGTGGGACGTATAAAGGATGGAATTAATGTTATTACATATTATGTCCTAATGGAATTATAATATACCTTTACATAATTATTATTTAATTCCATTGAATACTTCAAAAAAAGAAATGAATGTAGCATTCATGCGTACGTACGGCTTACCGTCTCCAGGAACGGTACAATTCATTTCATATCTCCAAATGTTATGTACTATTATAAGTACACATATATAATGGATATACATGTAATATATTACATCTAAATGAAGGATATCATTCTTTAATTATAATATATATATCTCTCATTTTGTTTTAATTCCATTAATATGACAAATAAATGAAAGCATCGTTCATGCGTTCGTACAGCCTGCCGTCTCCATGAATGATGCTTTTAATTTTTTATTTCCAAATGCTATGTAATAGTATAAAATTAATATATACTATATATTAATGATTTTTAAAACCTAAATAATATTCTGGATATGATGTACCAATAACTAATGGAAAATTATTTTCCAACAAATTCGATTTTTACTCATGTACCGAACATTGACAAAAACGTCTGATATGAACTTAGTTTATTAATCAATTATTATAACATTATAATATGTGATATAAACTGAATAATAATATTAAAATTAGGTCCTTAAGAAATTATTAATTGAAAAGATTTTATTATTAATGAGATTAAAGAACGATCGAGTCATGTCAGACACGAGGTAAGGGATCCTACCCCTCTATTTCTTTTAAGTACACTCTTTTATGTCATTCCTTTTAAGCTAGTCTGTCTTATGATTTGTATGTTCTTTTATATTACTCCTACTGTACTTTTTATGTTCATATGATGAGATACCCTATTTTCTCTCTTCAATCCATTATGGATGTTTTGAGTGGCGTCGTTAGGCAGCAGAATTCTCGCAAGGGATCCAACCTCTCTCTTTCTTTATAAGTACTCTCTTTTATGGAATTTATTTTAAGGTCATCTTTCTTATGTTTGGGGATGTTATTTTATATTACTCATACTGTACTTTTTATGTTCATATTATGAGAGATCCTATTTGATCTCATAAATCCATTTTTGGAAGTTTTAAGTGGC
Organism: Viscum album; assembly: GCA_963277665.1. NCBI lineage: Eukaryota > Viridiplantae > Streptophyta > Magnoliopsida > Santalales > Viscaceae > Viscum > Viscum album. The sequence continues at coordinate 46,726,364 of OY728121.1, forward strand.
ACCGTTAGGCTGTCGTGTTTTCGTAATGGATTTTTCATCTCACTTTTATTCTCGTGACATTTATGCTACATTTTCCACCTTTTCCCTTTAGTGGTATATGTACTACCCATTATTCTACTATTTGTGAAATATATATTCGTTTATGAGTATTTACATCAATGTTGTATTGTCCTTCTTTCATGGGGTGTATGTTTTGAAAGGTACCCAAGTCGGTAAGGGATCCTTTCACCCACCTCTTTTTAAAAGACTTCTTTTGTTAGGTTTTTTAATTCACATACTATTAAGTTGGGATATGTTCATCTATATCCTTATTAATGTAAATTTTATTTCCAAGTGATGAGATACCCTTTTTATCTCTCATCAACTCTTTTTCTGAATTTTGAAGTGACACCGTTAGGCTGTTGAATTTTTGCAAGGGAAGTTCTAAACCCAATTTTGATTCTTTGGGATAAACTTGTACTCCTTGAATATATCGTTCAATAAATATGTGTGAATAACCTATGATTGTTTTACACTTAATATCCACTTATATTTGGTTTATTAGTTTGTCACACATAATTATGTAATTGATTTATCCTTAATCCGAGGATATCGTCTTTGTAAGGGACTTCGTCTCAATCTCCATTCATTGATGCATGTTTTGTTTTATACACAACTTTCTTTTATATGGTGTATAGACCCCATTGACTTTTATTCTTATTCAAAATGAATCTTTTTTTATACGAATCATTTTACTAAACGTCCAAAGGAATATTTCTTTGTCGTACGTATGCGGTGACAACGACTTCTCCTCCGCTGTGACCATTATTTGAGTTTCAGATTCCTCTACAGGCCATAATTTTTTAAAATGAAAAATAAATACCATGTTTTACTTATCTTTTATTTTGGTATTGAAAATGGTTTTCATAATGTTTTTATATCAATGGGTTTTATCGATATCAATTTATTGAAAAGTGGAAATGTTATGTTCCCTTTATTCATGTTTTATGTGATACAATTATGTTATGGTTCTTGGGAATTATTATGAAGACGGGTGGTTCTGTGATAAACTAAGGGCGGGTGAGCCCGATATAGCTCTCCAATGCATTTGTTAACACGAAGGAGTTAAACGTTAAGGTTTCTCCGAAGATATTTAGGGAATATAATGTGATGGGTATTCCAAACGTAACCAAGAGGGTTACTCCCTATGTAAGAATGTTATGAATGCCCCAAGTTACCTTTATGCATTATGATTTCTATGATTTATTAATGATTTGATGAGTTATGTTAAAATTCTTATGTTTTATGAGTAATGTATGATTTCGTACATTGACTAATGTTTTCTTTTCATACTTATATATCCCTTACTGTTCTTTTTATGCTCATCCCATGTTTTTGAAATGTTTTTCACAGGTCAAGGGAAAGGTTCATGATATGTGGATAGTGTCAATGAAGTTTCAAGAAAGAATCCATGTTTTATTTTATATATGTTTCCGCTGATGGGAAAAAATGAATATTATCTTTTATGTAACCACTTTGTTTAAATGTGGAATGTAATTCATGATTTATGATCAAATTCTCTAAAACTCTAAACCTGAAAAGATACTCAATGTGAATTATTCATTTAATTCAATATTAAGTATGGTTTAAGGTCCGGGCCTTATATCATCATGTTTTTTATCCTTGATAATATACAAATTAAATAATATGAAATAATTAAATTACTAAAAAAATAAAAATTATTAAAAAATTATCATTAATTTTATTAATTAAATAATTATTTATAAAAATTAATAATATGGTAATTCTATTCATAAATACTAAATACTAATAAATATAATGTATTAAATATATCGCTTTTTTAAAATAAAAATTAATCAAATTTGAATATAAAATAAGTAAATTGAAAAAAATTAAGAATTTTATAAATAAGATGATTATTGATAATGTTAAAAAAATACTATATATTAAATATATAGATATGTATTAATATATATAATTATAATTTATTTATTAAAATATATTAATTCTTTATTTTTAGTGAATAATTAGTTATAAATTAAAATAAATATGAATTAAAAATACTAACTAAATACACAAAGAAATTGACATATAATTGAATGGCGTTTGATTTTTCAATTTAACATAGATTAAATATGTGTTTTACTTGATTACACATATATGTAAATACTTAATTTTTATATAAAATAACCATAAAAAATATCATATTTTTTATTTTATAAAATTGTACTAATTTTTTATTTATTCATTGTCACTCAATTTTAACACCCATGCATATAAATTTAAATATTCTACAAGAATTTAAAAAAAATACTCATACAAAAAAATTGTAAATTTTTTTTATATATAAATATACATAATTTATTTATAAAATTATATATTTAAAATCATAAATAAATATATATTTCTAAAGAGTATTTATATAATATTAGATAAATAGTTACATATATATTCAAATAATTATTAAATTTATAACAAATTTAATTAAATAATAAATATAATTATAATATTTATATTTATAAAAATTATATATATATATATATAATTAAATATATATATATATATATAATGATATATGCACTATTTAAAAAATATTATACAAATATAAATCAATAATTATGTATTTAAATAATTATAAAACAATAATAAATATTAATAAATAACAAATATATTTACTCTATTTATATTTTTATAACATGATAATGTATATTTAAATATATATATATACAATTTTATATTTATATTTAAAATTATAATTCTTTTATCACCACATAAGTAATATTCTTTTATAAATGATATCATTATTAGATATTTTTAAAACTTGTGGCTACGTGATGTCTTTTTTACAACCTGATAACGTCCTCCATTTATCAAGGCTAAAAAATCAATGACAAATACGCCTTTAATACATACTTAAATAATAAGAACTGATAAAAGTGTGTCGATCTAATTAAAAAATCTAACATGTTGCGAACTCATCACATTATCATAATATTTCCATACAATCCACCCATTGATTATGTTATACCTTAGTGAATCGATGCTCATATCACAAAAACCCACTCCCTCGAGTTGGTCGAACATCATCTGGAATCTTGTGATTGGTTGTTGTTAGGGTTTCTGAAGAAACCATGGACATCTAGATTTGTGGGTCTCATATTTTCTTCGTCCTAGCAAGGCAGGCATGTGTTTTCGTTTGTAATTTCTATTTTTCGTTATATATTTGTCATTTTCAGATATAGATCCACGAGATTCTTATTTTCCATTATATTATCAGTATATGTCCTCCGGTTGTAGAATGCATTTTGATTTTCATTATGATCTGTTGTTTTTTGACTACTGTTCTGGATATCAGGTTTTGGTTTTTTGAATATGTGGTCCTCAATTAATTTTCTTTTCTCTCTATGTTTGTACCCTATCTTTCCCCACATGATTAATTTTATCAGTAATTTGAAATATTAGTGAATCACCTCTTGTCTATATATAAATGAATAAATAAATTTTTAAGCCACTGTATAAACATTGTAGGTTTTGGATATGAAATAATTTAATGAAAACGAAAATTGATTTAGCAAAATAATTAGCAGTCTAAAGATTGTGGGATGGAGCAAAAAAAATATTATTTTATGCGATTCTTAAAAGTTAATTTATTTATTTAAAATCTATTTTAATTATATATATATATATGATTAAATGTGTATTGGTCAAACATTGCAATGGATGGTGTGTTTTTCTCCTTTGTTTCTAAAATATCTTTTTGATGTGTATTATTGAATTATGCAAACTTCATTATATACCCCCCTAGAATCCCATGGATGGGTCAACACATATTAGATGGCCTTCCTCGAATCCTTATCCTTCTACAACATTTGTTCTAGAAAATAGAATGAATTTTATCCAATTCAATTTATACAAAATTATTTTTAGGCATTCATCATGGTGGGTCTATATATAAAATTTTGGACCATATATATTTCATTAAGTGTAATATATTTATACGTTAAAAAATAGTAAATTTTTTTAAATAATGTAACATTCAAAATAATAAAAGTTTGTAACTATATATACATTATCATTAAATTATTAATCCTATCAAAATTTAAATAATTATATTTAATGAAAAATTAACTAGAATAACAATTTTTATATAAATAAAATAATTTATAAATTATTTTTATTAGTATTTATTAGATTCCATATAACAAATAATATTATATATATACACACATTAAAAAACATAGTTTATATTTAAATACATTTAAATACGATAAATAGAATATATATATATATATATATTATATTGATATAAATTTAAAAATAATATATATATATATCATATATATATATATATAATATTTTGGTATATTCACATTATTTATCTATGTATGAAACAATAATTTCAATTGTGTGAGGTGACTCAAGCTACACCTGGTTCGCCTCCCCACAGGTGAGGTAGCGCAACATCAGCCCAACCTGCCAAAGGTGCACTCATCACATTGAAACTAAACAGTCTATGAATTCCAAGGCACTATAACGGTGAAACATGGTGGTAGAAATCATGGGTATATGAAATCACAGAAATCACTGGTAGGGTACAAGTGAGCAATGTTGGTAGAACTGATGGATATCTTTGGTATATGCCATCGTGGAAATCATGGCTATATAAAACCCCCTTCCACACAAACCCCACTCCTAAACACCAATGTTGCACGCTAGTATACTCCAACTATCGAAATATACCTCTAGAGAAGAACACTTTGGGACTTCCACTATGGAAATGGAAATCCCATGTCATAATTGAAAAATAATGATCAAAACAATTAAAAACAAAACAAAATGTTATGTATATATAATAATTGTAAGAATAAGTATACAAATATATCATTAATTGAAAAAATTGAATATGTAAATATAATAAAAGTAAATAACATATATATATATATATGCGTGTGTGTATTCATGATCCTTATGTTGGAAATGGGGGGAATGCGACGAATACCCAAACAATAGAAATAGTTGAACACGCAGTGGGAAAAATGGAATTCCTTCTAAAATAACAGATGCAAAACAACCCAAAATTAATTGTGTAGAAAATGATGTTGAAACTAGAAATTTTTTACGTTGAAAACCAAAAAGGGAAAAATCATGATACCTAGTCTAGAATGTGGGATCCACTAAAATCCAGAGTAACAAGGTACAAAATCCCCAAAATGGATGGGATCTCACAAGTAATACACAAGAATAAATTTGTGGATCAAAATGCAGGGAGAAATATAGATGATTGTCGAATAAACGCGATCCTCAAATGGGATTTCCAATTGATGTTTTTGTTGTGGCTATGTTAAAATGCCTTGTTGTCACCTCCCTTTATAAGAAAATGATTCCCCATCTATTAATTTCTCCATTTCAAAATTTAGTCCCTTCGTGAATTAATCAACATTCCCATGGATTGAATTGATAAACATCATTAAAAAAGAAACTATGTGATGCTCCAATTTAGGAGGTGTTATGTGGTACACCAACCAGGAAGGTGCCTAACTAACCCCCCTCTGACTCATGTGGGGATCAACACCAACTGTATAATTACTTGACAAGTCTCAAATTTCCCTATGGGTAAACTCTTTTTCAAATAGTCTGACCTGTTTTCATCATTGTGGATCTTCTCAGGCTCTAACTCTCTTGAATCAAATACGTTGTAATTCTAAAGATTACGATCATCGATATGTTTCGACCTTCCATTAACAGTTGAATTATTTTTTAAACAAATAGCACTATGACAATAACAGAATAAAAAAAAATCTATTCTAATTTAAATTTATCTATCTAATAAATGTTTCTATCCACAAGAATTCCTCACCTACCTTAGAAGGTGAAATAATCTCTAAATCTGTGGAAGAAAAATCTATATGTCTCTATAATCTAGACATCCTTGATAAATCTCCCCATATAAAAGTGATCAAATAGCCTGAAGTAGACTTCTTAAAATCTATTTCTCCTACCATATCTTAATATTAAAAGCCATAAAGCATAGGTTTTCATTTTCCAAAAAAAATATCAAGTAAAAATTACCATGAAGATAATGACAAATGTACTTCATTGCTCTCTAGTTATCTCTACCAGTATTTGATTGAAAATAAATCACTACCCCAAATGAATGTGATATATCATGTCTAGTACATACCATAGAGTACATGAAACAACAAATACCAGATGAATAAGTTATGATCTAAATCTCCTCTCTATCGCTTCATCAAAAGAAGATGACTGTCAGGGGCTGAGCATAAAATTTATAGGGAGAGTATTACCATACACTTTAGCTCTATCCATAGATAATATCTGAATAACCTTCATAATGTATCTCCCATGAGAAAACTACAATTTCATGGCCTTCTTGTCATTGGTGATCATCATTCCATGAATCAGTCATGTTGGCCCCAAGACGTTCATTGAAAAAGAATGACATAGATCCTTCTTCAATATGTCAATACTTGAATATCATGGCCATCAATGGGAATTTCATAAAAAATAAATCAATCGTATAATAAAATCATCATCATCAAATCTCTGATAAAAAACACAATGATTAGAATATGTCTTCCTGAAACCCTAATGATAAATGACATATTGAAACTACTTATACCACTGCATCATATTTTTCTTCAAACCATAAAAATACTTCTTCAACCTATAGACATGATTTTCATTACATGTTTCAAAAAAAACTTCTGGTTGCACCATATAAATATCCTCATTTAAATCTCTGTGGAAAATGTTGTCATCGCATCCATCTTCTCAATATGTAGTTCTAAACTAGCATCCAATCCAAGAACAACACGATTGGAAGACATTTTGACTACATTTGAATAAATATCACCCAAATCAATAACTTTCTTCTGAAGTAAGCCTTTGAAAAATAAACTTCTATTTTATCGTTGATGTGTACTGGATTATTTAACTTTAATCTAATAAAACCACTGATTTGGAAAATCTCACTTCCCTATCGGTAACATCACCAGCTCAAATGTGTGGTTGTCGTGTAGTGATTTCATATTGTCATCCAATGCCGCAACCCCTCAATCCTTTTGTTCACTCTATTTTGCCTCATCACAAAATTTTGGATCTCCCCCTTTAGCACGATGCACATACTCATCAGGTGAATATCTAGTAGATGCAGTGTAATGTTGATATGACATCGGGAGTGGAACTTTGGGCTCATTAATAACCCATGGAACAAGCTCATTAGAAAAAAAATGGTGCATCAGAAACATCAACTCCATCCTGTTCACACTGAGAATCATTCTTGTACATCAATGTTATAATTAGAATCAACAGAACGTGGTAATTTTGAATTAAAACCTGGAAAAAGACTTATAAAAACATCAGATCTTGGAGAAACAAAAATTTATCCCTTATTAATATCTGCAGTATTCGAATCCTCCTTAAACGCTGCATCACTACTTCAATCATGTTTCATCAAAATAGGATCATAGAACCTATAACCAAACTCCTCGTTTACATAGCCAATAAAAATACAATGGTGTGTCCTACCATCAAGCTTGAATCTCTAATCTCTAGGAACATGAACAAAATCCTTGCAACCAAAAACACGCATGTGATCATACCTGATATCTTCGACATACCAAAATTTGTCGGGAAGGTCTAATTGGAATGAAACCATAGGCAATAAAATTATAATATATGCAGCAGTAAGTAAATCGTCACCCAAAAAATGTCCAAGAATCATTGATTCTGAAAACAAACAATGAACTCTTTCCAACAATGTCATGTTCATCCGATCAACTACATCATTATATTGTGGAGTCTTGGGCGGTGTATTCTGATGTCGAATAACTTTTGACTATAAATATTAATCAAACATAACACAATACTCTCCCCCATTATCTTTGCGAATACATTTCAACTTCTTGCCTAATTCCAACTCTACAGAAACATGAAATTGCTTAAAAACACTGAGCACCAGGCTTTTGGCATTCAAAACGTAATCCTAGAGACTTCGTGATTAGTAATGAAACAATAAAACAAAAATAGGACAACGTAAATGGTCTTATATTTCAATGGACCACAATCATAATAATGTACCAATTAAATATACGGTGACATCCTATGTGTAGGTTGACTACTAAAACTCACTCTACATTGTTTTCCAGCCATGCAAGGATCACATGTGTCTAATTTTACACTATTTAAATCTAGATGAATATTTTTCTTTTCCTAAAAAACAATACCTTTCTCACTAATGTGACTGAGACTCTTATGCCACAACATGGAAGAAACAATACAATCAAAAATACAAGAAGAATCATAAGAAATAGAATGTCATGTCCATTAAAAACCTTATTGCTTATTCCCTCAAAGAACAATCAAATATATCTTTGTAAAAATCAACTAGGAATCACTAAAAGTTCTGATATACCCTTCATCATCATGAATGAAAGTAGAAATATGATTTAAACAAACCTCATGTGCTTGTCAAAAAATATTCAAAATCAGCTTAATCCTATACTAGCCTCAAAATAAACAGTCTTGATGCCTACAACGTTACAATGAACATAATTTCCTATATTAAAATTCCCAAAATTTCATTGTATGCAAGATTTAATGAATTCCTTCATTGATTTGATGGGGAAATAGAAAACACTATCAACAACCCATAAGAATCATAATAAGCAATGTTAATGGAGTCATAATCAATAACAAGATCTCCCCTTGTAGTAGCAACACCATGATCATCTCCAACTCCAATTTTCTGTTTTGGATTTTAATTCAATCATTTCTATCTTTTCAGTAGATAAAAAAACAAAATAACATGCCCCTTCTTAGCATAATATGGTCATTCTAAATAACTCAACTTCAAAATAGGTTTTGAACTACCTATGATCTTATGTCGACTGCTTTACACCTCGTTCTAGAATCTCCCGGTTATTAGTGAATAAATGCATAGAAAAATATTTCTCTTCAGTGCCTCGCCTGACTTCTTCATATAAAATAGCATACTTGACCAAAATAAAATTGATATCTCCATTAAGAGTAGAACCTTTTAGAGTAATAGGTAATTTCTCTCATAAATCAAGTAAAGTGTTAAGTAACAAAAGAGATAAAACTTCATCTTCAAATTTGATACCCATTCTAGAAAAATGATAATAACTTCCTTGATATTCACATAAATTATCAGAAATATATGTACCTTCTCTGTACCTCATGTTCATCCTTTTATTGAGAAGAAATATTTTATTGTTTTATGTTTTGGAAATGCAGGTCGTCTCAATATTATACCACAATGTTCTAGCATGATAGATATTGACAATGTGGTTAATTATGTTGCCTTCAACCCATTGGAGAATAAATCCAAAAAATATCTCATGATAAAATTACAATTCTTCATCTGGAATCCTCTATGGGTTTCGTCTACTATACACTAGTAGATGAATTCACTTGAAAAAAGTGTATCCTTCCTTTTAAGTCTCCATATATTGTAGTTGGGTACATTCACAAAAATCATCTGACTATAATTGGCCTCCATTATAAATATGATATAAAAAACCAAACCCTATGATACCATATGTATTGAAAAACATGAAAGTGAATAACTCTCATAACAATAGAAAAAGGAGAACATGTTGTAAAAAAAATCATTCCTTCTAAATAAAATGGATTCTTAGAAACCCAAAATTTAGTGTGTAGAAAATAAAGTTGACACCAGAAATATTTACATTGAAAACCCAAAAGGGGAAAACCATGGGACCTAGTCCATAAAAAGGGATCCACTAAAATCAAAAGGTTCACGGTAGAGAATCTCCAATATGGAAGATATCTAAATATTAATACTTAAGAATATATGTGTGGATCAAAAGGCGGAGAGTAAGAATGATGATCTTCGAAGAAAGGTGATAATCAAATGGTATTTTCTCCCTATGTTTATTGATGTCAGTATGTTAGAATGCCTTGTCACTTCCTCTTATATAATAAAAATAATCCGAGTCAATTAATGTCTACACATCAAAAGTGTGACAACACATGAATTAATTCACGCAGTCATGACCCGCATTAAAAACCCTACATTAAAAGGGAAACCATCTGATGCTCCAATTGAATAGGTGTTATGCTATGCACCAACTAAGAAGGAATCCAAATCCTTAGTTTTGACACGCACTGTGACACAATCCACATATTGAAGCGGCCTTTCGGCCATACTGCGCTTTACACCATCGAAAAAAATTTAGTTGATTAGAAGTGGCATCAACATTACAATTTTTGATGATGGATGGTGTGTACCCCATTCAATATTATTACCAATCAAGGTATGTTTTAATGATGTACACACAACTATTAACCACTTTATACAATCATGTTTAACAATGTCATTTTCTAAATAAAATAAGGCCTGTTAGAAAACTATGTTTTCTCGAATTATAAAATTATTTAAAACAAATTCAACAAATTAAATTGTTAATTTGTTATTTAGATCCAAATTGATAAATTAAAGGATAAAAATGAAAGTAATTCATATTAACTCGGCCACAAAAACAAATGAAAAAAATTAATTTTAGTAACATTTACTCATCAACTGAAATTACAATGTACACCCCAAGTCCCCCCTTGTTACACATCACTACATTTAAGTATTTTGATTCTTCCATCTCAACCATCACTATTTCATTACCAACCTTCACTATATCATCTCACTAGTTAATTGTATCTTTTCCCAGGAAGTATTTGGTGTAAATGGATTTTTCGATTTAATTAATAATGAAATTTGTGTAATTAAAACAAATGAGATTCATTTCCAAATTTATATAACTTAGTGAAGTAATATAATTATCCTCATCAGCTTAATATCTAAAAAGGTTGTTCTTACGTTATGTTTACCTAGCACTCATCCCCAAATCTATTATGTTTCATACACTACTCTAAACATTGTTCACTCCATTGATGACTAATTATTAGTGTATTTCATGATTCATTGGTGATTGTCCACAGAATATGAAGGATATGTGTCAAACAACAAAATTAAATGATAAATTTTCAGGAAATGAGATGATGAGGATGACAATTTCACTTCATTCTGTTCTCTAAAATAGTCAATGCATCCCATTTGGGAGAATGACACAATTGAAAATAGTTACTAACATGATGCCTCCATTTCCACCAAATAATTAAAGTAAAAATATCCTTTCAACCAAAGAAATTATTGACTGATCGGAATGAATGAAATGTAGAGTGACGTAAAGAATGAACCTGAATACGTAACTATAGGGTTATAGATCCCAAGGGAATTAGGTTTCTATAGTGTAATTTAGTTTGAATATTACACATTAATTTTTTTATTTTATGCGAATGAATATTTAATGATTAATTAGGTACATTTTTATCCACTAATTTATGCATATGTATTCAAATAAAAATTTATAAAACAATAGGTTTAGGTTTCTCTTAATTATTTTTTTAATTCAAAATGATTTTAATAGTTCTTATTTTATTTAAAAATAGAGGTTTTTACATGATTCAAAAAAGATACTTATAGAGGTGTGTAGTTCATTCACACCATGGGAAGCGATCCATATATCGTTTGAGACGTGTACGAATAATCCACTAATTATTTTGATGCATGGTTTTACAACTATGACTCGATGTTTCCATTATCAGTTTAAAACTGATAGTTATGTGAAAAACATTCACAAATTGAAAAAAATGAAAATGCTCTTGTATTATCTTGATAATCTACGGAACTGATTCATATGTCTTATGTGATGTGTAGGAACTAGTCTGTTATTAATTTGATACATTATGTGATCGATATATGTCAATGTGTTTCTTTCTAGTTTAAAATGACATTTTAGTGAAAAAAAGTGACATAGTCACTATTGAAATTAATATTTTTCCTTAAAACAATTATCCATCCAAAAGGGTATTCATAAAATATAAATAACTTCATGTCAAAGATTAAATTGAAGTTAAAAGGAATAAAATCACATAAATTTCGTGTTTTGATAGAATATTTATTGTTAGTTTCATTTTGTTGCATTCTACCTCAAAATGTATGACACACATTAAACACACTATTTTTCTTTTTAAAGCTATATGCAGAAAATTTGTAGACCCAGTGATGTTTCCCATCATGAATAAATGACATTATAGTCATATTATGTTAATTAGATATGGTCTTTCAACCTTGTGTCATGCATTTTCCAGAAGTTCATTAATGCTACCTCTGCTCAATCATAGGTTTAATCTTTATGATTGCATCATAAAATCAATGTCAATGTAATTAATGCATTGTTTCATATTTATGTTTAATGTATTTATTTTTAGTATTACCTATTTAAAAATTGTATTCTTATACAGCTTGATTCGTTTGTTTGATTTAGGGTTCTCTTTATATCTTTCATGTATTTCTCTAAAAAAACGTCCACACATATCTTCTCCCAGAAAAACATTTCACCTATACACTATTGAATTTATCACATTCTGTTATGTTTCCTCCACTTACATTTCAGGAAGTGAAATAATTTTTCCTATACTCAATTATATAGCTAATATTTCTATTTTCATAATAAAATCATTGTCCATGGAAAAAAATTTATGGTTTATATTTATGTTTAATTATTTTTTTTAGAATTACTCACATACTATTTTTGTCATAAACAGGTGGATTCTTTTGTTGATTTGGGGTGCCCTATTAATTATTAATTCCTTTCTGATAAAAAATATACCCATACTTCTTCTCACGAAAAAACTTTTCACACCTGTAGTTTTGTATTAATATCCTTCTTTCATGTTTATGCCACTCCCTTTGTTGTATGAGCAACGCCACCAGATCTTCTTAACTACAGAGGTAATCATGATTTTTGAACAATAAATTCATTATCAAAAGAATTAATGTATTGTTTCGTTTTTATGGTTAATTTATTTTTAATGTATTATTCACCTAATAATTGTTTTTCTGTTCACGTGGATTCTGTTGGATGATTTGGGGTGCTCTGTCCAACATTTATGCCTTTCTAAACAAAAACATTTACAAACATCTTCTACCACAAAATCATTCAGACCTGCTATTTTAAAATTTATATATTTCTTTCATGTTCCCTCCAATTCCATTTAATGATGTGAAACCCTGTTACCTATACTCAATTACATTAGTAATGTTGATATTTTCACAGAAAAATAATTATCCATAGAATTAACGTAGTGTTTAATATTCATGATATATTTATTTATTTTTAGTATAAGTCACATAAAAATTGTATTATTATACAGGTGGTTTTTTATGTTGATATGGTTTATTCTATACTTCAAATGTGTTGATGATAGTTCAACAAAGAAATTCAATGGAAATCATGGTGACATTGAATGTTAGGATTTTATTTATACATGGGGACTTTTAGGAATTAGTCGCACAAAAATAAGACCAACAATGTAAGAATTGTGACTCCATGTATATATTTATATTTAAAATTGCATTAATTTTAGTAAAAAATACATCTGAGTAAATATTTCTGTTATCGGTTTAATATCGACAGTTGACATTGAAAAGTGTCACTCATTGAAAACCAAGAAATCATTCTCTTATATCTTGATAATTTAGGGTATCAATTCCTTAATCATTTGTTACATGTAAGAACCGATCTCACCTCAAACCAATAAACGATGTGATCTGTATGAGTCGATGTTGGTGTTTCATGATTAAAATTACATTTTTGTAAAAATTATCATTGAAAGAATAAAAACCTATAATACACATTCTAATAGTACTGAATCATTAAGAAGAAAATCTATAACTAATTCCGAACATGAAAGAATCATTCACAGGTCAATCTGATGCTTGTTTTGTACAAATATGAATCAATGTGAGTCTTTATTTAAAATTGACATCAATTTTAGGAAAAAAACAATCTAACCAACTCAAAAATTAGAAAACATATTGGGATTGTTTTTATACTTTAGTACAATGATTCATATGTTATTTGAGACATGAATGAATCATCCACTCCTCAATCTGATGCAAAATGTGACCGATATGATTCAAAATGCGTGTTTTTATTAAAAATAGACATCATTTTTAGTATCAAGGAAAACCAACCTACTCAAAATATATAAAACACATTAAAATTTATTAAATTTATTATGATAATGGTCCATTTTTAATTTGTAATGTGTAGGAATCAGATTCACCTGAATCAGATACACAATGTTTTCAATATGATTCATAGTGCATGTTTCAATATAAAATTGTCATTTTAATAATAAATTAAAAATAAAAACATAAAAAACAATTAAAAAATTAATATTGTTTGATAATTTAGGAAAAATATCCCCATGTAATTTGGGATGTTTTGGAATTAGCCTCACCATAAATTTGATGCATAGTGTGACTAGTATGACTCCAAGTGAATCTTTTTATTTGAATTGGCATCAATTCTAGTTAGAAAACAATCTGAACGACTCAAAACAAAATAGATACAGTAAGATTGCTATGATACAATAATAAAAATATCCCTATCTGATTTAATACATTCATGAATAAGACACACCGCAATTTGATGCACGATGTGACCGATATGACTTAAAGTGAATTTCTATATTATAAATTGACATCAATTTAATTAAAAAGGACAATATACTTACACTAAAATTGTAAAATTAATTAAAATTATTTATATACATTAGGAAATAAATACATAAGTAAATTTAAATGTTTAATAATCATATTCACCTAAATTTAATATACAATGGATTAGTATGAGTCAACGATCATGTTTCAATTTTAAAATGATATTTTAATAAAACAATGATATGTGACGTACTAAAAAACAAAGAAAAACGTCAAATAATTTTGAAATGATTATAAAATTATAAATAATTCAATTTCTACATGTACGAAGAATATGTATCCCAATCCGACAAATGGTGTGACTGGTATGACTGAAAGTTCTTATTTTTATTTAAAATTTTCATCTATTTTAGTAAAATGGACAACTATCCAACTGAAAACTGAGAAAATAAATTCTTATAGTTTTGATACAATAAAAAATTATAGATAATTCAGTTTTTAATTTTACGAATCATCCAATCTTTAATATGATACATGATGTAACCGGTATGACACAAATTGTCCACTATCAATTTAAAATTACGATTTCAATTCCAAAATATTCTCAGTCATTGAAAACCAATCAAACCTGAATACACATGTATTATTACCTAGTAAAATGATTCATATGTCATTTTTGATGTGTAAAATTTTATTTCACATCATATAAATACACATTGTGATCAGAATTAGTCAATAATGTGTGTTTTCAGTTTAAAATGGAATTTTATTAAGAAAGACAACTAACATACTCCAAACTGAGAAAACAAATCAAAATTGTTTTAATACATTACAAAAATTATACACAAGTCATTTGAGACATTTATGAATCATATTTACCTTAATCATTTGCATGGTGTGACTGATATGACTTCATGTGCATCATTTTATTTAAAAATTACATCATTGTTAATTAAATTAACACTTTTTGATATTTTATTTCTTTATATTACTACAAAAATAATAATTGATTTCTTTTTTAGGTTTGTTAATTTGATCTCCAAGGTGTGGAAAGCTCATAAATAACATTAGTTCCATCTGTGTTAGAAGATAATGGAATGTTTATGTTTTTGAATTAATGTAATAATTTTAATTTATGAAATTTTTTAAAAATATTTTGAAATGTTTATAATTTTTTGTTTTTTCTATCATTTTTATTAAAAATATTATTTCATTATAATCATATATTTGGACATGATTTTTTTTATATCTACATTGATTCTGCTGTTATGGTGTTCTGTAATAGCACAGAGTAGTGGTTCTGATGTGTGGTATTATAGCACACTACTGAATAACACATTATTATCCCTTTTAAAATCCCTGATAACATCATCATTTCTCAGATCTTTTAAAATCATTAATAATGGTCAACATTATGAGAACTTATAAATGTTATAGTAAAATCTTCTTTATCATTTCTTTTATTACTATAGATTATGTTATACTTTATCAGTGCATCTGTATGTGTGGATAAAATATCCATTATCAAAGCTTTTATAATAGCTGATAATTATTTATTTTAGTAGAACTAAATTAATGTGATGAAAAGAATTTAATTTATTGGTGCTTTATGAAGTGATGATAATGGTCTCATTTATCTGTGATTTTTTATCACTATAAAGACACCATTCTATGTTCTTTTTTAACACTGGTAAAATATCAGGGATTTTAACAATGGTACTATATTGAACACATTTCTAGCCCTCAAAAGGCCATTTTAGTGCTGTTAATGGCCTATATTGATGTAGTGTTCCATTGACCTAACCAATTCTCCTGATGCTTTCATGGATTTTATGAACATTTTTTTAATGAGTAACTCGAAACATTTGTTGTAGTATTTTGGAATGAAATCCTAAATTACACTATTTCAAAGGAGGTTCATGTGCATCATATAAGAATATTTCTAAATTTATTGAGAAATCACTATCTTTATTACATGTTTTTGTAATGTGATTTCTCAATCTGGGATGTAATTTTATTGGGAGACATGGTATTGGAAAAATTATTAGAAGTTGATCCTGAGAAGGTGATGGATATTATTACATGGGAGAATCCATAAAATTTCTTCGAGATTCAGATCATCTTGGGCTTAGGTGGCTATTATCAGTGGTATACGAAAGAATTATTAATGACGGATTCTCCGATGACTACACTAACTCAGAAGGGATTAATGTTTACTCTTGATGATAAATGATAGTTTTCTTTTATATATCTAAAATTTCAATTAACTTATTCATGAATGCTTTCTCTTCTAGATGTTGTGTTGGGCATTGTGGTATTTTGTGATGCCTCCTGTACTATCTTGGGTTGAGTTCTTATGTTGTAGATCATGTCATTGCTTATGGATCCCATCATTGTAGTCCACATGTGATGTATTATATAACCCAATACGTTGAACATGAATATGTGATAAATTCACTTATAATTTCAGGGAATTAACTATATGGAAAACATTTACCATATTTTACAGTCACATGAGCTTGATTTATAACTACTATTAAAAGGATTTGAATAATTTATAAGGGAATTGGGTGGAATACATATATTCATTCGATTTCAAAATCACATATTCCCTAGGGAAAGGAAATGTCATAGCATATTCATTGAGAAAGATACTTCAAACAAAGGGTTTGAAAGAATCATTGGAAGAGTGTGACATGGTGATTATCGTTGCAATATTACATATTAGAGTCCATGAATTGGGAAACACAATTTATATATCCAGTATTTAGTTTATAGTTTATTTTCTCATGTTGATTCTTCTAGAACAATATCTTGACGTTGAGTTCTATATCAATAGAGACTCTATTTATGGTACTGAGACAGTTAATGATTTATCATTCAATAAATAAGGAATTATATTCTTTCAAACCCATTTTACATTCCATATATTTTAAATATGTCACTGATGGTTGATTTCTATATTTTCTAGTGGGTAGTGGACCTATTAACCACAATGATGTTCTATTAAATGTGGTTGTAATTTTTTTCATTGTTTGAGATAGTCTCTTCTGAGTTTATTTATCATTTTTATATGTTCCAATAGGTGATGGATGAGAAATAGAATCCTTCTTGTTTTATTCAGCCACATTGTATCCCAACATTAATGTGAGATTAAATCTGTATAGACATTGTGGTTGGGTTTACGCAGTCCCAATAGAAGAAAAATTCAATATTTATTATGATAGATAGGCAGATGAAATCGTATAACATTATACCCATTCAGGATACAAGAAACGTAGAGGTGTTTGGAAACCATTATATGGAATATATTTTTCATTTTCATGGTGTTCCATTTGTTATAGTATATTATTAGAATATTGAGTAATATTAAAATTTTATGGAGAGTCCTTGAGGAGGCACTATGATCTCACATTCGTTTGTGTATGGAATTCCATCCCTGGTTGGATGGAAAGATAGAAAGGGAAAAACAGATTCTTGAGAATATTCTTCAAACTTCTATTTTCAACATTGGTGGAACATGGGCTGATCATTTGGAGATGGTTGATTTTTCATATAACAAAAAAAATGATTCCATGATAAGAAGGGATCATTTGAAGTCTTAGTATTTTTTGTCTTGTATGTAAATATTTTGTTGGAGAGAGATTTTTTAATGTTCCATGGATGGAACTTCCTTGGTCAAAGAGATGAAAGAAAATATTCAGTTGATTCATCAGATGATGTTGATGGAACATAGCAGATAGAAGTCTTATGCTGACATTCAAAATAGACCAATGGAATTATCAGTTGGTGACCAGGTGTTCTTTATGGTTTCACCTCGATTGGTTCATCAACATATTTGGCAGAAATGGATGTTTACTCCTAATTTTGTGGGACCTTTTGTAGTTTTTTAGATGGTGGAAATTGTTTCATCACATTTATCACAACAACTACAGCTGACATTGATTCACAACATGGTTCATGTATCACAATTGATAAAGTATCTATCTAATCTATCTAATTTTCCCACCTGGAGTGATGTTGATGTTAAACATGATTTATCATTGACAGAATATCCAATTAGGACAGTTGATTCAAAAATAAAATAACATTTTCGGATGATGATACATTGGGTTCATGTTCCATGGAAGCATAGTTTGGATATTTTTGGTACATGATAGAAGGACATAGTAATGATTGAATAGTGGCCTAATCTATTTTTCATGGAAGCTACATAGGATTTATAGGGACCGAATGATTCTATGTGGGGGAGGGTGTAACATCTTATTACTATTTTTAGGTATTCCGAAACCCATCCATTTTAAAATTATTTGGAAGGGTTTTTTTTTTTGCAGTTTCATTTGGATAGATTTTAACATTTGTTGATGTTTTTTTGAAACTTCATGATTGCCTCATGGTTTGACAAACCGTGTGCCTTTAGAAGATATTTTGGATTAAATTGGACAGTGGGATTCACCTGGATTGTGCACGATTTACCAAACCATTCACCCAATATAGAGAAAATATTATACTATTTTATAATAAGTGAATAGATTGTACACAATTTATTAGTATCTCCAATCATTGGCTCCCCTAGGAATGATTTTTTGTTTTTTGGAATCCCTCTAGGATGTGATTTAATTCTTGAGGAATGACTTCAATCTTCAACCATTAGGTTTCATTTTCCAATTCCTATTCTCCCATAGTATCACTTCTTCTACCTATGCTAAAAGAAATATCCATATTGATTTGAAGAACTAATACATAGTATTTTGAATTGAAATATAGGATTATTTTATAGATCCTTGTGGTCATTATTCTACATTGTTGTTTCTATGTACTCTATTGTAATTTGACATTCCATCATCCTAAGGTATGTAGTTTCATTACGGTGCAACGTTTTAATTAATCCAAAAATAATTTGTTTAAATTTACATGTCAGTAATAAATGAAATTTCATTGTTTTTATAAAATGGATTCTGATTTATTTGTTGGAAATACCCAATTCCTTTGAATTTGTATTATAGTGATAAAAAGGAGTTTGGTATGAAATTGAAAACCCGCAATATCATTGAATTGAACTATGTTTCTGGAACACTATGATATTTAAAGTGAAGAAATTAATTTTGGTGTTCAATTAAAATTATTATTATTTATTTGATGAATTTAATTGATGAAATGGTTTTGGTGTAAAAAATTGCTGAAACACCCAATTACATTGAATTGTTTGTTGTTATGAAAAAGAAGAAATATATTGACAATTTAATCATTGAATTTAATTTTTAAATAGGTTTGTGAAATTTCGTAACTATTTTCAAATACATATTTGTGAAAAATTCAATAAAATGGGTTTGGATTGGAAATATGGTCTCCAATCATGATGATATGGCATGATTTTTATTAAAAACACATTATGTGTTTTAAATAAAAAATAGAATATTTGAAATGGATAATGGGATTTAATTATATTTCTATAAAGACTTAAAATAAACACCCCAAAATTATTTTATACTAAAGCACAATCATGAATTAGGTAGTTAGTGAGTTATTTTTGGCCGATAATTATGACATACAATGTTTTCAAACCACCTATCATCTTATCACATACATTAGGAAGTGATGCGGAGTACTCATATGCCTTATTCCTAAAGGGGAATATGTAGATATTTTTTATTTCATAGTGTTGGGTCCCAATATTTTGGATCTATCGTACATAATTATCCATTTGACCATGTTTCTTCCTAGTTGGCATATCTAATTTATATATATCGTTGTTGAAACCTATTTTACATTCATCGCGATTTATGTAATCTATATATATATATATATATAATTTTATTTAAGATATTTGTGAAAAGTGATATTTGTGTAATGAACATTATTTTAAATACAATTCAATCATTTGAAAAGTATTTCAATTATTTGAAATGTGAAGTATGAATTTATAATATATTTCAATATTTTAATATTCAATCATGATTATGTTGAATATTATTTTTATATTCAAAACCAGTTTAATTAATAATCGAAATCACTTTCTTAGGTTATTTGATATCATCATATTGTTGTGAAATCATTGAGTGAAATACTAGTGGTAATTTTTTCACACCCTACATGTACCTTTGGGTTATTGTAGGTTATATTTTATTTTATGATCGAGCAGGGGAAAAGGTTCAATATGAGGTGGTTTTAAATATTTATATGAGGACTTGGTGAGTGGCGTCATTAAGGACATGCACCATTTTTTCGGTTTTGGAATCTTTTCTATAGTAAATTTGGTTGTATTTCCAGTTTGAGTTATGCTATAGTTCTCCTAGTAGAGTACCTCTTAGATCGACAACTAATGTTGGGACAAGTACACGACATTTTCCATGGGTTGTAGTTAATGATGCTTTTCTATAACCTATCACTCATTATTGATTTGGGAGTGCAGGAAGTGAAGTATTTTTCTACATTATCAGAGTACCATGTTGATATTAAGGATTGGAATGAGAGGACACACCATTATAATTTTATTCGACTTGTGCGTATCTAGTATCACCCTGGAAATCATATTGGGAGTACCAAGGATCCAGAGACCCATATATGAGCCCAGTACCCTCATCTTTTGGAGTATGTTTTTCTATTATTTGGATGATTACCCCTAAGTTTGGGAGAATGTATTGAATAATATTTTATGTGTATTATTTTTGGATATTATATATATTATTTTAAGACTAGGTGTTGGTAAAACATGCAATTTTGTTTTGAGAATATTGAATTTAAATATATTAAATTTGATAAATATCACATGAATTAAAATTTCACAAATAATTTGAATGTCTAACACCCCATGCATCTACGGTACATTTCTCTTTGAATAATGCGATAGCGTGTGTTGTACGCAACATCGAGTTCTAACACACACCACAACCGATCAAGCTTGCCGTTATGAATAGTAATACCTACTTTTTGAAATTTTATAAATTATATCTCTCAAAATAGACTTCATTTTTGGATTTTTAATATCGAAATTAGCCAAGGGTGAAATTTTGGTACTTTTCGGATAACATTAATATTTTGATGAATTGTGAAAATTACTAAATTTTAATTAAAAACAACTTTTATAATAAAAATAATTAATATTGATAAATTATGAATTTGAGTGGTTTTAAAGTATATTTAGAATATATATTTACCATTTAATTCAATTTTCATCATTGTACATAATTTCCCAATTAAACCAGACATAAACAAGTGTCAATCTTTTGATAGTTATTATCTCTTAAAAACACGCTTTTTGTTTTAACAACGAGAATTAATTTTAAATTAATTTCTTCCACTTATGTGTTTTTAATTTGTAAAAATGGATTACATATTTGGAATTAGTATGTTCTAATTGTGTAAATAGGTAACTTATATTTTTAGAAATTTTGAATAATTGCTGCGGTAAATATTTTATTTACCATGGTTAAGGGTAAATCCGGTAAATAAGGGTTCTAAAATAATATCATAATAACACTAAATAACCCTAAAACGTGTCTTAACCTTATTGTTGGATACATGTACGACCATTTTCATCTTTGGGTCGATTTTGGGACCCCATGGTGCCACTTGTAGGTTAAAGGGACACTTTATTTTAATTACGTTAAAATAAGTACAAAAATGACATAAGCATATATCATTTAGAAAAACAATTCTTACATAGGGTAATATATGTTGGATTTTCTATTGTAAATATTCATTAGAAATATACAACGATTTCCTACATAATTATATTTTATTTATAATATTTATACATTAAATAATTTAATTTATTTATGACACAATAATGATGCATTAATTAACATAATAGTGAACAATTAAAATAATTGATATTATAAATACCTAAATAAATATAATTTGAGGCTTTTAATGAATTAAACTAATTTTCTAGGTTACTATGACATATTATTAATGATTTAATAAACTTTTTTCTATGTATTAATTCTGTTATGAGTTTTACAAAAATCATCCATTGAATAGTGTCAAAATTGACATGAAAGTGTTTTAAAAAGAAATATTATATTAATAATTGATATTAAATTCCTAAAAATCTAAGGTTCGTCCAAGAGACTTATATCATGATAGGTATATCATTAATGGACCACTTGGGGGTCTCTTGGATGTATATAGTATGTTTATTAACCATATAATATAAAAATACAAAGAGACATCGTAAAAGTGAAACTAATTAACTAAGAGTTAATACTTAAAGATAAGGTTAGTATAATGACCCAAACCTATGTAAATTATATTTTATGTGTGGATTTCGACCTATCCCAACATTAACATTTAAATATTCCACTTTGGAGCCATTATAAACCGAATATGAATTTATTATAAAATAATATCCATTACCGATCTTTTCAATTTCTTTCTTTTTCAACATCTTCTTCTTTAGTTGTTTCATGACAAAGTAATAACATCAGTATTACTTAAATACTGATATGTTATTATAAATATGAAACAACCCTAATTCACCTTCTATCCATCCTATGGAAAAATGAAATCACCGCGCGTGTGTACGTATGGAATACCGTCTCCACGTCGTGGTGTAATCTATTTTCCACCACCACCTTAACAGGATGGGTATAATGGTGTAATTCGTTACTATATATGATTATTATAAAGTTATATTGATACTGAAATAGTCTGCATACACTTCAACACAATTCCACGACCATGGGAATGATATCATCGCTCGTGCATACGTACGGACTACCGTCTCCACGACGCGATGAGATTCATTCTCAATGATTAACCATTCATGAATGATTATAAAGTATATATAACAAGTACTATTGAAATATATGACATAATAATGATACTGGATTTATGTAAATTTATATGTATGTCATCTACTTAATTCCATTCACTTCAATAAGGAAATGAAAACAGCGTTCATGCATACGTACGGACTACCGTCTCCATGAACGGTGTATTTCATTCCATTTATCGATATTATATATATATATATATATATATATTCTGAATATATATAAATCATGTTTTACATTCTGGATATAAGTAATCATGATCCAAGTAATCATATTAATAATTACTAGTTAAAAACACGAACTACAAATGAGACGATTTTACCCAAAACGCTACTTTAACATGAATTTACAAAAGAACGGGTAATATAAAGTCAAAAGTGGACCATATATGATATAATAACAAGTAATATGAATCTGGAATAAGTCAATAACATGATTTAAATCATTATACTGGAGGCTCGTACACTTACAAAGCAAGTCGGACCTAAGGTAAGGGAAATATCACAATCTCATTTTTATCCGAGATTGTTTTAACTTTGGTAATTATTGGTGTGTATTTTATCATCCACATCCATGTTACCTCAATATGTAATATTATTTCAATTCTTCTACAATATTTTATATCCAATTTTACCCTTCGGTGAGTTTTTAGTAAAATATATGAAAGTAATCTTTTGTCGTTTTTCGTACGAGGTACTTTTTGACTTTTCCGACAAAAGTACGAAGAAGGTTTTTTTAACTTATACGGCAAGAATAGATTTTTAAAACATTATTTCCAAGAATCATACTTTATAAGTTTTCAAATTTATTTTTAATAAACTTCATTTAGTTTATAATTTTATGACATGTTAAGAAAAGAAAAGTGTTTTTGAAGTAGAAAGGATATTTTCCTCAAGAATGGAGTTCAAATGTTTTATCAAAATTATTTTCCATGTAAGATAATATAGGGTTCTGTTTTTATCCCTATTATTACATTGATTTTATTATGATTTGAGGAAATTATTTTTATGATGTCATGTACCTTATATGATTTGTTTTATGATGTCATGATGTTTCAAGAATCCCATTTTTGTTACATGTGTTATGCGATATTGTATGATTTATGATTATGTGGAACACATAAGAAAGGATTCATTATAATATGGGTGGGACCTATATATCCCTCCAATGCATTGGGAAAAGATTTTATATCTCATGAGATAGACATGGCTGGAATGGTAGGTTATACCAGTTCAGTGAAACAGGACTAAAACGAGGGTGACTCGGTTTAGAAAGGGACTTTGTCCACTAAGATAGTCTTGGAAATGAGTCTTGACTAACAAGAAATGATTCTCTATGATTATGTGTGTATTCCACAATGTTTCATGTTTTAATTTATGATTATTGAGATTTCATTTCACTACTATGATTTATCCCATGTTATGAAATTATGCTCTCTTCTGCAGGTTAAGATTTCCAAAATGTTATGTTCTTATGAATATGATGTGATTGGTATTTCTTTTGTTTACCCTTAATGAGCATTTGAGCTCACCCTTTTATGTTTTCTTTTCCCCAGGATATAAAGAAATTTTTTTAGGTATAAAAAAGGGAAGATCTTTATGGGAGATGTTGAAGATCTTTCACCACGATTAGAAGATTATATTCCGAGTTTCCAAAGACACTAAACTATTATGATCCTTGTGTGTGTGTTTTTGTTATGTACTATGTATTCTGCAAAAGTAATGTAATGTCCATGTATGTCAAGCTTCAGGTATCTACAGTTGTTATCAGAGGAAAGGTTTAGTCAACCTTTGGAAACTAGGATGCGAAAGCGTTAGTGAGATCCCTAGAGATATTTCTACGGTATGTTAAGGGATGTCCCTAAGGTTAAGTATACGTATTGGTTATAGTACTAGAATTACTCTAACGATCATAGAATTAAACCTAAGATGTTAGATATTGAAGTTACTCCCCATTTATTATGTTGTTTTCCCCTAGCATGATTTTTTCCTCTCACACTATTCTTTTTGACTTCTAGAAAATGGCTGGAAACAAGATGATTCACGATAATGGAGAATATGATGGACAATTGAATGATATTCTTCATAATGAAATGGGATTTGGAAGTCCAAAGATCATTATTATGCCAAATATGCAATCTCATAATATGATCAATAAAGTAAAATTTGGTAAGTTTCCTGACTCGGCTAATAAGAGAAAGATGGAGTTTCATGATGATCATAGAGGAAATAAAGTTCAATTTCCCCTATGTAAATCATGTTGGAAGAGGCATCAAAGAGAATGTTTCAAAGGAACTGGAAGATGCTTTGGGTGTGGAATAGAAGGACACAAAGCCAGTAAGTGAAAAGGAAAAGGTTCAGTTAACACTAGGGATGGGGATAATGGTATTGCTACAACATCAACAATGGTTAAATGTTTTAAATGTGGAATATACGGGCATTATGCAAAGCAATGCCCTATGGTAAAGTCTCATGAAGAGAATCAGTATGGTCATATGGGTAGTATTTATGTTGATGATGATGAAGAGACTACAAATGTTATTTGAGGTGAAAGAATTGTTGAAACTCGGTCAACGGTTTAAGAATGCAGTGGAATGATTACATGTTTATCATGTGTAATGTTGTATAAGTAATCTCATGGTACTATGGAATAATGAGACAACAAAGGATTGTTAAACTGTTTCCTTTCCTTCAGTTTTTAAAGTGTATGATTAATGGTACTAGTAACCATGAAATGTTATTCAGATATTTTTTGGAAAGTAGATGATATGTGCATAATGAAGGAATAATAAGATAATGAGGTATTTTATTGTATTCATGAGCTCATGACTGATATAAGGATAAGGTTATATCATGGTTTGAGTATATAGAATTTTTGTATTTTGGTATGTGGAAAGAGTTAACTTTTAACTGCATTCATGTTTTCACTAAGGTTCAATGGGTTTTCAAGAAAATACGTGATTAAGGCCTTTGAATGTTTGGAATGTGACCAACAAGACATATCTTATGATATATTGGGATCAACGACAGTATTAAATTTCTGGTAATCGTTTTCACTATATTATGAGAGTGGACTGCAGTATTATAGATAAGCCTAAAGATTAGAATGGATTATGTTGGACATAAGTTAGTATTGTTTAAGGATAGAAGATTTTCGTTATTATTGATTGGATGTTATAGTAATGTAGTTTTAGAAAAAGGACATCCTGCAGGACGGGCGACAACCCATCGCGTCGGACAAGGATGTGGGAATCGAACCCACAACTGAAGTGCGACTGGCCATTATCTCCTACCACTGGCCTACAGGAAGTCCCTGTTTAGTATAAGCTAGTTTTATTATATTAAGAAGTATGATATATGACGTATAAGTTCATTTTAGGAACCATATATCATTAATCTCACTATAGATGGACTTATGTATTTTTGATAACTTTTATAACCTTTTGAGACAGATGGAATGACCCATCATTCTATCACATGGTCTGCTAACACATCACAAATGAAAAATTCCACTTCATTTCTTTAAGAGATGAAGTATAAATTGTCCAAACAACGACAAACAGTGAGACTATACCAAAATCACGAAAGTATTTCTTCTAATTCCAATTTCATCAACTTTAGGGAAATGATCTTGAAAACCAAAAATGTTATCATAGAGCTCTTATATCTGATTAATCATCTGGTAACATAGATCGTCACAAATTTATGGATTTGTGATTGATATCTTTTCCATAGCCATGTTCTCTACCACTCTCAATCAGAACATGATGGTTAGATTTCTCTTCCATATCCATATTTTCACCTATGTGGAAACCCAGTGATTAGTTTATTTGGTTAACCATTACGTTTCATACTTTTGTTTTTAAAGATTGGTTTTGGTATTCCTTTTTACGATGTGGGTTTCGATTAAAGATACTTTTGAATAGTAAACCATTTATAACCCCGAAGAATTTTGAGGGAGAAATTCATTTTAAGGGGGGTAGAATGTAACACCCTGAGATTTTATGAAAAATATTCTTTTTAATTTCATTAATGTCTTGTGTTATACGCTACACCAAAACGAGCTTTCACAACACACATCTTTGACCTGGCTTGAATTACACGCAATCGTGACCTTCCACGATAGCGTGTGTTGTACGCAAAACCAAGTTTCGCTAAACAACGATATGCTATTAAGATATTCTTAAAACTAGCCGTTATGAATAGTAATAACCACTTTTTGAAATTATGTAAATTTTATTTTTTAAAATGGACTTCATTTTTGGATTCGGAATATCAATTATAGCTTAGGGTGAAATTTTGGCATTTTTCTGAAAAACTTCAATTTTTGATGAATAGTGAAACCACTATATGGTAGGTTAAAAACTAAATTTTGCATAAAACTTAATTTTACCGCTTCTGTGAATGGAATTTCGAAAATTCGACAGACACGGTTGATATCAGTAAGTAAATGTGGTTCAGTGAGATAAAAATAATTTTTGGTGAATAGTAACTTTTTACTTTTTTTACCACGGTTAAAAGTAAATAGGGTAATTAAGGGTACAAATGATATTATTATTACCCTGAAACATGTCCTAATTCTATTGGACAAGTGTAATTCGACCAAAAACAAACTTAGGAATATAATATGACCATTTAGGTCCACATGGATTAGATTATGACATTTAATATTATTTTATTTAATGAATAGTTAAAATAGTTAAAATCAATGTTTAATAAGTAAATCATTTTTAATATGGGGTTATACATAAGATAAATTCGACTATAAATATTCATTAGAAATCTAAAACTATTTCCTATATATTGGTATTTTATTTGTAATTTTTTGACATTAAATAATTTAATTTATTAATGACACAATGATGATGTAGTAATTATCTTATTAATGAAATATTGACATAATTGATGTTATTAACACCAAAATAAATCTAATTTGATACTTTTTATGAATTACACCAATTTTCAAGGTTACTATGATATATTAGTGTTGATTTAATCAACTTGGTGTGAACATATACTTCTGTTATGACTTTCAAAAAAATCATATATCATATAGTTTCAAAATTGACACAAAATAGTTTTTAAATCAAATATTATATTATTAATTGTTATTTTATTCCTAAAAATCAATGGTTCGGCCAAATGACTTAGATCAGGATATATATATTAATAATAAACAATTTGGGGTTCGTTTGGAATGTTATAGTAAGTGTATTAACCATATAGTGTATGAAAACAAAAAGACACAGTAATAGTTAAATTATTTAACTTAGAGTTAAATCTAATTGATATGGTTAAAATAATAACCTAAACTTGTCTAAATCCTATTGGTTGATAGGATTTCTACCCATCCCCAATTTAGATTCGAAATAAGACCCTTTGGAACCATTATAAACGGATTTTTACTTTAATATAAAATAATATTTTGAGATATTCCTAAGGTGCCCCTCTCCTCCCTTATAAAAGGACACCTCCTCCCCCTCCTCCTCACACCAATTTGAGCACTAAAGCTCGGCCAAACCCTGCCAAAATACCTTCTCCAATTCCCTAGAATAATCCTAGAGGTCCCGGTCTTCTTCAAAGACCAATCTTAGTTCCCTATGTAGAGGATTTAAAGAGGCGTTTCAAAGAAGAGGTAATATCCATTACCGATCTTTTCAATTTCTTTCTTCTTCAACTTCTTCTTCTTTAGTTGTATCATGACAAAGTTATAACATAAGTATTACTTACATACTGATATGTTATTATAAATATGAAACAACCCTAATTCACCTTCTATCCATCCTACGGAAAAATGAAATCACTGCACGTGCGTCCGTACGGAATACCGTCTCCACGCCATGGTGTAATCTATTTTCCACAACCACCTTAATAGGATGGGTATAATGGTGTAATGAGTAACTATATATGATTATTATAAAGTGAAATTGATACTGAAATAGTCTAGATACACTTCAACACAATTCCACGACCATGGGAACGATATCATTTCTCGTGCGTACGTACGGACTACCGTCTCCACGACGCGATAAGATTCATTCTCAATGATTAACCATTCATGAATGATTATAAAGTATATATAATAAGTACTAATGAAATATATAAGATAATAATGATACTGTATTTATGTAAATTTATTTGTATGTCATCTACCTAATTCCATTCACTTCAATAAGGAAACGAAAACAACGTTCATGCGTACGTACGGACTACCGTCTCCATGAACGGTGTATTTCATTCCATTTATCGATATATATATATATATTCTGAATATATATAAATCATGTTTTACATTCTGGATATAAGTAATCATGATCCATGTAATCATATTAATAATTACAAGTTAAAAACACGAACGACAAATGAGATGATATTACACAAAACGCTAATTTAACATGAATTTACAAAAGAACGGGTAATATAAAATCATAAGTGGACCATATATGATATAATAACAATGAATATGATTCTTGAATAAGTCAATAACAGGATTTAAATCATTATACAGGAGGTTCGGACACTTACAAAGAAAGTCGGACCTCAGGTAAGGGAAATATCACAATCTCATTTTTATCCGAGATTGTTTTTACTTTGGTAATTTCTGGGTTGTATGTTATCATCCACATCCATGTTACCTCAATATGTAATATTATTTCCATTATTATAAAATAGTTTATATCCAATTTTACCCTTCGGTGAGTTTTTAGTAAAAGATATGAAAGGAATCTTTTGTCGTTTTTCGTACGAGGTACTTTTTGACTTTTCCGACAAAAGTACGAAGAATGTTTTTTTAACTTATACGGAAAGAATGGATTTTTAAAACATTATTTCCAAGAATATTCCTTTATAAGTTTTCAAGTTTATTTTTAATCAACTTATTTTAGTTTATAATTGTATGACATGTTAGGAAAAGAAAAGTGTTTTTGAAGTAGAAAGGATATTTTCCTCAAGAATGGAGTTCAAATGTTTTATCAAAATTATTTTCCATCTAAGATAATATAGGGTGCTTTTTTTATCCTTATTATTACATTGATTTGATTGTGTTTTGAGGAAATTATTTTTATGAAGTCACGTACCTTATATGATTTGTTTTATGATGTCATGATGTTTCGAGAATCCCATTTTTGTTACATGTGTTATGCGATGATGTATGATTTATGATTATGTGGCACACATAAGAAAGGATTCATTATAAGATGGGTGGGACCTATATCTCCCTCCAATGAATTGGGTAAAGATTTTATATCTCATGGGATAGACATGGATGGAATGGTAGGTTATACCATTTCAGTGAAATAGGACTGAAACGAGGGTGACTCGGTTCAGAAAGGGACTTTGTCCACTAAGATATTCTTGCCAATGAGTCTTGACTAACAAGAAATGATTCTATATGATTATGTGTGTATGTAACAATGTTTCATGTTTTATGTTATGATTATTGGGATTTCATTTCACTACTATAATTTATCCCATGTTATGAAATTATGCTCTCTTTTGCAGGTTAAGATTTCCAAAATGTTATGTTCTTATGAATATGATGTGATTGATATTTATTTTGTTTACCCTTACTGAGAATTTGAGCTCACCCATTTATGTTTTCTTTTCCCCAGGATGTATATAAACGTTTTTAGGGAAAAAAAGGGAAGATCATTATGGGAGATGTTGAAGATATTTCACCACGATTATAAGATTATATTCCGAGTTTCCAAAGACACTAAACTATTAAAATCCTTGTGTGTGTGTTTTTGTTATGTACTAAGTATTCCACAAAAGTAATGTAATGTCCATGAACATCAAGCTTCAGGTCTCTATAGAAGATCTTCCTAAATTTTGGTATTGTTGAGATTTTCTGATTTTTCAGAGCAATACATCCCTGTCTGGATATGAGCAGGTAGAGGCAGCTCTAGCATATATATACCTAGGGGTAAAAACCGAAAACACTGCTTTGAGCTAGACTCGAACGGGAAATAGTGCACGACAACGGGCCTTGCTGCACTCTTGGTTACGACACTCCCGGGGGATATGCTTAGGATAACTCTCATTTTATTTAAAAATAATTATGAAAGGTTTATGAGTATATACATCCTCAAAGAAAACATTTTTATGTTTATGGAATCTATCCATAAATAGTTTAATTTATGTTAAGTGTTTTATAAGTATGGAATTATGTATTTTGATTCATAAACTTATCTAGTTTATTCCATTGTTTAGAAATGGAGCCTAGTGGAAGAAATGGAAACCGTATCAATTCACAACTCCATGTAGGGATTTCCCTCCTACTCAAGATAATTACAGTGGAGCTAGTGATGAAACTGGTGCCGATCACCTAATCACCATACTGGGACAACTCACTCAGCTTATGAATAATAACCTTACCCTTACGGAGCACCCTGATCCGCAGCGTGGAGGATCAATGTTAGATCGATTCATGAGGCAACAACCATCAACGTTAAATGGGATTAAAAATCCCTTAGTAGCCGAGAAATGGATAAATTCCCAAGAGAAAATATTTCAAGCTTTGGGGAGTATTGAAAGGGAAAAAGTTATCATGGAAGTTTACCTCCTCACTGGAGATGCTGGTCAATGGTGGTCATTGATTAAAAAAACAAAGGAAGATGATGAAGTATCAAATATGGAATGGAGGGAGTTCAAAGTTCTGTTTTTAGAAAAATACTTTCCTCGTGACCATCGAGCAGATATGGAAAGGAAATTTCTGAGTCTGAGACAAAAGGAGGATGAGAATGTCACAAAGTATGAGGCTAACTTTACAAGGATAGCAAGGAATGCTGTAGATTATATACGTAACCCAAGAAGTAAGATTTATCGTTTCTTTGATGGGTTAAAACCATTTCTCTGTC
This sequence comes from Viscum album, assembly GCA_963277665.1. Classification (NCBI taxonomy): domain Eukaryota; kingdom Viridiplantae; phylum Streptophyta; class Magnoliopsida; order Santalales; family Viscaceae; genus Viscum; species Viscum album. Next base: position 46,758,567 of record OY728121.1, read on the forward strand.
GAGCATTAGTCTCACAATCATTCTCGTCGTATGAAGACATTGTCTCATGTGCTATCAAGACCGAAAATGAATTCTCTTTGTCTTATTACTTTAAAGAAAAGCAAGAGAAGAAGAGACATGCTGTTCAATATAGGAATGGAAATAAGGGGAAGAAGGGAAAGGTGGAATATCCATCCTGTGGTAAATGTGGTAAGAACCACCCCGGTACGTGCATAAAGGGAATGAGAGTCTGTTATAAGTTTGGTGAAAAAGGCCACCAAGATCGTGATTGCAAGGGGAAAAAGGAATCTACCAATGTTCAGTGTTACAATTGCAGGTAGATGGGGCAATATAAAAATGAATCTCCTAAGCGTCAGGAGAACTTACCTCAAAAAATGCCAAGTGATCAAGGCCATGCTTATGTTATCACTACTGCTGAGGTAGAAGCTCCGAACGAGGCGGTGGTAGGTAATTTAATGGTTTCCTCAAGTTTAGCAAATGCATTATTTGATTCTGGATCATCGCATTGTTTCATATCTTCCTAGTTTACTAAGAAAATTAGATATTTCCAATTTGATTTAACAAGGGATTTTTCGGGTAAAACTCCTAAGGGAATTATCATTGCAACAAAGTTTTGTGAATCAGTCCCCATTAGAGCATATAAATGTTCTTTATCTGTTGATCTCATCGTCATACCTATGATTGAGATTGATATAATCCTCGGTATGGATTGTATTTCAGATTATGATGCGAATATTTACTGTAAGAAGGAGGAGGATACAATTTTTGATGATGATGATAAGGAACATCTTATCATTAGAGCAGAATCGTCACCACCTAATTCTTATCTAGATCCACCCCCAGTAGCTCAACTAAATTCAATTAGTTGGGAGGAAGAGAATGAAATGACTATGGGTAAGGAGAGGAATGTTCAAATAGAGGATATACATGTTGTGAAAGAATATGTAGATGTATTTCCAAAAGATTTACCTGGACATACTCCAGAATGAGAAGTTGAGTTTTCCATTGATTTAATTCCTGGATCAAGTCCTATATCAAAGACCCATTATAGAATGGCTCTATAGAATTTGTTGATCTAAATAAACAACTAGAGGAATTGAGTAATAAGGGATTTATTCTCCCTAGTGTTTCTCCATGGGGAGCCCCTATTCTTTTTGTTAAAAAGAAAGATGGATCTATGAGGTTAAGTATCGACTATAGGGAGATCAATGCCATAACAATAACGAACAAGTATCCCCATCCTCGCATTGATGATTTATTTGACCAACTGCATGGAGATCAATTATTTTCAAATATTGACCTTCGATCTGGATACCATCAGTTGTGTGTAAAGAAGGAAGAAATTCGTAATATAGCATTTCAAACCAGGTACAGGCATTAGGAGTTTACTGTAATTCCTTTTGGATTGACTAATGCACCCTCTGTATTCATGGATCTAATGAATAGTGTTTTCAAGGAGTATCGCGATGAATTTGTGGTGGTATTTATTGATGATATATTGGTATAATCTAAAAGCTACGAGGATCATGAAAGTCACTTGCTCATTATCCTTAAGACTCTGAGAAGACATGAATGATATGGGAAGTTTAGCAAGTGTGAATTCTGGCTTCATGAGATTTCTTTTCTTGGACATATTGTCTCTAAAGATGTAATCTCTGTTGATCCTTCTAAGACAAAGGCAATACAAGAATGGCCAGCACCTAAGAGTATAACTGAGGTACACAGTTTTATTGGTTTGGCAGGTTATTATCGACGTTTCATCCAGAATTTGGCCTGATTGGCAAACCCATTAACGAAGCTCACACGTAAAGGGGTTAATTTTTTTTGGAAAAAATATTGTGAATAATGTTTTGAAGAACTGAATAAAAGATTAGTAAATTCTCCTATATTGAATCTACCATTGGGGAATGATGGGTTCGTTATTTATAGTGATGCATCGAAGAAAGGACTTGGTTGTGTCCTTATGCAGATTGATAGGGTTATTGCCTATGCATCATGACAGTTGAAAGTTCATGAGAATAAATATCCTACTAATGATCTTGAGTTTGCATGTATGATATTTTCTTTGAAGATATGGAGGCACTACCTATATGGTGAAAAATATGAGATTTATACTGAATACAAGAGTTTGAAGTATATTTTATCATAAAAAGAACTCAACATGAGGCAAAGGAGATGGCTTGAATTACTCAAGGATTATGATTGCACAATACAGTACCACCCAGGGAAGGAAAACAAGGTGGCAGATGCTTTGAGCAGAAAAGTCCATGGAGTTTTGAACAATATGAGAATTGAAAGGGATCCAATTTTCATTGATCTAGTGAAGAAGGGCATGGGAATAACCATGGAAGGTGAAACATCAATGCCTTTTAGAATGGTTGCCAAACCATCATTACTAGAAAGGATTTAGAGTTCTATGACCGATGATGAAGAATTTCAAAAGAAGATAAAAGCTGTGAATAATGGGATATTGAGAGGATTTGTGTACGAAGATAGAATTTTGAAATTTGGGAAGACACTTTGTGTTCCCGATATACCTGAACTAAAAAAAGAATTGCTGGATGATTCCCATAGATCCAATTTCTCTATATACCATGTGAGCACCAAAATGTATAGGGATTTGAAGAAACATTTTTGGTGGGACAACATGAAGAGGTAGATTGCTGATTTTGTGTCAAGATGTACGGTTTTTCAACAAGTGAATGCTGGAAGGAAACAGCCTGGTGGAGTATTGCAACCTCTTCCCATATCGGAGTGGAAACAGGACAATATTACGATGGACATTTTCAATGGGCTACCAAAAAATCCTAGAAGGAACGATAAAATATGGGTCATTGTTGATCTTCTTACCAAGTCAGCACATTTTCTTGCTATAAGAGAAGATCTACCACTAGAACGTCTAGAAAGATTATACATTGATGAAGTTGTGAGACTTCATGGAGTACCCCAATCAATTGTTTCTGATCGTGATCCCCGTTTTACTTCATGATTCTGGAAAGGTCTTCAAAAAGCCTTGGATACTGAACATCATTTGAGCACTGCCTACCACCCTCAAACTGATGGAAAATCAGAACAAACTATTCAAACCTTAGAAGACATGTTGAGATCCTGCTCACTTGACTATCAGGTTATGTGGGACCAATATTTACCTCTGGTAGAATTCTCCTATAACAATAGCTTCAATTCGAGTATTCATATGGCACCATATGAAGCGTTATACAGAAAGAGATGTCGCACACCAACATTTTGGGATGAAGTTGGTGAATGGAAACTTGTAGGCCCAGAACTGGTGGAGGAAACGATGGAAAAGGTGAAGTTAATCCAAAACCATATCAAAGCAGCTCAAAGTAGGCAGAAGAGCTATGATGATAATCGAAGAAAGGATTTGGAATTTCAAGTCAGTGATCATGTTTTCTTGAAGGTATCTCCATGGAAGGGAGTGATACGTTTTGGTAGGAAATGTAAATTGAGTCCCAGGTACATCGTACCTTTTTAAATTTTAGAAAGAATTGGGGGTGTAGCTTACCAATTGACAATGCTGCCAAGTCTCTACAAAGTTCACGATGTGTTCCACGTATCTCTATTAAGGAAAAACATGCATGACCCAACGCATGTAATATCCTACGAGGAATTGGAACTGGAACCCAATCTGCCTTATTGCGAAGAGCCCGTCAAGATTCTTGATACGATAGAATAATAACTAAGAAATCGGACGATGTGTCTTGTAAAAGTCTTGTGGAGATACCATAAGATGGAAGAGGCAACGTGGGAACCCGAGGAACTTATGATAAATAACCACCCGATTCTTTTCATGCGGTGGTATTCTAGAAATTTCTAGGACGAATTTATTTGAAGGAGGGGAGAATGTAACACCCCAAGCTTCTACGGTACACTTCTCTTTGAATAATGCGATAGCATGTGTTGTACGCAACATCGAGTTCTAACACACACCACAACCGATCAAACTAGCCGCTATGAATAGTAATACCTACTTTTTGAAATTTTATAAATTATATCTCTCAAAATGGACTTCATTTTTGGATTTGGAATATCAAAATTAGCCTAGGGTGAAATTTTGGTACTTTTCGGTTGACTTTCATATTTTGATGAATAGTGGAAATTACTAAATTTTAATTAAAAACAATTTTTTTTTAAAAAGTAGTTAATATTGATAAATTATGAATTTGAGTGGTTTTAAATTATATTTATAATATAATTTTACCATTTAATTCAATTTTTGTCATTGGACATAATTTCACAATTAAACCAGACATAAACATGTGCCAATCTTTTGATATTTATTATCTCTTAAAAACACGCTTTTTGTTTTAACAACGAGAATTAATTTTAAATTAATTTCTGCCACTTCTGTGTTTTGAATTTGGTAAAATGGATTCCATATTTTGAATCAGGATGTTCAAATTGTTTAAATAGGTAACTTTTATTTTTATACATTTTGAATAATTATTGCGGTAAATATTTTATTTACCATAGTTAAGGGTAAATCTGGTAAATAAGGGTTGAAGATTAATATTAAAATAATACAAAATTACCCTAAAACGTGTCCTAACCTTATTGGGGGATACATGTACGACCATGGGCATCATTGGGTCGATTTTGGGACCCCATGGTGCCACTTGTAGGTGATAGGAACAATTTATTTTAATTATGTTAAAATAAGTACAAAAATGACATAAGAATATATCTTTTAGAAAAACAATTTTTACATAGGGTTATATATGTTGGATTTTAGATTTTAAATAATCATTATAAAGATAAAAATATTTCCTACATAATGATATTTTATTTATAATTTTTAGTCATTAAATAATTTAATTTATTTATGACACAATGATGATGCAGTAATTAACATAATAGTGAAACATTAAAATAATTGATATTATAAATACTCAAATAAATAAAATTTGAGACATTTAATGAATTACAATAATTTCATAGGTTACTATGACATATTAGTAATGATTAATTTAACTTTTTTTATGTAATTATTCTGTTATTAGTTTTGAAAAAATCAACTATTGAATAGTGTCAAAATTGACATAAAAGAGTTTTTAAAACAAATATTATATTATTAATTGATATTAAATTCATAAAAATCTAATGTTCGTCCAGGAGACTTATATCATGATAGGTGTATCATTAATGGACCACTTGGGGGTATATTGGATGTATATAGTATGTTTATTAACCATATTATATAAAAATACAAAGAGACATTGTAAAAGTGAAACTAATTAACTAATAGTTAATACTTACATATAAAGTTAGTATAATGACCCAAACCTATCTAAATTCTATTTTTTGGGTGGTTTTAGAACTATATCCACATTAACATTTAAATAATCCACTTTTGAGCCATTATAAACCAAATATGAATTTATTATAAAATAATATTTCTAGCTTTTCCAAAGGTGCTTGTCACCCCTCTTATAAAAGGGCACTCTACCTTATCATTAAATCACACCATCAAAGCCTTTTGGTTCGTCCAAACTCTGCCCAAATACTCTCTAAAAATCCCTCACTTCATCCTAGAGGCCTTAATTTAGTCATAAAGCCAACATAGGGAGCACTTTTGATCAAATCGAAAGGAATAACCCAAAGAAGAGGTAATGATTTCACCACCTTTTTTCAAGTTCCATTCTTCTTCCACTTCTTCATTAATTGTTATTACCATTGTAAAATAATAAATCCAGTATCTTATATATACTTTGATTTTATTATAAATATGGTACAATCATATTCAGTATTCTATCCATGCTTTGAATAACATGTCACCATACGTGCGTACGTACGGCTTACCGTCTCCACTTCGTGATGTAATTTTTATTCAATAAATTATTATTTGGATGGGTATAATAATGATGTGTAATCTATGTAAATAATAAATATAACATGATAATGATTCTGTATATATGATATACCATACAATTATATATTATTTTAATATCAAAATAATGATATTGTCGCTCGTGTGTACGTACGGACTACCATCTCCACGAACGCGATGAGATTCATTCTCCATCGTATCCATTCAAGTATAATTCTCATTTGATGATTAATAATATTATCCAAGGACATGATATCATTCTGGATATGATTACAATACAAACTATCCATGATAAACATAGCTTATGTAACAAAACATATAAAAGAAAATGAGTAAGTTAACACCCAAAACAACGATAATACTATGATATTATTAACAAATCAATATTAAAAGATCATATATGATATCATATTAATATATATGATTCTTGTATAATTTAATAAGAATTATATAACCATTATATAGGAGGTTAACCTACACCAACCAAGGAAAAGTACAAGGTAAGGGTTTATTTCACAATCTCTTCATTATCCGAGGTTTTTTATACGTAATAATATACTGGGATCTCTTTATCATCCACCACCATGTTTCATAAAAATGAATTTCAAAACATTTTTACTATTTACTAGAATATGGGTAAAAGTCATTTATACCCTTGTTTGACTTTTTATAACAAGTTTATAATGGAATCATTCCGTTGTTTTTCAAACAAGGTTCTTTTTAACATTTTCGACAAAAATAAGGTAAGAATGTTTTTTTAACTTATACGGCGGGTGCGGCTATTTTCTGATGTTATAAAATCGTCGAAGTTTCCCTTACAAGATTATAAGAATATTTTCAATGAAAATGTTTTATTTTATAAATATATGACTCTTAAATGATTTCAAAATAAAAAGAGATATTTCTCTAAAAATAGTTTTGATTTCATCTATGTCAACATCCTTTGATGAATTTTATGCTTATTTGAAGTTGATTTATTATGAAACAAAACTTCTATATTGTATTGAAGGTTTTTTGATATGTTTGACTGTGGATGTGTTATTTTTATAACATTCATGATTTATGGATGAAGTATTTACATTTCGTATACTAGTTTTAATAGGAATGTTTATGTTATGTTTAAACCTTTTCATATGGGAATGCATTGGACATAATATATGACGGGTGGTGCCCTCTATAGCTCCTCGATGCATCGGTAGGTCTCATGAGACAAACTAGTGTCTTGGCACAAGGCCTTGGAAAAATCATATTTGTAGTCATGGCACGAGGCCTTGGCTATGTGGATATGATAGTCTGGCATTATGCATTCCATCATTATGAAAGCGGTTATTGATATTGCATGTGATTATTCGATTTGTTGAATATCCATGTGAATAAGTAAATGGAATTATTTCATTTTATTTTTTCCATACTATGTTGATGTTCAAGTTTTAAAGGCTTTTGTTTTAGTTATACAATGTCTTAAATGATTATTCTTATTTATGAATGTTTCCGCTATACTGTTATCCTTAATGGGCATTTGAGCTCACCCCTTTTCTATGTTTTATTTTTCCCTGGATGTGAAGATGTAAATTATGAATGACCTGTGGGGATAGAATGAGGGGATAAGAGTGTGGAATATGGACACTATGTTGTTGTAGTTTTAATTTTTATGATGTAATGTAAAACATCATGAATATATCTGTTGTTTCCAAGGGTACTAAACCAATCAGTCTTTCGAGATTTGATCTTTTTGTGATCATGCCAATGTTATGTAATAATGCACCGACTCTGGGTATCTAGGGTCAGGGTGTTACAGAATGACTCTTAGATGGGACTCCAAATCCCAAATATGACTGCACAATTGTGTTTAGAATTTAGGATTTAACCTAGGTTTGACAAAATCATTTTTTGTGTGGGACGTTAGTGAAAAATGCATGGTTTGAGTAAATAAAATACAAAATAACTTATTTATTTTTTGTGTTTATTTTTACATGGAGATTGATGTCTTATCTATGTAAACTATTATAATTTTTACATAGTGATTAATTCTCATATCTGGTGATTTAGATGACCATTGTAGAGAATTCTTTGTGAACAATGAAAAATCATGATCAGATTATGTATCATTTCAATAATTGAGTTTGTTGCTCTCATTAACAATGGAGAAAATATAGTTAATCAGGAATGATAAATCAAGACAAATGTTAGGATGATTGATTTTTTAATTTCCATCATGTTTCATAATCATGTACAAACACATATCAAATCCACGACCAAAGATGATATAGAAATCATTAGTATAATTAAATTGATGGAATTTTGTATTTTTTCATTTTTATTTATCCCAATTTTTATATATTCATATATGAAAATGAATCTTGTACAAATAGAAAATGGTTTAGGGTCTTTCATCTTGTTTTATGGATTATGGTTTTCTCTTCTATTTCACTGTTATAAAATCATTTGTGTTTCTTTTGGCTAATGGTTTGATCAATACATGGTTTCTGATTGTTGTGTTACTGTAATTTTGTGTAAATAATAGAAACAATATGTTCTTCATACGATGGAGCTTATGTAATTCCCCGACCCCTGTTACCCATAGTTGGTTCATTATTTTAATACATTGGAATGGTTACAAGAAAGCATGTCCCGAAGCACCGATCAATTTAGCAGTCTTGGAAAATAGATTACATACATGAATGTTACATTAAACATTATAACCTACAACACAACATAATTAATCCATTATGAACGCCATTATTCCATTAGCATAACCCTGCATATCAATCAAAATACACTTCTTCGAATCCATGGAAAAATAAAACAAATAAAGGGATGAGCTCAAACACTCAGTAAGGGTAGGAAACATAGTGGTAGATAAGATAAATATTAATCATGGTTAATATTTGAAATCCCATGCCTTTACCAATAATAAACATGAATACTTTTATGGTAGGATTATGAGATGAGTAAATAATTCCATAATAAAACATAATCATTTGTATTATACTAGTCGAATTACCACATTAACATCAATATTATTTTCAAAATGAGGGAATGTATAATACCAGCTTTTAATTTCTATGTCAAGGCCTCGTTCAATGACCTATGGGAAAACTGTAACCAAACCCAATCCTATTGATCCTCTGTAACCGGACTCCATCCCAGAGAGCTTCTATAACTGGACTCCAACCCGGAGAGCCTATGTAATTGGACTCCAACCCAGAGAGCCTTTGTAACCAGACTCCATCCCAGAGAGCCTCTGTAACTGGACCCCATCCCAGAGGGCCTACTGTAAGCAGACACCAACCCAGAGGGATTTCATTTACCGGTCCACATCCTGAAACATACTTTTCCAATACATTCATCATAAGAAAAGGTTGAAATATAACATAATTTTTTTTATTAATTCTAGCATACAGAATGTCAATAGTTTAACCATAAACCATGGATTCTATACGAATATCACATCCATAGTCAAACATATCATAAAACCTTTAATACAATATGGATGTTTTGAATCATAATAAATCAACTTCAAATAAACATAAAATCCATCAAAAGATGTTGAAATAGATGAAATCAATACCATTTTTAGAGAAATATATCCTTCTATTTTGAAATCATTAAGAGTCACATAATTATAAAGAAAACATATATTTTGAGATTATTAATATAAGCATGTAAGGGATGTTTTGATGATTTTATAATGGAGATAAATAGATGCATCCACAGTATAAGTTAAAAAAAGACATTCGTACCATAATTTTGTCGAAAAGGTTAAAAATGACCTTGTTTGGAAAATGACAGAAATATTCCATTATATGCATCTTCTAAAGAGTCAAACAAAGTTATAAATGAATTGAACTCATAGTCTATATAATAGTATGAATGTTTTGAAATAAATTTTTAAGAATCATGGATGTTGATGATAAAGAGGTCCCAGTAGATAACAATATATTAACAAAATCAGATAATGAAGAGATTGTGAAATTAAACCTTACCTCGTTGTAATCAATAAAGTCGTATGAAAAAATTGTCAATAACCACAAAATGAATTGCATAATATCTTGAATATAAATAGAATCATGATAATATCTATCAAATGGATGTACAAAATACACCACATGAAATAAATATGTGGTGAACAATGGAAATCTCATAGAATTAAAAGTGATATAAGAAACCCCTTTCTTTGTTTCCGACATGACATATTCGTTCTTTAATATCCTGAATAATAAACTAAAGCTAATTTCTACTTTCATAAGAACCTTTTTCAAATTTATTATTCCTTTTTTATCACTTTTTACCATGTTATAAACATTATGTAATCGTTTAAGTTAATAACGTTCGTTTTGTCGATATTTGGAACTTGAGTAAAAAATGAACACCTTATAGTTACAAGTTGTTCACATGGTCAAACAATAATTATATCAAAAATGATATTCATGGTTTAGAAATCATATATATCATATATATCCATTATATACAAGTATTTATAATAGTACATATCATTTTGGAGAAAGAAATGAAATGCACCGTTCATAGAGTCGGTAAGCCGTATGTAAACATGAACAATACTTTCATTTCTATTACTTTTTTTAATGGAATTAAAACATAATGATACGTAGATATATAGTAATTCCGGTATAATATCATATATAATATCATTAAATCCATTCTTTATACATCCCACATATGGTATTAACATGTCACATCACTTTGAGGGGATGATATTCCACACTTCCTCAAATGAAATTATCCCGTCTACACATAATGGAAACCATTAAGGTATACTATAAAAGAAAAATACATAAGAATGAAGAAATCATAAACATAATATATATCATATATAAATACAGTACATCATAATGGACACCATGAGAGGTGGTAGGAGGCAATTGAACAATCATCATTTCGTAGGGCGTTAGTTTTCCATCCACATAAACATTATGTTTTTCACCCATTAGATGGAGGTGTGTGTATGTGTATTTCGAATCCTTCTCATTAAAACATCCTAGTCTATTGTGGATACTAGTGTTTTTATAAAATAAAGTAATAAAATGAGTTTAGGGACTGGAGAAGAAAAATAAAAGAAAAGAAGTTATGTGAAACTATTACCATTAATTTGGGAAACTTCCATTGGTTTGAACCAAAAGGTCTTCGTGAAGTGCCTTATGACTAAGGTACGTCTTCTAGGAGGAGTAGAGTAATGTAGGGGTTTTAATTTTTCAGAGTTCGGACAAGCCTAATGGCTTGAGAGGTGTGATGAATTGGTTAGATGTGGTCTCCTTTTATAAATAAGAGGAGGGGCTCTTTAGAAAAGTATGAAAATATTATTTTATTATGTAATGATATTCGGTTTATAAAGATCCAAAAATCATTACTATCAAAATAAAATATGACGAATGGTAGAAATAAAATCATCCAATAATAATTGGACATGTTATGGATATTATATTAATATATATAATCTAATTTATTTAAATCATTTATTAATAAGGTAAATACTACATAATTTTTGTGTCATAAATAATTTTATTTATTCGATTATAAAAATTATAAAAAAAATACCATGATGTAGGAAATAATTTTAGATTTCCAATTAATATTTACAGTCAAAAATATTACATATATAACAACATATAAAAATTAATTACTAATTGATTTTTGTTTTTGTCAATTTTTCCTTTACAATAAATTAATTAATCTAAAGTGTCATTATCATTTATAAAGGGCACCATGGGGTCCGAAAATCGACCCAAGGATTCCCATGGTCGGAAATTAAACATGAAATATGGTTATGACATGTGTAAAGTTAATTTTAAATTATTACAATATTCTTTTTACCTTGAATTACCCTACATACCTTCAAATGCGGTAAATAAAAGTCAAAAGGTATTATTAACCAAAAAATATTTTCATTTTATTGAACCAAATTATACTTACTGATGGTAACCATGTCTCTAATAATTTTTAAATTCAACTCAAAGAGGTGGTAAAATTATGTTTTATGAAAATTTTCAAATACTCCTAGGAGGTGGGTAAAAGACGGTAAAAATATCAATAAATTTTTTATATATATAAACATATTTTAAAATGGATTCAATGAATTATTTTGAACATATATAGGTATAATGTATCTATTTTGAACTAAAATATATTTAAATAAAATAAATAATTATTTAAATAAAAATTCAGTTTTAACCAATAACTTAGTGTTTTTAACTATTCATAAAAAATTGATGTTTCTCAGAAAAATACCATAAATTCAGCCTAAGCTATATTTGATATTCCAAATTCAAAAATGATGTCTATACTTCCAAATTAAAAAAATATAAGTTTCATTAATTAATTTAAAATCAATTCCCATTTTAGAAATAAACAACGTGTTTTTAAGCAAAAATATCTATCAAAAGATTGACACTTCTTTATGTCCAATTTCCAAGTGAAATTAATTATAATGACCTAAATTATATTAATTGATAAAAATTTAATTCAATTATACTTAAAATCAAATCAAATGCATAATTTAACACTATAAATAATTTTAATTTATAAAGTTATTTTTAATTAAAATTTAGTATTATTCACTATTTACAAAAATATAATAGTTATCATAAAAAGACCAAAAATTTATCAAAATTAAATTTTTATCTCCTGATTCAAAATAAATGTTTATTTTGTAAAATAGAATTCATAAAAGTGTAAAATATTGGTTTTTAAAAGGGTTCACCCTTAATAGGGGTTAAATTGAATTTTCTGAAAAATACATCCTTTATCTAAAAAAATTGAATTTGTTCTTATATTATTTTTATGAAATAGAAAATATTGATGTTAAAATTATATAGATAATATATAATTAAAAATTCAGTTATTATTATTCATAACCTATTTTGAACGACTATATTGGTAAGTCATGGTGCTCTTGAACTTAGTGTTGCGTGTAGTGAATGTTATTGAATTACTTTATAAAAATAACTTAATATGAAATATTGTGGTGTTACATTCTTCCAACCTTCAATAAATTAAATCCTTGAAATTTGAATTATTTTTCGAAAATAAAAGGTCCAAATAAAAATTTTATTTGTGGGAAAAACCACATCAGAAGTTGGGTTCATAAAATTTATTCTTAAGAAGAGGAAAAGGGGAATGACAAAGTCACAACCAAATTATGATCTCGATTAGGAGATCATTGGTGTCAATTCAAGACACATAATTGGAGTAAAATCATAAAAATTTATAGGGAGTGATTGTGGTCATCAGTCACAAACAATTATAGAATTGAGGGCTTCAAAGACACAAATATATGATGATTTAAAATATCATCGATTCAACAAAACATAATGTATTAGGATAACACATTTTTAGTTTAAAAAACCTTTTCCTAAAGTTTAAGAATTAATTTTTTCATAGAATAATAGAAGAAAAAAATTTATACTTGACAAATATAGTTCCAACCATTAACTATTTTCTACCAAAAACTCATCTTTCACTCTAAAAGATAATAGAACATAAAAATATATTCTATTTATCCTATTCATATAGGTTTAAAAAATGAATTTATAATTCACCAATAAGAACCTTTAAAAAATAAACTACATTATACAATCCTGGGACTTCATGTAGTCCAATGGTAGGAGATAAATCCAAATCGCACTATGGTTGTGGGTTCGATTCCCGCAGCTTTTTCCGACGTGACAGGCTATCACACGGTCTAACTATTTCCCTTTTTATAAAAATAAAAAAAACATAAAAGTAGTATCCAATTTAAATCTTATTCCATTACAACCATTATACTTATCCAAAATACTTCTATCCAAACTCATAGTCCAATATTTATAAGGAAGTTAAACACAATGAAGATCCTTTTCTCCACATAATAACATGTGAACACATTCATCATTTAGTATTTTAAAACATGTTAACAACCAGAGTTACCATACAAGATTATTGATTACATTCATGCTACCATATCCTTTATATAATACTAGATATATTCCTTATATCCAAAAATATTGAATAATCCAACAAAGATGAGATAAATATACTATTAATCAGTTCCGGGAAAGTCAAGAATATCCAATATAATTTTTGTAAATCAACCATATCTTATTTCAGAATCACTACCTCATTATCAAGAAAATATTATGGATTACATTTCCTTCAACCATGTATATTTACAGAAAGTGTAGCATACTATTAAGCCACTTTTCTTATAACCATATAATATCAAATCCTCAATAAAATACTACTGCAATACAATCCTTATATTCCCTATTATTCTTATAACATGTACATCATCAATACAATAATGAAATGACACAATAATTTAATAAAAACGTAAGAAATATAATCATTCCTCTTCATCTTTGGTAGTATCATTACTTTATTATTATTCAATAGTAGCATTTGGGGTATACACTGATGATTTGGACATTGATTCGCATAGTGTCCAAACTCTTTGCAGATGAAGCATTGTACATTGGAATCTTCTTTCTTACCCTTGTAATTACGTACCTGGTGTCCATTTTCTCTACACATAAAACAAAATCCAATTCCCTTCAAGAATTTACCAAGGTGATTCTTTCCACAGTTATCACATATGTGAAAATCATTCTTTTCCCTATTCTCTTTATCCATCTTTCTCACTTCCATTATTTTCTACTCTTGAATTCTTTCAAAGCCATAGGACTCATAGAATTCATTATTTATCTTATAAACACAAGATACTATTTCTTCATATGTTGAGAATAAATGGGAGACTATTTCCCTTCTAAATGTTTTCATAATACCATGAAAAATACGCTTCTTCTTACTCTTCGGATCATACGTATTGCTGGAGTTTACATTCTTTCTATTGGCTTCCATTGCGATACAATGGCATAAACTATATTAGTTTATAAATTGAAATAAATAATTCCAAACTTTTAAAACACATAACCTAAATTGAACAGTTTTTGGATATAATCCATAATCATTAAAATGTTTTCCTTGAGGATGAATTTAATCATAAATCCTTCATAATGATTTGTAAAGAAAATGAGAATTATCCTTAGCATATTCAGCAGGAGTGTCGTAACCAAGAGTGCCGTAAGGCCCATTGTCATGCACCAATTCCCATTCGAGTCTATCTCAAAACGGTGTTTTCAGGTTTTACACCTAGGTACATCTATACCAGAGCCACCTCTACCAGCTCGTATCCAGATAGGGGTGTATTTCTTGGAAAACCCAAAAAACTTCATCCATACAAAAATATTAAGAAGTTATTATATAATAATCCTCAAAGTCTATATTAAGGATATGTGATCTAATTATAGTTTATCTAAATCTAGTTTCCATGGATTGAGATAAACTTCTCTAATACCAAATTTAATGCCACGACGACAGTTATCCAGAGTCGGTTAATTATTTTAATACATTGGCATGATTATAAGGAAATCAATTCCCGAAAAACCGATCGATTTAGCAGTCTTAGAAAATATATTACATAAATGAATGTTACATTAAAATTAATAATATACAACACAACATAATAAATCATTTATGAACATCATTATTTCATTAGCATAACCCGGCATATCAATCACAATACACATCTTGGAATCATGGGCAAAATGAAACATTGAAACGAGTGAGCTCTAACGCTCAGTAAGGGTAAGAAATATAGTGGAAGAAAACATAAATATTATGGATGGTGAATAATTGAAACCACATTCCTTTACCAGTAATAAAAATTATTACTTTTATGGTAGGAATACGAGCTTTGTAAATAATGAAATAATAAATTATAATCAGGGGTATTCTACTAGTTGAATTACAACATGAACCACAAATATTATTTTCATAATGTGGGAATGTATAATAATATACATTAATTTCTGTGTCATGGCCTCTTGCAAAAACCTATGGGCTAACTATAACCGGACCCAATCCTGGAGAGCCTCTGTAACCGAACTCCATCCTGGAGAGCCTCTATAATCGGACTCCAACACGGAGAGACTATTTAACCGAAATCCAACCTGGAGAGCCTCATTTACCAGACTCCTTTCTGGAGAGCATCTTTAACCGGAATCCAACCCAGAGAGTATGCTGTATCTGAAACCCAACACAGAGGGATTACATTTACCGGTCCCCAACCCAGAACATACTAGTCCAATACATTCATCATAAGAAAAGGTATAAATATAATATAAACATTTGTATTAAAACTAGCATACGAAATTATAATACTTTAACCATAAACTATGAATTGTATAAGAATAGCACATCCATAGCAAAAAAATTCAAAAAATTGTCAATACAATATGGATGTATTGTATAAAAATAATCAACATCATATAAACATAGAATCCATCAAAAGATGTTGATATTGATGAAATCAAAACCTTTTTTAATGAAATATCTCATTCTATTTTGATATCATTTAAGAGTCACATAATTATAAAGAAAACATATATTTTGAAAATGTTCTTATAATCTTGAAAGGAATGATTCGACAATTTTATAATGGAGGAAAATAACCACACCTGTAGTATAATTTAAAAAAAGGCATTCTTACCATAATTTTGTCGAAAAGGATAAAAAGGACCTTGTTTGGAAAATGACGGAAAGATTCCATTATATACATCTTATAAAAAGTCAAACAAGGTTATAAATGACATTAACTAATAGTCTATAAAATAGTATTAATATTTTGAAATATATTTTTAAGAAACATGGATTTGGATGATAAAGATATCCTAGTAGATAATTACATATAAACATCATCAGAAAATGAAGATATTGTGAAATATACCCCTGCCTCGTTGTAATCCTTAAAGTCATATGAAAAATAGTCAATAATAACCAAATGAATCACAGAATAACATGAATATAAAAAGAATCATGATAATATATATCAAATGGCAGTACAAAATACACCACATGCAATAAATACGTGGTGAACATTTGAAATATCACGGAATTAAAAGTGAAACACCTTATCTTGTGACCGACTTGAACCATTCGTTCCTTAATATCCTTAATAATAAAATAAAGTTAACATTCTACTTTATTTAGAAAATTTTTCAAGTTTATTATTCATTTTATATCACCTATTACCAAATTATAATCATTATGTAATCATTTATATTAATATTTTTTGTTGTTCGATATTTGGCACTTGAGTAAAAAATGTACACCTTATAGTTGCTAGTTGTTCACAAGATCAAAAGTTAATATTATCCAGAATGATACTAATGATTTAGATATCATATATATCATATATATCCTGTATATAAATTTATTTATAATAGTACATATCACATTTTGGGTAATAAATCAAATGCATCGTTCTTGGAGACGATAAGTTGTACGTATGTTTGAATGCTACTTTCATTTCTATTTCTTATTTTAATAGAATTAAAAAAATAATTATATAGAGGTATATTATAATTCCAGTATAATATTATATATAATATCACTAACTCCATCCTTTATACATCCCACATATGGTATTAACGAGTCATATCACTTTTAGGGGGCGGTAGTCCACACTTCTACGACTAAATTATCATCTTTACCAATAATGGAAACCATTAAGTTATGCTATAAAAGAAAAAATATAGAATAATGAAGAAAACATAGATATAATAATTATCATATATAAATACAGTACCATCATAATTGCCACCATGAGAGGTGGTAAGAGGTAATTTAACAATCATCGTTTCGTGAGGCATTAGTTTTCCATCCAAAGAAACATTGTGTTCTTCACCCATTAGATGGAGGTGTCTGTAAGGGTAGTTCGAATCCTTATTATCAAAACATCCAAGAATATTGAGGATATTGGTGTAGTTAAAAAAAGGAATAAAAATAGTTTAGGGGTTGGAGGAGTAAAATAAAATAAATGAATTTAAGAGAAATTGATAACATTAATTTGGGTAACTTTTTTTGGCTTGAACCGAATGAACATTTTGAAATTCCATCAGAATAAATTAATTCTTCTAGGAGGAGGAGAAGTAATTAGGGAGCATATTTGGTAGTGTTTGGACGAGCCTAAAGGAATGAGAGGTGTGCAGAATTGGATATAAGTGGTCTCCTTTTATAAGTGGTAGGAGGGGCTCCTTAGGAATGTGTGAAAATATTATCTTATTATATAATGATATTCAATTTCTAAAGGGATAAATATCATTATGGTCAAATATTATATGACTAATAGTTGATATAAAATCATCCAATAAAAATCAGACATGTTTTCGATATTATTATAATATTTATAATCTTATTTATTTAAATCAATTATTAATGTGGTAAATACTACATCATTATTGGGTCATAAATAATTTAATTTATTCGATGTCTAAAATTTATAAAAAAAATATCATGATTTAGGAAATATATTAAGATTTCCAATGAATATGTATAGTAAAATCGATTACTTATATAACTCCATATAAAAAATAATTACTAAATGATTTAAGTTTATGTCAATTTTGTCTTTACATTATATTAATTAATATAAAGTATAATTATCATTCATAAGTTGCTCCATGGGGTCCCAAAATCATCCCAAGGATGTCCATGGTCATCCAGTGCTCATAAACTAATTTTAGGATATGTGTTAATGTAATTTTGAATTATTAAAATATTCTTTTTACTTTGAATTTCCCTATTTCCCTTTTACCGCGGTAAATAAAAGTCATATGTTACTATTATTTAGAAATTATTTTCATCTTATTGATCCAAATTTTACATACTGGGGTAAACCTCGTCTCTCTTATTTTTGAAATTCAACTCATAGAAGTGGTAAAATTATTTTTTATGCAAATTTGCAAATACTCCTTGGAGACAGGTAAAAGACGTTAACAAGTTCAATAAAATTTCAATATATCTAAACATATTATAAAATGAATCCAATGAATTATTTTAAACATATATTGGCTATTATGTATGTAACGCCCCGACCCCAGCTACCCAGAGTCGGTGCATTAATTACATAACATTGGCATGATCACAAGAAAGATCAAATCTCGAAAGACCGATTGGTTTAGTAGCCTTGGAAACACTAGATATATTCATAAGTTTTACATTACATCATAAAATCAAAAACTACTACAACAACATAATGTTTCCACAATCCACACTATTATCCCCTCATAAAATCCTGGCAGGTCATTCATAACTTACTTCTTCACATCCTGGGAAAAATAAAACATAGAAAAGGGGTGAGCTCAAATGCCCAGTAAGGATAACAATAAAGTGTAAACTTTCATAAATAAGAATAAACATTTAAGGCAATGTATAACTAAAACAAAAGCCTTTTAAATACGAACTTTCAACATGGTATGGCATAAATAAAATGAAATAATGCCATTTACTTATTCACATGGATATTCTACTAAATGAATAATCACATGCAAAAATCAAAAACCACTTTCATAATGTTGGAATGCATAATGCTAAACTTTAATTACTTTTCAAGGCCTCGTCCCAAGACCTTGGGGCTAACTGTAACTGGAACCCAACCCGGAGTGCCTCTAATAACCGGACACCAACCCGGAGTGCCTCTAATAACCGGACACCAACCTGGAGTGCCTCTAATAACCGGACACCAACCCGGAGTGCCTCTAATAACCGGACACCAACCCGGAGGGCTTACTTTTACCAGTCCCTAACCTAGAGGGCTTAATTTTACCAGTCCCCAACCTGGAGGGCTTACTTTAACCAGTCCCCAACCTGGAACATACTTGTCCAACACATTCATATGAAGTAAAGATTGAAATATAACATAAACATTCTTATTGGAACTAGCATACGAAATGTCAATAATTTCACCATAAACTATGAATGGTATAAAAATAGCACATCCACAGTCAAACATATCACAAAACCTTCAAAACAATATTGAAGTTTTGTATCATAATAAATCAACTTCAAATAATCTTAAAACCCATCAAATGATGTTGACATAGATGAAATCAAAATTCTTTTTAAAGAAATATCTCCTTTTATTTTGAAATCATTTAAGATCCATATAAAATCAAATATTTTCTTTGAAAATAATCTTATAAGCTTTTAAGGAAAGCTTTGAAGATTTTATAACGGCGTAAAATAACCGCACCCGCCGTATAAGTTAAAAAAAACATTCTTACCTCAATTCTGTCGAAAAGGTTAAAAAGGACCTTGTTTTGAAAACGACGGAAAGATTCCTTTATAAACCTCTTATAAAAAGTCAAACAAGGGTATAAATGACTTTAACCCATATTCTTGTAAATAGTAAAAATGTTTTGAAATACATTTTTAAGAAACATGGATGTGGATGATAAAGATATCCCAGTAGATTATTACGTATAAACAACCTCGGATAATGAAGAGATTGTGAAATAACCCTTACCTTGTACTTTTCCTTGGTTGGGGTAGGTTAACCTCCTGTATAATGGTGAAATAATTGTTATTAAATTATACAAGAATCATATACATTAATATGATATCATATATGATCTTTTAATATTGATTTGATAATAATATCTTAGTATTATCGTTGTTTCGGGTGTTAACTTACTTGTTTTCTTTTGTATGTTTTGTTACGTAAGACATGTATGTAAAGGATAGGTTGTATATTATTCATATCCAGAATGATATCAAGTCCTTAAACATCATTTTTTAAATCATCAAATTATACTTGAATGGATACGATGGAGAATGAATCTCATCGCGTTCGTGGAGACGGTAGTCCGTACGTACGCACGAGCGACAATATCATTCTTTTGATATTAAAATAATATATAAATGGATGGTATATCATATATAAAGAATCATTAACATGTTAGATTTATTATTTACATGAGTTACACATCATTATTATACCCTTCCAAATAATATTATATTGAATAACAATTACACCACGACGTGGAGACGGTAAGCCGTACGTACGCACGTATGGTGACATGTTATTCAAAGGGTGGATAGGATAATGAATATGGTTGTACCATATTTATAATAACATCACATTATATGTGAGATACTGGAGTTATTATTTTAGAATGGTAAGAACAAAGGAAGAAGAAGTGGAAGAAGAAATGAACTTAGAAAAGGGTGGTGAAATCATTACCTCTTCTTCGGTTTCTTCCTTTTGATTTGATCAAAAGGGCTCCTTAGGTTGGCTTTCTGATCAAACTAAGGCCTCTAGGTTGTATTGAGGGATGTTGGGAGAGTATTTGGGCAGATTTTGGCCGAACAAAAAGGCTTTAGAGGTGTGAAGAAATGAGAAGGAGGAGTGCCCTTTTATAAGAGGGGTGAGGGGCACCTTTGGAAAAGCTAGAAATATTAATTTATAATAAATTCATATTCGGTTTCTAATGGCTCCAAAGTTGACTATTGAAAGGTTAAGGTGGGGATAGGTCGAAAACCACTCAACCAATAGAATTTAGACAGGTTTGGGTACTTATATTAACCTTATCTTTAAGTATTAACTCTAAGTTAATTAGTTTCACTTTTACAATGTCTCTTTGTATTTTTATATAATATG
The DNA here is from genome assembly GCA_963277665.1 of Viscum album. Lineage (NCBI taxonomy): Eukaryota > Viridiplantae > Streptophyta > Magnoliopsida > Santalales > Viscaceae > Viscum > Viscum album. The sequence goes on from OY728121.1 coordinate 46,779,908, forward strand.
GTTAATAAACTTACTATATACATCCAAGCGACCCCCAAGTGGTCCATTAATGAGGAACCTATCATAATATAAGTCTCTTGGCCGAACCTTAGATTTTTAGGAATTTAATATCAATTAATAATATAATATTTGTTTTAAGAACTCTTTTATGTCAATTTTGACACTATTCAATAGTTGATTTTTTTGAAACTCCTAAAAGATTGATTACTTCGAAAAAAGTCAATTAAATCAATCCTAATATATCATATTATAATATAAAATTAGTTTAATTCATTAAAAGTTTCATATTATAATTATTTGGGTATTTATAATATCAATTATTTTAGATTTTCACTATTATAGTAATTACTGCATCATCATTGTGTCATAAATAAAATAAATTATTCAATGTCTAAAAATTATAAATAAAACATCATTATGTAGGAAATCTTTTTAGCTTTCTAATTAATATTTATAATCGAAAATCCAACATATATAACCCTATGTAAAAATTGTTTTTCTAAAAGATATATGCTTGTGTCATTTTTGTATTCATTTTAACTAAATTAAAATAAAGTGTCATTATCACTTACATGTGGATCCATGGGGTCCCAAAATAGACCCAAAGATGCCCATGGTCGACCATGTATCAACCAATAGGGTTAAGACACGTTTTAGGGTAATTTAGTATTATTATAATATTATTTTTTTAACCCTTATTTACCGGATTTACCCTTAACCATGGTAAATAAAATATTTACCGCAGTAATTATTCAAAAAGTCTAAAAATAAAAGTTACCCATTTACACAATTTGAACATCCTGATTCCAAATATGAAATCCATTTTCCTAAATTCAAAACACAGAAGTGGCAGAAATTAATTTAAAATTAATTCCCGCTGTCAAAACAAAAAGCGTGTTTTTAAGAGATAATAACTATCAAAAGATTGACACTTGTTTATGTTCGGTTTAATTGTAAAATTATGTCCAATGACCAACATTGTATTAAAATGTAAAAATATATTCTAAATATACTTTAAAACCACTCAAATTCATAATTTATCACTATTAATTATTTTGATTAAAATAGTTGTTTTTAATTAAAATTTAGTAATTTTCACTATTCATCAAAATATGAAAGTTATCCGAAAAGTACCAAAATTTCACCTTAGGCTAAATTTGATATTCCGAATCCAAAAATGAAGTCCATTTTAAAATATAAAATATATATAACTTCAAAAAGTAAGTATTACTATTCATAACAGCTAGTTTGATTGGTTACGGTGTGTTAGAACTCGAAGTTACGTACAACACACGCTACTGTTTTATTCAAAGGAAAGCGTACCGTGGAAGCTTGGGATGTTTCATTTTAAATTTTTTTGATGTCTCCATTTAGTAAAAAAGTTTAAAATATTGTATTTAAAAAGGTTTCACTATCAAAAGTTGATAAAAGTGCAATACTGAAAATGAATCTGTTCTTGCATTATGACTAAGAAACTCATAATATGGATTCTAAAATTATAAGGATTATATAAAGTTAAAAATTTAGTTAATACTATGCATGACCTCTTTTAATGGCTTTTTTTTTGGTAAGTCATGGTGCAATTGAACTCAGTGTTGCGTGTAGTGCAAGTTATTGAATTATTTTGAAGAAATAACACACTATGAAATCTTTGGGTGTTACATTCTCCCCTCCATCAATAAATTGCGTCCTCGCAATTTGAAATTGTTCTTCAAAAATAAAAGGTTGAAAGTAGAAAATATATTTGTGGGAAAACCCACATCGAAAATTGGGTTACTAAAATTTAGTCTTAATATGAGGAAAAGAGAAATCAAAGGGTCACCACCAAATTATGATCTCGATTAGGAGAACATTGGTGGAAATTAGAGACATATAATCGGAGGAAAAATGTAAATATTTATAGGTAGTGATTGAGGTCATCAATCACAAACAAGTATAAAATTGAGGTCCTTAAATTCATCAATCTATGAGGAATTGAAATACCATCGGTTCAACAAAACATAGGGTATTAGGATAACACATTTTTGACGTTTCAAAATATCCTAGTTGAAATCCCACATCGAAAAATGAATTAATGAGGCCTCTATTTAAAATAAAGAGTCGAAAGTATGAAGATTACCGAAAATAACACATACTAGGGTTCCATGTAGGAATATATGGATATGGAAGAAAAATCTAACCATCAATTATCTGATGGAGAGTGGTAAAGAACATGGCTATAAAAAGGCCAACAATCCCAAAGCCATAAATTAGTGATGATTTAAGGTACCATCTAGGAAAACATTTTTGTTCAAAGTTGCTTTTCTTAATATTGAGGAATTTATTTATGAGATTGGATAAGATCATAAGGAGATATACTTACTTTATAATTAGAGTTTTATCCATTAATAAATTTCTACCACAAACTCATCTTTCACTCTAAAAGATAATAGAATGTAAAAAAAAATTCTATTTACACTATTTGTATAGGGTTCCAAAATAAACGAATTTATAATTCATCTACATGATCTTTTAATAAAAACTACATTATTTAATCCAGGACATCTCATGGTCCAGTGGTAGGTGATACACCCTTGTCGCCCTTCGGTTGCGGGTTCAAGTCTCGCAGCCTTGCCGGACGCGACGGGTTGCCGCCCGACCTCCGGGTTGTCCTTTTATGGCAATCCAAAATAATCCAAACTAGAACTATCCAAAATACTTCTGTCCAAACTCACAGTCTAACATTTATAAGGAAGGTAAACATAATATAGATCCTTTTTACCCCGTAATAGCATATGAATTACCTTCATCATGTATTACAATATTCCTTATTGATTACATTCATGCTCCCTTATTCCATATAGAATGCTAGATATACTTCATCAATCCATAAATGTTGTGAACCCCAACAATGATGGAATATACAAATCATTAATCAGTTCCAAGGTAGTCAAGAATATCCAATATATTTTTTCCAAAATAATCATGTATTATTCGAAAATCACTACCTCGGTATCAGAACTATATTATGGTTTATCATTCTCTCAACCATATATTTTCCAAAAATTTATCCTGCTATTGAGTCACTTTTCTTTGTTCCACACAATCTCAAGTCCTTAATGAAATAGTATTGCAGTACAATCCTTATATACTCCATAATTATTATAACAAGTACATTGTTGATACAACACTCAATTGACATAATCAACATAAGAACTCTAATCATTCCTCTTCATCTGTGGTAGTATCATAACTTGATTATTATCCAATAGCATCATTTGCGGCATAGTCTGATGACTGGGACATAGGTTCGTGTAGTGTCCAAACTCCTTGCAAATGAAGCATTGTACATTTGAAACCATTTTCTCACCCTTGCAGTCACGCACTTTGTGCCCTTTTCCTCCACACTTATAACATACTCCCATTCCTTTCAGGCAAGTTCCAGGGTGTTTCTTTCCACAGTTACCACATATGGGAAAATTATTCTTTTCCCTCTTCCCTTTATCCATCTTTCTCTCTTCCATCCTTTTCTTCTCTTGCTTCCCTTCAAAGCCATAGGACTCAGTAAACTCTTTACATATCTTATCAACACATGATATTATTTCTTTATATGATGATAATGCATGGGAGACTATTTCTCTTATAAATTCTAGCTTAAGACCATGAATTATATGATCCTTCCTTCTCTTTGGATCATGTGCATTTCTGGAGTTCTCATTCCTTCTACTGGGCGCCATTTCTAAACAATGGCATAAACTAGATCAGTTTATGAATCCAAATACATAATCCCATACTTATAAAACACTTAACATAAATTGAACTATTTATGGATATAATCCATAATCATAAGAATGTTTTCTTTGAGGAAGTATATACTCATAATCCCTTCAAAATGATTTGTAAAGAAAATGAGAGTTATCCTAAGCATATCCCCCGGGAGTGTCGTAACCAAGAGTACAGCAAGGCCCGTTGTCGTGCACCAGTTCCCGTTCGAGTCTAGCTCAAAGCGGTGTTTTCGGGTTTTACCCCTAGGTACATCTGTGCCAGAGCCGCCTCTACCTGCTCGTATCCAGACATGGATGTATTGCTCGGAAAACTCACAAAATCTCTACAATACCAAAATTCTAGGAAGTTCTTCTATACTAATCCTCAAAGATAATCTTAGGTCTACGTGCTCTAATCAGAGTTTATCTAAATCTAGCTTCCAAGGTTTGTACTAAACTTCCTCTGATACCAACTGTAACGCCCCGACCCCAGCTACCCAGAGTCGGTGCATTAATTACATAACATTGGCATGATCACAAGAAAGATCAAATCTCGAAAGACCGATTGGTTTAGTAGCCTTGGAAACACTAGATATATTCATAAGTTTTACATTACATCATAAAATCAAAAACTACTACAACAACATAATGTTTCCACAATCCACACTATTATCCCCTCATAAAATCCTTGCAGGTCATTCATAACTTACTTCTTCACATCCTGGGAAAAATAAAACATAGAAAAGGGGTGAGCTCAAATGCCCAGTAAGGATAACAATAAAGTGGAAACTTTCATAAATAAGAATAAACATTTAAGGCAATGTATAACTAAAACAAAAGCCTTTTAAATACGAACTTTCAACATGGTATGGCATAAATAAAATGAAATAATGCCATTTACTTATTCACATGGATATTCTACTAAATGAATAATCACATGCAAAAATCAAAAACCACTTTCATAATGTTGGAATGCATAATGCTAAACTTTAATTACTTTTCAAGGCCTCGTCCCAAGACCTTGGGGCTAACTGTAACCGGAACCCAACCCGGAGTGCCTCTAATAACCGGACACCAACCCGGAGTGCCTCTAATAAACGGACACCAACCCGGAGTGCCTCTAATAACCGGACACCAACCCGGAGTGCCTCTAATAACCGGACACCAACCCGGAGGGCTTACTTTTACCAGTCCCTAACCTGGAGGGCTTACTTTTACCAGTCCCCAACCTGGAGGGCTTACTTTAACCAGTCCCCAACCTGGAACATACTTGTCCAACACATTCATATGAAGTAAAGATTGAAATATAACATAAACATTCTTATTGGAACTAGCATACGAAATGTCAATACTTTCACCATAAACTATGAATGGTATAAAAATAGCACATCCACAGTCAAACATATCACAAAACCTTCAAAACAATATTGAAGTTTTGTATCATAATAAATCAACTTCAAATAATCTTAAAACCCATCAAATGATGTTGACATAGATGAAATCAAAATTCTTTTTAAAGAAATATCTCCTTTTATTTTGAAATCATTTAAGATCCATATAAAATCAAACATTTTCATTGAAAATAATCTTATAAGCTTTTAAGGAAAGCTTTGAAGATTTTATAACGGCGTAAAATAACCGCACCCGCCGTATAAGTTAAAAAAAACATTCTTACCTCAATTCTGTCGAAAAGGTTAAAAAGGACCTTGTTTTGAAAACGACGGAAAGATTCCTTTATAAACCTCTTATAAAAAGTCAAACAAGGGTATAAATGACTTTAACCCATATTCTTGTAAATAGTAAAAATGTTTTGAAATACATTTTTAAGAAACATGGATGTGGATGATAAAGATATCCCAGTAGATTATTACGTATAAACAACCTCGGATAATGAAGAGATTGTGAAATAACCCTTACCTTGTACTTTTCCTTGGTTGGGGTAGGTTAACCTCCTGTATAATGGTGAAATAATTGTTATTAAATTATACAAGAATCATATACATTAATATGATATCATATATGATCTTTTAATATTGATTTGATAATAATATCTTAGTATTATCGTTGTTTCGGGTGTTAACTTACTTGTTTTCTTTTGTATGTTTTGTTACGTAAGACATGTATGTAAAGGATAGGTTGTATATTATTCATATCCAGAATGATATCAAGTCCTTAAACATCATTTTTGAAATCATCAAATTATACTTGAATGGATACGATGGAGAATGAATCTCATCGCGTTCGTGGAGACGGTAGTCCGTACGTACGCACGAGCGACAATATCATTCTTTTGATATTAAAATAATATATAAATGGATGGTATATCATATATAAAGAATCATTAACATGTTAGATTTATTATTTACATGAGTTACAAATCATTATTATACCCTTCCAAATAATATTATATTGAATAACAATTACACCACGACGTGGAGACGGTAAGCCGTACGTACGCACGTATGGTGACATGTTATTCAAAGGGTGGATAGGATAATGAATATGGTTGTAACATATTTATAAAAACATCACAGTATATGTGAGATACTGGAGTTATTATTTTAGAATGGTAAGAACAAAGGAAGAAGAAGTGGAAGAAGAAATGAACTTAGAAAAGGGTGGTGAAATCATTACCTCTTCTTCGGTTTCTTCCTTTTGATTTGATCAAAAGGGCTCCTTAGGTTGGCTTTCTGATCAAACTAAGGCCTCTAGGTTGTATTGAGGGATGTTGGGAGAGTATTTGGGCAGATTTTGGCCGAACAAAAAGGCTTTAGAGGTGTGAAGAAATGAGAAGGAGGAGTGCCCTTTTATAAGAGGGGTGAGGGGCACCTTTGGAAAAGCTAGAAATATTAATTTATAATAAATTAATATTCGGTTTCTAATGGCTCCAAAGTTGACTATTGAAAGGTTAAGGTGGGGATAGGTCGAAAACCACTCAACCAATAGAATTTAGACAGGTTTGGGTACTTATATTAACCTTATCTTTAAGTATTAACTCTAAGTTAATTAGTTTCACTTTTACAATGTCTCTTTGTATTTTTATATAATATGGTTAATAAACTTACTATATACATCCAAGCGACCCCCAAGTGGTCCATTAATGAGGAACCTATCATAATATAAGTCTCTTGGCCGAACCTTAGATTTTTAGGAATTTAATATCAATTAATAATATAATATTTGTTTTAAGAACTCTTTTATGTCAATTTTGACACTATTCAATAGTTGATTTTTTTGAAACTCCTAAAAGATTGATTACTTCGAACAAAGTCAATTAAATAAATCCTAATATATCATATTATAATATAAAATTAGTTTCATTCATTAAAAGTTTCATATTATAATTATTTGGGTATTTATAATATCAATTATTTTAGATTTTCACTATTATAGTAATTACTGCATCATCATTGTGTCATAAATAAAATAAATTATTCAATGTCTAAAAATTATAAATAAAACATCATTATGTAGGAAATCTTTTTAGATTTCTAATGAATATTTATAATCGAAACTCCAACATATATAACCCTATGTAAAAATTGTTTTTCTAAAAGATATATGCTTGTTTCATTTTTGTATTCATTTTAACTAAATTAAAATAAAGTGTCATTATCACTTACAAGTGGATCCATGGGGTCCCAAAATAGACCCAAAGATGCCCATGGTAGACCATGTATCAACCAATAGGGTTGAGACACGTTTTAGGGTAATTTAGTATTATTATAATATTATTTTCTTAACCCTTATTTACCGGATTTACCCTTAACCATGGTAAATAAAATATTTACCGCAGTAATTATTCAAAATGTCTAAAAATAAAAGTTACCCATTTACACAATTTGAACATCCTGATTCCAAATATGGAATCCATTTTCCTAAATTCAAAACACAGAAGTGGCAGAAATTAATTTAAAATTAATTCCCGCTGTCAAAACAAAAAGCGTGTTTTTAAGAGATAATAACTATCAAAAGATTGACACTTGTTTATGTTCGGTTTAATTGTAAAATTATGTCCAATGACCAACATTGTATTAAAATGTAAAAATATATTCTAAATATACTTTAAAACCAATCAAATTCATAATTTATCACTATTAATTATTTTGATTAAAAAAGTTGTTTTTAATTAAAATTTAGTAATTTTCACTATTCATCAAAATATGAAAGTTATCCGAAAAGTACCAAAATTTCACCTTAGGCTAAATTTGATATTCCGAATCCAAAAATGAAGTCCATTTTAAAATATAAAATATATATAACTTCAAAAAGTAAGTATTACTATTCATAACAGCTAGTTTGATTGGTTACGGTGTGTTAGAACTCGAAGTTACGTACAACACACGCTACTGTTTTATTCAAAGGAAATCGTACCGTGGAAGCTTGGGATGTTTCATTTTAAATTTTTTTGATGTCTCCATTTAGTCAAAAAGTTTAAAATATTGTATTTAAAAAGGTTTCACTATCAAAAGTTGATAAAAGTGCAATACTGAAAATGAATCTGTTCTTGCATTATGACTAAGAAACTCATAATATGGATTCTAAAATTATAAGGATTATATAAAGTTAAAAATTTAGTTAATACTATTCATGACCTCTTTTAATGGCTTTTTTTTGGTAATTCATGGTGCAATTGAACTCAGTGTTGCGTGTAGTGCAAGTTATTGAATTATTTTGAAGAAATAACACACTATGAAATCTTTGGGTGTTACAATGTATCTATTATTACCTAAAATAAATTTAAATAAAATATATAATTATATAAATAAAAATTTTGTTTTAACAAATAACTCAGCGTTTTTCACTATTCATAAAAAATTTATGTTTCTCAGAAAAATTCCAAAAATTCTACCTAAGCTATATTTGATATTCCAAATTAAAAAATTATGCATATTTTACGAAATTAAAAACATATAAGATGAATTCGTTAATTTAAAATAAATTCTCATTGTGAAAATAAACAGCGTGTTTTTAATCAACAATATTAATTAAAAGATTGACACTTGTTTATGTCCAATTTCAAAGTAAAATTAATAATAATGACCTATATATTATTAAATTATTAAAATATAATATAATTATTTTCCAAAATAAATCAAATGCATAATTTAACACTATTAATTATTTCAATTTATAATGTTATTTTTAAATAAAATTTATTATTTTTCACTATTTACCAAAACATTAATAATATCAGAAAAATACCAAAAATTTATCAAAATTAGAATATTCTCTCCTGATTATAAATAAGAAGTTTATTTTTTCAAACTGAATACATAAACTTTTAAATTATTGGATTTAAAAAGGTTTCTCCCTCAAAAGTTGGTAAAATTGCATTTTCTAAAAAATAATTCATTTATCTAAAAAAATTTGAATTTGATCTTATATTATGTCTAAGAAACACATAATATAGATGTTAAAATTATATGTATTATATAAAATTTAAAATGAATTTAATACTATTCATAACGTCTTTTGAACGACTAGATTGGTACGTCATGGTGTGCTTGAACCCATTGTTGCATGTAGTGAATGTTATTAAATTACATTGAAGAAATAAAATTCTATGAATTCTTGGTGTGTTACAACATAAATATCATGAATCATTTGTGATGATGGATAGACCAATGTAAAATAAGTCTTAATTGGTTGTTCATCATTTTTTACAGGAGATGCATGAAACAACTATTGATTGTTTGAATGGATGATTATTGAATTTAGTTGATACCCCAATCTATAATCTATATCTATATAACTCTAGGATGACCCTTAATCTTGAGATTATTGTGTTAGATATGGCTCTGGGGATGTGGAAGATGATGCATCAGAGAACTAGGTTTTCAATAAAATCCCAAGAAATTCAATGTGTAATTTAGTATTACAAGCCATGGGGGGCGCTCTCAATGGATTCAAGGGTTTTGGGACAAGGATAATGATTACATTGTGTGTGACCCTACCACATAGAATGTGACCCATCCATGGTTTCTCTACTTTTACTTATGATTGTAAAGGAAAATTAGAAAATATAAATTTACAGAGGCACATCATTTAATTGGAGACAAGCATGGCCTGGTGTACATGAACATGACAACTTATACAGAAGTACAAAGAAGGACCTGAAAATGTACACTGAAATATCTTGTATCACATAGTCTGGATCCATGTGATCTCTAAAAAAAATGTATCTTGACATTTACATGTCAATGGATGCTTTACTATATGGGGTGACATAGTGATATATATATATAACCTGTGTACCCCTAGTACATGCAATAAACCCCCTTCAAGAGTATTATTATCTCTTCATTTTCATAATTTTTGAAAAATCATGGTTGATTGTGTTCCATTATTCCATTATCTTGAGGATACAATGTGACATTTTCTTTAACATCACATTATTGAAATCCACTCAAGAGGTCGAGTCTCAAATTGAGACGTGGATTCCCTCCAAAAGACAATAGTATAATCCCTATCGAATTTATACACTATATGGGGGTTGTGTAATAATTGTGACCTCCCTGGATAGGGAAATAATACTATATTTATAACGTCACATCGTTATGGTTTGTGATATCATTATTATATGATCCCCTACATAGTGTGTTGATTTATATTGGGTTCATGGTGTCCATTAATGGTTTCGGAAATGACCCACTATCTGTGTATCATGGTCTTTATATACCTGTGAACTTCTTGAGAATTTTACAATGATCAATACATGTTCATCAAGTGTCTTTGATGATTGTAAGGATCATTGACTTTCCCCACTAAAACTAGTGTTACTTCCATTAAAATCATTAGATGATATTTGGTTTTGACTAACATGTGTCATCATGTCATTCCCCAGTATATCTCTTCTGTTTATGTTATAAATTTTTATATCTTTTATTGATATTAATATATTTGGTTCATTGTGAATAGTGTTTTTTTGGTTCACTACATGGTATTGTTATACACATGCTTGCATGTGAATTTCTAAAACATGTCAGGTCGTCTTTAGATAATAGCCTATTTGGCCGCATCCTGGGAGGATAGGTAGCAGGTGGAGCATAGGTAGGCCATGTAATAATGAGGTGGTTCAAGGGAGCCTGTATTTAACATTACTCATTCCCCATGGATCTTGTTTTACACGTTCTAGTTTAAGTTTTGACATGAATATTTGGTCGTTTTCTTCTTCTATTATGTTACCGTTATACTCTTTTGTTGGATCATATAAAATTTCATTCATTAGTTTTTGTTTTATTACATTTATTAATGTTTTTCGATTGGATTTTTGTGTATTTTTATTGGTTCATTAGGGTAATACCACCAATTTATGGGATATGACAACTCTGTGCTGGTCTTGATACGTTGGCATATTAGAGGTGGGCCAGGGATAGTCAAGAGCTAGACATCCTTGGGTTGGGTCGTGATAGTTAATCTATATAACACATCCCAAATATTGAGATAAAAACAATATAAATATGATCAATAAAATTTTAATTTTTTTTATCATGAATCCCTATAACAATATGGTGCAGTTGTTACTCTTCTCATACCAATCATGTCAATACATTCATCATATAATCTCTTGAATCAAGAAAAAAACTAAAATAAAAAAAACATTACTGTAATCATTCATGCTTCCATATTCCTAAAAATAAAACATATATAATTTGATATAATACTCAAAACACAAAAATTTTGTTTACTCCATTATTGAATGGGTGAAGCACCATTTAAAAAAAAGGTTTATTTGTTCCAATGTAGTCAGCATTATCCATTTTACATTATCCATATCTATCATCTTTGTATCCCATTATCCTAATCTTGACACCATGAATATATTAAGGCTTATATTTCCCTCATTCATGAGTTTTACTAGAAGATCATTTTTTGAATGAATCGTTTTGATTTTTCATTAGTACTGTTCCATATGCTAAATGAAATCCTTAATAAAAATTCACTGCAGTACAATACTTATGAATTTCATAATTATTATCAGTATGATATCTTTGAAAAAATATTCAACTAACATGATTATTAAACAATAAAAAATCCAATTAATTACTCTTCATATTCTAATTTATAATCTATGATTTACTATGATGCATTTTCTTCTCTTGGGTTATATTACAATGATATTTGAGATATTCATTTCTATAGTTCCCAAAATCTATATACTTTATGAATTGTATATTGGAATATTTTTTCATAACATTGATGTCACATGCACAGTTTCCTTTCTCTCTACTCTTTTAGATAACTCCCACTCCTCATAATAAAGTAAATGTGTAACTCATTTATAAACTACCACAGGTCAGAAAAACTTACATTCAATTCTTACATTTATCTACAATTTTTCCCACCTTCCTCGTATTCTATTTTCCCTTCGAAACCATAATACTTTGAAAATTCATTATATTCCTTATCACCAAGTTATAGTATGTCCCAATATAATGAGAATATTTTGGAGACTAGTTCCCTTTGATTAGTTGGATTAAAACCATTAATGAAATTACGATTCATACTCTTTGGATTACATGAATTGATGTGTTTCCAATTCCTTACACCAGGTTCCATTTATAGTCAATGGAATACAATAGATTATTATGCATCAAAGGTCCAAACATAATACAATTGAAATGATTAATGAATTAATAATATCTGAAAATTAACATTATTATTATTATAAAAAAACATTAAAGGAAAATTGATAGAAACCAAATGGTTCACACCATAAAATAACTAAAAGAAACCATGAAATTATTAAAGGATAACATTAGCCAATTGGAAACAATATCCGTAAATAATTTCAAAGAGAGTGTGGTTCCCTGTATATCTAGAACGTCCTTTATAAATTCTTAAAAGTGATTGTCCAGTTTATCCCTCATATGAATGCATGGATTTTTATTGATCATACCATTATTGAATCTGATTATTAGTATAACAATATATGTTTAAATCCATTCCAACATACCTTGATTAATTTCCACATATAGCGATATGTTGATCGTTTAATATTCTTCTTATGATGTTTCAATAATCATGATATCCTCCTCCAATATTTCTACCCCTGAATGCATGAGAAATTATAGAGTGTTCGTAGAAATTACACATGCCTCCCGCTATTGTTCGGTTATTACAACATCAAAGGGAGCTTCCCCGTGATCTATAATCTCAGTGCAATCAGGAATTCCAAAACCCTTGGGATCACTATCGATAATCTTGTATATCATTGTTTGGGAGTTTTTTTACTCCCTTGGTATGGGTAAATAAGAATTTTATGTTCGAGCCTTCATATTTCCTCTCTAACAAATCATCCTCATCAGGCTGAGAATCCCTCTACCTTGAATCATTTCACCACTCACTGCATAGAATGTATAATAAGACTCCTTAATGGAATCAACCTAGAGGATTCCAATTTAGAAATGTTGTCATTTTCTTGATATTCATCATAATCATAGATTTTCCCTTAACTCTAAAATAATTGAATTCATTTATAAGTATAATAGTAATAAATTACCTTCTCAAGATTTACCAAGTCAATGATCTACATAATATCGATTGATCCTGATGCTTTCAAGGAAATTGAACACCCTACCATTCCATAATATTCACCAGTGAATAGAATTACATAGACTCTGTCTCAAGGTAACCCTTTCTTCCTGTGGTTTTGTACCCAAAATACATAACATCTCCATATGATGCAGCCTTCCAAACCCATGCACCTCATTAAACATCCATTTTAATTTATACTTTATGGTTGATAATAATACCATATCTAACAACCCCACTATAGGATACCTCAATTAAAGTTCTAGATAAGGAATTCAAAACACAAGTAGCATTTACCTCAGTAGTACCAAATATTCCATTCCTTATAGCGACAACTGCCTCATTTGCAACCACTGTTGATTCATTAGATTTGAACTCTACATGTACTATTGTGAAAATTAGGTCACTAAATAATCATCTATTGATGTAAAAAATATCAAAAACGTAGATAATTTATAAATTTTAAAATACATAGAGACCTACATTGGTTTCCCATAAAAACTGAGTCTTCATTAGGGTGTCCGACAATCAAATTAGTGTCCCACTCCTAGCCCTCCCTTGTAATAGCATGAACAACCTTAACATAGGTGCATCTATATATTAACACCCCAATTTTAATTTTTTAATTCTGACTTGTAGAATATATAGGCACAACTAATTTTTCACTACACACACGACCCTTGACATTCGTGATCCCCTGTCTATACAGTTCTAATGATTCCCCCAATTACATTCATGAGGGATAGAAATTGCACCAAGACTCGAAAACAACTGAAAACTGATATCTGAATTATTCTCTAACTTTAACGCAAATGATTTTAAATAGAAGTCTCAAAACATCAACATCAATAATATTTTTTGGAGAAATTAAATGGAAAAGATATTTAGTCAAACTATCTGAGAGAAGATGATGACCTACATGTTTTCCGAACATTTGATTAATCGAAGGGTCTTGAAATGAAATAATGTGTTCAGGAAATATCACACAAATAGTAATCATCATTGAATCATTTATCATTTGGATTTTTTGGGTCCACTAAAAATGGTAGAACCAATATTGGTTGGAGATACTAGGAGTGATGGAATTGGATAATACCAAATAACTCTTTGATTAAAAGCATACAATGATTTGACTATTTTCATGGAGGCCCCACATTTCTCGATCGTGACAATCCATATATTATAAAATTAATTGAAAAATGAATACATTGATGGATGTCGATGGTTAAATTGTGTAATCAACGTCTAATTCGAAAAAGAGGAGGAATCTATGACCTCTGAGGGAGAGATCATATGTTTTGTGTAATATTAACCAAATCTATGACATTGGGGATAATGGGTTCATAGGGAATGGATCAATGTTGTTGGGTATAGAAAATTGGAGAAAGGAATGGGGTCGAGAATCCTTGAGAGTCGATGAAGGGGCCACCCCCATGAAGAGGGAAGGGACGATGAAAGGGTCTTCTCTATCAGGGCATGGCGATCTTCAACTTATGATAATAACAATTTCTAATATCAAAATAATGAATATGGTTCTTTGGGGATATCACTATATCAAATTGGTCATAATGGTTTCTAAGGATATTGTGAATTTTCAACTCAATATCTCCCAGTTATGTCCAACAAGGTGAATGTAAGGCCTTTTTATAGACCAATGGCAATTAGGTGATGTCCAATGCTTAATTTATATAGATATTTCCCCAAGGAAATACTATACAGGAAAAAATTATTTTAATAATATCAATATATGGAACTATTGCAGGGAAAATCACACAATATCATCATTATGAAAACATAAGGATGGTATTGTATTCTTATCATGAAATTCTATATTATTGGGATGATCCATATCTATATCATTATAAATATGAATCCCATGGATTCTAATAATCTTATTACTATTGAACCTATAATATCTCAGACTCAATAAATCTAGATCTATTGTCTGATATATTACGTTTGTATTGAATACATGGCGACACTTCCCAAATGACCAAACAGTTTAGTAGTCTTGGAAAAATAGATGCAAACATGGATCATATATTCCATATGAATACATAAATTAAAACATATTATTTATTCAAGAATATCATTATTTCCTATAGAATATCTATACATATCAATCATAAAATACTCATAGGAATCCTTGGGGAAAAAATGGGTGGTTTCAAAAGGTTCATTACGGTACATGTATAATAATGTCTATGTATTGAAAATTAATAATCTATATGGAATGGTATATAACATAATCAAATTCCAATTATCTAATAACATGGGAACAAAATATAAGGAATTAATTATTATTTAATTATTCCCTATAAAAAACACATAAACATGTATTTCATAAAAAATTGATTACTTACACGTAATTTTTGTGACAGAATTCATAATAATGACATTTACAATGTCAAACATCAAAATAATACTATCATGATCTTTTACAATAAATATACTATTAATACCTTTCAAAAAATAGTCTAAATCATATGGTATCAAACAAATCTAGTTTGGTAAACTCTTTCTTTTCATGTCCATTCACAGGGCACATACTATCAAATGTAAAATGATGAATGTTTTCAAAATAGCACATCCACAATCAAACTGATCATAAAACATCTATAGAATGAATAAAGATTATATCATTACAACATATCCCAGATGTATCATAAGAAAATTAATTGGTTGATGTCACTAATGAATAAAATTTCAATAAAAATATGTTTACAAAATACATTGGGAATATATAATATTCATTTTGAAAATCAATAATAATTTTGATAAGCCTTATCTTTGAATATAACTTTTACAAAACATAGAGTTTTTAGAATACATGTGATTTTTTTAAATGATCGTTATAAACATTCAAATCAGGCTTAAATGAAATGATGATCATGATAGTGGATATTTCCATAAATATTTTAGATGTAAAAAAAATTCACATTGTTCTATAAAAATTTTATTAATGTTCCATGTATATAAAATTACCCGAATATTCCTTTCACATTTTCGATAAAATAAAAATAAGTGTTTTTTTGAAAATCAACATTATAACCCATTGAAAAAAAATTAATAGGTAAAATTGGTAAAGATAAGATTAATAAATCATATTAAAAGTGTTAATAAAATTTACGAAACCATTTTTGAATGACATGAATTTGGATGAAAATTGATTTTCTTAAATTGAAATTCAAGCATAATCAATATCGATCAGAATGTGATTATGAAATAAGAATATACAATTACCATAACATAGAAATGTGAGTAGATAAAGGAATCAATTATATGTTTCCAACATAAATAAAAATAAGAAAAATCAAATGTTACATATGTTAATATAATGTATTATTCTTATTATCTTATAATCGAACAATAAATGAAATAAAATTTTAACACAATGAATTGAAATTGAGTTATGAAATACATTCCCTCACACTTCCTTTTGATTGAACATTAATTAACAATCTGTATACTTGTTTTAAACATGTAATTATCATAAATGGGAACCATATTACTATTTATAATGTCACATATAATCCATTTATTATATCTTATCACCCATTCATTTATAATCATCCATTATTTTCATTATTTTTTGTGTTAATTTATTAATTTTCTTATGATTGTATTTCCATAATGATCTATTTTTTACACATTTCACAATGTTTTATAATATCTAAAATAATAATAATGAAATAATGGTCATATTTGAACCTGAATTTTAATATTAAAACAAATCATTAATATATGGTTAGGAAAAATGAAGTACATTATGATCATAGGTACAGTAGATTAGAGGTACATATGAGTAACATTTCAATTTTTCAATGATCGTCATGTAATTATGTTAAGAAAGTTATAATATTTAATTAATCATCATAATATATTATATAGAAAATTATATACATATATACATCATCCATGTGGTTTGGTGTTCAAAATAGAGTCGCATTGCTTCATGAAGGCGATTTTCCACATGTACATAAATGATGTTAGGATATTTAACCAACTGAAAAAATTAATGAAAATGAAATATTATATTTTCATAATGATAAAAATAACATTAATGTCATAATTATTTCATGTATATATCATATAATCATTATAATTATCATTATAAACTTTTATGTGGAGTTTTGTTTTGAAAGAGGAATCACATCGCGTCACAAAGTGCATGTCCATCATACAGTTTATCGATTTTATTGTATCTCCTATGAAATAATAGTTAAGGAGATATATATAATATAATTAGTCCACATGAATAAAATTTTTATAAGTAACATATATGTTGGATATAAATAACGACGTAGATGCTCAATATACAAGAGGGGGGTGAATTGTATACATTAAAAATTTCCTTAAACAAGGAAAGATCTAAGTTTAACAAAGTTAAACTAATAAAATTCACAACACCTCTAACACCAATTAGATAATTGAAACAAGGTATGAAGTTACAAACTTCTAGTTCTATACACTTTCTTAATTCTGAAAAGTTATTCTGAAAAACCGGTTACAGAAATATGATTCCAAAAAGATGGATCCGGAAATATAATTCAGGAAAACATAAACTTAATTAAATTTTACAATATGAGATTCTTCCTTAAAGCGTATAGAATATAAAAAAATCAGAATAAAATTGTATGGAAATATAAGAAGAATATACTTTACTTACAATACAAAAATATAGCAGAAAAAACAAGTATTAAAACTACAAGTAACAAGATATAATTCTTTTAACCCAAAGCGAATAGTATCCAACAGCCTGGAATAAAGGTCCTTCGATTTGTACTTTCAAGCAAGTCTGTCTTACCCACACCAGGGTAAGCCCTTGATACGAAGATCTGAGTCTTTGTCTTGCTATCCATGCAAGCCCTCAGCTTCATGGTAGTTGGAACCTCTATCTTCCTCAGCAAGGAAGCCCCCAACTTCAAGGTAGTCAGCAATTCTGTCTTCCTATACCCAGAATCCCTCTAATGTAATCACCAACATTCGAAGTCGCACGAAGCAATCTGAACAAGTAAAAGTTTGAACAAGTAGTTCAAACATTATGCACGATGTTTGAGAGTTAATAAGAGCCTCCCTCTCTAGAAATCACTTCAACATCATTTAAGCACAAATTTTCATATTGTCGAAGTTTAGTATAATGTTATTCAATTATGCTCCTATTTATAGGTGAACCTCCAATGGTCGGATCCCTCCTCCAATGGTCATATTTCTACATGAATTTCGGAGTGACCTATACACGGGTCACTCAAACAATGGTTAGTTAGAAACGGAATGTGAGATATCATTCTATAACAAAACATATGTAAATAAAAGCCCAACATCGTTTTATAACAAACTTAAAAAATTGGAGTGTAAGTAAAGAGTTCGTAATGTTAGAAAAATAAAAGTTTGGAGTCTAACCAAGAAGGAATTCAGAGCTTATAATAAAGAGATATTCAAATTCTGTTTTATTGGATTTTAGAACTTGAATTATGTAGAAATTCGGAATCTGAATATCAAGGAAATTTGGATTCTGGTTTCTTTTGAATTCGGAACCAGAACATACAATGTTCGGATTGAGAGTTTATAGGAATTAGGAGTCAGAACTCATAAGAGTTCGGCGTCTGATTTCGGAGAACTCAGATTCATAACATTAGATAAGTTTTTAATCTGATTTCGGAGTCGAACTATATGAGAATTCATATCTAGAATTCGTACTGAAACTATATAAGAGTTCATATCCCGAATTCAGAGTGAATATATATGAGATTTTGTATCCCAAATTCGGAGTGAAACTATATGAGAGTTTTTATCTAGAATTCAGAGTTGAACTATATGAGATTGTGTATCCAGAATTCGGAGATGAACTATATTAGAGCTCGTTTCCATAATTCAGAGTGTAACATTATTACAATTCACATCCAGAATTTGGAGTGGAACTTCATCACATTTCACATCCAGAATTCAGAGTGGAACTTTATAACGGTTCTCATCTAGATTTCGGAGTGGAACTTCATTATAGTTCTCACCCAGAAATCAGAGTGAACTTCATTACAGTTCTCATCTAGAAATCGGAGTGGAACATCATTATAGTTCTCATCCAGAATCCAGAGTGTAAATTCATTACATTTTTCATATAGAATCCGGATCCAAAAATATAATTCTTCATATCTGATTATTTATAGGATTCCAAGGTTACAAATATGAATCTAAATATTATACTTAGTCAAAATATGAACAATGAAAATATGGTAAGGATAAATTTCCTTAGATAAGGAAATTTTACTTATAATTCAAAGCATAGAATAATAACAATTTTCTTAAAGATAAAGTGTTTGTGATTTTCAAAACAAGAAGGAAAGAAAGTCATAAGGAAAACCTTATTGACTCAACAATCTCCCCCTTTTTGGAAAGCACAAATATCATTACAAAAAAGAATATGAGGGCTTTGGAATAGATGTCTAGACTTTGAAATTAATGCTTATCTTTATTTGTTTATGGATGATAGTGAATACAACTAAATCCCCCTTAGGCTTTGGAACTCTAAGGATTGTAAACTAAATATCCAGAATAGACTAATCATTTGAATGAAAGAATCGTAATGAGAACTATGACAACCCTGCTTTTTATTACAACTTAAGCATGCTTTGTTACATAAAACTTCACTTGATACAACACAGAAGATCGAGTGGTTTAGTGTCTTTGGGGCTTAGGATCATTACATGAAAACTTTAAAGTTGAAATACAACATCTTTTTTGAAAACTTCCTTTACATGACCACTCCATTCCTTTGTACATAGCATTGCATGGGATAACCTGAGGACATGCATAAGAAAAGTGTGAGCTATAAAGCCCAGTATGGGAGTCAAAATTGAATAACATGAGGAGTGAAATACATGTTAGGAAATAGGCATATCAATAGAGAATAATAGAAACATGAACATAAAGGCATGATAAACCATGATAATCATAACATGGAAATGTGGCAACAACACTTAACATTGAATTAGCATGAGCCAAGGCTCATTGCACATGGAGCATGAGTAAACCCTCATTGCACTTGAAGCACGAGTAAACCCTCGTTCCACATGAATTAGCATGAGTCAACACTCATTTCACATGACGTATCATGATACTATACTTTACCCAATGCATTGGAGCGCTATAAAGGACGCACCCTTCTTAAACATTTCATTTCATGCATAAGTGTGTCACATGGATCATAAAACATGGATTCATAAAACATAATCATTTATTCCATGATAAAGGAAAGTGGAATTCATACATGAAACTTTATAATAAATATTTATGTGTGTATAAAGGTGAATACCCTTGATGGAGAAATGGGCATGGTATTCACTACACAAAGACATTGGCTTAGAAAATCGGTGTGATTTCGGCAGCGTAACGGCGTGACATAAGAATTCATAAAAAAAGGATGATGAGAGAAAAAGGGGTTCCTCATCATATTTACATCTAATGGACAGTAAGGAGATCATATATATACATGTCCCAACAATAGAAATGGAATTTATATTCATGATACAAAAGTATTGCTTGAATGTAAAAGAAGAGAGAAAAGTTCCTTTTGGAATTTCGGCATAGTAACGGGTGTACATGGGAGGAATTTAATGAGAGAGAAAGGGTTCTCCCATCATTCAAACAATAAGAGGGAAGTATGGGGGAGGTGAGAAACCATACCCCAACATTCATAATTGAAATAAAAAGGGAAATAAAACTTAAAGAAAATTGACAAAAAAATGAGAAAGGAAGAAAACCCCTTACTTGGAAGTGTGCTTCCAAAGGCTAGAGAGAGGCTTGTGAGAGGCTTCTTGGAGCTTGGGGCACCTTGAGAGGATTCTAGAGAGAGTAGGTCAGAGTTTGGACGAACTTAAAGGGCTTTGAGTGAGGAGGAAGTGGGAGCTTGGGTGGGTTTATATAGGAAAGGTGAGAGAATTATTTATTATTTAGGTTTGGGACCCCTTATATTAAAATAATCCAAACCACAAACCATCCCATGGTATTTGCCCATGGGTTCTGGAAAAAGAAAGAGGAAAACAATATTTTACAAGTCCAAGGTCCGAACATATTAAAAAATTAGGGTTGCTTATGTGGAGGTGAGTCACACTCCCATGGAAATTAATTTAAAAAGGCAAAGTGTTGAATAAGTCTTGAGGGCTCCATTAATGCTTTGAAAAGTGAGTCAAACAAACCCAAAACCTCATTATTTTAATGATAAAACATATATTGGCCGAAAATAAGGATTATGGTATTTTATTACATCACCATTGGGTCATTATGATGTCATAAAACACATTATATATTTAAATGGTATTTAATTTTTACCCAAAATTTGACTGTCTCAGAAAATTATGAAAAATTCACCATTGGATAATTTCGACGTCCTGATTCCAAAAATAATATTTATTTTATCTAAATAATTTTCTAAATATGTGAATTTTCACTTTTAAAATAAAAACCGACATTTATAAAAAATTCACGGGTTTTGACAGAAATGGCTTTCAAACCTTAATAAAAATTTTAATTGCATTCATAAAATTATAAGATCATTTATATTTAATAAAAATTAATTTAATATTAATAATAATATTTTATTAAAATATTATTTAATTCAAAAATCCTTTAATTTAATTAAATATAATTCTTAATTAAATAATAACAGAAAACACCATTTGTACTTTAAAAACTAATTACAATTTATCAAAAATGACTAGAAATTATATTCATTATTATATACAAATAAAATGTACATGAACATGGTGATACTTATTTGTTACATAACCCCTTAAAATAGCCGCATAAGACCTAAGGGTAATGTGTGCGATGGTGACAGACTCTTGGGGTTGCTCGGATAACATCGCTCGAGTGGTAATCTCTATCAACTTCCATTTTTCCCGTAGACGATCACGTTCGAGCTTGACTTGATGAAGCTCAGCTTGGGCTTGGTCAAGGGCAAATCCCAAAGATGCCACCTCTTTTCCGACCTCCAACAAATGGGCTTCGTAAGGGGAAATTCTACTGGATGAGGCCATCGCTTCCTTTGTCTGAGTAGAAAATTGGTTTGCTAAAGCCTTATATTTAAATTACCCAGATGATCACTGTTCAACGACGATAAAAGTAACGGTTACAAATCTTAAAGTAAAACTAAAAAAGATGATATCTTATAAAAACATTTTTCTTAAAGAAACATTTAACTGGATCAAGAGAGATTTTCCATTAATGAAATTTTGGGTCGTTACAACATTCCCCCCTTAAGAAATTTCGCCCTCGAAATTTTCCTTTTCCCACACTAAAACAAATGTGGGTAACTTAGATTCATAATATCCTCCAACTCCCATGTTGCTTCTTCAAACTTGTGGTTTCTCCACAACACCTTGACGAGGGGCATTGTCTTATTTCGTAGAACTTTTTCTCTACGATCTAAGATCTTCACTGGTTGCTCCTCATAAGAAAGATCGTCTTCTAATTGTACCACCTCGGAAGAGAGTACATGTGAAGGGTCTGGTATGTACTTCCTTAAGAGGGATACATGGAAGACATAATGCACCATGGCCATAGCAGGTGGAAGTTCTAGTCGATAGGCCACAGCCCCAACACGATCAAGAATCTTGAAGGGGCCGATGTACCTTGGACTTAACTTCCCTTTCTTTCCAAACCTCATGACCTTCATCCACGGAGATATGCGTAAAAACACCATGTCTCCGACTTTAAACTCAAGGTCTCGTCGACGATTATCTGCATAACTCTTCTGTCGACTCTGGGCTGCCTTGATATGCTGATGAATGGTTTTCACCTTCTCCACCATTTCTTCGACCATTTCTGGTCCAAGCAGCTTACGTTCACCGACCTCATCCCAACATGACGGTGTTCTACACCTTTTCCCATACAAGGATTCATATGGTTCCATTTGGATGCTCGGGTGGAAACTATTATTATAAGAGAACTCAACTAGAGGAAGATGTTGATCCCATCCTTCTTTAAAGTCCATTGAGCACGCTCTCAACATATACTCAAGTGTTTAGATAGTCCGCTCGGATTGTCCATCAGTTTTAGGATGATAGGCCGTACTGAAGTTCAGTTCAGTATTCAGAGCATGTTGAAGACTCTTCCAAAACATAGAGGTAAATCTTGGATCTCGGCCAGACACAATAGATAGTGGTACTCCATGCAACCGTACCACTTCCCTGATATATATCCATGCCAGTTGATCCAAAGAGAAATCCTCTCGAATAGCAATGAAGTGTGCAGTCTTTGTAAGACAATCCACAACAACTCAGATTGCATTGTTGCCTTTGGATGTCCTTGGAAGTCCAGTGACGAAGTCCATGGTGATGTTCTCCCATTTCCATTCTGGTATGGGCAATGGTTGCCTCATCCCCTTAGACTTCTGCCTCTCTACCTTCACTTGCTGACACACCATGCACTTTGATTTATATTCAGCGATCTCCTTCTTCATATTATCCCACCAAAAGTTTTCTCAGAGATCTCGATACATCTTTGTGCACCCTGGGTGAATAGAGAAATTTAAACTATGTGCATCATCCAAAAGTTCCTTCTTCAGCTCCGAACTTGATGGAACACATAGTCTTTTCCCAAACCGCACAATTCATTCTTCATTAACATTAAACTCTGAGGATTTTCCCTTTTTGATAGCTTCCACTTTTTCTTGGATTCCTGCATCATTCTTTTGATCATCCTTTAACCTTTCCAAATGATATGGTTGAGCAATCATTTGTGAAAGGATTGATGATGTTCCCTTCTTTATGATTCCCACATCCATCTTCATCAAGTCTAAGAAGATTGGATCCTTCTCAATTCTCATCATTGATAGAATTGCTGGATCCTTTCTACTTAGGGCATCCGCCACCTTGTTCGCCTTCCCAGGGTGGTAATGTATTGAATAGTCATAATCCTTGATGAGCTCTATCCATCTTCTCTGGCGCATATTAAGATCTTTCTGTGTGAATATATATTTAAGACTCTTGTGGTCAGTATATATCCCACATTTCTCTCCATAGAGATAATGCCGCCAGATTTTCAAGGCAAAGACCACCGCCGCCAACTCTAGCTCATGTGTTGGATAGTTTCGATCATGGATTTTCAACTGCCTTGAGGCATAGGATATCACTTTATCATTCTGCATCATCACACATCCTAAGCCCTTCTTCGAAGCATCACTGAATATCACAAAAAGCTCCCCACTTGTGGGTAAAGTGAGAACGGGTGCAGTGATAAGCCTCCTTTTCAACTCCTTGAAGATTTCTTCGCATTCATCACTCCAAGAAAACTTTACTCCCTTTCGATTTAGCTTGGTAAGAGGGTTGGAAAATCGTGAGAAGTTTCTCACAAATCGTCGATAATATCCAGCTAACCCCAAGAAGCTACGGATATCAGTTACTGATGTTGGCATCGGCCATCCCTCAATTGCATCTGTTTTGGAGGGGTCCACAGATATCCCATTGCTTGTGATGATATGACCCAATAATGAGATTTCCTTCAACCATAACTCACACTTGCTGTACTTTGCATAGAGCTTCTCCTTGTGCAAAGTCTCTAGTACAGTTTTTAAATGCTCCTCATGGTCCTCCTTGGTTTTGGAGTATATTAGAATATCATCTATAAAGACTACCACAAATTTGTCTAGGTAATCTCTAAAGACTGTATTCATCAAGTCCATGAATATTGCTGGATCATTGGTGAGTCCGAAAGGCATTACTATGAATTCATAGTGCACATACCTTGTACGAAAAGCAGTTTGGGGATATCTTCCTTCTTCACACTTACTTGATAATATCCCGACCGCAAGTACACCTTGGAGAAGTATTGTGCTCCACGCAGCTGATCAAACAAGTCATCGATTCTTGGGAGAGGATACTTGTTCTTTATCGTGATTTTCTTAAGTTCACAATAATCGATGCAAAGCTGCATTGACCCATCCTTCTTCTTGACGAAGAGGACTGGTGCACCCCATGGTGATGCACTTGGGCATATAAACCCTTTATCCATATTCTCCTGTAGTTGTTTCTTCAGCTCTTCAAGCTCAACAACAGCCATTCTATATGGAGTCTTGGATATTGGTAGCGCCCCAGGTATATGTTCAATTGAGAACTCAACATCTCTTCTTGGAGGAAGACCAGGAAGTTCCTCGGAAATACTTCAGCGAATTCCCTCACAATAGGCATTTCTTCAAGGGTGGTTTCTTCCTTGGAGTCAATCATCTAAGCTAGATATGCGTGCTCATAAGGCAGTAATATCCATGCTTGAGATGATGGAGATATAGGAGATTCATCATCCTCCTGACACTTGTAAAGAATCGGGGGTCGATTCTCCATATGGAGTGTGATTTCCCTCTCCCGACAATTTATGTTGGCTCTATATAAGGAAATCCAATCAATGCCAAGAATTGCATCAAATTCCACCAAAGGGAGTATGACGAGGTTGGCCAAGAAATTCAATCCACAGATTATAATAGGGGAGGACTTATACTCATGGGATGCAATGATTGCCCCATTTTCCGTACTCACCGACATCTTTACTTCCATGATTTGTGGTGGTGCAGGGATTATTCTACTAAACTTTTGAGATATAAATGAATGCGTAGAACCTGAATCAAAAAGTACGTTCGCTATTCTTGAATGAATAACTAGCGTACCTGTCACCACTTCGTTGTTGGGGTTCACTTCGGCAGAAGTGATGGCAAAAGCTCTTCCTTGCTATCTTGGAGGTTGTTGATTGCCTCCGATAACCCTTGGATTAGGGCACTGATTCGCAAAATGACCCGGTTCTTTGCATTTGAAGCATTGAACAATGCATTGAGGTTCGAACGGAGCGTTCCTCTCCTCTGTCGCAGCCGCGGGTCCTTCTTGCTGACAGTTAACAGCTAGGTTCCCTTCTCTTCCACACTTGAAGCATTTTCTTGTCCCCCTAAGGCAATTTCCAGGGTGCTTCTTTCCACACTTTTTGAAAGTGGGGTGCTGGAATTTCTTAGCTCCATTGGATTTATCCATCGGACCACCAGCATTGAAGTCCACCTTCCGCTTCTTGTCCCCATGATACCCCTGTGATTCTCCGATCTCCATATCAACCTTGAGGGCACATCGGACAATTTCCTCATAGCTGTCGAAGTCACGAATCGCTAATGCTTTCCGCAAGCTAGGCTTCAGCCCACCAAATAAGCGGTCAACCATGCATTCGGGGGTAACGAAAAAGCCGGAAGCGTATCGTGCAAGCCTTGTGATGTTTTCCTCTTACGCTCCCACAGATTCCTCATCTTTCTGCTTGAGGGAAAGGAAGTCCCTTTCAATCTTAAGACGGAGGATGCTTGGAAAATATTTATCGAAAAACATCTTCCGGAATACCTTCCATTCCAAAGCCTCGATCTCCTCCTCAGGCTTCATATTTTTGATCAATGTCCACCATTGATCAGCTTCACCCTCCATACGATAAGCCGCCAGGAGAACCTTCTCTTTTTCAGAGCATTGGAGGATGGAGAATATCTTTTCAATGGAGTTGATCCATTGTTCAGCAATCGTGGGATCGGATGATCCACTAAAAGTAGGAGGCCTTTGTCTCATGAAGCTTTCAATAGCGACTTGTTCTTTCTTAGGGGGGGTTGAACGTTCCTCTTGACCAGTGTTTCTATTCAAAACTTGAGTTAGCTGAGAGAGAAGCGTGACAAAGTTCGCGATTCCCGCTCCCATTGGATTGGGCATCTCATAAGTAAAATCATCACACTGATCTTCACAACGGTTGTTAGACCGAGTTCTCCTATTACCGGCCATTGGCTGGAATAAAATAAAGTTAGGGGTAACGCATAAAGGTTAATCCAAACACAAAAGTTGATAACTTATAAATAAACTTTAATCTCTTTAACTCATGAGTCTATAGGATTCAATCCAGGCTTTTCATGATCTTCCTTCTAAAATATATTCTTAGGGGAATTTTTCCTTTAATAAGGGTTCATACTAAGATTGTGAATTCATCAAAACATATCCCCCAGGAGTGTCGTAACCAAGAGTGCAGCAAGGCCCATTGTCGTGCACCAGTTCCCATTCGAGTCTGGCTCAAAGCGGTGTTTTCGGGTTTTACCCCTAGGATACATCTGTGCCAGAGCCGCCACTACCTGCTCGTATCCAGACAGGGATGTATTTGTTTGATAAACCACTTACTTATTATTTACCAAAACATAGGGATGTTTTTATTATGCTTAGTATTGTATCTAAGGCTTTACTAGGGTTTCCTAATCCCAAAAATAACTAAACCTATCCTCTGATACCAACTATGACAACCCTGCTTTTTATTACAACTTAAGCATGCTTTATTACATAAAACTTCACTTGATACAACAAATAAGATCGAGAGGTTTAGTGTCTTTGGGGCTTAGTATCATAACATAAAAACTTTAAACTTGAAATACAACATCTTTATTGAAAACTTCCTTTACATGACCACTACATTCCTTTGTACATAGCATTGCATGGGATAACCTGAGGAAATGCATAAGAAAAGGGTGAGCTATAAAGCCCAGTAAGGGAGTAAACAATGAATAACATGAGGAGTGAAATACATGTTAGGAAATAGGCATATTAATAGAGAATAATATAAACATGAACATAAAGGCATGATAAATCATGATAATCATAACATGGAAATGTGGCAACAACACTTAACATTGAATTAGCATGAGCCAAAGCTCATTGCACATGGAGCATGAGTAAACCCTCATTGCACTTGAAGCACGAGTAAACCCTCGTTTCACTTGAATTAGCATGAGTCAACACTCATTGCACATGACGTATCATTATACTATACTTTACCCAATGCATTGGAGCGCTATAAAGGGCGCACCCTTCTTAAACATTTCATTTCATGCATAAGTGTGCCACATGGATCATAAAACATGGATTCATAAAACATAATCATTTCTTCCACGATAAAGGAAAGTGGAATTCATACATGAAAATTTATAATCAATATGTAAATGTGCATAAAGGTGAATACCCTTGATGGAGAAATGGGCATGGTATTCACTACACAAAGGCATTGGCTTAGAAAATCAGTGCGCTTTCGGCAGCGTAACGGTGTGACATAAGAATTCATAAAAAAAGGTTGATGAGAGAGAAAGGGGTTCCTCATCATATTTACTGTAATGGACAGTAAGGAGATCATATATATACATGTCCCAACAATAGAAATGGAATTTAGATTCATGATACAAAAGTATTGCTTGAATGTAAAAGAAGAGAGAGAAGTTCCTTTCGGAATTTCGGCATAGTAACGGGTGTACATGGGAGGAATTTAATGAGAGAGAAAGGGTTCTCCCATCATTAAAACAATAAGAGGGCAGTATGGGGGAGGTGAGAAACCATACCCCAACATTCATAATTGAAATAAAAAGGGAAATACAACTTAACGAAAATTGACAAAAAAATGAGAAAGGAAGAAAACCCCTTACTTGGAAGTGTGCTTCCAAAGGCTAGAGAGAGGCTTGTGAGAGGCTTCTTGGGAGCATGGGGCACCTTGAGAGGATTCTAGAGAGAGTAGGTCAGAGGTTGGACGAACTTCAAGGGCTTTGAGTGAGGAGGAAGTGGGAGCTTGGGTGGGTTTATATAGGAAAGGTGATAGAATTCTTTATTATTTAGGTTTGGGACCCCTTATATTAAAATAATCCAAACCACAAACCATCCCATGGTATTTGCCCATGGATTCTGGAAACGGAAAGAGGAAAACAATATTTTACAAGTCCAAGGTCCGAACTTATTAAAAAATTAGGGATTCTTATGTGGAGGTGAGTCACACTCCCATGGAAATTAATTTAAAAAGGCAAAGTGTTGAATAAGTCTTGAGGGATCCATTAATGCTTTGAAAAGTGAGTCAAACAAACCCAAAACCTCATTATTTTAATGATAAAACATATATTGGCCGAACATAAGGATTATGGTATTTTATTACATCACCATTGGGTCATTATGATGTCATAAAACACATTATATATTTAAATGGTATTTAATTTTTACCCAAAAATTTGACTGTCTCAGAAAATTATGAAAAATTCACCGTTGGATAATTTCGACGTCCTGATTCCAAAAATAATATTTATTTTATCTAAATAATTTTCTAAATATGTTAATTTTCACTTTTAAAATAAAAACCGACATTTATAAAAAATTCACAGGTTTTGACAGAAATGGCTTTCAAACCTTAATAAAAATTTAAATTGCATTCATAAAATTATAAGATCATTTATATTTAATAAAAATTAATTTAATATTAATAATACTATTTTATTAAAATATTATTTAATTCAAAAATCCTTTAATTTAATTAAATATAATTCTTAATTAAATAATAACTAAAAACACCATTTGTACTTTAAAAACTAATTACAATGTATCAAAAATGACTAGAAATTATATTCATTATTATATACAAAAAAATGTACATGAACATGGTGCTACTTATTTGTTACATAACCCCTTAAAATAGCCGCATAAGACCTAAGGGTAAGGAGTGCGATGGTGACAGACTCCTGGGGTTTCTCGGATAACATCGCTCGAGTGGTAATCTCTATCAACTTCCTTTTTTCCCGTAGACGATCACGTTCGAGCTTGACTTGATGAAGCTCAGCTTGGGCTTGGTCAAGGGAAAATCCCAAAGATGCCACCTCTTTTCCGAGCTCCGACAAATGGGCTTCGTAAGGGGCAATTCTACTGGATGAGGCCATCGCTTCCTTTGTCTGAGTAGAAAATTGGTTCGTTAAATCCTTATATTTAAACTACCCAGATGATCACTGTTCAACGGCTATAAAAGTAACGGTCACAAATCATAAAGTAAAACTAAAAAAGTTGATATCTTATAAAAACATTTTTCATAAAGAAACATTTAACTGGATCAAGAGGGATTTTCCATTAATGAAATTTTGGGTCGTTACAAGAACTCCCCCTTAATAAAGAGTAGTTCTTAGTTTATATATTTTCTTTCACACCCTTAGGATTAGTTTGTTTTTCTTCTCCCCCTTTGTTATTAATAAAAAAGAGTTTGAGGGAATGGAAAAGAAATTTGGTACCTGAAATAATAGTAAAGACAACCAACCAAAAGGCAAGTAACCAAAACTTCATTACTTTTGAAAAGAAAGAGTACGAGGAAAAAAACAGTACAACAAAAGATTTGGTTTGATTCTGTTTGTCTTCTTTTTCCTTAGATAACAAGATTTTTAGGATGGTCTTCATTTTCTTCAGCTCTTTATGGGATTACTCAAATTGCATCTCTAAAGTAACTATTTTTACATCATGAGCCTCTATTGCCACTTACTGAGCTTTTATGTGTTTCCTCTTGCTTTACAACCTTTTCCTCCAACTGAATCTGAAGATTGCTTTCTTCCCTATAGTACTGGTCAAGAGAAATTAACTTCCCATTCAAATATTTAACATCCTACATCTGAACATCCTGATCAAGAATTAACTTCATCTGAAAAGAACTTGTAAGGTTGTTGATTCAAGAATCTTCAGCATGAAAAGCATCATTAACATCTACTTAGAACTGATCAAGATCTGCCATTTCCTATACCACTTTCTTAGACTACATGGTTATATTCTTTCAAGAGAATCTATGAGCATCATAATTGATTATAATTTTTGTATGATCAGCCTCAAGCTTATCACATTTTTCTATCACCATGGATACTGAGTAAGATTTTTGATTCATTCTATGTTGATGAATCTAGCATCTGGTATCTATTACTAGAAAAATCGGAATGACGTCCACCAGCTTCTTTAAAGACCATTCCACAAAGTCATGTACAAAGAAAGATGACTCCGAATCTGATAGATTTGTATGAGATTGTTCTTCCTCAATCTCATCCATCTTTCTTTTAGATGAAATAGAAACTGCCTTCTTTTTTACAATAAGCTTTCATGGTGTAAGCGAAATCACCTTTTTCCCTTTGTCAACTTTCAGAACTTCTTCCTCATTTAGAGATTCTTGCTCACTATCAAACACTTGAACAATTTTTTCTTCATCAACCATTCTTTTTCAGCTCCTTCATCAGGAAAATCATGATGAGATGTTTCTTCCTCAGAAGGATTGCAGACTTCATCTCCTTTCTCATCATCTGCAGGAGTGGCTAACATGGAAGATCTTTATTTGAGAATTACGAGGAGAGATTTTCTAAGATGGAGTTCCTTTATCATGATACTCTTCTATTTTCCTTATTATATCATCAGAACCTTCAATCCCTTCAGCTTGTTGGACTTCCTCCATAAATTTCTGAAATATTGATTCTGTTCTAACTTCCCTTTCTTCATGATCTATTTCTTTAGAATTTTTCGGAGTCTTCTTTCCCGGAGTCATAGGAAAATCTTCAACCAAAAATGATTTAGGAACGGGAATATTCTCTGAATTGATTTCAGTGATTTTTAAAAGAGTTTGAACAACCTCGGCTTCAGACATCTTCTTCTTCAATTTCTTCTCTTTTTCTTCCTTTTCTCGTTCTTCACATGATTTTTCCTTAAAGGCCTTAGCCTGAGCAGGGTCCTGGCCAAACTGTGGATCCCCTTCCTTCCGTTTCTCTTTGTCCTACCTCCACATGGCAATGACATCATCTGGATAGGACTTTTTTTCTTTGTCTTGGGAGGTGCGGAATGGATTTCCTTGGACTTGGTATTTGTTTAAGCACCAACCACTTTCTTCAACTTCCTTTTCTTCTCAGATTTCTTAGATGATTTCGTAACTTCTTTCTCCTTCTTAGTAACTTCAACCTCTTCCACAGATAAAACATAAAATTCTCCGGATTCACCTGGAAAACCCATTTTCATTCTTTTTAATGTGTCATTGCGGACAAGCATTACCATAAATTTCCTTGGCTTGGAGGAGAAAGCAATCTTGAAAGATTCAAGAGTTCGAACAATCATCATTGAGAGCAAAGATGGATACATGATGATTTGAGCCTTCAGGTTCCCTTCTGTAATATTCTTAACTGTAATAAGAATATTCCTCATCAGATTTATCTTCCTTAGATTTACCAAGAAATCTAGGACATATATGTCACTCTTCTTGAGATTATCCTTGTCTCCCCTTCTCAGAACGAGGAACCCTTTCACCCATAGTTGTAGAATCCAATTATTTTGAGTGAGATGAGCAATATTTTCTGTAACACCATCTGAAATTCCAAGGAATTCCATGGCCTTTGCTTTGTTGAAATATCCTTTCTCATCGGGTAACTTGTGAGAGAAAACCTCAACTTCTCCCTCATACTATAAACCCACCAAGCTTGCAGCCTTGGTGTAAGAAAGAATGTAAGTCTTCCCATGAGACGAAAAAGAAAAATTCAATCTGCCATCTTCCTCATAGAAAGAAACAGACTCATAGAACTCAATAATAAAATCCGAATAGTCTGGATCCTACTCCCCTGGCTTGGATATACAAACATCTTCCCAATAGATGAGCTTTATTTTTTTGGAAATAAGAGAATTAAACTAAAAAAAATTGGATGCTACAACCTTTCCCTGTAAACCAACCATTTAGAGATAGGCTTTGAAGAAGACATATCTTGAGAGGTGGCTTCTATAGACATTTGGACTTGAAAGCTTTTGAAGAAATCAAAACTGTCCTGACAAAAATCGGTATGAACTTAAGAAGAGATGCAGGGCATCGAGATGCGAGAGCTTGAAAAACCGATGTGGGACGACCCTTGGGGGTCCCATTTATATAGGCGTTGAGATGGCGGTTCAGCTTCCATGGTTGATCAAACGATTGATATTCATTGAGACATAATCTGACCATTGAGAACCAAGCCGCAAGGAAAACTTGACTCTGATCTTTTGAGGTTTAAAAAAACAATCGGATTTAAGAAAACTAGAATCCGAAATTTTTTGAAACCCACAAGGAAATTCCATTATGTAAATTATGATTACATGAACTTGAGTAGGGAAATAATACCATTCAGATTATCTAGGAAGATTGTTCAAAATAGTTTACATTTTTCTTGATGAAAAATTTACTATGAAAAACTTACAACGACAAACATGAATATGAAAAATTTCATTACGAATGTTCATGTACGAAAATATCATTACGAATGTTCCAGTACAGAAATCTCAATACGAAAGTTCCAGTAAGAAAATTTCATTACGAATGTTCCAGTATGAAAATTTCATTACGAAAATTTCATTACGAATGGTCCAGTATGAAAATTTGATTATGAAAGTTCTAGTATAAAAATTTCATTACGAAAGTTCCAGTACGAAAATTTAATTACGAAAGTTCCAGTAAAAAAATTTCATTACGAAAGATTCAGTACGAAAACTTCTTCACGAAGGTTTCAGTATGATAATTTCATTACGAAAGTTCCAGAATGAAAATTTCATTACAAAATTTCCAGTACGAAAATTTTATTACGAAAAAAACTTTGGTTCAAAAGGGTTGAAAAATTGAGTACGAAAAAATTTATTACAAAAGAAAGCAAATGTACTCCCCCTATAGAGAGGGGTTTATTACTATAAGGAGAATCGTTCAAAAAGATGTTAATGATGAAAGATTACCTTATCGTTATCATTATAATTTTTTTTTAATGTATTCAAATCTATTAGAGGGAAAATATTTTGTGAAAATGTCAGTATGTTGATCTTGTGTTCCAATAAACTGAAGAATAATGTCTCCGTTAAGTGTGTGATCCCTACGAAATTGATGCCTAATATCTATGTGATTTTCACGGGAGTGATGTGAAGGGTTTTTACTAAGGGAAATGGAACTTGTGTTATCACACAAATTTTGAGTCTTAGTATGGCTCAAGCCATAATCTGTGAGTGCGTGTTGCATCCACAACACTTGAGCACAACGACTTCCAGCTGCTACATATTCAGCTTCAGCAATAGAGAGTGATACTGAGTGTTGCTTCTTGCATGACCATGAAACTTTTGAAACTCCTAAGAAATGACATGTTCCATATGTAATTTTTCTATCCATTCTACACCCACCAATGTTATCACCTGAAAAGATTTTTAAAATAAAATCTTTTCTAGAAGTATAAAAGAGTCATAAATCCATGGTTCCCTTTATGTAGCGAAAAAATATTTTCACTTCATTTAAATAAGATTCCTTAGGATTGAATTGATATATAGCAATAATAATACTAAAAACATTAAGTCTGGATGACTAACCATCAAGTATAGTAAACTTCCTATCATACCTCTAAAATATGTTTGATCCACTGGTTTCCCAGCTTCATCAATATCAAGTGTGTTTGATGTACCAATCAGATTACTAATTCTTTTTGTGTTGTCATATCTATACGTTTTAAGAAGATCATTAATATACTTATGTTGTGATATATAGGTTCCTTCTGGTTTTTGAGAAATTTTAAAACAAAGGAAAAATGTTAACTCACCTGTCATTCTCATTTCCAACTCAGATTTCATTAGATTTGCAAAAGAATCAGTTAATGATTGCTGAGTTGAACCAAATATAATGTCATCAACATAAATTTGAAAAATTAAAACATTTTTCTTATCTTTATTTATAAAAAGAGTTGGATCTTCATTTCCATTAACATAGTTATTTTGAAGCAAACAATCATGTAAGTCTATCATACCATGCTCGTGGGTCTTGTTTAAGGCCATACAAAGCTTTGGGAAGTCTATACACATGATCAGGATGTTTTGTGTCTTCAAATACAAGAGGTTGTTCAACAAAAAATTCCTCTATAACATAACCTTTTAGAAAAGCACATTTTACATCCATTTTGAAAAGTTTAATATTAAATAATGTTGAAAAGGAAAGTAAGATACGAATAGATTCAAGTCTAGATACTAAAGCATAGGTTTCTTCATATTCTATTACCTCTTGATGATTATCGCCTTTAGCATCTAGTCATGATTTATTTCTAACAATGAATCTATTTTCATCACAGTTATTTTGGAAGAACCACATTACTCCAATAAAATATATTTCCTTAGGTCTTTCAACCAAGGCCCAGACTTTATTCCTTTCGAATTAATTTAGTTCATGTTCTATGGCTTTGATCCAATCATCATCACCTAAAGCTTCATAAGTGCTTTTTGGTTCTAATTGAGAATGAAATGCTAGATGTTATACTTAATTCCTCAAGGAACTTATAGTCCATACAGGTTGATTGAAATCAACAATGATACTATAACTGGGATGATTCTTTAGAAACACATGACTTGGGTTTTTTAAAACCTGTTCATCAACATAAGGTAGAAAGTATTTTAGGGTAAATGTTTCAAAAGTATCTTATTGAAAATTTTCCTTATCAGAAGGGTCTTCTATTAAAGGTTTATGATTAGTTTTTGAAAACAAATCCGAGTATGTAGGTTGGGATGTTTTATAAATAAAAGGATCAGATTCATCATATTTTACATGAACTGTTTCTTCAACAGTACAAGTGTTTTTATTGAAAATTGCATTGGCCTTCGAAGTTGTGGAGTATCCTAAGAAGATTTCTTCGTCAGATGTTAGTGTGAATTTGTGTAAATTATATTTGGTGTTCATAATGAATACCATGCAACCAAAAACCTTAAAGTAGGAAAGTCTATGTTTCCTACCATTCCATAACTCATAAAGAGTTTTATTAAGAAGAGGTCTAATCAAAACTCTATTTATAGTATAAAAAGCAGTACTTACAGCTTCAGCCCAAAACCTTTTAGCTACCAAATAATCACTCAACATGGTTCTAGTTATCTATTGAAGAATTCTATTTATTATTTCAACAACACCATTTTGTTGAGGTGTTCGGGGTGCTGAAAAGTTGTGAGTAATAACTTTTCTACTACAAAATGTTTCAAAAGCAGAATTTTTAAATTGTCCTCCATGATCACTATAAATAGTTTTCAATGGAATAATTTTCTCATTTTTAACTTGGGCTCAAAAAAATTTTAAATAAGAGAAAGCTTCTGACTTCCTTGCTAGAAAATAGACCCATGGAAATCTAGTGTAATCATCGACTAAAACAAACACATAGTATTTTCCACTAATGCTTCCAGTTTGTGTTGGACCAAAAAGATCCATGTGCACTAATTGTAATGAATCAGTTGTTGAGACTTCACCGATTGATTTAAAACTACATTTATGTTGATTTTCCATATTGACAAGGATAAAAAAATTTTGAAGAATCAAATCTAAGCTCTGGTAGATCCTTAACTAGACTCTTCTTAGAGAGTATACATAAGTTCCTAAGGTCACAGTGACCTAATCATCTATTCCATAACCAAGAGTGATCTTCCATTCCACTTAGGCAAGGTAATTATTGGATCCTAAGTTCTTCTAAGTTCAACGTGTAAACATTTTCTTGCCTATTGGAAGAAAGAATAAATTCATCCTAGGAGTTGTGTAATAAGCACTTATCATTCCTAAAATTTACAAGGTACCCATCATCACATAACTGACTTATTCTAATGAGGGTGTGCTTAAGATCCTTAACAAACAAAATGTTTGAAATCAAAGATTTACCAAGAATAACAATGTTACCTATAACAACAATTTCTCCCTGAGCATTATCTCTGAATGTTACTTTTCCTCCATTTTTCATGATATTTTTTTCAAAATAGTTTTTGTTACCAATCATATTTCGGGAACATCTACTATCCATATACCAAATATTTTTTTGGTACATCTTTATGTTCCTGAAAATGATAAAAGAATTAGATTTTCATAATCCAAACTTGTTTGGATCCGAGATTTTTAGATAACAATAATTTGGGCAACCACATCTTCTAAGAAAAATAATCCTTATGAAAACCTAATGATTGTGTTTTGTTTAAAGAACAATTCTTTTCCACGTGACCACCACATTGACACTTACTAAAAAATGGGGCACTTTGTGGAACAAAGTAATTTTTACTAAAAATTGGATTTTCATGGGTATAACAAAATATGGATTTGATTCTTAAAGTTTGTATTTGTGAGTACATATTATAAAAGTTTTCTTTACCATGAGTAATGTTTGAAAAACACTTCCTTTAAGAAAAAATTTCAGACTTCAGTTTTATAACCACGTTTTTATCTTAAAATTCATTAGATTTGGAACTAGAGCTTTGCTCAAAAACACTTTTCTTAGAAATTACTTTTTCTCGATCTTTAGAAAGTTTATCCCTTTCAGAATTCAATTCTTCATGATTTTTTGAAATACTTATAAAATCAGAATTTGACCTATCAAGATCTTTAGAATGATCTGATATTTCTTTTGTAAGAATAGTATTCCTAGATTTTTCCTTATCAATATTTTTATTGAGTTTAGAATTATAAATCTCAATAAGTTCAGCAAACCTAGAAACTTATTCATAGGTAGGTAAAGTATTTTCTTCATCAGAAGAGGATTCTTCTTCTGATGAGTTATAATATTTACTATCATTGGAATTTATGGAAACATTGGTCAATGATTCAGCATTGTGTACCTTATCCATAATGCAATTGTTTTTAATGGGTAATCTGGATATAAGTCTAAGATTCATTTGTCTTGAAGATTCATAATCATAAGATTCATCTGAAGAGTCACCACCACTAGCACTCCATGTTTCATTGTCTTTCATAACATTATTAGAATTGGAATTGTAATAGTTCATCCTATTCCTTTCAGAATTCCTCTCTTTTATTTCTATCTTTTTGTGTAAAGGACAATCTGGTCTAATATGTCCAGCTCTCTTGAATTCATAACATGTAAATTCTCCATCTTTCCTATCTTTCCTTTCCTTTTTCTTATACTTGGATTGGAAATTTTTCTGACCAGCTATCTTTTTCATCCTTTGAACATGATTTTTTAAATAATTCTCTGAGACTTCACTATCACTAGATTCGGATTGGATAACAACATTCTTTGATTTGGATCTAGTTACTTTCTCAGGAGTCTTAGATTTAATATGATTTTATGTTGTAGTAAAAGAAACAGTACAATTTCCATTCATCTTTTTGATGTTGTCAGCATCTCTTTTCATCCGAGTCCCATGTTGAAGAAGAGTTCCATATAATTCACCTAGAGTAATGTGAGAAACTATCCTATTCTTATCAATAGCAGTTCTCTTGGATTCCCACACATTGTGCATTATATCTATGATTTTTTTCAAAAGATAATTATTATCCAGAACATTCTCACCCATAGATTGTAAGCTATTTACGATAGACATAAATCTTTGTTGCATGTTTCATATGGGTTCTCCATAAGTAATATTGAAACCATGATACTCAGTTCTCAACATAGCTCTCCTAGTCTCAATCACCTTGGATGTACAAAAATGAGTAACTTCAAGTTTCTTCCATATACATTTAGTTGTTTCACATGAATATATTTGGCTATATATATTCCTAGTCATTGAAAAAAGTAGAGTATTATGTACCTTATAGTTTAGTTTATAATCATGCTTCTCTTGGTTTGTGAAAGTACTGACTTTATTATCATGAATTTGATAACCTCCGGTAAGCATAACAAAATATTCTACTCTAGTATCGATTACAAAAGTCTTCATTCAGTAACTCCAATACTCATAATCATTACCATAAAAAAGGCGGTCTTGTAGGATTAAAGTTTTCGATCGAACCAATATTCATACCTTCCATCTATAAGAAAAAAATCCTTCCACACAAACTTGTTAATAACAAATTTTTGGATTCAAGGAAAATAATCCTAAGCAAGGGAAAATATTGAACAATGAAATGTTGAGAAAGAAAAACTTATATGTGAGTATATGTATTTCAGAGACCTGCTCTGATACCAATTGTAGGATCGTAATAATGATGTAGATGATCAATATATAAGAGGGGGTGGGGTGAATTGTACACTTTAAAATTTTCCTTAAACAAAGAATGACCTACGTTTAAAAAAGTTAAACTAAGAAAATTTGCAACACCTATAATTAGATATTATTAGAAGGGTGAACAATGATAATGACTGTATTGATGATATGATAATAGGTTTGAGGATGGAGAATATCATATTGATGTAAAAAATAATAAAATTTCTGATGAACATCATGATGAACCATAAGTATTTTAGAAGATATAGAGTTGTGCAAAGAAACAAATTTATACTGGTTGTATTAAATATACCTCATTTTCAACAATACTGTATCAATATATGAAATATGTTGGCAAGGTATGGTTCGACACCAGCATTACTGATCTATATTATCTATTGAAAGATATGATCACTAAATATTATTATTTTCCTAAACAATCATATTGAACTTAGGGAATTCTACATTAAATGGTTATGACCGATGAAATAATTCATGATCATCAAAATGATTTAATACTATTTATAAATTAATATGAATCACGGATAAAATTCCCAATGTATGGTTCATCTATATTAAATATTGATTAACAAACATATAATGTCATGCCATGTCCCTATAAATTGAATATTCCCAAATGTTATACATATGGAGTAATAATTACAATTATGGGATTATCATCACAGAAAATCATTTCCCTCTTAGGATGAGGTTTTTAAATTTTCATACATAGTAGTTGATTCACCTGTTGATAACATTTTGGATTACTTTTACATTCATCCAATCATCATAACCAATTAGTAATTTGGAGTTTCTATTTAATGGGTTCTTTCTCTTGGCCCCGTGGATTTCATTATCATCAATATTAGATTATTTAAGTCAGCATTATGGCCTTTTTTATGGTAACATTTTTTGGTCACCCCATTGAGAAAAACCCAATATTTTATTCATTTAACCCAATTAATTTCAATAGTATCATAGAATTTAATGTTCTTAGGGATAGGTGTTTGGGCCCTATAAACATTTTCATCGTCTAAAAACAGATCATCTTCATCTCATCTGTATCATATCATTGACACACCACCTGCTTTTCCATGTACCAGTTGTAGATATGTATGAACATCTTCTCCGGATTATTATTCAATCCCACCTAGTAAATCTATAAAAACCATAAATTATATCTTTTCATAAATAGATAAAAATTTAATTTTATTATATGTCACATTATTGATATAACAAATTTCATTTTTATGATTTCAAATAGTACCAAACAATATCAATGCACATCATTCATCCCTGATTATCATAGAAAATTGTTATTATGTAGCGCAAATAATTTCTAAAGAATAAATTTTTAGGGTTATAATTTCATAATTTCTATTCATTTATTTATTTTATTAAATATTTATATTATTGAATCTAATAGGGTTAATATGAATAAAAAATTGGCGGATTCTAATCATATGAAAAAATATTTTGAGGATGGGTTTAATAAATTTTTTAAAAGATCATACATATATCACTTCTCAAATACATTCTTTCTATGTAATCTATTAATATTAATGATAAATATTCTAGAGTAGTTGAAATAAAATTTGTTCTACCATGTAATTGATAAATTTTATAAATGTGGGAGTTAACATAGGTAAAAATTGAATATATCGAGTGATAAAAATGAAATTGTTTCTTATAGATAATATGATATGAATATACAATTAAATAATGATACTGACCATATTTATTATATTAATATTGGTGTGAATATGGAGAATATCATATTGGGGAAAAGAATATTTCAATTGAAACTAGATTTACTGAACTACTTTCTCAACTAATTGATATGATCAGAAAATTCTATTTGCTAACCAAAAAAACATATTGCACAAAATAAATTCTATATTAAATGGTTATGATCTTTGATAAAATACATTTTTATATAAATGATTATATAATATTTTAAAAATATGATGAATTGTCATGACTCTACCCCCAGTACATGTGTCATGACTACCCTATGCCCGCTATCCATAGCCCAGGGGCTGTGGACTAGCACCGAAAGGCGCATTCCTTAAAACGTGAAGGCATGGCCTTTAAACCTGTACAAAAACATTGTCCGAGAACACAAAAAAATGTAACTATAAAGTAAAATAATGTTGTAAATGGGGCATAATTTAAAAAGGATCTGGATATCAGGCCCAAATATAAATGAACTAATACTACTAAAAGTAAAATACAACTGAATGAAAAAAGGAAAACAGATATTGGTTTATCCTCTGATTTTCCTACGTGAATGGTATGTACGGATTGCATCCTCATCAATCGATGTCCGTTAGTATCCTCCATGTCACGTCACACCGAATGGTCCACCCCCTGATCACCATTCGGTCCTAGTTCCCTCAACCACGATCAATGTTGTACATTGTCTGCACAAGACACAACAAGGTGTGGGCGATGCCCATGCAGAGGTGAGTATAACGATACTCAATAGGGACCCGAGACCCTCGTAGGAATCCTTGAGTTCCACAATGGAAAGACCACAATGTTAGACATAAATTCTACTTAGGAATTTTCCCATACATATAACTGTGTTATCCTCATATACTCATCTCATACATAAGTGGTGGATGCCACAAAGGTAACCCCACGTGAGGTATAAGTACCACACCGGAAACACCACAACGGTAGAAGTACCACATATGTAACACCACAAAGATAACACCAAGAATGTTACACCATGAAGGTATAAGTACAACACAGGTTACACCACGAAGATAACTGTGCAATGATAGAAGTACCACACAGATAAAAGTACCACACAGTTAACACCACGAAGATAACGCCACAAATGTAGAAGTACCCTACAGGTAGAAGTTCCTTCTATGTAGATGTACCACTCACTTAGAAGTTCCAAACAGTTAACAATATAGGGTTAACACCGCAATGGTAGTAAGAATCAGCTCAAAATCTGAATTAACATAAGTACAGATGTACATATGATTAGTCACAAGCTAGATCATCTGATTCTATTAAGAAGAACTATTGTTGACCCACATAAGTTTGATAGGAAACTACCCCCATGGACCCACACAGGATCTGACCCACATAGGATCGGTAAATGCTGACCCACAAAGGATCGATGATCATTCTTCATGTGCAGCCTGCCACATGTTTCATCGTACCTGGTGCGCTCGAGTTCCACAGAATATGCCCCTCAAGATATCATTCATACTTTAATGGCTAATAAGCTTCAAAGATGACAATCTCAAAGGACCTCCATGTCGTAAGGGTACAAACGTGATAGACTACACTTCAATTGGATTCCCAGTATGTGTGTTATATTCATTTTAGCTCAAGGGCCCGGTTGGATTCGGGTTCGATCATACCTGGTTGTACTCAAACATTCTCCAAAACTCAACTGGTGTACCAAAAAGGACTATAGTGATCCTAGGATCCCAACACTATATACAGTTCATCAAAAAAATGTCTCATTCTCATGAAATTTCCCTTTAGGAGTTTCTTGGTACTATTAGGCCCATGTCCAGTCCGACCCGGTTAGACTGACCTGGCCCGACTTGGTCTGGGATGCGCCGATGTCTGCATTGGCCCGCAAGAGGGGTGGCCCAAAATGCTGTCCCATGTAAAATATGGTTTCACACAATGTGGCTACCCCTCCTGCGTGGGACAGTGGCCCGATGGCACGGTGGCCCACTAGGGCGGGGGCCCGCTTGAGAGGCAGCCTGCTTGGGCAGCAGCCCCCT
This sequence comes from Viscum album, assembly GCA_963277665.1. Taxonomy (NCBI): domain Eukaryota; kingdom Viridiplantae; phylum Streptophyta; class Magnoliopsida; order Santalales; family Viscaceae; genus Viscum; species Viscum album. The sequence goes on from OY728121.1 coordinate 46,822,688, forward strand.
AGGGCGGTGTCCCGGTCCGAGGGAAGCGAGACGACTCGAGGGTGGAAACCCAATCAGATAGTGGTGGCTCGGATCGAGGTCATTAGTCGAGATGAGGGTGGCGGCCCACACTGAAGGCGGCGTCCCGATTCAATGGGGGCGACCCGATGTGAGGGCCTCAGCCCGGGTCGAGGTCGGAGGGCCTGTGTGAGGGTGGTGACCTGAGTCGAGGGAGGCATCCCAGTTAGGTCTGATGTGGGGGTCAGAACACCTTCCTTCCCATGGTTGGTCGTCTTTCCAGCTGCATCCTCTGTTCGTTGTGGCCCTCCCCTTGTAGCATGCATTGACAAGCTCACAGTCTTCCAAGGTGGCATAGGGAAAGAAAAATAGCAGAGGGTTTGGACCGGGATCGTTAGGATCTCACCCTCGGTGTTAGCTCATATAAATGGATGGTATTAATGGAGCTCAATCAATTGTTTAATTGAACAAAAGATTCCCCATAGAATTCTCCTGCAAAGACGAATGAATCGCATGTCCACCTGTTTGTATGTTGACCCTCTTTCTTCGTTTTATTCATTAAATGAGAAGATAAAATTCATTTGAATGCAAAAATGAATTAATCCCCTAGCTCAAAAAAATAGAGAGATTTCCTCACATGACGGTGGATCGTGTTCTTCATTCCCGCGATTGGATCCGAAAGACGCAACTCACACGTCCCCTTTGGTGTGGCGTCGTCCATCACATCCCGTTGGGTCGATATCATTTTCCAAGGGTCTAAAATCGTGGTCTTCCTTTAGCACTTCACTCATTGGTGGATCTCTCAGATAACCCTCACAATGTTCAATATATATAGGATGGGGGTAAGTAATGACGTTGGTAAATAATGGGGTTCATTAATTATGAATCTTCCTAATTTCCCCAACATCGACATTACATAAGGTTGGCAGGTCAAGCTATTCAACAACATGACACACTGTCGGCCCCACACTTTAATTGGTACATTGGAGGTTTTTAAATAAAATAACAAAATTATTTTACTTGATTTCTTTTATAAATACACAAAACATAATATGTTCGGAAAATTAATTATAGTCACCCTCGACCTACATCGGTTGATGTTAGGATCTTCCTATGTGAAACACACCCAATCAAACCCAAAGGTACTCTGGAAAACTCCTTAATAATTCAACACAATCATCATAATAACCCATTAAAAATCATTGATAAAGATAACAAGTCATGGAAACACAAATAAACAGTAATAAATGGAGCTACCGTTAAAACCCGTCAAAACGGTCATAAAGAGACAAAAACATTGGACTCACATTAAGGGAGATATCATATGATCCGAGAGTCCGTTTTAGATCCACGACTTGTCAAATCAAAGGTCCTGAAAATATCTTAGACCTGAAAGGTGAAAGAGTCCGAATGAACAGGCGGATCTGAATTTATGACCATTTTATAAAAAGATGACGGGGATCAGGTGCTAGAAACGAGGCATTGAAAAACTTAACAAACCCGATACCCACTAAAAAGGCCATATCATATGATGTAGGAGTGAATGTGGGCGTCGTGACCAGTCAAACTGAATCTCATGGAACGAGATAAGATCTGGCAGGTGGCGGAGGCCGAACAGACACGCAGATCGAAAGTTATGTCTGTTTGAAGACAAGTTCGATGGGACACTGGTGACGAAAACGGGGTTTTGGAGGCCTTCAGTGGGGTTTTTGGGGTCGAAAAACACGACAGAAGCTTTCTTGTGTTGAATTGGTGCATATATCTCTTCACTGTCGTTGATTTGATATCTGGTAGTGCCCAAACGGACACCCGAAGTGAATGTTATGGCCGTTTGAAGTTGGAGAACTTTTTTCAACTTTCTTATAACTCTAATATCTTCCACAACTTAGACCTTATCACGGTTTTGATTATATGTGCCTCTAGATCTCATTATGTGCTTTGATTTTTCTGGTCGTGGCACTTAATCGGATGCCCGAATCAAAAGTTATGGTCGTTTTATTGATTTTGGGGTTTCTCGTGTTTTTTTATTTTTTCAATTCATTTCGCGGCAGTTTTACCGAAACCGCCGCTACTTCACGGCGGTTTTTTAAAAAACCGCCACTAATCCTCAAATAAAATAAGAAAAAAAACATAATAATAATAATATTTTTTTCCATTTAGCACCGGTTTTTTCACGACAGTTTTCAAAATTGCTGCGAAATGGCGGCCCGAAACGTGTTTCCCAGCGGTTTTAAAAATAGTCGCGAAAAAAATGCCGCTAAACGGCGGTTTTCTTGTAATGAATGTGATTCTCGTCTATCACATGAAAAAAATTGAGGCATCTTGATACAAACTAATCCATTAGTTCCTTCATCACTGGCCACTAGTGGTGACGTCAGAGGACCTCGTACATCTTTGTCACACTAGGATGTACTGCCAAAGTGGACGTATGGAACTCCTTCCACTTATCCACTCGTAGCTCCACCGGTAACTTGGTACATCCTCTGAAATGGATTATGTTCTCCCCACCTTCAGAAAATATTTCAGGATGACGTCATGAGGTTATCTGAGCACCTCGGGCCTAGAAGTTAATGTCCCACAACTACATCTCCCTGACTCGCAGAAAAATTGGGGTAGTGACTGTCCTGGACAATAGGTAAGCTACACTATATAAATCAATGAATGATATCAACAACACAACTAGATTCTCTAAAGACTGACTCAGCAGCTGTAGACCTGACCTCATGCTGAATGTGTCTACTACAACATTCCCATTCCTAGGATTAAGGAACATTTCATGGTCATAGTCCAAGAGGAACTCTAGAAATCTCTGATGTCACAACTCTTGAATGTTATTGTGATTCATCGTCATATATAGGAAAAGATAACTCATCTTCGTCAAAACGTACATGTGTAGTGATACCTTGAAAATTTATGGTTCAAAACTCATGTAGTACCCAGCCAAAGAAGAAGTACATCACCCTACGAGGATGTAAACTGGGAAAAATCTTTTTAAATGTTCTCCCCAAACTCTGGAACCACTTTTGGGAATTGAAATCCCAAAACTCCTGATGCCACACGGGAAAGGCCAGACGACTAAAGAGTTATCATCCTCAACCTCCTAGGCATGATTTCATCCTGTGGTCCCTAGGTTTCCATTTTTGCTAAGCATGGAAAACCTCATTCTAATGTTTTAGATAAAATGCAACCTTTTTTTATAATACATTCAATCCGAGTATGAACGGTGGATTTCCCGACCATACCCAAACTAATGTCGTAAGGACATGACGCTACCAGCAAGAGGTTCCAACCGAAACTGTCGCCTCCTGGGTCATATCCCATCTTCGGCATATGTGGGATTTTTGATACTCCTCACAATGTTATATCTAGATGTTAGGGTCAATTCAATGACATAACATAAAATTTTACATTTTGAACAATATATTTTGAAAGAATAAATGATTAGTTTCTATGTATATTAATATGGATTCTAGTAGTAGACATAGATAATATTTATAATTATTCCTGGAGCCCTTAGGTCACACTCCATGACCTCAAAAATCTACTCCCTTTGCCTGGCCTCCAGATCCCTGATCCTGGTGGGGACCACATTAAGTTGGTGGTTATAACATGTCGAAATGTACACCACCTCATGATACCCTCCTTGTTATGCTTCCACGTAGGCAACCCTACAGATTCATCAGTCCCTATCACATCCTCTTCCCGAAACTTCTTACACACCCGAGTCTCTGAGACATCGCCAGTTTCCTACATTCCCAAAATAAACATTCATTGGCTGAATCCAGTCATACAAATAACATTCAAACAGAATGGTTATCTCTTTAACCCTAACATAATTTGGAATACATTTATGAATAGTGATGGATCAAATGTCATTAAACACACCACACTTGGAGGTCTGAGCCCTGAAGAACAGATCTTATTGTATTCATTGACTACCTGGAATGGTTGGTACACCTAAGTGAATACTCATCTGCCGACATGTCATCCTATAGAAGCTATAGAAGCTCTAAGGAACTCTCAGCCACCTCTCAAGCCAGACCTCATCCACCTGTGGGTCTTCCTCACCTCAGAAACTCATAGGCCTCTTCAGTTAAAACTTGAGAAACATGCTCAGTCAGTGTGCACCCTCTCCTAGTGGGGCTGGTGGAAAAAATTGTTCGACGGGCAGTGGTGCTACTCGTAAACCACCTGAAGGTGTCAATTCCTAAGGTGGGTGGGGGGGGGGCACCGAGGCCTCATCGATCGGTGGGCCGTTATAACATACTCTATTAGGAAACCAAGGTGGCTATCATTATGGAGATATCCTGAAAAAGAACAGGTGAGCCATGGTCATTAAGTTATACCTAGTGAGCATACTCCAATGAAATCAAATGAATTTTTTTTCAAATACACACAAAATTAGTGTTTCCGTGGTCTGAGTTAGAAATCAAAATTCAGGGTCCTGGTGTATGGATACGTCGACCGGCGCAAATTCACCGGACTCTTTGAACTGAGATCCACATTCACAATACATAACACTATTGCTTCTAAGAAAATATCAGAGTCCTAGTTCTTAAGTAGAATTAAACTCCTCTGATAACACTTATCACGACCTGTCCCCCAGGACTCATGTCGTGACTACCCCAAGCCCACCTTTCATAGTACAGGGACTAGTGACTAGCACTGAATGGTGTATTCCCTAAAATGGGATGACATTTCATTAATCCCTATACAGACACGTGGTCCGAGAACACAATAATAAGTAGCTATGAATTAATCTACCGTAGTAAGTCATTGGTGAATGTAAAATGGGGTCGGAATACCAGCTCAATAGTAAAAATAAAAGTACAAATGAATGTACAATACAACTGAAAGAAAAAGGGTTGGTACAGATCGCCTCCTCATCACTCTATGCCCATCATTTTCGTTTTGGTCAATTCATGCCAAATAGTCCACCTCTATGCACCATACAGTCCTTTCTCCCTCAGCCTCGATCAACATTGTATGTCGTCTTCACCAGACAAAACAAGTTGCGGGAGAATCCCATGTAGGTGTGAGTATAACGATACTCACTTGGGACCGCGAGACCCCTCGTAGGAAACTTAGAGTTCAACAAAGTAAAAATCACAAAGAAATAATTCAACTCTACTTAGGTATAAGACCATATATATACCTACATTGTTAAGATATACTAATCTCATAAATGAGTGAAGGATACCACAAAGGTAACACCACAGATGTAGAAGTACAACCCAGGTAACACCACAAATATAGAAGTACCACATATGTAACCCTACAAAGATAACACCATGAAGGTAACACCATTAGGTATAAGAACCACACAGGTAGAAGTAACACATAGGTAACAAAACGAAGATAACCCCACGAAAGTAGATGTACCACATAGGTATATGTAACACATAGGTAACACCATAATGATAACACCATTATGGTAGATGTACCACACAGTATGAAGTACCACATAGGTAGAAGTACCACATGAGTAACACCACATGGATAACACCACTATTTTAGAAAAACTAATCTATCAATCAGTTTTAAGTAATGTACATAAGAACAGATGATTTGTCGTAAAATAGATCATATTATTCTGTTATGTAGAATTGCTGCTGACCCACACAGGATCAATAGGTAACTATCCCCCACATACCCCCATAGGATTGATAGGTATCTAACACACACTTACCCACATATGATCTGACCCACACAGGATTGATATGTGTTGAACCACATAGGATCACTGACCGCATATGTCACGACCCGTCCTCAGGGCCCGTGGCATGACTAAACCAACCCCGCCGAGTACTGGGAGACCGTCAAGATGCCCTACCGTAGCTTTAGAAGCTCGGAGATGCGCACCGCATGGAGGGTGGCTGGGACGAACTCTGAGTGGAAGAGGCTCTCAAAGTCCGTCCAGAGGAGAGATGCCTCGTCATGCACCTGGAGCATCAAGCTCCACCATCTGCCTGCTGCCGCATGTAGTATGCTCGCTGTTAGGATCACCATGAGGTCCGCTTGTGTCCTCACTAACCTGAAAACACATACAACTGCCTCTAGCCAATCCCCGGCTGCCTGAGGGTCCATCTCCCCGCGGAAACTGGGCGGTCACTGATGCTGAAACTCATGTAGTGCACTAAGGTGACGTGCATCGTCAGCTGCTGGGGCTGGTAGCATCGGTGGATCGGCGGGTAGAGGTACCGCCGGTGACTCTGCTGTCAAAGGGACCTGTACTGAGGCCTCGTCGCTCGGTGGGCTGTCGTCACGCACAAATCTCGGAGCCCTAGCTGGCTGCCGTCATGGGGACATCCTGAAAAGAAACAGGTGTGCCACGGTCAAACAGTATACATGGTGAGCTGACATAAAGTAATCACAAAGAAAACATGAAACACACATGCAATCAATGTTTTCGTGCATTAAGTCGGAAATCAGAAGTCAGGGTCCTGGTCTACGGATACGTCGGCCACCGCACCAACAATGGACTCCCTGGACTGATAACCACACTCAATACTCTTAAAACTATTTCATCACATAGAAAAAGATCAGAGTCTTGAGTTCTGTGGTAGAACCGGACACCTCTGATACCAATTTGTCACGACCCTTCCTTGGGGCCCGTGCCGTGACTAACCCAAGCCCGCCTTCCATAGGCCAGGGGCTGGCGACTAGTAGCAAGGCGTAATTCCCAGTAAAAAGGGAAGGCATTTCCTTTGTAAAGTAAACAAACACCATAGTAATGACAGATTGGGTCATTGAAGGTCATGATTTGCAGTTTCGACAGTGCGTGTCATGGTGTGATGGTGAGAGTAGGATGGCAGTGTCAGCATAGGGATCACTATGGTCCTCAAGTCGTAGGATTCATGGATGGAAAAGAACACTTTGGATCAATAACATTGTATCTCGGATGGAGATTTAACCAAGTATTCACTAATATTTCAAAACATGAGTCCTTTTGGATCAATAACATTGTATCTCAGATGGATATTTGGAACCGTAATGATATCTGACTTGATAACCCCTTACCATTTTCTCAATTCATAATGTGGTTCACTACACTCCAATGTATTTATGATAAATTTGGATGTAGATATCATTAGAAGAGGTAATATTGGAATGGGTATTGAGGTACATGATTATTTGGTTTTCATTATCACAATTTGAATGATTTCAATCAATTTTTTGGGATGCACTTGTGGCAGAAGCCCATACATTGTTAAATGGATTGAAATATTCCCTTGAGTGTGGTTTGAAAAATATCATGACACAATAAGACTGTATTGAAATTATTAATTTAATTAACTCATCATAGTGGGATGTCCAATACATCTTATTACTAGTTAGGAAGGTTCAATCCATTTTAAACACTACTAGAAACTAGAAAAATTGAAACAGATCTATATCAACGGTTTTGGAGAAACCATTGTTATAGGTACCATAAAATGACTATTTACCAACATTTTGGACAAAATCAATTGTATCAAAAACATTATATGATCTTTTACTAATGTTTTTGAAAAACCCATTTGTATATTTCATAGATAAATAGTTGGTTTTATTCAAACCATTTGAATAGATTTAATAAAATGACTATATACCAATGATTCAGGTAAAACCATATTTATAGCATACATTTAATGAACCTATACTAAAGGTTTTCCTAAAACCTTATATAATGGTCCTTGAATTCATGATACATATATCAATTGTATGTAAATCTATTTTTATAGGTTTATACTAATATTTTTCCCAACATTTTGTTTAGGTTTTCATATTTATATTGAGTTTTTTAATTAGATAACATTGAATATATAAAAAATTACATATATACATATATGTATTCATATTTTACATATAATATTTGTGATGAAATTTTTTTATTATTTTTTAGTTTCTTGAAATATTAATCAGTGGTTTGGGGATCAAAACCATCTAGGGGTTTATTGAATTACTAATATCAATGGCTTTTCAAACTGTTCGTATTGTTTTTTCATGTTGCATATACCACCCTTTTGGAAAATGTTGGTATAGAAAAACTATTCAAATTTTTTAGAAAACCCATTTATATAGGTCTAATATGATTATAGAAAATCATATATTCCCCTAAACAATTCATATTTCATATACCAACAGTTTTGTGGATAAACTAACAATTCCAAACCATTGGTATTTGATTTTTTAAAATAGATAAACCTCTTATTATCATTTTCATTATCGATAATGAAATTTGATGGTAAGAGGGTGGCTCATCTAATTTCCTCATTTGGTATCTGTACGGAGCCTCTTATTGGGTAAGAGGTATTCTAACCCTTTTTGATATATCCTATAATTTATTATCTATGATCTGTTATTAAAATTACACTGTTCTTTTAAATAATTGTTTATATATTATAAATGAAAATTTTAGGACAGAAGTTCTACGTATGAAATAATGTCTTGTCCCTCTAAAATTAATTTTTCCAAATGATTTTGATTTTAAATAAGAATTCAAATTATGGGATTATTATCCCCTAAATTTCATTACCTTATAGGATGGGGTTTTTATGTTTTCACTCGTATATGTTTCTTCCCCTACTAACCCCATTGAGAATTCCTTCCACAATTATCCCATCTTCAACTCCAGAAATTAAGTGGATCTCTTTCTTCAATGGATTCATTAACTTGGACCAACTAAATTATGTCTCATCACTATTCGATTTTTTATTTCATCATTTTATCCCTTTTTAGTTAACATTATCAATTCATCACACTGAGACAGAGAGAAAATTTTATCCATTATACCAAATAAATTTCAATTTTCTCATTAAAGGTATGGTTCTCAAGGCTATATGATTGTCCCCATTCAATTTTTTCATTATCTAATAATAGTTCATCTTCATCAACTATTTATCCAATCATTTTAATAACACCAGTTATTCCATGTACTATGTGATTATGTGTATGAGTATCAAAACCTCCCTATTTCTTTACTCCCAACTAGAAAAGCTGTAGAAAACGTCAATGATCTCATTTATTTTCTAAAGACATAAAATTAATTTCATTTTTTTAGAATTATAGATACCACAAAATAAATTTTTAATTCTTTCCATCCTTACTAAAAATAAATCATAATACACATTATTTATCCCAAATTATCATAGAAAAATAATTTTGTACCCCATAAATAATTAGTTAAGAATAACATATTATCGTAATATGTTCCTACTATGTTTGTATTTATTAATTCTAAAAAATATTAATATGACTGAATAAATTAATATTAATATGAACAAAATTAATGGATTATAAAGATATGAAAATAGATTATGAGGACGTGATTCATAAAATTTTCACAATATGATGCATATAACCCTTCTAAAAAACAATTTTTGTGTTTACACTACTATTATTCAAGAATAATATTTACAGAGGTGTTGGAAGAACACTTAATCTATCATGGAATTAATCAATTTTATAATTTTGAGTGAAAATATTTTTAAATCTAAATATAGATAGTGATAGGTATACCATGGTGTTTTATTGATAATTAGATATTATTAGAAGGGTGAACAACGATAATGACTGTATTGATGATATGATAATAGGTTTGAGGATGGATAATATCATATTGATGTAAAAAATAATAAAATTTCTGATGAACATCATGATGAACCATAAGTATTTTAGAAGATATAGAGTTGTGCAAAGAATCAAATTTATACTGGTTGTATTAAATATACCTCATTTTCAACAATACTGTATCAATATATGAAAAATGTTGGCAAGGTATGGTTTGACACTAGCATTACTGATCTATATTATCTATTGAAAGATATGATCACTAAATATTATTATTTTCCTAAACAATCATATTGAACTTAGGGAATTCTACATTAAATGGTTATGACCGATGAAACAATTCATGATCATCAAAATGATTGAATACTATTTATAAATTAATATGAATCACGGATAAAATTCCCAATGTATTGTTCATATATATTAAATATTGATTAATAAACATATAATGTCATGCCATGTCCCTATAAATTGAATATTCCCAAATGTTATACATATGGAGTAAGAATTACAATTATGGGATTATCATCACAGAAAATCATTTCCCTCTTAGGATGAGGTTTTTAAATTTTCATACATAGTAGTTGATTCACCTGCTGATAACATTTTGGATTACTTTTACATTCATCCAATCATCATAACCAATTAGTAATTGGGAGTTTCTATTTAATGGGTTCTTTCTCTTGGCCCCGTGGATTTCATTATCATCAATATTAGATTATTTAAGTCAGCATTATGACCTTTTTATGGTAACATTTTTTGGTCACCCCATTGAGAAATAACCCAATATTTTATTCATTTAACCCAATTAATTTCAATCGTATCATAGAATTTAATGTTCTTAGTGATAGGTTTTTGGGCCCTATAAACATTTTCATCATCTAAAAACAGATCATCTCCATCTCCTCTGTATCATATCATTGACACACCACCTGCTTTGCCATGTACCAGTTGTAGATATGTATGAACATCTTCTCCGCATTATTATTCAATCCCACCTAGACAATCTATAAAAACCATAAATTATATCTTTTCATAAATAGATAAAAATTTAATTTTATTATATGTCACATTATTGATATAACACATTTCATTTTTTATGATTTCAAATAGTACCAAACAATATCAATTCACATCATTCATCCCTTATTATCATAGAAAATTTTTATTATGTAGCGCAAATAATTTCTAAAGAATAACTTTTTAGGGTTATAATTTCATAATTTCTATTCATTTATTTATTTTATTAAAAATTTATATTATTGAATCTAATAGGGTTAATATGAATAAAAAATTGGTGGATTCTAATCATATGAAAAAATATTTTGAGGATGGGTTTAATAAAATTTTCAAAAGATCATACATATATCACTTCTCAAATACATTCTTTCTATGTAATCTATTAATATTAATGATAAATATTCTAGAGGAGTTGAAATAAAATTTGTTCTACCATGTAATAGATATATTTTATAAATGTGGGAGTTAACATAGGTAAAAATTGAATATATCGAGTGATAAAAATGAAATTGTTTCTTATAGATAATATGATATGAATAGACATTTAAATAATGATACTGACTATATTTATTATATGAATATTGGTGTGAATATGGATAATATCATATTGGGGAAAAGAATATTACAATTGAAACTAGATTTACTGAACTACTTTCTCAACTAATTGATATGATCTGAAAATTCTATTTGCTAACCAAAAAAACATATTGCACAAAATAAATTCTATATTAAATGGTTATGATCTTTGATAAAATACATTTTTATATAAATGATTATATAATATTTTAAAAATAGGATGAATTGTCATGACTTTACCCCCAGTACATGTGTCATGACTACCCTATGCCCGCCATCCATAGCCCAGGGGCTGTGGACTAGCACCGAAAGGCGTATTCCTTAAAATGTGAAGGCATGGCCTTTAATCCTGTACAGAAACATTGTCCGAGAACACAAAAAAATTTAACTATAAAGTAAAATAATGTTGTAAATGGGGGCATAATTTAAAAAGGATCTGGAAATCAGGCCCAAATATAAATGAACTAATACTATTAAAAGTACAATACAACTGAATGAAAAAAGGAAAACAGATATTGGTTTATCCTCTGATTTTTCTACGTGAATGGTATGTACTGATCGCATCCTCATCAATCGATGTCCGTTAGTATCCTCCATGTCACGTCACACCGAATGGTCCACCCCCTGAGCACCATTCGGTCCTAGATCCCTCAACCACGATCAATGTTGTACATTGTCTGCACAAGACACAACAAGGTGTGGGCGACGCCCATGCAGAGGTGAGTATAACAATACTCAATAGGGACCCAAGACCCTCGTAGGAATCCTTGAGTTCCACAATGTAAAGACCACAATGTTAGACATAAACTCTACTTAGGAATATGCCCATACATATAACTGTGTTATCGTCATGTACTCATCTCATACATAAGTGGTGGATGCCACAAAGGTAACCCCACGTGAGGTATAAGTACCACACCGGAAACACCACAACGGTAGAAGTACCACATATGTAACACCACAAAGATAACACCAAGAATGTTACACCATGAAGGTATAAGTACAACACATGTTACACCACGAAGATAACTGTGCAATGATAGAAGTACCACAGAGATTAAAGTACCACACAGTTAACACCACGAAGATAACACCACAAAGGTAGAAGTACCCTACATGTAGAAGTACCTTCTAGGTAGATGTACAACTCATTTAGAAGTTCCAAACAGTTAACAATATAGGGTTAACACCGCAATGGTAGTAAGAATCTGCTCAAAATCTGAAATAACATAAGTACAGATGTACATATGATTAGTCACAAGCTAGATCATCTGATTCTATTAAGAAGAACTATTGTTGACCCACATAAGTTCGATAGGAAACTACCCCCCATGGACCCACACAAGATCTGACCCACATAGGATCGGTAAATGTTGACCCACAAAGGATCGATGATCATTCTTCTTGTGAAGCCTGCCACATGTTTCATCGTACCTGGTGCGCTCGAGTTCCACAGAATATGCCCCTCAAGATATCATTCATAATTTAATGGCTAATAAGCTTCAAATTGGAGTATCTCAAAGGACCTCCATGTCGTAAGGGTACGAACATGATAGACTACACTTCAATTGGATTCCCAGTATGTGTGTTATATTCATTTTAGCTCAAAGGCCCGGTTGGATTCGGGTTCGATCATACCTGGTTGTACTCCAACATTCTCCAAAACTCAACTGGTGTACCAAAAAGGACTATAGTTATCCTAGGATACCAACAGTATATACAGTTCATCAAAAAAATGTCTCATTCTCATGAAATTTCCCTTTTATGAGTTTCTTGGTACTATTAGGCCCATGTCCAGTCCGACCCGGTTAGACTGACCTGGCCCGACTTGGTCTGGGATGCGCCGATGTCTGTATTGGCCCGCAAGAGGGGTGGCCCGAAATGCTGGCCCATGTAAAATATGGTTTCACACAATGTGTCTACCCCTCCTGCGTGGGACAGTGGCCCGATGGCACGGTGGCCCACTAGGGCGGGGGACCGCTTGAGAGGCAGCCTGCTTGGGTAGTGGCCCCCTAGGGTGGTGTCCCGGTCCCAGGGAAGCGGGACGACTCGAGGGTGGAAACCCAATCAGATAGTGGTGGCTCGGATCGAGGTCATTAGTCGGGCTGAGGGTGGCAGCCCACAATGAAGGCGGCGTCCCGATGTAATGGGGGCGACCCGATGTGAGGGCCTCGGCCCGAGTCGAGGTCGGAGGGCCTGTGTGAGGGTGGTGACCTGAGTCGAGGGAGGCGTCCCAGTTAGGTCTGACGTGGGGGTCAGACCACCTTCCTTCCCATGGTCGGTCGTCTTTCCAGCTGCATCCTCTGTTCGTTGTGTCCCTCCCCTTGTAGCATGCATCGACATGCTCACAGTCTTCCAAGGTGGCGTAGGGAAAGAAAAATAGCAGAGGGTTTGGACCGGGATCGTTAGGATCTCACCCTCGGTGTTAGCTCATAGAAATGGATGGTATTAATGGAGCTCAACAAATTGTTTAATTGAACAAAAGAATCCCCATAGAATTCTCCTGCAAAGACAAATGAATCGCATGTCCACCTGTTTGTATGTTGACCCTCTTTCTTCATTTTATTCATTAAATGAGAAGATAAAATTCATTTGAATGCAAAAATGAATTAATCCCCTAGCTCAAAACATTAGAGATATGTCCGCACATGACGGTGGATCGTGTTCTTCATTCCCGCGATTGGCTCCCAAAGACGCAACTCACACGTCCCCTTTGGTGTGGCGTCGTCCATCACATCCCGTTGGGTCGATATCATTTTCCAACGGTCCGAAATCGTGGTCTTCCTTTAGCACTTCACTTATTGGTGGATCTCTCAGATAACCCTCACAATGTTCAATATATATAGGAGGGGGGTACGTAATGGCGTTGGGAAATAATGGGGTTCATTAATTATGAAGCTTCCTAATTTCCCCAACATCGACATTACATAAGGTTGGCAGGTCAAGCTATTCAACGACAAGACACACTGTCGACCCCACAATTTAATTGGTACATAGGAGGTTTTTAAATAAAATAACAAAATTATTTTACTTGATTTCTTTTATAAATACACAAAACATAATATGTTCGGAAAATTAATTATAGTCACCCTCGACCTACATCGGTTGATGTTAGGCTCTTCCTATGTGAAACACACCCCATAATCCCAAAGGTACTCTGGAAAAATCCTTAATAATTCAACACAATCATCATAATAACCCATTAAAAATCATTGATAAAGATAACAAGTCATGGAAACACAAATAAATAGTAATAAATGGAGCTACCGTTGAAACCCGTCAAAACGGTCATAAAGAGACAAAAACATTGGACTCACATTAAGGGAGATAACATATGATCCGAGAGTCCGTTTTAGATCCACGACATGTGAAATCAAAGGTCCTGAAAATATCTTAGACCTGAAAGGTGAAAGAGTCCGAATGAACAGGCGGATCGGAATTTATGACCATTTTATAAAAAGCTGACGGGGATCAAGTTCTAGAAACGAGGCATTGAAAAACTTAACAAACCTGATACCCACTAAAAAGGCCATAACATATGATGTAGGAGTGAATGTGGGCGCCGTGACCAGTCAAACTGAATCTCAAGGAACGAGATATGATCTGGCAGGTGGAGGAGGCCTAACTGACACGCGGATCGAAAGTTATGTCTGTTTGAAGACAAGTTCGATGGGACACTGATGACGAAAACGGGGGTTTGGAGGCCTTCACAGGGGTTTTTGGGGTCGAAAAACACGACAGAAGCTTTCTTGTGTTGACTTGGTGCATAGATCTCTTCAATGTCTTTGATTTGATATCTGGTAGTGCCCAAACGGACACCCGTAGTGAATGTTATGGCCGTTTGAAGTTGGAGAACTTTTTTAAACTTTCTTATAACTCTAATATCTTCAACAACTTAGTCCTTATCACGGTTTTGATTATATGTGCCTCTAGATCTCATCATGTGCTTCGATTTTTCTTGTTGTGGCGCTTCAATGGAATCTCGAATCAAAATTTATGGTTGTTTTATTGATTTTGGGGTTTCTCCTGTTTTTTTATTTTTTCCATTCATTTCGCGGCAGTTTTACCGAAACCGCCGCTATTTCGCGGCGGTTTTTTAAAAAACCGCCACTAATCCTCAAATAAAATAAGAAAATAATAATAATTATTATTATATTGTTTTCCATTTAGCACCGGTTTTTTCATGATGGTTTTCAAAACCGCCGCGAAATGGCGGCCCGAAACGTGTTTCGCAGCGGTTTTAAAAACAGTCGCGAAAAAACTACCGCTAAACGGCGGTTTTCTTGTACTGAATGTGATTCTCGTCTGTCACATGAAAAAAATTGAGGCATCATGATACAAACTAATCCATTAGTTCCTTCATCACTGGCCACTAGTGGTGACGTCAGAGGTCCTCGTACATCTTTGTCACATTAGGATGTACTGCCAAAGTGGACGTATGGAACTCCTTCAACTTATCCCCTCGTAGCTCCACCGGTAACTTGGTACATCCTCTGAAATGGATGAAGTTCTCCCCACCTTAAGAAAATATTTCAGGATGACGTCATGAGTTTATCTGAGCACCTCGGGCCTAGAAGTTAATGTCCCACAACTACATCTCCCTGACTCGCAGAAAAATTGGGGTAGTGACTGTCCTTTACAATAGGTAAGCTGCACTATCTAAATCAATGAATGATATCAACAACACAACTAGATTCTCTAAAGACTCACTCAGCAGCTGTAGACCTGACCTCATGCTGAGTGTGTCTACTACATCATTCCCATTCCTAGGATTAAGGAACATTTCATGGTCAAAGTCCAAGAGGAACTCTAGCAATCTCTGATGTCACAACTCTTGAATGTTATTTTGATTCATCGTCATATATAGGAAAAGATAACTCATCTTCGTCAAAACATACATGTGTAGTGATACCCTGAAAATTTATGGTTCAAAACTCATGTAGTACCCAACCAAAGAAGAAGTACCTCACCCAACGAGGATGTAAACTGGGAAAAATCTTTTTAAATGTTCTCCCCAAACTCTGGAACCACTTTTGGGAATTGAAATCCCAAAACACCTGATGCCACACGGGTAAGGCCAGACGACTAAAGAGTTATCAGCCTCAACCTCCTAGGCATGAGTTCATCCTGTGGTCTCTAGGTTTCCATTTTCGCTAACCATGGAAAACCTCATTCTAATGTTTTAGATAAAATGCAGCCTTTTTTTATAATACATTCAATCCGAGTATGAACGGTGGATTTCCCGACCATACCCAAACTAATGTCGTAAGGACTTGACGCTACCACCAAGAGGTTCCAACCGAAACTGTTGCCTCCTGGGTCATATCCCATCTTCAGCATATGTGGGATTTTTGAGACTCCTCACTATGTTATCTCTATATGTTAGTGTCAATTCAATGACATAAAATAAAATTTTACATTTTGAACAATATATTTTGAAAGAAGAAATGATTAGTTTCTATGTATATTAATATGGATTCTAGTAGTAGACATAGATAATATTTATAATCATTCCTGGAGCCCTTAGGTCACACTCCATGACCTCAAAAAGCTACTGCCTTCGCCTGGCCTCCAGATCCCTGATCCTGGTGGGGACAACATTTAGTTGGTGGTTATAACAAGTCGAAATGTACACCACCTCATGATACCCACCTTGTTATGCTTCCACATCGGCAGCCCTACAGATTCATCAGTCCCTATCACATCCTCTTCCCGAAACATCTTACACACCCGAGTCTCTGAGACTTCGCCAGTTTCCTACATTCCCAAAATAAACATTCATTGGTTGCATCCAGTCATACAAATAACATTCAAACAGAATGGTCATCTCTTTAACCCTAACATAATTTGGAATACATTTATGAATAGTGATGGATCAAATGTCATTAAACACACCACACATGGAGGTCTTAGCCCTGATGAATAGATCTTATTGTATTCATTGATTACCTGGAATGGTTGGTACACCTCAGTGAATACTCATCTGCCGACATGTCATCCTATAGAACCTATAGAAGCTCTAAGGAACTCTCAGCCACCTCTCAAGCTAGACCTCAACCACCTGTGGGTCTTCCTCACCTCAGAAACTCATAGGCCTCTGCAGTTAAAACTTGAGAAACATGCTCAGTCAGTGCACACCCTCTCCTAGTGGGGCTGGTGGAAAACATTGTTCGACGGGCAGTGGTGCTACTCGTACACCACCTGAAGGTGCCAATTCCTAAGGTGGGTGGGGCGGCACCGAGGCCTCATCGATCGGTGGGTCGTTATCACGTACTCTATTAGGAAACCAAGGTGGCTATCATTATGGAGATATCCTGAAAAAGAACAGGTGATCCATGGTCATTAAGTTATACCTAGTGAGAATACTCCAATGAAATCAAATGAATTTTTTTTCAAAAACACACACAATTAGTGTTTCTGTGCTCTGAGTCAGAAATCAAAATTCAGGGTCCTGGTGTATGGATACGTCGACCGGCGCAAATTCACCGGACTCTTTGAACTGAGAGCCACATTCACAATACATAACACTATTGCTTCTGAGAAAATATCAGAGTCCTAGTTCTTATGTAGAATTAAACTCCTCTGATAACACTTATCACGACCCGTCCCCCAGGACTCATGTCGTGACTACCCCAAGCCCACCTTTCATAGTACATGGACTAGTGACTAGCACTGAATGGTGTATTCCCTAAAATGGGATGACATTTCATTAATCCCTATACAGACACGTGGTCCGAGAACACAACAAGAAGTAGTTATGAATTAATCTACCGTAGTAAATCATTGGTTAATGTAAAATGGGGTCGGAATACCAGCCCAACAGTAAAAATACATGTACAAATGAATGTACAATACAACTGAAAGAAAAATGGTTGGTACAGATCGCCTCCTCATCACTCTATTCCCATCATTTTCGTTTTTGTCAATTCATGCCAAATAGTCCACCTATATGCACCATACAGTCCTTGCTCCCTCAGCCTCGATCAACATTGTATGTCGTCTACACCAGAAAAAACAAGGTGCGGGCGAATCCCAGGTAGGTGTGAGTATAACGATACTCACTTGGGACCGCGAGACCCCTCGTAGGAAACATAGAGTTCAACAAAGAAAAAATCACAAAGAAATAATTCAACTCTACTTAGGTATAAGACCATATATATACCTACGATATTAAGATATACTAATCTCATAAATGAGTGAAGGATACCACAAAGGTAACACCACAGATGTAGAAGTACAACCCAGGTAACACCACAAATATAGAAGTACCACATATGTAACCCTACAAAGATAACACCATGAAGGTAACACCATTAGGTATAAGAACCACACAGGTAGAAGTAACACATAGGTAACACAACGAAGATAACCCCACGAAAGTAGATGTACCACATAGGTATATGTAACACATAGGTAACACCATAAAGATAACACCACTATGGTAGATGTACCACACAGTTTGAAGTACCACATAGGTAGAAGTACCACATGAGTAACACCACATGCATAACACCACAATTTTAGAAAAACTCATCTATCAATCAGTTTTATGTAATGTACATAAGATCAGATGATTTGTCGTAAAATAGATCATATTATTCTGCTATGTAGAATTGCTGCAGACCCACACAGGATCAATAGGTAACTATCCCCCACATACCCCCATAGGATCGATAGGTATTTAACACCCACTTACCCACATATGATCTGACCCACACAGGATTGATATGTGTTGAACCACATAGGATCACTGGCCGCATATGTCACGACCCGTCCTCAGGGCACGTGCTATGACTAAACCAACCCCGCTGAGTACTGGGAGACCGTCATTATGCCCTACCGCAGCTTTAGAAGTTCCGGGATGCGCACCGCATGGAGGGTGGCTGGGACGAACTCCGAGTGGAAGAGGCTCTCAAAGTCCGTCCAGAGGAGAGATGCCTCGTCGTGCACCTGGAGCATCAAGATCCACCATCTGCCTGATGCCGCATGTAGTAGGCTCGCTGTGAGGATCACCATGAGGTCCGCTTGTGTCCTAACTAACCTGAAAACACATACAACTGCCTCTAGCCAATCCTCGGCTGCCTGAGGGTCCATCTCCCTACGGAACCTGGGCGGTCACTGATGCTGAAACTCATGTAGTGCACTAAGGTGACATGCATCGTCAGCTGCTGGGGCTGGTAGCATCGGTGGATCGGCGGGTAGAGGTACCGCCGGTGCCTCTGCTGTGAAAGGGACCTGTACCGAGGCCTCGTCGCTCGGTGGGCTGTCGTCACACACAACTCTCGGAGCCCTAGCTGGCTGCCGTCATGGGGCCATCCTGAAAAGAAACAGGTGTGCCACAGTCAAACAGTATACATGGTGAGATGACATAACGTAATCACAAAGAAAACATGAAACACACATGCAATCAATGTTTTCGTGCATTAAGTTGGAAATCAGAAGTCAGGGTCCTGGTCTACGGATACGTCGGCCACCACACAAACAATGGACTCCCTGGACTGATAACCTCACTCAATACTCTTAAAACTATTTCTTCACATAGAAACAGATCAGAGTCTTGAGTTCTCTGGTAGAACCGGACACCTCTGATACCAATTTGTCACGAACCTTCCTCGGGGCCCGTGCCGTGACTACCCCAAGCCCGCCATCCATAGGCCAGGGGCTGGCGACTAGTAGCAAGGCGTAATTCCCAGTAAAAAGGGAAGGCATTTCCTTTGTAATGTAAACAAACACCATAGAGAAAGCAAGCAGAAGTAAACATTAAGTAAAATCTGGGTACAAAAGAAAGTGCGGTAAAGTAAGTGGGCCAGAGTACAAACCCAAACTGAAAGTAAAGTAAAACTGAAATAGAGTACAGCAATTGAAAAGTAAAGCAACAGATTCGAGCCGTCCACTGGTAGTCTCACCTGAAGGGTGGGTACAGATAGCCTCCACAGCTCCTCGGGTCCAGCTGTCCGCTCCGAGTACGCCCCGCCCAGTGGTCCACCTCCGGGTACCGACCTGCTCCTCATGCCTCTACCATGATCAGCATTGTCTGTCTTCTGCAACCAACACAACGTAGTGCGGGCATATCCCGTGCATGGGTGAGTATAAGCTACTTAGTAGGGACCCCGAGACCCCTGTAGGTCACCCAGAATCCACAAGGATAATCCATAAAGGAATGATACAATCATGAAGTAACATCCGACATTATTTAGGTATATGACCATACATATACCTAAGTATTCAATTCTCATTCGGCTCCAACATCCGAGCTCAAGTACAACCCAGTCCACACTGAAAATCACAACCCGATCCACACAAGAAGTCACAATGTAATACACACAAGATATCACGTCAATATTATCGAAGATAAGGATTAAAGGTTAAGATTAAAATCACATAGGTATACTTCTTTGTAAGACAATAGAGATGATCAGATATTGCCACTGATTCATCTATGTCATCGGACCCATACAGGATCGATAGATACTAACCCTCAGAATGACCCACAAATGATAGATAGGTAACTAACCCCTACAATGACCCACAAAGGATTGATAGGTAACTAACCCCCGCAATGACCCACACAGGATCGGACCCACACAAGATCTTTAGGCGCTGGCCCACACAGGACCGCTGAGCGCTGACCCACACAGAATCGGTAGCACTGATCCATGTAGGATCACTGAGTGTTGTAGTCGCCGCCATCGAATCCATGGAGGATTTCTGCACAGTCGTCCTCGTCGTCACAGTCGCAGCCACAGTCGCTGCCAGCTCCAGGGTTCCTGCACACAGCAAGCTCATTCGGGAGGGTCCGCTCCACGAGCTGAAGGGCTGATACATCAACTGACTCATAGTCTCGATTTGATGTATCCAAAAGTTTTGTATCGTCAACAGGAACTCAACGTAACAGACGGCGTGTTGATCGGACACTCGGTCTGAGAGTTATTGGCTTTTTCGTTCTTGGGCCCCCGTTGTTTTTCAAGTCAAAACCAACCGGACCTTACTCCAACTGCGTCCAAACCTTGATCGGAGTATCCAAAAGGTCCGTATCACATAGAGGAATCGAAAAAAGTCTACGGTACGTCAATCGGATGTCCGGAACTCAAGTTATAAGTGTTTCCGCTTCGAGGGCCTGGTTGGTTTCGTGTACAAACCATCCCAGCTGAACCCAAATTACTCTAAAACCTTGAGTGTAATATACTGAAACGACCGCCTCGATCCAAGGATCACATCGCAGCTGACGGAGCATTGATCGGAGATCCGCAGCCCATGTGATGGGAAAAAGACCATGAGAGGTCCGGTATTAGGGGGTTCGGGCCCAGCCCGACCCGGCCCGATACCCTCTGGGTCAGCCCGAACCAGGTCGACCTGACTTGGGTCCTGGTCTGGCCCGCTTGGGTGCGGCCCGACCCGGCATGGGCCCAGCCCGGCCCGGCCTGGCGGTCCGGCTTGGGCACTCGGCCCGGTGCGCTGGCGCTCTGGCGCCAGCCTGGTGGCTCGGCCGTTTTGGCCGAGAAGACAGGGGTGCGGGAGGCGTGCTGCCCCCCGCCCATTTGTAATCTGTTTCCCCCATGTGGGGTTCCGCTCATGTCCAGATAGCCGGGGGTTATGAACCCCCGACTCTTCCTCTGGGCGATCAGCCCGCTCCGGATGGCCGCCTGTTGCTGCCACGGAACCGGCAAGGGTCGGTCCCCCTGCCTGAACACCGGTGGACCAGAATCGGCCACCTGTTACCCTGCTCCACCGCAGATTAAGCCGCGGCCTTGGACCTTCCGGCGCGGCGCGACTGCGCCGCGCCCCTCCGCTGTGGCCATGCTACTTCCGCGGTGTCTTCGAGGATCTTGGGCGCGACACGATGGTGCTGCAGATTAGTTTGTTTCCAACGGCGCGGCGCGACAGCACCGCCCCGTCTTTAACATTTCTCTCGTGGAGATTTGGCACCGCGCTGCTTTACACGAGCCACAACCAAAATCAACCGACAAGGGGGGAGGAGGGTCGGTCTTGTTTGTGTGGTCCGACCTCCTCCCATTATTGCGATAAAAGGCGATTCAAAATGGAAGGAAGAAAGTGACAGAAGTAATCACGAGCAAACAAATAAAATAATCCCCTACCTCGTCGAATTCTTTGATGAAGGGTTCTTCACGGAAATAACCATCGCAGAAGAAGACGTCGTGGAAGGAGAGAGTCGTGTCACGGAGAAATGATTCATCGTCATCACGTCGTCGATATCCGAGGACCCAGCGTTATTTGCGTTCTTCGCGTTCTTCGTCGAGGAGGAAGAACATCAAGATCTTTTCCTTTTTCTCCAAAATCCTACCAACGCAAAAAGTTCCAAACAAAATAAAATAAGAACTTCCCTTATTTTATTAATATGACATAAGTTGAAATTAAAAAGTTGAATTAAACCTCTCAAATAAAACTCACCTAATTAATTAACATAATTTATCAACTTTAATGGTGAGTTGAAGGAGTTAGGGAATATGAAGGGGTGGTGTTCATGTGGGCACCACCGCCCTCATAACCTCTCATGGGATGTTGGTTGGTTACCCAAATTCCACCCGATGGTTTTAATTACAATGTAAAAATAAAAATTGAAGCTCAATTTTTATTTTAACTTCCACAATTTTTAGTAACTTCTCTCATGAAAACGCAACTCCGGAAATGGTGTTCCTATGCAAATATCGGCGCTGTGAATTCATCAGTACCCTTGAAATTCGATTCCAAGCACCGGTTCAAACATTAGAAAAACCCGCTCGTTCGTTCACTAAACGTACACGAGCTAATATTTGGTTAGAAATTACGGGCACACCGGGCCTCGGAATAAAGTGCTGTCAAAAATTGCGTTCTTGTGAAATCCCAAAGAAAATTAAGAAAAAATTTCCCTTAAATTTTACGGGTCTTTACAGTAGACCCATATAAGATCTGAACAACACAACAACGTTAGATGTTGACCCACATAGGATAGATGTTCTTTCATCATGTTAAAGCTTCCCACATGTTTCCTCTCACCTGATGCCCCCATGTTTTGTAGAATCTGCCCAACAAAATATCATTCGTACCTAGACAGCCACTAAGCTCCCCAAAAAAATATCCCAATGAACCGCCATGCCGAAAAGGTTCCAACGCGATAGACGACACATCAATCTGATGCCCCGTCTATTAGTTATAAGTGTTTTAGATCTAAAGGGGTGGTTAGATTCAGGTTCGATCCAACACCTCCATACTCCAACATTCTCCAAAACACATGTGGAGTACCAAAATGGATAGTCTTGATCCAAGGATCCCAACACTACATATGGTTCGTCAAACAGACGTTTGGTTCTCATGATATATCCCTTTAAATGTTTTTGGGTCTTGTTGGGCCTGAGTATGGTAAACCCCAGTAAGACCGACCCGACCAGACTCAGTACCGGCTGGTCCACGGTGGACATGGTCTACTGGGCTTCTGTACGGTCTAACCCGCATGGGCTGCCCGCTGGGGCGACGGCCGGCAGAGGAGGTGACCCGTTCGAAGGGTGGTAGCCAGGCCAGTGGGTGGCGGCCCTACTCGGGGGGAGACGACCTATCTCGAGGGACGCAATCCGGCGTGATGGTGATGGCCATGTCTAAGGGCGGAGGCCCAGTCCGAGGGCAGTGGCACGGACCGAGGGATGCGGCTCGGTGTGGTCCGACTCGGGGGTAAAACCCCCCGGTAATCGGGATTTTCAAACAACCCAGATGTCTTTCGGTGTGTGAGGCGGAAGCACTGCGTGGGTGCCACTCAGTCACAGAGGAACCCCCTAGAGGAAGGTTCGGCCTCCATCACGGCTTCGACCATGACTTCCATTAATCAGTGGTGTGGTGGTCGTGATTCCTCCCTTACTGTGGCCGAATGGTCTGTCATCCACATCTTCAATTCACCACAGCTAATGAGATACGACCCTCTTATTGTGGTATGTGTCGACGCGCTCATGGTCGTTCGAGTTGGTGATGGGAATGGAAGAAAGTAGAGTGTTTGGGATGGTTTCGTTATTCCTGCGCCCCCTCATTAGCTCATATAAATGGAGGGTATTAAGGGATCCTAATAAACAATTGAATTTAACACAATATTAACACCACAAGATTCCCTGCAACAACCTCCCGCAATGAATAATGAATCAAGGGTCCACCCATTTGTCAGTTGACCATCATTATTCATGTAATTAATGAATAGAGTTGTGTAAAATCATTTTAATGCATAAATGAATTAATACACTACCTCGAAACATTGGTGAGCCATCTGCACATGACAGTGGATCATGTTCTTCATTTCCGTGACTAGCTCCCAAAGATGCCTCTCACACGTCCCCCTTTGTTTTGGCATCTTATGTCAACTATTATATGGTCGACATCATTTTCCTAGGGTCTGGAATCACAGTGTTCCTTCATCACATCACTACTAGGGGAAGGTCTCTGATACACCTCCCCAAGCTCCATATATATAAGAGAGGATAAGGGTATGTAAGGGAATGGGGAAATAATGGGACACATTAATTAGAATGTTTCCTAATTTCCCCAAATTCGTAATTACATCAGGTTGCACATCATGTCATTCAATGTATTGACACACCGTCAGCCCCACCCTTTAATTGGTCAGTTGGAGTTTGTGAAATAAAATTTCAAATTTATTTTATTTCATTTATTTTAAAAAGTAGAAAATACTATCATTTTTTCAAGAACAATTGATGTTAATGTAATGCTTCCCTTATGTTAAACCATACACTAGGAATTCAATAGTTCCCTAATATTTTTAATCCAAACAATGGTTCAAATGTTAGAAAACGACGCTCACTCATTTACTGAAGGTACCCAAATAAAATTGGAAAATTAATAATATTCCCCCTTTACTCACGCTAATCAAGGATACGCTCAACCTATGTGAAATATGTTGCAATAAACTACAGGGTACTCTCAGATACTTAATCCGAGTTTTCATTTAGATGTTATGAATTTTACAATAAAATAAATGTCGCATAATTATTTAATTTATGGGCAAAAACTAACATTCAATGGTGGATCGCTCCGACCAATGTTTGTATCTTCTTAATGGAAGAATACCCCTATGAGTTAAGTGGTGGCCTCAGATTTTTAATCCTTGTTACCGTTTGTGTGTTATAACCCATTGTAAAATGAAATAATTTTATTTAATTAATTAATTTATGTTTATTTCATTTTCAAGTTATCTCACAGGAGGCCTGCATCGACTAAACATAAGTCATTCCTAGGGTAAACCTTCCATCCTGAATGCAATAGTGCCCTCAGATTTCTGATTTGAGTAACCATTTAAGAGCTATTCCAATTTATCAAGAAAATAATTTACAAATGTTACATAAAGCATAACAAAAATTCAATGAATCAACCTGGGCACTCTGGGTCTAGGAATCTTGCACCATGAAATTTAGAAGTCTTGAAATAATTTCATATAATTAATAAAAGTTATATGTAATTTTTGGGAAATTATATGATTCACATAGAAAATTGAAAATGTATGGTGCATCTTGATACACATTTGATGAATCATTTCCTTTGATTTTTTATGGTAAATTATATTAAATAAAATGTTTATGAACTTATCCTGAAGTGAGGATACTACAAGAAATTTGTTATGGAATGTAAGTAAGATATATAAAAATTAGAAAAACATTCACCCAGTAGACTATGATCAATGAAATTAAATTGATCACAGGAATCATCATTTTGTAAATTAGTCGAGAAACTCTCATATTATGCTATCAAGTGAATGATGGAATTGTATAGGTTTTCCAAGAAGTTATCTCATTATAGAGACTTGTATGTTGAAAAATTATAACTTTAAACCATGATTAATCGTAATGTGAAAATAATATTTGTTGTATATACTTATATATGGAATAAAGTTGGGTATTGATATTGATATTCATTTCTATCCATTGATGAAAAAATTTATATTTATGATGTAATTAGTTGTTATGTTGTATTATTCTTACATGAAATTAACAATACATTTTCAAAGGAAATGATTCATCAATTGTGTATCAAGGTTGTCAAATTTTGAACAAGGTCTACAATAATTTAGTTCATTCATTCATGAATGATTATGTTTCTATGAAATCATAGTTTTCAACAATTATGACATAAATACTCATATTGGATGACGTTATTTAATGGGAGTTTGGAAGAATGTATAACACCTTCTACAGTAATTGGTGGAATTTAATTTGAGAATGTAAAATACATGACAAAATCATTTTAGAATGTAAAAAACTAATGGAAATTATTATGGGTATTACATTTGAAATGTTATTAATCATATTGAATTACATCAATAAACTAGAATCCCTAATGCCTTATTCTTGATGATAATTACAATTTCGTTTACAATACATAATAATCCACTTTTATTTATATTATTTTAGTCCTATAATGATTGTCAATATAAAATTTATTTGAAATTTAAAATATATTTTTTTACAAATGAATTGAAAACAATCATTATGTCAGAATGTATATAGACATCACGAATAGGGGACATTCTTTAACATCAAATGTATATTTACTCACAATTATAAATATTTTTTTAGTAAATTACTATATCATTTTAATCTGATAATTATGTAGTTATTTTTAGTAAATCTCATGACTAAATAAATTCATCGATAATTTTTTATTTCTCAATTTGGTTGTATATTATGTGATAAAATGATCATACAAGACAGTTATTATGAATTTCTACAATAAGTATGTTTCACTCATGAACTATTTGTTCTCTTCATGAAGGTATATATTCTAAATTTAATTTTTTAATGTCGGTTGTTTTTTCTTTAAAAATATAATGGAAGAAATGTGTTTTATTGATTTTAAATTTATATATTTTTAAAAATGAATTTTACATACTATAAATTTACTAAATACATTCAAATTGTATTGGTACTTTTGAAAAAAAAATACCCATATGTCCTAAGTGACCATTAGGAATCAACTACACCTTCATCCAATACATGGTGTTATCAGTTTGACATAAAATGTTTGATATTAGTTTAAATTTGGTATTTACGATAATATTTTTTTTGTTAATCAGTGACAAGATGAACATTATCATATTATCTAAATAATTTATGAAATGTATCCATAAGTCATTTGTGATGTTTATGAAATTATTGGACATAAATTGAACACATAATGAGATCTATTTTACTTAGTATGTGTGGTTTATTTTAGAAATGAAATTTTAGATTAAAAAACATTATCACTCAATAAAAACCTATCAAATAATATCTAATTTTCGTGATGCATAAGGATATTGATCCTTAATTTCATATTGATGTTGTATGAATCAACTTCCCATCAATATAACACACAATGTGACCTATATTACTCGAATTTATTTGTACATGAAATCATATGAAATCATCCAATTATTCATAACTCAAAATCTATAATCGCAATAATTTTCATCAATTAATTTTTTAATGGGACTATGAAATTAAAATATAGCATCTCTTATCACAATGTAAATCCATCAAACACATGATTATGGTGGTAGTATTCAAGATCAACTAGAAAAAAATTCTCCTGTTGAACAATATCCATATTTCATCACCATGAATTTCTTATTCTAGATCACTGTGATAACCTATTTAGTAATCCTATAATGTTAATCAAAATAAAAAATAAAAAATGTTTTAGATGAAAAATGGTTTTTTTAAGGTGAATATTATAAATAATATATTTCTAGATTCATGGTTTGAATAAATTCCAAATCCATGCAATGAAAAATGTTTTCGTTATCATATAAATATATTCATATTATAGAGATATTATCATGAATGAATTTCACATCCCTAATTATTTTGGTTGTGCGTCATCCCTAATCTAGAAACTCTAATTCATTTGGGGATTTGTATCCTTTGAATGTTTTCACCCACATTTTTTTTATGTTTTGGAAAGACATTTCACATTTTTAAGGAAGTTGAGGTCTTCATTTTCATATGATTTTCTCAAACATACATACAGTCTTATATAAATTCATACCTCACTCAAAATTCAAATGGTACATTTTTTTATCAAAGTATTATATAATCATAAAATCCCACAATAAGAAATGGAATTTCATATAGAAAAGATATATATTTCATCAATTCCCCCCATTTTGTTGAACATACAATCTTTTGATATATGGGATTTTCTGTAAAGATTTTTTTAAAGAAACCATCATCCAATCCCCCTCCTTTATACTTGATAGAAACGAGTCCTGAATCCTAATATTTAATTTGTTATATATCTATCCCAAAAGAAGCAATGAATATATTTTCATAATTTAAGACAAAAATGTATGAACTGTACCATCTTGGTGACCGATTGTAGAGACCCGAAGCCTGACGTACATAGACTTTACATTACTTTTGCGGAATACTTAGTACATCACAAAAACACACACACACAAGGATCGTAATAGTTTAGTGTCTTTGGAAACTCGGAACGTAATCTTCTAATTGTGGTGAAAGATCTTCAATATCTCCCATAAAGATCTTCCCTTTTTTTAAACTAAAACCTTTCTTTATATCCTGGGGAAAAGAAAACATAAAAGGGTGAGCTCAAATGCTCAGTATGGGTATACAAAAGAAAAATCAATCACATAATATTCATAAGAACATAAATTTTGGAAATCTTAACCTGCAAAAGAGAGCATAATTTCATAACATGGGATAAATCATAGTAGTGAAATGAAATACCAATAATCATAACTTAAAACATGAAACTTTGTGGCATACACACATAATCATAGAGAATCATTTCTTGTTAGTCAAGACTCATTGCCAAGACAATCTTAGTGGACAAAGTCCTTTTCTGAATCGAGTAACCCTCGTTTCAGTCCTATATCGCTGAACCGGTATAACCTACCATTTCAGCCATGTCTATCTCATGAGATGTAAAATCTTTACCCAATGCATTGGAGGGAGATATCGGTTCCACCCATCTTATAATGAATCCTTTCTTATGTGTTCCACATAATCATAAACCATACTTCATAGCGTAACCCATGTAATAAAAATGGAATTCTTAAACAACATGACATCATAAAAAGGAATTCATAAAAATATTTCCATCACAACATAATCAAATCCATGTAATAATAGGGATAAAAATAGAACCCTTTTATTATCTTAGATGGAAAATAATTTTGATAAAATACTTGAACTCCATTCTTGAGGAAAATATCCTTTCTACTTCAAAAACACTTTTCTTTTCTTAACATGTCATAAAATTATAAAATTAAAGAAGTTGATTAAAAATAAACTTGAAAACTTATAAAGGAATATTCTTGGAAATAATGTCTAAAAATCCATTCTTGCCGTATAATTTAAAAAAAACATTCTTCGTACTTTTGTCGGAAAAGTCAAGAAGTACCTCGTACGAAAAACTAAAAAAGATTTCTTTCATATCTTTTAATAAAAACTCATCGAAGGGTAAAATTGGATTTAAAAAAAATTGTAGGTGGATGGAAATAATATTAAATATTGAGGGAACATGGATGTGGATGATAAAATATACCCCAGTAATTACCAAATTAAAAACAATCTCGGATAAAAGTGAGATTGTGATATTTCCCTTACCTTAGGTCCGACTTTCTTTATAAGTGTCTGAACCTCCTGTATAATGATTTAAATCATGTTATTGACTTATTCCAGAATCATATTCACTGTTATGATATCATATATGGTTCACTTATGACTTTATATTACCCGTTCATTTGTAAATTCCATGTTAAAAAAGCGTTTTGGGTAAAATCGTTTCATTTATCGTAGGTGTTTTGAATTGTTGTTCTTGACATTATTATTACTTATACCATGATTTAATTACTTCCAGAATATAAAATATGATTTATATATCATATATATTCAGTATATATATATATATAATAGATAGATAAATGAAATGAAAAACACCGTTCATGGAGACCGTAGTCCGTACGTACGCATTAACGTTGTTTTCCTTTCCTTATTGTCTTGAATGGAAGTAAGTAGATGAAATACATATATATATATATACATAAATCCAGTAGCTTTATAATGTCATATATTTCATTATTATTTCTTATATATACTTTATAATCATTCTTAAATGGTTAACATGGAGAATGAATCTCATCGCGTCGTGGAGACGGTAGTCCGTACGTACGCACGAGCGATGATATCATTTCCATAATTATTGAATTTAATTGGAGTGTATTATACAATATATCAGAATCAATATGATGTTGTATAAACTATGTATAGTTATTCTTTACACCATAATACCCATACATGTAAGGTGTTGGTGGAAAATAGATTACACCACGATGTGGAGACTGTATTCCGTACGTACGCACGTGCGGTGATTTCTTTTTCCGTAGGATGGATAGATGGTGAAATAGGGTTGTTTAATACTTATAATAACATATCAGTATATGAGTGATACTGATGTTATTACTTCATAATGAAACAACCTAAGAAGAAGAAGTGGAAGAAGAAATAAAGATGAAAGAATTGGTAATGGTAATTACCTCTTCTTTGAAGCGCCTCTTTGAGACCTCCTCTTAGGGCACTAAAATTGGTCTTTGAGGAAGACCAGAACCTCTAGGATGTTGCTAGGGAAGTGTAGAAGAGATTTTGGCAGGGGTTGGCCGAGCTTGAGTGCTCAAATTGGTGTGAGGAGGAGGGGGATGAGGTGGCCTTTTATAAGGGAGGAGAGGGGCACCTTAATAATACCTCAAAATATTATTTTATATTAATGTCAAAATCGGTTTATAATGGTTCCAAAGGGTCTTATTTCGAAGCTAAAGTGGGGATGGGTCGAAATCCTATCATCCAATAGGATTTAGACATGTTTATGGTATTATTTTAACCTTATCAATTAGATTTAACTCTAAGTTAAATAATTTAACTTTTACCGTGTCTTTTTGTTTTCTTTCACTATATGGTTAATACACTTACTATAACATGCCAAAATAACCCCAAATTGTTTATTATTAATATATATATCCTTATCTAAGTCATTTGGCCGAACCTTAGAATTTTAGGAATAAAATAACAATTAATAATATAATATTTGATTTCTAAACTATTTTGTGTCAATTTTGACAATATTTGATATATGATTTTTGTGAAAGTCATAACAGAATTATATGTTCGAAAAAAGTTGATTAAAGCCACAATAATATATCATAGTAACCTATTAAATTAGTGGAATTCATAAAAAGTCTCAAATTACATTTATTTGGGCATTTATAACATCAATTCTGTCAATATTTCATTAATAAGACAATTACTGCATCATCTTTCTGTCATAATAAATGATAATTATATAATCCCTAAAAATTCTAAATAAATTCCTATGATGTAGATAATTTCATTAGATTTGTGGAGACTATTCATGTTCGATGTTTCATGAAGTTTATCACTAAATTAAAATTAATATACTTATAATATTTAAGAGAGTGACATGTTGTCACTTTCTTTGGTTTTAATAATAATTAAGTTATTTTCATAGAAAAATGTCCATTAAATGATTCTAATCCGACCCTTAGGTGATATGGGTAGTTTTTAGTTATCCAATATAATTTTGACATTTTTAGGGTAATTTTAAAATATTATATTTACCCTTAATTACCCGATTTACCTTTAACTATGGTAAATAAAATTTACCGTATTTACTATTCATAATTCCCAAAAATAAAAAGTAGCTTATTAACATAATTTGGACCCACTTATTCCAAATATGGAATCCATTTTTCCAAATTCAATACACAAAAGATTCAGAAATTAAATTAAAATTAATCCCGTTGTCGAAAGAAAACGGGTTTTTCTTTAAAACATTGCAAAAGATTGAATTGATTTAACCTACAAATTCAAGGTAAAATCAATGCTAATGACATAAATTATATTAAATGGTAAAAATATATTCTGTTTATACTTTAAAACCATTCAATATTATAATTTAACCACATAAGATATTACGATGAAAAATGTTGTTTTTAATTAAAATATAGCGTGTTTTTACTATTCATTAAAATATGAAAGTTATCGGAAAAATATCAAAACTTTATCTAATGTAAATTTTTATATCTTGATTCAAAAGAAGAATATTATTTTGTCAAATTGAACATATAAACATGTCAAAATATATATTTAATGTGGGTGCGCCATCAAAAGGTGGTAAAACTGCATTTTTTTAAAAATACTTATTTTACCCGAAAAATTTATTTTGTTCTTATACCATGTTCTAGAAATGTGTAAGATGAATAATAATGCTATAAAATTAAAAATTTAGTTAATACTATTCATAATGGCTAGTTCATGACAATATTATAATAATATAACATTGTTTATTAAAACCTGGTATTGCATACAACACACGCTATCGAGGAAGGTCGTGATTGCGTGTAATGCAAGCCAAGTCAGGGTTGCGTGTTGTGAAAGAATCCTTCGTTGTTTCGTATAACAGAATCCAACCATATTTCATTTATACATTATATATATATATATACTCAATGTTGCGTAGAATAACTATTATCAAAATTATGTGTAACACAGTCCAAGAATAGTGTTGCGTATACTGCAAGCTAATACGGTGTTGCGTATAGCGCAAGTTAATCTTGGTGTAGAATACAACATAAGACATTAATGAAATTAAAATAATATTTTTCATAAAATCTCTGGGTGTTACATTCTACCCCCCTTAAAATGAATTTCGCCCTCGAAATTCGTCGGGGTTATAAGTGGTTTACTATCCGAAATTTTCTTTAATAGAAACCCACATCTTAAAAAGGAACACCAAAACTTGGCTTTAAAAACTAAAGTATGAAATGTAACGATTACCCAAATAAACTAATCACTGGGTTTCCACATAGGTGAAAATATGGATATGGAAGAGAAATCTAACCATCATGTTCTGATGGAGAGTGGTAGAGAACATGGCTCTGGAAAATCAAGTAATCACAAATCCAAAAATTTGTGACGATCTAAGGTACCATCTGATTCATCAGGTATAAGATCACTAGGACAACATTTTTTGTTTTCATGATCATTTCCTTAAAGTTGAAAATTTGAATTAGAATAAATACATACTTTATTTTGGTACAATCTCACTGTTGTTCGTGCCTTGAACAATTTCCACTTCATCGCTTAAATAAATGAAGTTGAATTTGTTATTCGTGAAGTGTTAGCAGATCATGTGATAGAATGACGGGTCATTCCGTCTGTCTCAAACAAAAGGTTAGCAAAAGTTATTAAATATACATAAGTCATTCTATAGTGGGATTAATCATATATGGTTCCTAAAATGGACTTATACTTCATATATCATACTGCTTAATATAATAAAAAAAGTTTCTACTAAACAGATACTTACTGTTGGCTAGTGGTAGGTGATAAAGGCCAGTCACACTTCGGTTGTGGGTTCGATTCCCACATCCTTGTCCGACGCAATGGGCTGTCGCCCATCCTGCAGGTTGCTCTTTTTATAAAACTATATTACTATAACATCCCATCAATAATATCGAAAAAAAACTTCTATCCTTAAACAATACTAACTTATGTCCAACATAATCCATTCCAATCATTAGGCTTATCCATAATACTCCATTCCACTCTCATAACATAGTGAAAACGATTATCAGAGATTTAACACCATCTTCTATCCCCATATATCATAAGATATGTTTTGTTGGTCACATTACAAACATTCAAAGTCCTTAATCATGTATTCTCTTGAATACCTTAGTGAAAACATGAGTGCAGTTAAAAGTTACCACTTTCCAAATACCAAAATCCTCAAAATTCTATATACTCAAACCATGATATCACTTAGTCCTTATATCAATCATGAGCTCATGAATACTGTTAAACATTTAATTTTCTCCTTATCCCTTCATTATGCGCATATCATCTACATTCCAAAAATATCTGAATAACCTTTCATGGATACTGGTAACATTAATCAGACAACAGTGTAACAATCCTTACATGTCTCTTTATTCTACAGTACCATGAGATTACTTATACAACATTACACATGATAAACATGTAATCATTCCACTACATTCTTAAACCATTGACCGAGCTTCAACATTTCTTTTATCTCACATATCATTTGTAGTTTCTTCATCATCATCAACATAAATACTTCCCATATGACCATACTGATTCTCTTCATGAGACTTTCCCTTAGGGCATTGGTTTTCATAATGCCCGTACATTCCAAATTTAAAGCATTTAACCATTGTTGATGTCGTAGCAATACCATTATCCTCATCCATGGTGTTAACTGATCCTTTTCCTTTGCACTTACTTGCTTTGTGTCCTTCTTTTCCACACCCAAACCATCTTCCAGTTCCTTTGAAACATTATCCTTGATGCCTCTTCCCACATGATTTGCATAGGGGAAATTGAACTTTCTTTCCTCTATGATCATCATGAAACTCCATCTTTCTCTTATTAGCCGAGTCAGGAAACTTACCAAATTTTACTTTATTGATCATATTATGACATTGCTGATTCGGTATAATAATGATGTTTGGACTTCCAAATCCTATTTCATTTGGTTTCTCATGAAAAATATCATTCCATTGTCCATCATATCATCCATTATCGTGAATCATCTTGTTTCCAGCCATTTTCTAAAACCCAAAAAGAATAGTGTGAGAGGCAAAAATAATGCTAAGGAAAACAACATAGTAAAGGGGGAGTACCCTTAATATCTAACATCTTAGGTTAAATTCTATGATCGTTAGCGTAATTCTAGTACTATAACCTATACGTATACTTAACCTTAGGGACATCCCTAGACATACCTTAGAAATATCTCTAGGGATCTCACTAATGTTTTCGCGTCCTAGTTTCCAAAGGTTGACTAAACCTTTTCTCTGATACCAACTGTAGAGACCCGAAGCCTGACGTACATAGACTTTACATTACTTTTGCAGAATACTTAGTACATAACAAAAACACACACACACAAGGATCGTAATAGTTTAGTGTCTTTGGAAACTCGGAATGTAATCTTCTAATCGTGGTGAAAGATCTTCAATATCTCCCATAAAGATCTTCCCTTTTTTTTACCTAAAACCTTTCTTTATATCCTGGGGAAATGAAAACATAAAAGGGTGAGCTCAAAAGCTCAGTAAGGGTATACGAAAGAAAAATCAATCACATAATATTCATAAGAACATAACTTTTGGAAATCTTAACCTGCAAAAGAGAGCATAATTTCATAACAAGGGATAAATCATAGTAGTGAAATGAAATCCCAATAAT
Organism: Viscum album; assembly: GCA_963277665.1. Classification (NCBI taxonomy): domain Eukaryota; kingdom Viridiplantae; phylum Streptophyta; class Magnoliopsida; order Santalales; family Viscaceae; genus Viscum; species Viscum album. The sequence continues at coordinate 46,858,108 of OY728121.1, forward strand.
CATAACATAAAACATGAAACTTTCTGGCATACACACATAATCATAGAGAATCATTTCTTGTTAGTCAAGACTCATTGCCAAGTCTATCTTAGTGGACAAAGTCCTTTTCTGAATCGAGTAACCCTCGTTTCAGTCCTGTTTCACTGAACCGGTATAACCTACCATTTCAGCCATGTCTATCTCATGAGATGTAAAATCTTTACCCAATGCATTGGAGGGAGATATAGGTCCCACCCATCTTATAATGAATCCTTTCTTATGTGTTCCACATAATCATAAACCATACATCATAGCGTAACCCATGTAATAAAAATGGAATTCTTAAACAACATGACATCATAAAAAGGAATTCATAAAAATATTTCCATCACAACATAATCAAATCCATGTAATAATAGGGATAAAAACAGAACCCTTTTATTGTCTTAGATGGAAAATAATTTTGATAAAATACTTGAACTCCATTCTTGAGGAAAATATCCTTTCTACTTCAAAAACACTTTTCTTTTCTTAACATGTCATAAAATTATAAAATAAAAGAAGTTGATTAAATATAAACATGAAAAATTATAAAGGAATATTCTTGGAAATAATGTCTAAAAATCCATTCTTGCCGTATAAGTTAAAAAAAACATTCTTCGTACTTTTGTCGGAAAAGTCAAAAAGTACATTGTATGAAAAACGAAAAAAGATTCCTTTCATATCCTTTAATAAAAACTCATCGAAGGGTAAAATTGGATTTTAAAAAAATTTTACGTGGATGGAAATAATATTACATATTGAGGGAACATGGATGTGGATGATAAAATACACCCCAGTAATTACCAAAGTAAAAACAATCTCGGATAAAAGTGAGATTGTGATATTTCCCTTACCTTAGGTCCGACTTGCTTTATAAGTGTCCGAACCTCCTGTATAATGATTTAAATCATGTTATTGACTTATTCCAGAATCATATTCACTGTTATGATATCATATATGGTTCACTTATGACTTTATATTACCCGTTCTTTTGTAAATTCCATGTTAAAAAAGCGTTTTGGGTAAAATCGTTTCATTTATCGTAGGTGTTTTGACTTGTTGTTCTTGACATTATTATTACTTATATCATGATTTAATTACTTACAGAATATAAAATATGATTTATATATCATATATATTCAGTATATATATATATATATATAATAGATAGATAAATGAAATGAAAAACACCGTTAATGGAGACGGTAGTCCGTACGTACGCATGAACGTTGTTTTCCTTTCCTTATTGTCTTGAATGGAAGTAAGTAGATGACATAAATATATATATATATATACATAAATCCAGTAGCTTTATAATGTCATATATTTCATTATTATTTCTTATATATACTTTATAATCCTTCTTAAATGGTTAACATGGAGAATGAATCTCATCGCATCGTGGAGACGGTAGTCCATACGTACACACGAGCGATGATATCATTTCCATAATTATTGAATTGAATTGGAGTGGATTATACAATATATAAGAATCAATATGATGTTTTATAAACTATGTATTGTTATTCTTTACACCATAATACCCATCCATGTATGGTGTTGGTGGAAAATAGATTACACCACGGTGTGGAGACGGTATTCCGTACGTACGCACGCGCGGTGATTTCTTTTTCCATAGGATGGATAGATGGTGAAATAGGGTTGTTTCATACTTATAATAACATATAAGTATATGAGTGATACTGATGTTATTACTTCATAATGAAACAACCTAATAAGAATAAGTGGAAGAAGAAATAAAGATGAAAGAATTGGTAACGGTAATTACCTCTTCTTTGAAGGGCCTCTTTGAGACCTCCTCTTAGGGCACTAAAATTGGTCTTTGAGGAAGACCAGAACCTGTAGGATTTTTCTAGGGAAGTGGAGAAGAGATTTTGGCAGGGGTTGGCCGAGCTTGAGTGCTCAAATTGGTGTGAGGAGGAGGGGGAGGAGGTGTCATTTTATAAGGGAGGAGAGGGGCACCTTAGGAATACCTCAAAATATTATTTTATATTAATGTAAAAATCGGTTTATAATGGTTCCAAAGGGTCTTATTTCGAAGCTAAAGTGGGGATCGGTCGAAATCCTATCATCCAATAGGATTTAGACAAGTTTAGGGTATTATTTTAACCTTATCAATTAGATTTAACTCTAAGTTAAATAATTTAACTTTTACCGTGTCTTTTTGTTTTCTTTCACTATATGGTTAATAAACTTACTATAACATGCCAAAAGAACCCCAAATTGTTTATTATTAATATATATATCCTTATCTAAGTCATTTGGCCTAACCTTAGATTTTTAGGAATAAAATAACAATTAATAATATAATATTTGATTTTTAAACTATTTTGTGTCAATTTTGACACTATTTGATATATGATTTTTGTGAAAGTGATAACAGAATTATATGTTCGAAAACAGTTGATTAAAGCCACAATATTATATCATAGTAACCTATAAAATTAGTTTAATTCATAAAAAGTCTCAAATTACATTTATTTAGGCATTTATAACATCAATTCTGTCAATATTTCATTAATAAGACAATTACTGCATCATCTTTCTGTCATAATAAATGATGATTATTTAATCCCTCAAAATTATAAATAAATTCTTATGATGTAGATAATTTCATTAGCTTTCTGGAGACTATTAATGTTCGAAGTTTAATGAAGTTTATCACTAAATTAAAATTAATATACTTATAAGATTTAAGAGAGTGACATGTTGTCACTTTCTTTGGTTTTAATAATAATTAAGTTATTTTCATGGAAAAATGTCCATTAAATGATTCTAATCCGACCCTTAGGTGATATGGGTCGTTTTTTAGTTATCCAATAGAATTTTGACATTTGTTAGGGTAATTTTAAAATATTATATTTACCCTTAATTACCCGATTTACCTTTAACTATGATAAATAAAATTTACCATTGTTACTATTCATAATTCCCAAAAATAAAAAATAGCTTATTAACATAATTTGGACCCACTGATTATAAATATGGAATCCATTTTTCAAAATTCAATACACAAAAGATGCAGAAATTAAATTAAAATTAATCTCGTTGTCGAAAGAAAACGGGTTTTTCTTTAAAACATTGCAAAAGATTGAATTGATTTAACCTACAAATTTAAGGTAAAATCAATGCTAATGACATACATTATATTAAATGGTAAAAATATATTCTGTTTATACTTTAAAACCATTCAATATTATAATTTATCAACATAAGATATTACGATGAAAAAAGTTGTTTTTAATTAAAATATAGCGGGTTTTTACTATTCATTAAAATATGAAAGTTATCGGAAAAATATCAAAACTTTATCTAATGTAAATTTTTATATCCTGATTCAAAAGAAGAATATTATTTTGACAAATTGAACATATAAACATGTAAAAATATATATTTAATGTGGGTTCGCCATCAAAAGGAGGTAAAACTGCATTTTTTTAAAAATACTTATTTTACCCAAAAAATTTATTTTGTTCTTATACCATGTTCTAGAAATGTGTAAGATGAATAATAATGTTATAAAATTCAAAATTTAGTTAATACTATTCATAACGGCTAGTTCATGACAATATTATAATAATATAACATTGTTTATTAAAACCCGGTATTGCGTACAACACACGCTATCGAGGAAGGTCGCGATTGCGTGTAATGCAAGCCATGTCAGGGTTGCGTGTTGTGAAAGAATCCTTCGTTGTTTCGTATAACAGAATCCAACCATATTTCATTTATACATTATATATATATATATATATACTCAATGTTTCGTAGAATAACTATTAACAAAATTATGTGTAACACGGTCCAAGAATAGTGTTGCGTATACTGCAAGCTAATACGGTGTTGCGTATAGCGCAAGGTAATCTTGGTGTAGAATACAACATAAGACATTAATTAAATTAAAATAATATTTTTCATAAAATCTCGGGGTGTTAAACCGATAATGGGAATATATGAACCCCCAAAATACATTTTAATGAAATCTAAAATATCGTTAACATAGTGCTTTTTCCTCATAAATTATCAAGTAGCTGGGAATATGGTCTTTGTTCCCTGTATCCCCACTTTACCTACGGGTAAAATTTAAAAAAAATCTAATTTTACAACCTTTCTAGTAAAAAACACTTAAATAAAATTAATATTTTCAATTTTTGAACACCCATTATAGGAATTTTAAACACAAACTGCAATCCTTATGTTCAGTCAAAAAAAACTTCATGAATTAATGATAAATAAATAGAGTGTATATATAAAATTTTTTTTCAAATAATTACTATATAGGTTACTAATAATAGAATAAACATACATGAATTCATTATAATAAGAAAATATATACATGTATGTGAGCTAGTTCATGATCACCTTCTTTTATGATTAAAAAGAAATGTCTTCTAGTATTTCTAGGGATAAAAAATAGTTTCGATTCATAAAAAAATACTTTTTTCTAGTCAATATTCCCCCATATTAATGATTGGTAATGAGGTAAAAATAAATTTATATCACCCTCTTACAAAATATCCTCATTTTTGGTGCAAAATAAAATTATCAAAATGATATTTGTATATATTATCAGTGTAACGTTTCATTTGACAATATTCTTAATATTTTAAATCTAATTCACTGTAAGAAATAGTTTAAGCATCAAATAAACAATTTTTGACAAACTTTATAGATGGTTTGAACATTTAATGAACTAATAATTCCACTCTCTAGATGAAAATTATTCTTCTATATAATTTAAAATAACATAAAATTCATTATGTAAAATGATGATATTGATATTTTTGTATCATGTTTCAAAATATTATGCATATATATCATTTTTTGGTGCACTGAATAAGGACATTAAAATTTTTGGTCATCATAATAAGTATGTTTTTAAGGAAGAATTATTTTTATCATGGACCAATCATTAATTTTGCATATTTATTTTCAGCATTATCATAAATAAGGGAAATAATCAAGACAATCAATTAATTATTCTAAACCAAAAATTTCAATCAACTTGGGTGAGAATACATGTAAAACGGAAGGTAGTTTCAATTTCTTGGGTATTTTAGTGGTTGATAAACCTAATAAATATATTTTTATCCCCAATAATTTTGGTCAAACTAATACAGTGGTTATCTCGACCATCAAGGACATTTAGGAAAACAAAATCACAATTGGAATTTTTAGAGTACTCTAATGTAGAGAGGAAAGAGCATATATCGGATGTATCACATTTTCTTATAATTAATAATATGTATTTATTTATACTAAATATATCTGTGATTTACCATATTGACTCTCACTATTACATATTTTGTCGGGGTATGGATGATGGAAAAAACATCATCTATTGGATTAGGATAATCGGTTCATCCCAAATCCTTTTGGTGGTATTGGATATAAAAATATGTGCTAGTTCAACATTTCTATTTCAGAAATGAAAGTAAGGAAACTGCTTCCAAACCCATAATCACTATGCACTATGATCATTGAATCTAAATATTACACCCATATAGGATTTTGTTATGTATCCCTTTTCCCCAACCAATTTTTTTTGGGATATGCTTCTAGGGATCAAGTGTTCTTATTTGAAAGGGATGATTTTGGAGGATCATATATGGAGAAAAGGTCATGATCTGTTGGGTCCCATGGAATTTTTATAAATATGGGATGATGGATACATCCCAGGTGGTTTCTGATTGGAAGGACACCAATACATTCTCATGTTTTAATGATGTTATTAACAGATGGTGTTTAGATAAATAGGATGTATAGATCAATAAATGGGTTTATAAGGTTTTTTTTAATATTCCATGCACAACGATATAGACTATGACAAACTATGTATGATTAATAAATGTTTTGGAGGCTTTGTGGTGAATTATAGGTACATGGTGGCACACTGAATACATATAATAGAAAATTAAGATATATAGAAATGAATATGGAACATGACAGTACCACAAATGGTGTGATCATTCTTATTGAATGATTTCATGGGAATAATCCATGACACTAAGGCCCCAAATGAATCTATTAACCCTACAACATGGTAAGTGGCCTCAAAATATGAAACAAACAAATATTACATTGTATAATTGGATACTATATTCATTTTGACTCTTATCCATGACACAAATTTTCTAGCCTTCATAATGACATGCCTTGATGTTGATTTGCGTGAATCAATACAACCAACAGATTATGCATCTGAGTATCCGATGACTACCACATTGTGAGTGAATTTATATATAAGCATGTAGTCTTTAGTTCCTTTGAGGTATCTGATTACCTTCTTCACATTATCCAGTAGTCTATTCTCGGATCACTCTGATATTTCCCCAACATTCCCACAACAAATGAATTGTCATACATTGTGTAGTGAAAAGTGTAAATTAAACTACCAACAGTATAAGAAAATTGGATGGATTTAATTTTTTCTCATTCAAAATAATTTTTAGGGATTTGTTTCATGATGAATTTATCACTATTAAAAATGGGTTCTATACATGGTACACAATCTTTCATATGAAATATCTCTAAGACGTTATTAATATAGGTTTCTTGAGAAAGGCCTAGATTGCCTCTCAATAAATCCCTATGAGTCATCATTCCAACGAGATATGATGCATCTTGTATTCTAAATACACGCTAAACTCACTATTCTCTAGTTTCCTTAGGTTTTACATACCGTGAATGGTATTCCCAATATGCATTAGAGAGTCAAAATAAATCCACCATGTGATAAAAAATGTATCAACAATATTTGATTCATAGCAAACCAATGATATTGAAATAAATTTCTTTTCAATCCATTTCATAAATTTAGGACAACTTTTCATTACATGTCCTTTTCGTTTTAAAAAAATGACGTCCTTCTAAATATCAGGTTGTGGAAGAAATTTCGCTTTCCTCTTTTTATTGGCTTGAAATTCATGACACTTATGTATCTGGTGCATAGGCATCCAATTTTTTCTCCCATTTCCACAACAAGATGTTCCATTTCTTGAACAAACATAGTCATTAATACATTAATTTACCATTTATTGTTATGTGTGTTATAAGAGATTTTAAATGGCCCATATTGATTTTCCAGAGTGTTGAGAATATAATGCACTAGAAACAGCTCGGATATAACTACCTCATGATTCTTACGCCGAGTCATAATATCCATCACATGCATGATGTAATCGCACACAACTTTGATGGTGGTGAGTCTCATATATGATAACTTCTTGATTACGGTTCTAGTGAATGCTTTATCTGAAGATCGGAACATGTTATCTTTTTCTTTTAGTTGTTATGAACATTGTATAACACAATTTTACTGCTCCCAATCATCATAAAGTGATATATCATAATGTGTTATATCATTACTAACAACAAGATGTTTTTTTTCTAAATAGTACACATGGAATTTAGGAAAGCCCTCCTAATGCCAACGTTAAAGAATCCTAGAGGGTCATAGACTATGAGTTTTTTGTGGTCTCAGACAAATTCTATTATAATTTAATTAATAAAATTAATATTATTCTCAAGACTATGGAATAATTTTATTCATGTTAAGATGTTATCATTAATAAAATAATATATATTTATTATTTTTATAAAGAATTTGATAAATATTTATTTTCTATATTTTAATTAAAATATTTATTTAATTGAATTATTAATTTATTTGTTTATTCAGGATTTCAATAAATGGATGTGGATTTCATGTGGACCAAGGAATGAATGGTAGTAAAATAATCATTTTCAAGATATTAGATAATTGTTTATCTTGTTAGTATAAGTTAAAATAAAAATGATGCAACTTTAATTTTTTGACGAATAATTTTATTCATAAATCGGGTTTGCACAAGTTGGAGAAACATAAAAATGATGTGGTTTTATTATTATGAGCATGGATTTACACTACGATCATGAATGTATTTAATTTATTTTATGAGATTAAATATTTTAATTGATGTTCCATGTATATAAATAGACAAGTACGTATATTGTTCCATATAGAACACAACACACTCTTGGTGAATTGGGAATTGTTGATCTAATAAAAAATCTATCTGAAAGCCACTTCCCACCCCTCTCAAGAATTAGATACATTATTCAAGGACGATGTACAAGAGATCTAGAACAAATGACACAAGACACTTGCATCTCCGCGCTAGTACCTGGTGAGTGATTGGTGTCGATCGGAGGCCATCAGAGCATTTTTGGATCTCTTTTATAGTTTCTCTAGTTTGGATCCTCTCAGGTGAAATGAGATAATCAAGAGGGGTCATTCTGAATGGTCAACATCATCAACAAATAAAATCTCAAAGATCAATGTATATTTTATCTTTCAGAAATAAATTATATAAATTATAAACACAATGTGCTTGATATTCTCTACCGGTTTATGGACAGGTCCTTATTTATTTAAATCTTTTATTCTATTTTGTGGAGACTGGAATTCATCATTGTTTTGATCCCGGAATAATCATTGATCATAGTAAAAAGCAATGTTGGGTTCCGGCCCTATCGTGCATCCGCTTCACCAGAAACCTTAATTTTGTATCAGTGGGGATACATCATATTTAATAATTATTAAAATATTTTATTCATGATTAATGAATTTAATAATTTAGTTCTTTCAATTATTTTTAGTCATTCTGGAAATCTGAATCTCAAGATGTATTCCTCTTTCGTTTCTCGTTTACCATTGAGAAACAATATTTACTTTTAATTTTGAATAAAATAAAATAGAGGCTCTCATATGAAGGTGAAAAGGTTCCTGGAAATACAAAACAAGAACTCACGACATGTATTCGAACGTAACAGTCGTGTAGAAAATGTTCAATGCATCGAGTCTGGTCCTCCAAACCAAGTTGTCTCATTGGAGATTTTGTAATTCTAAATAACATTGTGTGTTGAAAAAGAACATGTGGCATGTGGTTTCCAGATTACCCGCTGTGTGGCCCACTGGACATCACATGTATTCCTATCAGGTTAGGGATTGACTGTGTACCCCGTACACAAATTTCCCAGATGGAGACCATATAACAGGGAACTACACAGCAAGAGGCATACTAGACACACAATTCACTCTGATGATTTCTGATGTACACTCACACACTGTTTCCCCCAGCGTGTACTTTGAATGGATTGTGAATAATAGTACACGCTATCTAGTTGGAACTACAATTCATATACTCATCCAAAAGAAATAAAAAAAATTAAAATTTATTATCATATAATACAAACCCTTTTGATGTGTACCATCATGCACGTGTAAAGATGAGATGGAACATTTGATAGGTGTTTTATATATATGTTTAATTTTACATCTGCGTAATTTTCATTTATACGCATTTGGTAGTTATGAATATGAATTCACTAGGTTTCTTCCAAGGTAAGAGTTACATAAAAATAAAATTTTAAATGAATTTATTTGTAAAAATTTATATTAGATGATATTCTAAATGAAATTCAGAAAATGTTTAAGGATAAATGTATTGATTAAATAATGATGATAATTAAATTGATTCAATCCTGATATATCTTAAACAAGAACGATTAAATAATTGAATTCAGTTTTATTTATTTATAAATAACATTTCATGTATGGATAATCATGAGATAGACAATGACCTTTGTATGATGATGGTTTGATTTAATTAATTTATTTAAATTTAATTTGTTGTCATGCGATCATTCTCGTCATTAATATGTAGGGCATGTGTGCCCAAGGTTTCTTTTAGGTAAAACCCCTTCTAACACCTCACCTTCATGTGAGTTCAAAAATGAATATTTAATGGATAGAACTCCCAAGCCAATGGAGGGAGTTAAAGTTGAAGCATAGACGAAACCAATCCCAGGAGATACAGAGGTGGATAGGTGAAAATTATTTAAAATGAACCCAAAAGGTTCAAGATGTTTGTCCCCTATGTTAGGGATAATTTATCAACGAGTAGATATACTAAAAATTAGAAATGATCATTATCATTCTCTTTATTTTATTCCTATAACTTTCATGGTTTATCATTATATATTTCTTGTCACGATGACATAATTAATGGGTTAAACAAACATGCATTATAGGACTAAAATAAACTAGAGTTATGTGTAAATATTATCAAGACATGTTTAATAACATAAGTATGTCACAATAAATATTAAAAAGAAGGTGATTATGATGATAAGAAACTCACCCATATGAGATAAGAATACCTCAAATAAAATATTATGTCAGATCAAGCATAATGTTACATGATTAAGGGAAAAACTCAATAAAACTATGTGTTTGAGCAATAGTTGTTTCGACACTTACATTTATACAGGAATTCTTTATGAAGTGTTTCATGTTAAATTAACCATACTACATTTATTGGAGTTTCCCTTTCTAGACATAGTGTAATAATAAAGGAAAGAGTTGTGGAATCCATTTCATGATTTCAGGATTGTGGATTCCACTCAACAGACCAATAAGATGCAATCCCACAGATGTCAAAGACCTTCCTACCTAAATACCTTATAATATCTTCACCAGCCCTTGTTGGGGTTATGCGAAGGGGAATGTGGTTCCTTGACAATAAAATGTAATGGAAAGTGGACATTAACAATTCAGTGGTGAGGTCCATTGGGACATGATAAAATAGTAGGATACTTAATAAAAATTTATTACTTCTCATAAAATGTAATCACTAATGTACTAATGATATTCCTGTTTAATTGTAGAATAAAAATGACAAGATACTTAACCAGAATATCCCTCCAATAAATTCCGTATAAAGATATATCGTCACTAGAATTAACATCCAGGAATAGTTTAGAGGCCCTCAAGGTATGTTATTCCATGAACCAAATATTATGGGCCATAGTCTCCCTTACCTAATACTCCTTCCAAAGAGGAGAGTGATGAGGATTTCCTTGTCTTTGAGAAACATATGAATGATGTTGTCAATGATCAATGTTTGATTCTATAATCAATGTCTATTGTTACTATAATGTCTCATGAAATCACGGATGATTATATCAAGCTCGAGAACCTCCATGGTCTTAAATATGAGAGAGAAAGACAATAAATCTTGGAGATCTCTAAGTAACACTTTTAGATTAAACACGGAGAAGGTGCACAATATGGGCCTCATGTAGTCATGCTCATTAGATGTATTGAGTTCTTGGAGTTTCTTGGGATTATACTCCCCTATGAACTGGGTACTGATCTCATTCTTGAATCAATACCTTAGAGACTCTCTAACATTTTTGTGAATTTCAATATGAACAACCTTTAGAAGCCACCATCTGATCTTCTTATCCATATTCACCAAGTGGAAAATGATATGAAGCTCAAAATCCTTCTTTCCTTATAGTGAATAAGATAAAGGGAAGGTGAATAGCATTAAGCCCAATGATTCTTTACAACCATCCAAGAAAAGGATGATCAAATTGTTGGCAAGGGAACAATAGGGTATTTGTTTCACATGTGACATAAAGGGCCACTAGAAGAAGAACTGCACCCAGTATAACAAGAAAGGGGAAGATTCATGTGCATTTGTTATAGAATATAATCTATCTATTTAAATAAATTGGATTTTATATACAAATTGTGGTGATCAAATATGTATCCAAATTCCTAAAACAAGTTGATTCATAATGAATGACTGAGGGCACTTAAATCAATGAGCATCCAATGGAGCCAGACATTCTGTCGTTGTTGTTCGGGACTACCACTTCACATTACCAATTGGGATGATCTTGGGGTTAATGGGTTTTTATTATGTACCATCTGTTACTGTAAACATTATTTATGTATCCAGATTAAATACATATGGATTTTTTTCCATGTTTGTAAATGAATGTTTCTACTTTTACCATGATTGAATTTGTTTTGGTAGGGAACATTTATACAACTGTCGTTATGTGTTGGATTAAACAAACCATTTAATGGAAATCAATACCAATGATACATCACATGAATCATACCTCAACCAACATTATAATCCCCAGCTAGATCATGTAAATGATTAAAACATGACAATTTTACATCAAGATGGATATTTTGATTATTTGGAAATAATAAGTCTCGGTATTTGTCATGCATGTTTACAAGGAAAAATTACCAAATATCCTTTTAGTGGGAAAGGTGAAGGGGTCAATAAATTTCTTGAAATGATTCATAACAATGTGTGTGGACCATTTATAGTTGAAGCATGTGGGTTACTCATACTACAAATCATTTAATAATGATTTTTGTAGATATGAATATACCTACTTAATAATGTATAATTCGGATTATTCTGATGGGTTCAATGAATACAAGAATGAATTTGACAACCATATTTGTATGAAGATTAATAAAATACAATAATACAGAGGTTGGGGATATCTTAATCATTACTTCATTGATTACTTATGGGATTATAGATTCCAATCACAACTCACTACTCCATTCAATCCCTAGTAGATTGGATTGAGAAAAAATTGGAACTGCAACCTGTTAGACATGGTGAGACCAATGAGGAGTCATGTGAGTATACTATTATCCATTTGGGGATATGTGTTACCAATAGTGACACACATACTAATATAAATACCAAATAAATAGATAAATGGTATTCCATTCGAGTTCTATAGTGGAATGAAATCCATATTATTGAATTTACATGTCTGGTGAAGAGATGTGTTTGTTATGGCATTTTAAGGTAACAAACATACACACCGAGGATATTAAATATAAAACCCCTAGGATAAAAATGTATAAGTGGAAATAAAAGACATATTCCATGAGAGGGAGAATAGATCTGAAAAAGATACTAAGAGTAACATAGACATCATGTATGTTGAGGCCCAAGGTAAAGAAGAGTTGGTACATGAAAAGGTTTAACAAAGAACCATGGATGAAAGAACTATTCCAAAGACACAAGAGTTGTGTAGGAGTACAAGAGAGGTCCGATAAATGGAACGATATGATTTTCTAGTTACTGAGAATGGTGAGTCATTATTTATTGATAACTATGATCCACTATCCTACAAGGATGATATATGTGGAACAGATGTTTCCAAGTGGCAAGAATCAATGAATTCTAAAATGGATTCCATGTACTGAAACAATGTATTGATTTTGGTAGATCCACTATTTATGTAATGTGCGTAGGTTGAAAGTTGGTATTCAAGATAAAACTGGCCGTGGAAGGAAAGTTCAGCACCTATATGGACCGAATTATTGAAAAAAGAGTTCGAACAACATCAAATCATTGACTAAGACAAAACCTTTTCACTACTTGAAATTATGAAATCTATCGTAATTTTATTGGCCACTCCTGCTAACCCTTTATATGAAATTTTAAAAATGGATGTCAAAATAGACATCATAAATGGGAATCATCAGGAACATGTCTACATGACACAACCAGATGTGTTTATGACTCAAAAGGATCCCAAAAAAGTATGCATGTTGAAAAATTCCATTTATGGATTAATGAAATCATCGAGGTCAAGTAACATTCATTTTTTTGAAGCTGTTACGAAATTAGGGTTTATCCGAAATGAATGTAATCAATTTGTATAAAAATGATTTAGTGGGAGTGTAGTCATTTTTATATTAATATATGTTGATGACAAATTAATTATTGTAAATGAAATTCATGTCTTATATTCTGTTAAGGCATGGTTGAATTAATGATTCTCCATTATGGAATTGGGATAGGTAGCATATATTCTCGTTATCAAGATCCATCGTGATAAATACAAGAGATTTTTGGGCCTATGTAAATGTACATACATTTATAAGATGCTGAAGACAATCAATGTGGAACAATCCTAGAAATAATTGTTTTCAGCTTCACATAGACTTCATATTTGAAATTAAATGTGTCCTCAAACACATGAGGAATGAAAGGTAATGGAATGGACTCCATACGCATCAACGATTGGGTTAGTCATATATTCCATGCTATATATGATGTTCGATGTTGCATATGCATTGGGGGAAATAGGAAGAAATCAAGGTAACCCAGGTGACAACCATTGGATGGAAATCAAGACTATCCTAAAGTGTCTGAGGTATACTAAGGATATGATCCAGGTTTAAGGAGGATATGAGTAACATGTCATAATAGGATATCACTATACTGGTATCTACATTGATCATGACGAAATGAATTTTCAAACATGATACATATTCCCTTTGAATGGAGGTGCATTGATCTGGAAGAGCTCAAACCATACTGTGATAACAGATTCTATAGCAGAGTCTAAGTATATAACATCTTTTGATGTAGCTAAAGAAGAAGTGGTATGTAAATCATCATACAAGAGTTGGATGTGATTATATGCTGAAAAGATCCCATCACACTATTGTGTGATATTACTATAGTGGTGGCTCTTTTAATGGAGCCAAGGTCACATAAAAAATGAAGAACATATATCTGATGTATAATATCTTGAGATATTTTCCATGGAGTGTAGAAATTGATGTGTGAATTACTTTTAGAGGAGACAACATGACAGACCCAATGACTAAAGCCTTGACTCACTATAAACAATATCACCATGTCCGGACTGGCGGACATGAATTCATAGGCAGTACGCTCTTGTCCATGTGAGACTTTGTAAGTGTTTTTGTCCTAGAAAAAACATGTTGTAATTTTATTACATTTATATTTAATGTATTTACATATTAATCATCATATTACATATTATTCATTATTCGTCATCACTATGATGTAATAATTTCCTATATTATTTTTTTCGTTGATAAGGTTATGGCAGTTCCATGATATGATGAGAACCTTGAAATGATATAACATTATTTAGAAATATTTTTCTAATGTTGTATGACATACTTTGAAGGGACACATAGCATGCAATCCATCAGGTTTGAGTACTCGTAAGAAGATGAGACATCCACTCAGAAAGTTTTCACAATGTAATCTCCAAGAAAGGAGATTATGGGAAGAGGCCGTCCATTCAGAATTCTACATGTTTTAGGGATATCAACTATTTATATCTGATATCATGTTTAGTGTGCCTTAGAGAATAATTTTATCATTAATACATTTCCTGACTATTGAACATTGATATACGGACAAAAAATGTCACAAAGACAATTGGTGGGAAGTAGGGTATGTTGGGTGCATCACGAGTGGCATGTTATTAATAAATTATTCGTGGAAGGATTTTCCCATAAATTTATGTTAATTAATATATCGGACCATTTATTTAAATTGAACTGTTTCATAAAATTCCATGTCCATTTTTAACCAATGTGTTCATTTCATGTAGTCGAAGACTGATGTATCAATCATAATGGTTGATGAAACAATCATGAATCCCCTTATATGAAATATTGAGAAAAGGGGATTATGTTACACAGTGAGGGTTCATATATGGATTTCATTGTTGAGAAATTACATTCTATTTCTTGAGTTCCATCACTAGTTGCTAGATAGTACTCTTGGGATTTAGGCAGACCTGCCTAATGCCAATGAGAAAGAATCCCAGAGTCTCACTCATTGATTGTTTTTTGTAGTCTCAGTTAAATTCTATTTTAATTTAATTAATTAAATAAAAATTGTTGCCAAGTGGGTGCAGTAATTTTATTCAAGTTATGATAATATCATAAATTGAATAAAATATATTTATTTAATTTATTAAACATTTAATTAAAATTTATTTATATATTTTTTTTAAATATTTATTTAAGAGAATAAATTAATTATTTATTAATATTGGTGTTCAATAAATGGTAGTTATGTCCGAGTGTACCAAAGCTGGATCATTATTAAAATAATTATTTTAAAGATGGAAAATAATTATTTAACTACATGAAACAAGATAAAATAATAATGATTCTTCTATTATTATTTGACAGTGAATTTTATTTATAAATATGTTTCCCACTAGTTGGTGAACCATAAATAATGATGTGGTATTATTATTATAAGGATTGGTTTTCTCTTTGTTGGGGAATGTATTTAATTGTTGTTATGAAATTAAATATTTTAACTAAAATTCCATGAATATATATAGACCAGTACATATGTTCTGCCATAAAGAACACACTGCACACATGGTTAATTGAAAATTGATGATCTAAATAACTTTTCTATCGAATCCTCCTCCTACCCATATCAAGAACGAGAGATGTTCATCAAGGTAGAAGAACAATATATCAAGAAAGACTTACACAAGACACTCTCTTCACCATGGTAGCACTCAGAAAATGTGTGGTGTTGATCGGAGACTGTCGGAGTATATGTGGATAACCACTTTGGAGATTCTGGTTTGGATCCTCGCAAGTGAACCAAGATAATCAGGAAGGATCATTCTGATCAATCAACATTATAAACAATGATAATACCAATGATCCTTGTATTCTTTCCTTTTTGGCATTTAATAAATTGTTTATAAACCTGATGTGTAATATATTATATAATGGTTTCAGGCCACATCCATCATTTTCTAAATATTTGATTCTACTCCATGGAGAATGGTGTTCATCATTGTATTGATCATGGAATTATCATTGATCATGGTAAAAATATAATTTGGGTGTTGTCCCATCTGTGCTTCTATTGCACCTATAACCGTCACATCCCTCCCCGCAAGCACCAGCGAACATCGAATTTTAGATGTAGAGAAATTTAAATTAACAATTGACTGCCAAAGTTTATGTATTTCATAACATAGAAATCATAAAATTTAATGTATTTTCATATGGAAAATTAAATATAAATATACAACTCATTGTATAAAAAAATTAATTCTAATTGATAATAATAATTTAATTTTAAATTTCACCCCTACAGAAATTCCATATTTTTTATATTCAGGTTATAATATTTCATATGGTGAATTATTCAATGAATTTGCTAAAAATGAACTAATAAAATGGTTTCCTTTATATGTTTTTTTTCTAAAATGTTATGTGTCCTTCAATTATGAGTAGTTTTTGATTAGGGATTCAAAATGACACATTGGATAAGTTAAGAAATATATATATATATATATATATATATATATATATTTGTATACATTCATATATATTTTTAAAAAATATTTATTTTTCAGAAAGTACATATATTAAAATAAAATATATTTAAATACTATATATAACAATTAATAATATATGTATATGCATTTGTATCTGTGTGTTTGTATGTGTCTGTTAATTATTGGTTGTTTGTGTATGCATTTCTTGTGTTGTGTTGTTTGTTTGTGTGTGTGATTATCTATCTTTATGGAATGTATGTGTATTTTTGTATATGTTCATAGGTGTGTATATAATTGTATGTGTCTATTATACCTATGTGTATGTTTATTTTAATTTCTATGTATATACGCATAAATACTCACACACACACATAGATATATATCTGTGTGTGTGTGTGTGTATGTGTAAGTGTTTGTGTATGTATTTAACAATTTTTATTGTATGTATATTTATGTGCACATATTTATGTATGTGTGTATGGAATTGGTTATTTGTTATCGTATGTGCTTGATAATGTGTTTTTATTTGTCTATGTATATATCTAATTATGTGTGAGTTTATATATGTATGTTTTTGTACGTGTGAATGTATGTATCAATGTATATATGACTTTATGTTTATGTACATGTGTTTGTGCCTGTGTATTTGTATATGTGTATGTTAATGTAGTATGTGTTTATGTATTCATATGTATAGATGTGTGTGTATGTTAATTTACAGGTTTGTAATTGTCTGGATGTGTGGGTATATGGTAATTAATTTGTAGGTGTATGCATATACATTTTTATGTGTATGTACAAGTGTATGTGTATTAGTATGTGTCTATGTAAATGTTTTTTTGTTATATGTGTATGTATATATCCATATGTATAGATATATGTGAATGTGCATGCATGGGTATGTAACTGTCAGTATGTGTATGTGTACATCCACGTATGTGTATGTTTATATGCCTATGAATATGTGTATGTGTATATGGACATTTTTTCCAATATGTCTGTGTTTATATTTTGTATGTATGTTTACATGTATTCCTATGTGTATGTATGGGATTATATGTATGTCTATTTATTGATTTAATATTATTTGAGGGGTTTTAAAATATCTTCATTTTTAGTATTTTTCACTAATTTAAAATTTTTTATTATATAATCATTTAGCATTTTTGCAATATATTAAATTATTATAATTATTTATAAATGAATAAATATGTATATATTTAATTAAATAATAATATTTTAACTGTTATTAAAATTTATAATGGTCAGTAAAATATTATATTTTCAATATACAATTAATACATGGCATACATCAATAATTACAATTAACAATAATATTTATTTTTATAATTTTATTAAATTTTATATGGATTCAATATTTGTAATTAATGTTATAAATAAATTTTTTTATAATTTTACAATTTAATTCATTTAATTAATTCAATTTTCTAATTATTTAATTAATTTTTTTCATTTTTCTATTTAATAATTTTAAATATTTTTCAAATTTAATCGTTTTATAAAATTAATACTCATTTATTTAATAAGAATAAATATTATCCATTTGTTTTTAATATATTTGATTATTAAATATTCATTTTTTTATATCATAATATATATAATATATTTGATGAACATATAATTGATTCCTATAAGGCCATCTCCAACCCAAACCATTTCTTCCAGAAATTGATCCCCAACGTATGTCATGCCTAACACGATTTAGTTGTTTTCTTAAAAAAATAAAAAATAGGTGGATGCTCTACTAGATGAAATGTAATTACAGATGATGTCTTTTAGGGACATGCTATTTATTCTCAAAAGTTTTTTCCATTGAGATATGACCATAGGTGGATGGTGGTGTCAGTGCAGGGTTCACTATGGGTTCAGAGTGGCAGGTTTCAGGGGAGGCAGTGAATGAGTGGGATGGAAGGATTTGGTTATAGGAGGAGCGAAAACTCTTTATTATTATTGTTTTGTGAATATCATGAAGGTGGTCCCATGAGCAACAATGGTGGTGATCCCTCACTGATGATAGCCTCATGCGACATCAGTGCTGGAATTGTAGGAGTCAAGAGACATCATTGGATGCACGATTGACTTGCCTGTGAAGAACAAAGTGATGATGTGGTGGAATGATTTGTTGACCAGTGATTTGGATCGGTGAATACACGATTGAAAGTGGGGGTGGTTTTCAGACGGTCATCCATGAATATCCATTCTGATGTTCAATGAGATAATTGATGTATATGGTGTGGTCGGGTCCTTCCCATCAATGATTCTTAAGTGTGTGACAATTGGTTATTATAAATACTATATAGGTGCACAATAATGTAGTGGCCTATGGGCTATGGTGGATTGCGCATATGTGGTCTATGAATACATATATACCTACACACACATATATATTAGTCATTTTTATTCATTCATTAAATGTATGTTTTCTCTACTTTTCTCTGAAAGTAATGGTATCTTTCAATCTGGGTAAGGGATGATCCATTACATAGCATGTAGTCCCATGGCCATGTGGCCAACGAAATTGCCTGAAGGTTTAGTGTAGCGTCATTCCTGCACAATCCAGTCTGCATCACCAGACTTGTGTCTTGCTAGCATGACTAGCTACCCATTTCCTTCCAATGTCACTGCTTTACTATGTCACTTCAATGGATGTAAATCCCACAAGGGGTATTCCAGGATCCAAACCCTTCTAATTATGTATATGTAATTGATGTAATTAATCTTCAAATTACCTTTATAATATTTTTAACTAATTCAATTTTATATAATCATTTTTATTATGATTTCATTTAATATTAATTACACATTTTTAATATTTATCATTTTTTACTATTATTTTGATTATATTAATATTTTAATATTTATTTAGATATCACTATTTACTATGTAGTAATATTTTAAAAAATTATTTATTTATATTAATAATATTTAATCCATTTTATTAATAAAGGTGTAATTCCTTTAATTTTTTTTTGAAATCCATATTATTAATTTATTTAAATGCATATAATTTGGATTCTCAAAATTTTTGGATTTTTGTACAATTAATTTAATTGATGATTGAGGTTTTACATAATTATTTAGTATATTTTAATATTATTTTAATTTTTTTATTTATTATATTAATACTCATTAAATTTTATTTATTATGTTTTAATTTATTTGAAATTATTTAAATCAACATAATTAATATATTTAAATGAACTTTTTAATATTTTCATTAATGATTTTGTATGTTTTCACAATTCTTGTAATTATTCATTAAAATTATTTTTATGTATGTATTTAAATTTTTTTAAAATTTTCACCATGTTTTCAACTTCATTTTAATATATATTGATTATTTAATTTTTAAAAATAATTTATATAAATAATAAAACATGATTTTTTTTTAATTTTTATTGATTATATTGGTTTTGAATTATTCAATCCAACTCATTTTTTATAATCATGCATTTTTTGTTATATATGAATTAAAAAGGTTAAATATTTTTAATTTTATAAGAATTTATTACATTTTAATATATATTCATTTTATATTTCTTTATTTCATATTAAATATTTTTTATTAACTCTTAAATGATAACGTTATTACAATATATATATATATATCAGTTCTAGAATATTAATGCTGATAAATAAATATTTTATCAACTATTATTTCATCATTGATAATGATATGTTTTTTCAGGGAAAAATTTATCTTCGATAAAACCTATCTTTTTAGCGGTTATTAATTTAACACTGATAAAACTCATATTTGTCAAAAAAAAATTGCAAGGCACTCGTAAACACTTGTTGTTCATACAAAATAAACAGCAATGGAACATGTTTCATTTACCCATTCATTCTCTCTCATGGATATCAACCTCTTTTCCACACCTCCTAGAATTTCATGTATGAATCATTCTCCTCAAATCCCATGATATGTGGGTTAATCTCTTGGACCTCCTTGTACTTTTTTTTCTTATGCATCACAAAAAAATTTGTTTTATTGAGAAGTAAAGGCTTATGAAATTTCATTCCGGATGATTATAAAATTGTTTATAAATGTACTTTCTTATTCAACCATTTTGTAAAATGATTGACTTTTCTCCGAGTATTGTTCAATGTTCTCATAATCATGTCTGGCTAAATCACATATTTTGTGTAATAAGGAACAACAAATAACAATCTACTCTATGAAACTATATCAATAATTACAAAAAATATATTAAAAAATAATAATTTCTATATCATTGTAATATTTAAAAATGGAAAATTCAAAATTATGATTCACAAAATAATTATTTAAATAAATAGAGAATTACAATATTATTATTCTACTGATTAATCTTCAAGAAACATTTTGTAGTATCATACAATAACAACATCAATAGTACTCTCTCTCTCAATGCTTCACCCATACTTGCAGGTTCTGATAGGGGGTCCAAAATTCCCTTTTTATATGTGTCGTGATTACTTTTTTTCTAATTTAATTTCATTTGAGAAAAAGTCAACATTTTTAATTTGGAAAGGTTTAGAAATAATTCCATCTATTTCCCATATCATCATTCCCTATGGTAGAGTTCTCTTTCTAAAGGGACACTTTAATAATGCATATCTATTTTACAGCATATCGCAAATATATGAGAATTCATCCATACAATTAATAAATTATTCCAAAAAAATATTTCATAGAGATCAGGTGAGACCGGTAGTAGAAAGGAATATCGTTCCCAATACTATGTTATTCAATTGGTTAATAAACATAAAAAATATATTTGGATCCCTGTGATTTTTGGTCAAACAAATAGAGTGGTTTTCTTGAGCATCGTGGACAGGTTAGGCAATCAAATAGGGATTTCATTTTATGAGGTTCTCAAAATCAACGAAGGAATCACTTATATTGGTTGTAACACAATAAATTCCAATTGATAATATGAATTTATTTAAGTTACTAAATTTTTTAATGGACCAAGTTCACTATAATAGTAACTCGTTCTAGTGGGGTATGAAATATGAAAAAAGGACATTTGTTGGATTTGGATTATCTATGCATCCCCAAACCCTTCGGTGGTATTGGATATCAATACGTGCACATGATCCAAATTAATATTTTAGAAAATAAAGGATGGAAGTTTATTCGTAATCATGTTCCCTATTCACTCAGATCATTGAATTCAAATATTTCCCCTATATGGCCATTTGGGACATTTGATTTATCCCCCGCCCAAGCTTTTTTGGAGATTCTTCTGGGGATCTGATGTTCTTCTTTAAAGGGACTAATTTTGAGGAACAGAGACAGATCCAATTTCAAGATCAAGAGGGTCACATTACTTCATTCTAAATCTATAATGATGGATACATTCCTCACAGTTTCTAATTGGGAGGATGCCACTATTTTCTCTTTTTTTTAATGATGTTAAAAACAGATGGTGTTTTGATGAATTGGATGTATGGTTCAACTGAATATATTTGAGGGTTATATTAATTATTCATTGAAAATAAGATAGGGTCTAGGAAAACTATGTTCTAATAATGAATATTTGGGATTCTATTTGAGTAATTATATGTTTATGTTGGACAACATAATACATTTAATAGAAAATGATGATTTTGTTAAATGCATATGGTCGCTAACAGTCTCACCCAATGTCTGAACCTTCATATTGAAATATTGTATGAGAATACTCAATATAATGTATCTCCTAATGGTATGACATATTATAGAGGATAAATTGATACCCTTCCACATTTGTGAAGTAGAAACACCTACACATGCTATGATCCACCATCAATGGTCCACGATCATTTGACATTAATAGAACCCAAATTCAAATAGTATTGTAGAGAGGGTGAATGTAACGTCCCGGACCCGGGTGCCACACAATGGGTGCCCCAAACCCGGTTCACCACGTGACCTCAACCGCATTTCCCCAAACGCCAGAGGCTGCCGACTAGTAGCGAGGGCCCAGGTCTGATAGCGGGGAAACTATGCCATCATTTGTCAAAGTGTAGCGCAACGGAATATAAAATAAAATTTACAATGATAGCAGAAGCCGTAAACCAAATATAACTAAAAAAACAACAGCTGTGGATATAACCAACAGTATATAGAAAATGATGCAATTTGTCTCAATTTCTAAGAAAACATCCAGAACATGTTATACATCAGTGCAATACAACAAAAGCAGAGTACATCAATACAATGAAAAACAATTGGCAGCGGCATCGCGAGCCTAGACTCGGTCACATGCCCTCCTACTTTAGAAAAATAGTCAAGTACCTCTATAGGGACTCTTTCCCCTATCCACATGTGCATAAACGTAATCTATTTGGGCCGAAAAGCATGACCCAAATAGGGTGTGAGAAATATATCTCAGTAGGAACCCACCAAAGGCCCATTCCCAACTGCGTGTAATCATACAACAATAGTGTGTTTTAGTAAAATTAAATAATGTAAGAAGTACTCAAAAGTAAATAATTACCAGTTATACTTCCATTTTATTATCCTATTAATCCATTTAGTTTAAATATCCCCACCTTGAATATTCTAAATAACTAGGTAATGTCCTCAGACACGTAAACTCCTGCCCTCAGGTAAAGAGTATCCAACACAAGAATATTCCCTCAGGCATAACAGAGTTTTCCCTCAAGCATAGGTAGTGTCGCCCACAGGCACAGAATCAGCATCCCACAGGAACAGAAGAAGATACCCTCATGCCGAAACAATTGCTTCCCTCGGGCTAAACAGTGCAGTGCCCTCAATCTAATCACAACAATGCCCTCAGGCTAAAAAGGTAACTGGGTCATGACCAACATATAAACAAGCCGTAAACAAGCAATTTCTCTTGATGAAATTCTATAATTACAACTTTTAAAGCATACCCTTGGGTACCCTGTCCAAATGGATAAACTGTGGAACACACCCCCGAGGTGGTTCCAGATCCAATAATTTATCCCAACCATCATTTTATTATCACAAATTAATCACCTATGAAGTTCTAGGCATTAATTATAGCAACGGCCTTAGCCACACGACACCCCAACATGGGTCTGTGGCATGAAAATGCCAAAAAACGCACGAAAGATGGAAATTTACACCAAGCCAGATACCTTATATGCCAAAGAACGCTATACCTGAATGCCGACTCCAGAAACGCCCAAGAATGACGTAGATCTGATGAAGAACAAAACCATTCAAATTTAAATAACATTACCTTGGGAAAGAATTGGTAATAATATATTAAGGATGAGGAAGGGCTTACCAGCACGGTTCCAACGAGATCATCCGAAGCCAAATCAGATTCCAAACGAACACTCAGAAGATCTTAAAAGGTTCGGTCATCCTCCATGGCTCCAAAACGGATCAAACGCATCCTCTTCCAAATGAGGAGGCTACTATCTGTTTTAAGCTGAAAAAAAGTACACACTGTGTACTTATGAGAACACGGTGTGTACTTCTCCATTTAACTATATCTCTGGCAGCACCGCCACACTGTTCATCTATCGACATGATTACACGGAATGTACTCCTGGGTACACGGTGTGTACTATCGCCCAGCTGGTGGCTACTCCACCGCCTTACTATTTAGGCCCGACGACTGACTACACGGCATGTAAAGGACTACTACACGACGTGTAGTTGGTTCCTACACCCTTCGTCACCAACATGGCTACGTACCCCATGTACCCATCCTACACGGCCAAAAGTACACGGCGTGTGGAAAAGTACACGGTGTGTAGTTCCAAAATTTAGGATTTTCCCCATTTTCCGTATTTTCTCAAAAACACTTAAGGAAATGGAAAAATAAGAAACCCATGCCTCGAAACTAAGAACCGGGTTCTTACAAACATCCCCCCTTATAGAAATTCGTCCCTAAGTTTCCCTCCCAAGGGTGGTGACGATATAGCCACAAAAAACTCTGGCCACTAAGCATGTACGTCGGCCTCCCACTCCCAGGACTCATCCTAGACACAGCCATGCTTCCATAAAACCTGTACGAGAGGAACTGACTAGCCTCAGAGAACCTTTGTGCTCCTATCAATGATACAGCTCAGATTCTCCTCAAAGGACACATCATACTGAAGCTCAACCTCCTCTGGATGAAAGGTGTGAGACGAGGCTAAATGATAGCGACACAACTGAGATACGTGGAAGACGTGGTGCATGGCTCGATACCGCTGCGGTAACCGCAACCGATAAGCAACCGGACCAACTCTATCAAGAATCTCAAATTTTCACACATGCCGCGGTGTAAGTTTACCCTGTCTCATGATCTTCTTGTGTCCTAGCCTCGGTGAAACACGCAAGAAAACCAGATCCTCGACAACGAACTCCAATGGTCATCTGCGGTGATCAACATCTGATTTCTGATTAGACTGCATGGTAGCCATCAACTTCTGAATCAACTAGGCCTCCTCACATGTCTCATGCACGAGTTTTGGCCCCAATAAAGCTACCTCAACTACCATTAACCAGAACAAGGGTGATCAGCACGACCTACCATATAAAGCCTCGTATGGTGCCATCAAAATAGATGCATGGAAACTATTGTTATAGGAAAACTCGACTAATGGTATATGCTTCTCCCAAGAGCCCCCATAGTCTAGAACACATGCACGCAGCATGTCCTCTAGCACCTGTATCATATGCTCTGACTGGCCATCTACCTGAGGGTGGTATGATGTGCTCAGAATCACCTGTGTAACCAGCGCCCTCTAAAAACTCCGCCGTAAACGACATGTAAGGCATGAGTCCCTATCCGAAACGATAGGACAGGGGACCCCATGAAGACGAACGATCTCTCAGATATAAAACCGTCTGAGCTCGTCAACACCGAAGGTCTCCTTAATCGGCAAGAAGTGAGCTACATTTGTGATTCGGTCCACAACAACCCACACGACATCATTGCCTCTAGGTGACCTCGGTAACCCAGTCAGGAAATTCATCGTGACATCATACCATTTCCACTATGGAATGGGTTACTGTAGTAACTGCCCAGCTAGCCTCTGGTTCTCTGCCTTCACCTGCTGACAGGTGGAACACCTCATAACAAAACCAACTATCTCTTTTTTCATACCTGGCCACCAGTACTGATGCGTCAAGTCACGGTACATCTTGGTAACCCCGGGATGAACTACCCAAGCTGAAGCATGAAAATCTTGTATCATCTCCTCGCATATATCCCCTAGAACCCATACTCATCCATGGAAACATAGGACCTCTTCATTTCCTATCGTCCAACTTGGAGGAGGGTCCTCATTTGCCACCGACTCCCGTAGAACTAGGCCTTCCAGATCAGATAGCTGCCTCATCATCACTCTGTCCAGGAGGGTAGATGTCACAGCTAACGATGAAATATAAGTCTACCCCTGACTGTCGTGCACCTCCATATGCATCTAATAGAACAAGGCCATGAGCTGCCACTCGCCACTGCCCCCATGCACCACCTTTATCTGCGTCTTCCTTCTCAGTGAATCAGCTACTACATTACCATTACCAGGTATATAGTCAAGCTCCAAATCTAAGAACTGTACGTACTCAACCCACCTTCCCTGCCTCAGATTCAGGTAACACTGAGTAAAGATATACTTGAGGTTTTTTTGGTCGGTAAAAAACAAAAAAAATGATCCCCCAAAAGATAATGTCTCCAATAGTGGAATGCATGCACAACTGCATCCAACTCGAGATCATACATTTGGTAATTCCTCTAATGTGGCCTCAACTGCTGAGACACATAGGCAACAACTCGGTCTCCCTGCATCAAAATGACACCCAACCTAATCCTTGATGCATCACAGTAAACTGGATAGCTCTTCCCCTACTCTGGGAGTATCAGGATTGGTTCTGATGTCAACCTTCCCTTCAGGTCATGAAAAGTTGTCTCGCAAGATTCTGACCAAACGAACATCACACCCTTCTTATTCAGACCTGTAAATGGTGCTGCCAAGCAAGAGAAGTCCTGCATGAAGCGTCTGTAGTAACCAGCCAGCCCTAAGAAACTTCGTATCTCAAACACGTTCTTAGGTTACTCCCAGGAAACTACTTCACTAACCTTATCTGGGTCTACTGAAACTCCTAACTAAGAGATGATATGACCTAGGAAGTGAATATGGTCCATAGAAAAGTGGCACTTTGAGAGCGTAGCATATAGCCGATGCTCTATCATTGTACTCAATACGATCTCAGGATGGGTGGCATGGTCGTGTCGAGTGTGAGAGTACACCACGATGTCATCCACGAATACTACCACAAAAGAATCACGATACATATGAAACATACGATTAATCAGATCCATGAAAACTGCTGGCACGTTCATCTGTCCGAACGGAATAAACATATACTCATACAGACCATATCTGCTCCGAAAAGCATTATGCGGTATATCCGATGGTCTCACGCGCATATGATGATATCCTGATCATAGTTAAATATTAGAGAACACTCGTGCTCTACAAAGTGGATCAAAAAGACCATCAATCCTCAGTAAAGGATATCGGTTCTTAACCGTCAACTGGTTCAGCTTCTGATAATACATGCAAAGTATGAGGGTATCGTATGCCTTCTTAACAAAAAGGACCGGCGAACCCCAAGGAGAAGTACTGGGTCGGATAATGCCCTTCACCTATAACTCCTCTAACTACCTCTTGAGCTACTGAAACATAGCCGTAGCCATCCTATACGTAGGAATGGACACCAGTGATGCTCCTGGAACAAGCTCAATAGAGAAATCCACCTCACACAATGGAGGTAGACAAGAAAAGTTGTCTGGGAAGACATCTCTGAAATGATCAACAACTGGATGGAAATATGTCTGAAAAGTACCATGATCATCCAGATACAAACTCGCAATATGGGTCGTGACTTCACCTCGCCCATGATGCTCTGGTCCAGCTCAACTCGCCTGAACATCCCATTCGCCCTTGTATAGAAACTCTCCTCCCTCTGGTGAAGTGAAACACACCCTGCGACGATAGCAGTCAACAAATGCTCGAAAGGGAACCAACCAGTCCATCCCGACAATGACATCATAATTTGACATCTCTAAGACATAGAAGTCCCCAGGAATGTGACACCCACCAGTCTCAAGGGGGAACTCCTTACACCGATGCACACTAGCTGTCCTAGTCCCCAAGAGAGTGTCTAGCGTCATGATTTCCGAAGAAGTAGAAACACAGACCCCAAGGCTCTCCACAACGGGTACAATTATAAAACTATGTGTATCCCCCGTATCGAAAAGTACTGAAGATAAGACAGAAGCTACTAGAATAGTACCTCTGTCTGTCGAAGGTCTGGGATCCTACTCCTGCTGGGTCTATTATACTGCATATGCCTACCCAGTGCCGCTGCCCTGCGACACAGCCTGGCTACCCTGAGCTATCTTGCCCTGCTGCCTCTAAGATCCTAGTGTCTGGATAGCACGACCACAACCACCATCTCTGCCTATACGCCCTGACATATTCCATTTCCCGGACTGGTTAGAATCCACTGGTCCTTCTCCCGCACTAAGAGTCTGCACAGAACCCCTCTCACGAGCCCCTGCTGGAAACACCCTGCAAAAGCGTTGTAGATGACCCATCTTGCCGCAAGCTCGGAACTCCACTAGATCACGTGGACACTATGTCCTCTTGTGCCCCACTCTACGATACTAATAGAACATAAACTAGCCACCTGAAGCATTTTTATGACTGTTACTTCCATCCTGAGAGAATTCCATCTATCTTTTACTCTTGCCAGCAGAAATAATACAAGTAACTGGTGATGAACCGCCTTGGCCCACACCACTAGATTCATGCTGGTTCCTCTTTGTAATCAGTGCCTGATACATGATAGCATGTACATATGGCAACTTGAAAACATTTACCATCCCTCAGATGTCATAACGAACACAATCCTCAAAACCTCTGGCTCTCAAAGTCTCATCACCCACCAGCACAGGTGCAAAGCGCTGAAGCTCCGTAAAACGAGCATAATAGTCCATCACCGATATAGCGCCCTACTGCAGATTCATGAAATATCGAGATCTATCTCCCCCCATTGTCTCTGGAATGAAGAATTCATAGAAGACACCCTGAAATTCTTCCCATGCCATTTCCCTGTGATGCTCTAACTAGGTAGTAACATCCCACCACCTCATGGAAGAATCACACTACATATATGTCGTGAGCCGGGCCCTCCACCCTGGAGGCATCACATGATGATTGAAAATAGTCTGCATCGACTCCAACCAAGACCCCGCAGCCTATGGTCCGCCATCCCATGAAAACGTAGGCAGATGGTGTTGCTAAAAGATACGTGTCAGCTCGGCCATAGATGTGGCAGCCTGCAGTGCTCCCTGAATGGTCTGAGTGAACTGCATAAACCCTTCATGGGACTGTACCTATGTGCCAGTGTTAGGTATAGCAGCTGGTGCCACATCTCTATCTGCTGGAGGATCAACTGGTAGCCCTTGGCCCACCATCTCCATAGTATACTCATTGCCGCTCTCTTGGAGAACAACGTATGGTCATCTAGGCGGCATGACACTACAAGGTCAAATCCATGACATAGATTCAAGATTTATTAAGACTAAAAGTGAAGGAACCAAAAAGGGAACTAGAGGATGAAGTTATTTAAAAAATTGAAAAACAAGACTACACAACGTGTATACTGACTAAACGACGTGTACTTGACTTCCCTTCCCCTCCCGGGTCCTTCTGCATGGCTAAGCCACGCGGATCCCATTTGAACAAAAACTAAAAGGCATGTTTTTCATATACATGGCGTGTATGGTGTTATTTTACAACTGCCCGTGTCGTCTATGACACGGCCGACTACTCAGTTTGAAACTACAGGGCTTGTTACACCAGCTCACGACATGTCAACAACCCCGTTTCCCAATCACACAACTAACTCCACACGGTCTGTCATTGGACAAGACAACACGACATGTACCAATGTTACGCAACATGTTCCAGGAGGGGTGACACCAACCCATGTTGTTAGTTACATGGCCGAGTCCCCAGGTCACACTACACGACGTGTGCATCAGTGACACTACATGTTCTATCAAGGAGTTCACCGACCCGTGTTGTTATGTTACACGGCCATACTCTGGGTCAACACTACATGGCATGTACAAAACCTACACAGCATGTTTTACCCAAGCCTTTACCTCCCCCATGTCATCGCCCACATGGTTTGGGACATGGGAAGAGACTACACGGCGTGTACTTAAAAATTTCACTTTTCTTCCCGAACAGAAGAACATACACGACGTGTATGAGGTAATACACTTCATGTATACTAGGTTTCCAGACAGTATGCCTCAGAATCGTCCCCAAAACCCAGAAAATACCGAAAACAACACCTAAGTGTCACATTCTGACCCGGGATGGCCCATACCCCCACGAATCAATGTTTGACATCATATCTGTGTAATACGAATTAAACAGTCAATGATCCTCCAAATTCTGGAAAATGGGGGCCCATACTCCCCAAAAACCAAAGTGTGGAATTCATTCAATAAACTGGCTCATACAAAACTACCCTATCACATAATAGGTAATTATCAAGAATCTATCACACCAACATGATTTTCTATCACAAAAACTATCACAACAACATGAAATTTCTAATGGACCTACATGGCATGGAAACTATGCATTGCAGGTGATATCTAGCATGTGCCTATATAATGCATGAGATTCCATAACCTCATCTCATCGGGTTGCAACTAAATAGAACCCATGGATAAAATAGAAATAGCACAATCCAAGTGTGTCACCCAACGATGGAAAAAAATCCACTGTAAATTAAAAAATCAATAAAATTGAAATCACGAGGTAAATTGGCTTTTCCCTGTACGCGGGTTAGCTACGCCCGGGCACAACTAAATACCAACTATCATTCTTCCTATCCCTGACTACGACTCCAAATAGTAAGTCAAAGAAAATAATCCCTCTAATACCACTTTGTAACATCCTGGACCCGGGTGACAGGCAATGGGTGCCCCGAACCCGGTTCACCACGTGACCTCAAGCGCATTTCCCCAAACGCCAGAGGCTGCTGACTAGCAGCGAGGGCCCATGTTTGATAGTGGGGAAACTATGCCCTCGTTTTTCAAAGTGTAGCACACCGGAATATAAAATAAAATGTACAATGATAGTGGAAGCAGTAAACCATACACAAACGAAAAAAACAACAGAAGTGGATATAACAAACATTATATAGAAAATGATGCAACATGTCTCACGTTCTATGAAAATAGCCAAAACATGTTATACATCAGTACAGTACAACAAAAGCAGAGTACATCAATAAAAAGAAAATCAACTGGAAGCAGCATCGCGAGCCTAGACTCGGTCCCATGCCCTCCTACTCCACAACAACTGTCAAGTACATGTATAGTGACTCTTCCCCCTATCTACACCTGTAGAAATGTAATCTGTTTGGGCTGAAAAGCATGACCCAAACAAGGTGTGAGAAATATATCTTAGTAGGCACCCACCAAAGAATGTTCCCAACTGCATGTAAGAATGCAACAACAATGTGCATTAGTAAAATGAAATAATGTATGAAGTATTCAAATGTAACTCATTACCAGTTATATTTCCATTTTATTATCCATTTAATCCATTTAGTTTAAATATCACCACAGTGAATATTCTAAATAAACAGCTAATGTCCTCAGACACGTAAACTCTTACCCTCAGGTAAATAGTATCAAACACAAGAATCTTCCCTCAGGCATAAAAGAGTTTTCCCTCAGGCATAGGTATTGACGCCCACAGGAATAGAATCAGCTGCCCACAGGCACAGAGAAGTTTCCCTCAGGCCGAAACAATTACTGCCCTCGGGCTAAACAGTGCAGTGCCCTCAGGCTAATCACAACAACGCCCTAAGGATAAACAGGTAACCAGGACATTCCCAACAAGTAAACAATCAGTAAAGAAGAAATTACTCTCAAGGAGTTTCTACAATTACTACTTTTAAGGCATACCCTCGGGTACCCTGGCCAAATGGAAAAACAGTGAAACACACCACTGCGGAGATTCCGGATCCAAGCAACGATCCCAACCAGCATTTGTTATCACAATTTAATCACATATGAAATTATAGGCATTAAATATAGCAACAGTCTCAGCCACACAACACCCCATCTTGGTTTCGTGGTACAAAAACGCACAAAAACGCATGAAAGTTGGAAATTTACACCAACCCACCTACCTTATATGCCAACGAACGCTATACCTGAACACCGACTCTAGAAATGCCCAAGAATGACATAGATCTGATGAAAACAAAACCCATTCAAATGTAAATAACATTCCCTCAGGAAAGAATTGGTATGAACGGATTAAGGAGGAGGAAGGGCTTAGCCACACGGTTCCAATGAGATCACCCGAAGCCGAATCAGATTCCAGACGAACACTCGACAGATATTCAAAGGTTCGAACATTCTCCTTGGCTCCAAAATGGCTCAAACACCTCCTCTTCCAAATGAGGAGGCTGCTGCCTGTTTTATGCCGAAAAGAAGTACACGGCGGGTACTTCTGATAACACTGCGTGTACTTCTTAATTTAACAATTCCTATGGCGGCACCACCACACTGTTCATCCGTAGACATGATTACACGGCATGTACTCCTGAGTACACGACATGTAATATCGCCCAGCTGGCGGCTACTCCACCACCTTACAGTTTAGGCCTGTCGACTGACTACACAACATGTAAAGGACCACTACACAGTTTGTAGTTGGTTCCTACACCCTTTGTTTCCAACATGGCTACATGCCCCGTGTACCTATCCTACACGGCCCAAAGTACATGGAGTGAGGAAAAGTACATGGCGTGTAGTTCCAAAATTTAGTATTTCCCCCATTTTCCATATTTTCTCAAAGACAGTTATGGAAAAGGAAAAAGAAGAAACTTGTACCTCGAAACTAAGAACTGGGTTCTTACAGGGAATGGTATTATATCACTATTCTCAAAGTCAACATCTTTAATCTTCTAATATATATTATTCTCCCACTATATAATATTTTGGTTTATATGGGAGAAAAAATATGACCATGTTTTTTATCATCATTTTATAATATGAAACCTTTTTGATAGAGAAGTCCATATCATTGATGGAGATCTAGAAGAGAAATTACATTCATCTTAATAACCCCTTCACATCATCTCATTTCAGTATGTGGAGACCCCCCACCACCTAATGTGTTTAAGATTAATGAGGTTGACACAATCATCATAAAGGGTTCTATTGGATTTGGTCATATGGTACATGATCATATAGTTGTCATTATCACAAAATGAATGATTTCATTCAATTATTTTGGGTATCCACTAGGGGAGGAATATTATTCATTATTCACTATATTTATTTTCTCCCTTGAGAGGGGATGAAGAAATTTCATCCTGGAATTAGGTTGTATTTTCATTACTAATGGTATTAATGCATCATCGCTTGGTTTCCAGTCCCTTGGATTATTGGTTATTAAGGATTAATAAATTTTCAACACTACCATAAATTGGAACTATACCAATGATTTTTGAGAAACCGTTGTTATATGTACCATAAGATGACCATATTCCAAGGGTTTTTTCAAAACCATTGGTAAAAAAAACAAACACAATACTCTATAACATTTGTTTTGAAAAATATTTTGGTGTATGTCATATCTATACCAATGGTTTTAAAGAAACTGTTGGCATGTCTTCATAAAAATTACATTATACAAACAGTTTTTCCAAAAATGTTGGTATATGTGTGTCTATGCCAATGGATTGTATAGAATAGTTTGTATATCAAAAATTTAATGAACATATACTAATGGTTTTAAAAAACCATTAAAAAGTAAGAAAATTCAAAATATATATATCAACGGTTTGGAAAACCATTGGTATAGGTCTATACCAATGGTTTTCAAAACAATTGGTAATTGTTTTCATATTTTTAATGAATTCTTTTATCAAATAACTTTGAGAACATAAAAAAAATATAAATATTCACATAATCTTTTAATCATATTTTCTATATAAAATACATTTTTTCATAGTGGTTATGTTTTTGAAATATAATGTGTATTATTTAAGATTATAAGTGGAATTTTAGATAAAAATAATGTTCACTCACTAAAAAACAATAAAAAACTCTTATATTTTGAAATTTCTTTTGCGCAATTAACCTTTAGTCATTCTTGTTTTTATTTTAATCAATTTCAAGTCAATATGATGCATAGGGTGACCAGTTTGACTAAAGGTTTGAAAACACAGAACATAAGATATCCTTCCAATAATTGATAACTCAAAATATATGATCACACCAACATTCATCAATTCATTTTTAATGATACTACTACGCTAAAATGTAATCTATCATCTACCAATGTAAATCCATCAAACACCTACCGAACATATCACTATTCAAGATCCAATAAAAAATATTCACCTCAGGATATGTAGAAATATTTCATGTTCATGAATATGATTTTTTAAATCACTATGAAAATATAGTTTGATAACCCATAATTATTAGTTGATTTAAATATATAACGAAATGTGTTGTTTGTAAAAAAAATGGTGAATATTTTAAAAAACTAATAACAAGATGATATTTTTGAATAAATAACACGACCATGCCATGAAACTAGTATTAATCTTCAAAGGCATACATTTTTGTTATATATTAATTATTATCAATGAATATCTTGTCAGTTATTTTCTTGGCAGTAATCCATCCCTGATCAAACTAACACCAATGAATCAAGAAATATATAACCCTCGGAAGTTCTAATCAACATTATGTTTCATGTTTTTAAATGACACTTCTCATTGTTATTGAATATGGGGCATCCATTTTCATAATAGTTTCTCAAACATAAATACATGCTTATCTATATTTTCACCTCAGTATAATATCAAGAATCACATTTTTTTATCAACGAATTATAATAACATTGAATCCCACATAAATAAATGTAATTTCATCATTAATATATAAATTTATCAAAAATACTTCCCATTGTGAGGGACATACAAATAGATTATATAGAGTCTTTTCGTATGGATTTTGTTCAAATAAATATTCAACCAATTCCCCATCATTACAGAAGCTAGAAACATTTCATGAATCATTATTTTTATTTTCTTATAAATAAATCCAGGAGGAGACAATGTTGTTATCTTTCTAATTTATGATAAACTATGGGAATTGCATCATCATGGGGACAAATAATTGGAATATCATAATCTCAAAAATACTTTTTAATGAAATTAATCATATCACCCCCATAATATGTTCCTTCATCTAAAATTAATATGGATTTTTTAGTCTTCCCTTTGATCCATGTATACCCACTTATCCCATGGATAAAATTAAAAAACATTTTATAACGTTCCAGGAAGAATAACCACATTCTTTTTAATATTTTTAGTTCATTGGACATACACTACAAGATGTTTCTACACAAACAAAAAATCTCTTGATCATTTAGAAATAACCTATTTTATGAATGATAAAATATATAGTGTAAAAAAATTAATGTTCTAGATCATTATTAAGTAGGTTTCCAAAAATATCATTATCAATCATGATGAAATTATAATAAGAAATCCTCATCATTAGTGTCAGCCAGTTCTAGATAACCATCTTTTTAATATTAAAATAAATGACCACCTATGTTGTTGGGGGTAAAATAATTGTATTGATACATATATGGTTTCATTATTCCAGTTAATCATCCTTGAGATAATTGATAAGTATTATGCTCAAAAAAAGGTATCACCATCATCCAATATATCTTTTTTTATGCTGTAAAATAATGTTATCAAATTTATAATCGGATATATTAACAAGGTTATATTAATTACAATTTTATTCATAGATATTTGAACTCAAATTACCTATAAGAATGATTTTATGCTCCAAATAAACATTTTTATGCATATCACAAAAATGGTTGGAACCATTAATGCACTTTTAATTCCACTACCTACATGAAAATTAATATTCTATATATTTAAAAAAACCATCAAAATACTTTGTTTCAAAAAATGATTCAAACATTTTTGTGAAATGTTTCTAAATATTATGTATATATATCCCTTTTTGGGAAATTTATGTAGGATATTATAATTATCCGCAATCAAACTATGTACACTAGCTAGATTGTTGAAAATGATTTTATCCATATTTGAACTTATTATAATGAGATTTTCTATACAATATAATGATTTAGTCTTATCAATAACATTATTCAACTCTATATAATAATATATTTTGAGTTATTAAAGTCCTAACTTGTTTGGATGTTAAATACGTTGGAATATTTTTTCTTGACATCAATGATTTGTATGCATCGATTAATGTTCATTAATACCTGCCATGTATCACTTTTATCTAGATGTTATCAAATAGACTAGTTTCCGTTTATGTCTACTAATGAAACTTTACTTTTTTGCTGATGAAAAAATTTTAATCATTTTTGTGGAATGACCGAAATATATACCATATGGTTATAATCCTCATTGGGGGAACTCTTCGAATTGAAAATAAATTGATATTTACCACTCCTACAGAACAATTATATATTATGATTTATTTTTATGATTGATTGGAAAATTATATGTATTCATGTTATATTTTCATTGTATTCCAGATTTATCAACCCTCTAACCAACTATGAGGTGTACAATGATGGATTCAAAGGGGAGATTATTTGAATATACCTTCCTATATGAATTGATCATTCTTATGTGTCACTATATATTATTATTAGTCCACATTTGTAATGGTGATCATTCTTTAAGATTTTTGTTAATGTCCATCATGAATCATACACTATAATGTGTTTTATAAACCACAAAGATACAGTTTACATGGAAGATATATGCATTGGGTGCGTCAGGAATGATTTGTTATTATTTAATATTTTGTGAAAGATTCCTATGATGAAGAACCATTTCATATGATATGATTAAATTGCTAAAAAATATTAACCTCA
This sequence comes from Viscum album, assembly GCA_963277665.1. Lineage (NCBI taxonomy): Eukaryota > Viridiplantae > Streptophyta > Magnoliopsida > Santalales > Viscaceae > Viscum > Viscum album. The sequence continues at coordinate 46,895,110 of OY728121.1, forward strand.
TGAATATCCAGTATTGGTTATGGACCATTCTATGTCAAAATATGATGGAATTTTTTATTTTAATGACGTTACGGTATTTTATTATTAACATGATGAAAAAGTATATTAAAACACATTATCATGAAAAAAATATCATACAATGACCAAGAGTTGCTATGAGGACCAGACATTCCTACTAATAAATCCCAAAAACAAAAAAGAGTGGAATATTGTGTTTGGGTCATGATTTGATACATCATCCATATCTGAGCACTGATGTCGTATCATCCACCACACCCCATCAATTTCTGGGGTAATAAATAATTCCATTCAATATCTTATAAATCCCCTCAACATCATAGGAATCATCATGCACTCCAACAAACCCTATATCAAGGGTTATTTTAAAATCACAAAAAGAAATTTCAATTAGAAATTTGGTTTTGGGGGTATATTTGATATTTTATTATTGTTTTGTCCATTTATAGGGTTCCCACTTAACATTTAAAAATGGTATTTAAGAAAATACTAAAAAATAAATTGATGAAATAATTATGTAATTGATATATAATATATTATTTTCATTATATAATACTTATTTATAAATAAAAAAATATCAAATTTTAAAATCAATATATTATAAATTAAATTTATCAATGGTATTTATAAATAAAAAACGATCACAAGTTTAATTCATTTGATCTACAATGTTATTAAATTAATATAATTCAATAATATTAATATATAATTAAATAATTGTATCAATTATGATTTAGAATAAATAATTTGATAATATTAAAATATATCATATTTTAAACTAATTATGTGTACAAAATTCAGTTAAAATGAACTTAATAAAACATATAAATGAAAATGATTGCACATTGATTTTTAATATTAATTTCATTTAAAATGATTATTTTTATAATACACCATAAATTTGTATTGTAGTTAAAACATAATACATTAAATATTTATATTTTTAAAAATTAGTATAGATTATTTAATAAATATAATTGATGTAAAATAAGTTATCATTTCAATATTAATAAATATTATCACAAAATTGTGAAATAAAAGTTATTTATAATGTATATATTTTATATTTAAAAAAAATTGATATAGTAAATTTTTATAAATTTATATTGTATTGTATTTATAATGAAAAATATAGGAGTCAAGGGAGGATTTGTGTACCACACATTGACAATATTTTCATGTGTGTATTTTTTATTCTTTGTAAATAAAATAGATGTATTTATAATGTAATTAAAAAAATTAGCTGAAGACATAACATGGGTTCAGTGATTATATACCCTATGTATTTTTTATATAAAAATATAAATAAGAATACAAAAAATATTTATAACAAACCAAGATCTTTTACTAGTCTAGGTCCTAAAATAAAATTAATACAAAATCACCCCTTTTAATATACACTAAAAATAGAGAGTTACATATGTGTATAAAAGTAAATATTTAAACACACACAAACACACACACTGAAACATATACATATTTAAACCTTAGTAAATTAATTAATTCGTTGAAATGAAATGAGAACATATATGTTTTTATGATAATTTAAGGATTTGAGGTTACTACAAATAGAGAAAAACAAAATGGTGGAATATAGGGACATGATGGTCTGATGATTTGATGTGAAAAGTAAGGGATTAAATAAAAAAAATATAAAACGTTTTTATATGTCCTCTTACAATAATCAGAGAACCTTGTGGAAAAAAATTGATCAATGATGAAATAATAATTGATAAAATATTATAAAAATGAGTCAAGATGTTTGAAAATATTTGGGAATGGATGGAGGCATTTAGTATTGACTGTGGGAATTTAATTGGTAGATAGTTATTCATTCTAATTTAATATAACCTAACATTTTTTAATATCATTTTATTTTCCATTGTTAAATATTTATGTAGTAATAATTAATATATCTCTACTTTTTAACTAATAATTACTCCCTTTTTATTATGTATCTTTATTTTTTTAACATACCATTTTCTTTTGGAAAATCCATGAATTTGTTATTATATTATTATAAATTAAATTTTTTTTGTTTTATCATTTATTTTTCTCAAAACATAGAAAAATTAATTTTTTTAATCCTTCATCTATTTATATATATAATGATTGTATCAATTTTTTTTAATATAATATAAATTCATATTTTTGTATATATAATTTTTCATTATATATATATATATATTTAATTATAATTTTATTATAAATAATTTAAATTATGTTTTTACTTATAACATAATTATGACTTCTATTTTTCATAATATAATAATTATATATATTTATAATTTTATTATTTTTATAAAAAAACATAATATATATCATATATTTAAAAGAAAAAAATTGTAATAATAATTATAATATTATATAAACAAGTTTTACACTTAATTAATATTATAAAAAAATTATTTTTTACAAATATAGTTAAATAAATATAGTAATTTTGAAATATTATTTTCAAAAATGTGAAACCATATTTGTCTAGTATTTTAATTTAAAAAAAACTAAATAATATATATAATTAATTGTAACTATTTTAATTAACTAATAATTAAATTAATTAAAACACTTAATTTCATTTATTATTTATAATGAAACCCGTCTAAAATAAATTAAATTAATGAAATGATATTTTTCATTAACTATTTTTTTGTCAATTGAGGGATTTGGGGCTATTAGATGTTGTGCCGAAAAAATGGGGGAACATAGGGGTTGTGGGTAACATTTTCTTAAGTAAAAAGGGATGGTTTAAATATAAAGTGCTCAAATATTTTTAAATTTCAAGATTCAAAAATCAAAAAACCTGAGGAAAAATAAAATTGAACAATGTTAAAAATATAATTGATAAAAAATTATTAAAAATATTCATGTTCTTTGAAATCCTGGGGAAATCTGTAGAGGGGTTAAGGATTGATGTTTGGATTTTTGCTTGTAGATAGTCACTATGGTAGGTGGAATACAACCTCACAAATTTTAAAAGATTTTGGTATAACTTTATTGATAATTTATGTTGTAATTAATAAAATATTTCTTATTTTTTATCTACGTCATGACTGCCTTTTTTAGTCAATCATGTCTCTTGGATTTTTTATTGTACTGTTTTTATGAAAATACATGATTTTGAATTTATTATATTACTATAAATTCAAATTTCCTTGTTTTATCATTTTGTTTTATCAAAATATATCAACATATTTTTTTAAAACTTGTAGTATATTATACATATAACGGTTCGACCAGTTTTTTATCATTTATATAAATTTGCTTTTAAGTATAAAATTTTAGGGGTTTTAAATAAATAAATAAATATAATTCATATTTTCAAATTAAAAATTCACATTTGATATTTATTTAAAACAAAAATATAATGTTCGTTGTTTTTTATTATAATAATTATGTATATTTATAATTTAACAATTTAATAAAACAGAAACATAATATATCAGATATATTTACAATATATATTATCTTTATAATAATAATAATGTTCATAAAAAATTTACATATATTTAATGTTAAAATAAATAAATCAATATTACAAATAAATATATAGTGATTAAGAATATTATTTTAAACCCAAGAAATATCATATTTTTCTTTTAAATCTTAATTCAAAAACTATAAATAAAATAATCAAATAATTATAAGTATTTTCATGAACATAAAATAAAAATAAATAATAAACATAATTTCATTTATTATATTCAAATCAAATCATGTTAAAAATATTTTTATTTTATTTTAAATATAAAAAAATTTGTTTATTAATTTAACTTTATAATAAAACTATGTTTACAATATTGGGTTGTTACAAAGACGACCCATGTTCATTATTGAGTTCAACACCTATTGAACAACAAAATGAAAAAAATTGAAAATAAAGGGTAGCATAAATTATAGAAAAGTAATATCAAATATGAAATTAGTCACAAATGGTATGTGGAGTCCTTACGTGCATATATATTCACACACACTGTCAGTGGTTTAGAAAAATCTGTCATTTGGATGATTTTATGTGACTATGGAGAACCAGTGTTTTGGTTGAAGAAAAAATGAGGCATTCTTCGTGTGTGAAGAATTAGATCCGATACCAGAAGGAGGTACTATATGAGGTTTTCAAACCCCCATTTTTTGTTACATTGTGATGTGTCACCATTCCACATACGTAGAAGCAGGTGCAACATGTTTTCCACTGCTCCACAGGTTGCCCTGAACACTCTCAGATGATCGGTCATGATGCCCCACTGACAAAACCTACCATAACAGATGGGGGGAAGACAGACATGACCATCACCACCATTTATCAGTCAACCTTCCACAGGTCCCCATCAATAATACCTACTAGGACAGAGAGGGGCTATGATGGATATGACTATCACCGCCCTTTCTCAAATGACATTCAACGAAACCCCATCGATAATTCCAACCACTGCCTTCCATGGTCACTACCCTCCTTCACTTCCCTCTATCAAACAATCTGCCAAGATGCTCCTTATTCAATGCCTACTAGTGCCACATCACTTTAATTGACACTCTACCATGATTCCCAAATGACAATGCCCACCTTGCCTAGTGGGAAAAAATGGACATGATGTTCTTCACCCAAATGATTGTAATTCCCCCCGCACCAGAAGAAGCCTATTAGGGTGGAGGTGTTATGAAATGACGCATTTTGACCCAACCTATCATTCACCACTACTAAGGATGAAGCAGAAAAATACTTGTATTATAAATTTTTGATTCCATATGTGTAATCACTATTGAATTATCATACAAAATGTGGCACTCTCTGATGGCTCCCTCCCTCCAAACACGCACCATCAAACATCAAATTTCTGATTTGTTGAAACTAATGTATTTTCTTCCCTTAGGCAAATAAAAAAATTATATATTTCATATGGTATATTTAACAAATCAAGTTATTATTAATTGTATCATGAATTTTATAATTATTTATAATTCCCATTTAATTGTATCAATCCATTAAATTTAAAATTTCACCCATTATCTATTCAATTTTTTTAATATTCATGTTACAATATTGCATATAGGGAGATGTTCAATGATTCTGCTAAAATTGAACTAATAGAAGGGATCGCATTAATATTTTTTCTAACACATTTAATAGTACTACAATTATGAGAACGTTTGGTTTATTCTTACTAAATGACACATTGAATAAGTTAATATATATATATATACATTCAGATATATTTTTAAGTAATATTTATATTTCAGAAAGTATATATATGTAAATATATTGTGTATATATATATTTTATATAACATTTACTAATATATGTAGCTGAATTCGTATATTTTTGAATGTATGAGTTATTTATGTACGTGTTGTTTGTGTATGGATATGTTGTGTTGTGGTGTGTGGGTGTGTTTATATACATTTATGTTTTTTTATGTGTGTGTATGTATATGTTCAAAGGCATGTAGGTAATTGTATGTGTACATGTACATGAATTTGTATGTATATATGCATAAATATACATATATATGTGTTTGCGTACGTATATGTGTGTGTGTTTGCATTAAAGTTTTTGAATTGTGGGTATTTGTATGTGCACATATCTATGTATTTGTTTATCTTCATGGGTATGCATTATTGTATGTGTATGCTAATGTGATTGTATGTGTGAGTATATGTAAGTGTATGTGTAGGTATATTTGTGTATGTTTATGTATGTGTGAATGTATATATAAGTGAATATATGACATTATGTTTATGTACATGAGTATGTGCATGCATAATTTTATATGTGTGTGTTAATGTTTTATGTGTGTATATTCTCATGTCTATAGATGTGTTTGAATGTACATCCACATGTATGTAATTGAATGGATGTGTATATATATGTGAAAATTCATGTGTATGTGCATGCATATACATTTGTATTTATATGTACATGTGTATGTTTATTATTATTTGTATGTGTATATATATTTGTTTACGTTGTATCTGTAAGTATATATGTGTATATATAGATATATATGAATTTCCATGCATGTGTATGTAGTTGTATGTATGTCTTTGTGTGCATACATGTATTTGTATGTTTATATACATATGAATGTGTGTATGTGTATATTTATGTGTTTTATAACATGTCTATGTGTATGTTGTGTATATATGTAAACATGTATTTCTATGTGTATGTATGTGCGTGCATGTCTATTGGTTGATTTATTTAGTGCCATTAATTAGTTTTTAATATCTCTCTATTTGTAGTATTTTAAACAAACTATTTATTTTTATTATATAACAAATTAACATTTTAGTAGTATATTGTATTTTGATTTGTGTTTATATATGCTTAAATATGTATATATTTTAGTAAATAGTAACAATATAACAATTAATTAAAATTAAAATAGTTAATAAAATATTATATTTTCTAAATACAATTAATATAGCTCGTACATCAATAATTAACAGTAATAAATAAACTTATTTATTTAATTTTATTCAATTTTAGGTTTCCATTTCATGTAATTAATGTTATGATTTTTTTAAATTGTTTTAATTTATTTTATTTAATTAATTGATTTTTAATATTATTTCATTTTTTCATTTTTTATATTTAGTACTTTAAAATATATTTTCAATTAAATAAATTTTTTAAAAGTAATGCATATTTATTTAATAGATTCAATATTTTCAATAAGTTTCTAATTTATGTGATTAATATTTATTCAATTTTATTTGTTATTTGTTAATATTTTTATAATGATTGAAAAACATATAACTGATTCCAATATGACTATCTCCAACCAACACCATATTTCCCAAAAAATGAACCCCCAAAGTACGCCATGCATTAAATTATTTAAGTTTTCATTTAATAAAATCAAAATCATAGGGATGTGCTTTAGGATGAATGGTAATGGAAGATGAGGTCTTTGAATGTTGTGATTTGCAGTCTCGATAATGCATTCCATTGAGAGATGACAGAAGTTGGATAGTGGTCTCGACACAGGGATCCCATTGGGTCTTCAGCGGTGGGTTGGATGGGAGGAGGTGAATATGTGTGATGGAATGATTGTGGACATAGGAGAGGTGAAAACTCTTCATTGATAATGTTTTGGGTGTAGTTTTGGGGGGAACCAAGAGAAACTTGGGTAGCACCCCATCACTGATGATGTCCTAACGCATCGGCGGTCTTGGCGTTTCAGAGGTCAAGTGATTGATTTGGATAAAAGCTCGACCTTTATATGAATCTCAGATATCTGATGTGCTGGAAGGCTTCGTTGACCAGTGATTTGGGTCAAAAAACAATAGATTTACGGTTAAGGTTGTTGTCCAACAGTCATCTATGACAATTTGTTAATGATGTTCTATGGGATTACAGATGTGCAAGGCACATTCCGTTCCTGTTTATCATTTGTTTGTAGGCACTACTAGGAATCCATGTTTTTCCAATGGTTTAAAACCGTTGGGAAAGGCCCTAAAACCGTTGGTAAAACTTATCCCAACGGTTTTAGAAACCGTTGGGCTGTGAGGCGTGGGGAAAGCCTTATACCAACGGTTCACCCTGAACCGTTGGGAAAGGCTGTATAGATTTTTTGATACCAACGGTTCAGCTGAACCATTGGAAAAAATCAGCGCACAGGGGTATGCCAACGGTTTTAAAACCGTTGGCATAGGATATACCCCAACGGTTTTGAACCGTTGGGAAAATCAGCAGGGTTGGGAAAAGCAGCAGGGTATACCCAACGGTTTTGAACCGTTGGGAAAGGTAGCAGCAGGAGTATAACCCAACGGTTTTGAACCGTTGGGAAATTGCAGCAGGGTATAACCCAACGGTTTTGGACCGTTGGGAAATGTTGCAGCATCACAAAGGTATAACCCAAGGGTTTTGAAACCGTTGGGTTAGACCCCCCATTAATTTAAGATGAAACAGCCAGCAATACTGCAGGCTGCAATGTTTACTCTGTCAAAAACGTGTAATCTCACAAAAATACACTGCAATCACAAAAAAAACACACCACTGCAACCTACAAACACATAAAACACACCACTGCAACCTACAAACACATAAAACACACCACTGCAACCTACAAACACATAAAACACACCACTGCACACATAAAAAAACTCTAGAAATGCACCACTGCACAGAAAATGCATAGAAAACACACCACTGCACACATAGAAAACTCACAAAAACACTGCAACTAGTAACCTGCAAACACACCACTGCACACACAGAAAACACAGCACTGCACACACAAAAAACACACCACTGCACACACAAAAAACAAACCACTCTGTCATAGGAACACTGCAACCTGCAAAAACAGAAAACACACCACTGAACACATAGAAAACTCACAAAAACTCACTTTAATCACCTGAAACCACACAAAAAAAAACACACAAAAAACACATAGAAATAATCATCTCATTTTTTAAGGCTTACTCACATCCCTTCCCATTGTATGGTTCACATATTGATGTGGTAGAGAGACCAAGAACCAAAAAAAATGTTGTCTTGTTCATCAAATAGGGAGGGGGATATTGGAAATTCAAGTTTATAACTCATATATGAAGAATCCCCTGCCTCAATCCTGATCTATCGAATAAGGGTTATTTGTTTTGATTACTCCAGGATAAATTTGATATTTTTTCAATGAATTTAATCATTCAATATAATAACCTAGAAGGATATTTACACTATGACCATTATAACCCTTTTGTTCCTAGAGTACAATGATGGGGGAATCATATACTATGGGTCAATGACTTCTATAATGTCAAGAGAATTAGTTATATTGTTGCATTTATCAAGGTATTGGATTGTGTTTAAGAGAGGGATATTGGTCAGGCTCTTGTGACACATAGATTCTATGGGGATAGATATTTACTTGATTCATAAGAGATATCACGTGCCTAATTTTCAAGGGGATATGCTATGATGACATCCAACATGGTGTTTGTCAGTGGTTATGAATTATTTACATCATCGGTTGGGCTCACGTTGGAAATTTTCTATCATATTCTAAGAGGATAAGATTACAAGGTAATATTCTATCCCCAATCTATAATGAAAACATTCAGATAAACCTCCATGACATGATATCTAACCATACCTTGAGTGATAAGGTGCTAGAAGGACCCTTACTTGAGTGATAATGAAGTTATCATATTATAACATGATATCTAACCCTACCATGATTGATAAGGTAGTGGTCAATATAATGGCCCCCCATGCCCAGCCCCCCTCCCCCTGCCTAGCCTAACCCCCTGCACATCCCACCCCCTCCCCCACCTGCACAACTACCACCCCGCACCGGCACAACCCCCCTTCCCCACCCATCTGCCCATCCCCCTACACCTGCACAACCCCCCCACTACCCCACTGGCACAGCCCCCCCTGTCCAGCCCCACTCCCCCTGCCTAGCCTAACCCCCTGCACATCCCACCCCCTCCCCCACTTACACAACCACCACCCCCACCTGCACAACCCCCCTGCCCAGCCCCCCTCCCCCATCTGCCCAGCACCCCCACCTACACAGCCACCCCCAAACCTGCACAACCCCCCCTCCCCCCTGCCCAGCCCACCCCCTCCCCACCAAACCCCCTCCCCACCAAACCCCCTACATAGCCCACCCTCCTCCCCACCTCACCCTCGCCAAACACCCCTGACTCCCCCACAAATTCCCATAGGGTAGTTGATTTTAAGTTTTAATCGTATTTTTTGGGATTTTGGTGACCCATTCAGGATTCAATTAATGGATACTTTGGAGAAATTAGGTGTTTTGGGATATTTTTGGGGGGTTTAGTTTGGGATAACTCATGTACATGATGTGTAGTTTTGAGAACACACATCATGTGTTCTTCGTACTTGGGAAATATGGGTTTTGAGAACTAAAAGATTAATACAAGGGGGTGGGTTACATGCCATGTAGTGGTGACTCGGGGTGTGCTAGTGGCAGATGACCATGTAGGGTATAAAGCTATATCTAGTGCGAGGTACATGGATAGGCTTTGTGCGTGGGTAGACCTTGTGTGGGGGGGGGGGGGTATATGGATAGGTACATACATGGGAACCATATGTGGGGTAAAGATTGTGTATGGGGTGATACATTCCACGTAGTAGGGAATTTTTCATGCTAAGTGGGGCCTTGTATGTGAATGTACCCAGGTGGGGGTAAACATCATATACCGGAACACATGATGTGTACTTTGGAAAAGTACACACTTAGCAGTCTATGTCACATGGAACGAGGGGACATTTTGGGTTACATATCATATACCTAAAGTATAGGTTGGGTACTTTTTTCTCCCTGTTGTGTTTACCCTATTTTAACCCTGGAGTCAGAATTTGACTTATGAGTATTCAATTTTGATCAGTTTTTCATAATTTCCATGATGGAATACTTTCTGTGATTGAATGTGGTTTTTATGGTGTTTTGGACTAAAACAATTCTTTATCAGGATTTCTTCAAGGATTGGATTCAGAATCCTCTTGCTGGTTGGGTTGTGAGATGAGAATCATGTGTGAGGGTTATGAGATCATTAGTTGGAATGGATTGTGAAATCTAAGCTAGTTTTGTTCAATGTTCTTTCATATAGATCCTGAAAATTATAATCAAGTAGTATATATGAAGAGATCTTGTTTTATCCTGACATTTTGGTACCTATTTCTCAAGGTTAGAACAGTTGAGGATTACCGCCTTTTTTTAGGATTGGAACTATTGGAACCATTGGAATGGGATGATGATGTGGGATAGAAGTTATGGTCAGATTTCCTTAAGATATTTATATGCGTCAGAGGGACTCTTGAAGATGCCATAATGGGATTGTTACTGATTGAGTGACCAGTGTTTTCTATACCTGTTAATTAATAATGCCCATGTGGAGTGGTCAATCTTGTACTATAGAGCCCTTGTAAGATAAAACTTTTATGATTTTCATGAGGACCATTGATAATTCATTGGTTATTCTTTTCTTTTATATACCCCATTGGGTGCGTTGTTGATAGATGATCAGTAGGAGACGTTGTTGATCGATGATCATGTTTTTGTAGTCGTTAATGTATTGGTGCTGCCATCAACATGGATGTTCTTTCACCCCTATATCTTATCTTTTCTCACCCCCAGCACATCCCCCCCATCTCCCCCTCTCCCCCACCTACACAGCCACCTCCAAACCCCTGTCCACCCCCCCCCCCCCCTCCTCACCTCACCCCTTCCCATCCCCCCCCCCCTCCAGCACATCCCCCCTCCCCCCACCTCATTTTGACCTCTCCAATATCAATCAAAATGATTCTATACAGGTAAATTAAAACAAAACTGCAACCTAAAATGATATTTTGCTTTTGTTCATAAGGGGATCATAATAGACAGTACATTGCAGTGAAATGGAACCAAAAAATCAAAAATAAATGAAGGCATACATACTGATTTAAAGTGAATGAACAAAAATTACTTGAATCAAAGATAAGATGACCAGTTGGAAAGTAGAGTTAGAACCCTCGAGAGTAGGTAGGGAAGAAGGGTTCCAAACAAAACCTAAAATCGTAAGGGGATCATAATACGTACCCATTTAATGCGGAAGAATTGAGCATTGGAAAACCAGACCTGTCACGCTGTGAAGTAGGGTTCGCGTCGAGAGTCGGTTATGAAGTAGAATTCGTGTCGAGCTATTGGGAAAAATCTTCCATATGGGCGCGTCGAGCTATGTTTTAGGGTAAAACGAGAAGGATTATGGGTTCGCATAGAGATTTTAGAAAAAAAGCATGAGTGCTGATGAGCGGGGAGCGGCGATCGGCGATCGGCGGGTGGTGAGGGGTGGTTGGGATTGGAGCAGCGGCGAGGGGTGGTCGGTATGGGAGCGGCAGCGAGGATGGGAGGAGTATGGGATTTGCATCGAGGGTTTAGAGAAGTGCGGATTAGAGATAGGAGAAGTATCCCGACAGGACTGCGAACCACCACAGGGTGTCATCCTAGAGCAGGGCCAAATCACAGCGTGACCGCGGCGTGACCGCGGCGTGACCGCGGCGTGACCGCGGCGTGACTGCGGCGTGACCGCGGTGTGACCGCGGCGTGTTGGCCCGATCCAGCGACATCTGCGGAGTAGCATCTTCTGGCCAGGAGCGAAGAGAGCGGGAGGAAGTGGGGAAACATTCCGGTCATCGCCTCCCTCCCCATTTACTATGGATGGGTAATGTATCTAAAACTCTGTCAAGGTATCATACATCGAATCCCGACAGGATTGCGAACCGCCGCAAGGTGTTGTCCTAGAGCAGGGCCAAATCATGGCATTACCACGGAGTGACCGCGGCGTGACCGCGGCGTGACCGCGGCGTGACCGCGGCGTGACCGCGGCGTGTTGGCCCGATCCAGCGACATCTGCGGAGTAGCATCTTCTGGCCAGGAGCGAAGAGAGCGGGAGGAAGTGGGGAAACATTCCGATCGTCGCCTCCCTCCCCATTTACTATGGATGGGTAATGTATCTAAAACTCTGTCAAGGTATCATACATCGAATCCCGACAGGATTGCGAACCGCCGCAAGGTGTTGTCCTAGAGCAGGGCCAAATCATGGCATTACCACAGAGTGACCGCGGCGTGACCGCGGCGTGACCGCGGCGTGACCGCGGCGTGACCGCGGCGTGACCGCGGCGTGACCGCGGCGTGACCGCGGCGTGACCGCGGCGTGACCGCGGCGTGACCGCGGCGTGACCGCGGCGTGTTGGCCCGATCCAGCGACATCTGCGGAGTAGCATCTTCTGGCCAGGAGCGAAGAGAGCGGGAGGAAGTGGGGAAACATTCCGGTCATCGCCTCCCTCCCCATTTACTATGGATGGGTAATGTATCTAAAACTTTGTCAAGGTATCATACATCGAATCCCGACAGGATTGAGAACCGCCGCAAGGTGTTGTCCTAGAGCAAGGCCAAATCAGGGCATTACGATGGAGTGACCGCGGCGTGACCGCGGCGTGAACGCGGCGTGACCGCGGCGTGTTGGCCCGATCCAGCGACATCTGCGGAGTAGCATCTTCTGGACAGGAGCGAAGAGAGCGGGAGGAAGTGGGGAAGCATTCCGATCGTCGCCTCCCTCCCCATTTACTATGGATGGGTAATGTATCTAAAACTCTGTCAAGGTATCATACATCGAATCCCGACAGGATTGCGAACCGCCGCAAGGTGTTGTCCTAGAGCAGGGCCAAATCATGGCATTACCACGGAGTGACCGCGGCGTGACCGCGGCGTGACCGCGGCGTGACCGCGGCGTGACCGCGGCGTGACCGCGGCGTGACCGCGGCGTGACCGCGGCGTGACCGCGGCGTGACCGCGGCATGTTGGCCCGGTCCAGCGACATCTGCGGGGTAGCATCTTCTGGCCAGGAGCGAAGAGAGCGGGAGGAAGCGGGGAAACATTCCAGTCGTCTCCTTCGTCCCCATTTACTATGGATGGGTAATGTATCTAAAACTCTATCAAGGTATCATACATCGAATCCCTACAGGATTGCGAACCGCCGCAAGGTGTCGTCCTGGAGCAGGTCCAAATCATGGCATTACCACGGCGTGACCGCGACATGACCACAGCGTGACCGCGGCGTGTTGGCCCGGTCCAACGATATCTACGGGGTAGCATCTTCAGGCTAGGAGCGAAGAGAGCGGGAGGAAGCAGGGAAACATTCCGGTCGTCGCCTCCCTCCCCATTTACTATGGATGGGTAATGTATCTAAAACTCTATCAAGGTATCATACATCGAATCCCGACAGGATTGCGAACCGCCTCAAGGTGTCGTCCTGGAGCAGGGCCAAATCATGGCATTAACACGGCGTGACCGCAGCGTGACCGCGGCGTGACCGCGGCGTGACCGCGGAGTGACCGCAGCGTGACCGCGGCGTGACCGCGGCGTGACCACGGCGTGACCACGGCGTGACCGCGGTGTGTTGGCCCGGTCCAGCGTCTAAAGGGAAACAAAATGACGGAAAAGAATCTTATAGCCTAAACTATCACTGTGAGTTTTCGCAGACATCGCACCTCCGTTAGAGGGGTTTTATTATAAAAACATGACTTTATTTATCAAATGAAACAATTATATTAAAGAAAATGTATTCAAGATATGCAATTCAATATAATTAAGCAGAATTAAGAAAGAAGCTAAATTCAATTTAAAGCATTTTTATATTAAAGAGGCTACGAGAGGGACTCTACCTCAAGGTGGAACCAAGCCGTCCACTTCGGCTCTTGGAGCTTTCTAACTAAAAGTTATTGCTCCTCCACTGGGTATACGCACCTTCACACGCATGCAAGGACACCTAGCCCCTATGCACACACTTGCATGGCCATGAGCATGTGCAAGGGGATCCTTGCACATATGCTTATATGCATATATCAGTCTCCAATCACCTGCGTATGCATTTATATATATATACATGGGCACACCTAGCCCCATACGTGCATAATCACTGCCATGGGTGACTATACACGTAACGGGGGAACCCACATACATATACTTACTTACCTATGCACACGCAGGCGAGTCGCCCATGACTTGGCGACTCGAAACCAACGAGAAGGGATCAACGCACTACACAAAGGATATTAAGAACCTTAAAACACATGAAGGACGCTACATAACCAGTGAAAAACCAACCAATGGCATTAAAGCCTTACCTAGATTGGCAGCGGAGAACCAAATCCACCCGAACCAACACGAAACGATCCAACGCCCTACCGAAAACATAATATGGAGTCAAAAACACTAAATCCCCAAATACATGAGGTGTGAGACAAGTAGTAACCATAGAATCTTACCTCGGATCAAATTCGGTGGACTGAATCAATCTGAACTCCTTCTGGCCCCCTTCTCAGAATATAAGTACCCTCTGTCCATAGAAAGTAGTCAAAGATCTAAGTGACCAATGCGCTAAAGAAAATAAAATAAAAACTAAACTAAAACATACATGTCTCCTATGACTATACTTGTTACCACCCAACATATAAGTACCACAGTGCCCCATGGGTCAAATCATGTTCCTGCAATCAAAGGGGAAACAGATCAATGTTTCAAAATGATACTATCAAATAGTACATTCCTATTAATTAACAATTACTCTTCCTATTAATGGTATAAAATCAATTTGGTCCGAGTTTCAACTTAGTTTGGTTTTGTTCGATACAAGGGATGAGGTCTTATTATTCTTGGTTTTTATGTTTACACTTGAGATATTTATTTAAAAATGATGCATGTATTTGGCATTATTATTTATGGTTTTAGTTCTTAGCTTGTTTCCATAGGGCCTGTCCACATGAATAATTGTTGGAATGTAGGGTTCAGTTGACATTTATGTGCTTTAATGTGATTAATGTAACTAACGATGAGGATTTAGATCATGGAAAATATTCCTAGGAGGATTGGGCCTTGTAGTGATAGGTGTTGCAATTTTACATCTAGCGTTTGATGAGGAAATACTTATGAGGATGGATTGGAATCTTGGTAGGTTCTTAGAGTGGGATGGTCCCTCTGAGTATATAAAATGTATTATGAAAGGTTTTACTCCATTTAATGATTCAAGAGTTCAACTAAAGAGATGAAGGATGAGATGCTAGTGTGAGTATTGGGTATTGTCGGACAGATTGGCGTTATAATGCCAAGAGGCTTGGTGTGATTTAGCTTAGTATGGAACCTGGTTAGTTTGGCTGGGTAATAATACATGATTTTGATGAAGTTCTTGACCGGATTATTGATAATATAATGTAGATGGGTTTGACATGGTGTTCTTTTGTGACTAGGACAATTATAAGGTGAATAGTCCTCTTTGTCTAGTTGGATGATGAGATGTGCATCGAGGCATCGGATAATCCTCAAGAGATGAGTCTAGACTTTGTGACTGAGAGGATAGACTAGGATAGGTTTGATAGGATTGGGTGAGTGGCCAACCCATGTGAGGATGATACGATGTATGGAGACACTTGGAGAAACATGGAGACACTTGGGGCTATTTATGCTATCTCATGGAGACACTTGGGGTTATTTCATAACTCCAACATACTCCAGAAATGTTCCCACATGATTTTTTAGAAAAAACGATTCCATCTCATGGAAGGCTCCTCTATCTTCCAATGTTTCCTCACACTCACACCTCATGGTATTACAGTATACAAGTGATCTACGTCAAAATATATTCTTAGGATAGATATCAAATCCATCACAAAACCACAGATAATCCTTTGAGGGATTAATCAGTCTGTAAAATTGTGATTTTTGACCTTCCTAGTAAACAACCCATAAAAATTTTCCTTTCTTTTATTTTATTTTTTTTGAAAAGGAAGAGATTACGAACAAAATACAAAAAATGGTAAATGGATTGCAACCGCATAATCAGGTGAGCATATCGTACATCTCTAGACGTGGAAGCATCCCATGATCTTTGAATGTCTCACCCACACTTGTTCAAATATATCCATACGCATTGTAAAATAAGTAGGTTATGAATGGAAATAGGATTGAAATTGCTTCATTCTAATAGGCCATTAATGGAAACTAAGTGATGAATGATGGATAGATGTCAGGTGGGTCTTAGGGAAAAATTGTCTTTGAAAGAGTCCTAAATCATTTTAGTTTTATACTTGTTCAGTCATCACTAAGATAAGATCTCAGTGTAAGTTCTAGTCAGTTTACATGCCCCTAGAATCTATCAAGAAATATTCCCAGATATGAGTATGAAATCGAAGGATTAGAGTTCTCTTGGGTAGTGCGAATCAAAAAAAATGGCAATCACAAAGGGCATAAATCCTAAGTAATATGTCAATTAGTCATTATTTCAAAGATTTTGAATTTAAATTAATTCCCTAAACTTAGAAACCATTCTAAAAAAATCTAAGTAGGAGTCAAACATGTTCCTTGGCACTTTTACACTTCACTTTTTTTAATAACAAGGGCATAATGATTCTCAAGTTTAAATCATTCTTATTATTTTGAAAAATGTCTCATAGACAAGTGAGAATAATAAAAAAATCCAAGTGCATCACATGTGAAACTGTGAGAAACTCCCCCCACACTTAAAATGAGGTAGTGTCCCTACTGTCAATGAAATACAAGTGAGAGTGGTATGGCAGCGATTTTTAATGTTTGTGGGAATGGATATCGAAAATAATGAAAATAAAAGGGAATTGAGAGCTCCCTGGGAAAATCAGTATGCCATGGGGGTGTTTTCTACTGTAATCATATGTACCTGAAAAAGTGTTAGAGAATGAAATCCATTACAAGATATCAAATATTAGTTCACCGAGATAAATAGTTGGAAGAGTATATCAACGGGAAAATACCGATCAAGAAACCTGGCGGGAGGAGAGGGAGCCGAGAGGGGGGACGTCTCGTGGGGTGTTCGGCCATGGGGGGTCTCGCGTGCGACTGGAGATGGAATCGGGGAACGACGGAGGAGGAGATTGAGGGGAGGGGGATTTCGCCATGAGTGGGAGACGAGAGGGGAGGGGGAACGTCACCTGGAGCTGAGAGGGGAGGGGGACGTCATCGTCGGAGAGGGAGCCGAGAGGGGAAGGGGAGTGCCGCCGGAGGAGAGGGAGGGGACCGAGAGGCGGAGGCAGTGGCTGGGAGGAGATAGAGATCGTGGAGGGGGGAGGGGGGAGGGAGGCGGAGGTCGGGGATGGTCCAGGACGAGGATCCCTAATTTGGGTGTTAAAAAAACATCTTTCCCAACAGTTTTACAAAACCGTTGGAAAAAACCAGCCTAAAACACATTACCCAACGGTTTTGTTAAACCGTTGGCAAAACACAACCTAAAATACCTTACCCCAACGGTTTTATTAAACAGTTGGAAAAACCCAGCCAAAAACACTTATCCCAACGGTTTTTTTAAACCGTTGGGAAATAAGTGTTGGTATAAGTCCCAATTCCAGTAGTGAGGGGAGGCACAATTGGTTTTTAGACATCCAATACAGGTGCACGACTATTAATTGGCCTATCGGTCGTGGTGTCATGTGCATAAGTTCTAAGGGTCTTAGGGACAATATAAATAAAAAAGAAGGTCGATGGGGATATTGTATATAGGTGGATTATCTCTTGGGTGGGAGGGGGGATATGGACAGCCCATTGGTCGATGGGTGAGGTGTTTGTTTCTGTATTTTGGGAATTTTTATGCATGATTACCTTATATATATAATATAATTATTTATTTTTACCAATTTATTATGTGTCTTTTTTCTTATTTTTGGGAAAGCAATGGACCCTTTATAACTTGATCGAGGAAGATCTATTACATAGCTTGTAGGCCCTTGGAAAGGGGCAAATAAAACTTCATGAAGGTTCAGTATAGCATCATGCCTGAATGATTATGATTGCATCACCATGCATGTGTCCTACTTGCATCTCCGCCTGCCCGCATCATTCAAACATCACTGCCTGCCTGAGTCACTATATGCGATATAAATCTCCCAAGGGGCATGCCAAGATTCAATCCCTATTTAATATGTATATTTAATTTATGTAATTAATCTTATAGAATCATTATCAAATGTTTTTATCTTATTTTATTTTATTTAATAATTTTTAAAATGATTTCCTTAAATTTTAATTATTTATTTTTAATATTTTACAATTTTTAATATTTTTTAAAATTTTTATATTTTTAATATTTATTTATAAAAAATTAATTACTATGAAATAAATATTTAATTTTTTTCAAGTTATATTATTAATATTTATTAAATTTCATTTATTATGGTGTAATTCCTTTAAAATGATTGAAATTCATGTTGTTTATTTATTTAAAAGAATTTTTTTAAGATTCTAAACATTTTTGTATATGTTCACAAATAATTCAATTAATGATTGATATTATACTTAATTATTTACTATCATTTAATATTCTTAACTTGTTATAAATTTATATGATTAAAACACATTCAATTTTAATTATTGTGTTGTAATACTTTTTAAATTTTTGAAATCTATGAAATTAATTATTAAAATGAGTTTTTTGATATTTTCATCAGTTTTTTTATGTGTCCATAATTCACGTAATTATACATAGAAATTTTGTTTTATTATGTATTTAATAGGTTTTAATATTTTTTATATGTTTTTAAATCATTTTAATATATATTCATTTTTATAAATTTAATATATATAATTAATAAAACATAACAGTTGCTTTTAATAATTTGGGATTCTATTTATTTTTAATTATTCAATATCCCTAATTTTTGATAATCTTGAATTTATGATTATATATTAATTAATATGGTTATTTTTTTTAATTTTTTAAGAATTTAATTTTTTATAAAATATATTCATATAAAAAATAATTGTTTTATTCTATATGTTTATTATCAGCTCTAAAATGAAAAAGTTCTCATAAAACCTCTATATTTATATTAGAACTCTAATATTATTGTGGAAAAATATAGGCATTATCTGCAATAATTTTAACACTGATAATGAATTGTTTTATCAGTGCAAAATATATCCCTGATAAAACATATCATTTTTAGGGATTAATAAATTGACACTTATAAAACATATTTTTATCACCACATTTTTTGGAAAAAAATGATAAAACCTTTATGGTGATAAAAATTAAACAATATTGGGTGAAGTTTCTTTTCCCTATTAATTCTCTCTTGTCGATGTCAACCACTTTCGCCAAACCCCTAGAACTTCTTGAATGAATAAAACCTCTCAAAACCTATGGTATGTGAGTTAGTCACATGAAAATGATTGTACATGATTTTTATTATGCATCATAAAAAAATTTATCTCAGTGAGAAGGTCAGGAATATGAAATTTCTTTCTCAATTACTTATACATGGTTTATATATGATGTTCTTATGAAACCATTTTTTGAAATGATTTACACTTCCTAGAGTAATGTATAATTTTCTCCTAATCAAGAATGGTGGAATCACTTGTGTAGTATAATAAGGACTGATCAGTAAAAAACTAATCTACAAAACTATATCAATAATTCAAAATTAAATAAATTTAATTATAATTAATACATTGTAAATCATTGTAGTTTTTAGAAATATAAAATTCCAAATTATGATTCCATACATAATTATTTAAATAAATTTAGAATTATAATATTATTATTTAACTGATAGGACTCCAAGAAACATTATTGAGTGTCCCACAAGATCAATATTAATGGAATCCTCTATTAATGCATCATCCATACCAGAGGGTTCAAGTAGGGGGACCATTTTACACATAACTTTTTGTCTTGATGGCAAGTTTTTCTTTCTAATTTAATTTCTTTGGAATCTAAAGACAACATATTTCATGGGGGAAGGATTATAAGAGAATTCAACCTATTTACCATATATTATTTTCTAATTTTAGATTTATTTTCTCAAACTATACTATTTAATACTTCAAAAAAAATTCCTTCTTATCCAAATATATGAGAAATATTCCATACAATTGGATAATTTTTGAAAATTAGATATTTCCATCAGCTCGGGTGAGGCCAGTGGTAGAAAGGAATATATTTTCTGATCCTCAATTATTCCAAGGGTTGAAAAACACAATAAATATATTTGTATCCCTGTTAATTTTTGTCAAACAAGTAGAGTGGTTTTCTCAAGCATCAAGGACATGTTAGACAAAAAAACTCAAGGATTGAATTTTATGTGGGTCACAAATGTAAAAAGGTAAGCACATATAAATGAAGAAGCTCAATCGTTTTCAATTGATAATATGAATTTATTTAAGCTTACTAAATATTTGATTGACCAAATTAACTATCCCATTGATATGTTCTTTTGGGGAATGTAATATACAAAAAAATAGTAAATTTGTGGGATTTGGATAATATATGTATCCCAAAACCCTATGATGGTATGGGATATCAATACATGAACATGATCAAGATGGATCATTTTGAAAATAAAGGATTGAACATGATTTTTAATCATGGATACCTATTCACTCTGATCGTTGAATCCAAATATTTCCCCCCAAAATGATTTTTGAGGTAAACATTAGCCCCCACACTACTTTTTATTTGAGATTCCTCTAGGGATCTAGTGATATTTTTCAAAGGAAACTAATTTGATTTTTGTGATCATCCACTAATGTTATTTTTTACAAAAACATCAGATCTTGTGTCAATTTATAAATACCTTCATGTATGAATGTTAGAAAAAAGAGTTTATATGAAATAATCTTATAGTGGATTATAAAATTGGTTGAGAATTATTTCATTTTTAATCATGAAGACATTATAATAAGAAACTCTCACCATGAATGCGAACTAGTCCACGATCACCATCATTTACGATAAAAATGTAATGTATTCCTTTGTTGTTCGAGATAAAAAAATGTATTGATTCATATAAGAATTTATTTTTCTATTCAATCAGCCATGATTTTAATGATGGTTATTATGATAAATATAAATATATACCCCCTTCAAACAAAAAATATTCATTCATGAATGAAAATAAAATTATCTAATTTATATTCACATATATTAACAAGGAAATCAGTCTTATAATGATATTATTTGATATTTGAACTCTAATTCACTATATGGATGATTAAAATTACCAGATACACCTTTTTAGACAAAATAAACAGATGTTTGGAACATTTGAGGAACTTTAAATTCTACTCCCTTAGGGCTAATTAATCTTCTATATAATTAAAAACACAATAAAATTCCTTTATGTCAAAAAGGATTATAATATTTTAGTAAGATGATTCAAAAAAATTATGCAT
This sequence comes from Viscum album, assembly GCA_963277665.1. Taxonomy (NCBI): domain Eukaryota; kingdom Viridiplantae; phylum Streptophyta; class Magnoliopsida; order Santalales; family Viscaceae; genus Viscum; species Viscum album. The sequence goes on from OY728121.1 coordinate 46,916,838, forward strand.
ATACATCCATTTATTGGGAAACTAATGTATGATAATCTAATTATCAAGAATAAACCTATATAATTTATTAGGATTATGTAAAAGCTTATGATCCATATTATAGATGCATTGAATGATATATTCTACTTAAAATTATGATTTAGTATTATCACTAACAATATTAAACTCTATATAAGAGGATATTTTGATTTCTAAAATTTAAAACAACTTGTGATGTTAAACGTGTGAGTATATTTTATCTCAACATCTTTGATTTTAATGCATCGATTAATGTTATGTAATTCCATAAATGTATCACATTGTTGTAGATATTATCAAATATACTTGTTTCTCTTGATGGTTACCGAAGAAAATTTAAATTTTTTATTCAGATAAATTTTTTATAATTTTTGTGGGAAGACATTAATAGAGACTATTTGGTTATGATTGTATTTGTATGAAATCTTAAAATGTAAAATGATATGATATTGAACACTCCTCCATCACAATTCTATTTTTACATTTAATTTGATAATTGATGGGAAGCATATAAGTCTACATGTTATATATTCATTAGCATCCAAATTTATCAACCCTCTATCCTTATGATATGTGTACATTGATAGATTCAATATGATAGAATATGATAATATACCCTCCTATAAGAATAGTTCATGCTTTTGTGTCATTGGATATTTTTATTTGTCAGTGTATGTAATTGTCCGTAGGATTTATGATTTTTATTAATGTCTATCATGACCCGTTCTCTTTAATGCATTTCATAAACAACAATGATACAGTTTCCAATGAATATTGGCCCATTATGTTTTTCATGATTGATGAGTTTTTAATTAATATGTTGTGGAAGGTTCATAATATGTGGTATCATTTCATTATACATAATTTAAGTTAATAATATATTTAACATTAAGAATATCCTATATTGGTTATAGACATTTATATGTGAGTAATTGATTAATTTTTTTCACTCATGACATTTACATCTTTAACAATTTATAAATGATGCAGCAAATATGAAAAAAACCATTATAGTTATTCACCCACCAGATGCTTCCGTAACATCTGAAACCATTATAAATCCCCTTAGTACATAAATATATCATCCAAGGAATATGTTTCACTCGGATCCAAAGACCTTCCTACCGACTACTACCCTAACAAAACCATGATTATAATATTGTATCTTGTTCAATATTTGATACAACATCCATATCTATGTTCTGATTTCATATCAGGAATCAATGCCAAGACAATTCTAGGGTAATGAGAAAATGTTATCAGTTATCTCACAATTCCCCTAAAATTATATGAAACATCACACAATCCTACCAACAAAATATCATGGTTCAGTTTAAAATCATAGAATAACATTTCAATTTGAATTTGGAGATTGTGTTTGAATTTTATTTTATGTTTTTATGATTTGAAACTTTATAAGGATTCCCGATTAACATTTAAAAGTGGTTTTGATAAAAACAATAAAAAATGAATTTACGAAAAATATATGAAATTGATATATAATATATTAATTTCATTATATAATATTTATTTATTTATAAATTAAATATCATATTTCAAAATAAATATTTTACAATGTAACTATATCAACTATATTTATAATAAAAAATTCCTCAAGGATTTATTTTATTTTTTTACTATATTAAATAAAATATATAATTTTATGATATAAATATATTAGTCATTAACTATATTGATTATAATTTATAATAAATGTTTTTATAATGTTGAAATATATTATAATATAAAATAATTATATATATTTCTTTCTATTTATGTGATTTTGAAATAATGTATATATATAATTTATTACACATTGTATGATATTAGTTGAATAATTTAAAATAATTATTGACATAATAAAAAATAAATTTTTATTTTAATGACGAAGAAAATACATTATATATTTATTGTTTTAAAAAATATTATATTTCATTAAATAAATATAATTGATGTAAACTAATTTCTCATTGCATTATAAAGTAAATGTTATCATAGTTTTATTAAACATAAGTGATATATAATGTATTATGATTACATTTAATGAACCACAATTCACATAGAAAATTTTAATTAACTTGTGATGTATTATATTTATAATGAAAAACATTGAAGTCAATGGAAATTTTTCATAACACACAATGAAATGATTTTCCCGTGGGTCATTACTGTTATATGTGATAAATTAGATGAATTTTCATTGTATTTAAAAATTATCAATGTTCCATAATGGGAAAAAACACATTGAAATATAAAATAAAAAATGAAATTATAGAAAAAATGGTGATGAGAAATAATAGAAAAAATAATGAAATCATTGAGAATGGTCATATGTTCACACATTAGGTTTTTATATACACAAACACTGGATGAGGAATACTAGATTTTATTCTTTCAATGAGTTTTAATGGCTACAATGAACCATATATTTATTTGACAAAAGGAAGACACATTGATCTTGCATTAATAATATGTATGTGTCCCTATTTGATGTTATAAATGAGTTTTTCAAACCCATCGTCGATTCTAAATCATGTTTCTTCACAATTCCAAAGATTCAAGCCTAGATGTAGCCTATTTCCATCATTCCACATTAGTTACCCAAGCCACTCTCAGACCAGCTTCCACGAATCCCAATTGAAAATTCCTACTTGGTGAAATGGGGTGAAGATGGAGATGACTAACACCACCTATTCTCGGACAACCATCCATGGATCCCAATCAAAAACCCATATCATGCCTTATAAAAGGAATATGGATATGAATATCATCAATTTATTACAAATGGCATACCAAAACACCCCATCAACACTGCATACCACCACAATCACCTTTTCTACTTACCACATCACCCCATAAATAATGGCTAATAGGACAGTCATATCGTGACCTGTCACAGTGCCAAATCAACGATGATTAATAGGATAGAAAGGGGTTATATGAATATAGAAATAAATGTTATTTTGAATAAAAACTGCCACGATTCACCTTCAACAACACCAACAAATATCACCACCCTTTCATAGATGATATTCCATGACAACTCAATGATAAATACTACCACAGTCACCACCCTACATCACCTGCCATTTTTAGATGATCATCCATGACGACCCATAGACCACAAATTGAAATTTTAGTGGAAATTCTCAGAAGATATTCCCTTGTGTACCATCAACAATGTCTACCAAGACAGATGGGGGAGAGATAGATTTGACAGTCACTTCCCCCAAGTGGGTAATTCCCCCACACAAAAGCAACCCATTATGATGGAGGTGTTTGGAAATTAAGAACACATCCCCATCATTTCATTCACCACTACTGAGGATGATTAAAACCTACAAAAGTAGTATACAAGGTTTAGTTTGAAATTGAAATGACTTCTAATGTGTCAGACAAAAAGGTGTATAAGGTAAATGATCCCTCTCTCCCAACAAACAACGCTATAAAACAGATTTCAGATGTTGAGTTATCTATCATGAACAACCGACTATTAATATTAAGGTATATTTTCCATAGGGATAAAAAAATAAGTTATTTTCATATGGTATATTTATCTACAAACTTATAACTCATTGAATTAATAAATTAATACTAATTAATAATTACCAATAAGTTTTATCAAGCCATTAAATTTAAAATTTCAACCATTAACAATTACCTAATTTTTATATGGATGTTACACTATTTCCTATATTGTAATATTCATTTTATCAACTAAAAAACACTAATAAAAGGGTCCCCTTTAAATATGATTTTTTCTAACACTTATTAAATTCATACCATTATGATCATTTTTTGATTAGGGATTTCAAATGAGTCATTGAATAAGTTAAATATATATATATATACAAAATAAAATATATTTTGAAATAATATATATAAATAAAAGGTATATATATTTAAATATAATACATGTGAATTGATTATATTACCTATAATAAAAAATTAAACGTTATTTTTTAATTTTATATTTAAAAAATCAATTTTAATTCAGTCAAGGGAAATGAAAAAAAGAATATTTATATAACTAAATTTCCAAATGTTATCTTAATTAATATAAATATGATTCATCAACATTTTTTTGAAACAATTATATGATATATAAATTCAATTAATTATTTAAATATATGAATCGTATTTGAATTTTTATATTTAGATTAAAATTAAATAATTTAATATTATATGTATATGAATTTCTATATGTGTGTTTATGTGTGTGTTTATTTATGTTTTATTAATGTATGCATCTATTGTGTTGTGTTGTGTTTTGTGTGTGTGGGTGTTTAAGTACGTTTACATTTTAAATGTTGAAGTCAGTATATGTTAATATGAATGTATCCAATTTTATGTTTATGTTATACATATGTGTATATGTTCATGTATGTGTACGTAAAAATTTATATGTCTTTGTTTGTGTGTGTCTGTGATTGTGTATGTGTAAGTGTATGTGTACTTATTTATATATATGTATTTTATGTATATTTATGTGCACAAATGTATGTATGAGTGTATGTTCATGGGTGTGTGTTTTTGTATGTACATGTGAATGTGTTTGTATGTGCACATATGTATGTATGTATATGAAAATGTATGTGTATGTGTATGAATATACATTTTTATGTGTGTGTACATTTGTATGTGTAAGTGTATGAATTTGTGTATATGTATTTTATTATGTTTTCTTTGTGTGTGTATATGTGTATGCGTAAATATGAATGTATTTTCATGAATTCATACGTAACTGTATGTAAGTGTATGTTTCTATGCTAATGCCTATGTGTATGTGTATGTGTATGGGTATTCATTATGTGTATGTGTATATTGTTTATGTATACATGTACATGTATTTTTACTTATTGATTTAATATTATTTTTTCCGGTTTTTAATATATCTTCATTTGTAGCATTTTAAATAATTTATTCATTTTTATTGTATATTTGTTTAATATATTTTTAATATATTCAATTATGACATTTATTTAAACATGTTTAAATATGTAAATATTTAATTATATAAGGAAATTTTAACAGTTATTAAAAAGTTAAAAAGTTAACGTCATATTTTATTTTCTAAACACTAATAGAAAATTGTGTTTTGGAGGCCCCTTATATAGGAGATTTCCATAGGAGATAGCTATTGATACCCTATAGAGATCGCCAACGTGGGTCACAAGGATTCTAAAAAATACATCATTTCACCCCCTCCCCTTCCCCCTCCACCCCTCCCCCTCCACCCATTCCATCCCACGCCACACTGGTTGTCCCCTCCCCCAGTGAACGACTGCCACATCACCACCTCCTCATTTGGATCTTCAATGTGTTCGGCCCATGTCCCCTCCCTCTCCCCACATCCTCTGACAATGTCTCCCCTCCGTTTCCCCTCCATTTCTTTGCCTCCACCACCTCTTGCTCCCCTCGCTTCCAGATTTATCCCTCTATCATGTATGCATAAATTTCCATTTAATGGTATTATTTTTGTGCAAATTACAGTACAAATTTGGCATTCATGTAGATTATATGGATATTATGTGTGAATTAAAAGTGTGGTAAAGGAATTTAATGTGTATAAGGGTTTTTTTGAATGAATATTTATGAAACTATGTGTGTTGACATTATGTGTGTGAGAATACATCCCACTTTACATCAGGTTGGAAGTTATATTAAATATGAATTCCATGTATTTGTTGATTTTATTGATATTAAGTTGTGTTGTTATTTGATTTATACCATTCTTGAGTTTATCACATATCTCTTTGTGTGTGTGTATCCCACGAGAAAATGATTGAGGACTGACCACATGTTTGTGCTTACATATCCTAGGAGACCCATGTTTGAGTTCAATCACAAGTGTTTCGATACTATATGTTGTTATTAATATTATATGATGTTTCTTTATAAGATATTACATGTTTCAATGTGATGTACAATGTATATTTTATAATGTTTTATTCTATGCATGGGGGAAATGTTACTGGTGTAATCATTATCGCTCAGTAGCCCTTAAGGGGGTGCGTGATAATATGATGTATGTTCCTTGAATATTGAATTGATATTAATGATGGGGTATATTGTATTTCTTTATCCACACATAGGGTCGTGGTATACTTATGTGATCTGAACCTTGAGGTGACAGTGGGGATTATGGTATTCAAGGACATTGCTTGCGACATAGTTTTGGTATACAAAGGCACAAGGGAGTGTAAAAATGTGTTGTCCTTATAAATTACTAAGTGAAATATGGGGCTTGATCGCCTTATATTGTTTGGCATGATACTATTACCTTTTTTATGTTTTTGAATTCAATACGTGATGTTGTGTATGAAAATGATTATGAATATTTTTATAACTACATTTCTCTGACAAATCAAGAGTTTGTTTATTGCATGACAACTACAATCATGGTTGTGTGTTTTTTTCAAGAACATTTATTTATTATCACAACATAAAATCTTATTCCAATGAATATGTGTTAAGGAAAAATTGGTTGTTTCCTACTACGTTCATATTCCCACCTTGTATGGGAATCTCAATCCATGTGAAGTCTTCATAGTCTGGGATGCAAGGGAATGACCAAGATGATAGGGGCTAGGATATAGAGAATTTCTTTTAGATGTAGAATTGGGATGGAATTTAGAGTGATGTATCAATATTTATTCATAATCTTATTATTTCCCACACTTTTATTGACCTAACACTATGGGGTTATTTTGGGTTTTTACAATATGAGTTGAGATATCTACCAGAGATTATGATTTTTCATTTTTTATTGGATCAATAATGTTATTTTCAATTCTTTTATTTATAGAATCAATGGGTATATTTTTAACACATGTGACATTTATACCCTTAATTATAGTAAAAAACATCTTTCATAAAATGATACCATCTTGAGGACATCATGAACACTATCTTGGACCATGTGATCCAGCACGAGGAATCACATTCATTGCCCTGCATATTCTCAATGGATCGAATATTTGACGATAGATTGGTATTTTTTTTGTTTTCAAATTTTATATATTTAATGTTATCCTTCATATAGGTTTTATAGTTTTCCATAATTTTGAGATTAATTTCTATCTTTTTGGTAAATATTTACTGCCTCTGGTGGCACAAAGGAAATATGACTCCAAGTGGAAGTGATAAATTATTCTTATAATGATACAATTTCTCTGAGTTTGAAAAGACTGTTCATCACTAATTGATTTTGGGAACTTTCATCACAAATTATATTTTTTGATTTATTGGTTGGTATTATCTAAGTCACTAAGGTTGATAGTTTTAGATTAGTATTTGATCAATTTTTTCATGTACCACATATGCATGCAGGTAATAATACTATTTTCATGGTAAATGGTTACTCTAGGATTAATTATAGACCAAATTAATTATAAATATAGTTTCATGAATATAGAATCGTCATTAGATTTACCATACCCACATGGTGGTGATGACTTGAGATTTCACTTCAATTCTATTAACTATTCATTTATTTATTATTTAGAGATATATATTGTTTATTTTATCAATGGTCTACATGCTATTGTACATTCATTATTTAAAATATATTTGATAAGAATAATTCATGTAAAATTAAGTCTTGTGTATATGTTTTTTATTCATATATTGTTATGTATAAGAGTTGGACTGATCATCCAAATCGAATATTGATAATATTTCATGGTCATTATGTAGTTAATTGAGTTCTCTAGAGGATTTAAAAGTGGATATATTAGTTTCCCATGTATAAAATGTGAAAACAGATATCAATTCACTTGAGATACCATGAGGGATGACCTATTATTGAAATAATTTTGAAAAAATTATAAGATTTGGAATGTACATGGGGAAGAAAAAATTTAGTCAAATTACGGAGGCAATTTAAGATTATTTTAATGGGAGGATGAATTATCTAGTGGATGATATTTTTACTCAAAAGGTATGTGGGTTGGATATTGAAGGAATTGACATCCATTATGTTGATAATGGTTTGATTAATCGGCCCTCTAGTGTAGATCCTGAATCAAGAGGGTTTTATGAAATACTAGATGATTCAAACCCTGAATTTTATCTTGGATGTACTTATTACAATAAATTGTTGATTATCATGGAGTTTTTCATTTGACGACTTTGAATCAGTGGTCAGACATATCATTCAACATGTTGTTGTTGTTATTGAAAAATTTTCTTACAGTCGACACTATTATTCCTAAGTCGTATTACCATGATCTTAAGATGATAGAGAACATAGGTTTGACATACGAGACCATAGATTAATGTTCAAAAAAAATTATATTGTTTATAAAACAAACTTCCTATTTGGATATTTGTATGTTTTGTAGACCTTTCAGGTGTAAAGAGAACATGGAAAATCAGACACATCAAATTCCGAATGAAAAATAGGGAAACCCAATTTATATAAAGAAAAAGTGCTAATTTCCTTTAATGATGAGGTTGAAATGGTTTTATATTTCATCTAATGTTTCAAATTTAATGATATATAATTTGGAATGAAATTAGTAAAGTGATATGTTAACTCACAGAAAATACTCTTATGCGTGGTAGGATTTTGATAAGAGACACCTTGAAATTTCTAAAGATGTTCATAATGTCTGATTGGGGTTGGCAGTAACTGGTTTACATACATTCATGACTTTGGATGGTTGAATGCATAACACATGGAACATGGTGTTGGTTCTGTATAATCATCCTCATTGGGTTTGTATGAACCAAAAAATTATATTATTTTCCACTCCTATTTATAGACATAGAAGACTGGGGGATAAGATTGATGTTTACCTTCAGTAATTGATTGATGAGTTGAATGAATTTTGGGAAGATGGTGGGATGAATTATCAATGTGAAACTAATTAAATGTTCAAATTTAATGCTGCATTATTGTGGAAAATATATTAATTATTTTCATAAAAAAATTTATCATGATGGAGTATGAATGCAACATTTTCTTTCCCTTGTTGGAATATAAGTAAAAAATATTCATGGATTAAACATTCATGAAATTGGGAATACATGGGTCACAAAAATACCCCCACCCCTCAGTACTGGTTTAGAAATAACATAGTGACATTTGATGCTTATAGAGAGTTAAACCCATCAACAAAGATCATGACATGAGTTGAAATGTTGTCTCATATTGAGAAATAAAACTTGTACATAGTATATGAATTTCAGAATTTGGTGGCACATACATTACCCAATATTCGTGGTGCATGTAGACAGCACAATCACTATTGGAAAAAGAAATGTATTTTCAGAAATATCCCCTATCAGAAAACTAACATTCAAAGGAATGATATAGATGTAATTCGCAATGAAATAAATGTTTGTGATAATTTATTTGTGGACCATTTTAGGTGTCAATTACAAATAAAAATAAAATGTTTTTGAACTTCGGTATTTTGAAGAAATGTGTTTATGGAAATAGTTTCATTTAATGGTATTTTAGGTAAATGAGGCATATATTCATGTTGCACAATATATGATGAATACAAATGAAAAGTGAAATTTCAATCGATTCTGAAGATGCTCAAGGTTCCTGATTGTGACTTTTATAATATTTCAAAGTGTGTGAATATGATGATCAGTACATTGTAAGGGTTGAAATTTCATGAAAATCGCATACTACTTCAGCAGTTGATTTTATTCACATTTTTCGATTGTTTATTCATTAATGTTGTTCAACCGATGATTGAGATAAGTAATTTGTTAGAGATATTTTTTAAGAAATCTACCATTGAGTGTTTTAAAAAGTTCACAAGACCTAACAGTACATAAACTTTGGCATGTCAACAAACTGTCCACCCCTCATTTTTCGATGTTATGGTTCACCTGAATGTGAATCTAACTTATAATATAATGGATTATATTATTGTTCAATTATGGTGGATGAATCCTATTGAGAGGTATCTGAAGTCATTAAAATAATTTGTACCCAAAAGAGCTTGTACAAAAGCATTAATTTCCAATGGTTAATTAATTGATCAATTTACAATTTTTTTGTGTAGAATATCTTGTGGATGATGAAACCAAATTAGACAATCCATCTTGGATTCATGATGGTACAATTGGAGAAGGAACAATATTTGATATAGACAACATCTAATGGATACAAGCGCATCGATATGTCTTTTTAAATACTACCTCAATTACACCATTAATGCAGTAAGTGTCATAACAAATTTATTTATTAACATTTACATGTTTTGTTTGAATAAGTTGATCATTTAAACATAGCATTATCATTTTTAGGAAACACATTAATGATCTAAATGACGATATGTCTAGTGCAACTGATTTTCAAATTCAACTATATCATTATGTGTCATTTCGTGATTTCTACGTATAAATTTATTTCCATTATGTGTGATAAATTAGAATATTTTCATTCTACAAAAATCATTATGGAATTCAATGAATTTTGTATGTTCATAACCTGTGGGAGTTATGTGACCCCACACTAAATGATGAATTTATTCAACTAGAAGAGGGTCTATCTATAACGGCTCATCGTTATAATTCTATATATACTAATGTATTTCGATTTCACATTTCTGATGTTGATGAAAAAAGATCAAAAAAATAGTGGCCTCAGTTTTCCATTCATTGATTATGTTTAATATTATGGTCATTTGAAAGAAATCAATGATGTTTTATATGCACATGTGTTGAAGTACATATTGTTAAAATGTAATTGGGTTGATATAGTGTGTGGATGTAAAGTCGATCATCATCATATTATATTTTTGAATTTTAACTATATGTTATATAGAAATGAATGAGTTGATAATGAACATTTAATTTTTACATCACAAAGAGGAATAGGTATTCAATGTTACTTTGACTTCAAATCGAAGTGGGATAGATGTTCTGAAAATGTGCTCGCTTGGAGGTTTTTTATTTGAACGGGATTAACTCAAGAACATTATATTTTTTCCCAAAAAAATGATAAGAATAGCATAGTTAAATGTGAAGAAAATATTTATATGGTTAGAGTGGTTGTTGAAGGAGAAATGATTGATATCATGTTTAATGAATGGTATAATTGTTTTACCGCTCTTCAGTTTAAATCCTATTTATAAATTGTTTAAATCAATCGAAAACTTATTTAGTATATACGAGTTAGAATTTATTATTATCCAAAATCAACCCTTGCACTTGGAAAACCCCCCCAGCCCCTCCCCCCACAACCTTGGACAACCCCCACTCCCAACCCCCCTTGGACAATGCCCCCTCCACCTCCTGGAGAGCCAACACCGCAAAACTCCACACAGACTACCGCCCATATCCACCCCCACATTGAGTACATGATCTATTTGTATGTTCTAATAAACTGATCATAACCTCACGCTTGTTTTATGTTTTTCATATCAAATAATCATTTATTTTTTTCATTATAGATCCACATTCTGATATTCTTCTAGGGGTTGATCCTTTGAATTGTTGTGGTGTTTATTTTGTGTTTTCATTGAGTGTTATCATGATCTACACTTTCTTAAATATATTCTCATTATTGGATGTGATTTTAGGAAATGAGAATAATGAATAGGGACGCTATTTTTTTCCTTAGGTTCAATACTTTTTGATGGATTCCATTGTGGGAATTTCTGAACAATGATTATGGTATCTAGTTTTGTCTATAGAATTTTTTGGATGAACTATATTTTTTGGTTTAATAAATAGTTTTCTAGATGAAACTGAACATTTTTTTTAATTTGATTAAAATTAATTTTTTATATAATTTTATTTCACATACGTTCTGTTTAATGGAAATATATAGTATTTACATTTTTTTTAATTTATTTGTGACCTTTTAGATTCGATTTTAAGTCCCCCTAGACCTTTTCCATATAATTTCAATCCTTGTAGTAATTTTAAGACAGATAGAAAATTTTATATGGGATGATGATTGTACATTGAGGATAACGGTCCATTTTACTCACACATTTGTGTTTATATAGAGATATATTAACCCCATACCAACCACATGTGGTTGATTCCCACTATAAGGGTTTCTAGAAGTGGTTCCGATACGATTTCAAGCTTTTTTGTGGGATTATTAATTTGTAGGGTCACTGGATGAAAGAATTTAAATGATCATAGAGTTGTTGTTTTTTATTTCAAGTATGATGTAGTTGTTGATGATCCTCATGAGACCCAGTTATGAGATGTTGATGGCCATCGATTGAATCGTTTGTCTCTAGTAGTTCCTTAAACACAGGGGTACCCTACACATTCCTTGCACCTGTACAACCACCATCACTTACAGCCCCACCCCGACCCCTGGACTACCCCACCCACTCCCAACACCCTTGGAAACCCCTCCCAGGAATCCCAACCTCCAAAACAACATCTATATAGCCCCACCCATACCTGCACAACCCCTCCACCTGGACAAAACCCCCATCCCATGGACTCCCCCACCCGATTTCCCACCGACCAAAACATTCCCCAAATAGCCCATCCCCCCACCCCTAGCACCTAGATAGCCACAACCACTCTACCCGGATAACCCCCCACCCCCATCCCCTGGATAGCCCCACCCACTCCCCTTAGATATTCCCACCCCCACCTTCACAACCCATCCACCTGGACAGCCACCAACACCACTACCAACTCTAACCCTTTGTATAGCCCCCACCCCCACTTGCACAACCCATCCACCTTGACAATCCTCGACCAACACCCACTCCCAACCCCCCTTCCCCCTGGACAACCCCATACCCAAGACATCCCTACCCTACTCCCCCTAGAAAACCCCACCCCACCTCCATATCCCCCACACATGCACAACACTTCCACCTAGACAACCCCCCCCCCCCACTCCCAACCCCCCAGATATCCCCCCTACCGGACAACCCCACTGACTCCCCCCCAAACAACCCCACCACAACCTGCACAACCCCTCCACCAAGACAGCTCCCTCTGGACACCCCCATCCCATAAATCCCACCCCCCCCTAAACTCCCCTCAGACACCCCCACCCCAACCTGGGACAACCCATTTGATAGTCCACTTACTAATGTTTTCTATAACTGTGGGCTTGTCAGGGGAACATGCAGCACATCCGCATCATCCATCTGAGCCATCTACATCTTAGAGTCGAGTTATGTTTGAATGTACCAGTGTTTAATTATTATGTAATTTCTATATATATATATATTCACATATATAAAATTATTCATAAAATTAATGTCTATATGATCCGACTCAACTGCTTCTTCCTCTTGCAAGAGAGGTCCCGGTCGTGGAATTTCATCATTGAATTCTAACATGACCTTTGATGTTTCATTTGACAAGATATTTCATCCTTCAGGACAGAATTACCCAACATTTATCCATTATATGGGTCATATCCTATGAGACCCACATTTATTTCCATTGAGCACACATGACTAGGCTTCTATCCCTCAGGATAGATTAGATCAACTTTCGATGGATGTTCAGGTATGTAGACCATTTTAGATTCCGTATAATTTTTCAAAAATATTAACATGTATGATTTTATTGTTAAAAAGAATAATCATAATGTTTGACCCAGTGAGTTTCTACTGGTGTGATTTGGAAAATTCCAATGGATGTGGAATAACTTTAATGGAAAAATCCAGATGGATCAATTTGTACCAAATGTGGGTTTCCCAGACATTCTGGAAAATGTAACAAGAGGCGTTCTCCCATCAAAGTGGTGCAATATAGTTACATACTAGTCTAGTGAGGCCATTGTGGTTAGTATATTTATATTGGTATACATATTTTCAACAATTTCTGACATAATATATGTTTCAAATTTGAATTAATTGAATGTAGGAGGTGTCACAAGCCATTCCGAGAATCGAGGGTTACAAACACCACCTCATAGGCTCGGGACTCGTCACATGTCTCAGATCCAACATTATATATTTATTATTAATTTTTTAATTTATTATTTTTTATTGTATTTTATTATATTTTTAATTTTTATTGTTATACATTTAAGAGAACAAGGTTCATTAACTGATAAAATTTCGGTGCAAATGAGAACTTTTGATCGAAATGATCCAAAGGATGCAGCTCTTATAGTAAGTGATTATAATAATTACCAATATATACATGAATCTATATATAAAAATATATATTTATATACATTTAAATATTTCATAGGGAGTTAGAATAGATTCCTGAGGTCAAGTGATAGCTTCCCATAAAAAAAAGAGATATTCCATCACATTATTGGTCATGACGTGCATGGATATAGTTTGACCTATGTTATGGGGATTACTCATTTTATAGAATCAAACAATGAGGATTTCAATCCTGGTGTGTCTTAGATGAAAAAATAGCTATCAGTTTTCTCCGAATAATTGCATTCTTTTGAGGAGATAATTGTGCAATTGACATTTGAGGTTAGAAAACTGCGGGAATATGTGTGTCCGAGTGATGGTGTTGGGGATCATACGACGCAGGTTTATACAAAATTTATTTATCTACAATCTATTATTTTCATTATTAATATCATAATAATTTTTATTTTTGGTAGGCCACTAGAACACCAGAGGATGGTATGAGGCATTATCATGAATGACATATCATATTCACGAGGTGTTTTTATTTAATAATTATTGCTGAATTGATGTAATATATTGATTTAGACGTTAAATGTATAATATTATGTGATTTATAAAATTAATGTTTTTAAAAACTCTACATTTATTTAATTTAATGAATATTATCAAAAATTGGATACATTATTGTGATTGATAATTTCATAGAATCCCCATTAGAGGATATGAATTAGGCTAGGTGGCCTAATGGCCCAATTTCTAAATGGCTCAATAGCCCAATGAATTATTGGCCTAAGGGAAAAATAAACTAATGTCAATTTACCCTAATCATAGAATGGCATAATGTCATTTTGGTGTATGGGATGAATGTCCTAATAGAATATTGGCCTAATGTCCTATTGACCTAATGGCATATAAAACTATTGGCCTAATGACCATAATCTGTAATGGCTTTTTCCCAAATAAAAAATCAGCTAATTGCATAATGACCAATGTTTCCCTATTGGCCTATTAAGATTCATGTTTTTGGAATCTTGTTTTTGTTATAATTTTATAACAATCAAATTGATGCATTGAACATGTGTACATGAAAATGAATTTGCTGTTGGGGGCTACTAGGAGGATGGGGAGGAGTTGTGTAGGTGGGGGGGCTATCCGCAGAATGTTAGGGGGTGGTCTGTGTGGTGGGGTTTGGAGTGGGTGTTGTATATGGGTTGGTGTATGGCTAGGTTGGGAGTGGGTTGTCAACTAGTTCAAAAATGATGTATTTTCATAAATAAATATCCAAATTCAATCAATATACACATTCTATGTGGAGTATCATTTTTGAGAAGTATGAGGCTCATTATTTTCTAAGAACAATATTTATAAATAGGATCAAGGATGGAAATATTACTTACATTGAAAACTCTATTTGGAATGATCTCAAATATTTATTCTCTATTATAACAATGTTATTCAACAGGCTATTCAACATCAACTCTTACCTCAATTTCCTGATAGATAATTGGACATGCATGCCACTATTTGAGTATATAATTTCACTAGATCCCACAACAGACACAACTATATTGATCAAGGATCAAATAGAGGGTTTTTAGACAATATAATGGTTTAATTTAAGGATATATCATACTAAATAGTACTTTTACCAATGGTAACGACACTTAATATATGAACTCTCACCTAGTGGATGGTTTACATAAAATGTTGCCTCTAAATCATCTATTTAAGAACATTTAAATTTCTAGGACAAAACTCTAAACAAGTTATGTAATCTTCTATCAAGTTTTAATGATTTTAGGATAATCATTAATGTCAGGCTTCCCATAGAAAACCTTCTTCAGTGCATTGAGGTTTTGGTGGTGGTGTCTAGGTGTACGAGGGGGGGGGGGGTGAGGCGGGGGTCGTCCTTGGGTGGGGGGCTGTCTGGGGTGAGTGTGTCTTTTTGTGGGTGGGTGGGGGCATCCAAGGGGACATTATTTTGGGAGGTGGGATGTACAAGGGCAGTGTGGGGGGAGGAGGTTGTTCAGGGTTGGGGGGGTATGTTCATGGTGGGGGCTGTCCAGGGGGGGTACACTATGCTGGTTTTGTTTGTGGGTGGGGGGGGGGGGGGGGTTGTCCGGGAGGGTATGTGGGGGATGATAGAGGATCAAATGGGGATATCCGGGGGGTAGAGAGGGCTATTTAGTAATAACTGTACACTATACATTACAATGTCGAGTGAACACAGATGAATAGTTATCAAACCTATTTTTAATCCACCTCATTATGTACGAGAAACACAGTAGGTCCCTACTAGAGTAGTGTAATAAGTCTAATGGAATAATGAAAATATTTTCCTAATGTCCAATTTTCAAAATAGAGAGTTGGCCAGTTTTCCAAATACCCAAACAGTCAAACACCGTTATGGCCAAACACCCTAACACCCCAATGCCAAAATGGCTTGACAACTGAATGGAAAATCGTTCAATGGGACTATATCTATAATTAACTATTTCCTTAATTACCTAAAGTCCTATTGGGATAATGGTATATTATCCTCTTTTCCTAAGGACCTAATATCATAGTAACATATTACACAAATCGCCTAAATTGGATAAATGGAGACTTGGCCAATAGGTCATATTAAAAAATCCCCAAATGACCAACCACCCTAACAACCAGACGCCCTAACGACCAAACTCTCTAATGGAAAAACGCCATAATTCACTAACACATTAATGCACTAACACTGTAAATCCCTATCTAACTAACTCCCAAATGACCTCACGGTCCGAAGAACCAACGAACCAAAGGCCTAAAACGGCCCAACAATGGTCGAACGATGGCCTAACGACTGACTAACATCCCAATTACCGAACAATGACCCAACGAGTGAACAACATATCAACAACATAAAAATTGCCTATCATCCACACAATGGCCTAAGAGGGTCCCAATGGCCTAAAATGTTCCATGTTCCTAACAACTGCACAACGACCTAACAACAGCAGCATGACCCAACTGCCGAATGACCCAACGACCTAATGCACAATTGGACAAATGGAATGTTATCTTAAATTCAAAATTTCCTATTAGACGAATGACCCATTTTTCCATTTGGCAAATGTCATATAAGAATATTTCTCTAATTACCAAATAGCCTACTAGCATATTAGAGTAATCTCCTAATGGCCAATTTTCTAAATGAAGACTGGCCAGTTGGTCTATTTCCCAAATGAGGTAATAGCCTAACAACTAAATTTCAATATTATATATATATATATATATATTATAACTGATATAATATTAATAATATAATTTTTTTGGTTTATTTAGTATCATATTGAAGGATTATTGAAGAAACAGATAAGAATGGATATGAGATGTTGGGATCACTGGATATGAAGATGTATCTTTTTAATTTATTATTTTTGAGGATCCTGGTGTTTCTTATGTTAAATTTTTTTTTGGATTTTAGATATTTTTTTTTCTTTTTATGCTATTTTAGAAGCAAAATCCTATCTTTTTTAAATAAAATCCCATGTTACCAACCACCATTGGTAGTAGCGAATGGGAACATTATTTCTAGGACATAGGGAACACCATTGGCGGCTACTATAGGTACTTTTTTAGTATATCAATAGGTACTATCAATAGCGACTATTATTCGGCCGAGCCTTTGGTCACCTACAGATATAACCATTGGCAGTCTCTGTTTCCCTACAGTGACGGGATTAATGTGACCGGTATTGGTGGTATCAATTTGGGGGGTTATCACATGGGGGGGGGGATACCATTGTCAAGTGGTTGTGGTGTCATTGTGTTTTTTGTTGTATTTTTACCCCATATTACCTAATATATATATATATATATAATATTTATTAAGTTTTATTCAATTTTTATGTATATGGTTTTTCAACCTTTTTATTAAAATTAAATATAACAACCCAACTCTATAATAATTTGATAAACATAATTTATTAAACAAAATATTCACTTGATACATCATAAAAGATATAGAGTTATAGTTTCATTGATGATTAAGAATATTACATAACAACTAAATACATGAAATATACATCATTAATGAATTGTTATGTTACATGACCTCACACATTTCTTCGTACTTATCATTGCAGAGGATAACCAAATGGCATGCATAAGGAAAGTGTGAATTATAAAGACCAATAAGGGACTAAACAAGAAATAACATGAAAAATATATTGCATGTTTGGAAATAGTTATCTTAATGAAGCATTATATAAATGTGAACCTGAATCCATGATATAGAATGATAATCATCACATGGAAATGTGGCATCAACAGTTAACAATATTTTAGAATGTTCCATGGCTCATTGAACATAGAAAATGGGTAAACCCTCAGTGCAATTGAATTATAATGATTAAACTGTCATTTCACATGACATATCATGATACTAATATTTACCCAATGCATTGGAGCGCTATTAGGGAACACCTTTCTTAATCATTTCATTTCATGAATATGTGGGCCACATGGATCATACAACATGGAATCATTAAACATTGTCATTTATTCTACGATAAAGTTCTATGAAATACATACATGAAACTATAAAATCAATAAGTAAATGTACACAAAGGAACACACATGATAGAGAAATTGGAATGGCATTCACTACACAAGGACATTGTCTTGGAAAATAGCTATATAATTTCAGCAGCAAAGCCACATGGCATTAGATTTCATAAAAATGGTTTATGAGAGTGAAAGAGGTATCTCATAATATATACCTCAAATGTACTCTAATTTATTCATATAGATACATGTCCCAACAAATTTAATGGTATTTTCATGCACAATATACAATAATTTCTGAATGTAATTGAGGAGAGAGAAACCCCTTATGGAATTTCAGCATGGTAATAGATATACGTGGGAGGAATTTATGATATAGAAAGGGGTCTCTAGTCACTCAAATATAAGGAGGGAAATTCAAGGGATGTGTGAAATCATACCCCAAAATATGTAATTAAAAATAAAAGGAAATAACAACATAAATAAATTCGAAAAAATTGAGAAAGAAATAAATCCCTTACATTGATTTGGGATCCCAATTTCTTGGGAGAGGCAAGAGATAGGCTTCATGAGAGCTTGGGGCCCCGTGGGAGTATTATAGATAGATGAGGGAAGGATTTCTTCATGCCCCAAATGGTTTGAGTGAAAATAAATGGGATATTGAGTGTGTTTATATAGGAAAGAAGAGGAAATTATTTATTATTTAGGTTTTAGACATTACTCATTAAACATATCAAAAACACAAACCATACAATGGTTTTTCCCATAGTTTTTTCAAAAGGGGATGGGATCATTATTATATAAGTCCAATGGATAAAATTATTAAAATAATAGGATTTCTTATATGGGGGTGATTCACACTATCATATAAATCATTTTAAATTGTTAAAATAGTATATAAGACATGAATGGTCCACTAAGGAATGGTAAAAATATACAAAAATATAAAATCAAAATTTTTTAAGATAAACCATATATAGGCTGAAAAAACCATTTATTGTTTTTTATTATATCTCTATTGTGTCATTATGGTGTAATAAAACACCTTATATATTTAAACGATATTTAATTTTTTCCCAAATATTGGACTGTCTCATAAAATTATGAAAAAATACATCGTTGGATTATTTTTACATCCTGATTCCAAAAAATAATAATTATTGTATATATTTAATTTTCTAAATATTTGAATTTTTACATTTTAAATAAAAATTGACATTTTTTGAAAAATCATGGGTTCTGACAAAAAACCATTAAAAAATTATTAAATATTTCAATTGTATTCATAACAATTATATGATAATTTAAATTTAATAAAAATTAATTTAGTATTATTATTTAATTAAAATATAATTAAATAAATAAT
Source organism: Viscum album (assembly GCA_963277665.1). Classification (NCBI taxonomy): domain Eukaryota; kingdom Viridiplantae; phylum Streptophyta; class Magnoliopsida; order Santalales; family Viscaceae; genus Viscum; species Viscum album. Next base: position 46,936,827 of record OY728121.1, read on the forward strand.
CCATTAATTCCTCAAAATATATTTTATTTAATTGAATATTAACTAAAATTATTATTTGGGATGTAATAAATATTTACAGAGTAATAATATTAAAAAGAATGTATATTCATTGTTATATACAAAAATAAATCACATAATCATTGAGCTGGTGTATTTTTACATAAAACCTTAAAATTCTTGCATAAGTCTTAATGGTATGGTGTTAAATGATGATAGACTCTTGTGGAGACTTAGATAACATCTCTCAGGTCGTAATCTATAGTAACATGCACTTTTACTATATGCAGTTCTGTTCAAGATAAATTTGTAGAAGCATAGCTTGGGCAGGGTCAAGAGTGAAGCCTAGTGACGCTACCTCCTTTATGAGATGCAACAAATGGGCTTATTATGGAACAATTATACTGGATGAGGTCATATCTTCATTAGTCTGAGTAAAATGGATTTATTAAAGACATATATTTATACTAATCATGTAGTCAATTCTCAACGACTATATTAGGAATCGTCACAATTCATAACAATATTTTGAAATCAGAAAACATAAAACCACTTAACTTCATAGGTTACATATCCATTTTCATAATAATACATTTAATTATATCAAGAGGAATTTTATTAATAAATGTTTGCGTCATTACAATATTAACATTTTATGAAATTTTTCCATAGAAATTTACTTTTCCCTCACAATAACTTATGAGTGTAACTATACATCATCACATACTCGGATTCCCTTGTTTCTTCTTCAAACATGTGGTTTCCCCTCAACACCATGACCAATGGAATTGTCTTATTTCGTAGATCATTTTCCCCACATTAATGATCATAAATGGATTATCTTCATAGGAGAGGTCATTATACAATGGTACCACATCCGTATTGAGTACAGGCAATGGGTTATGTATGTACTTCCTCAAGAGTAATAAATTTAATACATCATGTAATTTAGATATGTTCTGTGCTTGTGATCTTCGATAGGCCACTGCTTCAATTTGATCAAGGATCTCAATAGGGTCGATGAACCTTGGACTAAGAATTCCCTACTATGCCAATATCATAACAATCTTCCATGATGATATGGAGAGGAATACCATGTATCTAACATCAAAATATAAGTATCATTAATGAATATCATCATTACACTTTTTTCGACACTAGGCATTAATATTTTTCCGGATGGTCATAACATTATCCACCATTTCCTCGACCATTTCTATACCTAAGATTTGTTTCACCACAACTTAATCCCAACATGTCAGCGTTCTGAAAATATTCACATAAACATCTCCATAAGAATTTGGTTAGATTCTTGAGTGGAAACTGTTCTTGTAAGAGAACTCAACCCGAGGAAGACGTTGATCTCATTCTCCTCTTAAGCCTATTGATCATTCTCTCAAAATTTCCTCATGTGTCTCGATAGTCCTCTATGATTGGCAATCAGTTTGAGGATGATAAACCGCACTGAAGATCAACCTAGTATTCATAGCATGTTGAATACTCTTCCAAAAATTAGAGGTTAATTGTTTATTTTGAGAAGATACCATTGATAGTGGTACTCTATGAATCCTTACCAATTATATGATATATATTTTTACAAGTTGATCGAATGGGAAATTATCTCGAATTACAATGAAATGTACAATATTAGTAAGATGATGCACAACAACCATTTATTCATTATTTTTTTCGGTTGTCTTCAGAAGTATGGTTACAAAGTCCATCGTGATGTTCCCCCATTTCTATGATAGTATGGGTAATGGTTGCATCATCCTTTTAGACTTATGCCTCTCGTCCTTCACATTATAACATTTCACGGAATTTTATTTATACTCAATGATCTCCTTATTCTTGTTATCTCACAAATAATTATCTTCGATATCTCTATTTTCATTGTTTTTCTTGGGTTAATGGATAAATTCAAACAATTTTATTCATCCAAACATTCATTCATTAACTTGGGATTTTTTTGGAACACATGGTCTTGTCCTAAATCTCTCAATTACTTCTTCAGTAACATTTAACTCTGAGGAATTTCCATTTATGATAGTTTCAACATTCTTTATATTTTTTATGTAATCCATTTGAGAATCATTTATCATTTCTAACATATTCAGTTGAACAATCATTTTTGAAATGATTAATGATTTTCATTTATTTATGATTCCCATGTCCATCAACATCAAATCTAAGAAGATTGAATCCTTTTCAATTCTCATCAATGATATAATTGTTTGTCCCTTCATACATAGAGAATCTTCCACCTTTTTTTCTTTCCTAGGATGGTAATGGATTGAGCATTCATAGTATTTGATCAGATCTTACCATCATTATAGGAAGATGTTCAACTCATTCTATGTGAATATATAATTGAGGCTTTTTATATCAGTATATATTTCACACATCCCCACAAATAGGTAATGTCGCTAAATTTTTAATGCCATAGTTACTTCATCCAACTCCATATCATGTGTTAGAATTTTTTTCTCATCAACATTCAATTTCCATGAATAATAGGATATGATTTTGTCATTTTGCATCAACACATAGCCCAAGACCTTCTTTGAAGCATCATTGAATTCCATAAATGTTCTCCACTTGTGGATAGAGTGAGAACATATAAAGTGATAAGACTTTTTTCAACTCCTTGTAGCTAACATCACATTAATCACTCCAACAAATCATTGCTCCATTCTAAGTTATCTTGGTCAGAGGGTAGGAAAATCATGAGAAATGTCTCACAAATCAGTGATAATTTACAGCAATCTATAGAAATCTATGGATATCTATTACAGATGATGCCCCCAACCGTACCTAAATCGCATCTCTCTTGAAGGGATCTATATAAATACCATTACTTGTGATGATATAACCCATGAATGAGACATACACCAAACAGTACTCACACTTGTTGTTCGTTTCATAGAGATTCTCTTATCACAATGTCTACAATACATTTCTTAGACTCTCCTCATCTTCTTTCATTGGTGTAAGAGTTTATTAGAATATCATTTATAAAGACTATCAAAAAATTTTATAGGTGATCTCTAAAAGATAAATTTATCATTTCCATGAATATTTCTGGAATATTAATGAGAATAAAAGGCACTAATATGAATTCATAGAGCCCATACAGTGTACAAAATGTTTTCCTTGATATATACACCTTCTTCAAACTTACATGGTAATATCTCAACCGCAAATACACCTTGGATAAGTATTTATCTCCACATAGCTGATCAATCAAGTCATCAATTCTGGAAAAGTGATAGTTTTTCATTATCATGATCTTCTTGTTCTCAAAATAATAAATCCATAACCACATTGAACCATCATTTTTCTTAATGAATTGGACTGATAGTCCCCATGGAAATTCATGTAGGTGTATAATCTCTATATGCAGATTCTATTGTTGTTGTTTCTTCACATCCTCATTCTCCACAACATCCATTCTATATAGAGTCTTTTAATTTAAAAATCCTCCATGTATAGGATAAATTGAGAATTCCAAAACTCTTTTAAGAGGAAAACCATGATATTTCTCAAGAAAACCTTTCGTGAATTACCAAACTATTTCAATGGCTCAAATGTTGGTTTCTTCTATATACTAAATTATACGAGCAAGATAAAAATTATCATAGTGTTTTAATATCCACAATTGAGATTATGGTGATAATGATGATTCATCCTCCTTGATCATTCAAAAATCAAGGGTCAATATTCTATAGGGAGAGTGATTTCTCCCTCATGGAAATCATTGTTGGCTCTATAAAATGAATGTAAATCCTTGCCAACAATTGAATCGAATTATACCAGAGGGAATATGAAGAGGATTTCCGGGGATTCCAATCGACAAATTATGATAGGGATGAGTTATATTCATGGTATGTAATGATTGAAACATTTTATGTTCTCACCGAAATCATTACATCCACGATTTTGGGTGGTGTTGGGATTGTTCTACTAAACATCCACGATATGAAAGAATTCATAGAACTAGAAATAAAATGACATATGCTATTATTGAATGAATAACTATATTACCTATCAGAACATCGTTTCTGGGTTTCACCTCTGTGGTATTGATTGATGAATCTCTTCCTTGATTCCTTGGAGGATTCATGTTAACTTCAAAAAACCATGGCATAGGTAAATGGTTTATTAATATCCCTTGTTATTTGTAGTTGATGTAATGAACAACATTTTGAGGGTCGAATTGAAAATTACTATCCTCTATCATAACATTGGGGTTTTCTTACTAGTAATTAATGGACAGGTTCCCTTCTCTTCAAAACCTAAATCATTTTCTCATCCCCTTCTTCTAATTTATAGGGTGCTTCGTTCCGAACTATTAAAAATTAGGTGCATGATTTACATAGCACAATTGTTTTTATCCATTGGACCAATAGAATTATTGCCCCCATTATGATTCTTATCCTCATGATACCTCTATGATTGTCCAATATGCATTTTAACCATGAGGAATCATTGAACAATTTATTCATAGCTCTCGATGTCACGGATCGATATGAAATTCTGTTGGGTAGGTTTTTTTCGCACCAATGAAGAGGTTAAACATGCATTCAGGGGTAACATCAAATCCTATGGTGTATCATGCATGACATGTGATGTTTTACAATTATTCTCCGAGGGATTATTCATTATTTTTCTTGAAGGAAATGAAGTCCCTTTCCATCTTATGTCTAAGGTATGAGGATGGATAAGATCATCGAAATGGATTTTATCCATTGTTATGTGGTTGAGGGATCGGATGATCAATTAAAATTAGGATTCATTTGTTTCATGAATCTCTCAATTGCATCTAGTTCTTTCATATGGGGGTTGATCTTTCCTCTTAACCCATTTTTATCTTCCAATAATGAGTTAACTGAGAGAGTATTGTGAAAAAGATTGTTATTCTGGCACCCATCGAATTGGGAATCTCATTAGAATAGTCATTACATTGTTCTTCACATAATTTTTTAGCCCGTGTATTCCCATTACTGGCCATTGGATAGAATGAAAGGAATGTTTGGGGTAACAAATAAAAGGGAATCAAATTAAAATAAGTGATAAATTATAAATAACATTTATTTCTTTCACTTATATTTGTTATCCAGGATCTACTTCCCAACAATTATTCTTAGGGGATTTTTATAAATCCCTTAATATTGGTTCATACTATGATTATGAATTTACAAACGCATATCCCGAGGGAGTTTCTCAATAAACAGTGCAGCAAGACCCATTTTCGTGCACTAGTTCGTTTTCGACTATAGCTCAATGTGAGGATTTTAGGTTTTACCACTAGATGCATTTGTGTTATAGATAACTCTATCCGATCATATCTCAATAGGGATTTATTTTCATGGTAAACAAATTAATAAATTAAAAAAATTAGGGAGATTATTATTATACTTATTCTAATCAATAAGGCTTTCACTAGGGTTTTCTAGTCCTAATACCAGAATAACTAAAACTATCATTTGATATAACCTATAACAAAGATATACATTATTACACACATAAATATAATTTATTACTTAAAATCATCACATGATACAACATAGATGTTAGAGAATTCTAGTGTCTTTTTGGGTTATCACAATAGATAACAACATAAAACCTGAAATATACATCTTTATTGAAAGCATCTTTAAATGACCACCGACATTTTTTCATACATAGCATTGCAATGGATAACCTGAGGATATGCATAGGAAATGGTGAGATATAAATCCCAGTAAGGGGGTAAACTAGGGATAAAATGAATAATAAAGTACATGTTAGGAAATACAGATATCAATGGAGCATAATAAAATCGTGAATATAATGTCATGATATAAAATGACTATCCATACATGGAAATGTGACATATATATCTAACATTTTGTTCGCATTATACAAGGATCATGGGACATTGAGCATTATAAAACCGTCATTGTATTTGAAATATCATGAGTAAAACCACAAAGCACATAAAAAATTATGATACTATTCATTACGGAGTGAATTGGAGCATTATTAGGGAACACCCTTTTTAATCATTTCATTTCATGCATATGTGTCTCACAGTGATAATGCAATAGGATATCATTCAACATCACCATTTATTACATTGTAATGGAACATGGAATTAATACATGAAATTATAATATCAATAAGTAAATATCTCTAATAGTGAGTAACCATGATAGGGAAATGGGTATGGTATTCACAACAAATTGAATTTGGATTGGAAAATCACGGTGCAATTTCGGCAGCATAATGACGTGACATAAGAATTCATAAAAATAGTTGATGGGAGTGAAATAGGTATCTCAACATATATATATATATGAAATGGACAGTAAGGGGGTTATATAGATATATGTCAAAAAATATTTAATGGTTCTTAGATTCATAATATAAAATAATTTCTTAAATGTAAATGCGGAGAGAGAGAAATCCTTTACAATATTTTTGCATGGTAACAAGTGTACATGGGAGGAATTTATAAGAGAAAATGGGGTATATCATAATTCAAACATAAGTAGGGAATTATAGGTGAGGTAAAAAATTCATACCCCAACATTTTTAATTGAAAATAGGGCATAACAACAAAAATTAATTTCACCAAAATTAGAAAGGAAGAAATCCATAACACATAAGTGTGATCCCAATGGCTAGAGAGAGTCCGGAGTGTGGATTCATGAGAGCTTGGGGAGCCATGGAAGGATTATATATAGAGTTGGTCAGAGGTTGGTTGATCTCTATATGGGTTAGAGAATATGAATGGGTGATTGAGTGGTTTTATATAGGAAAGGAGATGGAATTCATAATTACTTAGGATTTGGACAGTACACATTAAACTAATAAAAACCAAAAAACATCCAATCGGTTTTCCCATGAATTATGAAAATGGGAAGTGGAATAAATTATATTAGAAGTCTAATGAATGATGTTATTAAAATATTAGGCTTTCTTATGTGGAGTTGAGACACACTCTCAAGGAAATCATTTTAAAATGATAAAATAGTTTATAATTCTTGGAGGTTCAACATAGGCTTTTTATATTAATCTTACTGTACGTTTTATGTTCATATGATGAGAGACCCTATTTTCTCTCATCAATCCTTTTTGGACGTTTTAATTGACGACGTTAGGCTGCCGGAATTTCGTAAGGGGCTTTTTATCTCACTTTGTGTTTTCGTGAGATTCATGCTACATTTTTCAATATTTGCTTTTGAGTTGTGTATGTACTGTCCATTATTCTACTCTTTGTGTAACAAAATTTTGTTTATGAGTATTTACATCAATGTTGTATAGTCCTTCTTTCATGGGGTGTACGTTTCGAATGTTACCCAAATCGGAAAGGGAACCTTTCACCCTCTTCTTTTTAAAAGACCTCTTTTGTTATGTCTTTTAATTATCACCTTATTATGTGGGGATATGTTCTTATATAACCTTATTGACATAAATTTTATGTGTAAGTGATGATGTACCCTTTATCTCTCTCATCATCTCTTTTTTTAAATTTGATGTGAGGCCGCTAGGCTGTCAAGGGAACTTCTTAACCCAATTTCGATTTCTTTGGGTTCAACATAGAGTTATTGAATATTTAATCCTTTGAATATGTGTGAATGACAATTTATTATTTTACACTTAATATCCACTTATATCGGGTGTATTTTTATTTGTCACACATAATTATGAGATTTATTTATCCGTAATTTAAGGATACCATCTTTATAATGGATTTCATCTCAATTTACATTTACATTGAGACTTCATTGTTGTTATGCGAGAATTCAATCTTATATGGTATATATAATGTAGTTTAGAATATTATGTCATGAATCCCTTTATTCTCATGATATTATTAAATGTTATTCCTCAATTATTATATTCAAGTGTCTCTCATTTTGTTAAAAACCCTTTAACTAAAATATCGTTTCAAATGTTTTAATGATTTATTCTTATAAATATTTATCATTAATATCCACGTTTTCAAAATGGTTTTATGGATTTATTTATATGGATATTAATGGTTTATAATGTTAAAATCTTCAATTTGGTATGGGAAACTTTGATTTAAAAATATCTTTATTAAATGTTTTAAATGGTTTTGAAAATGGTTTTTAGAATGGATTCATTACTTCAATATCTTAAAATGTTATATTGTTATTTCAATGTTGGAATATTATATTTCATTTATGCTTAGGTTATTGGCTATGATTATGTTATGGTTCTTGGTCATTGTTATGAAGACGGGTGGTTCCGTGATAAACTAAGGGCGGGTGATCCCAATATAGCTCTCCAATGCATTGGGTAACGTGAAGGAGTTAAACATTAAGGTTTCTCTGAAGAGATTTAGGGAATATACTGTTACAGGTATCTCAAATGTAACAAAGAGGGTTACTCCCTACGAAAAAATGTTATGAATGCCTCATGTTACCTTTATGTCTTATGATTTTTATGATTTATTCATGATTATATGAGGTATGTTAAAGTGCTTATGTTTTATGGGTAATGTATGATTTCATTCTTATGTATATATGTACTCATGTTTCATTTCTGTACTTTTTATAAACCTTACTGAGCTTTTTATGCCCATCCCATGTTTTTGAAATGTTTTCATAGGTTATGGGAGTGGTACTTGATATGATGATAGTGTCAAGGAAGTTTCAAGAAAGAATCCATGTTTCATTTTAAGTATTTTTCCGTTGATGGGAAAATGAATACAATCTTTTATGTCACCACGTTGTTTAAATATGGAATGTAATGAAAGTTTTATGATCTAATTCGTTAAAAATCTAAACCTGAAATGATCCTTAATGTGTAATCTTGTAATAATTCATGATTAAGAATGGTTTAAGGCTGGGGCCTTATAGTTTTTATCCAAGGCCGGTTTAGATAACTTTAGAGGTTAGAGTGTTTTTTAAGAAAAAGTGTCAAGTTGTGTATAACCACAATGGTTAGTATATTAGATGGAGTCATCATTTTTTTGAAAGTTAGAATGAGTTTGAGATAACTTGGACAAGTATATCTTGGTGTTTATCTTCCTTTATTTTATTTGATGATTTTACTGATATACTCACACTGACCTTTTTGGTTTTAGTAAATGGCTGGATCTAGCAGGCACCAAAGTAACAGTGGATTTGAAGAAAACTGTGACGGTTTTATGAAAGAACAACTGAGTGATATGGGAGATGAAATGAGAACTCTTGTGGTTATCCTCAACCTACTATCTGAAGTCAGTATTGACCACCTGAACTTTAGTGATTTTTATAAGTCATCGTATATGCGAGAAACAAATCCCTACAGATGTTCATGTAATAATGATAAAGGTAAGTATGTTCAATAACCTATGTGTCAAATATGTGAAAAGAAACACGTAGGAAAATGTATCAAAGGGGAAGAAGGATGCTATAGGTGTGGAAATGAAGGTCATAAAGCAATAACCTTCCATGGAAAAAGGAAGCATCTAGTTGACTCTAGGAAAGGGAAAGAAGTTATTTATGAAGGATCAATTGAATGTTTTAAATGTGGTGTGCATGGTCATTATGCAAACACATGTCCTATGTAGATGTTTCAGGAATGGGTTCACCAAGATCGTACAAATATTCATTTACCAATACCTAATGCCATTCCGATTGAGGATGAAGAATCTAAAAATGAAGAATGAAAGGTATGGATTATTTCTTAACATATGTTTTCCTATTATTGGAATCTTAGGATATGATTCATGATTTTGTTTGTAGGAAAGAAGTATTTCAGAATAAGTTGAAAAGGAATGGCTAATGGATCATGAAGAATGTTGAATGAGTAAGAAGTCCTAATATAAGGGATTGAAGAGTTATTGTAGATTTTATGATGGAGAAATTAAAATATTTATTAAGTCTATTTTGATGATTGGGTTTCATTATAAGGCTTTTTATAGTAACCCTGATGTTTGATATACGAAAATTTTATTCAAGGAATAATTATCCTTTCTTTTGTGGATATAGTTATAAATAACCATTTGGGTTTATATGATCCTTGAATTTGAGGCAATTACTGGTTAATACATTTTGGGTTTCAATATTATTTTGTTTTAGTTTGTAGAATAAATGTTTATTGAATGGTCTTTGTTGAACTTTGTGTTTTGATTGCCAAATTTTGGAGATTAAGAATAGATTTTTTATATATAAAGGATTATCCTTTTTGGGTATTATTTGATCTCATAGAAGCCTTTTTGGTTTTAGTTTTGGTTAAGGTATAAATACATGGGATGTATATATTTTTTTTGTGTATTAGGTTATTCTCAAGAAGTTGATTATAGCTCTCTTAATGTGAACAAGTCATCCTAAATACACGTCTTTTGGAGAAAATATGAGTTCGTGTAAGAAATCTAGTAAATGTTGAAAGTCAACATGACAATTAAGTATGCTTCCTAATGTTTTAGTAAAGCTCATAAATATATTCCTCAATGAAAAGTAACTTAAAACAAAAACGTTGTCTATTAATTTTTCCTTATGGGGTATCAAATACAGTTTAACCCATCACATGTTTGTGATTTTCTTGTTGTTAACTTTCTCCTAGACATGTTTACTATCACTCTCCATCAGAACATTACCCATTGTTTTCTCCTCCAAATCCATATTTTCATACTTGGAATCCTAGTATGGATTAACTCAGGTGACATTTGTACTTCTGTCCCATTCTTTTAAAGTGATAGTTTTACTGACTCTTGTTTCGATGTGGGATTTTCAATGATGCTACCAAGCCCAACTTTAAAATTGCGAGGATGCAATTCCCAAAATGGGGGATGGATGTAACACCCCAGGTAAATAGAGAATATGACATTTTCATATTTATCCATATTTTTCAATAAAATATTAATATTACATTTAAGGGAATGCTATGCTCGAGGGCGTACCAAATAGGCAACAATGAGTTTCTTAGATATCTTACATTACACCCTAATAATAAAATAATATTATTTTAAAGGATAGTTAACGACAAGCCTTTATAATGGCGGGAATGAACGAAACTATATAAAAAATGATTATATATGTTTGTCAAATATTTTTACTTTTATCCAATAAATGTTAGAGCCTTAAAATGCAAATGAATCCAATTTTAAGCAAAAATCTTCTAATATTATTTAAAAGGTCGATTAACCACCTTTTGATGGAGAAAGCTTTTTAAATATACTTTTGACAATTTTATATATTGTGTATGACAAAATATAACACTTCTTTATAATCTGGACATCAAAATTTACTTTCTGTAAAATTTTGTTATTTTTTCGATCAAGATAATTTTTATTGAAAATGTTGCATTTTAATTCAAAACCTTCTTTTAATCTGATTTATTTATATGGATAGATTATATTTTTAATTTAGATTAATGTGTATTTAGAATATATTTTTACCATTTAATATAATGGTGGTCATTGGAATTAATTTCATTTTGAAATTGGACTTCAACTAGTGTCAATGTTTTATAGTCCTTCTTTCATGGGGTGTACATTTCGAATGTTACCCAAATAGGTAAGGGAACCTTTCACCCTCGTCTTTTTAAAATATTTCTTCTGTTATGCCTTTTAATTTTCATCTTATTATGTGGGGATATGTTCTTATATATCCTTATTGTCGTTAATTTTATGTCCAAGTGATGAGGTACCCTTTATCTCTCTCATCAACTCTTTTTCTAAAATAAGATACGACGCCGCTAGGCTGTCAAGGTAACTTCATAACCCAATTTTGATTTCTTTGGGTTCATAAAGTAGTTATTGAATATGTCATCCTATGAATATGTTTGAATGACCTTTGTTTATTTTACACTTAATATCCACTTATATTGGGTGTATTATTATTTGTCACACAAAATTATGAGTTTGATTTATCCTTAATTTAAGGATACCATCTTTATAATGGATTTCATCAGAATTTACATTTCCATTGAGAATTCATTGTTGTTATTGCACCAATTCACTCTTATATAGTGTATATACTGTCCTTTAGAATATTATATCATGAATCCCTTTATTCTCATGATATTATTAAATGTTATTCCTAAATTATTGTATTCATGTGTCTCTCATTTTTTTAAAAACCCTTTAACTAAAATATCGTTTTAAATGTTTTAATGATGTATTCTTATAAATATTTCTCATTAATATCCATGTTTTCATAATGGATTTAAGGATTTATTTATATGGATATTAATGGTTTAAAATGATAAAATCTTCAATGTGGTCTGGGACACTTTGATTTAAAAATCTCTTTATTAAATGTTTTAAATGGTTTTGAAAATGGTTTTTAGAATGGATTCATTATTTCAATATGTTAAAATTTTATATTGTTATTGCAATGTGGGAATATTATCTTTCCTTTATGCTTAAGTTATTATCTATGATTATGTTATGGTTCTTGGGCATTGTTATGAAGACGTGTGGTTCTGTGATAAACTAAGGGCGGTTGAGCCCGATATAGATCTCAAATGCATAGGGTAACGTGAAGGAGTTAAACATTAATGTTTTTCTGAAGAGATTTAGGGAATATACTGTGATGGGTATGCCAAACGTAACCATGAGGGTTACTCCCTATGTAAGAATGTTATTAATGCCTAAAGTTACCTTTATGTCTTATGATTTCTATGATTTATTCATGATTTTATGAGGTGTGTTAAAGTGCTTATTTTTTATGGGTAATGTATGATTTCATTATTATGTATATATGTACTCATGTTTTTTTTCCATACTTTTTATAACCCTTAATTATCTTTTCATGCTCATCCCATGTTTTTGAATTGTTTTCACAGGTCAAGGGATTGGTACATGACATGATGATTGTGTCAAGGAAGTGTCAAGAAAGAATCCATTTTTTATTTTAAATATTATTCCATTGATGTTAAAATGAATACTATATTTTATGTAACCACTTTGTTTAAATGTGGAATGAAATGCAAGTTTTATGATCTAATTCTATAAAACTCTAAACCTAAAAAAATCCTCAATGTGTAATCTTGTAATAACTCAAGATTATGTAAGGTTTAAGGCTGGGGCCTTATAGTTGGTTTCCATGGTCGGTTTAGATAACTTTAGATGTTAGGGTGTTGTTTAAGAAAAAGTGACAAGTTTTGTATAACCACAATGGATAGTATATTAGATGGAGTCATCGTTTTTTTTGAAAGTTAGAATGAGATTTAGATATAATGGAAAAGAATATCTTGGTGTTTATCTTCATGTTTTTTTATGATGTTACTGATGTACTCACACTGACATTTTTGGTTTTAGTAAATGGCTGGATCTATCAGGCACCAAAGTAACAGTGGATTTGAAGAAAACTGTGACAGTTTTATGAAAGAACAACTGAGTTATATGGGAGCTGCAATGAGAACTCCTTTGGTTATCCTCAACAAACTATCTGGAGTCATGATTGACCACCTGAACCATAGTGATTTTTATAAGGCATCGTAAATGCGAGAAACAAATCCCTGCGGATGCTCAGGTAATAATCATAAAGGTAAGTATGCTCAAAATCCAATGTGTCAAATATGTGGAAAGAAACACATACGAAAATGATTCAAAGGGATAGAAAGATACTATAGTTGTGGAAATGAAGGTCATAAATCAAGAACCTTCCATGGAAAAAGGAAGCATCTTGTTGACTCTATGAAAGGGAATGAAGTTCATTCTGAAGTATCAATTGAATGTTTTAAATTTGGTGTGCATGGTCATTATGAAAACACATGTCCTATGAAGATTTTTCTGGAATGGGGTCACCAATATCGTATAAATATTCATTTACTAATACCTAATGCCATTCCAATTGAGGATTAAGAAACTGACAATGAATAATGAATGGTATGGATTATTTCTTATCATATGTTTTCCTATTATCGGAATCTTAGGATATGATTCATGATTTTTTTTATAGGAAAGAAGTATTTCAGAATACGATGAAAAGGAATGGCTAATGGATCATGAAGAATGTTGAATGATTAAGATGTCATAATATAAGGGATTCAAGAGTTATGGTAGATTTTAGGATGGTGAAATTCATAGATGTATTAAGTCACTTTTGATGATGGGGTTACATTAGAAGACATTTTATAGTAACCCTGATGTTTGATATATGAAAATTTTATTCAAGGAATAATTATCCTTTATTTTGTGGATATAGTTATAAAGAACCATTTGGGTTTATATGATTCTTGAATTTGAGGCGATTATTGGTTAATACATTTTGGGTTTCAATCTTAGTTTATTTTACTTTGTAGAATTTTATGTATAGATGTTTATTGAATGGTATTTGTTGAACTTTGTGTATTATTTGAAAAATTTTGGAGAATAAGAATATATTTTTTTATATAAAGGATTATCCTTTTTGGGTATTATCTTATCTCATACTATCCTTTTTGGATTTATTTTTGATTAAGGTCTGAATACATGGGAAGTATATAGTTATCTTTTGTGGATTAGGTGATTCTCTAGAAGTTGATTATAGCTCTCTTAATGTGAACAATTCATCCTAAATACTCATCTTTTGGAGAAAATATGAGTTCATGTACGAAATCTAGTAAAAGTTCAAAGTCAACATGAAAATTATGTATGCCTCCTAATGTTTTAGTTAAGCTCATAAATAAATTCCTCAATGAAAAGTAACTTAAAACAAAAATGTTGTCTGTTAATTATTCCTTCTGGGGAATCAAATACCGTTTAACCCATCACATGTTTGTGATTTTATTATTGTTAACATTCTCTTAGACATGTTTACTATCACTCTACATCATAACATGACCCTTTGTTTTCTCCTCAATATCGATATTTTCATACTTGGAATCCTAGTATGGGTTAACTCAGGTGACATTTGTACTTCTCTCCCATTCTTTTAAAGTGATTATTTTACTAACTCTTGTTCCGATGAGGGATTTTCAGTGAATCTTCCAAGCCCAACTATAAAATTTCGAGGATGCAATTCCTAAAAGGGGGGAAGGATGTAACACCCTAGTAAATAAAGAATATGAAATTTTCATATTTATCCATATTTTTGAATAAAATATTAATATTACTTTAAAGGGAATGCTATGCTCGAGGGCGTACCCAATACGCAACAACAAGTTTCATAGAAATCATACGTTACACTCTAATAAAAAAATATTATTATTTTAAAAGGTAGTTAACTCCTAGTCGTTATAATGGTGGGAATGAATGGAACTAACTAAAAAATGATTATATATGTTTGTCAAATATTTTTACATTTATCCAATAAATGTTAGAGGCTAAAAATGAAAATAAATCCAATTTTAAGCATAAATATTCTAATATTCATTAAAAGGTCGATTAACCGTCTTTTGATGGAGATCCTTTTTTAAATATACTTTTGACAATTTTATATGTTTTGTTTGACAAAATAAAATCCTTCTTTATAATCTGGACATCAAAATTTACTTTCTGTAAAATTTTGTTATTTTTGCGATAAAGATCATTTTTATTGAAAATGTTGCATTTTAATTCAAAACCTCATTTTATTCTGATTTATTTATATGGATAGATTATATTTTTAATTTAGATTAAAGTGTATTCTGAAAAACTTCAATTTTTGATGAATAGTGAATCCAGTAAGTGGTAGTTTAAAAACTAATTTTTCGTTTAAATGAAACTTTACCACTTCTGTTATTTGAATTTCAAAAATCCGACATACATGGTTTTCATTAAAATGTAAAATTTGGTTGAATGGGATTAAAATAATTATTTGGTGAATAATATGTTTTAAATTTTTAATTGCGATTAGAGGTAATTAGTGTAATTTAAGGTAAAAATAATGTTTTAATAATATTAAATGACCTAGACACATGTTCTACCCTCATTGGATGTGTCATTTCCGACCAAGAAAATACATGGGACAACATGGGGACCCCATGGAGCCAGTTTGGTTGGAAAATGACTTAAATAACTTTTTATTTAATGTTGAAATAAAAATGTCACAAGTGTGAGTTGTTTTACTAAAACAATTTTTAAATGGGGTTATAAAAGTCATATCTTTTACTATAAATATTCATTAAAAAGATAAAAATATTTCCTACATCATTATATTTGTTTTAAAAATTTTATACATTAAATAATTAAATTATTTATTACATCATGATGATGCAGCGATTACCTCATTAATAAAGGATTTAAATAAAATGAAAAGATAATGTTAAAAAAATAAATTACACTTGTCAAAGACCTATTGGATGAGTATATTTAATACCCTTACCACCTTATCCTAGAAATACATCAATTTGGGACCTTGAAAATCCAAAACACATTTGAAAATAAAGTAACATTTTGTAACTTTCCAAGAGTTCCCCTCGTCTCCTCTTATAAAATGCCCCCACCTCTACCACCTTAATCACTCATCTCAAGCCTTTAGCTTGGAAAAACCCTGCTCATTTTGTCTCTCCAAATCTCTCTATTATTCCTAGAATCCTAATTTGGAGCAGAAGTCTTCCCACGGAAGCCTTTGAGCTCAAATCAAAGAGAGATACCCAATTTTAAGGTAATGTCTTCACTTGTGTTCATTTGTTTTATTTTTCATCTCCAACCCCTAAACTCTTTCTATTATATTCTTTTTAACAAAACCAGTATCTTCACTATACTATTATTTTTTTATAATAATGATTCAAACTAAACTTACACACACCTTCATCTAATGGTTAAAGAGCATATTGTTTCCGTGGATGGCGAATTTCTGCCTCACGAAACGATGATTGTTCAATAATCTTCTAACACATTCAAAGGAGGCCATTAAGATGAACATATATTTATATATGATATATAATATGTTTATGTTTTACTTAAGTTTCTGTATTTTTCATTTATGGCATACATTTATGGTTTCCATTATGGGTAAATGCGATATCTTCATTTTAGGAAGTGCGGACTACCACCCCCTCAAAGTGATTTGATTTGTTAACACCATATGTGGTACGTATAAAGGATAAATTAAATGATATTATATATGGTACCATACTGGAATTATAATACTATTATGTATCATTATGTTTTAATTCCATTAAATCTGAAATAGAAATTGAAGTAGCGTTCATGCGTACATACGACTTACCGTCTCCATGAACAGTGCATTTCATTTCTTACCTCAAAATGTTATATAATATTAAAAATGCATGTATATAATGGATATATATTATATATATGATATCTAAATAATGAATATAATTATGGATATAATATATATTTTTCCACATGAACAACTTGTAATTATAAAGAGTTTATTTTTGACTCATGTAGCAATGATATACAAAACGACCATTATTAACTTAAAAAAATTACATAGTGTTCATAACATGGTAGTAAGAGATATAAAAGGAATAATTAACTTGGAAAAGGTTCTTAAGAAAGTATAAATTAACTCAATTTTATTATTCGGGATGTTAAAGAACGATCGAGTCAAGTCAGGCCCGAGGTAAGGGATCCTACCCCTCTCTTTCTTTTTAAGTACACTCTTTTATGTCATTCCTTTTAAGCTCATCTTTATTATGATTGAGATGTTATTTTATATTACTCGTACTGTACTTTCTATGTTTATTTGATTAGAGGACCTATTTTCTCTCTTCAATCCTTTTTGGAAGTTTTAATTGGCGACGTTAGGCTGCCGGAATTTCATAAGGGGTTTTTTATCTCACTTTGTGTTTTCGTGAGATTCATGATACATTTTACAATATTTCCTTTTGAGTGGTGTATGTAATATCCATTATTCTACTCTTTGTGTAACATACTTTAGTTTATGAGTATTTACATCAATGTTGTATAGTCCATATTTCATGGGGTGTACGTTTTGAATGTTTCCCAAATCGGTAAGGGAACCTTTCACCCTCCACTTTTAAAAGACTTCTTCTATTATGTCTTTTAATTTTGATCTTATTATTTGGGGATATGTTCTTATATATCCTTATTGTCGTAAATTTTATGTCCATGTGATGAGGTACCCTTTATCTCTCTCATCAACTCTTTTTCTAAAATTTGATGTGACACCGCTAGGCTGTCAAGGGAACTTTTTAACCCAATTTTGATTTCTTTGGGTTCAACATGTAGTTATTGAATATGTCATCCTTTGAATATGTGTGAATGAACTTTGATTATTTTATACTTAATATAAACTTATATTGGGTGTATTTATATTTTTCACACATAATTATGAAATTGATTTATCCTTAATTTAAGGATACAATCATTATAATGAATTTCATCTCAATATACATTTCTATTGAGACATCATTGTTGTTATGCAATAATTCACTATTATATGGTGTATATAATGTAATTTGGAATATTATATCATGAATCCGTTTATTCTCATGATATTACTAAATGTTATTCCTATATTATTGTATTCAACTGCCTCTCATTTTGTTAAAAACCATTTAACTAAAATAACATTTTAAATGTTTTAATGATTTATTCTTATAAATATTTATCATTAATATCCATGTTTTCAAAATGGTTTTAAGGATTTATTTATATGGATATTAATGGTTTAAAATGATAAAATCTGCAATGTGGCATGGGACTCTTTGATTTAAAAATCTCTTTATTAAATGTTTTAAATGGTTTTGAAAATGGTTTTTAGAATGGATTCATTATTTCAATATCTTAAAATGTTATATTGTTATTTCAATGTGGGAATATTATCTTTCCTTTATGCTTAAGTTATTGGCTATGATTATGTTATGGTTCTTGGGCATTGTTATGAAGAAGGGTGGTTCCATTATAAACTAAGGGCTGGTGAGCTCGATATAGCTCTCCAATGCATTGGGTAACACGAAGGAGTTAATAGTTAAGGTTTCTCCGAAGAGATTTAGGGAATATACTAGGATGGGTATTTCAAACGTAACCAAGAGGGTTACTCCCTACTTAAGAATTTTATGAATGCCTCAAGTTACCTTTATGTCTTATGATTTCTATGATTTATTCATGATTTTATTAGTTATGTTAAAGTGATTATGTTTTATGGGTAAAGTATGATTTCATTCTTATGTATATATGTACTCATGTTTCCTTTCCATACTTTTTATAACCCTTACTGAGAATTTTATTCTCATCCCAATTTTTTGAAATGTTTTCATAGGTCAAGGGATTGGTACATGATATGATGATAGTTTCAAGGAAGTTTCAAGAAAGAATATATGTTCTATTTTAAATATATTTACGTTAATGGGAAAATGAATACAATCTTTTATGTAACCACTTTTTTTAAATGTGGAATGTAATGCAAGTTTTATGATCTAATTCTCTAAAACTCTAAACCTGAAATGATCCTCAATGTGTAATCTTTTAATAACTCAAGATTAAGTATGGTTTAAGGCTGGGTCCTTATAGTTGGTATCTGAGGTCGGATTAGATAACTTTAGAGGTTAGATTTTTTTTAAAAAAAAAGTGACAAGTTGGGTATAAACACAATGGTTAGTATATTAGATGGGGTCATCATTTTTTTGAAAGTTAGAATGAGATTGAGATAACGTGGACATGTATATCTTGGTGTTTATCTTCCTATTTTTTATTTGATGATTTTACTGATATACTCACACTAACCATATTGGTTTTAGTAAATGGATGGATCTAGCAGGCACCAAAGTAACAGTGGATTTGAAGAAAACTGTGACGGTTTTATGAATGAACAACTGAGTGATATGGGGGATACAATGAGAACTCTTGTGTTTATCCTCAACCAACTATCTGGAGTCATGATTGACCACCTGAACCATAGTGATTTTTATAAGGCATCGTATATGCGAGAAACAAATCCCTACAGAAGTTCAGGTAATAATCATAAAGGTATGTATGGTCAAAAACCTATGTGTCAAATATTTGGAAATAAACACATAAGAAAATGTTTCAAAGGGACAAGAAGATGCTATAGGTGTTGAAATGAGGGTCATAAATCAAGAACTTGTGATGCAAAAAGGAATCATCTAGTTGACTATAGGAAAGAGAAAGAAGTTCCATCTGAAGTATCAATTGAATGTTTTAAATGTGGTGTGCATGGTCATTGTGCAAACACATGTCCTACTAAGATGTTTCATGAATGGGGTGACCAAGATCGTATAAATATTCATTTACCAATACTTAATGCCATTCGGATTGATGATGAAGAAACTGACAATGAATAATGAATGGTATGGATTATTTCTTAACATATGTTTTCCTATTATTGGAATCTTAGGATATGATTCATGATTTTTTTTGTAGGAAAGAATTATTTCAGAATAAGTTGAGAAGCAATGGATAATGGATGATAAATAATGATGAATGAGTAAGAAGTCATTATATAAGGGATTCAAGAGTTATGGTAGATTTTAGGATGGTGAAATTCTTAGATGTATTAAGTCTCTTTTGGTGACGGGGTTACATTAGAATACTTTTTATAGTAACCCTGATGTTTGATATACGAAAATTTGATTCAAGGAATAGTTATCCTTTCTTTTGTGGATATAGTTATAAAGAACCATTTGGGTTTATATGATCCTTGTATTTGAGGAAATTACTGGTTAATACATTTTGGGTTTCAATCTTAGTTTGTTTTACTTTGTAGAATTTTATGTATATATGTTTATTCAATGGTCTTTGTTGAACTTTGTGTTTTGTTTGAAAAATTTTGGATATTAAGAAAAGATTTTTTATATAAAGGATTATCCTTTTTGGGTATTATCTGATCTCATACTAGCCTTTATTGTTTTAGTTCTGTTTAAGGTCTAAATACATGGGAATTATATAGTTCTTTTTTGTGGATTAGGTGATTCTGTAAAAGTTGATTATAGCTCTCTTAATGTGAACAAGTCATCCTAAATACTCGTCTTTGATAGAAAACATGAGTTCGTGTAAGAAATCTAGTAAAAGTTGAAAGTCAACAAGACAATTAATTATGATTCATAATGTTTTAGTTAAGCTCATAAATAAATTCCTCAACGAAAAGTAACTTAAAACAAAAATGTTTTCTATTAATTTTTCCTTCTGGGGAATCAAATATCGTTTAACCCAACACAAGTTTCTGATTTTCTTGTTTTTAACTTTCTCTTAGACATGTTTACTATCACTCTCCATCAGAACACGACCCTTTGTTTTCTCCTCCGTATCCATATTTTCATACTTGGAATCCTAGTATGGTTTAACTCGGGTAACATTTGTACTTCTCTCCCATTCTTTTAAAGTGATAGTTTTACTGACTCTTGTTCTGATGTGGGATTTTCAATAAAGCTTCCAAGCCCAACTTTAAAATAGCGAGGATGCAATTCCCAAAAGGGGGGAAGGATGTAACACCCCACGTAAATAAATAATATGAAATTTTCATATTTATCCATAATTTTTAATAAAATATTAATATTACTTTAAAGGGAATGCTATGCTTGAGGGCGTACCCAATACGCAACAACGAGTTTCATAGAAATCTTACGTTGCACTCTAATAATAAAATAATATTATTTTAAAAGGTAGTTAACTCCTAGCCATTATAATGGCTGGAATGAACGAAACTAACTAAAAATGATTATATATGTTTGTAAAATATTTTTACTTTTATCCAATAAATGATAGAGGCATAAAATGCAAATGAATCCAATTTTAAGCATAAATCTTCTAATATTTTTTAAAAGGTCGATTAACTGCCTTTTGATGGAGAACCCTTTTTATATATAATTTTGACAATTTTATATGTTGTGTTTGAAAAAATAAAACCCTTCTTTAATTTCTGGACATCAAAATTTACTTTGTATAAAATTTAGTTATTTTTCCAATAAAGATCATTTTTATTGAAAATGTTGCATTTTAATTCAAAACATCCTTTTAATATGATTTATTTATATGGATATATTATATTTTTAATTTATATTAACGTGTATTTAGAATATATTTTTACCATTTAATCTAATGGTGGTCATTTTAATTAATTTCACTTTGAAATTGGACTTAAACTACTGTCAATCTTTTAATAGATATTGTTTCTTAAAAACACGCTATTTGTTTTAACAACGGAAATTAATTATTAAATTAACTAATCCCACATATATGTTTTGAATTTTTTAATATAGACATCATTATTGAATTAGGAATATCAAATATATCTTAGGCTTAATTTTTGGTATTTTTTTGAAAAACATCAATTTTTGATGAATAGTGAACCCACTAAATGGTAGTTTAGAAACTGATTTTTTGTTTAAATGAAACATTACCACATCTGAAAAGATCCTCAATGTGTAATCTTGTAATAACTCAAGATTTAGTAAGGTTTATGGTTGGGGCCCTATATTATGTCAGGATTCGAACCCAAGATTTTATGTGTATATAATTAATGTAAATAATATTACTGATTAAATTTTAAATATTTTAAAACTTATTCAAGTTGTTTATTCATTGTTAATATAATTTTATTTATAATAATTATTATTTTTTATTATTTATTTAATATTTAATATTTTTGTAATTTTATCCATTTTTAATCATTAATTTGTAGATAAATAATTAAAAAGTTTAAAAAATATAAAATGTATTTTTATTTATATGATTAAAATTTATATAAATTCAATTATTAATATCCAATGCCTTTAAAATGTATGGATGTTATATAATTAACTTATTTAAATGCATTTTTTAATATTCTCATATTTCTTTTATATGTGTATACAATTATTTCAATTATTCATTCAAATTTTACATAATTATTTTCTTTGTTTAATATTATTAACTTGTTTTTAATATAATTTATTTACTCTCATTCAGTTAAATTTATTTTGTTGTAATATTTTTATAATTATTGAATTGTATATAAATAATTTTTTTTAAATAATATCCTAATATTTTAATAATTTTTTTACGTGTTCAATGATCGTATAATTATTCATAAATTTTTATTGTACTTGTCCAATATTTTAATATTTTTTGGAGTAAATTCATTATAAATTATTCAATTTCACTAATTTTTTAAATTCAATAATTTAATAATGTATACTAATTAAAAACATTATTTATTTTTATCTTTTAATAATTAAAACATTTTTAAAATATATTAATTTAATAATTGTTTGTTTCGTTGTAAATAATTTTTTATCAGCGCTAAAATGAAAAGTTCTCATATGAAATTTATTGAACACAAATTAAGATTGGATTGAAGAGATAGTGAATAGTTTTTTGCCTATATTCTCGATGTTGTATGCTTCCATCCCCATAGATATTGTTCACTCCCTATGTACCATATCATCGTTTTTATGGGTAAGGTGATTTTTCCATGTTTTAAAAAATATTTCAAAGTCTGAATCCTTCTGGTCCAAGCGGTCTATATCAGGTAATGTGATTTGGAAGCATAATGAGATTCATTTCGATGACCACATCTTGTCATCTCTCTTCTATAAGTGGATCCCACACCATCCAATGTTTTTGAAATTAATATTGATGCTACTATCTTCGAAATAGGTTCTATTATGATGGTTCTTATGGTATGTGAGCATATGGGTTTAATTAGAATAATTTACAATATTTTTTTCCATTATTTTTGGAATCCACTTGTGGCTGAAGACAATGCATTGTACACAGGATTGAAGTTCTACCATGAGAGTGAATGGAAAAATTCCATCACATAATTGGAATGTATTATCCATATGAAGGATATTAATGCATCATATAGTGGCCTATAGTCCTTCATCTTACTAGTTAGAAAGATTAAATCCATTTTCAACACTAATAGAAATTCGACCTATACCAATGGACCTAGACCAACTGTTTTGGACAATCTTTTGGAATAAGTACCATAAAATGGCCCTAAACTAATTATTTTGGACAATGTTACAATATATCATCCTATTGGAAAAAATATTATTTATTCATCAATTATTCCAACTTATGAAGCTATTGGTTGGAGTTTTTTTCTAATTTTGGAATCTACAATAATTTGTTAATGGTTATACAATGGTGGTCCTTATGAGATTATTGTTCAACACTTCTTACTTGAATTATCAATTCATTGTTATGAAAATCATCATATAACCCTATACCAATGGTTTGGAAAAAACCATTGGTATAGGTCATCGCTAAAAAATGTATTATAAAAAATGTTGAAATATCATTAATAAAATGACACTATACCGACAATTTTTTGAAAAACGATTTTATATGTGATGGATATACAAATGGTTTGGGTAAAACCATTGTTATAACATGCATTTAATGTACAAACAGTAATTTATTTTCCAAATACATTAATAATGGCTGAAAAGTGTAAATACCTATAACAAAAATATCAAAAACCATTTGTTTTGGACCATACAAATGATTTTTTGAATATTTTTTATATGATTTCATTTTTTATAATGAATTCTATTATCAAATAACATTTAATAAAAAACCCTATATATATATATATTTATTTATATATTTATTTATTATAATATTCATCCAAAAAAAATTGTTTCTTAGTGATTAGTTGTTTGAAATTTAAATAGGAGGTATAGTGATCAAAAAATCTAAGTGTTTTTTTTGAATTATCTATACAAAATTTTTCGTAATCTATTGTTATAAGTATTTCATATTAAAAATACAAATGATTAATAAAATGTTTTTATTGCCCTCCTATACTAAATGATTCCCAAAACCATAGGCAAAGGTCTATAATGATGACAGACAATCCAATAGTCCCCCAAATCGTTGGTATACTGTATGACCGCCGATTGATAAAGGGTTTGATGACTAAATTATATGACTCATTAAAACATGGTACAACTTCAATTTCGGGAGCTCAACTGATTAGAAATCCTTAGTTTTTCATGCATGGAATAGATTCATGATCAGGATGGGGGACCTTATTGGATGTTTCCCAGGGTGTGGATGAGTGTGGCAAAAGAACATTGGGAAGGAAATGTATTGGAATGTGGGGAAAATGCTTAGTAATATAAAATGTTCAGACACATTGATGGGCCCCAGGGTGGGGACCATGTGTCTGCAGGGAAACTAGTGGTACCTGGTGGTCAAGGACCCAACTGCCATATAAACCTTTATAACACTAGAATAAGTCTTAATGGTATGATTTTCAATGATGACAGACTATTGTGGAGGCCTAGATAACATCGCTCAGGTGGTAATCTATATTAACATCCACTTTTACCATATGCAGTTCTGTTAAAGATAAATTTGTAGAAGCATAGCTTGGGCAGGGTCAAGAGTGAAGCTTAGTGACGCTACCTCCTTTACGAGATGCAACAAATGGGCTTAATATGGAACACTTATACTGGATGAGGTCATATCATTATTATTCTGAGTAAATTGGATTTATTAAAGACATATATTTATACTAATCATGTAGTCACTTCTCAATAACTATATTAGGAGTCGTCACAATTCATAACAATATATTGAAATCAAAAAACATAAAACCACTTAACTGCATAGGTTACATATCCATTTTCCATAATAATACATTTAATTATATCAATAGTAATTTTCATTAATAAAAGTATGGGTCATTTCAATATTCCCCTTTTAACAAATTTCACCATAGAAATTTAATTTTTCCTCACAAAAACATATGAGTGTAACTATACATCATCACATACTCGGATTCACCTGTTTCTTCTCCAATCACGTGGTTTCCCCTCAACACCATGACAAGTGGAATTGTCTTATTTCATAGATCACTTTCCCTACATTCAATGATCATCAATGGATTATCTTCATAGGAGAGGTCATTATCCAATGGTACCACATCTTTATTGAGTACATGCAATGGGTTAGGTATGTACTTCTTCAAGAGTAATACATTTAATACATCATGTAATCTAGATAGGTTCTGTGGTAGTTATCTTCGATAGGCCACTGCTTCAATTTGATCAAAGTTCTCAATAGGGCCGATGAACCTTGGACTAATCTTTCCCTACAACGTAAATATCTTAACAATCTTCCATGATGGTATGTAGAGGAATACCATGTATCTAACATCAAACTATAGGTATCATCAATGAATATCATCATTAATATTTCGTCGACACTTATAAGCCTTAATATTTTTCTGGATGGTCATATCATTCTCCACCATTACTTCGACCATTTCTGGACCTAGGAGTTTTTTAACCCAACTTCATCCTAAAATGTCAGTGTTATGAAAATCTTCCCATAAACGTCTCCATAAGAATGTAGTTGTATTCTTGAGTGGAAACTGTTCTTGTAAGATAACTCAACCCGAGGAAGACTTTGATCTCGTTCTCTTCTAAAGTCTATTGATCATTCTCTCAAAATGTCCTCATGTTTTTGGATAGTCCTCTTAGATTGGAAATCAGTTTGAGGATGATAACCCGCACTGAAGATCAGCCTAGTATTCATAGGATGTTGAATACTCTTACAAAAATTAGAGGTTAATTGTTGATTTTGATCAGATACCATTGATAGTGGTACTCTATGAATCCTTACCAATTATATGATATATATTTTTACAAGTTGATCGAATGGGAAATTAACCTGAATTGCAATGAAGTGTGCAATATTGGTAAGATGATGCACAAAAACCATTTATTCATTATTTTCGTCGGGTGTCTTCAGATGTCTGGTTAAAATGTCCATCGTGATGTTCCCCCATTTCCATGATAGAATGGGTAATGGTTCCATCATCCTTTTAGACTTTTGCCTCCCGTTATTCACATTATAACATTTCACGTAATTTTATTTATACTCAACAATCTCCTTCTTCATGTTATCTCACAAATAATTATCTTGGATATCTCAATTTTCATTGTGTTTCTTGGGTTAGTGGACAAATTTAAACAATGTGATTCATCCAAACGTTCATTCATTAATTTGGGATTTTATAGAACACATGGTCATGTCCTAAATCTCACAATTCATTCTTCAGTATCATTTAACTCTGAGGAATTTCCATTTCTGATAGTTTCCACATTATTTATATTTTTTATGTAATCAATTTGAGAATCCTTTATCCTTTCCAAACGATTCAGTTGAAAAATCATTTGTGAAATGATTAATGATGTTCTTTTCTTTATGATTCCCATGTACATCAACATCAAATCATAGAAGAATTCATCATTTTCAATTCTCATTAATGATATAATCGTTTGGCCCTTTATACTTGGAGAATCTTCCACCTTGTTTGCTTTCCTAGGGTGGTAATCAATTGAGTAGTCGTAGTCATTGATCAGATCATACCATCATTGTAGGAAGATGTTCAACACGTTCTATGTGAATATATAATTGAGGCTTTTGATGTCAGTATATATTTCACACATCCCCCCGAAGAGGTAATGTCGCTAAATTTTTAATTCCACAATTACATCAGCCAACTCCATATCATGTGTTAGAATTTTTTTCCATCAACATTAAATTTCCTTGAATAATAGGATATGATTTTGTCATTTTGCATCAACACATAGCCCAAGACATTCTTTAGAGAATCCTTTAATTCCACAAATTTTCTCCAATTGTGTATAGAGTGAGAACATGTGCAGTGATATGACTTTTTTCAACTCCTTGTAGCTAACATCACATTCATCACTCCAAGAAAACATTAAACCATTCTGAGTTATCTTGGTCAGAGGGTGGGAAAATCATGAGAAATTTCTCAAAAATCAGTGATAGTATCCTGCATACCGTAGAAATCTATGGATATCTGTTACAAATGATTCCCTCAACCATCCCTAAATTTAATCTCTCATGGAGGGATCCATATATATACCATTACTTGTGATGATATAACCCATGAATTAGACATACTCCTGCAAACCGTAGTGTATTTTTACCTAAACCCTTATAACACTAGCATAAGTCTTAATGGTATGGTGTTCAATGATGACATGCCCTTGTGGAGGCTTAGATAACATCGCTCGGGTGGTAATCTATAGTATCATTCAATTTTACCATATGCAGTTCTGTTCAAGATAAATTTGGAGAACTATAGCTTGGGCATGGTCAAGAGTGAAGCCTATTGATGCTACCTCCATTACGAGATGCAACAAATGGGTTTATTATGGAACAATTATACTGGATGAGGTCATTTCTTCATTAGTCTGAGTAAATTTGATTTAGTAAAGACTTATATTTATACTAATCATGTAGTCACTTCTAAACGACTATATTAGGAATCATCACAATTAATAACAATATTTTGAAATCAAAAAACATAAAACCACTTAACTGCATAGGTTACATATACATTTTCCATAAAATTAAATTTAATTATATCAAGAGGAATTTTCATTAATTAATGTTTGAGTCATTACAATATTCCCCTTTTAATAAATTTCACCCTAGAAATTTACTTTTTCCTCACGAAAACACATGAGTGTAACTATATATCATCACATTCCTTGATTACCTTGTTTCTTCTTCAATCATGTGGTTTCCCCTCAACACCATGACAATGGGCATTATCTTATTTTTTAGGTCATTTTCCCTACATTAAATGATCATCAACATATTATCTTCAAAGGAGATGTCATTATCCAATGGTACCACATCTGTGTTGAGTACATTCAATGGGTTAGGTATGTACTTCCTCAAGAGTAATACATTTAATACATCATGTAATTTAGATAGGTTATGTGGTAGTGATTTTGATTGGCCACTACTTCAATTTGATCAAGTATCTCAATAGGGCAGATGAACCTTGGACTAAGCTTTCCCTACTACGCAAATATCATAACAATCTTCCACGATGATATGTAGAGGAATACCATGTATCTAACATCAAACTATAGGTATCATCAATGAATATCATCATTACTATTTTGTCGACACTTAGAAGCATTAATATTTTGCATGATGGTCATAACATTCTCCACCATTTCTTCGACCATTTCTATACCTAGGAGTTTTTTCACCCCAACATCATCCTAACATGTCAGTGTTCTGAATATCTTCCCATAAACGTCTCCATAAAAATCTAGTTGGATTCTTGAGTGGAAACTATTTTTGTATGATAACTCAACCCGAGGAATATTTTGATCTCATTCTCCTCTTAAGTCTATTTATCATTCTCTCAAAATTTCCTCAAGTGTTTGGATAGTCCTCTCAGATTGGAAATCAGTTTGAGGATGATAAACCGCACTGAAGATCAGCCTAGTATTCATAGCATGTTGAATATTCTTCCAAAAATTAGAGGTTAATTATTGATTTTGATCAGATACATTTGATAGTGGTACTATATGAATCCTTACCAATTATATGATATGTATTTTTAAAAGTTGATCGAATGGTAAATTATCTCAAATTGCAAAGATGTGTGAAATATTAGTACGAAGATACACAACAACCATTTATTCATTATTTTCGTCAGGTGTCTTCAGAAGTCTAGTTACAAAGTTCATCGTGATGATCCCCCCATTTTCATGATAGTATGGGTAATGGTTGCATCATCCTTTTAGACTTATGACTCTCGTTCTTAACATTCTAACATTTCATGGAATTTTATTTATACTCAACGATCTCCTTCTTCATGTTATCTCACAAATAATTATCTTGGATATCTCTATTTTTATTGTGTTTCTTGGGTTAGTGGATAAATTCAAACAACGTGATTCATCCAAACGTTCATTCATTAACATGGGATTTTAGGGAACATGTGGACATGTCCTAAATCTCACAATTCCGCCTTCAGTAACATTTAACTCTGTGGAATTTCCATTTCTGATAGTTTCCACATTCTTTATATTTTTTATGTAATCCATTTTAGAATCTTTTATCCTTTCCAAACGATTCAGTTGAAAAATCGTTTGTGAAATGATTAATGATGTTCCTTTATTTATGATTCCCATGTACATCAACACCAAATCTAAGAATATTGCATCGTTTTCAATTCTCATCAATGAAATAGTCGTTTGTCCCTTTATACTTATAGAATCTTCCACCTTGTTTTCTTTCCTATGGTGGTAATGGATTGATCAATCATAGTCTTTGATCAGATCTTACCATCATTGTAGGAAGATGTTCAACTCATTCTATGTGAATATATAATTGAGAATTTTGATGTCATTATATATTTCCCACTTCCCCCCAAAGTGGTAATGTCGCTAAATTTTTAATTCCACAATTACTTCAGCCAACTCCATATCATGTGTTGCAATTTTTTTCCCATCAACATTAAATTTCCTTTATTAATAGGATATGATTTTGTCATTTTGCATCAACACATAGCCCATGAACTTTTTTTAGGCATCATTGAATTCCACAAATGTTCTCCACTTGTGGATAGAGTGAGAACATGTGCAGTGATAAGACTTTTATCAACTCCTTGTATCTAACGTCACATTCATCACTCCAAGAATTCATTACTCCATTCTGAGTTATCTTGGTCAGAGGGTTGGAAAATCATGAGAAATGTCTCACAAATCACTGATAATATCCTACAAACCATATAAATATATGGATATCTGTTACAGATGATTCCCTCAACCATCCCTAAATTGCATCTCTCTTGGAGGGATCCATATATATACCATTACTTGTGATGATATAACCCATGAATGAGAAATACTCCAACCATTACTCAAACTTGTTGTTCATTTCATAGAGCTTCTCCTATCACAATGTCTCTAGTACATTTCTTAGACTCTCCTCATCTTCCTCATTGGTGTAAGAGTTTATTAGAATATCATTTATAGACTACCAAAAATTTGTCTAGGTGATCTCTAAAGGCTATATTTGTCATTTCCCTAAATATTTCTAGAATATTAATGATATTAAAAGGCATTAATATGAATTCATAGAGCCCATACCATGTAAAAATTGTTGTCCTTGACATATACTCCTTCTTCAACCTTACATGGTAATATCTCAACCGCAAATACAACTTGGATAATTTTTTATCTCCACATAGATGATAAATCAATTCATCAATTCTGGAAAAATGATACTCATTCATTATCGTGATCTTCCTGTGCTCAAAATAATCAATCCATAAGCACATTTAACCATCATTTTTCTTAATGAAGTGGAGTGATAGTCCCCATGGTAATGCATGTGGGTGTATAATCTCTATATGTAGATTCTCTTGTTTTTGTTTCTTCACATCCTCATACTCCACAACATCCATTCTATACAGAGTCTTGGATTTTGTAAATCATCCATGTATAAGCAAAATTGATAATTCCACAACTCTTCTGAGAGTAAAACCATGATATTTCTCGAGAAAACCATCAGAGAATTACCAAAAAAATTAAATTGCTCAAATGTCGATTTCTTCTGTATACTGAATTATATGAGCAAGATAAAAATTATCATAGTGTAGTAATATCCACAATTGAGATAATGGTGATAATGATGATTCATCCTCCTTGATCATGTAAAAATCAAGGGTCGATATTCTATATGGAGAGTGATTTATCCATCACAGAATTCCATGTTGGCTCTATGTAACGAATGTAAATCCCTCCCAACAATTGAATCAAATTACACCGGAGGGAATATGAAGAGGATTTCCTGGAATTCCAACCCAAATATTATGACAGGGGATGAGTTATATTCATGGGATGTAATGATTGAATCATTTTATGTTCTCACCGAAATAATTACATCCACGATTTTCGGTGGTGTTGGGATTGTTCTACTAAACATCCATGATATAAAAGAATTCATAGAACTAGAACAAAAAAATTACATATTCTATTATTGAATGAATAACTATAGTAACTATCAGAACATCATATTTGGGGTTCACTTCGGAGGTAGTGACAGATGAATCTCTTCCTTGCTTCCATGGAGGTTTCAAGTTAACTTCGAAAAACCATGGATTAGGTAAATTGTTTCTAAATATCCCTTCTTATTTGTAGTTGAAGAAATGAACAACATTTTGAGGGTCGAATAGAGAATTACTATCCTCTGTCATAACCGTGGTTTTTTTACTAGTAGTTAATGGATAGGTTCCCTTCTCTTCAACACAAGAATCATTTTCTCGTCCCCTTCTGCCAATTTCCAGGGTGCTTCATTCCGAACCATTAAAAATTCGGTGAATGATTTACATATCACACTTGTTATAGTCCATTGGACCACTATAATTAATGCCCCCATTACGATTCTTATCCACATGATACCTATGTTATTTTCTATTATCCATTTTAACCTTGAGGAAACATCGAACAATTTCCTCATAGCTCTCGATGTCACGGATCGATAGGGCCTTCTATAGGGTATGTTTTTTCCCACCAATGATGCGGTTAAACATGCATTCAGGGGTAACAACAAATCCTAAGGTGTATTGTGCTTGACTTGTGATGTTTTACAATTATGCTCTGAGGGATTTTTCATCATTTTTTTCAAGGAAATGAAGCCCCTTTCCATATTATGTCTAAGGTATGAGGATTGAGAAGATCTTCTAAATGGAGTTGATCCATTGTTCGGTGGATGAGGGATCAGATGATCAATTAAAAGTAGGATTAATTTGTCTCATGAAGCTCTCAATTGCATCTACATATTTCATATGGGGGTTGATCGTTCCTCTTAACCCATTTTATCTTCCAATCATGAGTTAACTGAGAGAGTATTTTGAAAATGTTTGTTATTCTGGCACCCATCAGATTGGGAATCTCATTATAATAGTCATTACATTGTTCTTCACATCAGTTTTAGCCCATGTCTTCGAATTACTGGCCATTGGATAGAATAACAGGAATGTTTGGGGTAACAAATAAATGGGAATCAAATTAAAATAAGTGATAAATTATAAATAACATTTATTTCTTTCACTTATATTTTTTATCCATGATCTACTTCCCAACATATATTCTTAGTGTATTTTTATAAATCCCTTAATATTGGTTCATACTATGATTATGAATTTACAAACGCTTATCCCGAGGGAGTTTCTCAATAAACCGTGATGAAAAACCCATTTTCATGCACCGGTTCCTTTTCGACTGTAGGTCAAAGTGAGGATTTTGGGTTTAACCACTAGATGCATTTGTCCTAGAAATACCACTATCAGCTCATATCTCGATAGGGATTTATTTTCATGGTAATCAACTTAATGAATACTCACGAATTTTTTTGGAGATTTTTATTATACTTAGTCTAATCAATAAGGCTTTCACTAGGGTTTTCTAATCCTAATACCAAAAAAGCTAAAACTGTCATTTGATACCAACTATAATAAACATATATATTATTACACACATAAACATAATTTATTACTTAAAATAATCACATGATACAACATAGTTTCTAGGGAATTCTAGTGTCGTTTTGAGTTAGCACAATACATAACAACATAAAAAACTGAAATGTACATCTTTATTGAAAACATCTTTAAATGACCACAAACATTTTTTCGTACTTAGCATTGCAATGGATAACCTGAGGATATGCATAGAAAATGGTGAGATATAAATCCCAATAAGGGAGAATATTAGGGATAAAGTGAATAATAAAGTACATGTTAGGAAA
Source organism: Viscum album (assembly GCA_963277665.1). Taxonomy (NCBI): domain Eukaryota; kingdom Viridiplantae; phylum Streptophyta; class Magnoliopsida; order Santalales; family Viscaceae; genus Viscum; species Viscum album. The sequence continues at coordinate 46,970,218 of OY728121.1, forward strand.
TAGACATATCAATGGAGAATAATAGAATCCTGAACATAATGTCATGATATAAAATGATTATCCATACATGGAAATGTGACATATATATCTTACATGTTTTTAGCATTATACAAGGATCATGGGACATTGTGCATTAGTAAAACCTCATTGTATTTGAAATAGCATGAGAAAAACCTCAAACCACATGAAAAATTATGATTCTAATCTTTACCGAGTGAATTGGAGCATTATTAGGAACACCCTTTTTTATCATTTCATTTCATTCATAAGTGTGTCACATTGATCATGCAATAGGATATCATTCAACATCACCTTTAATTACATTGTAATGGAACATGGAATAAATACATGAAACTATACTATCAATAAGTAAATTTATCTAATAGCGAATAACCATGATAGAGAAATGGGATAGGTATTCACAACAAAATGAATTTGGCTTGAAAATCATGGTGCAATTTTGACATCATAATGACGTGACATAAAATATCATAAAAATAGTTGATGGGAGAGAAGTAGGTATCTCACCATATATATATGAAATGGACAGTAAGGGGGTTATATAGATATATGTCGAAAAATATTTAATGGTTATTTGATTCATAATATAAAATTATTTCTTAAATGTTAATGAGGAGAGAGATAAATCCTTTACTATATTTTTGTATGTTAATTGGTGTACATGGGAGGAATTGATACGAGAAAAAAGGGTATCTCATAATTAAAACATAAAGATGGAAGTATAGGGGAGGTAAAAATTCATTCCCCAACATTATTAAATGAAAATAGGGAATAACAACATAAATAAATTTGGTCAAAATGAGAAAGGAAGAAATCCATAACACATAAGTGTGATCCCAATGGCTAGAGAGAGTCTGGAGTGTGGATTCCTGGGAGCATGGGGAGCCATGGAAGGATTATATAGGGAGTTGGTCAGGGGTTGGTCGATATCTATTTGGGTTTCAAGAATATGAATGGGAGATTGAGTGGTTTTATATAGGAAAGGAGATGGAATTCATTATTATTTAGGATTTGGACAGTACACATTAAACTAATACAAACCACAAATCATCCTATGGGTTTTCCCATGAAATATGAAAAAGGGTAGTGGAATAAATTATTTGAGAAGTCTAATGAACGATGTTATTAAAATATAAGGCTTTCTTATGTGGAGTTGAGTCACACTCTCAAGGAAATCAATTTAAAATGATAAAATAGTTTATAATTCTTGGAGTGCCCACTTAGGCTTTTTATATATAATAAGAAATATATAAAATCACATTTTTTAAATGAAAATCATATATTTTAAGAACATCACATTTATTTCATTTTATTATATAACTATTGCCTCATTATTATATCTTAAAATACATTATATATTTAAATGGTATTTCATTTTTACACAAAAAATCGACTTTCTCAAAATATTATGAAAAATTATCTGTTGGATAATTTCAAATCCATAATTCTAGAAATATGATTCGTTTTTTATAAATAAAATTCTAAATATGTGAATTATTACTTTTAAAATAAAAACTGATATTTATCAAGAAATTTTTTTGTTTTGACAATCATAGGTTTCAAAACAAATTAATAATTAAAATTATATTCATAAAAATTATAGGATAATTAATATTTAATAAAAATTTGTTTAGTAATATTATATTATTATAATAATATTAAATTAAAATATCTCTTAATTCCACATAATGTATTTCTTAATAAAATATTAACAAAAAAATACTATTTGGGCTTTAAAAACTATAAACAATATAAAAAAAATGAATGTATATTATTTATTCTATACCAAAAAAATTCAGATAATCATAGTGTTATGGTCTTGTTATGTAACCTCTTAAAACACATGTATAAGTCCTAAGGGTATGTTGTGAAATGATGGCATACTCTTTGGGAGGCTTAAATCACATCTCTTGGGTAGTAATCTCTACTGACTTCCACTTCTCCTATAGTTGGTTATGTTCATGCTTAAAGTATTGATGCTCGGAATGATCTTTGTCGAGAGAGAAGCTTAGTGACACTACCTCCTTTATGATCTCCGAAAAATGGGCTTCTTATGGAGAAATTCTATTAGATAATGAAATCAAATCATTTTTCTGAGTAAATTAGATTTTATGAAGCCCTAAAATTATAGTAATCATGTGGTCACTATTCGATGACTGTATTAGCAATAGTAACAATTCGTAACATTATTTTAAAATCCAAAAACATTAAACCAAGGAATATCATATGTTATATAACTATATTATATAATAATAAATTTATTTTTTTCAAGAATAATTTTCATTAACAAATGTTTCGATCGTTATAGTAACAACCTCATTTTATATGGGTACAGTAAGATAAATTACATAGCTCGTAGGTTCGAAGCCAGGGGTCAAAAAGAATTTGGTTGGAAGGCTCAGTGCTATGTCATGCCTGGGTCATCATATCTGCATCGCCATGCTTGCATCATTCTTACAAAACTAGCTGACCACATCATGCCCATGTCACCACATTCCTGAGACACAACATGCGACATAAATACTACAGTGGGTATGTCAGGATTCGAACCCATGATTTTATGTGTATATAATTAATGTAATTAATATGACTGATTAAATTTTAAATATTTTTAAACTTATTCAAGTTGAATATTCATTATTCATATAATTTTATTTATATTAATTAATATTTTTTAATATTCAATAATATTTAATATTTTTTGAATTTATCAATTTTAAAAACAAAAATTTGTAGATAAATAATTAAAAAGCATAGAAAATCTAAAATTTAATTTTAATTATATGATTGAAATTTATAGAAATTAAATTATTAATGTATAATGCCTTTAAAATGTTTCGATTATATATAACTAACTTATTTACATTCATTTCTTAATATTCTAAAAAAAATTTAATGTGTACACAATTAATTCAATTAATCATTCAAATTTTACCTAATTATTTTCTTTGTTTAATATTATTAACTTGTTTTTAATATAAATTATTTATTCCCATTCAGTTAAATTTATTATGTCGTAATATTTTTATAATTATTGAAATCTATATAATTAATTTATTTCAAATAATTTCATAATATTTTAATAAATTTTTTTATGTGTTCAAAGATCATATAATTAATCATAAATTTGTATTGTACTTAATTATTTTGTTTTAATAAATTTACTATTTATTCATCATCATTTTTATATATATTCAGTTAAAAAAATATTTTATATAATTTAAAAAACAAATAAAACATAACCAAAATTTTAATATTTTTTTGGTAAATTCATTATTAATTATTCAATTTCACTAATTTTTTAAAATCATGAATTTAATAATCTATATTAAATAATAACATTAATTATTTTTACTTTTTAATAAATAAAACTTTTTTTAATATCTTAATTTAATAATTGATTCTTTCATTGTAAATAAATTTTTATCAGCGCAAAAATGAAATGTTCTCATATGAAATTCATTGAACCCAAATGAAGATTGGATTGTGGAGATAGTGAATAGTTTGTTGCCTATATTCTCTAAGTTGTATGCTTCCATCCCCATTGATACAATTCACTCCCTATGTACCATATCACTGTTTTTATGGGTAAGGTGATTTTTCCATGTTTTATAAAAGATTCCATTGTCTGAATACTTCTGGTCCAAGCGGTCTATATCAGGGAATGTGATTTGGAAGCTTAATAAGATTCATTTTGACGACCACATCTCATCATCTCTCTTCTGTAACTGGATCCCACACCATCCAATGTTTTTGAAATTAATATTGATGCTACTATCATCGAAATAGGTTCTATTCTGTTTGGTCTTGTGGTACGTGATCATATGGGTTTCATTAGCATAATTTACAATATTTATGTCCGTTATTTTTGGAATCCACTAGTGGCTGAAGACGATGCATTTTACACAAGATTGAATTTCTACCATGAGAGAGAATGGAAAAATTCCATCACATAATTTGACTGTATTATCCATATGAAGGATATTAATGCATCATATGGTGGCCAATAGTCCACCATCTTACTAGATATAAAGCATAATTCCATTTTCAACACTAATAGAAATTCGAACTATACCAATGGACCTAGACCAATGGTTTTGGACGATCATTTGGAGTAAGTACCATGAAATGTCCTTAAACTAATTATTTTGGACAATGTTACAATATATCATCCAATTGGAAAAAATATTATTTATACATCCATTATTCGAACTTATGCAGCTATTCGTTGGAGTTATTTTTCTAATTAGTGAATCTACAATAATTTGTTAATGGTTATACAATCGTGGTCCTTATGAGTTTATTGTTCAACACTTCTTACATGAAATATAAATTCATTGTTATGAAAACCATCATATAACCCGATACCAATGGTTTTGAAAAAACCATTGATATATGTCATTGTTAAAAAATGTATTATAAAAAATGTAGACATATCATTAATAAAATGACACTATACCGACAATTTTTTCAAAAACAATTTTATATATGACGGATATACAAATTGTTTGGGTAAAACCATAATTATAACATACATTTAATGTACAAATACTAATGGATTTTCCAAATACATTAATAATGGCCCCAAACTGTAAATACCTATGAAAAAAATATCAAAAACCATTTGTTTTGGACCATACAAATGATTTTTTTGAATATAATTTATATGATTTCATTTTTAATAATGAATTCTATTATAAAATTACATTTAATAAAAAAACCCTATATATATATATTTAATATAATATTCTTCAAAAAAAATTGTTTCTTAGTGATTAGTTGTTTGAAATTTAAATAGGAGGTGCAGTGATCAAAACAAACCAAGTGTTTTTTAATTATCTATACAATGATTTTTGTAATATATTGTTATAAGTATTTCATATTAAAAATACAAATGATTAATAAATTTTTTTTATTTCCCTCCTATACTAAATGATTCCTAAAACCATAATCAAAGGTCTATAATGATGACATATAATCCAACAGTCCCCAAAATCATTGTTATACTGTAAGACCGCAGATTCATAAAGGGTTTGATGACTAAATGATATGACTCATGTTAACAAGGTGGAACTTCATTTTTGGGATCCCAACTGATTATATATCCATAGTTTGTTGTGTGTGGCCTAGATTCGTGATTAGGATGGGGGCCATATTGGATGTTTCCCAGGGTGTGGATGAGTGTGGTAAAAGAACATTGGTAAGGACATGTATTGGAATGTGGGGACAATCCTTAGTCAAATAATACGTACAGACACATGGATGGGCCCCAGGGTGGGGACCACGTGTCTGCAGGGAAACTGGTGGTACCTGGTGGTCAAGGACTCAATGACCATGTAAAAAGCAGGGTGTTTGTGCAGTCAACAGGGCCCAGTTGTCACATTTGGTATCAGAGTTAGTACTTGGCCGTAAGTGTTGTGCACTACCTCTAATGAGATATAGGCCCCACAAAGAGGATGTTTTTATCTAATGGGTGGAGTGATTCTAACACCCTAGAATTATAAAGGGTTATAAAAATAAATTATATGTCTCATGTAAACAAGGTGTTCCTTCCTTTTCAAGAGCTTTCATGATTAGAACTCAAGAGTTTACCATTCTTGTCCTGGATTAGTGATCAGGATGGGTGTCCATCGGTGATTTTTCTCAAAGTGTGTGTGAGTGAGGAAAAAGAATAATGGAAATGACATGTGTTGGCATGTGGGGACATTCCGTTGACAAATGAAATTTTAGGTACATGTTTGGGCCCCACGGTGGAGACCACGTGTCGGCAGGTCAACGGGTCGTACCTTTCCAATCAGGACCCAACGACCATGTTAAAGGCGGGGTTTTTGTGCAGTTACCAGGACCCAGATGTCACATATAGACTATAAAAATGGTTTGGGGGAAAATTACAATGGTTCCATACCATTAGTATATGAATTTTTATAGTAGTTTATCCTCTTATTATTATTTTAATGGTCTTATATTAAAAGAAATGATATTAGGGTGGCTGATTTGATTTACTGGTTTGGAATATCTAGAGAGCCTCTTATTTGGTTGGAAGACATCCCACTTGGTTGATATCACCTATAATTTCTAATATCTGTTACTTTTTTAGAATTTTATTTTTTAAAATATTTTTTCATATAATTAGAAATGAAATTTGATGATACCCCCACAAAATTAGAAATAATGTCCTATTTATAATAAATTAATATGTACAATTGTTGTTGAAATGTGGTAAGAATTACAATTATGGGATTATCATCACCTATATTTATTTCACTCATAAAAGTGGGTATGTATATTTCCACTCATAGTAGTTAACTCACATTTCTTACCCCATTGGGGATTCCTTCCACTTTCATCCCATCATTCACCCTAATTTGTATGTGAACATTTCGTTTTAATGTGTTATTTCTCTTGGACCCATTGAATTAATTCTCGTCCACATTGGATTTTTTATTCATTAATTTTGACCTTTTTTTATTTAACATTGTAATTTCATCACATTGATATAGACCCAAAATTTTATTCATTATACCCAATAGATTTCAAGAGTCAAATTAAATGTTTGGTTCTCACATCATGGTGGTTAGTCCTTAATTATGTTTTCATCATATGATTAATGATCAACAATATCTCCATTGTATCCTATCACATAATCAACATCTAGACTACCATTTACCAAGTGAAGAAATGTATGAACATGAAATCGTCCCTATTTATATACTCCCATATTGAAAAAAATAAAAACCTTCCTCGATATCCTTATTTTACAATAGATTAAAATTTAATTATATTATTTTTAATATTATAGAGATCACAAATTAACTTCTTTAATAATTTAGGACAATACAAATTAAAATCAATACACTTCATTTATCCCTTATTATCAATGAAAAAAAGGTTTATGTAGCAAAAATAATTCATTTTTATTAATAATTATTTCTTATAAGTTTATATAATATATTTTCCTATTTATTTTATTAAATATTAATATTTCTGAATCAAATATGAATTTCATGAATCAAAAAATGTTGGATAATAATCAAATGAAAAAGGTTTATGAGGATTGATTCATCAAATTTGAAAATTTTCAAGTATATAACCCTTATCCAATACATTCTCAATATTTCAATTGTTATTATAAAATACTAATTATTTGAGATTTTTGGGATGAAAACTTGATCTATATAAGAAGTGATCAATTTTATAAATGTGATACTAACCATACGTATAAATTTAATATATCTAGTGATAGGGATAACATGGTGACTTATGGATAATAAGATATGATTAGAAGTGTGAACATTGTTAATGAAAATATTGAATATATTAATATAGGTATGATAGTGGTGAATATTTTATTAAGGAATAGAAAATCACAATTTTAATTTAACATCATGATAAACATAAAATGATTTAGAATTAAAATTATGTGCAAATAAAGAAATGTATACGGGTTGTACTAAATATACATCATTGTATACCATATTGAAGATATATAGTGTGAAAGGTTAAAAATTATGGATTGACATCAACATTACTGAACTACATTCCCTATTGAATGAAATGATCATTGAATATGATAAACATCCTCACCAATCATATAATACTAAAATAATTCTATGTTCAATGTGTATGATTAAAGGAAGAACACATGAATGTATGAATGATTGTATACTATTTTGAAAAAACTACGAATCATATAAAAAATTATCAATTTAAGATTCATCTTGATACAAGAATAGATAATAAATTACTTTCACAAATTTATGGATCATTCCAATCAATCCATATTTTAGGCACATATACTAAAGTGTGGATACTGCACGAAAATTAACAAGGGATGTAGATATGATATAAAAATTTTGGACAATTTTACACCCAATAGACACTCTTTAGTGAAATAATATTGAGAATGAGTTTCCCAAATATAGAATTGTTTCACGGAACCTTCACTTATGCTCTCTGTTGATAGTGTGAACCCTTTTGGATTTAAAAGTAGTACTCACCTTATATTGATAGTTATGTGGGAATATTATTACATTATACCATGTTTAAAAATGTTTCAAAAATATAAAATTTTCATATTAGAATTAATTGAAATAAAAATTGGGTATTGATAATGATATTTATTTAGATCCAATGACTGAAAATAGGAAATTGATATGGGAATTAGTTGTCATGGCATATGATTCTTGCTGAAATGAATATATCATTTTGAAATATATGTTTTATGGGATGATTAAAAATTTAATTAATATGGTAATTTTTTAAGATATAGTATTTGAGGATTTCAGGGTTTTCAAATTTGTGAACCAGGTAAATAATTAGTTTCGTTAAAATATTCCACAGAGACTATGTTTCTTGGACATCATAGATTTCCACCGCAAAGACTTAAATAAAAATATCGGCAGACATAATTAAATGGGAGTAAAAAACAAGTTATAACACTTTATCCACTAATAGGTGAACTTTAATTTATGAATGTATAATATATGGTATTTTCCTGGGCAATCCATCTCTAAAACACCAAGTAAAATTCAGTTGGAAAGTGATATCATTTTTTTAATTACAATAATATAATTATATGTATATTATACATTTTCTTGATTCCATTCATATGGAAAATGATGTATGAGATAGTTCAATTAGAAAGAAAAATACTAATTTCACTTAGAAAAATTATGGTTAACATTTATCCATGGTTGGAAATGATTGGCATGGGGATATAAGAAATTTTTTTGATAGTTAATGGTGAAATATATTTTTTCTTCTTCCAGCTTCATATACTCATTACATATAAGAGAGGTTTTATTTTTTCCACATAGTGAATGATGTTAAGGATCAAGATAGGTATTCACAAACTATCATGAATGTCATGTCAAGCACTAATTTAATGTTAAAGGCCCTAAAATGAAATTATTTCTATGTTTTGATTCATGTTATAATGCATGTAGCTTAATATTTAATTAGTCCTGTGAAATTAAATAATATATTAACCAATACCTATTTATTATTCAATATTATTTTTCCAAATCCGAATAGGTATTATGAAAATTATAATTATGAGAATGGAAGTTAAATTCATATTTTTAGAAGTATAGATGGTCTTCCCACATTCATTTTTTGATATAACTATATAGTTGATTGTTTATGTGGTTAGAGAATTTTGACTATGTGGTCATGTACATTATAGATAGATGTTTCCCATTGAAAATAATAAAATTATTTTTTAAGGGTATATTATATAATGATGTACTCTAGATGGTTGTATTTCATCATGATATATTATTGATGAAATTATTGAATATCATAACAACTATGAGTCTGATGTGGAATGAATTGGTCCAGAAAAATATCATATCAGTGGGAATCTTCTATGGAAATTAATTATAAAAATAATTTTTTTCACAATTACTATTATAAAGTATGAGGAGGTACACTATTAAATTTCTATACTAGTTTATAGGATTAACCATATGTAAAATCCAACAAATTAATTCAATGTAATTTGAATCAATAAAGTAATGAATAAAGGATATAAAATAAACATAATCGATAATTTTTTGGATTTTTTGTAGAATATATTATTATAGTGGTTTATGAAAATATTAATTCATTTTTATAAGGACATTGATGTCTAACTTAATGTCCAACTGTGCATGTATTATCAAATAATTGTTATGTAAGTAATTGAAACACATTATGTAAAATAATAATGATAAAAATATTAAAATAAAAAACAGTGTAGTTACACAAATGGATGTTGTGAAACATGTATTTGTTACCAAGGAAAGTAATCCAATATATGTAAATATTTCATACTTTTCCATCATCAGAAAAAGATTGGTGTTGGATTATACAACATTACATGTTAAGAGATTTTAGTGCATGTTGGTGGATAAAGAGAGTGTAATTAATCATAATGGTTTATAATTTGTAAAATGTGGGTTCAATAAGGAAGGGTACCTATATCAGATATTTAAAATTAAATTACCTATTTTATAGTTATATTTTTTTCAAATCCTTGATGTAAAAAGTTGTAAACTGTTCTATTATTGACCAAAACCACTGAATGTTCATATTTAAATACAATGATCGATGGATCATCATTTTTATTTCACAATCATTTTATGCAAACCCAAATTCAGATGAGGTATTATATGTTGTAATAGGCCACAATTTTGTGATTTGGATCATCTTTAAAGGGGTCAAATCGAATATTCATTTAGTAGAAAAAGAGAGTTCAACATTATAGTAATATGATTAATATAAACTGTGATGCCTCAAATTATTATATATTCACTAATAAATTTAGGTAATATATATTAAATATCCAAAATTATCTTCTAAAAATTGAATACGAACATTATAATGCACCCAATCATGGTTAAAACTGGTTTCTAAACATGATGATGCACCCAAAGTAGAGGAACAATATGATTCCCTACATGATAATGCTCATCATCCTAATGAAAATAAGGATAATCAACGTGAAAAAACATCCATTATAGATTGAAAACATTTTTATACATACCAATGAATCCAATATCTGGTAAAAAATTATAAATGATGTTGAAGAAGAATATATAGTAATATGTTACCAACTAGGTCCCCGAATAATTAAAATCATCGTAGAATGATGAGAATAAAAAAGAATTTATGTTGATAGATAGTGGATTGAAATTAAATATTGGATGGAATTCATGTGAAAATCGTACTGACCAAAAAAACATTATATTTATTTGTTACATTGAGATCACAACTGGAATTCACATACCGATTGATGTAGATACATTAACCAATGTTGTGAACGTACATATTTCAATAATTTTGGAGGATATTACTATAGAATTATTATATAAAATCATTATTTTAAAAGAATAAACTTAATATAATATTGATTTACTCTTCATTAACATTGGTAGAGTACGTTTTTACAATCTTATTTTGAACTGGAATATGTATTATTGTTCAACTGAACAAATCATGGAGGCTTTCTACCAATTCTTAAGAAGTAAAATCCATCATAATCTTGGTGGAAATTAATATCATATCTACAAAAAATTCATGAAAAAAAATAAAAAATGAAACATCGAATGAATTTATTAGTCTTCATGACGATTTATAATGTTAGGAACATTCTGATTTTTAATATATAATTTTATAATACATTTTTTATTCATGGATATTAAGAATTTTTTTATTGAATTAATAATTGAGTGATGAATATAATCATATAGTAGAAATACCTTAACAACCCTATAATGATGAATGAATAGAGTACCCATTACACGAAAAAATGTATATATTATAAATGTACAACAATACATTTTTGTTTCTTGAAACAAAATACATAATTTTTTATGTTAATCATATATATAATAAGGAATTAAAATCTGACACCCCTTCCATCCATTGTCATGTTCTATGGAAATAATATTTTGTAAATAAATATTTGATATTAATTGTATCATTTTGTTAATGTTTTTCAGTATTCCTAAACACCTCATTTTGGAATTTCATTGGATGGGTATCGTTTTGTGTTACATGGGGTGATATTTTAAATATTTATTATGTTTCTAGTTGACTGCATGATTTTCGAAACCATGTTCACTACTACATCAAGATGTAAAAATAGGATAGTGGCCATCAAATGGCTTGAGCAAGATTTATTAGATCATATTCCCCCTCGAGAGACATAGTTAAAACCATATATAATAGGATCACATCATTCACACAATTTGATTAAAATGTTTGACTCTGTCTTGGAAACCATGTTAATGGGATTAAACGTATTCCAAAATTTGACTAATTTTTTTTGAACCACATTTTTTAATCCGAATGGACTATTATTATCTAATATATGTGTATCCCATCATTGGACCTCCATAGATGGATTTTTTCCCCTTAAATCCCTCTAGGAAAATATCTAAATCATGAGGAATGTCCCTTGATATTTTATGAGTATTATTTCAATTTTTTGTTAATATTTTTATATGGTATATTTTATTAAACCTAGGTTTCAATGAATATCTGAATTTATTTTTGGATATAATAACCACTCTTTTGATCTAAACATTGGATTAATTCATATATCCTTGTTTTAGTGGTTCTCCATTAGAGTTTTCTGTGAATGGAATTTGGATTCGAGATTCATTGTTCTGGAGGTAGGTGGTTCTATTATGATTCACATTTTTTATTAGCACTAAATTTCATGGTTCCGTTACAATTATTAAAATTAAATTAAATTTATTTATTTTTGTTCAATAAAATTAGATTGGTTTTTTATAAAACCCCAAATCATTTGAATTGGGGTTTTATAATAAATTTTTTTTTTGTCATGACATTTAAAACCCAAAATTTCCTAGAAATGGGGTGTGTCTATTGAAAATTGGGTTATTTAAATTTCTTAATTTAAAATATGTATTTATTTAAAATTTTAAATAATAAATTATTGTATTTAATTGAGGAAATTGTTTTTGGTGGGAAAAATTATAAACCCCAATTCCATTGAAATGTTTTCTGTTATGAATTTAATGGAATTTTATGAAATTTAAATTACTGAATTTAATAAAACCATTATTGTGAAAATTATAAATTGGTTTCAAATTGTTTTCTGAAAAAATGGGTAAAAATGTTATTTGATTGAAACCATAGGGTTTTATCTTGGTGAAAAGGCATGTTTTCGACTAAAACCCTATATTGTTTTTATCCTAACAATTGGAATATTTTAAATGGATAATGGGATTTTATTATATTTTTATGTACTATTAAAATAAATTTTTATCATTGTTTTGTATTAAATATCATCAAATTCATAGGTAGGTAATGGCTTATTTTGAATGGCACTTTATAGAATGTTTTTTTATCAAATTCTATATATAAGAAATTATTTTAAGGCATTCATATTTTTGGATCTATATATAAAATTTTGGTCCACATATAAATTTAATTTAGTGTACTATATTTATACATAAAAACATAATTAAACATTGTGAACACATTTTAAATTCTAAATAATAAAATAATGCAAACATATATACATTTTTGGAAATAATTAATCTTTTCAAAATATAAATAATTATACATTATGAAATATTAACTATAATAATATTTATATATATAATATAAATTATATATTATTATTAAAAAAAATTATTAGTTTTAACATAAAAAATATTATTATGTATATACAAAAATTTGAAAAAAATTATTTTACATTTTAATAAATTTAAATAGGATATATAGAATATATATATATATAATTATATTCATATAATTTTATAAATAATATATATATATAGTAAATATATATATATATATATATTATATTTAGGTATATTCACTTTATTTATCTATGTATCGAACAGTGTTTTCAATGGCGTGATGCAACGCAAGGCACACCTGGTTCGCCTCCCCACATGGGAGGCTGTGCGACATCAGTATTGTTATCCATAGGTGCACTCTTCACATTGAATCTCAAGAGGCTCTATAGTACAAGGTATCGATAATGGTATAAAGTGGTAGTAGAAATAATCGGTATAGTACATCGCTTGAATCGATGGTACGGTAAAAGCAATCATAGATTGTTGAATCGATTGATATCTTGTGTTTATGCGATCATGGAAATCATGGCTATATGAAACCCCCTTCCACCCCAATGCCACTGAAAAACACCCAAGTTACATGCCTATTTAATACCAACATTAAAATCTCCCACTATAGAATAACATTGTGTGACTTCATATATTAAAAAGGAAATCCCTTGTTAAAACAGAAAAATAATGAACATAAAAAATTAAAAATATAAAAATTAATATATAATGTTTAGTTGATGGTAAATTTGGTTAGTGAAATTTTACTATGTGGTCTTGTACATTATATATAGATGAATCCCATGGAAAAGATTACAAATATTTTGAAAGGGTATTTTTAATATTGAATATTTCTAGATGGTTTTGTTGCATCATGATTTATTAATATAGAAATTGTTGAATCTCATAACAACTACATGTCTGATGTGGAATGAGTTTTTCATAAAAAATTCCATATCAACGAGAATCTTTGGGGGAAATGAATTTTCACGATAAAATTTTCACCATTACTATTACAATGTACGAACCGGTACAACATTAAATTTTTATTCTAGTTTAGAGGAATCACCATATGTAAAATCCTACAAAGTCATTCAATGTAAATTAAATCAATAATGTATGGAATGAAAGATATAAAATACACATAATCAATAGCTTATTGGATGGTTTGATGAATATATTATTAAAGAGTTATATTAAAACAATAATTCAATTTTAGAACGACTTTGACGTATAACTGGATGTCAATGTGGGCATGTATTATCATATAATGGTAATGCAATTAGTGGTAACACATTCTATAATTGAAACATGATAAATAGATTTCATTAAAAAACAGGGGAGTTAAACTAATGTATGAAGTGATACATGTATTTGGTACCATGGAAATTAATCCAATATATGTAAATATTTTGTACTTTTACTTCATGAGAAAAAGATGAGTGTTGGATTATACAAAAAAAAATTTAAAAGATTTTAGTAATTTTTGGCTGATAAACAGAGTGTAATTAATCATATTTATTTATATTTTGTTAAAGGATCTTTCAATAAGGAAGTCTACATAGATCAAATATTTACAAAGAAATTACCTATTTAAATTTTAAATTTTTTTAAAAAATTCCTACAACTAAAAAGTGGAAAATTGTTCTGTTATCGCCGAAAACCACTAAAGACTGATATTTCAATTCAATGATGGATAAATCATCATTGGAATTTCACAATAATTTTATGGAAACCAAAATTTAGATGTGGTATTTTCTGTTGTAATAGACCATAATTATGTGATTTGGATTTTCTACAAATGGGTCAAATCCCTTAAACATTGTTAAAAAAAGCGATTTCAAAATTCTAGTCATCTTATTAATATAAACAATGTTATGTAATATTTTATATATTCGCTAATATATTTATGTAATATAAATTAAATGTTTAAAATTATATGTATAAAATTTGTTTTGAACATTCCAGAACACCCCATCTTGGTAAAAAACAAGTTTCTCAACATAAAGTTGCAACCAATGTATAGAAATTGCATGTTTCGTTACATGATGATGCTCATAATCCTAACAAAAACTGGGTTTTTAAATGTGAAACAACATCCATTATAGAGTAACAACATTTTTTTGGTACATACCAATGCTACCAATATAGTGTAACAATATATAAATAATGTTGAATATGAAGATGTAGTAATATGTGACCACCTATATTCCAGATAAATTAAAATCACTATAGAATTATGAGGTTAAAAAAGAATTTAATGTGATATATAGATGATTAAAATTCAATGTTGGATTGAATGCATGTGATAATATTACTGACCAAAAGATTTCATATTTATTTGTTACATTACAATCACCACTCTAATTCACATTCTAATTGATATAAATACATGAAAAAATGTTGTGACCGCATGTAAGTCAATAATTTTGGAAGAGATTAAAATAACATTATTATATAAAATCATTATATTACAAGAAACAAATTAGTATAATATTTATTTACACTTCAATACCCATGGTAGAGTACATTTTTACTAGATTATATCAGAGTGAAAATTTTATTAATATTCAATTGAATGGATCATGAGGGCTTTCTATCAATTACTAAGAAGTTCCATCTCATGTATTCTAAGATGAAATTAATATCGCATCAACCCCAAATTTATGCACTCAATATAAAAATTGAAACATAGAATGAATTTATTTTTCTTTATGAGGATTCATAATGTCAAGATAATTATGATATTTAGTAAATAATTTTATAATACATATGTTATTCTTGTCTATTATGAAATATTATTTATTGAAATATTATCTATGAGATGAAAATAATAATGTAAAAAAACATCATACCCCTAAAATGAAGACAGAATGGAGTACACATAATATGAAAAAGGTATATACTTTAAATCTACAATAATACATTTTAGTGCATGATACAAAAAAAAAATATTTTCTGTTATTTATATGTAGATTAAGAAATTAAAATCCAACAATCATGCAATACCATGTCATGTTCTATAGAAGGGGATTATGTAAATAAACAACTAATACTAATTGTAACATTGTGTTAATGTTATTCAGTATTCTCAATCCCAACCATTTTAAATTTCTTTGGTTGGGATTCGTTTTGGTTAACATGGGGTGATATTTTATAGTATTTTTATGTTTCTAGTCTACTGCAAGATTTTACATACCATGTGCCCTGGTAAATCAATATGAAAAAATTTTACAGTGGGTATTGAATGGGTTGGGAAAGGATTACCAAACCATACTTCCTCTATAGAGAAACAGTGAAAAACATATATAATAGGATCCCATATTTCATAAAATTTGACAAAAATGTGCAACTTTTTATTAGAATCCATTTTGATGGGATTTACTGTATTCCAAAATTTGATAAAAATTTATTGATCCTCATTTTTTGGACTATAATACACTAGTATGACCAAATATCAATTTATCCCATCAGTTAAACTCCCAAGATGTGTTTTTCCCTTTAATATCCTTCAAAGAAAATATCTAAAGCTTGAGGAACGTCCTTTGATATTCTACATGTAGCCTTTTTTTGGTTATTGTTATTCTATAGTATCTCTTCATCACCCTTGGTTTCCTATAATCTATGAATTGATTTGTGGGTATAATAACCAAATCTGGGATCTAAACATATGATTAATTCATATATATATTTTTTTGTTGTTCTCCAACGGATTTTTATGTGAACGACATTAGGATTCGAGATTCATTGATCTCGAGGTAGGTGGTTCCGTTATGATTCCCAGTTTTTATTAACACTATATTTTGTGGTTCAATTACAGTTATTAAACTTAAATGAAATTTATTATTTTCATTTAAATGGAATTCAATAGTTTTTTTTGGAAAATTCCAAATCCCTTGAAGTGGTTTTTATATAAAAATTGGTTTTTGTCATGAAATTTGAGAACACAATATTTCCTTGAAATAGGGTGTCTTTATAGAAAATTATGTGCATTAAATTTCTGAATATAAATTATTTAATTTAATTGTATATTTGATTTTGAAAATTATTAATTTGTTTCAATGAATTTTTTTAAAAAATTTCATAAAATGGTTTCTAATAGAAACCATAGTTATTTATTTTGGTGAGAAGTCATGTTTTCGATAAAAACGCTGTTATGGTTTTTAAATTATTTATTGTAATATTTCAACTAGATAATGGGACGTAGTTATATATTTATGAAGTATTAAAATAAATTTTGATCAATAATTTGTATTATAGAACATGAAATTTTGAGGTAGTTAATGAGTTATTTTGGATGGAAGAATAGGAATTAAAACATTCTAAACATATTATCATCATTGAATTTATTATAAGGCATGTTTGACATCTAGTATAGTTCTTCTAGTATTTATTCCATTTTATAAATTCCTTACTTGTCTCTTTATTTATGAAATGTTAGGGAAAAAATAATTCCCACTACCAATATTTATGGTGCAAGGATCTAGTGGCCAACCAATGGGTATCATAAAATCACATCGGGATTCATCATCGTCTGTTAGACTGTTGGGTTTCTAGTGTACTCACAATTGTTCATGAAAAAGAAGTATAAAAATATGTAAATCTTCTTGTCTTGAAGTCAATATAAATTTATGAAATCTTCTTGGTACTTATGAGGTAGTTACAATTTTGTTTCATTCAATCTGTCACTGTAATGGACCTTATGTATCAAAGGGTGGTTGGGGGAAGATTTTTTAAGGATCTGTCGGTTATTTTCTCAATTTTCATTTGGATATATTGAAATTAAAATATTATTGGTGTATATTTTTTGTTTACCTCCTTGTTGTTCCGTTTGAGGGTAAATCTAAGTTCTTCCTTGTTGTTAGATGGAGTTTTGTAGAATCATTCCATTAAGAAGACATGAAAATAAGATCCAGGTGGATGTTTCTTCAAAATAATAGTGAGTAAATATTATTGTGAGACAGATTCTGGCTAAGGTGATTGAGAGGACTATCAATGCGTTGGGACAAGCGCCACCTATAGTTCCTAATAAGGCTCTAGCTATGGAACCTCATATGTATGGTCTCTTGCTTCGATCCCAAGAGATCCGTCAGTAGAATCCAGATCTATTATATGGATCAAATGACCCGTTAAACGATGATGATTGGTTGAGGAGAATGTAAAACTTTTTTGTGTTTTGGATACCCATGAAGAAATTAATATGAATTGTGCCACCATCATGCTATAAAGACATATAAGTATATAGTTGAACATGATGGTAATGATAAAGAAGATAGGAGGATTAGAATGAAAATTCATAAAGGTTCATTTCACCGACCAATTCTACCCGGAGTTGATGTTGTTAGGCTCGTCCACATAGTTCGTAAAAATTGAGCTGATTTATATATCAATGATAAAGTATGAAAATGATTTTTCTATGATTTTGAATTTTGTACCTAAGATATTAATTATTAAGATGGATAAGGAACAATGTTTTGAGTTGTGAGTTTGTCTTGATATTCACCCTCATGATTTCATGCTAATGATTCCTTCTAATGCAGATGGACTTAACAGGGCATTGATGGTCGAAACCGACATGGCTGGTATGTCAATTTTTTTGGGACATTGTTTATCTCCTAGTGGTACTATTCATTAATAAAAGGGAAAGTTGAACCATGATGACTTCCATAGCGTTTCTTGAGTGATGGGTTTTTATAAACCCCTTCGGTACCTAAAAAAGGTCATTTTATGTATTACCATTATTGTAATCCATGACATTAATGGTTAGTTTTCACAATAGCACCCTAGAATTGTGGGTCCATCAGATGCACAAATCACATGAAGAGGTTATTTAATGTATATTTTAATCATCATAGTGTCACATGATCATATGAACCTTCTAAATTTGTGGCACAATCTGATGGTTTGTGTACAAAATTTTTCCATCCATTGGCATCCTGAACTATGTTTATTCTCATAATCGATGACACTGTTGAGGAATTGGATACTAGTACTATTACAGTGTGAGGTAACATCACTATATCTTCATCATTAGTGACTGATATAATTGATAATGGTGCCTCACATTTCTTTATTTCCCCTTATATTTTTAATCTTCTAAACCATTCTATAGATATTTTATCATGTAAAATAAATATTAATAAACATCTTGGTACAAATAGAGAGAACAGTCTCCATATCCCCACATGTGTATTCTATCAAATAGATGATGAGCATTTTTGGAAATTTCTCATTCTCCACATGAAATTTTATTACATCATTGTCAGGATGGATTGGATCATCACAAATAAATCATGGATTTATTATTATCATTAACATATCACCTTCATTACACTTATTGGTGTGTGTCGTTTCTTCGAAGGAGAATGTGACCCAATGTCCAATAGAATAAGACTATTTTATACAATTTATATGAAAGTGATATCTATGTTTTGTTTTGATATGGAGTGGGATTATTTTAGCTGTGATGTCCCTCTAGTCGTCATCTAGTTCATTAATGTGTCTTCCACTGATATCTATTGTTTTTCAATGGTAACAAATGTTTATTTTTCCAATAATTTACTCCATAGTACTCAACAAGGTTCATTTCCCACTCTTCTCATGGAACAAATTGAAATTAATGTGTTGAATTACTAGTTGGAAGAACATCTTGAAAACGGAATAAAATGCATGATCATGTCTCTTTGGGCAATGATAGTTCTCTTTACTAAGAACTATGATGGATCACCTCGCTTGTGTATTGGTTATCAAAAAATATATCAATAGATGATAAAGAGAAATTATTTTTTCCAGCTATTTATGATATGTTTGATCAATTGAAATTTTAAATGTCGATCTCGATGTTCGAGCTTCGATCATGTAATAATGAGTTGAGGATAAAGGATATAAACATTCAAAAATAATTCATTTGAGGCATTAATGGTGATTATGAGTACATTATATTGAACACATTTGAAAAATATTAGTTAAGAGAACAATAATTTACTATCACTATAAATAAAGCACCAAAAATGGAATCTTTATCAGTGCTAAATAATGTTATGATAAAATTAACACATTGTCAGTTTTTTAACACTGATCGAGTGTATGGTTTCTTAGCGATTTTTTTCAACATAAAAAATGTGTACCCATTATCAGAGCTTTATTTTTAGAACTGGTAAATGGTACCTTTCATCAAAGATATAATTTTGGTTCTCATAAAGGAGTCCTTTATTATCAATTTTTTTTATCACTGATAATCTTTCAAATAAATATATTTCATTAATTAAATAACTAAAAAATTTTAAAAATAATTTATTAAAATAATTATTACAAATTTTATTAATCAATAATATTTTGATATAAATGAATAATTAGATTATTATATAAATAAATAATAATTATTAATAAACAATATTTATTTAATATATCAATTTTTTAAAAAAATATTATACAAATTAAAATTAAAATTATGTAAATTGAAAATATATTAAACTTTTTAAGAAGAAGATGATTATTGATAATGATAATAAATACTATATATTATATATATATGTGTGTGTGTGATTTATGTGTTACGAAATATTTATACTCTATATTTAGAGAATAATGATTTATATTATAAATTATTATGAATATCAAATATTAACTAATTGAATAGTGAAATGGACATATAATTGAATTTCAAACAGTTTTTCAAAATATCCCAGATCCAATGTGTCTTATATTGAATTCACATATACATAATGAATACATAATTATATATAATGTGCATAAAAAAATATCCATTGTTCAATATTATTAATGTTTACTTATTTCTAATTTATTCAATTTCAGTCATTTTAACACGCATGCACTTAAAATTAGATATTCAATAAGAATGTTAAAAAGATATTCGTACAAAAATGTTGGTATAAATATTAATATAATTATATATATATAATTATATACATAATATATTGATAAAATTATATATATATAATCATAAATAAATATATATTTTTTACGAGTATTTATATAATTATAGATAAATAATTATATATACTTAAATAATTTTTCAATTTATAATAAATTTACATAAATAATGAATATATTTACGATATTTATATTTATATAACAATATTATATATATATAATTATAAAAAAATTTATATATACTGAAATATTTATCATTTTTAAAAAAATATTATACCAATATAAATCAATAATTATATTTATAAATAATTATAAAATACTAATAAATATATTTTAATAAGGAATATATTTACTATTTTAATATATATATATATATATTGATAAATTATATATATATAATTTTATTTATAATTATTATTATAATTATTTCATCCGCACATAAGTAATAAAGATCTTATAAATGGTGTCATTATTTGATCAGTTTTGAGCACTAGTTAAGATGATGCTATATCAGTTCATTTTTAGCGCTTGATAATTTCCTACATTTATCAGTGCTAAAGAGGACACAATAAATATTCCTTTTATCTGTGCTTAAACAATAAGCACAGATAAAAGTGTCCTGATCTAATTAAGAAACAAAACATGTTGCAAACTGATCACAATATAATAATATTTCCATAGAATCCAACAACTGGTTGTACTTCTCTTTATTGAATGAATGCTCGAATCAAAGAATCCCACTGCCTCCAGTAGCTCGAACATCATCTGGAATCTAGTGTTTGGCTATTGTTAGGGTTTCTAACGAATCGATCAAGATCTACAAATGTGGTTCTCAGATTTTATTTAACCTAGTATTGCACTCATGTGTTTTTTTGTAGGTTCCAATATAAATTCTATATTTTTTATTTTGAGATATGTATGTAAGGGATTATTATTTTCCATTATTTGGTGTGTATTTATCCTCAATTTTTTATACTATATTTTATTTTCATTATGATCTTTTGTTTGCATGACTACTATTTTGGATATCCGATTTTAGGTTATTGAAATTGTTGTCCTCAATCAATTTACATCTCTATCTATGTATATACACTATTTTTCTCTACATGATTTATTTTATAATTTTTTTTAAATAATATTGAATCCCCACTAGAAAAAAGATAAATGAATAAATAAATATATCATTCCCATTGTATAAACAGTTTAGGATTTGGATATAAAACAATTAAAAGAATAAGTAAAGTGATTTAGAAACACAATTATTAGTCTAATGATGATGTGAATTAGTAACACAATATTATTTTATGTGATTCATTCAAATAAATTTATTTAATTAAATTCTATTTTTAATATATACATGTTTAAATGTGTATTGGATAGACATTTCATTGCTTGGTGTGTTTTTCTCCTTTGTTTCTGATATATTATTTTGATGTGTATTATTGCATTATGCCATATTTTTTATGGTCCTCCCATGAATCTCATGGATGGGTCAATGCATATTAGGTGGCCTTCCTAGAATCCTTACATTTCTACCTCATTTGTTCTAGAAAATAGAATTGATGTTATCAAATTCTATATATAAGAATATATTTTTAGGAATTCAACATTTTGGGTCTGTATATAAAATTTAGGTCCATATATACGTTTAATTAGGTGTAATATATTTATACATAAAAACCCAATAATTTTTTTTAACTCATGTTACATTAAAAATAATAAATATATGATACTATATAAAGATTTTTTTTTCAAAAAACTAATCTTATCAAAATTTAAATAATTATATTTTTGGAAATATTCACAAGAATAAATTTTTTTATATATAATATAATTTATAAATTATTATTAATATTATTTATTAGTTTCATTATAAAAAGTATTATTATATATATAAACACATCGAAAAACATATTTTATATTTATATAAATTTAAATATGATAAATAATATATATATATATATATATATATATTCTTATTAATATATATATTTATATGAAATATATATATATATATAATATTTATGTAGATTCACTATATTTTTCTATGTATTGAACATTATTTTCAACGGAGTGAGGCAAGGAAATGCACAGCTGGTTCCCCTCACCACAGGGGACGTTGTGCGACATCATCAATGCCTACCAAAGGTGCACCACTCACGTGGAAACTCAAGAGGCTCTATAGTTCTAGCCACGATAAAGGTTCAATTTGGTGGTAGAAATCATGTGTATAGGAAATCATAGGAATCGTTGGTATGGTACAAGTGATCACAGTTGGAATAATGGATGGATTTCGTGGGTTTTTTCCATCGTGGATATCGTGGCCAGACGAAACCCCATTCACCCCACCTCCACTGAAGAACACCCATGCCACATGCCTATTTACTCCATCCATCACAATCTCCCACAAAATAATTACAGTACGTGACTTCCACTATGGAAATGGATATCCCTTTTCAAAACCGGAAAATAATGAAAAAAAAACTAAAAAAAATATAATGTTTTATATATGTTGTAATAATGTTTATTCAAATATAACTATTATGTAAAAAGAAAATGAATATGAAAGTATATATATTTATAAAATAATAATAATCACACACACACACATATATATATACATATATTTTTTCATGTTTCTTATTTGTGCCTCGCGCTGCGCCATGTGCCACATCCCGAAGCGGTATTTCCGCCTTCTTGCAATCTGAACCTTTAACAACACTGATATTGATTATAAATGACATATACATTATAGTTTTTGATGATGGATGGTGTGAACCTCGTAAAAAATAATTATAAATCAAAGTAAGTATAAATGATGTACACATAACCATTAGCCACATTATCCAAAAATATTGAACCATGTCATTTATTAAATAATATAAGGCCTATTAAAAACCATGTTTTCTCGAAAAATAACATTATTAATAAAATATTCAACCGATTTTTGTTAATTCTTTATTAAAATCTAAATAGATAAATTCTAGAATAAAAATGAAATAAATCAATCATTAACTCTAACTCCCAAATCAAATGAAAAAAAAATTAATTTTAGTAACATACAATCATCATCTGAAATTAAATAGTACAACCAAAGTCCCCCATGCTAAACATCTCTACAGTTGTGTATTTTTATTCTTCTATATCGACCCTCTCTATTTTTTTCTCACCCATCACTCTTTAATTTCACTAGTTATGTGGAGCATTTCTAAAGAAGGATTTTGAGTAATTAAAGGTGTAAAGTAAATTACTAGTTCCAATGGTGTAATTATCACAAATGAAAAGAATTTCCCCATTTAGATAACATAATGAAGTAAAATTTTCATCCTCACCACCTTAATCTCATAAAAATTTATTATTAGATTATGTTTCCTTTAGATTAATCCACATATCTTTTACTTGTAATACACTACTCTTACAATTATAAACCCCATGGTTTACTAATTCTTAGAGCATTTCATGAAACAAAGGTAATTTCCCACAATTGATTGTGGATTTTTGTTAAACAATGAAATTAAATGATAAATGATTTAGAGGTGAGTTGACGAGGATGATATTTTCACATCAATGTGTTCTATAAAATATCCAATGACTCTCATTTGTGAGAATTACACCATTCAAAACAGTTACTAACATGACGCCACTATTTCCTCTACATAATTATAGATTTAAGCTCCAAACAACCACATAAATTATTTAGTGATGGGAATGAATGATTATATGTTGCGGAGGGTGTAACATCATGTTACTATACTTAGGTATTCATGAACCCATCTATTTGATCTTTATTTGGATGGGTTTTGTTTGGAATTTATTTGGGCGAAATTTTAACATTTTTTGATGTTGTTGTGCATCTTCGTTAGTACATCACGGTTTTCCAATATTTGTTACTTTCAACAATATTTTTAAAAATTTGGATAGTGGGATACACATGGCTTGTTCATTATTTAACAAACACTGAACCCATGATGAGGTTCAATGATTTAGGAACGACATCAATATTAGTTCAATAGGTTCCATTTTTCAATTCCTTTTCTCCCATGATATCACTTCTTCTACCTATTATTCCATGAATCTCTATATTTATTTGAGGAAAAAATAACAAATATTTTGGATCTAAATATAGGATTTTTTTTATAGATCCATGTGATTTTTATTCTCCATTGTTTTTTCTATTTATTCAATTGTGATTTTAGAACCGTAGATCCAATGTTATGTGGTTTCATTACAATGAATTTTTTTTAATAACCCTATATTTCATTGTATATAATTAAATGTTAATATTAAATGAAATTTCATTGATTTTATATAATGGATTTTGATTAATTTGTTGGAAATACCCAATTCCATCAAATTTGGGTTATAAATTTAAAATGGGGGTTGTTATGAAATTGAAAAATGAAAATTTCATAGAATTGTAGTGTGATTATGGAACATATAGACATTTAAATTGATGTAATTAATTTTATTGTTTGAATGAAATTATTTAAATTTAATTGATAGATATTATTGAAGGAATGATTTTGATGTAAAAAATTGTGAAAAACCCCAATACCATTGAATTAGAGTTTGTTATGAACGAGGTCGAATTTATTGAAAATTCAATTGTTTAATTTAATTTAGAAATTGGTTTGTGAAATTGAATCATTGGTTTCAAATAAATATTTGTGAATAATGACATAAATTAGTTTGTTAGATAAAACACGGTGTATAATCATGGTGATTTGGCATGCTTTTTATAAAAAAACAATTTTGGGTTTTAATGAAGTAATAGGAATATTTGAAATGGATAATGTAATTTAATTAAATTTCAATGTAGACATAAAATAAACTCCCCTTACTTGTTTTTTACTAAAGCACATTAATGAATTATGAATTTTGTGAGTTATTTTGGGTGGCACATTACGACTTACATCATTTTGAAACCTCATATAATCACATCACATGAATTAGGAACTGATGATGAGTACTCATTAGCCATAAGCCTGAAGCGGAAAATGTACATATTTTACATTTCATAGGGTTGGGTCCCTATATCCTGGAATAATCATATCTAATTAGGCATGTGGAAGTGTTTCTCCTTTGATTGCATTTCAATTGTATATAGGTCAGTGTTGTAAACAGTTTTACATTCATTGTGATTTATATAATCTATTTTTATATAAATGTTTTTATTTAATACCGTTGTGAAAACATCCATTTGTGTAAAGAAGCATACATTAAATATAATTACATCATTTTAGAAGTATCTCAATAATTTGAAATTTGATTTATGAATTTCTTTTATATTTCTATATTTGAATTATCAATTATGATTAGGTTAAATATTTTTTTTTCAACAGAAAAACCAGTTTAATTGAATATTGAGAGAACTTTCATGGTTTTTTTGATATTTTCAAATTTTTATTGAATAATTAGGCTAAATAATATTGTTCATTAGTTCAAACCCTTCTTTTGACTTTGGGTTATTGTAGATTATGTTATTTAATGATCGATGAGGGGAAAAGGATCAATTGGAGGTTGTTCAAACTATTGATATTTTTACATGTGGAGTGGTGTTATTAGAGACATGCTCCATTTTTTCTATTTTGGATATTTTTCTACAGAATATTGGGTTGTATTTCTTATTTTCTTTATGGTATAGTTCTCCTAGTAGAGTACCTAATATATCGAAAACTGATGTTGGAATGGGAACATGGTGTTTTCTACTTGACGTATTAATGAGGTTTTTGCCTGACCCATCTCTCTTTTTCGATTAGGGAGAGCTGGACATCAAGGATATATCTATAATTTCTAAGTACCAATTTGATAATAAGTATTGGAATGAGAGGATCCTTCATTGGAATTTTATTCCACTTGTTTGTATCTACTATCATCATAGGAATCTTAGTAGGAGTACCTGGTAGTGGGTGACCTGGATATGGGCCCAGTACCCTCATATTTTTGAGTAGTTTTTATAGTTTATGGATGAAAACCCCTATTATTTGGAGAATGTAATGAATAATATTTTACATGCATTAATTTTTGGATACTATATGGATTATTTTAAAGACTAGGTGTTGGGAAAATATGCGATAATGTTTCCCAAATAATTTTTTTAAATATATTAAATATATTAAATGTAACATGCATTCAGTTTTCATAATAATGTTTTATTACTCCTTAATGGGTGACCATATCACAAATATTTCTTCACAGTTTTGTTTAGATGTGGGTTTAAACCTAGGATTGACATAATCATTTTTTCTGTGGGCCCTTTCAAAAAAATGTATGGAGGGTGTAAATAAAAATAAAATAATATATTTATTTGTTGTGTATATTTTGTGGTAGCGATAGATTTATAATAAATGTATAAGGTAATAATATTTCATTAGTGATTAATTATATATTTCTATAGATTTAGATTACCATTGGAGTGAAATCATTGTGAACAATGACAAATCCAGATCAAATTATGGATAATTGCACAAATAGAGTTTTTTGACCTCATCAACAATGGAGAAAAAATATTTTTTCAGGAATGATAAATCCAAAAACATGTTAGGATGATTTATTTTATAATTTAAATCATGTTTCATAATCTTGTACATCCACAAATCAAATCCACGAACCGAGTTGATATATATGTCATCACATGAAAAAATGGATGATTTTTTTTAATTTTTTTTAATTTTTATTTATCCCACATCATATGTCTTCTTATACGAAAATTAATCAAGGCCAAATGGATAATGGTTCTAGTACATTAATCATTTTATTTGGATTATGGTTTTCTATTATATTTCATCCTTACACCATCATTGCTGATTAATTTGGCTAATGGTTGGACCAATACATGGATTTAGATTGTTTTTGTTACTATAATTTTGTGTATGTAACCGAAGAAACATGTATGAAATGTGATGGAGATTATATTTAAATAATATATGGTTACTATTGATAGATATAAGTAAAATGATACTACATTGGTTTTTCATAATTTTTTCAATGAGATGCATGAAACAACTGTGGATGGTTTGAATGGATTATTATTGAGTTGATTTGATACCCAGATCAATATTATATAGCTATATAAATATTAGAAGCCACATAATCTACATATTATGGACCAGAAAGTGGCTCTGGTCATGTGGTGGATGATGTAGAAGAGAATAAGGGTCTCTATAAAATCTCAAGAAAGACAGTGTCTATTTCAGTATTACAAGCCATGTGGGGCGCTCTCAATGGTGTCTAGGGTTTTGGTGTGAGGTAAATGATCACATGGCGAGTGGCCCTATCACATAGAAAGTAAACCCTCCCAAAATCTCAATATTAACTTCATAATGTACATTGACAATAGAAAATGTAAATGGATAGAGGCACATCATGTAATTGGACACAGACCTGGCCATGTCTACATGAGCATGACCACATATACATCAGTTAGCTGAAGGGATGGAAAACGTACACTGACATATCCAGCATAACCTTGTCCATATACATGTGTCCTCTTAACATTTTGTATCATGAAATTTACATGTCCTGTGAGGCTTTACCGCAAGGGGAGGCTTAGTGTTATCTGTACACCATAAGTACCCCTAGTACACACAACAAAACCACATCCAGAGTATTTTTATCTCTTCATTTCCATAGTTTGGACAAATAATGGTTGAGTTTTTTCCCTTATTGCATTATCTTGAGGATAAAATGTGACATTTCTTCCCCATAAAAGGATTGAAATCCACTCTAGAGGACGCGTCTCAAATTGATATGTGGTTTCCCTCCATAAAATTATAGTAGGATACCCTATCGTATTTATAACCCATGCGAGGATCATGTAATCAGTGTGACCTCCATGGGTACTACATTAATCCAATATTAATCAGTTTGTATTGTTATGGTTGATGATTTCATTATTATATTATCCCCAATATAGAAGGTTTATTCATTTTGGTTTGATGGTGTCCTCAAGTGATTTTGGGCATGATCTCCTATCAAGGTATCAGAGACTACATAGACCAGTGAACTTCTTGTGATGTTCCCAATGATATATTCATTTTCAACATGTGTCTATGATGATAGAATGACTCATTGAGTTCCCCCCAAAAACATTTGATTCTTTCATAAAAATCATGGGATGAAAGTTGGTTATGACTGGCAATTGTCATCATGTCTTCTCTCAGTATATCTTGGTGTTTCTGTTAACCATTATTATATATTATATAGATATTAATATACTTGGTTCATTTTGTTTAGTGTTTATGGGTTCCCTATATTGTATTTTTATTCTCACTCTTGTATTTGGTATTCTAGAACTAGTCATGTCTTATGTTGATAAAGGCCCATTTGGGAACATCCTGGGATGATAAGGAGCGGGTGGAGCATAGGTTGACCATTTAATAATGAGTAGGTTCATGGGATCCCTTATTTAACATTATATTTCTCCCATAGAGAATGTTTTACTCTTTTCAGTTTTTGTTTTGGCTTGAATTTTACCCCCTTTTCCACTTTTAGTATTTTACTATCGTACTCTTTTGTGGGATCGTAGATGTATTCATTCATTAGTTTTAGTTTTATTAAATTTCACCATTTGGGGATATTGGATACATGTGTATGTATATGGGTAAGTTTGTATAATACCTCCAATTTATGGGATATTCCAACTCAGCATTGGTTATGGGCCACTGACCTATTAAAGGTGGGATAGGGGTAGTAATGAGTTGAACATCGATGGGTTGGGCCATGACAATAAATCCATATAACCCTTCCCAAATATCTAGATAAAAAAATTTAAATATGATCAACAACTTTATTTTTTTCCCTTATCACTAATCCATATAACAACATGAAATAGATTTTAATATTATCATACCAATCATTTGAATACATTAATCATGTAATCTCTGGAAACAAGAAAAAAACCTAAAAAACATTATTGTAATCATTCATGCATCCATATTCCTAAATATAATTTGTAGTTTTTTGGATATATTCAATAAATCCCCAAAAATTTGTTTTCTCGATTAATGAATGCATGAACCACTTTTTCTTAAATTTTTATTATTTCCAATGTAGTGAGTACCATCCATTTTACATTATCTAGATAAATCATCTTTCTATCCCAACATCCTAATTGCAACACCATGAATATATTAAGCGTTATATTTTCCTCAATATATAGTTTTAATAAAATATAAAAAATAGAAGGAATCATTTTTCATTTTCATTAGTACATTCAATATACAAATTCATATCCATAAAAAAAAATTTTGACATTACAATTATTATAAATTTAATAATTATTATCACTATCATATCATTGAAAAAATATTCAAATAATATAAATATGAAATCAAAACACAATCATATTTATTACTCTTCATCTTATAATGTATAATCTAATATTGACTATGTTGAATTTGATTATCTTGGGTTCTATTTATTTTATATTTGAGACATTCATTTGAGTAGTTCCTGAAATCTATACAATTAAAGAACTGTGCATTGGAAATTTTTTCATACCCATGCTGTAAAATTCACAATTTTTATTCTCTCCACACATTTTGAAAACTATCATACCTCATAATAAAGTAAATGGTAAATTAAATTATTAACTATCACATGTTGGTAAACCCATCTTTCCATTTTTTTCATTTATCAACATATTTTTTCACCTACCTATTATTCTATTTTTCCCTACAAAGACATTATACATAGAAAATTCTTTCTCTATGTTTTCGTCACGTGATTTGATGTCCTCTTATAATAAGAATATTCTGGAGACTGGTTCCCTTCGATAATTTGGATTAAACACATTAATGAAATGATAATTCTGAATCTTTAGATGACATGCATTTATGTGTTTCCTATTCCTTACACTACATTCCATTTATAATCAACAGAATACAATATTTTATTATGGATATTATATCCAATTATAATACAAGAGAAATGATTAATGAATAAATAATATTTGAAAATTTACTTTATTATTCTCTAAAATAACCATTTAAGGGAACATTTAGAATCCCAAAGGATCACACCATAAAAAAACTAAATGAAACCATGTAATTATTGATGGATAACATTATCCAATTGGAATCAATATCCCTAAAAAATTTCAATGGGATAATGGTTACCTATTTGTCTTCATCGTCCTTTATTATGTCTCAAATGTGATATTCCATTTTATCCCACATTATAATTTAAATTTTTTTTATTATATCATTATGGAATTCACTTAATAGTATATGAAATTCATCTTAAATCCATTCACACTTCTCACGATTAATGTCCACATGTAGAAATCGTCGTATCATCTAATCTTCTTCTTATGGGGTTTCATTAATAATGATAATCTCCTCGAATTTATCAATCCTCGAATGCTAGAGAAATTATACAGTTTTCAGAGAAATTACACAAGCCTCTCGTTGTTGGGATGTTATAACACCATCAAAGGGAGCTTCCCCGTGATATATAACATTTGACTGATCTAAAATTCCTAAACCCTTGGGATCACAATCCATCATCATGGATATCATACATTTGGAGTTTTTTCTCTATTAGTATGTGTAATGAGAATTTTCCATTCAACCCTTCATGTTTCCCCTCTATCACATCATTCTCATCAGGCTTATAAGCCCTCAACATTTAAGCATGTCACCCCTCAATCCATAGAATGTACAATATTATTCATTACTAGACTCACCCCTATGGTTACCTATTTAGAAATTTATTTCTTTTCCTGAGATTCATCATACTCATTGTTGGTCCCTTAAATCTCAAATAATTTGAATGTATTTCAATTTTTAATTGTAGGAAAATCCTTTTTTAGGATTGAAATTGTCAATGATCCACCCAATATGAATTGGTCTGGATCCATTCCACCAAATGTAACACCTTACCATTTCATATTATTCCCCAACGAATAGAATTTAATTGAATTAGTATCTTGGTTACCCTTTATTTCTTAAGATTCATTCCATTAAAACATTACATCTCCATATGATGCAGCCATTAAGGCCCTTCCACCTCCCTAATTTTTTTTTGTTTCTTCATCATCGTGGATAATAATACCATAGATCACATCCCCCTATTGAATTGATCAATTAAATATCATGATAATGAATTCAACACACCATCTGCATTTACCCCGGTTGTACCAACTAGTCCATTCCCTATAGCCACAACTACCTAATTTTCTTCCTTTGTTGTTTATGAAGATTGAAACTCTACATACCGTGTTGTGCACATTAGGTCACTCAAATATCATATATTTATTTCCAAAAAAATATAATTAGTATATAATATATGAGTCCTATTCTAGTTATAGATCTCCATTGATGGCCCACACCTAATCGAGTGTTCATCCGGGTGTCTAGCAGTCAAATTCCTTTACAACTCCCTTCCCTGCTATGATCCATCGTCCACAACCATAGAATAGGTACATCAATACATTGACATCCCAATTGGAATTTGATCATGCTAAAATTTATCATATCAAGGCACAACTATTTTTTCACTACTCACATGGCCCTTGGGAATCAAGCTCCACTATCTACACACTGCTAATGAGTTCCCCAATTTCGTTCATGAGGGTTAGAAATAAAACCAAGACTAGAATACAAATGACTACATGTATCATAATTCTTATCTAAGATGAACCCAAATGAATTCAAATAAAACTCACAAAAAATCTATTTCAATGTATATTTGCGGAGAAATTGGATGGAAAATTAATCTAGTCCAACTATACTAGAGAAGATAACGGCCTATAAGCAGTACATACATTTTAAGAATCGATGGGATTGGAAAAGGAAGATAGATTTCAAGAAATCTCACACAAATAGTTGTCATCAGTGAATCATTATCCGTGTGGATGATTGAGGTCCACTTGAAATGGTAGAATTAAAATTTGTTGGACATATAGGGTGTGATGGATGATGACATTACCAAAAAACACATTAATGCGAAGCATACAATGATGCGACTATTTTCGAGGAGGCCCACCATTGTTGATCTTGTAAATACCAATATTAAGAAATAAATTGAAATATGAATCCATTGATGGATGTTAATTCCCGAATTGTGAAATTAAAATCAAATTTATAAATGAGGAGGAATTTGTGAACTCCAAGGGTGGGATTAAATGTGTTGGGTAACCATCAAAAAATTTTGGGACATTCAAGATAAGAGTGATCATAGGGAAAGAATGTATGCAGTCAGGGATAGAGAAGTGGAGGATGGAATGGGGTCGAGAATCCTTGAGAGATTATGAAGGGGCCTCCCCCATTGAGGGGGACGGAATAGTGCAAGGATCTTCACCATCATGGCATGTAGATCATCCCCCAATGATCATAAACATAGCTAATATCATAATCATTATTATGGATATTTGGATATGTCACTATTTCAAATCCATCATAATGGCTTATAATAAAATTATGAATTATCCTATGAATATAAACAAGTTGTGTCAAAACAGGTCCAAGTAATGCATTTTTTGGACCTATGATAGTCACATGAAGCCAAATGCCTCATTTTCATAGTTATATCCCTAAAGAATAACCATAAAAGGAATAACTCTTCTTATAATATCCATACATGTTAGTATTGCATGTAAAATCCAATAATATCTACCATTGAAAATAATAAAGATGATATAATATTCTTATCATTGCATTATATCGTATGGTTATGATCACTAACACCATTTTCCAAAGTCTGGATTCCATGGGTTCTAATAAACATTCTATGATTGCAACTATAATATTTTAGACTCAAATAACCTAGATCCAGGGTATGGTTTTTTTACTTCGGTATATAATACATGGAATAAAATCTCAATGGACACAAAATATTTGTAGTATTTGAAAATTATATTCATACATGGTTCAAATATTACATTTTAATACAGAAATTAAAACATAATATTTTTTCATGAATATCATTATTTCCTATAGAATTTATATACATATCACTCATTAAATTCTCCCAAGTATCCTGGTAAAAATGGAAATGTGAGAATTCAAAAGATTCGTAAGGGGATGTGTATAAAAAAGCTATGAATTAAAAATTAATATTCAATGTTGAAAGGTATATGACGGAATAAAATTCAACATAGTGAATAAAATCATAATAAAATATAATGAGTTAATTATGATTACATAATTCCAAATTAGTAACCACATAAAATTGTATAATATAACTAATTAAATAATCCCATGTAATTTTTATGATTGAATTAGTACTGAAGTAAATTATAATGTCAAAAATCATAATAAAACAACAATGATCTTTTAGAAGAAATTTACTATTGGTACCTTTCCCAAAATAGTATATATTAATTGGTTTAAAACACATAAGGTTTCATAAACACATTTTATCAAGTCCATTCACAAGATACATACAATCAAGACCTTTCACAAGAAAATTTAAAAATATTGGGTACCAAATCATAGATTTTCAACAACTTATTTTTTCTTATGATATGTATTTATGCAATGATAGTTTATTTGTATCAGGGACCCAACTGAAACATTCTATGTCTAATGTATTTGTTATATGAAATGGGTGAAACATAGTCAACCTAAAAATCTTATTTAAAAATAACATATGAAATGTTAATACATACCCGAATAATAAAAAGAGAACATAATCAATCTAATGTAAGGTAGTGAATTTTAACAAAAAATCACATCCACAATCAAACTAATCATAATCCATCTATTGAAAGAATAATAATGATATCAATACAATATACCCCAAACGGATCATTAGTACATTAATCGATTGAAGTCACTAATGAATATAAATTCCATAATAATTTGTTTAAAACATTCATGGGGAAAATATAATATTCTTTTTGAAAATCTATAATAATTCCTAAAATCATTATCTTTGAAAATGCCTTTAATGAAACATAGATTATTAAGAATTCTAGGGGAAACAATTCATAGAATGATCATTATAAACATTCAAATTCGGCTTAAATAAAATAATGATCATGATAGTGGATAATTCCATAAATTTTTTACGTGTCAAAAATAAAAATACCTTTATACAATAAAAATTCAATAAAAGTGCCTCATTCGGAAAATAACCAGAATAATCCTTTTACATTTTTGGTAAAATCCAAATGAGTATTTTTTTGAAATCAACATTAAAACCCATTGGAAAATAATTAAATGAAGAAATATGTAAATATATCATTAAAAATCATATTTAAAGTCTTAATAAAAATTATGAGACTATTGTTGGAAAACATGGCTTTTGTAAGAATACAAATTTCATAAAGTGAAATTCATGAATAATCATTCTCTATTAGTGTGCGATTATGAAATAAGAATTAACAATTTCAATAAAATTAAAATAAGAGTTTATAAATGAATCAAATATATGTTTAAAAAGTAAAGAAACATAAAAAAAATTAAATGTAACATATGTTAATAAAATATATTATTCAAATAATTTTATAATGTAATAATCAATTAATTATTATTTTATCACAATGAATGGAAATTGAGTTATGAAATCCCTTCCATCATGCTTCCTTTTGATCAAACATTCATTATCAATATGTATAGTGT
This sequence comes from Viscum album, assembly GCA_963277665.1. Classification (NCBI taxonomy): domain Eukaryota; kingdom Viridiplantae; phylum Streptophyta; class Magnoliopsida; order Santalales; family Viscaceae; genus Viscum; species Viscum album. The sequence goes on from OY728121.1 coordinate 47,005,784, forward strand.
ATTTAAAATTGTTATAATATTAAACAAGTACCATATTACTATTTGTATTATCAATTATAATCATTATACTATATATTATCATACATTAATTAATATTATTTCAGTATTATCATTATTTTTGTGATAATTTCCTCATTTTCTTATGCAAGTTTTTTCATAAAGATAAAAATTTCACAAATATTTCTTAGTTTAATAATATCAATAATAAAAATAATAATTAAATAATGGTTGTTTTTAAACAGGAAATATAATATTAAAACTAATTATTTATCATGGTTATAAAAAATGAAGTACATTATGATCGTAGATACAGAAGATCATAGGTACACACGAGTAACATTTCTATTTGTTAATGATCATCTATTAATAATGTTAACTATGTTATAATATTTAATTAAACATCATAATATAATATATATAAAATTATATAAATATATACCTCTTACATGTGACTTGTTTATAAAAAGGGATTCAAATAGCTTCGTGAAGGCGATACTCCACACATAGACAAACAACGTTATGATATTTAACTAGTTTAAAAATAATGAAACTGAAATAATTTTTTTCATAATGACAAAAATAACATGAATATCAAAATTATTTCATGTGTATCTCATATAATTATTAAAATTATCTTTATATGCTTCCACGTGTAGTTATTTTAAAAGAGGACTCACATCTCTTCACAAGGTGTCGTCCCATCCTACATGTGAGAGACGTTATTGTATCTCCTACAAAATAAGAGGTAATAATATATATTTAATATAATTAGTCCATAGGTATAAGAATTTTATAATATATATATATATATATAATATATAATCATAAAAACCTATTGAAGATGTTATGGTAAAATGAATGACATTTCTTTATGAGGCAGTAGTCCACCACAGAGATGATCAACGATTTCATTTCCCCTTTCATGGAATTAGAAATTTTATTAGATAATGACCATATTATGAAATAATAATAGTATATTTTAGGTAACGTGGTAGTTATATCAACATATTATAATATTAATTTATAGATATGGATAAAAAATAATAAAAATATGATTGTTGATGAACATTACCTTTTCTTCAGGTATCGTCTTTATGTTTAAACAAAATCAATCAAAGGATGACTTTATAAAAAAAAGAAGAATTATATGATGAAGGGAGGGAAGTAGGGAGGTGATTAGTGTATGTATTAGGTGAGAAAATTTAATTTGAATGTGTTAATAATAGAGGGTAGGGGGTTCCCATTTAACATTAAGGTGGGTGGAATAATTGTATTTTTTTTCAAAATATTCAACAATACAAACGTTTTTCTAAGGAAAAATGTTTTGGAAATGGTTAATTCTTGAACCCATAAGAGATAATGTAATCGTATATCCCTATAATGTGTGTTTTAACTATTGGTCAGTTGTTTTTATCCCTTATCATCTATGTTTATCACCCAAAGAAATAAACATTTATCCTAACTGTGGTAATTAGTTTTCATTGTATTCCCATTTCATTTTGGTAAAATATAAATAAGGTGGCCATAATATAATTATTAAATTATTATTTTTTCAAATACGGAATCTGTTTTCCCAAATTCAATAAATATAAGTGGTAATTTTTTATAATGAATTAAATGACTGGTTATGAGGCGAAATTGTGTTTTTAATTAAAAAATATTCAAAAGTATAAATGGTTTTTATCAAAATTATTCATTTAAATGATTATAATTACATAAATTGTATTACATGATATATTGTTTAACAAATTTTAATATAAAATAATTTAAAATTATGTATTAATCAATCATAAAAACTAGTTTTATACTTAAATAAATTATTTTTCACTATTAATTAAAAAATGAAACTTCACAAAAAATATAAAATAAAAACAACCTCAGATAATTTGGGTATTCCAATTTCTGAAATTTCTTTTTTTCAATTAAATTTTCCAAAAGTGGTTATATTTAATTTTACGTTATGTTTAAAAATTATGACTAAATAATCTTTTAGAAGAAAAAAAATTAGTAGTAGACATGAAATTATATTTAAAATGATGATTTGTTTATTCCTACTTAATAGATAACAACAATTATCATAATTTAGTCATTAATATTCATACCTAATATATTAAAATCTAGATTATTACTATTATATTGAATAATAAAATATTATTAATATTTCATTATTCACTCAAACTCATTGTAGGATGTAATGCAAGATAAAGATGGTGTTCGATGTACATCAAGAAAAACTCAGTGTTTCATATTGTTAATGTTATTTATTAGATTTAATATATTTTAAAATTAATATTTCGTAATTTCTCATTGTGTTATATTTTATGATATATTTATTTTCATATGTATAATACACTATCAAATATAATGCTATTATTTATTAATTTTAGGGTGTTACAGTTTCATCTGATCACCAGAATTTCAAAAAAATTAATTATCAATATTTATAGAAAAAAATCAACAATAAGTTCATAAACATCCATCAACACCTCTTTAACCGAATATACCATGTCATTATTTTTGTAAAACATAGTTTTCATCAAAAACAAAACCTTGTTAAAACAAAACCTCCAAAAGGATTTTCTAAAATGACCACATGTGATGAGGCTTATGAATATTAAATACACTATATGAAAAAATTTACAACAATAAAAAATGTTATAAATTTAATATTATTTGAATAATAAATGAATATGATTTGGTAGTTTTTAAATATCATCATAATTGTGGCACAAGGAATGTCCTTGAGAACAGCATGCCTATCTACTTCTAAAAGATGATTAGAATTAGGGTATATATAAAAATAATTCACCCTAAATATATATATCAAAACAAATTAATATTATAAAGATTTTATAATGCATTAAAAAAACTAATTGAAATGATTTTTCATACAATATTTTGAAATTTATGAATGATATTCTATTTTCTCAAAAAATAGAATCCTATTGTTGTATTTTAAATGATAATAACAATTTCATTTAAAGACATATTATCATATTTTTCTTTATATTTTTTACTACTACAAATACAATCAATATAAAATTTATTAAAAAGAGTTAATATATACTTTTTATATATATAAATGGCCAAGAAAAATTGTGTAATAATGTATGTAAACATGATGAAGACATGATATTTTAAAACTTCTTTAGTAAATTTTCAAATCAATTTACTTAATTTTTTAGGTAAGTTTCACATCATTTTTACCTAATATGTCACACCCCAAGGTTTTATGAGAAAGTGTGCATTAATTTATTTGATTTATTTTGTTGTATGAAACAGAAAGATTAGCTTATGTTATACACAACACTGTATTAGATTGAAGTTTATGCCACACAATTCTTGTCGTGTGTTACACAAGATTTCATGTTATTATTATATAATTTATTTTACAAACAATTGAGGAATGGTTTTTTTTCATTGTATAAAATAACTATGATTGTATTCATCTATACACAAACCCATAATAAGAATGAACTACATAGAACACTAACATGGCTTGTTTTGTACGTAAGAATTACCTTCCTCAATAGCTTGCATGGTACGCAATACCGAGTTTCACGAAAAATGATATATTATTATAATATTGTCATTAAATAATCATTATGAATTTTATTTAAAACAATTTTATGTTTACAACATTAAAATTCATCTTACACATTTTCTATAACATGGTATGAGAACGGAATTAATTTTTTGGATGATATAAATATTTTTTAATAAAATGCATTTCCCCCCTTTTGATGGCACAAGAATTTAAAATATAGTTTCGCCGTATTTATATGTTAAATATGAAAAATTAAAATTCATATTGTGTATCATTATATGAAAATTTACTATGAATAAAATTTTAAATATTTTCTCCTAACGGTCATATTTTGATGAATACTAAAAATACTCAAAATTTTAAATTAAAAAGTTATTTTTTCATCAAATTAATTTATATGGTTAAATAATAATATTTAATTATTTTATGTAATAAATAGAATATATTTTTATCAATTAATATAATTTTTCCCTTATGATTTATTTTAAATTTAATTCATATGTAAAAACATTTCAATCTTTGACAATGTTTTAAACAAAAACTCGTATTTTTTTCAACAACATGATTAATATTAAATTAATTACTATAGTTTCTGTGTCATTAATTTAGAAAAATTAATTCCATATTTGGAATCAGTATGTACAATTTATTTTAATATACTACTTTTATTTTGGGGTATTAAGAATATTAACTACGATAAAAAAATTTAACATAGTTAAAGGTAAATCTGTTAATTAAGGGTATGAATAATATTATAAAATTAACTAACACTTCTCTGAATATATTTTGATGATTATATTTTACCCTAAAACTTAATTTAGTATAAATGTAATCTATTTTAACCCACAAGTATGAGATTAAGAATTTTTTTTTATTTTATTTTTAGGAAAGTGAAATATGTCTCACTTAAACATTAATAATGAAAATATAGTTAATATAAGGTTATAATGAATTTAAATTCGACTATTAATACCCATTTTAAATCTAAAATAATTTTATTTATCATATTTATTTATTTTTAATATTTAAAAAAATATACAATTACCTTAATAGATTATACATTAATGATGCATAAATTATTTAATTAGTGAAAAATAAATATTAATGTTTTTATTAAAATACTAACACCCACCAAAGGGCCCAAAAAATTGATTAAATATTATTGGATGATAATACCTGCATAAAAAGAATCAAAGTGACTACTATTTGACCATTTGGACTCTTATTATAGATATTATGACACATATATTATTATTTTAAATTATGTCAATGTTTTCACCTTCATTATTTAATAAATATATCATTTTAAGTGTTGGGATTTTTAGAAGATTAATTCAACTAAATGTATTATAATGAATGATATTAGATATATCATCTCCATAGTATTGTATATTTAATTTCTATGAAACAAATAATTATGTTAAATAATTATAAAAAAATGCTGTAATTATTTTAATAAGAGAAATATAAAATAAATTGTTTTTAAAATATTAAAATAAATATATTTTAACTAATTATTCAGAACCATGAAATTTTTAGATGAGTATGAAATTTTATAAATCTATTAAGTTTTTTTCATATCAATATTATGTGTGGATTTTATTTTAATTCAAATAAATGAATAGTGTCAAAATTGACACTATTGATATTCTTTTAAAATAACATATTATTTCATTTCTTTAAATCAGAAGTATATTTAAAAATTGAAAATTGAAAATTAAATTGCCGAAAATGTAATAAAGTACCCAATTATGGGAAATTTAGATCACAAAATTACATATTTATATATATTTATATTTTAGAATATTATTAACACAAATTAAAATAAATAGATTAAATAAGGATAAATCAAAATGATAAGCATTAAAATATAATCAAAACATATCTAAATATTATTTGTTGGTGATATTACAACCCTATTTCATAATATCTTAAAATATGAGTAATATTGGTTTTTCTTAATTTGTGTTTGAGTTTATTATAAATTAATATTTTTTAGGTTTCCAAAAGCACCCCTCTCCACTATTATAAAAGGGATCCCCCTCATCTCTTCTTCAATCAATTGTGTGCCCTCAAACTCTGCCAAACCCTATAAATTTCCTTTCTCCACATACTAAGAAACATACTAGAGGTTGTGGTCCTCTTCAAATACCACATTTAGTTGCCTAAGAGGATGTTTGAAGGGGCAGGTTGATGAATGGGTAATATCCTTTACATATTCATTCAAACTCATTTCTTCAACTCAGTCCCCTATATGAGTTTTTTCATTATTATGAAAAAACTCCAGTATCTCTTTTATACTGATATTTTATTATGTATATGAAACAACCATATTCAATCTTCTATCCATCCTATGTAAAAGGAAATCATAAAACGTTCGTACGTACAACCTATTGTCTCCATGTCGTGGGGTAATCTGTTTTTCATCACCAACATACTTGAATGATTATAATAATGTAATAAATAACTATATATGATTATTATAAAATTATATGTATTCTGAAATATTATACACTATACACTTTAATACAAATCCACAGTCATGGAAATGATATCGTCGCTCGTGCGTTTGTACGACCAACCGTCTCCAAGATGTGATGTGATTTATTAATCATGATCATCATTTTAGAATAATAATATAATTGAACTGAACATACAAATATGATATATATTATAATAATATAATATTAAAAATGATATAACTATAACCTAAATATTGGAATATAAATTTATTCGACAATACATGCGTAAGAACATAAAGCAGTTAACACCCGAATAATGAGTAACAATGATATTTTACATATAAACAGATCATAATATGATCATATATGATATCATAACAATGATTATGATTATGGAATAATTAAATTTCATTATTCAAATAATTATAAATGAGGTCTAGATACATACAAATCATATCGTACCTATGGTAATGTAAAATCTGACAATCTCATATTTTATATGATATTGATTACACTTAAGTATTTTGTCATGACCCCCTCCCACCAAAGATGCCCCTTCTGTGTTGGAAATGCTGAAAGGGAGATAATGACCTCTGATTCCCACCACCAGTAGGCCCCGAAGTGGCTACTAACACCATGGGAATGAGTTTTCACAAATATTGTAGGCATTAACCTTTTTATTATTTAAGATTGGGATATCGGATGAGTCAAACAACAAAAGAAAAAGTAACAAGTAATGAAAATAAACCCAAAACCAAACCGATATGCGTGTTTTTGTACAATTCTGAAACAAAAGTACAAGTACAAGAAAAGCTCCAATTTATGATACAATAAAATAGAAAGAAAAAACTAGAACCAGCAAAACTCCAATGCCCAACTAGCATGGTCTTGCACGGTCCCTGAAGTCCTCCTAAAAACCTGAAAGTAAACGTAGGGTGAGCATACAAGTGTACTCAATAGTAAAACCTAAAGCTCTCATGATCAAGTAGGGAGACATCCTTATTCCCCGTGAGAAAATAGAAGGAACCAAAGCCTAGCAAGGAATCTATCCACCCATACATACAAGCCATAGTCACCAAATATCGCAAGTCAATAAAGAAGTAGAGTAATATAATAAAAGTATGGGTACCCCGCACCACCTTCCCTCAGAATAATGCTAAAGCCCTCATGCCTAACACTCTGATGATTCCCCTCTTCCTGAGCTACAGTCACATCCTGGCTATAAGAAGCTTGATCTAGTGCCGCAACCTGGAAATAAAAAGCTCATAGTAACCTACAGACACCCAATCCTTGGCCATAACCACATATCATCCCGAAGACACCTCGGAACCACATCACATCTCATCCTGAAGACACTTGGGAACATATCACATCCACATCCCAAAGACTCTTCTGAAACATCTGTCATAACCTGCCAGAAGGTTCTTCGGTTATAGAACCTGGAAGAGGGAGCATAGGGAAGAACATCAACCATCCATCATTTAGATGTTGGAGAATATCACACCCCATCCCCCGAGTGTTCATCAAGTAGTGCTCAACGTAGGTGGTGTGCGTAAAGAAACATAAAACATTGAGATTTATATAATTATATCAAAAAATCAGCCCACACTAAGGCTTCTTCGGAAAATATATGAGCACATGCCTCGACACTGCTACCTCAGAAGTATTCACACAATAAACAGCCCCAAACCCCATTAAGCTTTTCATGTTTCCACAGTTTTAGATTACCAGTTCCTTAACTACCGAGAAACTAACAACAACCAAACCACAAAACAATCAATATAAATAGGGAAATTTTTAATTGCACATGCAAAGTCCCCCAACGACCATGATTTTCAGTATGCATAATCCTAATCAATTCAGAACATAATCAAAGGATAATCATTGATGTAAAATAAAACAACAACATCAACATAATTTTCATCAAACCTGTTATTTAACCATTTATTATCTCTATTTACAAGTTCAACCATATCTCATGAAAACAAGAGGATACCCACCACGAATTATGCACAAAATAGTGAGAGAGGAAGGTAACATCCCTACATGAACATGTTTTGATGTCTTTATGTGATAAAAACCACCATGAGGATTTTGATCACTCCTCCCAATGACTAAGTCCTCCTGTAGACACTACAGCATAACTGCAATAACAACCTTGTGAGACTCCATTAAAGTTTAAGGTGACCCTTCTAATAGAATTGCACCTTGGAATAGAAAAAGGATGTCGAGGAAGGGATAATAACGAGGTAGAACGTAACATAATGATGATGTTCGTCATAGAGTGTCATTCCCATCAAATATCAACAATCCCTTCAGTAAGAAACTCCTAAGAGAAAGTAGAAGAAGAGTGAATGGAATGAGGTTCATGATGTTCACCTCGTCGACACGATCCTGTAGCCACCGACAGATCGACGATCAGAGTTCGGATAAAGAATATAGGAGGAAGGATTCTAGGTCATCTGGGAGCGTCTCCATGTGGAGAAGAGGGGTTTGTAAATAACACGTGACCTTATATTATATAGGCAATGAAAAGGTAAAATGGAATGCATCATTTATTAATAAATAAATGACATGCCCATATAACTGTTACGATGTTTCACTGGTTAACACCCGACACGTCACACGGTTTCCATGCGTTAAATGATAATAATAACATCAATTAATAATAAGTGTTTTCTTGACCCGATACATGAGTCATAAAAAGGTATTCATCAATGGTCTTTAAATTACCATCATAATTTCAGGGTTATGCTACCATTGGAGGTTAATAAAACCGAGGTTGCATGAAGAAGTTATAGTGAAAACAATGTTTTATCATCAAAATAAATATTACCAATATTTTATTATTATTATTAATTACTTATTCATTTATTTTTATAACTCTAAAATGAAACACGATTTGGACTCCCTATCACGCTAGAAATCGTCACCAAATCTCCCATTTATCATTTATTTCTCATTTAATTTTATTCCCATTATTTCTTTATAATTCTTCCCTCTCTCCAATCTCATTTATTATCTTCTAAAATTCCATCACTCCACCAAAAATGGCACCTTTCCTATACTCCAATTCCAACACACCCCATCTTTACTTCCTAAATTGAATTTTATTATTAATAAAATTAATATAAATAACACCCATCATTAACGTTCTAATTTAATCCCATTAAATTATTTTACCATGGTTATTCTCATATTAAATTAAATCCATTCCGTTTAATTAAATTTAAATAATTTAATTTACAAACAAGAAATCAAACCCATTTAATTTCATTTACCAATCGAAATCATAATTGTCCCACAATTATCGTTATTATTTAATACAATAGTAATAAATCCTCTTTCATTTTCAGCAAAAGTTCACCATCATTTTCATTTATAATTATTTTTCTTATTGATGCCCATTATTATCTTATAATTATTCCCTCTCTCACACGATACTCACACGTCGTGTTTTACCACATAAAATTTTTACAGTGTAATGGACCAGAGAGGTCTGAGCCATTACATCAAATACCTCTCAAAACATTCTCATCCTCGAGAATAAAAAACCAACCCATAAAAAGGGGAAAGGTTAGAACAACCACCCCAAAAAATAAATCTAATGGATCTCATCATAATAGTAATCCAACCACTATCCTAATTATAAGAGTTAGGGAATTCCATCGCCCATGTCGAGATATTATCTGCTTTAGGCAGCACTGACTCACTTGCATGGGTTTAATCGCATCCAAATTAATGTGTCTCGATTAGGGATTAGTTCCTCCAACCCACATAATTTAGTATTTCTCATTAAAACACTTCCCCCAATATAGCACAAAATAAGAAACATGCTGCCCCGACACATGGATTGGGTAACTCCTTCTCCCATGTCAAGATACTATCTTCTTTGGGCGGCACTGACTCACACGCACTGGTTTAATTGCATCCACTTTAATGCGTCTTGATTAGGGATCAGGTCCTCCTATCCCAACTTGTTAGGACTCTTCAGAAACATTTAAAGGAAATAGGGAAACAACATATCATTATAGACACATGTAAAACAAGTTCCAGGCCAAATGCATGGAGAGAATGTGTTTCAAAAAAGGAGTGTAATTATCCTTAATTTAAACCAAACATAAATTAGAGAATTTAAGTAAAACCGAAAACATCTCTATCAATCTCTGGACTTGCTATTGTTGCCACATCTGTTGCGTGCAACTGTTCGCGTCCCAAGACTCTGCCTCTCCGTTGACGTCCAAATCCTCGGCCATGTCCCATTTGGGATCCTTCAGGTTCTTCCTATGGTTGGACAACACTTTCACTAACTCCCCTTGGAGGTACTAGAGCATGTTTCTGCATGAAGGGTCGGGCTGGGAACTGCTACGGGGGCTGGGACTAAACCTGGCCAATCCCTCCATACTATGTCTGAAAAGGGAAATGACTTCCAAGATGCCCACGATTTAAACAAGAAAAGCACTCCATTCCCTAGTACAATGAGAATGGGTGGAAATCATGAGATTGGAATGGGACCTACTAGAGTTTTCTACCTGCCCGTGGAAACTTGGATGGTCATGTTGCTTGGGATCTGCTGCAGACCTCCTACTTCTTGGACAAACTAGGGTGACTCCTCTCTTAAGGTGGACCTAAAAGCGAGCGTATCCTCTAGATTACCTCATCTTTCTTATGTACTTCTAGTTACGTTGTTAAGGAGAAAGGGGTCACCATGCACCGAATAGAGGGGTGAGTGCCTCCTCTAAATGTCTAGCTCGGGAATCCTCATCTGGAAATAGATTCAGGGAAAAATGGAGGAGATCGTTGAACATGACCCCTAGTTCCCACACTAACATGCTTCCATGTTGGAGATATAACATCTCATTCCTCTTCTCAGCCTTCCATGTCGAGGAAATAAATTCCTCGCGGAACTCCTTCTCGAAGTTAGCCCACAGAACATGTAACGACCCGAAATTTTGAATAAATATTGTTTCCTAATTTTATGTGTTATTTTATTTTATTTTTATACTCAACAAAAATGATTCATTTGATAACATGAGTATAATTAAAATGAGACCGTTGGGTTTTGACTTTTATATGGCCATTGGTCAATATGACCGCTGTAAAATAAACATTTCGATTATTGTCTATAAATACTATTAATCATCGTTAATTATTATAGAAAGAAGATTTTATGGCCTCACCCAGTAGTCTTGGACCGATCGAAGCACATCTAACATAACATGGGAAGGAGGTAGCACCACTAGGATTTTCTCTGGACCAAACCCAAGCGGAACTTCATCGTGTGAAGCTAGAACGAAATCTCCATTGCGAGAAGTTCAAACTGATATAAATTACAACTCATGCGATGTTGGTCGAGCCACCCTCAGATTCTCTCATCTTATCGCACCTTACACTTAGGTCATATGCTGGTGTGATTAGGGGCTATGTATGGAGACCATAACTGCCTTGTGAAATCCTTTGTTTTAGATAAAAATTGAGATTTCTTCTTATGATGAAGTTTATGAATTTTCAAATGAACGGATAAATATAGTATGCATATTTTTGATGAATTTTAGAAAAAAGATATTTTAAAAATGGTTATGTAAACAATAAATAATTAAAAATGTGTAATGATATTCAAAAAATTCTCTTCTACAATTATGTTCAGTACGAAATTTAGAGTCTAATATAATCAACTTGATTTTTGATGAATAGTAAATTATAAATAGTGACATTATTATTAGGATTATTAATGTGTCCAAATGGATTAGTAATCTCACTTAATGAATGTATTAATATAATTTAGGCACCTTGATTAAGTAATGTGATTCAATAGAATTATTAAATAACGGTTTCATAAATTATTATTCAAGTATTAGTTTTTTAATTAAAAATTAAATTTAAAATATTTAGAAAATTTGTTTTATAAAATTGATTTCATTTTTTAAATCAGATCATTGATATTTGGTTAAGGTGAAATTTAGGGATTTTTCTGAGAAAGATGAATTTTCAGTGAATAGTAAAAAAAGCAGTTTAAAGGTTTCAATATGTTTAATGACATCATAACTGTGTCATGGTGATGTCATGAGATATTTTAAGGGTTGGCCGACCAAAGGTTATGAATTATTGTATTGGGTGCCCCATGATTCCTAACTTCATGGGAAATATCATGGGAGAGCACATGGTTTTGAGAAAACCACTTGTGAGGTGTCCCTTGGCCATTAATGCCTTGTCCCCTCACCTTACCTATAAATACCAAGCCATTATCTCATCCTTTGGACTCCAAAATCATTATAAACGAAGTTATGGACTCCTTACCTCCCAAGTATTTCTCCCAAGGAGACCTCAAGCCTCTCAAGGTCCCAACCATTGAGTTTTAAGAGTTACTTTTAAGGTAAGGGATCCGACCTCTCTCTTTCTTTTCAAGAAATCACTTTTATGTAATTTCTTTTATTCTCCATGTTCTTATGTTAAAGTATTTTATTTTAAACTCATATTACTGACCTTTTCATGTTCATATTATGATAGATCCCCTCTTACACTCATTATTTCGTTTGATGATTTTTTAAGTGGCGTCGTTAGGCTGATGAAATTTTTGTAACGAATTTTTTCTCCCTTCTCATTTTTCATGATATATTTTCAAGTAAAGTCTTGAATGTTCCTTTTTATTATGTTGGGGTACGATATATATATCTATAATATTGATATTTTATTTTCATATGATGATATACCCCATTTTATCTCTTCAATTTATTATTTTGAATTTTTAAGTGGCGCTGTTAGGCTGCCGAATTTTTTAGTGGTTCTTTCACCCTTCCCATTTTTCAAAGTTCTACTTTAATGTCCAGTATTTCAAGTTCCTTTTTATTTTTTTTGGGTATGATCTATATACCTATAATAACGATATTTTATTATCATATTATGAGATACCCGATTTGATCTCGTCAATTCATTTTTATTGAAGTTTATGTGACGCCGTTAGGCTGCAAAATTTTCATAAGAGAAATCTTATTTTTATCTTACTAACATGTTTTCAAATCAAATGGTATGTCCTTAAAATTTCAATACCATGATTCATATCCTTTATATTCTGTCACTATAATATTTTTATAGATCATTTATGAGTGGGTGACCCATGTACCCTCTCTTTTTAATGTTTTCTAAAACCCTGTAACGTAGCCGTTATGCTGCAGAATTTTCGTCTCAAAATGCCTCTCTCTTTTTTTCAAAATTATTTTATGTTATTAATTTATTACTCAAATCTATTATTTCTATAGGTGTATTCACATATATATCAAAATGTTCTATTTTAAATTCTGGGATTTACATACATGAAACTTGCTTTCCCTTTCTGTGGGTTTAAAGTGACATAAAGATCATGTCTTTAAAGCAATTTTTAAAATGTTATGATTATGAAATGAAACCCATTTATTTTATGCTATATTAGTTGTTTATGAAATTATTTATGATGATATATGTGGCTCACATTATAATAAAAACATTTCAAGGGTGCGCACAAATAGCGCTCCAATGCGTTGGGTAAAGACTTAATCTCTAGAGATGACTTTTTAGAATGATAGCTTGGTGAATAACATTTGTAATTATTAATGACACCATGGGGATGGACATTGGTGAAACAAAATGATTTTCAATATTAAATTTTGTAGCCACATCTTCATGTTATGAAAAAATTTATTTTTATTATGTTATATCTCATGATTTCATTCTCATGCCTTAAAGTTCTTTTCATGACCTTATTGAAGTATATCAATTTCACATGTAAAATTTTTCTCTTGTTTCCCTTACTGGGCCTTCTGGTCACCCTTTTTTTGATTTATGTACCCAGGTTATGAGATGAAGTAATGAACCTTGGATGAACATGAGGAGAAGACTTTCAATTGTATAAGAATAATTTTTTATGTTTTCTTGTTTTAAGTCCCTGGTTTCCCAGACACTAAACCATAAATATCATCGGTTTTGTAAAATGTAATGAAAGATTATGTGATAAAAATGTGGGATGATATAATTTGTATCAAAGGATGGTTTGTTTATTTTAGGAAATTAGGATATGAAAACATTAGGAAGAATCCTATAGAAAAGTTTATATATAGGAAATCTTCCTGGTATTTTGGTGAGTACTGAGTAATGGGTTGCCAAGAAAATACATCCCTCTCTGGATACGAGATGGTAGAGGTCGATCTGGAACAAATGTACATAAGGGTAACACCCGAAAACACCTCTTTGAGCTAGACTCAAACGGGAACTGGTACACGACAACGTGCCTTGCTGCACTCTTGGTTACGACACTCCCAGGGGATATGCTTTGGTAAATTCATAAGCATAGAATGAACCATTGTTAAAGGAACAAAGATAAAATAAAATAAATATTCACATAATAATATATGATCATGGATAACCTAGATGGGAACCTAGGGGATCACAAGTTAGGGTATACTTTTCTTATACAAGTTATCCTTATATGATTTATGTTTCGTTTCATGATTATTGGCTAAGTGTTCAAGCCCCTAATTGTACTTTATTTTCGTAGTTAATGGTGGGAAATTGAAGAATATGTTCCAACAACCAATGTGATAGGAAATGCAGCGATTTCCTTATTAATATGACAAATATGATTAGGGGATTAAAAGATTATTATTTTGGGCGATGCTCACTATTTTGGGGACCCTATATGATCGAGGTAAATAGATTACTACGGTATTTTCATTAAGGAGTAAGGATGACTTATATTTTGAAGAATTGATGAATTTAATGTGGACTTATAGTAATTTAGGTTACTTATTGGAATGATTAACCTATCTTGGGTAAAATATTTTTAGGTTAGCTACTTTTTTTATAAGATGTTAGGAGTGGTTGATGTAGTTTGGAGATGAACAATGAAGTTTATTTTGGAAGACTATGATATCAAATCATTCTTGTATTTGGGTTTCAATATGTGTTTGGATTATTTTGAGGAATTTTAAGGACCATTATTTATGGAATGGTCTATGATGAACTTTGGGTAGTACCATGGAACATTGAAGATTTAAAAGTAGTTTCCATTCCTATGGGATTCGTTCTTTTTGAAGAGTTGTTTTACCTTACCCATTCAGTTTTGGGATAATGTTTAATTATAGAAGAAATAGATAGTTAATATTTTTTGGATTATGTGATTCTCTAGAAGATGATTCTTGTGAGATCATGTAGTTTTGAATGCTCATCGTTTGGAGAAGAGACTAGTTTTGGTAGAAACCTATTAAAGGATGAAACTCTACATGAAGGTAGGTATATTTTCTTATGTTTTTGTTCTATGTAGTAAATGAATTTCTCAAAATTATGAAAAGGAATGTAAAACAAAAAAAAATTTGGTTTACGTTTCATACTAGGTAACCAAAGACCGTTTACACACATCATAAGTTTGGTATTTTCTTATGGTTAACTTTCTCCTAATAATGTTTCCTATCACTCTCCCTCAGAACATGACCCTTTGTTTTCTCCTCCATGTCCATGTTTTCCTACATGGAATCCTAGTGTGTGTTAACTCGGGTGACCTTTTTACATACCTTTCTTTGTTTTAAAGTAATAATTTTACTGACTCCTTTTCCGATATGTTACTTTCAATGAAATTTCAAACCCCAATTTAAAAAATTGCGACGACGCAATTTCTTAAGGGGGGAAGATTGTAACGACCCGAAATTTTGAATAAATTTTATTTCCTAATTTTATGTGTTATTTTATTTTATTTTTATACACAAAAAAAAATTCATTTGATAACATGAATATAATTAAAATGAGAACGTTGTGTTTTGACTGTTATATGACCATTGGTCAATATGACCGCTGTAAACTAAAAGTTTCAATTATTGTCTCTGAATACAAGTAATCTTGGTTAATTATTATAGAAAGAAGATTTGATGGCCCCACCGAGTAGTCTTGGACCATTGAAGCCCATCTAACAGAACTTGGGAAGGAGGTAGCCCCACTGGGCTTTTCTCCGGACCAAACCCAAGCCGAACATCATCGTGTGAAGCTAGAACAGAATCTCCTTTGTGAGAAGTTCAAACTGATATAAATTACTACTCGTGCGATGTTGGCCGAACCTCCCTCAAGTTCTCTCACCGTAGCACACCTTACACTTAGGTCCTATGCTGGTGTGATAAGAGGCTATGTAAGGAGACTGTAACTGCCTTGTGTAATCCTTTTTTTTTAAAAAAAAATTGGGATTTCTTCTTGTGATGAAATTTATGAATTTTCAAATGACCGGATAAATATAGTATGCATATTTTGGATGAATTTTATAAAAAGGTTATTTTAAAAAATTTTATGTAAACCTTAAATAATTAAAAATGGTTAATTATATTCAAAAAATGGTCTTGTACAATTATGTTCAGTACGAAATTTAAAGTCTAATAAGATCAACTTGATTTTTGATGAATAGTAAATTATGAATAGATATTTTATTATTAGTATTAGTAATGTGTCCAAATGGATTATTAATCTCACTTAAATAAATTATTAATATAATTTACGCACCTTGATTAAGTAATGTGATTCAATAATATTGTTAAATAATGGTTTCATAAATTATTATTCAAGTATTAGTTTTTTTGGGTGAATAGTGTTTTTTAATTAAAAATTAATTTAAAAATATTTACAAAATTATTTTTATAAAATGGATTTCATTTTTGTAATCAGAGCATAGATATTTGGTTAAGGTGAAATTTAGGGATTTTTCTGAGAAAGTTGAATTTTTGGTGAATCGTAAAAAAAGCAGTTTTAGGGTTTCAGTATGTTTAATGAAATCATAACGGTGTCATGGTGATGTCATGAGATATTTTAAGGGTTGACCGACCAAAGGTGATGAATTATTGTATTGGGGGCCCCATGTGGCATAAAATCATGGGATATATCAGGGGAGAGCACATGGTTGTGAGAAAACCACTTGTGAGGTGTCCCTTGGCCATTAGTGCCTTGTCCCCTCACTTTCCCTATAAATACCAAGACATTCTCTAATAATTTGGACTCAAAAATCATTATCAACATATTTCTGGTCTCCTTACCTCCCATTTAGTCCTCCAAAGTTTCACTCAAGCCTCTCATGGTCCCAACCATTGAGTTTTAAGAGTTATGTTTAAGGTAAGGGATCCGACCTCTCTCATTCTTTTCATGAAATCTCTTTTATGTAATTATTTTATGCTTTATGTTATTATGTTAAAGTATGTTTTTTTATACACCTCTTACTGAACTTTTCATGTTCATATAATGATATATCCCAACTTACTCTCATTATTTCGTTTTATGAAGTTTTAAGTGGCGCCGTTAGGCTGCCGAAATTTTTGTAACAGATTATTTCTCCCTTCTCATTTTTTAAGATATATTTTCATGTAAAGCCTTTCATGTTTCTTTTTAATTTGTTGTGGTATTATCTCTATATCTATAATACTTATATTATATGTTCATGTGATTCGAGACACCTTTTGATCTCTTCAATTCCGTATTTTGAATTTTTAAGTAGCGTTGTTAGACTGCCAAATTTTTTAGTGGTTCTTTCACCCTTCCCATTTTTCAAAGTTCTACATTAATGTCAAGTATTTCAAGTTCCTTTTTATTATGTTAGGGTATGATATATATACCTATAATAATGATATTTTATGATCATATGATGAGAGAACCTATTTGATCTCTTCAAATCATTTTTATTGAAGTTTATGTGACGCCGTTAGGCTGCAAAATTTTCATAAGAGAAATCTTATTTTTATCTTACTAAGATGTTTTTCATTCAAAATGGTATGTCTTTAAAATTTAATTACCATGATTCATATCCTTTATATTCTGTCACTATAATATTTTTATAGATCATTTATGAGTGGGTGACCAATGTCCCCTCTCTTTTCAACGTTTTCTAAAACCCTGTAACGTAGCCGTTATGCTGCATAATTTTCGTCTCAAAATGCCTCTCTCTTTTTTTCAAAATTATATGTTATTAAGTGAATACTCAAAGCTCTTATTTCTATAGGGGTATTAACATATATATAAAAATTTTCTATTTTAAATTCTGGGATTTACATACATGAAACCCGCTTTCCCTTTCCGTGGGTTTAAAGTGACATAAAGATCATGTCTTTAAAGTAGTTTTTAAAATGTTATGATTATGAAATGAAACCCATTTATTTTATGCTATATGAGTTGTTTATTAAATTATTTATGATGATATGTGTGGCTAACATTATAACAAAGAAATTTCAATGGTCCACCCAAATAGCGCTCCAATGCATTGGGTAAAGACATAATATCTAGAGATGACTTTTTAGACTGATACCTTGGTGAATAACCTTGGTAATTTTTAATGACACCATGGGGATGGACCTTGGTGAAACAAAATGATTTTAAATATTAAATGTTGTAACCACATCTTCATGTTATGAAAATTTTTATTTTTATTATGTTATATCTCATGATTTCATTCTCATGCCTTAATGTTCTTTTCATGACCTTATTGAAGTATCTCAAGTTCACATGTAAAATTTTTCTCTTGTTTCCCTTACTGGGCCTTCTGCTCACCCTTTATTTTGATGTATGTACCCAGGTTATGAGATGAAGTAAT
The DNA here is from genome assembly GCA_963277665.1 of Viscum album. Classification (NCBI taxonomy): domain Eukaryota; kingdom Viridiplantae; phylum Streptophyta; class Magnoliopsida; order Santalales; family Viscaceae; genus Viscum; species Viscum album. The sequence goes on from OY728121.1 coordinate 47,024,373, forward strand.
AAACCTAATATTAACAAGAGGAGAAGCCTTTCAAGTGTTTATGAAGAATGTTTTATGTTTTCATGTTTTATGTTCCTGGTTTCCCAGACACTAAACCTTAAAGATCCTTGGTTTTGTAAAATGTAATGAATGATTATGTGATAAAAAAGAGGGATGGTATAGAACATTTGTCTCCCCCCAATTAAGGTAAAGCATCCACCACTGAAGCACCCTCCTCACTGCCAGCTTAGTACTAGAGGAACCCAGTACTCTGATGGAGACCAGATCATCCCCATGGTGATCATGATTTCTTCCAACCAACTCTCTGATTCCTTATCTGAAGTGTTGCCTTCATAATTCTTCAGGCTCTATCGCTGGAAAGGATGAAACATGTGTTGGCACAAGTCTTCTTCCTCACCTTAGTCAATCCTATGATGATCAACCATTTGAATCAGATGGGCTTCGACTGCCTGAGTCACCCGAGAAAAACGTTCAGGATCCATAAATGTACGGAAAATAATGAACGCCTAAGACCAAGTGGAAAGGAAATTTTCTCAAAGTTTTATTTTATGATTTTATTTCAATTTCATTCCCAAAACATAGAAATCATGTAAAACACAAATCATTATGATGCATGTACCTTTCCTAGGGTCTCTACCCTGCAATCAATTTAGTATTATCTAGACGTAAGGTAAGCTCAGAGTTCTTCCATCGGATCATGGGGGGCCCTAAAATACCGTATCATATCCGGTATTCCCTAACCAATGTCACGCACCAAGATCATCTGTCACGAACCAGATCTGGTCGCCACCATTAACGGCACCAAACCTGGCCCGTGGCAAGGCCCGAAGGGCATTCCCTATCCCCACGGGCTGGCACAAGTGCCCGGGTATAAAACAATATGATTTGGGAACGATTTACCCGAGTATGAAAGCATAAAACAAATAAAACAATCAATGATAAGAATCTGAAATTTCCATGCTAAACCATTCTTAACAAAACCAGATCTGATTACATATGTTTAAAGACACAAAAATTGGTCCAAATAAAAATAATGACAACATCAAGACATCCCCATGGACTCCACAAGACAAGGGGATCATCACACGCAATCCATCCCCGCAACTCCGCCCCAAAGATGGGTACTAACATCCCGAACCGCCATCACCCTTAGCCTTCCCTTTACCTGAGTCAAGCATAAGCAGGTCTACTTACACCCAAGGGTGTAAGTAGGGTGTGAGCCTAAGCCCAATAGGATACCACCAGTTGATTCCAAAGAGTATGCAATACAATGTGAACAAAACAAGCAATTTTAATACACAAGGTGAAACAGTGTTAAAATTCAAAGAAATGCAACTTTCAAATGAAAACAGTTTTCAATTCGAGAATTTCAGAATGTTAGCACATTAAATAGACATGTGAGATACTGTAATGTACTGCCAAAAACAACCCATAACAAGGGTAAATACCACAAATTCTATGAGCATCAAAATCAGGAACACCCCTAAGCACTAGGTTGTCTCGGGCCCTATGTACCTCGTACCTCGGTGTAGAGTAACCATAGAAAAATCCGTTCTCGTGCACGAGCCACTAGTAGGGAACATACCCATAACCTAGTGGTCCCCAATCATCATCCAAATAGTTTAGTTAGAGTTGTCGTTATCCAGATGCTAAGTGGAACAGGGACAAAACCCATCCGATCCACTAGCCGTACTAGTACAAATCCGCCCCACCTAAGTACCCGGGCTTCCCCTTTTGTGCTCAAACAATTTTAGCAAACAACACACATCCATTTTCATATAAAAATATCACTACTGGTCACAAACAAATTGTGCAGTAGCTACACACATTTTATACCATTTAAAACACACAATAAAATAATTTTATTTCCAATAAAACAACCTCTCAAAACATCACATTGTTTTTCACCCAAAGCTCTTTATGATATCCACCTTTCACACTATGATAACACTTGTAAGATATTAAAACCAAATTTCAGTTCATAACCCTTTAATGAAACCAAAAATTCAGTTATGTGGCATCCCAAAATGAACCAATAAATGATTTGAATGGAAAACCCTCAATTTCACCAAAAATTGGAACTTAAAATTCATTTGCATTATAAATGCAACTAAAACCAATTTTTACAGAAACATTCAATTGAAATAAACATTAGAGTACCATGAAAAACAGCAAGCTAATTCACAAAGATTGCACACACAATGGAATCACCTACCAAATTAACAAAACCCCTTGAATCTCCGTGCGAAATCAAATCGCACCCCCGCCGCACCAAGAGAGAACTAGATCAAACCTAAAACCACACAAATTGGCCAAGAAAACCCAAAGTTAAACCCTAGGTTCGAAATCCTAGTTTCTGGACATTAGTAAACTCAATTATAACCGAATAAACCCTAAGAACAAAGAGTTAAACCCAAAGTAATTTGAAAGAGGAAAGAAAAGGGCTCATTTACTTGAAGTATCTTGAAGTAATCACTCCAAAACTCCAGTATCTGAAATTTAAAAGATCCCAAATTTAGGTTACGTTCGAACAAGATGTATTATCTCATTTAGGAACTGGAATGGAGGAAAAAGACTGAGAATTGAGAGATTTATGAAGGAAATACTTTACCTCTTCAAATCTGGGCGATTTGAGGAACTCTATGAAGATCGGCACAAAATCGAGATTCTACAGAGCTCCAAATGGGTAGGAGAGAGTTCAGGCGCGCGGCTGGGTTACTTGGGCTTGAGTGAGACTTGGAATCACCGAAAAAGCCCAAATAATGAATAAGTTATAACAAAATCAAATTTTATTTTTAAAACAGGAATTGGGCTTTCGGGCAGGCCCAACCCCTTAGACAAAAACCCAAATAACCCCTGGTTATGAACTTCTAAAAGCTCCAAATTACCTTGGTGGTGTTAATAGGTTAGGGTAGGTCAATTAGGAATTTGAATGGATGAAAAATATTGAAAAATGAAAAAGTTATAAAAGATACAAAATTTATTTTTTAATCTGGAATTGGGCTCACGGCTTGGCCCAATTCATGAATACTCATCTATTCCTCCCTAAAACCTAGGGAAACCCCCAAAACAAAGAAATGATGTAAATTAAATGAAAAATACCTTTAAAATATGTCTTGTATGTGACAATTCTCCCCACCATGAAGGACTTTCCGCCCCGGAAAGTCAACATGAATCTCGGTTGGAAAATAAGAATGGGTACTCTTCCTTGACCCATGACTTTCGCTCCCATGTCTCATGTGTATCATTCCCATGCTGCCATAAAACCCGGACTAAAGGAATAGACTTTCCTCGAAGTATCTTCTCCTGGGAGTCCACTATTTTCACCGGCCTCTCAACGATAGACAAGTCAGGCTCTATCTCTAGTTCTTCCCAACTCAACACATGGGATGGATCTGGATTGTATTTCTTCAACTGGGAGACGTGGAAGACATCATGGATAGATGTCAACTGAGAAGGTAAGGCCAACCTGTATGCCACCTTACCAATACGCTCGGTGATCTCAAAGGGTCCGACATACCGTGGTATCAACTTACCTTGCTTTCCCAATCGACGATGGCCCAGACGAGGGGCCACTTTTAAGAATACCCTGTCACCCACAGAAAACTCTAGGTCTCGACGCCTCCGGTCAGCATAAGATTTATGACGACTCTGAGCTGTCAATAAGCGCTGCCTGATCAACTTGACCTTCTCAGAAGTCTCCTGCACAAGGCTCGGCCCCAACAGTGAAGTCTCTCCTACCTCAGCCCAACATAGGGGGGACCGACAAGGCCGACCATAGAGCGCCTCAAAAGGGGCCATTCGAATCGTGGATTGGTAACTATTATTATAAGCAAACTCTACCAATCCCAAATGGCTATCCCAAGAACCTCCAAAGTCCAGGACACATGCACGAAGCATGTCCTCCAATATCTGATTTGCCCGCTCTGTCTGACCATCCGTCTGTGGGTGGTATGCTGTGCTCATCTTAATCTGAGACCCCAAGGACTTCTGAAGGCCTTCCCAAAATCGAGAAGTGAAGCGGGGGTCTCTATCCGAGACAACAGCTGATGGTACACCATGGAGTCTCACCACTTCTTGAAGATACAAATGGCCCAACTCATCTACTTTAGTTGTATCTTTAATCGGAATGAAGTGGGCTGATTTGGTCAGACGATCAATCACCACCCAAATAGCATTCTTACCCCGAGGTGTACGAGGTAAGCCAACAATGAAGTCCATGGAAACCTCTTCCCACTTCCAGGTAGGAATGGGTAGTGGTTGGAGCAAACCAGATGGCCTTTGGTGCTCTGCTTTCACCTGCTGACATGTGTAGCATTTCGAAACAAAGCCTGCTATGTCCCGTCTCATACCAGGCCACCAAAACTGCCGACGAACGTCATAATACATCTTGGTGGCACCCGGATGGACAGCCCACTGAGACTGGTGGCTATCTTGCATCACCACCTTCCGTAGAGATAATGGCACTACTGAACGGCCCTTGAAGCACAAGATGCCCTCAGGAGATGACGACCAATCAGAGGATGTCTCCCCACCATGAAGGAACTTCTTAGACCGCTGACAAAGATCATCACTGGGCTGTTCCTGCTGAATCAACTCTAATAGAGAAGGAGTCAACTGGACACTCGCCAAGAATGACCCTCCACTGTGTTCCCTAGCCTCCACATGCATTTGAGAAAAGAGCCCCATCAATGCCCACTCATCACTAGACTTCCTCAAAGCCTGCACTGGAACTCTTCGGCTCAAAGCGTCGGCCACTACATTACCCTTGCCTGGGGTATAGACAATGTCAAAGTCAAACCCCTGCAAGTACTCGATCCAGCGACGTTGCCTCAAGTTGAGGTCCTTCTGCGAGAAGATATAAGCCAAGCTTTTGTGATCAGAGTAGACCACAAACTTCTCGCCAAAGAGGTAGTGACGCCATGTCTTCAAAGCATGCATCACCGCTGCCAACTCCAAGTCATGGGTAGGGTAGTTCTTTTCATGTGGTCGGAGTTGGCGAGAGCCATAAGCCACCACGTGATCATCTTGCATAAGCACGCACCCAAGACCCATACCTGAAGCATCACAATAAACCACATAACCCTTCCCAGCCTCAGGCAAAATCAGCACAGGGGCGGTAGTCAACCGTCTCTTCAGCTCCTCGAATGATGCTTGACATTCTGGACCCCATACAAACTTCACCCCTTTCCGGGTGAGCGCAGTCATTGGTGATGCAAGCCGAGAGAAATCCCGAACGAATCGCCTGTAGTAACCAGCCAGGCCAAGGAAACTCCTGATCTCGAACACATTCTTCGGCTGCTCCCATGACATAACCGCACTAATTTTCTCAGGGTCCACTGAAACTCCGTGCTCTGAGATCACATGCCCCAGAAATCTCACCTCTCTGATCCAGAAGGTGCACTTTGACAACTTTGCATAGAGGCGGTGATCCCGTAATGTACCTAAAACGATCCTCAAGTGATGTTCGTGTTCCTCCTCGGAGCTAGAGTATACCAGAATATCATCCACGAACACCACAATAAAGGAATCGAGATACTGATGAAACACCCTATTCATAAGTGCCATAAAGACTGCTGGAGCATTGGTCAATCCGAAGGGCATGACCAAATACTCAAAGTGGCCGTACCTGCACCGAAAGGCTGTCTTTGGGATATCTGACTCCTTCACCCTGAGTTGATGATACCCTGAACGCAGGTCTATCTTTGAGAACCACTTTGCTCCCTTCAACTGGTCAAACAAATCATCTATTCTGGGCAAAGGGTATTTGTTTTTAATTGTTACCTTATTCAGCTTCCGGTAATCAATGCACAACCGGAGGGATCCATCAGCCTTTTTTGCAAACAACACAGGAGCGGCCCAAGGAGAGACGCTCGGGCGAATGAATCCTTTGGATTCTAAGTCGTCCAGCTGTATCTTTAATTCCCTCAACTCGGTGGGGGCCATGCGATAGGAGGGAAGAGATATCGGCTGTGTTCCCGGCGCCAGATCAATCGAAAACTCCACATCCCGCTCCGGGGGCAAACCAGAAAAATCATCAGGGAATACCTCAGGAAACTCATTCACTACATGAGGTAGTGCACCTTCAGGGGAAAGACCATCCTCTAGCACAATCGAAGATAACTGGAAGATAACACTTCCCAACTCTGGGAGTGGAGGCCCTGCGCGACCTGACCGAGGATCCCATTCACCATGAAAAACCTGACGACTCCCGTCAGGTGCCGTGAAACTCACACGCCTTCTGTAGCAGTCGATGTGTGCCTGGAAGTGAACTAGCCAATCCATCCCGAGTATGACATCAAAAAGGTCCATATCTAAGACCATAAGGTCCCACTCCATCTCGACCCCTGATACAGAAAGTGCACATGAGGGGCACCTAAGGCCCTGCTCCTTCTTCTTTCCCAGCGGTGTCACCAACTCCATCGCGAAAGACATCAACTCAGTTGGAAAATTCAGAATGTCCACAAAATGGGCAGAAATGAATGAAATAGAGGCACCAGTATCAAAAAGAGCAGTAGCAATAGAAGATGCAATCAGAACGGTACCTCGAACTGTCGAAGGTCCCGCCTCTGATCCTGCTGGTGTCTGGTCCACTGCATGGAGGTGTCCAGTATCTGTCTGAGAACGACCGCTAGCCTGAGGCTGTGCCCTGAACTGGCTCTGCCCAGAAGATGATCCAGCCCTACCACCACGACCACCAAATCGAGATCCCCCAGTCCTTGACGGCTCGGACTGTGTTGGCACTCCTCTTGAAGCCACTGACCCTGCCCCACTTGGGAGTGGACGTGCCACACTGCAGAAGCGCTGCAAATGCCCCATACCTCCACACTGGAAACAAGGCTTTGGAGGAAGTGGACATGCTGGTCGGATATGCCCAGGCCTCCCACATTGGTGGCACACGACCGATCTTGCATCAGAAGCAGCAGAAGAAAACTGCCTGGAAGAGTGGCCTGAACTGCCCCCTCCTTTCTTCACATGATCCTCCCGCTTCCTTTTCTTCTCTGAGGAGCTTCCACTTCCCACTGCTGATACAGAACCATAGAAACCAGCCCTGCCTTTTCTATCAATCTCCACCATGCACGCCCGATCAACGACCTCAGCATAGGTCCTCAGCTTAAACAAGAACACCTGGGAGTATATCTCTGGTCGCAAGCCTTTCTCAAACCTTTGGGCCTTCGCTTGCTCATTAGAGACAATTTCTGGAGCATACCGAACCAATTCAGCGAAACGGTTGGCATACTCCATCACAGATAGATTCCCCTGAACAAGTTCCATGAACTCTCTAGACCTGGCATAAGCCAACACCTCAGGGCAATACTGTTCATTGAAGACAGCCTTGAAATATCTCCAGCGCATCTGCTCATTCTTCCCAGATTGAAGCACTGACTCCCACCATTTACGGCTGGGACCCTCCAACAGAAAGGAGGCACACTTCACCCTGAGCTCCTCGGGTGTTTCCAGGAACTCAAACATACGCTCGATCTTCTCGAGCCATTCTTCTGCTTCCTGGGGTTCTGAGCTTCCTCGAAAGGTTGGAGGCTTATTTTTCAGGAACTCCTGGGCCTTGTCCTTTCTAGGACCAGTATAATCCTCTCTAACAGGAGCTGGAGCTGGAGCTGGTCCATATCCTAGAGCCTGGACAGCCCGGACCACGGCCTCGACTAGCCTCTGATCAATCGGCGTGGGAGAACTCTCTCCAGCTTCCTCCTGTGGGTGCGTGGGAGCTTTTCGGGGAGGCATGTTGCTACAAAATGCAACAGTCACAAAAGAAATAGTCAATACCACAATTCTGAAAATTGTAATCAAATACATCAAATATAAACAAACTAAACACATTCTTGTAATAAAAGAAACAACTACTCCACATCTGCCTGATGTCCACATGTGGTCTGCAGCCCACACGTCTCACCTAGAAGTGAAGTAAATCAGCAAATTCCAACATCCTCTGGTGACTCAAGGTCTGCCATGAGAGGTGCGGGCCAGGCACCCTACTCACAACCAATACCCCGAGCCCCGACAGTCCTAGCTCCTGTCTATCCCGACTCATCTCAAAATAACAATATAACCCAAAAACATTAACCTCCTCTGATACCATTTTTGACAACCGGGTCCCGGTGACAGCACACCCACCCCGCCTTAACATGGCCGTCGGGTTCTGGCCCACCAAGTACCACCGGTTGCCCCGCAGACATGTGGGGCCCACCCCAGGGTCCACCCACATGCCTGAACGGGTCATCTGACTAATGATAGTCCCCACAGGCCAACACATGTCCTTTCCAGTGTGCTTTGTCCTCACTCACACACATCCTGGGTCACTTCCCAGGAGGTCACCCATCCTGATCACTACTCCAGGCCAAGCACGCTTAACTGTGGAGTTCTAATCAAACAGGCTCCCGAAAAGGAAGGTGCACCTTGTTGACATGAGTCATATCATTTAGTCATTTAACCCTTTATCATTTGGGGATGTTACAATCACCCCCCTTAAGAGCACAACGCCCTCGTTGTGGGCCCTACATCTCAACCCAGGCAGTGCACCGCGCACTTAAGGCTGGGTTCCTCCTCTGATACCATTTTGTCACGAACCAGATCTGGTCGCCACCATTAACGGCACCAAACCTGGCCCGTGGCAAGGCCCGAAGGGCATTCCCTATCCCCACGGGCTGGCACAAGTGCCCGGGTATAAAACAATATGATTTGGGAACGATTTACCCGAGTATGAAAGCATAAAACAAATAAAACAATCAATGATAAGAATCTGAAATTTCCATGCTAAACCATTCTTAACAAAACCAGATCTGATTACATATGTTTAAAGACACAAAAATTGGTCCAAATAAAAATAATGACAACATCAAGACATCCCCATGGACTCCACAAGACAAGGGGATCATCACACGCAATCCATCCCCGCAACTCCGCCCCAAAGATGGGTACTAACATCCCGAACCGCCATCACCCTTAGCCTTCCCTTTACCTGAGTCAAGCATAAGCAGGTCTACTTACACCCAAGGGTGTAAGTAGGGTGTGAGCCTAAGCCCAATAGGATACCACCAGTTGATTCCAAAGAGTATGCAATACAATGTGAACAAAACAAGCAATTTTAATACACAAGGTGAAACAGTGTTAAAATTCAAAGAAATGCAACTTTCAAATGAAAACAGTTTTCAATTCGAGAATTTCAGAATGTTAGCACATTAAATAGACATTTGAGATACTGTAATGTACTGCCAAAAACAACCCATAACAAGGGTAAATACCACAAATTCTATGAGCATCAAAATCAGGAACACCCCTAAGCACTAGGTTGTCTCGGGCCCTATGTACCTCGTACCTCGGTGTAGAGTAACCATAGAAAAATCCGTTCTCGTGCACGAGCCACTAGTAGGGAACATACCCATAACCTAGTGGTCCCCAATCATCATCCAAATAGTTTAGTTAGAGTTGTCGTTATCCAGATGCTAAGTGGAACAGGGACAAAACCCATCCGATCCACTAGCCGTACTAGTACAAATCCGCCCCACCTAAGTACCCGGGCTTCCCCTTTTGTGCTCAAACAATTTTAGCAAACAACACACATCCATTTTCATATAAAAATATCACTACTGGTCACAAACAAATTGTACAGTAGCTACACACATTTTATACCATTTAAAACACACAATAAAATAATTTTATTTCCAATAAAACAACCTCTCAAAACATCACATTGTTTTTCACCCAAAGCTCTTTATGATATCCACCTTTCACACTATGATAACACTTGTAAGATATTAAAACCAAATTTCAGTTCATAACCCTTTAATGAAACCAAAAATTCAGTTATGTGGCATCCCAAAATGAACCAATAAATGATTTGAATGGAAAACCCTCAATTTCACCAAAAATTGGAACTTAAAATTCATTTGCATTATAAATGCAACTAAAACCAATTTTTACAGAAACATTCAATTGAAATAAACATTAGAGTACCATGAAAAACAGCAAGCTAATTCACAAAGATTGCACACACAATGGAATCACCTACCAAATTAACAAAACCCCTTGAATCTCCGTGCGAAATCAAATCGCACCCCCGCCGCACCAAGAGAGAACTAGATCAAACCTAAAACCACACAAATTGGCCAAGAAAACCCAAAGTTAAACCCTAGGTTCGAAATCCTAGTTTCTGGACATTAGTAAACTCAATTATAACCGAATAAACCCTAAGAACAAAGAGTTAAACCCAAAGTAATTTGAAAGAGGAAAGAAAAGGGCTCATTTACTTGAAGTATCTTGAAGTAATCACTCCAAAACTCCAGTATCTGAAATTTAAAAGATCCCAAATTTAGGTTACGTTCGAACAAGATGTATTATCTCATTTAGGAACTGGAATGGAGGAAAAAGACTGAGAATTGAGAGATTTATGAAGGAAATACTTTACCTCTTCAAATCTGGGCGATTTGAGGAACTCTATGAAGATCGGCACAAAATCGAGATTCTACAGAGCTCCAAATGGGTAGGAGAGAGTTCAGGCGCGCGGCTGGGTTACTTGGGCTTGAGTGAGACTTGGAATCACCGAAAAAGCCCAAATAATGAATAAGTTATAACAAAATCAAATTTTATTTTTAAAACAGGAATTGGGCTTTCGGGCAGGCCCAACCCCTTAGACAAAAACCCAAATAACCCCTGGTTATGAACTTCTAAAAGCTCCAAATTACCTTGGTGGTGTTAATAGGTTAGGGTAGGTCAATTAGGAATTTGAATGGATGAAAAATATTGAAAAATGAAAAAGTTATAAAAGATACAAAATTTATTTTTTAATCTGGAATTGGGCTCACGGCTTGGCCCAATTCATGAATACTCATCTATTCCTCCCTAAAACCTAGGGAAACCCCCAAAACAAAGAAATGATGTAAATTAAATGAAAAATACCTTTAAAATATGTCTTGTATGTGACATCATCCAACACTATTTCCATATAATCGCATTAAATCATCACTGTTCCTAACTCCGGACTCCATACTATCTCTCAACCATCACCTTTGATACCATTTTCTCATGACCCCCTCCCACCAAATATGCCCCTCCTGAGATGGAAATGGTGAAAGGGAGATAATGACCCCAGAATCCCACCTCCAATAGGCCCGGGAGTGGAGACTAGCACCCAGGGTATGTGGTTTCACAAATATGAGAGGCATTACCATTTTTTTATTTAAGATTGGGAAATAGGATGAGTCAGACATCAAAAGAAAAAACAAACGAGTAAATAGAAATATACGCCAAAAAAACCCATATGAATGTTTTATACAATACTGAAACAAAAGTACAAGTAGAAGAAACGATCCAAAGTACGATTTAAAAAGAAGAATGAAAAAACTACAACCAGAAAAACTCCAATTCCCAACTATCAAGGTCCCACACGGTCCCGGAAGTCATCCTGAATACCTGAATGTAAATGTAGGGCGAGCATACAATTATACTCAGTAGGAAAACCTAAAGCTCTCATGCATAGGTGGGGATATTTCCTATTTCCCCGTGAGAAAATAAAAAGAACAAAATTCTATCAAGGAATCTATCCACCCAACTCTACATGCCACAATCACCAAATATTGCATGTAAATAGAGTATTATAGTAATATTATCAAAGAATGTCTACCCCACACCACCTTCCCACTGAATACTTCTCAAGACCTCAACCTGGCCATTCAAAGCTTGAGCAAGTGCCGCAACCCGGTCATAACAAGATCATAGTATCCTACCAGAACTCAATCGTCATCCATAACCACATCTCATCCCAAATACACCTGGGAACCACATCACATCTCATCCAAAAAACACATAATAACATATCTCATCCTCATCCCATAGTCTCTTGGTAAACATCTGTCCTATCATGCCTGAAGTATCTTGGGCTATAGAACCTGGAAGAAGGAGCACATGGAAGAATAGTAACCATCCATCCTTTATATGTTTGAGAATGTCACCCCCGTCCCATGGGTGTTTGGTACGTAGTGCTCAACATGGGTGGGGTGTGTAAAGAAACATTAAACGTACATATTTATATAATTATATCAACCACCCATCCTATCCTAACGCTTCTACCAAAATGATCTGAGAACATACCTCGAAACATCTACCTCGAAATTATGCACACAATAAACAACCCCAAACCCCATTAAGCTTTTCATGTTTCAATTGTTTTTGTATATCCACTCCATAAATACCGAGAAAGTAACAACAACCAAACCATATCAATCATTCATAAAAAATTTCCCTTCCAACCACAAATAAGGTTAGGGAATACACAAGAAACACAATACCATTTTCTTTTATCAACCAATCAATTCTATTTATTTTCCATATTTAATCAACTACCACTCCCAAAAATTCATTAGTTTAATCTTCCACATTTATTCAAATGCACAACCCATCCCTATAGTCCTGTTTCCAACAACCATAACCAAAAACACATTGGAAACAAAACCCGTACCACAAAAACCCACGAACCACCCTTCACATAATTAAAACCCAACCAACACCCAAAAATTCATTATTTAATTTAGTTTAAGTGGGGTGATAATACAAGGGTTCCATGTATTCATTTAATCACCAAAATTTACATTATTAACCAATTTACACATTCGTTATCCACAAAACAATCTAGAAAAACATGGAATCATTTTATTGCACAAGAAAAGGCCCCTAGCGACTGTGATTTTTAATAGGAATAAACATATTCAATTCACAACATAATAAAATGATAAGCATTGATGGAAAATAAAACAAAAATAACAACAAAATTTCCCAAAATCCAATCTTTAACCAGTTATTATCTTTATTTACTGGTTCAACCGTATCTCAAGAAAACAATAGGATACCCACCTTGCATGATTCACAAAAGGGAGAGATATGATGGTAACATCCCAACTTGAATAGGTTTTGAATTCCATATGCATGAACAACCACCACGAGGATTTATATCACTACCCCCGACGACTACATCCTCCCATGGATGCAGTGAAAAAACCGTAGTAACAGCCAAGAGAGACTCCATTATGTTTTAATGTGTCACTTGTCATGGCATGGAATGGAGGAACAAAAAGTGGAGATCGAGGAATGAATAATAATGGGTTAGAACATACCATAATGATGACATTCATCAAAGAGAATTGTTCCTCTAAAATATCGACAATCTCCTCGGTAGGAAGCTGTGAAGAGGAAGTCGAAGAAGAGGGAAAGGAACGAGGTGCATGATGTTCGCCTCGTCTACACGATCCCGCAGCCACCAACCTATTGGCGATCGATGTCCGGATGAAGAATATATGAGGAAGGCTTCTGGGTCATGCGGGAGCATCGCTGTGTGCAGATGAAGTGGGGTCTGTAAATAACATGTGACCCTCTCTTATATAGGATATGAAAAGGTAAAATAGTATGCAGTGTGTATTAATGAATACATGACGTGACCGTACAACTGTTACACGCTTTGACTTGTCAACACATGACACGTCACCTAGTTTCCATGCATTTAATGATAATAATAACTTCAATTATTAATAGGTATTTATTGACCCAAGACGTGAGTCAATAAAATGTATTCATCATTGGTCTTAAAATTAAAGTCATAATTTTAGGGTTACACTGCTGTTGACAATTCGTAAAACCGAGATCTCAAGAAGAAGTTATAGTGAAAACAATGCTTTATCATAAAAATTACTATTAAAAACATTTTATAATTATTATTAATTACCTAATTATTTATTTTCATAAATCAAAAATCAAACACAATTTGGTCTCTATTTCACGCTTCAATTCTTCACCAAATCTATCATTTATGATTTATTCCTCATTTAATTTTATTCCAACTATTACCTTATAATTCATCCCTCTCTATAATCTCATTTATTCTCTCCTACAATTCCCTCACTCCTCCAAAAGTGGTGCCTTTCCTATACTCGATGCCCAACACGCCCCATCTTTTCTTTCTCAGTTCAATGTTATTATTAAAAAAATTAATAATAATAACACCCATCATTAATGTTATAATTTAATCCCATTAAATTAGTTTTACATGGTTATTATCATATTAAATTAAAACCATTACATTTAATTTAGTTAACATCATTTAATTTACTAACCAAATATAAAATCCATTAAATTTCATTTACCAATCATACACATATTTGTGTCACCATTATCATTATTATTTAATAAAATAGTAATAAATCCTCCTTCAATTTCATCAACATGTTTCCATCATTATCATTAATAATAATGATTATTATTGACCCCCATTATTATCTTAAAATTACTCCCTCTCTCCCATGATACTTATGCGTCATGTTTGACCACTTCAAATTTTTACAAAGTAATGGGCCGAATAGGTCTGGGCCATTGCAATTTAATAGGGTAGATTTATCATCCACATCTACATTTCATAAATATATAATTATATATCAACCCTCATATAATTTTTTAAATACCATTATACCAATTGGGGAATTTATATTAAAATACATGAAGGGAATCTTTTGTCATTTATAGTACGAGAATATTTTTGACTTTTCCAGAAAAAGTACGAGACGAATGACTTTTTAACATATTGAGAATGAACATATTTTTACTCTTTCATAGATAATTATTTACATAATGCTTACATTACAATATTTCTTGATTATTTACAATTAACCAATTTTTTTTAAAAATATCACAGTATTTGTTGAAAAGAATATCTTTTTTAAGACAAAATTATATTTTCCTCAATAACATTGTTCAGCTGTTTTATCAAAATTATTTTCCATTTATTATGACATATCTAAAGAAGGTTTTGTATATATCCATATCGTCACTATTATTTTATTTTTTATGGATGGATTGCTTTTTTATAAGTATTATGTTATGATGGATTGATGTTTATGAAACCCCATAATATTTCATGGGTTATGATATGATTAATTATTTATTTTTTGTAGATCATGAGATAATTATTTCATTATGAGATGTGTGGGACATATATCTCCATTCAATTAATTAGGTAATGATTTATATCTCATAAGATAAGAATGTCTCGAACATATCATTAATCTGGTTTAGTAAAACATCGCCGGAAAGACATGTAAACCCGGTAATGTAATGGACTTCGTATGCTATGATGGTCATGGATTCAATGCATTTCCAACTATAGAAATCATATTATCGGAATAATGGTCTTCGAGAGTTTCCATAATTCCATGTTTTATTCCCATTCTATTTTATAAAGATAAATTATACTTTTTGAACCATGCCTTAAATACATCCATGATTTATTTCATGACTCACAATTTTTATGTTTAAACATTATGTTGATGTTTTTAATTTCAAATGTATATGGTATGATTTATTTTCCCCATTCATTCAATTATTGAAAATTTGAGTTCCAAAATTTTTTGATTTCTTTTCACCATGATATAAAGGAAAGGATTAGGTATGAATTATGGGGATTATATTTAAGGGAGATGATGAATATCATTCACCAAGAATAGAAAAATATGTTATGATTTTCCAAAGAAAATAAATTAATAAGGTCATTGGAATCATGTTTGTGTATGTCTTATGTTTTCTACAAAAGTATTGGAATTTACATGTTCTTCAAGATTGGGTATCACAAGTTAGTATCTAAGTGATGTTTTAGTTAACATTTGGAAACAATGATGTGAAATCTTTAGTGAGATCCCTATAAATATTTCTAAGGTAAGTATAGGGATATCATTATGGTTAAGTAAATGTATAGGTTACAATCCTAGAAATAGGATAATGACCATGAATATCAAATTATTAAACCTATGGTGTTAGAGTATGAATGTAACCCCCCTTTATTATGTAGTATCCTAATATGATTTTTTCCTCTTAAAATATAATTTTGTGTTCTAGATAATGGATGGAACCCAAACGAACCCATTTAATGATCAATGAACTAGGAAAAGAACTGATTTTACTCCGGAACAACCAAATGATATGGGAGATGTAGAGAAAAATCTTATTTTTTCACTTACACAAGCAATGAATCATTCATGACATCCAAATGACCATTGAAGGGAACAATATTATGTTGAGTCCTTAATAAGGAAACTCCCACCTTCTTTCAGTGGGTATTCTGTTCCACTTGTTGCTAAACAATAGATCAGTAACATTGAAATGATATTTTCTATTCCTCGTTGTTAGGATAATGGAAAATCCATTCTGTAGTTTTACCTTTTAGAAGATGAAGCAGACTAGTCGTTGACTCTAAATAAAAATACAAGGCCCATAGATGAAATGTAATCCATGAAATTGTATGAGTTGAAGAAAATATTATCCAATAAGTACATCCCTAATATTCTTCCAGCAATGATGGAAAAGGAGATCCATGAGCAAAATCAAAAAGTTGATGATTTTATTAGTACATATTAGGAGAATTTAACAAGGATTTCAAGATATGCATTTATCTTTATCATCCTACCAGAATGTAATGTTAATCAATTCATCAGTGGTTTAAAACCGTGTATTCAAAAGGAATTAACTATATGATATATGAAAAATCTTTGAAGAGATTGTGTGTTGTTCGATCAAGGTATAACTGGATGTTTCTGTTACATATCTATCTCATGTTTTTTAAAATAAACCAAAGATAGAGTACCAGGAATAATCTACAAACAACGGGGAAATGATGATGATTGTAACGTTATGCACATTTTGTGGAAAGAATCATCGTGGATATTGTCTTAAAGAGTCTAGAAAATGATTTATGTGTATAAAAGAAGGCCATCGAGCCGTTGTGTGCAGAAGTAATAGGAAAAAGGTAGCTATTTATGTGAATAGTGAAGAGAATACAGAGAATGCACTAGAAACACATCAATGCTACATGTGCAAGGAAATGGAGAAATATGCTGACCAATTCCATAATACAAGGGTTATTAATGATCAACATCAACTATCTATTAATGAAATAGAACAAGGGAAGTCACATGTGATCACTATTGGAAATGTTGAGTATGAAAACGATGTTTTCGAATGATTAAGTGTTTATGTAACATGATTCAAATATACTGTTGTGGAATCACATTTATTTTATTGTGGAATATTTGAATATCTATGTATTGGTGTATTGTTGTTTTCAGTAATTACAGGGTACTAGTAACAATGAAAAGTAAATGAAATATTTGTTGAAAGTATATGATATGCACATAATTAAGGGATTAGGAGAAAATAATATGTTTGATATTATTAATGAGCTCATGATTGTTATATAGAAAAATTGCTATCAAGGATTGTGTATTTAGAAATTTTTAGATTTTGGAATGTAGAAAGTGTTAACTTTTGAAAAAATTCATGTTTTCTATGAGTTTCTATTGTAATTCATGTTTTAATAGAATACATGATTATGGTATTCAGTTTTTTTGGAATTTTACAATCACGAACTAACATATGAGATATGGGATGAAAACGTTATGTTTATATTGTTCTCCTGCTTCTAAATTTTTAGATTTGTTTTTGTTTTTTGAATGATTGTAATATAATCCAATTATAGATAGTATAATTTATATTATGTTTGAATATTAATTTATTATCTCACAATATCTATACATAGTATTATTTTATACCTGGTTCTAAATTTTTTATTGAGATTGATGAAATGACCTATTATTCTATCATATGATCTGCTAAAACATCTCGAATGGTGAATTCAATATAATTTCTTTAAGAGATGACGAGAAAATTGTTCAAAGCGTGAACAACAGTTGGATTGTACTAAAATAAACTAAGTATTTCATATGATTAAAAAATTCATCAACGTTAGGGAAATGATATTGAAAAAAAATGATACCCTAGTAACACATCAGTATTTATTTAGAAAGACTCTATTATTTATTTTGATATCTATTGATGATCGAAACACCAATATTAGCTTGTATAATATGCAACATTGTATTATCTTGCATTATATGAAACACTATTTTTGGCTACAGTTACACACAATATGATGTTTGTTTTATAAAATTTATTTTACCCAACTTTGAGGATAGATTTTTTTTAAAAGTATAAAAGAACTATGTTTCAATTTAGTTATATGAAACACCATAGGATTTTTGAAATACATGAAAAAATAACATGGATTGTGTTACACGTAAGAACGACCTTCCTCAATAGTTTTCATGGTACACAATAACGTGTTTCACTAGACAATGCCATATTATTATAATGTTAATATGATCTATCTATTATGAAAATTATTAACAAAATTTGAAATTTATAACATTATCCTTAATCATACACATTTTATTGAACATGGAATTTCACGAACCGCCTTCACCAAATGGAGGGAAAGGTCAGCAGATTGCCAGACCCTTCCTTCTTTATGTTGAAGGACAGATAATGACCCATGAAACCTGCCTTCAATAGGTCCTGGAGTGGCGACCATCATGAATGGAATAAAATCACACAATAATGGAAGGCATTACCCATTTTCTTTCAATAGGATCGGTAGATAATATAGTAAATCTCACAACACCAAAATTAAATGTGAAAATACGACTAAAAATAAACCATTCCCACATGCATGTTCAAAGGTAATGATACTTGTCCAAAAACTCCAATGGTAAAAAGATACCAAGAAAACGGAAAAAACAATAGAAAAAACCCCAAAGGTAAAAGATAGTATGGTCCCACACGATCCTTGAAGTCCTATTGGAAACTTAAATGCAGTTTTATATTTGTAGGGTGAGCATACAAGTATACTCAATAGGTAAAAACAAAAAACTCTTGTGCACAAATGGGGAGGCATACTAATGCCCTGTGAGAAAAGGGATAACCAAACACCCAACAGGGAAACTAACCACCAAAGCCTCACCAAGGAACACTCCCCAAATAACACAAGTAAAGTAATGTATAATAAAAGCACATCGATGTTTGGGTATGACATGCCACTTTACCACTGTTTATTGAAGACATCCTACACATCGAACCAATCCCACCATTATCACCATAGTCCCACTGCCACACCCCACCCACACACACCTGGGCCATATCCTCGCGCAATCCCATTGCCAAACCCCACCCGCAAAAACTTGGACCACAACCACTAACCCGCGCGCAACCACCTGGGCCACATCTGTCACACATATCCACGCCTGCAAACACCTAGGGCAGAACAACCACCGCCACGCTTGAAGACACCTGGGCCCGAATATCTACTGCCACGCCAGAAGACACATGGGCCTCATCCTGAAGACACTTAAGAAACCACTTGCCCGCACACACCTGGGCCAACCACCACACTACCCAGCACAAATATTCGTAGGAAAATAATGGACTTCAGGCCATCACAGCCTGCCCGTAGAGTCTTGGGATATTCGGGAAAGGGAGAGGAAAAGGAGAAAGTAACAAGCCACTCATAGAAGTGTTGGTAAAATAGCCTCCCCCATGAAATGGGGGTGTTCATAACTAAGTTCTCAACTTGGGTGTGGCACGAACACGAAACACAAAAATAAAGGTATATGTATAGGTAACACGCACTTACCCAAATCTAGGTCTTTCTTCAGCCAGCCTAAATAACACAATCATCACACACGTCCAAGTCACAACTCACACCAAACCAAAACCCATTTGTCCAATCCTTGTTTTCATGTTCATTATTAATGTTTAAATAAGTTTCTACACCTACTTGAGGAACTAGCAAGCTTAAGGACAAGCCAATGAAAGAGTACATTCAAACATTAACTTAAACGTTCACACCCGGTTCTCTTGTAAAGTCACAACCACAAAATGGGATAAGTGAGATCCCTCAATGTACTGGAACCAAGGAAAACTCCAAGATACTACCCCATGTTTCCAAAACCCAGAATCCAATGATTTTTCAACAACAATGGATTCCACCCCAATTCGTGATATAAGAAAAGTTACCACACAGCCTCAAATTACCAACCTGTGAAACCATAACAACAAGGGATCCCATCACCACCCACATCACCCTGAAATTGTACCATGAATGAAATCAACTAAACCACTACCACCAACACAAGCAGGCCCATGCGGGTATGTTCAGATTTCAAAGATTTAACACACTCCATGATTCCAATTCCACTGTACTTTAACCGGGGTTATCATAGAAAAGGATTGATCATGGTGCTTCAATTTATTTAGCCGAATATACATAATTAACTAATTTCCTTTACACGACCAACACAAGAGCTAAGGGTTTATTAATGCACAGAGAAAGACCACCAGCGTCCATGATTTTTAGTAGGCGTAATCCCACATAAATTAGAAATCATTAATCATGAAAGAGGATAAAAACAGAGCAGTATCATCGGTCACACCCCCTCCCTTTCATTCTTTAGAATCTGTTTATTATCTTCATTAAAGTTTGGTTCATCCAATTCTACATAAACTCTAGTGTACCAACCCCGTATGATACTCAGAAAATAGAGACGAAGGTGAAAATCCTACATGATTGTTCAATGATCTAAGCTTCTCTTCACGCCAGAGGAAGAGGGGGTGCAAAAATTGTAGGGGTGGAACCTTAGGAACTCAAGACGAGTAGACTAATCGATCGTAGTGTGATCGACAAATTGAGACCCAGGGAGAACCCGTTAATTTATAAGTGTATAAGGGATGGGGACGGTAGATATACGGAGATAAGAATGTGAAACCGTGTAAGGAGAGGGGTCGAGGGTTGACCACGCGGCCACACACGTCATTAAAGGGTCCCAACCTTTAGAGGTAGTTTAAACCGACACACACCAGGGTACCTCATCAAACACTTAATTCAACACAATTAATGGGAGTTAAAGGCCTTTAAAACAGGATTAAAGGGGTCAAAACAGGGTTTAAAACCAATTTTTCTCAAAAAGGAGGTGCTACTGGAAAACTCGTGGGGGTCAGTTAGAGCCACCGGTAGCTGACAGCTACTGGTGGCTGATAGTGACCAGTATCCAAGAGCTACAGGTGGCCGAGACCACCGGTGGCCGAGAGATACTGATGGCCGAGAGCCACTGCTAGACCAAGGCTACCGCTAGGAGTCACCGAGAAGATGGGATGGCCTTCCAGACCACCCAGAACACCTCAAATATCATATTTTTACTACATAATGGCCCTCCAAGATCCCATGACATTACATCAATTAACTCTCAATATATTATCACCCTCGAGAATCAAAACAACCCTGAAGGAAAGAGAGGGTCCGAACAACCACCTTGAAAGATACCTCTCAGGAGTGGACCTCATTGTTAAAAAAACACCTTCCTCTTAAGAACCAAGTAACATACCATTTCAAACTACCCAGTCATGTGGGTTGGGGATTTTCTTCCCCCATGTCAAGATACTATCCTCTTTGGGCAGAACTGACTCACCCGCATGGGTTTAATCGCATCCACCTTAATCCATCTTGATTAGGGGTCGAGTCCTCCCCTCCCCATAGCCAGGAATTTTCACACATATTTTGAGGAAATAAAAACCACACATTTCAAATACAATAAAGAAAAACATTCCACAACAAAATTTATAAATATAATAATACAAAACTCAAAACAACTTTGGGTACTCGGCACACATCTGTGCTTCCCTCTCCCACGTACTCTCCTCAAGCCCACCATGTCTCTATAAAACACAAACCAAGGGAATGGTTCTCCCATGAAGCACCTTCTCCTCATGATCCTCGATCATCACTAGTCTTTCCACAAAGGTCATGTCGTCCACGTTGTCTAACTATCCCCAAACGATGATGTGTGAATCGTCGTGCCAATACCGATGGAGCTGAGACACATAGAAGACGTCATGTATCCTCCTTAGTGGGAGTGGTAATGATAGCTGATAAGCCACTTCGCCGACCCGCCGCAACACTTCGAAGGGTCTGATGATCCTGGGAGAATGCATAATCCCCTTGTTGAACCTCCGTTGTCAATTCCGATGTGAGACCTTCATGAAAACGTGTTCTCCAACCTCAAACCCCAAGGGCCTTCTCCTGTTATAAACATACGACTTATGTTGGTCCTAGGATGCCTTCATCCTTTCCCATATAAGCTGAACCTTCTCTGTCATGCTCTGCACCACCTCCGGGACAAGGATGCATGCCTCACCGACTTCGGTCTAACACACAGGTGAGCGACATGGCCTCCCATACAAGGCTTCAAACAGAGACATACCAATGGTAGAGTGATAGCTATTACTGTAGGAAAATTCTACCAGAGGAAAATGTTGCACACACAATCCTCCTGAGCCCAGAACACATGCCCGTAGCATATCCTCCACGGTCTAGATGGTGCGCTCTGTCATTCCATCTGTCTAGGGATGGAAAGCAGTTCTAAGACGTAGCTGGGTGCAAAAAGCAAGCTGCAATCCTCTCCAGACTCGTGAGGTAAACCGTGCTTCCCTATCCAAGACTATTGACCTCACAACTCCATGCAACCGCACCAACTCATCCACGTAACATCGTGAAAAAGCATCCACTGCACTGAACTCCTTAATCTCCAGAAAGTGAGGTGATTTCTTCAACTGGTGCACTAATACCTAGATTACATCGTACCCCCCTTGAACCTTGGGTAGTCCTGTGACGAAATCCAACGAGATGCCTTCCACTTCTACTGGGGGACATCTAGAGACTACAGCAGGCCGCCTGGAACATGGTGTTCATCCTTCACCTGCTGACACACTAGGAACTTGGCAACAAACTCTTCCACTTCTCACTTTACTCTGGGCCACCAGAACTGTCTCGTCAGGCCCTGGTACATCATGGAAAATCATGGGTGTACCAATAGGGGTGAGTTGTGGAACTGACTATGAACCTTTCCGCACATCGCCTCTGGAGCAAACAGTTTTCCTCAGAAAAGCATCCAGTTCTGACCATCCTCCGTCCATCCTTCTGGTGTATGGATTTGGTCAACTCGTTGATGCATCACATCACACTCTGGGTCTCCCCACTGAGAATCCTCCACTTGCTGAAACAAAGAAGACTGTACTGTCATATGATACAGGAAACCTCTACCACTATCCATCTTCGCATCCAGGTGCATGCCAGCCAACTCCTCCATTGCCTTTCAGGCGTCTGTCGACTCTCGAACTGCAACCTTATGTGACCTCTTGCTCAAGGAATTGTCCACTAAATTCCCTTTCCCTAATGTGTATGAAATCACAAAGTCGTAATCCTGGAGGAACTCCATCCACCTTCACTGCACATGTTTTGGTCCCACTGGGAGAAGATATACCTTTTTTTTTGATCTGTGAAGACCACAATGCGTTCTCCGATGAGGTAATGCCGCCATAAATTTAGGGTAAAAACGACCACTGCAAGCTCCAGGTCGTGGGTGGAATAGTGAAACTCATGAGGGCATAACTGCCTAGACACATAAGAGATCACCCCTTGTTGCTACATCAACACACATCTGAGGCCTTGCCTTCAAGAATCACATAATACCTCATACACCGCCCCTTCTTCTGGTAGTCTCCACCCTGGGGCACTAACCATCATCTCTTTCAGATAGCTGAAGGTTGTCTCGAACTTCTCACTCCACACGAAAACCTGGTCTTTCTTGGTCAAGGCTGTAAAATGGGTTGCAACTTGGGAGAAGTTGGGTACGAACCTCTGATAGTAACCCGCCAGCCCGAGGAAACTGTAAACCTATTCCACATTTTTGGGTGGTTCCCATGAATCAACTACATCAACCATTTATGGGTCCACCACTTCCCCCTTCTCAGACACTACGTTCCCAAGGAAGTGAAGTTCTCACATACAGAACATGCATTTTGGAAACTTCCCATAGAGCTGGTGTTGTCGGAGGACCTCCAAAACCGTCCTCAGGTGCTCCATATGGTCCTCCTCTAATCTGGAATAGACAAGGATGTCGTCGATAGACACTTCTACGAACCGATCAAGGAACTCCCGTAATACGGAGTTTATAAGCCCCATGAACACAACTAGGGAATTCGTAACACCGAATGGCATGACTACAAACTGTAAGTTCCAATATCATCACCCGAAGGCCGTATTCGAGATGTATCCCTCCTTTACCTTCAACTAGTGATGCCCAGACCGTAGTTTAATCTTCAAGAACCATCCTGCCACTTTTAGCTGGCCTTAAAGATCGTATATCCTCGGAAGAGGGTAGAAATTCTTGACCGTCACCTGATTCAGCCTCCTGTAGTCTATGCACAACCTGAGACCACCATATTCTTTTCTTGAGAACAAGACTAGAGCACCCCACAGTGACAAACATGGTCGAACATAACCCCTATTCATCATATCGTCAATCTGAATCCGCAAGTCTCGTAGCTCCCACGGTGCCATCAGGTAAGGAGTTGTCAAAATCAGATGAGAATCGGGATGCAAGTCTATCCCAAATTCGATATTACGTCGAGGGGGTAGAGTTTTTACCTCCTCAGGAAAGATGTCCATAAACTCACTGACTATTCTTGGCACCTCCACCATCTTAGCAATTACTAACTCTACTGACTGCTCGGCTAATAAGGAGAGGAGGGGTTCCTCTCAGCTACTGCTCTTCTGACTGCACCGATCGGCGGTGAAAGTAACACGCCGACCACCCAAGTTTGAGAACAGAACCCTTCCTTAGAAGCATTCGATGATGGAACACATAGAGAACACCCAGTCGATGCCTAGGATGACATCGTATGGCTGTATCTGAAGCTGTAGTAGATCCCTGAATGACTGATGTGACCCTGTCATCAGTCTGCATCCCCAAAAAACATATCAAAATTCGGTCCAACCTCCGACGGGTGTCCTCATCACCAAGGGCATTAGGAGTCTCTCGGCGTATAGTCCTAGAGCACGAGGTAGACTGGGTGCAACAAAGGAGTGTGAATCCCCGGTATCGAACAAGGCGTAAGCAAGGGTACTTAAAAAACTGATCGTAACTCGAACGACCACTGGTCCCACTGGGACAGATTCCTCTGCGGTGTGAAACTACCCACGCCCAGCTCCTTTGCCTCTCGGCTGTCATCCTCCTCCCCGACCATGCCCTGGTCGAGGTCCCTGAGGAGCGCCATGAGGACGACCTCCTCCTGCAAAGTCTGGCCTCGGAGGAGCGGGAGCTCGCTGCCTCTACTGCTGCTGCTGGAAGGGCATAGCTGGAAGATGCTCCTGGGGCAGGTACTGGGCCTGTCCGCCACCGCCGTACTATACCCAGTCTGGTCACTGATTCCAGAGATGTCCATGGCTCCCACAAACAAAGTACCTCTGTCCTGGGCCCGAAAAAAAGGGCGAGGACTGGGGGACCAGAACTGGAACTGATGTGGCTTGCTTCCTACTGGTCGGAACCGAGAGGGTCCTGATGTTGGTGGTCTGGTGCTGACATCATTCCCCTTTGATGATCCGAAATGGATCCCCTATAGTGAAACACCTCCTAGAGAGTGCCTCCTCTCTACCACTTCGTCCTTCTTCTGGACCTCCATGTATGTCGGTTGGGTGAAGGGGGTAATAGCGTACTGGAGGGAGGGTCGGAGAGCCTCCACTAAATGTCTTGCCCGAGACTCCTCATCTTGAAAAAGGTCTGGAGGGAAACGTAGGTGGTCCTTGAACTTGATTACCTGCTCCATTACTGACATACTCCCCTGCTGGAGGGAGAGTACCTCCTGCCTCTTCTTCGCCTTCATCGTAGAAGAGTGTAATTCCACCCGGAACTCCTTCTCAAAATCATCCCAGGCCACATAAACCTTTCTCCTCTCCCTCAGGTAAAGCATCCACAACTGACGCACTACTCCCCGCATCTAGCTGACATCCAGAGGAACCCAGTACTTAGGCGAAGCCTGAATCATGCTGAAATCTATCACCAACTCTCCTAGACAGGTCTTTGTCATCATGTCGTAGGTGCTACCCTCATAATTCTGGAGGGTCTATCACTGGAAGGCTCGAAAAATCTTCTGCCACTGGTCGTCCTCCTCCTCTCGATTTTCCCTCTGCCGATACGCCATGTCAACCTCCTGGGCCTCGATCGCCCGTACCACCCATGGTCACCTCCTAGGTTTCATTAATGTAAGGTAAACAAGGAATGCCTAAGACCAAGTAGTGTAGAATATTTTTATTAATATTTCTTAAAATTCTTATTTATTTCATTTCCAAAAACACCCATGAAACACGAGAATACAACTAATTATGATGCATGTACCATTCCTAGGGTCTTTAAACTACAATCAGCATGGCCTCACTTGGTCGTTAGGTAGGTCTAGAGTCCATGCATCTGATCACGAGTGGCCCCGAAATCTATTGTCCTAGCTGTTCTTCCTTGGCGTAATTCATGCACCAAGGTCACCCAACACTGTTTCCCTACCATCCCATGCAATCCTTACTGTGCCTAACTCCAGACTCCATCCTATCTCTCACCCTCCTTTGATATCATTCTGTCACGACCCGCCTTCACCAAAAGGAGGGAAAGGTCATCATATTTCCGTGGCCCTCCTTCATTAAGTTTAAGGAGTGATAATGACCCCCAAAAACCGCCTTCAATAGGTCTCGAAGTGGTGACCAGCACCAATGGTATAAAATCACTCAATAAATAGAAGGTATTACCCTTTTTATTTCAATAGGATCAGGAGCTAAGATAGTAAATCTCACAACATCAAAACTAGAAGTTCAAATACGACTGAAAATAAACCATTCCAACAAGCATGTTCAATGGTAAAGTTACAAGTCACAAAACTCCCAAGGTAAAAAAATACCAAGAAAAAGGGAAACAACAAAAGCAACTGCCCCAACGGTCCAAGCTAGATGGGTCCCGCACAATCCATTAAGTCATCCTGGAAACCTGAAAGTAGAATTACATACGTAGGCTGAGCATACAAGTATACTCGGTAGGGAAAAACCAAAGACTCTCATGCACAAGTGGGGAGTCATACTAATGCCCTGTGAGAAAAGAGATAACCAAACACCCAACAAGTAAACTAACCCCCCAAGCCTCACCGAGGCACACTTCCCAAATAACCCAAGTCAAGTAATGTATAATAAGAGAACATCGATGTTTGGGTACCCCACTCCACTTTCCCACTGATTATTGAAGACATTCTATGCATCGAACCAATCCAGCCATTCTCACTGCTGTCCCACTACCACAACCCTCTCGCAAACACATGGGCCATATCCTCACGCTTTCCCTCTTCCAAACCCCACACTCAAACACCTAGGCCACAGCCACTAGCCCACCTGAAAACACCTAGGCCACAACTGTCACACATAAAAACGCCTGCAAAAAACTAGGCCAGAACAACCATTGCCACGCCCGAAGACACCTGGGCTCGAAGATCTACTTCTACGCCTGAAGACACCTAGGCCTCATTCTGAAGACACTTGGGAAACCACCTTCCTTCACACACCTAGACCAACCACCACAGTACAATTCCTGAAGATTCATGGGCTAATAATGGATTTCAGGCCTTCACAGCCTACTTGTAGAGTCTTGGGATATTCAGAAATGGGAGCAGAAAATGAGCTAATAACCAGCCACTCATAGAAGTGTTGGAAAAAACACCCTCCCCCATGAAATGGTGGTGTTCGGCACTATGTGCTCAACTTTGGTGTGGTGCGAACAAGAAACACAAAACTACAAGTATATGTATAGGTAACAAGCACTCACCCAAATCTAGGTTTTTCTTCAGCCAGCCTAAAGAACGCAATCATCACCCATGTCCAAGTCACAACTCACACAATACCAAAACCCATTGGTCACATCCTTATTTTCATGTTCAGTAATAATTTTTAAATAAGTTTCTTCACCGAATTGGGAAACAAGCAAGCACAAGCACAAGACAAGGAAAGAGTACAATCAAACATTTACTTAAACATTCACACCTGGTTCCCATTTAAATTCAAAACCACGAAAAGGAATTAGTGAGATCCCTCAAAGTACCGGAACCAAAGAAAACTCCAAGATACTACCCCATGATCCCCAAACCCAGGAGCTAATGGTTTCTCCACAACAGAGGATTCCTCCCCAATTCGTGATATAAGCAATGTAACTACACAACCTCAAATTCACAACCAGTGAAACCATAACAACATGGATCACATCCTCACCCACATCACACAGCAATCATCCCGTGAATGAAAAACAACCAAACCACTACCACCGAAACAAGCAGGCTCATGCCGGTATTTTCGAATTTATAATATTTAACACACTCCATGATTCCAATTCCGCTATACATTAACCGGGGTTATCACAGAAAATGATTGATCCTGGTGCTTTGAATTTATTTATCCGAATATAAGTAATTAACCAATATCCTATACATGACCAACACAAGAGGTAAGGGTTTATTAGTTCACAGAGAAAGACCACCAACATCCATGATTTTTAGTAGGCGTAAGCCCTCACAAATATGAAATCATTAATCATGAAAGAGAAGAAAAATAGAGCAACATCATCAGTCACTCCCATACCCTTCATTATATAGAATCTGTATATTATATTCATTAAAGTTTAGTTCATCCAATTATATAGAAACAGTAGTTTACCCACCCCTCTAGATACACAGAATGAAGAGATGAAGGTGGAACCCCTAGCTGATGGATCAACTATCGAAGCTTCCCTTAACGCGTGAGGAATAGGGGGTGCACAAATTTCAGGGGTGTAACCTCGAGAACACAAGACGAGCAGACTAATCGATCATAGGGAGATCGAGAAAAAGAAACCCAAGGAGAAAGCTTTAGTTTATAAGGTTATAAGGGCCTAGGACGGTTGATATTCTGAGATAAGAACGCAAAACAACGTAAGGAGCGGGGTCGTGGGTTTACCACATGGCCCCACACATCATTATAGGGTCGCCGCCTTTAGGGGAAGTTTTAACTGACACACACTAGGTTAACTCATCAAACTCAAAATTAAACACCATTAATGGGAGTTAATGGGCTTTAAAACAGGCTTAATGGGGTCAAAAAAGGGTTTAGAACCCAATTCGCACAAAAACGAGGTGCTACTGGAAAACATGTGGGGGTAGGCAAGAGCCACTGGAAGCCAAGAACTACTGGTGGCTGACAGCGACCAGCATCCAGAAGCTACCGGAGGCTGACAGAGACTGGTAGCCTAGAGCAACCAGTAACTGACCAGTAACCGAGAGATACCGATGGATGAGAGCAACTGGTAGACCAAGGTTATCGATAGGAGTCCCCGAGAAGCTGGGATGGCCTTCCAGACCACCCAGAACACGCCAAACATCATATTTTTACTATGTAATGGCCCTCCCAGAACCCGGTCCATTACATGGTATGAGAAAATAAATTAATTTTTCCGATAAATGAAGTATATTTAAAAAAATTTAGTGTTTCATAATTTTGATGGCGCTCCCATTTCAAACATAGTTTATGACATGTTTATATGTTCTATATGAAAATTTAAATTCTTATTTGTAATCATGATATAAAAATTTACATTGGATATATGTTTTATATTTTTTGATAACGTTAGTATTTTGATGAATAGTAAATGCCTGCTTAATTTTTAATTAAAAACTAATATTTCATCAAGATAATTTAACATGTAAAAATACAATATTGAAATTTTTTAAAGTATAAATATAATATATTTTTTCCATTTCTTGTAATGTATAAAATTAGCATTAATTTTACACAGAATTCATACGTAAAAAAAATTCAATCATTTGCAATGTTTTGAACTAAAACATTTTTTTGGACAACATGATTCATTTTACATTAATTATTGAATCATAGTTGTCTTGAATTTGGAAAAATTAATTCCATATTTGAAATCTCTATATCCAAACTATTCTAGTTGGATAACATTATTTTGGTTCTTTATGAATAGTAACGACAACAAATTTAACTTACCACTGTTAAAGGTAAATCAGGTCACTAACAGAAAAAATAATATTATAAAATTTCCAAAAAACTTGTCTTAATAAAATTTTATGTTTATATTTTTTTATTAAAATATAATTGGGTGGAAATGGAATATATTAGAACCCACATGGGTGATATTAAGACATTTAATTTATTTTATTTAATGAAAAGTGAAATAATTCTCAATCAAACATTAATAATTAACTTATTTTTATATAAAGTTATATCAAATATAAATTTAATTATAAATACTCATATTAAAGCTAATTTTTTTTATTTAGAATGGTAATTTATTTTTAATTTTTAAGATATATATAATTACATTAATAGATTATACATTAATAAGGGAGAAAATATTTATTTAGTGAAAAATCAATAATATAAATTTAATTAAAATAATAATACCTATCAAAAGTCCCAAAAACATGACCAAAACATATTGGTCGATTATATCGGAACCATAATCTACCAAGGGTAGACTCATTCTCCATTTGGAGCCTTATTAAGGTGATTATGACATTTATAATATTTAATTTTAAATGAAGTCAAAATTGTCACCTTCAAAATTTAATAAATTGTACATCTTAAAAGATTGGATTTTTAGATTATAAAATCAACTAAAAGTATCATTATCAAATATATTATAATTTTATATCACATAGTATTTTATTTATTATTTTTATGCCAAAATTAAGTAATGTGCTCCAAAAAATATTTAGATTAATAGGTCATGTTAGAAAACTATTAAATATTTTTCTTCAAATAATTCTTTTGCGTGGATTTTATTTAAATTAAAATAAATGTATAGTGTAAAAATGGACACTATAGATATTTTATAAAAATAAAATATTATGATATAGTTTAAAAATCACAAAAATATTTTTATAAAATGAAAATTATATGGTCCAAAAATTCATAAATTATCCAATTATGGACAATTAACAACATATAAGTACGTATTTAAAATTAATAAAAAAATTAAAATATTATTACCACAAATAAAAGTAAATAGATTTAATAAGGATAAATCAAAATTATAAGGATTAAAATACTATAATACATGTATAAATATTATTGGTTGATGATATTACAACCCTATATCTATGTCTCTTCACATCTGAGTAATTAATGATGTTTTTAATTGGGATTTGAGCTTATTATCTATTAATAATTTTGAGGTTTCCAAAAGTGACACTATCCTCTATTATAAAAGGGAACCTCCTCCCGCTACACATTAGTCAATTTGGAGCATTCAAACTCTACCAAACACTATCCATTTTCCTACCCCATTTCCATGGAAACATACTAGATGTCCTAGTATTCATCAAGATCCATATTTAGCACCCTATGTGGATGTTTAGAGGATACACGATGAAGAAGAGGTAATATACATTATATATTCATTAAAACTCCATTCTTCATTTGCTTCCAATATATGAGTTGTTTCATTATTAATAAATAACTCTTTTATCAGTTTAATCATGATATGTTTTTATGAATATTAAAATAATCATATTCCATCTTCTATCCATCCAATGAAAAATGAAATAACCACGCGTGTGTACCTACGACCTACCGCCTCCAGGCTGTGAATTATTCTGTTTTTTATCACCAACATAATTGGATTTGTATAATTATGGAAGAAATAAGAATATATAATTATTGTAAAATTATATTTATTCTGATATATTATATACCATGTAATGACCCTTAAATTTCACGGAAATTTTTTTTCTTAAATTATTTTGAATTTTACGAGTACACAGTATCTGACGACACCTGATTCTGAGGCTCAGTGTGCCCAGAATAATTTTTCTGAAGTTTTTATCGGATACATTTATTGAACGAACAAGCGGGTTTCACTATCTTTTTAAGCGGAGCTCGGAATTGAAATTTAGGGGTACCGATGAACTCGCAATGCCGATATTTGTTTAAGGGGACCTTTACCGCAATTTTGTTTTATGCGGTTCAAAAGTTAATTTTTGGGGTTTAATCATAAATTAAATAAAATAGTGTGGTACAGAATTTTATTTTGTGATATAGTTATTTCCTCCCATTTGTGGATATTTTTGAGGTGGGGCCCAAACGAGCCCCAACCTTCATCTCCCCATAACTGACCTCAACTCCCAATTAATTCTTTGTTGTTTTTCGTGACAACACCTTATTAATGGTGGAGTCGTCCCAGCTCCCTCTTCCCATTAAATGTCCCAAATAATATAATTAATCTCAGTGTTAATTAATTGAGGCCTGTTTTCAAATAATATATAAATTTCATAGCAATTCTATTAATTTGAGAGCCTCATTATTTCTATGTGTTGGAAAATCAGTTTTGGGAAAAAGGGGATCTGGAGAATTAAAGTTATGTGATCCTTCTCGGATGAAGAACATCGTTCCTCAACGAAGAACACCCCCAACGAAGAACGTGCATGACTTATTCCAATGACACTCGAGTACCGTGACTCTTGTCCTCCGCGGTTCAACAACGAACGATGTTAACTACGATGTAAGGGAACTTTTATATTTTATTTAAGTGATTTATACCCTCGATCATGGCGTTTAAATGTTGAGTGATGATTTGAACCACCAATGCGGTGGGTATGGACTAAAGAACAAGTCCATACCCATCGTTGTATCATTCTTGATGTGCAAGATGTTGGAAATGATGAAACGGGTCCTCAACAGTGATTTGGATCTTTCGTAGTGATGTTCGGATCCCGAGACGACCACAGGTGCAGACAGAAGAAAAAAGGAACCACTGGATTGACTCTAGTGGTCCGCGGAAGACCACCGTGGTGTGGGATCCGAGAGCCAAGCGGCGCCATCCTGGCGCTGCATTCGCGGATTGAGGGGTCGCGCCCCCCAGTCGGCTAGCAGGCCGAGCCAGCACACCCCCCTTGAATGGCCGGGGAGGGTCCCATGGACCGGGCCTCGCCGGTCGAGCCGGGCCGCGCCCAGTGGCCCATGCCATGCCAAGACGGGCCACATACTTCCGGCCGGACCCCGACCTGGGTCGGGTCGACCTAGGGTGGGTTGGGCTGGGTCTGACCGGGCCCAGACCCCCCACAGTGGACCATTTTTTGTTCTTTTATACATAACATGAGCTAAGTACCTCTGATCACTACACTATAAGTTGTGTAGTAATACTTGTATCAATACGGTCATTTCAATATATTACTCTCGAGGTTTCGGTGATGTTTGGGTACGACCATGTTGGTTCAAACACGTACCTAACAGGGCCCTTGGAGTGGAAATGCTTATAATTTAAGGATCAAATGTACGATTGATGTGAATTCAACTACGTTGAATTCCTTCTGATGAGACGGTTATTTTGGAACACTCCAATTGATGTTTGGACACTGATGGGGTATGGTCGGGTTTTTTTTAGCTTAAAAACAATTTGTGCCCCTGGAAAGGAAAAGCCAATAATGCTTAGACCGGGCACCCGATTGGAACTTCGTCTATCGCGTTGAGTTTTTTTGATGAGAACAAACATCGTGATACATAAACTATGGACTTTTTTTTTACTGTTGATGTATCAATCCCTTTACTTGAGTAGCGGACCCTCTTGGAATCAAGCACGATGTGTGCAGGAATCCTAGAGCTGGCTGCGACTGCGACGAGTACCATGATGGGATCCTCCGTGGGTTCGATGACAAGGATGATTGTACAAGGATTATCCATGGGTTCGTTTGCGAGGACGACTTTACTTGGATCCTCCGTGGGTTCGGCAGCGATAAAGACTGTACTTGGATCCTCTGTGGGTTTGGCAGCGAGGACGACTGTACATGGATCTTCCGTGGGTTAAGAAGCCATGACGACTGAACGTGGACCCTCCATGGGTTCGACAGCGAGGATGATTTCACCTGAATCCTATGCGGGTTCGACAACGATGGTTATTGTACTTTGATCCTCCATGGCTTTGACAATGACAATATATGTACTTGGATCCTAAGTGGGTTCAGCAGGGGAGATGATTCAGAGGCTATATTTAATCCTCTCCACCCCTCTACGTGAGTAGTATACCTGTGTGAGATGAGACTTGATGTGCAATCATTATCAATTATGTGATTGATTTCATTCCTGTATGGGCTAGGTTGTTTTTGGGCTCTGGATTTGGAGCTGAACTGAGAATGATGAATTAGGTATATGTATGGGCATATATCTAAGTAGAGTATGTTGATACTTCATGTTTGTATGTTTCCTTTGTGGTTTATCCTTCATGGATTCTAGGAGACCTTCGGGGGTCCCGGGGTCCCTACTGAGTATAATTATACTCGACCCTGCACAATCGTTGACTACACTATGTTGTGTTGGATGTAGATGACAGAAAAAAATGACTGAGGTGGAGGCTTGTGGATTTGGATGGCACATGGAGGTGAACCACTTGGCGGGGCATTCTTGTAGCGGACGACCAGACTGAAGAAGTTGATGAGACCATATGTACATACCCTTCAGGTGGGATATCCAGAGGATGACTCAGTGGTTGTTACATACTTTTATTTTGTTGTACATTCTTTTCAGTTGTACTGTATTTTTAGTTGGGTTTGTATACTGGCCCATTTACTTTCCAGCACTTACTTTCGTACTCAGTTTTACATAGAGCTTACTTCACTTGCGAACTCTATTGGGGTTTTTTTACTTTTATAAAGTAAATTCATTCCCTATTATAGGGTTTTACTCCTTTATTTCTAGTCACCAACCTATGGCCTATAGAAGGCGGGCTTGGGGTAGTCACGACACTGGCCCCGAGGACGGGTCGTGAAAAATTTGTATTAGAGGAGTCGGTTCTACCGCAGAACTCAGGACTATGATATTTTTTTTCTGTTAAGCAATAGTGTTTAGAGTATTTAGTGTGGCTATCAGTCCAGGGAGTCAAGTGTTGGTGCGGCGGCTGACGTATCCATACACCAGGTCTCTGAATTTTGATTTCTGACTAAGTGCACGAAAACATTGATTTCATGTGTGTTTCAAAAGTTTTCATTGTAATTAATTTGTGTCATTTCACCAGGAATACTGTATTAACTGTGGTACACCTGTTACATTACAGGATAACCCCACAAAGGTAGCCAGCCAGGGTTTTTAGTTACGTGAGAGATGGAATCCCACCGAGCGATGAGGCCTCCATGCAGGGCCCCATTACAGCAGAAAGGCAGACCCTCAAGAAGCCTAGGATTGGCTAGAGGCTATCTTCAGAGTCTTATATTAGTAGGGAAACCAACTATTCTTATGGTGATCCTTTCCACAAGTCTACTACACACTGTATCATGTAGATGGTGGAGCCTGATGCTCCTGGTTCATGACGAGGTATCTCTACTTTGGAGAGACTTCGAGAGTTTCTTCCACTCAGAGTTTGTTCCAGCCACCCTCTGTGCGGTGCACATCCCGTAGTTACTTCATCTATGAGAGGGTAGTATGACATTATCCCAGTATTCAGTTGAGGTTTACGGACCTATCACGCTACTCCACAGACATGGTACGAGTCCCATTATTCCAAGCGTAGACCTTTGATCAAGGAATGAGGCATGAGATCAGGGATTCGATGGTCTCCCTCAGCATTCCAATGCAGGAATGAGTTTTGGAGGGAGCCCTTCTTGTGGAGATATTTCTTGTTGAGACGACGCCAGCAGCAAGACCCACAGTAGGGCGACACGTAGCGGAGTATTCTGTAGCCAGCAGTAGAATGATGTTGCAGAGGCCCAAGGGGACCAGACCATCAGGTGGGCGACCCCAGGATTGTGGTTCGAATGTGCGGGGGACACGATGCAGAGCCAACCATACGAGGGGCAGGCAGTGCTATTCATGCGGCGGTGAGGTCCACATGGCTCGGGACATCCAGACCCGCCAAGCGGATGATAAAAAAACATTAGAGGGACCTCCCAGGCAGAGGCAGAGGTTCGACCATAGTGGTCCGCAGGGAGTAGGCAGGCAAGGCAGTAGAGATGGCCAAGCAGTGGGTGGTGGATGAAACATTGAGGCATTACCACCACCACCCCCAGGAGGTCATCCCCGACTACAGGGAGATGGCGGACAGAGGCATTCTGAGATCCAGGCCACGGAGTCTTACAACCACGGCGCTCTGGAGATGATACGAGTTACTATCTGTGTCTACTCCACCCTTGTTGCAGTTCTTATAGACACAGCTGTGAGTCATTATTTTATTTCCTCTACCATTGTTTGAAGAATAGATTCTGACAGAGTCGTTAGCTCTATCCTTATGTCTAGAGACTCCTACTGGAACAGACTCGACCATTACACACTGGTGTTTGCAGTGTGAGATTACTCTAGGAGGTGAGAGCTTCGGCTATGATCTTCTTGTAGGGGAGTCAAGGCCTTTGGACGTCATCTTGTGTATGGAATTGTTATCTACATTCCATGCCCAGATCAAGAGTATTAGGCACAAAGTGAAATGTGTCTGCACAAATGGTAGTAGGTTCACCTTCACCAGTGATTAGGGAACCATTGCAGCGTAGGATGGACTTACGCAGAGGAGAGGGCAGCCAATCACACATCAGTTGGCTAGTCTGAACATTGAAGCGATTGATGTGCGGAGTCCGAGTATTCCTATTATGGTAGATCATTATGTGGAATTTTTTCCTGACAACATTCCCGGACTACCTCCTCGCAGAGAGGTAGATTACTATATTGACATGTACCCCGGGACAACACCGATATCTACTCCACCATATCAGATGGCTCTCTCTGAGCTTAGTGAGATACAGGTACAGGTGGAGGACATGCATGGAAAAGGATTCTTCTGACACTGTGTTTCACCATGGGCTTCTCCGATTTTGTTCTCCATGAAGGCGGATGGGAGCTTGTGACTATGTGTTGACTACCATCGCCGAATAAGGTGACCATAAAGAACATGTACCCACTTATGATGATTGACGACCTATTAGATCATCTCAAGGGAGAACGATGGTTCTCGAATAGAGAGCTCATGCCAGGCTATCACCAGCTCATATTTCGAGATGAGGATGTGTAGAAGACGACCTTCAGGTGATGGTATGACCATTACGAGTTCTTAGTTATTCCCTTCGGTGTGACCAATTCTCCGGTAGTGATAATGAGTCTCATGAATAGGATCTTCCAGCCTTTCCTCGATTGGTTTGTCGTAGTCTTCATTGGAGACATACCGATTTACTCGACAACTGAGGAGTAACACGGATACCACTTGCAGGTTGTACTAGATACACTCCGAGAGCACCATCTTTAAGGTATTCTCTCGATGTTCTAGTTCAGGATTAGATAGGTTCACATCTTGGGACATGTCATCTCAAAGGCGGGGGTTGAAGTGGATCCAACAAAGATTGAGGCAGTTCTTGCTTGGGTGCCACCCAGGAGTGTGACATATGTTCTGAGTTTCCTATGTCTGGCTGGGTACTATCAGAGTTTGGTTCCAGACTTCGCCAGAGTTTCGGCACTACTTTCAGCATTACTGAAGAAGGGGAAACCCTTTGTGTGGTTACATAGATGCCAGTAGAGATTTCAAAAGCTGAGACAGAGATTGAACAGTACACCCATCTTGAGGCTACCAGAGGAGGGCGTAGGATACATAATTTACTACGACGCATCAGGGACAAGACTCAGGTGTGTCCTGATGCAGGAGCGAGAAGTGATCAATTACGGTTCAGGATAGTTGAGGAATCATGAGCAGAACTACACTACCCATTATCTAGAGATAGCAGTAGTGGTCTTATCCTTGAAGATGTGGTGGCACTTTCTGATGGGAGAGCGCTTTACAGTCTACTCTGAACACCAGAGTCTCAGGTACATTTTCTCTCAGAAGGATCTAAACCCGATACAACAGCAACAACTCGAGTTCCTCTAGGACTATGACTTTGAGATAGTCTATACCCCTGGGAAGGGGAACATTGTGGATGATTATCTCAGTAGGAGATCGGGCATTCAGCTACTTGGAGAGGTGACATGGATGTTTGTTACATTGCGGATATCCTTCGTGGATATAGATGGAACAATATTTCTATAGTCTCTTACAATCACTCCTCCACTACATCAGTGGGTTAGAGGGGGACATCGGTTGGGGGGACATTGACTATGAGATGTGACATGCTTAGATTTCCAAGGGGCATGTGCCTGATGGGTTTTTTGAAGGAGGAGAGCAGGTCATCATCTTCAGGGGATGTACCATGATACAAGTTTCACTGCATAAGTACGTGCTGATGGAGTTTCACACTTACCCTCTAGAGGTACTTCCTGTAGTGGGTAATATGTACCAGGACCTCAGATGACAGAACTAGTGGACGGGTGGTAAGAAGGTTGTAGCAGAGTTCGTTTCACTATGCCTCACTTTCCGACAAGTGAAGGTGGAGCACCAGGTACCAGTAAACTTGGTACAACCATTAGAGGTTCTAGAGTGGATGTGGGAAGGGATATCCATTGATTTCATGATGGGGTATCCACGTACTTCCAGAGGACCCGACTGCATCTGGGTGATCGTAGACCATCTCACAAATAGGAACACTTCCTACCGATCAGAAAGTTGGGCTCAGTAGAGAGCAAGGGATGCCTTTATGTTTTGGAGATCGTACAGCTTCATGATATGCCATCATCTATCGTCTCGGATCAAGATGCTCGATTTACTTCCCACCATTGGAAGGGTTTGAAGGATGCATTTTGGACGCAGATACGCCTGAGCACTACCTTTCATCCTCATATGGATGTCCATATGGAGAGGACCATTCAGACACTCGGGGAAATGCTCCGAGCATGTTTCCTCGACATTGGTCGCAACTGGAAGGATCACTATCCCTTGGTGGAGTTTGCGTAAAAAAAACATCTACCACTCCACCATCGGGATGTCACCATAAGAGGCACTATAAGGCCGGCCATATAGACCAACTCTGTGCTGGACTGACCCTGGGGAGTTCGAACTTGTAGGACCAGATATGGTTCAGGCTACGACAGAGAAGGTGAATATCATCCAGGAGAAGTAGAAGACTGAACAGGGCAGAAAGAAGTCATATGTTGATAGGAGATGGTGACCACTATTGTTCAAGGACTGTGACCACGTTTTCTTACGGGTCTCACCTCGACGAGGAATACAGATATTTGTTCGGGGCAAAAACTTATCTCCACGTTTCATCAGACCTTTCCAGGTCCTCAGCAGAGTAGGTGAGGTGGCTTCCCGCCTGGTCATTATACCTCAGTTGCACCGGGTGCATAACGTCTTCCATGTATCTCTGTTAAGGAGAATAAGTGCATGACCTGACCCAAATCATCGATCATGGAGAGCTGTACATCGATGACAGAGTGATATTCTCGAAGGTTCTGGTGTAGATCGAGGATCGACAGGAGTGGGTCCTTTGTGGACAGTCGATTCCTCTAGTGCGCGTTTGCTGGCAGTTCGAGATCCTTCAGAAGAGCACATTGGAGTAGGAGGATCAGATGCATACTCAGTTCCCCTTTTTGTTCCCCTAGTGTATGTTGTAGCTTTATGGGAAGGTAAAGCCCTTAGGTGGGAGTAATTTAAATAGTTGTAAATTTCAAGGAATTTTTTTTTCTTAAATTCATTTTAATTTTATGAGTACAAAGTTTCTGACGGAACCTGATTCTGAGGCCCGGTGTGCCCGGTATAATTTTCATTGAGTTTATCTCAGGTACGTTTAGTGAACGAATGAGCGGATTTATCTGTATTTTGAAGCGGTTCTTGGAATTGAAATATGAGGTCACTGATGAACTCGTAGCGCCGATATTTTCTTAAGGGGACCTTTACCATAGTTTCATATTATATGGGTCGAATGATAATTTTTGGGGTTTAATCTTAAATTAAATAAAATTGTGTGGTACACAATTTTATTTTTCCAGTAGGTTATTTCATTCCAAGTGTGGATATTTGTGAGGTGAGTCCCACATGAGCCCCATCCTTCATCTCGACATAACTCTACTAAACTCCGTATTAATTCCAAGTTATTTTCATTGACAACTCCTCATTAATGGTGGTGCCTTCCAACCTCCCTTTTCACATTAAATGTTCCAAATTTTATAATTAATGTCAGCGTTAATTAATTGAGGACTCTTTTGAAGTAATATATGAATTTCAAATAAATTCTATTAATTTGAGAGTCTCCTTATTTCTTTGCATTGGTAAATCACTTGTGGAAAAAAGGGGCCCCTGAGAATTAAAGAGAGGTGGTCCTTATCTGACGAAGAACACTCTTCTTTAATGAAGAATATCTCTGATGAAGAACGCGAAGGACTTATTCCAATGAAGCATCTTCCTCGGACGCACTGCGACATCAAGTAGCCAACGTCGCCTATGACAATGACTCTTCATCCATTGGTGATGGTATGACACAATTCTTCTATGATTCCCGACTATCGTGACGCTCATCTTCCGCGGCTTGATGACGAACACCATCAACTACGAGCTAGGGGAATTTGTATATTTCATTGAAGTGATTTAAACCCACGATCATGGTGTTTAATTTTTGGGTGATGATTTGAACCACTGACATGGTTGGTACAGACTAATTAACATGTACGGACCCATCATTGTATTGTTCTTGATGCGCGGGATGTTGGAGACGACGAAATGGGGCCGCAATGGAGATTTGGAGCGTTCACAGTGATGTTCAAATCTCGGGATGACCTCAGGTGAATAAGAAAGAAAATATGGACCACCATAATGATGCTGGTGGCCTGCGGATGACCGTGGTGGCACGGGTCACCGGTGTAGCATCGCCGACGACTGGAGCCGGCGGCCGGCGGTGGTTTCCCCCTGGAGGCAGAGGCGCCCCAGCGCGCCACCGACAGAAGCCCGCTGCGGCGCCTGAAGCAGTGCTGATGAAGGGATCCCATGGCCACACGGGATCTGGGAAGGAAGTAGTGCCATCCTAGTTCCATGTTCGCAGAACTGGGGGCGGCACCCCCCGCACGGCCTGCTGGACGAGCCCGCACACCCCACCCCACCCCCCCCCCCCCCCGTTTGGGCCGGGGTGGGTCACGTGGACCAGACCTCTGATTGACGCACCGTCAGTTGCGTAGGAAACCTTGGATCTAGATGTTTGTTTCGATATATTACATTCTAAGTTTCAAACATGTTTGTGTACGGCAGGGATGGTTTGAACCTGAAACCAACAGGGCCCTTGGAGCAGAAACGCTTATAACAGAAGGACCGGATATCCCATTGATGTGTAGTCAAATAAGTTGAATTCTTTTGATGAGACAGTTCTTTAGGTACACTCCACTTGAGGTTTGGATGCATCTGGAGTAAGGTCGGGTTGGTTTTAGATAAAATACAAACCAGGCCCCTGTAATGGAAAAGACAATAACTCTCAGACCGGGTAACCGATTGACGCACTCTTTGTCATTTTGAGTTCCATTTGATGAGACAGAACTTCGGGATACATCATCTCTAGACTTCATGATAGTTAATGTATCAACCCCCTTTACTCGATGAGCAGACCCTCACAGAATTGAGCATGCTGTGTGCGGGAACCCTAGAGTAAGCTCCGACTGTGACAACTACTGTGCTGGGATCCTCTGTGGGATCAACGACAAGTATTATGGTACATGGATCATCTGTGGTTCCGATAGCAAGGACGACTGTACGTGGATCCTCCTTTGGTATGGCAGTGATGACGACTGTACTTGGATCCTCTGTGGGTTTGGCAGTGACGATGACTGTACTTGGATCCTCCGTGGGTTCGGCAGTGATGATGATTGTACTTGGACCCTCTGTGGGTTCGGCAGTGAGGATGACTATACATGAATCGTACGAGGGTTCGACAGTGAGGGTTACACTACTTGGATCGTTTGTGGGTTCGGAAATGACAACTTATGTACTTGGATCCTAGGTGGGTTCAGCAGAGGAGATGATTCAGAGGCTACATCT
Organism: Viscum album; assembly: GCA_963277665.1. Lineage (NCBI taxonomy): Eukaryota > Viridiplantae > Streptophyta > Magnoliopsida > Santalales > Viscaceae > Viscum > Viscum album. Next base: position 47,066,018 of record OY728121.1, read on the forward strand.
AATCCTCTCCACCCCTCTGCGTCAGTAGAATACCTATGTGAGTTGAGTCTTGAATTGCAATCATTACCAACGAGGTGATTGACTTCTTTCTTGTGTGGACTGGGTTGTTCTTGGGCTTGGGAGTTGGAGCTAAACTGAGATTTATGACTTAGGTATATGTAAGGGCATTTACCTATGTACTGTAGGTTGATACTTTGTGTTTGTATCTTTCCTTTTTCATTTATTCTTTATAGATTCTGGGAGACCTTCAGGGGTCCCGAGGTCCCTACTAAGAATCGTTATACTCACCCCAGCATGGGCAAGGCCAGCACTACGTTGTGTTGGTTGCAGATGACAGACAACACTGACTGAGGTGGAGGCTTGTAGAGTTGGACGGTACCTGGAGGTGGACCACTTAGCGGGGCACTCTCGGAGCGAACGACTAGACCCAAGAAGCTGAGGAGACCATCTGTACCCACCCTTCAGGTGGGATATCCGGAGGACGACTCGATGGTTGATGCTTACTTTACTGATGTTTTACTTTCTTTTCAGTTGTACTGTATTTTCAGTCGGGTTTGTATACTTGCCCATTTAATTTCCAGCACTTACTTTCGTACTCCGTTTTACATTTATCTTACTTCACTTGCGAACTATGTTGACTAAGTTTACTTTTATAAGGAAATTCCTTCCCTATTATAGGGATTAACTCCTTTGGTTCTAGTCACCAGCCTCTAGCCAATGGAAGGCGGGCTTGGGGTAGTCACGACATGGGCCCCGAGGATGGGTCGTGAAAATTTTTTATTAGAGGAGTCGGTTATACGGTAGAACTCATGACTATGATAAATTTTTTCTGTGATAAAATAGTGTTTCCAGTATTGAGTGTGGTTATCAGTTCCGGAAGTCTAGTGTTGGTACAGCGGCCGACGTATCCATACACCAGGACCCTAACTTCTGATTTCTGACTAACTTATTGAAAACATTGATTGCATATGTGTTTCAAAAGTATTCTTTGTGATTACATTTTTTCAGCTCACCAGGTATACTGTATTAACCGTGGTACACCTGTTTCTTTACAGGATGACCCCACAAAGGCGGCCAGCCAGGGTTCCTAGTTACGTGCAAGATGGAAGGCCACCGAGCGATGAGGCCTCGGTGTAGGGCCCCACTACAATAGAGAGACGGACCCTCAGGAAGCCGAGGATTGGATAGAGGCTATAATCAGTGTCGTAAGATTAGGTGGGGAACCAGGTGAACTTATGGGGATCCTTTCCATGAGTCTACTGCACACAGTAGTAGGTAGATAGTGTAGCCTGATTCTCCAGGTGCACGACGAGGCATCTCTACTTTGGACAGACTTCAAGAGTCTCTTCCACTTAGAGTTTTTTCCAGCCACCCTCTGTGCGGAGCACATCCATGATTTACATCATCTGCGGTAGGGCAGTATGACAGTACTCAGTATTCCGCATGGTTTACCGACCTATCACGCTACTCCACAGACATGGTATGAGACCCATTATTCTGGGCCCAGACCATTGAGCAGGGACTGAGGTATGATATCAGGTATTCGATGGTCTCCCTCAGCATTCCGACGCAGACAAGAGTTTTGGAGCGATCCCTTCTTGTGGAGAGCTTTCTTGATAAGCCGACGCCAGCACCAAGACCCACCGCATGGTGACACGTAGTAGAGTCTTCTACAGGCAGCAGTAGACAGATGTCATAGAGTTCCAAGGGGACCACGCCATCAGGTGGGAAACCCCAGGATTATGGTTCGGATGTGCGGGGCACATGATGCAGAGCCAACCATAATAGGGGTAGGCAGTTCTATTCATGTGGCGGCCCGGGCCACATGGTTCGGGACTGCCCAACCCACCTAGCAGATGAGGAAAAGACATTAGAGGGACCTCCCAGGTAAAGGTAGAGGTTCGACCGTGGTGTTCCGCAGGGAGTAGGCAGGCAAGGCAGTGGAGCTGGCCGAGGTGCGGGTGCTGGATGACACATTGAGGCTTTACCACCTTCACCCCCAGGAGGTCAACCCCGGCCACAGGGAGCTAGCGGAAAGAGGCATTCTGAGCTCCAGGCCGCAAAGGCTTACGACCATGACACTCCTGATAGGATTCGAGTTACTATCTGTGTTTACTCCACTCTTTATGCAGTTCATATAGACACAGCTATGAGTAATTATTTTATTGCCTCTACCCTTGTATGAAGATCGTATATTCTGATGGAGTCGTTGGCTCTATCCTTACGGCTAGAGACTCCAACTGGAACAGACTCAATGATTACACACTGGTGTTGGCAGTGTGAGCTTACTCTAGGAGGTGAGAGCTTTGGCTGGGATATTCTTGTAGGGGATTCGAGGCCCTACGACGTCATCTTGGGTGTGGAATGGATATCTACATTCCATGCCCATATCGAGGGTATTAGGTGCAAAGTGTTGTGTGTCCACACAAATGGGAGTATGTTCACCTTCACCAGCGAGAAGGGAGCATTTTCAGCGCAGGATGGACTTACATAGGGCAGAGGGAATCCAATCACACTTCAGTTGGATAGTATCAACCTCAGATTGGTTGATGTGCGAAGTCCGAGTATTCCTATTGTGGTGGATCATTATGCAGACGTTTTTCCTGACGACGTTCCAGGACTACCTCCTTGTAGAGAGGAAGATTACTAAATTGACATGTACCCCGAGACAACACCGATATCTTAACCATAATATCAGATGGCTCTCTCCAAGATTCATGAGCTATGGGTACAGTTGGAGTACATGCATGGAAAGGGATTCATCTGACCCAGGGTTTCACCATGGGCTTCTCCGATTTTGTTCGCCAAGAAGAAGGATGGGAGCTTACGACTGTGTGTTGACTACCATCGCCTAAATAAGGATCCCATAAGGAACAAATACCCACATCTGGGGATTGAAGACCTCTTCGATAATCTCAAGGGAGAACGATGGTTATCATAGATAGACCTTAGGTCAGGCTATCACCAGATCAGAGTTCGAGACGAGGATGTGTAGAAGACGGCCTTCAGGTGATGGTATGGCCAATACGAGTTCTTGGTTATGCCATTCGGTGTGACCAACTCTCTGGAAGTGTTAATGAGTCTCACGAATAGGTTCTTCTAGCCTTACCTCGATCTGTTTGTCATAGTCATCATTGGAGACATACTGATTTACTCGACAACTGTGGAGCAACATGGCTACCACTTGTAGTTTGTACTAGATAGACTCCAAGAGCACCATCATTATGGTATTCTCTCGAAGTGCTAGTTCTGGATTTGAGAGGTTCACATATTGGGATATGTCATCTCAGAGGCGGGGGTTGAAGTGGATCCAACAACGATCGAGGCAGTGCTTGCTTGGGTGCCACCCAGGAGAGTGATGGATGTTTTGAGTTTCCTAGGTCTTGATTGGTACTATCAGAGGATGGTTCCAGACTTCTCCAGAGTTGGGACACTGCATTCAGCTTTACTAAAGAGGGGGAAACCCTTCGTGTGGTCAGATAGATGCCAGTAGAGAATCCGATTGATGCATTGTCTGTCACGTTGAGTTCCTTTTGACAAGACCGAACCTCAGGATAAATAAAATTTGGAAATCATGACAGTTGATGTATCAACCCCTTTTACTCGAGGGGAAAACCCTCCCAGAATTGAGCACGTTGTGTTCGAGAACCCTATAGCTAGCTGCGACTGCGACAACTACCATGCTGGGATCCTCTGTCGGTTCGACAACGAGGATTACTATACTTGGATCCTCTGTGGTTTCGGCAGCAAGGACGACTGTATGTGGATCCTCCATGGGTATGGCAGTGATGACGACTGTACATGGATCCTCTGTGGGTTCGGCATTGAGGATGACTATACCTGGATCCTCTGTGGGTTCGGCAGCGATGACGATTGTACTTGGACCCTCCGTGGGTTCGGCAGTGAGGATGACTGTACTTGAATCCTACATGGGTTCGACAACGAGGGTTACTCTACTTTGATCCTCCGTGGGTTCGGCAACGATAACTTATGTACTTGGATCCTACGTGGGATCAGTAGAAGAGATGATTCAGAGGCTACATCTAATCCTCTCCACCCCTCTACGTGAGTAGTATACCTTTGTGAGCTGAGTCTTGACTTGTAATCATTACCAATGAGGTGATTGACTTCTTTCATGTGTGGACTGGGTTGTGCTTGGGCTTGGGATTCGGAGCTGAACTGAGATTGATGACTTAGGTATCTGTAAGGTCATTTACCTATGTAGAGTTGGCTGATACTTCGTGTTTGTATCTTTCCTTTTTGGATTATCCTTAGTGGATTCTGGGAGACCTTTGGGGGTCTTGGGGTCCCTACTAAGAATCGTTATACTCACCCCTGCACGGGAAATGCCCACACTACGTTGTTTTGGTTGCAGATGACGGACATCACAGACTGAGGTGGAGGCTTGTGAAGGTGTACAGTAACTAGAGGTAGACCACTTGGCGGGGCACTCTCGGAGCGAACGACCAGACCCGAGAAGCTGAGGAGACCATCTATACCCACCCTTCTGGTGGGATATCCGGAGGACGACTCGGTGGTTGCTACTTACATTACTGATGTAGTACTTTCTTTTAAATTTTACTATATTTTCAGTTGGGTTTGTATATGGGAGAAATAACTTTCCAGAACTTAATTTTTTTACTCATTTTTACTTAGATCTTACTTCACTTGCTTACTCGGTTGTATTTGTTTAATTATATAAAGGCAATGCCTTCCCTATTATCAGGATTTATGACTTTGGTGCTAGTCGACAGCCCCTGGCCTATAGACGGAGGGCTTGGTTTAGTCACGACATGGGCCCTGATGATGGGTCGTGATACACCATACAATTAAATACAATTCCACAGTAATGGGAATGATATCATCGCTCGTGCGAATGTATAACCTACCATCTCCACAATATGATGTGATTTGTTATACATAATCATCATTGAAGAATAATTATATATATGAATTGAACAAACTAATATGATATATATTATATTAATAAAATTCATTAAATTATATATCTAAAACATAAAAAGAGAAATAATAATTTATTTGACAATACAAGCATAAAAACATATTGTAGTTAACATCCGAATAACGATTAACAATGAAATGTTACTAATAAAAAGAAAAAAATACTACCATATAAGATATCATAAAAATTAATATGATTCTAGAATAAGTATATGACATTATTTAAATCATTATAACAAAAGATCAGACACATAAAATACATATCAGACCTCAAGAATGGGACAATCCCAAAATCTCATTTTTATCCGTGATATTTTATACTTATTTATTTACTGGGTAAGATTTATCATCCATGTCAATGTGTTCTATATAGGTCAAATTAATTATACCCTCCTACAATTTTTAAAAACCAAATTTACCCATTGGTGAATTTATATTATAAATATGATGGGAATATTATGTTGTTTTCAGTACGGGATACTTTTTGACTGTTCCAGCAAAATTATGAGAAGAATGTTTTTTTATATTATACATCATGAACATATTTTTACACTTTCATAGATTGTTATTTCTTTGAAGATTCATTTACATGTTTTAATGATTACTTTAATTTACTTCTATTAAATTGAAAATGTAACAACATATTTAGAAATGATTTTTTTTTTGACGAAGAAATTATATTTTCCTCAAGAACTATGTTCTAGTATTTTATCAAAATTATTTTCCTTATATGATGACACTTTTAAATAAGGTTATGTTTCTATAAATATTTTTACTATGATTTGATTATTATAATGATGAAATAATATTTTATATTGATTGTGTTGTGATGCAATGATGTTTAAGGAAACCCATATTATTTCATGGGTTATGATATGATGAATGATTTATGTTTTGTGGCACATGTATGAATGATTTATCTATGATAGTGGTGGGACCTATATCTCCCTCCATTGAATGGGGTAACGATTTATATTTCTTGAGATAAGTATGGATGGAACTTAAAGTAAATCAGGTTCAGTAAAATAGGGTTGTAACGACAACAATTCATGATTCATTAATGAACTTCATCTGCTATGATGGTCTTGGTAGCAATTCCTTGTCTACTATAGAAATCATACTATATTCATAATGGAGTGCCATAATTTCCACAATTCTATGTTTTATTCCCATTTTATTTTATCATGATAAATTTGGATTTATGATCTATTTCATACATAATACAATGATTTATTTTACAACTCATGATTTAGATTTTTAAATATTCTGTTCATATTTTCTGTTCAAATGCATATGGTATGTTTTATTTTTTCCATGATTATCCTTACTGGGCATTTGAGATCACCCTTGTTATGTTTTATTTTCCCCAGGATATAAAGGATGGTTTCAGTTAGGAAAAAAGGGGATGATATTTATGTGAGATATAGATGATCACTCACAATGATTAGAATATTATGTTTTGAGTTTCCAAAGAAACTATACAAATACGATCATTCGTCATTTTTTTGTGTCATGTATTATGTTTTCTGCAAAATTAACGTAATTTATAGTTACATAAAGTATGGTTATCAATGTAATACATATAATATAGAGACCCCAAACATTACATACATGGACATAACATTACATTTGCAGAATATCTAAAACATAACAAAAACAGACATAAAAGGATTGTAATAGTTTATTGTCTTTGGAAACTCGGAATATAATCTTCTAATCTTGGTGAATGACCTTCAACATCTCCAATAATGATCTTCTGCTTTTCTTTTCTTACCTAAAACATTTCTTTATATCCGGGGGAAAAGAAAAAAAATAAAGGGTGAGCTCAAATTCTCATTAAGGGTAATCATGGAGAAAATAAAACAAACAATATACACTTGAACTTAAAAACATGAACATAATGTTTAAACATCAAAATCTTGAGCAATGACATAAAACATAGCAGTACGTAAGGGATAGATCATAATGGGTCATTAATCATGATAAAATAACATTGGAATAAAACATATAATTCTGGAAAACCATTAAGCACGTTATATGATTTCCATAGTAGGCAATAAATTGCTGCCAAGACCATCTTAGTGGACAAAGTCCCTTTCTGAATCGAGTTCACTCCTCGTTCTAGTCATGTAACACCAAACCCAAATAACTTACCATTCTAGCCATGTATATGTCATGATATATAAATCTTTACACAATGTATTTAAGGGAGACATAGGTCCCAACCATCTCGTAATGAAATCATTCTTACAGGTGCAAAAAAATAAACACAAATCATTCATCATAACCCAAATAATAAAATGGGTTTCATAAACATCATCTCATCATAACATAATCCATATAAGAAAATGGATATAATTTAATCATAAAAAGAATAAATCCATGCAAATAATAGAGGAATTATAATTTATACATAATCATAGTAAATAATGTCATCATAGATAGAAAATATTTTTGACAAAACACATGAAATGAAATCTTGATGAAAATATCATTTCTTCTTTAAAATAATTTTCCATTCACAAAGTGGCATGATGTTTTAAAAGAAAAAGTTTTTTTTTGAAAATAATCATGATATCATGTGGAGTAAGCTTCATTAAAATAAGGCTTTATTAAATCATAAAAATCCATTCATGCCTTGTATGTTAAAAAAAAATTTCTCGTACTTTTGCTGAAAAAGTCAAGAAGTACCTCGTAAGGACAAAAAAAGAAAGAATACATAAAAACCATGTAGTAAAAGTAAAAAATTGTTAAAAATAACATTAAAATACATGAATCCATTTTTAGAAAATAGGGACAAGGATGACAAATATAATCCCAGTAAATACATACGAATAATCAATCTCAGATAAAAACGAGATTGGAAAAATTATCCCTTACATTAGGTCTGATATGCTTCGTATGTAAATGAATCTCCAATGTAATGATTTAAATAATTTCATTGACTTATTACATAATCATATTCATTGTTATTATATCATATATTGTTCACATATGACTTTATATTAACAGTTCTTTTGAAAATTCCATGTTAAAGCATTGTTTTGTGTAAAATCATTTTATTTATCGTACGTGTTTGGACTTTTTATTATTGATATTATTATTACTTATATCATGATGTAATTACTTCCAGAATGTAAATAATGATTTATATATCATATATATTCAGTATATATATAATACATAGATAAATGAAATGAAATCCACCGATCATGTAAACGGTAGGCCGTACGTACGCATGAACGATGTTTTCTTTTCCGTATTGAATTGAAATGAAGTAAGTAGATGATATATATATATATATATCCAGTGTCTTTATAATTTCATATATTTCATTATTATACATTATATATAATTTATAATAATTCTTGAGTGGTTAACATGGAGAAGGAATCTCATTGCGTCGTGGAGACGGTAATCTGTACGTACGGACGAGCGATGATATCGTTCCCATAATTGTTGAACTGAATTGGAGTGGATGATATAATATCTCAGAATAATAATTATGTTATAATAACTATATATAGTTATTATTTACACCACTACACCCATCCATGTAAGGTGGGGGTGGAAAAAACAGATTACACCACGGCGGGGAGACGGTATTTCGTACGTACGCAAGTGCGGTGATTTCGTTTTTCGTAGGATGGATAGAAGATGAAATATGGTTGTTTCATATTTATAATAACATATAATTATATTAGTTATACTTATGTTGTTAATTTATGATGATACAAAAAAAGAACAATAAGTTGAAGAAGAATGAAACTTGAAAGAATCAGTAGAAGAGATTACCTCTTCTTCGACGTGACTCCTCTTATCCTCCCCTTAGGGCACTATTGTTTGTATTTAAAGAAGACCGTGACATCTAGTTGGTTTATATGGAAGTGGAGAAGTGAAATTGTCATGGTTATTTCGAGCATTAATGCTCAAAATTTTTTAAAGGGAAGAAGGAGGATGTGCCCTTTTATAAGGGTGGAGAGGAGTACCTTAGGAAAAACCTAAAAATATTAAATAATAATTAAATGAAACTGCACATAAAAACCTTAAAAACGACTCTATTAGAATATGAGATGATATAGGGTAGTAATATTTTCATCCAAAAAAATTTATACACGTTTAATGTTTATTTTAAACCATATCAACTTGATTTTTCAATATTTTATCTATTTAATTTTTTTGAGGTAATAAAAATCTAAATTCTAAATTGTTATAAATACATACTTATATGATGCCAATTTCCCATAATTGGATACATTATAAACATTTAGACCATATAATTTCAAATTTGTATATTTTAAATATAATTGTGATTTTTAAATAATTTAATAATATGTTATTTTTATAAAATATCAATAGTGTCAATTTTGACACTATTCATTATTTGAATGTAAATAAATACCAAAAAGAAGATATGTTCGAAAAAAATATATAATAGATTTATAACATGTCATATTAATCAAAAAAAATCATGGGAAACATTAGTTTGTTCATATATTATTTATTTTAATATTTTTAAAACAATTTATTTGGTATATCTCATAATAAAATAATTACTACAACATTTTTGTTTAATTACTTAATATACATATTTTTGGAATATAAATGAAAAATATAATCCTATGATGAATATAAATATAATACCCTTAATAATAATATTTTTACTCGAATTTATCATCACAAAATCACAACATTTAAATTGTTATATTTATTTAATTATGAAGGTGACATCTTTGACATCATTTAAAATAAAATAATATAAATGTCCTAATCAGTTTTATAAGTCTGACAATAGTCCAAAAATCTACCCTTGGATGGTGAGGGTATATTTATACTCGACCAATAATTTTTGTTAATGTTTATGGTCCTTTTGATAGGTATTGTTATTTTAATAAAAACTATATTATTGATTCTTTACTAAATAAATAATTTCTTCATCATTAATGTATAAGATATTTAGGTAATTAAACATTTCATAAAAATTAAATATAAATTACCATGATAAATAAAAAAAAATTCTTTCAAAGAGTATTTAAAATAGATTTTATATACTGTATAACCTTATATTAAAAATAATCAAATTATTAAAGTTTGAGTGAATCATTTCAGTTTCCATTAAATAAAATATATTAAAGGACTTAAATCAAATACAAGCGGGTTCTATTAGATTCCATTTGGACCACAGAATTATATAGCATAAAATATAACCATCCAATTAAATTAGGAAAAGTATTAGGGTAATTTAATAATGTTATATTTACCCTTAATTACCGGATTTACCATTAACTATGGTAAATAAAATTTACCGTAGTTCCTATTCGTATTGTCTAAAAATAAAAATAATCTTTATAATATAAATTCAACCTACTGGTTCTAAATATGGAATCCATTTTTTCAAATTCAAATCAAATAAGTTGCAGAAATTAATTTAAAATTAATCCTGTTGTTATGAAAACACGTTTTATAAGTTAAAACATTGCAAGATATTGAAATGATTTTACCTAGGAATTCAATGTAAAATAAATTCTAATGAAATACATTATATTAAATGTAATAATATATTATATTAATATTTTAAAACCATTCAATATTATAATTTAACCATATAAATTATCTCGATGAAAAAATTTGTTTTTTATTAAAATTTAGCATATTTTTACTATTCATCAAAATAAGAAACATATCAGAAAAATATAAAAAATGTATCCAAAGTAAATTTTTATATAATGAATCAAAAGACAAATTTTTTTTGTCATATTGAACTTATTAACATGTAAAAAATTAGATTTCATGTTGGTGCGCCATCAAAAGGCGGCAAAACTACATTTTTTGAAAAATAATTATTTTACTCGAAAATTTTATTTTTTTATCATAAGATGTTCTATAAAATGTGTAAGATGAATTATAATGTCATAAAATTAAAACTTTAATTACTATTATTCATAAAGGCTAGTCTATAAAAATATTATAACCATATATCATTGTTTAGTGAAACCCGATATTGCGTACAACACATGCTATCGAGGAAGGTCGCGATTGCGTGTAATGCAATCCAAGTCAGGGTTGCATATACTTCAATATAATACGATTTTGTTTATAGAGCAAGATAATCTTGGCGTAGTGTACAACAGAAGATATGAAAGAAATTAAAAAGAATATATCTCATAAAATCTCAGGGTGTTACATTTTACCCCCCTTAAAATGAATTTCGCCCTCAAAATTTGTCAGGGTTATAAATTGTTTACAACATGAACGTTTGGTTCGTAAATACCCACATCATAAAAAGAATACTAATACTTAATTTAATAATGTAATGTATGAAATGTAACAGTTACCCAGATGAACTCATCACTGGGTTTCCACATAGGAGAAAATAGGTGGGAATATGGATATGGAAGACAAATCTAACCAGCATGTCCTGATGGAGAGTGGTAGAGGACATGGCTATAAAAAAGCCAAAAAACACAAAGCCATATATTTTTGTTGTTTTAAGGTACCATCCAATTCATCGGATATAAGTGCACTAGGACAACATTTTTTGTTTTCATGATCATTTCCCTAAAGTTGAAGAATTGATGAATTAAAAGAAATTCTTACTTGATTTTTGTACAATATTGTTGTTGTTTGTGCCTTGAACAATTTCTACTTTACCTTTTAATGAAATAAAGTTGAATTTGTCTTCCTTGAAGTGTTAGATGATCATGATATAGAATGATATTTCATTCCATCTGTCTCAAACAAAAGGATAACCAAAGTTATTAAATATACATATGTCCATCTATAGTGAGATTAATCATATATGGTTCCTAAAATGGACATATACTTCATATATCATTACACATAACATAATAAAACGAGTTTCTACTAACCAGGTAGTTCCTGTAGGCCAGTGGTAGGCGATAAAGGCATGGCGCACTTCGGTTTTGGGTTCGATTCCCGCAACCTTGTCCGACGCGATGGGTTGTCGCTCGTCCAGCATGTTTTCCTTTTTCTAAAAATACATTATTATAACATTACATCAATAATATCGAAAAAAGTTCTATCCTTAAACAATAATATCTTATTTCCAACATAATCCATTCCAATCATTAGGCTTATCCCAAATACTTATGTCCAAGCTCATATTATAAATAAAACAATTACTAGAAATTTCATCTGATGAGCATATGAATACCATCATTTATCCCCCATATATCATACGATATATCTTTTTTGACACATTACAAATATGTGAATACCATAATCATGTATTCTATTGAAAAATGAATACTTATTGAACCTCAGTGAATACATGAATGTTTTCATAATTTAACACTTTCCACAAACCAAAATCCCAATATTCCTATATACTAAAACAATTATATAACATTGTCCTTATATCAGTCATGAGATCATTTAATTTTTTCGTTATCCCTTCATTATGTACATATCATCTTCTTTCCAAAATGATTTCAATCACCTTTCATGGTTATCGGTACCATATTATTATTTAAGACCAATACATAGATATTCCAAAATTCCATGATATCAGAAATGAGATTCCATGATACTATTTTGAAATCCCATTACATAAACACTTAATCATTACATAACATCATTGTCATACTCAAAATCACAAATAGTGATCACATGTGACATCCCTTTATCCTTTCCCTTAATAGGTTGCTCACATTTATCATCATTAACCCTTGGATTAGGGCATTGAATAGGATAATTCCCAATTTCGTTGCAGATGAATCATTGAAGTGTAGGTGGTTCATTCTCTGTAGTCTTCTCTATATTCACATCATTAGAAACCCTTTTTCCTTCACTTTGACACTCAGCAGCTCGATGACCTTCTTTTCCATACTTAAACCATTTTCTATTCCCTTTAGGACAATCTCCATCATGCTTCATTCCACACTTTGAGCATAAAGAAACATTCATCTTTTTATCACCATTATTCTGAGATTTCTCCATGAACTCCATATTTCATTTGTTGTCAAAACCATGATATGGATATGTAACACCAACTTACATTTCTACCTTTATATAACAACACCCAATTTATTCACAGCTACTGAAGTCTCTTATATCTAATTCCCTTCAAAGACATGGTTTTATGCCACTGAAGAATCAGTCAACTTTACTTTCATGTTGTATTATAATGCTAGATGCATACCATGAAATCCTTGTATAATTTTCTTCGTATATACCAACAGATTCATCATCCTTTTTCTTAAGCTAAATGAAATACTTTCCCATCATTGTTCAATGAATACGAGGGAAGTACTTATTGAAAAATAAGTTCTTGAAATCATCCCATTCCATGGATTCAATTTCATCTCGGGGCCTCGTATTCTTAATTAGAGTCCACTATTGATTCGCTTCACCTTCTAAATGGTAAATAGCCAGAATGAATTTTTCATTTTTCGAATAGTGAATTATGGAAAATATCTTTTCAATGGTACTGATCCATTGTCCAGCAACATGTGGATCAGAAGACCCACTGAATGAAGGTGGATGTTGCCTCAAGAAGGACTCAATAGAATATTGTTCCCTTCTCTACTCATTAGGAAGTCCAGAATGATTCATAGCTTGTGTATGTATAGCAATAAGATTTTTCACTCAATCTCCCATAACATTGGTTTATTCCGAAGGACAATCATTGAATTGTCTGTTACATTGATCAAAAGGGTTCTTTGGGGATCCATCCATCGTCTAAAACCCAAAAAGAATAGAGTGAGAGTCAAAAATCATGCTAGTGAAAACAACAACATAATGGTGGAGTAACTTCAATATATAACATCTTAGGGTTACTTATATGATTTTTACCATAATTATAGCACTATAAACTATACTTATACTTAACCATAAGGACATCCCTAGACATACCATAGAAATATCTCTAGGAATCTCACTATAGTTTTCGCATCCTAGTTTCCAATGTTTAACTAAACCTTTCCTCTGATACCAAATTTAGTGACCCCAAACATGACATACATGGACATAAAATTAATTTTTAGTAATATATAATAAATTACCAAAATAGACACCAAAGGATTTTAATAGTTTAGTGTATTTTGAAACACGGAATATAATCATCTAATCTTGGTAAAAGATCTTCAGCATAACCCATAAAGATCTTCTTCTTTTGTTTTCTTACCTAAAACCTTTCTTTATATTCATGGGAAAAGAAAATATATAAATCATGAGTTCAAATGCTCAGTAAGGGTAACCATGGATAAAATAAAACAATCCATATACACTTGAACTTAAAAACATGAACATAATGTTTAAACATCAAAATCATGAGCAATGACATTAAACATGGAAGTACGTAAGGCATAGACAATAATGGAACATCAATCATGAAAAATAGCATGGTAATAAAACATTTAATTGTGGAAAACCATTAATAACATGATATGATTTCCATTTTAGCCAAGGCATTACTGCCAAGACCATCTTAGTGGACAAAGTCTCTTTCTGAATCGAGTTCACTCTTTGTTCCTATCCTGTAACACAGAACCAGATTAACGTACTGTTCCAGCCATGTATATCTCATGAGATATAAATCTTAACCTAATGCATTGGAGGGAGATATAGGTCCCACCCATCTCATAATTAAATCATTCCTACTTATGCCACAAAATAAAGATAAATCATTCATCATAACCCAAATAATAAAATGGGTTTCATAAACATCTTCTCATCATAACACAATCCATATAAAACAAATGGATTTCATTTCATCATAAAAATAATCAATCAATGTATTTAAAATAGACATTAAACTTGAAACATAATCAACATAAATAATGTCATCTTTGATGGAGAATATTTTTGACAAAACACTTGAAATGAATTCTTGATGAAAATACCGTTTCTTCTCTAAAATCGTTTTCTTTTCCCAAAATTCCATGAAATTTTATAAGAAAATATTTTTTTGAAAATAGTCATGAAATATTTTGGAAGAAGGTTTATTTAAATAATGCTTTATGAAACAGTAAAGATCTGATAATGTTGTATAAGTTAAAATAACATTCTTCTTGTACTTTTGCTGAAAAAGTCAAAAAGTACTTCATATGGAAACAAAAATAATGATTCCTTACATACCATGTAGTAAAAGTAAAAAAATTGGTAAAAAGGTCTTTAAACAACATGAATCCATTTTTAAAAAATAGGGACATGGATGATAAATATAACCCTAGTAAATACTTACGAATAAACAATCTCAGATAAAACGAGATTGGGAAATTTATGCTTTACCTTTGGTCTGATATGATTCAAACACATCCGAACCTCGTGTATTATGATTTAAATAAAGTCATTGACTTATTAATGAATTTTATTCATAGTTATGATATCATTTATGGTACATTTATGACTTTATATTACCCATTATTTTGAAAATTCCATGTTAAAGCAGTGTTTTGGGTAAAATCGTTTTATTTATCGTACGTGTTTCGACTTGTTGTTCTTGATATTATTGTTACTTATATCATGATTTAATTACTTCCAGAATGTAAATAATGATTTATATATCATATATATACAGTTTATATATATATAATAGATTGATAAATGAAATGAAATACACCGTTCATGGATACGGTAGGCCATACTTATGCATGGACATTGTTTTCTTTTCCTTATTGACTTGAATGGAAGTAGATAACATATATATATATATATATACAAAAATAAATCCAGTAGCTTTATCATGTAATATATTTAATTATTATTCATTATATATACTTTATAATCATTCTTGAGTGGTTAACATGGAGAATGAATCTCATCGCGTCATGGAGACTGTAATCCGTACGTACGCACGAGCGATGATATCGTTCACATAATTATTGAATTGAATTGGTGTGGATGATATAATATATCATAATCAGTATGATGTTATAATAACTATATATAGTTATTCATTACACCATTATACCCATCCATGTAAGGTGGTGGTGGAAAAATAGATTACACCACTGCGAGGAGACGGTATTCCGTACGTACGCACGTGCGGTGATTTCATTTTTCGTAGGATGGATAGAAGGTGAAATAGGGCTGTTTCATATTTATATTAAAATATCAGTAGATGAGTGATACTGATGTTATTAATTTATTATGAAACAAATAAAGAAGAATAATATTAAGAATAAACAGACTTGAAAGTATCGGTAGAAGAGACTATATATTCTTCTACATAGCTCCTCTAATCCTCCTCATAGGGCACTATTGTTGGTCATTAAAGAAGAATAGAACCCCTTGTAAGTTTCTATGGAAGTGGATAAGTGAAATGGGTAGGATTTGGCTGATCATGAAGGCTCAAAATTGTGTATAGTTAAGAGGGAGGAGGTGCCCTTTTATAAGGGAGGAGAGGGGCACCTTAGGAAAAACATAAAAATATTAAATAATAATAAAATGAAACCCCACTAAAAAACCTCAAAAAAGGACTCAATTCGAATATGAGATTAGATAGGGTAGTAATATCATAAACAAATAAAATTTAGACATGTTTATAGTTTATTTTAAACTTTATCAACTTTATTTATCATAATTTAATCTATTTAATTTTATTTGTGGTAATAAAATTATATATTTTACATTGTTATATATACATACTTAAATGTTGTAAATTTACCATAATTGGATACTTTATAATCTTTTAGACCATATAATTTCAAATTTGTAGTTTTTAAATATTTTTGTGATTTTTAAATAATTTAATAATATGTAATTTTTATAAAATACCAATAGTGTCAATTTTGACACTATTCATTATATGAATTTAAATAAAAACCACATAGAAGATATGTTTGATCCAAAATATGTAATATATTCTCATCATGTAATGTTAAAAAAATCATGGAGAAAATTACATTGTTAATATATTATTTATTTTAATATTTTGAAAACCATTTATTTGGTATATATCTTAATAAAATAATTACTACCACAATTTTGTATACTTATTTCATATACTTATTTGTTGCATAGAAATTAAAAATAAAATCATTTGATGAATATAAATATAATACATTTAATAATAATATTTTTACTCGAATTTATCATCATAAAATCAAAACATTTAAACAATTGTGTTTATTAAATTACGAAGGTGACATCTTTGACATCATTTAAAATAAAATAATATAAATGTCTTAATTGGGTTTATATAGCTCCAAATAGACCTAAAATATACCCTTGGATAATTAGGGTATATATATAATCTAAAAATAATATTTGATCAAGTTTATGGTCCTTTTGATAGGTATTGTTATTTTAATAAAAACTATATTATTGATTTTTCACTAAATAAATAATTTCATCATCATTAATGTATAAGGTTTAAAGTAATTAAATATTTCTTAAAAATTACAAATAAATTAACATGATAAATAAAAACTTTTTAGAATGAAAATTAGTATTTATAATATAATTTTTATTTTGTATAACCATATATTAAAAATAATCTAATTATTAATGTTTGAGTGAGACATTTCACTGTCCTTTAAATAAAATATATAAAAGGACTTAAATCATATACAAGTGGGTTCCATTACATTCCATTTCGACCCAATTATGTTATAGGGTAAAACATAATTATCCAATTTTATTAGGACAAGTGTTAGGGTAATTTTTTAATATTATATTACCCATAATTACCCGATTTACCTTTAACTAAGGTAAATAAAATTTACCGTAGTTACTATTCATAGTGACTAAAAATAAAAAGTAGATTATTAACATAATTTGGACCTACTGATTCCAAATATGGAATCAGTTTTTCTAAATTCAAATCATATATTTTGAAGAAATTAATTTAAAATTAATATCATTGTTAAGAAAACAAGTTTTAAAAGTATAAAACATTGCAAAAGATTGAAATGATTTTACCTGTGAATTCAATGTAAAATCAATGATAATGAGATACATTATATTAAATGGTAAAAATATATTCTATTTATAGTTTAAAAAAAAAATATTTTAATTTTACCATATAAATTATCTCAATGAAATAAGTATTTTTCAATTAAAATTTAGCATATTTTTACTATTCATCAAAATAAGAAACATATCGGAAAAATATTAAAAATGTATCCAATGTAATTTTTTATATTCTGATTAAAAATAAGAATTTTATTTTGTCAAATTAAACTTATATACATGTAAGAAACTATATTTCAAGTGGGTGAGCAATCAAAATGCGGTAAAACTTCATTTTTTTTAAAATAATTATTTTACTCCAAAAATTTATTTTGTTCTCATACCAAGTTCTATATAATTTGTAAGATGAATTATAATTTCATAAAATTAAAAATTTAATTAATAAAATTCATAAAGGCTAGTTGATAAAAATATTATAACCATATATCATTGTAAAGTTAAACTGGGTATTGTGTACAACACACGCTGTCGAGGAAGGTCGCAATTGTGTGTAATGAAATCCATGTTAGGTTTGCGTATAATACACGCTAATACAATGTTGAGTATAGAGAAACATAATCTTGGTGTAGCATACAAAAAAGATATGAAAGAAATTAAAAATAATATATCTCATAAAATCTTAGGGTGTTACATATATAGTTAATTTTCTAATGATCATGAATAAATAACATTTTTGATAATTGATTTTAATTTAACCATTTGTGATAATAAAGAGAAAAAGTATAGAAAAAAAGTATCAGAAATGTAGACAATAATGGCGATGAACTCATATACTATTAATTCCCTTAATATTTCTATACCATCAATATTTGAACTTTTAATGATTGTTGGTGTGTGTTTTCATTATATAAATGACTCGATTGATTATTATATTTAAAAATGATATTTTTGTAAAAACAGGCATGAGACTTAATAAATATTGAGAAAAATCATTCAAATTTTAGCTTTACTTTTGAAAAATGACCTATATGTCATTTGTGACTTATAGGAATAATACATAACATAATATGACACATGGTACGATCATTATGACATAATATGTCTTCTTTTAGTATACAATTGATATTTAAGTATATATTAAGTGATAATAAATAGAAAAGTAAAAAAATGGTTATATTTTTAGTAATGTTTTAAGATAGTTATCTATATTTCATTTTTGATGTGTAATGAATTATCAAACATCAATCGAAGACCAGATGGGATAGGTATGAATTAATGTGTATGATTTTAGATTAGAAATGATTTTTTTAAAATAATATAATTTTAACCCTATAAAATACCATCAAACACACTCATATTTATGAGATTCTATAGGTCTATGATCCTAAATCCATTCTTGAATTAGTATGAATCAATTTCACTTCAATCTAACACATATTGTGGGTAGTTTTACACAAATGACCTCATTAAAGAATCATTGTCAATTCTTCAAGTAATTTATAACTCAAAATATATGATCAATATAATTTTCACCAATTATATATTTAAGGAGACAATGAAGTTAAAATATAAGCTCTCATATACCAATGGAAATCAATAATAGACCTACCAAAGGCCGAGAAATTCAAGATGAAATAGAAAATATTCAACTTGGAAGAAATATATATATTTTAGCCTCATAAATTTATTATTCGAAATCATTATGAACATCTTGTTTGATATCCCATATATTTTTATTAATTAAAAAATAAAACTAAAAATTATATTTAGTAATTGTTTTTTTTATGGTGAGGATTTCAAATAATCAAAAACTAGATGATAGATTTGAATAAATCCCACTACAGTGAAATGAAATATGTTTTTATAATCATATGAATAAATTTCCATTATATAATTATTATCATCAATGAATATCACATAACTAAATTGTTGGGGGTGCTCTATCCCTAATCAATATTCCCAAAAACTGAAAAGGATTTGAAAACATGGGAAGATCTCATATTGAAATATTTATTACATTATGAAACATCATTTTTCATTATTAATGAAGAGGAGGGTTCTGTTTTCAAAAGATTTTACCAAACATGGAGACATGCATATCTAAATTGACAACTCACTCAAATTTCAATTAGCACATTTTTATCAATGTGTTATATTATTTACAATTTCACATTAATAAATGGAATTTCAAAAAGAATAGTTACATATATAAAAAAATTCCCCCCTGGCGAGGAACATAAAAATGATTGATATAGATGTTTGATGTAGGACTATTTTTCAATCAAACTTTAAAATAATTACCATATTTATCACATGATAGAAACATGTTATGAATACAAACATTTCATTTCATTTCAATAAATAAAATCAAGAAACTATGCATTTATATTCATAATTTTGTGAAACAATCGGTGAATTTTAGCATCTAGGTGATGAATAATGAGAATATCTGAATCCCAAACATTCATTTTAATGAGATCGTACATTTATCCCCCCCAATATTCTTTTCTCCAATATTATCTGAGTTTTGTTAATCATCTCTACCTTTCATGTATCAATACTTCTCCCATGTATAAAATTTATCATTTCTTCACATTTTATAACCTTTTCAGGTAGTAGAACTAAAATCCATTAAATATTTTAATTTTTGGGAACATCTAATATAGAAAATTTCTACACAATCTAAAAAACTCATTTTCAGTCAGAATTTCATTTTTATATTAATGATAAAATAATATAGTGTATATAAGAGATTGTTTCTGATCATTATCATTTTAGTTACCAATAATATTGTCAGTATAATTGAAGACTTTATAGAAGGAATGCATGACTCATTATGTGAGCTAGTTCAGGATCACCATATTTTAGGATTAATAAGAAATTTCTTCATGTGTTTTTTAGGGTAAATAAATCTACTTTAATACAAACAAGAATTCTTTTTTCTAATCATTCATCAATGATATTAATGATGGGTATTAAGCTAAAACAAAAATATACCACCCTCATCAAACATATCATCATTTGATCTGAATAATAAAAATATAAAATCTATATTCACATATACTATCTATTTTATGTTTCCTAAAATTATATTCTTAAATTATAGAACTCCAGTTTATGGTATTATAGATTAGAAGCTCCAAATAATCATTTTTAGGGAAACCACACAAATGGGTAGATAATTTGATGCCCCTATAATTCCCCAAGTTTCATGAAAATTAATGTTTTATAAAATTAAAAACACCAAAAATTCATTTATTTCAAATGAAGAATCTAATATTTAGTGACATGTTTCAAAATTTTATGCATACATATCTCTTTTTTGGGATACTCACAATAGAAATTCCTATAATCAGGCATCAACCAATGTAATTTAGTAGGACTATGGAAAATCTTTTGATCCAAATTTGACATATATAGAATTATATATTTTGAATAATATACGAATTAAGTCTTATATCTGAACATATTAAACTATGTGTAAGAAATGTTATTTATTTTATATATTATAAAATTATTAGGATGTTAAATTATTGTTAATTTATTTACTCCAGATTCCTGATTTGAATTCATTGATAAATATTATTTAATTCCATCCCATTATCCCTTTGATCTATATGTTATAAAATAGTCTTGTTTCACTTTATTGATGGAGAAGAACATATACTTTGATGATGATGGAATTTTTTTGTAATTTATGTGGGAAGACATAAATATAGAAGATGTGGTGCTGATCATCATTAGATTAACTTTTAAAACCAAATATTACGTGATATTGACCTCTACTACACCACAATTCACATTTGATATTTTATTTGAATATGGAATGGAAACATCTAAATATACATGTTATATTTTCATTAACTTCCAAAATTATCCTCCCTCTCACTTACTGAGAGGTGTAAAATAAATGATTCGAGATTTTATATTATGATAATTGACCCTCCCATAGGAATTTTACATTCTTATGTGTCTTTGGATATTGTAATCCATCATGGTTTGTAATGGTACTCATGCATTAAGAATTTTAACAACACCTATCCTCGCTCATGCATTGTAGTGTATTTCATTAAACATGAAAGTTCGATTTATAGTGATGAGGGATACATTGGGCTTGTCATGAGTGATGTGTTATTAAATAATATGATGATGATGGTTCCAAAGAATTGATATAAATTCATATCATATTATTTAAAATAATAATAAATTTAACAAGATTAATATCTTCATTATATTAAGGAATTCTATATGTAATTGTTTTATGGATTTTTTTGTTATGACGTTTATGTCTTGTACAATTTGGGAATATTGCATCAAATCCCACAAAACCATTATAGTTATTCACCCACCGGACACATATGATGCATGTAAAAGCTTCATAAATCAATATTCAACAAAAAATATCATCTGATGACTATTATATTCTCTGATCTAAATAACTTCCTAACAATAACTCCCCAATCGAAAAAAATGGTGTAGAATATTGTATCGTGTTCTTGATTTGATACATCATCCATATTAATGTACCAATTTCATATCATATATCACTCCTAGTAATTTTATATGAAAATAAACAATTCTAGCACATTTCATTTAAATCCTCTATACATTATATGATACATGACACACTCTCACCGACCTAATATATGAGATTAGATTAAAATCACGAAAAGTGTTTTCCAATAGATTTTTTTTTGTGATTGAATTTGAATTTTTTGTTTTTTAAGGTTGGGTCATTCTTAGGGTTTCCACTTAACAATTAAAACATGATTTTACGAAAACCCAAAAAAAAGTTATTTATGAAAAAAATTATGTAATTGGAATATTATAATTTAATTTTATGATATAATAGATCATATAAAACATAAATAAATAATATAATTTAACATAAATATATTACAATGAATCTATATTGAATGCATTTATAAATAATAATGCATCACATATTTAATTTATCTGATCAACTATATTGATAAATAACTATAAATTTATAATATTAAAATATTATGGATTTATTATATTGATTATGAATTATAATGATATTTTTATAATATCTAAATATATTATTTTATAAACTAATTATATTTATAAAATTCTATTAAAATTATTTCAATATAATGTATTAATATAAATTCTTACCCATTGTATTATTATATTTATATTATTTACAATGTTTTTTATATATTAAGATATTGATTATTATTATAATTAGGAACATTTTACGTTATATATTTATATTTTAATAAATATTATAGTTGATTTATTAAATATAAATAATGTCAAATAAGTTATCTTTTAAAAATAAATAAATATTATCACTGATTTAAGAATTAGATTTGATATATAATGTATTATATTTATTTTTATAATAAATAATTGATTTTGTAAATACTAACTAATTTGAAATGTATTATATTTGTAAATAAAAATCTAGAAGTCAAGTGTTGTTTTGGGTACCACACATATACATGGTTTTCCCATGTGTTTTTATTGTACTGTGTATTAAAAAACATACATATCTATAATATAATTAAAAATGAACTATGTACCTAAATGAGGTAAAAACACATTGCACTAAAAAATGAAAACAAAATCATATAAAAAATGGGATGGTGAAATAATTATGAATGTAATGAAAACATTAAAATTAGTTAACCATGGTATGTGGACTCATGATGTGTATATATACACACATACGACCCATGTTTTAATAGAATCAATCATTTCTGTGAGTTTATGTGTCTACAACGAACAATAGTTTTTGTAGAAGAATGAAGGACGCATTATATGAGTGTGATGAATTTGTTTGGGTCCCTAAAAAATGTTCTATATGAGGATTTCAAACAACAATTATATGATACATTATTTTTCATCACCATTCCACAGACATTGGCCCATGCAATCCCTATTTCTCTCTATCCCATTGGGTTATCCTATCCTCGATTAGAAGACCAACCACATCACCCCATCAACAACGATTGTGAGGCTAATGGGTTGAACATCGATATAAACCTCACCACCCATTCCTAGAAATCATTCCGTAGTGCCCAAACAACAATTACTTCTAGGATGGATAATGGGAAGACAAATATTATAACACTACCCTTTCTCAAATGATTTTCCATGACACCCCATCGACAACGTCAATCGCCTTCCCCACCATTTCTACATGCCCATGTTCCCCATCAATAATGCATACCTGGACAGTCACCTCCTCGACCTATCATGGAGCCCCATCCCCAATTCTAACCGGGAAAGACTGTGGGAAGAAGTATATGTACATCACCTCCCTTTATCATTCATCCATCCATGATTCCCTATTTATATAACCTAATACTATCATTTCTCTTTCTCGGATGATATGCATCAGTGGACCATCGACAATGCCATCCATTATCCCCACCCCATCGTCAGCGTAGTTTTTCGAATGATCTACCATGAAGACCCATCAATAAAACCTACCACACTCACTGCCCTTTCTCATATGGTCTGCCATATCAGCCCATAGAATTCTTCTACCATGCCCACTGGGGGAAAATGGATGTGACGGTCATCGTCCTGTAGTGTTTAATTCCATGCACCAAAATTAATGCATTAGGATAGTGGTGTTTAGAAATGCCACTCATGGCCCTTACCTTTCATTCACCACTAGAGAGGATGAATCACATTGATGCAGGGTGTATAAAATGATGAGTCTATAAGTGAAACGACTACTGAAGTATTAGAGAAGAGGAAAAATGTTACGACAACTCCCTCCGTCCAAATGCGCAGTGACAAACAAATGATATCATATGTTGTGTTCTATAACCTGAAAAAGAAGTTTGAGTATTTAATGTATTTTTTCCATAGGGATTAAAATAATTAATTTAATTTCATGTGTTATATTTAACTATCATGTTATAATTCATTATGTTGTGAATTTAATATTAATTTTTATTTCTCATTTAATTTTATCAATCAATAAAATTTTATATTTCATCCATTTTAATTTCTATATTTTTATAATCATGTTACACTAATAAATATCATGAAATATTCAAAGCTACTTTGAAAAAAAAAACAGTAATAAAAGGGCACCATTTCACTATGCATTTTTCAAATTATGATAAATGTTCTGCCATTATTAGTTGTTTACTAATTGTTGCTAAATGTCAAATTAAATGAATTAATATATATATGTTATATTTTTAAGTAATATTAATATTATGACAAATATATATTTTTAAATTTAATATATTTAAATTTTTTCTGTAAAATTTAATAAATAATTAATCATATTTTTATAAATTTATATTTAAAAAATAATAGGAATTATATTAGCCAATAAATATGTATAATAAAATATTTATATACTATAATTGAAGTATTTTTATATTATTAATATAAATATGAATTAATAATATTTTATTGAAACAATTATATGGTATATAAATTCAAATATTTGTTTAAATAAGTTGTTCCTATATGAATGTTTATATTTTTATTCATATTTGATAATTCAAAAAATATATGTATATATATTTTTATCTGTGTGTTCGTATTTGGGTGTTTATATATTTTTCATTTGTTTATGCATTTGTAGTGTTGTGTGTGTTTGTGTGTTTGTGTATATTTTTTGATTATTTCTGTGAGTACGTATATGTTCATAGGAGTGTATGTAATTATATGTGTATGTTATACATATGTGTATGTGTACGTGTATGTGTATGTATGTGTACATAAGTGTGTGTGTGTATGTATTTATAAATTATTATTGAAAGAATATATACGTTTACATATGTATTAACATGTGTATGTGCATGTGAATGTGTTTTTTATGTGCATGTGAACATGTTTATATGTGTATGTTTATATGTATGACTATGTATAAGAATAATTGTGTATTTTTATGTATGTGTCCATATAAATATATGTTTATGTATTTTTTAATATTTTATGTACATGTTTATGGGCATGCATATGTGTATATGTTTGTGTATAGTCATATGTATTGATGTGTATGTATGTGCATGCACATATATGTAATTTTATGGATGTGTATGTATTTTCAAATTCATGTGTGTGTTTATGCATATTAATTTGTGTGTATATGTGAATGAGTATGTGTTTGTGAATATGTATTTTTTTATGTTGTATGTGTATGTATATATGCCTATGTATAGATATGTATGCATGTGAAGGTGTGGTAATTTAACTGTATGTATGTATATGTGTGAATACATATTTTTCTATGTTTATATTCCTTTGCCTATGTGTATGTGTATGTGAATGTGCTTGTTTATATGTGTGTACTTATATTGTCTATGTATGTGTACATGTATGTCTATGTTTTTGTATGTGAGTACATGATTGTTTGTTAACATATTTAATATAATTTTTTTAGAATCTCTCAATTTTCCTTATTTTCAATATATTATACATTTTTATTATATAATAAATTAATATTTTTTTAATATATTCAGTTTTTATAGTTATTTATACATGATTAAATATATAAATATTTGATTAAATAAGAAAATTTTCACAATTATAAAAAATTATAGTGGTTAGTAAAATATTATATTTTATATATACAATCAATACAGTGCATTCATCATTCATTAATAGTAATAATTAAATTTATTTATTTAAGATTATTCAATTTTATATGTTTGAATTTAATCTAATTGATGTTTTCAATTAAATTATTATTTTTTATTAATTAATTTATTGTTAATTTATTTAATTTAGATAATATTTAATTATTTTTCATCATTTTAGCTATTTCATAATTTTATTTGTTTTTGGAATTTAATTATTTTTTAAAATCAATACATATTATTTAATGTGCTTTAATATTTTCAATATGTTTGTAATTAATTTGATTAATATTTTTTCATTTTATTTTATTATATTTTTATATATTAATTTTTTTGATATCCATATAATTGATTCATATAAGACCATCTAAAACACACACCAGTTTTCACTTAAATCGAACCACAACATATGTCATCCCTAAAACCGTTAAAGAGTTTTTTTAATCCAACACAAATGATAGAGAAGTGATTCAAGACGATTTGAAATGACATATGGGGTCATTCAACGTCATGATTTGCAGTCTCGACAGTGCTTCCCATCGAGATATGGTGAATGTTGGATAGAGGGGTCTGTGTAGGGATCACTATGGTCCACGTGCGATAGGATTTAGGGATGACAGTGAACGCTTTCAAAGTAATGATTGTTGATGTAGGAGGGGAAAAAACTATTCATCAATGAAGCTATGGGCATAGTTTGATGATAGAACCAAGACCAAGGATGGAGACTCTCCATTTCTAATGACTGAATCATGATATGGTGGTGTGGGCATTGCAAGTGACGAGTGATAGCATTGGATGAATGGTGGATGGGTTTGTGGACCTCATAGTGGTATTTTGGTGCTAGTATTTGTTGAGAATTTATTGGTTTGGGTAAAAAACCGATTGACGGCGATGTTGGTCATCTAATAATCATCTATGACAACCCTTCATGATGTTCTACAAGATAACAGAATCACAAGGCATGGGCAGGTCCTTTCGATCATTGGTTTATAGGGGATGCAAATCAGTAGTGATAAATCCAATAGAATTTTATGATAATTATGGTACATATGGGCCATTATGGTTTTGGAATATTTTTTAAGGGTCTTAGGTAAAATATCATTAAAAAAAATATTTTTTTCGGCCTGTTGAATATTGGTTAGTTATCCCTTAGGGGCTATGACATTCCATTAGGTAGGTGGGTGAGTTGTGTGTGTGTTTTGGTGTATATGTATCCCCAATCACCACATATATATATATATAATATTTTTAATCATTTATATTCATTTTTTATGTGTGTGTTTTTTAATTTATATCATGAATGAAAATGCCTCTATCAAAATGGGTAGAGGATGTTCCATTACATATCTCATAGTACCCAGAACAAGTGGCACCATAATGTGTCCCACATGCTATGAGCAGCGTCTTGCATGTATCATCTAATTTGCCTCACCATGCATTCGTCGTGCATACATCTCCTTTTTTACTTCATTTTACCCATGCCATTGTCAACC
Organism: Viscum album; assembly: GCA_963277665.1. NCBI lineage: Eukaryota > Viridiplantae > Streptophyta > Magnoliopsida > Santalales > Viscaceae > Viscum > Viscum album. The sequence continues at coordinate 47,093,928 of OY728121.1, forward strand.
GAAGTCAAAACATGCAATATAAATCCACCAAGGGGCAATCCAGGATTCGAACCCTGATTTTTATTTTTATGTATTTGATGTAGTTATTCTTACAAGTTCACTCTTTGATAGTTTTGATCATATTAAATTTATTTATTCCTTTTTCATGTTATATCATTAATTTCTATCTATTAATTTTTAATAATTAATTTTTTTAATATTATTGGAATTTTATGATTATTTAATATTTTTAATACATATTTGTAATCGATGTTTAATATTATAATTTTATTATTTGTATGATTACTATTTTATCAACTTCAATTATTGTGGTATAATGATTTTAAAGAAATTAATATTAATATTTTTTATTTATTTAAATTCACATGTAAATATTATCTACATTTTTGTATTTGTTTTGAATTAATTCATTTAATCCTTCAAATATTACATAATTCTTTACTATGATTTATTATTCTGATCATGTTTTTTATTTATATGATTAATTTTCCATCATTTTTATGTATTTACTTGTAATATTTTATAAATTTGTTGAATTATATATATTCAACTTATTTAAAAGCATTTTTTTAATATTTTCATCGATTTTTTTACATGTTCAAAATTTATGTAATTATTACTACAAATTATTTTTTTAAGTAATTACCATTTATTAATATTTTCAACATGTATTAATTTTAATTATAATATGTATTTGTTTTTTTAACTTAATTTCTCTAATTAATAAAAAATACCCATTTGCTAATATATTTTTTGTGTATAAATTTTGAATTCTTCAATTTTAGTCGTATTTTAAAGTCCTGCCTTTATGATTTTATAATCATTAAATAGGTTAATTGTTATTAATTTTTTATAAATTAAATAATTTTTAATATATATTAATAAAGTAATTTTTTTATTTTTTTTATATAGATTTTATCTGATATAAATGAAATGTTCCAATATAACCTATATATATTTTCTCTATAAAATTAGTGATGATAAATATATGTTTTATTTGCTATAATTTTATCATTTATAATGATAGGTTTTATGAGGGAAATATTATTAAATGATGAAACCTATTTTTTTACCGGTTATTAATGTAACTCTGATAAAACAATAATTTATCTGGATATTATAGAATGAATTGATAAACAATTATTCTTCAAATAAATTCATCACCATGGGGAGTTGTTTCCTTCCACCATTCAAGCTCTCACACAAAAGTCGACCACTTTTTCCACTCTCCCTTGAACTTCATGGATTTATCAAACCTCTAAAAATATAATAATTAATACTTTTTCAATAAATCATAATAAAATACATTCAACTGTAATTAATAATTTCAATTTCATTAAAATTTTTAGAAATAGAAAATTATAAATTGTGATTCAGTACATAATTATTAAAATAAATTACAACTTAATAAAACATTCTTGAGTCTCCTTCACATTCAAAATTAGTGGCACTCCTTTTCAATGTTACACCCATACAAAGGTGTTCAGATATGTTGACCCACATTCCCCTTTCCTTTATTACTTGATGGCCGATGAATTTTCTAATTTAATTTCCATAGATGATTAAGACAACATATTTCATGGGGGTGGTTTATAGGAGAATTCCACCTATTTCCATTCTCTTCTTATCTGATGGATGATTTATTTTTCTAATGGGACATTGTTTAAGAATGTATATTTAATTTCCATCTTCTCGAAAAATATGATAATGAATCTGCACAATTAGTTGATTATTCCAAATAATAAATTTCCATGAACTCAGGTGAGACTGCTTGTAGAAATAATGATCTTCTCTAAACCTTGTGTTATCTTTTTGTTTATTTTCATAATAATTATATATGCATCCCTATGATTTTTGGTTAATACTAAAACCTAGTTCCCTCGAGCAATATGGACATGTTAGACAATGAAATTCTCGCATGGTATTTTAAGAGAATCCTTAAAGTAGGGAAGGAGTAACTTATATAAGAATTATCACAATACATTGCAATTAATAAAATTTATTTATTTAATATAACAAACTATGTGATTGATCAAATTAAATCCCACATTTCTATGTTTTGGATGGTTTGAACAATGTAAAAAATGTTCATTACATGGCTTCAGATAATATATGTATCCCTAAACCTTGTGGTTTTAAGGGAAATTAATACTTACTCATGATCTATATTGATCATTTTGAAAAGAAAAGATGACACGTAATTCATAACCATGGTTCCCTATGTAATCAGACCATTGAATACAAATATAACTCAAATATGGGTTTTTTTGTTGTAGCCCATAGCCCCTATCATATCTTTTTTTAGATATGCCTCTGGAGATTATGTGATCTTCTTTGGAGGGAATATTTTGGAGGACCAAAGATAGAGGAAAATTCAAGATATAGAGGGATTATTGGAAAATTTTTAAATGTGGGATGATTTCCACATCACTGTCGGTTTTGGATATAGGAGATTCCATTGATTCTCCAATTTTAATGATGCTAGTAATTAATGGAATTTTGATAAAATGGATGTATGGTTCAATGAATGGTATTAAATGGTTTTTTTGTTTTTGGTGAAGAAATGATATAGACTAGGAATGAATTTTTCTTAATGATTAAAATGTGGGAGTCTATGTATTGAAATATAAATATACATTTTCTTATAGATTAAAAATATTTAAAAATGATGATTCAAGAAAATGAATATGGAACCTGGTGGTCTCGACGGAGTTTGGAAATTTTTTATTAAAATATTTCATGGGAATAATCCATTAATATTAGTTACTAATGGTATGTCATAATAAAGAGGATAATGTTATACCCTACCTCATGAGTGAAAGGGAACCTCATGTAAATATAACGTTCTACCACCAAGGGACAAAGAATATTTGACATGAATAAAAACCCAAATTCGGATTGAATGGTGGAGATGGTTAATGGTATTGGGTGTATATTCTAAAAGTGAACTTATTGATTCCTAAATGATACAATGTAATTCATCTGTACCACATTATGGTTTATATGGGTTATTATATATGATATTGTTTTTAATAGTATTTTAATGCTTGACTTTTTTTGGATCATGTAGGATGTATCATGGTAGGAGAATTGGAAGCGTAATGAGATTCCCTTTGATAATACCTTTTTGTATTCTCGTTCCGGTATGTGGATCTACCACCATCCAATGTGTTTAAGATGTTGTTTGATGAATAAATAATCAAAATAGGGATTATTGGATTTCATATTCTGGTACACGATAATCTGGGTTGCATTATCAGAACTCGGAATTTTTCACCCATTCTTTTTGTTGTCAATCAGTGGCTTATGTCCCTAAATTATTCATTGGATTTAAGTTCTCCCTAGAGAGAGTAGGGAAAATTTTCAACATTCAATAAGACTATATTGTCATTATTAATTTTATTTATGCATCATAGTGTGGTATCCAATCCTTTTTATTATTGTTTAAGAAGGTTGAATCCATTTTAAAACATCATGAAACTAGAACTATTCAACCAATTTTGGAGAAACCGTTGATATTGGTACCATATGGAGAACATATACCCAGATCTCAGAAAAAACCATTGTTATGAAAACCATGTTATGAACCTATTCCTGTATTTGTGAAAAATAGTTTGTATATTACATAGCTATTAAAAATGGTTTATACAAACCGTTGGTATGTCTTCAATAAAATTACATTATACTAGTGGTTTCTCAAAAACTATTTTTCTATTAGATTATTATAGAAGCAGTTTAGATAAAACCATATGTATATCATACATTTAATGAACCTATTCCAATGTTTTTCCCAAAAACAATTTGTAAAAGTCCCAAAATTCAAAATACATATATCAATTGTTTGAAAAACCATTCTTATAGGTCAATACAAATGGTTTTCCAATCACATGGTATAAGTCTTCATATTTTTAATGAATTATTTTATCAAACAACAACGAATACATAATAATATATATAAAAATATATATATACGTAGTTATCAAATTATTTATCAATAAAACATTTTATCATAGTGATTATGTGTTTGTAATATAATTCGGTGGTGTGGGGATCAAAACACACAAGTGGTTTTTTGAATTACCTATATCAATGGTTTTGAAAACTATTGGTATTGATATTTTATATTACATATACCAAAATTTGGTAACTATTTTTATAGACCAGGAATACAAATGGTTTCCCAAAACAAATTTTATAGCTCTCTACCAACGAAAGACAAGAAAATAGCCCCCCAAACCAATGGTATGAAAATTACCAACTATTTTGGATACTATACCAGTGGTTCCAATTCATTCTTATCAAGTTTTTTAAAAATATATCATACTTTTAATTTAATGTTCAATCTCTTTTATTAATATATATGATAATAGGGCGGCCCATTTGATTACATTTTTTATCTCTCTAAAGAGACTAATTTTTTGTAGGGGAAAATCAATCATTGTATGATATCACCTACAATTTTTTTATCTATGTTCCTTTATTAAAATTCCATTTTTTCAAATATTATCCTAAACTAGAAATGAAATTCTAACATACTAGTTTGGCATCAAAAATAATTTCTCTTCCCTCTAAAATTAATGTGTCTAAATAATTTTGACTTTCAGTAAGAATTACTATTATGGGATTATCATCAAATAAATTTCTTTCCCTCTAAGGATGGGGTCTATAAGTTTTCACTCAATATAGTAGCATTTCTGGATGATGCCAATGAGAAATCAACCCAATTTTTTCCATCATCATCACCAATTAGTAATGGTGTATTTATTTTTAATGTGTACTTTCTCATGGAACACCTAAATTCATTATCATCACTATAGGGTTTTTATGTCCCTATTATAACCTTTTTTAGTTAAAATTATAGGTTAATTCCATTGAGGAAAATCCAAAACATTATTCATTATACTATGTAGGTGTATCTGTATATGTGTATGTTAATGTTGTATGATTGTATATATTCAAATGTATAGATGTGGATGTTTTCACATTCAAAAGTATGTAATTATATTTTTGTGTATGTATATGAAAATGGATGGGTAGGTGTATTCATATACATTTGTATGTGTATGTACTTGGGTTTTTTATTATATTGTGTACATCAATATGTATTTTTTTTGTATGAGAATGTATATATGTGTTTGTATCGATATGTATGTATGTTCCTATATGGTTATGTAACATTAAGTATTTGTATGTGCACATATATGTGTGTGTATGTTTATATGGTTATGTGTATGTGTATGTTTATGTGTATGTGCTTTCCAATATTTGTATGTGTATACTGTGTATGTATGAGTACATGTTTGTATATGCATATATATATATATGTACATTTATGTCAATATATAGATTTAATATTATTTGTTTGATTTTAATATCTCTTCATTTTTTTAATTATTATTTCATTTTTATTATATATTTATTTTGAAGTATATTCATTTTTGATAAATTTTTTCCATGATTAAATATTTATATTTTTAATTAAAAAATAATGTGTTAACATTTATTAAAAAATTATAATGGTTAATAACATATTATATTGTCTATATACAATAAATAGAGTGCATACTTGAATAATATTCCTTATTAATAATATTTATTTAATTTTTTTTATTCAATTTTATATTTATTCAATTCATTGTATTATTGTTATAAAATAAATTTATCAATTTTTTTGTAATTTATTTCTTATAATTTATTCATTGTTAATATTTATACATTATTTGTTTTCGATATTCAATAATTTTCAATATTTTTGGAAATAAATAAATTTATTAAATTTATAAATTTTCATTTAATAACCATCAATTTATTCAATATGTTTTTAATTTATAGGATTAATATTTATTATTATTTTTATTTATTTTGTTTTATGTGTTTTAATATGATTGAAATTCATTTGATGGATTCTTATAAGACTATTTCTAACCCACTCAATTTCCCCTTGAAACTGAACACCAACATAAACCATCCCAAAAAAACATTTAGGTGTTTATTTACACTATCCCAAATGATGTGGATGTGCTTCATGATGACTGGTAATAAAATATGGGGTTATGGAACATAATTATTTGTACAATCGATACTTTGTTCCACTAAGAGACATGTAGAGTTTGATGGTGGCATTGTGGTCGAGATCACTATAGGTCTTGAGCCGTAGGTTTTAGTGCTACTGTTGAATATGTGGGATGGAAGGATTGAAAATGTTGGAGGGGAGACAAATCTTCATCACTGATGATGTGGTCATAGCATGACGGTGGACCCAAGAGCAATGATGGTTGTTCTCTATGCATGATGAAGGATTCAAATGTTGGTAGTGTCGATGTAGTAAGAATTGAGAAAGGGATTTTGATGAAATGAAAATGTCTATAATAATATCATAGAGATGATGTGGTGGTGGGCTTTGTGGAGTGGCGATTGGGATCATCTAAAACCCGATTGACGGAGATGGTGGTTAGATAATGGTCATATATGGAAATATTCCATTATGATCAGTGAGGTGACTGATGTGAAAGGCATGGTCCATGGGTTTCTATCATTGATTTTTAATGGAGGCCCAATAATTTTTGAAAAATATTAAAGTGGTGCATTATAATGATGAGGCATGTGGGACATTGTGGTATGGGTGTACGTTGTATGTGTATTTGGGCCAATTTCAATAAAAATGAGGTCTATTGGCCTATTTAATATAGGATTATATCCCTTCGGGGGGTACGGCCTGCCCATTGGTCGGTGGGTGAGGTGTGTGTATGTTTTTGTGTATTTCTGTCCTCATGTTCCTAATATATTTATATATAATCTATTTATGAATTTTTATTCATTTTTATGTGAATGTATTTTAATCATTATTTATGAAATTAATATCCCCTTTTTATCTAGGTAGAGGATGATCCATTACCAAGAACATTGACCCAAGGACAAGTGTACCCGTAATGTGGCTCGAAAGGCTTGGTGAAGCGTCATGATTCCATCATCTTGTCTGTGTCACTGGGCCTATCTCAGGCCTTCATCACCTCCTTCCATTAGCACGCCCACATCACCTCCTTCCTATGTCACCACAATCCATGTAAATCCCCCCAGGGACATGCAATGATCCAAACCATGTGGTTTATGTCTATGTGATTTATGTAATTAATCTTACTCATTAACTTTTTTAATATTATTTAAATATTCATTTCTCTTTATTAATATTGAATTTTATTTCACACATCACATAAGCTCTTTAACATACCTCATGATATCATAAGATATAATAATAACACATTGAAAACATAAATCATAAAGGTATCTTGTGGCACCCATATCATACAATCATTGTAGCTATCACAGTTATATAGGGAGTTACATTTGGAATACCCATCACAGTATATTCGCTAAATCTCTTAGGTAAAAAAAATCACATTTATCTCCTTCATGTTTCACAATGCATTGGAGTGCTATCTCAGGCTCACCCTGTTGGAGTTGGTGGTCTAGAACCAACTACATTTTACTTTATTCATTAATAAAACCCTTATCACATTTTTATTGTTCTTCTGCGTGGAAATGCATGTGGCAATGTCCTTAGGACAACTGTTGAGTTAATGGGTCGTAGCGGATCCCTACTATGATGAGAACCCAGATGTTCCGTAACACTGTTTTTGATTATATGTTTTATGGACAGATGATATTATTTGAGGGACTCAAATAATACAGGTTATTAGGGGTGAGGACTCATAAAACTTTGAGGCACCTTCAAATGGTGTGCTCCCATGGTAATATCCAGGAGGATATTATGAGAACGAGACCCACCAGTAAGAAATCCACATTTCATAGTGTCATTGGATGTTCCTATCTGTGGACGTGTGTATCGGTCCTTAGAAATTATGATTATTATTAATTGGTATTACAACTTGCACACTATTCGCAACGGGGTAGGATATGTTGTGTGCATCACGGGTAATACTACAATAATAGATAATGAGAGAAGGATTTGTCCCTTATGTTCCATAACTAAAGTAGATATCTCAGGCCCTTTGATGGAATTGATATAGCCTAAATAAATCCATGGCAGTGGTAAGGTATAGGAGAGTTCAATTCCGGGAAGTCAAAGAAAGAATAATCGAGCACATGGGTTGATGGCACTAGAATTCGACCCTCTTCATTATAGCTATCGAGAATAAAGTATTATATTACACGGTAAGTGTTCGTATGAGGTGGCACATCATTGTGGCGTTAGCTTCATTCTCTATGGGTGCCTTGGTGTGTTTCTAGATGCTAACCATTGACTTTAGGCAGGCTCTGCCTAATGCCACTGAAAAAGAGGCCTAAAGGGTCACACACTAATTAGGTCCATGTATCTCAGATGAATATTAATTTAACAAGTTAAATAAATATTATTCATGACTGTGGTATAATAATTATTTAAGGATTCCTGATCGCATTTATTTTGACAGTAGTTATTCGAGATAATATATTGTGGGTAATATAATATATTTGTTAGTGAGTAATGCAGTTACATTTATTTAAGAAATAAATAGCCATTACACAAGGTCTAATAAATGTGGTGGTGAAAAATGGAAAATAAAAGTACACGCCGTGTATATTAAATATAAACTCTGTGTAGTTTATGGAAAACAAGTACATGACGTGTATTAAATATTACACACTGTGTAGTTTTCCATTCAGGATTTTGAGGATATAATATTGTTTTACTAAATGATATTAATTGTAATCAGCGTGGGCGCATGTCAAGGAACTAATACTTTGACATGGGGTTTCAATAAGAGTTAATGAAATAAATATAATATGTAACACGTTTATTTATTGTCATAACTCTATTAAACTCAAACCTGATTATAAATATCCTCACAACCCCAACACTTTTCCTGAGCCATTGTTGTGCACAATGGATTTGGAAATACTCTAAAGCTAAGAGAGAGTTCCCTTTCCACCAAGAACACCCTCAAGTTACGAGAGCGAGATACTCCACCAGATCAAGGCGGTTGAAGGCGGACATCGCAAGAAATGTTTCTTCCACGCTAGCACCTGGAGATCCCTTCAGCAACATCCAAAGAAATGTGGAGCATGTGTGAATCACCATGAGAGGAATCCAATACTATTATTCTATGATGCAACAACGGATCACATGATCATGACCAGAGACATCGACGAAGAAATAATTCCACCATGGTAATTCTTGTGAATTAATTAAATTAAATATAACCAAAATATTATGATCCTATCTCAATGGTTTTGGGACTCTTCTTTTCTTTTTCATTCTTCGTTCCATTCCAAATATATGGTGTTTTATATCACGACGGATCTTGGATTGAATGTTGTTTAATGCTAAAATTAATGTTGGGCAAACCCACCAACGTGATTTCGCTGCACCCATACCCTACATGTGGTATCATAGAGAGGGTATGTAGTTGATTATAATTATTTTGTTTTAGTTGGAAATTTACGCATTTAATAATTTAGTTATTTCAATTAATAATTAATAGTTCTGGAAATCTGAATCTCAAGATCTGTTCCCCCTTCATCGTTTATCGTTCACCTCACAGAAATGAAATTTTCATTTAATTTTGATTAAAATAAAACATGGGAACTCATCTGGAGGATCCAATCATTTCTGGCCATACAACACCAGAATACACGACGTGTATTTGGAAGTACACGCAGTGTAGTCTAGGATCAATGCATTCACTGATCCACCAAATCATGCCATGTATTGGATATTTTCTATGAATTTACGACTCCGTGTATTGAACAGAAACATGTGGCACACAGGTTCCGGATTACATGCTGTGTGGTCCAATAAACAAGGTGTGTAGTCCCTTCGGGATAGGGTTGGGCTGTGTACCCCATACACAGCTTTCACAGCTGGAAACCATGTAATGCAGAATGTACACAGCATGTGTCCCACAGAACACACCGTGTACTCTGAAAATTTCTGAAGTACATTAACAGACCATGTCGTCGGGCGTGTACTTCGGATGGATGGTGAAGAAAATTACACGTTGTGTAGTCGGAACATCAGGTCGTGTACTCACCCAAATTACGCAGATTTATTAATATTTATGATTATATTATACAAACCCTTCATACGTGTACCATTGTGCAGGCGTAAAGCTAAGGCACAACACATGAAAGGTGTTTTATATATATATGTGTGTGTCTGTGTGTGTGTAAATTAACATCTGCGTAATGAACGAGAATTCAACGGGTTGCCTCCAAGGTACAAGTTACGTACAAGGATAATTTTAAATGAATTTATTTGTTTAAAATTATGATGGATGAGAATCTCAAGGAAGTTCAGAAAAGGTTTTAAGATAAAATTATTTATTAATTAAAGATAATTAATTAATTCGAGCATGATATATCTTAAAAAAGAACGATTAATGAATTGAATTATAGTTTTATTTATGAGTAAATATCGTTGCATGTATGCATGATCATGAGCTAGACCGAGATCTTTATATGTGAATGGTTTCTTTTAATTTATTTATTTAAATTAAATTTGTTGTCCTACGAGCCATCTCCTCGTTAATATATAGGTTCTATGCGCCCAAAGATTATTTTATGTAAAACCTCCTTTTAACCCTCACCCTTGTGTGAGATAAATGCATATGTAATGGATGGAGATCCCAAGCTAGTGGAGGCGGCCCAAGTCAGTAGCGAAGGTGAAACCAATCCAAGGAGATACAAAGGTGGACATGTGGAAAGCTGTGACCACAATCCCGAAAGGTTCAAGGTGTTTCTCCACTAGGTATTGGGTTAGTTTACCAACATCTAGATAAACTAACCAATAGAAAAAGCTCATGATCATACCATTTATTTTATTTTTGTCAGTTTCATGGTTTATTTGTTTTGGGTGTGTTGTAACGATCACAAAATTAATGAAATAAACGAGCATGAAAGATTGAACCAAAATAAAACCAGATTATACACAAATATTATCTTAGACAAGGTTAATCACTTACGTATATCCCACTTAATATTAACAAGAATGTAATCAAAGATAATAAAATTGAAATTTACATATAATGATAAAATACCTCAATAGAAATATTAAGTCGGTATAGCCTTCCATAATATTTGTAAGAATTGAACCATAGTTCAAAGTTCATGACCAATCCTAGTTGGGGTGATTTCAATTAGCGGGGAATTCTAATTCTCAATTTTGGGTTAACTTGACTTGGTTGTCATCAAGGGTTGACTGCCACAACAGGACATGGTGAGACCAAGAGGCAAGGGTTGAGGAAATCTAAAATAATAGGATTTCCGGATTTGGGAGTCCACTGAGCGGAGCAAAGAGCTGCGAGTTATTGCAGTTGAAATTTGGAATGCATACCAAAAAACCATTCATGTTGCCCGACCAACCCTAGTTGGGGTAATACGAAGGGAAATATGGATCCTTGACACTAGAATATTCAGGAAACTGAATATTCTGAAATAAATGGTGAGGGCTATTGGAATTCGATAAAATAGTGGGTGACTAATAAGTATTAATTTATTTATTTGTCTCATTTTTGTAATAAAGTTCAATACCATTTCTCAACATAATTTTTAGAAATGACAATAAAATTAATTCAAACATATCATTGAGAACTATACTCGAGAAGGGAAACCTTCTCAACGGAACCCATTTCCAAGAGTGTCATAGGCGTTTACACATCATCCTTCGCCACAAAATGAAATTGTATGTTCTGGAAGATCCTATTCCAATAGCCCCTGGGAAAGAGGCCAGTGATGAGGAATTATCTCTCTATATGAAACACATGGATGATGCCACAGATTTCCTGTGTTTCATGGTATCAGCCATGTTCAATTATCTCTTGAATAAACTTGAAAAAATGGACGCATATAACATGATGTCTCACCTTAAGGATCTATAACAAGAGAAGGCAAGACAAGATATGTATGAGACCACCAATGATTTGTTTACAACTATGAATGGAGATTATGTGCCAGGTGGGCCTCATGTACTCAAGATTATTGGAAACATTGATGCCTGAAATATTAGGGATTAAATTCCCAGATGAGTTGCGTACATATCTCATCCTATCATCACTATCCATGATCTTCTCTAGCTTCATTGTCAATTATAACATGAGCAGAAATGATAAGAGTCAATCAGAGCTTGTGTTCTTGATTCACCAGGTAGACAAGGACATGGGGAGTGAAAAACCTGCAGTTCCTATGGTGAACATGAAAAGGAAGGACAAGGAAAAGGGGCTACAGATGTATTAACAGTCTCTAGACCCCAAGCACCACCCCTCCAAGAAGGGGATGATCCAATGGCAGGGAAATGAACGGGAGTCAGTGTGTTTTTCCTGTGGAAAGCAGGGCCACTGTAAGTGGAACTACACCCAGAAGCATGGGGACGCTAAAGGGGCGTTTGTTATCGAGTGTAATCTTTCCATTTCTACACATTGGGAATTAGATACAACTTATGGGGCTCAAATATATATCCAAATGCATGATTGATGTAGATTTAGAAAGTTTTCTCAAGGGGAGGTGGATCTTCTCGAAGCCAATGGCACAAGGCTGGATGTGTTGGCTAATAGCGACAACCATCTCTCATTACCGACTGGCATGATTTTGGTTTTACATAACTATTATTATGTGCCTTGTGTTACCAAGAACATAATTTATGTATCTTGTCTGAATATGGATGGATTTATTTTCATGTGTGGAAGTAAGGGTTGTAAATTTTTTAAGAACCACTTATGTTATGCTATATCACATTTAAATAATGGTTTGTATGTATTAAATTATGAAAACCAAGTGTTGCAAATCAATGAAGAAACAAACTCACATGACTCCTACATCACCCAGTTGTGGCATCAAAGTCTAAGTTATGTAAACAAGAAGCGCTTGACAAAGCACTGTCATGATGTCTATTTAGACTCTACTGAGCTAAAACCACTCGATATATGTCACACTTTTTTACAAGGTAAAATGACCAAGCCGCCTTTCGGCGGACAGGGTGAAAGAGCCACAGAGATTTTAGGATTTTTACACACAGATGTATGTGGATCATTTCCAGTAGAAGCTAGAGGTGGATATTATAACTTCATTACTATAAATGATGATTTGAGTAGATACATATTGTCTACTTAATGAGGTATAAGTCACAAGCCTTAGTGGAATTTATGTAATTCAATAATGAAGTAGATAATCATCTTTCTAAGAAGATAAATAATCTTCGATCAGATCGAGGTGGAGAATAACTGAACCAAGAGTGCATTGTTCTTCTACAAGAGTCTGGGATTATATCTCAGCTCACTCCTCCTTATACACCAATGTGGAGCAGTGTTAGTGAAAGGAGGAACCACAACATGTTGGACATGGTGAGGTCGATGATGAGTCATGCAGATCTTCCATTATCTTTTTGGGGATATGCATTACAAACTGCAGCATACACATTAAACCAAGTACCAACTAAGGCGGAAGATGGAATTCCCTCTGAGTTATGGAATGGAAAGAAACCCATTTTGTCGCATACACATGTATGGGGATGAGAGGCCTTTGTTAAGTCCTTATCAGGCAACAAACATTCACCCTGGGGAACAAAGTGTATCTTTATAGGATATCCTAAGGAAACGTAAGGATATTACCTATATAACCCTCAGGATAAGAATGTGACTGTCACCATAAAATCTGTCTTTCTCGAGAGGGAGCACATCCTCAAAATGAATAGTGGGAGCAATACTGACATCGATGAAGTTGATTCTCAAGATACACATGAGTTGGTACAAGAACAAGTTCCATAGGTCTCCATGGAAGGGTTCCAGAAACACAAGTACTGCATAGGAGCTCAAGAGAGGTACGAGAACAAGAGAGATTTGTATTCCTAGTCACCGAGGATTGTGAATCATTATTGTTGGAAAATGATGAACCTCTATCCTACAAGGAAGCAATTTAATGCTCAGAAGGTGCAAGATGGCTAGTAGCTATGAATTCTGAGATGGATTCCATGTCTCAAAACCATGTTTGGGTTTTGGTCGATGAGCCAGTTGATGTAAAGCGTGTTGGATGAAAATTGGTATTCAAGAGAAAAGTGGACATGGAAGTTCAATATAGCACCTGTAAAGCAAGGCTTGTGGCTAAAGGATTTAGACAGTGTCAAGGAGTTGACTATGATGAAACCTCCTCGCCAGGTTCCATGTTTAAATCCATAAGAATCATACATGACATAGCAGCTTACAATGACTATGAGATTTGGAAAATGGATGTAAAAACAACATTACTTAATGGGAAGCTTTAGGAAGATTTAAATATGACACAACCAGAAGGTTTTATGACACCAGGTGAAGCCAAACGGGTTTGAAAATTGCACAAATCCATTTATGTATTGAAGGAACCATCCAGGAAATGGAACATTTTATTAAATGAAGCCATAACGGAATTTGGTTTCATTAAGAACAAATGTGAGCCATATGTTTATAAGAAGTTTAATGGGAATGTGATCGTTATCCTAGTAGTATATGTTTACGAAATATTACATATTGGAAACTATGTACCGGTCTTATAGTCAGTTAAGTACTGGTTGAACAAGTGTTTCTCCATGAAGGACTTAGGGGAAGCTGCCTACAATATAGGGATAAAGATCATTTGTAATAGATCCAAGAGGCTGCTTGGACTAAGTTACGGTACATACATTTACCATATACTAACAATATTTATTATGGAACAATCCAAGAGGGGATTGGTTCCAATTTCGCATGGCCAAAATTTTTCTATGAAAATGTATCTTCAGACAGAACAAGAGAATGATTGAATGAGTCAGATCCCATACACTTCGGCTATACTATCCATCATGTATGCCATCTTATGTACGAGGTTTGATGTTTCATATGCATTGATCATGGCAGGAAGATATCAAGAAGATATAGGACAACAACATTGTACTGATGTTAAAACAATCCTTAAGTATCGTAGAAGAACTAAGGATATGTTCTTGTTGTATGGAGGAGATGAGGAGCTTCTCATCAGAGGGTATGTTGATGATGGTTTTTAGACAGATTTGAATGATCTGAAGTCGCAATCTGGATATGTTTTCTATCTCAATGGAGGAGCTGTGATCTGGAAGAGTACAAAGAAGCTAGTTGTCGCCGATTCTACAGTGGAATCTGAATATATAGCTGCTTCTGATGCATCCATGGAAGCCGTCTGGATTCAGAACATTTTCCATGAGCTTGATGTGGTGCCTAGCTGTAAAGATCCCATTAAATTTTATTGTGATAATACTACAGCGGTGGATTTTGCAAAAGAACCAAGGTCACATCAGTAGACAAATCACATACTCCGAAAGTATCACCTCTTGAGGGATTTATATCAGAGGGGTGAAGTTTTTGTGAGTATAGTGTCCACATAAAAGAACGTGGCGAATCCCATGACTAAAGGCCTATCTCAGCAGAAGCATGAATATAATGTGAGAGATAGTGGGTTAAAGGTTGTTAGTAGTTGGATCTAGTCCAAGTGGGAGTCTGTTGGATTTGGTGATCTAGAAACTACTACTTTTTACTTTATTCATTAATAAAATCCTTATCACATCTTGAGTGTTCTTCTGCGTGACAATGCATGTGATAATGTCCTAAGGACAGCTATTGCATTAAAGGGTCATAGCGGATCACTACTATGATGAGAACCCAGATGTGCCATAATACTGTTCATGAATATATGTTATATGTCCAGATGATATTATTTTAGGGACACAAATAAGACATGTCATTAGGGGTTAGGACTCATAAAACATTGAGGCACCTTCCCATGGTGTGCGGCCTTGGTAATATCCATGAAGATATTATGAGAATGATACCCGCCAGTAGGAAATCCACATTTCAATGTGTCATTAGAAGCTCCTATCTGCGGACGTGTGTATTAGTCCTTAGACATTAAAATTATTATTAATGGGTATTACAACTCGGGTACTTATATTTATTGATAAAAACTGTGACATCACACTGTTCGTGGTGAGATAAGATACGTTAGGTGTGTTACGAGTAATACTACATTAATAGATGATGAGAGAAAGGATTTTTCCCTTATGTTCCCTAACGAAAGTAGATATATCATACCCTTTGATTGAATTGATATAGCCAAAATAAATCCATGTTCATGGTAAGGTATGGTTGAGTTCAATTCTGGGAAGTCAAAGAAAGATTAATCGGGCACATGGGTTGATGGCACTAGCATGCATCCCGCTTGATTAGAGATATCAAGACAAACAGATTATATTACACGGTAAGCGTTCGTATGAGGTGACACATCATTGAAGCGTTAAATTCTTTCTATATAGGTGAGTTGGCATGTTCCTAGATGCTAACCTTTGACTATAGGTTGGATTTTCCTAATGAAACTGGGAAAGAGGCCTAGAGGGTCACAGTCTATGTGTGTCCATGTATCCCAGTTAAATATTAATTTAACAAGTTAAATAAATATACTTCCCGATCGCGGTTTAATA
Source organism: Viscum album (assembly GCA_963277665.1). Taxonomy (NCBI): domain Eukaryota; kingdom Viridiplantae; phylum Streptophyta; class Magnoliopsida; order Santalales; family Viscaceae; genus Viscum; species Viscum album. The sequence continues at coordinate 47,110,375 of OY728121.1, forward strand.
AATATATAAGGATACATGATCGAATTTACTTCGACAGTAGTTATTCGAGAAAATATATTGTTGGAGAAATAATATATTTATTAGCGAGTAATGCAATTACATTTTTTATGAAATAAATACCCATTACTCAAGGTATATAAAATGTGGTCGAGAAAAATGGAAAATAAAAGTACACTCCATGTATATTAAATATACACACCATGTGGTTGTATGGAAAACAAGTACACACCATGTATTAATTATTACAGGCTGTATAGTTTTCCATTCGGGATTTTGAAGATATAATATTATTTTATTAAATGATATTAATTATAATCAGCATGGGCGCATGTCAAGGAATTAATAATTCGACATGGGGTTTCAATAAGAGTAAATGAAATAAATATAAGGTGTAACACGTTTTTTTATTATCATAACACTATTATCCTCAACCCCGATTATCAAAATCCCCACAACCCCAACACTTTTCCTGATCCATTATTCTGCATAATGGATTTGGAAATACTCTCAAGCCAAGAGATAATTCCCTTTCCACCAAGAACACCCACAAGTTACGAGAGCAAAAAAATCCACCGGATCAAGGTGGTCGAAGGCGGACATCGCAAGCGAAGCTTCTTTCGCGCTAGCTCCTGGAGATCCCTTCGGCGACATCCAAAGATACGTGGGTCACAGGTGGATCACCGCTAGAGTAATCCTATACATGGATTATATGACGCACCAATGGATCACATGATCGTGACCGGAGACATCAACGAAGACAGAATTCCACCGAGGTAATTATTGTAAATTAATAAAATTTATTGTAACCAACATATGATGATCCTATCTCAATGGTTCCGGGACTCTTCTTTTCTTTTTAATTCTTCTTTCTATTCTGAAGATCCTGCATTTTATATCGTGACAGATTTCAGATTGGACATTGTTTAATGCTGAAATTAATGATGGGAAAACCCACCAACGTTCTTCTGCTGCTCCCGAAACCTACACACCCGCCCTAGGTTTATCACGGGACCACCCATATCTGTATAAATTACCAAGAACCACAACATATTCATAACACATAAAAAAATATAAAGGAAAGATAAAATTTCGACATTTGAATCACAATATATAATTTAAATATATTGACATAAAAAATCCATTATAAAAACAATTTTCAATAGCAAAAAAATAAAATAGTATATGGTATTTATTTTTCTTTTAAAAACATTACATCATGTTACATAAGACATAGATCAAATAATACATGCAGAAACGAAAAGATCGTTGTCACTGTGTATGTTAAAAGAATTTTTTTTCGTTTAGTAAAAAACACTTACAAGAGAAATTATTCCTTTTGAATAAATTAAAAATTAAATATTTTTTATACACCATATAATAAAATAGTTTATAAAACAGAATATGACTCAATTAAAGGAGATTGAGATGAAGTCCCTTACTTCATGTCCGACATGACCCATTCATTATTTAATCTCATGAATAATAAACTAATGTTAATTCCTACATTCTTATCAACCTTTTAATTTTTATTATTCCTTTTATATCACTTATTACCATGTTATAAATATTAAGTAATCATTTATGTTAATAATGTCTGTTTTGCCGATATTTTATACTTGAGTAAAAAATGGACTACTTATATTTACAAAGATGTTGACGTGGTCAAAATTTTATTATATAAATAATGATATTCATGATATATATATCATATATATCCATTATATACATGTATTTATAATAGTTCATAACATTTGATGATAATAAATCAAAAACCATGTTTATGGAGACGATAAGCCGTATGCGCGCATGAACACTACTTTCATTTCTATTTCATATTTTAATGGAATTAAAACATAATGATACATATGTATATTATAATTACATTATTATATCATATATAACATCATTAACTCTATCTGTTTTATGTCCCACAAATTGAATTAACGAGTCACATCAATTGGTGGGTTGGTAGTCGTCACTTCCTCCAGTTAAATTATCGCGTTTACCAATAATGGAAATAATAAATTTGAGATATAATTGAAAAATACAGAATAATAATGAAAAAATAAACATAATATATATAATATAAAAATAAATTTCCATTTTAATGGCCACCATTAGAGGATATAGGTGGTAATCAAACAATCATCATTTCGTGAGGCTTTAGTTTGCCTTCCATATAAACAGAATTCTCTTCACCCATTAGATGGATGTGAGTGTAAGTGTAGTTATAATACATCTCATAAAAACATATTAGTATATTTAGGATATTTTTAGTTATAAAATAAAAAAATAAAAATAGTTTAAGGGATTGAGATGTAAAATAAAATAAAAAAAGTTAAGAGGTATTGTTACCTTTAATTTGGGTAACTTTGTTTGGTTTAAACCCGAAGTACAATTTTTGGAGGATTCTACCTATGTTATGGCATCTAGGAGGAATAGATGGATCTTGAGTGATTATTTGGGTAGGGTTCGGATGTTCCCAGGTGCATTAAAAGTGTGTGGAATGAGTTAGAAGTGAGGGCTTTTTATATGGGAGAGGAGGGTATTTTTAGAAAAGTGTGAATAAAATATATTATTATATAATGATATTCCATTTTTAAAGGTAAAAAAATAATTAAAGTCGAATATTAGATGACTCATGGATTAAATAAAATAATCCAATAGAAATTGTATAGGTTCTCAATATTATTTATAACTTTATAATCTTATTTATTTAAATCATTTATTAATGAGGTAAATACAACATCATTATTGTGTCAAATAAAATATATTTTATTTAATGTCTAAAAATTATTTAAAAAATATCATAATATAGGAAATATTTTTATATTTCCTAAATATATTTATACTCGAAATTATTACTTAAATAACCTTATGTAAATATTAATTTACTAAAATATATTTGTTCTTGTCATTTTTTTCTTCACTTCAAATTAATTAATCTACAGTGTCATTATCACTCCCAAATGGCTCCATGGGATCCCAAAATAGACCAAATGATGCCCATGGTCGTCCATGACTCCTCCAATAATGATAGGATAAGTGTTAAGGAAATTTTTCATTATTATGATATTATTTTTACCATGAATTATCCTTTTTACTTTTAATCGTAGTAAAAAAAAGTCAAAATTTACAATTCAGTAAACATTATTTTCATCTTTTTGAACCAAATATTACTTTCTAATAACAATAATGTATTTTATATTTTTTAAATTTAATTTAATGAAGCAGTAAAATTTTATTTAAATGAAAAATTCAATTTCTTAACTACTACATAGTGGTTTCACTATCATAAAAAAATGATGTTTTAAAAAAATACAAAAAATTCATCCTAAGCTATATTTGATATTATAATTTCAAAAATGATGTCTATTTTAAAAAATTCAAAACATATAAGTTTCATTAATTAATTTAAATTTAATTCTCGTTGACAAAAAAAAATTTCTTTAAGAAACAAAAACTATCCAATGATTGACAGTTGTTTATGTCCAATTTCAATGAGAAATTATTTTTAATGTCAAAAATTGGATTAAATGGTAAAAATATAATATAATTACACTTTAAAAGAAATTTATAAAATCATATACCATTATAAATAAATTATATTAAAAGGATCTTTTGAATTAAAATATATTATTTTTCACTATTTATAAAAAATTTAATTTAATCAGACAATTACCCAAAATTTACCCAAAGTAAATTCTGATCTCCCGATTCTAAATAAGAATTTTATTTGGTCAAATGGATCATATTAAAGTTACCAAAACAAGATTTAATGAGGGTTCCTTATTAAAAGTCGTTAAATAAACCATTTAGACTAAATTATTCTTAAAATTAAATTCATTATAATTTTATGCCCTTAAATTTTATTTGATAAATGTAACAAACATTTAACAAACATGTATGATCATATTTTATTTAGTTTAGTTCATTAATTCTAAATAAATGGGTAAGAGTTAACAACAATTTAAAATAATATTAATATATTATTAGTTTTCAACTTAATATCTCAGTGAAACGCGTTGTTTCATATCAAGTACGCCCATGACCATATCGACCCCTTTAAATTAAAATTAATATTTAATTCACAAATATGAATAATTATGAAAATGTATTATTACTTTATTTAAATGGATGTTACATCCTTTTCCCCTTTTGGAAATTGAATCCACAAAATTTTATTCACTTATCAAACAAATGGGGGTATTTATCCCTCATTGAACTTTCTTATTTCCACCTTGCCTCTTCAATAATATGGTTTTTGCAAAAAAACCTTTACCTGGTGAGTTACCTTATTCCCCAACACTTTCTCTCTTCCGTCATTAATCTAGACTGGTTGTTCCTCAAATGATATATTCTTATCCAAGTGAATAACCTCTAGACTCAAAACATGATATGGATTTGGACTATACATTCTAAACATCGAAACATGAAAAATATTTTGAACATGGGATAAAAATGGATGTAAATCCACTTTGTATTTAACTGATCCAACATTTACCAGGATTTCATTGGGTCCAATGAACCTCAGACTCAACTTTCCCTTCATACCATAACACATTAAACTATTCCATGGAATAACTTTGAGAATGACATTATCACCTATCTCGAAAGAGAGATACTTCCTCCAGATATCCGCATAACTTTTCTGTCTACTCTTAGATGATGTCATGTTCAACATAATCAACTGAACCTTTTCTTCCATATCATCCACCAATTCGGGTCCCATCATCTTCATTTCACATACTTCATCCAAAAAAGATGGAGTTCAACAACTCTTTCCATATAATTACTCAAATGAAGCCATATTTATTATGGAATAAATACTGTTATTTTCTGAAAATTCAACCAATGAAATATGATTATCCGAACATCCCATGTAGTCCATTTAGAAAAAATGTTACATAACCACCAAGGCTTGAATTGTTCGTTCTGATGGCCCATCTGATTGCAGATAAAAGGCTAAACTAATATTTGAATCAGTACCCAACGACTTGTAATGGACTTTCCAAAAGTTAGAATTAAACATGGGATCATGAATAGATTCTATGAAGAGGAAAACTCTATGCCACCTTAACAAATCATTATAATACAAAAAATAAAGTTAATCTTGATAAAAATTATCTTGAATAGGAAATAAATGAGAAGATTTAGTCAACATATCAACAATAACCCAAATTGCATTATTACCTCGAGATATCTTCAGTAATCACCCAATAAAGTACATGGATATATATTTCCATTTCCACTCTGGAACCGGTAATGACTGAAGCATCCCTTTCATTAACTACCGCTATCCCTTAACATTTTGACAATTCAAACACAGCACAGTAAAATCATCAATATCAATTTTCATTTCATTCCACCAGTAAAACTCCCAAAGATCTCTATACCCCTTAGTACATCCGGGATGAATCGATAATAGAGTACAATGAGCTTCACATAACAACTCATTAATCATCTGTGAATCACATGAAACCCATAATATCTTCCCAGACCTCAAAACACAATCATTATCAATGTTAAATTCTGGAAACGTACCATTCTGAACCAACTCTTCCTTTTATACAACTCACTATCTTCCTTCTGAGCTAGCTTCATTTTTTCTGATAGAGATTATATCATGATCACCTGAAACAAAAATGAATAATTTCATGCTCCAACAACTTCCATGCCAAATTTCATCAAATCAAAAATCAATGAATCTCGTTCCAAACGTAACATTGTTAATGAATAATTACATTTTCAACTCAAAGCATTTGCCACATTATTAGCATTTATTGGTTGATAATGAATCGTGCAATCATTATACGTAATTAATTCCATCCATATCCACTATATTATATTCAATTCATTATGATTGAATATACACTTCAAACATTTATGGTCAGTATATATTTCAAATTTTAGTACTTACAAATGATGCCAACAAATATTTAATGAAAAACAATAACAGATAATTCCAAATAATGTCTAGGGTAATTTAACTCATTAGGATTCAAGTGAAGTGACTCAAAATAAATTATGTTATCATTATTAATAAGGACACAACCAAGTCCATTCAATGAAGTATCACTATAATTAACAAACCCACCAATTCCTTAAGGTAGTTCCAAAATAAGAGTAGTCACCATTCTTCTTTTCAATTACTAAAATCAATAATCAAATTATTTATTTTAAATAATGACAAAACCTTTTTCAGTTAACTAAGTCATTGAACTAGATACCCATTCAGAATTTTTAAAAAAAATACATTAAAAACATGCCAAACCGAGAAAACTACGAATATCAGTTATATTTGTGGGTCTTGTCCATTCTTCAACATCTTTTTTAGCAGGATCAACAGTTATGCCATTTTTTTTAAAAAATGTGACGAAGGAAAGAAATTTGTTGTAACCAAAACTTACACTTTCTAAATTACCCCAATAGTTTCTTTTCTTTTATGGTATGAAAGAAACCCCATCAACTACATTAATGTTCCTCTTTAGTTTTAGAATAATCCAAAATATCATCAATGGACACAAGAACAATCATATCCAAGAACTGGCCGAAAATTCTCATCCTAAGATCCCAGAATACAGTAGGCACATTGGTCGAACCAAAAGGCATAACTACACATTTATAACGGCCATATAATTTATGAAAAATAGTCATCAGAACGTTGGATTCCTTTACATTCAAATGATGGTACCATGACCTGAAGTCAATCTTCCAAAAATATTGTGCTCCCTGGAGCTCTTAATACAATTCATCGATATAAGGAAAATTATAATTTTTCAATATAGTGTTGTTACTCAATGCTCTATAATCAATGAGAATACTCATTTGACCATCTTTCTTTTTAACAATCAATACAGGATCACCAAATGGTGATGTTCTAGGTTGAATGAAACCTTTATCTAATAACTCCTATAATAGATTCTTTAACTTGAAAAGTTCAATTTGAGCCATTCGATAAGGGGGTTCTGAAAATGGGTAAGAATATGGAACTAATTCAATAGTAAATTCAACATCATAATCATGCATAATAATAGGAAAATAATAAGGAAACCCATCATTGTACTCATTTAACTTTGTAACATCATTTAACTGAACAGTTCTGTTGTTTTCAATAATATGTGCATGGTAACATTCAATTCCATCTTTTACTAGTTTCTCAGCTTCCTGATATATTATCATAATTATGGGTTCATTCTTGTAAAAAAACTGATACTCTAGCTTAAATGAAACCCCTTTAGTTCTGCAGTCAATATTATTATGATCAATAGAAAGCCAATACATACACAAAATAACATCAAGCTCTACTAGAGGCAAAACAATAAGGTTTTCAGGTAGATATTTTCTGCACACAAGGACATAAAGGTTTTTATAATTTCTTTTTGACTCAACATTTTCACAATGTGTTTTTACCATTAGTTCCATCTTCATATCTTAATATGGAATTCCCAATTTACTATAAAACATCTCAAAAAATGAATGAGTGTGTTGACCCTAAATCAAACAACACATAAACATAATATGAACAAAAAAAATAGTGCTCCTTTTACTACATTTGATGGCCCAACATCAGTTGAAGTATTTGTAAAGGATTTAACCACACCTTTCTTCTTATGGTCTGGCTGCATTCATTCAGTTGAGTTCTTCATTGGACACCCATTTTTCTAATTACCCATTATATTATTCTTAAAACATTTAACTGATTGTAAATCAGATTTTGTCCTACTATTACCCATCACTTTCTCAGTGTAATTACGAGCCTTATGTCCCATTTTACCACATCGGTAGCACTTACCCGAATTCAAAAGACATTACCAAAATGATTTTTACCACACTTTTTTCTAACTATAAACTTATTTTTCTTAACAACATAATTTTTTGAAGAGTTCATCCCATTCTCCTACAACCTAGACCTCTTATTATGTTGTTTTTCAAAAAACACTTGATCATCAGTAAACACCATTTCTACCTTCTCCGCACAACGAACATGTTTTTCATAAATTTTTAACTCATTCTTAGGTAAATACTTTCGATAAAATGGATTTAATCCCATGTAATAATGTTTGATTTTACAATCACGATATCATATGAAATTTGGAGCATACATTTCCAGTTCTATGAATTTTTCATCATAATAATCCACTCAGTCATCCTCCTACCTCAATTCTAGGAATTTTATTTCCATCCAAAGACGAACCACCTTAGGAAAATATTTCTCAAGAAACATACATCTGAATTCATCCCAATCAAGGGAATTAATCTCCTCAGTATCCCTGATATTTTTCATCATCGACCACCAATGATCAGCTTCACCTTCAAAATGGTAAACAACAAGACTAATAATTTGATGTTATAAACGGCCCATGACATCAAAAAATTTCTCTAGTTCTTTAACCCACCCTTAATCTAGAACATGGTTAGATGATCCTATGAAGGATGGGAGATGTTTCCTCATTAAATGAACTGCTACTGACATATTCCACTGCTGTTGATTTGGCTGATCTTATTCATTGACACCACCACCATTTACACCATGAGTCTACTATTCCATCACTGCAACAAATATTTCAGTTCTAATTCTGACCATCTCAGGTTACTGATTTTGAAGGTTGTCTTCCTACTGATGACCTCCCAACATAGCTTCAATGTTTCCTCTATGGAAAACCATTCTAAACACAAGAATATATTAGGAGAAGCAACATGGTAATCTGTAAATGCTATATCATTTCAATATTAACATAATTTAATTTATGGATACTAATTTAACAATACCCTAACTTCTAAAGTGATATAAACCGACCACTGATAAAAACTATAATGACTTGACCTTGAACATTACATAATCTTGAATTAAATTAATAATTCACATTGATGATCCGTTCTGGTTTATATTTTTAGAGAATTAGGCCATAAAAATTACAGTACATCTTAAAAATTAAAACGTAGACCATTCAAATCAGTTTCAATTTTTTCATAAAATAAAAACTCTTGAAAAATAGAGTCATATCTAGTCTCATGTATTAGAAAAAATGACTTTTCCTTGATCCCAAAACTGCCAATATTCATCTTTATGTCCTTTGAAAAATATTTCAAAACATGGGATGATAATAAAAAGATCTGTATGGGTTATAAAAAAAATAATGGAAACATTATTATGTCATTACATACATAATATAAGCTCATTAACATATCTCTTGAAATCATAAGATTTATGATTAACAAATTGAAAACATAAATCATAAAGTTAACATGTGGAATCCATATCATACTTACATTGTAGCTATCACAACAATGTATGGAGTACCATTTGGAATACCCATCATAGTATATTTTCTAAATTGATTAGGATAAACATTCACATTTACCTCAGTCACATTACCCAATGCATTGGAGTGCTATTACGGGCTCACCTTCCCTAGGTTTATCATGGAACCACCCTTTTATGTTATAATTCCCATGAACCATAACATATTCAGAACACATAAAACAAATATAAAGTAAAGATAACATTAACACATTTCAATCATAATATATCATTTAAATAAATTGATATAAAAATCCATTATCAAAGCCAATTTCAATACCAAAATACATAATAGAGTTTATGATATTAATTTTCCTTTTGAAAATAGTATGCCTTGTTAAGGAATCCATAGAGAAAATAAAACTCGCGGAGGTGGAAAGGTCATTGTCATCGCCTACGTTAAAGGATACATTTTTTGGTAGTTTAGTAAAAAACATAGTAGAGAAAAGATTTTTTTTGAATAAATGTAAAATTAAAATGGGTTAATACAATGTATAAAAGAATGTTGTGTATAAAATAGAATATACCTCTATTAAAAAATATTTAGATGATTTCCCTTACCTCATGTCCGAATTGACCCATTCATTCTTTAATATTTTGAATAATAAAATAAATTTAATTTATACTTTCATAAGAAATTTTTTGATGTTTAGTATTCCTATTATATCACTTAATACCTTGTTATAAACATTATGTAATAATTTATGGTAATAAAGGACGTTTAGTCGATATTGGGTACATAAGTAAAAATTGGACTTCTAATAATTACAAGTTGTACACGTGGTCAAATTTTCATTATATTAATAATTATATTCCTGATTTATTTATCATATATTTCATATATATCCAGTATATACATGTATTTATAATAGTACAGAACATTTGGAGATAAAAACTGAAAAGCACTGTTCATGGAGACGGTTAGCCGTACGTAGGCATGAACGCAAAATTAATTTAAATTTCCAATTTTAATGGAAGAAAAACATAATGACACATAGTTATATTATAATTACAGTATATTATCATATATAATATCATTAAGTCCATCCTTTATACACCCCACATATGAAATTAATGAGTCACATCACATTGAGGGGGAGGTAGTCTGCACTTCCTCAAATGAAATTATCACATTTACCCATAATGGAAACAATAAATGTAGTATATAAAGGAAACATATATAAGAATAAAGAAAAAATAAACATAATATATATCATATATAAATACATTTCCATCTTAATAGTAACGATGAGAGGCGGTAGGAGATAATCAAACAATCATCATTTTTTGAGACGTTAGTTTTCCATCCAAAAAAATAGTATGTTCTTCTTCCATTAAATGGAGGTGTGTGTAAGTGTAGTTAGAATCATTATCATAAAAACATACTAGTATATTGTGAATGTGCGTTATTTAATTAATGAAAGGAATAAAAAGACTTTAGGGGTTGGATAATTAAAAAAATGAAATGAAGTTAAGTGAAACTTTTATTTTTAATTTGGGTAACACCCTTTGGTTGGAACCAAAAGGACCTCTTGAAGTGACTTATGACTATGGTAAGTCTTCTAGAATGAATAAAGGGATCTTGAGATATTTTTCTGGTAGTGGTTGGACAAGCCAAAGTGATTTACAAGTGTGTGGAATGAGTTATAAATGAGGGATTTTTATAAGGGAGAGGAGGGGCTCTTTAGGTATTTGTGGAAATATTATTTTATTATATAATTATTTTCGGTTTCTAAAAGACCAAAACTAATTAAAGTTGAATATATGATGAATCATGGTCTAAATAAAAATATTAATTTGATATTTTATAGGTTTTGGATATTATTTTTATCATTATAATATTAATTATTTATATCTTTCACTAATGTGGTATATACTGCCTCATTATTGTTTTATAAATAATTTATTTTATATGAAGTATAAAAATTATTAAAAAATAACATAATTTAGGATATCATTTTATATTTACACAAGAAAATTATTAGTCAAAATGATAATATATATAAATCAATGTCAAAATTAATGTAGTAAAATATTTTTTTTCATTTCTATATTTACATTAAAATAATTACTCTAAAGCATCATTAACACTCCCATGTGGCTCCATGGGGTCCCAAAATAGACTCTTGGATGCACATGGTTGGACATTGCTCATCCAATAATATTTGGAAAAGTGTTAAGGTAATTTTTCATTATTATGATATTATTTTTACCTTGAATTACCCTATTTACCTTTAACCACTGTAAATAAAAGGCAAATGTTACTATTTACCAAAAATTATTTTCATGTTATTGAACCACATTTTACATAATAATACCAAACCCTATATTTCAGACTTTCGAAATTCAATTAATAATAGGGTAAAATTAAATTTAAATGAAAAAGTCAGTTTTTTAAGTACTACTTAGTGGTTTCACTAATCATCAAAAATTTATGTTTTCCAAAAAATACTAAAAATTCAGTCTAATAAATATTTGATATTCTGAATTCAAAAATTATTTCTATTTTACCAAATTTCAAATATAAACATTTCATTAATTAAATTAAATTAAATTCCCAATGTCAAAACAAATAGCAGTTTTTAAGAATCCATTACTATCAAAAGATTAAAAGTTGGTTAGGTCCAATTTCAAAGTGAAATTAATTTCAATGACAAACATTGGATTAAATGGAAAAATATAATCTTATTACAATATATGAGTAATTAAAATGATAATATAACTGTATAAATAAAATAAAATAAAAGGAACTAATGAATTAAAATAAAGTATTTTTCATTATTCATCCAAAAATGAATTTTATGAGAAAAATACCAAAAATATACCCAAAGTAAATTTTGATGTCACTATTCTAAAAAAGAATTTTAATTATCTAATGGAACATATAAAAGTGAACAAAACTATATTTAATCAGGGTTCTCCATTAAAAGGTAGTAAATTAACCTTTTATAGTAAATTATGATAATAATTTGATAAATTAACATATTAAGACTCTAATTTTTTTGCGATAAATGTAAAAAACATTTAACAAACATGTATAATAATATTGTCGATAGTTCAGTTAATTCTTGTCAATACTATGACTAGGCGTTAACAACCACTTAAAATAATATTATTATATTATTATTGTTCAACTTATGATTTCAAAGAAACTCATTTTTGTGTATTAGGTACGCCATCGAGCATATCGACCCCATTAAATTTTAAATTATATTTAATTTATAAATATGAATAATTTTTAAAATGTATTATTTATTTATTCGCATTGGATGATACAAATAAGACTTATCTTTTTTAACATTTATTAATTTCACATGGATAAATTTTATATTTTGAAGAACTTTTTTTTAATGAAATGGTAAAAAAAAATTCATACAAATTAAACACAAAAGGAACTTATTTACATTCCCCAATTAAGATCTCTTATGTAAATAAACCCCTTTCACCCCCTGCCTCATCCATATTCATGGATGAATCAAACCACTGAAAACCTATGCTACATGAGTTATATTGATGCAACTTCTTGTACAATTTTCCAGAATTTCTGAAATAATTATTTCGATGAGTAGTTTTGTATTTTGAAATTCCATAATAAATGATGAATATGTTGTATATAAAGCTAATTTTTTATACAACCATTTTGTAAAATGATTTACTATTTTGTGATTATTGATGATAATTGTCATAAGAGTTAATGGTTGAATCACATGCATAGTATAACGTGGTCCAATAAATAAAAAACTATTCTTCCAAAACAATATCAAAAATTCAAAATAAAATACATTCAAATACAACGATGAAATTGTATTTCTTTATAATTTGTAGATATTGATAATTACAATTTGGGATTCATTGATAATTTTTTTAATCAACAAGGCATTGTAATATAATTATTCAACTAATGAAACATCAAAATAAATTATTCAATACCCATGAGATTCAATATTAATGGTATTATCTCTCAATTCGTCAACCATACCTGGTAGTTCAGATAGGGGGGCCGATATTTAACTTTCTCTTATTACTTGATGAATTGTGTTTTATATAATTTATTTTCTATGCAATCTATAGACAAAAAATTCCATGGGGGACGGTTTTGAGATGAATTCCACTAATTTCACATATCATATTATACATTGGTAGATTTTTTTTATCAAGGGAAAAACATTAAAAATAAATATTTTTTTTCAACTTATCCAATTACAAGTGAAAGCATAAATTCAATCAGTTAATTATTCCAAATCCTAAATTTCAATTAGATCAGGTGAGACTACATGTAGAAAAAAGATCTTTTTGGAACATTAGTAATTCATGTGTTTGATATGCTTTATAAATATATATTTATCTATGTGTTTTTTGGTCATAATAAATGAGTAGATTTCTTAATCATCATTGACATGTAATAAAACATTTCAGTGTTGGAATTTTAAATGGGTCTCTAAATTAGGGATAAAATCACTTATAAATTATTTATCTCAATTGTTTACACATTATAGTATGTATTTATTTATGAATCCTAACTCTATGATTAACCAAATTCACACTCACCTTGCTATGTTCTGTGGGGAAATGATCAATGGAAAAAACGATCTTATGATGGCATGGGATAAACAATGCATCCGTAATTCTTGTGGTGTTATTGGATATCAATACATGTACATGTTCCACATTAATATTTTATAAATAAAAGGATCAAAACTGGTTCATATCCATGGAATCCTATGTACTAATATCATTGAATCCAAATATTACTCCCATAAAGGATTTGGCAATGTAGCATTTATCCCGCGCCCATGATTTTTTTGTAGATTCCTCTAAATATATGGTGGTTTTCATTGAATTTTACTATTATGGAGGACTAGATACAAATAAAATATCTTGATTTGGAGGTTCACCTTTTTTTATGAATTCGTTACGATGGCCACATCCTTGGTAGTATATCACATGGAGTAATCTACTCTCTTAACCCATTTTACTAATGCTAATAAAGGGTGGGGTTTTAAAAAATTAAATGTATAGTTAAATGACATTTTTTAGTGGGTTATTCTAAATATTCCTTGAACAAAATGTGATTAATAAACTCTTAAATATGAAATTTTCTACCATCATGGGTACATGAAACATCTAAAATGCATTGAACCCAAATGTGGATAAGATTATTGAGATGTAGAATGGTATTTTATATCTATTTAAAATTGGAATTAATCAATCCCAAAAAATAATGTATACATTCTCTTTATAATATCATGTATTATATAAGTGATAATATATGATGTAGCTCGGAACAGTATTTCAAAACCTCACTTCTTTTGGATAAATAAGTTATTATCGTAGAATGATATTTGGAAGCGTATTGAGATTCGACTTGATAACCCCTTCCCATATTTTCGCTTCAGAAAGTGGAGCCCACACAATCCAATGTGTTTATGATAAATGTAGATTGATCTATCATTAAAAAGTTTCTATTGTAAATGGTATTTTTTTATGTTATTATTTGGTTATCATTTTTATAACATTAATGATTTCTATGCATTTTATTGGGATCCACTAGTGCTTGAAGCCCATAAATTAGTCAATTCATTGAATTTCTCCCTTGAGAGTGGATAGAAAAATGTCAATATTCAATCAGACTATATTTTCATTATTAATGGTATTAATTAATCATAGCGGGATCTCTAATACATAATCTTACTAGTTAAGAAGGCTCAATCCATTATAAACACTACTTGAATCTGGACCAATACCAATAAAACAATATGATTTTTTTGGAGAAATTATTGCAATAGGTGCCATTAAATGCCAATATACCATTGTTTTGGCCAAAAACATTGGTATTGAAACCATCATATGACCATATACTAGTTGTTTTGGAAAAACCGTTGCAATAGTTCATAGCTAAACAAATGGTTTCATACAAATAATTGGAATATCTTTAGTAAAATGACATTAAACCAATGAATTAGATAAATCTATATGTATAGATTACATTTAATGAACCTATACTAATGGTTTTTCTAAAACCATTTATAAAGGTCCCAAAATTCAAATAACATATATTAATTGTTTGTTACAGCATAGATATAGGTCTATACCATGGGGGTTTCCCGAGTGTTTGAATTGGTTTTAATATCTTCTTGAATTTTTTAATTAGAAAACATTGCATACACAAAAAAACATATAAATTTACATAAACACATTATCCATATTATTTTTCTGAAGAATATTATTAATTATTGGTTTGTGTTTTTAAATATTAATCAGTTGTTCGGGGATCAAAACAATCCAGGGTTTTTTTGAATTACCTATATCAATGGGTTTTCTAACTGTTGGTAGAGTTATTTCATGTTACATATACAAATGTTTTGAAAATTTTTGGTATATAACAACTATTTAAATGTTTTAAAATCCCGATTTGTATAGGTCAATACTGGTTAAATAAAAACCAATAGTCCCCCCAAACTATTGGTATTTCATATACTAACAACATTGAAGATATAACAATTGTAACACACCATTGGTATTGGATTCTTTAAAATAGTTCATCCTCTTATATTCATGTTCACTGTACATTATGATAAGTGATCGTAAGAGGGTGGATAATTTCATTGCATTATTTGGTCTCTTTGGAGAGCCTCTTATTTTGTAGGAGGACTTACAACCCTCTTTGATATCACATATAATTTATTATCTATGATCCCCTAGTAAAATTACAATGTTCATTTAAATTATTGTTTATAATTATGAAATGAAAATTTTATCATAGCAGTTCAACATACGAAATAATTTCATATCAATCTAAAATTAATTTTTCAAAATGATGTTTACTTTCATTATGAATTCCAATTATGGGATTATAATCACCTAAATTCATTTCCATCATAGGATGGGGATTTTATGTTTTCAATCAAAGATGTTGCTTCCCCTACCAACCCCAATGAGGATTCCTTCCACAATCATCTCATACTCATCTCCAAAAAATATGTGGATCTTTTTTTAATATGTTCTTTATAATGTCCCAAATATATTTATTCACATCACTATTGGATTTTTATATCAGCATTTAATCACTTATAAGTTATCATTATTGGATCATCCCATTATGACAAACCCAAAATTTTATTCATTATACCCAATAAATTTAATGTTTCACATTAAATGAATCATGGATGAAATTCAAAATGTATGGTGAATCTTAATACAATAATGATGATTCACCATAGTATATAATGTATTTCCCCTCTTAAATAATTGTTTCCATATTTTATTAAGATTGATTAAGAATTGAAATTATTGGATTATCATCATCTAAACTTCCATTCCCTCTTAGGATGGGGTTTTTAAATTTTCAAATATAGTAATGTCTTCTCCTACTGATACCATTGGGGATTCTATTCAATGTTATCCCATCCTCATCCACAATTAGTAATTGGTACATTCTATTTAATTTTTTATTTCTATTAGCCCCATGGATTTCATTCTCCACAATAATGGATTTTTTGTGTCTTCATTATTACATTTTATTACGTAATCATTACTTTTACATCGCATTGTGAAAAACCCAATATTTTATTCACAGTACCCAAATAAAATCAAGAGACTCATGAAAATTAATTTTTTAAATTCTATGAGGTTGGGCCACATCAACGTTTTCATCATATGATATATGAATCAAATTCATCCCCTATGTATCATATCATTATCACACCACCAGTATTTACATGTACCAAGTGATTAAATGAATGAATATCTTCTTCAAATTGTTTCTTTAATCCCACATAGATAATCATTACAAAACATCCATGATGTCATTTTTTTCAATAGTTGTAAAATTAAATATATTATTTGTAACATTATGAATATAACACAATCCCCTTTTTATGATTTCAAACACTACAAAACAATATGAATACACATATTTTATTTATTATTATAATATAAAAATAATTTTATGTAGAATAAATAATTTATTAAGAATTACATTCCAGGAATATATGATCATACAGTCTATGAATTTATTTATATTATTAAATATTAATATTATTGGACCAAATAGGATTATTATGAATTAAAAAATGGATGGATGCTAATCATATGTAGAAATATTATGAGGATATGATACATCAATTTTTATTAAGATCATACATATATTACTTCTCAAATACATTTCTAGTTTATAATTAATTATTAATAAAGATTAATTATTGTAGTGGAGTTGGAAGAAAATTTGATCAATCATGTCATAGAAAAAGTTTATAAATTTGGGAATAAACATAAGTAATGATTTTATATATCTAGTGATAAGAATAAAATTTTCATTTATATATAATAATATATGATTAGAATTGAGAATAATGATAATGACCATATATTTGATATGAATATAGGTGTGATGATGGAGAATATCTTATTGAGGAATAGAAAATGACAGTTGAACAATTACTTCATGAACACGAGAAATAGTTTTAGAAGAGAATGAGTTCTGAAAATACACCAATTTAAATAGGTTTTATGAAATATACCTCATTTTAAATCACAATGAAGCAATATATTTTAATCGTTGGAAATGTAAGGATTAGAACTAGATTTACTAAACTGTTTTCTATAGAGATTGATATGATCACAAAATATAATTAGCTTCACCAAAAACCATGTTGCACTTGATCAATTCTACATTCAATGGGTGTGATCTATGATAGATTACATTTCCATCTAAATGAATATATTAATTTTTTAAAATATGATGAATCACATTAAAATTCCAAATTTACAGTGAATCTCGATACACAATTGATGAATAATTTCATTTGAATGTTTTATTGTAAATTAAAATCAATAAAATGTTTAGGAACCTATACATAAGTGAGGATACTGCGAAAAGTTTTACATAGAATGAATATATGATATATAAATATGGGAAAAACATTCACCAAATAGTCTATGTTCAATGAAATACAAATGATCACGTGTATCATCAATTTTTACATGAAAATGTCATCAAATTCTATATACTAAAGGAGTGAATCATTTTGGTTATCCAAGTAGTAATCAAATCATATGGAAATGTATGTTGAGAAATTTTAACTTTACACCATTATTAATAATAAAGATAAAATAAAATATATTTTATATTCTTATATAAGGAATAAATTTTTTTGTTTATATTGATATTTATTTGGGTCCATTGATTGAAAATATTATATTTATGATGTAATTATTTGATTTGTTATATTATTCAGACTGAAATGAAGATTTCATTTTCAGAGCTACAATTTATGGGATGATAAATTATATTTTTTCTTATGGTAATTTGATAAGATATAGTATTAGAGGAATTCATGGTTGTCCCATTTATGAACAAGGTATACATTAATTTAGGTTTAATCATTCACGAAAGTCTTTGTATCAAAGACATCACAAATTTCGTCTTTGAATACATAAATAATGATATTGGATGATGTTATTCGATGGGATTTTGTAAGAATGTAATACACCTTCTACACTAATAGGTTATATTTGTTTTGAGAATATATAATATATTAAAACATCATTTTAGAATATGAACAAATAATGGAAATGATTTTGGTTATTACATCTGAATGTATATTAATTATATTGAATTCCATCATGAACTAGCATCCCAAATGATGTATTTTTTATGATAACTACAATTTCAATTAAAATACTTATTAATACACTTTTATTTATATTTTTTCAGTTCCTCAAAGGTGGTCAATATAAAATTTATTTAAATGTTGAAATAAAATTATTTTTTACAAATTAATGTACATCAAACATTGTGTCAGAATGTACACAGACATCAAGAAGAGGTGATATTCTTTAACATCCTTTGTAAATTTACTCAAAACTTTAAAACATTTTTTAGTTAATATCAACATAATTTTTACTTGATACTTATTTAGTTAACAATCATATATCTCATGAGTAAATAAAGTCATTGATAGTTGTTTTTCCATTTGGTGAAATATTAAGTGAAAAAATTATCATACAATACAATTATAAAAAGTTTCTACAATAAGGATGATGAACTCATGACCTATTTTATCACTTCATAATGGAATATATTTATATTTGATCATTTTATGTTCAGTAGTTTTTGTTTTCAACATATAATTGATTAAATGTGTTTTTCTGGTCAAAAACGATATTTTGTAAAAAAGGAATGTGACTTACTCAAAATTGGGGAAACACATTTAAATTGTATTGGTTCTTTTAAAAAATTACCCATACGTCTTTTGTGACATGTAGGAATCATCAACATGATAATCTAATTCATGGTGTTATCAGTTTGACTTAAAATTTAAGTTTTAGATAAAATTTTATAATTATGTTTATATTAAGTGGTAATCACTCAAAGAGAAACAAACATTATTATATTATCATAATAATTTATGAAAATTATCTATACGTCATTTGTGATGTTTAGGAAATAGTTCGACATCAATCGAACACATGATGAGATATATGTGACTTAGTGTGTGAGATTTTTTTTTGAAATGAAATTTTAGATAAAAACATTTATCACACACTAAAATCCTATCTAATAATACCATATTATCATGATTCTATAGGATAGTTAACCTTAAGTATTTCTAGATGTGGTATGAATCAATTTCATATCAATATGACGCACAACGTTACTAAATTGTCTCAAAGGACCATGTACATGAAAACATATGCAATCATCCAAAAATTCATAACTCAAAATCTATAATCAAAACAATTTTCGTCAATAATATTTTTCAAGAGACTGTGAAGTTCAAATATAACGTCTCAACTACTAATGTTAATCCATAAAACACCTGATAGAGGTGGAAATAATCATGATCAATCAAAAAATTTCTAATGGGGAAGAGTTTCCATATTTCATCACAATGAATTTCATATTCTGGATCACTATGAAATCCTATTTAGAGATCCAATAATGTTAAATGCCCTTAAAAATTAAAATTAATGTTTTAGATGAAAAAATGTTTTTGTAAGGTGATGATTAGAAATAATTAATAACATAAATCATGATTGTACTAATCCCACAACCATGCTAAGAAACATGTTTTTATCATCATATGAATAAATTTATATTATATAGTAACTTTCATTAATGGATGTCACATCACTGATTTTTTTGGTTCTACTCCATCATTGGTCAAACAACTAAAATTCTTTAGTGTAATTGTATCCATAGGAAGTTGTAACCCATATTTTTTTTATGTTGTGGAAATGCATTTCTCATGTATAAGGAAGAGGAGGCTTCCATTTTCATATGATGTTCTCAAACATACTTACATACATGTATAAAATCATACCTCAATCAAATTTCAAGTAGTTAATTTTTTATAAATGTATTATATTATCATATAATCCCACATCAATAAATGGAATTTCAAGCAGATAAGATCAATCATTCAGATATTCCCC
The DNA here is from genome assembly GCA_963277665.1 of Viscum album. Lineage (NCBI taxonomy): Eukaryota > Viridiplantae > Streptophyta > Magnoliopsida > Santalales > Viscaceae > Viscum > Viscum album. The sequence goes on from OY728121.1 coordinate 47,131,115, forward strand.
CATTTTGAGGAACCTATAAAATTTTGATATTGTGGATTTTTTGTAGGGATTTTTTTCAAAGAAATGTTCAACTGATTCACCTCTTTTAAAAATAATATTAACATGTATTTAATCAATATATTTCATTGGTATATATTTATCCCAAAAGAACAAATGCTTTTATTTTGATAATATAAGGCAAATTTTTTGAATAGGAGCATCTTGGAGACGAATTAGGTCATTATATGAATCCCCAAAATACATTTTAGTGAAATCTATCATATCTCTTATAATGTCTTCCTTCCTCCAAAATTATCAAGTAGTTCTTAATATTCTCTTTATTCCATGTATCCCCACATTATCCAAGTAAAAAATAAAAAAAATCATAACTTTTTACGACAATTCAAGTAATAATAACACAAAATAATTTTAATATTATTATTTATTGAATATCCATGATAGGAATTTTCTACACAAACTGCTATCCATATGTTCAGTCAGAAATACCATCTTGTATGAATGATAAATTAATAGACTATATATGTAAGATAATGTTTCAAATAATAATTATGTTTTTTATTAATAATAGAATCATCATATATGATGTTATTATAATATGAATATCTAACGATGTATGTGACCGTGTTAAAAATCACCTTCTTTTATGATAAACATGAAATGTCTTCCGATATTACTATGGTTAATGAAAAATATTCTGATACATAGATGAATTCTTTTTTCGAGTAAATATTACCCCAGAATAAAAATGGTTATAAAGATAAACATATATTGATATCACCCTCATAAAACATATCTTAATTTGAGGTGAAAAATAAAATTCTCTAATTGATATTCGTATATATTTTTAAGGGTATGTTTCCAATGATTTCATTCTTCTTTTTTTAATTCTAATTCACTATAAAAAATTTTAGAAGCACCAAATAAACATTTTTAGGCAAACATCAATGATGGTTGGATCATTTATTTCATTCATAATTACACTCTATAAATGAAAATTATTCGTCTATATAAATAAAAATACAATAAAAATAATTTATGAAAAATGAGGATTTTGATATTTTTTTATCATGTTTGAAAATGTTATGCTTATATATATCTCTTTTTGGGCGACTAAAAAAGGATATTACAATATTTGGCCATCATCCTATGTACGTTTTTAGGGTAGAATTATTACTCATGTTCTTCTCATTAAAAATAAATTTCTATATTTGGTCTTATCAATATATAAGTGAAAGAATCCAGAAAATCAGTTATTTATTCCCAACCATAAATTTTCATCCGCTTAGGCAAGACTGCCTATAGAAATGAAGATAATTTACAAAACTCGGTAATTCAAGTTGTTGATAAACATTATAAATATATTTGGATCCTCATGATTTTGGGTCAAACTGATAGAGTGGTTCTCTCGAGCATCATGGACAAGATATAAAACATATATCTGAGATGGAATTTTAATAGTAGTCTAATTTAGGGATGGAAAGAAAATATATAGGATGTATCTTATATTCTTATAATTTATAATATGTATTTATTTAAGCTAAATGTCTTTGTGATTTACCATATTCACTCTGACCATTCCATGTTCTTGTGGGGTATGAACGATGGATAAAAAACTTAATTAGTTGGCTTGAGATAATTTATGCATCCCTATCTCTTTTGGTGTTATGGGATATTAATACATGTGCATGTTCAGAGTTTCTATTTTATAAATGATTGGATGGAAAATAATTCCAACCCCATGATCACTGTACACTCAAATCATTGAATCAAAATATTACACCCATACAAGCTTTTGAGACTTAGCCCTTATCCCATCCTATATTTTTTGGATATGCCTCAAGGTATGGGGAGTTATTAATTGAACCTGATGCTTTTGTAGGATTAGATATTGTGTCAAAGTAATGATCTAATGGGTCCCATTGATTATTTCTAAATATCGGATGATGGACACATCCCTGGTGGTTTTCGATTGGGAGGATACCACTGCATTCTTATAATTTAATTATTTTATTAATATATGGTGTTTAGAATATAGGATTTATGGTTCAATGAAAGGGATTATAGGGTTTTTTGAATATTGCATCCAAAAAAGATATAGAATAAAAAGATCTATGTCATATTAATGAATGTTTTGCAGAATTTGGGGTGAATTATGGGTACATTTTGGACCAAAAAATAAATCTAATACAAAATAATGATTTATGGAAACTCCTATGGAACATGATGGTCCCAACCAAATGTCTATACATTATTATTGAATGACGTCATGGGAATAATTTATGTATTTATGGCCCGAAATGAAAGACATTAGAAGTTACCCCTAGGAAGTGGCCTAAAAACATTAGACAAACACATCTTCCATAGTATAATTTTCTTTTATCATATGTTTCACACTTCTCCATGAAACTGCACCTCCATCCATCATAAAGACATGTCCTGATGTTGATTTGCATTAATCAATACAACCAGAAAATTATGCATTTGAGTATCTATTGACTTCCAAATTGAAAGTGAAATTATATATAATCATATAGTATTTAGTTCCTTTGAGGTATCTCAATACCATCTTCCCTGAATTCCAATGTTCTATATTCAAATCACTATGATATCACCCCATAATTCTGACTACAAATGCAATGTCAGGCCTTGTGTAGACATAAGAGTACATTTAACTACCAATAGCAGAAGAAACCAAGATGTATATCATTTGTTCTCTTTCAAAATAATTTTTAGGTATTTGGTACTTTTTGTATATATCAACAATAAAAAATTGGTGCTATACATGGTGCACAAACCTTTATAAGAAATATCTCTATGACATTATTAATATAGGGTTCTGGAGACATGCCAAAAATTCCTCTCAACCTATCACTATGATTCTTTAATCAAATGACATATTATGCATCATGTATTATAAATACACACCAATCTCACTATCCCCTGGTTTCCATAAAATTTACATACCCTGCAAGGTATTCGCGATATTGAATATAGAACCAAAATCAATCCACCATGTGTTATAAATTTTATCAAATATATTTCATTCATAAAAACCCAATGAGATTGAAATACATTTATTTTTATTGTGTATAGTGTCGTAGTTGATAACTTCACGATTAATGAGCTTGCTAATGCTTTATCTGAAGACATTTAATGGTAATCTATATCATTTATCATGTTACGAACATTATTATGCCCATCGACTAAACAAACAATGGTATCACATAGTTTAGTTTCTATGAATATCGTACTAAGATGGTTTGGCCACTCCCAATGATCATAATGTTATACATAAAATAGTGTTCTATCAATATTAAATGCATGTACTTGGTTTTTCTAGACATTACTATATGAATTTAGGAAAGCATTCCTAATGCCAAAAAGAATGAATCCTAGAGGGTCACACACATACTGTTTTTGGTGGTCATGATTAAATTCTATTTAAATTTAATTAATAAAATAATTATTATTTTTAAGACCGTGAAATAATTTTGTTTTGTTAAGATGATCGTAGAAATTTAAAAATATATATTTATTTATATTATTGAACATTTAATAAATATTTATTTACTAGTATGTAAATAATATTTTTATTTATGATATTAAATTAATTATTTATTAATTCTAGTGTTCAATAAATTGATGTGGAGTGCAAGTGGACCATGGCTTGTCCTGTAGTAAAATAATTATTTTCATGATGATAAATAATTATTTATTTTAATGTCACAAGTTAAATTAATAATTACGATGCTATTATTTTGTGATGTGGAGTTTTATTCGTAAACCTGTTTGCACAAGTTGGAGAACCATAAATAATGACTAGGTATTATTATTATGTGCATTTTTTCTCTCTATGTTCATGAATTTATTTAATAGCAGTTACACAATTAAATATTATAACTGATGATCAATGCATAAAATTAGACATGAACATATAGTGTTCCATAGAGAACACACCATATGCTTTGTGAATTTATAATTGTTAACCTAAACAATTTCTATCTTGATTCCTCCTCCCGCCACTCTCAATACAGAGAGACGTTCTTTAAGACTGATGAACAAGCGATCAAGAATGACTGACACAAGACACTCACTTCACCTCACTAGCACCCAGAGAACATGTGGTGTTGATCGGAGGTGATCAGAGCACCTGTAGATCACCGCTAGATAGATTATAGTTTGGATCCTCTCAAGCGTAATGAGATAATCCAGAAGGATCATTCTAAATGATCCACATCATCAAAAGATATAATATAGATGATCCAGGTATTATTTTCATTCTGAAATAAGTTAAATTAATTATAAAAATGATGTCCAATACCTTCTATAAATTTTTCGAGACTCTTCCTTATATATCTAAATCGTTGATTCTCTTCCGTGGATACAAACATTCATCATCGTATTGATCCAGGAATAATCATTGATCATAGAAAAAGTCAATGTTGGCTTCCAGCCCAATTGTGCTTCCACGAAACTCGAAATCATCAAGTTGTATCAGAGGGGATTTATTAGATTTTGTAATTATTTAAATATATCATTGATGATTTACATATTTGATAATTTATTTGTTTCAATTCAATTAAATCCTTCTGCACAGCTGAATTTTGAGTTCTGTTCGGCCTCTTTCATTTCTCGTTCTCCTTAAATAAGTGATATTTTCATTTTAATTTATTAATATAAAATATAGGATATCATCTTGAGTTGAAAAGGATCACGTTCATAAAACAAAATAACACATGACATGTATTCAAAAGTACATGTTGTGTAGAATAGGTTCAATGAACCAGGTCTAGTCTACCAAACCATGTGGTTTCATTGGATTTTTTATAAATCATAATGACTTCGCGTGTTGACCAGGAATATGATACACGTGGTTTCTGGAATACAATATTTGTGGCCCACTGGACATGATGTGTAGTCCCATTAGGATAGGGTTGGACTATGTACCCCATGCACAACTTGCCCGGCTGGAGACTATGTAACAAGGAACTACATGTAGTGTGGCCTACTAGACACTCCATATAATTCTAATTTTTCGGATGTAAAATATCATGTAATTTTCCAAGGCATTTAATTCAGATGGAAGATGAAAAATAGTATGTATTGTGTAGTTGGAACTAAACTTCATGTACTCATCCAATTTATCATGATTTATAAAAATTTATTATTATATAATTCAAACCAATAAGACATGTACTATTGAGTTAGTTTATAGATGAGGCATAACATGTGATAGGTGTTTTATGTATGTGTTTAATTTATCCTCGACATAATATTTATTTCTACTCGATGGGTAGTTATGAATAGGAATAAAAGGGGATGCCTCCATGGTACTTGTTACATAAAAAGATAATTTTAAATGAATTAATTTTTTCAAAATTATGATGGATGAGAATCTCAAGGAAATTCATAAAAGGGTTTATGATAAATGTATTGATTAATTAATGATAATATTGAATTTATTCAATAGTGATTAATATTAAACAAGAATGATTATCAAATTTAATGCTAGTTTTGTCCATGCATGAATATCATTATGTGTATGGATGATCAAGAGCTAGACCAAGACCTTTTTATGTGGATGGTTTAATTTAATTTATTTATTTAAATTAAATAAATTTTCATGCGAACCATCGCGACATTAGTATGTAGGGCATGTGTTCCCAAAGTTTTCATTTAGCCGCAACTCCTTTTTAACCGTCACCGTCTTGTGAGTTAAAAATGGAAAATGTAATGTATAGAACTCCCAAGCTAGTGGATTATGTTCAATCAAGATCTGAGAATAATACAATCCTAGGAGATACATAAGTGGATAGGTGGGAAGCTGTAAAAATGAACCTAAAAGTGTCAAGATGCTTCTCCACTTGGTCAAAGCTAATTTATCAAAACACTAGGCAACCTAACCATTTGAAAATATCATGATAATTCTCTTTAATTTATTCCTATGATAATGATAATAAGAAATTCAATCATAAAATATAAAAATACCTCAATTAAAATATTATGTCACATCACGCATTCATCTACTTGATTATGGGAAATACTCAATAAAACTATGTGTTTTTTCAACCCTTTTTGAGAAACATACTTTTACACTGGAAGGCCTTAAGATGGTATTCAGGATGAATTAACCATATAACATCAAGCTAATTATACCTTGTTATAATTGATGTAATATTGGTGGAATGAGTTGTGGAAATCCAATGTCAGGGTTTTCTGATTAGGGAGTCCACTCAAAAGTCCAAGGATCTTCAATACCACAGTTAGAAAAGACATGCCAACTGAAATACCACATAATATCTTTACCAACCCTTGCTGGGGTGACGCGAAATGCAATATGGATCCTTAACCCAAGAATGTCATTGAAACCGGACATTCCTATTTCAATGGTGAGGGCCATTGGGACTGATAAAATAGTGGGATACTTAATAAAAAATTTATTTATAAAAAAATGTAATAAATAAAGTACCAATGATATGATCTTTTAATTTTATAATAAATATAAAAAGTTTGTCAACCCCACTATCCCAACAATCATTTATGGGTAAAGACAAAATCTTCACCATAAGTAAATTCTAGGAATGGATTAGATGCCTTCAGGTTATCCTATGCCATGAACCAAAGTCTTTTATGTAGGAGTCATCATTACTCGATCCTCCTGAAAAAGAGGCGAGTGATGAATATTTCCATGTCTATGAAAAACATTTGAACAATTCATTCAATTTTAATTGTTTTATGCTATCATCAATATCGACTGAGATCATGAAGTATCATGAATAAATGGATTATAATAGAATTTTCGAGAACCTACATGGTATTTACCAGGAGAGAGAATGAAATTAATGGTTTAAGATCTCTAAGGCACTATTTTAGTGTATTCTTGGATAAAGTGTCTCACATGGGCATCATGTAGTCAATTTACATGGCTATATTGAGTTCCTGGAGGTTCTATGGTTTAAAATCCTCGATGAACTGGGTACTGATCTAATTCCGGCATCAATACCTCAAATATTATCTAAATTTTTTTTCATAATCAATATGAACTTCAATGAGAGGCCACTATCTAATATTCTTATCCCCATTCTCCATGTGGACAAAGATATCAACAACACAAATCCTTTTTTACTTATGGTTAATAAGAATAATGGTATGTAAAAGGTTTTAGGGATAAAGCTTCTTCAAGACCTTCCATGAAGAGGATGATCAACGGAGAAGCATGGGAACATGATTCGATTTGTTTTTCTTCTGTAATAAAGCGCCACTAGAAGTATAAATGTACCCAGCTTATAATTTAAGGGAAATCATCAGGTGTGTTTGTTATCAAATGGAATCTATCTATTTTTACAAATTGGGTATTATATAAAACTCATGGTGCTCACATATGAATCCAAATATAGAAACCAAGATTATTGAAGATGATTGATGAAGAAGAGGTTGATCTACAAGCAAACCAATAGATCCAGAATTATTATTGTTGTTGTTGGGGACTACCACCTCACATTGCCAGTTGGGAAGTTCTTGGTGTAAAAGTGATTTTATTATGTATCATTTGTTAAAAACAACAACATTTCTATATTTAGATTAGGTACATATGGATTTTTTCATGTTTTTGAAGTTAATTTTGCATCTTTTACAAATATATATTTTTTTTGGTAGGAAACATTTATAAAACTATCATTACATGTTTGATTACAAAAACCATGTAATGGAAATCAATAACAAATACACATCACATGAATTATAACACAACCACCATTAACATCATTGACTAGTTCATGTAAATGAGAAACAGTTGAAAAATATACATCAAGGAGGATATTTAGATTCATTCAAAATAAAAACACTTGGTATATTACATTCATGTTTACAAGGAAAAAATGACCAAAGCACCATTAAGTGGGAAAGGTGAAAGGGCTAGAGAACTTCATGAATTTCTTCATACCAATGTGTCTGGACCATTTACAGTTGAATCAAAGGGAGGGAACTTATACATTATAAATTTTACTGATGATTTATGTAGATATTGATATATCTACATAATTAGTTATAATAATTATTATTTTGATGCAATCATGAATACAATAATGAATATGATGACCAGTTTGGTAAGAAGATTAAGAAAATCCACTCAGACAGAGGTGGATAATATCATAATCAATACTTCATTGATTACTTATGGGTGTTTGGGATCCTATCCCAACTCACTCCTCCATCCACACCACAGTAGATTATTGTGAGTGAATGGAGGAATCACACCATATTGGACTTGGTGAGATCAATGATGAGTCATCGGTGTCTTCCATTCTCTTTTTGGGGATATGTGTTACAAACACCAATGCACATACTAATCCAGGTAAAACTAAATTTGTAAATAGTTTTTAGTATGAGTTCTAGAGTGGAATGAAATCCATTTTATCGAATTTACCTATCATGGAAGTGATGTGTTTTTTATGGCCTCTTATGGTAACAAACATACTCCCCGAGGCATGAGCAATACCATTATATGATACAATGAGGAAAAATGTGGATAATAACAATACAAACCCTCCGAGAAAAGGGATATTGAGGAAAGACACAGAATATACATTGGGTCAGGGAACATATCTAAAAGAGATAGTGGTCATTGGATAGACTTCTACGAAGTAGAGGATCAAGTTACAAAATAGTTCATACATCATGAGATTCCGTAAAGCCCCATGGAACAAAGAACTGTTCTAGAGACACATGAACTGTTTAGGAGTACAAGAGATGTTAGATAAACATAATGGTTGATTTTTCTATTTACCGGGGATGGTGACCCATTATTAGTTGATTATATTGATCACTTAAACAGACATGAAATCTATAAGTGGCACAGATGATTCCATGTGGAAATAAGCCACGAATTTTGAAATGGATTCCATTTACCAAAATCAGGGTTGGATTTTTGTAGATTCACCATTTTATGAAATTCCTATTGGTAGCATGTGGGTATTCAAGAAGAAACTGGACATGGAAAGAGAGGATTGATCTTATAAGGAAATAATGGTTACAAATGTGTTCAAACAAAGTTAATGGACTAACTACGACAAAAACTTTTCACTAGTTAAAATGCAAAATTTTTTCATAATTCTATAGCCCATTTCTTCATACTATGAATATGTTATTTTGCAAATGGATGTCAAAATAGCATTCCTTAATGGGAACCATTAGAAAGATGTCTACATGACACAAATGGAAGATTTTATGACTCCAATGGATCCAAATAAGGTATGGAAGATGAATAAATCACTTTCTGGATTAATGAAAGAATACAATTAATTGAAGATTCATTTTTATGAAGATATAATCAAAATTTTGTTTTATCAAGAAAAAAAGTTATCATTTTTTCTAAAAATGTTTTACTGGGAGTGCAGTTGATTTCCAAATAGTATATGTCGATGACATATTATTTATTGGAAATGATATGACTGTATTATAATATCTTAAGGCATAGTTTAATCAGTTCTTATCCATTATAGAATTGGGAGAGGTAATATATATTCTTTGGATCATGATCCATCGTGATAAAAACAATATATTTTTTAGCCCATGTCAAAGTACAGACATTGATAAGATAATGTAGAGATTCAGTATGGAACAATGCAATAGATAATTTTTGACAGCATCACATGTAATTCATATTTCCAAGAAAATGTGTCCTCAGACACATGAGGATAGAGATAAAATGTTAATGACTCCATACGTATCCGCAATTGGGTCGATCATGTATTCTATGCTCTATAAAAGGTTGGTTTTCTCCTACACATTAAGAGTAGTAGGAAAATATTAAGCTAACCTAGGTGACCGCTATTGGATGGAAGTCAAGACTATCCAAAATTAACTGAGGCATACCAAGGATATGTCACTGGTTTAAACTGGATATGAGGAACTAGTCAACATAGAATATATAGATGATAGTTTTCAGACATATAATGATGACATGAAGTCTCAAACATGATTCCACTTCACTTTGAATGGAGGTGAAGTGAACTAGAAGAGCTAAATGAAGAATGTGGTAGAAGATTCTACAGTACATTATCAGTATATTGCTGCTTTTGAGGCTGATAATGAAGATGTTTGGATGTAAATCTTCATCCAAGAGCTGGATGTCATACCAAGTAGTAAAGATCCCACCACAATGTATTATTATAATACTGCAGTGGTGGCTCTCAAAAAAGATTCATGGTCACATCAGCGGACAAAGCTTAAACATACAATGTATCATCTCTATCAATATTTTTAACAGAGACGTGAAGTGGAAGTGATCGGTATTTCTACCGAATAAAACATGGAGGACCTAATGACTAAGTCATCGACTCAACAAGAACATGATTTCCCTGTGATGTCTTGCAGACTGAATTTCGTATGATGTTTTCTCTAATACAGGTGGGATTTTGTAATAGTTTGTGTCCATGAACCACCTTTTTGTACTTTCATTAAATATAAATTTAACGTATTTAGGTATTAAAAATATTAATACATATTGTTCTTTTTTCTGAATCACTATGATATAATAATTTCTTCAGTATTTTATGGTTTGATAAGGTTATGGCAGTTCCCAGCAATGATGAGAACCTAGAAATGATATAACAATATTCTTAAATAGTTTTCCATAGTTTTATGACATACTATGAAGGGAATCATAGAATCTAGGCCTTCTGGTGCGAGTACTTGTAAGCATATGATACTTCCTCTCGTGATGTCTGCACATGGTAATCTCCATGAAAGGAGATAATGAGAAGAGTCCCTCTAGTAGAATTCAACTTTTTTTGGATTCATCATATATTATTATCTTAGAGAATTTTTAATTATATTTATACTTTAAAATTATCATAAATACTTGTAATGACTCGCACACTTTGATTTATTGACGAAAATCGTCTTGCAAATAGTCGATGGGAATTAGGGTATGTTGTCTGTGTCACGAGTGGCATGTTATTAATGAATAAGACTAGGAAGGAATTTTCCCTTCATTTTTTGGTAATTTATATGTTAGACCTCTTATTAAAATAGAACCTTTGCGCAAAATTCCATGGCCATGGTGTAACGATTGGTTCATTTTATGTAGTCAAAGATCGACATATCATGAATAAAGGTTAATGACACAATCATGACACTACCTCGATGATATTACATGGCCATGTTGTAATGAATATTTCATTTTAGACAGTACTTGTGGACTTTAGGCATTCCCACCTAATTCCAACGAGAATGAATTCTAGATTTTCACAAACTATGTTTTTTCAGGGGTCTCAATTAAAAACTATTTTAATTTAATTAATAAAAAATATTATTTTCAAGACTATGGAATAGTTTTATTCAACTTATGATTGTTGAATAAATTAAATAAAATATATTAATTTATTTTATTAAAAATTTAATAAATATGTATTTACTAGTTTGTAAATAAAATATTTATTTATGATAATAAATTATTTATTTAATTTTTCGGGTTTTCAATATTTGGAAGTGAATTTCGTGTGGTCAAGGCTGATTTGGTTGTAAAATAATTATTTGAAAGATGTTATATAATTATTTTACTATTTTTCTCAAGTTAAAATAATATTGACACTTCTATTATTTTGTGACACGATTCTTATTCACAAATCCATTTTGCACTTGATGGGATAACATAATTAATTACATGAAATTATTATTATATTCATGAGTTTTTTATGGTCATTAATGTATTTAATTGATGTTATGAAATTAAATATTTTAACTGAACATTCAAGCATATAAATAGGAAAATACGTCTATATTTCCATATAGAACACACTGCACGCTTGGTGAATTGAGAATTATTGTGCTAAAAAATTTCTATCTCGTATCCTCTTCCTCCCACACTCATGAATGAGAGATGTTAATAAAGGTTGAAGAAATTGTGATCACGATCGACAGACACAAGACACTCACTCTGACACACTAGCACCTAGAGTATGAGTGGTGTCGATTTAAGGATGTTAGATCACATGTGTTTCAGCGCTCGAGGAATTCTTGTTTGGATCCTTGCTAGTTCGAAGAGATAATCAAGAATGGTCATTCTGAACGATCTAAATCATCAATGAATACAATACCGATGTCTTATTCGTAAAATTCATTATGAAATTGTTTAATATAATTAAAACCCTGACTATAAATATTTTCTGTAATGGTTTCCAACCACTTCCTTCTTTATCTGTATCATTGATTATATTACATGGAGACTGGAGTTCAATGTCATATTGTTCCCTGAAAAATCATCGATCATGGTAATAATAAATGTGGGTGTTGGCCCAACTGTGCTTCTATTGCACTCAGAACCTTCACATCCCTATCAACACACACTAGTGGACCTCAAATTTTAGCTGTAGATTTATCTCCCATTAACAACTGTTAACAGAAATTATTGTATCTTTCCCCATAAGAATTTAAAAAATAAATTATTGTCATATGGAATATTTAACTATCATGATATAAATCATTATATTATCAATTTAATAATTTTTTATAATTATCATTTATTTTTAAATTTCACCCATTAGAAATTCTATATTTTTTATATTCATGGTACACTATTTCATATGGTGAAATATTCAATGCTTCTGAAAAAATTGAACTATTAAAAGTGTTTCCATTCTTTGTTAATTTCTCTGCACTTTTAAAAGTTCTTCAATAATGAGCAGTTTATGTGTACAGTTTCTAAATGACACATTGAATAAGTTAAGAAAAATATATATGTATACATTCTTTAATATTTATTAATTAATATTTATATTTCAGGAAGAACATATAAGAAAATAAAATATATATAAATAGTTACATAACATTTAATAATATATGTATATGAATTTGTATTTGTGTGTTTCTTTGTGTGTTTCTATGTATGTGTTGTTTGTGTATGCATCCGCTGCATTGAGTTGCGTCTCTATGTGTGTTTTAATCTACGTTTATGGATTGTTTGTATGTTTTTCTATATGTTCATAGGCGTGTATGTAATTATATGTGTATGTTATACCTATGGGTACTTGTATGTGAATGTTTATGTAAATAAGTATATATATATATGTTTGTGAAAGTTTATGTGTTTATTTATGTATTTAAAAATGTGTATTTCATTTATATGTATGTGCACATATGTATTTATGTGTGCATGTGCAAAGGTATTTGTTGTCGTATGAGCATGATAATGTTTCTTTATTTGTATGTGTATATCTATGAGTGTGTGTATCTATATATGTGTATGATTATGTGTGGGTGTTTGTATGTATCTATGTATATATGACATTATATTTATGTGCATCTGTTTGTTCCTATGTATGTTTATATGTGTATGTTAATGTTGTATGTCTGTCTGTAGTCATATGTATAGATGTGTATGTATTTACATTCACATGTATGTTTAATGGATGTGTATGTATATGGAAATTAATGTGAATGTGTATGCAGATACCTTTGTTTGTGTGTGTACATGTGTTTTTGTATTATTATGTTTCTATTTATACGTATTTGTTTATGTTGTAGGTGTATATATATATATATGCATGTGTATAGATACATATGAATGTGAATGCATGGGTATGTAACAATATGTATGTGTATGTGTACATCTACGTAAGATTATGTTAATATGCCTATTCCTATGCATGTGTGTATGTGTATGTGTTTTCCAATGTATGTGTTGGTATATTGTGTATGTTTGAGTACATGTATGTCAATTTGTATGTATTTGTGTATATGTATGTCTATTTATTGATTTAGTATTATGTTATGGTATTTAAACTCTCTCCATTTATAGTATTTTCAATAATTTATTTAATTTTATTATATAATCTTTTATCATTTTTGTAATATATTTAATTTTTTATATATATTTATAAATGTTTAAATATTAATATATTTATTTAAATTAATTTTTTTAACAATTATTAAAAATTTAAAGGGACAGTAACATATTATATTTTTTATACAATTAATACAGTGCATACATCGATAATTACATGTAAGAATAATTTTTATTTATATAATTCTATTGAAATATATTTATTTTCAGAAATTTTAAATAATATTATGAATACAAATTTTTAAAATTTTCTAAATTAATTCATTTATTTACTAAATTTTCAATATAATTTATTACATTTATATTAATTTTCGATTATTAATAAATTTCCAAATTTTTATAATTTAATCATTTTATAAAATTAATACATATTTATTTAATAATCTTAAATATATTCAATGTGTTTGTAATTTATTTGATTCATATATATTCATTTTTGTTTATTTATTTTAATATTTTTAATATGTTTTAAAAAAAATAATTGATTCCAATAAAACTACCTCTAACCCTCACACTATTCCCTGCAATTTATCACCAACGTACGACGTGACTAACATGATTTATGTTTTTAATTGAACTAATGGTAAAGATGAGGATGTGCTTCATAATGACTGATACTGACAGATGAGGTATTTGAGGGTTGTTCATTTCATTCTCGATAGTCGGTGCCATTATGAGGCGACCATAGGTGGAGGGAGGTGTTGGTGCAGGGATCAATACGGGACTAGAGTGGCATGTTTCAGGGGAGGCGGTGAATGCATGTGATTGAAGAATTGTGGATGTAGGAGGGGTGAAATGTACTATTTGTTATTTTTTTGGTTTTATCATGATGGTGGATCCATGAGTGACATTGAAGGCTCTCCGTCACTGATGATGGCCTCACGTGGCAATGGATTTGGCATTGTGGGAGTGAAGAGACATCATTGGATGCAAAGTCTACGTGTTTCTAAAGCTCGAAGAGATTATGGGGTTGAAGGATTTGTTGACACATGATTTTGATCGGCGAATACACGATTTAATGTTATTGTGGTGGTCCGATGGTCTTCTATGACAATCTGTCGCAATGTTCAGTGAGATAATGGATGTGTATGGTGTGGTCGAGGCCTTTCTATCATTGATTTGTAGGGGAGGCCCAATAGGTTGTTATAAATCCAATAAAGGTGCACAATAATGTAGGGCATATGGGCCGTGATGTCCAGCACATAAGTTGTAAGTGTATTAGGTCCACTTGGCCATGGGTGTGGTGCCTGTGTCAATTTTGGTGTATTTGAATCTAGGAGTACCTTATATATATATATATATTATTTACTAAATTTTATCATTTTTATCTGTATATATTTTTATTGTATTTAATGAATGCAATGGCTTCTTTCTATCAGAGAATAGGATTATCGGTTACATATCCTATAGGTTCATGGCCAAGTGGCCCACGAAATAGCTAGAAGGCTTAGTGTAGTATCATGCCCGCACCATCCAGTCTGCATCACTATGAATGTGTCATTCTTGAATCACCGCCTTCACGCTTCCTCCCCATGTCACCGCCTTCCTAAGACATTGCATGGGATGTAAAACCCCCAGGGTGCATGCAAGGATTCAATCCTTGGTTATTAGGATGATGAAATTGATGTAATTAACATTACAAATTCACTTTTTAATGTTTTTAACTTATTCAATTTTTTATAATCACTTCTATTATTATTTAATTTAATATCAATTACACATTTATAATATTTAACATTTTTTATTATTTGTTTTCATTTATTAAATTTTTCAAATTTATTTATACATAATTAACACTATGATTTTCTATTTTAAAAAAGTTTTTTATTTATATGATTAATATTTATTCAATTTTATTTATAATGGTGTAATTCTTTTAAAATTTTACAATTCCATATAATTAATTTATTTGAATACATTTTTTAGAATTCTCAAAATGATTGTATGTTTTTAAAATTAATTCAATTAATGATTTAAAATTTACATATTTATTCTTTATGTTTTAAAATTCATATTTTTTTTAAATATATATGATTAACATTCATTCAATTATAATTACGAAATTAAAATATTTTATAAATGATTTAAATCTACACATTTAATTTATTTAAACGATTTTTTATATTTTCATTAATTTTTTTTGTACGCGTTCACAATTCATGTAATTATTTGAACAAATTATGTTTTAGCATGTATTTACTTGGTTTTAAAATTTTCATCATCTTTTCATCTTTATTTTAATATACGTTCATTTTTAATTTTTTTAAAATAATATATATAATTAATAAAACTTGACAAAATTTTCAATAGTTTTGGATTGTATTGATATCTAATAATTCAATTAAAATCGTTTTTAATAATCTGTCAGTTTTCATTATATATTAATTAATATAGTTAATAATTTTTTATTTTTAAGAATTTATTCATTTTTAATATATATTAAATTTATATTTCTATAATTTATTTGAAATAAATTTCATAAGCTATAAAATGATAAAGTTATCATAAAACATATATATATCATCACTATAATATTTGTGCTGATAAATATAATTTTAATATACTATATTTGTAGCGTGGATAATGATTTGTTTTATAAGCGCAAAAATTTTCATCAATAAAACATATATATTTAGAAGTTATTAATTTAACACTAATAAAACTCAGATTTATCAAGACATTTTTGGAAGGCACTGATAAACCCTTTTTGTTCATACAAATTCAAAAATAATGGAACAAGTTTGTTTTACCCATTCATGATCTCTTGTGGATGTCAACCTCATATGCCACTACCCCTAGAACTTCTTGGATGAATCAATCCTCTCAATACATAAGGTATGTGAGTTAATATTTTGAAACTTCTTATACATATTTTTTATTATACATCATAGAAAAATTTCTCTTATTGAGAAGTAAAGTCTTATGAAATACCTTTCCTACTAATTCATAAATGGATTATAAATGTAGATTCTTGTGAAACAATTTTTTAAAATGATTTACTCATTCCCAATTATTGTTCAATGTAATCATATGAATGGCTGACTGGATCACTTATGTAGTATAATAAAAACAAATCAATAACAACCTTCTATGCGAAGCTATATCAATAATTCAAAATAAAACAAATTAAAATACAATGAAGAATGTATAATTCAATATAATTTTTAGAAATGTAAAATTCCAAAATATGATTCCATACATAATTATTTAAATAAAAAGAGGATTATATTATTATTATTCTATTGACAAAACTTTAAGAAACGTTCTTTACTAACATCGATGTACAATATCAATGGCTCTCTCTCTCTCTCAATGCTTCACCAATAGAAAAGGGTTCAGAAAGGGCGACCCAGTTTCCCTATTCCAGTGTGTATTGATGGATGTTTTTTGAATTTAATTTATTGGGATGATAAATACAACATATTTCATGGGGTATGGTATACAAAATAATTCCATCTATTTCTCAAATATTTTTTTCAATGGTATATTTGTTTTTCTCAAGGTCCACTCGTTATTAATGCATATCTATTTTCCATCATATCCATGTATACGAGAAAGAATCCATACAATTGGATAATTATTCAAAATAAGATATTTGAATTAGCTCAGATGAGTCCACATGTAGAAAGGAATATCCTTGAAAATACTCAGTTATTTAAGTGGTTTATAATCCTAATAAATATATTTTAATACTGTGAAATTTTTTTCAAACAAATCGAGTGGTTTTCTTGAGCATCATGGACATGTTAGACAAAAAAATCAGGGAATGAATTATTTTGGGTCCATAAAGAATGGAAGGAAGCACTTATATTTCATTAAACTCAATTGATTACAATTGATAATATATATTTTTTTATGGTAACTGAATTTTTGATTTACCAATTTTACTATAACATTGACATATTATGGTGGGGTATACAATTTTAAAAAAGGATATTTGTTGGATTGGGATAATCTAAGAATCACTAAACACATAGGTGTTATAGGATATCTACAAACGTGAATGATCAAGATTGATATTTTAGAAAATAATGGATGGAACATGATTTTTAAACTTGGTTCCCTATCCACTCAGATCATTGAATCCAAATATTACACCCATACAGGCTTTTGGGAGGTATCTGTTTTCCCCCACCCTGTATTTTTTTGGATATTCCTCTATGGATCTTGTGTTCTACTTCAAGTGGAGATACTTTGGTGGACCATTGACAGATCCATGTTCCAGATGAAGATGGTCCCACTCCTTGTATATAAATATAGAATGATGGCCACATCTCTTGTATTTTCTGATTGAGAGGATGCCAATATTTTCTCTTGTTTTAATGACTCTAATAACATATGGTGTTATGATGAAGTGAATGTATGGTTCAACCAAAGGGATTAGTGGGATATTCCGATTATTCATTGAATATAAGATATATTCATTGAAAAATATGTTCAAAAAATGAATATTTTTCATTCTATTTGGGGAATTATATGTGTATGTTGGCCCACATAATACATATAATAGACAATGAAGATTTATGTAAATGCCTATGCCCATAGAGGTCCCGCCCAATGTCTAAACCTTCATATTGAAATATTCTATTGGAATACTCCATTTAATGTATCTACTAATGGTATGACATATTATTGAGGATAAATTGATACCCATCCTCATTAGTGAAGTAGAAAAACTTATACATGCTATGATCTACCATCAACAGTCCAATATCATATAACATGTATAGAACCCAAATTCATATTGGATTGTAGAGAGGGTGAATGGTTTTGTTTCACTATTCTAAAAGTCCACATCTTTCATCCCCAAAGATATAGTATTCTCCCTCTATATCATATTCCGGTTTATAAGGGAGATACTCTATGACTTTGTTTTTACCATCATTTCATAACATGACACCTTTTTTGATCCAGTATACTATATAATAGATGATGATTTGGAAGCATAATTAGATGCATCTTAATAATCCTTTCCCGTACTCTCACATCTAAAAGTGGAGACCCCCACCATCCAATGTATTTATGATTAATTTGCATGCATCAATCGTCAGAATAGGTTCTTTTTAATTTGGTATAGTGGTATAGGATTATCAAGGTTTCATTATCTAATCATGAATTATTTTTTTCAATTCTTTTTGGTATCCAACAGTGGAAGAATCCTATTCATAGTTCCCACAATTGATATTCTTCCATGATAGCAGATCAATAATCCATCATAGAATCAGGTTGTATTTTCATTATTAATGGTTTGAATGCCTCATCGTGTGCTTTCCAGTACATGAGATTATTAGTTATGAAGGATAAATCCATTTTCAACACTACCGTATGTTGGACAAATAAATTGGTTATTGAGAAACCATTGGTATAGGTACCATAAGATGACCATATACCATGGGTTTTACCAAAACCATTCTATATATCTAACATTAACGAAACTATACTAATGGTTTTCTAATACTAATAATAATGGTGAAAAAATTTAATATACATATAACAATGGTTTGGAATACCATTAGTATCGGTCTATTATAATGGTTTTAAAAATAGTTCGTAAAGGTTTTCATATTTTTAATAAATTGTTTTATCAAATAATATTGAGTAGATAGAAGAATAATTATGAATACAAATATAACAATTTATCATATTATCATTTCAAAATACATTTTTTCTTTGTGGTTATGTGTTTGAAATATAATGTGTATTATATCACTTTATAAGTGAAATTTTAGTTAAAGTCAATTTTCACTCACTAAAAACCTATCTCATACTCTAATATTTTTTATATTTTTTCAATGTTATCCTTTATCAATTTTTGATGATTTTTCAATAATTTATTAGTAAATTTGATGAATCATGTGACATGTTTTACTCAAAGGTTTGAAAACACAAACCATAGAACATCCTTCCAGTAATTTTTAACTCAAAATCTATTATCACACAAATATTTATAAATTTAATTTTTAATGATAATATGGAGTTAAAATATAATATCTCATCTACCAATGTAAATCCATCAAACACCTATCGAAGGTAGAACTATTCTTGATCAAATAAAAATCATTCACCAAATGATAAGTAGCCACATTTCATGATAATGAATTTTATTTTTTAAATCATGATGAAAATATAGTTAGATAACCCAAAATATTTAATTCATTTAAATATATAAATAATTTCATTTGATGTAAAAACGTTTTAATAAGGTGAGTTTTCAAAAAATTAATAGGCCTATGATATTTCTGAATAAATCGCACTACCATGAAAAAAAAATTATCATCCCCATATGATTACTTTTTTATTATATATTAATTATTATATGTGAAAATCATGTCACTGATTTTCATGGTAGTTCTCCATCCGTGACCAAACTTGTACTAACACATCAGGGAATATTTTACCCTTAGAAGTTCTAATCCAACATTATGATTTATGTTTTGAAAGGACATTTCTCATTTTTACAAAATATAAGTCATCCATTTTCATAATATTTTTGGAAACATAAATACATGTTTATGAAAATTCATACCTCACATGATTGTTATGTAGAAATTTTTTTATCAATGGGATATAATATCATATAATCATGCATCAATAAATGTAATTTCCACAAGAACATTTTCATCTATAAAAAATTACCCCCATTGTGAGAAACAAATTTTTTTTCCTATTGATTCTTGTTGTAGGGATTCTGTTCAATGAAACCATCAACTAAATCCCCGCCATTACACATGATAGGATCATTTATTGGATCATGTTTTTTATTTTCTTATAAATACATCCTAGAAAATCCAAAGCTATTATCTTTATAATTTATGACATAATGTGGGAATTGTAGCATCTAGGATACAAAAAATGATAATATCAGAATCCCAAAAATAATTTATAATGAAATAAAACATATCTCTCCCCTGCAAGTGTTCGTTGCTCTAAAATTATAAGGGATTTGTTAATATTTTATTTGTTACATGATTCACCACTTATATCATGGATAAAATAAAAAAATTAATCACATTTTTTAATCATTCTATGATGATGTACCAAAATACTTTTAATATTTTTATTTTTAACAACATACACTAAAAAAATTTCTTCTCAGAAAACAAATCCCATTTTAAGTTAGAAATTCAATCTTGTTTGAATTAAAAAAATTGTGTGAAAATTTAAGAATTGTATAGATAAATTTGATAAAGGTTTCTAATAATATTATTACCAAACACGAAGTCGTTATAATAAGAAATCATCAATATTATTTTTATCAAGTTCAAGAAAACATTATATTAAGTTTAAAATGAAATAACATCCTATTTTGTTGAGGTTAATCAATTGTATTGCTACATGAATGAATTATTTCTTCCTGTCAGTCATCTATGAGATAAATTATGGCTATTAATCTAGAAATAATCATGTGTCACCTTAATCTGACATGTCATCATTTTTGTTGTAAAATAAAATTATAAAATTTATGTTCACATAAATTTTCAAGGCTATATTTACTACATTTATATTTATATATATTTGAACTCCAATTCACTATAAGATGGATTTTAAGCACCAAAAAATCAATTTATGATATACCACACTCATGGTTGGAAGTTTAAATGCACTTCTAATTATACTCCCTTTATGAAAAATAATAATCTTTATATTTTAAAACACAATAAAATCCCCTTTTGTCAAATTATGATTTTAATATTTTAGTAACCTGTTCCAAAATATTATGAATATATATCCAATTTTTGGGAAAATGAAGTAGGTTATTTTAATTATCTGAAATAAACCTATTTATAATATCGAGATTGTTGAAAATCATTTCATCCATTTATTACTTGAATAAAATGAGATGTTATACAATAAAATAATGATTTAATCTTTTCACTAACATTATTCAACTCAAGATAAGAGTATATTTTTATTTATTTTTAAATCCTAACATGTGGGGATGTTAAATATGTTGGAATTTTCTATCTCTGCATCAATGATTTGAATGCATTGATTAATATTTTGTAATACAAGCCACATATCCCTTTGCTCCATATGTTATCATATAGACATATTTCTATTTATATCAACGATGGAATATTTAATTTTTTGATAATGGTAAAATTTTAAATCATTTTTATTGAAAGACCTCAATATAGATCATGTGGTGATGATCCTCATTGAAGGAACTCTTTAAATGGAAAATAAATTTATATTTACCACACATCTAGTATAATTATATTTTAACATTTATTTTGATGATTGATGGGATACATATATGTATACCTATTATATTTTAATTATATTATAAATTTATCAACCCTCTTACCTACTATGAGGTGTAAAATGATTGATTAAAATGGGAGATTATGCGAGTATACCCTCCTATAGGATTTGATCATGCATATGTGTCATTTTATATTGTAATTATTCAGTTTGTGTAATTGTACACAACTTTTATGATTTTTATTAATTTCCATTATGACTCACGCACTATAATTTATTTTACAAACCACGAGGAAACAATTTACGGAGAAGATTGGTGGATTGGGTGCATCAAGGGTGGTGTGTTATTAATTAGTATTTTTGGTAAGGTTCATATGAAAAGGATCCATTTAATAAGATATGAATTAAATATTTAAAATAAATAACATTTTGAATATCTATTATTAGTTATGGACCCTTCTATGTCAACATTTGATTGAATTTTTTATGTCATGTAATTTATGTCTTGAATAATTTTACAAATGATGCATTGAAACTATGAAATTCATTATTGTTATTCACCCACCAGAATCTCTTGATGAATATAAAACCTTCATAAATACCATTATCACCAAAAAATAACATCCAATGACTATCAGATGCTCTATTCCCAAGACATTCCTACCAAAAACTCCCCAAACAGAACAAAAATGAGTACAATACAATGTCTTGGTAATGATTCGATACATCTTCCATATCTGAGAACTAATATCGTATCATTCACGTCTCCTAATCATTTTCTAGGGTAATAATAATTTCATCACATATCTCATAAATTCCCTCATGTTCATAGGAAGCATAAAACCCTCCCACCAACCTAATATCAATGATCAGTTTACAATAAAAAAAATTATTTCAATTAAAAATTTGGTTTTTTGTTTGAATTTGAATTTTTTATTGTTGTTACTTTTGCGAGGATTCCCACATAAAATATAAATTTCGTATTTATAATAATAGAAAAAAATAAATTTATGAATGTTTTTTTTGTAATTAATATATAAAATATTAATTTCATGATATAATATTTATTTATAAATAAAATAAATATCGTATTTTAACATCTATATATTATATATTAAATTTAACAATTGTATTTATAAATAAAAATAGATCACATGTTTAATTCATCTTCTCTACTATTTTATTAAATTAATATAATTAAATAATATTAATATATTAATATGTAATTATATCGAATATGATTTAGAATAAATATTTTTATAATATTAAATTATATGATATTTTAACTAATTATATGTAGAGAATTAGGTTTAAATTAATTTAATATAATGTATAAATTAAATTGATTGCACATTGTTAGTATATATTAATATCATTTAAAATTTCAATTAATGTAATTCAAGATACTTTTTAATTATAATGAATAAGATAATAAATAAATATTATCACTAAGTTGATAAACATAAGTGATTTAAAATATATTAATATTATATTCAAAAAATTAACTAATGTAGTAAATTTGATCAAATTTGTAATGAATTTTACTTATAAAGAAAAATATAAAAGTCAAGGGATGTTTTGTGTACCACACATTGACATGA
Organism: Viscum album; assembly: GCA_963277665.1. NCBI lineage: Eukaryota > Viridiplantae > Streptophyta > Magnoliopsida > Santalales > Viscaceae > Viscum > Viscum album. The sequence goes on from OY728121.1 coordinate 47,154,764, forward strand.
TTTTATTGTGGGCTATTATTGTTATATGTAAAAAAATAGAGTGTATTTATAATGTAATTAAAAAAACAAAACACCCTGATGCTTCAACCTGGGTTCAACGCTTATATATACTATGTATTTTTTAATATAAATGTATAACTAAATATACAAAAAATATTTATTAAAAACCTGGTACTTTAACCAGTCTAGGTTCTGAAAAAAATTTAAAACAAAATAATCCATTTTCATATACACCAAAAATATATAGTAATGTATGTGTGTATATGTACATATATATATATATATAAATATATAACCATTTGTAAAAAAAATTAATTTTTTTTAAATGAAATGAGAATATATATGTTTTTAGGTCAACTGTAGAATTCGAGGCTATTGGAAATTGAGCAAAAACATTGGGGGAACATGGGGACATGATGGTCATATATTTTCATGTGAAATGTGAGGGTTTAAATAAAAAAATTAAATTTATTTATGTTTCATGTTTCAATAATAAGAGACGCTTGTAAAAAAAATTGATCAATGTTAAAAAAAATGATACAAAATTATAAAAAATAATCATTTTGTTTGACTACCTGTGGGAATGGATGAGTCATTGAAAATTGACTATGGGAATTTCTTTGGTAGATTGACATGATTTCCAAATAAATTCAATCTCAAATTTTTTAATATCCTTATTTTTTACATTATTAATAATTTTTGTAGTAATCATTAAAAATATTTCATCTTTTCTTATAAATCATTACTCCCTTTTAACTACATCTCATTATTTTGTTTAACTATCCATTTTCTTTGGTCCAATCCATGATTTTGTATTATATTATTATTAATTCATAGTTTTTGGTTTTATAATTTATTTTTATCAAATCATATCAACATTAAAATTATTAATCTTACATCTTTTCATACATATAATGGGTTTAATGTTTTTTTGAATATAATATAAAATAATATTTCATTATATAAAATTTTATAGTTTTAAAATAAATAAATATATATATATATATATATATATTTTATATTGGTAAATATATATAAATAAAAATAAATTTTTATTTAAAACATAAATATAATGTATGTGTTATCATAATATAATAATAATATATATTTATAATTTAGAAAATTTTGAAATAAACATAATATATCTCATATATTTAATAAATATACAATATTAATAATAATGATAATTTTTTATAAACATGTTTTACCCTTAATTAATATTATAATAAAAATTATTTTTTAAAAATAAAATTAATTAAATATAGTTATTTTTAAAAATTATTTTAAATACGGAATTACCATATTTTTCATTAGAATATTAATTTAAAAACACTAAATAATAGTTATAAATAATTATATCTATTTTAATTAAATAATAATAAATTTTTTAAAAAAACATACTTTCATTTTTTGTTTTTTATGAATCTCGTTGTAAAACAATTTATTTGATGAAATTATAGGAATCATTAACTAATTTATTATCAATTGAGGGATTTGATGCAGCTGGAAATCGGGCCGAAAAAAATTGTGGGAGCTTATAGGGATGAGGGTAAATTTTTTAATGTAAAAAGTGATGGTTTAAATAAAAAAAATTAATTATTTTTATATGACCAGATTCTATAATAAAAGAAACTGAGGTAAAATAAATTTGATAAATGGTAAAAAATAATTTATGAAAAATTATAGAAAATATTCATGTTATTTTCTAGCATTGGGAAATGGATATAGGGGGTTCATGTTTGACTTTTGGTATTTTTCTATTAGGTTTTCACGATGGTAGGTGGAATATGACCTCAAAAATTTTAATAGATTTACAATTAACTTTTTTATTAATTTATGTTTTAATCAATAAAAATTTTCTTCCACTCGATGCTAAAATTTAAGTGTCATATTACAATGCTCATAAGTTGACAGAGAACTTAGGTTTTACATATGAGACCATAGATGCATGTTCAAACAACTATATGTTGATTAGAAAAGAAACATCCCATTAGGATATAAGAACGGTTTGTGGAACTTCCACAAGGAAAGAGAATAGAGGAAATCAGACTCATCAAATTCACACTACAAACCAGGGAAAATCGATTGTCATAAGTAAATGTGTTTCATTACACTAAAGATGAAGTTGAAAATATTTTTTATTTCATCAAATTTTTTTAATTTAGAGATATGTCATGGCGAATGAAGTCAGGAATATGATAAGTTAACCCACTCTAAAGACTATCGTGAAATAATTGATTTTGATAAGAGGCACCCCGGATTTTATAAGGTTTTTCATAATGTCTAATTGGGGATATAATTAGATGCTTTCAATCCATTCAAGACTATGGTTGGTGAAACTCATAGCACATGGCCCGTGGTGATGTTTTCGTATAATCTTTTTACGTGTCTTTGTATGAAGCAACACTTTGTATTACTTCCACTCTTGTTGATGGACATAGAAGTCTCTGGTATAAGATTGATATTTACCTTCATGTTTTGATTTATGAGTTGAATTAATTTCGGGGTGATGATTTGATGATTTATGACTGTGAAATGAAAGAAATTTCCAAACAACATGATGCTTTATGTGGGACAATCAATGAATGTACGGCTTATAAAAGTTTATCAGGGGGAGTATGAAATTGGAATAATATTTCCCTTGTGTAAGTAATATTAAAAAATATGTATAGCTTAATCATTCCAAAAAAATGGGCATACATGGGTGAGAGACGTTTTCTCCCCACTCAACACACGTTCAGAAAGGAGAGAGTGGCGTTTGATGGTTCTAGAGAATTCAAACCATCATCGAAGAACATGACAGGGTCTAAAATGTTATCACATATTATAGAAGGAAATATCCACACTGTATATGGATTATAGGATTTGGTGGCTCATCCAATAACAAATATTCATGGTGTAGGTAGACAATGAAATCACATTTGGAATAAGAATAGTATTTCTTAAAATATCCCATTTGGATTAATAACATCCTAAGGAATAACGTATAATTCATTCACATTTAAAAATATAATTTGTGACAATTTATTGTGGACCATTATAGCTTCCATTGGAATAACAATGGACCATGTTAATGCACATCCTGATTTTTATGTAATGGGTTTAAGGAAGTAGATTCATTTAAAATTTGTTGTGGGAAAAAAGATATATATGAAAAATGCACATTATATGATGAATACAATGGAGAATGTTAAATTTCATATCATTTTGAAGGCGCTCAAGGTTCCTCATGTTTTCTCTTTTCAAATATTTCACATTGTGTTAATAAAATGAGCATGAAATTGCAGAGGATGAAAATTCATGACAATCACATACTATATCAGAATTTGATTCCAATCACAACGTGTGATTATATATCCATCAATTTTTTTCAACCATTGATTGAGATGATTACATTTTTTACACTTCTTTTTTTATGAAATCAATGAATGACTGATTTAAAATGTTTCTAGGGCCAAATTGTACATACGCTTTATCAGTTTGAGACACTATTTTCCCACTAATTTTTTGATGTTATGATTTAATTGAAAAATAATCTTACTGATGATGTAATGGATGCTAGTCTAGTGCAATTAAGTTGGTTGTATCCTATTTAGCGATATCTGAATTTTTTGAATTTTTTTTATTCAACAGAGCACGTCAGGAGGCAACAACATCCAATCGTTATATGATGGACGAGTGTACTACATATTGTGCAAAATATATTATGGATGTTAAAACAAAATTAGATAATTCATTTCAGATTCATGATGTTCCACTTGGAGAATGAACCACATTTTATATGGCCATCATCGAGTGGATACAATCCCTTCGATATATCTTGTTCAACACTACATCGGTTTCACCATTAATTCAGTAAGTGTCTTATCACTTTTATTGTTAATATATAACATGTTTTTTTATAAGATGACCATTTGAACATCACATTAGCAGTTGTAGGAAACACATAAATGAGCTAAAAGAATATATGTCTTGTACGACAACGTATCGAATTCAACAATCTCATAATTCATCATTTCATGATTGGTTAATGGATTTGAATGTATAAATTGATTTTCATTATGAGTTATTTATTATAGTAAATTCATTCAGTATTAATCATTATTTAATTATTTGAAATTTCTAGGTTCATAACCTTGAGAAATTAGGTGAACCCATTCAAACTGAAGAATTGATCTATCTAGATGAGGGTCCATCTATAATGTGTTGTCATTATAAATCTATAGATTCATGTGTGTTTCAATTTTGCATAAAATATGATGACATCAAATTATAAACACAAAACAGTGGCATCAGTTGTCCTTTTTTTATTCTGGTTATTACTATGGTCAATTGACTTACATAATTGATGTTGTATATGCATATGGGTTGAAGTATAAATTGTTAATGTGTAATTTGGTTGATCCAGTGTGTGGAAGTATAGTCGAAAAATATCAGATTAAATTTTTTGATTTTAACTATATTTTTTACAAAAAGTAATTATATGATAATCAAACTTTAATTTTGAAATCACAATAGAAACAAGTATTCTTTGTTACTCTTCCTTTCCAATCCTATTTGGCACGTTGTTTTGAAAATTTCCCAGAAAGGAGAGTTTTTATTCAAACTATGTGAACCTGATACTGTTCCCTTTGATTCCAAAAATCATGATTGGAATTCCATAGTTCAATGGAAAGAATATATTTATTGGGATAGAGCATCCATTGAAGGGGAAATTATGGATATACATGTTTAATGAAAGCTATAATTTTTTTCACCCTCTACAATTAAAATGATTTTTTAAATTGTTTAAAACATACCAAAACTAATTTGGTACATAATAACTTTTATTTATTATTAGTCCAAATCAAGACATACACATGGACGACCCCCCCAACCCCTCCTCCCCAGCCCTAGACAACCTCCACTCCCAACCACTCATGAATAGTGACCCTCCCACACCCAGACTACCAATTCCAAAAATACCCAAAGGATAGCCCCTCCCCACCCTCACATTAAGTATGTGATACTTTTGAACATTATTTTCAATTGATAATAACATCACACTCATTTAATGTTTTCATAACCACAGATCTTGTGATTTTTTATATTATAAATCCACATTATGGTATTCTTCCATATGATGATCCTTTGAATTGATATGGTGTTGCTGGTATTTTTCATTTAGTTTTTTCATGGGATACACTTTCATATATTCATTTATGTTTTGGGATGTGATTATATGAAATGAGAATAATGTTCGACGACACTTTTTGTTACCTTATGTTCAAATTTTTTTTTGATGGATTCCCTTCTGGGCATGTGTGAAACATGATTCTGGTGTCTGGTTCCGTCTATATAATTGGTAGGATGAACTATATTTTTTTCTTTAATAAATTGTTTTCTAAATGATATTCAAACGTTTGATTACATTGTGTAACAGTGATTTTTATATAAGGAGATTTGACCATAGTTATGGGTAATGGAAAAATGGTATTTTCAATGTATTGAAATGTTTTGTGACCTTGTAGATTTTCTTTTAAGGCCCCCCTATTCTATTACATATCCATTAATCCATGTTATAATTTTTAATCATATCAATAATATTATATTGGATGATGACTCTACATTTATAATTAAAGATCTATATTTCACCCACATTTTCATTTATATAGATATATACTAGCCCCATACAGAGAACATGTGGTTGATGGCCAACAATAAGGGTTACTATATGTGGATCATATATGATTTCATGATTTTCATTGTGTTTTTTAATTTGTAGGGTCACTGGATCAATTAAATTCATTGATCCAATAGTTTTTGTTTTATTGTTTCATGTAATATCTATAGGTAGATGATCTTCATGAGACCATGTTAGGAGATGTTGATGGCCAATGATTTTGGGGATTGTCTCTAGTATTTCATTAAACTCAAGGGTCCCCTGGACAGCCCCACACCACTCCCCACGGACAGCCCCACCCCCACCTTCACTACCCCTCCACCTGGACAGCCCCCCTCCTAGATATCCCACCCCCCAAAACTCACATCAGACAGCCCCCACCCCCAGCCCCTCGACAACCCCTCCCCACTCCCAACCCCCCCTGGAATTCCCCCCTCCTGGACATCCTACCCCCATGAAACAACCATCAGGCCCCATCCTCATAGACATCCCACCTCTACATGAACAAACCCTCCACAAAGAACACACCCCTACCCACCAATGGATAGACCCCCTCCATGAAATCCCACTACTGAACACATCCCCAGGCACCCCCACACCCCAGCCACTGGACAACCCCACCCCACTCCACACCGGTGAATATCCCCACACCCATCTACACTACACCTCCACATGGAAAAACCACCACCCCCACTCCCAACCACCCATTGTATAACCCCCACCCCCCCAATATTCCCCATCTATACGGCCCCTCCACCTAGAATGCCTTCTGCCCCTATAAAACCCCACCATAGTCACACCAGACAGCCCCACCCCCACTTGTACCCCCCCCCCCTCCAGGGGAAGCCTCCCCTAACAAAAAACCCACCAACCAATAATCCCCCGAACAAACCCCCCCCCCCCCCCAAACGACAGTCCCACCCGACTCCCCCAGACATCCCCACCCATACCTGCACAACCCACCACGTAGACATCCCCCCCTCTCGAACAATCCACCAAACAAAACTCCCCCTGAACAGCCCCCCCCCCCCCCCCACCCAGCCCATGGACAGCCCCGACCCACCCCCAGCCCCTGGGTGACCACACCCCACTCCCCCATAACACCCCCACAACCACCTGCACAACCCTCTAAATGGAACGCCCCCCGCCCAACCCCACTCCCAACACCCCTTTGGACAACCCTTCCACCCCACCCCCACCTACACAACCCACCATCCTGGACAACCCCACTCCCCACCTCCTAGATAGACCACCCACAAAATCCCCCTAGAAATCCACTGGACCGCCCTAACCTACCCCAACCACTCCAAATCCCAACACAATTTTTTATAGCTTCCCCCCCCCCCACATGCACATGCACATCCCCTCCACTTGTAAAACACCCCCAACCCGATCCCTAACTCCACTTGGACATCCACACTCTTGGACAACCCATCCCCCAAAACTCCCCCTGAGAAAACCCATATATTGAAAAAAACAAACCCCAGTCCCAGCCACTCCCAACCAACCTTTGGAAATCCCCCGACCCACCACCCCCACTCCGAACCCACCTTGGACATCCCCCCCCCCCCAAAAAAAACTCCCCTTGGACATCGACTGGACAACTCCACCCCACCCCCAACCAATCCCACTCCCAATCCACACCCCCACACCCCACCCACATCCAACCCCCCAAAACACTTCATGTTAAAATAACCCTCTAAATATAATCCTTTTTTGTACATAATTTTATTTAATTTCTATTAGGTTTCTAAATTTTTAAAATCCATTTACAACTAATTATTCTGTCTCTTTATGTTTTATTAAAAACTGTACGAGTTTTATTTTTTTTTTAAAAATACAATTTATCTTTTTAACAATTTGGGTGGTCTCCTATACTATGTTATCTACGACTGTAGCTATGTCATGGGAACATGCAGCACATCAACATATTCCATCTGGGCCATCTACGTTGTAGGGTGGGGAATGTTGGAATGTAACCTTGTTTATTTGTTTTTTGTAATATATATATACACACACACACAGATATATATATATATATATATATATATATATATATATATTCACATCTATCAATTTATGTATAAAATATTTATCATAAGGATCAGACTCGACCGCTTCTTCCTCTCGCTAGAGAGTCCCAGGTCATGGCATTTCATCTAGGAATTCTGACAAGACCTTTGATGTTTCATTTGATGAGAGATTTAATTCTATGGGACTGACTACCCAAACATTTATCTGCCGGATGTGTCATATAATATGTGACCCACATAAATTTCCATTAACCACACGTTAATGGGCTTTTATACCTCAGGATACATTAGATCGACTTCGGTGGGAGGTTCAAGTATGAAGGATATTTTTGATCCATTCTTATGTTTTAAAAATATTAACATGTTTGGATTTTTTTTCATTAATAGAATAATATGAAAGTCTTCCACGATGAGTTTCAACACATGTGTATGAGAAAATTTCTAATGATGTTGAATGGTTTTAAATGAAAAATCAAGAGAGAGTTCACTAGGTACCAAACGAGGGTGCCCTAAACATTATAGAAAAAGTCCCGAGAAGTGTTCTCCAATCACAATGGCGCGATTTCATTTCATATTTTTCTACAGAGGATATTGCGGTTAGTATATTTATTTTGGTATATATACTTTAATGATTGTGTGCCATTATATTTGTTTTATATATCAATTAAATGAATATAGGAGGTGTCATCACGCCATTCCAAAAATTGAGGGTTACAAGGAACACCATTCTTAATCAATTTAATTCATCCAAAAGAGTGAAAAAATGGATCATACAACATTGAATCATTCAACATATTCATTTATTCTAAAATAAAAACATGAAACTATATAATAAATGATTAAATTATCATAATGGTAAAAATAGATCCTAGGAAAATGGGCATATTATTCACTACACAATGACTTTTCTTCAAAATAGCAGTGCTATTTTTGTAGCATAGCCTCCTGACATAAGAATTAAAAAATGGTTGATGAGAGTGAAAGGGGAATCTCATAATATATACATGAAAGGTACAGTAATGGTTTCAAATATATACAAGTCCGAACATGTGTAATTGAATTTAGATGCACAATGTAAAAGTATTTCTTGAATGAAATTGAGGAGATTGATACCCTATATGGAATTTCTTCATGGTAATAAGGGTATGTGGGAGGAATTAGTGAGAGATAATTGGGTCTATCATCATTAAAATATAAGGAAGGATATATAGGGGATGTGTGAAATAATACCTCAACATTTTAAATTGAATATAAAAGTACAAAACAACATAAATAAATTCATACAAAAATTAGAAAGGAAAAATCCCTTACATGGAAGTGAGATCCCAATGGATTTGGATTGGCACAAGAGAGGCTTCATGGGATATTGGGTTCCCTTGGAAGGACACTATGAAACGTATGGAAGGGTTTGTTAAAGATCTAATTGATTTGAGTGAAGAGGAATGGGAGTTTGAGTGGGTTAATATAGGAATGAAGAGGGAATTATTAATTATTTCGGTTTTGGACACTACAAATTAAAATAATCAAAAACACAAACCACCATATTGTTTTTTCAAACAATTTATTCCAATGGGTAGTGGAAAAAATTATTTTATATATAAAATGTCTGAAATTATTAAAATATAAATCTTTATTATTTGGAGGTGAGTCATACTATCAAGCAAATCATTTTAAATTGTTAAAATACTTTATACGTCTTGTAGGGTCAACTAAGGCATTTCAAAAAATTTCAAAAAATCATAAAAAATATTTTTTATGTCAAACCATATATATTCCAAAAAAACCGTTTATGTTATTATATTTTATCACTTTTGGGTCATTATGATTTCATAAAAATCCTTATATATTTAAAAAATATTGAATTTTTACCAAAACAATCTATTGTCTCAGAAAAATATGAAAAATTCACCATTGGACAATTTTGACATCCTAATTCCAACAAATAATATTTTTTTTATCTATTTTTTTTCTAAATATAAGAATTTTTACTTCTAAAATAAAAGCCGATATTTATCGAAAATTGATGGGTTTTGACAAAAACACCATTCAAACCTTAACAAATATAAATATTGTATTCAAATAAATTATATGATCATTTATATATAATAAAAATTATTTTAGTAATGATATTTTATTAAAATATTATTAATGGAAAATATCTATTAATTCTTAAAAATAGATTTCCAAATTTAATATTAACTCAACAATACTATTTTTGAAGTAAAAACTATTTACAATGTAATAATAATATAATGAATGTATGTTACTTATTGTATAAAAAATAATTTATATAGTCATAGATAATGTGTATTTTTACATAACCAATTAGAAATCTCTCATAAGACCTAAGGGTAAGGTGTTCAATGGTGACGGAGTCTTGGCTAGGCATCAATAACATCGCTCTAGTGGTAATCTATATTATTTTCCATTTCTACAGTAGGTGGTTCCGTTCATGATTAATGTGTTGAAGCTCAACATGGGCTTGTTAAAAATAGAAACCCAGGGAAGCAAGCTCCTTTACGAGCTCCAACAAATGGGCTTCTTATGGATCAATTCTACCGGATGTGGTGACCACTTCTATTGTCTTAGTAAATTGGATCTATTAATCCACTATATTTATACTAATAATTTTGTCACTGCTCAATGACTATATTAAGAATGGTTACTATTATTAATGATATATTGAAATAAAAAAACATGAAACCATTTACGTACATATATTAAATAACCATTTGTCATAATAATACAATTAATGAGATGAAGTGGAATATTCATTAATAAATGTTTGGGTCATTACAATATTTGACCTTTAAGAAATTTCACCCTGAAAATTTTCATTTTTCTCAGTAAAACCAAGTAGGGTTACTATAAATCATCACTTCCACATATTCCTATGTATTTTATTCAATCATGTTGTTTCCCCACAACACCATGACAAGGGCCATTGTCTTATTTCATAGAACATTTTCCCTACATTCTACGATATCCACCATATTCTCTTCATATGAGAGGTCATTCTTCAATGGTTCCACATTTGTATTGAGTAAATGAAATCATACTGGTATGTACATCCTCAAGAGTGATACTTGTAATACATCTTGAACTTGAGATAGGTTCGGTGGTAGTTCTAGTCGACAGGGAACAACATCAATTAGATCAAGGATCTCAAAATGGCCTATGAACCTTTGACTAATCTTTTCCTTCTTCCAAAATATGATTACTCTATTACATGGTGATATGTAGAGGAATTCCATGTCTCTGACATCAAACTGTATGTATCAACGACGATTATCAGTGTAGCTCATTTTTCAACTTTGAGAATCATTATTGTGCTGATGGATGGTCTTAACCATCTCCACAAATTCATTGACCATTTCTGGTCAAAGGAGTTTTTTCTCCCCAAATTCTTCCCAATATGATAGTGTTAGGAACCACTTCCAATAAGAGGAATCATAAGAATCCTTTTAGATGCATGAAAGGAAACAGTTATTGTAAGAGAACTATACCAGATGTAGATGTTGATCCCATCCTCCTTTGAAGTCCATTGAGCATTCTGTCAACATGTACTCATGTGTCTAGATAGTCCGGTTAGATTATCCATCTATTTGAGGATGATAATCTGTATGGATGTTCAGCTTAGTATTCATAGCATGTTGAAGTCTCTTCAAAAAATTAGATGTGAATTGTTGATCTCAATCTAATGTATTTGATATTGGTACTCTATTACACCTTACTACTTATATGATATATATTTGTGTCAGTTGATCCAATTATAAATCCTTTCGAATTGCAAAAAAGTGTACAATTTTTGAAATACAGTCCACAACTACCATGATAACATTGTTTCTTTTGGGTGTCATTAGATGTCTGGTGATAGTGTCAATAGTTATGTTCTCCAATTTCCTTGCTAGTATAGGTAACGGTTTCAACAACCACTTAGACATATTCCTCCCATACATCACTTTCTAACATACTAGGGAATTTGATGTATACTCAGTGATCTATTTCTTCATTTTATCATTAAAATAATTCCCTTGGATAACCTCATAGTATATGTGTTTCATAGGTGAATAGAGTAATTTGAACTGTGTGAAACATCAAAACGTTCTTTCTTTATATTAGGATTTGACAGAACACATAGTCATTTCCTAAATACCATAATTCATTCTTCCTTAACATTGAACATTGATGATTTCCCTTTTCTAATTGTATCAAATTTTTTCTAAATTCCTACATAATCCATTTAAGAACATTTAACCTTTCCAAATGAGATGGTTGAACAATCACACGTGAATGGATTAATTTTGTTATATATTTATGCTTCCAATGTCCATATTCATAAAATCTATAATTATTGTATCCTTTTCAATTAACATCAATGACAGAATCCTTGGATCTTTTCTACATAGTGAATCATCCACATTGTTTGTCTTAATAGGGTGGTAATACACTGAGCAGATGTAGTATTTTATAAGATCAGAAAATTATTATTGGCGCATGTTCAACTCTTAATTTTTAAATTATACTTTAGGATTTTGTTGTAAGTATATATTTCACACATCTTCCCAAGGTGTTATTGTTGCTAAATATTTAATGTGAATATTACTACAAACTTTTCTAGATAATGTGTTGGATAATTTTTATCTTGAACATTGAATTTCCTTGAATAATAGGAAATGACATTGTCATTTTGCATCAACACATTTCCCAAGACCTTCTTCGAAGCATCATTGAATACCAAAAAATTTATCCACATGTGGATAGAGTGAGAATTGGTGCAGTGATAAGACTATATTTAAACTCCATGAAATTAACTTCACATTCATCACTCAATGAAATATTTAATCCCTTCTGAGTTAGCTTTGTAAGAGGGTTGGAATATCATTAGAAATTTAACACAAATTAGTGATAATATCCAGATATCCCTAGGAAGCAATTGATTTCTATTATTGATGCCGGTCTCATACATCCCTCAAATGGGGCTGCCTTGTAGGGATCCATATATATCCCATTACTTGTGATGATATGACCCAAAAATGACACATCCTCTAACCAGAACTTGTACAAAATGTAGTTTTCATTAACCATATCATTTCACAAGGTCCCCAGTACAGTTCTTATACTCTCCTCATTCTCATCATTGATGTTGGAGTATATTAGAATATCGTCTGTAAAGACTACCGAAAATACGACGAGGTGATCTATAAAGGCTATATTCATCATGTCCATTAATATTTCAAGAGAATTATTGAGTCTAAAAGTTATTACTATGAATTCATAGTGCCCATACCTTGTTTGAAAATATATCTGGTTGGTATCCCCCTTGTTCACCATTATATGGTAATATCCGGACTGAAAATCCACTATGGAGATGTATTTTTATCCACATAGTTGATCAATCAAGTCATCAATTCAGGACAGAGGATAGTTGTTCTTTATAGTGATTCTTTTCATCTCTCAATAATCAATCCACAAGAGCACTGAATCATCAATTTTAATAATGATGTTTACAGATACAACACAGGGTAAATCACGTGAGTGTATAAAACCTTTATGTAAATTCTCATGAAGTTGTTTCTTCACCACCTCATGCACCACAACTTCCATTCTATACGAATTCATGGCTATTATAAATTCCCTCGATATAATATCCATTGAGAATTCAACATCTATTATAGGAAAAATTCCAGGAAATTCCTCAGGAAACACTTCATCAAATTCCCACACAATAGGAATGGCATCAAGGATGGTTGCTTCCATAGACTGAATCATATAAACATGATATGCATGATCATAGGGAAGAGATATCCACAACTGAGATGATGGTGATAATTATTATTCACCCTAATTGCACTTGTATAAAATCAGGGGATGATATTCCATATAGAGAGTGATTTCACACTAACGAAAATCTATGTTGTCTATATATGAGGAAATTCAGTTCATACCAAGAATAGAATCAGATTACACAAGATAGAGTATTTATATGTTTTCTGGGAAGTCCAAACCACAAATTTTGATAGGGGACGAGTTATATTAATTGGATGCAGTGATGGCTCCATTTTCTGTTCTCACTAACATATTTAATTCAATGATTTGTTGTGATGTTTGTATTGTTCTAATAAATAGTCCAGATAGAAAACAATTCTTATAGCTAGAATAAATTTTTGTTTTCTATTATTCAATGATTAACTATCATACCTATAATGACATCATTTTTGGGGTTCACATCAGTGGTAGTAATGGAAAAATATATTCCTTGATGCCTTCGAGGTTGTTGGTTGCCTATGAAAACCCTTGGATTAGGGAACTAGTTTCCAAAGTGCCCTAGTTCATTGTAGTTGATGCAATGAACAACATTATGTGGGTTGAACTGAGAATTATTATCCACTTTCATAGTCGTGGATTTTTATTAGCAATAGTTAATGGCCAAGTTCCCTTCATTTTCTCATCCCCGTTAGGAAATTTCCGGTGTCTGATAACTGCCCAATAACTAGTGGACAATTAGAGTATGTCTCGATTGCATGACTCTGCATGGTCTAGCACACTCAGTAAATCATGATTAATAGGGACTGAAACCAAGATTTGTAATAAAGGAAAATGATAAAGAATACATTCATGTTTTTCAATACATGGTAACACAGTGTGTATAATGCATACATGATATGTTCCATTAAGTCTTTCTAAAGGGCATGATATATGGCCACACCTGGTCGTGGAACATCCGAAACAGACGTCATTTTATCAAAACACACGACATGTAATTTAATCCTCTTCCCCATCCCGAATTCATATACATTACATTAAAACTTAGTTCTCCTAGAATGGGACTAAACAGAGTGTTCATGCTAGACAAGGCGTGTACTAGGCAGACATCACTAACCTGTGTATTTAGTGACATGGTCGGATACATGGATCCTACTACACAGTGTGTTCTAGATGGACATGGTGTTTTATAAAAGACTCAACTGACCCGTGTTGGTAGTTACATGGTCGGTTACAAGGTTCTACAACACGACATGTACATCTTGTAGTTGGACTGTCCTACCGTAGATACCAAACCCCATGTCCCTGCCCACACATTCAAGGACATGGTTTTCTAGTATACTGTTTGTACACAAAGTAAACAATGTGTACATAAGAAAAATACTGTTTTCCCAAATAGGAGAACAAGCAGTGTGTATTAAACATTTCACGCCGTGTATTCTAATTTTTTCAGGATAGTAATCCTCAAAAACGATTCTGGAACTGAGAAAACACTAAAACGAACATTAATGATCCAAATTTCGATCTGTGAGGGCCCCTACTGCCTGTGAATCAATGTTTGGCATCTTATACTTTATATAAACAAGCATAAAAGATCAATTATCCATCAAATTCCAGTCAATGATGGCCCATAACACCTGAAGAACTAATGTTTCACATTCAAACAAACAAAACCATACACTATCCAATACCCTATCATAATTAGGTATTCTATCAGGGAATATTTCACAACAGAATTCATATCTAGCAGAACTTCTATCAGAAAAACATGGAATTACTAATTCCCCAAAATAGCATGGAAGGAATGTTTAACATGTGATTTTTTTAATAACTTCCTATAGGATGCATGAGATGGAAAACCATCATCTCATCAGTTTGCAACAAAAATATATCATCAATAAAAAAATCAACAATAAAAAAACTATGTGAATCACCCAACGATGAAAATGAAGTCAAATGTAAAATTGAAAAACAAAAAAATGAAATAAACAGTGTTAGTTGGTTTTTCTCTGTTAACGAGTTTGCTACTATCAGGCACAACTTATGACCAAGTACCAATTACATTGTATCCATGACGATTGGATCCAAATAGTTAGTCAATATGAAATTAATTTCCTCTGATACCACATTGTAACATCCCGGTTTCAGAAGACACCCATAGGTTCTCCGTACCCGGTTGGTCATATGGTCCATGGTGGTTTGGTCATAATTTATATTGGTATTAGGGAAAATATCAATAAAAAGTAGTTCTATGGGCATGATGAATATTTTTTAGTTTTCTCGTGGGGGGATATGACATTCCAATAGGACAGTGGGTGAGTTCTGTGCTTGTTTTTGTGTATTTTTATCCCTTAGTTCCAAATATATATATATATATATATATATATATATATATATATATATATATTTGTATAGTCTGTTTATTAATTTTTTCATTTTTTATGTGTGTGTTTATTTCTAGAAGAAAAATACCCCTATCTATATGGGAAGAAGGAGATCTATTACAAATGCAGTAGGCCCAAGCACAAGTGAAATAAGATCATGGACCATAGGCTCGGTTTAGCGTCATGCATGCATCATCATATCTGTATAACCCGGCATGTGTCGTGCCCACATCCCCTCATTCTTGCATCATGCCCACACCATTGTCTACCAAAGCCACTGCATGTGATATAAATCCCTCAAGGGGAATTCCAGGACTCGAACCGTGATTTTTATTTTTATGTAATTTGTTTAATCATTCTTCTAGATTCACACATTAATATTTTTGACCATATTAAATTTTATTTATTCCTTTTTAATATTATTTAATTCAATATTAACTATTAATTTTTAATAATTAATAATAAATAATTTTATTGGAATTTATTAATTTTTTTTAATATTTATTTATACATAATTATATTATATGATTTAATATTATAAATTTTTTTTATATGATTATTATTTTTTCAATTTCATTTTTTAAGGTTTAATTCATTTTAAATGTTTGATATTTATATGACATATTTATTTAAATTAATTTTTAATAAATCTCTACAGTTTTTTATGTGTTTACAATTTATTCATTTAATCCATCAGATATTACATAAATGTTTACTATGATTTATTATTATGAACATGATTATTACTTATATGATGAATTTTCAGTAAAATTTTATCTATTATCTGGTAATATTTTTTATATTTTTTGAAATTTATTTATAACTTATTTAAATGAATTTTTTTAAATATGTTCATCATTTTTTGTGTGTGTTCAATATTTATGTAATTATTCCTACAAATAAGTTTTGTACGTTTTTACTATGGATTAATATCTTCACAACATATTCATCATAATTTTATTGTATATTAGTATTTTAAACAATATTTACCTAATTAATAAAACTTAACAATTTTTTAATATCTTTTTAGTATATTCATTTTTAATTATAAAATTTCACTCGTTTTTTAAAATAAGTCTTTTAAAACTTTATATTCTTCAATGAGGTTAATTATTTTTAATTTCATAAGAATTAAATCATTTTAAATATATATTAATTTAACATTTTTTATATAAATAAATTTTAACTTTTACAAATGAAATGATCCAGTATAACTTATATATATCATCGCTATAATATTATTGATGATAAATATATGATTTGTTTTCTATAATTTTAGCACTGATAAATATATCTTTTATTAATGAAATATTTTCCATTGATAAAACCTCTCTTTTTTAGAAATTATTAATTTCACGCTGATAAAACTTATATTTATCTGCTCATTTTGGAATGAACTGATAATAGAATCTTAGTCAAATAAATTCATCACTAATGGACTTTATTCATTACTCCATTCAAGCTATCGCATAAAAATTCAACCACTTTTTCCACTCCCCCATCGTACTTCATGGACTAATCAAATCTCTAAAAACGTAAGGTATGTGAGTTAATCCCATGAAGCTTCTTGAACTTGATTTTGGTTATGAATCACAATCAAAATTTGACTTAGTTATCATTAAAGGATTATAAAATTTCTTACTCCATGATTCATATGTGATTTATAAAGTTAATTTCATATGTAACCATTTGTTAATAGTATTTACTCTTCCATGAGTTTTTCTGAATATTCTCATATGCGCGCCTAGGTGAATTAATTTTGTATTATAATATATTCTAATAAATAACAACATAATGATTATTACATTTTCAATAAATCATATTAAAATACATTCAACTATAATTATGAATTTCAATTTAATTAAAATTATTAGAAATAGATAATTCCATATTGTGATTCTGTACATATTTATTTAAATCAAATAAAAATTAAAAAACATCATCGAGTCTCCATCACATTAAATATTTGTGTCACACCTTCTCAATTTTACACCCATGCGAATGTGATCAGATATGGGGACCTATATTCCCCATTTCAGTGTTCCTTAATGGCCTATTATTTTTCTAATTTAATTTCCATGGATGATAAAGACAACATATTTCATGGGGGTGGTTTAGAGTATATGTAAACCAATTTCCTCTCTCTTATTCATTGATGGATGATTTATTTTTCATAAGGGACACTTTTTAATAATGTATATATTATTTACATCTTCTCTAATAATATGAGAAAGAATCCACAGAATTAGTTGATTATACAAAATCGTAAATTTCCATCAACTCATGTGAGGCTGCTTGTAGAAATGATGAACTTCTCTGAACCATGGGTATTCTAGTGGATGATAATAATAATAAATATATTTTCATCTCAATTATTTTTTGTCAATTATAAATTATCGGTTCACTCGAGCATTATGGACCTGTTAGAAATAAAAAATCTGGGATGGAATTTTATGAGAATACTTAATGTAGGGAAGGAAGAACTTATATAAAATGTATCTCAATAAATTAAATATAATAAAATGTATTTATGTATGATGCCCCACATTATGATTGATAAAATTCAATCCCACATTTTGATTTTTTGGATGGTTCGAACTATAAAAAATAGTTCATTAATTGGCTACAGAAAATAAATGTATCCCTAAACATTGTGGTTTTGTTTGAAATTAATACGTGCCCATGATCTAAATTCATCTATTAGAAAATAATGGATGAAAGCAAATTAATAACCATGGTTCCTTACGCAATCAGGTTGTTGAATCCAAATATAACACTGTATGGGTTTTTTGATGTATTTCTTATCCCTCGTCCTATCATTTTTTAGAGATGCCTCTGGGGATTATGTGTTATTATTTGGAAATGACACTTTTGGTGGACCGAAGATAGAGCCAAATTAATGATCTGGAGGTAACCGTGGATTTTTTATTAATGTGGGTTGATTTCCACATCCGTACCAGTTTTTGATTGGCATGATTCCAATGTTTCTCTCATGTTGATGAACCTAGTAATTGATGTAGTTCAGATAAACTAGATGTATGTTTCAATTAAAAGTAGTAGATTTTTATTTTTAGTCTTCCATGGACAAATTATACAGAGCAGAAAAATATTTTTTTGTATGATGAAATTGAGGGAGGATATGTGTCGAAATATTCGTATACATTTTCCCATATATTACAATTAATTTAAAATGATGATTCTTGGAAATTCCTATGACACATGGCAGTCTTTCATGGGTTATGAAATTTCTTATTAAAATACTTCATTGGAATAAATCATTAAAATTATTTCCTAATGGTATGACATGTTAAAGAGGTTAATTTTATACCCTACCTCATTAGTGAAGCATAAACTCATATACATGTAATGTTCTACCACCATGCGGCTAGGAACATTTTCCATGAATAGAAACCCAAATTCAGAATGAATTATGGAGATGGTTAATGTTTTTGTTTCTATATTATGAAAGTGGACTTCAGGAATCCTACAAGATACAATATAATTAATCTGTACCACATCATGGATTATATGGTAGATAATATATGATATTGTTTTTAACATGACTTTGAAACATGACTCATTTTGGATCATGAAGGTTGTATCTTAGAAGGAGAATTAGATGTGTATTAGGATTCATATTTATGACCCCTTATTGTCTTCTTGCACTTGTAAGTGGATCTCCAACCATCCAATGATTTTAATATTAAGGTGGATGAATAAATTATCGAACAAGGTTTTATTGGATTGGATATTGTGGTACATGATAATCTAGGTTTCATTATAACAACTTTCAATTTTTCATCCATCATTTTTGTGATCCAGCAGTGGATGATTCCCTTGAATTATTCATTGGATTTTTGTTCGCTGTTGAGGGAGGATGGAAAATTTTCAAAAAGGAATCAAAATATATGACCATTATTAATTGTTTTAGTGCATCATAGTGTGGTATCGAATCATTCGGTTTATTTTTCATGAAGGTTCAAAACATTTTCGATACAACAGGAAACATGACCTACACCATCAGTTTTGGAGAAACTATTTATTTAGGTACCATAAGATGAACATATATCAAGGGTTTATCCAAAACCATTGATATGAAGAACTTTTTATGACCCTATTCCAATATTTCTAAAAAAAACTTTTCATAAATCTCATAGCTATTAAAAAGTGTTTATACAAACCGTTGGTTTGCCTTCAGTAAAATGACATTATAATAATGGTTTCTCCAATACCGTTATTATATTTGATGGTTATAACAACGGAATGGATAAATCCATTGGTATATCATACATTTAATGAACCTATTATAATGATTTTTCCAAAACTATTCGTAATGGTCAAAAAATTCATGATACATATATCAATTGTTTTTAAAACCATTAGTATAGGCTTATACCAATATTTTACCAAACTCATGGTAAAGTTTTTCTTATTTTTATTGATTTATTTTATAAAATAACAATTAATACAAAAAATATACTTATACTTATACATATTTATCCTATTATGTTTCTATAACACATTATATTCTAGCAGTTATGTGTTTCAAATATAATTTGGTGGTGTGGGGATAAAAAACCACAAGTGGTTTTTTGATTTACCAATATCAATGTTTTTGAAAATTATTGGTATAGGTATATCATATTAAATATACAAAAGTTTTGTAAAATATTGTTATAGACCAACTATACCAATAGTTTCTACCAACGATTTTTATAGGTCTATACCAATGAATGTAATGACAATGGTCCCCCACACCATTAGTATGACAATTACCAATGTTTTTGGAGACTATACCAACGGTTCAAAACCATTGGTATCATATATTTAAAAAATATATATTCCTCATATTTTCATGTTCTATATCATTTATTAAAATAGATTATAATATGGTGGCCCATTTAATTACCTTATCTAATCTCTCTAAAGAGCCTCTTATTTCGTAAGAGGAAATCACTCGTTGTCTCGTATTGCCAACAATTTTTTTATATGGGATCCTTTAATAAAATCCAGTTTATTTTTTCTAAATAACTCATTAACAAAAAAGGAAAAATTAAACATACCAATTCCACAGAAAAAAAAATTTCTTTTACCATTAAAATTAATTTTTTGAAATGATGATGAGTTGTAGTAATAATTCCTCTTATGTTATTATGATAACCTAATTTTTTTCCCTCGAAGGATTGGGTTTGTATGTTTTCACTCATTCTAATATCAATCTCTTGATAAAGCCAATGAAGATTCCTCCCACTTTTACCTCATCCTCATCACCAATTATTAAATGGGTATTAGTTTTAATTTTTAATTTTCCTTGGATACACTAAATTGATTCTAATCACTATTGGATTTTTATGTCATCATTTTAAACATTTTTAGTTAACATTATCGGTTTATTCCATTGAGGCAAACCCGAAATTTTTTTCGATATACCAATGGAATTTCCATTGTCTCATTAAATGTACAATTCCTAAGGCATGGTGATTGGGCCGTATCAATGTGGATATGATATGATAAATGATCAACTTCAGCTCCTATGAATCCTATCATTGAAACCCCACTAGGTATACCTTTTACCATGTAAAAAATTGAATAAACATGAAATCCTCCATATTTCATTACTCCTTAAAATAAAACATATAGAATCATCCCTTGATCTCTTGGATTTTCAACAGATGAAAATTTAATTAGATTATTTGTGACAATATTGATATCACACATTACCATTAATGAATTTCTTCCATCACTACAAAATAATCGCAATAAACATCATTTATCTTTATTTATCATAGAAAAATAGGTTTATGTAGCATAAATAATTCCATACCTATAACCATTGATGGTTATATGTTCCTAAATTTTATGAATTTATTTAATTTTTTAAATATTAAATTAATTGGATAAAATATATTTATATGAGTGAAAAATGTATGAATTCTAATAATATTATAAAATAGTATGATGGTGGGTTTAATCAAATTTGAAAAATATCATGGATATTTACCTTGTCAAGTAATTTTATTCTGTTTAAAACATTATTATTCAAAACTAATTATACTAGAGGAGTTCTAATAAAACTTGATCTATTATAGAATTGATGAATTTTATAAATTTGAGAATTAACATACGTAGAAACTAAATATAGACAGTGACAAGGATACCATAGAGTTTTATAAACAATATGTTATGATTATATGTGTAAATAATGATAATGAACATATTGATGATTTTATTATAGCTGTGATTATCTATAATATCAAATTGATGAAATGGAAATTAAAATTGATGTTTTACTTCACGATCAACCACAAATTTTTAGAAATTAATGAGTTTCGCAAAGTCACCAATGTATACTAGTTATACTAAATATAAATCATCAGTTGGCATAATGATTCTATATAGTGTGAATGTCATAAAATTATTGATTGACAAAATCTATTATGAACTAGATTATATATTGAATGATATGATCCCAAAATATAATATTAGTCCTCTGAAAACATATTTTACTAAATGAATTCTTTATTCAATGGGTATGATCTAAGAAAGGTTCATCAACATCTTAATGATTTAATACTATTTTTAAAATGAAATGAATTACCTAAAAATTTTCAAATGTATGGTGAATCTCGATAAAATTTTGATTAATAATTTCCTTTTAATTTTTTACGGAACATTACAATCAATCCACAGTTTAGGAACCTATACATATGGGTGTATACATCATGAAAATCAACATGGGAGGTCAAAAAAATATTAAAATATGTGAAAATAATTCAGACAGTAGACTATATTCTATCAAATAATATAGATCATGAGTATCCTAAAATTGGAAATGAGTTGTGAAACCATCAACTTTTGTTACCTTATGATTGAGTGAATGCTTTTCATTTCCAAATAATTACTCACTGGATATGGGAAGTTATATTGAATAATTATATCAATCCCTCATGTCTAATAATGAAGAGAAAATACAATATGTTGTATCTTAATATAAAAATGAAAAAAATGTATATTTATATTTTTTTGTCCATTGATTGAAATTTTTATTTAATGACGGATTTATTTGTAATGTTTCATGATTCATACAAAAATACATATTTTATTTTAAATGATATATTGTATTGGTTGATTAATAATTTATCTACTTGTGGAAATTATTAAAGATATAATATTAAAGTAACTCATGGTTGTCCTATGTGTGATCATGGTACACAATTTGTTAGGCCAAAACATTCATCATATGTTATGTTTCTAGGAAATCAATGATTTATACACTAAATACATACATATAGATATTGGATTTTATTATTCGAATAGAGTCTGGGAAAATTAATAACACCACCTCTACTAAAATGTGAAATCTAATTTTTGAATGTGAAATATATTGAAATTTCATATGAGAATATAAAAAACTAATATAAATAATTTATGTTATTACAATAGAAAATTTATGAATGATATTTTATTCCATCAAAATTATATCATCCCCAATGAGGTATTTTCTGTGATAATTACAATTTCATTTAAAATATATAGTAAAAAAAATTATTTATATATTTTCAGTACTATAAATACTATCAATTTAACATTTATGTAAAAAAGTAAATAGATTTTTTAATATATGAATGGCCAACAGACATGGAGTCAGAATGTTTGTACACATAATGAAGAGGTTACATTCTACAACTTCATTATTAAATATTATATTCATTTTACCTAATATTTTTAGTTAATTTCATGTTTATTTTACATTATACTTATTTAGATAAATTTTATAAACATCACAATGAAATAACTACATGAAAAATATTTATTTAACCATTTTTTACTATATTATGGAAAAAAATCCTTGTAGAAAAAAAATCTGCAATGTCTATAATAAAATGATTTCATCATATAATATTTGTGACATCCTGTCCTAGGATCCCATGAACGATTCCCTGAGATGGCTGGTCACATGACCTCATGCATTCCTCCCAATATTCCAAACAATGACTACTAGCAACAATGGCCTGGTAAGACATTATTGGGGAGGCTATACCCCCTTTTATCATAATAAAACACTAACAAAATCAAACAAATATAACCAAATGCAGAAATGTATAAATAACCATTAAAATACCCTGACATATGATAGTAAAAACCTAAAAAATTACTCCACATAAAGGTATATCATGTTACAACAATGAAATTTTCATGTGTCTATAATGAAACTAAAATTAAAGGCACAATGTCTCCAAAATGGTTCTTGAACTACGTTCAGTTCCCTCTACCATGCACCAATCCCAAATGGAAATATATCACGTATCCTTTCCTTCTCTATGTCTTGCAACAAAAAATTCTACTCTTGTGCCAATCGAGTAGCTCAAATAGGGTGTGAGTAAAACTATGTAGTCCACCACCAAATGTCCATAAAATGATTCCAGTAAAAAGATAGTGCATGCTGTTTCATGAAGCAGTAAATAAAATGAATTATTTATATAGTTATCACATTTTTCATTTAACATTTAATAATCACATTGGGCATAGTTTAAATTGATTTTTCCTAATTGAATCATCATTATTCATTTGGTGTAGGTCTACATTCCTAACACCCTAAAATATTATTCAAACCGTCATTAATTATTGATATCCATTTGGTATAGGACATCATTCATAGAATCACAAATATAATTATGTGTAGGTCTCCATTCATATAACTTTATATCACATTAGGTGTAGGACATAATTCCTAGAACCCCATAACCCCAATCATGGTCAACATTTGGGGTGGAACACCAAGTCCATGTCCCAACATCAAATCGGTCTAGAATTCCTAGTCAAGCACACAAAATATTCTATACAATAAATAATTCATTCATTCAATAGAATTTTCCACATTATTCATTTACAAATCCAACAATTATTTAATAATTTCAATGTCTATAAGTTAATTCAACAATTAACTATGAACAAAAACCCTGAAATAGTCAATAAATTAATTAATCTATCAATATTATTATCATTCCATAATTAATTATTCACAATAAATTATACATATAATAACCAAAAATTTAATAATAAATTCTCAAAATTTATTATCTTATATCAAAACATGGAACATAATTAATTCTCAGAACTAATTATGTTTTTCAACATCATTGCGCAAAATTAATTCTCACCATTAATTATCTCACATAGCCAAACATAATTCCCTAATTAATTTACCCTAATTAATTATCTTATCACAATCAATTATATTTTTCAAATAATAAATTAAAACACATAAAAAATATCCAAAATATCTATTTGGGAATCCCAATTCATTTTTTCATTATTCCATTATCAATTAACTACTGAAGAAACTCGATTCAATTCAACTTTTTTAATTCCTCCAATTTTAGAAATAATTTATGAATTCAATATAGAAATCATAAAATCACATTCATATATCATAAATATTTAATATGAGTGTTTAGGTTAAACCACATACCTCAATTTATTAATTGAAGTTTGGCATATGAAAATCCCTAAAATATGAGTGGAACAATTTTGTCGATCGTGATCTAGGTATGAATCCCTAAATCAAATGTTAATATCAATGAACTAAGATCTTGAAAAACTAGATCTAGATACACAATAATAAATCTAGATCGACACTCATAGATTTATATCCAGGAAAATTGTGGAGATCTTCCATGAAATTATGTATAAAATATAAAAGAAATAATAGGAGAAGTGTTTAGATGAAATCCACATACCAGGTGGACAGAGGATCCCCAATCTGAGATTTAAATCTCGAATAACAGTGTTTATATCACCTTGGAATACATCTAGAATTCTTTAGGAAAACCTATAAATTTTAAAGCCTAATACTAGGAAGAATTAGAGTGGTTTTGGGGGATCAGGTGATTAAAAATCGATTTTTTGAAATAAATTTGGTTGTGTGCACAATTTCACCTGGGATGCTGCACTGTTAGGCCAAAAAGTACACCAACTGTAAAATATTCAACTACCTACATTGATTAAGGGTACACAGTTATTCAAAACATGCTCTAACCATTCCGACATCCATTGTCCCCACAGTTTGTCCAAACTATTCCCACACCATGCACAAACATTGTCATCCCCAATTTCATAAAACCTCCACCGAAACAAACCCTAGGTCATACCCAAACTCAAAGGTACATAAATAAAAAACAAAAATGTCTAAAAAATGACTGGGATTTCCCTTGAAAATGTAGGGGTATTACAATCTCCCCACCTTATTAAAGATCACCCTCGAGCTGCACTCCCGAACATGTCTATAAATCTAATCCCAAAAGTTTCGGCCATTATGACCTCATGTCTTATTCCCATTCCCTTTTTTACTCTTGAACTATTCCAGGATTCATTAACATATGAACTAATGGAACTATCTTTCCCTGTAACACATTCTCACTACAACCCATTACACATATAGAATTATCCTCGAAGGATGCATCTAACTCGAGGTAATCATCTTCCACATAAATCACATGAGAAGGGTCAAGGTGATACCTCCATAGTTGTGACACATGGTAAAAATCATGCATAGCACTGCTGTTCTATGGAATTTCTAATTGGTACTCCACTGGCCCGATTCTCTCCAGCACCTAAAACAGTCCAAAAAACCTGGATTCCACCGTTTCCTTCCATTGTATCATCGGGTGACCCAATCAAAGTGACACCCAAATGAATTCACAGTTACCCTATGTAAGCTCTTGAGGTCATCACCATCTATCAGAATATGACTTCTGTCTACTCTATGTAGTATCCATAAATTTCCAAATAAACTACACATTCTATAATATCTCCTGAATGAGACTTTGTCCCAACATCTCGGACTCAAGTTCCTCTAATAAAAATAGAATTCATCTAAATTGTCTCCCCAAAAGTGCCTTATATGGTTTCATATATATATTTTTCTGATAACTTTTATAATAGGTGAACTGCACTAAATCCATGTGCTTCTCCCAAGAACAACCACAGTCCAACACACATTCTAGTATCATTTCCTCTAACATCTATATCGGGTGCTCTGACATCCCATCTGTCTGTGGTTGGAATCATGATTTGAATCTATAGTGCGTGGAGACTAATTAAATAAATCTATCTCATTCAAATATATCTTTCCCAACTTATCTACTGTAAATATTTCATTGATAGTAATGAAATGTGATACCTTCGCTTTCTACACCCTATTGAACCGAATAACATTATTCACCCTATAAGTCTTTGGATGTCCTTCCACAAAATATATATTCATGTCATACCATATAAATATCGCAATAGGTAATAGTTTCAGTAGACAACCAAGTTGTTCATGATATTCTTCAAATAATGATAAATGAAACATCTTGTTACAAACCATGATTTCACCTTTTTCATACTTGGGAACCAAAACTATCGTCATAGGCCATGGTGAATTTTTTTCATCACATGATGTACCACCCACTATGAAGAATAAAACTATTGGATGAGTTATACATTAATACTTATAAGCATAATAACCCCATTGTTCACATTATTGATCAAATAATATTCTATCATCCAGTATAATGGTGTCTCCCCACCATCAGGGAATTCCCTTAAGGAAAAACACTCGGAATCCTCATATTTCTTATCCCTGATATGTCTCTAGTGTGTAGACTCCACATGCACAGAAACTATAGGCATCCTCCCCTAACATTCATGAAATAACACATGCATTATAAGAAGGTACGACATCATCTTTCCCTCTGCACTCAACTCATGTACCAACTGATTCTATGTTTTCCTTCTCAAGGTATCATCCACACAATTTCCTTTCTCTCTGGTATATGTCAGTTCGAAATCAAGGGATTTCATATTCTATACACATCATCGTTGCTAAAGATTCATGTCACTCAATGAAAATATATACATAAATATTTTTTGATCTATAAAAACTATAAAATCATCATCAAATATATGGTGTCACTAAATCATTAGGGCATAAAATAATGATTCCAACCGGTGGTCATGTTTAGTGTAATTCTATTTAGGAGGCAACAACTACCAAGACCCATAAGAAATGAATATATTTCTTTCAATCAACTCATATCCACGTCTCATCATAGAAGCATATCTACACACCGTGTACTACTCAACTGACATAGGTAAAATAATTATTGGTTCCAATGTCATCAATGTTTTCAACTATTGCATCTAATTCTCTCATGCATCTGTCCAAATAAATGTTATACCTACCTTTGTCAAACCAGTAATCAGTGATCCTAATTGATAAATTTAATGTATGAACCTCCATTAATATCCAACTAACCACAAAAAGCATCAGATCTACAAAATGATTCTGCTACTCCCCAGATTCCACTGCCTGAACTTTATCTGGCTTTGCTGCCACACCTTATTTTGAGATGATGTGACCTCAAAAGTGTACATTGTCATTATAAAACTAAAATGTAGATTGCATGGAATATAGTTAGTTTACTCTCATTATTCCCATGATGATTTCAAGATGTTTGGAATTATTTTCATGATTCTTAGACTAAAACCAGATGTCTTCCACAAACACCACCAAAAATGATCTAAATACAAGTTAATGATCATATTTATCACGTATATAAAAAAAGATAGAGAATTTTTTAACCAAAATGGAATTATGCAAAACTAATAAAGGCCATACCTACTCTTGAAAGCAGTTATCAGTATATTGGAATTTGAACTCTCACCTGGTGATAACCTGATCTCATATCCGTCATTGAGAACACAAAATCCCCCTTCTTCCAGTAAAACATATCATCAACACATTGAAGATGGAATATGTTTTTCACATTAATTTTATTCAACATCTAGTAATTAACACACAATCATAAACTCTTGTAGAAATTCTTTGGAATCAAAATTGGTAATCCCCAAGAATACATACATGGACGAATACACCCTTTATCCTCCAAATCATCTAACTGCATTTTGAGCTCTAAAAGCTCCATCGGTTCAATTCTATAATGTGGAAAAGATACTAGCTAAGCCCTAGACACAATCTCAATCATGAATTCCACATCTCTCTCAGGTTGAATCTGTTAAAATGTTTTAGAAGGACATCCATAAATTTTTCTACTACTAATGGAAGGACGTCTTTCCTTCCACTCTCATAATCTATCAAAAGACTACAAACATGAAATGTGAGCTCTCCAAAATTATGAGTAATTAGAAAAGTTCTACCTAAATGGAAATCCCATTCTCCATGAAGGATATATTTTCCACCCTCACATAATACTAGTTCCACTCTCCTATAGTAACAATCTATGTGGGATCAGTATGCACAAGATGCTCCATACCCATAATTAGCTCCCAGTCAATTATATTAAGGATATATATATTCCAAAGGAAATGATACTATCTGATCTCTAAAAAATAACCCCTTCATAAATAGGTATTCCTAGAAGGTGTTCCCAATGGTGTATCGATATTCAACTCCTCGCTTATGGAATCCTCCTCTCGGCTCAAGCAATTAACATGGTTTGCTGATATAAAGGAATGAGAGGAACAAATATAAAAAATGTAAGTAGATAATGTATAAGAATCTAGAATACTACCTATCACAATCTATAGACTAGTGGCATCGTCTGATTCCCCTAAGTAGCACCACACTACTGATATACACACTTATACCCTAACACACCAGGTCCATTAACTCTAACACCTCTTCCAGTAGAACTCCATCTTCCAGATGTATATGATGTAGAAGACCCTCTTCCCACACTCTGACTCTGAGAAAATGCTCCCTCAACCCCAGCCTACCACTTCTTCCTATAGAACTTCTGACAGTGCCCCATCATTCAAAAAAATATAAACACCATTTGTGGTTGAGGAAAATGTGTATGATAGTGTCCCTTCCTATTGCACCGGTTGAAAATATATTGGGAATGATGTTGGGAAATTGTTCCTCTTGTTTTTCGACCATGCGTTCCAATATCCAGACTACGATTCTCATGATGAGGCTGCATACTCTTGGAAGGACCACTCTATAATCATCCAACTAGTTGTCTAGTATTGGATTCTTCCTTCAGGTTACCCTATGAAATGAGAACATTATTAAACACTTCTAATAAATTCTCTCTCCTGATGATATTCACCATGAGCTTTATTTCACACTTATGTTCCTCCAGAAATCATTCTGCCGAAAAATCCTCATATACATATAATGATGGTGAAAATGGATGTAAATCTATGAAACATCAAGCGAATTCCATTATGAACATGAATCCTTGGGTCATATGCATAAACTATGAAGCCTTCCCTTGAATCAGTGTGTCTGGATATTAGTTCCTTATAAACTTCTCCAGAATGTCCTTCCATAACATATCATCAATCTGTCTATATCATACCTGAATGTCCCATCAGTGCTTTACATAACCCGTAGCATATAATCGGTAAACATGAACCTCCTATCAACCATGGTCTCCTATTGTTAATGTATCATCTCTATAGAATCAATATATTTTTCATCTCCCTCAGGTCCACCATCTATACTAAAAGTAATAGAGTGATTTTTCTAAAACTACATTAAAAACTTAGACATGCTTTTCTAAACACGCCCAAGGACTCTCTACATTAATTTCATGAAACATGAAAAGTTTTATTGAATCTATTAACCATCATCCTTATCTCTCACCAATGGTGCATCAATCTCCCTGTCTATAAGTTCATTCAGGGCCATTCCCTTAGTCTCTCAATAATCATTCTTCATGGGGGAATATCTCTACAGAAACAAACATGCTACTTAGGTCTCATAACTCATCAATAAAACAATTTTGTCAGAGGTTAAACTAACACAACATGTTTACACATGACATTTACCCTTTTTTCTCGCCACACGATATACAATGTGGCCTTATCAATACCCTTAACAATCATACTCCATATACTTGGTTATCAATGGTAAATTCATTATCACTAATTAATAAACCCATTAATTAATCCCATTATATCAAATTAGTTAATTTAAAAATTATTTAATTTCACATAATCAGCTCAAAAATGATTATTCTCCTTAGAAACCCATTTATTTTCATCTTGCATCACTATTTTATTCTCAAAATAATGAAAAATTGTTCAAGTTCGACTACTTTCCCATAACTTGTTTTCCAGTGATTGCTTATAATGATGAATGTCACAAAATTCCTATGTGACTAGAATAATTAATTAAGACCCAAGTATCCTGCCTCTTTAGGCCATAACAAAATATTCAACAACTGTGGAGACATATATCACATCACACCACTTTTTCTTCACCAAAGGTGAAATAATATCCAAATGCAACTAGAAACAACTATCACAACAATCCCACCCAAATTACTCACATTCTCCCCCATACATTGATTTTCTACTCACATGCACGAGCTCATTACCATTTTTTTGACTCTTCCTTGTCTACATTCTTCCGTTCCCAAATTTTAGGACCAAAGAAGAATAATGAAAAAAATTATTTTCAAACCACTTGTGGAATATGATATAATGTCCGGTCCCTTTCAAATGAATTGTCCATATGATATTGAGATGTAGTAATAATTACAATAATGGGATTATCATCACATCAATTCACATCCCTCAAAGGATGGGTTGTGTGAATTTTCACACATAGTAGTTTCTTCACCAACTGATACCTTTAAGGATTCATTTTAGTTTCACCACATCCCCATCACGAATTCGTAATTTGGAATTTACATTTATTTTATTCTTTTTGATGACCCCATGTATTTCATTCTCATTAATAACTTATATTTTATGTCTTCACTATGACCTTTTATTCTATTATCATTAATTTTTCATCGTGTTGAGAAAAACATAATATTTTCTCCATTATACAGAATTAATTTATTGAGTCTCATTAAATTTAATGTTCTCAAGGATAAGTGGTTGGGACATATCAATGATTTTCTTCATCTGATAAAATATAAACTCCATCTACTATGTGTCCTATCATTGACATACCACTGGGACTTTCATTTACCATGTGAAGAAATTAATGAACATATTCTATACCTTATATCATTAATCCATCCTAGATAATCTATACGAACCATCCATGATGTTTTTTTTTTCAATATATGTAAATTTATTTATATTATTTGTAACATTATATACATAAGACATTCACTATTTTTTATTTCTAATAGTACAAGAGAATATAAATACACATCATTTATCCCTTATTATAACTGAAAAATGTTTTATGTTGTATAAATAATTTCATAAGAATAAATTTTCATGATTTAATGATCATACATTCAATTCATTTATTTATTTTATTAAATATTAATATTATTGATTCAAATAGTATTAAAATGAAAAAAATTTATGGATGCTAATCATAAAAAAAAATATTATGTGGATGGGGTTAATAAAATTTTCAGAATATCATACATATATCCCTTACAAAATACATTGTTTGTGTCTAATATTTTATTATTAAATAATAATTATTCTAGTGGAGTTGGAAGAAAATATTATTTGTCATGTAATATATAAATTTTATTAATGTGTGAGTAAATATTGGTAAATATTTAATATATCTAGTAATAGGAATAAAATTGTGTTTTATGGATAATATAAAATGATTAGAAGTGTGAGTAATGAAAATGACCTTATTTATGATATGAATATATGTGGGATAATAGAAAATATCATTTTGGGGAAAAAATTACAATTGAATGATAACCTCATTCTCAAGGAAAATTGTTTTAGAATATAATGTGTTGTGAAAAATCACCAATGTATACAGGTTGTATGAAATATACATCATTTTATACCAGAATAATGAAATATGTTTTAAAAGATGGAAATGTATGGATTGGATCCATCTATACTAAATTTCATTCTTTACTCAATGATATGACAATAGAAAATTATTAGCTTCCAAAAAAACAAATTTTACTTGAGGAATTATACATTAAATGTGAATGACCTATGATAGAATACATTTCCATATATATGATTGTATTCAATTTTCAAAATATGATTAATAAATTTAATATTCCCAATGTATGGTTCATCATGATACACAATTGATGAATAATTTCTTTTGAATGTTTTATGGTACAATATAATAAATAAATTTTTTATTAAACAATAAAGAAGTGATTATACTGCCAGAAAATTGATGTGGCATGTTGATAAGATAAATGAGTAAGGGAAAAAACATTCACCTAGTAGACTATTTTCAATGAATTTAAATTGGTCATGAGTATCCTCAATTTTGACATTATTTGAGAAACTCCCATCTTATTCTCTTTACTGAAGGTGTGGATCATTTTGGTTTTCCAAGAAGTACTCACATTATATTGATATGTATATTAAAATATTATAACTTTACACCATGACTAATAATAAAGTTAAAATAAAATATGTTGCATATGATTATATAAGGAATAAAATTGGGTATTTATATTGATATTTATTTGGATTCCTTGATTGAAAAATTAATATTTATGATTCAATTAGTTGTTATGTGGTATTATTCATACAAAAAACAATATTTCAATTTCCAAGCAACATTTTATGTGATGATGAATGATTTTTTTTCTTAGGTTAATTTTATATGATATAATATTAGATGATATCAAGGTCTCCCCATTTATGAAAAAGGACTACAATCATTTTTGTTTAAAAATACATCAAAATCTATGTTACTATGACATCATAGTTTTGTACCCCGATGAAAAATATACCAATATTCGATGATGTTATTTGATGGTAGTTTGGAAGAATGTATAACACCTTATACACTAATAGGTGAAATCTATTTTGTGATTGTAAAATATATTAAAACATCAGTTTTTAGTATAAAAAATAAATAGAAATGATTTTGGTTGTTACATTTGAAATGTTATTAATGCTATTGAGTTCCATAAAAAACCTAGCATCCCCAATGAGTAAATCATTAGGATAATTAGAATTTCATTTAAAATACTTATTAATGATATTTTTTTATATTTTTTTGTTCTAAAATGATTTAATATTTAAAAATTATTTAAAAGTGGAAATAATTGTTTTTCCAAGTGAATGGAGAATAATCATTGTGTAAGATTGTACACAGACATCATGAAGAGGCGACATTATTCAACTTATTTTATAAATTTACTCGTAATTTTACATCATTTTTGTCTTTAATATCCATATTATTTTTACCTTAAAATTATGTAGTTATCTTTTAGATATCTCATGAGTAAATAATTTCATCGATAATTATTTTTTATTTATCTATTTGGTGAAATATTAAGTGTAAAAATGATCATACTAGAGATTTATCAACAATTTATACAATAAGTATGATGCACTCAAGAACTATTTGTTCTCTTCATAATGGTATACAGTCTAAATTTTATATTTTTAAGTTCGGTTGTTTTTTTTCAATATATAATGGAATACATTTTTTAGTTTAAAATGATATTTTCTAAAAAAGGAATGTGACACACTCAAAATTGTAGAAACAAATTCAAATTGTATAGGTACATTTGAATAATGACCCATATGATCTTTCTAACATGTAGGAATCATTTATACCTTAATATAATACATGGTGTTATCAGTATGACTTAAAATTTATGTTTTCAGTTTAAATTTGATATTTATGTTAATATTATGTGTTCATAACTGAAAAAACATTCTTATATTATCTTGATAATTTAATAAAAATATCCATAATTCATTTGTGATTTTTACCCTGTTTGGGTGTAATAATGATGTTGTCTTATTATTGTGATCATAGGTTTTCTCTAATTCCAGGAATGTATTTAATTTCTCTTATGAAATTTAATATTTTAACAAAATTTTAATTCATATAAATAGACATATACATTTATTATGCCATTAAGAACACAACACATGCATGGTGAATTGAGGATTGTTGAGCGAAATTTTTTTAATCTCAAACCCTCTTCAAAAACCTCTTATTATTGAGAGATGTTCTTCATGGATGAAGAATAGAAGTCCAAGAATGACTAACAGAAGACACTTGATTCCCTGCACTAGCACCCAAAGAACTAGCGGTGTTGATCAATGGCCATCAAAGCACAGGTGGATCACATCATGAGGGATTCCAGTTTTGATCCTCTCATATAAAATGTGATAATGGGTCATTCCGAACGATCAACATCCTCAACGAGGAAAGAACCAAATATTTAGCTATTATTTTTTCTCATGAAATAAATAAAATTAATTATAAATATGATGTAAAAGATCTTCCCTAACTTTTTCAGTCCTCTACCATATTTATCTAAATTTTTGATTTTATTTTGTGGACACTGACATTCATCCTTGTATTGAACTTGAAATAATCATTGATCATATTAAAAATCAATGTTGGGTTGCAACCAAACCGCGATTCCACGTTACCCTAATCCTTCAAGTGGTATCATAGGGGAAACATCATATTGTATAAATATATTAATATTTCGTTGATAATTTTCAAATTTAATAATTTAGTTTTTTCAATTTATGTTCATCGTTCTGAAAATTTGAATCTTGAGAACTATTCATCCTCATTCATTTCTCGTTAACCTTAGAGAAATGATATTTTAATTTAATTTTTATTAAAATAAAACAGAGTATCTCATATGGAGTTTAAATGGTTCATGTCCGTACAACACTAGGACACATGACATGTATTCAGTAGTACACCCATTGTAGTCAAGGTTTAATGCACCGAGTCTGGTCCACCAATCCCCGCCATGTCATTGGAGTATGTGTTTTTCCTATTGACTCTATGTGTTGACCAAGAACAGGTGGCACATTTTTTACAGATTACACATCATGTGGTCCACTGGACATGATATATAGTCCTTTGGGCTAGGGTTGGACTCTTTACCACGTACACAACATGCCCAACTAGAGACTATGTAACAAGTAACTACACATCATGTGGCCAATAGGACACCCCATGCACTCTGAATATTTCTGAAGCACACTCATATGATTTTTCCTCGGGCATGTACTTCAGATGGACAATGAAAAATAGTACATGCTATGAAGTTGGAAATTCACATCGTGTACTCATCCAAATTACATAGATTTATTAAAATTTATTAATTATATATTACAAATCCTTGAGACTTGTACCATGGTGTGGGTGTAAAGA
Organism: Viscum album; assembly: GCA_963277665.1. Classification (NCBI taxonomy): domain Eukaryota; kingdom Viridiplantae; phylum Streptophyta; class Magnoliopsida; order Santalales; family Viscaceae; genus Viscum; species Viscum album. Next base: position 47,190,728 of record OY728121.1, read on the forward strand.
TGAGTAACAACTTTTTATTGGTATTTTATATAAATGATTAATTTTTCATCTCTGTATTATTCATTTCCACTAAATAGGTAGTTATGAATAAGAATTCACAAGGTTTCCTCAATGGAACAAGTTCCATACCATGATAATTGAAAATATATTTATTTGTTTAAATTTATTAAGGATCACAATCTCAAGGAAATTCAAATAAGGGATTATGATAAAATAATTGATTAATTAAGGATGATAATTAATTTATTCATCTTTGATATATATTACATAAGATCTATTAATAAAATTAATTCTAGTTTTATTTATTCATAAATATCATTGCATGTAAGGATGATCATGAGCTAGTCCCAGACCTTTGTATGTGGATGGTTTCAATTATTTTATTTATATAAATTATACTTGTTTGAATGTGAGCCATCTCGTCATTAATTTTCAGTGCATGCATTCCAAATGTTTCATTTAGGTACAACCCCTTTTTACCCCTCACCTACATGTGAGTTAAAAAATGGAATATATAATGGTTGGATATCCCATGCTAGTGGAGGTATTTCATTTTAGAGCCAAGACGAAACAAATCCCATGATATTCATAGGTGGACATGTGTGAAGCTATTAACACAAACCAAAAAGGTTCAAGATGTTTCGTCCCTAGGTCAGGGCTAATTTATCAACCTCTAACTAAAATGACCATTAGAAAAGCACAAGATCATTATATTTATTATATTCATATGATAATTTTAATAATAAATTCACACATAAGACATAAAAATCCCTCAAATAAAATATTATGTCCGATTAAGTCCTCTTCTACTTGTTTTAAGGGAAAAACTAAATAAAACAATTTGTTTGACCAAACCTTGTTGGTACACATACATCCAAACATGATGACCTTATAAAAGGTTTCGTGCTGAATTAACCATATTACATAAAATAGAGTGGACCTATCTATACATGGTGTAATTTTGGAGGAATGATTAGAGAATATCCATAGTAATGATTATAGGATTATGGAGCCCACTCAATAGAACAATGAGCTGCAAGCCCACTATTGGCAAGGACTGACCTAGCAAAAAATTCGTATATTTTCATCACCAACCATTTTTGGGGTTATGTGAAAGGTAATAAGGATCCTTGACACTAGAATGTCATGGATACTGGACAATCCGAGTTCAATGGTGATGGCCATTTGGACATGATAAAATAGTGCTAAATTTAATAACATTTTATTATTTCTCATAAAATGTAATAAATAATGTACTAATGATATTCTATTTTAATTGTAGATTTAAAATGACTTGTTCACCAACTACAGTATCCCTACAATCAATCCCGGATAAAGATAAAATCTTCACCGGAAGCAACTTCTAGGAATGGTTTAGATGCCTTAGTGTTATCCTACGCCATGAACCAAAGTCCTATGTGCATGATTCATCATTTCCTGATAGTCCTTCCAAAGAGGCGAGTGATGATAATTTCTAGTTCTATGAGAAACATTTGATCGATTTAGTTGATGATCAATGTCTGATTCTACCTTCAATGACTTTTGAGATCATGAAGTCTCATGAAAACTGGGATTCTTATTGCATTATCGTGCACCTCCATTGTCCTAATGAGGAGAGATAAATACATGAATGGTTTGAGATCCCTATGGGACTATTTGAGAGTATGCTTCGATAAGGTTCCCCATATGGGACTCATATAGTCATGGAAATTGGATACATTGTTTAATTTGAGGTTTTAGGGATTAAGCTCTCCAAAAAACTAGGTATCGATCTCATTCTCGCATCGATACCTTAGATCCTCTCTATGATTGTTGTTAATTTCAATATTAACAACATTGAGAATCCCCTATATAATATTCATATACTCAAATTCCATGAGGAAAATGATATGAATCTCGAGAACCCTTTATTTATTATGGTGAATAAGGAGAAAGTGAAGGCGAAGAGCGTTACGACCAATGTTTTTCATGACCATCAATGAAAAGGATTATCAAAGTTGATGCAAAGGAATAGGAGGATGTTCGTTTTAAATGTGGAATTATGTGAAACTAGAATTAGAATTGGACCCAACCTATGAAGTAAGGGGATGATTCAGGTGCATTTGTTACCAAATTCGATCAATCTATTTCTACAAATTAGATATTAGATTCAACACATGGTGCTCACATATGTATCCAAATATAGGAACCATGTAGATTCAAGAAGACTGACCGAGGGGAGGTTGATCTAACAGAATCTAATGGATCCATGCATGTTATTGTTGATTTTTGGAACTACCACCTCACATTACCATATGGGATGATCTTTCTGTTAAACGGTTTTTATTATGTACCGTATATTATGAAAATAATTATTTCTATATCCAGATTAGATACATATTGATTTGTTTTCATGTTTGGAAATGAATGCTTCATCTTTTACCAGGATAGAATTTGGTTTGGTGGGGAACATTTATTCAATTGTCTTTACATGTTGGATTACACAAACCACGTAAAGGAAATCGATAATAATAATACGTCACATTAATCATACTACACCCAACACTAGCATCATAGGAAAGTTCATGTAAACGAGCTACTCTTGACATTGTTACATAGAGATGGATATTTAGATTCATTCGAACTAATACAACTTTGTATATGTCATGATTGATTACAAGGAAAAATGACCAAAGCTCTATTTAGTGGGAAATGTATAAGGGATAATGAAATTTTTGAATTGGTTAATACCAATGTGTGTAGACCATTTCCAGTTGAAGCAATGGTAGGGTACTCATAAATTATAACACATAATAATTATTTTAGTAGATATGGATAAATCTACCTAATGAGGTATAATTCAGATTATTTTGATACATTCTATAAATAAATCAATGTAGTTGACAACCAGCATGGTAAGAATATTATGAAACTCTACTCAGGCTAATGTGTATAATATATTAATCAATACATTATTGATATCTTATTGGAGTTTGGGATCATATCTCTACTCACTCCACCATACATGCCCTTGTGAAATGGTGTGAGGGAATGGTGGAACCACAACATGTGGGACATGGTGAGATTAGTGATGATTCATGTGAGTCAACAATTATCCATTTGAGGATATCTGTTACAAACAGAAATGCACAAACTAAACCTAGTACCAAATAAATTTATTGTTTCTATTCCATATGAGTTCTCAACTGTAAATAATTCCATATAATTTAATTTACTTCTATAGGAAGCCATTTGTTTTTAAGTCATCTTGTTGTAAAAAAAATACACCCCGAGGCAAAAATTGTACCTTTATAGGATTACCTACTGAAACATGGGGATATTACCTATACAACCCCTTAGAGAAAAAGGATAGAGTTTTAAGAAATGAAAAATTCTTTGAGATGGAGAACATATAAACAAGAGCTTGTGGGTGAGAGATAGACATTGAGGATGTTGAGGATCAAGAAAAACAAGTGATCATTCATGAATAGATTCTACAAAGACCCATGGAAGAATGAACCATTCTAGATAAGGAAGAGTAGTGTTGGAGTACAAGAGTGTTTAAATAACTAGAACGATACATTTTTATAGTTATTGAGGATGGTGACTCATTATTAGTTGAAAATAATGATCCTCTAACCTAAAAAGAAGCTGTATGTGGCACATAGGTTTCCATGTGGAAAGAAGACATGAATTCTAAAATGGATTCCATGTACCAATATCATGTTTGGATTTTTGTAGACCCTCCAGTTGATGTAATGCATTTTGTTTTCAAGTGGGTTATCAAGAATAAATTCGACATAGAAGGAAATGTATGCATCAATAATTAATGAATTGTTTCAAATTAATTCAAACTACATAAATGGATTGAATTCAAAAATCCTTTTCACTATATGAAATTATGAAATTAATAATATTTATATTGTCCATTGATTCTAACCAAGAATATTAAATTTCAAAAATGGATGTCAAAAATCTATTCTTAATGGGAATCTTCAGGAATTTTTCTACATGGCACAAACTGAAGTGTTTATCACTTTAAAGGATCCAAATAAGTAATGTAAGATGATAAAATATATTTATATTTTAACAAATGCATTTAGGTCATGGAACATTCATTTTGATGAAGCCATAAAAAATTTATTTTATCATTAACAAATGTGAGCCTTGTGTCTAATAAATGTTTAGTGGGAGTGCATTCATTATCCTAAGAGTATATGTTGATGAAATTTTACTTATTGGAAATGAGATACCAGTCTTACAGTCTGTTAAGTCATGTTTAAATCAATGCTTCTCCATGATGGAATTAGGTGAGGTAATATATATTTTTGGGATCAAGATGAATTGTGGTAAATACAAGAGATTTTTGAGCCTATGTCATAGTACATGAATTGATAAGATAATTAAGTGAATAAATATGAAAAAATCAATGGGGTGACTGTTGAAAGCATCACATGGAATTCATATTTATAAGAAAATGTGTCCAAAGACACCTTCATAAAGAATTTTAATTGTATGGACTCCACAAACATCAGTGATTGGGTCAGTCATGTATGTCATGATATATACTATGACTGATTTCACCAACAAATAGTGTGCAGTAGGCTAATATCATGGTTACCCTAGTGACCACTATTGGATGGAAGTCATGACTATTCGGAATTATCTATGGTGTACAATGTAAATGACATTTTATTATGGAGGAGATGAGAAACTAGTTATTAGAGGATATGTAGATGCTAGTTTATAGAATGATCTAGACGACATAAAGTCTCAAACATGATACAACTTCACATTTAATGGAGGTGCAGTGAGCTAGAAGTGAAAAAATAATAGTGTGGTTGCAGATTCTACAGCAGTGTCTTAGAATATCACAGCTTTTGAGGCATATAAAGAAGCAGTTCGGATGTAATACTTCATCCATGAGATATATGTGATACCTATCATTAATGATCCCATCACATTGTAAAATGATAACACTGTAGTGGTGGCTCCCGCAAAAGATCCATGGTCACATCAACAGAAGAAGAAAATATGTCCAATGTATCACCACATGAGGGATTTTTTTCATAGTGGTGAAGTTGTAATGATCAGTATTTCCATAGCCGACAACATGGAAGACCCCTTGACTAAATCCTAGACTCACCCGAAACATGATAACCATGTGATGTATAGAGGGCTAAAAGTCAAAGGCAGTTTTCCCTAGTCCAAGTGGGATTTTGTAAGTGTGTATGTCCTAGAGAAAACCAGATGTACATTTATTACATGTATGTTTAATTTAATTAAATATTAAACATCATATAAAATATTGTTTATTGTTCTACATCATTATGATTTAATAATGTCCTATAGTATTTGTTTTTTTGATATGGTCATGGCAGTTCCCACCTATGATGATAACCTTGAAATGCTATTACAATATTCATAAATATAGTTCTATGGTAGGATGAAATATTTTGAAGGGACAAATAGCATCCATGCCATCAGTTGCGAGTACTCGAATGTAGATGAGACTTCCTCTCATGATGTTTTCCTATGGTAATCTCCCTGACATGGGATTATGAGAAGATTCCCTATAGTTGGAATTCCTCATGTTTTTGTGTCATCATATATTTCTATATAAGAGTGTTTTTAATTATACTTATACATTATTATTATCATTACTACATGTCATGACTCTCGCACATTTATTTACTGACAAAAATCATTATGCGGTTAGTTGGTGGGATGCTGGGTACGTTGGGTGCGTCATGAGTGGCATGCTATTAATGGATAAGTTGAGGAAGGATTGTTCCCTTCCATTAATGGTAATTTATGTGTTTTTCCTTTTATTTAAATAGACCCTTAACATGAAATTACCTTCCCATGGGTAACAATGAGTTTATTTCAGGTAGTCATAGACAGATGTATCTTTCGCAAATGTTGATGAAACTACCATGAAACCTTCTTGAATAAATATTGAGATAAAGGGAATATATTTCAAAGTGAGTGTTCATATGTGGATGTCATGGTAGAGACTTTGAGTTATTTCTTTTGGGGGCCTTGACCCATTTAAATATAGTACACATTGAATTTAGGCAGTCTCACCTAAGGCCAATGAGAATGAATCATTGAGTCTCACAAACTATGTGTTTTTTGTGGTCTAATTGAAAATATATTTTAATTTAATTAATAAAATAAATATTATTGTCAAGAAAATGGAATAATTTTATTCATGTTATAATGATCACATAAATTAAATTATCTATATATTTTTATTTTATTAATCATTAAATAAATATTTAATTACTAGTTTGTAAATAAAATATTTATTTAAGAGAATAAAATATATAACTAATTTTTGTGGTTATCAATTAAAAAAAGTGGAATTCGTGAGGTCAAAGGAAAGTTTGGTAGTAATGTAATTATTTTAAGATGGTAAATAATTATTTAACTAATTGGGAAATGTTAAAATAATAATGATTCTTCTATAATTTTTTTAAGCGGAATTTTATTCATAAATCCAATTTTCTCTTGTTGGGGAACCATAAATAATTACATTGTATTATTATTATGAGATTTAGTTTAACAATGTTCATGAATGTATTTAATTTATGTTATGAAATTAAATATTTTAACTATTGTTCCATGCATATAAATTGAAAAATACATATATTGTTCCATAGATTACACCTCGCACGCTTGGTGAATTGAGTATTGTTGATATAAATAATTTCCCTCTCATATCCTCTTCCTTCCCCTCTAAACATCGAGATATGTTCTTCAAGGGAAAAGAAAAAGTGATCAAGAACGACTGAAACAAGACACTCACTTTACCATGCTAGCACCTAGAGTACGCTTGGTGTCGATCAGAGGGTGTCAGAGAACGTGTTGATCATCTCTAGAGGGATTCTTGTTTGGATCCTCACAAGCACAACGAGAAAATCTGGAATGGTCATTTTGAATGATCAACACCATTCAAAAAGTCAATATTGAAGATCCAAGAATAATTTTCATAATGAAATTAATTAAATTAATTATAAACATGTTATGGATGATATTATATAATTATTTCAGGCCACTTCTTTCTTAATTTATATCATTTATTCTATGCTATTGAGACTGTTGTTCAATGTCATATTGATCCCAGAATAATCATTGATCATGGTAAAAATAAATGTTGGGTGTCGGCCCAACTGTGCATCTGTTGCACTTGGAACAACTACATCCCTCTCAACACACACCAGTGGACAATAGATTACAGTTGTAGAGTTATCTAACATTAATAACTGAATGAAAAAATTAATGTATTTTTCCCATAGGAATTAATTAAATATTTTTTATTTTGGAATGGAATATTTGTATTTCAAGGTATAATTAATTGTATTTTGAATATAATAATAATGGATAATTGACATTTAATTTTAAATTTCACCCATTAGTAATCCAATATTTATCTATATTCATGTTACACAAATTCATATAGTGTAATAATCAATTCTTCTGCTAAAAATGAACTAATAAAATTCTTTCCTTTCTCTATTAGATTTCTACAATTTTAAAAGTCCTTCAATTATGAGCAGTTTTTGTTTACGATTTCTAAATTACACATTGATTAAGGTAATGAATATATAAATGTATAAATTCATATACATTTTTAAATAATATATATATTTCAGGAGGTACATATAAGAAAATAAAATATTTATAAAGTGTTTATATAAAATTTAAAAATATTTTTATATGAATTTTTATTTAATTGTTTATATGTTTGTGTTTATGTATGTGCTGTTAGTGTATGCAACTGTTTCATTGTGTTGTGTGTCTGTGTGTGTTTATCTACATTTATGGGTTGTATGTGTTTTTTTATATGTGCATAGGTGTGCACGTAATTGTATGTGTATGTTATACAAATGTGTAAGTGTATGTATATACGCATATATATATATATATGTGTGTGTGTGTGTGTGTAAGTTTAAGTGATTGTGAATGTATTTAAAATAATTTATTTTATGTATATATATATATGAAAATATATATGCATGTGTTTATGTGCATGTGTATCTATTTTCGTATGTGCATGCTAATTTGTTTCTATTTATTTTTTAAAATATTTGTGTATGTGTAACTATATATGTGTATATTTATGTATGTGTGAATGTATGTATCTATGTACACATGACATTATGTTTATGTACATGTGTTTGTGCCTGCGTATGTGTACATTAGTATGTTAATGTTTTATTTTTGTATGTATTGATATGTATAGATGTGCATGTTTGTGCATTCACATGTATGTAATTGTATGGATGTTTATGTATATGGAAAATAATGTGTATTTTTATGCATATACTTTTGTATGTGTATGTACATGTGAATGTTTATTAGTATGTGTCTCTGTATATGTATTTTTTATGTTGTATGTGTATGTATATATGCATATATATAGATATATATGAATGTGTATGCCTGAGTATGTTACTGTATGTATTTGTATGTGTACATATTCATATGTGTTTTTTTATATGCTTATGCTTATGCCTATGTGTATGTGTATGTGTTTTCTAATATGTGTGTGTATATTGTGTATTTATGTGTACATGTATGTCTATGTGTATGTATGCATGTATATGTATTTCTATTTATTGATTTAATATCATTTGATTGTTTTTAAAATCTCTAAATTTTTATTATTTTCAATAATTTATTAATTTTTATTATACAGTCAATTAACATTTTAGTAAAATAATAAATTTTAATATTTATTTATAAATGTTATAATATGTATATATTTAATATAATTTTTTTTAACAATTATTAAAAAAATAAAAGGTTCAATAACATAATATATTTTCTACATTCAATTAATACAGTCCATCTATCAATAATTACAAGTAACAATAATATTTATTTATATAATTTTATTCAATTATATATGTTTTCAAAAAAGTTAATTAATTTTATGAATGAAAATTATTAAAATATTAAAATTTATATCATTTAATTAATAAATATTGAATATTATTTCATTATTTTTTTCTTTTACAATTGCTAATAATTTTCAATAATTTTCTAATTTAATAATTTTATAAAATTAATACAAATTTATTTAATAAGCTTACATATTTTCAATATATTTGTAATTTATTTGATTATTATATAGTAATTTTTATTTATATTTTTTAATATTTTTAATATGATTGAAAAACCAAAAAATGTTTCCTATAAAACACTCTCCAACCCACCCCATTATTCCCTTAAATTATTCATCAATGTACGCCATGCCTATGAATATTTGGGTGTTTAATTAAAAAATTGGAAAATATGGGGATGTTCATCACTATGATTGGTAACAATATATGAGGTCTATGAGGGTCTTGATTTGTATTCACTATATTGTGTGCCAGTGAAAGACGACCATAGGTAGATTGTGGTGTCGATGCTGGGATCACTATGGGTCTTGAGCGGTAGGATTTAGGGGAGGTGGTGAATGCGTGGGATAGTGGGATTATGGATGTAGGATTGGAAAAAACTATTTTTATAATGTTTTTGGGAATATCCTGATGGTGGAACCATGAGAGACTATGTCGGCCCTCCATCACTAATGATTGCCTCACACTGGAACAGTGTTGTCATTGTATGAGTCAAGAGAATTCGTTGGACATTAGGTCGACGGGTCTGTGATGTATGGAGAGAAGATGTGGTGGATGGATTTGTTGACCAGGGATTTGGATTAGTAGACACAAGGTTTAATGTGACTGTGGTGGTCTGACGGTCATCTATGACAATCCATCATGATTTTCAATGAGATAAGGAATGTGCATTGTGTGGTTAGGCTCTATCCATCATTGATTGGTAGGGGATGCCCAAATGGTTGTTATAAATCCCATAATGATTCACAATAATGTAGGAGCCAATGGGCAATGGTGGTCGGGGATTATGTTGTAATGGTCTTAGGTCCACCTGGCCATGGGTCTGCTGTCTTTTTCAATTTTGGGGTATTTGTATCCTTGAGTACGTTATATATATTTATATTACTCATTATTATTCATTTATTTTGTGTATAGGTTTTCTTTTTTTTATGAAAGCAATGGCCTCTTTCTATTTGGGTAGATGAATGTCCCTTACATAGCATGTAGGCCCATGGCCAGGTGGCCCATGAATTATCCAGAAGGCTCGGTGTTGCATCATCCATGAACCATCAACTCTACATCACTAGGATTGTGTCATGCTTGCATCACAACCTGCCTACTTCCCGCCCATGTCCCTACCTCCTCATGTCACTACATGGGATATAAATCCCCTATGGTGCATTCCAATATTCAAATAGGGGTTATTATGTTTATATAATAGATATAATAGATGTAATTAATTTAAAAAATTCACATCTTATTATTTTAAACATATTCAATTTTATATAATAATTCTTTTATGATTTAACTTAATTTTATGTACTTGTTTATAATATTAAAAACTTGTAAATATTTATTTTAATTTATTCATTTTTTAATATTTATTTATACATAATATTTACTATGATTTTATAATTTTAAAATGTTTTTTATTTATATGATTAATATTTATTCAATTTTTTATAAAGTTGTAATTCTATTAAAATGATTGAAATCTATATAAATAATTTATTTAAATGTATTTTTTTATTATTCTCAAAAATTTTGTATGTTTTTACAATTAATTCAAATAAGGAAAGAAATTGTACATAATTATTTAGTATGTTTTAATAATCGTAGAATATTTTTTATATTATTAATACTCAGTCACTTTTATTTATTTAGTTGTAATATTTTTGAAATGATTGAGATATACATAAATAATTTATTTAAATGAATATTTTAATATATTGGTTATTTACTTTGTATATGATCACAATTCATGTAATTATTCTTACAAATTATGTTTTTGTATGTATTTAAAATTTCTTTAAATTTTCATGATGTTTTCATCTTCATTTAATTAATTAATAATTTTTAATTTTAAAATTTCAAATATATAATTAATAAATCATGATATTTTTTTCATTATTTTTTAATTCGATTGATTTTTAACAATTCATTTTCACTCATTTTTTATAATATATCATTTTTTATTATATATTCACTAATAATGTAATTTATTTATAATATTTTAGGAATTTATTCATTTTTAATATATATCATTTTGAATTTATTTATATTATTTTAAATATTTTTTATCAGCTCTAAAATGTTAATGTTTCTATAAAACCTATATATATCAGCGCTATAATATTAGTGCCGATAAATATAGATTTTTTCTTGTATAATTTTAGCATTGATAACGATATGTTTTATTAGCACTATATTTAGCATCCAGAAAACATGTATTTTTTATCGGTTATTAATATTACACATATAAAACTCATATTTATCACTAATTTTTGGAAGGAACTGATAAAAAATTATTGGTAATACAAATTCAAAACTAATGGAACATATTTCTTTTAAAAATTCATGATCCCTCGTGGATGTCAACCTAGTTCGCCAATCCCCCTAGAAATCCATGGATGAATCAATCATATTAAAAACATTGGTATGTGAGTTAATCTCTTGAAACTACATCTACTACTTTTTTATTAGGCATCACAACAAAATTGGTCTTAGTAATATGTAAAGTCATATGAAAAACCTTTACTAGTGATTCCTATATAGTTTATAAAGGTATTTTCTTATGAAATAATTCTGTTAAACGATTTACTCATCCTTAAGTATTGTTCAATTTTCTCATAAGAATGTCTGGCTGAATCACTTACATAATATTCTAAGGTCCAATCAATTACAACCTACTATGTAAAACTATATCAATAATTATTATTGAAATAAATTAAAATACAATTAAGAATTTATATTTCATTATGATTTTTAGAAATGTATAATTCCAAATACTGATTCCATGCTTAATTATTTGAATAAACAGTTTAGCATAGAAAAAATGATGTAGATTCTCAATGTACATTAGGGGTGAATTGTATCCTTTAAAAAATTTCTTCATAAATTTTAAAGATTGTAATGTTTAACAATGTTACACAAGGTAAATTTACAAGACCTCTATGTTCATCAAACCTACTTGATTCCAGAAATATGTTTCTGGAAATGAAACATAAGAAAAGTTTACAAGGAAAAAGATTTTGCATTAAAGCATATTGAATCTAACGAATCAAAGTACAAGATTAAAAAAGTATAAGATACTCATACATTCCATATCAATCAAAACGAAGCAGAAACACATATTTGAAACAACAGAAGTAACAAGTATCAAATATTTTTATCTAAAGAGTAGGGTATCCAACAACCTAGGATAAAGGTCCCTTGATTTATACATTCATGATAGTATGTGTTACCCACACCATGGTAAGCCTTCGATGTGAATATCGGAGTCAGTCTTGCTATCACCGCAATCCCTTGTACATCAATGTAGTTGGAACTCCAATCTTTCTATACTCGGAAGCCTTAGAATGCACTCAGCAACATTCAAGTCGCTCGAAGCAATTCTAAACAAGATGTTTAGTACACACAATTCATGAATGTCTCTCTCTAAAAATCACATTTGCTTCATTTAATCCATAGAGTTGTAGAAAAGTTTTGAGATCATTCAAACGAGCTTTTATTTAAAGGCACATCTTCAACAGTCAGCTCCTTCCTCCTGTGATCAAATTTTACCTTGAATATCGATGGGACCTATAAACGAGTCACTCAATCAATGGTTGGTTAGAAACATAATATACGAAATCATTTTATAAATAATCCAAGATTAAGAAAAATATGGTTTCTCAACCAAATTCGTTTTTCAGAGTCTAATGAAAAATATAAATTCCAGTCTATCATAGTTAGCCATTTGAGTATACAATAGAAGAATATTATGATTTTGAATTTCCGAGAATTCAGATTTTGAATTTCAGAGAGTGAATATCTGAATTTAAAAGAATTATAATCCTTAATTCAGATCCTAAAAATAGAATACTCTATATCTAATTATTAATATAATTCTGAGTTAATAGATGTGAAATCATATTTTACAATAAGGAATAAAAAGAATTAGATTTAGAGAGAGTAAAAATGTGAACAATGAAAACAATGTAAAGATAAATTTTCCTGGGGAAGGAAGATTTCCATATCATTATGAGACTTATGGAAAAAGAAATTTTCCGTAATATGTCGTGTTTGTTATTTACAAAACATAAAGGAATGGAAAATTTGTAAGGAATCCTTGTTGACTCAACAATCAACCCCTTTTTTGAATGCACAATCATCCTTACAAAAAACAATACAAGGACATATAAATTTTATGGGCTTGTAAGTAAAACTTATCTGGCTTTACTTCTCAATCAAAGTTAATATTACTAACTCCCCCTTAGGCCTTAGAAACCATAAGGATCATATTATGAATTTCCTAGATGAGATTTTATATTTTCTTGATTACGAAAATCTTCTTGTTGAAAACTTACCCTTTGATGAACTCCCCCTTACATAGGGAAATTTGTTCTTTACTATGTATTCTATTTTGACATTCCTTTCTCCCCCTATGTGATTTAAAAATGAAATACAGGGATTGGATCTGAATTTTTGGTGCCAAAAATATTAGTACTAAACACACACAAAATATGAAGAGAAAAAATGAATTTCAATAAGATCAAATTATTTTTTTCAACAATGAAAGACAACAAATTATCTTATTTAGAATGAAATTATCCTTACTTATCATTTGATATCATCTTCTTCACTATTGTTTTGAGATTCATGTGTTCCTTGTGATCCTCCTATGCACATTTGAGTAGTGGTTCCCAATATTCAGTTTTCTACTCAAAGGCATTGATTATTTCATCCTGATCCTTAAGAGATTTTTCCTGACTCTTAAAGACTTCTTCTTGCATAACAGGCTTTGGTTCTATCTCAATTCCGAGATCACATTCACTCTTCCAAAATTGAGAAACTGAATTCAATTTGACATTAAGATCATTCACTTCATCCTTTTGAGAGGGCTGATCTAGAGTTTGAAATTCGTCAAAGATATTAGTGAGATCATTGATCTTCACTTCTTCAGTTTCAAAAAATCCCTGACACTTTCTTCGAATTCAAAAAGGATTTTCATCTCTTCAACTGTATTCCATGACCTGCTTGTCATATTTTTTTTATGATTTTTTATGATCATCATTGCTAATAAGAAATGTCTTGAAATCTACCTCAAGTTTCACACACCTATCCATCACCATGGATGCTGAATCCAATTTACAATTTAATGAATGATTAAGCATATGTCCTATCATGTATATGTTGGGAAATATTCGAATAGTTACAACCGTATTTTCCAAAGACTGAACTACAAATCCATGTCCTAGAGAGTATAATTCAGAATCATAGACTTTGGTTGGTGAGGGTTCTTTTTCTCTTCCAACATCCTCCCTCTTCAATGAACCACCAACTTCATTATTCTTTACCATAACCCTTTTAGGTCTATCAACTACCAAATGTTTTCCATTATCAACCTTTAGAATTACTTCTATTTGATTCAGAGATTCTTGTTCACTATCCGATAGCTGATAAATTTTATATTCATCAAATTTTTCATTCTCTACTCTTGCCTCAACATCATATGGGTGAATGAATTCTTTATTTATTCTTGATTCCATTGAAATTTTATTTACTTTATCTTCACCATTCTCTTCTTCCTTCCTTGGAGTAACAGGCTTTGACGATTCGGCATGAGAGGTTTGGAAACATAATTTCTCAGAAGGGCTTTCCTTCTCATTATGTTCCTCTACCTACATTAACACATCTTCAGAGTCATCAATGCCTTCTTCTTCCTCTTGTTATACTTCTTCTTCATCAAATACTTATTCTTGATATTTTTCCTGAATTGAAAACTACAATATGGTATGTCACCATTCCAAAGACTCATTCCTAGACACAACTTGTTTCTCTCTTTCAACATGAGTTAACCAAACCACCCTCAGAACACCTTCCATGACACCCCTTTGGAAATTCCAACTTGGAAAAATGGGGGGAAGATGGATATGACTATCCCCACCCATTCTCAGAAAACCTACCAAAGATCCCAATCAACAGCTCCAATCCTGCCAGATAGGGGGAATATGGATATGACTATCATCAACTATTCTCAAATGACATAACACAACACCACATTGACATTGCCTACCACCACCATAATCTTTTCTACATACCACATCGCCCCATAAACAATTCCTAATAGGAAATTCACCACCATGACCTATCACAGAGCCTAATCCACAATGTCTACTAGTCCATAAAGGTAGAATATGTATATGAAGATCAATTTTCTTTTCGAGGAAAATCATCCAAAATTCCCCATGGCCAACACCTACCACCATAACCTCCCTTTGACAGACGATATTCCATGAAACCCCATTGAAAAACATGACCACAAACGCCATCCTCCTTCAGCAGCCATTCTCAAATGATCTGTCACAAAGCCACATCGACAACACCTACCACTATTTATAATGCTTCTCAAGAAGATACTCCCAAGTTTCACATCGACAACATCTACCAGTCCAGATGGGGGAAGAATAATATGACAGTCTCTTCCCCCAAGTGTATAATTCCCCAACCCAAGAAGCAACCCATTAAGATGGAGGTGTTTGGAAATGAAGCTATGAGATCCTACCTGTCATTCAGTACTACTGGGGATGAAGAAAACCAACATTAATACTATGAAAGGATGAGTTTGAATGTGATTTGTCATCTAATGTATCAGACAAAAGGGGGAACAAGTCAAATGATCCATATCTCCCAACACACATCATTACAAATCCTATTCTAGATTTTGTGTTCTCAAACATGAACAATAAACTATTTAATATAACGTATTTTTTCTATAGGGAAAAAATAATGTATTTACATATATTATATTTTTCTAACAACTTATAAGTCATTGAATTATTAATTTAATACTAATTGATAATTATTATTTAATTTTTTCAATCCATTAAATTTTAAAATTCATCCATTAAAAATTCACTAATTTTTATAATTAGGATACATAATGTCCAATCTTTTATTATTCAATGTAGATTCTAAAAAACAATAATACAAGATTTCCGTATTTCTATACATTTTTCTATAATTGATAAATTCCTACCATTATGATCAATTTTTTTGGGATTTTAAATGAGACATTGAATAAGTTAAATATATATATATACATTATTGTATATTTTTTAATTATATTTATATATAGAAATTTATATATATGTAAATATAATAAAAATAAATTGTTTATATAACATTTAATAAAAATTCAAACTAATTTTCTTAATTTTATATTTAATAAATATTCAAATTTATATTAATCAAGGAAAATGATTAATATAATATATATACATTAATTTCAAAAAATTTATATAATTAATATAATTATTATTCATCAATATTTTATTGAAAATTTTATATTATATATAAATTAATATGTGTATTTAAAGATGTGATTTTTATTTTAACATTTATATTTATATTCAAATTTAATAATTCAATTGTATATGTTTATGAATTTCTATATGTGTGTCTTTATGTTTGTGATTATGTAAGTGTTAATTATGTATGAATACCTTGTGTTGTTTTGTGTTGTTTGTGTGTGTGTTTATGTATGTTTACTATTTGTATGTTTGTGTCAGATACACACATTGTCTTGTATGTAATTGTATGTCTATGTTATACATATGTCTAAAAGTTCAGGTATGCATACGTATAAATTCATATGTGTGTGAGTGTGTGATTGTGTATGTTTTAGGGTTTGTGAAAGCTTTTATAAATTTGTATTGTATGTATATGTATGTGCCCATATGTTGGTATGTGTGAATGTTCATGTGTATGTGTTTTTGTAGGTACATGAAAATGTGTTTTTATGTGTATATGGATATGTGTGGGTGTGTGTATGTGTATATATGCATGTTTATGTATGAGTGCATGTATGAATATGGGAATTTTCATCTTTATGTATTTTTACATGAGTATGAGCATGCTTCTGTGTATGTGTGTATGTTAATATTGTATGTGTTTTTATAGTCATATATATATATTTGTATGTACGTGCACGCTCATGGATGTAATTATATGGATGTGTAAGTATATGAAAATGAATGTGCATGTGTATGCATATACAATTGTATGTGTATGTACATGTGTATGTTCATGAGTATGAGTATATGTATATCTATTAATTTATGTTGTCATTGTTTGTATATATGTGTATTTATAAATATGAATGTATGTGCAAGAATTCAAATGTACCTGTCTGTATTTGTATGTTTTTATGTATATTCATAGGTGTATGTTAATGTGTATGTGTTTTCTATATGTGTCTGTGTATATTGTGAATGTATTTCTGTTCATGTGTTTTTTCTTATTGATTTAATATTATTTATTGTTTTAATAGCTCCTTATTTGTATCATTTTAAATATTTCATTCATTTTTATTATATATTTGTTTAATATTTTTTTAATATATTTAAATACGATATTTATTTATACCTGTTTAAATATGTAAATATCTAATAATATAAATAAATTTTAACAATTATTAAACATATAAAACTTTAACAACATATTTTATTTTTTATACACTACTAGAAAATGAGGTTCTCGAGGACAATTTAACGGTTGAACACCATTGGTTGTCTCTATTGGTATTCAATAGAGATCTCCAACGGTGGCCGCAAGGATTCTAAAAAACACCATGGTGCCACCCCCTCTCCCTCCCTCTGATCCCAAGCCCCCCACCCCCCTGAAGCTTCCTGTCCCCTCCCTTGTTTCCCAACCTCTACCTCTAGCACCCCTGCACAGCTTCCCCTCCCTCGCAGCACCGGCGACACCACATTGGCGATGCCCCACCGACTCTGCCTCCGGTCCAGGCCGACGCCGTCACCCGTCCCCATCCTCACTGCATCGCTTTTCCCCTCACTTTTTGCACTGCCAACACCTCACCGCATCCTCCTCCGTCTCCCCAAAATCGTCAGTACCCATCCCCTCCCTTGTTGCACATCCTCCGATCACAACCCCCCTTCACTGCTCCTCCTCTCACTCGCACCACCCCCTTTGGATCCCATCAGTTCTGAATATGTCCCACTTTCAGTTATACCTTAATTTCCATTTTAAGGTTTTAATTTTGGGCAATTTACAACACTACATTGTTATTCATGAAGATTATATTGGTATTGTGTGTGAATAAAAATATTTGGAATGGAATTTCATGTGTATGCTGGTTTGCGTTGATGAAGAATCAAGAAACAATTTGTGTTGATAGTGTGTGTATTAGAAGATATCACAAATTAATTGGGGATTTATGTCACATACAATGTGGAGTCCATGTATATGTCGATTTTAAGGATATTATGTTGTGTTTTTATTTGATTTATACCATTATTTTGTTTATTGCATATATCTTTATGTGTGTGTGTATCCCATGAAAAAATTTTGAGGTTTGACCACATGTGTGTGCCTACATATCCCATGCGACCCATCTTTGAGTTTGATCAATGTTTTTCAATACTATATGTTATAATTAATTTTATATGATGTTCCTTTATATGATATTTCATGTTTCAATGTGACTTACATTGTATATTTTATATTGTGTTGTTCTCTTCACGGTATCAATGTTACAAGTGTACTAATCGTGGCTCAGTAGCATTTAAGGGGTAAAATGATAAGATAATGTTTGTTCCATGAATAATAGATTGAGATTGATGATGGGGTATATTGTATTTTTTTGCGTCATATAGGGTCATGGTAGACTTATGTGATATGAACTGTGAGGTGACAATAGGGTATGATGGTGTTGAAGGACAAGACGTGTGATGTAGTTTTGGGAAACAAAGGACCAATGGAGTTAAAAATGTGTTGTACTTATGGATTAACTAAGAGAGAGATGGTTCTTTATGGCCTTATATGGTTTGATAGAATACCCATACGTTTTTTATGTTTTCAAAAACATGATGTGATATATTGGTTGACTATGTTCATGAATTTTTTTATGACTACATTTTTTACACAGAGCCAAATATTGTTTAGTTCCTGAAAACTCTAAACATGGTTGTGAGTTTTATTTCTTGAACATATATTTATTATCAGAACGTAAACTCTTAAACCACTGCACAAGTGTTAATAATAAAATGGTGGTTTCCAACTACATTCATTATCCCTCAATGAGTGGTCATGTCGATGCATGTGAGGTCTTCTTTTTCTATGATATAATGGAAATTCCCTTATGATAGGGGTTATGATACGAAGAACATGGATTAGAGGTAGAATTGGGATGAATTTTATAGTGATGTATCAATATTTATTCACATTCTTGTTATTTCTGTGACTTTTATTGACCTAACACATTTAGGTTAATAGGATTTTTACTATATGACTGGAGATTCCTACTATGGATTATGATTATTCGTTGATTATTGAATCTATTATGTTATTTTTATCCTTTTCTTTATTTTTTCAAATGGTATATTTTCTTCACTGATGACTTTTAGACCCAAACTGCTAGTAAAAAACATCTTTCATTAAAGTATACATGCTTGAGGCCATCCGAAACACTGTCTTGTACCCAGCGATCCAGCAAGGGGCATCACATTCATTGTCCCACATATTCTCTATTGATATCATAAGTGAAGATATATTTGTATTTTTTTGTTCTGGAATTTTATATATTTGATGTTATCCTTGATATTGATTAGATTGTTTTCCATAAATTAGAGATTGATTTATATATTTTATGGTCATTCATTACATCCTCTGATGGGACAAAGGTGCTATGAATCCAAGTGGCAGTGAAAAATTATTTTTACAAAGATATAATTTCTCCGCTTTTGAGAAGTCTATTCATCGCTATATTATTTTGGGGACATTAATCAAAAACAATATTTCATTATTTATTTTTAGGTTTTAAATTAGTCGCTAAGGTTGATATTTCATGATTAGTATTTGATGAATTCTTTCATGTACCACATACACATGCACGTTATAATATTCCTTTCAATAAAAATGTTTACTCTGTGATTAATTATAGACAAAATTCATTCTCAATATAGTTTTATGAATATAGAATCATCATATGATTTACCACACCATCATCGTGGATGTGACATGGGATTTCACTTCCATTCCATTATCTATCCCCTTATTTGTTATTAATATATAATAATTATTCATTTTATCAATGCTCGAAATTAAATTGGACATTCATTATTTTAAATATATTTGATATGAAAAAATCATGTAATATGAGGTCTTGTGTAAATGTTTGTTATGTAGATATTATTATGGATAAGAATTGGATTGATCATCCAAATCGAATATAGAGAATATTTCAATTGAATTATGCAGTTTATTGATTTCACAAAATGATATAAAATTTAATATATTAGTTATTTATATAGAAAAATGTGAAAATAGATTTCAATTAATATGAGATACCATGAGGGAGAGCATATTCTTCAACATATTTTTGAAAAATTATAATTGTTGGACTTGTCATGGGGAAGAATATTTTCATTGTCAAAATACAGGTGCAGTTCAAATCGATGATGATGTGAGGAAATATAATCCAATTAATGAAATTCTTACTGATATGGTACGTGGGTTAGCTCATTAAGGCATTGACATCAAGAATGATGAGACCAATGAAATAAATTTGAACTCTGCTGGAAATCATGATTCAAGGAGGGTTTATGAATTACAAGAAGATGAAAACATGGTATTTTATCTGGGATATAATTACTAAAATAAATTGTCCATTATAGTGTAGTTGATTCATTTTAAGACATTTAATAAGTGGTCAAACACATCGTTCGACATGATGTTGTTGTTATTGATACAGGTTCTTATGGTCGACACTAAGATTCCCGAGTCGTATTACCATGCTTGTTAGATGACAGAGAATGTAGGGTTTATATATGAGACCATAGATGCACGCCCATCCAACATTATGTTGTTTGGAAAAGAATAATATCATTTTGATAATTGTACAGTCTGTGGCACTTCCAATTGAAAATAAAACATGGTAAATCAGGCTCATCATATTCAGAATGTAAAAAAATGAAAATTGATTTTCGTAAAGCAAATGTGTTATATTCCCTAAAGCAGATGTTGAAAATGATTTTCTATTTAATATAATTTTTCTAATTTAGTGAGATATAATGCAGAATGAAATCAGAAAATTGATTTGATAACCCACCCAAAAGACTCTTGTAATGTAGTATTTCGTTAAGAGACACCTTGACATTGCTAAAGTTGATCGTAATGTATGATTTGGGTAAGCAGTAGATAGTTTCCATCCATTCAATTCTATGGTTGGAGCAACTCATAGCACATGGAACGTGGTGTCTGTTCCGTATAATCTTATTATGTGGCATTGTATAATGAAACAATTTATATTACTTTCCACTCTTATTGATGAACCTAGAAGTCCAGGGGATATGATTGATGTTTACCATCATCAATTGATTAATGTGATGTATGAATTTTGGGGCCATTGTGTGATGAATTTTAATAGTGAAATGAATGAAATGCTCCAATATCATGAAGATTTATTATGGAAAATCATTGAATTCCTAACATATATTAATTTATCTGGATGGGGTATGAAAGTGGAATTTTCATTCCCTTGTTGCAATAAAATTAATAAGTTTATATGGATAAAACATTCTAGAAAATTGGAATTCATGGGTCACAGACGTTTTCTCCCCCTTTAAAGTAGGTCCAGAAAAGGGAAAAGTGACACTGGATGGTTCTATAGAGTTCATCATTGCACCAATGATCATGATAGGTGTTTAAATGTGATCACATATTGAGGATGAAAACAGTTGCATGGTATATTAATATCGGGATTGGGAGGCACTTCCATTACCCTATATTCATGGTGTAACTAGGCAACAAAGTCACAATTGGAAAAAGAAAAGTGCTTTTTACAATCTCAACTATTTTAAAACTAACATTCTAAGGTGTTATTTGGATTTCATTCGAATTTGAGAAAAATAATTGGGATCATTTATTGAGGACCATTTTTTCACTAGGAAATCAATGGTCCAAGTCAATAGATGTCATGATTTCGATGAAATGGTTTTAAGGAAACAGTTTCATTTATAGTTAGCTGTGGGACACAAGGCATATATGCCTACTTCATATTGTACGATGACTACAATGGAGAAAGATACATTGAATTACATTTTTATGAATCTCAATGTACCTAATGGTTACTCATCTAATATTTCAAATTGAGTGAATCAGATGATAATGACATTGCAGGGTATGAAAAGTCAGGTCAATCACATACTACATCATCAGTTGATTCCAATCACAATATGTGATTGTTTATCTCTAATTTTTATTCAACCTTTGATTGATATCACTAGTTTTTTGTACTGGTTTTTAATGAAATAAATGAATCGGTAATTTAAAATGTTTTTATGGCCAAATTTTATGTACACTTTTCCACATTGAAAAATTATTTCCCCCATAATGGTTTGATGTTATGGTTTAATTGAAATAGCAAATTACTCATGATTTAATGGCTATTAGTCCAGTTCCATTCAGGTGGATGTGTCATAATGAGCCATATCTGAATACATTGAAACTATTTTTACATAACATAGCTCTTCTGGAGGAATCAACAACCAATGGTTATTTGATGGATGAGTTTATTACATTTTGTGCATAATATCTTATAGATATTAAAAAAAATAGATAATCCATCTTAGACTCATGATGGTCTAGTTGGAGAATGAACCATATTTGATATGGAAATCTTCATGTGGATACTAGTGCATTGATATATATTGTTTAATACTGAATCAATTTCACCACTAATGCAGTATATGTTTTGTAACCTTTATTGATTAAATTTTACATTTTTTCATATGTTGACCATTTGATCACCATGTTTTCATTTTTAAGAAACACATTGATGAGAAAAAATAATATATGTCTTGTGCAACTGAGTATCAAATTCAACTGTCTTATTATGCATCATTTGATTACTGGTTAAAATATTTTGTATGTATAAATTGATTTTGATTATGATTGAATGATTATAAAAATTTCATTCTATTGAAATAATTATTTTTGTTTGTGAATTATTTAGGTTTAAAACCTGGGGAGTTAGGTGACCCCACACTAAATGATGAATTGATTCAACAAGATGATGGTCCAGCTATATAGTGTAATCGTTATAAAGATATAGATGAATGTGGCTTTCGATTTTTCAATAAATATTTTGATGATAATTTAGAAACTCAAAACAATGGCATAAATTGTTCATTCATTTATTCTGGTTATTACTATGCTCAATTGACAGACATAATTGAATTTGTATATGCATATCTATTGATGTACATATTGTTAATGTGAAATTGGCTATATCCGGTGTGTGGAAGTAAAGTCGATAAATATCATTTACAATTGTGGATTTTAACTATATGTTGTACAAAAATGAGTTATTTGAAAAACAACCTTCATGTTGACATCATAAGAAGAACACACATTATTTTTTACATTACCTTCTAATCCTATTTGGAAAGTAGTTGTGAAAATGTCCCGATGAGGAGTGTTTTTATTCGAACAAGATGAACATTATATTGTTCCATTTGTTTCCAAATATCTTGATCAACAAACCTTAGTTCAACGTGAAGAAGCTATTTAATGGGTTTGAGCACACATTAAATGAGAAAAGGTAGATTATCATGTTTAATGAATGGTATAATTGTTTTCCCGCTCTACAATTTATTAGCAATTTTAAATTTTTTAAAATAACCCAAAAATAATTTGGTATATAATCATTTCTATTAATTATTAGATAGAATAAACCCCTCCCACAGGAAAACCCCCTATGCTCCTCCCCCCATCCCCGAACATCCCCCACTCCCAACCACGGTGGACAGCACCCCCACTCTATCCCGGGCAACCAACTCCCCAAT
Organism: Viscum album; assembly: GCA_963277665.1. Lineage (NCBI taxonomy): Eukaryota > Viridiplantae > Streptophyta > Magnoliopsida > Santalales > Viscaceae > Viscum > Viscum album. Next base: position 47,214,666 of record OY728121.1, read on the forward strand.
ACTCCCTCAGGACATCCCCCTCCCCACCCCCATATTGAGTAAGTGATCATTTTTTATATTGAATTAAATTGATCATAACAACACAGTTGTTCAATGTTTTCATAATCGACGATATTTTGTTTTTGATCTTCATAGATCGAAATTTTGATATTCTTCTATAGGATGATCCTTTGAATTGATATGTTGTTGATTGTATTTTTTCATTTTGTTTTTTCATGTGAAACCAATTCCTAAATTCATTTTTATTCTGGGATGTGATTGATTGAAATAAGAATAATTATTGGATAAACTATTGATAACATTATGTTCAAAAAATTTTGATGGATTCCCTTGTGGGAAAGTGTGAACAACAGTTTCGGTAGCTGGTTCTATCTATAGAATTTGTAGGATGAACTATATTTCATTGGTTTAATAAATTGTTATTTAGATTAAATTTAAAATGTTGATTACATTGATTAAATGGTTTTTTTAAATAAGGTGATTTCACTGTATTTAATAGCAAAGAAATAAATGGTATTTTATCATTTTTGAAATGTTTTGTGACCTTGTGTATTTTATTTTAATATCCTCAATCCTGTTTCATATCCTTTCCATCCAAGTCGTAAATTTTAATCGTATTGATAATATTTTAATGGATTATGTCTCAAAATTGTTCTTGAAAGATCCATATGTAACACAAATTTCTGTTTATATAGATGTATAATAACGCCATACCAAGAAAATTTGGTTCATGGACAACAATAAGGGTTTATAGAAGTGTATCTAGTATAATATTATTCTTATCTTTGGGTTTTTAATTTTGTGGGTCACTATATGATTAAATTTCTTGAATCTAATTGGTTTTTTTGTTTCAAGATAGATCAAATGATTGATGATCTGCATGAGACCTAGTTAGGTGAAGTTGATGGCCAATGATAGATGGGTTTGGATCTGGTATTACCATAAACACAGGGGTCCCCTGGACTGCACCACGCAACTCCCCCCAGACAGCCACACCCACACCTTCGCAGCCCCTCCACCTAGACTGCCCCTCCCATATAGAACATCCCACAAAACACCCACCAGACATACCACCACCCCTATCCCTTGAACAACCCCACTCCACTCCTAACTTCTCATTGGACAACGCCCTCATGGATATCCCACCCCCAAAAACACCACGATGACCCCCCCCCCCCAATAGCCCCACAACATTCTCCTCGATCATCCACACCACTACCTACACAACCCCTCTAACTGGAAATTCACACCTCCTACCTACCCTCAGATAAATCCCTTTCATGACAGCCCACCTCCCCCCCCCCCCCAAATTTCCCCGGACAGCACCCCCCACCCAACTCCCTGCCGCTGCACATCCCCACCCCACTCCCCCCGGACAGCCCCCAACATAAGGAAATCCCGACCCCACTACCCCCAAATATCCCCACCTCAACTTGCATAGCCCCTCTACCTAGACAGCCCACACCCCCACTCCCCACCCCCCCTTTGGACACCCCCCCAATCAGCACAACCCCTCATCCTATACATCCACACATCCCCAAAATAGCCCCACCCCACTCCCCCCGGACAGCCCCACCCCCACAAGGACAACCACCGACCTCCCCTCCCCGTAAATGGACAACCCCCATCCCAAATACCCCCCCCCCCCAACACCCTCCAACTACCCCCACCACAAGGAAAACCCCACCAGACTCCCCCAGACAGCCCCAGTCCAACCTATACAGCCCATCCACCTACACATCCCCCCTGGACAACCCCCTCCCCCACCCCAAGCCCCTGGACCACCCCACCCCATCCCCCCCAGACAACCCCCACCCCTCAACCCCTAGACGACCACAACCCAGTCCCCCAGACATCCCCACCCACTCCTGCACATCCACTCCACCGAGATAGCCCCCCCCCCCACTCTTAACCCTCCTTTGGACAACCCCTCCACCCCCACCCCCACCAGCACAACCGCTCAACATGGAATCCAACCCCCCCCCCCCCCTCGTGATTTCCCACCCACCAAAACTCCACCTAGAATGCCCAGAGATATCTCCAAACAAGCCCCAACCCCTCGCACATCCAACAACACTTTGGACAACCCCCTCCCAGAACAGTACAACCCCTCAACCTGTATTACCCCCCCACTCCCAATCCCAACCCCCATTGGAAAACCCCACCGCTTGGACAACCCACCACCAAAACTCCCCCCAGATAGCCACTAGATAGGCCCATCCCACCCTCAACCCCTCCTAATCCCTACATTGCATTGGACATCCCCATCATCCCCCCACCCCCCCCCCCCCCCAAATACCTACCCACATAGACAACACCCCCCCTCCAGGACAACCCACCCCCCAACAATATCCCTTGAACATCCCTTCGATAGCACCACCCCACCCCCAACCTGTCCCACTCCCAACCCCACCTTGGAGAGCCCCCCTCCCAGACAGCCCACCGACCAAAGAACATCATTTATAATTATCCCTCTAAATACAATAATTTTTCGTACATAATTACCAATAACGGGGTCATTAATCATTCAATAAAAAGTAGTTTAGTATAGTGGATGTGTGAAATCATACCCCAAATTTTTTAAATGAATATAATTGTACATAACAACATAATGAAATTCTGACAAAAATGAGAAATGAATAAATGAATTACATGGATGTGTGATACCAATGGCTTAAGAGAGACCTGAGAGAGGATTCTTGGGATCTTGGGGCCCCTTGGTAGGATTATAGAAAGAAGAGTGGAGGTGTTGGTCAACCTCCAAAAGGATTGAGTGAATAGGAATGAGATATTGAGAGGGTTTATTTGAGTAAAGAGACGGAATTATTTTATTATTTAGGTTTGGGAAACTACACATTAATCTAATCAAAAGAAAAAACAACACCATGGTTTTTGAAATGGTTTATTCCAATGGGGAGTGAAAAAAATTATTTTATAAGTCCAAAGTATGAAATTATTAGAATATTATGCTTTCTAATTTGTAGGTGAGTCACAATGTCAATGAAATCATTTTAAATTGTTAAAATAGTTTATATGTTTGAGAGGGTCTACTATGGCATTGTAAAACTAATAATGAGAATAAAAATAACATTTTTTATATAGTTAAACCATATATTATCTGAAAACCATTTTATTGTATTTTATTATATCACTATTGGGTCATTATAATGTCATAAGAAACATTATATATTTAAACAATATTTATTTTTATCGAAAAAATTCTTCTATCTCAGAAAAATATGAAAAATTCACTTTTCGATAATTTCATCATCCTTATTCCAAAAATTAATATTTATTTTACCTATGTAATTATCAAAATATATGAATTTTATTTATCATAAAAACTGAAATTTATTGAAATGTCAGGGGTTTTGAAAAAAACACCATTCAGACCGTAAAAAAATTATAATTGTATTAATAAAAATTATATGATCATTTATATTTATAAAAATTATTTTTTTAATAATATTTTATTAAATTAATATATAATTCAATAATCAAATAATTCATCAAAATAAATTTCCAAATTGAGTATTAACTAAAAAAACTATTTTTGATTAAAATAATATTTACAAATTAATAATAACAAAATGAATATATATTATTTTTTATATATATAAAAATTCACATAATCCTAGATCTATGGTATTTTTACATATCCTTTTATGTCACTGGAATAATGACTAAAGGTAAGGTGTTCAATGGTGACATACTCTAGGAAAGGATCAAATTAGATCACTCCTCTGGTATTCTTTATTAGCATCAATTTCCACTTTTGGGAGTTCCGTTAAAGTGTAATGTGTTGATGATTCGATAGGGTGAGGTCAGAAGAGAATCCCAGTGAATGTACTTTCATTTTGAGCTCCAAAAAACGGGTTCTGTATGGATCAATTCTACTGGAAAAGATCGTTGTTACATTTTCCTGATTAAATTGGATTTATTAAAGCCTTATATATATATAACTATCTTGTGGTCATTGTTCGATGACTATATTATCAATGGTTAGAAATAATTACTGTATTTTTCTATCCAAAATCATTAAACCATATATGATCATATGTTACAGAACAATTATACATAATATTGTATTTAATTATTTCAAGAGGAATTATCATTAATAAATTTAGGGTTCATTACAATCTCTCCCATTTAAAAAATTTCTTCCACGAAATTTCTATTGTCCTTACTAAAATTGATGAAGGTTACCATACATCATCACTTACTCTAATTTCGATTATTCTTCTTCAAATTTGTAGTTTCCCCACATCACCTTGATGTGGGAAATTGTCTTATTTCGTAAAACATTTTCCTTACGTTCTATGATCTTTACCGACTTCTCATCACAGGAGAGGTCATTATTCAATGGTACCACATATGTATTGAGTACATGTTATGGGTCAGGTATGTAATTTCTCATGATTGATATATGTAATAAATCATGTACTTGAGATAGGTTTGGTTGTATTTCAATTAGACATGCCACTTCTCAAATACGATCAATGATCTTGAAAGGGCCGATGATCCATGGACTAAGCTTTCCCTTATTCCCAAATATTATAACTCTCTTCCCTGGTGATATGCAGAGTATTTCCTTGTCTCTGACATAAAACACTAGGTATCATCAATGATTATTAGAATAGTTCTTTTGTCAACTCTGATAACCTTTAATTTGATGCTAGATGGTTTTAACATTCTCCACCACTTTTTCAACCATTTCTAGACCAATGAGTTTTTTCTCCCCAACATTTTCCCAACATGTCTGTGTTCAGAACCTCTTCCCATAATGGACATCATAAGGATCCATTTGGATTCTTGAGTGGAATAATTTCCTATAAAAGAACTCAATCATAGGAAGTTGTTGATTCCATCATCCTTTGAAGACTATTGAGAAAGATGTAGACATTTGTTCTTTTGTAGGGGTAGACCAATATGATTGTCCACCAAATAGAGGATGATAATCCATACTGAAGATCTGCTTAGTGTTCAGAGCAAGTTGATGAATTTTCCTAAACAAAGAGGGGAATCATGGATATCTATCAAATACAATAGATAGAAGTACATCATGAATCCTTAACACATATATGATATATATTCATTCTAGTAGATCTAGTGATAAATCCTCTCAAATTTAAATGTAGTGTTCAATCATTGTAAGACGATACACAACAACCGATATAACATTGTTTTCTTTTGGGTGTCTTCAGAAGACCTCTAAAAAATTCCATAGTTATGTTCTCCCATTTCCATGATAGTATGGGTAATATTTTCATCAATCCCTTAGACATCTATATATCATCCTTCACTTTCTAACATACCATGAAATTTAATGTATAATCAGAAATCTCCATCTTCATTTTATCCCTCTAATAATTTTTTTTATATCTCAATACATCTATGTTTTTCATGGGGCAATGGGGAAATTTGAACTATGTGTATCATCCAAAATTTCATTCATTAACATTGGATTTGTTGTTACACATTGTATTATCCTATATCTCATAATCCTTCTTCATTAACATTGAACTCTGAGCATTACCCATTTTTGATAGTTTCCACATTCTTCATAATTCCCACATCATCCATTTGAGAATCCATTAAAAATTCCAAAAGAGACGGTTAAACAATAATTAGTGAATTGATTAATGATTTTTTATTTAGTATTTACATTTAATTCTTCATAAAATAATTGATGATTGGATCCTTTGAAATTCCCATCAATAATAGAATCATTGGGTCCTTTCTTGATAGAAAATATCCAACCTTGTTTTCATTCTTTGGGTAGAAGTAGATGATAAATAACATTCATTAATCATATCTAACCATATATTTTGACCAATGTTCAAATCATTTAGTAGGAATATATACTTGAGTCTTTTTGGTCTGAATATATTTCACACATCTACAAAAAAGGGGTTATGTCGCCAGATTATTAATTTGATGATTACTACAGCCAACTTCGGATCTTTTTTGGGATATCATTTCTCATCAACATTCAATTTCCTTGACTCATAGGCATAGAATTTTTTATTTTTCATAGACTCATTGTATTGTACCTTCTTTTAAGAATAACTGAATACAAAAGATGTTTTCCACTTGTATTTGGTGTGAGAAAGGGTGTAGTGATAAGAGACTTTTTCAACTCAACTAGGATAAATTCACATTCATCAGTCTAATAAATCTTTACTCCCTTCCGAGTTATCTTGGAATAAATGTTGGGAAAATATCAAACTTTTCTAAAAAATCAGTGCTAATATCCAGCTAAGCCCAAGAAGCTAGGGATATCTATTAATGATATTGGCCTCATCATTCCCTCAACTGCAGTTATCATGGGGTGATCCATAGATAACCCATTACATGAGATTATATGACCCATGAATGAGACATACTCTAACTAGAACTCACACATGTTTTACATTTTATAGTGATTTTCCTTCCGTAAGGTCTCTCATACAGTTCGTAGTCTCTTCTCATGCTCCTCAATGGGTTTTGAGTATATTTTATATCTTCTATAAACAACAACATAATATTGTATAGGTGATCTCTAAAGTCACGATTCGTCATGTGTATGAATATTAATTGGGAATTAGTTAGTCATAAAGGAATTAATAGGAATTCATAGTGGTCATACCTTGTACGAAACCCTGTCTGGGGGATATCCTCCTTTTTCCCCGGAACAGGATAATATATCGACCACAAATCCACCTTGTAGAAGTAGTTTTCTCCACACAGCTGATCAAACAATTCATAAATATGTGAAAGTGTATACTTGTTCTTTATTTTGATTTATATGATATCACAATAACCAATGTACAGTCACCATGACCCATCATTTTTCATGATGAATATGACCATTACATCCCATGGTAAAGAACTTCGGCATATAAGCCCTTTATGTATATTATCATGTAGTTGTTTCTTTATATCCTAATGCTCCATAACATCCATTCTATACAAATTCTTAGATATTGGAAATCCCTCATGTATAAGATCAATTGAGAAATCAACATCTCTTTTAGGAGGATGACTAGTTAATTCCTCATAAACACATCAGCAAATTCCCTCACAATAGGCATGTCTTCAAGGATAGTTACATCCATAGACTCAATAAACTAAGAAATATACACATGATCATAGGTAAGTAATATCCAAAATTCATATGATGGCGATAATAATGATTCACCCTCTTTGTAGGTGTATAAAATTTGGGGTTGATATGCCATATATAGAGTGATTTACCTCTCATGGAAATTTATGTTGGCTCCATTTATCGAAAGACAATACTGGCCACAAATAGCATCAAATTACATGAGAGGGAGTATGTTGTGGTTCTCCAAGAATTAAATTCCACACATTATGAAAAGGGATGAGTTATAATCATTAGATGCAATGATTTACCCTTTTTATGTTCTCACCGACATATTTACTTCAATGATTTGTGGTGGTTTTGGGATTGTTCTACTAAACATTCAATGTAAAAAAGAATGGTCAAATATAGAATCGAAAAGTACAATAACTATTCATGGATGAATAAATATAATTCTTATCACCACTTCACATTTGGGGTTCACATCGGGGGTAGTGATGGAAATAGCTCACCCTTGCTACCTTGGAGGTTGTTGGTTGCCTCCCCAAACGCTTGTCTTAGAGAACTAGTTTCCAATGTGTAGTTGTTATTTTTAGTGGATGCAATGAAATACGTTTTTTGGGTCAAACAATGTATTCTTATCCTGTGTAGGCTACAATTTATCCCAAAAATGAAGTGTTAATCCTTCCATTTGGGGGTAACAACAAATCCTGAGGCTTATCATGCAAGAGTTGTGATATTTTCTTCGTACGCTCCAATGGATTCATCATATTTTTTTATCTTGAGGGAAAGGATGTCCTTTTCCTTCATAATATGTAGGTTAAATGACAATATTTATCGTCTTTTTTCTAGTAAAACCTTCCATTCCAACTCCTCTAACATTTTATCAGGCATCATATTTAATATCAATGACCACCGTTGATCTAATTCACCTTCCATAAAATAATCATCCAAAATTATGATATCTAGTCTAGAACATTGAAGGAGACAGAATATCTTCTCAATGGAGTTTTTCAATATTTTGGAGATTGAGGGATCAAATGATCCATTACAAGTAGGAGGCCTTTGTCTCATGAATCTCTGTGTTGCGGCTTGTTTTTTCATGGGGGCATAAAGATTCTCTTAGACCATATTTCTATTCAAAACATGAGTTATATGTGATTATATTATTAAAATGTTTGCGATTCTCACAACAATTTGATTGGTAATATCATTTGAATAGTCATCATATTTATAATCACATTGTTTTTAATCCTGAGTCCCCATATTACTGGCCATTGGTTGGAATAAAAGAAATGTTAGGGGTGAAGCATAAAGGGGATTCCAATGAAAAAAGGGATAACTTAAATTTTCATTTATTTCCATAACTTATCTATGGTATCTGTGATCTACTTTCCAACATATACTCTAAGGGTATATTTTTTATTCCCATAATAATGGATCATACTAAGAATATGAACGTTTCAATGCATATCCCCTAGGAGTTTCATAACAAATAGTGTTGCTAGGACCATTTTCGTGCACCCGTTCTAGTTCGAGTATAGCTAAAAATGGTGTTCTCGGGTTTTACCAATAGATACATCTGTGCCAGAGCTACTTTTACCAGATCATATAAAGACAAGGATGTGTTTTATAAATAAACCACATAATAAATACTTTCCAAAATTTAGGGATGTTTTTATTTTACACAGTCTTATCCCAATGTCTTTCTCTAGGGGTCTCAAATCCTAATACCAAAAATAACTAAACCAATCCATTAATACCAACTATAATAATGATACACTTTATTACAAACATAAACATAATTTATTTCATAAAATTATCACCTGATACAACATATGAGATAGAGAGGTATAATGTCATTGGGACATAGAAAAATTACATAACAACGTAAAACATGAAATATACATATTTTTTAAAAACATATTTTACATGACCACACGCATTTCTTCGTAAATAGCATTGCAAGGGATTACCTGAGGACATGCATAAGAAAAGGGTCATCTATAAGCCTAGTAATGGAGTTAAAAAGGCATACAATGAAGAATACAATACATTTTAGGAAATAGGATTATCCATAGATCATAAGAGAAACATGAACATAATGCCCTGATATAAAATGATTATCATATCATGGAAATGTGGCATCAATATCTATCATGATTTTAGCATGATCCAAGGCTCATTTCACATGGATCATGAGTAAACCCACATTTTAATTGAATTATCTTGAGTAAAACCTAAATGAACTTGACATATTATTACAGTAATCATTACCCAATGCATTAGATCCCAATTAGGGAACACCCTTCTTAATCATTTCATTTCATGCATAAGTGTGCCAAATGGATTATAAAAATGCAATCATTAAACATCATCATTTATTCCATGAAAAAGGGATGTATAATAAATAAATGAAACTATAAAATAAATAAATCAATGTGTGTAACACTTAATACTCTTGATAGATAAATTGGTATGGTATTCTCTACACAATGAATTAGGGTTGGAAAATCAAGGTGCAATTTCGTCAAAATAACGACGTGACATATGAATTCATAAAAATGTTTGATTAGAGAGAAATGGGTATCTCAAAATAGTGGCATCAATTTTCCATTCATTTATTGTGGTTATTAATATGCTCAATTGATAGACATAATTGAATTTGTAAATGCATATCAGTTGAAGTACATATTGTTAATGTGAAATTGGCTAGGACCAGTGTGGGGAAGTAAAGTCGATCAATATCAGTAAAATTTGTGTATTTTAACTATTTGTTGTACATAAATGAGTTATTTGAAAAAGAAACCTTAATGTTGACATCATAAGAAGAACACACATTATTTGTTACATTACCTTCGAAACCTAATTGTAAATTTGTTGTGAAAATGTCCCGGAATGGAGTGTTTTTATTCGAATAAGATGAACCTGATATTGTTCCCTTAGTTTCATAATATCTTGATCAACTAACCTCAGTTCAACATGAAGAAGATATTTTATGGTTTTGACCGGTCATTAAAGGAGAAAAGGTAGATTATCATGTTTAAGGAAAGGTATAAATGTTTTCCCACTCTACAATTTAATTACAATTTTAAATTGTTTAAAAGAACCCAAAAAAATGGAATATGATAATTTTTATTAATTATTAGTTATAATAAACCCCTCCACCATGAAAACCACCTATGCTCCTCCCCCCATCCCTGAACAACACCCACTCCCAACCCCGCTGGACAACACCCCCACTCCCTTTCGTGCAACCAACTCCCAAATACTCCCTCAGGACAACCCCCTCCCCACCTCTATATTGAGTATGTAATCCTTTTGTATATTGATTTCAATTCATCAAAACAACATAGTAGTTCAATGATTTCATAATCAACAATATTTTGTTTTTGATCCTCATTGATCCACTTTTCGATATTCTTCCATAGGATGATCCTTTGAATTGATATAATGTTTCTCGTGTTTTTTCATTTTGTTTTTTCATGAGATACCAATTCCTAAATTCATTTTTATTCTGGGATGTGATTGATTTAAATGAGAATAATAATTGGATAAACTATTGATAACATTATGTTCAAACCTTTTTGATGGATTCCCTTGTGGGAATGTGTGAACCACAGTTTCGATAGCTGGTTCCATCTATAGAATTTGTTGGATGAACTATATTTAATTGGTTTAATAAATTGTTATCTAGATGAAATTTAAAATGTTGATTACATTGATTAATTTTTTTAAATAAGGTTATTTCACTATAGTTAATTTCAAATAAATAAATGGTATTTTCGCATTATTGAAATGTTTTGTAACCTTGTGTATTTTATTTTAATGTCCCCCTATCATGTTTCATATACTTTCCATACTAGTTGTAATTTTTAATCATATTGATAATATTTTTATGGATTATGACTCAACATTGTTCTTGAAAGATCAATATTTCACACAAATTTGTGTTTATATAGAGATATAATAACGTCATACCAAGAAAAATTGGTTGATGGCCAACAATAAGGGTTTTTAGAAGTGTATATAGTATAATTTTAGGCTTTTCTGTGGGTTTGTAATTTTTTGGGTCCATAGATGATTAAATTTCATTAATCCAATAGGTTTTTTTGTTTCATGATAGATCTAATGATTGAATGATCTGCAATGAAATAAATGGTATTTTCTCATTATTGAAATGTTTTGTGACCTTGTCTATTTTATTTTAATGTCCCCATATCATGTTTCATATCCTTTCCATCCAAGTTTTATTTTTTAATCATATTGATAAAATTCTAATGGATTATGACTCAACATTGTGCGTGAAAGATCATTATTTCACACAAATTTGTGTTTATATAGAGATATAATAACATCATACAAAGAAAATTTGGTTGATGGCCAACAATAAGGGTTTCTAGAATTGTATATAGTATAATTTTAGGCTTTTCTGTGGGTTTTTAATTTTTTGGGTCAATAGATGTTTAAATTTATTTAATACAACAGGTCATTTTAGTTTCATGATAAATATAATGATTGATGATCTCCATGAGACCTAGTTAGGTGAAGTTGATGGCCAATGATAGACGGGTTTGGCTCTGGTATTAACTTAAACACAGGGGTCCCCTGGACAGCCCCATGCCACTCCCCCTAGACAGCCCCACCCAATCCTTCACAGCCCCTCCACCTGGACTTCCACCTCCCGTATAGACCATCCCCCAAAACACCCACCAGACATACCACCACCCCAAGCCCCTGAAAAACCCCACTCAACTCCAAAATCCCAATTTGACAACCCCATAATGGATATCCCACCCCCAAAACACCACCCTGACCCCCCCGACATCCCCACGACATTCTCCTCGAACATCCCCACCACTACATACACAACTCCGCCAACTGGAAATCCACACCTCCCACCTACCCTCGGATAAACCCCTTCCATGACAGCCCACCTACCCCCAATCCCCCAGGACAACACCCCCCACCCAACCCCCTTCCCCTGAACATCCCCACCCCACTCCCCCCAGACAACCCCCAACCGAAGGAAAGCCTGACCCCAGTCACCAAAATAGCCCCACCTCAACCTGCATAGCCCTTCTACATAGACAGTCCCCACCCCCACTCCTCGTCCCCTTTGGAAACCCCCCCCCCCCCAATCTGCGCATCCCCTCATCCTAGACAACCCCACAGCCCCAAAACATCTCCACCCCACTCCACTCGGACATCCACACCCCCACCAGGACATCCACCCACCTCCCCATGTTAATGGAAAACCCCCCTCCCAGATACCCCCGCCAAAAAAAACTCCCCCCAAACTCCCCCACCCCCTGGACAACCCCAACCGACTCCCCCAGACTGACCCACTCCAACCTGCACAACCCCTCCACCTGCACAAACCCACTGGATAACCCCCCCACCCCACCCCAATCCTCTGGACAACCCCGCCCAACTCCTCCCAGACAACCCCCACCCATCATCCGCCAGACGACCACAACCCACTCTCCCAGACATCCCCACCCACACCTGCACTTCCACTCCACCATGAAGGCCCCCCACACTCTTAACCCTCCTTTGGGAAACCTCTACACCCCCACCCCCACCATCACAACCCCTAAACATGGAAAACACCCCCCCCCCCCTCCATGATTGCCCATCCACAAAAACTGCACCTAGAATGCCCCTAGATATCCCCAACCAAACCCCAGTCTGTCACACTTCCATCAACACTTTGGACAAACCCCTCCAAGAACTGCATGACCCCTCAACCTGTACAGCCCCCCCCCCCTTACTCCCACTCCCAACCCCCCATTGGACAACCCCACCTCTTGGACAACCAAAACCCAAAACTCCCCCCAGAGTGCCACTAGACAGGCCAACCCCACCCCCATCCCCTCACAATCCCTACATACCATTGGGCATCCCCAACCTCCCCCCGCCAATCCAAACCCCACATAGACAACAACCCCTACCTGACATCCCACCCCCAATAATATCCCTTGAACATCCCTTCGATAGCCCCACCCCACCCCCAACCCGTCCCACTCTCAACCCCCCCTGGACAGCCCCCTCCCAGACAACCCACCAACCAAATAATTTCATTTATAATGATCCCTCAAAATACAATCATTTTTTGTACATAATTACAAATAAATGTGTCATTAATCATTCAATCAAAAGGAATGTAGTTTAGTGGATGGGTAAAATCATTCCCCAAAATTTTTAACTGAATATAATTGGTCATAACAACATAATGAAATTCTGACAAAAATGAGAAATGAAGAAATCAATTACTTGGAAATGTGATCCCAATGGATTAGGAGAGGACTAAGAGATGATTATTGGGACGTTGGTGCCCCTTGGTAGGATTGTATAAAGAGAAGTGTAGGTGTTGGTCAACTTCCAAAAGGTTTGAGTGAATCAGAATGAGATATTGAGAGGGTTAATTTGAGTAAAGAGACGTAATTCTTTTTTTATTTAGGATTGGGATACTACAAATTAATCTAATCAAAATAAAAAACAATACCATGGTTGTTGCAAATGGTTTATTCCAATGGGGAGTGGAAATATTTATTTTATAAGTCAAATGGATGAAATTATTAAAATATTAAGCTTTTTTATGTGGAGGTGAGTCACAATGTCAATGAAATCATTTTAAATTGTTAAAATAGTTTATATGTCTGGGAGGGTCTACTAAGGAATTGTAAAACTAATAAATAAAATATAAAATAACAATTTTTATATAGTTAAACCATATATTATCCGAAAACCATTTTATTTTATTTTATTATATCTCTATTGGGACATTATGATGTCATAAAAAACATTATATATTTAAACTATATTTATTTTTATCGAAAAAATTATTCTACCTTGCAAAATTATGAAAAATTCACTTTTGGATAAGTTCATCATCCTTATTACAAAAAATAATATTTATTTTAACTATGTAATTTTCTAAATATGTGAATTTTTTTTTGAACATAAAAACTGACATTTATTAAAATGTCAGGGCTTTTGAAAAAAAAATCATTCAATCCTTAAAAAAATTATAATAGTATTAATAAAAATTATATGCTCATTTAAATTTAATAAAAATTAATTTTGTAATAGTATATTATTAAATTAATATTTAATTCCATAATAAAATAATTCATCAAAATAAATTTCCTAATTTAATAATAACTAAAAAATAATATTTGTAATTAAAATACTATTTACAATGTAATAATAATAAAATGAAAATATATTATTTATTATATATAAAAATATTCAAATAATCCTATATCTAGGGTATTTTTACATATCCTTTTATGACACTGGCATAATACCTAAAGGAAAGGTTTTCAATGGTGACATACTCTTGGAAAGGCTCAGATTAGACCACTCGTGTGGTAATCTCTATTAACATCCATTTCCACTATTGGGAGTTCCGTTCATGTGTAATGTGTTGATGATTCGATAGGTTGTGGTCAGAAGAGAAGCACAATGAATGTACATTCTTTATGAACTCCAAAAAAGGCTTTTTATGGATCAATTCTACTGGAAAAGAATGTCGTTACATATGCCCGATTAAATTTGATTTATTAAAGCCTTATATATATAAAAATCTTGTGGTCATTGTTCAATGACTATATTAGAAATGGTGAGAAATCTTTACTGTATTTTTATATTAAAAATAATTAAACCATAGACGATCATATGTTATAGAACAATTATATATAATAATATATTTAATTATTTCAAGAGGAATTATCATTAATAAATTTAGGGGTCATTACAATCTCCCCCATTTAAAAAATATCTAACAAGATATTTCTATTTCCCTTACTAAAACTGATAATGGTAACCATAATTCATCACTTCCATTAATTTTGATGATTCTTCTTCAAATTTGTTGTTTCTCCACAACACCTTGACATGGGAAATTGTATTATTTTGTAAAAAAAAATCCTTACGTTCTACGATCTTTTCTGACTTCTCATCATAGGAGAGGTCATTCTTCAATGGTACCACATATGTATTGAGTACATGTGATTGATCATGTATGTAATTTCTCATGATTCATACATGTAATAAATCATGTACTTGAGATATGTATAGTGGTATTTCAGGTCGACATACAACTTCTCTAATATGATCAATGATCTCGATAAGGCTGATGATCCATGGACTAAGCTTGCCCTTATTCACAAATATATTAACTATTTTCCCTAGTGATATGGAGAGGATTACCTTGTCTTTGACATCAAACTCTAGGTATCATCAATGATTATTAGCATAGCTCTTTTGTCAACTCTGATAAGCATTAATGTGATGTTGGATGGTTTTATCCTTTTCCACCATTTGTCCGATCATTTCTAGACCTATGAGTTTTTTCTCCCCAACATCATCCCAACATGTCTGTGTTCAGAACCTCTTACCACAAAGGACATCATAAGGATTCATTTGGATGCTTGAGTAGAAAAATTCCCTATAAAAGAACTCAACCATATGTAGATGTTGATTCCATCATCCTTTGATGACCATTTAGCAAGATGAAGACATTTTTTATTGTGTATTGATAGACCAATATGATTGTCCATCAGATAGAGGATGATAATCCATACTGATGATCCGCTTATTGTTCAGAGCATGTTGATGACTTTTCCTAAACAAAGAGGGGAATCGTAGATATCGATCAAATACAATAGATAGCGGTACACCATGAATCCTTAACACATATATGATATATATTCATTCTAGTATATCTAATGAGAAATCCTCTCAAATTTTAATGTAGTGTTAAATCATTTTAATATGATACATGAAAACCAATATAGCACTGTTTCCTTTGGTTGTCTTCAGAAGACCACTAAAAAATTCCATAGTAATGTTCTCACATTTCCATGATAGTGTGGGTAATAGTTTCATCAATCCCTGAGTCTTTTTCCTATCATGCTTCACTTGCTGACATACCATGAAATTTAATGTATAATCAGTAATCTCTATCTTCATTTTATCCGAATTATAATTTTATTAATATCTAAATTCATCTACGTTTTTCATAGGGTATTGGAGAAATTTGAACTATGTGTATCCTCCAAAATTTCAGTCATTAACATTGGATTTGATGTTACACATTGTCTTATCCTATATCTCATAATCCATCTTCGTTAACATTGAACTGTGAGGATTACCCTTTTTTGATAGCTTCCACATTCTTCATAATTCCCACATCATCTATTTGAGCATCCACTAGCCATTCCAAAAATACAATTAAACAATAATTAGTGAATGGATTAATGATTTTTTATTTAGTAT
The DNA here is from genome assembly GCA_963277665.1 of Viscum album. NCBI lineage: Eukaryota > Viridiplantae > Streptophyta > Magnoliopsida > Santalales > Viscaceae > Viscum > Viscum album. Next base: position 47,231,035 of record OY728121.1, read on the forward strand.
TTCCATTCCATTCATCATAAAATCTTGAATTATTGGATCCTTTGCAATTCTCATCATTGATAGAATCATTGGGTCATTTCTAGACATAAAATATCCAACCTTGTTTTCATTCCTAGGGTAGAAATGGATGATAAATAATATTAATTAATCATATCTAACCATATATTTTGACTCGTGTACAAAAAATTCAGTATGAATATATACGTTCATCTTTTTCAGCCGAATATATTTCACACTTCTCCAGAAAAGAGGTTATGTCCCAAGATTATTAATTTGATGATTACTGAAGTCAACTTCAGATCTTGTTTGGGATATCTTTTCTCATTGAAATTCAATTTACTTGAATCATAGGCATTGAATTTTTAATTTTTCATCAACACATAGCATTGTACCTTCTTTTAAGAATAACTGAATACAATAATGGTTTTCCACTTGTATTTGTTGTGAGAAAGGGTGCAGTGATAAGACACTTTTTCAACTCCATTAATATAAATTCACATTCATCTGTCTAATAAATATTTACCCCCTTCCGAGTTATCTTGGAATAAATTTTGGGAAAATATTAAACTTTTCTCAAAAATCAGTGATAATATTCAGCTAACCCCAAGAAGCTAGGGATATATGTTACTGATGTTGGCCTCATCATTCCCTCAATTATAGTTTTCATGGCGTGATCCATAGATATCCTATTACATGAGATTATATGACCCGTGAATGAGACTTCCTCCAACTAGAACTCACACATGTTGTACATTTCATAGAGCTTATCCTTTCATATGGTCTCTCATACAGTTCATAGGTTCTTCTCATGCTCCTCAATGGTTTTTGAGTATATTTGACATCTTCTATAAACAATAACATATTCTTGTATAGGTGACCTCTAAAGTCACTATTCATCATATATATGAATAATTATGGAGCATTAGTTATTCAGAAATGAATTACAAAGAATTCATGGTGCCCATAACTTGTACGAAACACTGTCTAGGGGATATCCTCCTTCTTCACCGGAACTTGATAATATATCACCCACAAATCCACCTTGTATAAGTAGTTTTCTCCACATAGCTGATCAAACAAGTCATAAATTCGAGAAAGGGTATATTTTTCCTTTATTGTGACTTTGATGATCTCACAATAAGCAATGTAATGGCACCATGATCCATCATTTTTCATGATGAATAGGGCCATTACATCCCATCATAATGAACATGGGCATATAAACCCTGTATGTATATTCTTCTATAGCTGTTTCTTTATCTCCTCATGGTTCACAACATCAATTCTATAAAGATTATTGGATATTGAAAATCCATCATGGATAAGATCAATTGAGAATTATGCATCTCTTCTAGGAGGATGACTAGTTAATTTCTCGGAAACACTTCAGCAAATTCCCTCACAATAGGCATGTCTTCAAGAATGGTTACATCCTTAGTCTCAATAACCTAAGAAAGATACACATGTTCTTAGGTAAGTAATATCCACAATTCATATGATGTTGATAATAATGATTTATCCTCCTTGTAGGTGTACTAAATTTGGGGTCAATATGGCATATATAGAGTGATTTTCCACTCATGGAAATTTATGTTGGCTCTATTTAAGGAAAGACTATCAATGCCACGAATTGCATCAAATTACACCAGAGAAAGTATGTTGTGGTACTCCAAGAATTACAATCCACACATTATGACATGGGATGAGTTATATTCATGGGATGCAATTATTTCCCCTTATTCTGTTCTCACTGACATCTTTACTTCAATGATTTTTGGTGCTTTGGGAATGTTCTACTAAACATTATGTGTATAAAATAATGATAAAATATAGAATCAATAAGTACAATAACTATTCATGAATGAATAAATAGAATGCCCATCGCCACTTCATATTGGGGGTTCCCATCGGGGGTAGTGATGGAAATAGCTCACCCTTGCTACCTTAGAGGTTGTTGGTTGCCTCCCAATATGCATGTCTTAGTGAACATGTTTTCAAAGTGTAGTGGATATTTTTATTTGACGCAATGATCAACGTTTTAATGGTCAAACAGTGTATTCATATCCTCTAAAGGCTAGGATTTTTCCCAAAAATGATGTGTTAATCCTTCCATTTTGTGGTAACAACAAATCCCGAGGTTTATCATGCATGACTTGTGATGTTTTCGTCGTACACTCAAAGGGATTCATCGTATATTTTTATCTTGAGGGAAAGGACGTCCCTTTCCATCTTAAATAGTAGGTACAATGATAATATTTATCATCTTTTTTCCTGGGAAAACCTTCCATTCCAACTCCTCTATCACTTTACCAGGCTTCATATTTTATATCAAGGACCACCATTGATCTACTTCACCATCCATAGAATAAGAATCCAAAATTATGATCTCTAGTACAGAACATTAAAGGAGACAGAATATCTTCTCAATGGAGTTGTTCCATTTTTCGAAGATTGAGGGTTCAAATGATCCATTACAAGTAGGAGGCCTTTGTCTCATGAAGCACTTTATTGAAACTTTATTTTTCTTGGGGGGCATAAAGATTCTCCTAGACCATATTTCTATTCAATACATGAGTTTTATGAGAGAGTATTATTACAATGTTTGTGATTCTCGCACCAATTTGATTGGGAATATCATTTGAACAGTCATCACATTTATCATCACATTGTTTGTAATCTATAGTCCCCATATTATTGTCCTTTGGTCGAAATAAAATAAATTTTAGGGGTGAAAAATAAAGGGGATTCCAATGAAAAAAAGGGATAACTTATAAATTGCATTTATTTCCATAACTTATCTATGGTATCTATGATCTACTTCCCAACATATAATCTATGGGTATATTTATTAATTCCCATAATAATGGATCATACTAAGAATATGAACGTTTCAATGCATATCCCCTAGGAGTATCATAACAAAGAGTGCTACAAGACCCATTTTCGTGCACCCTTTCTTGTTCGATTTTAGTTCAAAGTGGTGTTTTTGGTTTTTACCACTAGATACATCTGTGCCAGAGCTTCCTCTAACCGCTCATAACAATAGATGGATGTGTTTTTTTTAATAAACCACTTAATAAATACTTACCAAAATTTAGGGTCATTTTTATTTTACACAGTCTTATGCCAATGTCTTTCTCTTGGGTTCTCGAATCCTAATACCAAAAATAACTAAAACAATCCATTAATACCAACTATAATAATGATACACTTTATTACAAACATAAACATAATTTATTACATAAAATTATCACTTGATACAATATAGGAGATAGAGAGGTATAATTTCATTGGGACTTAGAAAAATAACATAACAAAATAAAACATTAAATATAAATATTTTTTTAAAAATATTTTACACGACCACACACATTCCTTCATAAATAGCATTGCAAGGGATTATCTGAGGACGTGAATAAAAAAAGGGTTAGCTATAAGAGTACTAATTGAGTTAAAAAGTCATAACATGAAGAATACAATACATGTTAGGCAATATGATTATCTATATAGAATAAGAGAAACATGAACATAATGCCATGTTATAAAATGATTATCATATCATAGAAATGTGGCATCAATATCTATCATGATTTTAGCATGATCCAAGGCTCATTACACATGGATCATGAGTAAACCCACATTTTAAATGAATTATCATGAGTAAAACGTCAATGAACTTGACATATTATTACAGTAATCATTACCCAATGCATTGGATCCCAATTACGGAACACCCTTCTTAATCATTTCATTTCATGCATAGGTGTGCAAAATGGATCATACAAATGCAATCATTAAAAATCATCATTTATTCCATGAAAAAGAAATTTTTAATAAATACATGAAACTATAAAATAAATAAATCAATGTGTGTAACACTGAATACCCTTCACAGATAAATTCGTATGGTATTCCCTATACAATGAATTAGGCTTGGAAAATCGAGGGGAAATTTCATTAAATTAACAACATGACAAAAGAATTCATAAAAAGGGTTGATTAGAGAGAAATGGGAATCTTAAAACTTATAAATTAAATGGAAATAAATGTATTCATATAGATACATGTCCATAAATAAGTAATGGAACCTAAATTCATAATATACAATAATTTATTGAATGTAAATAATTATAGAGACAAATACATTCGGAAATTTTTTTCATGGTAATAGTTCTAAATGGGAGGCCTAAATTAGAGGTATAGGGGTCACTCATAATTAAAACATAAGGAAGAATGTATAAGGAAGGTGTAAAATCATACCCCAACAATGGTGATTGAAAATAAAAGGGCATGAAAGCATAATAAATTTGGACAAAATGAAAATGGAAGAAACCCATTCCATGGAAGTGTGATACCAAAGGCTTGGGAGAGTCTTGAGAGTGGATTATTGGAAGACTAGGGAGCCTTGGGAAAATTATATATAAATCAAGAAAGGGTTTGGTTGATGTAAATATGGTTTTAGTGAATTGGAATGGGATATTTAGGAGGATTATATTGGAAAGTAGAAAGAATTCATTATTATTTAGGTTTGGGACACTACAAATTAAACTGATCAAAACCACAAACCAACACATGGTTTTTTGCCCATATTTTTTGACAATGGGGAGTGGAAAAAATTATTGTATAAACCAAATGTCCGAACATATAAACATATTGTTCTTGATTATGTGGAGGTGAGTCGCACTCTCAAAGAAATAATTTTAAAATGATAAAATAGGTTTTATGTCTTGGAGGGTCCACTATGATATAGTAAAAATACTGGAAAAATATAGGAAATCAAATTTCATAATGGAAATACATTATTGGATTGAACTCGCTTTTATATCATTTTATTATATCACTATTGGTTAATTTTGATGTCATAAAATACATTAAATATTTAAATGGTATTTAATTTTTATCCAAAAAATTTACTGTCTACGAAAATAATGAAAAATTAATATTTTGATAATTTCGACGTCCTGATTACAAAAAGAATATTCATTTTTTCTAAATAATTTTCTATATATGTGTATTTTTACTTTTAATTTATAAACCAACATTTATATAAAATTTATGGATTTTTACAAGAAAAAATGATTTCAAACCATAATAAAATTTACAGTTTTATTAATAAAAATAATAAAATAATTAATATTTAATAAAAATTAATTTTGTAATAATATTTTATTAAAAAAAATTAATTACAATTTCAGTTAATTATTCAATATTAATTTCTTAATCGAATAATAACTAAAAATATTAGAATTTCTGCTTTAAAAACTATTTACAATGTCACAATAAGAAAAAAAAAAGTATATTCTTTATTCTATACAAAAATAATTCACATAATCAAAATGCAAGGGTCTTATTATGTAACCATTTATTACACTTGCATAAGACTAAGGGTTAAGGTGTGCATTGATGACATACTCTTTGGGTGGTTCAGATAACATCTCTTGGTTGATAATCTCTATTAACGTTCAATTCTCCCGTAGGTGGCTCTGTTCATGTTTAACATGTTGAAGCTCAGTTTGGGAATTGTGAAGGGTGATGATAAATAATGATACCTCCTTTACGATATCTGAAAAATGTGCTTCGTATGGAGAAATTTTATTGTATGAGGAAATCACATCATTTTTCTAAGTAAATAGGATTTTTTAAAGTTGTATATTTATTCTAATCATGTGGTCATTGTTCAACGAATATATTAGCAATTGTAACAATGCATAACGGTATTTAAAAATCCATAAACATAAAACCATTAAAGATCATATGTAATATAACCATATTACATAATAATACATTTATTTAGTTCATGGTGAATTTTCATTAATAAATATTTTGGTCGTTGTAGTAAGGACTTTCTTTTTATTTTTATAATGGGAGAAAAATTACATATATCGTATGTCTAAGGCCAAGGGTCCCAAAAAAGTGGCACGAATTCTCGGGGTAACGTCGCGCCTGTATCATCTTATCTACGTCATTGGGATTTCATCATGCCTACATCACTATGTGCCCCCATCATGCCCATGTCACAACCTGCTTGAGTCAATTCAGTATACATAAATTTCCCAAGGGTTTTATCAGGATTCAAAACCTAGTTGTAATGTGTATATAATTGTTGTAATGAATTTTACAGATTCAATTTTACATATTTTTAAATGTATTCGTGTTGATTATTGATTTTTAATATTATTTTATTTAATATTCATTATTCATTTGTAATATTTAATAATATTTAATATATTTTGAAATTATTCATTTTTAAACAATAATTTGAACATAAATAAAAACATTAAAAATTCTAAAAGGCAATTTTATTTATATTATTGAAATTTATTTAATTTCAACTATTACGTTATAATTCATCTAAATGGTTTGAATGTTATATAATTAACTTACCTAAATGCATTTTTTAGGATTCTCAACATTTTTTAATTTTGTATACAATTAATTCAATTAATCATTCAAATTTTAAATAATTATTATCATTGTTTAATATTCATAATGTGTTTTTATAAATGTGATATTAATCATAGGTTCAAATTGAATATATCTAGTGGTAGGGATAAAATGGTTTTTCATGGATGATCTAATGTGATTAGATTTTTGAACATTTATAGTGAACATATTGAATGTTTGATTATAGGTCATATGGTTGTGAATGTTGTTTTGAGTAAAAGAAAATTAAAATTGATGATTAACATAATGATCACCCAAAAATGATTTAGAAGATAAAGTGTTGGGCAGAGAAAACATTGTATAGATATTTTACTAAATATAAAACATTGTATACAATACTAATGAAATATAGTGTAAAAGTTCAAAAAGTATAGATTGACAACATCTTTACAGAACTACTTCTTCTATTTAATGATATAATCATATAATATGATAAACAACCTCACCAATCATAAAACTGTAAACCTATTTTATGTTAAATGTGTATGATCAAAGAAAGAAAACATTTTTATCTAAATGATTGTACAGTTTTTTTAAAAAACTGTTAATCACATAATAAATTCCTAACGTATGGACCATCAATACATAAGAATAAATAATCAATTACATTTAATTTATTTATGGTACATTCTAATCAATATTTGGTTTATGAATCTATATAGAAGTGAGGATACTACATGAAAATTAACATGGTATTTAGATAAAATATAAAAATATGGGACAATATTACACCGAATAAACTCATTTTAGTAAAATAATATAGACCCTGAGTATCTTAAATTTATAAATGTTTAATGAAACAAAAATCTTATGTTATCTACTAACAGTGTGAATCCTATTTCTTTTCAATGTAGTATTAATGTTATATGGATGGTTATGTTAGAAAATTAATACTTTCTACCATGTTTAGGCATGATGGAAAAATGAAATAAGTTTTATATTCTTATTAAAGGAAATATCAATTGGGTATTGATATTGATATTTATTTGGATCCATTAACAGTAAAATGGAAATTATTATGGGTAATAGTTTGTCATGTATTATGATTCTTGTTGAAATGAATATATCATTTTGAAAAATATGTTCTATGGGATGATTAAAAAATTTCCTACTTATGTTAATTTTTTATGATATTGTATTGGGGGAATTGAAGGTTTCCACATTTTCAAAAAATGTACTCACATAGTTAGGTCAATATATTCTACAAAAACTATGTTTCTAGGATATAATTGATTTCTATCCTGAAGACATTAATTCAAATATTGGATAAAATAATTATATGGAAGTTCAAAACAAGGTATAAAAACATATACACTAATAAGAGAAATTTCATTATAAAATTTATACTATAAAATAATTTTCTTTTTGTAAAACATCTATGAAAATCCGTATAAACATCAGTTGGAAAATGATATCAATTTTTTAATTTCGATCGTATAATTTTTATACAACATACATTTTTATGATTTCGTGTTTGTGGGAAATGATGTATGATATAATTCGATTACAAAAAAGAAAAATTAAATCTAAATATCTATGGATGACATTAATCCTTGGATGGAAATGATTGAATTGGGGAAACAAGAATAATTGGTGATGTTGAAGTGTGAAAGATATATTTTCTTCATCTAGCTTCATATACTCATTCCATATAACGAGTTATTATTTTTCCATCAGGGAAAATGTTTTGAAGGATCTTTATTGGTATTCATAAACTATCATGAATATCATGTCAAGGAGTAATTCAATGTTAACGGACCTAAAATGAAATGATATTCATGTTTTGGTTCATGTTCTAATTCATTTAGATTAATATTGAAATAAGCCTATGAAATTCAGTAATATATTAAAAAATACATGTTTCTTAATCATTATTATATTAAAAAAAATTAATGATTTTTAAATTTACAACTATTGAAAAGGATGTTATATTCATATTATCTAAATTGGAGATGTTCTTCACACTTTCATTTTTTGATATAACTGTTAAGTTGATGGGTCATGTGGTTAGATAAATTTGACTATGTGGTCCTGTAAATTATAGATAGATGTATCCCACTGAATATAATACAACTATTTTTTATGGGTATATTAAATATTGAAGTATACTATATGGTTGTATTGTATAAAGATATATTATTGTAGATATTGTTTAATTTTATTACAATTACACGTCTGACGTGGAAGGAAATAGTCAAGAATAATATCATATCAAGGGGAATCTTGTTTGAAATAGAATTTTCACAATAATTTTTGTCACAATTAATATAAAAAAGTAGTATTAAGTACTCCATTTCATTTTTATACAAGTTTATAGGATTCCCCATATGTAAAATCCCACAATGTAATTCAAATGAATTTGAATCAATCATGTAATAAACGAAATATAACAAATACACATAATAGAATGTTTATTTGAGGGTTTGGATAACATTTTATTAAGGAGTGATATGAAAATTTGATTTAAATTTTATAAAAACTTTGATGTCTAGTTGTATTTCCAAGTGTGCATGTATTATAATATAATGGTTATGTAACTAATGGTTACACATTAAATAAAAAGAAACCCGATAAATAAATTACTATACAACATAGTGGAGTTACAGATTTGGATGATGTGAAAAATGTATTTGGTACCAAGGAAGGTAATCCTATATATGTAAATATTTCAGATTTTTCCATCATCAGAATATGATGGGTGTTAGATTATACAACAATTCATGTTAAAAGATTTTAGTTCATGTTGGTTGATAAAAAGAGAGTAATGAAACATATTGATTTCTGATTTCATAATGTTCGTTTCAATAATGAAGGGTCCCGAGATCAAATATTTCAATGAAATCACATGTTATAATGTTATTTACTTTCCAAATGTTACAAGTTTGTTGTGGTAAATTGTTCTGTAATCGATCAAAACCACTGATGGATCATATTTCTATTCAATGATGGATGACTCATTATTGTTATTTCGCAATCATTTTATTCAAACTAAAATTTAGATGAGGTGTTGTATGTCATAACTTTGGAGACCCAAAAATTGACGTACAAGGACATTACATTACTTTTGCAGAATACTTAATGCATAACAAAAACCAGCAGTCATGGACTGTAATAGCTTAGTGTCTTTGGAAACTTAGAACATAATATTTCTAATCATGGTGAAAGATATGCAACCTCTCTCATAAAGATCTTACCCTTTTTGTTTTCTTACCTAAATCCTTTCTTTATATCATGGGGAAAAGAAAACATTTAAAGGGTTACCTCAAATTCTTAGTAAGGGTAATCATGGAGAAAATAAAATAAACCATATACATTTGAACTTATAAACATGAAAATAATGTTTAAACATGGAATTAAATAAGGAATATATCATAAATGAACATAAATCCTGATAAAATATCATGGAAACATGTAATTGTGGAAAACCATTAAGCATTGGATATGATTTCCATAGTAGCCCTGGCATTGCAGCAAAGACCATCTTAGTGGACAATGTCCCTTACTGAATCGAGTTCACTCCTCGTTCCAGTCATGTATCACTGAACCAGATTAACATGTTGTTCCATCCATGTCTATATCATGAGATATAAATCATTACCCAAAGAAATGAAGGGAGATATAGGTCCCACCCATATCATAATGAAATCATTCTTATGTGTGTCACAACATAATCATAAATCATTCATCATAACCCAAAGAATAAAATGGGTTTCATAAACGTCATTATATCATAACATAGTCCATATAACACAAATGGATATCATTTCATCATAACAAAAGTGAAACCATATAAATCATAGAGACATTATACTTGAAACATAAACATATGAAATAATGTCATCTTAGATGAAAAATGGTTTTGATAAAACACTTGAAATGATTTTTTGAGGAAAATATCCTTTCTTTTTCAAAATCATTTTTTTTCAAAAAATGAAATGCAATTTTAAAAGAAAAGGAATTTGTTAAAAATAGTCAATAAATCTTGTAGAGTGATATTCATGAAAATAAGTTGTTATGAAACCGTAAAAATCTGTTCATGCCTTATATGTTAAAAAAAACATTCTTCTCGTACTTTTGTTGGAAAAGTCAAAAAGTACCTCGTATGGTGACCAAAATAATGATTCCTTATATACTATGTAGTAAAAGTAAAAAATGGGAAAAAAGTATTTAAACAAACTTGAAACCATTTTTTAGAAAATAGGGACATGTATGATATATATAACCCCTGTAAATACTTAGGAATAATCAATCTCAGATTAAAATGAGATTGTAAAATTTATCCCTTACCTTACGTCTGATATGCTTGTACGTATCTGAACATAATTTATAATGATTTAAATAATGTCATTTACATAATAAAGAATCATATTCATTAATATGATATCATATATGGATCACTTATGACTTTATATTACCCGTTCTTTTGTAAATTCCATGAAAAAAGCATCGTTTTGGGTAAAATCATTTTATTTATCGTACGTGTTTGGACTTATTGTTGTTGATATTATTATTACTTATATCATGATTTAAATAGATAAATAATTTGAATAATTATTTAAATCTATCATATATATTCATTATATATATATATATAATAGATAGATGAATGAAATGAAATAAACTGTTCCCAGTGACAGAAGGACGTACGTACACATGAACGATGTTGTCTTTTCCTTATTGATTTGAATGGAATAAGAAGATGACATAAATATATATATATATATATATATATCTTGTAGCTTCATTATGTAATATATTTCAATATTATTCATTATATAACTTTGTAATCAATCTGGAATGTTTAACATGGATAATGAATCTCATCCAGTCGTGGAGACAGTAATCCGTACGTACGCCCGAGTGATGATATCCTTCTAATAATTATTGAATGGAATTGGAGGGGATGATATAATATCTCATAATCAGTATGATGTTATAATATCCATTTATTTTTATTCATTACACCATTATACCTCTCTATGTAAGGTGGTGGTGGAAAAACATATTACACCACGGCGTGGAGACGGTATTACGTATGTACGCATGCGCGGTGATTTCGTTTTCCATATGATGGATATAAGGTGAAATGGGGTTGTTTCATGTTTATAATAAAATATCAGTTTATTATTGATACTTATGTTATTAATTTATAATGAAAAAACTAAATAATAAGAAGTTTAAGTAGATAGAAACATGAAAGAATCTGTAGAAAAGATTACCTCTTCTTAATCACACCTATTTTAAGCTTCCTCTTAAGGAACTAGAGTTGGTATTTTGAGAAGACCAGAACCTCCAGAATTTTTCTAGTGAAGTGTAGAATAAAAATGGGCAGCTCTTGGCCAAGCATGAATGCTCAATGTGTTTTTAAGAGCATAGAGAGGAGGTTCCCTTTTATAAGTAATGATAGGGGAACCTTTGGAAACATAAGAAATATTAATTTATAATAAATTCACACCCCATATAAAAACCAAAAAAAAAATGAATCAATTATAAGATGAGATGATATATTGTTGTAATATCATCATCCAATAAAATTTAGACATTTTGGTAATTTATTTAAACTTTATCAATTTTATTTATCCTTATTTAATTTATTTAATCTGATTTGTGGTAAAAATATTCTATATTTTAAATTGTTAAAAAAATTACATAGGTGTTGTTAATTATCCATAATTGGGTAATTTGGGACATTTTAGACTATATATTATTTAATTTAAATTTTTTAATTATTTATGTAATTTTTAATCTATTTAATCATATGTTATTTTTATAACATAACAATAATGACAATTTTGACACTATTCATTTATTTGAATTTAAATAAAAACCTCAATGAAGATATGTTCTAAAAACACATTAATAGATTCAATAATGTCCTATTTATCTATAAAATTAGTGTATCACATTAAATAGTTCATATACTATTTATTTTAATATTTTTAAAACCATTTATTTGATATTTCAATCAATAAAATAATTTCAACATCACTTTTGTGTCCCCTTTAATGATAATTATTTAATACCTAAAAATTCAAAATAAATATACACGATGTATATAATTGTATTATATTTTTAGGGACTATTCATGTTTTATGTTTCTTTAAGTTTATCACTGAATTAAAATTATTATACTTATAAGATTTAATAGAGTGACATGTTGCCACTTTCTTTGGTTTTAATAATAATTAAATTATTTTCATGGTCAAAGGTCGATAAATTTAATCTATTACGACCCTAAAGGGATATGGGTCTACTTGTAGTCATCCAATAGAAATTTGGCATGTGTTAGGGTAATTTTACAATCTTATTGTTTCCCATAGTTAACATATTTACCTTTAACTACGGTATATATAAATTACCGTAGTTACTATTCATAAAAAAAATAAAAGTAGCATATCAACATAATTTGGACCCAATGAATTAAAATATGGAATACATTTTTCAAAATTCAAAACACAGAAGTTTCATTAATTAATTTGAAACTAATCTTGTTGTTAATAAAACATGTTTTCAATGTTAAAACATTGCCAAAGATTTAAATGTTTTTACGTATGAATTCAATGTAAAATTAATGGTAATGACATACATTATATTAATTGTAAAAAATATATTCTATTTATAAATTAAACCCATTGTATATTATAATTTAACCATATATATTTTTACGATGAAAAAAGTTGTTTGTAATTAAAATATAGCGTGTTTTTACTATTCATTAAAATCTAAAAGTTATTAGAATAATATGAAAAATTTATCCAATGTAAATTTTAATATCCTGAATCCAAAGAAGAATTTTATTTTTTAAAATTGATCTTATAAAACTGTAAAAAACTATATTTAATGTGGGTTCTCCATCAAAAGGCGGTAAAATGAATTTTTTTTAAAATACATATTTTACTCGAAAAGATTTATTTTGTTCACATACCATGTTTTAGAAAATGTGTAAGATGAATAATAACGTTATAAATTCCAAACTGAGTTAATACAATTAATAAAGTCTTTTCCATAAAAATATTATAACAATATATCGTTGATTAGTGATACTCGGTATTGCGTACTACACACGCTATTGTGGAAGGTAACGATTGCGTGTGACACAAGCCAATAATAGTGTTTGCATATAATATTAGCTAATACAGTGTTGCGTATAGAACAAGATAATTTTGGTTTAACGTACAACAGAATGCATCAATGAAATTAAAAGAATATTTTTCATATAATATCGTGGTGTCACATTCTACCCCCTTTAAATTGAATTTCACCCTCGAAATTCGTCAGGGTTATAAATGGATTACTACATGACAATTTATTTAATAGAATCACACATCGTAAAAAGGAATTCCAAAAATAATATTTAAAAACAAAATTTCAAAACGTAATTGTTACCCAAATTATCTAATCACTGGGTTTCCACATAGGAGAACATAGGTGAAATATGGATATGGAAGAGAAATCTAACCATCATGTTCAGATGGAGAGTGGTAGAGAACATGGCTATAAAAAATAAAATTATCACAAAGCCATAAATTTGTGATGATCATAGGTACCATATGATTCATAGGATATAAGGTCATTAAGACAACATTTTTTGTGTTCAATATCATTTACATAAAGTTGAAGAATAATTTAAAGAAATACTTACTTGATTATGTTACAATATCACAATTCTTTGTGACATGAAAAATTTATACATCATATCATAATGAAATGAAGTTGAATTTGTCTTTTGTGAAGTGTTAACAGAACATGCGGTAGAATGATGGGTCATTCCATCTGTCTCAAACAAAAGGTTAACAAAAGTTATCAAATATACATAAGTCCATCTATAGTGAGGTTAATCATATATTATTCCATAAATGGACTTATATTTCCTCTATCATAAATCTAAATATAATAAAACTATTTTATACTAACTAGTGACTTCATGTCGGCTAGTGGTAGGCGATAAAGGCCTCTTGCACTTCGGTTGTGGGTTCGATTCCCACTTCCTTGTCCGACGCGACGGGTTGTCGCCCGTCATGCAGGTTTTCCTTTTTCTAAATCTACATTATAATAACATTCCATAAGTAATATCAAAAAATGTTATATCCTTAATCAATAATATCTTTTTTCCAACATAATTCATTCCAATCTTTAGGCTTATCCAAAATACTTCTGTCCAAGCTCATAGTACAAAGAAAACAATTACTAGAAATTTCATCTGTCGAGCATTTGAATAACATCATTTGTCACCCATATATCATATGATATATCTTGTTGGCCACATTAAAAACATTTCAATACCATAATCATGAATTCTCTTGAAAAATTAATACCCATTGAACATTAGTGAAAATATAAATGTTGTCAAAATTTAACACATTCCACGTACCAAAATCCAAAAATATCCATATACTCAAACCATGATATAACATTGTCCTTATATTATTCATGATCTCATATTAATTTTCCTTTATCCCTTCATTATGAACATATCATCTTAATTCCAAAAAAAAATTCAATCACTTTTCATTGCTTCCAGAACCAAATAATTATTGAAAACCAATACATAGATTTTCCAAAATTCCATGATACCATAAATGAGATTCAGTGATACTATTTTGAAATACCATTATATAAACAATTAATCATTAAAAAATATCATTGTCATACTCAACATCACAAAGAGTGATCGCATGTGACTTCCCGTTATCCTTTTACTTAAGAGGATGCTAACATTGATCGTCATTAACCCTTGGATTAGGGAATTTATTATCATAATGTCCCATTTCAATGACCAGGAAGCATTGAAGTGTTTGTGGTGTGTTCTCTGCAGACATTTCTTTATTCACATAATTAGCAACCCTTTTTCCATTACTTTGATGCTCATATACTCGATGACCTTCTTTTCCCCACTTAATACATTTTCTATTCCCTTTATGACAATCTCCACCATGCTTCTTTCCACACATTGAGCATAAAGAAACAATCATCTTATTTTCACAATTATTATGAGATTTCTCCTTGAACTCCATCTTTCATTTCTTATTAAAACCATGAGATGTATATGTAACACAATCTTCCATTTCTACCTTGATAGGGCAACACACAATTTCTTTATAGCTACTAAAGTAACTTATATATAATGCCATTAGAAAACTTGGTTTTAAGACACTAAAGAATCGATCAACATTACTTTCAGGTTGGATGAAAAAGCCAGATTCATACCTTTCAAGACTTGTAAAATTTGCTTCGTATATACCAACTGATTCATCATCCTTTTTCTTAAGCTCATTGAAATCCTTTTACATATTTTTTCTAAGAATACGGGGGAAGTAGTTATTGAATCATAAGTTCATAAACTCATCCCATTCCCTGGATTCAATTTTATCTCGGGCCTCATATTCTTAATTAGCGTCCACCATTGATCTGCATCACCTTCTAAATGGTAAATATCCACGAAGATGTTTTCATGTTCCGAATAGCGAATTATGGAAAAAATCTTTTCAATGGTACTGATCCATTGTTTATCAATAAGTGGTTCAGAAGACCCACTAAAAGAAGGTGGATATTGCCTAATGAAAGACTCAATAGAATATTGCACCATTCACTGCTCATTTAGATTTCCAGAATGATTCATATCTTGTCAAAGTATAACATATAAGATTTTTCACTCCATGTCCCATAACATTGGTTTTTTCAGGAGGGAAATCATTGCATTGTTTATTACATTGATCAAAACGGTTCCTTCGGGTTCCTGCCATCATCTAAAACCCAAAAATAAGAGTGTGAGAGGAAAAAATCATGATAAGGAAAACAACATAATAATGGGGGAGTACCTTCAATATATAACATCTTAGGGGTAATTTTATTATTGTTACCGTATTTCTAGGACTATAACTTATACTTATACTTAAACAAAAGGACATCCCTAGACATACCTTAGAAATATATCTAGGGATCTCATTAAAGTTTTTTCATCCTAGTTTCTAATGGTTAAATAAACCGTTCCTCTGATACCAACTGTAGAGACCACAAACATGATGTACATGGACATTACATTACTTTTGTGGAATACTTAATACATAACAAAAATCAGCACTCAAGGATCATAATAGTTTAGTGTCTATGGAAACTCAGAACATAATCTTCTAATAATGGTGAAAGATCTTCAACATCTCCCATAAAGATATTCCCCTTTTTTTCTTACCTAAATACATTATTTATATCCTGGGGAAAAGAAAACTATTTATGGGTGATCTAAAATGGTCAGTAATGGTATTCATTGAGAAAATATAACAAACCATATACATTTGAACTTAAATCATCGACATAATGTTTAAACATGGAAGTAAAAAATGCATAGATCATAATGGAACATCAATCAGGATAAGATAACATGAAAACATGAAATTTTGGAATACCATTAAGCATTTGAATTGATTTCTATAGTTGGAAATGCATTGCTGCCAAGACCATCTTAGTGGACAAAGTCCCTTACTAAATCGAGTTCACTCCTCGTTCCAATCCTGTATCACTGAACCAGATTAACATGACATTACATAAATGTCTATCTCATTAGATATAAATCTATACCCAATTTATTGGAGGTATATATAGGTCTCACCCATCTAATAATGAAATCATTCTTATGTTTTCTACAATATAAACATAAATCATTCATCATAACCCAAGGAAACAAATGGGTTTCAAAAACGCCATTCCACTATAACATAATCCATATAAAAAAATGGATATCATTTCATCATAAGAAAAGTGAAACCGTGTAAATAAAAGAAACTTTATACTTGAAACATACACATATGAAATAATTTCATCTTAGATGAAAAATGGTTTTGATAAAACACTTGAAATCAATTATTGAGGAAAATATCCTTTCATTTTCAAAATAATTTTCTATTCACAAAATGACATGAAATTTTAAATGAAAAGGATTTTGTTGAAAATGGTCGTTAAATATTATAGAGTATGCTTCATGAAAATATGGTGTTATGAAATCGTAAAAATCAGTTAATTCTGTATATGTTAAAAAACATTCTTCTCGTACTTTTGCCGGAAAAGTCAAAAAGTACCTTGTGTGGTAAAAAAAGAATGATTCCTTACATACCATGTAGTAAAAGTAAAAAATGGGTAAAAAGGACTTTAAAAATAAATGAATCCATTTCTTGAAAATAGGTACATAGATGATAAATATTACTCCAGTAAATACTTACAAATAAACAATCTCAGATAAAAACGATATTGGAAAAGTTATCACATACCTTATGTCTGATATTCTTGTACGTATACGAACCTCCTGTATAATGATTTCAATAATGTAATTTACTTATTAAAAAATCATGTTCATTTTTATGATATCATATATGGTTCACTAATGGCATTATATTACCAGTTCTTCTATAAATTCCATGTTAATGCAACGTTTTGTGTAAAATCATTTTATTTATTGTAAGTGTTTGGACTTGTTGTTCTGGATATTATTATTACATATATCATGATTTACATACATCCAGAACATAAATCATGATTTATCTATATAATATATATTCAATATATATATATATATAATAGATAGATGAATGAAATGAAATACAACGTTCAAGGAGACGGTAGGTTGTACGTACGTAAGAACGTTGTTTTCCATTCATTATTGACTTGAATGGTAGTAAGTAGATGAAATATATATATATATATATATATATCCAATAGCTTAATTATGTCATATATTTTATTATTATTCATTATATATACTTTATAATCATTCTTGAATGGTTATCATGAAGAATGAATCTCATCACGTCGTGGAGACAGTAATCTGTACGTATGCATGAGTGATGATATCATTCCCATAATTATTGAATGGAATTGGAGTGGATGATATAATATATCAGAATCAGTATGAGGTTATAATAACCATTTATAGTTATTATTTACACCATTATACCCATCCAAGTATGTTGGTTGTGGAAAAACTGATTATACAACAACGTGGAGACGATATTCCGTACGTACGCACGAGCGGTGATTTCGTTTTTCGTAGGTTGGATAGAAGGTGAAATGGTTTTTTTTAATAATTATAATAACATATAAGTATATTAGTGATACATAAGTTATTACTTTATAATGAAAAAACTAAAGAAGTAGATGTTTAAGAAGAAAGAAACTTGAATGAATTGTTAGAAGATATTATCTCTTCTTCGACGCACCTCCATTAAGCATCCTCTTAAGGAACTAGAGTTGGTCTTTTGAGAATACCATAACCTGAAGAATGTATCTAGGGAAGTGGAGAAGTGAAATGGGTAGTGTTTGGATGATCATGAATGTTCAATGTGTTGTGAAGTTGAGAGGGAGTAGTTTCCCATTTATAAGTAAGGATAAGGGCACCACTGGAAACAGAAGAAATATTAATTTATAATAAATTCAAACCCCACATAAAAACCATCAAAAAATGACTCAGTTATAATATTAGATGAGATAATGTTTTAATATCATCATATAATAAAATTTATACATATTGGTAAATTATTTAAACCTTATCAATTTGATTTATACTTATTTAATTTATTTCATCTTATTTGTGGTAATAATATTCCAAATTTTAAATTGTTATAAATAATTACATATGTGTTATAAATTATCCATAATTGGGTACATTGTGACATTTTTGAATATATAAATTTCAATTTATAATTCTTAAATATTTATGTCATTTTTAATCGATTTAATAATATGTTATTTTAATAAAATAACAATTGTGTCAATTTTGACACTACTCATTTATTTAAATTTAAATAAAATCCTCATAGACGATATGTTCTAACTATAAGCTTTAAAAAATCATAACAAGTCGTATTTATCTATAAAATTAGTGGATCATATTATATAATTCATAAAATATTTATTTTAATATTTTTAAAACCATTTATTTGATATTTCAATCAATAAAATAATTTCAACATCACTTTTGTGTCACCTTTAGTGATAATTATTTAATCCCAAAAATTTATTAATAAATTCACAGGATTTATATAATTTTATTATATTTCTGTATTCTATTCATGTTCAAATATTCATTATGTTTATCAAAAAATTAATATTATTATACTTATAAGATTTAACAGAGTGACATGTTGTCACATTCTTTGGTTTTAAAAATAATTATATTATATTCATCGTCAAAAGTCCATAAAATTAATCTATTCTGACCCTAAGGTTATATGGTTCAACTTTTATTCATCCAATAGAATTTTTGTACGTTTTAGGGAAATTTTGTAATCTTATATTTACCCTAAATTACCTGATTTACCTTTATCTCCAGTAAATAAAAATTATCGTAGTTACTATTCAAAATATCAAAAAAGAAGTAGCCTATTAACATAATTTTTAACCAATAAATTCAAATATGGAATCCATTTTTCAAAATTCAAAACACAAAAGTTTCAGTAATTAATTTAAAATTAATCTCCTTGTTACGAAAACAGGTTTTAAAAGTTAAAACATTGCCAAAGATTGAATTGTTTTTACCTTTGAATTAAATGTAAAATTAATGGTAATGAAATACATTATATTAAATGATAAAAATATATTCTATTATTACATTAAAACCATTCAATATTATAATTTAACCATATAAATTATTGCGATGAAAAAAGTAGTTTTTAATTAAAATATACCGCGTTTTTACTATTCATTAAAATATAAAAGATATCAGAATGAAATGAAAAATTTATCCAAAGTAAATTTTTATATCCTGCTTCCAAAGAAAAATTTTATTTTTTCATATTGAACTTATAAACCTATCAAAAACTTGATTTAATGTGGGTGCTCCATTAATTGCGGTAAAACTGCATTTTTTAAAAAATATACTTATTTTACCCGAAAAATATATTTTATTCACATACCATGTTTTAGAAAATGTGTAAGATGAATAATAATGTTATAAAATTAAAAATGTAGTTAATAATATTCATAACATCGTGTCCATAATAATATTATAAAAATATATTGTTGTTTAGTGAAACTCGGTATTGCGTACTACACACACTATTGAGATAGGTCGTGATTGCGTGTAACACAAGCCAAGAATAGTTTTTGATTAAAATATAAGATAATACGGTGTTGTGTATAGAACAAGATAATTTTGGTGTTGTGTACAACGCAAGACATAAATGAAACTAAAAGAATATTTTTCATAAAATCTCAGGGTGTAACAATAACAATCCCCAATTAAGTGATTTGGATCCTCAACAAAGGAGTAAAATCTATTTAACATTTATTAGAAAATGGAATATCAATGTTCTAGTCATTTTATTAAAATAAACATTATTTTCTCGTATTATTATATATTCAATAATAAATTTCTATAATATATTTGAAATGTTCAAGACATTATGTATAAATTTTATTATGACCATTCCAATACACCTAATATTGGTAAAAAAAATGGTTCTCAACATGAAGATGCACCCAAACTAGAGGAACAACATGTTTCAATACATAATGATACTCATAAAACTAATGAAATCTAGTTTTTTCAACATGAAAATTCCTCCATTATAGAGTTACAATATTTTTCTGTACATACCAATGATACCAATCTTGTGTAAAAATATATAAATGATATTGGAGATGATTAAATAGTAATATGTGATCGCCTATGTCCCGAAAAATAAATAGAATTTTAGAATGATGGGGTTAAAAATCAATTTTAGTTATAGCTAGACGATTCAAATTCGATATTGTATTGAATTATTGTGACAATAAGAATAACCAACAATTCCATATGAATTTGTTACATTGTGATCACCACTCGATTTCACATTTTTATTTATGTAGATACATGGAAAAATGTTGTCCCCACACATAATTCAATAATTTTGGATGTGATTATTGTAACATTATTATATAAATTCATTATATAACAAAAAAAATAATATAACATTGATTTAATCTTCTTCAACCCTAATAGAGTACATTTTCACTAGATTATTTCAGACTGACATTTGTATTAATGTTCAATTGAACAGATCGTAGAGGCATTATATCAATTATTAAGAACTATCTTCTCATTGATTCTGTGGTGAAATTAAAGTGATTTCAACCAAAAATTTATTTACACAATTTAAATAAAGAAACACAGAAGTAATTTCATAGTCTACATGAGGACTCATAATGTCTCGAAAATTATGATTTTTAATACCTAATTTGATAATTCTTGTTTTATTCTTGACGATTAAGAAATTTTATTTCATGAAAAAATATATGAGGGATGAAAATAATCATCATATAGAAAAACCATGATACACCTACCATGAAGAAAAAATGGAGTAAAATTCATATGAAAAAAGTATATATTATTAATTTACACAAATACATTATTGAGGCATGAAATAAACAATATAATTTTTTCAGTTATTTATATGTAGATTAATGAATTAAAATCAAACACAACTTCCATCCCATGACATGTTCTATGGAAGTATGGTTATGTAAATTAATATATGACATTAATTATAACATTTTGTTAATGTTTTTAGTCATTCCTAAACACCTCTTTTTGAAAATTCATAGGTTGGGATCCATTTTGGGTTACATTAGATGATATTTTAGAGTTTTTTTATGTTTCTGGTCGACTGCACAATTTTCCAAACCATGTGCCCTGCAACATCAATATGAAAAAATTGTACAGTGGGCATCAAATTTATTGTGCAAGATTTACCAACCTTATTCAATCTCTTGGAAAACTGTGAAACCCATTTAGTATGAGTTCACATCACTCAAACGATTTGACTAATCTGTGCTCCTATGTCTAAGAAACCATGTTGTTGGGATTGAACGTATTGAAAAATTTGATTAAAATTTTCCAAACCTCAATATTTGGACTCTAATGGACTAGTATGGCCTAATATCTATTTCTACCATCCATGGACCTCACAAGAATGATTATCCCCTAAAATACCTCCCCATAAATATATAAATCTTGAGGTATGTCATATGATCTTCAATAAGTAGGTTTCCTTTTTCTGTTATTATTATTCTACGATATCACATCCTCACCCAAGGGTTCCATGAATCTCTGAATTTATCTATGGATGTAATAACCAATTTTTAGATTTAAACATAGTATAAATTCATATATCCTGGTTTCGGTTGTTCTCTATTAGAGTTTTCAGTGAACAACATTGGAATTTGAGAGTCATTTATATCGAGGTAAGCGGTTCTATTATGATTGCAATTTTTTTTAACTCTAAATTTTTTTGTTTAATTGAAATTATTAATATTAAATAAAATTTATTGTTTTTTAAGTGAAATAAGATAGATATTTTGAAAATTACCAAATTTATATAATTGGGGTTTTAAAAAAATTGTTTTTAGTCATGAAATTTGAAAACCCAAAATTTTATTTATATGGGATGTGTTTATGGAAAAATTTTAGATTGAAATTTATGACTTTTAAATTTCTATTTCTTGGAAATTATTTTTATTTAATTGTTTTATTTAATTGAAGAAATTATTTCAGTGGGAAAAAATTACAAACCTTAATTCCTTTGAAATGGGGATCGTTAGGAAATTAATGGAATTTTTTTAAAATTTAATTATTTATTTTACCAATAAATTTTATTGTGAAAATTAATAATTGGTTTAAAATATATTTTTTTGGAAAAATGGCATAAAATGGTTTTTGATAGAAACAATAGGGTTTTATTTGGGTGACAAGGCATGTGATCAATTAAAACCCCATTATGGTTTTTATATTTAATTTTTGATTATTTTAAATGGATAATAAGATTTAATTATATTTTTATATAGTATTAAAATAGAATTTGATCATTATTTTGTATTCAAGAACATGAAATTTTTATCTAGAGAGTGAGTTATTTAGTGGGGCACATTAAGACATACAACATTCGAAACATCTTACCAGCATTGAATTCATTATAATTCATGTTAGACATCTAGTGTCGTTCTCCTAGTGGTGATTATTTTGTATGAATTATTTACTTGTCTCTTTTAATTATGCAATGTTATTGAAAAAATAATTCTCAAATCAAATTTTAATGACGAAGGGTTCTAGTTTCCAACCAATGGGGACCATCAAATCTCTTTAGGCTTCCTCATTATCGGTTAGGTAGTCGAGTTGCCATTGTACCAAGTATTTTTCATCTAAATGTTGTAACAAATTATGTAATGATTATTTTCATGATGTCAATATGAATTTTTAAATCTTCTTGGGACATAAGAGGTAGCTGTAATTTAATGTTAGTCCATGTCTCACTGTAATCGACCTTATCTCTCTAGGGGTGGTTGGGGAAAGATATATTGAGTGTTATTTCAGTTTATTTCAATATTTTTATTTGGATAGATTTAAATTAAAATATTATTTCTGTACTTGTTGGGTTTTCCACATTTAGTAATGTCTGATGGTAAATCTAATGTCTTCCTTGTTGATTGAAGAAATTGCGTAGAATCATGCCTCTGTGAAGACATGTGAATATGAACTAGGAATAATTTTTTCCTAAACCATAGTGAGTAAATCCAAATCTGGGAAAGATTATGGTTGAGATGATTTTTCAAAAAATCATTGTCTTGATTCATGCACCACATCTAGTTCGCATTTAGGCTCTATCTATGAAACCTAATATGGATGTTCTCTTGATTAGTTCCCAGGAGTTCCCTCATTGGAATCTGGAACCATTCTGGGGATAAAATGACTGTTTAGATGAAGATGATTTGTTGATGAGAATGGAATTTTTTTGGGTTTTTGAGACCCACAATGAAATGAATGTGAAGTGTGCCACCATCGAGCTGCAATGACCAAGAAGTTGATTGTGTAACATGTTGGTCATGCTAATGTATCTTGGGGATAAAAGAGGAAATTCATAACGTATAATTTCAAAGACCAATTCTACCCAAATTAGATGATGTCTGACATATACACTAATATTTTAAAACATGAGATGGCTGATAGGACTATAAATGTGTATGAAATTGATTTTTCTAAGCTAGTGTATTTTTCACATAATAATTTACTAATTGAGAATATGATGGAACATAGGATAGATTTTTGAGTTCGTATTGATATTCACTATAATTATTTCATTCTAATGTTTCTTTATTATGCTGATGTACTTGAAAGAGCCATGATAGTCGAGATGGACCTGGATGGTAAGTCTGTGTTTTCAAGAGTATATTTATCCCCTAGTAGTACTATGAATTAATTTAAGGGAATGTGGATGTATAATGAATCACATGGTTGTTATCAAAGAAGTGTTTTTCTAAATCAATTTTTGAACTGGGAAAATGTCTCTTAATGTATTACCATTATGGTAATCCATGACATTAATAGTGGGTTTTTACAATATCACCTATGAATTGTAGCTCCTTTGGATGTTCTAATAACTTGTTGAGGTTATTCCATGTTTTTTATAATCTGCATAGTGGCACAAGATCATATTCAACATGGATAACTATGGAACAATCTGATGCATCATGTACAAAAGGATTCCATCCAAATTCATCCTTGATGATGATTAATCACATTCTATAAGAGTCCGTAGAGGATGTGTATACTAGTGAAATGATTGTGAGAGGTACCGTCGCTATATGTTTGTTATAATTTACCACTCTATTTGATATGGGTGCATCACATTTATTTATTTTATCATGTACTGACCATATTCTAAATATTTATATGGATAATTAATCGTTTAAAATGAATATTATTAAACCCATTGTTATAAAGATAGAGAAGGGTCTTCATTTACCCAATTTTACATCACTCAAAGACACATTGTGCTTTTTTGGACATTTCTCATTCTCGATAGGAAATATCATTACGTCATTTTAATTATGGATTGGATCATCACAAATAAATCATGCAATGATTTTTATCAATGAAAGGTCACCTTCAAAACACCTATTGGAGTTTGTCATATCTTCGAATGATAATGGGATCCATGGACTAGTAGAATGAGAACATCTTTTACGATGTGGTTGAAAATGATATCTATGATTTCTTTTGACATGGAGTGGGAATATTTTAGTGGTGATCTCCCTGTAGTCATCCTTGTAACATCCCATCATGGCTCAATACTAGAACAATTGTTGGACCGGTTGCTATATGACCTCAAGCGTGTCTCCCGGTATGCCAGAGTCTGCCGACTAGCAACGAGGGTCTAAGAATAGTCAGTGGGGAGACTATAACCACTTATCTGTGTTGAATGATGGTATATCAAAGTAAATAAAAAACAATGGCAATATATATATATATAAAATTCTATCTAATGATAAAGCAAGAGAAGGTAGATTTTTTAAATATTGTATAAATAATTGGACAACATCAATTATATACCAAATGCATGTATGACTTGATAATGATACAAAAATGGAAAACATTGAACAAAACAGCATTCCGGACATTCCATTACAAATGTAAATAAACAATGAATCCAAGCCCTGATGGAAGACTCATTGAGAATCCCTATCTTTCACTCTGTCCCTTCCTCTTATATTCCAAGTAAATGAAAACATAACAATCCTGCAACCAAATTGACTCTAATCGGGTACCCCAATTCAATGGCAGCCAAAGTAGTGTTTCAGATATAAATACTATTAAGTTGGGCCAGCGGTGTCTACCGTATATCCTAACATTCAATAAATAATTTAAATAATGAAATCCTGCATAATTAAGTAATGTAGTACAATGTAACTATATACCCATGTACCTATTCAGCTCTAAGCTGGTGTCTGAACCTGTATTATACATTTTTCATGCATACAAAATTGTCATTTTCAAATCATTTTAATTTATAAATTATTAAAAACACATTAAACTACATAGTTCTCATGATCTGGACTGAGCCTGACATTTCATGTATAACTCACTCACCAAACATTTCACTAAAGACCATCCATATAATCAATCTTACGACCAAATCCAAGCATGTGCTTTGGCCTGGATAATGTTTCATACGATATTCAATTTAAACTTTTATATACTATATCTGTGCTTGACCACTATATAAATAGTGATTCTCTCCTGGTTCCATCCACTATTACTGATTCACTAAATTCATTGAAATGTAGGAACCCTTTCTCATATTCAATTCTCAAATCTTAATGTTAAAATAGTTTTCATTAAAAAATTAATTTATTTCAGGTTCGACCAATTGGACCCACATTCCTATGTCAATTAATTGTTGTAGAACATCATGTCTAAGACCTGCAAGCTGGGTGTAGAACACCATGTCTAGAACCCCATGAGTATTTGGAGCATTATTCCCTGTCTCACAACCCATTTATCAATAATACATATATATTTATCATTGGTATATATTTCCATGTCTAAGACCCCATAACCATCCATTAATTAATTAAAAAAATTCATTAGTCCAATCCATTAATTAATTCAACAACTAATTAACAACATAAATCCACCATCAAAAGACAATAATTAATTTACCATTCAACAACTCAATAGTAAATAATTTTCTAAAAATTAATTATTCACACCATTCCAAATAAATTATTAACTCAACATTTAATTATCCAAATTCTTTTACAAGTCTGAACCAATCCACTCAAACAGTGATTCATCCATGATATTAACAATTTACTTGAATGTCATAATCATCTGAAATCCTCCTGAAAAAATACTATATATTTTCCAACCATCTCAAACAACATATTTTAATATATAACTACTCCATACAAGACAAATTAATGCATGTAAATATAACATTCATCAAATGATATGCATTGCCAACAATCATAACAAAAAAATAATTCAAAATCTTAATTTAATGCATTAGAATTAATTAATTCAACAATTAATTAGTTAAATATTATCTCTTTAACCAATCACCAATTAATTAACCATTTTACATTTATCATGTAATAATTAGTCCATCCATTAATTACTCCGAGTTTCCAATTTATATTCTTATCATTTCAAATATTCAATATTCTCAATATTAAGTAATAGCCACAATTTTTAATCCAGGACATGATAATTAGTTCTACAATTAATTAAACTATTACCAACTGTTTAATCGTATCACATTTAACAAATTAGCAAAAAATTATTAAAATCAACACATGTGGAAGTCCTCATTTATCTCATGTGGGAATAATCATTTAATAAAATAAAAAGTGTCATGCATAGACTTATCATAATAAATGAAACTCACATTCTCAATTTATTTAAATAATCTATAATTTGTAAATAAATTGATAGGGATTTGGGACCCTACCTCGGGGTGGCACCATTTAAAATCTGAAGGTCATTAATACACATGGTGGAAACCCGTCCACCCTTGGTCCAAAATCTCCCGTGAGCGTAACTTAAATAAATATATATATATATATATATATATGTATTAACATGGATTCCCTATAACAATATAAATAAAATTCATAATAATAAAATAGTTACTCAAAAACAATGAAGGACCAACACACCTCTAACTAAGTACCAGGGAATCATAAAAATTATAACACCCTTAATTGAATGATGTGAAACAATACCATGGTAAAATAACCATACGCAAAATAGGAGGGAAAATTGAAAACGAACTCATCTGCCTCACCTTTGTCAGCAGAAGTCGAAATACGGTCCAAAGGGTCTGGAGGATACCCTTACACATCCATAGAACCGAAGAAACAATGAATCCCAATAAAACTCGAACAATAAGATTTTGGTCGAGGAAAAAGTTGAGGGAGGATCCAAATGGAAGATGTGAATCAACAAACAAATGCAGATGGAATCACCTCATCGAGACAGACAATATTCGGGATGACACTGGCAGGATTACATCGCGCGAATAAGAGCCGGTGAGGGGGGGTGTAGCACGCCTCAAAGGAGGGGCTTGGTGCATTTTTTATGTTCCTTAAATTAGATGGTGTGTCACCATCATGTTTTCTTCCCAAATTATCAATTTCACCCTTGTTAAACTAATAGTATTATTATAATAAAAATAGAATTTATTATTTCATTTACCATAATGTAACTACATTAACTAACATTTAAATAAATGTTTAACAATTAATGCCAAAACCCCCCATTAATCATACAATAAAATTAATAAAATAATAATAATAATAATAATAATAATAATATTATTAAATATTTATATTATTTAAAATAAAATA
Organism: Viscum album; assembly: GCA_963277665.1. NCBI lineage: Eukaryota > Viridiplantae > Streptophyta > Magnoliopsida > Santalales > Viscaceae > Viscum > Viscum album. The sequence goes on from OY728121.1 coordinate 47,259,628, forward strand.
AAAATAAATCATTTTAAACATCGTATATCTGCACAGCTGACCCACACCATTTGACTAACCGTGCACAACCCGACATCTATATTTTAATTGGTTTTAATAAATTAATGCCAAATCCACATTTATTCCTTGTTTAATATTACCATTTCAAATTAACCATCTTAGATAACACTCAACTCTTCATTTAAGCATTATTTAATTCAATTCATTCACAATATTTAGTTAAACAATTTCCCCAATTCATGTTTATTTAAATTAAAATCTCAACACAATTTAATTATATTTAAGATACTCTAAATCATCATTATATAATTATTTTTATCAACAAAAATTAATTAAATGCAATCCTAAACTTTGTAGCAGTTAATTAAATTCTAATTGTCCTTTAATTTAATTAAATCAAACCACAAAAAATCTATTATTATTATTATCTTAATAATAATAAAAACCACTCCAAAAACCATAATAATAATAACCGCTTTATTATTATTATTATTATTATTGAACATTAGATAAAACCCAACACGACATTTAAAAAAACACGTCATTAATAATTACAAAACAGTTTATTTAGTTAGTCTATTCATGGGGACAACCAAAATCCACATTAATTTCATATAAATATTACACCTCATTAAACATCACATTAAAATATTTTAACATAAATGTTACACCCCATTGAATTTAAAATGATTCTTCATTCATTATTATATTAATAAACATTTCATAATATTAATAATTAAATTCATAAAACTAAAATAATAATAATATCATTATTATTATTTTCAAACATTTGAGAAAATTGACACCACTATTTAATTACAATGATTCATTAAATCTGAAACTCTTCTTACTATTAAATTTATCATTGAGAAGCTCAAAAACCACATTAATTTCTCATAAATGATACACTCTATTAACATGCAATTAAAATATCAATCCATAAAAATAATTTATGAAAATCTATTAATAAGAATAAAATTATTATTATTAGTAAATTCCTCCATTTAATAATAACTGGTCCATTAATAATTTCTTAAAATATTCATTTGATTAAAACATTTATTCGACATACCCATAATCAACATTAATTTCTTCAACCATCATTTAAATAATTTTTTAACATTAATTTAACTAAAAGATCACAATAATAACAATAATAATAACTTCATTATTATGATTGATACATTATTTTAGGTTATCAAAAATATTCATAGAATGTTATTTTATTATATTAAATAATATATTTAACAAGGTATTCATCACGGGTTGGGCCACAACCGTGTGCTGCCCATGCAGATCCTTTATAGCGGACTTTTCTGAAATCAGTTTTCCCAAGACACATTGGGAATCCACTAAACCAACTATAAAGTAGTTATATAGTGGAAAAGAAACCCTCTTATAACACATTGTAACATCTTAACCCAGATCACCACTAATCCAATGGACGGTCTGGTCGGTACATGACCTCAAGAGCATCTTCCCGAATGCTAGAGGTTGCTGACTAGCAGTGAGGGTCTATGGATAGTCAGGGGGGACTATACCCTCTTATCAGAGTTACATAGTGGTATATCGATGTAAATAACAAAAAAATGGAAATAAATACGGGAAGAAATCTAATAAATGATAAATTAGTGGAAGATAGATTTTATAAATATTGTGCGAACAAATGGACAACATCAATTATATATAAGATGCATTCATGACATGATAATGACACAGAAATGGAAAACAGTGAGAAAAACATCATTTTGAACATTCCATTACAAAAATAAATAAACAATGACTCCATTCCACGAGGGTTGTATCTTCAAGCATCCTGAGCTTCTGCTCAATCCTTTGCTCATAACGTCTATGTAAATGCAAACAAAAAAATTCTGCGACCAAATAGAATCTACTAGGGTATGCTAGTGCAATGGCAGCACGAATACGGTGTGAGATAAAAATAGCAGTAGGTTGGGTCCACCGTTGTCTACCCCATATCCTACATTCAGAAAATATTTTAAACCATGCAAGAATGCATAATTAATGTAATTTGTACAATGTAACTATATATCCATGTACATGCTTCAGCTCTCTATAGGAGTCTGAACCTGTATTATACAAGTTTCATTCATACAGAGTAGTCATTATACAATAATTTTCATTTATCAATTATTAATACCTCATTAAAATACATAATTCTCATGATCCATACTAAGACCGACATTCACTATATAAGTCACTCACCACATAAGTCTCTAATGACCATCTATGTTGTCAAAGTTTTGACCAAATACAATCTTGTGCTCTGTATTGGATAATGCATCATAAGATATTAAATTTAATGTTTTATATAGTATATTTGAGCCTATCCACTAAAAAAACAGTGATTCCTTCCTCGATCCGTCCAAAAATAGTGATTAACCCAAATCATTTATATGTTTGATCCCTTTCTCATATTCAATTCACAAATCATAATGTCACTGTAGTTTTCATTAACCAAATAATTCATTTCATGTACAACCAATTGGACCCACATTCCAATGATGATAAATGGGTGTGGAACATCATTTCTAGGACCCTCATGTGTATTCGGAGCATATTCCCTTATCTCAAAACCCATAGGCATTTCAAGAGTACGACCTTGACCCATAATAGAATATTTTCATGCAAGCTGGGTGTATAATGCCATATCTAGCACACGATGAGTATTTGGAGCTTCTGTCCCTCTCTCAGAACACATTTATCAATATAACATATATATATTTATCATTGGTTTATAATTACATGTATAAAATCCCACAACAATCCATTAATTAATTCTTAAATTAATTAATCCAATCCGTTATTTAATTCAACATAAAAAACATAATTTTCCTGTGAAAATTCAACCATTAATAAAAAATTCAACATCTCAATAGTAAATAAATAATTAAAAATAATTACTCTTATAATTCTAAATAAATAATTAAATCATCATTTAATTATGCAAATTATTTATTAAGTATGAACCCATCCACTCAAATAGTGGTTCATCCCGGACATTATCAATTTACATACAGGACATAATCATCACAAAACATGATGAACAAAGCCCATATACTTAACAACCATCTCACACATAAAATAATTATATAAAATAACTCTATCCAAGACAACTTAATGAATGGAAATCTTACAAGCATCAAAAGGTACCCATGGCCAACAATCATAACAAATTATTAATTAACAATCTAAATTTAATGAATTAAAATTAATTAATTCAACAATTAATTAATTATATTTATCTATTTAACAAATCATCAATTGATTAAATGTTTTCCATTTATCACGTAATAATTAATCCTTCCATTAATTATTACTTGTTTCCAATTTATATTCTGAACATTTAAAATATTAATTATTTTAAATAATTTCTAATAGAAGTAATTTTTATTCCAACTCGTGACATGATAATTAATTCTAAAACTAATTACCCTATAACCCATTCCACCGATTCAAATCATTTAACTGTTTAATAATATCACTTTAAACAAATTAGAAAAACCCAGCTTAAAGTCAACAAATGATCAATTCCTCATTTATCTCATGAGGGCGGTATAATTAAATAACATCAAAACTGTCATGCATAGAGATATCATAATCAATGAAACTCACATTCTTTTTTTAAATAATCTATAATTCTTAAATAATGGGATAAAGATATGGGACCCTTCCTCGATATGAAACCATTTTAAGTCTGACGCACTTTAAAATACTTGGTGGCAACTAGTCCATAACTGGTCCACAATCGCATGCACATGCGCCATTTATATACTATTCTAACTAGGTACCGTGGACCCCTACAAATTATCACATCCATAATTTATTTATGTGAAACAATAACATTGTTAAATTAACTTACCCAAAACATGATGGAATAGATAAAATGAACTCATATGACTTTCCTTTGTGGGAACATGCCGAAGTATGGTCCCAAGGGTATATATGTGCCCCTTTCACATCCCTAGAACTAAAGAAACAATGAAACCCAATTAAACTCGAACCATTGGATTTTGGACGTGGAAACATGGTGAGGGAGGATCCAAATGGTAGATGTGAATCAGAAAACAAATGCCAATAGTATCACCTCACCGAGACAGACAAGATTCAAGAAGACACCAGGAGGATTTGATCACGCGGATAAGATCCGGTGATGGTGGAGTAGCGCTCCTCAAAGGTGGGTCCTAGTGCATTTTTTATATTCCTAAAATAATGTGGTGTTCTGCCCTCCTGTTCTCTCACCTAATTATCAATTACACCACTGAAAAACTAATAGTGTTAACATAATAAAAATAACATTTATAGTTCTCATTTAATATAACGTTACTTCATTAACTAACATTTAAATAAATGGTTCACAATTATTTCTGAAAACCCTCATTAATCATCCAATCAAATTAATACAACAAAAATATTATTATTATTATTATTAAATATATATTTTATTTAAAGTAAAATAAAAATATATCATTTTAAAAACTGGACAACTGCACAGCTGAACCATACCATTTGAATAAATGTGCACAACACAATATCAATATTTAAATTGGATTATATAAATTAAACCCAAATCCACATTTATTATTTATTTAATATTACCATTTAAAATTAACCTTCTTCGATAACACCCAAATCATCAGTTACACATTATTTAATTAAATTATTTCAAAAAAAATAGTTAATAAATTTCCCCACTCTATGTTTATTTAATTAAAATATCTCAACACAATTTAATTAAATTTAATAAACTCCAACTCATCATTGTTTAATTAATTATATCACCAAAAATTAATTAAATACAAACCTCAACCACATAGCGATTAATTGAATTCTTTTGAACATTAATTAATAAAATGAAACACTAAAAAGATCTATATTATAATTGTTCTTAATAATATTAACAACCACTAATAAAAAAATAATAATAATAGTAGTATTATTATTAATATTGTTAGTATTATTATTCAGCATTATATAAAACCCAAAACCTCTTATAAAAAATCTTCTTTATTAATTACGAAACACGTTATTTAATTAGTCTTTTCATGGACATACCCAAATGAATCATTAGTTTCACATAACTATTATACCACATTAAACAACCCATTAAAATCATTTAACATTAATGTTACCCCCCATTAAATTAAAAACTCTTCTTTATTAATTATTCTCATCATAAACATATCATAATTAATTATGAAACTCCCATTTTATTACATTATCATTAATATGATAAAAACTCCATCCTATGACCCCAAATTTATTTTACATAATAATAATAATCATTTAATTCATAAAACTGAAAAAATAATTATATCATTATTATTATTTTTCAAACTTTTGATATACCCAACACCACTATTTAATAACAACGCTTCATTAAATCTTAAACTCCTCATTTTATTAAATTTTTTAGTGTGACGCACAAAAGTCACATTAAATTCTGATAAATGATACACTCATTTAACATGCAATCAAAAAATCAAAGTATGAAAATAATTTATGACACCATAATAATAATAATATCATTATTATTATTATCACATTCCACCATTTAATAATAAATGGTCCTTTAATAATTATGAAACTCTTTATTTAATTAAACCAGATCTTCGATAAACCCATAATCTACATTAATTTCTTCATTCATCATTTAATTAATTCTACCACATTATTTTAACTAATCAACCACAGTAATAATAAAAATTACCTCATTATTATTATTATAAATTTCTTTTAATTATCATAAAAAGTTATAGAAAATTTTTTAATTAAATTAAATAATTTATATAACAGGGTAAACTACATGGGTTGGACCACAACCGTGTGCTACTTGTGAAGTTCTATTAATGTGGACCTTTTTGAAATTGGTGTTCCTGAGACACATCAGGACACCTATGAATATTGTCGGGTAATTACAGAAGTCCAAAAGAGACACACTTAGGTGTTCCAACACTCTCAATAAAATTCCCAAGCTTGGTTAAAAAAATACTCATTGATAAACTGAAAAAATTATAAAAACATTCATATTTTAACTTGGTTCTAAAAAAATGTTACTTTACAGTCATCGATTTCATAAATGTGTTTTCCACTGACATCTCTTTTTTTTTCAACGATAACAGAGGTTTATTTATCTAGTGATTTACTACATAGTACTCTTCCAGTTTATTTTCTTCCATTACATAGTGATTATATTGAAATGATAGTGTTGAAGTAACATATGGATATACATCTTGTGAAAGGATTTATAGGCATGAGCATGTCTCCTTGGGAAGGTCTTGTTCTTTAAACTAAAAAAATGATGTTCACTTCGCCTGTCTTTGGGATATTGAATATTGAATCAAGTGAAGGTAAAAAAAATTTCCCCAGATTTATGATATGTGTGATCACTTGAAATAGTAGATGTGGTTCTCAAAGGCCAATCATCGATCCAGTTATAAAGAGTCGAGGATAATGGATTCGAACATTAAAAAATCCACCCTTCGAAAAAAGTACGATCATTATGAGTACATAATATTTCCCAGTATTATAAAATTGTATTTAAGAGAGCATGTATTTACCAACGCTGCAAATAAATAACAGATAAATGGAATCGTTATCAATGAAAAAGAATGTTATGATAAAATTAATAGAACAACCGATTTTTTTTAACAATGATCAGGTGTATGGTTTATCAGTACTTAATTTTCAACACAAATAATGTGTTCCCTTTGTCAGCGCTTTATTTTACGAACTTCTAATGAGTACCTTTTATCGGGGATATATTTTTTATTCTCATAAATGAGTTATTTATCATCACTTTTTTAGCATAAATAATGTTTCAAATATATAAAATGAATTAATTAAATATCTATAAAAATAAATATACTGTTTATTAAAAAAATTATTAAATTGTTTATTAATTACTTAATTATTTATAAAAATAAATATGTTTCTTATTCTATATATAAATAATAAATACTAATAAATATTTTGTATTAAATTTATCTATTTTTAAATAAAAATTAAACAAATTAAAATTGAAAATATGGAAATTGAAAAAATATTAAACATTTTTTGTATAATATGAATATTTATAATGTTTATAAATACTATATATTAAATATATAGCTATATATTTATGTATATAAATATGATTTATGTATTAAAAGATATTTATGCACAATATTTAGTGAATAATGATTTATAAAAAAATTATTATTAATTAAAAATAATGACTAATTACATAGAGAAATGGACATATAATTGAATGTCATATGATTTTTCAATATAACATAGATCAAATTTTTGTTATATTGATTTCACATATTCGTAATTAAGTCATTTTAGATACATTGTTCATAAAAATATCCATTTTTAAATAATAATGAAGTGTACTTATTTGTAATTTATTCAATTTCAATCAGTGTTAAAACACATGCACATAAAATTATGTATTCAAAAATAGTGTTAAAAAATAGTGGTACAAAAATATTTGTGAAAAAATATTAAGAAATTATTATATATAAAAATATACATACTATAATTATAAAATTATATATTTAAAATCATAAATAAATATATATTTCATAAATTTATTTATATAAATATAAATAAATACTTATATATATTTAAATAATTATTTAATTGATAATAAATTTACTTAAATAATGAATATATTTACAATATTTATATATATATATATATTTGTTACATATATAATTTTAAATATATATATATATATATATAATAATATATGTATAATATTTTTAATTTTTTTTTTCAAGTATAAATCAATAATTATATATTTAAATAATTATAAAATTATAATAAATTTCTTTAAATAAGAAATATATTTACAATATTTATAATTATATAAATTGATAATGTATATAAATATATATAATTTTTTTATAACTTGATTTATAATTATTTTATCAATGCATATGTAATACACTCTTATAAAAGATATCATTATTAGATCTTTTTTTAGCATGGGTAAAAATTAGGCTATATCAGTTTTTTTAACAAATAATAATGTCCTACATTAATCAGGGTGAAATAATCCTTGTTATGTATGTATTTTATCAGCGCATAAATAATAAGAACTTATAAATATGTATTGATGTAATTAATAAACCTAAAATGTTGTGAAATCTTCACAATATCTTATTATTTCTTTAGAGTACACCAATTGATTATGCTCCTCCTTTTTCAAACGATGCTCGAATCAGAAAAACCCACTACCTCTAGTTTCTCAAACATCATCTGGCATATGGTGATTGGTAGATGTTAAGGTTTCTTAAGAATACATCGTGATCTAGATATGTGTGTATCAAATATTCCTCAACATCGAAAGGAAGTCATGTGTTTTACTTTGCAGGTTCCAATTTTATTTCTATATTTATCATTTTGAGATATTGATCGAATGGATTCTTATTTTCCATTATATTGTATGTAATTATCATCCAGTTTTTGTATACTATTTTGTTTTCATTATGATATGTTCTTTCTTGACTACTTGTTTGGATATCCTATTTTGGATTTTGCAAATTGTTTTCCTCAATTAATTTACTTGTGACATTTTTCTATACTGTAACATTTTATGATTGATTACTTTTATCAATCATTAGAAATCCTAGTGAATCACCTCTTGCCCATTGATAAACGAATAAATTTTTTATTCCACTGTATAAACAATGATGGTTTTAGTTATATAATTTTTAAAAGAACAAGAAAATTGATTTATCAACACAATTATCACATTGATGATTGTGTGAAGTAACAATAGATTGTTATTTTTTGAGTTTCATATATGGGAATGTATTTATTTTGATTATATATTAAATATATATATATGATTAAAATTGTATTCAATATACATTGAAATTGTTGGTGTGTCATTCACCGTTGTATATAATTTATATTGTTGGTGTATAATATTGCATCACACCAACATCATTATGGACCTCCCTAGAATCTTATGGATGGTTCATTGCATATTAGATGTCCTTCATTAAATCCTTATTATTCTACAACATTTGTTATAGAAAATGGAATGAATGTTATCAAATTCTATATATAAATAATTACTTTTATGCATTTATCATTTTGGGTTTATATATAAATTTTTCGTCCATATATACATTTAATTATGTGTATCTTAATTATACATAAAATACAAATAAAATATTGTTCACACATGTTACATACAACATAATAAATGTATGTGACTATATATACAATTTTTTATGTAATTAATATTTTCAGAATTTATGTATTTATATTTTATGAAAAATTAACTAGATAAATGATTTTTTATAAACAATAAAATTTATAAATTAGTATTAATAATATTTATTCGTTACATTATAACATATATTATTATATACACGCACACATTTAAAAAAATATTTTATATTATAATAAATTTAAATATGAAAAATAACATATATATATATATATATATATTCATATAATAATAAAAATAATATATATATATATATATGTCATATATATATATAATATTTATGTAGATTCACTTTATTACACTATTAATCAAACAGTTTTTTCAATGGTGTGAGGCGACGCAAGGCACACCATGTTCGCTTCCCCACATGCGAGGCAGTGCGACATATGTTGGTGGAGAATCCCGACCTCAGGATTAAAAACGCTTGTGAAACAACATTTGAGAAACTTGATGAAATACGGAAGTGGTATGTAGAAGAATAAATAAATACTCACACATGATTTTTAACGTGGAAAACCCATAAGGGAAAAACAACAATACTTAGTCCAGAAAAAAGCAATCAACTAAAATTATTGAGTGATGGAAAAAATGTAGAGAGTGGAGAAGAAAGAATCAGAATACACAACTATAGTGTTGCACAACCCAAGGGAATTTTGTTTCTATAGTGTAATTTCACGTGAGGAGTATACATTACAATTTTTTAGGCGGTGGAATATTTAAGTATTAATTACATTCATTTTTATCCAATAATTTATGAATATGTATCTGAATAAATAATTATAAAATAATAGGTTGTGGAAATTGTTAATAGTTTTTTAATAAAAAATGTTTTAATAGGTTTTATTTCATTTTAAAAATGGGGGTTTCACATTTTTTGGAAATGATCTTTATGGAGGTATGTAGTTAATTCACTCCTTGGGAAGTGATAAATATGTTACTTGAGACGTATAGGATTCATCCACAGATTAATTTGATGCATGGTTTTACCAGTATAACTAAATCTGTCCATTATCAGATTAAAAATGATAGTTTTGTTAAAAAAATTCAAACATTGAAAACAATAATAATGAAATTGTATTTTCTTGATAATTTAGGAATGCAATTCATATGTACTATGTGATGTGTTGGAATCAGTCTCCTATCAATCTGATAAGTGATGTGATCGGTATAGGTCAAACTATATCTTTCCAGTTTAAAATGAATTTTTATTGAAAAAACATGTGGCTTAGACAAAATTTAAATCTATCAATTTCATTACTAGTTTAAAATTTCAAAAGGGGTATTTGTAAAATATAAAAAAAATCATTTCAAACCCTAATTTTATGTTAAAAGGATGAAAATCAAATAACTGTCATGTTTTGATAAAATATTTAATGTTAGTTTCATTCTATTTCATTGTGCCTCAAATTGTACAACACACATTATACATACTCTTCTTTTTTATAAAGCCATGTGCCTAAAATTTGATGACCAGGTGAAGATTCACATCACGAATAAAAGATATTGTAGTCATATTATGTTAATTAGATATGTTATTGCCATCAATTGTCATGCCTTTTCATGAAGAGATATGATGCTACATCTGCTCAATCATAGATGTAATCTTGATGTTTCAAGATTATAATCAATGTGCTTGGAGATAATGTATTATTTCATATTTATATGTAATTTATTTATTTTTACTATTATATTCATTAAAACATTTATACAGGTGGATTGTTTTGTTTGATTTAGGGTTCTCTTCCCATCATTCATGCCTTTCTCTACTAAAACATCCACCCACTTCATCTACCTAAAAAACATTTCACCACTATAATATTGAATTTATCACTTTATTTCATGTTCTAGCCACTACCTTTGAAGGACCTGAAATGATGCAGCCTCCAGTCTATTATATAGGTAATATTGGAGTTTTTATAGTAAAATTATTTTCCATGGAATTAATTTGTTGTATATATTTGTTTTTAAATTATTTCTTTTTATTTTTACTCAGATTTTAATTTTTTCATATACAGGTGGATTATTTTATGTGTTGGGGTGATCTGTCCATCTTTCAGTTATTTCTACACCAAAACATACCTATATTCCATCTCCAAGAAAACCTTTTAACCCTATATTATTTCATTAATCACATTCATTTATGTTCCTTCCACTCTATTTGCATTAAGATCCAGGCCACCACCTCTTCCCAATTAAAATGTTAATCTAGTAGTTTGAACAATAATTTCATTATCCATATAATTAATTTATGGTATCATATTTATCATTAACTTATTTTTTTTAGATTATTTACATTATAATTTTTTTATAGTATAAGTTGATTATTTTGGTTGAGTTGGAGTTCTTTGTCTGACATTCATGCCTTTCTACTAGAAAACATTTACATTCTTCTTCTCCCTAAAAACCATTCACAAATGTTGTCTAATCATTTATATCATTCATTCTTATTCCTCCAATTACTTTTTAGTATTTGAAACCACCCTACCTCTACTAAATTATAGAGGTAATGATGATATTTTCACAGTAAAATAATTAACCTTATAATTAATGTATTATTTCATATTTGTGTTTTATTTTTAATTTTTTCATTACATAATAATAGTATTATTATACAGGTTGATTTTATTTTCAGTTGATGTGGTTTGTTGGAAGCTACACATGGAATGTTTATAGTTCAACAAAGAAATTCATCTGAAATCGTGGTGACATTGGATGTAAGGATTGTTTTGAAACTTGAGGACATGTTGGAATTAGTTTCACCATAATCCTACACAAGATGAGAATATTTTGACACCATCTACGCATTTATATTTGGAATTTATAGTAATTTTAGTATAAAATTAAATTGAGTCCACTTGTCCATTATCAGTTTAGAATTGACATTTTTCATTTAAATGTGTATGTCATTGAATATAGAGAAAACATGTAAAAATTTCTTGACATTTTAGTTATTCAATTAATATATCATTTGTTATATATAGGAACATATCTCACATAAAACCAATACACGATGTGATCCATATGATTCAATGTGGGTGTTTCATAATTAAAATGTCATTTTAAAAAAATTATGTGTGAAATAATCAGAACCCTTAATTCCAATTCCAATAGAACTGAATCACTAATAATAAAAATCCCTAACTGATTTAGAACATGTAGATATCATCCACACCTCTATCTGATGCATGGTTTGAATCGTATGGATCTATGTTACTATTTATTTAAAATTGAAATTAATTATAGGGAAAAAAACTATCCTACTAAAAACTAAAAAACACATTCTAGAAATATTGATACACTAGGACAATGATAAATATGTTATTTGAGACGTGAATGAATCATCCATTTCTAAATTTGATCCATGGTGTGACCGATATAACTCCAAATGAGTGTCACTATTTAATATTGACATAAATTTTAGTATAAAGGCCAACTGAAAAACACAAAACAAATAAAACACATTCAAATTGATGAAATATATTTGGATAATGATCCATTGTAATTATTGATATGTAGGAATATTCTGCCAGTCAATTAGATACACAATGCGATCGGTATGAGTCAATGTTCATATTTAAATATTTAAATGAAATTTTAGTAATAATGAAAAAATAATAAAATTAAAACAAGAAAAAAAATATAATTTATTGAAATATTAGGACACCGATCCACATGTAATTTGAGATGTGTTTGAAGTAGCCGCACATCTATTTGATGCAATGTGTGACCAGTAAGACTCCAAGGGAATCTTTTTATTTAAAATGGAATCAATTATAGAAAAACAACAATATGAATGAACCAAAACTAAAGAGATACAATCATATAGTTTTTATGTATTATGGAAATGATCACTATGTGATTTGAGTCATTCATGATTTAGCCACACCTCAATCTGATGCATGGTGTGTCCAATATTCCTCAATGTGCATATTTATATTTTAAATTGACATCAATTGTAGTAAAAAGGCCAATTGATATACACAAAACCAAGAAAAATCATTCATATTTTTTAAATACTTAATAAAAACAATCCATAAGTCAATTTTGATGTGTAAAAAACATTTTCACCTCAATCTAACATACAATGTCATCAGTATGGGTCAAAGTGCATGATTCAATTTTAAAATGACATTTTAGTAAAATAATGACATGCGACATAATAAAAACCAAGGAAACACCATCATATTGTTTTGATAAGTTTTTAAAATTATCAATATGTATTTTGGGATATGATGGAATCATATTCATCTCAATTTGATAAACTTTGTGACTGATATGACTAAAAGTTCTTATTTTTATTTAAAATTTTCAACAATTATATTAAAATGGCCAATTGTCCAACTCAAATGTAACGAATACATTTTTATTGTTTTGATACATTACATAAAAGATTGATGAGTAATTTTATACTTTTATGATTCATTCAAACCGAAATATGATAAATGATGGGACTTTTATGACAAATTTTTCTGCAATCCATTTTATATTGAAATTTCAATTTAAAATAAGTGTCAATCATTGGAAACTGATCAAACATACATAGATTTTATGTTTTTAGGAAAACGATTCCTATGTCATTTATGATGTGTATGAATATATTTCACATAATAAAATACACAATATGATCGGAATCCGTCAATAGTGTGTGTTTAAATTTTATAATTACATTTTAGAAAGATTGACAAATGACATACTAAAAACTGATAAAACACATTCAAATTGACTTATTACTTTAGGAAACTGATCCAAAGGTCAATTGAGATTTTTTAATCATCTTCACCTTAATCATACTCACAGTGCGACAAACAAGACTTCCTTTGCAGATTTTTATTTAAAATTTTCATCAAGGATAATAAAATTAACACTTTATGTTACGTTATTTCAGTTTATTATTACTAACATAATAATTTTTTTCATTAGTAGGTGAGATCATTTGAACGACTAGGTGTAGCTAGCTCATAAATAAAATTAGTCCTGTGTATATTAAAAAAAATGGAAAATTGATGTTTTGAAATTTATATAATAATTTTTATTTATGAAATTATAGAAAAAAAATTGAAATGTTTATAATATTTGGTTTTTTCTTGTATTTTTATTAAAAATTTCATTTCAATAAAATCCTATATTTGGACATATTTTTGTTGAAATCTGGTATGATTCTGCTATTTTTGTACGCTGTAATAGCACACTTTAATTGTGTTGCTGTGTGGTATTATAACACACGGTAGAATATCCCTTATTAGAACTTATGAAAGAAATGATAACCTCAACATTGATCAGATCTTTTAAAAGCACTGATAATGCTCTTAATTATGTGAACATAATGATATTCTAGTAAAATTGTGTTTATCATTTATTTAATAACTATAGATAATGGTATACTCTATTAGTGCTTCTGTAAGTGCTGACAAAATACCATTTATCAATTTTTTTAAATAACTAGTTTTTTTTATTTTAGTAGTGCTAAATTAATAAGCTGGCATATATTTCCATTATCAATTATTATTGAAGTGCAGATAATGATCCTTTTGATCAGTTATTTTTTATCACTATAAATGACACCAAAATCTCTGGGTTTTCAAAACTGGAAAAATACCATGGATTTTAAACTTACTATTGCATTGAACACATATCTAGTACTGAAAAATGTCATTTTTAATGTAGTTAATTCCCTATTTTGTTGTAGTGTCCCATTGACATAACCCATGATCATAATGATTTCTTTTATTTGATGAAAACTATTTTTATAGAGTAAATCAATAACATTTTGGTAGTCTTTTTAGATGAAATTCACAATTAATATATGTTATTAGAGGATCATGTTCATCATATAATAATAGTTCTGTGTATTTTGAGAAATCACTAACTTTATTCCAAAATTTTGAAATGTGAATTCTCAATCTGTGATGTTATTCTATTGGGAGACATGGTATCTGAAAAAAGAATATAATTAGATCTTATGAAGTTGAAGTATATTATTAGTTGGGAGAAACTATAATATGTCTCCAAGATTTAGTGCTTCTTGGGCTTACATGGCTATTATCAATAAAACATGAAGGAATTGTCGATGTTGGATTCTTTGATGACTACAATAACTCAAAAAGGAGTAATGCTTAGGTTTTATGATAATTGTCAGTTTTCTTTTACAGAGATGAAATTACACTTAACTAAATCATCAATGCTTTCACTTCTAGAGGACATTCTGGGCTATGTGGTCTTTTGTGAGGCATCAGGTACTTTCATGGGTTCTACTCTTATGTAGAAGATCTTGTTGTTTTTTATGGATCTCGTCATCATATTCCACATGAGATGAATTATATTACCTAATACATTGAACACGAATCTGTGATAAATTTATATATGATTTGATGGAATTTCGTTTATGGAAAAGGATTGCCTTATTTTATAGTGACAATAGCTTGAGTTATATCTATTCCCAAACAGATTTGAATATTCTCTAAATAAATTGGATGGAATATGAAAAATGTTTCGAATTTGAAATCACCTGTACCTAGGTTAATAATCTACATCTATATGAATCATGGAAGACCCATAATATAGATATTGTTATGGAGGAAGTGGCTCCGGTGATGTGGAAGATGATACAGAAGAGAACTTTGCTTTCTTGGAAGTCCTTAAAAAGAAACAATATATTTATGTATTAAAAGCCAATTGGGGAACTATATATGGTATCTAGGGTTATAGTATGAGGATAATGATCTAATGGTGTGTGACACTGTCAAATATCATTTGACCCATCCGTGAAACCTTTATATTTACTTTTGAATGGACATGGAAACTAAAAAATGTAAATGGATTGAGTCCCATCGTGTAATTGGAGACAAACATGCCCAGGTGTACATGAACATGACCACATATACACAGGTTGGAATAATGCCCGAAAAAAGTACACTGAGATATCCAGCATCACATAGTTTGGATCCATGTGATCTCTATACACTATGTATCTTGACCTTTACATGTCGTGTGAGGATTTACCACCTGGGAAGATGTTGTGATATCATTAAACCATGTGTACCTCTAGTACACGCAATAAACCCCCTTCAAGATTATTTTTATCTCTTCATATTCTTTGTTTCGAAAAATCATGGTTTAATGTGTTCCATTATTCAATTTTCGAGAGGATATGATGTGACATTTCTTTGAAATCACATGATTGATATCCACTCAAGAGGTCGAGTGTCAAATTGAGTTGTGTTTTCATTCCAAAATACTATAGTAGGGTCCCCTATCATATTTATATCCTATGTAGGGGTTGTGTAATCAGTGTGACCTCCTAGGGAACAACATTAATCCTATTTCTATCAGGTCATATCGTTGTGGTTCATGATATCATTATTAAAATATCACCATCAAAGAGGGTTTATCTTTATCTTGGTTTATTGTGTTTAGTGTTTTTGGGTTCCCTACATGTTATTGTTATACTCAAGTCTACATGTGGTCTTCTGAAACATGTCATGTCTTATGCATATAATAGCCCATTTGGTATCATCCATGAAGGATAAGGAGAGGGTGGGGAATAAGATGACCATGTAATAATGAGGTGGTTCACAGGATCCTTCATTTAACATTAGTCTTCTCCCATGGAGCTAGTTTTAATCATTCTATATTTTTTTATGGCTTTAATTTTACCAAATTATCCACTTATAGTATTTTACCATTGTACACTTTTATGGGATCAAAGATGTCTACACTAATTGGTATTTTTTTTTTTTAAATTTAATCATTTTGTGAGAATGGATATGGGTGAATGTGTATGGATACATTAATTTAATACCAACCTTTTATGGGATATGACAACTCAATGTTGTTCTTGAGCCACTGGCCAATTAGTGGTGGGACTGGGGTAGTCATGAGATGAAAACCGGTACTTAGGGTCAGGAAAATTAATCAAATATAACCCTTCCCAAATATTGAGATAGAAAACATTAGAAATATAACCAATAAATATAATATTTTTCTTATCAACAATCACTATATAAACATGAAGTATTTGTTAATCTTCTCATACCAATCTTGTAAATACATTCATCATGTAATCTCTTGAATCAATCACAAAATCATGAAATACAAAAAAACATTAATGTAATCATGAATGACTCCATATTAATAAAAATAAAACCTCGATTATGTGATATAATACATAAATCATAAAAACCGTGTTCACTCCATTAAGGAATGTGTGAACCACTATTTTTAAATAAAAATCATAATTACTTCCAATGACATAACTACCATCCAATTTACATTATCCATATAAATCATCTTTTTATCAAAACATCCTAATCTCAACTCCATGTATATATTAAGGGTTATTTTTTCCACAATCACGAGTTTTACTAGATGATCAATACTAGAATGAATAATTTCTCTAGGTCATTAGTACTTTTGTATATTAAAATTCAAATCCCTAATAAAAATTTACTGTAGTAAAATCCTTAAAAATTTCATAATCATAATCACTATCATATAATTGAAAAAATAGTCAAATAAACTATTTATTATATCACAACACAATCATATTAAAAACTCTTCATCATCAAATGTTTAATATAAGATTCGCTATGATTCATTTGAGCCTCTTGGTTTATAATCCATTGATATTTTAAACAATCATTTGGGTAGTTTCATAAATCAATGCAGTTCTAGAATTGTACATTGGAATATTTTTTCATACCTTTGATGTCACATGCACAGTTTCCATTCTCTCTACTCATTTAGAAAAATTGAATTCCTATTAATAATGTAAAAGGGAAATTCATTTATTAACTATCACATGTGTGAAACCCCTTATTTCCATTCACCCATTTATCCACATTTTTTCCACACTCCACTTATTTTATTTTCCACTTCAATACCATAATACATAAAAAATAATTTCTCCAAATTGTCATCATTTGATTTTATGTCATCATGTAATAAGAATGTTTGGGTGACCAGTTCCCTTCAATAAGTTGGATTAAAACCATTAATGAAATTCTGATTATAACTATTTGGATTACATTAATGGATGTGTTTCCAATTCATTACCATAAGATCCATCTATAATCATAGGAATACAATAGATTAATTGTGGATAATAGGTCCTACCCCAAAACTAGTGAAATGATTAATGGATAACTAATAACTAATAATTATATTTATTATTATGAAAAACAAATTTAGGTAAAAAAATTATAAACCAAAAGGACTATACTAAAAAAATAAAAGAAACCATGTATTTATTAAAGGATAACTTAATCCATTTGAAAAGAATATCCCTAAATAATTTCAATGAGAGTGTGGTTACATATATATCTGGACTGCCCATTATAATTCCTTAAAAGTTATTGTACATTTTAACCCACATATAAATGTACACCTTTTTTTGATCATTCCATTTTTTAATCATCTAATTATTATAAGAAAACTATCTTCAATCGATTCCAAAATATCACAATTTATTCCACATGTAATGATATTTTGATAATATAATAATCTTCTTAAGGTGATTCATTAATCATGATAAACCCATTCAATATTTCTACCCCTGAATGGATGATAAATTACATATATTTCCTAGAAATTACACATGCCTCTATTTTTTGTTTAGTTTTCACTCCATAAATGGGAGCGTCCTCAGGATATATAACCTCCGTCAGAGCAGAAAGTCCAAATCCTTAAGATCACTATCCATCATCTTGGATTTCTTTATTTTGTAGTTTTTAGTCTCCATTGGTAGGGGTAAATTGGCATTTTATATCATACCCTTCATTTTTCCTCTTTAACAATTTATCCTCATCAGTCTGAGAAGCTCTCTTCCATGAATCACGTCATCACTCACTCTATAGGATGTAAAATAATACCCTTTACTAGACTCACCCCAATGGATCCCTATATAGAAATGTAGTTCTTTTCATGAGTTTCATTATACTGATCGTTTTCCCTTCACTCTAAAATCATTTGAATGGATTTCTAGGTTACATTTCATGAAATTCCCTTCTCAGGAAGGACCTTGTCAATGATCCACCCAATATAGAAGGATCCTAACCATTTCCACAAAAATGAACACCATAACTTTTAATATTATTCACTAGTGAATAGAACTTCATACACAACGTTTCTTGTTAACCGTTTCATTATATGGGTATTTAACCTAAATGGAAGAACATACATTTCTAGATCTCACATACCCACTATAGGATAACTCAAATAAATTTATCGATAAGAAATTTGAAACACCAGTTGCATTTTCCCTTGTAGTAACAACTATTCTATTCCCTATATCCACAACTACATCATTTGAAACATTTGGTGACTCTTTAGATTGAACATCTACATGTCCATTTTTTTACATTAGGTTGTTGAATAATATTCTATTGATTTCAAAAACTATATAATTATTAGATAAATTAGGAGTCTTTTTCAATATAGAGATCTCCTTTGCAGGCCCACCCAAAACCAAGTGTTTATCCGGGTGTCCAGCTATCGAATTCTGAATCAGATCCCCGCCTTCTTATGTTCTAGAATGAACATCGTTATAATAGGTACATCAATCCATTATCACCCCTCTTGGAATTTTTACATTCAATCATGAAAAATATATAGGCTGAAATTATTTTTCACTACTCGCTTGTTCTTAGTAAATAAAAATCCCCTCTCTTAGAGTACTAATGATTGTCCCAATTTATTTCATGAGGGATATAAATCGAACCAAGACTCAAATACTACTGACTACATGTATCCGAATTAATTTATAAAATTAACCCTAAAAAATTCAAAAAGAAGTCTGAAAAAAATTAACTTCAATTTATATTTGTGGATAAATTGGATGTAAATGTTTTCTTGTATATCTATACGAGATAAGATAATATCCTACAATGTACCAGAACATTTGAAGAATCAAAGGGATTTAAAAAACAAGATATATTTCATGAAATCTCTCAAAAATAGTTGTCATCAGTGAATCATTTTTCATGTGGATGTTTAAGTCCACCAAAAATGGTATAAAGTTTTTTGGAGATAGAGGGAGTGATGGACTAGGGCATTACAAAAAAAACTCTTTGACATGAAGAATAAAATGGTGTGACTATTATTGAGGTGTCCCCCCAATGATTTATATTTTAAATCCCAATATTCCAAAATAAATTATCAAATGAACTCATTGATGGATGTTTATGCTTGAATTGAGAAATAATAATAAAATTCGAAAAAGAAGAAGATTCTGCGAAGTCTGTCGGCGAGATCCAATGTTATGTGTAACCATAGAACAAATCTGTGACTTTGGATCTAAGAGGGATAACAGAAAAAGGATGTAAGTAGTCCATGATATAAATGTGGAGAATGGTATTATGTTGATAATCCATAAGAGATGATGAAGGGGCCTCCCCCATCATGGTGGAAGGGACAACGAAAGGTTCTTCATTATCAGGACATGAGGATATTCATCCTCTGAGCATCACCATAGAAAATATCAAAAACATGATTAATTATTTTTTAGTATATAACTATTTCAAATCCATCATAATGGTTTCTAAGGAAATTTATAATTATCCTATGAAAACCCCCCAATATTGTCAAACTAGTAGAATGTAAGGAATGTTTGGACCTATGACAATCATGTGAAGCCTAATGCTTCAATTTTCATAGTTATTTCCCAAAAGATAAAATATACATGAAAAAATTCATCATATAATATCCATAAATAGAAGTATTCCAATGAAAACCCCATGATATCTACCTTAACAATAGATATGGATGATATTATATTCTTATCATCGGATTCTATTAGAGGGTTATGATCCATAACTACATTTTAAATCTTGTTCGCGTGACTAGAAATTATAGTTTTATTTGATTTTCCAAATCCTCTTTTTGGGTGAGCGGGAACCATACAATTCCAGATAACCGATTCAAAACATGAAAAACACTACATTATTCATCAAAGACATATACTGTCAGTAAAACTTGATTTTAAAATAAAACGTAGAGAAATTCCATAGCTTCGGGCCGCATGCCGAGTACTTTCAGAGCCATAAGCCGCAGACCTCGATGCACGACCCTAAATTTCATTCTATTACTTCAACCCATTTAACCAGCCAGCGTCAACACCATTTCAAAACATTCAAAATTTTAAAACACACATACTTCACTGCACCTCAGCATTAGCAGGTACCCATAGAACAACCTAGCATTCAAGATGTTTAAGAAACAAAAATTGATTCGCACCTTCAACCCTTCACTGCCTCCACGAACATCAAGAAAATTAAAATCCAAAATGATCTTAATTGGCAGAAGTCCTTGAAAATAGAATATATGAACCAAAACCATAAACATCACCACTTTTTCAAAAAGTGGAACATCCAAAATCAAGGTTATAGACCAATACACCAGCATCAATAACCCATTCACCATGAGACCATCATTGTTTGCCGGAATCAAAGCTGGGACCCCACCCCCATCCCATCCCCATCCTGCTGCATATGCCTAAGGGGCGAGTAGCCTCACCGAGTCTGAATCGCGCAAATCCAAATGACCATAGAAAATCAAAGTAAAAAAGAAAAAAAATCCATTACCACTGACACCACCGGATCCGAACCTGCATGGAGGAGAATGAAAGCACGTCTCCACCTTCTAGACCTCACCCAACAACCAGATACACCCAGCACACACCTAACTGAGTCAGACACGAAGCAGTAACCTTCACCGCAATGTGGAAATCATAACCTTGAACCCTCACCATGCCACCATATAGTCCGTAAAATGATGAGAGACACCGTGATCGAGTCCATGAAGCCGCCTTATGAGAGACCGCATGCCACAATCATGCCAACCAGAAGCAGCGAGGAGAGGCGCCTGACCGATCCTCCACAAGGAACCTAGAGCCATTGTTTTCTTTATTATGTTGGTATATAATACATGGAATCAAATATCAATGGGCCAAAAAGTATAGTAGGCTTTGAAAGATATATACATAGAAGGTTCCTATATTAAATTTGAATACATAAATTAAAAGATAATATTTATTCAACATTATCATTATTTATTGTAGCATAACTCTAAATATAAATCATAAAATTCTCCTAGTAATCCTTAGGAAAAAAGGAAATGGGTGATTTCAAAATATTTCTAATGGAACGCATATAACAATGGTTATAAATTAAAAAGTAATAATCAATCTAAAAAGGTATCTAACAGAATAAAATTCAACTAAGACAATAACATTAGTATAAAATGGATGGAACATTTAATGATTAAATAATTCCATATAAATAACAAAATAAATATGTAATTTATTTCTAATTGAGAAATCACATGTAAATTTTATGAGATAATTATTAATGAGGAATTTTATATTCTCATACATCAGAATAATACAATCAATATCTTTTTCATGAAATTTATTATTGATACCTTTCAAAAAGTAGTCTAAACATTCCTGTTTCATACACATCAGTTTTGTTAAACACTTTTTTTCATGTCCATTAACAAGACACATACTATCATGAACATTCATGTGAAAATTTATAAATATTTGGTACATACTCATAGAATTTCAACAACTAATTTTCTCTCATGATATCTATTAATGAATTGATAGTCTATATTAATCAGGTCCACAACTAACACTTACTACATCAATTGAATACATTATATGAAATAGGTGGATCATAGTCACCCGAAAAAATTCTTATTTAAAAGTATCATATTAAATGATAATACATTCCCTAATAAAATAAAATAAAATCATAATCAATCAAATGTAATATGGTGAATGTTAACAAAATAGCACATCCACAATCAAACTGTTCATAAACTATCTTTATAGAGAATAAGGATGATATCCATACAACATATCGGAAATTAATCATAAGTACATTAATTATTTTATGTAACTGATGAATTTAAATTCTATAAAAATATTGTTGCATCATTCCTGGGGAAAATATAATATAAATTTTGAAAATCAATAATAATTTTTACAATCCTTTTCTTTGAATATAAATTTTAAAAAATGTAGATTGTTGATAATACCAGGGAAAAAATTATTTAAAATGATCTTTATAAACATCAAATTTGTCATAAATGAAATTACAACCATGATAGTGGATTATTCCATAAATATATTCCTTTAGAAAAATAATATTATCATTATACAATAAAACTTTTATTAATGTTCCATGTTTGGAAAATTACTAGAATATTCCTTTCACAATTTGAATAAAATCCAACTGGGTATTTTTTTGAATGTAAACATTAGATCCCATTGAAAAAAAATTAAAAATTAAAATAGATAAATATTCTTTTAATAAATCACATTTAATGTGTTAATAAAATTCATGAAACTATTTTAGGATAATATTTTTTTGGAAGAAAATATATTTGTATAAATTGAAATTATAGAATAATACATCGTGATTAGAATGTGATAATGAAATTTTCATTTACAATTAAAATAACATTTAACTGAGAGTTAATAAATGAATCAATTATGTATTTCAATTATAAATTAATATATAAAATTTAAATGATACATATGATAATAAAATGTATTATGAACATATCTTATAATGTAATAACAAATGAAATTTAATTTTAACTCAATGTATGGAAATTGAGTTTTGAAATCCCTTCCATCACATTAATATCATTGTATTCTTATGATTTTGTTTTATAATAATTTATTTCTAAAAATATTATTCAGTTTAATAATATCAATAATAATAAAAATAAAATAATTTTCATATTTAATCATTCATTTTAATATTTAAACCAATCATCAAATATGTATATGAAAAATGATGTTCATTATGATCATAGATACGGTAGATCATTGGTAAAGATGGGTAACATTTCAATTTTTCAATTATTATCATGTATTTATATTAGGACAATTATAATATTTAATAAAACATCGTAATATAATGTATTTAAATTATGTGTTTATATACATCATCCATGTGGTTGGGTGATAAAAGGAGACTAACATTTCTTTGTGAAGGCAATAGTCCACCTATACACAAATGATGTTAGGATAGATAACAGACTAAACAAATATTGAAAATGAAATATTATATTTTCATAATGATAAATATAACTTTAATATAATATTTATCTCATTTGTATATCATATAATAATTATTACTGTCCTTATAACCCTCCATGGGGAGTGTTTTTCGATGAGTACTCATATCGCTTCCCAAGGTTCCTGTCCATCGTATAAATTAGGCATTACTATATCTCCTACAATATAAGATTTAATGAGATATATATTATAACGAGTCCAGATGTATATAAATTTTATAAATATAATTTATATAATTTATATATATATCATCATAACAAACGAATAGAGGTGGTAATGGTAAAATAAATGACATCACATTATGAGGTAGTAGGTTGCCGTACACAAGAACAACAATTACATAACCCATTTCATGAAATTAGAGATTTTATTAGATCATTACCTTATTATGAAAAAATAACAGTATATTTACTATAATGTGGTATTTAAATCATCATATTATAATATTAATTTCTGGGGATAGAGAAAAAATAATATGAAGATGCTTATTTAGGAACATTATTACTTCTTTGGGTATCATCCTTAGGATTATAGAAAAAACGATCATATGATGATATTATACCAAAAATAACAGTTCTAGGATGATGGGATGTATGTTGGGAGGTGACTTGGGTGTGTATTGGAGGAAAAAAACTAATTTGAAGGTGTTAATAATAGAGTAAAGTGGGTGCCTTTTTACAAATGAGGTGAGTTTAATAATTGTAATTTTGTTCTAAATATTAAACAATACCCACATTTTTCTCATGAAACAAATTTGGAATATTGTTAATTCTAGAACCTAGAAGAGATAATGTAAAATTATTTCCCTATAATGGGTGTTTAAACTATTTTTTGGACATTTTTATCCATTATCTTCTATGTTCAACCCCATAATTAATAAATTTTTATTGTAACAGCGGTAATTAATTTTCATTGTATTACCTTTTCATTTTGGAAAAATAAAAATAAGGTGACCATATTATAAATAATAAATTTTTATAATTCCAAATATGGAATCCATTTTCCCAAATTCAATTAATAGGAGTGGAAATTTTTAATAAAAAATTAATCTCATGGATGTGACATGAAAACGTTGTTTTAACAAAAAAATATTCAATAGTTTAAAAAGCATTTTTATCACAGTTCAACATGAAAATGATTACAATTACCTATGTTTGATTAACTGATATATTATCTAACCAATTTCAATTTAAAATATAATTAATCATTTGAATAAATAATTCAAAAAACTTGTTTTTAATTAAAATACAATATTTTTCATTATTCATAAAAAATTGAATATTCTCATAAAGTCGCACTCAGATAATTTTGATAATCCAATTTCAAAAATGATTTTTTACAATAAATTTTCCAGATGTGGTAATATTTAATTCTATATTATGGGTACAAATTGTCAATGAATCATCTTTTAAAATAATGTATTCTTGTAAACATTTCATTATCATTAAGATGATGATTATTTTATTCCTTCAAAATAGATTACCACAATTATCAAAATTTCATCATTAAATTCTTATATAAAAATTTAACTTCAATGGTTTAACTATTATATTGAAATGTAATATATTAATAATATTTAATTTTTCATATAAACATTTTGTTTCATGTAATTCTATCTAAATAGGGTGTTCTGTGAGACACAAGATAATATTAGTGTTTCATGTATTGAATGTTATTTAATAGAATTAATACATTTGAAAATAAATAGTTCTTAATGTATCAATGTGTTATATTTTATTATATATTTATTTTCTTATGTTGTAGACGTTATTTAATATAATACACTTATTTTAGAATTTTATGGGCTTAAGGTTTCGTCTGATCACCACCATTTTCAAAAAAATCATTATTCATATATTTAGAAAAAATATCAACAAAAAAGGCATAAAAATCATACAACACTACATTCACCACATTTACAAAGTAATTATTATTTATAAAGATAGTTTTCAATAATAACAAAACCTTGTTAAAATAGAAAGTCACAATGGATCATCAAAACCAACCACATGTGATGATGTTTATGAATATTAAATACCCAAAATGAAAAATTTCACAATTAAAAATCATGTTATAAATTTAATATTATGTTTTAATAAATAATTATGATTTGTTAGTTTGTAATTATCATCAAAATTATGTCACAAGGAACATCCTTGAGCACAATAGGCCTATCTACTTCTAAAATTAGATAAGTATTATGGCATATATAAATATATTTCACTCAATATATATATATATAAATTACTATAAAAATTATTTTAAACATTCAAAAAAACTTATTGAAATGACTTTGGGTACTATATTTGGAAATTTACGAAAGATATTGTACTCTCTCTTAAAATAACCACCCCCAATGATGTATTTTCAATGATAATTACAATTTAATTTAAATAAATATTAAATAAATTTTCTTATATTTTATTGGTACTAAAAATATTTTCAATATATAATATATTTAAAACAGTTAAAATTTTTGTTTGAAATGAATGGGCAACAATAATTGTGTTAGAATGTATAAAAACATCATGAATGGTTGACATTTTAAAACTTCATTTGTAAAATTTCACATCATTATATTTAATTTATGTATGTAACATCCCTATCATTTTTACCAAATACTTATATAGATTATTTTCATAGTTATCATGAAGAAATAAGTATTTTTATTGTCGATTTTTATTTAACCATTTATTTTATATTAAGAGAAATATTGATTGCAAAAAAAGTATCTACAATTTCTAAAATAATGATGATGCACTCATGTACTATTAGTTATCATCATTATAGTATATCTTCTTCATTTGACATGTTTATTTATATTTTAGTTTGTTTTAAATTTATAAATGATTCGATCAGTTTTTTAGTTTAAAATGATAATTTTTTAAAAATAGGAATGTGACATAATCAATATTGTGAAAAAACATTCAAATTGTTTCATTAAATTACAAAAATTACACATATGTCCTTTTGGACATGTAGGAATAACAAAAAACATAATCTGACACATTATGTGATCAATTATACATAAAATGTGTTCTTTCAGTTACAATTGATATTTATCTAAATATTATGTTTCAATCACTAAAAAACTAACAGACATGGTTCTACTTTCCTAATGTTTTATTATAGTTATATATAAGTCATTTTTTATGTGTAGTAAATTATCAATCATCAATCAAACACGTGAGGAAATTTTTCTGACCTAATGAAGTGAGTTTAGATAAGAAATGAATTTTTGCTAAAAACATTTTTAACTCACTAAAATACCATCCAACACGATCATGTTTCTATGATTAGTATGGTCAATGATCCTAAATCCATTCATTATTTTTTTGAATCAATTTCACATCAATCTGACACATAGTGTGATAAGGTTTATAGAAATGTTGGTATAAAAAAACAATCTATTATCCATGTAATTGATATCTCAATATATATTATCACACAAATTTTCACCAATTCATTATTAATGAGACTATGAACTTAAAATATAACCACTCATATTCCAATGGAAATAAATTAAACACCTACTTAAGGCAGAGCAATTCAATATGAAATAAAAAACATTCACCTAGGTAAAATTATTTATATTTTGACATCATGAATTTCATATAATGAGTCATTATGAACGTCTAGTTTGATAACCCAAAAATTTTAAAGTAATTAATAATAAAAATAAAAGTGTTATTTAAAAATAGGGTTTTGAGGTAAGTTTTTTAAATAACCAAAACTACATAAGATTAATGATTTAATCCCACTATAGTGACAAGAAACGTGTTTTCATCATCATATGAATATGATTCAATTATATAGTAATTATCATCATTGAATGTCACATCCCTAATTTGTTTGGCAGTGCTCCAACCATAATCAAACAACACCAAAATCTCAAAAGTTTTCTAATCCTTGGAAGTTCTCATCTTGATTTTTTTTTTAAGTTTTGAAACACAATTTATCATTATTAGTGATGAGGAGGGTTCTATTGTTCTAATATTTTACCAAAAAAATGAGACATTCTTATCTAAATTCATAATTCACTCAAATTTCAAGTAGCATATTTTTTATGAAGGGGCGATATTATCATAGAATTTCAAATTAATTATTTGAATTTCAACAAGAATAGATCCATGTTTCAAAAACTCCCCAAAATGTGTGTAAAATAAATCAATCCCAAAGGAACAAATGCATTTAATGTATCATAACATTTCCTTTCGTATAAATCAATCCCAAAGGAACCAATGTATTTATATTAATAATTTGGGAAAAAAATATGATAATTGAAGTATCTATGAGATGAGTAATTGAAATATATAAATCCACAACAAACATTATAATGAAATCTAATATTTATCCCCCCAACTGTTCATTCCTCCATTACAATCCTAGTATTGTTAATCCTTTTTATGTTCCATGTATTTATTACTCAGCAAAGATCACAGACCTCTCACGCTACTCCACCGATATGGTGTGGGACACATTCTTCTGGGCCCAGAACTTCATGCATGGACTCATGTGGGAGATAAGGGCTTTGGTGATCTCACTAAGCGTCCCGAAAAAGGCAGGGGTGTAAGATACCGCTCTCCTAGTGGAAAGTTTCCTTGCTAAGAAGTCTCCAGCATTGAGATCCACCAGCAGTCAACACCTAGTGGAGTATTCTGCAGCTGGTAGTAGAAATATTCCACAATGGTCCAAGAGAACTAGACCAACGGGTGGATGACTGCATGACTCAGGATCAGTTGTGCGGGGAACCCGAAGCGGAGACAAAAATTCCAAGAGAAGGCAGTGTTACTCTTGCTGTAATAATGTTTACATGGCTAATGAATACCTGAAAATCATTCGGATGATCAGTAGATGGTCAAAGGAATGCCCAGGAAGAGATATTGATTCATACAAGGAGGATTGTATAGAGTAGACAGATGTGGCAAAGGAGTTGGTCGTGCAGCTCACGTCAGACGATGATTCGAGGTGTTACCGCCACCACCACTAGGTAGTCCACCACGACTGCAGGGAGATAGTGGACAGGGGAGAGAACAGCTCGAGCAGCTGAGGCTTACGATCATGGCACTCTTGAGATGATTTGAGGTACGACCTATGTCTACTCAACTATAGCTGCAGTTCTTACAGACACAGGTTCCCGCCATTCTTTTATTTCCACATTCCTGGTTCGGAACTCAGATATTTCGATGGAGAGGTTTGATCGATTCATATAGGGAGCGACTCCTACAGGAGATTATTTGATTATTATTCACTTTTTTAGGTAGTTTGAGCATACTCTATGAGGTGAGAGATTCGGCTAGGATCTCCTTGTAGCAGCGTCGAGGCCTTACGGTGTCATATTCGGTATGGAGTGGTTAGCTACAGTCCATGCACAAATTGACTATATTAGATTCAAAGTGTTGTGTATCCACACGAATGTGTCTAGGTTTACCGTAACCGGTGAGAAGGGAGCTTTTGAAGCACAATATGGATTTACTCGGAGGATAGTACAACCAATAACTCATCAGTTGGCTAGACTTACCGTAGGAGTAGTTGATGAGGAGAGTCTGAGTTATCCTGTAGTGGTGGACCGGTACTCAGATGTCTTCCATGATGATGTTCCAAGTCTACCAACTCGCCAAGATGTAGAATTTTTACATTGACTAGTGCCCCGAGACGACACTGAAATCTAAAACAAGATATCAGATTGATCTCGTGGAGCATCGCGAGCGGCGGGTATAACTAGTGGACTTGCATGGGATGAGATTCATCTGACCCGGTGTTTCTGCCTAGGTTGCCCTGATTCTGTTTTCCAAGAAGGAGGATGGGTTCTCGAGGCTTTGTGTTGACTATCGGTTCCTGAACGAGGTGACCTTGAAGAACATATACCTACGGGCGAGGATTGACGACCTCTTTGATAAGTTGAATGGTGAATGGTGGCTCTCAATAATAGATCTCAGATCGGGCTATCACCATCTTAGATTTCGATATGTCGATGTGTAGAAGATGAAATTCCGTTGTAGGTACGGACACTACGACTTCTTAGTTATCCCATTCTGCATAAAAAATTCTCCAGAAGTGTTCATGTGACTCATGAACATGATATTTCATCCATACCTTGATCTCTATGTTGTACTCCTCATTGACGACATTCTAATATACTCGAAAACGGTGGAGTAACATTCCTATCATTTTTTGGTAATACATGGCACACTCCTAGAGAACCATAATTATGGTAAGCTCTTGAAGTTCTAGTTCTGGATCCGAGAGGTTCACTTTCAAGGAATTGTCATCTAAGAGGCTGGAGATGCAGTGGAACCAGTGAAGACTGTGGTGGTTCTTTCTTGGGAGCCAACTAGGAGTCTGACAGATGTACGAAGTTTCCTGGGTTTGGCTGGTTAATACCGTAGGTTTGTACAAGACTTTTCAATAGTATCACCACCACTATCGGCCTTGAAGAAGAAGGGGAATCCCTTCTTGTGGATACAGAGATGCCAGCACATCTTTCAGGAGATGAGGCAAAGGCTGAGTAGTTCCCCCATCTTGAGGATTATATAAGGAGTAGGGTACATAGTCTACTACGACACAACGAGGACTAGAATTAAATTTGTCCTGATGGAGGAATGAGCAGTGATCCCATATGGTTCTCACCAGCAGCTATAACAAAAGCATAACTACACAACCCATGACCTAAATTTAGAAGCAGTGGTCTTATCCTTGAATATGTGGCGACCCTATTTGATGGTTGATTGTTTTACTGTGTACCCTGATCACAAGAGTCGCTGGTATATCTTCTCGTAGAAGGACCTGAACCTGAGACAACACTTTTTTATTGAGATCCTCCATGACTTTAACTTCGAGATATTATCTCGCCCACTTCGTCAGCGAGTCAGGGAGGCACAACATGGGGATGTTGACTGTGAGATAATATGTTCTCAGATATCAACATGACATGCACGTAATGAATTTTCTGAAGGTGGGTAGCATTTTATCCTCTTCAAAGGACATACCATGGTACCAATGTCACTTCAGGATGAAGTGTTGAGGGAGTTCCACACATCCACTATAGCGGTATAATCAGGAGTGGAAAATATGTATCAGGATCTCTGATTACAACACTGGAGTCCGGGAATGAAGAATTTTATAATAGAGTTTGTTTCTCAGTGCCTCACTTGTCAGCAAGTGAAGTCGGAGCATCAGGTACCAGTAGGCTTGGTTCAGCCTTTAGATGACCAAGAATAGAAGTGGTATGGGATATACATGGACTTCGTGACAAGTCTTCCACGTACATCCAGGGGTCACAACTCTATCTGGGTGATCATTGATCGATTCAACAAGTCATCCCACTTCCTTCTGATCAGAGAGCATGGTTTAGTAGAGATCGTTAGATGCCTCTATGTGCAGGTGATTGTGCGGCTACATGGAGAACCTTCAATGATTATCTCCAATCATGATGCACATTTTAATTACAATTTATGGAAGGGTTTTCAGGAGGCTTTAGATACGCAACATCGTTAGAGCACCGCCTTCCATCCCTAGATGAATGGTCAGACCGAGTGGACCATTCAGAACCTCGAGGGCATGCTCTGGTCTTGTGTCCTTGACTTCGGTCGCAGATGGGTGGATCACTTACCTTTGGTGGAGTTTTCATAAAAAAAATATACCACTCCCCCATTGGGATGGCACCTTTTGAGGAGTTATACGAGCATACTTATTGATCACCTTTGTGTTGGACTGACCCAGGTGAGTCAGCACTAGTTGGACCAGAGATGGTACATGCTACCAAAAAAAAAGGTTCAGATTATCCAGCAGTAGATGATGACTACACCGAGTAGGAAAAAGTCATATGCTGACAGGAGATGGAGACCTCTAGAGTCTGAGGATGATGACCACCTCTGTTTACAAGTATCACCTTGATGATTTTTTCAGATCTTTGGCTGAGGCACCATGTTATCTACGATATTCAACAGACCATTCCATGTCCTCAGTAGAGTAAGTGAGGTAGCATACCACATAGATCATCCACCTCAGTGGCACCATCTTCACAATGTCTTCTATGTATCCCACCTGAGGAGATTCATTCATGAACCCTCTCAAATCATAGAACATGGAATGCTAGTCGTCGAAAATGGGGAGACTTTCACCAAGCTTCCTGTAGAGATTGATGATCGACATAAGCGGGTCCTTCATGGACAGTCGATACCTCTAGTGTGCATTTGTTGGTAGCACGGGAACCTCTAGGGTAAATCATTGGAGTGGGAGGCTCAGATGCATGCTCAGTACCCCCAATTGTTCCCTTAGTTAGAGTTATAGATTACAGGGACGTAATTCCCTTAGGTGCGGAAAAAGAAAAGACCCAGAATTTCAATGTAATTTTTTTAAATATATGAGAATTTTACTAGTCTGAGAATGTTGACGGCATGTGATTTCGAGGCCCGGTGTTCCCAGAAATAATTTCTGATGTTTTTTTTGCATAAGTTAAGTAAAAATATGAGTGGGTTATTATAATTTTTGAACTGGTGTTTAGAATTGAAATATGAGGTCATTGTTGATCTTGAAACTCATGTTTTCACTTTACAAGACATTCACCTAGACAACAGTTGGTTGAGGGTGATGGTAAGTTTTTGAATTTTTCATTGAAATGTTAAAATAAAATGAAAAAAAAATTCTATTTTTTCTATTATAACCACCCATGTGGAAGTTGTAGGTGGGGACCACCAAACCATAACCTCCCAAGAGAGGTTATGGTGGTGTGGACCACCTAGGTTTTTGAAACCTCCCAATTTGAATTTGGGAGCGGGGACCAAAGGACCCCAAGATAATGGTGGGAGAGGAAAACCCCTCAACTCCCCTCATTAATGTGGGAGAGCCTCTTGACCTCCTCTACAATTAATGGTGTCAACACCTCCCTTAATTTATTTCTGCCAATCCAACTTAATTAATATTTTCAACCTAGGTGTTTAATTAGGCTAATTTGAAATTGGTTCCAATGACCTAATAAGATAATTTTATCTATTATCATTGGATACCATTTAATTATTTTGGAAAAGAATGATTGAGGAGAGTAGGAACATTGGAGAAATCTCCCATTGAATAATGCTCCACCGAGATACAACACTGAAAAGGAATTTCTTCGACTACAACGAACGAACTCGACTACTACTTTCTTCTTCATAACATACTTAGGCATATAATGTGTTCGTCTACAATGAATCAACATCTGCCTTTTCGTGCCAACATCGACGAACAATGCACATGGTAGGGGGTTTTTTTGATTGACATTATATTCCCATGATTCATTCCTTTTAAATATGTGAACGAGGCTCATGTCCCAAATAGTTTATCCGCATATGTTTTCTCTTTTGTGGGTTTTGGGATTTTTAATTGCGGGAGGGTTTCTTGTGCTTCATTATTGAGAGAGAAAATGCAACCACCCTAAATGTAGAGTGTGCGGAACAAACCAATAGGGCTTGAACCCACTACCAATATCTTTTGGTGTGATCATCGAAATGGAGGAAGGAGAAAATGGCGATGAAGGCGGTGAAGGAAACAGTCATCCATCACGCCGCTTACGTGACCCACGCCGCCCCCGAAGTGTTATGCGTTGTCGTGTGCTGTTCCCCTCACGGAGCCCCGGACAAACTACCACTACATTCTCTGCACACCCAGCCCCCCCCCCCCCCCGGGCCAGGATGATCCACCCTGGCTACATTGTCTGCTGGTCGAACAAGCTCTTGGCCACGCCGGCATCCCGAGCTGGCCCGGCCGCGCTAGCCTGTCGGCCCCGCACCACCACCGGAAGAACCATCCCTGGCTGCATCGTGCCCTGGTCACGCTATCCCTAATCTCCAGCTTTCCAAACCCCCAGCTGAGCCGGCCCCCACCACGACACCTGAATTCGAACTCGCCCTGACCACCCCATCCGAACCGGCCGAACCAGCACCCGGCTGCCCACGACTTCACAACCGAAAAAGCCTTGGGGTTACCTGGCCGAACCAGCATCTCACGGGACCCTACGGACTGAGCCACCCTCTATGTGCCCTCCGTGCCAAGCCACCCTTGTTCCAACACGTGACCTGTCCGCACCATCGCAACTAGTATGTGCCCTCTTGGCCCACCGCGACCCCTCGCAGCCTTCAGGTTTGTGCCCAGTGGGTCGGGCCGAACATTTCATGATGGCCCGCCTAACAGGTCGGCCCAGACCCAACGGGTCAGGCCGTGTTGACCCGAACCGGGTCGGCCCCGACTCAGTTGGGCCAGGTCGACCAAAACTATGTCTTCCCCGACTGGGTCGGACTGGGTCCAGTCCCACAACGACACATTTACATTATTTTGGCCATATCATTGGCATCGGGCATCCGTTTGATGATCTGTTAGTGGCCTTGGTGATCTTAGATCATGGAAATCCCTTTGAGTATCTCCTATTGGAGTTTGGGGTATAGTTGAGATATAGTTATCTTTGAATGTGCACGATTCCAACCGGACCCACGATACTAAAAATCTAACAACACACAGACTAGACATCTGATTGTCATGCCATCTATTATGTTGAGACTACTACGAAATGGCGGACCATTTAGATACTTCTTTATGGGACTTTGTGACAGTTGGACTATTGACCAATAGATTGTGGAAATGATCCTTCTAGTGAAGAGCGATAAGAGTGCAGAGACCTAGTATCTTGTTGAGACCTAATGACCACTGAATGTTTGACTTATAGTGAAAAGGTTTACAGAAGGGAGTGCCTAGTTTTGGTGGCAGACCCACGGTGGAGGAGTGCCTAGTTGTAGCGGCAGACCCACAATACTCGACAAGAGAAGTACCTCAGTAGGATACGAGGGGAAGAGCCTTTGTTTGGAGGCTGACCCGCAGTGGGGAGCGTCGTTGTGTGATGTAGAAGGCCCATGGTACTCAACATGAGGATTACCTCAATAGTCCACGATTAGTGGGAATCTTCTCTATGTGACCCGTCAGGCCCACGATACTCAAGAGGGGAGGAGTTCTCCTACAGGTGAGGATTTGATAATGTTATGAGGATGTTTATTGATATTACACCTAAAA
Source organism: Viscum album (assembly GCA_963277665.1). Lineage (NCBI taxonomy): Eukaryota > Viridiplantae > Streptophyta > Magnoliopsida > Santalales > Viscaceae > Viscum > Viscum album. Next base: position 47,295,003 of record OY728121.1, read on the forward strand.
TAAAATCTTGGTTGATCTGAGTGCGTACTTTTTTGTTTTCCTCATGATTGAGATGGATCACTTGATAACTTAGGTATCTGTATTGGAATATATCTAAGTATGGTTATCTGTTGATTTCATACAATGTGTTATATCCTTGTTGGATTTTGTGAGACCATGAGGGTCTCGGGATCCCTAATGATTATCATTATACTCACCATTTCAATGGGAATTTCCATCACCTCGTTGTGTTGGATGTAGAAGAAAGACAATGCTAACCGAGGCTGAGAGTACTAGGACTGGACGGTGCCCGGAGGTGGACCATACAACGGGTCGGTACACAGAGGAGACTAATGGACGTGGAGTGTTGAGGAGGATATATGTACCTACACTTCAGGTAGGAATCTCATAGGATGACACAATAGTTTTTTTTTCATCAGTTGTACTTGTACTTCGAGTTTCGTGTACATTGCAGTTTGGCTTGTATTTCCATACCTTTTACTTTTCACCACTCTTTTGTTATATAGTTTACTTAGTTTTTTGTATCCAGTTGTGTGCTCTGTTTTGTGCATTTATAGTTTATAAAGGTAATGTGGTCCATGTTTTAGGAAATTACACCTTTGTTACAAGTCGTCAGCCTCTGACACATGGATGATGGTCTCGGGGTAGTCAGGACACGGGCCTCGAGGTATGGGTCATGAAAAAAATAAAAAGATACCACCCTCAACCAACATATCATCATTTGTGATGAAAAAAATCATCAAATCAATATTCACATAAATTATCATGTGTATGTTTCCCGTTATTTTATTCTTAATTTATTAAACTCCAATTAAACGTATGATAGATTAGAAGCACTATATAATCATTTTTAGAAAAACCACACATATCGGTTGAAAATTTAATGCACATATATTAACCCTCCATACATGAAAATTAATTTTCTATATAATTATAAACACCACATATTAATTTATATCAAATGCAGAATATAATATTTTACTAACATGTTTCAAAATATTTTGCATATATTTATTTTTTTGGGAAATTCACATTTTATATTCCAATAATCAAGAATCAACCTATTTACTTTAGTAATATTATGGAAAATATTTTGATCCATATTTAACATGAATGTAATGAGAGAATATGAATAATATAAGAATTTAGTCATATATATGAAAATATTCAAATAAATATAAGAGATGATATTGGTTCATAAAAATATCATATTATTGGGATGTTCAATATGTGTGAATTTTTCATCTCCAAATCCATGATTTGAATGGATTGATTATTTTTATTTAATGACATCCATGGATCCATTTGATATAGATGTAATCAAATAGTCTTTTTACATTGATTTATGTTGAAGAAAATAATCATTGATGATGATGTGAAGAATTGTATTAATTTATATGGGATGTCAAAAATATAGACTATGTTGTGCTGATCATCGCTGGAGTAACACTAAAATGGGAAAATAAAGTTATATTTACCACTCCTCCACCAAAATTCACAATTTTATTTTATTTTTAGGATGTAATAGAATATTCAAAATCTTCTTGTTATATTTTCATTCACTAATAAAGTTAATAACCCTCTCACCTACTGAGAGGTGTAAAATAAAGTATTCATGATTGTAGATTATGAGAATAGGCCCTAATATAGGAATTGTATATGCTTATTTTTCATCGGATATTTTTATCCATCACATTGTGTAATGGTATACATGCATTATGAATTTTATTAATTTCCATCATGACTCATGCATTGTAATATATTTCATAATACATGACGTTACAATTTAAAGTGAAGATGGATACATTGTGTGTATCATGAGTGATGTGTTATTAATTAATATGTTGAGGATGGTTTATAACATGATGAATAATTTATATTGATATGATTTAAACTAATAATAAATTTAACATGATGAATATATTATCTCTGTAATGGAATTTTCTGTCTCAATATTTGATGTATTTTTTAGTTATGAAGTTTATGTATTGTACAATTTTTGAATGTTTCATCAATTCCATCAAAACAATTACATTTATTCACCCACCAAACACTTTCTCTACATCTAAAACCATCATAATACCCATCATCCCCAAAAAATAGCAACCAATGACTATGATATGCTCTGATCTGAAGGCATTCCTAAAAAAACATTCCAAACAGAACAAAAAGGTGTAGAATATTGAATCTAGTTTATGATTTGATACATCATCCATATATGAGTACCAATTCCATATCATATATCACTCCCAACCATTTTATAAGGAAAATAATAATACTAGGACATATCTCTTAAATACTCTCTTCATCAAATGGTACATCACACACTCCCACCAACCAAATATCTGGGATCAGTATAAAATCAAAAAATTACTTATCAAATTGAAATTTTGTTTTGTGTCTGTATTTTAATTTATGATTTTTAATGTTGGGTCATTATGAGTGTTTCCACTTAACCATTAAAAATGGAGTTTAATAAAACACAAAAAAGTTATTTATTAAAAACTAATATGTACTTGGAATATTTTAAATTAATATTATGATGTTACAATTTATATATAAGGGAAATAGATACTATTCTTTAACATCAATATATTATAATGTATCTATATAGATTGCCATTATAAATAAAAATATGTCACATTTATAATCCATTCGATCTATAATATTGATAAATAACATTTAAATTATGATATTAATATATTATTAATTTATTATATTGATTATGAATTATATTAAACATTTTTATAATATTAAAATATATTACTTTATAAACTAATTATATGTATTGAATAATTTTAAAATGATTTTTATATATTCTATACATATAATGTTTTTTACATTTTATGATTATAATTAAATCATTTAAAATGTTTATTTATATAATATTGTATTGATTATTATTATAATTAAGAACATGATACATAAAATATTTATATTTTTAATAAATATTATTTTTTATTTATTAAATATAATGGACGTCAAATAAGTTATCATTTAATAATAAATAAATATTATACCCTATTTGAGAATCATAAGTGATATATAATGTATTATGTTTAGGTGAAAACTGAGTCCCAGTGAGAGCACATACACCGCGCCTAAACCCGGTCGTCGGGTATGGAACCTCCAGGTACCACCAGTTGACCCACAGACATATGGTCCCCACCATGGGGCCCACCCACATGCCTCAACGGGTCATCTGACTAATAAAAGTCCCCACAGGGCAACACATGTCCTTTCTAGAGTGCTTTATATTCATTCACACACACCCTATGTAACTTCCCATAAGTTCATCCATCCTATTCACTACTCCAGGACAAGCACGATAAATTTTGGAGTTCTAATCAGATAGTCTCTCAAAAAGGAAGGTTCACCTTTTAGACATTAGACTTATCGTTAATCCATTTAACACATTATCATTATAAATAAATATTGTCACTTATAATATAATCATCACTTATATATAATGTATTATGATAATGTGACAACTACGTCCCAGTGAGTGCACATAGACCCCAGCCTAGCACGACCGTCAGGTCTCATCCCTCTAGGTTACACCAGTTTCCCTGCAACCACATGGTCCCCAGTGTTTCTCCTTGGGTAGCCCCAATTCTGTTCTCCAAGAATGAGGATGAGAGCTTGATGCTTTGTGTTGACTATCTGCACCTTAACCTGGTGACCGTGAAGAGCAATTACCCAAACCTGAGGATTGATGACATCTTTGATCTGATGAGGGGAGCAAAATGGTTATCTAAGATATACCACAGATCAGGATATCACCAGCTCAGAGTACGAGATAAAGATATATAGAAGATGACATTCAGATGTCGGTATGGACATTGAGAGTTCTTAGTTATGCCATTCATCGTGTCCAAGGATCCAAAAGTGTTTGTTGGAATCATGGATATAATCTTTCAGTCATAATTTGATCGTTTTGTAGTTTTCTTCATCGACGACATTCTGATCTGGTCATCTACTGAAGAGGATCATGCCTATAATTTTCAGGATTTAATGGACACACTCTGAGAGCACCAGGATTATGGTAATCTCTCGAAGTTCCAGTTTTGGGTTCATTAGGTTCACTATTAGGGTCATGTCATATCGGAGGCTAGAGTTGAAGTAGATCCAGCGACGATTGAGGCAATACACTCTTTAGATCCACCCATGAGTGTGACAGAGTTACGAAGCTTCTTGGGTTTAGCTTGATATTACCTGTGGTTTGTTCCAGACTTATCCATAGTTGCATCACCACTATTATCCATTACGAAGATGGGGAAACCCTTCATATGGTTAGAGAGATGCAATTTTAGTTTCTAGGATATGAGGGAGAGGGTGACTAGTTCCGAAATCTTGAGAATTCTACAGGAAGGCATAGGGTACAATGTCAACTACGACATATCAGGGACCGAGCTTAGATGTGTTCTGATGCAGGAGTGAGCAGTGATCACTTATGGTTCTTGAAAACTAAGAAAACATTAGTAGAACTATACTACCACAGACCCGGAGTTAGCAGCTGTAGAGACCCGAAGCCTAACGTACATGAACATTACATTACTTTTGCGGAATACATTGTACATAAAAAAAACACACACACAAGGATCGTAATAGTTTAGTGTCTTTGGAAACTCGGAACGTAATCTTCTAATCATGGTGAAAGATCCTCAATATCTCCCATAAAGATCTCCCCTTTTTTTACCTAAAACCATTCTTTATATCCTGGGGAAAATAAAACATAAAAGGGTGAGCTCAAATGCTCAGTAAGGGTAAACAAAAGAAAATCAATCACATCATATTCATAAGAACATAACTTTTGGAAATCTTAACCTGCAAAAGAGAGCATAATTTCATAACATGGGATAAATCATAGTAGTGAAATGAAATCCCAATAAGCATAACTTAAAACATGAAACTTTGTGGCATACACACAAAATCATAGAAAATCATTTCTTCTTAGTCATGACTCATTTCCAAGACTATCTTAGTGGACAAAGTCCCTTTCTGAATCGAGTCACCCTCGTTTCAGTCCTGTTTCACTGAACCGGTATAACCTACCATTCCAGCCATGTCTATCTCATGAGATATAAAATCATTACCCAATGCATTGGAGGGATATATAGGTCCCACACATCTCATAATGATACCATTCTTATGTGTGCCAAAAATTCATAAATCATACATCATTTCATAACCCATGTAATAAAAATGGGATTCTTAAACAACATGACATCATAAAACTATTCATAGAAGATAAAGGAATTCATAAAAATATTTCCATCACAACATAATCAAATCAATGTAATAATAGGGATAAAAACAGAACCCTTTATTATCTTAGATGGAAAATAATTTTGATAAAACACTTGAACTTCATTCTTGAGGAAAATATCCTTTCTACTTCAAAAACACTTTTCTTTTCTTAACATGTCATACAATTATAAACTAAAAGAAGTTGATTAAAAATAAACTTGAAATCATATAAATGAATATTCTTGGAAATAATGTTTAAAAATCCATTCTTTCCGTATAAGTTAAAAAAAACATTCTTCGTACTTTTGTCGGAAAAGTCAAAAAAGTACCTCGTACGAAAAACGACAAAAGATTTCTTTCATACATATTACTAAAAACTCACCGAAGGGTAAAAATGGATTTAAAAAATTGTAGGTGGATGGAAATAATATTACATATTGATGAAACATGGATTTGGATGATAAAATACACCCCAGTAAATACTTAGGAATAAACAATCTCAGAAAAAAATGAGATTGTGATATTTCCCTTACCTTAGGTCCGACTTGCTTTGTGAGTGGCCGAACCTCCTGTATATGATTTAAATCATGTTATTGAATTATTCCAGAATCATATTCATTGTTATTATATCATATAGGGTCCACTTATGACTTTATATTACCCGTTCTTTTGTAAATTCATGTTAAAGTAGTGTTTTGGGTAAAATCGTCTCATTTGTCGTTCGTGTTTTTAACTTGTAATTATTCATATGATTACTTAGATCATGATTACTTAATTCCAGAATATAAAACATGATTTATATATATATTTATTCATAATACACATATATAATAAATCAGTAAATGGAAAGAAATACACCGTTCATGGAGACGGTAGTCCGTACGTACGCATGAACGCTGTTTTCGTTTCCTTATTGAATTGAATGGAATTAAGTAGATGACATAAATATAAATATAAATAATTTCAGTATCATTATTAGGTCATATATTTTATTATTACTTATTATATATACTTTATAATCATTCATGAATGGTTAATCATTGAGAATGAATCACATCGCGTCGTGGAGACGGTAGTCCGTACGTACGCACGAGCGATGATATCGTTCCAATGGTCGTGGAATTGTGTTGAACTGTATGTATATTATTTCAGTATCAATATCACTTTATAATAATCATATATAGTTACTCATTACACCTTTATACCCATACAATTAATTTGGTGGTGGAAAATAGATTACACCACGGCGTGGAGACGGTATTCCGTACGTACGCACGCGCGGTGATTTCCTTTTTCCGTAGGATGGATAGAAGGTTAATTAGAGTTGTTTCATATTTATAATAACATATCAGTATATAAGAAATACTTATGTTATTACTTTATCATGAAACAAATAAAGAAGAAGAGGTTGAAGAAGAAAGAAATTGAAAAAGATCGGTAATGGATATTACCTCTTTTTGACGCGCCTTTTCTTAGCCTCCACTTAATGAACTAAGGATGGTCTTTGAAGAAGACCAGGACCTCTATGATGATACTAGGGAAGTGGAGAAGGGATTTTGGAAGGGTTTGGCCGAGCATGAGTGCTCAAATTGGAGTGAGGAGGAGGAGGAGGAGGTGCCCTTTTATAAGGGAGGAGAGGGGCACCTTAGGAATATCTCAAAATATTATTTTATATTAAAGTCAAAATCGGTTTATAATGGTTCCAAAGGGTCTTATTTCGAAGCTAATGTGGGGATGGGTCGAAATACTATCATCCAATAAGATTTAGACATGTTTAGGGTATTATTTTAACCTTATCAATTAGATTTAACTCTAAGTTAAATAATTTAACTTTTACCGTGTCTTTTTGTTTTCTTACACTATATGGTTAATACACTTACTATAACATGCCAAACGAACCCCAAATTGTTTATTATTAATATATATATCTTTATATAAGTCATTTGGCCGAACATTAGATTTTTAAGAATAAAATAACAATTAGTAATATAATATTAGATTTAAAAACTATTTTGTGTCAATTTTGACACTATTTGATATATGATTTTTTTGAAAGTCATAACAGAATTATATGTTCGAACCAAGTTGATTAAATCAACACTAATATATCATAGTAACCTATAGAATTAGTGGAATTCATAAAAAGTCTCAAATTACATTTATTTCGGTGTTTATAACATCAATTATGTCAATATTTCATTAATAAGATAATTACTGCATCATCATTGTGTCATAAATAAATTAAATTATTTAATGTCTAAAAATTACAAATAAAATACCATTATATAGGAAATATTTTTGGATTTCTAATGAATATTTATAGCCGAATTTATCTTATGTATAACCCCATATTAAAAATTATTTACTTATTGAACTTTGATTTTAACTATTTTAACCCTTCTTTAAATAAATTAATAATAAATGTCCTAATCTAACCCATGTGGGCCTAAATGATAATATTTTACACTTAATGTTGTTTTTGGTCGAGATAAACTTGTCCAATATTATTAGGACATGTGTTAGGGTAATATTAATATCATTTTTACCCTTAATTACCCTATTTATTTTTAACCATGGTTAAAAAAAGTAAAAAGTTACTATTCACCAAAAATTATTTTCATCTCATTGAACCACATTTTACTTACTGACATCAACCGTGTCTCTTGGATTTTTGAAATTCCATTCACATAAGCGGTAAAATTAAGATTTATGAAGAAATTAAAATTTTTTAACTACCACTTAGTAGTTTCACTATTCATCAAAAATTGATGTTTTTCAGAACAATGCCAAAATTTCATCCTAAGCTATATTTCATATTCCAAATTCAAAAATGAAGTCTATTTTACCAAATTCATAACATAGATGTTGCATTAATTAATTTTATAATTAAATCCCACTGTTAAAACAAATAGCGTGTTTTTAAGAAACAATATCTATCAAAAGATTGACACTTGATTATGTCTAGTTTAAATGTGAAATTACATCCAATGACCAACATTGTATTAAATTGTAAAAATATATTCTAAATATACATTAAAACCACTCAAATTAATAATTTATCACTATTAATTATTTCGATTGAAAAAGTTGTTTTTTAACTAACATTTAGTAATTTTCACTATTCATCAAAATATGAAAGTTATCTGAAAAGTACCAAAATTTCACCTTATGCTAAATTCGATACTAAAAATCCAAAAATGAAGTCCATTTTGAGAGCTAAAATTTCTAAAATTTTAAAAGGTAGTTATTACTATTCATAACGGCTAGTTATAATAATATTTTAATAGCATATCGTTGTTTAGTGAAACTCAGTATTGCGTACTACACACGCTATCGAGGAAGGTTGCGATTGCGTGTAATGCAAGGCAAGTCAAAGATTCATGTTGTGAAAGCTCCTTTTGGTGTAGCGTACAACACAAGACATTAATAAAATTAAAAAGAATATTTTTCATAAAATCTCGGGCTGTTACATTCTACCCCCCTTAAAATGAATTTCACCCTCGAAATTCGTCGAGGTTATAAATGGTTTACAATTCGAAAGTTTATTTAATATAATCCCACATCATAAAAAGGAATATCAAAACCAATATTTAAAAACAAAAGTATGAAACGTAACGGTTACCCAAATAAACTAATCACTGGGTTTCCACATAGGTGAAAATATGGATATGGAAGAGAAATCTAACCATCATGTTCTGATGGAGAGTGGTAGAGAACATGGCTATGGAAAAGCCAGTAATCACAAAGCCATAAATTTGTGACGATCTATGGTACCATCTGATTCATCAGATATAAGATCACTAGGACAACATTTTTGGTTTTCAAGATCGTTTCCCTAAAGTTAAAGAATTTGAATTAGAATAAATACTTACTTTATGTTGGTACAACCTCACTGTTGTTCGTGCCTTTAACAATTTCCACTTCATCTCTTAAATAAATGAAGTTGAATTTGTTATTCGTGAAGTGTTAGAAGATCATGTGATAGAATGACGGGTCATTCCATCTGTGTCTAAAGGTTAGCAAAATTTATATACATAAGTCGATCTATAGTGAGATTAATCATATATGGTTTCTAAAATGGACTTATAATTTATATATCATACTGCTTAATATAATAAAACTAGTTTCTACTAAACAGGGACTTCCTGTAGGCCAGTGGTAGGTGATAAAGGCCAGTCGCACTTCGGTTGTGGGTTCGATTCCCACAGCCTTGTCCGAAGCGATGGGCTGTCACCTGTCCTACAGGTTGTCCTTTTTCTAAAAATACATTACTATAACATCCCATCAAAAATATCGAGAAAACTTCTATCCTTAAACAATACTAACCTATGCCCAACATAATCCATTCCAATCTTTAGGCTTATCCATAATACTACAATCCACTCTCACAACATAGTGAAAACGATTACCAGAGATTTAACACCATCGTCGATCCCCATATATCATAAGATATGTTTTGTTGGTCACATTCCAAACATTCAAAGTCCTTAATCATGAATTCTCTTGAAAACCTTAGTGAAAACATGAATGCAGTTATAATTTAACACTTTCCACATACCAAAATCCTCAAAATTATATATACTCAAACAATGATATCACTTAGTACTTATATCAATCATGATCTCATGAATACTGTTAAACATTTCATTTTCTTGTTTTCCCTTTATTATGTGCATATCATCTTATTCCCAAAAAAATTTGAATCACTTTGAATACCTCATTAGACCAATACATAAATATTCCAATACTTTATGATACAACATTATTTTGGAATCCCATTACATAAACACTTAATCATTCCACCACATCGTTATCATATTCAACATCGCCAATGGTGATCACATGTGACTTCCCTTTGTCCTTTTCCTTAAGCGGTTGCTCATGTGGATCATCACTAACCCTTGGATTAGGGAATTTATTAGCATAATGCCCCATTTCCTTGCACTTGAAGCATTGAAGTGTTGGTGGTGCATTCTATGCAGTGTTTGCTTTATTCACATCATTAGAATCCCTTTTTCCATTACTTCGACACTCAGCTACTCGATGACCTTCTTTTCCACACTTAAAACATTTTCTAGTCCCTTTAAGGCAATCTCCACCATGCTTCTTTCCACACATTGTGCATAAGGAAACATTCATCTTCATTTCACCATTATTCTGAGATTTCTCCTTGAACTCCATCTTTCGTTTCTTGTCAAAACCATGAGATTGATATGTAACACCAACTTCCATTTCTACCTTGATATCACAACGCACAATTTATTCATAGCTACTAAAGTCTCTTATAGCTAATGCCCTTCGAAGACTTGGTTTTAAGCCACTGAAAAATCGATCAACTTTACTTTCAGGTTAGATGATAATGCCAGAAGCATACCTTGCAGGTCTTGTAAAATTTGCTTCTTATATACCATCAGATTCATCATCCTTCTGCTTCAGCTCAAGAAACTCCTTTTCCTTCTTTGTTCGAAGAATATGACGGATGTACTTAATGAAAAACAAGTTCTTGAACTCGTCCCATTCCATGGACTCAATTTCATCTCTTTGCCTCGTATTCTTGAGAAGATTCCACCATTGATCAGCTTCACCTTCCAAACGATATACTGCTAAGATGACTTTATCATTCTCAGAACATTGAAGAACTGAAAATATCTTTTCAGTGGTACTGATCCATTGTCCAGCAACAAGTGGATCAGAAGACCCACTGAAAGAAGGTGTATGTTGCCTCATGAAGGACTTCAATAGAATATTGTTCCCTTCTCTGCTCATTTGGAAGTCCAGAATGATTCATAGCTTGTGTAAGTATAGCAATAAGATTTTGCACTCCATCTCTCATAACATTTGTTTGTTCAGGAGGCAAATCATTGAATTGTCCATTGCATTGATCAACACGGTTCCTTCGGGTTCCAGCCATCATCTAAAACCCAAAAAGAATAGTGTGACAGGCAAAAATCATGCTAGGGAAAACAACATTATAAAGGGGGAGTACCTTCAATATCTAACATCTTAGGTTTAATTCTATGATCGTTAGCGTAATTCTAGTACTATAACCTATACGTATACTTAACCTTAGGGACATCCCTAGACATACCTTAGAAATATCTCTAGGGATCTCACTAAAGTTCTCGCATCCTAGTTTCCAAAGCTTGACTAAACCTTTCCTCTGGTACCAACTGTTGAGACTCGAAGCCTAACGTACATGAACATTACATTACTTTTGCGGAATACATAGTACATTAAAAAAACACACACACAAGGATCGTAATAGTTTAGTGTCATTGATACTCGGAACGTAATCTTCTAATCGTGGTGAAAGATCTTCAATATCTCCCATAAAGATCTCCCCTTTTTTACCTAAAACAATTCTTTATATCCTGGGGAAAAGAAAACATAAAAGGGTGAGCTCAAATGCTCAGTAAGGGTAAACAAAAGAAAATCAATCACATCATATTCAAAAGAACATAACTTTTGGAAATCTTAACCTGCAAAAGAGAGCATAATTTCATAACATGGGATAAATCATAGTAGTGAAATGAAATCCCAATAAGCATAACTTAAAACATGAAACTTTGTGTCATACACACATAATCATATAGAATCATTTCGTGTTAGTCATGACTCATAGCCAAGACTATCTTAGTGGACAAAGTCCCTTTCTGAATCGAGTCTCCCTCGTTTCAGTCCTGTTTCACTGAACCGGTATAACCTACCATTCCAGCCATGTCTATCTCATGATATATAAAATCTTTACTTAATGCATTGGAGGGAGATATAGGTCCCACCTATCTCATAATGATACCATTCTTATGTGTGCCACAAATTCATAAATCATACATCATTGCATAACCCATGTAATAAAAATGGGATTCTAAAACAACATGACATCATAAAACTTTTCATAGAAGATAAAGGAATTCATAAAAATATTTCCATCACAACATAATCAAATCAATGTAACAAAAGGGATATAAATAGAACCCTTTATTATCTTAGATGGAAAATAATTTTGATAAAACACTTGAACTTCATTCTTGAGGAAAATATCCTTTCTACTTCAAAAACACATTTCTTTTCTTAACATTTCATACAATTATAAACTAAAAAAGTTGATTAAAAATAAACATGAAAACTTATAAAGGAATATTCTTGGAAATAATGTTTAAAAATCCATTCTTGCCGTATAAGTTAAAAAAACATTCTTCGTGCTTTTGTCGGAAAAGTCAAAAAAGTACCTCGTACGAAAAACGACAAAAGATTTCTTTCATACATATTACTAAAAACTCACCGAAGGGTAAAAATGGATTTAAACAATTGTAGGTGGATGGAAATAATATTACATATTGATGAAACATGGATGTGGATGATAAAATACACCCCAGTAAATACCTACGAATAAACAATCTCGGATAAAAATGAGATTGTGATATTTCCCTTACCTTAGGTCCGACTTGCTTTGTGAGTGGCTGAACCTCTTGTATATGATTTAAATCATGTTATTGAATTATTTCAGAATCATATTCATTGTTATTATATCATATATGGTCCAGTTATGACTTTATATTACCCGTTCTTTTGTATATTCATGTTAAAGTAGCGTTTTGGGTAAAATCGTCTCATTTGTCGTTCATGTTTTTAACTTGTAATTATTCATATGATTACTTAGATCATGATTACTTAATTATAGAATATAAAACATGATTTATATATATATATATTCATAATACACATATATAATAAATTAGTAAATGGAAAGAAATACACCGTTCATGGAGACGGTTGTCCGTACGTACGCATGAACACTGTTTTCGTTTCCTTATTGAATTGAATGGAATTAAGTAGATGACATACATATAAATATAAATAATTCCAGTATCATTCTTAGGTCATATATTTAATTATTACTTATTATATATACTTTATAATCATTCATGAATGGTTAATCATTGAGAATGAATCTCATCGCGTCGTGGAGACGGTAGTCCGTACGTACGCACGAGCGATGATATCGTTCCCATGGTCGTGGAATTGAGTTGAAGTGTATTTATAATATTTCAGTACCAATATCACTTTATAATAATCATATATAGTTACTCATTACACCATTATACCCATCCAATTAATGTGGTGGCGGAAAATAGATTACACCACGGCGTGGAGATGGTATTCCGTACGTACGCACGCGCGGTGATTTCCTTTTTCCGTAGGATGGATAGAAGGTTAATTATAGTAGTTTCATAATTATAATAACATATCAGTATATAATAAATACTGATGCTATTACTTTATCATGAAACAACTAAAGAAGAAGAAGTTGAAGAAGAAAGAAATTGAAAAAGATCGGTAACGGATATTACCTCTTTTTGACGCGCCTTTTCTTAGCCTCCACTTAAAGAACTAAGGATGGTCTTTGAAGAAGACCAAGACCTCTATGATGATACTAGGGAAGTGGAGAAGGTATTTTTGCAGGGTTTGGCCGAGCTTGAGTGCTCAAATTGGAGTGAGGAGGAGGAGGAGGAGGTGCCCTTTTATAAGGGAGGAGAGGGGCACCTTAGGAATATCTCAAAATATTATTTTATATTAAAGTCAAAATGGGTTTATAATGGTTCCAAAGGGTCATATTTCGAAGCTAAAGTGGGTATGGGTCTTAATACTATCATCAAATAAGATTTAGACAAGTTTAGGGTATTATTTTAACCTTATCAATTAGATTTAACTCTAAGTTAAATAATTTAACTTTTACCGTGTCTTTTTGTTTTCTTACACTATATGGTTAATACACTTACTATAACATGCCAAACGAACCCCAAATTGTTTATTAATAATATATATATCTTTATCTAAGTCATTTTACCGAACCTTAGATTTTTAGGAATAAAATAACAATTAGTAATATAATATTTGATTTAAAAACAATTTTGTGTCAATTTTGACACTATTTGATATATGATTTTTTTGAAAGTCATAACAGAATTATATGTTCGAAACAAGTTGATTAAATAAACACTAATATATCATAGTAAGCTATAAAATTAGTTTAATTCATAAAAAGTCTCAAATTACATTTATTTTTGTGTTTATAACATCAATTATGTCAATATTTCATTAATAAGATAATTACTGCATCATCATTGTGTCATAAACAAATTAAATTATTTAATGTCTAAAAATTACAAATAAAATACCATTATATAGGAAATCTATTTAGCTTTCTAATTAATATTTATAGTCTAATTTATATTATGTATAACCCCATATTAAAAATTATTTACTTATTAAACTTTGATTTTAACTATTTTAACCCTTCTTTAAATAAAATAATAATAAATGTCCTAATCTAACCCAAGTGGGACTAAATGATAATATTTTACACTTAAGGTTGTTTTTGGTCGATATACACTTGTCCAATAGGATTAGGACATGTGTTAGGGTAATATTAATATCATTTTTACCCTTAATTACCCTATTTGTTTTTTAACCGTGGTAAAAAAAAGTAAATAGTTACTATTCACCAAAAATTAATTTCATCTCATTGAACCACATTTTACTTACTGAAATCAACCGTGTCTTTCGTATTTTTGAAATTCCATTCACATAAGAGGTAAAATTAAGATTTATGAAGAAATTAATTTTTTTTAACTACCACTTAGTAGTTTCACTATTCATCAAAAATTGATGTTTTTCAGAACAATGCCAAATTTTCATCCTAAGCTATATTTCATATTCCAAATTCAAAAATGAAGTCTATTTTTCCAAATTCATAACATAGAAGTTGCATTAATTAATTTTATAATTAAATCCCGCTGTTAAAACAAATAGCGTGTTTTTAAGAAACAATATCTATCAAAAGATTGACACTTGTTTATGTCTAGTTTAAATGTGAAATTACATCCAATGACCAACATTGTATTAAATTGTAAAAATATATTATAAATATACTTTAAAACCACTCAAATTAATAATTTATCACTATTAATTATTTCGATTGAAAAAGTTGTTTTTTAACTAACATTTAGTAATTTTCACTATTCATCAAATTATGAAAGTTATCCGAAAAGTACCAAAATTTCACCTTAGGCTAAATTCGATACTAAGAATCCAAAAATGAAGTCCATTTTGAGAGCTAAAATTTCTAAAATTTTAAAAGGTGGTTATTACTATTCATAACGGCTAGTTATAATAATATTTTAATAGCATATCGTTGTTTAGTGAAACTCAGTATTGCGTACTACACACGCTATCGAGGAAGGTTTCGATTGCGTGTAATTCAAGGCAAGTCAAAGATGCATGTTGTGCAAGCTCCTTTTGGTGTAGCGTACAACACAAGACATTAATAAAATTAAAAAGAATATTTTTCATAAAATCTCGGGCAGTTACAGCAGCACTGGTCTTCGCCATGAATATGTGAAAACACTATCTGGTGGGCGAGATCTTTACAGTGTACTTTGATCACAAGAATCTTAGAAATATCTTCTCTCATAAGTACCTGAACCTAAGATAGTGAACTTGTCTTTAGTTCCTCCAGGACTATTTCTTTGAGATAGTCTATACTCCTGGGAAGGGGAACATTGTTGCAGATGCACTCAGTAAGAGATTATGTATACAACTACTAGATGAGACGAGGAAACAGAAACCTTATATGTATATAACCATCATGGAACATGATGGAGAACCATTCCTATAGTCTCTTACAATCACTACACCACTTCTTCATCGAGTCAGGGGGTGCAACATGGGGACGCGGACAATGAGGCACGACGTGCTTAGATATCCACAAGACATGCACCTGATAGATTTTCTAAAGGTGGGGAGCATGTCATCCTCTTCAGAGGAAGTAACATGGTACCAATGTCACTTCAAGAAGAAGTTTTGAGGGAATTCCACACATCCACTCAAGTGATACATCCTGGAGTGGTGATGAAGTAGAAGGATCTCCGACTACAACACTAGTGGTCAGGGCCGGTCTACCGAATCACAGTCGGTCCGCGCCCTCGCGGTCGGTCCACCACCCTCATGTTCGGTCGACACCCTCATTTCCGGTCCATGACCTCGTGGCCGATCCACTGCCCTCGCGGCCGGTCCATCCCCTGGAGGCACCTGCGGTTGGTGTATGCCATAGCAGCACCCCTCAGCCAATCCGCCCTCATGGAATCCTCATGGACCTCACAGGATGGGCCGGACCCAATAGGTCGGTCCGCACTACGGGTCGGGTAGAATTGCGGGCTAGGATCACTACAATTCCATATAAATTCTTAGGGCTATAACATTGGCACCAGACGTCTGTTTGATGAACCATTAGTGGCACTTGGAACCTTGGAGCGAGTTGGTCCCTTTGAGTAACACCCCATAATGTTTGGGATTAATATGGGGAACTGTCAGGTTGGATCGAGCACAAATCCAACCAGGCCCCTAGGACTGAAAGGCTAATAACACTCAGATTAGATGACTGATCGACACACAATATGTTATATTGAGACCCCTATTATTTGGTGGACCTCTGATATACTTCTTCTAGGTACCTCGTTGAATTTGGATTTTCGACCCGTAGCTTGTTTAGAGGATTTCTCGGAGACAAGGGAGCATAGAGTGGGGATCCTGTGGCTGGAAGACACTTGACGACTCTTGACCATTTCCAATTGGAGTGACTTGATAGGCCTAGTGTAAAGCACCTTGGGGATGTGGTAGACACATGGTGGGGAGTGCCTTGGGGATGCAGCAGATCCATGGTAGTTGACAGGAGGAGTACCTCAGTCAGATTTGAGGGGGAGCGCCTTTGTGTGACACAGGAGACCCACAGTGGGGAGTGCCTCTGTGTGATGTGGAAGACCCATAGTAGTCGTCAGGAAGAGTTCCTAAACACTCAAACATTTGTGGGAAGCGCCTCTGTGTGACGTAGCAGGCCCACAGTACTCAATAGATGAGGTTCTCTCCAGTAGCCTAGTTATTTGACATTGTGTTCAGAATGTTATATGTTATTAACCCTAGAATAAATCATGGTGTGATTTGAGTTAGAACCTCTGTGTTTTCCTCATGATTGAGATGGAATACTTGATAACCTAGGAATATGTATGAGAATATACCTAAGTAAGGATATCTATTGATTTCATTCTTTTTGTTTCATCATAGATGGATTTTGTGAGACCTATATGGTCTCGAGGTCCCTACTGAGTATAGTTATACTCACCTGCCCCGGGCTATGCCCACGATTTGTTGTGTTGGATGTAGACGGCAAACAATGCTGACTGGGGCAATGAGTACCAAGACTAGACTATACCTGGACCTGGTATAGAGTACCAGGGCATTTCCCTCACCTTGTTGTGTAGGATGTAGTTGACGAACAACACTAACTGCGGTTGAGAGTACTAAGAAAAATGATTTCTATAATGACATGGAATTTTAATGTAATTTTTTTTATAAATGGGAGTTTTACGAGTCTGCGAAAATTTAACGTGCGTGATTCTGATGAATAGAGTGCTCGGAATGAATTTCAGATCATTTGTTCAAGTACGTTCTGTAAAAGTGTGAGCTGGTTTTCTAACTTTTGAACCAGTGCTCGGAATTGAATTCTGAGGCCACCGTTCAACTCAGAGCATCGATATCCTCTTAAGAAGACTTTCACCTCAACAGATGTTAGTCGAGGGTGAAAGATAATTTTTGGGTTTTCGTGGAAATAATTAAATAAAATAAAAACAAAATATATTATATTTTGTTGTAACCACCCTCTTGTGGATATAATGGGGTGGGGACCACCCGATCCCAAAACCTCCAATGATTGATTTATGATTTGGGGACCACTCCAAATTCATAATGAGGGAGAAACCTCCACATTAATTAATCCAAAAAACCATACATAATTATGCAATCCAATACGATTAATTAACTAAATTTGAAATTGTGGAAACAATTAAATTGTGGGACACATATCCCATTTTTGATAGATTGTAAATTTTGTGGAATTGGGAGAGAAGAAATATTCTGAGAAAACTCTAATACGATGAATGCCTTCTTCCATGATGAACTCTCTCACCGAGGAAGAACGCTCTGCCACGGACGAATGCCACCTATGACTTCGACCTTCTTCCTCAGGACTTCTTGTGACATGGGACGTCTTCTCCTAAGGCGAATTGACATCCACACTTCCATCTCGTTCAAACGACCACGATCAACCTGAGGTAGAAGTTTATTTTTTTATTGATTTCTATGTTCCCCCTTATAATTATTTGATGGGATTGGGAATATATATTGACGTGGGTAGTGGGAAATGATGTTTTAAAATATCTTCCATACACGTTCATGTATTGTTCATTGTGAAATAATGGCTAGCACTCTACACTCCGAGGGTGCAGGACATACAAACATGTCCCGACCCCTCCGTCGTTCTTCATTGATGTGTTCATCTAAATGGAGGAAGGTGACGATGGAAAAAAAGGAAACGGCGCTGCCACCCACAGCCTCCGCAACCCATGCTGCCCCGCGACGCATAGCCATTCTAGATGAACTTTCCCCACTCCCTGTTGCGCCTCCCGCGGCCTGACAGATCTGTCGTGCCGCCCCGGGATGAAACCCCTCATCGTGTCTCCATCGAGATGAGCCGCTTCCCCGAAGCCATCCACTATGACGAGCCTCCACTCTGACGTCGTGTCGAGCCTCCATACCCCGCCCAGGACAAACCGTCGCACTGTTGCCAACATAGCCATCATGCTGTTGTCTACCGACATACAGCAGATCTGCGCCCTCATGGCTGGTCTGCACCATCGCGGCCTATCCAGCATCCTCGTAGCATGTATGCTCCCTTGCAGCTGGTCTGCACCCACGCGGCTGGTCTGCCACCCTCGTGTCCAGTTCACGCCTTCACGGTACCTGCGGACGGTAACCGCCCTCGTGGTACCCCTTGGATGAGCGTCCCTCAAGGAATCCTCGCGGCCCTCGCGGGTCAGGCCTGGTTACATTGTGTGACGGGACAGACCCAACAGGTCGGGCCACACTGCTGGTTGGTCCCGATCACACCGACCCATCCCCAGTCTGACTGCATTTACATTCTTTGGGCCAATGACATTTGCACTAGACGTCCATTGACGAACCATCTTCGGATCTGGGAACCTTAAAGCGAGTCAGTCCCATTGAGTGATACCACATTGTGTTTTGGATTAAGATGTAGAATGGTTAGGTTGGATAGAGCCCAAATCCAACCAGGCCCCAATGACAAGAAGGCTAATAAATCACAGACCATGCGTCCTATTGACGTGGTGTATTTTATGTTGAGACCCCTATGATGTTGTGGACCATTGAGATATATCTTTGTGGGTATTAGTTGTGGTTGGATTATCGACCAGTAGCTTGTGGAGATGATCATCCCATAGATGAGCGAGCATAGTGCAGGAAGCCTATGTCAAGCTGAGACTTGACAACTACTGACTGTTTCGACTCCCGGTGACTCGACAGGCCCAATGGGGAGTTCCTTGGTGACGCAGAAGACCCATTATGGGGAGTTCCTCGGTGATGTGGAAGACCCACGGTGCTCGAAAGGAGGAGTACCTTAGAAGGCATTGTGGGGGAGAACCTCTGTGTGACACAGAAGACCCACAGTGGGGAATGCCTCTGTGTGGCACGGAAAACACACGGTACTCAACAGGAGGAGTACCTCAGTAGTCCCAGGATAGTGGGAAGTGCGTCTGTGTGATGTGGTAGGCCCATTGTACTCAACAGAAGAGATTTTCTCTAGCAGCCGAGCAATTCGACATCCTATTCATAATGTTACTTATTACTAACCCTAGAATAAATCATAGTGTGAGGTCAGTCAGAACCTCGGTGTTTTCCTCGTGATTGAGATTGACTACATGATAAATAATGTATATGTATGGGAATATACCTATGTAAGGTTATATGTTGATTTCATACATTGTGTTTTATCCTTGATGGATTTTTTGGCACCTGGAGGGTAATGGGATCCCTGCTGAGTATTTTTTTTACTCAACTCTGCATGGGCTATGCCCGCACCTTGTTGTGTTGGATGCAGATGAGGGACAACACTGACGGAGGGTGAGAGTAACAGGAATGGATATTACCTGGAGGTAGATCATACGATGAGTCTGTACATGGAGGATACAGACAGACATGGTGTGCTGACGAGCCAATCTATAGCAACCCCTCAGGTCGGAACCCTAGAGGACGATCCATAAGATGTATTTTCTTTTTCTCTAGTTGTTTTGTTTAACAATTGTACTTGTAATTTCCATTTGGGAATTATTCTATCCCCTTTTAATTACTGCACTCAACCTATTTACTGTTCAGTTTACTTGTGTTCTTATCTTGTTGTGTACTTGGTTAAGTGTGATTACAGGTTACAAAGGCAATGCCTTACAAGTTTTAGGGAATATGCCTTCGGTGCTAGTCGCGTGCACCTTTCCTATGGAAGGTGGGAATGGGGAAGTCACGACATGTGCCCTGGGGGACAGTTCATGAACAATTAGTATTATAGGCGTCAGTTCTTACACAGAACATGGACTCGGATCTTTTCTATGAAGCAATAGTGTTATGCTTAATGAGTGTAGTCATCAGTTTTAGGAGTCCAGTGTTGGTGCGCCGACCGAAAAATCCATACACAAAGACCCTAAATTCTGGTTTCTCATTTAGTGCACAAAAATATTAATTTCGTGTGTCTTTTCAAAAAATTTCTTTGTGATATTCTGAGACATATCACTAGGTATAACATTTTAAACCTTTCACACCTGTTTCTTTTCCAGATGCCTCCACGAAGATGAATTTCTTGAGTTCTGAGAGATGTACTCACTCACAGCCCACCGAGCGATGATTCCTTGGTGCAGGTCCCTTTTCTTGTAGAGGCATCAGCGGGGGAACCGGCAGTACCACTCCCCGTTGGGCCACAAATTCCTCCAGCCACAACATCAGACAGTCCACGGCGCTTGAGAGTGTTGAACAAGTTCCAACACCAGAGGCCACCTAGGATCTGTGGAGATATGGACTCGCATGCTTCTGTGGATTAGATGGAGGTTGTGGTGAAAGTCTTTCCACTTGTTGGGACCCTAGACGATTTCATGGTGATCCGTGCCGCCAACCATCTACAAGTACCAACAGGCAGATGGTTAATCTTGATTCTCCATGTTCACGATGAGGTGACCCTTCTTTGGGAATACTTCTAGAGAATGTTTTGGGTAGAGTTTGTCCCAGAAACTCTTCATGTAGTTCACATACAGATGCTTCTTGATCTACAGTTGGGCACCATGATCATGGATCAGTACTCAGCGAGGTTCATTTAACTCTCGCGCTACCCCATAGAAACGGTGTGGGGCCCTTTATTTAGGGACCAAACCTTCGACTAGGGTCTCGGGATAGAGATCAGGGCTTCGATGATCTCACTCAGCATCCCGACGGAGGTAGCGGTGTTAGAGAGAGACCTCTTGGTGGAGTGTTTCCTTGTCGAGTTATCACCAGTAGTAAGACCCACTAACAGTTATCACGTAGTAGAGTCTTCAGTTGCTGGAAGTAGAAAGATGTCATAGAGGTCCTAGAGGACCAGACATACTGGTGGACGAATGCATGACTCAGGGTCGGTTGTTCGGAGCACCCGAGGTAGATCTAGTTATCCCTGGAGCATGAAATGTTACTAAAGCAGTGGGCAATGTCACATGGCTCGTGAATGTCCAACATTTTGTATGGATGATGAGAAGATAGTCAAGGGACCACTCATGTTGAGACAATTGTTTGATCGAGGAGGCTTGTAGGCTGGAGGTGGACATGGAAGTGGAGCATGTCGTGCAGTGGGCAGTGGGCGAAGTTTCGAGATATAATTTCCACCACCACCAATAGTTCCACCCCGACTGTAGGGAGAAGGTGGAAAAGGGAGATCTCATCTTCAGGTAGCCGAGGATTAAGATCATGGCACTCCGGAGATGATACGAGGTGCAGTCTGTGTCTACCCCAACATACATATAGTATATATAGACACATGTTATAGTTATTATTTTATTTCCACTACCCTCATTCAGAGTTCGTACATTCTAACATAGGTTTTGGCTTGATCTATATGGCTATTTACTCCTACAGAAGCGGATTCGACGATTACGCACTAGTGCTGGTAGTGTGAGATTACTCTAGGTAGAAATAGCCTCAACTAAGATCTCCTAGTAGCAGCGTCGAGACCTTAGGGAATCATCTTGGGTATGGACCACTTATCTCCATTCCATTCTTATATTGACTATATTAGGTGCAATGTTTGGTGTGTCAGCACGAATGGGACTAGGTATACCTTCACTGGTGATAAGGGAGCCTATGCAGCACATGATGGACTAACCAGGAGGAGGGTGGAGATGATTACTCATCAGTTGGATAGCCTTACCCTCAATGGTGTTGAGGTGCATAGTATAAGATATCCTATAGGGGTGGAACAATAAAACAATTTGTTCTATGATGATGTTTCGGGTCTACCTTCTTGCAGACAGGTGGACTTTTTCATTGACTTGTACCCCGACACGACAACGATATCTTCACTAGCATATCAAATGGCTCATGTGGAGCTTCGTGAGCTACGGGTATAGCTATAGAATATTCAAGGGAAGAGATTCATTATTCACAGTGTTTCTCCTTGGATACCCCTCGATTCTATTCACCAAGAAGGCGGATGTGATCTTTAGGCTTTGTGTTGACTATCGACGGCTGAACCAGGTTACCGTGAATAACAAGTACCAACTCCCGAGGATTTATGACCTCTTTGATCAGATGAAGTCTTTAGAGACCCAAATCTTGGTGTACATGGACATTACATTACTTTTGTGGAATACTTAATACATAGGAAAAACCAACACTCAAGGATCGTAATAGTTTAGTGTCTTTGGTGACTCGGAACTTAATCTTCTAATCATGCTGAAAGATCATCAACATCTCCCATAAAGATCATACCATTTTGTTTTTTGACATAAAACCTGTTTTTAAATCCCGGGGAAAAGAACACATATAAAGGTTGAGCTCAAATGCTTAGTAAGGGTAAGCATGCATAAAATAAAACGAATTATATATATATGAACTTAAAAACATGAACATAATTTTTAAACTTCAAAATCTTGAGAAATGACATAAAAGATGGTAGTATGTAAGGAATGGATCATAAAGAAACATTAATCGTGATAAAATAGCATGGGAATAAAACATGTAATTGTGGAAAACAATTAAGAACATGTTATGATTTCCATAGTAGCCAAGGCATTTCTGCCAAGACCATCTTTGGGACAAAAGTCCCTTTCTAAATCGAGTTCATTCCTCATTATAGTCATGTATCACTGAACCGGATTATCTTTTCATTCCAAACATGTCTATATAATGTGATATAAATCTTTACCCAGTTCATTGGTGGGAGATATAGGTCCCACCCATCTCATAATGAAATCATTCTTAGGTGTGTCATAACATGAACATAAATCATTCATCATTACCCAAAGAATAAAATGTGTTTCATAAATATCATCCAATCATAACATAATCCATATAAAGAATAGATATAATTTCACCAAAAGAAAAGTGATACCAGGTAAATAATAGAGACATTATACTTGAAACATACACATATGAAATAATGTCATCTTATAAGGAATATTGTTTCGATAAAACACTTGGAATGAATTCATGAGGCAAATATCCTTTATTCTTCAAAATAATTTTCTTTTGAAAAAATTCCATGCAATTTTTAAAGATAATTATTTTTTTGAAAATAGTCAATAAATCTTGTAGAGTAAGTTACATGAAAATAAGGTGTTATTAAACTATAAAAATCTATTCCTTTCTTATCTGTTAAGAAAACATTCTCCTCGTAGTTTTTACAAATAAGTCAACAAGTACTACGTAAGGAAAAAAAAGATTCCATAAATACCATGTAGTAAAATTAAAAATGGGTAAAAATGACTATAAACATACAAGAAACCATTTTTAGAAAACAGGGACATGGATGATAAATATAGCCCCAGTAAATACTTACGAATAAAAAATCTCGGATAAAAACGATATTGGAAAAGTTATCCCTTACCTTATGTCTAATATGCTTCATATGTTTTTGAACTACCTGTATAATGATTTAAATAATGTCATAGACTTATTAAATAATCATATTCATTGTTATGATACCATATATGGTTCACATATGACTTTATATTACCCGTTTTTTGTAAATCCATTTAAAGTAGTGTTTTGGGTAAAATCGTTTCATTTATCTTCCGTGTTTTGATTTGTAATTATACATAAGATTATATAGATCATGATTACTTACATCCAGAATGTAAAACATTATTTCTATATATTATATATTCAGAATATACATATATATAATAGATCCAAAAATGGAAAGAAATTAACAGTTCATGGAGACGGTAGGTCGTACGTACGCATGAACGCTGTTTTTGTTTCCTTATTAAATTGTATCGAAATAAGTAAATAATAATTCCAGTATCAATAATATTTCATATATTTCATGATTATTTAATATGTTTAATTTATATTCATTTTTTAATGGTTATGTTGGAGAATGAATCTCATCGCGTCGTGGAGACGGTAATCCGTACGTATGCACGAGCGATGATATCGTTCCCATAATTATTGAATTGAATTATAGTGGATGATATAACATCTCAGAATTAGTATCATGTTATACTAACCATATATATAGTTGTTCATTACACCATTTTACCCATCCATTTAAGATGGTGGTGGAAAAAACAGATTACACCTCAGCGTGGAGATGGTATTCCGTACGTACGCACGGGTGTTGATTTCATTTTACGTAGGATGGATTGAAGGTGAAATGGGTTTGTTTCATATTTATAACAAAATATTATTATATTATTGATACTTATGTTATTACATTATAATTAATCATTTAAAGAAGAAGAAGTTTAAGAAGAATGAAACTTGAATGAATCAGTGGAAGTGATTACGTCTTCTTTGACGCACCTCCTTTAAACTTCTTCTTAGGGCACTAGGATTGGATTTTTCTGAAGAGTAAAACCTCTATGATATAACTAGATAAGTTTAGAAGAGTAATTTGACGGGTTTGGCCGTGCTTCAAGGCTCAAATGGGTGTGAAGAGAAGTGGGAAGTGGTTCCCTTTTTATAAGGGAGGAGAGAGGCACGTTTGGAAACATAATAAATATTAAATTATAATAAATTCAACCCCAATTAAAAACCTCCAAAAATGACTCAAATCCTAATATTATATGATTTAGGGTTGTAATATCATCAACCAATAAAATTTATAAATGTTAGGAATTTATTTAAAATCTTATCAACTTTATTTATCCTTATTTAATCTATTTAATTTTATTTGTGGCAATAAGATTCTAATTTTTATATTTTTATAAATAATTACTTATGTGATGTGAATTGTCAAAAATTGGATAATTAATGACATTTTAGGACATATAAATTTTAATTTATAATTTTTAAATATTTTCGTGATTTTATAAAAAATATATATTCTGTTATTTTTATGAAATAACAATAGTGTCAATTTTTACACTATTCATTTGTTTGAATTTAAATAAAATCCACACATAAGATATGTTCGAAATAAAATGTTTAATAGATTATAAATATGACATATTTATCTATAAAAACAGTGTATCACATTAAATAGATCATATAATTTTAATTTTAATATTTTTGAAACCATTTATTTGGTATATCTCTTAATAAAAAAATTAGTACAACATTTTTGTATAATAATTTAATATACATATTTGTGGCATAAAAATTAAAAATAAAAATTTATGATGAAGATAAATCTCATAGTTTTTATAATAATACTTTTACTCGAATTTATCAGCTTAAAATCAGAACATGTATTTTTTTATATTTATTAAATTATGAATGTGACAACTTTGGAATCATTTAAAATAAAATAATATAAGTGTCATAAACATCTTTATAAAGATCCAAATGGTCACCAATTCGGCCATGGATGATTATGTTTTATATATACACTACAAATAAGTCATGTTCCGGTTTTTGGGCCTTTTGATGTTTATTATTATTTCAATAAAAACTATATTATTGATTTTTCACTAAATAAATAATTTATGTATCATAAATGAATAAGCTAATAAGGTAAATAAATCATTGTCAAAGATTAAAAATAAAATAACATGATAAATAAAGACATTTTATGTTTCAAATTAGAATTTATAACCTAATTTATATTCTTTAGAAACTTATATTAAAAATAGTTTAATTATTAAAGATTGAGTGAGACATATTTCACTTTCTTTTAAATAACATAAATTAAATGTCTTAATCAAATCCAAGTGGGTTATAATTGACTCCATTTCAACAAACATATTCCATAGTACGAAATATAATCATCCAATAATATTAATACAAGTGTTAGGGTAATTTTATAATATTATATTTACCCTAAACTACCCGATTTACCTATAACTCTGGTAAATAAAATTTTCCATAGTAACTATTCATAGTTCCCAAAAATAATAAGTAGCTTATTAACATAATTTGGACCTAATAATTCAAAATATGGAATCTATTTTTCATAATTCAAATCATATAAGTTTCAAAAATTAATTTAAAATTAATCATATTGTTAAGAAAATGAGTTTTAAAAGTTAAAACATTACAAAAGATTGAAATGATTTTACCTATGAGTTCAGTGTAAACTAAATGATAATTAAATACGTTATATTAAATGGTAAAAATATATTATATTTACACATTAAAACAATAAAATATTATAATCTAACAATATAAATTATTATGATGAAAAAAGTTGTTTTTGATTAAAATATAACGTCCCTTTACTATTCATTAAAATATGAAAGTGATCAGAATAAAATGAAAATTTTATCCAAAGTAAATTTTTATATCCTGATTCCAAAATGGAATTTTATTTTGTCAAATTGATCTTATAAACATGTAAAAAAATAGATTTAATTTGGGTGCGCCATCAAAAGGTGACAAAACTGCATTTTTTGTAAAATACTTATTTTACCGAAAAATTTCATTTTGTTCTCATAAAATGTTCTAGAAAATGTGTAAGATAAATAATTATGTTATAAAATTAAAAATTTAGTTTATACTATTCATAATGGCCGGTCCATAATAATATTATAACAATATATCATTGTTTAGTGAAACTCAGTATTGCGTACAACACACGCTATCGGGGAAGGTCGCGATTGCTTGTAATGCAAGCCAAGTCAGGGTTGCGTGTAGTGAAAGACTCCATTGTGGTTGCGTATAACAAAATCCAACCATATTTAATTAATACAGTATATATATATATATACACTCAATGTTGCGTTGAATAACTAATATCAAACAAACTTGAAATTGTGTTTAACGCGATCCAAGATTAGTGTTGCATTTACTGAAAGCTAATACGACATTGCATATAGCACTAGATAATCATGGTGTAGCATATAATAGATGAAATGATAGAAATTAAAAAAAATTATCTTATAAAATATTGGGGTGTCACATTCTACCCCCTGAAAATTAATTTCACACTCAAAATTAATCGTGGTTATAAATGGTTTACTACTTGAAAGTATCTTTCATAGAAACCCACATAGTATAAAGGAATACTAAAACTTAATTTTAAAATTAATGTATGAAACATAACAGTTATCCAAATCAACTAATCCATGATATTCCAAATAGGATAACATAGGATAAAACATGGATATGGAAGAGAAACCTAAACATCATGTTCTCATGGAAAGTGGTAAGGAACATGTCTAAAATAAATCCAACAATCACAAAGCCAAATATTTGTGATGATTTAAGGTACCATATGATTCATCGTATATGAGGACACTAGGAAACATTTTTGGGTTTCAAGATCATTTACCTAATGTTGATGAATTTTAATTAGAATAAATAGTTACTTTATTTTGGTACAATCTTACTGTTGTTTGTTCCTTGAACAATTTCCACTTCATCTCATAATGAAATAATGTTCAATTTGTCTTTTGGGAAGTGTTAGCAGATCATGTGATAGAATGATAGGTCATTTCATCTCTCCCAAACAAAAGCATTGAAAAAGTTATTAAATATACATAAGTCCATCTATAGTGAAACTAATCGTATATGGTTTCTAAAATGGACATATACATCATATATCATACCGCTTAATATTATAAAACTAGTTCTACTAACCAGGGACTTCCTGTAGGCTAGTGGTAGGCGATAAAGGCCTGTCACACTTTGGTTGTGTGTTCACTTTTCACAGTAATGTCCGACGCGACGGGTTGTCGCCCCTCCTAATGGTTGTGCTTTTTCTAAAAATATACTATTATAACATTTCAAAAATAATATCAAAATGTACTATCCTTAAAAAATACTATCTGATGTCTAACTTAATCTATTCCAATATTTAGGCTTACCCAAACTCACAGTATTAGGAAAATGTTTGATAGATAGGTCATCTACCAAGCATGTAAATGACATCATTTATTCCCATATATCATAAGATATGTCTTGTTGGTCACATTACAAACATTCAAATTCCTTAATCATGTATTCTCTTGAAAAATGAATACCCATTGAACCATTGTGAAAACATGAATGCAGTTAAAAGTTGGTAGTTTCCACATTCTGAAATCCAAAAAATTATATAAACTCAAACCATGATATCACTTAGTCCTTATATCAATCATGAGATCATGAATACTATCAAACATTTCATTTTATCATTATCCATTCATTATGCACAAATCATCTAATTTCCAAAAAATATCTGAACAAAATTTCTTGGATACCGGTACAATTCATCATTTAATTTCAAATAATTTAGAAAAAATAAATAGTTTTACAATCCTTAGATGTGTCTTTATTCCATAGTACCATTACCTATACAACATAGGGCTTGATAAAAATAAATCATTCCACTACCTTCATAAACCAATGAACGAGCTTGAACAACTCTTTCATCTCACAAATCATTTGCAGTCTCAACATCATCATCAATATAAATACAACCCATACGACCATGATTATTTTCTCCATGAGACTTTCCCTTAGATAATTGGTTTTCATAATGCCCGTACACTCCACATTTAAAAAATTTAATCGTTGATGATGTCTTAGTAATTCCATTATCCTTGCCCATGGTGTTAACTGATCCTTTTCCTTTCAAATTACTCGCTTTACATCCTTCTTTTCCACAACCAAACCATCTTTTAGTTCCTTGAAAATTTCTCCAGGATGCCTATTCCCACATGGTTTACATAAGGAAAATTGAACTTTCTTTTCTCTATGATTAGCTCCATATTTCTCTTACTAGATGAGTCGGTAAATTTACCAAAGTTGAGATTATTTATCATATTATGAGATTTATGATTAGAAATAATAACGAGATGTGTAAATCCATATCCAATTTCATTTTGTTTCTCACAAAAAATATCATTCCACTGTCAATCATATCCTCCATTATCATGAATCTTCATGTTTCCATCAATTTTCTAAAACCCAAAAAGAATAGTGTGAGAGGAAAAAATCATGCTAGGGAAAACCACATAATAAATAGGGATTACCATCAATATCTTACATCTTATATTTAATTCTTATATCATTACCGTTATTTTAGAACTATAACCTATATTATTACTTAACCTTATGGACATCCCTAGTCATACCTTATAAATAACTATAGGGATCTCACTAAAATTTTCACATCCTAGTTTCCAATGGTTGACTAAACCTTTCCTCTTATACAAACATTAGTGACCCAAATCTTGGCATACATGGAAATTACATTACTTTTGTGCAATACTTTATACATAACAAAAAGAAACAGTCAATGATTGTAATATTTTAGTGTCTTTGGAAACTCAGAACATAATCTTCTAATCGTGGTGAAAGATCTTCAACATCTCCCATAATGGTCTTACCCTTTTGTTTTCATACCTAAAATCATTCTTTAAATCCCAAGGAAAAGAAAACATATAAAGGGTGAGCTCAAATGCTCAATAAAGGTAAGCATGGAGAAAATAAAACAAATAATATAAATTTGAACATAAAAACATGAACATAATGGTTAAACATAAAAATCATGAGCATTGACATAAAACATGGTAGTATATAAGGAATGTATCATAAAGAAACATTAATCATGATAAAATAGCATTGGAATAAATCATTATACTATGGAAAATCATTATGCACATGTTATGATTTCCATAGTAGCCAAGTCATTGCTGCCAAGACCATCAAAGCTGACAAAGTCCCTTTCTGAATCGAGTTCATTCATCATTTAATTCCTTTATCACTGAACCATAATAACTTTCCATTCCAGCTATATCTATTGCATGAGATATAAATTTTTACCCAATGCATTAGAGGGAGATATAGGTCCCACCCATCTCATAATTAAATCATTCTTCTGTGTTCCACAACATGAGCATAAATTATTAATCATTACCCAAAGAATAAAATGGGGTTCATAAACATCATCCCGTCATAACATAATCAATATAAAAAATGTACATCATCTAATAATAAGAAAAGTGATACCATTTAAATCATAGAGACACTATACTTTAAAACCACACATATGAAATAATTTCATATTATATGAGAAATCATTTTCATAATACACTTGAAATGAATTCTTGAGGAAAATATCTTTTATTCTTCAATATGAATTTCTTTTCACAAAATGGCATTCAATTTTAAAATAAAAGGATTTTGTTGAAAATATTAATTAATTCATGTAGAGTAAGCTTCATGAAAATAAGGTGTTATGAAACTGTAAAAATCTGTTTATGCCATATAAGTTAAAAAAACATTCTCCCCATACTATTAACAGAAAAGTTAAAACGTACTACGTATGGTAAACAAATGAAAGATTCCTTACATAACATGTAGTAAAAGTAAAAAATCGGTAACAAGGACTTTAAACATACATGGAACCATTTTTAGAAAATAGGGACATGAATGATAAATATAACCCCAGTAATACTTACGAATAAAAAATCTCGGATAACAACGAGATAAGAAAAGTTATCCCTTACCATAGGTCCGATATGCTTAGTATGTTTCCGAAATTCCTGTATAATGATTTAAATAATGTCATTGACTTATTACAGAATCGTATTCGTTGTTGTGATATCGAATATGGTTCACTTATGGCTTTATATTACCTGTTCTTTTGTAAATTATTATTAACGTAGTGTTTTGTGTAAAATCGTTTCATTTATCATCTGTGTTTTCAATTGTAGTTATTCATATGGTTACATAGATCATGATTAAATACATTCACGAATGTAAAACATGATTTATATATAATATATATTCATAATATACATATATATAATAGATTGATAAATGGAAAGAAATAGACCGTTCATGGAGATGGTAGGTCATACTTACGCATGAACGTTGTTTTCGTTTCCTTATTAAATTGAATAGAAGTAAGTAAATAATAATTCAAGAATCATGAATATGTCATATATTTCATGATTATTTTATATATATACTTTATAATCATTCTTGAATGGTTAACTTGGAGAATGAATCTCATCGCGTCGTGGAGATGGTATTCCGTACGTACGCATGAGCGATGATGTCATTCCCATCATTATTGAATGGAATTAGAGTGGATGATATAATATCTCAGAATTAGTATCATGTTATAATAACTATATATATTTTTATTATTTACACCATTATACCCATCAATGTATGGTGGTGGTGGAAAAATAGATTACACCACGGCGTGGAAACGGTATTCCGAACATACGCATGCGCAATGATTTCGTTTTATGTAGGATGGATTGAATGTGAAATTGGGTTGTTTCATATTTATAATAAAATATCACTATATTATTGATACTGATGTTATTACTTTATAATGAAACAACTAAATAGGAAGAAGTTGAAGAAGAAAGAAACTTGAAAGAATTGGTAGAAGAGATTACCTCTTCTTCGACGCACCTCCTTTAAACTTCTTCTTAGGGCACTAGGGTTGGTCTTATGAGAAGACCTGAACCTCTATGATATAACTATATAGGTTGAGAAGAGGAATTTTTAGGGTTTTCTTGAGCTTCAAGGCTCAAATGGGTGTGAAGAGAAGCGGGAAGGGGTGCCCTTTTATAAGGGAGGAGAGGGGCACGTTTGGAAACATAAGTAATATTAATTTATAATAAATTAAACCCAAAATAAAAACCTCAAAAAATGACGAAAATCATAATATTATATGATATAGGGTTTTAATCTCATCAAAAAATAAAATTTAGGCATGTTGAGAATTCATTTTGAATATTATCAACTTGATTTATACTTATTTAATCAATTTAATTTAATTTGTTTTAATAAGATTCTAATTTTTAAATTGTAATAAATAATTACTTTTGTGTTGTAAATTGGGAAAAATTGGAAAATATATGAAAATTTTGACCATATAAATTCTAATATATAATTTTTAATTATTTTTTTTATTTTTAAACAATTTTATATTCTGTTATATTTATAAAATAACAATAGTGTGAATTTTTTCACTATTCATTTAGTTGAATTTAAATAAAATCCACACAGAAGATATGTTTGAAGTAAAATATTTAATAGATTATTAAAAGGTCATATTTATGTATAAAAATCTTGTAGAACATTAAATAGTTCATATAATATTAATTTTAATAGTTTTAATACCATTTATTTGGTATATCTCTTAATAAAATAATTAGTACATCATTTTTGTATAATTATTTAATATAATTAATGTCACATAAAAATTAAAAATAAAATACAATGATGAAGAAAAATTTCATAGATTATATAATAATACATTTAATCGAATTTATCATCTTAAAATCACAACATGTAAATTGTTATATTTATTAAATTCTGTAATTGAAAACTTGGGAATCATTTAAAATAAAACAATATAAGTGTCATAATGATCTTTATAATAATCAGAATGGTCTCCAATTCAGCCATTGGATGATTAGGGTTAATATATACATTACCAAAAAATCTTGTTAAGGTTTTTGGGCCTTTTATGGGTATTATTATTTCAATAAAAACTATATTATTTCTTTTTATCTAAATAAATAATTTCTCTATCATTAATGTATAAGCTAATATTGTAAATAAATAATTCGTTATAATTACAAATAAATTACCATGGTAAATAAAAACATTTTATATTTCAAATTAGTATTTATAATAGAATTTTTATTCTGTATATCCTTATATTAAAATTAGTTTAATTATAAAAGTTTGAGTGAGACATATTTCACTTTCAATTTAATAACATAAATTAAAGATCTTAATCACATCCAACTGGGTTCCAATGGATTATATTTCGTCCCAAATATTCCGTAGGACTAAATATAATCATCCAATTATATTATGACAAGTGGTAGGGAAATTTTATAATATTATATTTACACTCAATTACCTGATTTACCGTTAATTATGGTAAATATAATTTACTGTAGTTACTATTCATAGTGACCAAAAATAAAAAGTAGCCTATTACTATAATTTTAAACTATTGATTCCAAATATGGAATATATTTTTATTAATTAAAATCACTAAATTTTAAGAAATTAATTTAAAATTAATCCTGTTGTTATGAAAATGAGTTTTAAATGTTAATACATTGCATATGATTGAAATGATTTTACCTATGAATTCTATGTAAAATCAATTATATTTATAGATGTTATATTAAATGGTAAATATATATTCTATTTATACTTCAAAACCATTCAATATTATAATTTAACCATATAAATTATTATCAGGAATTTAGTTGTTTTTAATTAAAATATAGATAGTTTTTACTATTCATTAAAATAGGAAAGTTATAATAATAATATGAAAAGCTTATCAAAAGTAAATTTTTATATCCTGATTCCAAATAAGGATTTTATTTTTTAACATTGAACTTATAAACATGTTAAAAACTAGATTTAATGTGGGTACTCCATCAAAAGGTGGAAAAACTGTGTTTTTTTGAAAAATATTATTTTGACCTGAAAAATTTATTTTCTTCTCATACCATGTTCTAGAAAATGTGTAAGATGAATAATATTGTTATAAAATTAAAAATTTAGTTAATAATATTCAAAAATGGTAGTCCATAATAATATTATAACAATATATATTTGTTTAGTGAAACCCGATATTGCGTACAACACACACTATCAAGGAAGGTCATGATTGCGTGTAATGCACGCCAAGTCAGGGTTGCATGTAGTGCAAGAATCCTTTGTTGTTGTGTATTACAAAATCCAACCATATTTCATTTATACATTGAATATATATATATATATATATACTCAATGTTGCATTTAATAATTACTATCAAACAAACATGAAATTGTGTGTAACAGGATCCATGATTAGTGATGCATATATTGCATGCTAATACGACATTGCGTATAGCGCAAGATAATCATGGTGTAGCGTAAAACATAATATATGATAGAAATTAAAAATAATATATCTTATAAAATCCCTGGGTGTTAGAAAGATAGCATGGTTGTTCACGAAGATAGACCTCAGATTAGGCTATCACCAGCTTAGAGTACGAGATGGGGTTATGCATAAGAAGGCATTCAGATGTTAGTATGTCAATTATGGGTTCTTGGTTATGCCATTCGGCATGATCGAAGCTCGATCAGTGTTGATGAGAGTAATGAATGGGATCTTTCATCCCTACCTTGATCGCTTTGTAGTAGTCATCATTGATGACATTCTAATATACTCGGCTACTGAGGAGAAGCATGCCTATCATTTGCAGGTAGTACTGGACACACTCTAAGAGAACCAGCTTTATGGTAAGATCTCGAAGTGCCATTTTTGGATTCTAGAGGTTCAATTTCTAGGGAATGTCATATCAAAGGCTAGAGTTGTAGTAGATCCAATGAATATTGAGGCGGGACATATTAGGGAGCCACCCAAGAGTGCAACAGAGGTACGAAGTTTCCTGGGATTGGTTAGATATTATCAACGGTTTTTTTCCAGACATCTCAAGAGTTGTTGCACCACTATTTGCCTTGACAAAGAAGGGGAAACTCTTCATGTGGTTGGAGAATTTCCAGTAGAGTTTCCACGAACTGAGGTAGTGGCTGACAAGTGGGCCCATATTTAGACTTCCAAAGTAAGGCGTAGGGTACATAGTATTCTGACGAATCAGGGACTGGGCTCAGATGTGTTCTGATGCAGGAGCAATCTGTGATCGCTTATGGTTCTTGACTGCTAAGAAAACATTAGTATAACTACACTACCCATGACCTGGAGTTTGCAGTAGTGGTATTCTCCTTGAAGATGTAAATACACTATCTGATGAGCGTGCACTTTTAAGTGTACTATAATCACAAGAGTCTCAGATATATCTTCTCCCAAAATGACCTGAACCGGATACAGAGACATTGACTTGACTTCCTCCATAACTATGCCTTTGAGATAGTCTACACTCCTGGGATGGGGAACATTGTATCATATGCACTGAGTAAGAGATTTGGTATACATCTACTAGGCGAGGCGACAGAGTAGCTGGCTGCTTTGCAGATATCTATCGTGGAACGTGATGGAGCTGATTTCCTTCAGTCTCGTACAGTCACTCCCCCACCTCTTCAGTGAGTCATGGAGGCGCAACGTGGGGACACAGACTGCGAGGCACGACGTGCTTAGATATCGATAGGAGAGGCACATGATGGATTATTGTAGGTGGTGAGAACGTCATACTATTTAGAGGACATACCATGGTACTAGTATCACTTCAAGAGGAAGTGTTAGAAGGAGTTCCACACATTTCCTCAAGTGGTACATCCATGACTGTCAAAGATGTACCAGGATCTCCGATGACAACACTAGTGGTCGGGAATGAAGAAAGCATTAGAAGATTTTGTTTCTTAGTGCCTCATGTGTCAGCAAGTGAAAGAGGAGAATCAGGTACCTGTAGGCATTGTTAAACTTTTAAAGTTCCTATAGTGGAAGTGGAAAATGATATACATGGACTTTGTGAAGGGACATCAACGTACATCCAAGGGACATAACACTATCTGGATGATCGTCGACCGACTCACCAAGTCATCTCACTTCCTACTAATCCGAGAGAAGGGTATAGTAGAGAGCATGGGACGACTCTATGAACAAGTGATTGTTCGGAAACATGGATTACCATCGATTATTATCTCCGATCATGAAGCGCCTTTAACTTTCCGTCTATGGAATTGGATGCAGGAGAATTTTGGGACAAAACATCATTTGAGCACCGCCATCCATCCTCAAATGGATGGCCAAACAGATAAGACCATTCCTACCATCGAGGTAATGTTGTGTGCCAGTGTATTCGACTTCGGTCACATCTAGGAGGATCACTTACCTTTGGTGGTGTTTCCAAACAACAAAAGATATCACTCCACCATTGGGATGGCTCATTTTGAGGCATTGTACAGGTGACCTTACTGATCACCCATATGCATGACTGACCCAGTAGAGTTAGCACTCGTGGGACCAGATATGGTTCAGGCAACCCCAAAGATGATTCAAATCAACCATGAGCGGTTGTAGACTACATAGAGTAGGAATAAGTTGTATGTTGATGGGAGACATAGAAAACTTTATTTTGAGTATGGAGACCATGCCTTTCTACGGGTCTCACCGCAACGAGGCTTGTGGAGATTAGGTTGAGGTGACAAGTTATTTCAGAGGATCATTGGAACTTTTCAGGTCCTCAGAGGAGTTGGCGAGGTGGCTTACTGATTAGCTCTTCCACCTCAGTTGCCCCTAGTTTCATGATGTCTTCCACGTATCCCAACTGAGGAGATATGTGCACGACCATTCTCACATCATCGACCATAGTGACCTGGATGTCGATGATGGGGAGAATATTACCTAGGATCTAGTAGAGATTTATGATTTACATGATCGAGTCTTTCGTGGATGGTCGATACCTCTAGTGTGTGTTTTCTGGTAGAATGAGAAACTCTTGGTGAGCACATGGTAGTGGGAGGATCAGATGTGTTCTCAGTACCCGCTCTTGTTTACCTAGTTTGAGTTGTGGATTACAGTGACGTAGAGCCTTGAGGTGGGGAGAATGTAATGATCCATAATTTAGAAGTAAATGTTTTTTAATAAATGGAATTTAACGAGTCCACGGAAATTTACGGCGCTTGATTCTGAGGACAGGTGTGCCCAAAATGAATTTATGAACATTTTTCTAGGAACGTTTAACAAACAAGAGAGTAGGTTTTTCTAACAATTGAACTGGTGCTCATAATTGATAACTGAGGGTACCGTTGAACTCGAAGCACTGGTACTCGCTTAAAAGGACTTTTACCTTGAAGGCAGTTGGTCGACGTTGAATGATAATTTTTGGGTTTTTTATGGAAATAATAAAATAAAATAAACACAGATTTAATTTTATTTTGTTGAAACCACCCTCTTGTCGATATTATGGGGTGGGGACCACCTGAGCTAAAAACCTCCCAAGTTTGATTTAATTGGTGGGGACCACCCGAACCTCTTAATGAGGGATAAAAATCCCAATTCCCTATTTAATGTAGAGGAGCCTTTTGAGATTTATCCACTTTAAAGAAGCCAATGAACCATTCCTAATTATGACAATATATGTGATTAATTATCCACATTTGAAATTGTGCCAACAAATAAATTGGGGGAAACATATCACATTTTGGCTACATTGAAAATTTGGGAGAACTGGGAGAGGAGATATATAGAGATAATTTTATCCAATGAAGAATGCATTCTTCCATGAAGAACGCTATCGCTGAGGAAGAACGCTCCGCCAATGAAGAACACCAACCTTGGCATCGACCTTCTTCCTCGAGACTTCTTCCGACATGAGATATCATCTTCTACGAAGAATTGACGTCCGCATTTCCTTATCGCACCAAAGACAACGAACAACCTGAGGTTGAGGTTAATTTCTTTTTGATTATCACTTTCCATGTTCTCCCCTTCTAATTATTTTGCGGGATTGCTAATAGAGATGGACGTGGGTTGTGAAAAATGATTTTTGAAAATATCTTCCTTAGGCGTTCATGATTCTTTTTTTTGAACCACTTTCTACCACTCTAAACCCAGAGGGTGGGGTCCAAACGAACATGAACCCACCCCTATGTCGTTCTACTATGACGTGTTTTTCAAATGGTGGAATGTGACGAAGGAGACGAAGGGAAAAATGCCGCCAACCATGACCTCCAAAACTCGTGATGCCCCGTGATGATTTTCCCTCTCAGATAAATCGTCCATGTGACCGAATGAGGCGCCCTCGGCAAGACCTGGATGTCGCGCCGCCCGGGCCGAACCCCCTTTCCGCGCCACCACCATTCTGAACCGTCGTGCCGAAATAGTCCGCTGTGAATAGTCATTTCACAGCCGCTGTGCCAACTCATCATGCCCTGCCCAAGCCAAACTGTAGCACTTCAGTCCGCCGACCCACAGCTGGTTTGCGCCCTCGTGGTCGAGCTGCTCCCTCGTGGCCAATCTGCCACTCTGGCGGCCGATCTGCGCCATCACGGTACCCTCGTCCGGTTCACACCCTCGTGGTACCCCTCGGCTGAGCCGCCCTCTGAACATCCTCGTGAACCTCGAGGGTCGGGCCAGACCCAATGGGTTGGGCCACACTATAGGCTGGGCCAGACAAAACGGCCTGGGCCACACTGTGGGCTAGGCCAGACCCAACGGGGAAGACCGCACATTCGGCCAAGACCACTATGACCCCATTTATATTCTTTGGGCCATAACATTGGCACCAAACATCCATTTGACGAACTGTTAGCAGGGCTGGGCATCATTGAGTGATTTGGTACCCTTTGAGTTGTACCCACATTATATTTTGGATTAAGATGGGGAATGGTCAGGTTGGATCAAGCAAGAATCCAACTAGGCCCTCATGAATAAATAGAAAATAACTCCCATACTGGATGCCCGATTGACGCACTGTCTATTACCTTGAGACCGTTATGACGTGGAAGACCATTGAGATACTTCTTCTTGGGACTTCGTGGTAGTTGGTGTATTGACCAGTAGCTTGTGGAGCAGATATTCCTGGAGATGAGAAATCATAGTACGGGAACCATGTGGCTGGCTGAGACTTGAAGAATGCTGACCGTTTCGTAACGATGTTACACAATAGACCCAGTGGGGAGCACCTTGGTGACGCATAAGACCCACGATGGGGAGCTACATGATGACGAGACAGACCCACGGTACTCAACTGAAAGAGTACCTCAACAATCTTTAAGGGGGAGAGCCTCTGTGTGACGTGGCAGACCCACAGTGGGTAGTTCCTCTGTGTGATGCTGCAAACCAATGGTACTTGATAGGTGGAGTACATCAACAATACAAGGATTGTGGGAAGAGCCTCTGTTTAACACGGCATTCCCACTAGAGTCCATTTAGGATGAGTTCCCCAGCAGTTGAGGTGTTCAACATTGTGTTCATAATGTTATTTGTTACTATCCCTAAAATATATCCTAGTGTGAGCTGAGTCAGAACCTCTATGTTTTCCTTATGATTGAAATGGAAAACATGATAGCATAGGTATATGTATGGGAATATACCTCTGTATGGTTATATGTTGATTTCATACTTTTTGTTTTATTCATGATGGATATTGTGAGACCTAGATGGTCTCGGGGTCCCTACAGAGCATCATTATACTCACCCCTACTTAGGTTATGCTCGCACCTCGTTTTGTTGGATGCAGATGATGAAAAACGCTAACTGAGTTTGAGAGTAACGAGACTAGATGGTACCCATAGTTATACCTTAGGACGAGTTGGTGCATGGAGGAGACATGAGATAGACATCGGTGGGTTGGGTCGTGATAGTTAATCCATATAAACCTTCCCAAATATTGAGATAAAAAACATTAGAAACGTGATCAATAATTTAAAACATTTTTCTTATCATGAATCCATAAAACAACATCAAGTAGTTGTTAATAATCTCATAGCAATAATTTGAATACATTCATCATGTAATCTGTTTAAACTATAAATATAACCAGAAATTAAAAAAACCTTATTGTAATCATTCATGCTCCCATATTCAAAAAATAAAACATAGATTATTGTATATATTCCATAAATCCCAATTTTTTTTACTAATTTAAATAAAATATGAAACACTTTTTTAGAAGAAATTGTTAAATAGATTCAATGTAGTCATTACTGTCCATTTTACTTTATCCATATCAATCATATTTTTATCCCAACATCCTAATATCAACACCATGATTAATTCAATGGTAATATTTTCCGCAATCAGATGTTTTACTTTAGTATCAATATTATAATGAATCATTTATATTGGTCATTAGTACTGTTCAATATACAAATTCAAATCGTTAATTAATTTTTAGTACAATACAATCCTTATAAATATCTTAATTATTATCACTATGATATCATTTAAAAAATATTCAAATAACATAATTATTAAATAAAAAATATATAATATTAATAACTCTTCAACTTCTAATGTATAATGTAATATGGACTATGATGCATTTTATTCTCTTGGGTATTATGACATTGATATTTGAGACATCCATTTTTGTATTTCCCTAAATCTATACAGTTATGGAATTGTACATTGGAATCTTTTTTCTAACCTTTGTTTTCACATGAACAATTTCATTTCTCTCTAATCTTTTAGAAAACTCTTATTCATATTAATAAAGTAATAGGATAATTCATTTATAAATTATCAAATGTGGGAAAACACATAATTCCATTATTCCATTTATTCACATTTTTTCCACCTTTCTAGTATTCTATTTCTCCTTTAAAGGACATAATACATAGAAAATATTTTTTCTTCCTTGTCATCACCTGATTGTATGTCCTCTTATAATGAGAATATTTTGGAGAGGATTTACTTTAGAGAGGATTGATTAAACCCATTAATTAAATGATGGTTATTACTCTTTGGATTACATGGATTGATGTGTTTCCCACTCCTTAAACTATGATCCATTTATAATCAATTAAATATAGTAGATTATTAGGGTTCATTAGTCTAACCCTTAATCTAGTGAAATGATTAATGCATAAATAATATCTAAAAATTAACATTATTATTTTCAAAAACAGTTTTAAGGGTTAATGTTAGAATTGAAAAAGTTCACCACATAAAAAAACTAAATGAAACCATGCAAAGATTAAAGGATAACTTCAGCCTATTGGAAACAGTGCCACTATGTAATTTCAAGGTTAGAGTGGTTACCTATATATATAGATCGTCCATTATAATGTCTCAAAAGGTATTGGACAATTTATTCGACATATGAATGTACAAATATTTATGTTTCATACCATTATTGAATCATCTTATCAGTATAAGAAAATTATTTTTATTTCATGCCCACTTTTCATGCTTAATGTTCTCATGAAGTGATCATTTGATCATCTAATATGCTTCTTATTGTGATTCATTAATCATGATAAACTCTTCCAATATTTATACCCCCAAATGCATGAGAAATTACAGATTTTTCCTAGAAATTACACCTTCCTCCTACTGTTGTTTATTTATAACACCATCAATGGGTGCTTCCCCATGATTTACAACCTCATTCCGATCAAAAATTCCAAAACCCTTGAGATCACTGTCCAACATCGTAGATATCAATCTTTTGGTGTTTTATGTCCCCTTTGTAGGGGTAAATATGAATTATCCATTCGACCCTTCATGGTTCCCATCTATCACATCATCCTAATAAGGCTATGAATCCCTATACCATGAATCGCATCCCCACTCTCCTATAAAATGTACAATAAAACTTTTTACTGGACTCACCCCAGAGGATACCTATTTAAAACAAGAAATTCTATTTTTCCGGATTGACATTGACAATGTTCTTCCTGATATGAATGGATCTTGACCCTTTCCTCCAAATATAACACCTTATCATTCCATATTATTTACGAGTGAATAGAATTTCCTAGACATAGTCTCTTGGTAACCCTTTCATCATGTGGTTTTGTCCCCTAAAAATGTATCATTTTTATATGATGCTTCCATTAGAGCCCTTGAACCACTTTCAACATCCATTTTGGTTTCTACTCCATGTTTGATAATAATAACAGTTCTCTAATCAACAATATAGGACACCTCAATTATATTTCAGGATAAGGAATTCAAAAATCTAGCAGCATTTACCCCAGTAGTACCGACCAGTACATTCCCTATAGCCACAAGTACCTCATTTTATACTTTTGGTGTTTCTTTTTTTGAAACTATATATGTCTTTTTGGGCACATTAGGTCTCTAAATAATCATCTATTGATGTAGAAAACTATCGAATCAGTAGATAATTTATTAGTATTATTTTATTTAGAGATCTACTTTTTTTCCAACACAAAACATAATGTTTATCTTGGTGTCTTGCAATCAAAATTTTCTCCATATCCCCACCCTCCTATGTTCTAGAATGAGGAGCTATAGAATAGGAAATATCAATCCATTGACACCCCAATTGAAATTGGATCATTATGATGTGTAGAATATATAAGTACAATCAATTTTTCACAAATCACAAGACCCTTAGAATATGATCTCCGCAGTCTACACACTACTAATCAGTGCCCCAATTTCATTAAAGATGTATAGAAATCGAACTGAGACACAAAAATAACTGAATTATTTTTTCATAGTTCATTTCAATGATTTTCCAAATTGAATTCAAATTGAAGTCTTAAAACATCCACTTCAATGTAGAATTGTGGAGAAATTGGATGGAAATGTTATATAGTCCACCAAAAAGAGGGAAGATAATGGCCTACAAGGGTTCCTAACATTTGATGAGTCAAATGGATTATAAAAGGAATATAGATTTCATGAAATCTAAAAAATATATTCGTCACCATTGAATAATTTTTAATTTTGATGTTTTAGGTCCCCTGGAAATCCTAGAACAGAATTTTGATGGAGATACATGCTGTGATAGAATAATACATTACCAAAAAACTTATTGATGTGAATAATAAAATGGTGTGACTATTTTCAAGGAGGCCCACCATTGTTTGTTCATATAAATATCATTATTCTGAATTAAAATGAAAAATGAATTCATTGATGGATGCTAATTCTTGAGTTGTGCAATCGACATCAAATTTTGA
This sequence comes from Viscum album, assembly GCA_963277665.1. Lineage (NCBI taxonomy): Eukaryota > Viridiplantae > Streptophyta > Magnoliopsida > Santalales > Viscaceae > Viscum > Viscum album. Next base: position 47,338,365 of record OY728121.1, read on the forward strand.
AAAGATGAAGAATTTGTGAACTCTGAGGGTGAGATCTGGTTTCATGGAAAACCATCTCACAAATATGTGACATTAGTGCTAGTAGGGATTATAGTTAAAGGTGGTAAGAAGTTGAGGATTGAAAAGGGGACAAATGAATGGGTTCCAGAATCCTCATGATAAGATTAAGGGGCCTCCACCGACAATGGGTAAGGGACGATGAAAGGCTCTTCAACATCCAGGCTTGGGTATCTTTCTCCTCTGATCATCACCAAATATAATATCAAAATCATTTTATGGATCATTGGGGGTATCACTATTGAAAATACATCATAATGGTTTCAAAGTAAAATTTTGATTTATCATATGAATATCCACCAGTTATGTCAAACTAGTTGATAGTAATGATTTTTTTGAACCTATGAAAAATAGGTGAATCCCAATACTTCTATTTCATAGTTACTTCCCCATGGAACAACAACACAAGGAGAAATTCTTCGTATAATATCCATATTGGGAAAAATTTCATGGAAATCCCCATAATATCTACCATACGATAACATACGAATTATTTTATATTGTTATCATCACATTATATGATCAGGTTATGATCCCAAAATACATTTTACTAAATCTGGCTCCAAGGGGTCCTAATAAACATCATATGACAGCAGCTGTAATATCTCGGACACAAGAAACCCAGAATGAGTGTCTGCAATACTGCATTGGTATAGAATACAAGGAATAAAAACCAAAAAGACCAAAAAGATTAATAGTATTTGAAAAATTGATACATACAGTGTTCCTATATTTCATATGAATATAAAAATGAAAACATTATATGTTTTCATGTATATCATTATTTCCTGTATCATAATCATAGATATCAATCATAAAATTGTCCCATGTATCTAGGGGAGAAAAGGAAATTGGTTATTTCAAAAAATTCATAATGCTACATGTGTAAATTAATCTATGAATTAAAAATTAATAATCAATATATAAAGGTAAATGACTGAATCAAATTAAACATACCCCATAAAATGAGAATAAAATCTAAGGAAATAAAGATGAATAAATTATTATATATAAATAACTACATAAGCATGTATTTTATATCTAATAGAATAATCACGTGCAATTTTTCTGACAGATTTTATAATGAGAAAATTTATAATGTCAAACATCAGAATCATTACATAAAGAATTTTTAAAAGAAATTTACTATTGATTCCATTCCAAAAATCGAAAAAATATTATGGTTTAAAACACATCAGGCTTGGTAAACAATTTTTTAATGTCTAATAACAAGAAACATAAAATCAAGACCTTTCCTAAGAAAATTTAAAAATATTGTGTACAAACTCATAGCATTTCAACAACTAATTTGTTTCTCATGATTTCAATTGATGCATTGATAATGAATTTGTATCAGGGCCCCAACATACACTTACTATGTCTTATTCATTCATTATTTTAAATGGGTGAAACATATTCAACCGAATAAATTATTGTTTAAAAATTATTTATTAATTGTTAATATATAACCTAATAAAATAAACAAAATCATAATCCATCCAATTCAATATGGTGAATTTTATCAAAATAGCACATCCAAATTCAAACTAATAATAAACCATCTATAGAAATATGAGGGTTATATAAATACAACATATCCCAAATTGATAATAATTATATTAATGGGTTGTTGTCAATAATGAATATAAATTCCATAAAAATATGTTTACACCATTCATGGTGAAAATATAATATACATTTTGAAAATAAATAATAATTTTTAAAATACTTATATTTGAAAATGAATTTTAAAAAACAAATAGTTTTCAAAATATATGAGGAAAAATTATTTAAATTGATCATTATAAACATTAAAATTTGGCTTAAATGAAATGAAGATCATGATAATGGATAATTGAATAAATGATTTACATGTAAAAAATAAAATTCAATTTGTGACATAAAACATTTATTAAAGTTCCATGTTTGGAAAATTACTAGAATATTCCTTTCACATTTTCAATAAAATCCAAATGGGTATTTTTTTTGAATGTAATCATTAGAACCCATTAAAGAACATATATATAACAATATGTAAATATATCTTTAATAAATCGTATTTAAAGTGTTAAAAAAATTGATGGAACTAATTCAGGATAACATCTTTTTGGAAGAAAATTGATTTTCTGAAATTGAAATTCAAGAATATCAATCTTGAATAGAATGCGATTATGAAATAAGAATTTACAATTACTATAAAATTATACTTGGAGTAAATAAATGAATCAATAATATGTTTCTACTATAAATAAATAGAAACAATTAAATTTAACATAAGTTAATAAATGTATTATGCACAAAATCTTATTATCGAATAATCAATGAATAAGTATTTTAACATGATGAATGGAAAGTGAGTTCTGAAATCCCTTCCATCCCGCATCCTTTTGATTAATCATTAATTAAAAATATGTATTGTGGTTTTATAAATGTTATAATAATAAATGAGAACCATTTTACTATTTATAATATCATTTATAATCCTTTTATTATATCTTAACTCCTATTCATAATTAATGATTCATTTCTTCCTTATTTTTGGGTTAATTTCCTTTTTTTATTATGCTTTTTTTTCATAATGATCCATTTTTACACATATTACATTGTCTAATAATAAAAATAATAAAAATAATTAAAAAATGTTCATATTTAAAAATGGATTATTATATAAAAACCTATCATAAAATATGGTTATGAAAAATGTAGTACATTATGATCATAGATACGGTAGATCATAGGTACACGTGAGTAACATATCAAATTTTCTATGATCATATTGTAATTATATTATATATGTTAAAATATTTAATTAAAAAGAATAATATAATATATAGAATATTATATACGTATATAAATAATCCATGTGGTTTGGTGATTAAAAAAAGAGTCACATTTCTTTGTGAAGGCCATAGTTCACATGTACATGAATGATGTTATGATATTTAACATGCTGAAAAAAAATATTGAAAATGAAATATTGTATTTTCATAAAGATAATATTAATATGAATATCAAAATTATTTTAGTTGTATCTCCTATAATCATTAAAATTATCCTTATAACCATCCATGTAGAGTGTTTTTGAAAGATAAGTCACATATCTTCGCGAGGTGCCAATCCATCATACAGATGAGGGACATAATTGTATCACCTATGAAATAATAGTAAAGGATATATATATATATTATAATGAGACTAGAGTTAATTTTTTTATAAATTTCTTTTTGGGGCAGTAGTCCGTCATACACACAAAAAATGATTTCATAAACCATTTCTTGGAATTAGAGATTTTATTAGATCATGAATTTATTATGAAAAAATAACATTATAATTATTATATTGTGGTAGTTATATAATTATATTTTATTATTAATTTATGTATATTAAGAAAAAATAATATAATGATGTATGTAGAGGAACATTACCTCTTCTTCATGTATCATCCTTAGGTTTACTCAATATCCATCATAGGATAACTTTTTACCTAAAATATGATTTCTAGGATGGTGAGAGGGATGTTTTGAGGTGATTTGGCTATGTATTGGATGGAAAAAATTTATTTTTTCATTATAATAATAGAGGAGAGGGGGTTCTATTTTACATCTAACGTGTGTTGAATAATTGTAATTATTTTCTAAATATTCAACAATAACCACATTTTTTTAGGAAAAATGTTTTGAAAATTGTTAATTCCCTCTATTAGAAGAGATACTGAAAAAAAATATATCCCTATAATAAGTGTTGTAACTTTTTGTAGGTAATATGTATCCATTATCGTCAATGTTTAAAACCCCAATAAATTGATTATTAGCCTAACTGTTGTAATTTGTTTCATTCTATTCCCTTTTCATTTTGGTATAATAATAACAAGGTGACTATATTATAAACAATAAATGTTTGAAAATCGATTAATACAATTGGTAATTAATTTTAATAATGAATTAAACCCTTGAATGTGACATGAAAATTAGGTTTTAATTAAAAATAGTCAAATGAATAAATTGTATTTTTATCAATATTCCATAAGAAAATGATTAAAATACCAAAATTGTATTAATTTATATATTTTTTATCCAAATTTAATTTAAAATATAATTATTAAATATTAATAAATCAATAACCAAAACTAGTTTTCTAAAAATATATAATATTTTTCACTGTTCATTAAAAAATATGAAACTTCTTAGAAATATAAAAAATATATTTACCCTGAGATAATTTTGTTAATCCAATTTGAATTTTTTTTTATTAAATTATCAAAATGTGGTAATTTTGAATTTTATATTATGTGTAAAAACGTAATTAAATAATGTTATAGAAAAAAAAATTTCTAGTAAAGATTTGATTGTCTTTAAAACGATTCTTATTTTATTCCTACTAAATAGATGAACACAATTATCAAACATTAGTCATTAATATTCACATATAAAATTTTAACAGCATGGTTATATCTATTATATTGAATAATAACATTTTAATAACATTTTAATTTTCCATTAAATTCATTGTTGAATGTAATGCTAGGTAAAAAGGTTGTTGCATGAAACTAAATGTAAACTCATTGTTTCATGAAGTGAATGTTATTTAATATATTTAATATATTTAGAAATAAATATTTTTTAATGTATCAATGTTTTAAAATTTATTCTATATTTATTTTCATATGTCGCATATGCTATCGATTACAATTCTGTTATTTTAGAATGTTAGGGGTTAACAGTTGCCTTTTATCACCACCATTTCAAAAAAAAATTATCCATATTTTCAGAATAATATCAACAAAAAAGAAATAATCATATTAAAACCCCTATTTCACCAAATTGACATTCGCATTATTATAGAAAATGATAATTTTCATCAAAATCAAAACTTCGTTAAAATAAAACATCACAAATGATCACCAAAACTGACCTCATGTGATGATGTTTATGAATATTAATTACACTACATGAATCATTTTACAACTAATTTTTATTATAAATTTCATATTAAGGTTAAATAAAAAATTATGATTTGGTACTTTGTAAATATCATTAAAATAATGGCATAAGAAATGTCCTTGTGAACAACAGGCCTATCTTCCACTAGAAGTAGATATGTATTTTGGAATATAAAAATATTTTACTCTTAAAATATATATCAAAATTAATAACTATAAAAATTCTATTAATTAATTCAAAAAAAAATGAATTTGGGTACTATATTGGGAAATTTATGAAATATATTGTATTCTCTAAACAGAATAGCATCCTTGATGATGTGTTTTCAATGATAATTAAAATCTTATTTAAAATAAATATTAATGAACTTTTATTTTTATTTCATTAGTACATCAAATATTGTAATTATAACTATTATTTTAAATAGTTATTGTATTTTTTAGATTTGAATGGACAAAATGAATTCTGTCAGAATGTATGAAAATATAATGAATAGCTGAAATTTTAAATTTATAAATGATTTGATTGAGTTTTAAGTTTAAAATGATATATTTTAAAAAACAGGATTGTGGGATACTCAATATTGATAAAACAGAATAAAATTGATTCATTACTTTTGAAAAATGACCCATATGTCATTTGTGAAATTTATGAATAATCCAAAAAATAATCTGACACATGGTGTGATCATTATGACATTAAATGCATGCTTTTCGTTTATAGTGGACATTTAAGTAAATATTATGAGCTACTCACTAAAAAATTAACAATCATAGTTACATTTTCATAACACTCTAATATAGTTATCTATAAGTCGTTTAGGATGTGTATTAAATTATCAATCATCAATCAAACACATGATTTGATAGGTATGACTTAATGTGTGTGATTATACAATAGAAATGAAATTTTATTTAAAAACAATTTTCATCATCATATGAATATATTTATATTATATTTTAAATTTCCTCACTGAATGTCATGTCACTAATTTGTTTCCTGGTGCTCCATCCCCAATCAAACAACCCCAAAACCTCAAAGGAATTGTAAACTTGTGATGTTATCATCTAGCATTATTTTTTATGTTATGAATCATCTATTATCATTATGAAGAGGAAGATTCCATTTTCATAAGATTTTCTCGATCATAGAGTCATGCTTATCAAAATTCATAACTCACTCAAATTTCAAGAATCACCTTTTTTATCACTGGGTTATATTATCATATAAATTCACATTAATAAATTTTATTTCAATAAGAATAGGTTAATATTTCTATAATTCCCCCAAATTAGAGGAACATAAAAAATGATTGATATAGAGGTTTGATGTTGGTTTATTGTTCAAATAATCCTTCTGTAATGCCCCGACCCTAGTTGCCTAGAGTCGGTGCATTATTACATAACATTGGCATGTTCACAAGAAAGATCAAATCTCGAAATACTGATTGGTTTAGTAGCCTTGGAATCACTAGATATATTAATAAGTCTTACATTACATCATAAAATGAAAAACTACTACAACAACATATTGTCTCCATAATCCACACTCATATCCCCACATAATTTCCCTGCAGGTCATTCTTAATTTACTTCTTCACTTCCTGGGAAAATAAAACATAGAAACGGGGTGAGCTCAAATGCCCAGTAAGGATAACAATATAGCGGAAACTTTCATAAATAAGAATAAACATTTAAGGCAATGTATAACTAAAACAAAATCATTTCAAACATGAACTTTCAACATATTATGGCATAAATAAAATGAAATAATTCCATTTACTTATTCACATGGATATTCTACTAATCGAATAATCACATGCAAAATTAATAACCACTTTCATAATGATGGAACGCATAATGCCAGACTATCATAACCACATAGCCAAGGCCTCGTGCCAAGAATACATATACAATTTTGTCAAGGCCTTGTTCCAAGACACTAGTTTGTCTCATGAGACCTACCGATGCATTGAGGAGCTATAACGGGCTCCACCCATCACATATTAAGTCCAATGCATTCCCATATGAAAAGGTTTAAACATAACATAAACATTCGTATTAAAACTAGCATATGAAATGTAAATACTTTCACCATAAACTACGAATGGTATAAAAATAGCACATCCACAGTCAAACATATCACAAAACCTTCAATACAATATAGAAATTTTGTATCATAATAAATCAACTTCAAATAAGCGTAAAATCCATCAAAGGATGTTGACATAGATGAAATCAAAACTCTTTTAGAGAAATATCTCTTTCTATATTTGAAATAATTTAAGAGCCATATAAAATAAAACATTTTCTTTGAAAATATTATTATAAGCTTGTAAGTAAGGATTTGGAGATTTTATAAGGGTGGAAAATAGCCTCACCCGCCGTATAAGTTAAAAAAAACATTCTTACCTTAACTCTGTCGAAAAGGTTAAAAAGGAACTTGTTTTGAAAATGATTGAAATATTCCATGATAAAACTCCTATAAAAAGTAAAACAAGGGTATTAATGACTTTAACCCATATTCTTGTAAATAAAAATGTTTTGAAATACATTTTTAAGAAAACATGGATGTGGATGATATAGAGATCCCAGTAGATTATTACGTATAAACAAGCTCGGATAATGAAGAGATTGTGAAATAACCCTTACCTTGCACTTTTCCTTGGTTGGGGTAGGTTAACCTCCTGTATAATAGTGAAATAATTGTTATTAAATTATACAAGAATCATATATATTAATATGATATCATATATGATCTTTTAATATTGATTTGATAATAATATCCTAGTTTTATCGTTGTTTCGGGTGTTAACATACTTGTTTTCTTTTATATGTTTTGTTACGTAAGACATGTTTGTAATGGATAGATTGTATATTATTCATATCCAGAATGATATCAAGTCCGTAAACATCATTTTTAAATCATCAAATGACAATTATACTTGAATGGATACAATGGAGATTTATTCTTATCACGTTCGTGGAGACGGTAGTCCGTACGTACGCACGAGGGAAAATATCATTCTTTTGATATTAAAATAATATATAAATGGATGGTATATCATATATACAGAATAATAAAAATGTTATATTTATTTTTTACATGAGTTACACTTCATTATTATATCCAGCCAAATAATAATATATTGAATAACAATTACACCACGACGTGGAGACGGTAAGTCGTACGTACGCACATATGGTGACATGTTATTCAAAGGGTGGATAGAATACTGAATATGGTTGTACCGTATTTATAATAACATCACAGTATATATATGATACTGGAGTTATTATTTTAGAATGGTAACAAAAAAGGAAGAAGAAGTGGAAGAAGAAAGGAACTTGGAAAAGGGTGGTGAAATCATTATCTCTTCTTCGGTTTTATCCTTTTGATTTGATCAAAAGGGCTCCTTAGGATGGCTATCTGATCAAACTAAGGCCTCAAGGTTGGAGTGAGGGATGTTTTTAGAGTAATTGGGCAGAGTTTTGCTGAACCAAAAGGCATTAAAGTTGTGAAGAAATGAGAAGGAGGAGTGCCCTTTTATAAGAGGGGTGAGGGGCACCTTTGGAAAAGTTAGAGATATTAGTTTATAATAAATACATATTCAGTTTCCAATGGCCCCAAAGTTGATTATTCAAAGGTTATGTTGGGTATGGGTCGAAAACAACTCAACAAATATAATTTAGACAGGTTTGGGTACTTATATTAACCTTATCATTAAGTATTTACTCTAAGTTAATTAGTTTCATTTTTAAAATGTCTCTTTGTATTTTTATATAATATGGTTAATAAACATACTATATACATCCAAGAGACCCCCAAGTGGTCCATTAATGATGAAACTATCATTATATAAGTCTCTTGGCCGAAACATAGATTTTTAGGAATTTAATATCAATTAATAATATAATATTTGTTTTAAGAACTCTTTTATGTCAATTTTGACACTATTCAATAGTTGATTTTTGTGAAACTCATAACAGATTGATTACTTCGAAAAAAGTTAATTAAATCAATACTAATATATCATATTATCCTAGAAAATTAGTTTAATTCATTAAAAGTTTCATATTATATTTATTTGGGTATTTATAATATCAATTATTTTAATTTTTTCACTATTATACTAATTACTTCATCATGATTGTGTCATAAATAAATTAAATTATATAATGTCTAAAAATTATAAATAAAATAAAATTATGTGTTAAATCTTTTTATATTTCTAATTAATATTTATAATCTAAAATCCAACATATATAACCCTATGTAAAAATTGTTTTTCTAAAAGATATTTTCTTATGTCATTTTTGTATTCATTTTAACTTAATTAAAATAAAGTATCCCTATCACCTACAAGTGGCACCATGGGGTCCCAAAATCGACCCAAAGATGCCTATGGTCGAACATGTATCAACCAATAAGTCTTGGACACGTTTTAAGGTAATTAAGTATTATTATAATATTATTTTTTAACCCTTATTTACCGGATTTACCCTTAACCATGGTAAATAAAATATTTACCGCAGTAATTATTCAAAATGTCTAAAAATAAAAGTTACCTATTTACACAATTTGGACATCCGGATTAAAAATATGGAATCCATTTTTCTAAATTCAAAACACATAAGTGGCAGAAATTAAATTAAAATTAATTCCCACTGTTAAAACAAAAAACGTGTTTTTAAGAGATAATAACTATCAAAAGATTGACACTTGTTTATGTTCGGTTTAATTGTAAAATTATGTCCAATGAACAACATTATATTAAATGGTAAAAATATATTCAAAATATAATTTAAAACCACTCAAATTCATAATTTATCAATATTAATTATTTTGATTAAAAAAGTTGTTTTTAATTAAAATTTAGTAATTTTCACTATTCATCAAAATATGAAAGTTATCCGAAAAGTACCAAAATTTCACCTTAGGCTAAATTCGATATTCCGAATCCAAAAATGAAGTACATTTTAAAATATATAATTTCAAAAATTAGGTATTACTATTCATAACAGCTAGTTTAATTGGTTATGGTGTGTCAGAACTCGGTGTTGCGTACAACGCACGTTATCACATTATTCAAAGAGAAGCGTACCGTAGAAGCTTAGGGTGTACAATTCTCCCCTCCTTCAAATAATTTCGTCCTCGAAATTTCTAGAATACTTATCACATGAAAATACTCGGGTGGTTCTTCATCATAAGTTCCTCGGGTTCCCACGTTGCCTCTTCCATCTTATGGTTTCTCCACTAAACTTTTACCAGACGCGTCGTCCGGTTTCTCAGTACTTGTTCTCTTGTATCAAGAATCCTGACGGGATCTTCGCAATAAGACAGATCGGGTTCCAGTTCTAATTCCTCGTAAGTGAGTACATGCATTGGGTCAGACATGTATTTCCTCAACAGAGATGCGTGGAACACATCGTGAACTTTGGAGAGACTTGGCGGCATTGCCAATCGGTAAGCTACATCCAAAATTCGTTCTAGAATTTCGAAAGGTCTGATGTACCTGGGACTCAATTTACCTTTCTTAACAAAATGTATGACTCCCTTACATGGAGATACCTTCAGGAAAACATGATCATCGACTTGAAATTCCAAATCCTTCCTTCGATTATCGGCATAGCTCTTCTGCCTACTTTGAGCTGCTTTGATGTGATTTTGGATTACTTTCACCTTTTCCACCATTTCCTCCACTAGTTCTGGGCCTACAAGTTTTCTTTTACCAACGTCATCCCAACAGGTTGGTGTACGACATCTATTTCTGTATAACGCTTCATATGGTGCCATCTGAATACTCTAATGGAAGCTATTGTTATTGGAAAATTCTACCAGAGGTAAATATTGATCCCACATACCCTGAATGTCAAGTGAGCAAGATCTCAACATGTCTTCTAAGTTCTGAATAGTCCATTCTGATTGTCCATCTGTCTGAGGGTGGTAAGCAGTGCTCAAAAGAGGTTCAGTATCTAGGGATTTCTGAAGACTTTTCCAAAATCGTGAAGTAAAACGGGGATCACGATCATAAACAATCGATAGGGGTACTCCATGAAGTCTCACAACTTCATTAATATATAGTCTTGCTAGACGTTCCAGGGGTAGATCTTCTCTTATAGCAAGAAAATATGCTGACTTGGTAAGACGATCAACAATAACCCATATTGCATCGTTCCTTCTAGGGGTCTTTGGTTGCCCCATGACAAAGTCCATCGTAACATTGTCCCATTTCCACTCTGGTATGGGAAGAGGTTGCATGACTCCTCCAGGCTGTTGCCTTCTAGCTTTCACTTGTTGACAAACCATACATCTTGACACAAAATCAGCAATCTCCCTCTTCATATTGTCCCACCAAAATTGTTCCTTCAAATCCCTGTACATTTTGGTGCTCCCAGGGTGTATAGAGAAATTGGAACTATGAGCATCATCCAGAAAAATTCCTCTTTTAGATCAGTTATATCGGGAACACAACGTCTCTTCCCAAATTTCAAAATTCCATCTTCATACACAAAGTCTCTCAATCTCCCATCATTCAAAACATTAATCTTGTTTTGAAATTCTTCGTCATCGGTCTGAGAACACTTAATCCTTTCCAGTAATGATGGTTTGGCAACCATTTGAAAAAGCATTGATGTTTCACCATCCCTAGTTATTCCCATGTCCATCTTCACTAGATCCATAAAAATTATATCCCTTTCAATTCTCATATTTTTCAAAATTCCATGGTCTTTTCTACTCAAAGCATCTGCCAACTTGTTTGCTTTCCCCGGGTGGTAGTGTATCGTACAATCATAATTGTTTCAGCAATTCAAGCCATCTCCTTTGCCTCATGTTGAGTTCTTTTTATGATAAAATATACTTCAAAATCTTGTGATCAGTATAAATCTCACATTTTTCACCATAGAGGTAGTGCCTCCATATCTTCAAAGCAAAGATTACAGCTGCTAACTCGAGATCATGAGTAGGATAGTTTTGTTCATGAATTTTCAACTGTAGTGATGCATATGCAATAACTCTATCATTCTGCATAAGAAAACAACCATGTCCTTTCTTTGATGCATCACTATAAACCACGGACCCATCATTCCCCGATTGTAGAGTCAATATAGGAGAATTGACTAATATTTTCTTCAGTTATTCAAAACATTCATCACACTCTTTTTTCCAAACAAATTTAACCCCTTTATGTGTGAGCTTCATTAATGGGTTAGCCAATCGGGCAAAATTCTGGACGAAACGTCGATAATAACCTGCCAAAACAATAAAAATACGTACCTCAGTTATACTCGTAGGTCCTGGACATTCTTGGATTGCATTGGTCATAGAAGGATCGACAGAGATTCCATAATTAGAGACAATATGGCCAAGAAAAGAAATCTCATGGAGCCAGAATTCACAGTTGCTAAACTTTCCATATAATTCATGCCTCCTCAGAGTCTTCAAGATAATGCGCAAGTGATTTTCATGATCTTCGTAGGTTTTGGAGTATACCAAGATATCATCAATAAATACCACCACAAATTCATCGAGATACTCCTTAAAAACTCTATTGATCAGATCCATGAATACAGAGGGTGCATTAGTCAATCCAAAAAGCATTACAGTAAACTCGTAATGCCCGTACCTGGTTCGAAAAGCTGTCTTCGGAATGTCTTCCTTCTTTACACACAACTGATGGTATCCAGATCGAAGTTCAATCTTTGAAAAGTATTGAGCTCCATGAAGTTGGTCAAATAAATCATCAATACGAGGTAGGGGATACTTGTTCTTTATCATTATAGCATTGATCTCCCTGTAGTCGATACATAACTTCATAGATCTATCTTTCTTTTTAACAAAAAGAACATGGGCTCCCCATAGATAAACACTTGGGCGAATAAATCCTTTATTACTCAACTCCTATAGTTGTTTCTTTAGTTCGACTAATTCTACAGTGGCCATTCTATAAGGGGTCTTCGATATAGGCCTTGATCCAGGAATTAAATCAATGGAAAACTCAACTTCTCGTTCTGGAGGATGTCCAGGTAAATCTTCCGGAAATACATCTAAAAATTCTTTCACAATAGGTACATACTCTATTTGAACATTCCTTTCCTCACCCACAGTTATTTCATTCTCTTCCTCCCCAATAATTGAATTTAGTTGAGCTATTGAGGGTGGATCTAAATAAGAATATGGTGGTGACGATTCTGCTCTAAATATAAGGTGTTCCTTATCATTATCATCAAGAATCGTAACCTCTTTATTCTTACAATAAATCTTCGCATCATAGTCCGAAAGCCAGTCCATACCGAGGATTATGTCAAACTCAATCATATGTATGACGATGAGATCAGAAGATAACGAACATTTATGAGCTCTAATGGGGACTGATTCACAAAACTTTGTTGCAATGATACTTCCCTTAGGAGTTTTAACTGACAACTCTCTTGTTAAATCAAATTGGAAATATCTAATTTTCTTAGCAAACTGGGAAGATATGAAACAATGTGATGATCCAGAATCAAATAACACATTTGCTAAACTTGAGGAAACCATTAAATTACCTGCCACCACGTCTTTCGGAGCTCCTACCTCAGCAGTAGTGATAGCATAAGCTTGGCCTTGATCCATTGGCCTTTTCTGAGATAAGTTCTCTTGACTCTTAGGACATTCATTTTCATAATTCCCCATCTCCTTGCAATTGTAGCACTGAAAGTTGGTGGCTTCCTTCTCCCCTTTGCAATCACGAGCTTGGTGGCCTTTTTCACCACACTTGTAACAGACTCCCATTCCCTTCAAGCAAGTATCGGGGTGTTTCTTACCACATTTACCACATGATGGATATTCAACCTTTCCTTTCTTCCCCTTATTTCCATTCCCAGAATGATTAGCAGGTCTCTTCTTCTCTTGCTTTGCTTTAATGTCATAAGACATAGAGAATTCCTTTTCGGTCTTGATAGCACATGAGACAATGTCTTCGTACAATGAAAAGGATTGTGAGACTAATGCTCGACGGAGAAATGGTTTTAACCTATCAAAGAAACGACCAATCTTACTTCTTGGTTTACGTATATAATCTCCAGCATACCTTGCTAACCTTTTAAAGTTATCCTCATACTTTCTGACATTCTCATCCTCCTTCTGTCTCAAAATCAGAAATTTCCTTTCCATATCTTCTCGATGGTCGCGAGGAAAGTATTTTTCTAAAAATAGATCTTTGAACTCCCTCCATTCCATATTTGATACTTCATCATCTTCCTTCGTATTTTGAATCAATGACCAACATTGATCAGCATCTCCAGTGAGGTGGTAAACTGCCATGATAACTTTTTCCCTTTCACTGCTCCCCAAAGCCTGAAATATTTTCTCTGGGGAAAATATCCATTGCTCAGCTACTAAGGGATTTGAACTCCCATTGAACGTTGGTGGTTGTTGCCTCATGAATCTATCTAACATTGATACTCCATGCTGCGGATCAGGGTGCTCTATACGGGTAAGGTTATTATTCATAACCTGAGTATGTTGTCCTTGTATGGTGATTAGCTGATCGGCACCAGTTGCATCACCAGCTCCACTATAATTATCTTGAGCAGGAAGGCAATCCCTACATGGAGTGCGTGCATTGATACGGTTTCCATTTCTTCCACTAGGAGCCATTTCTAAACAATGGCATAAACTAGATCAGTTTATGAATCAAAATACTTATAAAATACATAACATAAATTGAACTATTTATGGATATAATCCATAATCCTAAAAATGTTTTCTTTGAGGAAGTAAATACTCATAAACCCTTCATAATTATTTGTAAATAAAATGAGAGTTATCCTAAGAATATCTCCCGGGAGTGTCGTAACCAAGAGTGCAGCAAGGCCCGTTGTCGTGCACTGGTTCCCATTCGAGTCTAGCTCAAAGCGGTGTTTTCGGGTTTTACCCCTAGGCACATCTGTGCCAGAGCCGCCTCTACCTGCTCGTATCTAAACAGGGATGTATTTCTCGGAAAACTCACAAAATCTATACAATACCAAAATTCTAGGAAGTTCTTCTATACTAATCCTCAAAGTTCATCTTAGATCTACGTGCTCTAATCAGAGTTTATCTAAATCTAGCTTCCAAGGTTTGTACTAAACTTCCTCTGAAACCAACTGTAACGCCCCGACCCTAGTTTCCTAGAGTCGGTGTATTATTACATAACATTGGCATGATCACAAGAAAGATCAAATCTCGAATGACCGATTGGTTAGTAGCCTTGGAAACACTAGATATATTCATAAGTCTTACATTACATCATAAAAGGAAAAACTACTACGACAACATATTGTCTCCATAATCCACACTCATATCCCCACATAATATCCCTGAAGGTAATTCATAATTTACTTCTTCACTTCCTGGGAAAAATAAAACATAGAAAATGGGTGTGCTCAAATGCCTAGTAAGGATAACAATATAGCAGAAACATTCATAAATAGGAATAAACATTTAAGGAAATGTATAACTGAAACAAAATCCTTTCAAACTTGAACTTTCAACATAGTATGGCATAAATAAAATGAAATAAAGTCATTTACATATTCACATGGATATTCTACTAATCGAATAATCACATGCAAAATTAATTACCACATTCATAATGATGGAATAGATAATGCCAGACTATCATAACCACATAGCCAAGGCCTCGTGCCAAGACTACAAATAAGATTTTGTCAAGGCCTTATGCCAAGACACTAGTTTGTCTCATGAGACCTACCGATGCATCGAGGAGCTATTGCGGGCTCCACCCGTCACATATAAAGTCCAATGCATTCCCATATGAAAAGGTTTAAACATAACATAAACATTCGTATTAAAAATAGCATACGAAATGTCAATACTTTCACCATAAACTATGAATGGTATGAAAATAGCACATCCACATTCAAACATATCACAAAACCTTCAATACAATATAGAAGTTTTGTATCATAATAAATCAACTTCAAATAAGCGTAAAATCCATCAAAGGATGTTGACATAGATGAAATCAAAACTCTTTCTAGAGAAATATCTCTTTCTATTTTTGAAATCATTTAAGAGCCACATAAAATAAAACATTTTCTTCGAAAATATTCTTATAAGCTTGTAAGTAAAGATTTTAAGATTTTATAATGGCTGAAAATAGCCGCACCCGCCGTATAAGTTAAAATAACATTCTTACCTTAACTCTGTCGAAAAGGTTAAAAGGACCTTGTTTTGAAAACGACGGAAAGATTCCTTGATAAACCTCTTATAAAATGTAAAAAAAGGGTATAAATGACTTTAACCCATATTCTTGTAAATAAAAATGTTTTGAAATACATTTTGAAGAAAACATGGATGTGGATGATAAAGAGATCCAAGTAGATTATTACGTATAAACAACTTCGGATAATGAAGAGATAGTGAAATAACCCTTACCATGCACTTTTCCTTGGTTGGGGTAGGTTAACCTCCTGTATAATAGTGAAATAATTGTTATTAAATTATACAATAATCATATATATTAATATTATATCATATATGATCTTTTAATATTGATTTGATAATAATATCTTAGTATTATCGTTGTTTCGGGTGTTAACTTACTTGTTTTCTTTTATATGTTTTATTACGTAAGCCATGTTTGTAATGGATAGGTTGTATATTATTCATATCCATAATGATATCAAGTCCATAAAAATCATTTTTAAATCATCAAATGTTAATTATACTTGAATGAATACAATGGAGAATGAATCTTATCGCGTTCGTGGAGACGATAGTCCGTACGTACGCACGAGCGACAATATCATTCTTTTGATATTAAAATAATATATAAATGGATGGTATATCATATATACATAATAATTAAAATGTTATATTTATTATTTGCATGAGTTACACTTCATTATTATACCCATCCAAATAATAATATATTGAATAACAATTACACCACGATGTGGAGACGGTAAGCCATACGTACGCACTTATGGTGACATGTTATTAAAAGGGTGGATAGAATACTGAATATGGTTGTACCATATTTATAATAACATCACAGTATATATATGATACTGGAGTTATTATTTTAGAATGGTAACAACAAAGGAAGAAGAAGTGGAAGAAGAAAGGAACTTGGAAAAGGGTGATGAAATCATTACCTATTCTTCGGTTTCTTCCTTTTGATTTGATCAAAAGGGATCCTTAGGATGGATTTCTGATAAAACTAAGGCCTCTAGGTTGTAGTGAGGGAAGTTCGAAGAGTATTTGGGAAGAGTTTGGCCGAACCAAAAGGCTTTTAAGGTGTGAAGAAATGGGAAGGAAGAGTGCCCTTTTATAAGATGGGTGAGGGGCACCTTTGGAAAAGCTAGAGATATTAGTTTATAATAAATTCATATTCGGTTTCCAATGGCTCCAAAGTTGATTATTCAAATTTTAAGGTGGGTATGGGTCAAAAAAAACTCAGCCAATAGAATTTAGATAGGTTTGGGTACTTATATTAACCTTATCTTTAAGTATTAACTCTAAGTTAATTAGTTTCACTTTTAAAATGTCTCTTTGTATTTTTATATAATATGGTTAATAAACTCACTATATACATCCAAGAGACCCCAAAGTGGTCCATTAATGATGAAAATATCATTATATAAGTCTCTTTGCCGAACCTTAGATTTTTAGGAATTTAATATCAATTAATAATATAATATTTGTTTTAAGAACTCTTTTATGTCAATTTTGACACTATTCAATAGTTGATTTTTGTGAAACACATAACAGATTTATTACTTCGAACAAAGTTAATTAAATCAATACTAATATATCATATTATCCTATAAAATTAGTTTAATTCATTAAAAGATTCATATTTTATTTATTTGGGTATTTATAATATCAATTATTTTAATTTTTTCACTATTATAGTAATTACTTCATCATCATTGTGTCATAAATAACTTAAATTATATAACGTCTAAAAATTATAAATAAAATATCATTATGTAGGAAATATTTTTATCTTTATAATCAATATTTATAATCTAAAATTCAACATATATATCCCTATGTAAAAATTGTTTTTCTAAAAGATATATGCTTGTGTCATTTTTGTATTCATTTTAACTTAATTAAAATAAAGTGTCCCTATCACCTACAAGTGGCACCATGGGGTCCCAAAATAGACCCAATGATGCCTATGGTCGAACATGTATCAACCAATAAGGCTAGGACACGTTTTAGGGTAATTTAGTATTATTATAATATTATTTTTTAACCCTTATTTATCGGATTTACCCTTAACCATGGTAAATAAAATCCTAAGCATGATCTCCAGATCACACACACCACTATTTCAATGAGGTTATAATAAATTGGAGGGTTCACTAGTTATGGTTCATCAACACACCCTCCCAAGGTTTGTTCAAAAATCTCCTTGGGGGCAGGTACTACACAACATCAATAAGAAACACAAAAAAATCAGAAAAGATACTCAAATCATCAAATCAATCAAGGGATATAGGAATATCAATTCCATAAGATAGAATTCAAATTTTTGGGATTTTAAAATACCCAGATCAAGTTTGGAAAAAGACTAGAACCAGATAAATTTATTCCTTAAAGAGCCTTTTCCCAAACACCCATGGTAACTTAAAGCTCTCCATGATGTGAGATGGCCAAACACTCACTTGTAGGCTACCCCTTAAGTCCCAAAATCCCCCCTGTCTATTGAGACATCCCAAACTGCAAACAAACATCAAGGAAAGATGTTCAACCTCATTTGACACCACTTTATCATAAACTAATTTGAGTACCCTAATTCACCGATACTCGAGCCAGTACTAAGATGGTCTAAAGGGAATTCCTGATCCCTACGGACTCGCAACTAGTGTCGGGGCATCAACAAACAGTCAGAGGGAATGATTTCACCCCATGAACAAAAAATCAGGATATATATAATAGTAAAAGATAAAATAATGAATAATTGGTATTCCAAGCACTCCCCAAGGAGAAAATTACCACAATCAGAAAAGTAGAGATCAAAAGTCACATCATCCAAAAATACGACACAATATCCATCATGATAAAAACTAAAAGTCTTTGTGTAATGAGTGGATCAAAACTCCACTAATCACTACCATTACCCAAAGTCCCATGAATAAAGCATGTATGTCACCTCTAAGTTGAATTTTACCTTTAACTTGAATTGGAATAACACAGTCTACAAACACCCGAAGGTAAAGGTAGGGTGTGATAAAAAATATCCCAGTAGGATTTCACCAAACATTCCATAAGCAGTTCAACAAAAAATAAACTATTTATACTTCAATTTAAATAAAGAAAAGGTGTGGTAAATCATTTTCACATTTTATAGTCAAACAAGCTTTAAAATCAATTAAATGGAAATTATATCTAAAAAGATATTAAATGAACATTTTCATTAAATAGAAGGGAATTATTTAAATGTTTTCATAAGCAATGGCATGTAATAATCAAATCAAAACAAAGTAACATGGTCATATTCCATGAGTTAAGTTAGTTCCAGGCTTTAGTATCCTTACACTACTTAGTCAATCAATCACGACTCAATGTTTATGCACATGTCCCTAAGGCTCATGCCATTGACATAGAATCAATCAACACCCTATTGGGGAAAGTCATACCGAACTTGGTTTAGTTAGAGTTGTCATTGTCAATCCATTACCAAGGAGTCAAAGTCCTAACATGTTTGTCCTAATCACCCACTAACTACCCAGGCTCACATGTGCTTTAAATCAATCAATCAATCATGGGAAAATCATTATTTTCAATTTAATTAACCATTCACAAATCAAATACCCAATTTCTATCCTCAACATGCCAGTTCAATTTAAAAACAAAATCGTGGATTTTTATCAAATTTATATCTTTCAAAATCATATTTAATTTAAAACCATTTTTCTCAAGAATCAACATCAAATCATTTCATCAAATCACTTTCATTTTAAGTGTTCTTTTCTCAAAATCCACCCAATATTTTCAAATCCTTTGAAAGAGGGTTTTATCTCACAATTTCATGCCTTTTTTAAAACAATCATCTAAATCATCTAAAATAAAAGTTCAAAAATAAATTGAAAATACATTTCAAATAAAGTAAGAAATAAAGGTTTCATGTATAGGGAAAATCCTTATGGAACCACCTACCTTTAGTCATAAGATCAAACAAAAACCTGAAATGGGAACCACCAATGGAGAGATGAAGATAGGGAAGATCAAAGAGGAATCCCTAGAATTAAAATCCATCAAATCAAGGTTTAAATCCATTAACAACATGAGGACCCATCACTCTCAAAGAAGGATAGGAGAGACTAAGGGAGGATTCCAAATCAAAGTGAAAACACTTACCAGAGAGGAATCAATCGCACCCACTGGTACTTCAATCTAAGAAGAAAAGGGTTAGAGAAGAAAAAATTCTATTTAGAGAGCCTCTAAAATCCAAAGTGTCATATCAGGTTTTATTATTAAGTGTTTAGAATTTATAATTTGGGGTTCAAGACTTTAATTACAATTTTTTGGGGATTAAAAATCTTATCACACAGTTTCCTGGGTTAGGTCGCATGGTTGGAGTTAACTATGTGCCTAACTGTATAACCTTATTGGGATTATAGAGAGTTCCGTATGGTTAGGTTGTGCAGTTATACAAACCATGCGCCAACTGTGTGCTCCCTCATAGTCTACTAGACAAGGGGTGCACGATTTGACCACATGGTTTGGAAATCACGCGTGCACCAAACGTGCTCTCCCCACTATCAAAAGCTGCATAGTTTTAGGGGGAGGCCACACGACTTTTTATAACCATGAACACCCTCTAGAAACTCATGAAAAATCACATGGTTTCTTGGGCCAACCCACACGAGTTTTCCTAACCATGTGCCAATCGTGCACAACCCCAAAAACATCCAAATATTTCAAAAAGTCTCCATAAAAAACTCAAAACATGATCAAACAAAGGATGATAAAAACAAGGGGTTAAAAGTGGTTGAAATATGATAATGATATATTACATGACTGACTATTCCTTTGAATGTGAACACATGTCATGTAATGAAATAACCCAGGTTGACCGACCTATCACCCAAGCTGATCTTCCATAATACTCGAAGGGTGTTCCTGATCCTCATGGGAGGACAACTAGTGCATTGGAATCACGGATACACTCTTGGGAAAAGTTTCACCCAATAAAAAATAATAAAAAATTAGTGAAAACTATTGAGAATCTTGCATGGTGCATCCATACAATGAACATCCATGTAAATGTAATAAACCAATATAAATGAATGAACAAACAAAACATGGAATAAATGAGACAAACATCCACATCAGACATAAAAAATGATAATGATCCATCTCAATTTTAAATATATAGCAAAAACAATACATAACACAACCAGAATGGGAAAGGGAATAAAACCCACTACATCTTACTGAATTGATCGATACACAAACATCCCAAAATAAATAAACAATCTGAACCACTGCACAAAAATCTCTATATGACCCATGATCACTCACCGCATACCAATTCCCATCAATGTACAAAGATAATAAAAACCAACATAGGATCACAAACTAGAAACTTGAATAATACATGACACAAACACACACATGAGTGTGTATGCATGGTGCGAGTTAAACATGCCCAATATGATTTCACCAAAATTTCTATGCAATTAATTTTATAAAAAAATTCATAAATGATAGTTTTAACATCATTTATAAAATAAGATTTTCCAAAAAACAAGAACAATAAAAACAAGTATCATATACTAACCTTTTCCCAAACCATAAGGTAAAACCCTTTTGCTCAGACATATGGCATCGACTATTTTGAGACTTTCTCTCCCGTTGCCAGGATGGCATCAGTCCGCTTATCCATCTCTTTGGCCGCTTATCATCATTGGTCGCTTCATCAACTGGATGTCAAGAATGTCTCTCAGTGACTTTCTTGAAGAAGAGGTATATCTGCAGCAGCCTCCCGGATTTCATGCCTCAAGAGCCGACTCTCATGTCCGCCGACTTCATCGCTCTCTATATGGTCTCAGTCTCATCGTGCTTGGTTTGGTCGCTTCAGCACCGTCGTCACTGCATTGGGACTCTCTCGCAGTATGAAGGATCACACCGTCTTCTACCGTACGACGTGCAACAGCTGCATCCTGTTGGTGGTATATATTGATGATATCATCATCACCGAGAGCGACTTCACTGGAATCACCCAACTCAATGAGCATCTTCACCACCACTTTCACAACAAAGATCTCGGTCCTCTCACATACTTGGCATCGATGTCTCCCGTTCTACGGACACAATATTTCTTTGCCAACGGAAATATGTCATGGATCTTTTGCAAGATGCGGGTTTGAGTCAGGCAACACCCGTGGACACTCCTCTTTAGCCTGGGGAACGTTCTCTCTATGACGACACGACACCCTTTCCTCACCCAGAGGAGCTACCGTCGTCTTGTGGCCAAACTCGATTACCTCACTATGACACGACCGAACATTGTCTGCGTTGTTGGCAAAGTAAGCCAACTCATGGAGCATCCGACCAAATCTGAGTGGGATGTTGTTCTCCGCATTGCCAAGTACATCAAGAAAGACTCTGCCCATGGTCTTCGGTATTCACATCACGCTCATCTGAATGTTGACTTCTTCGGTGATGCAGGCTATACTGATTGTCTTGCTACCCGCAAATCTACTTCTGAGTTTGTCGTTTTCTTGGCAAGAAACCTCATCTTTTGGCGCAACAAGAATCAGATTGTCGTCTCCAGATCTAGTGCGGAGTCTGAATACCGTGCCATGGTCACGGTCACTGCTGAGATCCTATGACCTCGTCATCTACTCCATGAGTTTGACTTCCCACCGTAGATGTCTGCTCGTATCTGGTGTGACAATCAGGCGGCCATGAAAATTGCTTCGAATCTCGTCTTCCATGAACTAACGAATCATATCGAGGTGGACTGCCTCTTTCTTCGCCATCATCTCGAGCAGAACCATATCAGTTTCGGCCACATTCCGACGGCGGATCAGCTTGACGACATCTTCACAAAAGGCCTCCCAGGAGCTCGTCGGGACTCTCAGTACCAAGCTGGATATCCACTGCATCAGCAGCCCAGCTTGGGGGGGAGTGTGTATGGTCTTCTTCGCTGTCGTCTTTCTTTTTGTGGGACTCTTGGTCCCAGCTGGGCATGTCCAGCTTGAAGGGAAGTGTTGAACCCTGTTCATTATAGAAGGTATTTCCTAGTCCCACATCGGAATACCCCACTGTGTATTCTATTTTTTCCATCTATAAAAGAATGTCTCCGCCTCACCTTGAGGTAAGGAGAATCCGCCTTCTACAGAGTACTATGGCAACACGAATCAGATTCTCATGAGACTTGGAAACACGAGTCGATGATAAGGGAGCAGTGGCCTCATCTTTTTCCAGAGATTACATCTTCCACATGAATTCCCAAGGACGAAAAGTCTTTATGGTGGGGAGATTGTAACATACCGTTACCGATATATTACGTAGGTCTTTAACCACGTCGTGGTTTTCCTTTTCTCGTTGACTGTATAGGGCCGAGAAGAAATTGGGAGGATACCTATAATAGTAAAGTCAGAGATTTGTTGGACTTTTAGCTTCAACCAGCTTTTTCTGCAGGCTGCATGAGGATTTCACGCCGTGTAACTAGGTTACACGCCATGTAAGAGTTGCTGGATGCACGTCGTGATGCGGAAACGCCGAGAGTCACAACGACAAAACAACAATTCAAAAAAGAGTAAAAGGGAAAAAAACACTCTGGACACAAAAATTTACATGGTTCGGGATTAATCCCTACATCCACGGAGAGGCAGAACATTCACTATGATTCCGAAGCACAATTACAAAGAGTTTCTCAGAGTTTCTCACTAAGGAACCCTAGTCCGAAAATGGGCTACAAAAGCAGGAATACGATCCACTATTCCACCAACCGCACAGAAAGTCCGCATCGCTACAGTGGAAGGCAGTCATGCTATGAAAGGTTACACGACATGAAGAGATGTTTCACGTCATGAATGTTTTAAATAACGGATTTTAATTCGAGGTGACGGGCTTTCCGACGTACGTCGGACTTTGACGATTACGCGTCGTGTAACCGGGTTACGCGTCGTGTAACGGGGTTACGCACAATGTACAATTTTTAAAACAGGCGTGCGGGTGTTTTGTTTTGGTCCCTTCTCCAAACTCTCTTGCTCTCAACCCAGATCAATTCCCAAGGTATTTTGGGAGACTCCGCTCATTCTAGAACGATTCGATCGGCGTTCGATCTTCGTTGCAGTTGCGGGGCGTCTCTTTGGGTAAGTGATTTTTCCTCTTCTTCGTTGTCTTTGATCGCGGTAGCGCCCTTTGGTTGCGTTATCAGATCCGTGGGTCTCAGTTGTTTTTTCTTCATGTCTTCTTTTAGATCCGTTGTGTGATCTCGTTCCGGAGGTCATTCCTTTGTTGGTCGTGGTGCGGCGGGCATTCGTTCTTGAGGTTTGTGGGTTTCCTCCTTTCTGCCGACCCCTTGTTTTCTGAATTGGATCAATCTTGTGATGTCGATTTGATTCTAGGACCTTCGTCGAAGTTGTTGGATTTTCGTTGTTGGTGGATCCTGTTACGAGCGTGTGCGACTCGAGTTTCGAGGTAGGTGGTTCCGTCCTTAGCCTATGTTGATGAACCTTATTGTTCCAGCTTTATAAACTGATTTATACAACAAATTGGCATTATTGATTTGTGTGTGTTGAAAAGAGTTTTTTTTAAATAAAAATGGTTTTTCCCTAATTGTTGATAAATGGAAAGAAAAAGGGTATTTTCAAAGCATTTAAATGGATTTGTGAAATGGTTTTGAAATGATTTTTGAAACGTTGAGATGATTGTGAAAACGAGCACATGGGTTACCTTAAGTACTAGGTGGAAGATTTTGCGTGAGGCCATCATCCATTGTGGGGATTCACTTTCGGGGGTGTTCTGCTTGTCCTAAAGTGTAGATTATTGGCTCTAGGTACGTATATGATGTTGGGGCTTCACTTTCTGGGGTGTCCTTGGTCCTGGGGTGTAGATCATTGGCTTCAGGTACCGCAGTGCACTGTTCATAGATTAATGGGTACAAGTAGTCTGTGGCCTGACATTTTGTATTCCTTGGTATTGTGATTAATGGGTACAAGTAGTCTGCTGCTTGGCCTTTTGTATTCCATGGTATTGTGATGCCTATGCTGCTACTGTTGTTTTGTATTGCTTGGCTTTGTATTGTTTTAGCCTTGACATGTATGTTGATGCTTGTGAAAGATGATATGGAAAAATGTGTTTTGAAATTAATATACCTGCTTTTGTTTTAGAACCGTGATAAAAAAAAATGTTTACCATGTTTTCTATAAAACTGCTTTACTGCTTATTATGTCAAATGAGCATACAGGAATTGTGATACAAAGACTTGTTATGGAACACATGGGTGGGATCCTATTGAGCTGTGAGCTTACACCCTGCGCACCTCTTCGGTAGCGCGTAGACATTTGTATGTCTTCCAATGAAGGGAAAGGCAATACGCCACAATGAGACGGCGAGGATTCATGTCAACTAAGTTGGGTAGCTGGTGGTGAGATGGTGAGAGTTCGTCTACGCCATCACTTGGAGTAGCCGTTTGGTTTTAGTCCTTTGCAGTTGGACTTGTCTTTTGTAGCTTTAGCTATTTTTACGGTTGTTGTTTCTGTTGGCTTCTTACAGTTATGACATATATTTATTAAACTATCGTTGCCTCTTTTCTTTTCGTGTATATATATGTCATGTGTTTGTACTAGTTGGGTGAAATCGTTCCCTCCGCTTTGTTGTTCGATGCCCGGGTGCTTCTCGTCAACCCATAGGGATCAGGAACGCCCTTCAGGTTTGTGGTGGATCAGGTCGGGTGTCAGGTTTGAGGGCAACCCGGGTCGGTTCGTTACATAGATCCTTCATCGCAACAACGGTAGAACTAGAGTGGTTAATCAATTCGACAATAAAAATAGAATTTCAAGACAAGAGGTAATTCTTATTTATAAGTTAATTATAAATAGTATGTAAAAGATCTTATTTCGAGGATTTTGGGGTTGTTATTCGTTCAGTCCTAAGGAGAAATCCGAAGAAACTAACGAAAAATCACGGTTGTGCACGGGCCCAACCGCTTCCGTTGTGCCCGGGAACCTAGTGATATTAGAACGGTCATATATTAATTTATAATTATTTATTAATTGAGGATCGATTTACACATTTTCTTGTTACTTTTTCATTTCGAATTTATCCGTTCTTAATTCGAAAGTCGAGATATTACGATCCTTCACTTTCATATGGTCAAGAACAGACCAAGAACATACACACTCAAAGATCTCATCCCGAGGTGGCGGAGATTCTGGTCAGACGATACAGATACATGGCGTTGAACACAAATGCACACGTTGTGTACCCATGTTCACTACACCAGGACGAAGTGCCCAAAACATGGCACGTCGTGCAGGAGAATAGTATGCAGTGTCATCGCACGCCGTGTAATGACCAGGTCAATTGACGTGCAGCTTGACAGGGGTATACGACGTGTAGCAGGCGTAAACGATGTGTAACCCCACACAGTTTGGCCTCGCAGGAATCGCAGATGTCGTGCGGTCAAAGTACGTGGCATGTATTAATTACACGCCGCATATTGACTAGCAGCCGAGCAACATTGACCAGATATGATTACACAGCATAAAGCTCACGTACACATCGTGTGACGCATAAATATTTGCATGGAAAACACATCGAGTCCTTAGGCGTGTAGTGCGGATGGCCAAAGAATAGAGTACA
Organism: Viscum album; assembly: GCA_963277665.1. Taxonomy (NCBI): domain Eukaryota; kingdom Viridiplantae; phylum Streptophyta; class Magnoliopsida; order Santalales; family Viscaceae; genus Viscum; species Viscum album. Next base: position 47,365,190 of record OY728121.1, read on the forward strand.
CAGCGTGTAGTAGGCTATACATGTCGTGTAACTCATACCCTTTCACACGGAGTACACGCTGAGTCAGGTTGTACCCCGACATGGAATAGATATTAATTATAGCATTAAAACCAAACTACACGGCGTGTAGTTGGTGTATATGTCATGTGACAGGGTTTTCAAAAGTAAAGACTTTAATTAATTATTTTCGGTGTTATTTTGGAACTACACGTGTATGGTCGTTGTACACACCATGTACTTCACAAGCATTGACAACGGTACATGCTGCGTATATTCAAGACATGTCGTGTGGTCATAAATGTTACACAGACTACGCGACTTAACTCACAGAGTTACGCCGTGTAACATCGCGACATGTCGTGTACGCTGTATGTCGTGTGAGTATGGATAGAAATCTTGGACTATTTAGATGTATAATTAAGAAAAATGAATTAATTAATTATTAAGATAATTAATTTATTAATTCAGTAAATTTATCTTAATAAAAAAACGAATAGGAATGAATGCTAGCTAATTTATTCAAATGCTTATTCGTTGCATACGTGGATGATCGTGAGTTTGACAGGTCTATGTATGGATTGCGTTTTTTTTAATTTAATTATTATTGCATGGGTTTTGTGATAATTATTATTAAATTAAAATGATGACATGCATATCATACCCACTATTATATAAGAGTTTGTATGTCCACGGTTTCTTTTATATACCTTCATACTCATCGTTCCCCCTTCACCTGTTTGTGAGTAAGTATATGTAAAGGAAGAAGCTCTCAAGCGAGGAGACAGTTCAAGACGAAGTCAGGGTGAAACCAACTAAATAGATACACAGGTCAAAGGGTGGAATGTTGCAACTCAAACCAAACTCGATTCAAGGGGTTACTCCCTTTTGGTCAAGGGACGGTTCATCGTCCACTCGATAAACTGACCAGTAGTAAAACTCATGATCATGGCACATTATTTTTGTCCAATGCATAGTTAATTATTTGTTTATGAGATGCATGTTTATTCGCCATTAGATAAAGTAAATGGATTAATAAGCATGCAGGATGAAATAAAGTAAATGGATTATGGGTTTATTGTTTTATCAAGACACGGTCAAATAAATTATGTAAAATCCACATAATATTAACAAGCATGTAAAAAGATAAAATAAAGAATATTTACACATAAAGATAAATATACTCAAAGAAAACATTAAGTCAATAAATTCTTCCATTACTTTGAGTTAAAAATGCAATCATAGTTCAAAGTACTTGTCTAGCCTCCATCAAGTTGTTTTCAATTATCGAAGAGTTTCAAAAAAAATGATGGATCGACTTAACCTAACTAGCATCAAGGGTTGATTGACCATTCAACGGATCAAGGAACAACAAGTTAATGTGATTGAAAACGCCGCCTGATAGGAACACGGGGCTGGGTCCGGGGCGCTTCTGGCATATGGGTCCAACTTGTTTGCTGGGTGGGGTTATTAAATAACTGAGAGGCTGAAGGCAGAGGGGAAAGAATATATTTGGGGTGTTTTCCAGGTTGTTGGAGGGTTGGGCCTCGGCCCAGGGTGCAGCGTCTCCCAGAGATCTTTTCTCCTACTGATCTTTTATAATTTCCTGTTCTTTCTCTCTCACTCCTTGATGCATATCATTTGGTGATTTCAGAGAGATTTTTGAAAAGAGAATCTAGAGAAGAACTCAAGAAAGGGAATCTTAATCGTTGAGTCGGACGCAGCAGACACAAAAGGATCTTGATTGGGAGTTTTTGAAGTTGATGTTGCGGCTCAGTCCTCACAGCAGTGGAAAACGTCACACAGCCGCGGACGCACCAGACGCAACCACTTCTGGTTTATACAATACGCAGTGGAGGCAGACGCGACAGTTTAAGCCCACGCGGCAGTGGAACATGATACGCAACAGTGTTCGTATAGTATTGGTGGCGCTCGAACTCAAGATGCAGTGGAGTTCTAGAAAGAGTTTCTTTGATCGGGTGACGCTACAGTTTAGCCCTCGCAACAGAGGAAAGAGTTTTTTGAACGAGAGACGCAACAGACGCTACAACTTATAACGTTGCTGCTCATATCTCACGCATAGCGGATCGACTATCAGCTAAGAAGATGACGGACATGCAAAAGAAGACAGAGAATCAAATGCAAGAGCTATGGGCGACAACAGCCAAACTGACCAGGAGTTGGGAGCATGCGGAAGAGATGATGCAGAAATTTTCTGGAAAAGATCAAGAAAAATGGATCACGAGAGTTGGGGTTTATTTCTCAAAATTCAGAACAAATAAGGTACCAATGGTGCGACTGTGCAAGTCAGGTATGCTTAAACTTTGGGTTTTATTAGCAAAAGCAGAGTTGGACTGGACACAACTCAAAGAAGAGCTGTTTCAGAGTTTTGGAAGTGCGGCAGTGGAAGAAATAGTGGACTAAACAACACAAGAGCCAGAAGCTAAGGATTGTGCCAAGGAGCAGATGTTGCGGATTAAGCCAGCCAGGACAAATGACAACACCTGTAGAGTTGTTTGTCCAACAATATCCTTCCAATTCTACAATACTGTAGCCCAAGATGCAAACCGTGAAGCATGAAAGGACGAAGGAGTGGCGAGGACAGGAGGTTATGGTATGCTCTAACTTTTTCAAAAGCTTACGTTGCACGCAACACTAAACTTAAACGAACTAAATATTATTATTTAAATGTCACCGTTATAACCTAACGGTTAAAAAGCCATGAATGAACAGTATTAACTGAATTATGAAAATATGTTATACATATTATATATAATTAATTTTTTGATGACAAATTAATTATAAATGAAAATAAAACCCTTTTTAAAAATTAAAAAAAAAATATTTTTCTGAAAAACTATTTAAATATGCACAAGTGTGTTTTATACCAAGAAAAAAACAAATAACTCTTGTTAGATTATATTAAATATATATATAATATATTGTTTAAAATTCATCTTATGTATTCTCTAGACATTATATTAGAACAAATCCAATTTCACGCATAAAAGATGTCTTTTTCTAAAAGTCAGTTTTGTCACCTTTTGATGACGAACCAATTTTAAATCCAATTTCTGACACATTTTTTTGACAAAATAAACTTCTCTTTTAAAGTGGAATATAAAAATTTACTTGGGTTGAATGTTAGATATTTTTCTAATAAATTTCATGTTTTGATGAATAGTAATAAAATATTGCATTTTAATTGAAAATTATTTTTTCATCAAATTTAATTAGTGTTAAATTATATATTTAAATGGTTTTAAAGTATAATTAGATCATGTTTTTATGGGTTAATCCGATTTAGACCATTGAATTCAATTTCACATTGAATCTGGATATAAAAACATTACAATCTTTTGAACATTTTTACTTTAAAACTCGTTTTCTCGATCCATCAAAGGAATTTATTTTTAATTAATTTATACATTTTATGTGTTTTGAATTTGAAAAAATGGATCTCATATTTGAAATGAAAACGTCCAAATTTAGTAAATAGTTGTCATTTATTTTTTGATATTATAAATAGTAACTTTGGTGATATTTTTTATCACCATCGTTAAGGATAAATCAGGTAATTAAAGAAAAAAATAATATTATAAATATTATAAAATTACCCTAACACTTGTCTTAATTTTATTGGATAAATATATTTCGACCTTAAGCATTAATGCATCGGTTATGAAACCATTTATGGTTTTTCGATGAGAATATAACCTTTATGATATTATACTCAAAGTCGATTTTGTCATACTTTTTTTTTAACAAGTGAAATATTTTTAATATGAGGATATATAGGGAATCTGTTCGACTATAAATAGTCTTTTGAAAGCTAGAACGTTATCTTTAACATGATATTTTATTTATAATTTTTTGGTAAAAAATAATTAAATTAAAGGCTTGCACAATGATAATGCAGTAATTGTTTAATTAAAGGAAATATCAAATAAATAATATTAAAAATACTAAAATAAATATAATTTGAGATGATTAATGTTATCCACGAATATTTTAAATGAAATTGACATGTTAGTGATGCTTTACAAGTATTGGTTCGAATTTATATTGTTGGGATATTTTTAAAAAGTCAAGTAATGAATAGTGTCAAAATTGACATTATTGATATTTTAAAATAAATGATATTTTATTAAATGATATAAAATTCATAAAAATCTAAACTTCGACCAACTGAGTGGGATAAAGTTAAAAATGTCATTCAGGACACATTTAAGGTTCGTTTGGTATTTTATAATAATTATATTAATCCTTAAAGTGTAACTTACAATATATCACGGTAAGAGTTAAAATGGTTAAATAAATGTTAAAAAAAAGATAAGGATTAAAAAAAATCAAAACTTAAATAATTTTCATTGGATGAATGAATTTCGACCTATCATCATCCTATCTTCGAAATAAGTCATTTTGAAGCCATTCGGAATTGAAAATTAATTTATATTAATTTAATATTTTGAAAGATTCTAAAAGTACCTCTTATCTCAATTAAAAAAGAGCATCTCCTCCCACACTTCCTCACACCAATTTGGGCAATCTAGCTCGACCAACTCCTGCCCATTTCTCTTCTCAACATCTTTAATTAAGTTCTAGAGGTTATGTCCCTTCCAAACGACATGCCCTAGATCACTTAAGAAGAGATTAAAGAAAGTTTTGCGAAAAAAGAGGTAATCGTCTCTATCGACTCTTTCAAGTTTGTTTTTCTTCCACTTGTTCTTCATATGTTGTTTCCATGATAAAGTAATAACTCCAGTATCATCTATATGATGGGATGTTATTATGATTATGGGACAATCATTTTATTCATCTTACGAAAAACGAAAACATCGTGCGTACGTACATACGCCCTACCGTATCCACGCCGTGGTGTAATCTGTTTTTCATCACCACTTTATTTGGATAGATATAATGATTGATATAATGGATATATATAGTACTTATGAAATGATATTGATTAGGTATAATTAATATACCATCCAATTCCTTACCCATTCACCATTAAGAGATTGATATCGTCGCTCATGCGTATGTACGGTCTACCGTCTCCACGACGCGATTGATTCATTTTTCATGTTAACCATTCAAGAATGATTATAAAAATATATATAATAAGTAAATATAATATCTATGAACTCAAAATCATTCTGTAGATGAAATATATATATCCTATGCATAAGAAACCGGACTTACATGACAAAACATGAATAGGAGAAAATGAAGCAATTAACACCCGAAACAATGGTAATAACAAAATATTATTAACAAAATTGTAGAATGATAAAATAGGAGAAACCCGAACCCCCAAGGTGTTCTCTCTAAAGGAGCCCTTGAGTTTCTTTTATAATGAATAATTAAAACCACAGCATACCTCAAATCCGATGTGGGATGCAGACTCCAACACTCCCCCTCAAGCTAGGTGTACCTAGCTTGGACACAAAGAAAAATAAAGCAAGCAAAAGACGCTGCAAACACTCCCACTCAAGCTGGATATATCCAGCTTGATTACAAAACAAGACAAAAACAGAATAAAAGATAAAGCTGCAAGGCTGCTGCTCCCCCTCACGATCGCAGGTCCCCCTTCTGGATGATGGATGGATTAAGTTGTCGCGAGCGCAGCAGAGAAACCACATAGACCGGGCCAGTAGACGGAGCACCAGGAATGCCGCACTAGTGGGGTCGGTCGATGAGACGTCGGGAAATCCACACTAGCACCGGGAAAGCCACACTTGCGGGGCCGGTGACGGGAGGCTAGGATTCCGCAGAAGTGTTGCGGGATCGGGCGGCGCCAAAGGGCTCCAATCCAAGGTGGTCGAGTTGCTGCGCCACGGTGGAGGAAGTGCGAAGACGTGCCGGCGGCAAAGGGCCCGGTCCGAGGCGGTCGAAGTGCTGCGCCAGCGCAAGGGCGTGCCGGCGGACAGGGATGCGGCTGCCGGGAGTCGTCGGGAGATGTCGGCGATGGGAGGCGGGGATTCCGCAGGAGTTGCCGGTGAGGAGGCAGCGCTGTCACAGGAGGAGGCCGACAAGGAGGCGGGGGCTGCTGCAGGAGGAGGCCGACATGGAGGGAGTTGCGGTTCTTGTGCACCACTGCGGTGCCCAGAAGGTCGTCGCAGGGGGGCAGCAGGGAGGTGCGGCAGCAAGTAGGCGTGCGGCGAGCAGGGGAGAGCCGCTGGAAAGCGGGAGACGGGAGCGTCGCTAGGACTGCCGCAGAGGAGCCGTAGGGCCGCGGATGGGAGGAGCTGCGGGAGGGCGGGACATGGGGAGAAGGCCGGTAGAGACCAAGCCGGTGGGGAAGGTCGTTGCGGCACGCAGAGGTAGGATTCCGCAGGGATTGGGAGTCGCGTCCGCCGGGAAGGGAGCCGGCGTGGAGAGTCGTCGGGCGAAGTCGCCAGGGAGCAGTACGACGAGGCCGGCCGAGCGCGCCTGGATGAGGGAAGATGTGGGAGCCGCACGGGAGAAGCGAGAGCCAGCGTCGGGAGTCTCGCGCAGAAGGAGCGCAACTGTTGCGCGCAAGGATCAGCAGGGAAGAGGAGGGCCGTGGGCTGATCGCGTCGGGACGTGGGCGTCGTCGCGCTGGAGCGAGGGGGACGAGACGCCGTCAAAGAGGAATCTCGCTCGGGATCGCCGGGAGGGAGTTTGGAGCGCCGTCAGTGCGTCGGGAGGAGATCCGCTGGCCGCCGCGTCCATCGCGGGATTTAAGGTCGCGTTGGGAGGAGGCCGATCCGCGGGAGGGAGGGTCACCTGGAGAGGGAGGTCGTGGCGCGAGCAGAGGTGGAAGCCGCCGGAGGAAGTCGCCTGGACGAGGACGTCAGACGAGGAGAGATGCAGGGCAGGAGTCACGCACAAGAGGGTTCCGCCAGAATCGCAGCGGGAGAGGTGCCGCGACAGGAAGAGGCCCCCCGGGCAGAGATGCAGGAGGGCCGTCGCGTGCCGCGGGGAAGGGCTCCGACGGGATGGAGCTGTCGGGATTGATCCGCTCAGGCGGGATTAAAGACCACCACAGGGGACGGACGGGAAATACCTAGGGCTCATAGGCCATGGAGGCCGCCGCCCCCCATGGGGGAGAAAAATATTGAGAAACCCTAGAGCGGAAAAGAAAAAAAAATGGGAGGGGGTTGGGATTAGGTTCCCTCTGATACCATGTAGAATGATAAAATAGGAGAAACCCGAACCCCCAAGGTGTTCTCTCTAAAGGAGCCCTTGAGTTTCTTTTATAATGAATAATTAAAACCACAGCGGACCTCAAGTCCGATGTGGGATGCAGACACCAACACGATATAAGATCATATATGATATCATAAATATGGATATGGTTCTAGTATAAATTAATAATATGTTTCATACCATTATACACGAGGTGAAACCGCATTCAACTAAAGGAAAGTACAAGATAAGAGTTTTTTGTCCCGCTTTTATTTTTGTGGGACATATGTCTTGTACACTACTTATTTCTTTTGTGTGGTGTATATACTACCTCTGAATGTCTTTTATGAGTATTATTCTGAAAATTATGGTATTTTCATATACATATAATTTTCTTTCTTTCATGGGGCATACAATTCTACTGATAATAAAGTGTTACGGGTAAATTTCACAATATCATTATTATCTGAGATTATTTATACGTATCTGCTGGGAAATATTTATCATCTACGTTCATATTTCTTAAAAAATGTTTTCCAAAAATATTTTTACTATTATTGTAAGAGTTCGGATCCACGTGGATCAACCCTTTGTGCGTTTTTGAAGACCGGGGTGCTCGGAGGAGGCTCAGAGGAAGTCTGGAGGAGTTCAGCTACTAAAAGCTGGAAGCAGGGAGATTTCACGTTGTGTAAAGTTACACGACGTGAAAGTGGGTTTCACGATGTGCAAGAAATCAGGGTTTTAAAAATAAAAAGGTGACGCGTTTTTCAACGGAAACTAAACCCTGAGGATTACACGACGAGAAAGGGGATTACACATCGTGTAAATCCCCAATGTTGTATCTTTTAAACGTTTTCAGCTGCTTGGGATTGTCAAACCATACGGCTGCAGCACCTCTCTCCCGATTCCAAGCGACCCGACAACCCCCTCTTCGACGTTTTGGGGATTCTTTTGTCAAGGATTGACCTCTAGCATACCTCCTTCGATCCAGCAATTCGTCTTCGATCCAAGGTATGTTCTACCTCCGTTCTTGCGGTTTCTTCTATCTGTTTCCTCTCATTTCTCTTTGCCACGTGATGGTGCTTGATCTTCAAGTTTATAAAGGAGTTTTGTTGGTTGTTTGTTGGCGCAGTTGTGGCGCGGCGTCCTCGGGTGGATGCAGTACTTGTGAGAGAGGCGATCAGGATCCGCAGCGCTGTTCCGTTCTCGTGTAAAGAATGTTGACACCCTTTTTGAGGTAAGATATTTGTTACTTCTCTATTTATTTACGTGCAATTGTAGAGTTAGCATGATTTGGCACCTTAGATCGCAATGAAATTAAACTAATAATTACTTCAACCGGATTAAAGAATTGATATCGATCGCATGACGATGTTGTTGTTTTGTACCGTGATAACGGGTTGCCTCTTGATTTTCTATATAGTGCGATATCTATGTCTTGCTTGGATTAACATGTTGTTCTTGATGAAAATTGGAAAAGAACAAAAAGTCGGGATTAATTGATAATTAATTGGCTAAAAGATTCAAGAGGCATGTTGAATGAATTCGGTGTGTTGTAATTTTAATGTTGCGAGCGTGTTAAAATGAATCTTCCATGTGTTAATGAAATTAAATAAAGATGTGAAGCATGTTGAAGTTTGTTGACAAAAGTATTAAAGGCATGTAAAATTAATTGTTTAATTATTTTGTGACAACTTGTGTTGGCTTGCTTCTTAGGTTGCCCGTAGTTGGAACCTGTAAACAATAATCGATTAATTCAAGATGGAATAAAAACCGGTTGTGTGATAAAAGATAATGTCTTTGTAGGGCCTGAGTTGTCCACTTGCTTGTAAGGGCCAAGTGTCTTATGCTTTGGAGTCGTGAGAGCTCGTTGTGTGAGAAAGTTGAATGCCTTGTTTTGAGGGCCCAGTGGCTCTGTTGCTTGCTATGTTTGTTCCCTGCTGCTTGTGATATAACTCTGAGATAGCTAAGCCTAGAGAACTATGGTGGTATATAGGGCAGGGAGGCCCGGTTGTTGTGGCAGGAGTTGACACTTATGATGGCGGGATGCATCGGGATATATGCATGTGAGTGTCGGGGAGGACACCGAGGATAATGGAACGGATGGAAGCTGGGTTTACCCGCTGATATGAAAGTTGGATGCTTGTTTGAATCTGTTGTTTGGCTGACAGTCATGTTGTTTGTTTATCTGCTTTCCATTCCCCATTGCTTGAGCCAGATGGATGTGCTTGGTTGTATACCTTGTTTGGTAGCTTAGGATGTTTTCCTAGAGTACCTGGTAATATGGAAAGTAATGTTGTTAATAAAGGAATAAATGTTTAACCCATGGGGTTAGAGTTTAATGGGATGCAATGCTGAGTTAATAATTCTGAGAAGTCGTGGACTCGGTTTGCTTATGCCGAGAAAGAATGAAACTTTGTTGTAATGCTAATGAAATGTAATGTGTAAAATGTTAATGGTTAATTAATTGTTATATAATTAATTAACGTAAAGTGTAAGTGATGAAAAGGAATAAAGTAATTTAATATAGCTCTTTAAATTATTGTGTGCTTATAAGACATATGGTCTTAGCAGTGACAGCCGGAAGACCAAGAGACGTTAGTTGCAGTTGAGTATGAGACTAGACTATATCCATTGTGTGGTTGTGAGCTATATTATATTGTAGATGGTGAATTCTCCTAACCTCAATGTGAAGCGGAGATATTCTTTTATAGATGAGTAAAATAAATTACAAGGCGGGGTATTCCGATGTAGAACTCAGAAATACCCATTAAACTAAAATGGGGTCCAACACTCCCCCTCAAGCTAAACATGCCCAGCTTGGACTGAGAGTCCCACAAAAAGAAAAGACGACATCGAACAAGGCCATACATACTCCCCCTCAAACTGGGTCGTGGAGGTTGTGAATACCCAGCTTGGTAGTGAGAGCCCAGGCGAGCTCCTAAGAGGTCTTTTGTGAAGATGACTGCAAGCTGATCCGCCGTCGGAATATGGCCAAAACTGATATGGTTCTGCTCAAGATGGTGGCGAAAAAGTGGCAGTCCACCTTGATATGGTTTGTTCGTTCATGGAAGACGGGATTTGATGCAATCTCCGTGGTTGTCTGATTGTCACACCAAATATGAGCATATGTCTGCGGTGGGAAACCAAGCTCATGGAGGACATGACGAAGCCTGAGCATCTCAGTGGTGACCGTGATCATGGCACGGTATTCTGCCTCTGCACTAAATCTGGAGACGACAGTCGGCTTCTTGTTGCGCTATGAGATGAGGTGACCAGCCAAGAACACGGAAAATCTAGAAGTAGACTTGCGGGTAGCAAGTCAGCCCGCATAGTCCGCATCACAGAAGGCCTCAACATCCAAATGAGCATGATGTGAGTACCAAAAGCCACGTGCAAGGTCTTTCTTTATGTATTTGGCAATGCGGAGGACAACATCCCACTGAGATCTGGTCGGATGCTCCATGAACTGACTCACTTTGCCAACAGTGCAGGCAATGTCTGGTCGTGTCATGGTGAGATAATTGAGTTTGTCCACCAGACGACGGCAACTCTCTGGGTGAGGAAAGGGTGTCGAGTCGGCATGGAGAGAGCGTTTCCTAGGCTCAAGAGGAGTGTCCACTGCAGTTGCCTGACTCAACCCTGCATCCTGCAAGATATCGAAGGCATGTTTTCGTTGGCAGAGAAAGATAGTGTCCTCAGAGCGGGAGACCTCGAAGTAAAAGAAGTAGGTGAGAGGACCAAAATCTTTGGTGTGGAAGTGGTGGTGAAGGTGCGCCTTGAATTGGGCGATTCCAGTGGAGTCTCTCCCTGTGATAATGATATCATCAACATATACCACCAACAAGATGCAACCATTTGACATCGTACGGAAGAAGACGATGTGATCCTTCATACTGCGAGAGAGGCCAAAGGCGGTGACGATGGTGCTGAAGCAGTCAAACCAAGCACGAGGAGACTGCTCGAGGCCATATAGAGATCGATGGAGGCGACAGACATGGGAGTCGGCCCCAAAGGCACGAAATTCGGGGGAGGTGCAGGCAGACTTCTTCATCAAGAAAAACATGGAGAAAGACATTCTTGACATCCAGTTGATGAAGCGTTCAATGATGACGAGCGGCCAGAGAGATGGATAGGCGGATAGAGGCCATCTTGGCAACCGGACAGAAGGTCTCAAAGTAGTCGATGTCATATGTCTGAGCAAAGCCCTTCGCCACAAAGCGGGCTTTGAGGCGATGGAAAGTGGCATCGGAATTGAGACGGATCGTATAAATCCATTTGCAGTCGACTGCCTGTTTGCCTGCAGAAAGGGGGATCAGATCCCATGTATGGTTGTCATCCAAAGCCTGCAGTTCATCCTGCATCGCCTGTAGCCACCCCGGGTGGGATTTGGCATTGTCAACTGTGCGGGGATAGATATTGTCTCCAGTGCTGACAAACCTCAGTATGAAGATGTAAAGAGAGGAGTAGTCTGGCAAGAGCGAGTACCTTTCCGTAGTGCAATAGGCAAGTCGTCTGGTGCTGTGACAGGAGCATCGGACGAAGTGGGAATGATGGTGTCCTCAGCTTGAACGGGGGGGTACAGTCGATGGGCGACAGGAGTAGACCGTCCCAAAGCGATGACCAGCAGGGGGAGTCACCAGAGGCGGATGAATGATAAGAGGAAGACAATCATCAATGTCAGTATCGGGATGGGGGAGGGAACTGAAAACGGAGAGCTCTCAACAAATGAGACGTCAGCAAAGATGATATGCCGTCGTAGGTCCGAAGAGAAGCATCGATATCCGTGCTGAGTGCGGGAATAGCCGATGAATATAGAGTGGAGGGATTTAAAAGAGAGCTTGGAGAGACCGGCACGAGTGTCATGGACATAACAGAGACATCCAAACACACGGAATGGAAGTGAGTGAGGAGGGAGAGAAGAGAACAGAGTTCGAAAAGGAGCCTCCCCCTGAATGATAGAAAATGGGAGGCGGTTTAGGAGGTAGGTAGTAGTCGGGATGGCATCGCTCCAAAAATTGAGAGGCACCTTCATGTGGAATAGGAGGGCACGGGCAGTCTCCAAAATATGGCGATGTTTCCGCTCGACCACTCCATTCTGCTGAGGTGTATCGGGGCAGGATGTCTGATGAATGATGACGTGATCCTTGAGAAACTGCTGAAAGAAAGTAGATAAATATTCTCGTCCATTGTCGGAACGGAGACATTGGATGGAGGTGGAGAATTGAGTATGAATTTCATTGTAAAAGGTCTGAAAGGGAGGAAATACTTCAGATCGATCATGAAGCATGTAAAGCCATGTCATGCGAGAGTAGTCATCAATAAAGGTGATATAATAGTTGTACCATCTATCACGAAGCATGTAAAGTCATGTCATGCGAGAGCAGTCATCAATAAAGGTGATATAATAGTTGTACCAGGACTGGCTAGGAACCCTGCAAGGACCCCATACATCGGAATGAACAAGATTGAAAGGATTCACTGCACGTGTTCCAGTCGAGGAGCATATGTCACCCGATGATGTTTAGCAAACTTGCAGGATTCACAATGGAATGATATGTGGGAACTGAATTGGGGGCACATTTTATGGAGGATGGAAGCCGGTGGATGACAAAGTTGGGAAGTTAAAATTTACTTTGAATAAATTTTTGATATTTTTCTGATAAATATCATGTTTTGATTAATAGTAAAAAGAGGCTAAATTTTAATTGAAAACAATTTTTCCCATCGAGATAATTTATATGGTTAAATCAAAGTATTTAATGGTTTTTGTTGGACCCCATTTTAGTATAATGGGTATTTTCAAGTCCCACATCAGAATATCCCTCCATGTAATTATTTTTACTCATCTATAAAAGAATATCTCCGCCTCACATTGAGGTAAGGGGAATTCGCCATTTACATGGTATCAAAGGGTACTTTCTAACCCGATCCCTCCCTCTCTTTTTTTTCTCCCCCGTCTAGGGTTGCGAGAAATCCTCTCCGGATTCCCGGTTCTGTCTGACCCCGCCTCTGCCCTAACCCTACTGGTTCCGGCGCTCCTTGCGCCCCTCTGTTCTTCCTCGGCGCGGGCTCCTCCTTCCCCGACGCGGGTTCCTCCTCCCGGCGACGCTCCCTGCGCCCCTCCCGCACGACGAAGCCCTACGACCCCCGTCCCTCTCGCGGCTCCTCGTCGTTTTCCAAGAGACCCCCCGCGCGACGGCCCTCCCTCCCAGCAGGTGCGCTCCCTGCGAACCTCCGTCGCAACGAAGGCACGTGACCCCCGACGGCTTCGCTCCACCCCGACGGCGTCCCGCCCTTCCCGCGACCCCTCTTCGTTTTTTCTAGGCGACAACCATCCCTCCCGCCGTCCCGCCCTCCCTCCCAGCGGGTGCACTCCACCCCGACGGGTTCCCACCCTCCCGCGGCTCCTCTTCCGTTTTCCAAGAGAGCCCCGCACGACGACCCTCCTGACCGGCAGCCTCTCCCAAATCTGTCTGACGTCTGCTCTCCCGACGTCTCCCATTCTGCCGGCATCCGGTGCTGAATGTCGACTTCATTAGCAACTCCCGAAGATCTCCCTCAAATGGTCGTCTCGGTCCTGCCTCCACTTATCAACGCCTCCACCCGCTTGGTCGATGAGCGGCTCGACTCCACAAATTTCTCCATCCGGCGGAAGACCGTGCTGATGTCACTAACCGGCATGGACCTCGATTCCCATCTCGAGGATCCACCACCACTACCTACTGACCCGAAATATCGTCCGTGGAATCTTGCAGATAGCAAAATCTTTGTCGTGCTGGTCAATTCTATGGACCGTTCTGTCAAAGACGTCACCCGGACACCCAGCACAGTCAAGGAATTCTGGGATTCCTTGACTCTCATGTACTCCGAGGCCAATAATTTGGCTCGGGTATCCGATCTTCTTCAGCGGTTGTCCCTCCTCCGACTGGGAGCACGTCCATTTCCAGCATACTTCATTGAATGGAAGGCTCTACGGGATGAACTTTCAGCCTCCTCCATGGTCTCGACCCAGAATATGCGACGACGGCTACGGAGATGCTAGTCAGCCCCTCGTCCCTAGAGATTCCCCAGGTCTATCATCGTCTTGGGAATGCTCATCGGGCCCTTGCCCCACCCATCCGTGGCCTTGATCACACTACTCTCCTAGGTCGTGGCAGTAGCTGCCCTACCAGACCTCGTGGACGCGGACGTGAAGAAAGCCGACCTCGTCCACTCTGTCAACACTGTGGCAAGCTCGGCCATCTGGTTGAACGTTGTTGGGTCTTTCATGGTCGTCCCGCTCAGCACCCATGGCAGGGCCAGACTGCGGTCCAGGATGCATCCCCGTCTGTTGCCGCTCTTCCTTCATCTTTGGATCTCTCCATGGCTGAGATCCAGATGATTCACGATCATAGGACCACCTCCCTACCGGGCTCTTCATCAGCATCTCTTGCCCACTCGGGTGGTTCCACTGCATTTTTCAGTCATCGCTCCCCTGCCTGGATGCTTGACTCAGGTGCGTCCGACCATCTTACCGGTGATGCAGGTATGCTCTCCAACTACAGCCCCTATACTGGTTCCTCAGTCATCACTGTCGCTGATGGTTCCACTATCCCCATTGCCGGTTTTGGTACATGCTCTCTGACATCATCTCTTCACCAATCATCGGTGGCCAATGTACCACGCAGTCCTTTTAACCTTCTCTTCATTAGTAAGTTGACCAAGAATTTCAATTGCAATGCTATCTTTACATCGTCTACTGTTATGTTCAGGAGCAGACGACGAACTGGGAACTTGGTAGAGGCCAGCTTCGAGATGGGGTGTACATGTTCGATGGCCTGACATCCATCACCTACACGTTTGTCTCTGCTCGTGCCTTGGACCTCGTTTCTCAGTTGGGCCACCCCTCCGCCTCCGCCCTTCATCAACTCTATCCAGAGATTAGTCAGCATTTATCTTTTCATTGTGAGTCATGTACCTTTGCGAAACACCATCGCACTTCATATATTCCTCAAGTAGACACACGGGCTGCCAAACCCTTTGATTTGGTTCATTCTGATATATGGGGTCCATGTGCCACCTCGAGTCAATTAGGGTATAAATACTATATCTCTTTCATTGATGATTTTTCACGTATGATGTGGCTGTACCTTATTCACGATCGGACAGAAGTATTTTCCACCTTTCAGACATTTTACCATGAGATCCAGACACAATTTTTCATCTCTGTAAAATGTCTACGCTCCGACAATGGGTGAGAGTACTTGTCCACTCCCTTTCAGCAGTTTCTCCAGGCACATGGCATCATCCATCAGACCTCCTGTCCTGATACCCCTCAGCAGAATGGAGTGACCGAGCGAAAACACCGGCATATTCTGGAGACTGCTCGTGCCCTCCTCTTCTACCGCAAGGTGCCTCTTCTCTTCTAGGGGGGATGTCATCTTGACTGCTACTTAGCTCCTCAATCGTCTTCATTCTTCCATCCTTCAGGGGGAGACTCCTTTTCATACTTTGTTCCCCTCTCTCCCTCCTCACTCACTTCCACTCTGAGTCTTTGGATGTCTCTGCTATGTCCGGGACACTCGTCCGAACCTCTCTAAACTTTCTCCCAAATCCCTCCGGTGTATTTTTCTTAGATATTCCCGCACTCAGCGTGGATACCGATGCTTCTCTCTGGACTTACGACGCTATATCATCTCAGCCGATGTGTCGTTTGTTGAGAGCTCTCCTTTCACTCTCTCCTCTCCTCATCCAGACACTACCATCGATGAGTGTCTTCCTCTCACCATTCACCCTCCTCTGGTGTCTCCCCCTACTGGTCATCGTTTTGGGACGATCTACTCTCGTCGCCCATCGACTGTATCCTCGTCCAGGCCGAGGACAACATCGTTCCCACTTCGCCCGATGCTCCTGTCGCAGCACCAGACGACTTGCATATTGCACTCCGGAAAGGTACTTGCTCTTGTCAGAATACTCCTATTTTTACATCTTCATACAGCGATTTGTCTGCACTGGAGACGATATCTATCCCCCACACGGTTGGCGATGCCAAATCAAACCCGGGGTGGCTACAGGCTATGCGGGATGAACTGCAGGCTTTGGATGACAACCATACATGGGATCTGGTCCCCCTCCCTGCAGACAAACAGGCAGTCGGCTGCAAATGGATTTATGCGATCCGTCTCAATGCTGATGGCACTCTTCATCGCCTCAAAGCCCGTCTTGTGGCGAAGGGATTTGCTCAGACATATGACATTAACTACTTTGAGACCTCTCTGGTTGCCAAGATGACCACTGTCCACCTATCCATATCTCTGACCGTTCATCATCACTGACCGCTTCATCAACTAGATGTCAAGAATGCCTTTCTTCATGGCTTTCTTGACGAAGAAGTCTACCTGCAGCAGCCCCCTGGATTTCGTGCCTCTAGAGCCGACTCCCATGTCTGCCGCCTCCGTCGATCCCTCTATAGCCTCAAGCAGTCTCCTCGTGCTTGGTTTGGCCGCTTCAGTACTGTCGTCACAACCTTTGGTCTCTCTCGCAGTATGAAGGATCACACCGTCTTCTTCCGTTCGACGTCAAACGGTCGTATTTTGTTGGTGGTATATGTTGATGATATCATCATCACAGGGAGCGACTCTGCTGGAATCGCTCAACTCAAGGCGCACTTTCACCACCACTTTCACACCAAAGATCTTGGTCCTCTCACCTACTTCCTTGGCATCGAGGTCTCCCGTTCTGAGGACACTATCTCTCTCTGCCAACGAAAATATGCCCTTGATATCTTACAGGATGCAGGGTTGAGTCAGGCGACTGCAGTGGACACTCCTCTTGAGCCTCGGAAACGCTCTCTCCATACCGACTCATCACCCTTTCCTCGCCCAGAGAGCTATCGTTGTCTGGTGGGCAAACTCAACTAGCTCACCATGACACGACAAGACATTGCTTGCGTTGTTCGCAAAGTGAGTCAGTTCATGGAGCATTCAACCAGATCTCAGTGGGATGTTGTCCTCCGCATTGTCAAATACATAAAGAAAGACCTTGCACGTGGCATTCGGTACTCCCATCATGCTCATTTGGATGTTGAGACTTATGTGATGCGGACTATGCAGGTTGCCTTGCTACCTGCAAGTCTACTTCTAGATTTGCCGTGTTTTTGGCCGGTAACCTCATCTCATGGCGCAGCAAGAAGCAGACTGTCGTCTCCAGATCTAATGCGGAGGCAGAATACCGCGCCATGGCCACGGTCACCACTGAGATCATCTGGCTTCGTCATCTCCTCCATGAGTTTGGTTTCCCAACACAGACATCTGCTCATATCTAGTGTGACAATCAGGCAGCCACAAAGATTGCATCAAATCCCGTCTTCCATGAATAGACGAAGCATATCGAGGTGGACTGCCACTTTCTTCGCCACCATCTAAAGCACAATCATATCAGTTTTGGCCATATTCCAACGACGGATCAGTTTGTCGACATCTTCACAAAAGGCCTCCCAGTAGCTCGCCTAGACTCTCTCACTACCAAGCTGGGTATTCACAGCCTCCACGGCCCAGCTTGAGGGTGAGTACGGATGACCTTGTTCGATGTCTTTTTTTTTGTGGGACTCTCAGTCCAAGTTGGGCATGTCCAGCTTGAGGGGGAGTGTTGGACCCCATTTTAGTATAATGGGTATTTCCGAGTCCCACATCGGAATATCCCTCCTTGTAATTATTTTTATTCATCTATAAAAGAATATCTCTGTCTCACATTGAGGTAAGGAGAATTCGCCATTTACAGTTTTAAAGTACAAATGGGATATATTTTTACCATTTATTATAATGTGGGTCATTGGTATTAATTCTATATTGAATTCAGATGTAAAAGCATTTCAATCTTTTGCAATGTTTTAACTTTAAAAAAAACTCTGCTTTCTCGTTTTGACAATGGGAATTAATTTTAAATTAATTTTCCAATTCTGTGTTTCGAATTTAGAAAAATGGATTCTATATTTGGAATCAGAAGATCCAAATTGTGTAAATAGGAACATTTTACTTTTGGACATTATAAATAGTAACTTCAATAAAAAAAATTAATTTACCGTGATTAAATGGTAAATCAGGTAAAAAAAATAATATTATAATAATATAAAACTACCCTAACATGTGTCTTAATCCTATTTGATGAGATATGGCAGACCGTGAGTACCCATTGGTCGATTTTAGGACCTCAGAGAGCCACTTGGGTGTGATAATGACCTTTTATAATATTTATTTTAAAGAAAAAGGAAATATACCATAAACATGTATTTCCTAACTAAAACAATT
The DNA here is from genome assembly GCA_963277665.1 of Viscum album. Classification (NCBI taxonomy): domain Eukaryota; kingdom Viridiplantae; phylum Streptophyta; class Magnoliopsida; order Santalales; family Viscaceae; genus Viscum; species Viscum album. The sequence continues at coordinate 47,383,627 of OY728121.1, forward strand.
TTAATTTGGTTTATATAAATGATCTATTGGACTACAAATAGTCATTAGAAAGCTAAAAAGGTTTCCTAAATCATGGTATTTTATTTATAATTTTTAGACATTAAATAAATAAATTTATTTATGACACAATGATGATGCAATGTTTACCTTATTAATGAAATATTCGAATAAATGATATTATAAATATTAAAATAAATATAATTTGAACGTTTTAATGTCATCCATGAATTTTTTGGACGACATTGACATATAAGGGATGAGTTCATGTCTTTGGTTCGAAGGAATCAAGTTGTTATGACGTTAACAAAAATCAATTACTAAATAAGGTCAAAATTGACATAAATGAGTTTTTAAAACAAATACTATTTTATTAAATGATGTAATAGTACTAAAATCTAAGATTCGACCAACTGACTTATATAATGTTACAAATGTCATTAATGATCCACTTGTGGTTCGATTGACATTTTAGAGTAACTATAGTAACCATATATTTTGAAAATACAAGAAGATATGGTAAGAGTTGATGTTTTTAACTAAAGGTTGAAGCTAAAAAATAAGGTTAATTTTATGACTTAAACTTGTCTAAAACCTATTGGTTGAGAGGATTTCGACTCATCCTCATCTTACCCTCGAATTATATCACTTTAGAGCTATTAGAATTTGAAAATCAATTTTTAATAAAATGATATTTCAAGACTTTCCTAAAGTGTCCCTCCTCCCTCTTATAAAAGATCACAACCTCTACCCACTTACTCACACCTCTCAAACCTTTTGGCTCGTTCAACTTCTGCTCAAATAAACTCCCAACATCCCTCCCTTCCTCCTTTAAGCCTTACCAGCATAAGGTTCAACAAAGCCTTTTAACTAAAATCAAAAGGAGTTACCCGATTTAGAGGTAAAGCCTTTTCTCAAACTTCTTTCATTTATTTTCTTTCTCCAACCCCCTAACCTCTTTTTTTCTATTATTTTATAACACCAGTATCCTCAATATACTAGGATGTTGTTATGAGAAGGATTCAAACCACACTTACAAACACCACCATCTAATGGATACGAACATATTGTTTCAGTGTACAGCAAACTACTGTCTCACGAAACGATGATTGTTCAATTTTCTCCTACCACCTCTCATGGTGGCCATTATGATGGCACTGTATTTATGTATGATATATATGATATTTATATTATCTCTATGCTTCTATAATTTTCTTTTAGAACATACCTTTATGTTTATCATGTTGTATAAATACGATAATTTCATTTGAGAAAATGTAAACTACCGCCCCTTCAAAGTGATATGACTTGTTCATGCTATACATGGAATGTATAAAGGATGGATTTAATGAAGCTACGTGACATATATAACATAGATATTATACTGGAATTAATATATATATATATATATATATATATGTATGTATGTATGTATGTATCTGTTGGAGTCTGCATCCCACATCGAACTTGAGGTCCGGTGTGGTTTTTAATATTCATTATAAATACACCCCAAGGGCTCCTTTAGAGAATACACCTTGGGGGTTCGGGTCTCCTATTTTCCTCATTCTACATGGTATCAGAGGGGGTTTGATCCCTCCCTCACATATTTTTTTTTTCCGATCTAGGGTTCTTTGCAATTCCCCCGTGGGGGGCGGCGGCCTCAAAAGCCCCGTAGGGTTACCGTCGCCGCCCCTCCGCCTCTGCCATGCACGGCTCCCTGGCGGTCCTCCCTTTCCAGGCGGTTATCCCCTCCACCGTGCGCACTCCTGCCTGGCGTCTCTCCCAGCTCCCGGCTCTCGCGTGTCCCTCTGGCGCGCGGCTCCCGCCTCCCTCCCGCGGCACGATTCGCGGCTCCCTCCGGCGACGGCCCGACGTCTCCCCTCGACCCGACCGCCTCTCCTGCACGGATCTCCTCCCGTCTTCTCTCCCGGCGCCAGGCCCCGACGATCCATCCCAGCGGCTGTCGCCAGTTCTTCCCGACGCTGCTCCTCCTGCGCGCACCCATCCCGTCGCCGCTCCTCCCGAGCGCGACACTCCCGACGTTCCGCACCGGCGCGATTCCCGGCGGTTGGTCCTCCTCCCGGCGCTTCTGCTTCTCCAGCGGCGCCCGCCTCCTGCGTTTTTCCGGCCGTGCCTCCCGGCGGTGCTCCTACAACCCGCGACTCCCGCACATCCCGTCGACGCCTTCTTCCCGAAGGCGGTTCCAGGCGCAACTCCCGGCGGCCCTCGCCTGCTGCTCTTCGGCGTCCAGATTCGACGCCCCCCCCCCTTTTTTTTCTGGCGTTTCTCCCGCAAGCGACTCTCCAGCGGCTCTTTTTTTTCTGGCAGCTTCTCCTGCCCGGCGGTTCTACCCCCCTGCCGACAATCCCTTCCTGGCGGCCTCCTTTCCTGTCGGTGCCTCCGACAGCCGGCCTCCAGCAACCGGCCTCCGCCTTGCCGGCCCCTCCACACCAGCGGCCTCCTCCGGCTTCCAGCGCCGCCTCCCGCTGTCCTGCTCCCTCGCCGGCCTCCTCCTGCGCTCCTCTTCCGGCAGCCAGTCGGCTCCAATTTCTCCCTGCGGCTGCCCCGCTTCAAGTTTCGGCTCTCCGGCACCTCCTGCGGCATCCCCGCCTCGCCGGCATCTCTCGACGACTCCCGACAGCCGCATCTCTATCCGCCGGCACGTCCATTCGCTAGCGCAACAGCCCGACCACCTTGGATTCGAGCCCTTTGGCGCCGCCAGATCCCGTAACACTTCTGCGGAATCCCCGCCTCCCGTCGCCGGCCCCGCAAATGCGGTTTTCCCGGTGCTAGTTTGGATTTCCCGGCGTTTCATCGACCGGCCCCACTAGTGCGGCATTCCTGGTGCTCCGTCAACCGACCCGGTCTCTGTGTGGTTCATCTGCTGCGCCCGCAACATCATTAATCCATCATCCTGCGGGGGAGCTTTGATCGTGAGGGGGAGCAGCAACAACTTAATATTTTATTTCGTCTTGTTTTGTCATCAAGCTGGGCATGTCCAGCTTGAGGGGGAGTGTTAGCGTCTGTTTTGTTGTTTTCTTTTCATTATGTGTCCAAGCTAGGTACACCTAACTTGAGGGGGAGTGTTGGAGTCTGCATCCCCCATCGGACTTGAGGTCCGGTGTGGCTTTTAATATTCATTATAAATACACCCCAAGGGCTCCTTTAGAGAATACACCTTGGGGGTTCGGGTCTCCTATTTTCCTCATTCTACAGTATCAATTAGTTTTCATTCTTTTAATATGACAAAAAAATGAAAGTAGCGTTCATGTGTACGTACGGCCTACCGTCTCCATGAACGGTGCATTTCATTTCTTATCTCCAAATATTATGGATTATTATAAATACATATATATATGATATTTATATGTTATTTAAATCATGAATATCATTCTGCAGATGATGGACTTATGACCATATGGACAATTTTGTAATCATAACAAGTTCATTTTTTACTCAAGTACCGAATATCGACTAAACGTCCGATATGAACTTAAATCATTAAGTAATTGTTATAACATGGTAATAAGTGATATAAAAGGAATAAAAAAACATAAAAAATGTTCTCAAACAAGTAAAAATTAACTTAAGTTTATTATTCAGGAAGATAAAGAACGAACGAGACAAGTCGGACTCAAGGTAAGGGACTTCGTCTCAATCTCCTTTCTTTGGGACATATCTTGATGTTATGCATCTTTATTTTCCTATAAGGTGTATATACATCCCTTTGACTAATTATATCATGAATTAGTATATTCTCATGATATTAAAAGTTTTGTATAATGTAATTCCTTAATGATATGTATTCAAGTGCTTCTTATGTGGTAAGGAAATTCTCAACTTCTCTTTTTTCATTCAAGTTCTCTTTTATGCGGTATGTCTTTCAAGTTTCCATATCATGTTCTTATTTCCATTTTATTTTGTCCCTCTACAATATTATAAGTCATTTATGAATGGGTGACCCCTGTCCCCTTTCTTTTTAATGTTTTCTAAAACCATGGTGCATAGTAGTTATGCTGCAGAATTTTCGTCTCAAAATCTCTCTTTTTCTCAAAAAATTCTCTTATTTTATTTATGTGAATACCCAAACCTATTTCATTTCTAGGGGTATTCATCAAGACATAAAAATGATATATTTGATTCTGGAATTGACATACATAAAACCTTCATTCCCTTTCTGTGGGCTATAAATGACATAATGATCATATTTTTAAGCACTTCTTAAAACGTCACGATTTTGATACGAAACTCATTTTTTTTATTCTCTTTAGGTTATTTATGAAATGTTTGATTATGATCTATGTGGCTCACATGAAAATAAAAACATATTAAGGATGCACCCTGATAGCGCTCTAATGCATTGAGTAAAAAAATTAATCTCTAGAGATGACAAGTTTTACGATACCTTGGTGAATAACCTTGGTAATTTATATGACACCTTAGGAATGGACCTTGGTGATATGACACCCTGAGGATGGACCATGGTCATATGATTATGAATGTCTAAATTAAATGTTGTAGCCACATTTTCAAGTTATGATCCAAGTTCTTATTGTTATGATATTCCCCTTTCTCCTGCCTTTATGAAAGTCCTCATGTTCTTATTTGTATCTCTCAAGATCACATGTAAATTGATTCCCTTGTTCTTCCTTACTGAGCTTTTTATGCTCATTCCAAGTTTTTGAAATGTTTTTCAAATGGTATAAGGATGGGTAAGAGAAAAGAAGATTTTTATCAAGAAAAGAAATCATGTTATATTCAAGGAGTTTTATTTTGTGAAAAAAAAATTATAGTAAGTAGAAGAATCTGCTTTGTAAATTTTGAGTTATTAGGTAATAGTTATGGCCTAATTCTCTAAAACTCTAAATCTGAAAAATCCTCAATGTGAATTTCTTGACTTAACTTAAGATTATGTAACGTTTAAGGCTGGGGCCTTATAATTCGAGTCTTGTATCTATGCCAATGTAATGAAGTACTGCACCAGCTCAGGGTTCCTGGGGTCGGGGCGTTACACGCACAACAGGCTTTCAGTCTTGATCTGTCAGAGTGTGAGATGCGGTGGAGTGTGCAGGAACAAACATGAGTAAATGCCCACTGGGCCTTTGGGCTATGTAATGGGTCTCCCTTTACCCAGTTAAAGAGGTATTTGCTTTGCTTTAATAATAAATTAGGCTTCGGCCCCAACCTTTTAAAAAAAACAACAAACAGGAGTAATAGCTGATTTTTCTATTTGACAAACTACCGAGTTTTTTGATGCCTCTACATGGGACGACTAGTCTGAAGCAGCAAACCAAGTTGCAATAAGTATTGCAAGATAAATCTTAGACAATCGTTGACTTGTCAGAACAACAACTATTATTGGTACAAGTGGAGCGAGTGCAGGACATCACGACAAGCTTGAACTCTTTCAGGATTGTTCCTGTTCGGAGGAGAACAGAAGCTGCAAGCATCATGGATTTACAAAACTTGAGTTTGAGGGGACCAGATCGAAGAAGTAGCTTCAAACGGAGGTACTTGAGCAGTTCAAGATGGGAATGGATGATGCTGGGGAAGAAAGCAAAGGGAAACGAGCAGAAATAAAGGTTGCACAAGAGAACTACAAACAGCTAAAAGGAGTTTCGGAAGTTGGAGTCCATAAGGGAGACATAAGGGATCAAGAACTACACCATCCAATGGAGCAATACCGTGTCCCTCATATCAATGCTATGGAAGAAGCAAATACTTTTCAACTGAGTTTTATCAGATGAATTTACCACCCAGATTATGGAGAACATGCTAAGCAGATGGCATCTAACTTAATATCAGTTTATCCTATGAGCGGACTGGGGACTTATTTAACTTGCTAAACCGCGTTATTCAAGAAGTCTAGTATGCTGATCACAGTGTTTTAAGCAGTTTGTTTCCCAAAGTAAAGCGAGAATCCAGAACAAGTTGAGGGTGGTGGTCATGGAATTGCAGTTGCAAGGATGGCTGCAAAGTTGAACATTGTTGGGTGGATTGGTGAACAAATAAGTGGTGTTAGTTATCTCGAATTTCTTCAAATCTAGAGGAAAAAGTTGATCAAGATTGGGAGGGCATCTCTACCTCTCTAGAGGAGATCCGTAAATCCTTGCTTTCGAGGAAAAGCTGCTTAATTTACATGACTGGTGGTGAAAAAAATCTTGGAATTTCTGAGAAATATGTCAGCAAATTTCTTGAGTTGTTGCCTGATTGTTGTGTACCTGACAGAATTTCACGGAATGATCAGCTTCCTCCCACAAATGAAGCCAATGTGGTTCCTACTCGGGTCAACTATGTCAGAAAAGCGGCTAATATGTATAACACACTTACTAAAGCAAAAAAGACGTGAAGAGATACTGTCCACCAGCTTGGACGAGTTCAAGGAATTTGTGGATGCAATTGATGGCGCCAAGGAAAAGGGGGTTGCGGTAGCGATTGCGTCTCTGGATGCTGTTAGCGCTGCAAACAACCAATGTCCCGGCAGGACAAGTGGACGACCAAGGCGATAGTGAAGCTGGAGAGCATGACCAGAGGTGGCAGGACAGGCGAGAGCTGGAGCCGAGTCAAGCACATACGCACCACCCTGAAAACGCCCACTACCAAGCACTCGAGTCGTCGAATGCTCCAGAAATATAACCGAAGCGGGTCAAAAGATGGTCCGACACTGTAAGTCAGCTGTAAGTTTACTAATAGATAGTAAATTAAAGAGACAACTGGGAACAAAGACAACAGCGAATAATGTCAAGCCATGCATAATCGTACAACTCCCATAACCAGCAATCTGCATTGTTTAACCATCGGCCACAGTAATATTACCTCCAGTTGAGGTCAACCGACAGAACCGAAGAATACCCGCATCCCCTGTGATGTGCTCTGAGGCACCAGAGTCAAGAACTCATGAGGTGTACCATTGGGATAGCCACGCTACTGGAGTATCGCCATGGGCAATTGTGGCGCAGGAGGAGCAGTGCGTACAGGGCGGAAAGGGTTGTCTCGCAGGAGCTCTGGTCGGAGGGCAAGCTCGGAGGTATTCCAATACTTTTTCCGTTGTATAACGGGACCACGCACAACTTTATATCCCCAAAAGTCACTTCATTGCTAGGCCTAACGATACAAGCAACGGACAAAAAAAAGTGTCAAGCTCAGAGATGACATCGGTTGTGGTCACGAGGCTTATGCCCACACCTCTAGTTGGAACTAGGGACATATACCTGCTTGCTTAACGCTCATGTTTTAGATATTGGTGGCTTGGCTTAATCCTAGGAATTACTTGGTTATATAAACTCTTGCGGAAATTCAGGCCAACTGAAAAACCATGGCTATGAAGTTCAACGCCAAGGGTTAGATGAGTATCCTCCATGGAGATGGGGACACAACTCTGGTAGTCTCCTCTCTACATGCGCTAACAATGCCGCTCGGGGGGCAGTGGACTTCAGCGTACACTACAGACAGGTGATCCGAGACTGGGGACTTTCGTTGGATCTTCAACAACAACACCAATTGCAGGGACGCCCCCAATCCTTCCAGGCCACCAGCACGGTGGTTGGTCGCCTCAGAGATCCAGCGATCATAAAATCCTCTCAATCCCGGGACAAGCACCAGTATCAGTTCAACCTTATCGATGCCTGCATGCCCCAAAAATGAAATTTGAAAGCAAGTTCATGGGTTGGTTCAATAGAGTACCATTCGGGCCAATACAAGTGCCTTCTCCAACCCAGTTTTTAGGTAAAAAAAAGATAATTCGTGGCGAATGTGTGTTGATTATCAGGCACTCAATAAAGCCACGGTGTCAGACGAATTCTTCATTCCAATGGTTGATGAATTGTAGGATGGACTGCATAGCACTACGCATTTTTCTAAATTGGACCTGAAGTTTGGCTATCATCATATCAGAATGAAGGACGAGGATGTGGAAAAAACCACTTTTTGCACCCATAATGGCCACTATGAGTATTTGGTAATGTTTTCCAGTTCCCCTTCAACATTTCAAGCAACAACGAATGATTTGTTCCGACCCCATTTGCGCCAATTTATAGTCATTTTTTTATAATAATTTAGTCTATGGCCCAGGGTGGGACTCACACTGGCAGCACCTAGTGGTAGTCTTTCAAGTCCTTCGTGGCAACTACTTCTTTGCCAATGCTAAGAAATGTTATTTTGCTCAAAGGGCGGTGGAGTATTTGGGTCATATCATCTCCCTTGCAGGCGTTGTCATAGATCCTACAAAAATTCAAGCCTTTTTTGGACTGGCCAACTCCTGCGACAGTGCATGGGATTCGGGGAATCCTTGGTTTCACTTGGTATTACAGGAAATTTATTCAAGATTATCGAAATATCGCCCAGCCCCATACTATTTTAACACGTAAGGATGGGTTCCTATGGACTCAGGCTTTGCAAGAGGCTTTTGATCACCACAAACACACCCTTACCACAGCCTCAATCGTTTCACTACGAGATTTTTCAAAGCTCTTTGGGGTGGAGTATGATGCGTCCAGATGGGGAGTGGGTGTAGTATTGATGCAAGATCGCCGCCCAATGGCCTATTTTAGCAAGGCTCTAGCCAAGAGGAACCTGTCCAAGTCCACATACGAAAAGGAGATTATGGATTTGGTATTGCCCATTCATAATTGGCACTCTTACCTCCTCAGCAGACCTTTCGTCGTTTATTCAGATCAATGAAGTCAAAAATTCTTGTTACAACAGCGCATTACCATTGCGGATTGGCAATGCTAGATCGCTAAGCTACTCAGATACCATTTTGATGTGGTTTATAAACCCGACCACAAGAATACCACTGGAAACACTTTATCTCGGAGGGTCGAACCATTTGAATGCTTTCTTTGCCAATCGTCTCCGGATTGGCAAAAAGATCATGACTTAACAAAGGGTCTGCATGACGACCCCCACCTCCAAAAAATCATCCATCAGCTTCAATCCGAGCATCACCCTCCAAAGGGGTGTAGGTATCATCACAGTACACTGTTGTACATGGGTCGTTTAGTTATTCCAGCCACCTCATTGTGGATACCACGGCTACTCACGGAATTCCATATGTCTCCCCAAGGCGGTCATTCGGGGTATTGTCAGACATATCGGAAACTCGCTGAAAATTTATATTGGGTTGGCATGCGGCGCCAAGTTTTACAATACGTCCAACAGTGTAAGACCCACCAACACTTCAAATACTCCACACTCTCCCCAACCAATCTGCTGCAGCCTTTGCCAATTCTAGAGGCAATCACTGGGATGACCTCTCAATTGATTTCATCACTGGGCTGCCCAAGTCCAAGGGGTATGACGTCATTCTGGTGGTAATTGACCAAATATCTAAGTATGTTCACTTCATTGCATTGAAGCACCCCTTCACCGTGAAGGGGGTGGTGGATATCTTTGTCAAGGTGATAGCTTGGCTCCACGGTGTTCCAAGATCCATTGTCAGCGATCGTGATCCTCTGTTCATGAGCCACTTCTTGACAGAGCTTTTTTGGTTGCAGGGGACACACTTACAGATGAGTTTTGCTTACCACCCATAAATGGATGGCCATATCAAAGTTGTCAACTGTTGTTTTTGAACTTATCCCAGATGTTTCACAGCGACCGACACAATGGGTGGTCCTTCTGGCTACCATGGGCCAGGTTATGCTACAACACCATTTGGCATTCGTCCATCAACTCCACTCCTTTTGAGGTGGTGTACGAGCGAAAGCCTCCAACTATTTTCCCTTTTTTGCTTGGTGAAGTACAGGTTGAAGCAGTGGCTTTTGCCTTATGAGACCGCAATGAAGCTCTTAAACAGCTTAAGCATCACTTATCTCGTGCTCAAAGCTACATGAAGCAACGGGCGGACCAACACTGTCGTGGGGTCACTTTCAGATTGGGGGACCAGGTTTACCTGAAGCTTAGACCCCACCGTCAACAACCAGTGGCTCAACGAATCAATCAGAACCTTTATGCTCGGTTCTATGGCCCTTTTCATGCTCTTCGACAAGTGGTCAACGTGGCCTACCCAATTGATTTGCCTCCTGCAGCACGCATCCATCTCGTGTTTCGCGTCTCCCAACTCAAAAGGGCTACTGGGAACCATATTATGTGTTCCACCTTGCCAGTCGACCTAAAGGTAGGCCCTTCAGACTCATCGCTTTTGATCAACTCAAAGCGATCCTTGCCAAGCATGTCGGCAAATCAATCGGCACGCCCCCCCCCCCCCTAGCAATCAATTCCCTAGACGCAGTCTTGAGGACAAGACTACTCTCCCAAGGGAGGCAAGTGAAAGGGCACGGGACACCTCGGGTCCCTGAGAGGTTTGTTTCAGGAGGGGCAAATCAATTTTGACAGTTGTGATAATATTCTTCTATTAGGCGGTTAGACCTAGGGAGGGGAGTGGGGTGGGGTCATGAGTGTTACTCTGTTGCAATAGCCTTAGGCTTGGGCGAGAGGAGAGAGAGTCGTCTTCCCCGTAGCGTATTTCCCATGTTTCTCTTCTCTATTCCTTCCAGCAGACTCTGCAACCCTCCTATTGTGGCACTTAATATACTGAAGGGGGATTTTGTGGGTCTCGATCTCTATCACTATATTGTATTTATTGGTGAGAATCTCATCTAATGGCGGGCGATAAACAAACCATTGTTTCTCGCTTGAGTGGTGAGTCAGAGTACCAAGCAAAGGCACATGTAACAGCTGAAATCCTATGGGTGCAACATCTTCTATCTAAGATTGGTTATCTTATCAAAAGGCCTACACACACATGGTGTGAAAATCAAACAATGGTCAAGATTGCTAAAAATCCAGTGTTTCGTGAATGGACTAAACATATTGAGGTTGACTGTCATTTTGTTCGGAAAATTTTCAAGAAGAATTTTACCTTTGAATATGTACAAACTGCAGAGCAATTGGCCGATGTGTTTACTCAAGGAGTTAAGGAACATTGGTGAAATTTTTGAGTAGACAAGCTGGACAAGATAAATATAAATGTTATAGCTTGAAGGAGGGAGTGGAGTATTTTGAATATTATATGTTTTTAGGATATAACGTCTCGATGGCGGCCCGAGCAGGATGTGAGTACAACTCAATAGGTCACCACCAACGGTGTCTGCAAAATATTCAGTCTAAAACAATGTATGCAGAAATACAAATAATAAGAAAAGCAGCAAACTAAAACAGGTTACATCATTTAACCTTTATTAGATCAATTACATTCATTCTTAGTTCCATGTTTTGCCCATTTTTCATCAAACCTGCTTCAGCCCGTGTCGATCGTCTGAGCCATGTGTCAAAAGGTCACAGGTCAGCAAACATGGAGCCTCAGTCCATGAATCCAACCGGGATTCGAAAAGCCATGTCCGACCATCCTAACCATGATAAGGAACGCCATGTCCATACCCTTGGGTTCAGGAGCATCATATCATGCCCCTTTCGCCATTTCAACACATCATGCTCATTTATCACCCATTTCAAGCCATTTAACCATGAGGTCAAGCCCCATTAACCAATTATCACATTCATCCATTTACATACAATCACTTATTTAACTCTTCAAGCTAAGCCAAGCACCACATCATGCTATGTTACCAGGTTAATCACATTTCCAATTGGTTTAATATCATAAGCTCCCCAATTTATCATTCAACATCCCAATCTTCCATGTTCAAGGGAGTGGCCCACCCCATGGGTGTCCATAGGCTCGGTCTATTTATCCTCATCAAATCCCACGAGGATCGTGAGGGGTCCAACACAACATTTAGATACTCAATTAATCATTTCCTAACGAGGGAAACAAAAACACACCATAACACCAAGATCACAACCACATACGGCCAAGAATCGAGGGAGAAACGCCCTTGGGAAGCTTGGGAGGGAGAAGTTCGTCACCTAGGCTGCTGGAAGAAGAATGGGAGAGAAATTCAGGTTAGAACCCTTAAATCCCAAGGGGGGGAATGGGAAATTCCCCCTTTAATGAGACGCGCGGTTAGGCCGCATGGTTGGCCAAATCGTGTGCCATCCTCTGTCCAAGAGGGGGTCAGGTCGCACGGTCTCCTGGGGAGCTCACACAGTTTGACAAACCGTGCGAAATGGTGTTATCCAAGTTCACACGGTTTGCAGGCTCCCCCTTGCACGGTTTGTCAACCGTGCACCCTCCCCATACAAGCTGCACGGTTAAGGCACACGGTTACTACTAATAGTGCGCTCCACCCAGCATAACCTCACATCCTCCTTTTTCGTGTCCCGAACCCCCAAAACTCCCCCGATCCTCCCCATATTCTCGGGAAACATTTCGTTAACCAAAAAAGAAAGAGTTCAACCAAAACTTAAACGAAGCGTACCTCGTTAGGAGTCTGGGATCTTACAGACCAGATCTTCGGATGACATATTTTTCAAATTTCAAATCGCTCCTTTTTTTGGGATTGTATCTCATATCTCCATTTATAAATAAATTCATTGTGCCTCACTTTAGGGATACGGTTTCGTATATATCTCTTTCCACACAAACAAAAGTTGCTCATATTACACTGCAAAAAAAGAATCCATCGATTTTAAAGACTGCAAACACAAGAGGGGAGTTGGGAGTTGACAAAAGGGGCTTTGATTAGCAGATAGATGCAAGTGAAAGCCGCGTGAGGTGCAAAGAGGAGGCAGTTAGGGCTAGAGTAAAAATTATGAAAGCTCCTAAAACAATGTTTGGATCCTTACGAGTCATAAGCCCTAACAAATCAGAGAAGTGGAAGAGTGGGGCGAGATTTGGGGGAGAGGTGAGGTGAGGCAGAGAAGGCGACTCCTTTCTTACAAATAGGATGGAAAAAATTGGGAAATTTAGGATTAAATGTTCAATTTTTGTAAATGTAATCATAATAACTAAATTATATAAATGACCATGAGAACATATACATCATCTATTAGATTATGAGGGCAAAACTGTAATTTTATTTTTTCAGACTCTGCGACACAAGGCAATGTAATATTGTTTTGTCTCCAAAATTTTTCTCGGGCAAAATCTTACCCCATGCCTTACTCTCCACAGGGAAAATATCACCACCATCTTCATGCCTCATAAAGGAAAAATCTAAAGGGCAATCCCCTGACACCCAAAATTTTGTGCATCTTGCTGAGTGTTGAGTCTGAATACAGAGTCAAGGCTCGTGTAACAGAAAAGATCTTATGCGCACAACCACTCTTGCGTGAGATTGACTATCTTACAAGAGTGATAATTAAGCCGCTATAAAAATTGCTCATAATCCAGTTTTTTCATGAGCATACAAAACACATAAAGGTGGATCGGAATTTTGTTCATGAGAAATTTGACAAGAAAAATCTTACCTTTGATTACATTCAAATAAAAGAGCAACTTGTCAATGTTTACGCTAAAGGGATTCGAAGGACTTGTGAAATTCTTATTTAACAAGTTGGGTATGATAATCACATATGGCTCAGGTTGAAGGGAAATGTTTAGTGTGTCAAGTGTCGGTTCGGGTTTGAACCAAAGGCCCACTATTCTTTATGTAACGCTACTCTTTTACTTATAAATAGATAATGTCTACCCCACTTTTGAGGTATGATTTTCTGGTCACAATTCTCTAACAATATTCATACAGCCACCATCCCTCCGTTCAAACATGAAGCACAAGCTGATAATAAGATGTGGGATCTTCATCTCCCAAATGGGATTCAGGATGTCAATGAACATAACAAACTGAAAACATGGGATCAAAACAGCATAATATTATCATCAACTACTCATTGCATTTCTAATAATATGAAAATGCGTACCTTTTTTAGTACTTAATTCTTCGCTTGATACTTGGTCGCCTCTAGAAGCATCTTCCTAGATAATCTTGATGCTATCTATGTCAAAGGGAAAATTACTTCCAAGATAAAAATGAAAGTAAATAAACATAATAAACAAAATGGTATAGTCATTCCCTCACCAACTTGTATAACTTTCCCAATGTAAACATGCCACCACCCTAACAGATGAGGAACAAGTTGAAGGGAAAGATAAAAAAAAAATCTAGCAAAAACTCACAATGCTATGAAAAACGTAACAATACTTTTAATATTGATGAACGGAGCTCGGGTGCCCAAGCTTTCAAAGCAACAGCTTGCACCTTCCACTGTGAGGCTCCAATTTCTGAACTGCAATGATTTTCCCTTAAGCGTTTTAACAATCAAGAACATGGAAAATTAAGGGGTCATTTAGAAAGGGGATTGCCTATCTAATCTAAGCATTTTCATTTTCCAAAAAACACAACAAAATAAGGTTTTGTTTAGTTTTAGAAAACATTTTTTGTTTTTGTTTTCAAACAATGTTTTAGAAAATGTGTTAGATTATGTAAATGGAAAATATTTTTTGAAAAATAACAATGAAGATGAGAGTTTTTTGGAAAATTGTAAAAAAAAAACATTTTCTGTTTTTCCCTCTCCAAAACATTTTCCAACGTATTTTCAAAAGTTTTTTTTTTTTGGAAAATAAAAACAGAAAAAAAAATCCAAAACCAAACAATCCTACATTTCTTTTCCAAGAAATTTAACTTTTTCATTTTCATTTTCTAAAAAATGTTTCCCATTTACATAATTCAATACAATTTCTGATAGATTTTCAAAAAAATAAAACAAAAAATGCTTCTATAAATCAAACACACTCTTAGTTTCCATGCATGTCAGATATCACTTTAAATAAGTTTTCATGCTATTTTAAAATTTTGAACAACTTAGAAAATAAAAAATCTAATTTATTAAAGCATGCAGCTTAAATTCAGCATAATGAAGTAAAACTTTCATAAAAGTAAATATATAAAACATTTTCTATGACTACGAATCCTAAAATTTTAATGAACTGCAGTAGCTGAGAATGACTCAAACCAGAGGCGTTCACCACAAAAAGTAGAGACATAACCCATTACATTTTCTAATGCATTTTAAGAAAATGAAAACATGATGCATTTTTCAAAATCAAATGCAGCCTTAGTTTTCATTCGAGTTAGATATACCTTTAAATAAGTTTTCAACGTATTTTAAAATTTTAAAAAATTAAGAAAAAAAAATTCTAGTTCTTCAGAAAATGTTGCTTAAATTCAACAAAATGAAGCAGAACTTTCAATAAAAATATAAGAAGTTTTCTAAGACATCCTAAAATTTTAATAAACTGCACTAGCTGACAACAACTCAAACCACAGGCATTCATAACAAAAACAATTGCAGTTGGCATAATAATCCAGCTCTGTGGGGACCACTTCCAATTGGGAGAGTCCTCTTTGGCGGCAGCATCTAGCCAGATGGCTGTAGGAGGCGGCTGCGGGAGTCTCCTTGGTTTGGTGGGCAGCATGATGGACAACAGCCGGCGGGAGAATTTTCAAGGGTTGATGCACCAACCCTTGACGTTGCAGAATTTGTTTCCTTTATAAACAGAACGGAAGAGTTCTGCTGTGTATGTGTAATTTTGGTATCCTCCGTGATTATCCGGAGAGAAGGGAATATAGAAGTGGCCCTGATTCTCCCGTGGATGTAGGTCATACGACCGAACCACGTTAAAAATTCTTGTGTTCCTCCGTTCTTGCTCCTGTTTTGTGTGTTTGAGGTACCACGCACCTCCGCTGCACCCCAACAAGCTCAAATTCTGGGGACAACATAATTTTTTACCTATCCAACATAAAAAAAATATTATTAAAAAAAAAATTGTTGCAAGGCGTTCAGAGAAATTACCCTGAATACTCCTGAAATAAGTGAAGATAAATCTCTACTTCAAGAGCCTCAGCTGTCAATTTCTTTGAACAAGGTATATTCAGCTTGTTGGTTACACCAAGCAAAACATTTCTATACAAAGGCCTCCAACCCCTAAAAAGTCACCATTCAAGATTAATAGAAAATCTTCTCGGTGAATAAGGAGAGGGAAAAAAACATAACCAAAAGGTTAACTTTTATGCTCGCGTGTTTGTCGAAGATCTGTCATAAAACACCCTTGACTTACAGGATCTTGATATCCATGATTTTCACATGATAAACATTAAATGAGCAGAAAAACTTACCCTGATCTTTTCTAGCTGAATACAATTGACTTGATTTATATCCCCTGTCTTTTTTTAGATCTGCAATGCTCTTCATTGATGGTGAAAAAGAGGCCTCGACGATTATTATATCCAGAATCCAATTTTTGAAGAAGTAATGCAGAACACGCTTTGGAAGGAGGGAAGAGAATCTTTATATTTAAATACAAAGGTACTCAACGACCCAAATGTCATAAATTTAACCCAACCATCTCTCACTTGGCTAATGTGATGACTTAATGTTCAACAAACCATAATTGCACATCATACATTGAAACTATCAAGCCATCATCCTTGAATTGAAATTGATTAGATCATGATGGTCACAAGTCAAAATGATCGATATATTTAATTCCATGTATCATATAACCAATTCAATTAAAAAACACTTTAATCCATAGCCTTAATGCTTTCAAAGATGCCACTTGCTATCACACAAAAACCATACATGTACATACAATAATAAGGGTAGCAAGCTAACAAGCAAAAACACATGATTAATTGAATTTATGACTGTCACAACAATACAAACAATACAATCATAAATGTATACATAATGTCATCATAATAACAAAGACTTACTTGTAATATTCATCCTTTCAACATGACCATAAAATGTTTTGGGCAATAAACCAGCAGTTGACAAATCTTCTATCATTAAATCAGTACTAGTATGCTCAATTGACACTGTTTCTTCACTTTAATCAAGAAGTATTTTAAATTCATGTTCGAGATCGTTTTTAGAGAATAAAACCACTGCAAAATTATCAGAATAAAGAGTTGGAGTGGCAGAGGAGGAACCATGGGAAGAAAAAAATATCCTGGTTTATCAAACCAAGTCATCATGATAAAATCACAACCGTGGCGGATGCCATTTTTGGCGAGGAATTTTCGCAAAATCCTTGGAGGCCACAAGATAAAAAACCATGCCATGTTTTATGTCATGTTCCAGTGAAAAATGAGGAGACTCGTGGTTCATAGAGGGAGACTGGCCGTGATTCCCATGTATGGTAGGAAAAACAGGACGCGAGAAACAACCACATTGTGGTGGTGGTTGTGGCGAAGTGTTGAGCATTCTGGACTTTTCGTGAACACAGGGAGTGAAGATTAAATGAGCATTTTTGTAGACCGTTTTTCATAAAAACGGGAAACTAGTCGTGGGGAAGGTTGCGGCATTAGATGTTTTTCCAGGCAGGGGTATCGGAAACTACTAAAGCTAAGGAGGACACAACCACGTTGTGTTTTGAGGAACACCGCATCGTGGTGTGGCGCGAATATGAAAGTTCAAAGATAGAGACAGTTTGAGTTTTCGAATGATAGGGATTTGAAGACCATGGTTTTCGGAGTCAAACTCTTTGACTGAGAAACCATGACGTGTTGGACATGGCCACATCATGGTTTCGTAGTTTTTTGAAGATGTGGAAGATTTAATCAAATTTGAATTTATGGAAAGAGGCGGGACTTGATGAGAGCATTAGCATGACCTTATAAAGATGTGACAAGTGTCATACAAAGATTGAGGAAATTGGGGAAGAAATTAAAGGAGATTAAAGAGAAGATTTGAAAAAAATAGACAAGACGTTCTTGAGAGAAGAGAGTGCAGAATGGCACAACTAGAGTTCTATGGGAGAGTTGTGAAAAAATTCTTTAAAGATTCGGATTTGTTCATAAAGAAGGTAGAGCCAAAGAAAACCAACCTTGATGTAATAGTGTTTTGAATATCTCTTCTGATATTTGTTAGTGTCTTGAATATTCAAATATTCAAGATATAGGGTTTGACGGGGTCATTGTCTTATGTATTTTTTAAATTTCAAATATCCCCTTATCTCGAGATAGTATCTCATATCTTCATCTATAAATAAACCAACCAGGCCTCACTTTGAGGATACGGTTTCCTGGTATTCAGTTTCCACATGATATCTGTAGAATGATATAGAGGTGTACCCAATACCCAAGATGCCTCTTAAGGGGAGCCTTGGAGTTTATTTATAGGGAAATATAAAGATGACAAAACACTCACGTCTGATGCAGCACACAGACTCAAACACTCCCCATCAAACTAGGTCTACCGAGCTTGGACACATGATATCTGTAGAATGATATAGAGGTGTACCCAATACCCAAGATGCCTCTTAAGGGGAGTCTTGGAGTTTATTTATAGGGAAACATAAAGATGACAAAACACTCACGTCTGATGCAGCACACAGACTCAAACACTCCCCATCAAACTAGGTCTACTGAGTTTGGACACATAATTAAAGAAAAACAAACCAAAGCAAAGAAAAAACAAAGCAAACAAGAAACACTGCAAACACTCCCCCTCAAACTGGACAAACCCAACTCGATTACAAAAAAAGATGAAACATAAAGAAATCATTCGCGATTGCAGCTCCCCCTCAATATGAAAAATGATGAATGATGGAAGATGTCGTTGGAGAAAATGTGACAACGGGGCGCCGGGATAGCCGTATATGCAAGGCTAATCGAAGTGGCGCCGGGAAAGCCACACAGGCAGGCCGAGCGATGGTGTGTTGGGAGAGCCGCACAAGCGGGGCCGGTCGAAGGGGTGTCGGGAAAGCCGCACAGGCGGGACCGGACGATGGTGCATCGGGAAAGCTGTGAAGGAGCAGCGGATGGGGAAGCGAGGATTCCGCAGGAGGGAGGAGGCGGGATCTGGCTCCAGTGAACCCGGTCAGGCCGGCAATAAGAGCTCATGGTGGTCGGGGTTCCCAGATCTGGCCAGGATGCAGTTGTGCATGAGGGAGAAGCGGCGCAACACCGACGAGCGGCGGCGGCGGGCTCGGCGTGGTCCCCGTCGTCCGACAATGATGGACGCAACGACGAGGTGCAGTAGCGCAGGGCGGAAGGGATCGCGCAGGGCGTAGATGCGGAAGGGGCGCACCGGGAGGGGCCATCACGAGACGGAGGGAAACACGTAGGAGGGTGGGCCCATCATGCGCAGGGAGGCGGGGCCGCAGAGGGTTGTCGTGTGTAGGGAGGTGGGGCCATAGAGGGCAGGATACCGCAGAGTCGTCGGGGCGGGCACACGGGAGTCGTCGCCCGGGAGTCATGGAGGAGTCGCGCGGGAGCAGCCAGCGAGGCGGGCACGCTTGGGTGGAGCACAGAGGACGGGGGAGGCCGGAGGCGGAGGGAGGGGCGACGACAGATTAGGGTTCTCTGGCAATGGAGGCCACTCCCCAAGGGGAAAAACGTAGGTTTTCTTCAAGATAAAATAGAGAGGGGAGGGTGGGCTAAGGTTAGAGAATCCGCTCTGATACCAGGTAGAATGATATAGAGGTGGACCCAATACCCAAGATGAAGAAAGGTTTGCAGATGAAGAAAAACAGAACAAAAAAACAAGAAGATGAACACGGACACAACGGTTTACGTGGTTCGGGAGATGATCTCTACGTCCACAGAGAGACATAAATATCATTATAATCATGAGTAGAATTACAGGGCAATTTCAAAGTTACAGACACACATAAAACCTAGCTCGAATGAGCTCATAAAAAAGACAATGTTATTGTGCCACCAATCGCACAGTAAGTCCACACTGCAATAGTGTCGCAGTCACTCAAATCCAAATTGCTACAGTGTCGACGGTAATAAATTCGCAGAGCTACAGTACCGCTATCTCCAAAGACTAAGATGCTAACCATATCAAAGTCTGCACTGTTGCGGCGTCCTGTCGATGTCGCCTAGTCAGCTCTGATGTATAGTCTAGGCCACTAGTATTCGACTCAACTCCATCCAAACGGATCGGGCTGTATCATTCCAACAACGCGACCCGCGGGCACGTCTCTCCCAGGAGAAGCAACCCAAGTGCGTCTTCCCAGGAGACGCGACCCAAATGCATTTTGTAGGATACACGACCCACACCTTTTCCAGACATGCGTGTGCCCTAGGCGTTCTTCCCATGTGAGCACTTCTCTTTGTATGCATTTTCACCGGCCAACGCCTCATTACGGACCGTGTGAAAGCAAACTAGTCTGTTTTTTTTCTCATCGCCTGAATGCATAATCAAGTTCGGTCGTTTGATCATCTTCTTTTGGCAGTAATATTTTTTTCTCATGAATTCTTTTAAAGGTTCGGCCAGTGTTTTGTAAAGATTTGTTGCTCACCCTCTCATTGTTATGGTCGCCGCTTCCTCTCCTGTTTCTGATCTAACCGTTGCACCTCCACCTAAGATGATCACAACCTCTACACGCCTTGTGGACGAGTGCCTTGATTTTAATAACTTTACTATGTGACAGAAGAAGGTGGTTGTTTCCTTAAAAGGAATGGGTCGTCATTCCCATCTAGTGAATTTTCCTCTGGTCCACAAGGGATTCGACTTTGCAGCATGGGATCAACAAGACAACAAAAATTTTGCACTTCTTAATTCCATGGATAAGTCCGCAGAGCATGACGTCAAGAATGTGACTACTGTCAAGGAGCTTCGGGACTCCTTGTTTATTATGTTCTCCAAGACCAATAATTTGTCTCGTGTTTCTGATCTCTTCCAACAGTTATTCTCGCTTCGATAGGGGTCTCTCTTGATTCCACCAAATTATAATGAACAGAAGACTCCCTCATACTCCTAATGAAATGCGAACTCAATGTGAACAACAATTTTTGTTTCCTCTTCTAGAGGGGTTAAATCCAGGGAGTGTCACTACCATTACCCAAGATGCTTGCTCGTCTTAATGATCAGATCACAATGGGATGCGTCCAACACTAAGAGGGGATGAATCAGTATTGGTATACTTTTGAACTAATTTAAACGTTTATCCCTCTGTCACCTCTTTACTTATTCAGTGAATGGATCTCTTCCTCTATTTATCTCTCTATTGCTCGGTATACATGCAAATATGAATAGAAAAGCAGCACAACAAGAACACTGGGGTTTGAAAATGAGGTTCGCCTCCGCTAGGATGACTACGTCCCCAGTGCACACTGCTTCCTTCTTATTATCAAAAGAAGCATAGCCAAGGGTATATTGCCTTGGATCCGTTATCCTGACAACAACTAGGTACCAATCAAACACATATTTGTCTGTTATCCTGACAACAACTTGGTACCAATCAAACACATATTTGTTGTTCTATAAACTCAACAGAATACAGGATTCGGCCTGCTCCTTATGAAGTATGATCGGCAACTGAGCTCTGGTCTTCTCTTGACACAAATATTATGTTCTACTTCCTCAGCATGCAAACAGTATTCAGCGCTGCCTCAATCTTCTTCAGACATCACAGCAGAATACTGTAGGGCTGGTTCACTCATTATCTTGGCCTAAATATGATCAGTAGCATACAAGGTTGGTCCTCTTCTCTTCTTCAACGCACAAAATTATTCTCCTTTATGTTAGGAATAAAGGGTTGTCCAGGTGTTAAGAGTTTGTTATTGGTTGGAATGTTTGTTAGTCTGTTAGAGTTTGTTAGTTGGTTAGGGGCAATACTGTATTTTTGTAATGAAGTGCCAGTTGTAGCTTTGAGCTGGTGGGGTATAAAAATAGGCAGCAGGGGGCTGGGATCGACAACTCATTTTACTGGGATTATTACACAGCATGTTGTTGTGAGAGGCTGGTTCGTTGGGACGACCAGCAAGGGGTGGGCTCGGAGGAGTGGTCTTCCACGGGTTCTCCTACATCTCTCTCTCTTCCTCACTGTAATTGCTATATTTCTGCTGTGTTCCTGCTGTATTTATGCTACTGTGATTCTGCAACTACTTCAATATACACAGTTTACTCCTCTTTTCTCCCTCTCAATTATTTTACATAACAATTGGCGACTCCGCTGGGGAACTGCCGTGCGAGAGGACTGATTGCACGCTTGGGGAGAGGCGTCGCAGGAGAGGAGGAACGCTGCTGGAAAATCATAGCAACAAGAAAGAGAGAAGAAGAAGAAGATTTCCACTGGAGTGAGGCGCTAGAGCAGTGGACGCTCACTGGAGGAAAGGAAGCATCTGAGTTGGACGAGTTCTGCTGGAGCAGAACGGAACGCAGAAGGATGTTCGTTGCTGGGGAAATTCGCTAGAGAGAGAAGCCGCTGTCGAAGAACAGTTGTTGTAGCAAGTTGAAAACCAGAAACAACCAGAAACGATCGTGGAAGAGGTTCACTGCAAGGGAAGGCAAACGTAGCTGGAAAACGCGATAGCCGCTACGGAAGAATCGAGCAGTGCTACCGCTATTCACTGTGAGGCGCGACCGTTCTGGAAGAAACAGAAGCAACTAGGGAGATCCGCGCAAGCAAGTTGACAAACCGAGCTCGCTGGTTGCTGGAGGAGAGGAGCTAGCACGGGGTACGCGTTGTAGCAAGTGATGCGTGCGGAATGGGAGAGATCGTTGCTGAGGCGACTGTGTGAGCAGCGGAGAAGGGTTGCGCAACTCAAAGAATGTTTGGGCCACGGTACGTATCCGACACTAGAACTGAAGATGGACGGGCAAATTTTTTAACGCAGCAGCAAGGCTTGTTTAAGGAAGCTGTTTTAAAAAAAAGAGAGATAGAGAGAGAGAGAATTCTCTTGGCACAAAATTTCTCTCTCTTCCACCTGTGAACAACTATGATACAGGAATCAAATTGGGAAGTATTATACAGGTGGCTGCTGTGGAAGCTGGTGGCAAGATGCTGGAGTTTGAAACATTTTTCAAAGCTTTTGCTGGGAGGCAAGCTGAGATCGATAGGAAAATCTGTGAGTTTCAGTGTGAGCTGCAGAAGAAACCAATTGAGGCTCACGTCGGACGATCAGGAGATTCAGGACGCAAGAATTTCACTGCATTGAGTCTGGTAAACGAGGTGAGACAGAAGTTGCATGTGCATTTGACAGTGGCAAAGCGGTGGTAGTCATCAGTCTAGACGCAAGTTTAAAAATGGAAGATGTTGCTCCAATCGATGGTTCTGGGAGTGAGACAAAGAAGACTGAGTTGCCTTATTTTTCTGGATAAGATCCGTTGGGGTGGATCATGAAAGCAGAGGCATATTTCCTTTTTTTACAAACAGCAGAGAACATGAAAATACATTGGGCGCAACTAAGTATGGAGTACACGGTTCTACGCTGGTTCTTGTTATGGCAGTTTGAAAATCCTGGAGTGAGTTGGGAGCAACTTAAGCCGGTGCTTCTGGAAAAATATGGGAATGACAGGGAGAAGTTTGCTTCCATTCCTAAGCTGTCGGAAGAGGTATATATTGATCTTAATTCAAATAAGGTTGAACTGGAAAGGAGTAGTGTGGAGTGGTTCGAGACACATCCAGATTCGTCCGAGGAGAATGGAGTCCTAAATTCTAGCATGGAAAGGCGGGAGTGGGACAACCAAAGTGAGCTTGCTGTGCAGAGTGATTCCGATTGTTTCCAACCAGAGGTGGAAATATTCGTAGTAACAACGATTGGAAAGTGTACACACAAGTTGTTTAGAAGGGGTCTTCATATAGCAGAAAACGATGCACAGAGGCCACGACCTCAGCCATGGGTTGGACCTTTGCAGAGTGAAAAGGCTCTACGTGACAAAAAAGAGGTTGTGCCGGCTGTTCAGCACATGAAATAAGAGAATATGATTTTATTCAGATTTACCGCAGTATGGAGAAGTTTGGTGTGGGTTTGGAATTTGAAGAACAAAAGGAAGAGGAAGTGAAACTCAAAATGAAGAAGTACAACAAATGTGAACAAGAGGAATCAAAGTTGATCCTTGAAAAACAAGATGCAGCAGACGGGACGGAAGATGTCTCCCAGGCTTCGAGGTTGATTGGTGCTTTCAAATATTATATCACTTTGAGAAGGGTGCCAGAGATCAAGGCTGCATGCGGGTTGAGTGAGCAGCACAAAATTTGTTTCATAGTTGGAGAGGAAATCCGCAAGGGCAAACAAACAGCTCGCTCAGGTGCAATGGGAAGTTGCAAGAGACTGGCAGCCACTGTGGGTACCGTAGTTCGTAAAGGGGACATAGAGGGGGGACATGAACCATCGCACCAGAAAGAGCTACAACATGTTTTACATACTCCAGAATTTGAGGACATGAAGACTGCTACAGTTAGAGACACAACTCCTACTGGTGTTTCTAATGCTCTATGTAAGAGTAACTGTCCAGCCATAGACAGATGGAGTTGGCTACAAAGAGATTTTTCATTTGATTCGTCTGGATGCAACATGGAGGAGCTTGCGAACAGTGGGTTGTATCCATTAGCAATGGGTGGATTGCATTCAATGGACAGTAGGGAAGATGCAGTTGATGCAGTTGATGCAACAATTATAAATTCCAAATTTTTTGCCTTGGGCATACTTAGTAAAGACTTAATTTCTTGTGTCTGCCTCCAACAACGGGATAAAGTTGGCTACCAAGGGGAATGGTCTTCGGTTTTCTTGCAAATGGAAGATTTTAAGCAGGGAAAAATTGGAAAATTCTGGTCAGAAGCTGGGATTGCTAGAAAAGGTGAGCTGAGAACCACTACAAGTGTAAGTAGTCCAAGTTTTTTCTGGAGGGCTGCTCTACAGGTAGTCTTAGACTACAAAAGAGCCTATATAAGTGAGCGAATTCCATTTGTACAAGTTATGATAGGCAGCTCACGGATCTTCATTGCTGCTATTTTCCGAACCGGTACCAATGAAGCTTCAATCTTGCATGGGGCAACTAAAAACGAAGTAGGCTGTAAGGCTTTTGACTTTATTGAGGCTACAGAATTCTGGAAATTCAGTGGAGAATTATATCGGAAAAGCTATTCTCCTACAATGGTTTCCTTAGTTTGCCCAAGTATGTTGATGCTTATCGATAAAGATGCATTGTTGTCGAGGACTCCACCAAAGCCGCCACCGGGAGCCGTTGCCACATTGCACAACCGAGAAAAGCTTTGGTTGTTCCACCTTGGGGACAAGGTGGTTTTTAGGTGGGAGGGAATTGTTAGGAATAAAGGGTTGTCCAGGTGTTAAGATTTTTTATTGACTGGAATGTTTGTTAGTTTGTTAGAGTTTGTTAGTTGGTTGGGGACAATGCTGTATTTTTGTAATGAAGTGCCAGCTGTAGCTTTGAGCTGATGGGGTATAAAAATAGGCAGCAAGGGGCTGGGATCGACAACTCATTTTACTGGGATTATTACACAGCAGGTTGCTGTGAGAGGCTGGTTCGTTGGGACGACCAGCAAGGGGTGGGCTCGGAGGAGTGGTCTTCCACGGGTTCTCCTACATCTCTCTCTCTTCCCCACTGTAATTGCTATATTTCTGTTGTGTTCCTGCTATATTTTCTGCTACTGTGATTCTGCAACTACTTCAATATACACAGTTTACTCCTCTTTTCTCCCTCTCTCAATTATTTTACATAACACTTTACAACAAAATTCTTCAACTGGTTGTAGCGTTGGATCTGCTTCCTCAACTCTATCTTCTTCTTCACCGAATATATATTTCCAAAGTGTGTTATTGCAATTTCCACGATATTCAGTACATTTGAATCTCCTCAAATCTCGGCCTTCAACTCACCATTTAAAGAACAATTGATCAACTGTAAATACTCCTGAAGACTCTACTTTCATTTTACCCATGATCACACCGTCATTTGGCCTGCTCCTTATGAAGTATGATCAGCAATTGAGCGATCTTCTCTTGGCACAAATAGTATGGTCACCTTCCTTAGCATGCAGCAATCTTCAGCACTGCCTCAATCTTCTTCAGACTTCCACAACATAATACTGCAGGCCGGTTCACTCAGTATCCCGGCCTAAATATTATCAGTAGCAGACAAGGCTGGTCCACTTCTCTTCTACTTCAACGCACAGAATTATTCTGCTTTACAATAGAATTCGTCAATCTTACAATAGAATTCGTCAACCTTACAATAGAATTCGTCAACTGGTTGTCGCGTTGGATCTGCTTCCTCAACACTTTGATAATGCTCAAAATACTATCTCGGGGACAACTCTATCTTCTTCTTCATCTGTTAGGAATAGGGTCTGGCATGGGGTTGTTGTGGACTCACTGGGGGTTGCTCATACTTAGGCTATTAGAGGAGAGGGGAGAATGTTCTTGGATGGAGGTTGTTGGGCTGTTAGAGGAGAGAGAGAAATATTCTTGGATGGAGGTTGTTGAGCTGTTAGAGGACAGAGGGGAATGTTCTTGGCTGGAGGTTGTTGGGTTGTTAGAGGAGAGGGGAATATTCTTGGCTAGGAGGAGGAACCACCTGCTTTGGAGTTCCTCTTACCACTTAGTTATTTAGATAGGTTATTATGTCAATCATACCACATATGACTCGTGGATGGTTGAGCATACAACTCTTTGCCCAATTCATCATATAGATAAACTCAATACATTCTTTTTGTTGGATTGGTGTTGCCCGATCTGGTTGGGCCGAATGCTTGTGGCCCGCAACTGTAGCGGAGCTGACCGACCGACACTGACAGGCACTGTAGCGGTTCAGACTTCGGGGTCAACTTCACTGTAGCGCTTTTGACTTCTAGCCGACAGACACTGTAGCACTTTTGACAAAGTGAGTTGCCGATCATTGTTGCAACGCGAACTACTATTCGGAACAGTGGACCGTCTTCTTCATATGTATCCCATTTCGGGCTAGGGTTTTACTACTAAAATCCTCTGTAATTTTGTGCTTCCGACTCATAGTGAAATTCTGCCTCTCCCGTGGACGTAGGGATTTTTCCCGAACCACGTAAATCGTTGTGTCCTTTGCTTTCTTTCTTTCGTTTTTCCTCGTTTCTGTCGTTGTGTCTTCCGACGATTTCACAACACTTTTGGTATCCTAACTCTTAGAGTTTTTGAGCTAAGTGCAACACACAATGGACTTTGGTTACCTAACACTTAGGGCTAGTCATTTCCACCATACCTTACACAAGATAATCCATGAGCCTTTGACAGAATCTACATGACAGAAAGACCGAGCTCTAAACATGTGTTTGCTTTGAAAGGAATCTGACACTTAGTATTTTTAAAGGGGATTTGGATTTAATTTCACCATCCTATCTCATGTATTCTCTTTACATGTATACACGTTTTTAATGATTTAGTTTGGAATCTTATTTCTTCCACCAAATCAATGTGTTCAAATCAGATTGATGTGTACCTTTTTACCCAACTCATATCTTGTGTTCTAACCCAAATTAAAAGTAAACTATATTCATACATATTTTAATGTATCATATGGATAAGGTACGTGAAACTCTTTCATATAAAAGCTTAAAATCATATAAAATCAACAATCCCTACAAGAGACCTCAATTCCATCACAATTTTAACACCTAATATACATAAATTATAAACATTTTATAATTTATCCATATATTATGGACATTTCATAATTAAATAAATATTGTTAAACCCTATTTTTTATTATTCTGGGTATTTTCGAGTCCCACATCGGAATACTGTTGTACGTATTTCTCTTTCTCAATTTATAAAAGAAGGTCTCTGCCTCACCTTGAGGTAAGGCGGTTTCCCATTCTACATTGTATCAAAGGGAACCTATTCCCAAGCCCTCCCTCTTTTAGATATTTTTTTTCACTCCCGGCTCCGCCCTAAGTGGCACCCCTCCTCTCGGGTCAGCCCTACGCGGCCACCCCTCCCTCCCTCTCGGGTCTGCCCTACGCGGCCACCCCTCCGTCCCTCCCTCTCAGGTTTTCCCTACGCGGCCACCCCTCCCTCCCTCTTGGGTCTGCCCTACGCAGCCACCCCTCCCTCCCTCTTGGGTCTGCCCTACGCGGCCCCCTCCCATCTTGGCGGCCCCCCATCCCGGCTGCTCCCATCCCTCTGGCGGCTCCCTCCCGTCGCGGCTCCCACCCGCCTCCCCTCCCTTCAGCCGCTGCGGATCCCACCCTGCACCCACCCCGCCTCTCATCCCTCCAGCCGCTGCGGATCCCTCCTGGTGGTCCTCCTCCCAGCGCGCGCCGCTCCAGGCGGACTCCCCCGCCCCTCCAGTCGTGTTTCCCTCAGGCGGACTCCCCCGCCCCTGCACCTCCCGCTCGCGGCCCTCCGCCCCTCTACAGTCGTCCTGCACCCTCCTAGCGGATCCCCTCCCGACGAATCTCCCTCCTCGCCGACCTCCTGTCACGGCTCCCGACCTGCAGCCGCTCTCTCCTACAGCGGCCCTCACCCGACGGTACGACGTCTCCCGATCCGATGCCACCGCCCGGCCAGCCACCTTTCCCGACGCTTCCCAGTCTGGACTTCATCTGGCCCCAGCCTCGAGCAGCTTCCCGGCGACACCCAACTCCCGCTCGATGCGTCTCCCCACTCCCGCGGCCCCGCGGCCCCGCTGCCCGACGCGCCTCTTGTCGCCCTCCCGCGCTCAGCCCTACCTCCCGTGGCTGCCCACCCACGCAGCCGCAGCACCGCGCGCGCGCCTCCTATCGTCGGCCTGTACACCAGTTCGGTGCTACCCGACATGCCTCCCTGCACTCCCAGCAGCGCTCCCGACTCTCGACAACCTCTGTCGGCCTCCCACTTCAGCCACCGTCGCCCACATTCCCCTTCATCCAGCACCCGTTACAGAACGACACTCTCGGTAGAAGAAATTGCTTGGATACAATCTTATCGGGCGAGTGTGTCACCGTCCTCTTCTCCAGCACTCATTGCTCAGACTGACAACTCTATCTCCTGTGTATATCCACAACCCACAGCATGGATGCTCGACTCTGGTGCATCGGAACATCTCACAGGGGACTCTGGTATGTTCACTACCTATCATCCATACACTGGTGCCTCTACAATTACTATTGCAAATGGATCAACAATCCCCATCATCGGATTTGGCACATGCCACTTGACCCCGTCTATTCGCCTGAACGGGGAAAGAAAATCGGTCCGCCAGTGCGTGCCAGGCCGGATAAATCCGGGTCGCTGGGCGACCCGGCAGGCTGGACCCACGGCCGAACCGGGTCGGGTCCAGCAAGGCCCAATGGGCCTGGCCCACTGACCAGGTCGGACCGGGCCGACCCAGACCCGAACCAGGTCGGGTTGGTCGAATCAGGTCGGGTCATGCGGGACCCCCAGGCCGGGTTGGTCGGGTCGGTCCGACCGAATCAAACTGGGCCCGAACACAACCAGCCCCTGTTTACTAAAATGCCAATATCTTTCAGACCGAGCGTCCGATTGACGCATCGTCTACGGCGTTGTGACAAGACCGTCTTTTGGGAATACTCTAAGTGAGTTTTTGTGGTAGTCGAGATACGACCGATGGCTTGAGGAGTAGATTCTCCCGGAATCAAGCGTGTTAACGGGAATCCTACAACTGGCTGAGACCCGACGACTAGCGACCTTGTGTGGATCAGCTCCTAGCATCCCTGTGTGGATCAGCACCTAGCGACCCTGTGTGGATCAACTCCTAGCGACCCTGTGTGGATCAACTCCTAAAGACCCTGTGTGGATCAGCTCCTAGCGACCCTGTGTGGATCAGCTCCTAGTGGTTCTGTGTGACTCAGCAGACCCACGGTACTCATCTGGGATGAGTACCTCAGCAGTCCAAGGTGTTCAGTGTTACGACTGATAAGTCTTGCTTTCCGTACTTTAGATTATATCTGTGAGAGCTATCTTGTTTCGTGATCATGCTCTGTGGTTTGTTTTGTAGATTGTTTTGTAGTCTTTCCTTGTGGTTGGGATCCCTACTGAGTATTTTGTTACTCACCCCTGCACGGACTTTGCCCGCACTTGTTGTGTCTGGTACAGACGATCGACGACTTGATGGAGGACTTGGTGGCCCAGGACCAGGTGGTGTCCAGGAAGGCAGGGCGTGCTTTCTACGGCTTTCGATAGCTGCCCTATACTTACCCATCAGGTGGGGTTTCCAGCGGACGACTTGTCTTTGATCTCGTACTTGCTCTTGTTGCAGTTGTCTTTTTTTGGGTTTGTATTCAAGCTCATTTACCTTCAGTTTGTACTTTTACACTCACTGGTTGTTTAGTGGCATGCATGTTCTCTTTTCCAGTTTTCTTGGGACGTGGTTGTGTGTGTGTGCGTACAGGTACTCAGACAAATGTCTCCCACTTGCAGGTGCCTTAGGAGCTAGTCACCAACCCCTAGCCTTCGAGAGGTGGACTTGGGGGAATCACGGCACGAGCCTCGGTGGACGGATCGCAACAAAGTGATATCAGAGGTGGTCGGTTCTATCTAAAAAACTGGGAGTTTGTTGTTTTATTTTTTTGGACAACAATGTCAAATGTTTCGAGTCCGACTTTCAGATTCGGGGAGTCCAGTGTTGGTGCAGCGGCCGACATATTCATACACCAGGAGCTTGAATTCTGTTTTTCGGCTCTACATATAAAAACACTGGTTGTCTGCATCATATAAGAATCGAGTGTTTCCTCATGTTCTTGAATTAGAGTCAGCTCACCAGGTATATTGATCGTGGTACATCTTGATTTGTTTCAGAATGCCTCCACGCAGACAGCCAGCTAGGATTCCGATGCGTGACCGTGAGGACAGTCTTCCTAGCGATGAGGCGTCGGTTCAGGGACCCGTGCTAGAGATGGCCCCGTCGGGTGGTGCACCAGCATTACCACCACCCGTTGATCAGCAGTTACTACCGGCGTTACTGGTAGAGGACACACGTAGGCGTTGAATGTTAAATGTTTCGAGTCCGACTTTCAGATTCGGGGAGTCCAGTGTTGGTGCAGCGGCCGATATATTCATACACCAGGAGCTTGAATTCTGTTTTTCGGCTCTACATATAAAAACATTGGTTGCCTGCATCATATAAGAATCGAGTGTTTCCTCATGTTCTTGAATTAGAGTCAGCTCACCAGGTATATTGATCGTGGTACATCTTGATTTGTTTCAGAATGCCTCCACGCAGACAGCCAACTAGGATTCCGATGTGTGACCGTGAGGACAGTCTGCCTAGCGATGAGGCGTCGGTTCAGGGACCCGTGCTAGAGATGGCCCCGCTGGGTGGTGCACCAGCATTACCACCACCCGTTGATCAGCAGTTACTATCGGCGTTACTGGTAGAGGACACACGTAGGCTCAACGCCTTGCACGAGTTCCAGAAACAGAGACCTCTCAGGTTCAGGGGAGAGACAAATCCTCAAGCCGTTGAGGACTGGCCGGAGGCGGTGACGTGGGCCTTCCGCTTAGTGAGGACGTCACTTGACCAGATGGCGATCTTAGCGGTGAGCCTTCTTCAGGGCTCGGTAGGGAGATGGTAGAGTTTGACGATTCAGACTCGTGATAAGACGACCCTCTCCTGAACTGACTTCGAGCGGCTTTTCCGGGAGGAGTTCTTCCCTGCGACCTTGCGCTCAGTGCGCATACAGGAGCTGTTTCACCTACAGCAGGGCAGTGTATCAATGGCTGAGTACTCTGCGAGGTTTATAAACCACTCCCGCTACTCTACGGATATGGAACGGGACCCTTTCTTCAGGGCTCAGACCTTTGAGCAGGGACTCCGATGGGAGATCAAGGCGTCGATGATTTCCCTCAGCATCCTCACTCAGGTTGAAGTGCTAGAGCGAGCTCTACTGGTAGAGAGCTTCCTCGCAGAGAAGGCACCGACGGTGGGAGCTACCACCGAGCGACAGGTGGTCGAGTCATCCACGGCGGGCAACCGACAGATGACGCAGAGGTCCAACCGGGTCAGACCATCCGGAGGGCGACCCCATGACACTGGATCGGTGGTGCGAGGCCACCAAGGCGACGGGGGTAAGCAGAGGAGTAGGGCGTGCTACTCGTGCGACGGGCGGGAACACATGGCTCGTGACTGCCCGACCCGCTGCACAGACGATCAGCGGACGGTCGAGAGACCGCCGAGGCAAAGGCAGAGATTCGAGCGAGGAGGTCCGCAGGGCAACGAACGTGTCAGAGGAGCAGGCCAAGCAGCAGGCGGTGGGCGACGGGCGATTATACACTGGTGCCGGTAATATGAGCTTACTCTTGGGGGCGAGAGCTTCGGCTGAGATCTCCTAATAATGGCGTCAAGTATTTACGATGTCATCTTGGGTATGGACTGGCTATCCACAGTTCATGCTCAAATTGACTACCTTAGGCGTAGAGTGCGGTGTGTCCGCAAGTATGGGACCATATTTTTCTTCACCAATGAGAAGGAAACTCTTGTAGTGCGGGACGGACCTTCTCGGAGGAGGGTGCAGTCGATCACTCACCAGTTGGCTAGCATCACCCTCAGTGCGGTGGACAAGAGGAGTTTAATCTTTCCTGTAGTGGTGGACGAGTACGAGGACGTCTTCCCTCGGGATGTTCCGGGACTACCTCCTTGCAGAGAGGTAGACTTCTGCATCGATCTGTACCCCGAGACGACACCGTTATCCACACCAGCATATCGGATGGCTCCCGCAGAGCTTCGCGAGTTGAGTGTACAGCTGGAGGACTTACAGGAGAAGGGCTTCGTGAGGCCCAGCGTTTCATTGTGGGCATCCCCAGTGTTGTTTTCCAAGAAGGCAGACGAAAGCTTGAGGCTATGCGTGAACTACCTATGCCTAAACCAGGTGACCGTGAGGAACAAATATCCACTGCTGAGAATTAATGATCTATTCGACCAGCTGAAGGGAGCGAAGTGGTTCTCAAAGATAGACCTCAGATCAGACTATCACCAACTTCGGGTACGGTATGAGGATGTACCAAAGACAGTCTTCAGATGTCGGTATGGCCACTACGAGTTCTTGGTGATGCCCCTCGGCGTGACCAATGCCCCAGCAGTGTTCATGGGACTCATGAACAGGATCTTCCATCCTTACCTCGATCGTTTCGTGGTGATCTTTATTGATGACATCTTGGTGTACTCGGTGTCAAAAAAGGAGCACGCTACACACCTGCGGATAGTTCTGGATACACTCCGAGAGCACCAGCTTTATGGGAAGCTCTCGAAGTGCCAGTTCTGGATTCGGGAGGTCCACTTTTTAGGACACGTCATCTCGGAGGCTGGAGTCGCAGTGGATCCGACGAAGATAGAGACAACAGTTGCTTGAGAGCCACCTAGGAGCGTGACTGAGGTGCGGAGTTTCTTGGGGTTGGCTGGATACTACCGGAAATTCGTGTCCGACTTTTCCAGAGTAGCAGCACCCTTATCGGCTTTGACAAAGAAAGGACATCCCTTCGTGTGGACGGAGAAGTGTCAGCAGTGTTTCCAGAAGCTAAGATGGAGACTGACGAGTGCCCACATCTTGAAACTACCAGAGGAGGGCATTGGGTATGTAGTGTTCTGCGACGCATCAGGGATCAGACTAGGTTGTGTCCTGATGCAGGAGCGAGCAGTGATCACCTACTGTTCACGGCAGTTGAGACAGCGTGAGCAGAACTACACGGCCCATGACCTGGAGTTAACAGCAGTGGTCTTTGCTCTGAAGATGTGGCGGCACTACTTGATGGGTGAACGGTTTACCGTCTACAAGAGTCTCAGGTATATCTTCTCGCAGAAGGACCTAAACTTGAGACAACGGTGATGGCTGGATTCCTACAGAACTATGACTTCGAGATAGTCTATACTCCTGGGAAGAGGAACGTGGGGGTAGACGCGCTCAGCAGGAGATCCGGTTTGTAGCTGCTAAGTGAGGCGATGGAGCAGCTAGCCACGATGCAGATATCCTTCGTGGATGATGATGGAGCGGCTTACCTTCAGTCGATGACTGTTACTCGCCCACTCTTACAGCGAGTTAGGGAGGCACAGCCTGTGGATGTTGACTGCGAAGCCCGAAGTGCTCAGTTATCCTCAGGAAAGGCTCCTGATGGATTTTCGATAGGTGGGGAGCACACAATCCTTTTTAGAGGGCGCACAGTAGTACCAGTGGCGTTGCGAGAGGAGATTTTGAGAGAGTTCCATACCTCTCCCTTGGCGATACATCCTGGAGTGGCGAAGAGGTATCAGGATCTCTGACGTCAGTACTAGTGATTAGGGATGAAGAAAATGGTGGTCGAGTTCGTTTCACGGTGCATCACTTGTCAGCAAGTGAAGGCTGAGCATCAAGTTCCGGCAGGCTGAGCACAACCACTTAAGGTACCAGAGTGGAATTGGGATGGTATCTCGATGGACTTCGTGACGCGATTACCACGCACGTCCAAGGGCCACGATTCTATCTGGGTGATCGTTGACCAACTCACCAAGTCGGCTCACTTCCTACCCATCCGGGAGCAGGGATCGGTAGAGGGTTTGGAACGCCTATACGTCCAGGAGATAGTGCGGCTTCACGAGGTGTGTTTGACGATCGTCTCAGACCGTGATGCTCGCTTCACATCCCGGCTGTGGAAGGGATTGCAGGAGGTGTTCGGGACCTAGCTACGCTTGAGCACAGCCTTTCACCCACAGACTGATGGTCAGACGGAGCGGACCATACAGACCTTGAAGGACATGCTCCGTGCTTGCGTTCTTGATTTTGGTCGTAGTTGGGAGGACCACCTGTCACTGGTAGAGATTGCATACAACAACAGTTATCACTCCACCATTGACATGACACCGTTCGAGACTTTATACAGGCAGGCTTGCAAATCACCTCTATGCTGGACAGACCCACGAGAGTCAGCACTCATGGGTCCAGAGTTGGTACGGGCTACCACTGAGAAGGTGCAGATCATCCAGGAGCGGATGAGGACTGCACAGAGCAGGCAGAAATCTTATGCGGACAAGAAACGAAGGCCCTTGGAGTTCGAGCAGGGGGACCATGTGTTCCTTCGGGTGAAGTACCTGATGTACTGGCTTCACGATTTCTAACAGCTGTGAATTGTTGCTCCATGAAAGATTTAAACTCTAGTAAATCTGACTTCATCACCATTTCAGATTTGAGATTTGCAACTTTAGCCAACATTTCCTTCTTGAAATTTTCAACTACTTGCTTAGAAACAGAACTGGCTTTCAGTCTCTGAAATTTCAGATTCTCCTTTTCTAATGCTGTTCTTAAAGAATCATTTTCAACTTGAAATTTATTAAATTTGCGGATCAATTCCTCCACATAATCATTATCAAAATAAGAGGCACCTTGGGCTTGATTCTCAGTCTGAGCTTCCATTGGATTTATCAGTGCCATAGGTAGGGATTCAGCAGCTGACTTTTCCTCATCGTTCCTCTGTACTGGCTTCTCTACTGATTTTTCCTTCGAGTCCTTTCCCGACTCATCCACAAAAAAACCCTCACCAATAATTTCAGTGTGAATTTCAGAAGGGTTCTCTGTTTGGTTATATTATTGCACATCCTGAGCATCTTCTTCATTGATTTCCTCCAAAACAGGTTCCTATAATATAGGTTCCTCATGAGCTAATTCTTCTTAGACAATTTCAGTAGGCTTTACATTTTCAGATCTATCCACTTCAACTTCTCCAGGATTTTCAACAGTTATATGCACAATTTCTTTTTCTACTTGAGGAGGCACCTCAATCTGAGAAACTATTGGTTGATCAACTTGCTGTACTGCAGATTCTCTAATAAAGCTATAGCTTAGAAGAGGTTCAGTTGTTCCAATATTTTCTTGAACATGTTCTTCATTAGCTTGAGCTACTCTTGAGATTTTCCTTTGAAGTCCTTCTTGAATTTCCTCATCAGCAGGTGTATCGACTGTCTCAAACTGTATTCTCCTTGATACTCCACTAGTTCTTGATTTAGCTACTCCTTCCTTTGATTTTGCAGGTAGTTTCTGAGCAATCTCTTGTTCTTCTTCTGCTCCAACAGGCATGAGTCTGCCTTTTATTGTGCTCCAAAAGAAACGAATCTTCCTCAGTGTGCTAGCATTGAAAATGTTGCTATAGTGACATTTCACTTGGGCATCCAACAACCTTATCATACCCGTCTTAAATAAGATATTTGAAATGAACCTTCCAAAGGGATAGAAGGCCATCATCGCTTCTGGTTGGCAGTAGTAGTTGAGATATCTGATCATAAATCTTGGAAATTCAACTTTATATCACTCATAAACAGAAACATTATGTACATATCAGGGTACAATACTTTCTCCATCTCTGACATTCTCAGTGCAATACCTGTTTTCTCAAATTTAACTAAAATCTTCTCGTCAGGCTCTAGATCTTTCACTAACATATTCCTTATATTTGTAGAGCCAAACAGAAAAGACATAATATCCTCATACTTATGGACATTATCACCAATATTCTTTAAATCAAAATGGAAAACTCCATCATGAGGGCAGTGAAGAATTTTGGCTATCTCTACAGATGAAATCGAAAAATCTATGTCCTCGATCTTAGATATTATTGAATCTTCATCTTCTCCCAGACTGAAATAAACCGATTTAAAAAAGTGAAGAAGTTCTACCTCATATAGAAACTCTGTATAGTCCCATTGAAGGTTTTCTCAAGTTTTTGAAATGCTAGGGCTTGCCTTAGCATCAGATTTTTCTGGTACAACTATTACAGATCGATCACCTTTCCTTGCAAAATCTTTCGTCCTGCTGAGCATTGTCGCTTGGCGTTGCTGGTTTCTGGCTCATTAGTCCTTTTGATTTTGGTCATTGCTGTCACGGATTTCTGAAGGTTTGAAAATCTAGGGTTTTGAAGGTTCAGGTGCGGATAGAGAAGAGCGGTAGAAGTTCTCAGGGTTTCGAAGGGTTTTGAGAAAATGAACGGCTTTGGAATAGGTAACGATTTCTGACATTCTTGATTCCTGTGTCATTACACACATAGTAATTATTACATTATTTAAAAGTAAAAACTCACACGGAAAAAGTTTAAAACAGAACTGATGAAATT
Source organism: Viscum album (assembly GCA_963277665.1). Taxonomy (NCBI): domain Eukaryota; kingdom Viridiplantae; phylum Streptophyta; class Magnoliopsida; order Santalales; family Viscaceae; genus Viscum; species Viscum album. The sequence continues at coordinate 47,420,265 of OY728121.1, forward strand.
TTTAAATTAATAAAGACAAGAAGAAGAAAAAAAATTAAAATTAAAATTAAAAAGAAATTCATTTAAAAATAAATAAACCTAGCTCTCCCTTAATAAAATAAAATCTTGCAGTAGTAAGTGGTTTAGTAAAAATATCAGCTAATTGAATTTCAGTGCTTACAAATTCTAAGAATATATTCTTTTTAAGAATACGATCTCTTAGAAAGTGATATTTGATATCAATATGCTTAGTTTTAGAATGATTAATAGAGTTTTTAGAAATATTTATAGCACTAGTATTATCACATGAAATAGGTGTATTATTAAAATTTAGTCCAAAATCCATAAGATTGTTTTTTATCCACAAAACTTGTGCACAACAACTACCAACAGATACATATTCTGCTGCAGCTATTGACAGAGTAACTGAGTGTTGTTTATTACTAGACCACGACACTAAGAATTTTCCTAAAAAGTGACAAGTCCCTGAGGTGATTTTTCTATCTAATCTAAACTTCCCAAGTCTACATCTAAATATGAAATTAAATTAAAATCATAAGTTTTTGGATAGAGAAGAGATTGAAAAACCGTTCCCTTTAAATATCTAAAGATTATTTTGACAGCACTTAAAATGAGATTCTTTTGGATCAGATTGAAATCTAGCACAAAGAAATACTGAATATATTATATCTGGCCTACTAGCAGTAAAATATAATAAACTGCCAATCATACCTCTATATAACTCGTTGTTAACTTATTTTCCAGTTTCATCCAAATCAAGTTTTATATTAGATAGGAGTTGAATATGTCTTGTTGTTTTCAAGTCCAAATTTCTTTTGTAAATCAGTAATGTATTTGCTTTGATTTAAAACATTTCCAAAATCTTTTTGATAAATTTGAAGTCCTAAAAAGAAATTTAATTCTCCCATCATACTCATTTCAAATTATTTTTGCATTAAATTTGAAAACTCATGACAAAGCTTTTTGTTTGTTGAACCAAATATTACATCATCAACATAAATTTGAACCAGTAAAATATTAGAGTCTACAGTTTTCTTAAAAAGTGTTGGATCTGCCATTCCAATAGTAAAATTATTTTTTTAATAGAAAAGAACTTAATCTTTCATACCAAGCTCTAGGTGCCTGTTTAAGGCCATAAAGAGCTTTAGTAAGTTTAAAAACAGAATCTGGTTTTTGTGAATTTTCAAAACCAAGAGGTTGCTCAACATAAACTTCCTTCAATAAGTAACTATTTAAAAAGGTGGACTTAACATCCATCTGAAATAATTTAAAGTTCACATGAGATTCATAGGCTAAAAGGATCCTAATGGATTCTAATCTAGCTACAAGTGCAAAGGTCCCATCATAATCTATACCTTCTTCCTGATTATAACCCTTAGCTACAAGTCTTGCTTTATTTCTAGTTATTATTCCTTGATCATCTTGTTTATTTCTAAAGACCAATTTGGTTCCTATAACCGTATAGTTTTGAGGTCTTTCAACTAAATTCTAGACTTCATTTCTCTTGAATTGGTTTAGTTTTTCCTACATTTCTATCATCCAGATTTCATCAACTAAGGCTTCTTCTAATGTCTTAGGTTCTAATTGGGATAGAAAGGTAGAGAATTCAACAATATTTCCTACATTTCTTCTAGTTTTTATTCCATTGTCTAGGTATCCTATAACAGTTTCTAAAGGATGATTCTTTAGGGTTCTAGATTGTCTAGGTAGTACACCGTTAGGTTCTTCACTATCATGTTCTTATGAACTGGACTGAATTTCATTCATATCTTTTTCAAAATCATCTTTTAAGTCCTCAAGTCTCATGTTATCATTAGAGTCAGATTCATCAATTTGGTTTTTCCTTTTCACAAAGGGATCAGATTCATCAAATTTCACATGAACTGATTCTTCAACAATCCTTGACTTTTTATTAAGAACTCTATAAGCTTTGGAAGTAGTAAAATATCCCAATAAAATGCCTTAATCATATTTTGGATCAAACTTACCAAGATTGTCCTTGGTGTTTAAGGTGTAAACCCTGCATCCAAAAACTTTAAAGTAATTTACTTTAGGTTTTTTATTATTCCAGAGTTCATAGGGTGTCTTTTTGAAAATTGGTCCAATTAAAACTCTATTCATTATATAACATGTTGTGCTTACAACTTCTACCCAGAAATAGGTAGGAAGACTGTATTCATTTAGCATAGTCCTAGCCATTTCTTGAATAGTCCTATTTCTTCTTTTAACAATTCCATTTTGTTGAGGTGTTATTGGTGCAGAGAAGGTGTGTTTAATACCCATATTTGAGCAGAAGGAATTAAATTCCAGATTCTCAAACTCTCCACCATGATCACTTCTTAATGAAATTATTTTATAATCTTTTTCATTTTGAACAACTTTGCAAAAACTTTCAAATATAGTAAAAGCTTCATTTTTATATTTTAGAAAATAAATCCAAGTAAATCTAGAATAGTCATCAACTAAAACATATACATATAATTTACCCGCCAAGCTTGCTATTCTTGAAGGTCCAAACAAATCCATATGAATAAGTTCTAGAGGTTTAGATGTAGCAATTTTGTTAACATATTTGAAGGATGATTTGTGCTGCTTGCCAAGTTGACTTGAATCACAGAATCTATCTCTTTCAAATTTGAGACTAGGAAAACCATAAACTAATTGTTTCTTAGATAACTTATGTAAAGCACATATATTGCAATGTCCAAGTTTTCTATGCCTGATCCAAGATTCATTTATCTTAGTAGTTAAGCATTTTACTTTTTATTTAGACAAGGAATTTAACTCCAGTGTGTAAACATTATCAGTTCTTGGTGCTCTAAATTTAAGCAATTTATCTTTAAAAATAGAACAACTGTTATTAGAAAAATCAAAAAAATAACCATCATCACAGAGTTAAGAGATACTTATCAGGTTGTGTTTCAATCCTTGTACATAGAGTATTTATTTATTAAGACTACTTCTAGATCTCCAACTGTTCCGATGCCAATAATCTTTCCTTTGGAATTGTCACTAAATGTGACTAGACCACCATCCTTTTGAGTTATAGTTCTGAAATTTGATGAGTTTTTACTCATATACCTGGTGCAGCCACTGTCCATATACCATATTTCAGTTTGGCTTCTGTGACTTGCTTCCTGCAATGGTATTTAAACAAGGATTTGTTTTGGTACCCATATTCTATTGGGTCTAGTAGTATTAGTTAGCAGAGATCTGGGAATCGAGACTTGCTTTGTTTTTCTATTATCAACAAAATCATATAAACTGCTTGCAACAAAGGCTTTCTTAATCCCAATTTTTTGTGCTTTCCTTAAATAACAATTTTTAGATATGTGTCCTCTTATTCCACAATAATTACAGATTACTTTTCTAGTACTTGGAATAAATTAATTTTTATATAGTTTAGGTTTTTCACCTTTACTGCCTATTCCATATCTTCTTTTTTTTAATCATATTTTTTCCAAGTATTTCATTTAGTGTATTTTCTCCTTTTGTAAAAATAAGATCTGCACTTTTGTATGTTTCTACTTCTGTTTGTAGTGTTTTTATTTTAGACTCATAATATGTATGGTTAGTGTTAATTAAGTTATATTTTTTCAGTAATTCCTGATGTTGCTTTAGCAGAGTATCTCTCTCTCCTAAAACAGCATTATGAATATTCTTTAAGGACTTGTGTTTCTTAAATAAATATTCATATTTTTCTTCAAGAATATTGCAGTAGGCTGTAAGTTTTTCATTTGAATAACTTGAATCAAAATTAGAGTCAGAATTAGAGTCAGATGAGTAATAGGATTGTACCTCATCAGTTTCTTCCATAAATCACATATTGGCTTTTAGGTTCGATTCCTATTTTTCTAAATCAGACTCTGATGAGCTGCTGGAGTCTTCAGATACACTCCAAGTAGCTTTTATTGCCTTCTTCTCTTTTTGATCATAATCATTTCTCTTAAATAATTTCTTCTTCTTATCTTCCTTTAATTGTGGACAGTCAGGTCTGATATGACCAAGTTTCTTGCACTCATAACATCTAACTTACTTCTCATCATTTTTAAAAGACTTTCTAAAACCCTTTTTCTTTCGATAAAACTTACTGAATTTTATGGCTATCTGAGCCAGTTCCACATCTGAATTGGATGTATCAGAACTTTATGATTTCACCTTTATTTCCTTTTTCCTCATCTTTGTGCTTTTTCTTTGAGATGAAACCTTTAAGGCAATGTCTTCTCTCTTGATCATAACCTTATACTCGTTTGCTTCATCCTGCATCTCAGCCTCATACATCATTAGAGTTCTGATTAACTCTCTCATTGTTAAATCTTTTACAGGTGCAGATTGTCTGATAGCAGTAGAAATTCCATTCCATCTTGGTGGTAGTACTCTCATTACTTTTAGGGATTGATCAGTTTTTTTGATTGGATCTCCCAAGGAAGTGATATTTTTGACAATCTCTGTCAACCTTCCATTCATCTGGGTGATACTTTCTCCTTCAAACATTCTAAATGTATCGAATTTTAGTTTAGCAGTAGCATACCTCATCTGTCTGACATTTTCAGTTCCTTCATAAGCAACTGCAATTGTCTGCCACATTTCATAAGCCGTCAGGCACTGGGATACTCTATTGAATTCATCTGGTCCAAGACCACAAATGATAACATTCATAGATTTCGAGTTTATGTCGTACTCTGCTTCTGTATCGGTACTCCATGTTTCAGGTTTCTCTAGAATCACATAGGGAGTTAGAATTTTTGAGTAGACTCTGCATCCAAGGTTCTTTAAATAAATGATAATCCTTGATTTCCAACATCCATAATTTTCACCGTTGAAGTAGGGAACTTGAACCATTGACATACCCTCTCATTTATCAGCCATTGCTTTGTATAATCCAAAAACTTTCAGCTTGTTACAACTTTGACAAAAGCTCCCCCTCTGATACTAGTTGTTGGATTGGGTTATACCAAATATACACAAGAGGGGGGGGGGGGTGAATTGTGTGTATTAAAATTTCTTCACATGATCGTTATCTGTCCTTTTAACTTTATGAGAAAGATTAAGCAACGGAAAATAAATATCAAAGGATGTACAATTTATAGTGGTTTGGGGAACAAAAGGCCCCTAGTCCACTCCACCAACACTCTACTCCACGTGCTTGGTGATTTTCACCATCTGGTCCTCTTATCAACAAATCGTTCCACAACGGAGTGCAAGCAGTTGACACCTTTACAACTTTAAGGATAAACAGAGCCTTATAGTTCATACACAAAACCAAACACATAACTTAGTATGAGAATCTAATCACTCAAAGTAAAAGAGTATTTGTTCTTTGAAATAATTTCCAATTTTTCTTCACAATTGCAACAACACGCAATTGACAGTCGATGGATCGTCGATTTTAGAAATGATGTTCTTCAGGTAAAGAGTAGTTCTGAGTTGATCCGGTTGCAGTAGATCTTAAAATATAATTTGAAACTTTAATAGTAGTCGATTCAAAAAAGATATTCAATGCATAATTAGTGAATCTTCAATCAAGTTTCTTCTTCTTCAGAAAATAGAGCTTTGTCTCTCTTCGTAACAGAAGATCTGTAAGTCTCGATTGTCTCTATAAACTATAGCAGTGAAAAACTCAAGAGCTTGATATATATATATATTTTCTTTTCAATGATTCACCTCTATATATGTAAAATAATACAGGTATATAAAGAATAAATATGAACATTCTCCTTTTAAATTTAGATCCACAAAATTCGCCTTTAGAATCGCGATATTCAAATATTTGAATAACCAGAGCAGTCGTAACTCCCTTTAAAATTCTCCATAAAAAGATCCTCTTAAATCAATCCTTTGAATCATAAATAAATAGCTTTGAATCAATCAAAGACACACTTTAGATTTGGGCTTTTAATCTGGCGTTAAATCAGGCTAATAATCAGCATAAAGACCATTGCTTTAATAAAGTCATAATTTAAATCTCCGACGTCAAACGTAGGGTTGAACTGCATAGCATACATTCTCTGAACGTAAGGTTCACAACATAAGGTTGATCACAAATGTAAGGTTGATCACAAACGCAAGGTTGATCATCCATACTTTTCTCTTCAGCTCTCAAACGAACAATATATAATCCATACTTTCATCAGCTTCAAAACGAAAGGTAAATGATCCAAAGTAAGGTTGTTTACAAAATTAAGGTTGGTGAACCATAATTTTGAGAAACAAACATGATGTTCCATATTAACGTAGTATTATTCTTCCATACTTTTCTGATATGCCAAACGTAAGGTTCATTCGAAACGTAGGATTTGTTCTTTCATACTTTTCTGACGACGTATGGTTGCTTAACCATACTTTACTGATAACCTATAAGAAACAGTTTTCATCCTTACGCTATGCTCCTCAATGTAGGGTATGAACAATGTTTTTAGAACATGTTAAAGTGATTTCTGGACACATTGAGTGTGAACAGTGTTTCCAGAACACACTAAAGTGATTTTCAAACACATTGAGAAACATTATACGCGGATTAAAACACTTAAATATTATTTCAAAATAGAGAAATAAATAATATTAATTTCCTGAAATACACTCAAAGTAAAATCATTAGAATGACAAATAAGGGTATTTATAAACATCAAAATAATCATAAAAATACAGAGTATTGTTGAAAACAACATTTTCTCAACAGTAATCATATGACCACGTCATCACATGTGTACAAGTTTTCCCACCCACTTATAGCAGGTTCTAGTCGATCATTTAGGTTGCGCCAACTTCCAAAATTTGTGGAAGTCCCCATGTTGAACTCGAGCAGCCTCCAATTGTTTGTAGCAAGTACACTCGACTGTTGACTTCTGATGATTAGGGGAAGTTCCTAATATGCAACATTATGAAATCTTTACACATTTTCTTTAATGAAAATACACAAGGAAAAGGTTATGCAACTCCTTCTGAAAAAAAAACTTACATATTAATTTTCACACATAATTTATAGAGCACTGATCATTTGCACACCAAATCTGAAACATGAAATTTTGGACACTCAGTTCTGGAATGTACCATTCAGACTATCTGCCTCTGCTAAAGTTTCTGCTATCATTATTTGATCAGGTCAAGTCATACTTTCTAGAGTTCCTCCTCTCAATCAACTAATCAGAACTTGAATTGGGATTCACATTCCTAACAGTCTCTCACTTGAATATTGTTTTAAGGAAACCATAACAATCATGAACACTTAATCAAAAAATAGATCCTTCCAAACTTTTGGAGCAAACATTGTCTCCACCACCTTCTGATTACCCTAGCCCCCCTGAGGCATAACGTTACCTCAGAATTTCCTAGACTAGCACTTTGACGAACATGTCAGCTATATTTTGTCTTTCAGTTATCTTCCACAACTCAAGCTCTCTATATCCTCCATCCTCCCTCTCCTAGGTATTCCTTCATAGGGGATAACAAAAAAACTCAACTTTCATTTCATTCTCTCTCAAAGCTAATTATAAGAAAATTCTCCTTGATGTATTAAGAAATATTAAAAAAAAGAATTGGATGAACCCTTTTTTGTATTCATGGGATTAACCCATTCACTCGGACCGATATGATTTTTCTCTAATCAATTTTCAAACCTTCCCACCAACCCCAATAAAGACTCTACCATGATCTAATGGATGTGTTGAGAAATATAATCTTTAAGATGTTGAAATTTGGTATCGGGTAAGTTGGGTGTCCAAGTCGAGCTAACGACTTTAAAATAAGCGCTTCACGAGAGGCAACTCGATTGTTGCATTTTTTTATTTTTTTTATTTTGTGTGTTTTTGTGTTTTTTGTTGTTAAGGGAACCCTCTTGGGGTTTCCAATGTGATTTCATGTCTCTTGTGTGTGATATTTAGTAGCCGAAGCAGTTCAGTATTTTAAAATGAAACCCATTCTTTCTAAAATTAAAACTCAACCATCAATCATCCCTAATGAGTCTACTTGTGACTTGAAGCTAAAGTGATCAATTTCTTTTTGATGGGTCATCAACTTCAAACCAGGTTGTTTTGTTCCATGATTTCATTTCAAATCCCCCCTTCTTTATTCTAATTTCTAAATTGTCTCTTCTCTTCTCTTTTAAAACTGAGGGCAATTTCATTCTATGTTGGGGGGAATGAAAATCCATGATTTTATGAAAAAAATTGGGATTTTTATGGAAAATTTCTTTAACCTTGAACATGAAAATACACATTTCAAAATTTGAAGTTGAATGTCAAATAATTTTGAATTCTTCAATTATTATTTTAATGCAAGTTTAAGTATATGAGCATAATTTTTGGAAAGTGCGGTTTTTTGATGTGATTTTTCACTGATAACATTTTCATCAATTTAATCAAAATGTCACAATGCACATCCATTGGATTTTGGGTGTAAGTTTGAGTTTTTGGGTCCCTTTGATCATAACATAGGGTCTGGGGCCACTTTTATTTTTAATTTGAGTATCCCTCAAAAAACTAAAAAAAATACCACATAGAGCAATGTTTGTCCAAATGTGTGGAGTTTTGAACTTGGGGACCGTGACTTTATAGTTGTCCTGCCCAGAGTCAGGCTTTACATCTCTATTGTAGAGCATGGAATTAACAATATATGTGGTGTTTGGAACTTGGGAATCATGACTTCATAGTTTTCTTTCCCAAAGTTAGTTTTTTTCATCTCTATTGTGGTTAAAAAGAAAAAAAAAGAAAAAAAGAAAAAAAAGAGAAAAAAAATATAAAAGATAAAATTGGATACTCATTTTAAGGTTTAATGTGATTCCCACCCATCAATTCCATTTGTTTACCCTTGAACAAGAAAATAGGCCCCATGTCTTTTGAGATACACAACACATCATCATGTTTAATTAAAATTAGATGAAATGTGGTGATGAACTTAAACAAAGGAGTGAGATTGAGTTTGGTATATGATTGTGAACCTATATTTTGTTAAATGAATTTGATAGGTTTCATGATTGTTTTGCATGATGCCTTTTTGTGAGAATTGTATGTTAAAATGTTTTGGAAAAAGGGAATTCAATTTCATATTTTTGAGATACTTTATTTTTAGGACTAGAAAAACTCAAGTTGGGGTTGTGATTACCAATAAAAGGGGATAATATTAATTTATTATATTTTAATATTCATGTGTTTTAAAGTCTATAAACACCGATTTTAGTACATTTTTTAGATTGAACTTCATTTCTCATCATTTTGCAATTCATGTTTAAAGTGGTTCAATTTGGGCCCAATTAATCATCAGATTTTGGAATTAATTATTTGAATTATTTGAATTTTATATTTTTGGATATGATTTATCAATTTGTGTGGAACATTTTTTCTTTTAATATCAATTGATGAATCATAAGGTAATATGGATATTTGTGGCTATGAATGCAGAAATTTTTGGACAAAGCAGAATGGTCCCTAGGCCCATAAAATAAAACTGGAGCCCAAAGTTAAAGCCCAATGAAGCTAAAATTTTATTTTATATAGATAAAATCATGGGGAAAATTTCATTCAACCATGACAAGATCAAATTCTGAGGTTTTCATGATGATCTAGGTGGACCAAGATGAAGATTAAATAATGGGCCATATTTTAGGGCCCATAAAATAATCCAACCATTTTGAGCATAAAATCCCAATGGATGATCAAATTGGAATGACATTTTTATAGATATTAAAGGATACCTGGATGAATATATTTCTATTATATGACCATCAAATATTCGGCCATCTTAAATACCATATTTTCACTCCAAAAAGGGGGGCGAATATGGTCCGAATTTCCAGGTCAACTTTGAAAAGTCCAATTTCCTTTGATTTCTCACCCACATTTTTGAATTTACTAATTAATGGGGAAGGAATTTATTGATGGGGTATTGAATATAGGCTTCTAATATTTCTATTTAAGGTGCTTTTGGTGAAGTAATTGGGTAGTTTTTTATTTCTTTCAGTTGTATTGTTACTCTGTCATTTTGTAATCGCAAGTCATTTTTCTCAAGTAAGTTGTTTGATTCACACAAGATTATTAATAAAATTTCTCCTTTATATTCTATTATTTTATTCTTTTCAATATCACATTAATACCATTTAATCAAGTTGTGAAATTATTCACACAACACTTGTGAATTTCTTCACACAACGGTGGAGTGATCGTTATTTCACTATTTTTCTTCTTCAATTCCACCCTCATGCACCTACTACCCACTTCCATTGATAGAATAGAATAAATGGAGGGATAAACCTATTATGGGTTGATCCAAGGGAGTACTAATAGGATGTATTGGGTGTTATTTATCATTTTAATAATTCTTAATCAATACTTTTGTTGAGTTTTTTCATTCAATTATTTTCTTTATTACTCTTCCTTATTGATTTTTTTTCACCAAACTTCTATGTGCTAGCAAGATCCTTTACCTTAGAGTGATCATGAAAATGATCCTCCAAGTGTATAGGTGATTAGCATGTATATTTTAAGGTGTTAAACTAGTAAGTGATGAGGTTATATTGATTTTATTTAATGAATTATTCTCGAGTTAATGAAATTGAAATAATTAAAAAAGAAATCCATTCAATCCACCCCTTATAATAACCTAGGATCAACCCTTATTTTTAAATTTAATTCACACACATCTTTAAAACTATTTAATAATCCACTCAATTTAAACCCAAGTTGTCCACTTCATATCCAAATCACCCCCATTGAATTTTTGTTTCTTTAGGTCGCTTCTTGGGTCTCTGAGGATTCGATAACCCAAGATGTATTACAAGAAACCACTTACACCATATAACTTGGGTAAATTTGGGAATCAACAGTCATAGATAAATCAGGTTCCACATCAAGGTCCTTCAAGCTCAAGACATGATATGGTTCAGAGAGATACTCTTTGAGTTGTGACACATGAAACACATTATGAATCAATGTCAACTGAGGTGGAAAATCCAAATGGTAAGCCGCCTTTCAAATCTACTCAACAACCTCAAATGGTTCCACATATCTCAGTGCCAACTTTCCCTATTTCTCATGTTGTTAGTGACCCAACCTAGGTTATACTCTCAAAAACACCTATTCCCTAACTGAAAACTCCAAAGGGTATCAACAATGATCAACATAGGATTTATATTGGCTCTGATCCATCACCATTCTCCAATGAATCAATTGAATCTTTATCATCATCTCTTGGACCAAACTAGGTCTAACTAGGGAAGTTTCACCAATCTTTGACCAACACAACAAATATTTACATGGAATACTATATAAGACCTCAAAGGGTGTTATCTCGATGGATGAATGATAACTATTATTATAGGAAAACTCAACCAGTCCCAAGCAGCTATCCCAAGCTCCACTAAAGTTGAGAACTCAAGCACAAAGTATTTATCCAAGGATGTGTATAGCTTATTCTTTCTAGACACCCATCTGGAGATGATATGTCATGATCAAACTAACCTGATATTCCATTTCCTCCTGTAGCCCTCTCCAAAAAATGAGAAGTGAAACAAATATCTATATTATAAACTATAGTAGATGGAACTTCAAGAAATTTGACGATATATTGCATATAAGACTTCCCAAATCCTCGATTTTTTTGTATCGTGAATGAGAATAAAGTAATCTGATTTGGTCAGTCGATTGATCACTACCCATATTGAATTCTTCCCTCGATAGGTATATAACAACCCAACCATGAAGTCCATCGAAATCTCATACCAAATACAAGTCAACATAGGAAGGGGTTTAAGTAAACCCGAAGGTTTCTGGTGCTTGGACTTGACTTTATAATAGGTATAATAACAAGAAATAAAATCAATGATATCTCATCTCATACCTGACCACCATAATTTTTACCATGTATCATAAAAAATATTCATGGTGCTAGGGTGTATTTCCCACTAGGAACTATGAAAGTCCCCCATAATAGTTTTTCTCACGGGAAAAGGCACGACATACCAGCTCTAGAAGCATAAGATATATTTAGAAGACAATGATCACTCACCGATGGTATCGCCATCACAAAGAGATTCTCTAAAGCTACAAAAATCATCATCAAGCTGTTTTTTCTAAATAATCGTCTCGATAAGAGTGGATTTCAATTGTATTCTTCTAAAAACAAACTCCATCTCATCCTCCTAAACTCCCAAGTGAATTCGAGCAAAGAGATCCATCAGATTCCACCCTTCTGATGATTCTTTCACAGCATGAGTCAGAAGTTTCCTGCTCAAAGTATTAACAATGGAATTCCCCTTATCGGGGGGGGGGGGGTGTAGGGAATGTTTACATAAAAGGATTATAGGTACTCCACCCATCATCTTTGATGAAGATTCAAATCAATTTGAGTGAAGATATAACTCATGCTTCTGTGATCAAAATAAATAGTAAACATTTCTCTAAAAAGTTAATGTCACCAACTATTAAGAGCATACATCATAATTGTGAGTTTGAGATCATGTGTAGGATGGTTCTTTTGTGTCTTGAGATTTCAAGAACCATCGACCACCATGTGATCACCCTACATGAGAACGTAATCAAAACTTGAACTTGATGTGTCACAAAAGACCACATAACCCTTCCCAGAATCTGGAAGAGTCAACACTAGTGAAAAAGATAGAAGGTGCTTTAACCCATAAAAATAATTTTGACATTTCAAATCTCATAAGAACTTTACTCCTTTAAAAGTGATATTGATCATCAAAGAATTCAAATTCGAGAAATCTTTAATGAACCAATGTTAATACCCCGCTAAGCCCAAGAATATTCGAATCTCGAAAACATTTCATGGCTATTACCATGACATAACATCCTTAAACTTATCAAGATCAATTGAAATACCATGTTCCAAGTCCACGTGTCCCAATACTTTACTTCCCAAATCCAAAAATTTCATTTTGATAGTTTAGCATAAAAATGGAGATCTCTCAAAATTTACTGAATTAATCTAAGATGACGCACACAATCTTCCTCAATTTTTGAGAAAATCAAGATATCATCCAAAAACACCACCATGAATGAATCAAGATACTCATGGAATTTCATGTTTATTATTACCATACAAACTATGAGATCATTGGTTAGACCAAAAGGCAAAACAAGGTACTCATAATGGTTATAACTACTCTGAAGGGTGGTCTTTGGGATATCAAATTATTTGATTCTAAACCAGTGATAACTGAAGTGAATATCTATATTTGAGAACCAATTAAAACCATTCAACTAGTCAAAAAAATCATAAATCTTAAGTAAAAAATACTTGTTCTTTATCGTGACTCTGTTGAGTTTTTAATAATCAATGAAAATGCAAAGTGTTCCACCAGCTTTGTTTGTAAAAAGAACGGGAGATTCCCAAGGCAACACACTCGAAAAAATGAATCCTTTATCCAACAGATCATCCAAATGGGTATTTAAATCCTTCAATTCATCTGGTTTCATGTGATACTATATAATAGAGATAGGCGGGTACCTGGTACCAAGTCAATAGAGAAATCTACATCCCTTACTAGTGGAATGCTGAAAAAATTAGATTGAAACACATCAAGAAACTCAAAGACCGCTAAAGGAAGATCACCACTCAAATATTCCTACTCTAGGTCAAAATAAAACATAGATATCACCTAGTCTGTTTATGAAAGAGTTGGTCCATATCTACCTAACCTCGAGTCCCATTCTCCCTAGAAAACAGGGAACACCCCACCGAGAGAAGTAAAGGATACCCACTGAAGATAATATTCAATCTAATCTTTATGGGAAATGAACCAATCCACCTCAAGAATGAAATCCAAAGGTTTCATGTCGAGAACCAGAAAATCCTAGGTGATCTTGATCTCTAATAAAGAGAAGGCATAGGAAGGGCATCAAAGACCCTGCTCACTCTTCGTTCCAAGGGGATTAAAAATATCCATCAAATATGACATATGATCAATAGAAAGATTTAACAAATTCAAAATATGAGTTGATACAAATGAATAAGATACACCAATATCAAATAAAGTAGTTAGTAATAGTGAAGCTATAAGGATGGAAACTCCCACCATCATTGGACCCACATTAGCTTCCTCTGTAGACTCATCCACTCTATGAAAGAGATTTGTTTCAGATGCTTGTGGCTGCAATCCCTTAGTTCTTAAAGAATATGACTGCACTATGGTACCTTTAGGTTCTAATGAGACCATTCCACTGTATAGGGTAGAAAATATATGACAAAACTTATACAGGTGGACTAAGAGACCAAACGAACCACGTATCTTTGGTGTCTCAGTACAAACCCACTTAGAATGCCCGACCTTTACACATTGAAAGTAAGTCAATGGACCTATTCTAAGCATCATAGAAGGTTTGGATGATTCTTATTATTTTGAATCACCATGAGACTCATCACACTTCCTCTTTACTTCAGAGGAACTAATAGAACTGCCATTGGGAGTAGGAGGAACTCTCATCAACCTTAACTTACCAGCCCTATCAGGATCAGCTATCAAATCCCTATCCAATACATCTTCAAAAGAGGTTGGATTTAGCATGAAACCCCGAGATCAAATATCAGATTGAAGACCCATATTGAATCTTTTGGCCTTCAGCTTCTCATTCGATACTTCCTTAGGAGAAAATTGAAAAGGTTAAGAAAATCAATTTACATACTGATTCATGGTTCTATCACTTTGTTATAGGTTGAGAAACCCTATAAACTTCACCAAAACCATCGAATATGGATAAAAATGTTTTTTGAAAAGGGATATAAAGTCATTAAACTCCAATTATTAATTTTTATTCAAAGTAACCATCAAATCCCACCACCTCCTGTTAGGCCCTCCAAGCTTGAAGTTATAACATTTCACCTTTAATAAATCTAGAGTTTCCAAGAAATAAAAAAGAAACTGAGTATTTTTCAACCAATCATATGCCTCTTTAGGATCATTTAATCCTTGGAAAGTTAGTGGTTCATACCAAAAAAAACCTAAGCATGATCTCTAGTTTCATCCCTTTGAGGTTCCACTACTGGATCCTAGATGAGAATGGGTATGGGTACCTATCCCAGATCACACGCACCACTATTTCAACGAGGTTATAATAAATTGGAGGGTTCACTAGTTATGGTTCATCAACACCCCCCAAGGTTTGTTCAAAAATCTCCTTGGGGGCATGGCATGGTACTACACAACATCAATAAGAAACACAAAAAAATAAGAAAAGATACTCAAATCATCAAATCAATCAAGGGATATAGGAATATCAATTCCATAAGATAGAATTCAATTTTTTGGGATTTTAAAATACCCAGATCAAGTTTGGAAAAAGACTAGAACCAGATAAATTTATTCCTTAAAGAGTCTTTTCCCAAACACCCATGGTAACTTAAGGCTCTCCATGATGTGAGATGTCCAAACACTCACTTGTAGGCTACCCCTTAAGTCCCAAAATCCCCCCTGTCTATTGAGACATCCCAAACTACATACAAACATCAAGGAAAGATGTTCAACCTCATTTGAAACTAATTTATCATAAACTAACCTGAGTACCCTAATTCACCGATACTCAAGCCAGTACTAAGATGGTATAAAGGGAATTCCTGATCCCTACGGACTGACAACTAGTGTCGGGGCATCAACAAATAGTCCGAGGGAATGATTTCACCCCATGAACAAACAATCAAGATATATATAATAGTAAAAGATAAAATAATGAATAATTGGTATTCCAAGCACTCCCTAAGGAGAAAATTACCATAATCAGAAAAGTAGAGATCAAAAGTCACATCATCCAAAAATACGACACAATATCCATCATGATAAAAACTAAAAGTCTTTGTGTAATGAGTGGATCAAAACTCCACTAATCACTACCATTACTCAAAGTCCCATGAATAAAGCATGCCTGTCACCTCTAAGTTGAATTTTACCTTTAACTTGACTTTGAATAGCATAGTCTACAAACACCCGAAGGTAAAGGTAGGGTGTGATAAAAAATATCCCAGTAGGATTTCACCAAACATTCCATAAGCAGTTCAACAAAAAATAAACTATTTATACTTCAATTTAAATAAAGAAAAGGTGTGGTAAATCATTTTCACATTTTATAGTCAAACAAGATTTAAAATCAATTAAATGGAAATTATATCTAAAAAGATATTAAATGAAAATTTTCATTAAATAGAAGGGAATTATTTAAATGTTTTCATAAGCACTGGCATGTAATAATCAAATCAAAACAAAGTAACATGGTCATATTCCATGAGTTAAGTTAGTTCCAGGCTTTAGTATCCTTACACCACTCAGTCAATCAATCAGGACTCAATGTTTATGCACATGTCCCTAAGGATCATGCCATTGACATAGAATCAATCAACACCCTATTGGGGAAAGTCATACCGAACTTGGTTTAGTTAGAGTTGTCATTGTCAATCCATTACCAAGGAGTCAAAGTCCTAACATGTTTGTCCTAATCACCCACTAACTACCCAGGATCACACGTGCTTTAAATCAACCAATCAATCATGGGAAAATCATTATTTTCAATTTAATTAACCATTCATAGATCAAATACCCAATTTCTATCCTCAACATGCTAGTTCAATTTAAAAACAAAATCATGGATTTTTATCAAATTTATATCTTTAAAAATCATATTGAATTTAAAACCATTTTTCTCAAGAATCAACATCAAATAATTTCACCAAATCACTTTCATTTTAAGTGTTCTTTTCTCAAAATCCACCTAATATTTTCAAATCCTTTGAAAGAGGGTTTTATCTCACAATTTCATGACTTTTTTAAAACAATCATCTAAATCATATCAAATAAAAGTTCAAAAATAAATTGAAAATACATTTAAAATAAATTAAGAAATAAAGGTTTCATGTATAGGGAAAATCCTTATGAAACCACCTACCTTTAGTCATAAGATCAAACAAAAACCTGAAATGGGAACCACCAATGGAGAGATGAATATGGGGAAGATCAAAGAGGAATCCCTAGAATTAAAATCCATCAAATCAAGGTTTAAATCCATTAACAACATGAGGAACCATCAATCTCAAAGAAGGATAGGAGAGACTAAGGGAGGATTCCAAATCAAAGTGAAAACACTTACCATAGAAGAATCAATCGCACCCACTGGTACTTCAATCTAAGAAGAAAAGGGTTAGAGAAGAAAAAATTCTATTTAGAGAGCCTCTAAAATCCAAAGTGTCATATTAGGTTTTATTATTAAGTGTTTAGAATTTATAATTTGGGGTTCAAGACTTTAATTACAATTTTTTGGGGATTAAAAATCTCATTACACAATTTCCTGGGTTAGGTCGCATGGTTAGAGTTAACTATGTGCCTAAATGTGTAGCCTTATTGGGATTATAGAGAGTTTCGTATGGTTAGGTTGTGCAGTTATACAAACCATGCGCCAAATGTGTGCTCCCTCATAGTCTACTAGACAAGGGGTGCACGATTTGACCACATGGTTTGGAAATCACGCGTGCACCAAACGTGCTCTCCCCACTATCAAAAGCTGCATAGTTTTAGTGGGAGTCCAGACGACTTTTTATAACCATGAACACCCTATAGAAACTCATGAAAAATCACATGGTTTCTTGGTCCAACCCACACGAGTTTTCCTAACCATGTGCCAATCGTGCACAACCCCAAGAACATCCAAATATTTCAAAAAGTCTCCATAAAAAACTCAAAACACGATCAAACAAAGGATGATAAAAACAAGGGGTTAAAAGTGGTTGAAATATGATAATGATATATTACATGACTGACTATTCCTTTGAATGTGAACACATGTCATGTAATGAAATAACCCAGGTTGACCGACCTATCACCCAAGCTGATCTGCCATAATACTCGAAGGGTGTTCCTGATCCTCATGGGATGACAACTAGTGCATTGGAATCAGGGATACACTCTTGGGAAAAGTTTCACCCAATAAATAATAATAAAAAATTAGTGAAAAATGTTGAGAATATTTCATGGTGCGTCCATACATTGAACATCCATGTAAATGTAATAAACCAATATAAATGAATGAACAAACAAAACATGGAATTAATGAGACAAACATCCACATTAGACATAAAAAATGATAATGATCCATCTCAATTTTAAATATATAGAAAAAACAATACATAACATAACCAGAATGGGAAAGGGAATAAAACCCACTACATCTTACTAAATTGATCGATACACAAACATCCCAAAATAAATAAACAATCTGAACCACTGCTCAAAAATCTCTATATGACCCATGATCACTCATCGCATACCAATTCCCATCAATTTACAAAGGTAATAAAAACCAACATAGGATCACAAACTGGAAACTTGAATAATACATGACACACACACACACACACATGAGTGTGTATGCATGGTGCGAGTTAAACATGCACAATATGATTTCACCAAAATTTATATGCAATTAATTTTATAAAAAATTTCATAAATGATAGTTTTAACATCATTTATAAAATAAGATTTTCCAAAAAACAAGAACAATAAAAACAATTATCATATACTAACCTTTTCCCAAACCATAAGGTAAAACCCTTTTGAAAAAAACCACTTTCTTGCTCGGAAACCATAATTTCAATCTTCATGAAAATGAGCTAAACTTTTCTTTATAATATATTTCAAGATACATTTCTTACCAAGAGGTAAAAATCCTCCATTGAAAATAGGATTCACTTTAAAATATTTAAAAAAGTGGACTTTCGCATTTACATAATCAAAACCAAACCATTTTTCCCTCCTCTAATTTTTTTCACAAAATCCCCTTTTAATAAAAAAGTTGGTAAGTAAACTCAATCAAAACAAATGAAGGTATAAAGATCAAATAGGAACCACCATATCAATGAATCATAGTAAAATTAAACAACAATAAACAATGATACTATAAATTCAAGAAGAGTACAAGGGGATACAAAGTATATAATGAAAATCTATGAGGTGATACCATCACTTAATGAAAAAGTTTCATGGGTAACTTTCTAGGTCCAAATGTGATACAATCCTAGATATAACCAAGAAAAAACATCTTTAGGTAATCTCATATAGTCTTACCAGGTCTTTTTGACCATCCCTCATAGTCTAATCAGGTCATATCGATTAACTACCATAGTCTAATCGGGTCAAATGATTTTAGTATAACAAACTGAATCCCTCACTTAGCTACCTGAGTTCCCATGACATGTTAATAAGGGAGGAAATAAATCAATAAACAACATGTCCATCACATGAATCAATAATAAAACATAAGTAATAACCCACATATCACCTCTAATACCCTCCTAAGAAATAACCCCTTTTATCATCAATCAAGCATCACATAAAAAAATCAATTCACACCCTATAATGGGGCAGTGTATATAAGTCATAAAATAAAATGAATCACAATGGGGTGATACAATCATCAAGAAAAAACATCATAAAATTCCAAATGGGCCTTTAAAACCCAACTTGGAAATAAAAAATTTCCATAGAAACTCCTTAAAACACCATAAGGGTCAATAAAACCCAAAACAATTTAATAAGGTCCAAACACACCCCTTTTTATAAAAACAACCACCTTAAAAAATTAGACATACTTTTTAAAACCAAACAATGTTCCACACCTCTTTACTATTTCAAAATCATTTTAGAAGCCCCTCGAACATATAAATGAACACTCGGTAGGCATGAATAAGCCACTTTTAGAAACCAAGAACTAAAAAATTCATAGAATACCTTTTATACCAAGTGTTAAATTAATTAAAAACATTTAATAACCTAATATGGGGCTCATGTATAGGTAAATTAGATATAAAATGAATTTAAATAACTCAATAATTATATGACATGTTGAATACAAGAACTTGTATAGAAACACCTACCTTAATCAAGTAGAAACACATCACAACACATCGCCTTCAATGGAGGAAGCCAACTGAGTAAGTGAATAACCACTACTAATCTTAAACAACCAAAGCATCATGATTAGATCAATCTTGAACCCTAAATTCAACCCACACAATGATTAGGGTTCATGAGAGAAATGAAAACCAAGGGAGAAGAAGGAAGGGAGAAGAGGAGAAGAAAAAAGGAGGGACACTCCTTCCAAAACCACTTGGAATCAAGGAGAATCTATTAAAGTAGGGAGGAGGAGGAGGCGATAAATCCCTAACATTAATCCTTGGGTTGATTGAATGTTAGAGGAGGAAAGAAAGGTTGAACCCATTAAAAATTAAAGAGGGGAAAATTTGTAAATTCACAAAATTAAAATCAGGTACAAACACATTGTGATGTGGCCTAACCTGTTGTGGTGTGACTTGAATCTGAAGAAGAACCACAATTTCACTTCCTAGAGTCATGTCATGGTGTAACCCTACCTCATCCCGACATGGCCATCCTATGGCTAGCCTACATGATGTGAAACCTGGCCTCAATGCCTACCCATAAAAGTACCCCAATTCCTGGGTTTGGTCATAGAGTGACCTCCCCTATTGTGGCGCGGTGCTTCTCTCACTTGAAGATTCACAAAGGTAAAACCACAAGTCATAGTGTAACCCACCTATCATGAGGAAACTGTGATGTTCCCAATTTGTGTATATCTTTTCATACATATTATTGAGCATAAAAACATGTTTTCACCAAATATAAATTATTTTATGAATAAAGTGCTTTATTTTGGTGTTTATGGTACTTTTTAGGTATTTTCATGCCAAAGTCACAAATTGGGAAAGTTCAGAACAAAGATTTAGATATACACAATGTGTACTTTATGACACACACCATGTACCATTACATAGACATGGATTGGCCAGGCTGAATGCATGCCCATGTATCCACCAAGATGCTACACGCCGTGTATCTCTTTTCACACGTCATGTATTCCCTTCTAGAAGTGGTTGGTGGCTGAAGTTTTGACTACACGCCATGTGGGCTGGTGCTACACGTCGTTTACTCCCACCAAACGACTACTGACACCTTCAAAGTCAAGGAGTGGTGTGTCTGATCACCTATCAGTGGAAGAAACAAAGCAATTTTTAGTTGACTTGAGTACACACCATGTATTCTATAGTACACGCCGTGTAGTATCATTTTCTATAAATAATAAGGAAGACCTCCATGTTCAAGGTTGGACATCCAGGGGGATGTGTTTATGCTCTGTTGTTCAAGCCTCCCTCAAATCCATTTCAAGTTTTTCTTTTCTATTTTCAATTCATATTTTAGTGTAATTCTCCCTTTTACCCATTCTTCTCTCATATCCATGGTAGGGATTGAGTTTCGAATCAATACACACATTGTAACCATGGTCATAAGAGGATAGTTCCTCTCGCGTTGGGGTTGTAATAATATTATGGTTCGTTGTTATTTGAATTCTGAAGTGTTACTCTTGTTATGATTTTTGTTTTATAATTCCTTTAATAAATGTACTTTCAAAACCACCATTGATGTCGTATAAGACCAAGAATGACATTAATGGAAAAAACTAAAGGATTTGTGGTAGATAAACCCATGATCATTGGGGGGGAATCATTGTCACTGTTTTCAGTACACGCTGTGTATAGTGCCTTTACCCATCCTTTAGGAGTGACCAGTGTACTAAGACCACATAGACAAGACCCCATGAATCTACACACAACATGTATGTTCGGTACAAACTGTGTATCATTTTCATCTAGAATAGTTTGTGTAACAAGTGTACACACATTGGCCACCATTTTCGCACACATGCCATATTTGGATTACAAACAGCGTGTACTATAATATTTGACCTCTCCCACTGGCTGAGTCCGTGTATAGACATTCACACGGACCAGCAACCCATGTACTTACACACGACTTTTCTACATTAGTACACATTGTGTACTGGACTTTTTCCCAAACACACACCCACTCGACGTGTTTCTCCATCATACATGGATTTCAATTCAGATCATACTACATGTCGTGTATCCTAGATCTATACACAGTGTAATTTTGGTTTCATGCTATCTCACCTTTCTTCCTTCTTTTTTGTTTCCTTTTCTTTTGTTATTTTCCTTTATTTTCTTTCCAGATATGGAAGATAGGACATGAAAATTTTCACACTGAACGATACAATTGAGCAGTAGTTTCCTCGACATCAGCATTCTGTAGTGCCTCAGAATCTTAGAGAAGATTGAGGAGCTCCTTGGGAATACACATTTATTGGAAACACTCCAGGTCAGCACTCCTACATTCCGAGATTTATTTTTAGAGTTTATTGAAACCTTCGAGTTCTATGGGCCCTCCTAACACTATAAGACCACTGATATAGCCAATCAAATTTGATTTTGGTTAGGCGAACAACACTTTTCTCTGACCATGGATGAGTTTGGCCAAGGGTGTGGCTTCTACCCCCATCCCGCCATCCCACCTCCTGTCTCCACCCTCACTTTCCCTTAGCACTCCGACCTTATCACCATGTGGTGGGATATTTCTGGTCCTGACCATAGGTACACTCCCAAATCCCATAAGATCACAATCATCATTTCCCCTCCCATTCGTTTCCTCCATCGGTGCTTTAGAGCCATTCTTTTTCCCCACCATGAGGATATGGGTGTCGTGTTTAGGAAATACACAAAGCTTCTCACTTGTATTTTCTAGCATGATTACCCTGACATCCTCTATCTTTCTACCACCTATTTCCACTCCATGATCTATGGTTGTCAGGGTAACCTGAACGATAGTTTCTATGCCACCCAGTTGGCTCACTATTTGGGAGTTTTTGAGCTCTCTCTCCCTCAAAACCACTTAGACTATCCTCAATGTATGGTCTTCATCATGATTATCTGCACGAGGATGGTCGAGTGTTGGGGAGACATCTTTGTGCTCATGTAGGACGCCCTAGCTCCTGTAGGGGTGAGAGATGACCCGACTGCTCCTGATGGTGTTGCTGAGCTGGTCCCACCCCATCCACCAACGGATGCTCCTTCCCCACCTCACCCCACTTCCTCCTCCCTTCTATCTTCTTCCACCATTCCCTCTTCTTATGTCCCCCCCACATCTCCACCTCCACTCACACCCTCGGTAGATCTACCCATAAACCTCCGCCTAGCTGTGATCGACTGCCATCTAGACGTCCTTGAGCACCATCAGACTACCATCCTACAGTTCCAGGTGTGACTTGAGTAGATGTTGGGGATTCTCCTTTAGCATCACGGTATTCAGTTTCCCCCAGCATTTGCTCCTCCCTCCACTCCTCATCCTTTCATGGCATAACCACCATTGATGGAATTGGCCACAGATTCAGTTCTCTTATCCACTACCAACCCGACTACTATTACTATTACTGCCTACCATGATGTGTCAGTAGAGCCTCCTGTGAAGGGAATCGATATTGTACCTCCAGCTACTGTTCCTCCTTCTTCCTTGATGACCATCCCCACTGCCACCCCTGCACAGAGCATAGAGCCTGAGCTTCCCTTTTTACACTATGGCTGATCCTCCTCTGCCGGATCCCCCTATTACAGATGATGCCTCTTCTGAGGCCACCCCTTGACTGGTTTTTTTACACTTGTTTCCTTCTATATATATATATCTTTTATGCTATGCTTGGGATGTGATGGTATATGTGAATGCAGAATTCTTTTTCCATTCCTTGATAGTCATAGGTCCTTTGATGCACTTTGGGCATCTCTTTTCGACTACTTCCCATTTGTTTTAGCTCGCCACGAGGGGATTATTATTTTAGTGTTTCTTTTTATTATTTTTTTAGCATTAATTATTTCACTTCTTTCCCTCGCCCTGACCCGGTTGTGTTTTCTTACATCCTCTTATCTTACTTAGTGTTTCACTTAGGACCATGTGAAATATTAAGTGTGAGGGAGAGTCTCTGACTACACTGGTATTTTCCCTTGAACTGATCTAGGAGACATCATTAATAGTTGAAATATTTTAAAATGTGGAATTTTTTTAATTATAATTATAAATAGTAGAGACATAAAAGGGAATTTTAAAAGTTACATGCTTATTTTAAATTTCAAAGTATTTTTAAATGATTGTTGATATAGTTTGATTCTTGATTTAAATTCTTGGACATTTACATTTATTAGACTGATCATTTGTATTCATGTCATGACCTGATTGACCTTTTATTTTTCCTTATTCCCGAGAGGTATTCTAATCCCTTTTGACATATTCTTTCTTATACCCTATTTCTTGAGAGTTTCTTGGGATATGCATAACTACTAGAACTTACGAGTGTTTCTCTTCAAAACATGAATATTTTTGAATCACATTAAAATGATTGAGGCATTTGACTATTTTTTCATCCCCTTTGACCTTGAGACCTACCCTACATCTAATCTTCATAAAACCATTAGAAACCATAAACTGCCTTGATAGGAAGCCTATTTACAAGCCTATTTACCCTTCCTACCCCAATTCTTTCATAATTTTTCATGATTATTCATTTGAGCTTTAGAGATGGATTTTTGGCTATTCATGGTACATTTTGGTGAGCAACCATGAAATTAAGTGCGGGGGAGAGTGAAACTTGTTCATTTAGGAAGAAGGGTTCCAAAACCACTATTCATTGTATTCTTAGTGGTCTCTTATTAAAAAAAATAAAAATAGAGAGAGAGAGAGAAGTATTGAAAAATTCAAAAGAGGGACCAGATCCATTCATTACACATTATTGATGGTTTATGGACCCATTTTGGCAAGGGAATTTCACAGTGATGATACCCTTTGAGAGATCTTTATTAGGGGTGTATTTTAATTGAGCTCTATTTTTTAATATCATGCATTGTTATTTAAGAATTCAGCCTCCTTTTTCAATCCTCTAAGATTATTTTTCACATCATTACCTACCTAACCGAAGTCTCAGAATCATTTGAACCTTATTGAAAAACCTCATGGTTTTTGTGATTTGATTTCTAAAGTAGAGAATGAGAATAATTTAAATACAATGGATAGAGTGTGTATACTTAATATTGGGAATAAATCTGATAAAATAATCTTAAGTGATGAGTCTGGTAACTTCTGGTGAGGTAAATCATCAAATGTCATGTGTAGTTATGAAAAGTTGAACAATGTGGATGAAAGAGGATGTAAATATTTAATTGAATTATATAGGAGGCATTATTAGAATATCTTTGGAGTTTAAATATGTTTTTTTAATTTTAAAATCCTTTGTTATGGCTATATTATTTATAAGTATAATTAGTTGAATGCTTCCCTTTTTAAAGTATAGATTTTGTTGGTTAAATGTTGAGATTTTTCTTAAGGGTAAGCAAATGACTAAGTGTGGAAGTTTGATGTTACCGATTTGTGTATATCTTTTTATATATATTATTGAGCATAAAAATGTGTTTTCACCAAATATATGTTGTTTTATGAATAAAGTTCTTTATTTCGTTGGTCATGGTACTTTTTAGGTATTTTCATGCTAAAGTCACAAATTGAGAAATTTTATAACAAAGATTCAGATATAAATGACATGTACTTTCTGACACACGCTGTGTACCATTACCCAGACATGGATTAGCTAGGCCAGATACATGCCCATGTAGCCAGTAAGATACTACATGTTTTGTATCTCTTTTCACACGCCATGTATTCCCTTCTAGAAGCAATTGGTGGCAGAAGTTTTGACTACATGCCATGTGGGGCAGCGCTACATGCAGTGTACTCCCACCAACCGACCGTTGATGCCTTCAAAGTCAAGGAGCGGTGCGACAGATCACCTACTGACAGAAGAAACAAAGATATTTCTAATTGACTTGACTACATGCTGTGTATTCTATAGTACACGCCGTGTAGTCTCATTTTTTAGAAATAAGAGGGTAGACCTCCATGTTATAGGTTGTACATCCAGGGGGAGGTGTTCTCGCTCTACTGTTTGAGCCTCCCTCAGATCCATTTAAAGTTTTCCTTTTCTATTTTCAATTCTTATTTTAGTGTAATTCTCCCTTTTCCCCGTTATCCTCTCGTTTCCATGGTAGGGATTGAGTTCGGACTCAATCTGCACATCATGACCATGGTCATAAGAGGCTAGTTCCCCTCACGTTGGGGGTTGTAATAAGATTCTGATTCGTTGTTATTTGAATTCTGAAGTGTTTCTCTTATTATGATTTTTATTTTAAAATTAGTTTAATGAAAATACTTTTGAAACCACCATTGATGTCATATCAAATCAAGAACGACATCAATGGAGAAAACTAAAGGAGTTACGGTGGATGAACCCATGATCATCAGGGGAAATCTTTTCCACTGTTTTAGGGGTAACGAACCCAAACCTATTTTAAGAAGTTAATTACTGTACCAAATAATTAACCTTTAAACAAGTAATTGATTGTTTTCAGACCAAGAAACATCAGTTTAATTGAATACCTATGGTAACTAAATGTCATTTATAGTTTCAATGCAAGGTAACAATGACTTCAATAAACCCTAATTGAATTGCAACCCCGACGTGTGTGTTTTTATGATTTTTCTGCTCTCCTTATATTTTTACTTATTTTCCGCAAATTGTGTAAATTTAGTAGATAGTTCTCTTCGAATCTTCATGTCTGGATAATCAACCAAGATTCACCCGGATTGCACTGACCATTGTTTCCTTGTGTTCCCTGTGGGATCGACCCCGACTGCCACTAGCTACCTAGTAGTTGGTTCAAAAGGGAACACAAGGATATTCAAATCTTTAATTTTAACTACCCCTTGTGATGAGGGAGATTTCAAACCACCTTTATTCTATAACTACTGGTCACTCAACACACTGATCGCAGCGTGACCCACCTATGTCACAATGTGACCTACTGTAGACAGAGTTGCAGACTTAGAAAAATACCCAAAACACTTCCAATTATCGAAAACTCCCAAAAATTTAAAAATAACCCAAAATTATAATACATTTTATAAAATAGTGACATGAGGGTGTCACATTTCTCCCCACTATTCCACTTTATGGACCTAGAAATCCAAAGACAAATGTAGAAGCAATAGGAAAACGAAACCTCAATAACCAACATAAAGGGGGGATGGTCAGGAAAAACTCAAGAGGTCCAGTGAGAAAAGAGTATGAAATAACCACACTATAACACCCCAAGATTTTAGGGTATGCATCTTCTTAAATAAATTCAATTTATTTGATAGCCTACATTGCATGCAAAACAAAGTTTAAATGAACCATGATATACCATTAAATATTAACATGATCGTTGGACTAGTGATGTGACCGTTAAGAATAATAATGTGACCATTATAATAATAACCTAACCTATACAAGTAAAAATAAAATTTAGGTATATCATACATGAAAATATGATATATTTATATCACAGAATAAGTAAATAAATGTTTTAAAAATGATAAATTAAGTGTTGGTATTTTTTGTGAAATGTAAATATTTATTTACAATATTATAATTAATACAATGATTTAAAAGAAAATTTATTTTCATAAAACATATTCATAAATTAATATTTTTTTGTATTATAATTATAAGATAATTTCATGAGACCATAATTAACTTTTCAAAGTGTTGTAAAATCGGTTATAATATTAAAATCTATATTTTTCGAATAAATGCCGATTTTAATTAGAAACTAAATTTATCATATTTAAAAAATTATTTTCATAAAATGGAGTTCATTTTTTAAATCTACACATTTAAAAATATATAGGTTTAATTTTTTGGATTTTTTTGAAATAGTTGAATTTTTGGCAAATAGTGAAATACGGTAATTTACGATATTTAACATTTTAAGACAAATACATGAATTTTTGAGTCATTTCTGGTGTAATAACTCATTATTTCTAACTCAAATGCACTAGTTACTATAATTAGTCATAAGAATAAATACTATCGATAATCTTGATCCAAAATAATAAACTAACGAATAAA
Source organism: Viscum album (assembly GCA_963277665.1). Lineage (NCBI taxonomy): Eukaryota > Viridiplantae > Streptophyta > Magnoliopsida > Santalales > Viscaceae > Viscum > Viscum album. Next base: position 47,448,104 of record OY728121.1, read on the forward strand.
ATAATAAAAAAACACCCTTCTCCCCCACTATAAATTCACCCCTCACCACCCCTTTTCCTCACATATTATAAGCCTTGAATCTTGTATAAATTACACCCAATTCCCTCACCAACCCTCTTCCCCATTCCCAACACCTTCTGGTCTTACCAAAATACCAAATCCAAGTGTCTTAAGGAGGTCCCCAAAGAGATGATATTTGAGAGGTAAAATCCTCCTTTTTCTTTTAATTTCTTTTATTTTCTTATCCTATCCTCACCTATACCATCAAAAGTGGCATGGGAAACTAAAGTATCATATATATATATATATATATATTGTAATTTTATTATTCTAATGGAATATCCATCATCAAATATATTCTCTTATCCTTTTATTTTAAAAATGAAAATATCGTCTGTGATGTGTCGATTCACCACCTTCATGGATGAAAAGTTTTCATTTTCCATTACCGCCTTCAAGGATGGTCATAAAAACATTTTTATAATTAAAATAGATTTTAATATTTTGATTAAAACTTATTTAATGTTCTAAAACCAGTATATAAACATAATATTAAATAAAACAATACTAGTTCATGATGGTCGTAAAACCCGCCAAAATAAACTAATCATTTTTCATTAACATTTTATCTAATGAATTATGCTAATAACATATAACCAAATGATATATAACGACCATTTAAAATCCTATAAGTATATTAATATCATTCTATTCCACTTTTATATTTTTTCTTCCATTTGATAAGAACTACCATAATTATACACATGGGAACTGACCATAAAACCATGAAACGAACGCTCTCGGAACAATGAAATTAAAAATTATAACTCATAAGAATGAACATAAATGAACTTAATAAATTATAATAAATAAAATATATGTTGAATAATTTCTTTATTAAGTAATTAATGAATCTAATTTGATTATCTAGGACATTAAGTACAAGTGAAGAATGCTTTTGAACATAAGGTAAGAGACTTCATCTTAATTTCCATTTCATTGAGGATTACTTGGTATTGTGAACCTAATCATTTTTATGTGGTGTATATACTACCCATTTGAGATAATTTTACATTTTAAATTATATTTCATTAAATATCCATATTTCTTGTATCATGGATATATTTATTATCTTAGCCGTATACCATTTTAACATACAATGTTTACTTTGAATGTTACTTTAACTAGGGAAATATTGATAAATATGTATCCTCTACTAAATATGTATATGTTGATAAGACATATTTTTCATGAAATAAATCTATATATAAATAATTCTTTGGACTTGTAGTGACTATTGATTCAATAAGTTTTCCTTATGACTTTTTCATTCTTCTATGTTTTTAAAATCACAAACACTATATCTTAAGGAAAATTATATTTTCCCTAAGAACTATCTTAATAAGGAAAATTTTCCTTCGCCAAGGAAAAATTATCCTTAACTATGTTTTCATTGTTCATTTTATAGTTTATATAAATCTAACTCATTTTATTCCTAAGTCTAAATTTTGGTTTCACATCTAAAACCTCAGAATCCTATAAATCCTTGGTTATAGAGTATTCTGTTTTTAGACTCTGAATTCTTTGAAATTCAGACTCTGAATTCTCTGAAATTCAGAATATGAATTCTTTGAAATTAAGACTCTCAATTATCTGAAATCAAGACTCCGAATTCTATGAAATTTATACTCTGAATTCCTTAGAATTCCGACTCCGAATTCCTCAGAATTCAGACTCCGAATTCCTCAGAATTTATACTCCGAATTCTTCATAATTCAGGGAGAAATTATTGGTATATGTAACATTTTTATTCTTAGAAAAAATTGGATTTCAAATGTTTTATTTGTTAAGGGTCTTAAGAACAACCTCATCAATATAAACCAACTATGTGATGAAGGTTACCTTGTGAATTTTAGGAATGACAAGTGCTTAGTATACAATTCCAAGGAAGATTTTATTCTTTCTGCCCATAGGCAAGAGAATGTATACACACTAAACTTATAAGACCTTAGGATCCAAGATCTACCTTATCTTAGTGCAATGGAAGACCAATCTTGGTTATGGAATAGAAGTTTAGGACACTGTAACCTTAGGTACCTATGTAAACTCTCTAAGAAAATACTTGTTAAGGATCTACCAGAGCTTAGATTTGATTCTTCAAAAGTATGTGATTCTTGTCAATATGGAAAGCAAAATAAATCAAGTTTTAAATAAATTGGTTAAGTCTCAACTATCGATGCATTACATTTGGTGTATATGGATCTTTTAAATCCAACATAAACTAGAAGCATTAGAGGCAAATATTGTATATTTGTCTTAGTTGATGATTACACTAGATTCACATGGGTCTATTTACTAGCAAAGAAATCTGAAGCTTTTTCTTATTTTAAAATTTTTAGATCCCAAGTTAAAAATGAGAAAAACCTTCCATTGATAACTATTCATAGTGATCATGGAGGAGAATTTCAAAATTCTAATTTTGAAACTTTTTGTAATAAAAAGGCATTACTCATAACATCATAGTACCAAGAACTCATCAATAGAATGGTGTTGTTAAAAGAAGAAATCGAATTATTCAAGAGATAACTAGAACCATGTCGAGTGAATATTCAATAGCTAAACATTTTTGGGTTGAATCTGTAAGTACTTCTTGTTATACTATAAATTGAGTTTTAATCAAACCTTTTTTTTAACAAAACCCCTTACGAATTGTGGAATGGTAGAAAACCTAGACTTTCCTACTTCAAGGTATTTGGTTGCAAAGTATTCATTATGAATACTAAAGATAATTTACATAAATTCACACCAAAATACGATGAAGGGATTTTCCTAGGATACTCCACAACTTTTAAGGCTTATAGAGTTTTTAATAAAAATAATTGTACTATTGAAGAAACAGTACATGTTAAATTTGATGAAACTGGTCCTTTTGATTTTAAAAACCTCAACCTACATCCTCAGATGTGTTTTCAAAAACTAATTATCAACCCTTGATATAAGATCCTTATGATAAGGAAAATGTTCAAGAAAATGTTTCTGAAGCATTTACCCCAAAATATTTCCTACCACATGTTGATGAATAGGTTTTACAAAACCTAAATCAGTTGTTTCTTAAGAATCATCCCAGTGATAGTATCATTGGGGATGTAAATCAACCTATAAGGACTAGAAGTTCTTTAAGAAATGAAGTAGAACATCTAGCATTCCTTTCCCAATTAGAACAAAAAATCACTAATGAAGCTTTAGGTGATGACGATTGGATAAAAGCCATGCAAGATGAACTAAATGAATTCGAAAGGAATAAAGTCTAGACCTTGGTTGAAAGACCTAAGGAAACCTCTATTATTGGAGTAAAATGGGTCTTCAGAAATAAGTGTGATGAAAATGGAATCATTGTAAGAAATAAATCTAGATTAGTTTCTAAAGGCTATAATCAACAAGAAGGAATAGACTATAAAGAAACCTATTCTCCAGCAGCTAGACTTGAATCTATCCGTATTCTACTTTCCTTTGCAACATTATTTAACTTTAACCTTTTTAAAATTGATGTTAAATGTGCTTTCCTTAATGGATATATTCAAGAGGAAGTTTTTGTCGAACAACCTCTTGGTTCTGAAGACACAAAATATCCTGAACATGTTTTCAAAATTACCAAAGCTTTATATATATTTAAACAAGCTCCTAGATCCTAGTATGAAAAACTTACATGATTTTTGTTACAAAACAATTATATTAAGGGAAATGTTGATCCAAACCTTTTTATAAATAAATATAAGAAAAATGTTTTGATTTTTCAAATTTATATTGATGACATTATATTTGGTTCAACTCAACAATCTTTAACTGACTTGTTTGCAAATTTAATGAAATATGAGTTTGAAACGAGTATGATGGGTGGGTTAACATTTTTCCTATGTTTTCAAATTTCTCAAAAACCAGAAGGAACTTATATATATCAACATAAGTATATTAAAGATCTTATTAAAAAGTATGGACATGACAACACTAAGAGTATAAGCACTCCCATTGGTACCTCAAATTATCTTGATCTTGATGAAAATGGGAAACCAGTAGATCAAACATCATTTAGAGGTATGATAGGAAGTTTACTATACTTGATAGCTAGTCATCCAGACTTAATGTTTTTAGTATACTTATGTGCAAGATATCAATCCAATCCTAAAGAATCTCATTTAAAGGTAGTAAAAATAATTTTTTCGCTATTTAAAGGGAACCATGGATCTAGGACTCTTTTATACTTCTGGAAATGATTTTGTTTTAAAAAGTTTTTCAGATGCTGATTTTGGTGGATATAGAATGGATATGAAAAGTACATCCGTAACTTTTAATTTCTTAAGAGATTCATTAGTTTATTGGTCATGAAAAAATCAATACTCAGTAGCACTTTCCACTACTGGAGCTGAATATGTAGTAGCTGAAAGTTGTTGTGCCCAAGTGTTGTAGATGCAACACACACTCATAGACTATGGTATGAGTTTTACCAAAACAAAAATAATGTACGATAATATTAGTGACATTTCCTTAAGTAAAAACCCTTCACATCACTCTCATTCAAAACACAAAGATATTAGGCATCACTTTCTGAGGGCTCACACACAAAAAGAAGATCCCATTCTTCAATTTATCGGAATGCAAGATTAACTTGCTGATATTCTCACAAAATCTTTACCCTCTGATATATTTGAATACATGAAACAAAAGTTAGGAATGATAACCATGAGGTGATCTTCCATATTAAATCTTTGTTAAAACCTATCTCCTTACAGTAACATACTCCTTTTCATAGGGGGAGTACATTTTATTGGTAGTCATTTTTTTTTCGTAATCAATTTTTTTTCGTAGTGATTTTTTTTCGCAATCAAAATTCTTCCTACTAATTTTTTTTTCATAATAAATTTTTTTGTAGTGAATTTTTTTCTGTAATAAAATTTTTTTTCATAGTGAAATTTTTTTCATAATAATTTTTTTTCATAATCAGTTTTTGAAATTAAAAAAGTTTTTCAAGAAGAATTTACCTCATTACTGATAAATTTACCATCAATCCAGAAGGTATGTTTCCTTAATTAAATTTTTGTAATTTTTTTTATCTATTAGTATTTTCATTTTTTGCTAAAAAATATTTGGATTTACTTTCCTTAAATCCAAATTTTTATCCTAAAAACCTCAAAAGATCAGAACCTACCAAATTCTTTCTTTGGCTATCAATCTCAACCATCAGATCTAATAAAACGTGTTACCACCATTGGATCTTTTTGGGAAGATGAACCGTCACCTCAATGCCTATATAAGGACCCCCTGAGGGTTGTCCCACATCGATTTTCAAAGCCTTGTCATGCTAAAGTTATGCTCCCCTACTTAAGGCCATTCTGAATCTTCAAGTTTTCCTCAATTTTGAATGTCTGTGCAAGCTTATCCTCAGAAAGAAATGTCATCAGTAAAGGAAATATCTGAATGAAAAATATACAGAGAAAGGTTAGTAGATCCAAAATTCTTTGCAAATTATGATTCTCTTATCTCAAAAAATATCAAGTTAAATGGTTGGGAGAGTCTAGGAGTATCAAAACCAAAGGGACAAGATCCGGTGTATCCTCAGTTGCTAATATAATTTCATGAATATATAAGTTTCTTTGTTCAAGATGGTAAAGATAAGTTTTATTTAAATATTTATGGGAAAAAGTATTCTCTTTCTTTCAGTATGGATGCTAATATCATTGGAATCCCTTATGAGGGAGAAGCTGAGTTTTGTACTCACAAGCTTCTGGATGTTTTAGGAAGTTTTGATAAGGAGAAGTCCATAGAGTGCCTTGGATTATCAAGGGTAAAGACACCAAATATCAACCATCTTTATACAAATTTGTAGATTTTGGAATTATGGGTTCAGGGGTTTATCATTTTGAGAAAAGGTGATAAGGACACCCTGAATAAAAGTGACATTTATATTCTGGATTTTCTAGTAAACCTCAAGAAGATTAATCTTATGAAATATATCTTGCTTATGATATCAAATATCAAGAATGTAACTATAAAGTCTTAGATAATTATGTATCTAGCCATTATTTCCAAGCTCATAGTTCTCTGTCTTGATTCATTCAAAATCCCCTGTAGCTCTAAGCCAAGGAATTTCAAGGTCATGTTGGTTAGTGATGATACACTGAGAAGAATGAAGGTTGTTTTTTCTAGTGAATTTAGAGAATTATATGACTTATCTGAAGCTAAAATAGAATCCTTATCAAAGAAACCAAAAGTGGCTGAGACTTCAAAGAAGGGTGAAAAAAAGAGGATAGTGAAGGAACCAGAAAAGAAAGAAAAATCTCCTGCTGTTAAGGAAACTCAATCAGCACCACCTAAGACAAAAAAGAAAAAGACTTATCTAGATGAAGTGGTTGCCAAGTGGAGAGAAGACAAGAAGAATAAGAAGGAAGGGGAGCCTAGTTTTGGATTGGATCCTGTCAAGGAAAAATATTTAAAGTTAAAGGCTGTTGAGGATCTTGATAAGAAAGAAAAAGAAAAGAAGCAAAAGAAGAAAATGTCTGAAGCTGAAATTGTTCAATATCTTATGAAGGATACTGAGAAAGCCTCCAAGAAGCTTCAGGTACCAAAAACTTTTCTCAATGAACCAATACCCATAGAGACTCTAGGAAAGAAGATAGTGATTCCAGAACCAGAAGAAGATGAAGAAATAGTGCAAGAAGAGGAAGTGGTAGAAGAAGAAGAATAAGAGGAAGAAGGGGATGACACCGATGATGTCATAAGGAAAGTGGAGATTTATCATTATAAGGATAGTCTTTTTGAAAAAATTTCAATCCAGAATTCTCAAACTGAATCTTCAAAACTTTCTACCCTAGGGAAAGAAGAAAAAGGGCAGGAAGAAGTGAATAAACCTTCTGATTATGGAAGCAACAACCATGAATTCGTTCAGCTAGAGGATATAGTGGCAGATGATGAGAAAGAAATTATTGAGGAAGAAAAAATAGTTCAATTATCTGATAGTGAACATGAATCTCCAAAGGCTACAGAGATCATACTAAGAACTGATAAGGGAAAATAGGTGTTGGTTGATACACCTAAGAAATCCATAGTGAGAAATAAAGTTGTTGGTGGATCATCGAAGAGAAAAGCTGAAGAGATAGAAAAATAATCCTCACCAACCAATCAACATGATTCAGAATCATCCTCTCTTGGACATGACTTTGTAGTCCAATCTTTGAAGAATCTGGTTGATACCATTCCATTGTTTCCGAGTATAGACTCAAGGTGCCAGTTGCTTCAGCACTCATTTAATCAGAAAGCAGATTTAGTTACCATGCTTATGGATAAGTTTGTCAGACTTGAGGCCGATTTTAAAAGCTTCTTCATTGTACATGAAGCTCACAAAATATCATGCAAGGAAATCACAAAGTGTTCAAGGAAAACAATCAAAGAGATGATAATCCTTGATGATTTTACGGAAAGTGTGAAGGATGCATTTGAAACCGAAGATGGTAAGTTCAATGATCTCACTAAAAGCTTTAAGGAAAAGCTAAGTCTCAAACAAACAACCCAAAAGCAGGAATTCAAAGACCTGAATGGGAAGCTTAATTTAGTGGATATAAATTGGAAAAGGGAAAGAGACCTTAGAAATGAGTTCGAAGAAAAACTCAATAAGCAAGAAGATCTTTTGAAGGATCAAGAAGAGATTCTAAAGGCTCATAAAGAAAAAATCAAAGACTTGGAGAAGAAAAATGAGGATCAGGAATAGTTTCACAAGCGCTTTGAAGAAGATCACAAGGATCTTAAGAAGCTGAAAACCATTATGAAGAAGTTAACGCCAAAGGAGAAAGAAGGATAATTTTTTTCCCAATCTGATATTTTGTTGTACTTTACTTCCTTGTACAAATTCTTTCAATCATAGTGAAATTTTCATTGTCCCTCATGATTTTTGTTGTTGTATAAGTACTAATATTTCAGGTACCATATTTTTTTCCCATTCTCTTTATTCCTTTTTTAAAATCACAAAGGGGGAGAAAGGAATGATAACAAGAATACTACATAAAGAAGAGAATTCCCTAAGTAAGGGGGAGTCTATCTAAGGGAAAGTTCTTATCAAATTAGATTTTCATATGCAAGAAAATGTAAAATATCATTCAAGAAATCAAGAATATGATCCTTAGGGTTTTCAAAACCTAAGGGGGAGTTAGTCATATTCACCATGATTCATAAGTAAAGGAAGATAAGTTTTATTTTCAAATTCATAAAAAACTCTAAGTCCTTATATTCTTTTTCATAAGGATGTTTTTGCTTTCCAAAAAGGGGGATATTGTTGAGTCAATAAGGTTTCCTTATGAATTTTCCATTCCTCTATATTTTGAAAATCACAAAAACTCTATCTTAAGACAAATTATATTTTCCCTAAGAATTATCTTAATAAGGAAAATATTCCTTCTCCAAGGAAATTTTATCCTTACCTATGTTTTTATTGTTCATTTTATAGTTTCTCTAAATATAACTCATTTTATTCCTAAGTCTAAAATTTGGTTTCACATACAAAACCTCAGAATCCTATAAATACTTGGTTATAGAGCATTCTATTTTCAGACTTTGAATTCTCTGAAATTCAGACTCCGAATTCTTTGAAATCCAGACTTTGAATTCTCTAAAATTCAGACTCCGAATTCTCTAAAATTCATACTCTAAATTATCTGAAATTTAGACTCTGAATTATCTAAAATTATGACTCTGAATTCTCTAAAATATGGACTCTGAATTCCTCAGAATTAGGACTTAGAATTACTCAGAATTCCAACTCAGAATTCCTCAGAATTCAGACTCCCAATTCTTCATAATTCAAACTCCAAATTCCTTAGAATCCAGACTCCAAATTCCTCAGAATTCAGACTTCAAATTCCTTAGAATTCAGTCTTTTAATTACTTAGAATTCAGACTTGAAATTCCTCAAAATTCAAACTCCGAATTCTTCAGAATTCAGACTCTGAATTCATTGGAATTCAGACTCTGAATTCTTCAGAATTTAGACTCTGAATTCATTAGAATTCAGACTCAGGTTCCGAATTCTTTGGAAAACAGAATATGAATATCCTTGATCTATAGTCTTCGAATGTTTACTTGGTTAGATTCTGAACTTTATTTTTCGTTAGACTCTGAAAAATAGATTTGGTTAAGAAATGTTATTTTACTTACACTTGTTATAGTTATGAAATGATGTCATACAATCTATTTCTAACTAACTGTTGTTTGAGTGACACGTATACAGGTCCCTCTGAGATTCAAGGAAAAATATGACTATTGGAGGAGGGTGCCGACCGTTGGAGAAGTACCTATAAATATGATCTCATTTAAATGAGCTCACAACTGAGAATTTATATTCCATCACTATAGATATTTCATGCTGCTGAAGTGATTTCTAGAGAGAGAGAGACTCTCATACCTTGTGCGTACTGAACATCTTGTTCAACTTGCTTCGTGCGACTCCGATTGTTGCTGAGTACAATTGAGAACTTATTGGGATAGGAAGACATAGGTTCCGACTATCTTAAAGTTCAAAGACTTCCATGGATAGGAAGACAGAGGTGTTGACTATCTTAAATTTCAAGGGATTACAAGGATAACAAGACATATTACGATATTCATATCGAGGTCTTACCTTGGTGAGGGTAAGACATACTTTCTTGAAAGTATAAATCAAGGGACCTTTATCCAATGTTGTTGGATACCCTTCTCTTTGGGTTAAAAGATTTAATACTTGTTACTTGTTTTGTTTCAAGTTTATTTCTACTATATTTTGATAAAGGAAGAAAGTATAACCTTCTTATACTTTCTTGTACTTTTGTATACTCTAATAAGTACGATTATATATACTTTAAGGTAGAATATTTTCCTTAAGTTTCATTTCCATAACCATATTTCCAGAACCTAGTAAGTTTGTAGAACTAAAAGTGGTCTTGTGAATTTACCTTGTTTAACTTTGTTAAACATAATTTTTCCTCAAGGTTATAAAAAAAAGTATTTAAACTTAAAATTCACCCCTCTCTTTTAAATTGAGCATCTACATCATTATTTCGATCTTATAGTGATGGGTGGGGCTTGGCATTATATATCCCTTCGATGCATCGACAGGTCTCATGTGAAAAAATAGTTAGAAACAAACCCTTAGCTTTTTTTCCAAGTAGAATCAGACAGTTTTCTACCCATAGACTTAAACTATCTTATAAAATGTGTTGATGGTAATGGTTCATGTGCCAGATACATGATGTCCCATAATTAAAAATTTCCTTCATTAAGATTTTAGTCATTACTATCCATGATATTTTTACTATGAAAAAATCTATGGATGCATTTTCATTCTAAATTTATTGATTAAATGACATGAATTTTTCATTTATTTACCTTTCTATTTTGATTATGCCTTATTGATTATGATTCACTTATTGTTGATTCATGTTTCTACTATATGTAAACCTTACTGAGCATGTGAGCTTACCCTTTTATTTTTTTTCCTTCCCCAAGTTATGAAGATTAAATCTTTGAATAAGTGTCAAGGAAGTAGTTTATTTTACTTTGTTATATTCCACATTTAATTACCAATGTAATAAGGGAACCATGTATGTATCTAGTTCTTCAAGACTACTAAACTGATCGATCCTTGGTGATGTTATCTCTTGTATCTATTCCATTGTAATAAAATAACCATCGAATATGGGCTACTAGGTTTGGGGTGGTTATAGTTGGAATCAGAGTAGGTTTAGTAGAAACCTTGGGAACTAGATTTTAAATAAACATTAGAATTATAATAATTCCTTATAGTTATTTTTTATAGCCCAATACTCATGATTATTATAAGATAACTCAATGTTTTCCATTATTTAGTGATGATGCCTAATGGAAGAAAGGTAATGAATACCTGCAGACAATGTAGGAATTTCCCCACTAAGAAAGTCAACAAAGTTGGTGTTAGAGTTGAGCAGATCATGACCATGTTAGGAAAACTTACTCAGGTTATGATGAATAACCATACTACACCTATGTTGGATCATTTCATGCAGTAGAATCCCCCATATTTTAGTGGGACTACTAATCCAATGGTAGCTGAGCAATGCATCAAGACCCTTGAAAAGATATTTTTGGCATTAGGATGTGATGAAAGGGAAAATTTAGTACTAGCGGTATATTACCTCAAGGGAGATGCTGATCAATGGTGGTCGTTGATCCATAATACCTAAGAGGAAGATATAAAATTCCTTATCTTTAGAGCAGAATATTCATCACCTGATTATTATCTAGATCCACCCCTAGTAACTCTACTGAATGAAATTCTTAGAGAGAAAGAGAAAAAAAACATCTAGGGAAGAGTAAAGTAATTTTCAAATTGAGGATGTACCAATTATATAGGAATACATTGATGTATTTCCTAAGTAATTACTTAGACACCCCCAAAGCATGAAGTTGAGTTTACCAATTATTTAATTCATGATGTAAGACCAATATCAAAGACCCCCTATAGAATGGACACTGTGGAATTAGTAGAGATGAATAAACAAATAGAGGAGTTGAGTAATAAGGGATTTATTCACCCTAGTGTTTTTCCATGGGGATCCCATGTTCTCTTTGTTAAGAAGAAAGATGGATCTATGAGGATATGCATTGATTATAGAGAAATAAATTCTATTACAATAAAAAACAAGTATGTTATGCCTTGTATTGATGCTTTATTCGACCAACTTCACGGAGCTCAATATTTTTCAAAGATTGATATTCATTCTAGGTATCATCAATTGTGAGTAAAAGGGGAATATATTTTGAAGATATCATTTTGGACGAGGTATAGACATTAAAAGTTTACAGTAATTCCATTTGGATTGACTAATGAACCCTATGTTTTTATGGATATGATGAACAAAATATTTAAGGAATATTTTAAAGAATTTGTGTAGTATTCATTGATGATATTCTGGTATATTCTAAAACATATGAAGACCATGAGAATCACTTGTAGACTATTCTTGATACCCTCATAAGGAATGAGTTATATGGTATATATAGTAAGTGTGAATCATGGCTTCATAAAATTTCTTTTCTTGGCCATATTGTCTCTAAGGATGAAATATCAGTTGATCCTATAAAGAAAAAGGAAATCCAAGAATAGCCTACACCAACAAACATAAATGAGGTACGTAGTTTCATTAGTTTAGCAAGTTACGATCAACATTTCATTTAGATTTTTTCTCGATTGGCTAACCCATTAACCAAGCTCACACATAAAGGGGTTAAGTTCATATGGATAGAATAATGTGCAAAATGTTTTGAATAATTGAAAAGAAGATTAGTTAAAGATATTATTTTGAATCTACCATAAAAAATGATAGGTTTGTGATATATAGTTATGTATCAAATAAAGGACTGGGTTGTGTCCTTATGTAAAATGATAAAGATATTGCAAATACATCAAGGAAGTTGAATATTCATGAACAAAATTATGCAACTCATGATCTTGAGTTAACAGTCGTAATCTTTTCTATGAAGATATGGAGACACTATCTCTATGGTGAAAGTTGTGAGATATATAAGGATCACAAGAGTTTGAAATACATATTTACACAGAAAGAATTCAACATGAGGCAAAGATGATGGATTGAGTTACTCAAAGATTATGGTTTCTCAATACACTACCACCCAAGAAAAGAAAATAAGGTAGAATATGCCTTAATTAGGAAATATCATGGAGTTCTGACCCAAATGAGGATTAAGAGATATCCTATATTCATAGATTTAGTAAAGATGGATATGGAAATTGTTAAGGAATAGGAAACATCACTCCTTTTTCAATTGATTGCAAAACCATCTTTATTGGAAAATATAAAAATCTCTCAATCTGATGATGAAGATTTTTTAAAAAAAATTTAAAGCTGTTAAGGATGAAAGATCGATAGACTTCATGCATGAGGATGAAATTATGAAATTTAGGAAGAGGTTATATGTTCCACCAATACCTGAGATAAAACGAGAACTATTAGATGATTCTCATAGATCAAATTTCTCTATACACCTTGGTAGTACCAAGATGTATAGAGATCTGAAAGAACATTTTTGGTGGGATAATATGAAGCAAGAAATTACTGACTATGTGTCAAGATGACTAGTTTGTCAACAAGTGAATGCAAAGAGATAATATCCTAAAGGAGTTATGCAACATCTACCTATTACTATGTGGAAGTGGGACAATATTATGATGGAATTTTTTATAGGACTACCAAGGAAACCTAGAAGGAATGATGCGATATGGGTTATTGTTGATCGTCTTACAAATTTGGCACATTTTCTTGCTATAAGAGAAGATTTGCCTCTTGAGTGCCTAGAAATACTCTATATTAAAGAAGTTTTAAGATTTTATGGTGAACCTCTATCAATTGTGTCTGATCGAGATCCTAATTTTACATCAAAATTCTAGAAGAGACTTTATAAGGATTTTGATACTAAGCTTCATTTGAGTATCGTTTATCACCCTTAAACCAAAGGATAGTCTGAAAGGACTTTTAAAACATTGAAAAACATGTTTAGATCATGATAACTTGACTTTAAAGGTATGTGGGATTAGTATTTACCTTTGGTAGAGTTTTCTTATAATAATATTTTCCATTTTAGAATTCAAATGATGCCATATAAAACATTATATAACAAGAGATGTTGTACTCCAACTTTTGGGGATGAATTTAGTGAAAGGAAACTTATGGGCCTAGAAATTATTGAAGAAATAATAAAAAAGGTAGATAATATTCAAGATCATATTAAAGAATATCAAAGTAGGTGATTCTTGGTCAAATTTACCCAAGAGATTAAGATAGAACGGTCCTTGTAGTTTAGTTTGGGTTATCGAATCCTCAGAGACCTAAGAAGTACCTACAGACACATAAATTCTACGGATTGTTTTTGGATATTAAGTGGCCAACTTGGGTTGATTTTATATGGGTTTAAGGTATCACTAATATTTTTAAGTTAATTCAAATTAAGTTAATGAGTTGATCCTAGGTTATCGCTCGGGGTGGATTGGATGAATTTCTTTTTTTAATGATTTAAATTTCTTATAATTGAGATGAGTTCATTTAAGAAGATCAAACATAATCATCACTTACTGGTTTAATGCCTACACAACCTAATACTAATCACCCATACACTTGAAGGATCAAATCATTGAGCACTCCAAGTTAAAGGTTCGTATTAGCACTTGAAATGTGTGACCTTAAATTCAATAAGGATGAAGATTTTTTAAAATCATCAAATAAAAATCTCATTTAAAAGAAGTGATTATCCATTAATAGAGTGAGAAATAACATCCATTCCATCCCCTTGCTACTCCCTTGGATCAACCCATAAAAGAGTTATCCCTCCATTGATGACATGTCTTCAACGGAAGCGGGAAGTAGACTTACGAGGGTGGAATTGAAGAAGTAAAAAAAAACAACAAAAATCGATCACTCCACCGTTGTGTGATAAATATCACAAAGTATGGTGTGAATAAATTAACACCCTGAACCAACAGTATCAAAGTGATATGTAGAACAACAGAATAAGAGTATAATAAGAACTTTTATTAAGAAACTAGGATGAATTAAAACAACTTACATGTGAAGGAAGAACGTTACAAAGAGAAATTGGAAGCATAACATTAAGATGAAAACAAAGCTCAAAGATCCCAAAACTACTTCACCAAAACTGCCTTAAATAGACATTTTGGGAGCCTTGGGTAGAGCCTCAAACAGTACAAAAGATCCCACTTGAGTATGGTAGGCCTAGGGTGGTGGAAAGAAAGGGAGAGGAGACTTTTCCACCCTTGACCCAAGGTGGCATCCAGCTTGCTCCCACCGAACAGACGCACTTGTAAGTCCTTCTAGATGGCCGAATCAAAGTGGGCCATAGAATAATAAAATTCAGCTCCAAATTTCTCATACCCTATTGTAAAATTTAGGCCCATTTGGAGTTGTGTATTCGGATATATGATTAGATTAGTGGACTATTTTTCTGGGCCGCAGAATCTGGCCCAGAATTTTATCTCTAACTTGGGACGCCTAAATGGACACCATGGAGGACGAATTAGCATTGGATCCTGAAGAGTTATTTGTTCCTATACATGTCTTCTAGCATCCAACTAAATTTGGGATTCATTGGGACTGTATATTGGGACCCACAGTCTCATCAGTGTGCTGGTGCCCAATCTAACTTCTCCAGAATTGTTTCCTTTCATCACAAAATATCTTCATCTTCTTCCATGAATTATACATTTATCCCTAAATGAAACATTATCATACTGAAGTGTAGATAAATTTAACAAAATATCAAATTGAAATATGGATAATTATATTCCTTAAAATCAGATGAATCATTGGGTACTTTAAATGATGTTAAAAAATGTACCACATAATAGTGCATTTTAAGAAAGAATTACAATCATAATGTGAAATGATGTTCAAAGTGTAAAATGCACAAAAATGGTGTTTATGAATAATAAATCACATGAATATTATATATATTAACAATGAATATTAGCCTCATTTATTGGATAATCACACCCCCCAACTTGAGTTTTGCTAGTCCCAAGAAAAATATATCTCAACAATATGAAATTCGAATTCCATTTTCCAAATTTTTTTTAATAAACGATGATCACCAGAAACCCTTATACCAAAAAATCATGAAACCCATCAAAATATTTTAATACAAGACAATTTCATAAGCAGATCCCAATCCCAAGCCCATTCCTTTTTTCAAATTCATTACCATATTTCATCCAATATCAATTAAGTATGAGGATGTGTTGTGCATCACAATAGACATGGGGGTTCATCTTTATTCAAGGGGGAAATGATGGAAGCGCTAGGTGGAATCACATTTCAATATTAAGATGAGTATTCAATTTTTTTTATATTGTATTTTTTTTTGTTTTTTGTTTTTTTGTTTTTTTGTTTTTTTTTTGCAATTTTTCCATGGTAATTGAAGTTTCACTCAAAAGAGTCAACCCCTATAGCGAGACTTTGCCGATGACTCCCAAGATCAAAGAACTTAGGGAACCAAGTGAATCCCACATACTCGGTCATCATCTCTAGTTAACTCAGTCAAAAACAAATTCAAATTACCAAAAATAGAGATACAATTACTAACTCTGGGCTAGAAAACTGTGGAGTCACGATCCCCAAGTGCCGAAAGCCACGCATTAGGTCATTTCATTAATCTACGCGTAATTTTTTTTTGAATATTCAAATTAAATTAAAATGATCACCAAACCTATGCTATTTATTTGGAGGACCCCATGAACTCAAACTAATACCCCACTATCCAAAGGACGTGCATTGTGTTCTTTTTTTTATTTGGATGAAAATATAAACGATGAAATATCACATTGGACAACCACACTTTCCAAAATCTATGCTCATGAAATTATACAAGGATTAAAATCAGAATCAGGGAATGCTAAATTATTTGATATTCAGTTTCAAAGTGTGCAATGTGTATTACCATGTTCAAAGTTAAAGGAATTTTCCCTTCCATTTACACATTTTTTTGATAAAAAAGATTTTTTTTATCTCCCCCCCAACTTAAAACAACACTGTACCCAGTGTTTAAAGAAAATAAAATTTAGAAGGGGGTAGAGGTAGAGAATGAAAGTTCAAAAAGGAAATTGAAAATGAGGATCATGGAATGAAGTCACCTGGTGGTTGAAGTTAAAATTATTGCTGCTCCAATTTAGTCCTTTGATATCCATGTCACTTTCATAGTTCCCTAGTGGAAAAAGGAAAACAAACAAACAAAACAAAACAGTATATATATATATATATAAGTAAAATATAAGTATATATATAAAATAAAATAAACTGATGATACATTGTCTTCTTTTTAAATTTATGGGTAAGGTATTACTCAAGGATCACACCACATGACACAGATGAATATGGTGCTCCCCTTTTATACCCATCCATAATCAGAATAGAAGAACAGGTCAATAGTCTATATTTTTTTTAAATATCAAAATTAATTAATCCTATTTGAAAAATAAAGATGATTCAAAAAAAGAAGATTGGAAACATGAAAACCACGGGTTACCTCCCGTGGAGCGCTTTTTTTAACGTCGTTAGCCCGACATGGACCCCTAATTGATTAATTATTTTCATCATATAAGGTAGGTTCACACAATTCTTCATCAAATTCATGTTTTTGGAATGGTTATATGAATGGTTTGACTCTATGACCATTAACTTTAAATGTTTGACCATTAGTGGGATCTTGAATTTCAACAGCCCCATGGGGGTACACCTTATGCACTATGTATGGACCTGACCATCTAGACCTCAACTTTCCTAGGTGTAAATGAAGTTTTGAACTATACAAGAGCACAAGTTTTCCCGGTTCAATTTTTTTGACCTTGATATTCCTAGATTGGTAAGCTTGAACTCTAGCTTTATTGATCCTTGAATTTTCATAAGCCTCCATCCTTAGTTCCTCCAGTTCATTGAGATCTAATTTCCTTTTTGTTCCGGACAATGAGAGGTCATAATCCATTTTCTTAATTGCCCAAAAGGCCTTATACTCAATTTCAACAGGTAAATGGAATGATTTTCCATAAACCAACCTATATGGTGACATTCCTAGGATGGTTTTGAATGCTGTATGATATTCCCAAAGAGAATCCAAGAGTTTCTCAGACCAATCGTTCCTAGAAGGATTGACAGTTTTCTCAAGAATTTGTTTGATTTCATGATTGGCTAACTCATCTTGACCATTGGTCTGTGGGTGGTAAGCAGTGGAAACTTTGTGAGAAATTCCATATTTTTCCATGAGTGATGAGAATGGATGATTGAAAAAATGAGTTCCACGATCACTAATGATAGCCCTAGGAATTCCAAATCTAGAGAAGATGTTTTCCTTGATAAATTTAATCACAGTTTGATGATCATTGGATTTTGTAGGAATGGCCTCAACCCATTTGGAGACATAATCGATAGCTAAGAGAATGTAAAGATATCCCCTAGAGTTTAAGAAGGGACCCATGAAATCAATTCCCTAACAGTCAAAGATTTCAACAAATAAGATGGGAGTGAGTGGCATTTGATTCCTTTTTGTGATGGACCCTACTTGTTGACACCTAGGAAAACTTTGACAAAATGTGTAGGAGTCCCTTGAGAGTGTGGGCCATAAGAGACCACATTGAAGAATCTTAGAATATGTTTTCTTAGAGGAAAAGTGACCTCCACATGCCTCACTATGATAGAATTTAAGGATGGAATCTTGTTTAGATTCTGGGACACACCTCCTAATGACTTGGTCAGGGCAGAACTTATAGAGGTATGGATCATCAAACACATAGTGTCTAACATCAGAAAGGAATTTCCTTCAAGATTGAGTCCCTAAGAATTTTGGAATGACTCCTGTAACTAAAAAATTGGCTATGTCAGCATACCAAGGGCAGTCACTCATAGAGTATAGGTGTTCATCAGGAAATGAATCAGACACAGAAAGGTGATTTGAGTTGTCTTTGAATTCCATCCTAGAGATGTGATCAACTACAACATTTTCAACGCCCTTTTTATCCTTGATTGTGAGGTCAAATTCTTGTAAGAGAAGGACCCACCTAATCAGTCTAGCCTTGGAATCTTATTTTTGGAAGAGGTATTTTAGTGCATAATGGTCAGTGAACACAGTGATGGGGGATCCTAAGAGTTAGGACCTAAAATTTTCTAAGGAAAACACAATAGTAAGTAACTCCTTTTCAGTAGTGGTGTAGTTGATTTGGGAATCATTTAAGGATTTGCTTGCATAAGCAATGACATAAGGAGTTTTATCACAACGTTGTCCTAACACAGCTCCTATAGTAAATTCATTGGCATCACACATAATTTTGAAAGGAAGGTTCCAATTTGGATATTTCATGATGGGGGGAGAGGTGAGAGGGGATTTGAGGGTTGAGAATGAACCCTCACAACTTTCTGTCCAAACAAATGGAGCATCCTTTACTAGGAGATCACAAAGGGGATGAGAGATTAAAATAAAGTCCTTGATGAATCTTCTATAGAAACCAGCATGTCCTAAGAAATACCTCACTTCCTTGACAGTTTTGGGTGATGGAAGGTGACGAATGATGCCAACCTTGGCTTTATCAACTTTAATGCCCCTACCTGAGACCAAATGGCCTAGAACTAGTCCCTCTTTAACCATGAAATGGAATTTTTCCCAATTTAGGACCATATTTTTTTCTTCACATCTTGACAAGACTCTCTCCACATTCTACAGACATCCCTCAAATGTATCCCCAAACACAGAGAAGTCATCCATGAAGACCTCTAGAAAATACCCTACCATGTCTGAGAAGATTCCCATCATGCACCGCTGGAAGGTTCCAGGAGCATTGCATAAACCAAAGGGCATGTGTTTGAAGGAAAAGGTGCCGATTGGACATGTGAATGTAGTCTTCCCTTGATCCTCTAGGGATATCTCAATTTGATTATACCCCGAGTACCCATCTAAGAAACAGTAGAAGGAATGACCTACCAATCTCTCAAGGACTTGGTTAATGAATGGTAAGGGGAAATGGTCCTTCTTGGTGAATGATTTTAGCTTCCTATAGTCAATGCAGACCCTCCATCCACTACTCACCCTTGTTGGAAGAATCTCTCCATCCTCACTAGTTATCACTGTGATTCCAGCCTTTTTTGGAACCACTTGGATTGGGCTCACCCATTCACTCTCAACTATGGGATATATGATACCAGCTTTTAACAATTTCAGAAGTTCTTTCCTTACTACCTCCATGATATTAGGATTGAGTCGTCGTTGAGGTTGAAGACATGGCTTTGAATCAGAATTTAGAACTATCCTATGAGTCCTGATAAGTGGGCTAATCCCAGGAATATCAGACAGGGTCCAACCAATGGCTTTCTTATGTTTCCTAAGGAAATCTAGAAGCATCCTCTCATGATTGGCTTAAAGATAAGAAGAAATGACAATAGGATGTGTTTTATTGTCCCCTAGGAAGGCATACTTGAGTGCAGTGGAAAGTTCCTTCAATTAAAGACTAGGTTGGTTCAGAATTTCAGTATAATATTGGGACATTGGATCAAGATCAATTTTATTTCCTAAAGTTTTAGATAGGATTGATTCCCCACATATAGAAGTTTCAGCTACAAGATTGGTTTGATCAGATTTAGGGAAGGAATTTTGAAAGGTTTCACTGATTGTTGGACCTAAGAATTAATTATAAGAGAAATTTGAAAATGATTCAAGCCAAGGAGATAAACTTCCTTCATGTGAACAAAGGAAATCAATATCATCCTGACTTAAACATCCATCAAATATTCCTTGATGTTCTATGGATTCATTATCAATTCTTCCTATCATGTTTACTTCATTAATGTCCTCATCATCCCCTATTTGTGAGCTTGAATTATAGATGTTCAAGTCTAGACTCATGTTCCCAAAGGTGATGGTCATGTTCCCATTTTGGACTCGGATAACAGAGTTGATTGTTGCAAGGAAAGGACAACCAAGGATGATTGGGGTTTGTTCCTTATTTCCTAAGTTTGGATGGTTGTCAAGGACAATGATGTCAGCAGGGTAGATGAAGTTTTCAACCTTTAATAGAACGTCCTTTAAAATCCTCTTTGGAACCCTAATGCTACGATCAACAAGTTGAAGTGTGACAAATGTGGGTTGGAGTTCTTCTAGGACTAACTGGTAGTACACAACATATGGGATGAGATTGAAACTATAACCTAGGTCACACAAGGCCTTGACAAATTTTCTCTCTCCTAGTTCAACATTTATGTAAGGGAAACCTGGGTCTTTCAACTTAGGAGGAATGGTCCCTTGAATGGTGGTACTCACATTATCATCCAAAAGGACTTGGTTTTTATGTGAAAATTTTCTTTTAAAAGTGCATAGGTCCTTAAGGTACTTTGAGTAGGTAGGTATGGTTTGGATTGCATCGAGAATAGGAATGTTCAACTTGACTTGTGAGAAGATTTCCCTCAACGTTTCACTTAATTCAGGCTTGGTTTTCCCCCTCATGCATTGAGGAAATGGTGCAGGTTGTGGGGTTGTTTGTTGAAGAGTTGTTTCTTTGGCAATGTTATCGTGTTTTTTAGTTTGATCATTTGGTTCATTTGAATTTTCATCCAAGTTTGAATCTTCATGTGGGTTTTGAATTAGTTGTTCAGGTTTCTCAATTGATTTCCCACTTCTTAAAACAGTCACAACCTTTAGTTGTTCATGAGTTGTTTGAGTACAACTTGACTCTACCCTTGAAGTTGAGGATGGCACTGCCTGAGTAGGCATGGGTGCCTTTACAGTTTTGATGGTTTGAAGTTATTGTTTTAGGGAAGAGACTTCTAAGTTCATCCTCTCCATTTGTTTTTACAATTGTTCTAGTAGGCTTTTTGGAACAGTTTGGGTTGGTGCTTGAGAAGATTGGTTTATCCCAGGGGGATATTTTGGAGGTGGGATAGTTTGTTGAAAATGGACCGGTGGTTGTTGGTATTGGATAGGTTGGGTTTGGAACTAGTTATGGGTTTGGTAGTTCTGATGGGGGTAAGGATTTTGTCCCTGTGGTTGGCTAGGTTGTCGGTTATCTTTCCAGCGGAAGCCTGGGTGGTCATTATACCTTGGGTTGAAGTTGTTTTGGTATTGAGGCTTTTGAAAGTTCAAAGCATCTACTTCCACTGGGGGTCCTCCTAAAAGAACATCCTTGATGGATGGAATGGTTGGGCAGTTTTCTATCTTATGGTCATGTTTGTCATAAATTGTGCAAACATGGTTAACAGTTTGGATTTCATGGACTTTCCTAAGGTATATCTCTTCAACCTTCCTAGAGAGTGTTGCGAGTTTAGCCCTAAGGCTTTCCTCTTCTCTAAGTGTATGAATTCTAGTAGTTCTTTGTGGCTTTTCAGAATAAGGTGAAGTTCCCTATGTTTGGTTTTGTTCAGAAAGGCTTTATAGATAATCGTAAGCATTATTTGGGGCTTTGTTTTTAAAGGTTCCATTACACATCCTGTCAATAAATTGTTTGTTCCCCAGACCCAACCCTTCATATAAAATTATCACTTGTTCAGGAATAGAAAAACCATGGTTTGGAACCATGTTTAGAGTGTCTTTGAACCTCTCCCATGTTTCATAGAATGACTCTCCCTCTTTTTCAAAAAAGTTTTGGATACTCTTTTTAAGTGCAATTGTTTTGTGGTGGGGAAAGTATTTCTTGTAGAATTCTCTTTGTAGTTGGTCCCAAGAGTTTATGGATTATGGTCTCAAATTTTTTAGCCAATTTTTAGCTCGATCATTTAAAGAAAAAGGAAATATCCTCATCTTAGCTGATTCTAGTTGATGTGGGGGACACATGGTTTCTACAATGTCATTGAACTCCTTAATGTGAAGGTAAGGCATCTCGGACTCCATTCCATGGAATGTGGGAAGATGGTTTAGGACATGGGGTTTAAAGATGTAGTTGGCATCTCCTAGGGAGTTATGTCTAATGCATGAGGGGTCATTGGTCCAGGAAGGTGTGAGGTATTCATTCATGGTTTGATCAATTGCATTCCCCAAGTTTGGGGCTACCTCATTTGGGTTTCCATTTTGGTTTCCACCCAGGTTTATGAGTTGGTTTCTTTGAAGACCTTCCATTAAAATTGGCTCAATTTTGGACTCTGGAGTATTAGGAAGATTAGGATCTAATGGAAAGAGTTCCCTTGGTGTACTTGACTCCCCAACCTCAGGACTATCCACCCTAACTAGACGGTTTGATTGATCGCGGGTGTAGGCGGACATGCGCCAAAAGAAAGAAAAAAAACGATAAAGGGAAAAGATAAGAGAATTTGGATAAGAAAAGAAGAAATGGGGGAGAATAGAATGGGTGTTTAGATGACTTACTTGGGTCCCCGGAAACGGCGCCAAAATTTGATTCTCTCTCAAATTTACCCAAGAGATGAAGGTAGAACGGTCCTTGTAGTTTAGCTTGGGTTATCGAATCCTCATAGACCTAAAAAGTACCTACAGACACGTACATTATATGGATTTTTTTGGATAAGAAGTGGCCAAATTGGGTTTATTTTAGATGGGTTTAAGATATCACTAATAGTTTTAAGTTAATTAAAATTAAGGTAATGAGTTGATCCTAGGTTATCGCTCGGGGTGGATTGGATGATTTTTTTTAATGATTTCAATTTCTTATAATTGAGATGGGTTCATTTAAGAAGATCAAAAATAATCATCACTTAATGGTTTAATTCCTACACACCCTAATACTAATCACCCATAAACTTGAAGGATCAAATCATTGAGCACTCCAAGGTAAAGGTTCGTATTAGCACTTGAAATGTGTGACCTTAAATTCAATAAGGATGAAGATGTTTTAAAATCATCAAATAAAAATCTCATTTAAAAGAAGTGATTATCCATTAATGGAGTAAGAAATAACATCCAATCCAGACCCTTGATACTCCCTTGGATCAACCCATAAAATATTTATCCCTCCATTGATGACATGTCTTCAACAGAAGCAGGAAGTAGACTTACGAGGGTGGAATTGAAGAAGTAAAAAAAAACAACAAAAATCGATCACTCCACTGTTGTGTGATAAATATCACAAAGTATGGTGTGAATAAATTCATACCTTGAACCAAAAGTATCAACGTGACATGTATAACAACATAATAAGAGTATAATAAGAACTTTTATTAAGAAACTAGGATGAAATAAAACAACTTACATGTGAAGGAAGAACATTACAAAGAAAAATTGGCAGCATAACATTAAGATGAAAACAAAGCTCAAAGATCCCCAAAATACTTCAACATCACTGCATTAAATAGACATTTTGGTAGCCTTGGGTCGAGCCTCAAATAGTACAAAAGATCCCACTTGAGTATGGTAGGCCTAGGGTGGTGGAAAGAAAGGGAGAGGAGACTTTTCCACCCTTGACCCGAGGTGGCAGCCAGCTTGCTTCCACTGAACAGACGCGCTTGTAAGTCCTTCTAGATGGCCGAATCAGAGTGAGACATAGAATAATAAAATGGTTCTCAGAATGTATAATACCATCCTGTAAAATTTGGGCCCATTTGGAGTTTTTTATTCTGAGATATGATTAGATTAGTGGAATGTTTTTCTGGGCCGTAGAATCTGGCTCAGAATTTTATCTCTAATTTGGGCCGCCTAAATGGACACCATGGATCCTGAATTATCATTGGATCCTGAAGAGTTATTTGTTCCTATACATGTATTATAGTATTACACGAAATTTGGGATTAATTGGGACTGTATGTTGGGCCCCACAGTCTCATCAGTGGGCTGGTGTCCAATCTGACTTCTCCAGAATTGTTTCCTTTCATCACAAAATATCCCCATCTTCTTCCATGAATTCTCCATTAATACCTAAATTAAACATGATCATATTGAAGTTTATATAAATTTAAAAAAATATAAAATTGAAATATGGATAATTATATTCCTTAAAATCAGATGAATCATTGGGTACTTTAAATGATGTTAAAAAATGTACCACATAATAGTGCATTTTAAGAAAGAATTACAATCATAATGTGAAATGATGTTCAAAGTGTAAAATGAACTAAAATTGTGTTTATGAATAATAAATCACATGAATATTATATATATTAACAATGAATATTAGCCTCATTTAGTGGCTAATCAGTAGGAAAAAGAGTTATACTGAAAACCAAAGAAAGGATTTAGAATTTAAAGTGGGAGATCATGTCTTTTTGAAAGTATCTCTGTGGAAGGGTGTCATAAGGTTCATTAAGAAAGGAAAACTAAGCCCTAGGTACATAAGATCATTTGAAATTCTAGAAATAATTGGATTTGTAGCTTATTGATTAGTAATGCCACCATGCCACTCCAAAGTTCATGATTTGTTCCACATATCATTATTAAAGAAGTATATGTCAGACCCAACACTATGTGCTTAAATGAACTAATGAGTACTATGTGAAATTTATAACCAAGATGTTAAACTTAATTTTGTCACTTCTTTGTTTTGAATTTTGAAAATCTTTCATACACAATGGCGATCAGTAAGTTATTTGGAGTCTAATATGACCAACTTAATTTTTGGTAAATAGTAACCTACCCTTATGAATAGTAATATACCTCACCCATGAATGATTAAATAAAATTTGGGCATATTATAAGTGATAATATGAGTATAGTAAAAGTATTATTATTTTTGTAAGTCATAAATAATTAATTTTAATGAATTAATTAATTTAAAATAAATTGTATTTTTCTAAATTTTTTTCTTAAATAAAAAATTCTATGTCTTATGGTTTTAAGATAATTTTATAAGAACTTATGTAATTTTTGAAAGCATTATAAAATCATTTTTAATTTTAAAATCTGTATTTTTTAAGTAAATTATGATTTTAATTAAAAATTAAATTAATCATAGTTAGAAAATTACTTTTGAAAAATGGAGTTTATTTTTGGATTCTACGCATAAAAAAATGGTTAGGGTGTTTTTTTTTGTAATTTTCTAAAATACTTCAATTTTTGGGTGAATAGTAAAAATATTGTTTTTCACATAACCAGTATATCTTAAATTGCATCATTCATGATGTAATGATGACATAAACTTTATATAACTTTAGATTCTTCAATATTATATTTAATTTCATAAATGGTTCCTTAAAATACAATAAACTCAATTTCCAAACCTAAAAAGAACTTTCCAAAACGTAAAGTCAAAAAGTGATTCCTTAAAATATCATTTTCTCTTTATTTTCACTTTACTTTTAATAAATTAATTAATTCGAATTATAAAGATGATTTAAAGACTAAAATTAATTATATTATATTAATATATTATTTATTTTGTCAAAAAACTACTATTATAAGTCTAACATTTGATATATTACTTTATTTAATATTTTATTCTAAAAACACCCCTCCTCATGTATAAATAACCCCTATCCCTCCTATTGTTAAACCACACCTCTCAAGCTTCAAGTATTGTCTAAACTCTCTACAAAAATATTTCCTATCCCCTTAACCATGTCCAAGAGATTCTGATCTTATCAAAATACCAGGCCTAGGTTCCTTAAGGAGGATCTCAAGAGGAGGATTCAAGAGGTAATTTCTCTCTCTCTCTCTCTTCCTTTAATTTCCTTTCAATTTCAAGTTCTTTTCTTAATCTCTCCCCACCTATACTCATACACATGGTATGGTAACTCTAGTATCTCACATATAATGGAATGATATGATACTAATGGTATAATATATCATCCAACCCCCTTATCCTCTTCTTTTTATTTTCGAAAAGAAAATGGTGTTCGTGAGGTGTTAATTTATCACCTTCAAGAACGACATGTTTTATTTTTTCCTTTACCACCTTCAGATATGGTTATGAAACCATTTTTATGGTTGAACCATATTATATTATATGTATTATATCCTATTTAATGTTTTGTATCTAACTTATGTACATATTACTAAATGATTAACAAAACAAGTTCGTTGTGGTCAAAAAACTGCCCGAATTAACCCAAACGATCATCGTTAAATTCTTATCTAATGATTAATCCACAAGGTATATAATATAATTCATTATAAGATCGTTTTAAATCTTTTAATATCATTAATAACCTGAAATATCAGTTCTGAATGTTTATCCATGATCTACATGAACTTCCATTTATGAATACAAGTGAACCGCTCAAGAAAATCACAAAAATGAACTTTCCCGAACAATGTATTTAAACTCTATAACTAATAAAAAGGCCCATAAAATAACTTAATGAATCCATAATGAAACATATTCATGTACACAAGGTTTTTTAATTGTTAATTAATTAATCTAATGTGGTTATACAGGATATTAAAGTGAAGAAAGAGTTCATATACAAGGTAAGGGGAAATTCTCAAACCCAGCTTTCTTTCTTTGGGTTCTCCATCTTTCACTCCATGTTCGGTATGGGTGAAGGACCCTAGGTCACCCTAAGAGGGTAAGAGGGGGTGAATCAGGGTGTCAACCTTTTTTCTTTTTATTGGATCTTTTTCCCATGTTGGTAGGAACTTAATTAAACCTATATGATGGATATGTGAAGTAATAAAAACATTCACTCGCAGAAGGAAAACACAACACTTTTACTTGGTTCACCACTAAGGGATATGTCCAAGGATAATATGCTGATAGGTTGTTGGTCATACCTAGTTCAACTATTCTTTACTAGATGTGGATTACAAGGGTCAGGTACAATCACTCTGTCCCAGGCACACTACCTTTACAAAAGTTTAGGGATAACTCACTACTTCCCTCAGATCACTTTTTTTGACTCCCCCTAGCTCACTACACTGGGTGAAGTCTCACTCATTTTATGGATGTGAAGGTCCCTTAAATGGATAGGCATGAAAGTATTTGTATTCTATTTAGGATGAAACTTTTCTTGTATCGAGGTCCAGAGTTGATGCTCTTTGATGTTCAATATTCTTCTCCAGTGCAACAACCAGATGTACTAAGACTTCTTATTCTTCTTGTCCAGAATCAAAAATTCTTTTGAAATTTTTTAAACACTGAAAATCAGTTCACAAGGAATCATACGCAATGTGGATGTTGAAGACAACCTCAGTAGAGGAGACTGGATGACGTTGGTCGAATCATACGCAGCATGGAGAAAATGAATGACTTAGATTATATCGCTGGACACAGGATGCGATGTGCGGTTGAGATCGCATGTGGGAGAAGATGGATGACTTAGATTAGATTGTTCATTAAAATCTTCAGCCCACATCAAAATGGAGACACAAAAGAGATTTAGTTTATCAATCAATCTATGCGGCCTTAGCGCCAGATTACTCATCTCCCCCCTCCGGTGTCTCCCTGCATCGGTTCTCCTCGGGCGCGCTCCTAGCGCCCACTCTATCTCTTCGGGCACACTCCTAGCACCCACTATGCATACCTTGAGGCTTATACACATCCCCCCATGCCCCTCCTTCAAGTTGGCCAAGCTGGCTTCCCCATGGGCGCGGTCGACCCCTGTGGTCCTACATGAGCCTCAGGTTGAGGTTGGTTGGATGGCTAGTGGGATGGCCCTATTTTTTAGGTAAGGCTTATAAAAATACTTAGTAGAAAACTAAGTATGCATTGAAATGAATGGACAATTTCTATCTCAAAACCCATGCATGGCCACCTTGAAATTCCAAGCCTCCTCACACCCTCTTCTTCTCCTTTTATTTTACTTCTTCTAAATAACACTTAGGATCAGTGCATCAATCATCTAAATTCCATTCTTAATTTCTCTTAGGAGAGATCCTTTCTTCTTGTCTATCATCATTGACATGAATTGACACCCATTGACAACAAATACAAACTTAATACACAAAGTGGTTCCAATAATCTCCCCATTTGTGTTTGCTGTCAATACTTCAACATTCTTTAAAATGAGCATGTCAATGTCAAAATGAGAGTCTTCTATATACTCTCTCCCTTTCACTTTTCAACTTTCATTTAACTTTATCCCCCCTATTGACAAGAAATACAAAGTTTACAATAGAAAGGGTATCAGTCCATACACAATCAATTGTGCCAACAATCATTTCACTCTAAGTCTAATTGACCAATGATCGATGTAGAAAACAAGAGGATTTTATCTAGACAACAAAGCTATCCATTATCCCCTGATCATGATACCTCATTGTGATTATAACTCATGTACTTGTCTTCAAGGTCCTTTCCACTTTCATTCTAGGATGAGGATAATAAATGCAATATGAGATTATCAATCTAAAAATCCTACACTCACTTCAATAAAAAGATCAAAAACATTCAAGTGCAATGGGCATGATAAGTGACCTTGGGGCACTTCTATTCTTCTTATGTCACTAATTAACATTATTAACCCCTTGTAAAATAATTTTATTTTGAGTAACCAAGGTTGATATATGACATACCATTTCCAATGACATGATCCCCAGACAATCTTAAGAGTAGTTGAATTTAATACCAACTGAAGTTGATACTTAATGAGATAATAAATCTGACAGGTTCTTCATGTGTCTCCCCCCAAGGGAACACTTCTTAGGTTCTCCCCATGAGTTCTTGCTTCACCTTCAATTCCCTGTAAAATTAGTACAATACCCAAAGTGTTAAGGGGATAAGGTGGATCCTCCTTACTTCATCAATATGATCTAGAAGGCTGAGAAGATTTTCTCAACCAAGATGACCCATTTTCTCCACTCCTCACACTTGCACATTTGATCTTCAGTTCTGAATTTGGTTGTGTGGATCTCAATATTTCTTCCATCTCTTTGTGTGTGAGTCTTCTTTCTTCAAGATATTTCAAATCACTAGAATATCCTGGTGCAACTTTCATCTTCTTGAGGAATTCTTCTTAAGATGGAATAAATGCACTGCAATTCCTAATAGTGTGACTAGCCTTGTTTCACCTCACACACAAGACTTCTCCATCTTCATGTGCAATCTTCTTATTTCCTGTTGCAATAGCCTTAGCCTGTGTATCTCCTTTAATTCTCATTATTTCCAAATCTTCAGTCCAGATAACTAATATGTCTATGGGAGATATGGCGGCAAGTTTGAATTTTCCACATGGAATCTTCTGAGTGTTATAATTTTTAGGAATTATTTTGGATGTACCACTCTTAAACTTCTTGGATTTTGAATCCAAGTACTTATCACCTTTCATTCTTGGAGTCTTCTTGGGAGAATTTTTTTTTGCAACATTCTTCTGATTTCTTCCCAAGTTATCTTCTTCTTTCTTAGTCGGCTTCTGTGGTATTCTATTCTTATCAGCTCTATATATATGTTGTGAAAATCATGCTCTATTCTTGTGACCACTTCCATTGCATACATCATAGATGTTGTCTAGAATTCCAAATCTGTTTACAGTATACAGATGCTTCTAGATCTATTGATGTTGATTTTTCTTCTCTAGTTTTCTCCCTTTTGACATAGGCTTTCTCTGTGATTTTTCATTTAAAGGATTGCACCAACAATACAGTGCACAATTCCCAAATATGTTGCATCACCAACATTGACCCACAAATTCTGTCTTCTTGATATCTTCTGTATAAGGTTGTTGGGCCTTCTTCTTAATGTGATGTGTTCTATTTGGGGAACCATATTCCAGCTTCTTCTTCATATCCACCCTATCCATGGTGGTATGTTTCTTCTCCTCACCTTTCTTCATCCATACTTGTTTATAATTTTTCTTCCAACCTGCACTTTTAGTATAAACATATTTAGAAACAATAGTACAAGTTGGTATGGATGGTACCTTCACTTTCTCAACTGCTTGTGATAGATCAATGAGTGAAGTCATGATATTCTTATCACATGTTGGAGGTCTTTTGGCTTTATAATCCTCTAGTGAGCAATGAATATCAATAGAAACTATTTCTTGATATGGATAATCTAGAGTTATCATAATCTTATTGTCACATGTTGGAGGTATTTCAGTTTTAGAAACCTACAATGAGAATTGAGTACTATCATCAAATGTTTCATTCTTTTGTGAATTCTCAATATGTGTCTTCTCATGATTGGTCAACTGGGCTTCCAATTTTAGACATTCCATATTGAGGATGATATTCCGATCTTCAATCATGATTATCTTCTCATCACAATCCTTTTTCAATCTTTCAACCCAATAATCATGCAACTTGACTTCAATTTGTAACAACGAGTCAAGTTCCTTGAATTTCTTAGAAGTTTATTCCAAATTTAGAACCTTGACTTCAATTAACTTTTTCAACTCATCTTTAAATGCATGGATCTTTTCTTATAGAGTCTTATTAACTCCCTCTTTCTCTTCAAATGCTTCAATTCATCTGGAGAGCTTATAACATTCTGAAACTTTCTTTACTAAGACTTCCTCTATATTATTAGCTTCTCTTCCCAGTTTGGTGATCTCATCTTGCATAAATTGAAATATTCTACAAATAATAGCAAATATTTCTTCAGGAATATCATATAGATAGGTTCTTAATTTCTCATGATCACCTGAAAATGAGATAGAATTTTATTCCTTTTCTTTGGTAGAAACCTAAGCCACCTACTATTTACTTCCCAAGCCTGATATTTCTTCATTATTAAAAGGGCATGGAGAACCAGACACTGCATCTTCTTTAGTCATGAGAGACTTCTTCATCTGCTTCTTCTCTTTCTTTTTCCTGTTCATCATGGTCTTGTTGGGTATAGAATTATGCTCAGAGATAACTGAACTTTCATCAAGACTTCTCATCATTGTTGAGTCAAGAAATATAAATCAAATATTCTTCTAAATATAATTACTAAAGGGTATCCAACATACATAAACCTTTGGCTCTGATACCAATTGAAGGACCCTAGGTCACACTAAGAGGGGGGGGGGGTGAATCAGGGTGTCATCTTTTTCTAATTTTTATTGGATCTTGATCCCATGTTGGTGGGAACTTAATTAAACCTGTATGATGGATATGTGAAGTAATAAAAACATTCACATGCAGAAGGACAACACAACACTTTTATTGGGTTCACCACTAAGGGATACGTCCAAGGAGCATATGTCGGCAGGTTTCCATTCGTACCTAATTCCATTATTCTTCACTAGTTGTGGATTACAAGGTTTGGGTACAGTCACTCTGTCCCAGGCACACTGCCTTTAAAAAATTTCAGGGATAGCTCACTTATTCCCTCAGATCACTTCCGTTGACTCTCCCTAGCTCAATGCCTTGGGTGAAGTCACACTCAGTTTATGAACGTGAAGTTCCCTTCAACGGATAGGCATATAAGTCTTTGTCTCCTGTTCAGCATGAGACTTTGCTTGCATCGAGGTCCAGAGTTGATTCTATTTGATGTTCAATATTCTTCTCCAGTGCAACAACCAGATGTACTAAGACTTCTTATTCTTCTTGGATAGAATCACAAATTCTTTTGTGATTGTTTAAAAACTGAAAATTAGTTCACAAGGAATCATCAGAATCAAATCTTCTTATTCCATGTATTCATGTGATCATGCATGTGATAATTTTGATATCCTCTTCCTCTTCACTTCTTTACACACGTGCACCCTTGGTTTAGGATGCTCCTCTTCAAAGTATTCACATATTCATGTGCATGCATGAATGCATGCACTTACTCTTCTACTTTATTATGTGAAGTCCCAAATGGATATGGTTCCTTTAATCACATGCACGACCTCCTTTATCCTTTTCTTAGCACTTGATTCAGATATGCTTGGGATTTAATTGTGTTCTACTTCAAATCATGCATATGAATGTATGCACTTACTTCCCATCATCATGCACAATCTTCCTTCTCCCTTCCTCAACACACATGTACACTTTGATTTATTTATATTTATAAGAATGTGATTTTATTCAAACATCAATGTGTTTATTTCAGTATGGAATGGTGTTTTTTTCTCCTCTTACACACTAAGGATATAGATCTCTCTTTTTCACAAGTGTGCTTGTCTCCTCCGCAAACCAGGATGATTCATGCCCCCTCCTTGCGCAAGGGATGCGCGGGATTCCTTCACACACAAAATGCGGACCTCCTTCACGTACCAAGTGGTATGTGGTTCTGTTGGTTCGTGGGACCTCCTCTTCATAGAACCAAAACGGTACGCGGTACTGTTTCCTCACGAACCGAGAATGGTTCGCGGGAACTCTCTTCGCGAACCAAGAATAGTTTGCGGCTCCCCTGCCTCGCGTACCAAAGCGATATGCATTTCCTTTCTTCACAAACCCGTGAGGTATGCATAACTCCTTCTCTTTGTAGAACAAAAGTGGTTCATGGTTTACTCTTCACGAACCTAGAATGGTTTGCGACTCTTGCTTGCCCCTTGAAAACTGGAAGATCAGTGAGACTTTGTTTCTTAAAATAGGAGCCCTCAAAACCTTGGGAGCAACTACATCTTCTCTAATCGGTGGGTCTCTTTTATAAGTATACATCAGATCTTTTCCACTTCCAAAATCCGCACGATACACTCTTAAAAATTCTACCTTGAATAACTGAGATCTTCGGTTCTTTAATATCTTCAAACCCGTGTGGAGATATGCCGCATATATTAGATGTTTCCTTTTTCAAACTTGCGACCTTATCACTGATCGTTCATGTATTCAAGATGGCATGTTTCAATTTTTAAATCCCTGCTCAAATCCTCATGACCTTGGTAACTTCATTTACCTCATCCATTTGCTCGTTCTTCATTTCATTTTCATGCGTGTAAATGTAATTCCATGAATGTGTTCGTAGCATCTAAACGATCACCGTGGGCTTGAACTGAGCTCAATCAATGCCTAGAGTGGTGAGATTTTAATTCGGCTTGAACATTGGTTCATGAGTGCATGCGGGTATTCGGAGGTTGAAGAAAACCTCGGTGGAGGAAACCGGATGACGCTAGTTGAATCATATGAGGTGTGGAGAAAATGAACGGCTTAGATTATATCGATGGACACAGGATGCAATGTGCGACCGAGATTGCGTGCGAGAGAAGATGGACTGATTAGATTAGGTTTTTCATTAAAATCTTCATCCCACATCGAAACAAAGACATGTAGGAGCCATATTTTATTAATCAATATGCGCGACCTTAGGGCCAGATTACTCCTCTCCCCCCTCTGGTGCCGCCCCGCATCAGTTCTCTTCGAGCACGCTCCTAGCGCCCACTCTTCCTCCTTAGGCACACTCTTAGCACCCACTATGCATACCCTGGGGCTTATACATATACCCCCATGCACCTCCTGCGGGCTAGCTGAGATAGCTTCCCTATGGGTGCGGTCGACCCCTGTGGTCCTGCATAGACCTCAAGTTGAGGCTGGATGGCTGGCTAGTGGGCTGGCCCTATTTTTTAGGTAAGGCTTATAAAAATACTTAGTAGAAAACTAAGTATGCATTGAAATGCATGGCCACTTTCTATCTCAAAACCCATGCATGGCCACCTTGAAATTTCAAGCCTACTCATACCCTCTTCTTCTCATTTTCTTTTACTTCTTCCAAATAACACTTAGGATTAGTGCATCAATCATTTTAATTCCATTCTTCATTTCTCTTAGGAGAGTTCCTTTATTCAC
This sequence comes from Viscum album, assembly GCA_963277665.1. NCBI lineage: Eukaryota > Viridiplantae > Streptophyta > Magnoliopsida > Santalales > Viscaceae > Viscum > Viscum album. The sequence goes on from OY728121.1 coordinate 47,482,172, forward strand.
ATTGATCATCATTGACATCCATTGACACCCATTGACAAAAAATACAAACTTCATACACAAAGTGATCCTATTAATAGGTTCTCCTTAAAAATTATTTATTCATCATTATCTTACCTTTTCTAGGATATACATGTTCTATAATTGATTTTATGAAAAACCCAATTTTTTTCAAAAGAAATATTCTTTAAAATAAACACGCCCTTTTTACTTCTTGAATATTTTTTTACTCTTTACTCATGGTTGATGGTTCTATGCCAAGAATGATATTCCCTCTTTATTTCGGTGACCAAATGTTTATGAATGCATGATTTATGATGTGTAACCCATTCCTTTCCATGGGTTGTTTTATGTTTAAGTTTGACATATGGTTCTATGTGGAATTCATGATAATGTAAATGTTATGATGAGATTGGTGGGCCCAGAATTATATAGCGTAATATGAATGTTATGATGTGACGGGTGCGCCTGGAATTATACAATGCTCTAATTCATTGAGTAAAGTGATGAATCTAATGAGTTAAAGGAAAATGATGAGTGAACATGATTCTAGTGTTGTTCAAAACTATGTGTGGTAGTTGACCACTAAGACATGATGTTTCATTTTTATGCATAGCCACATTTCAAGTCTTTTATTAATGCTTCCTCTCATGTTCATGATCCTTTGCCTATGTTGTGATTGTGATCACCCATTGTTATATTGTTCATATCTATCCTCTTACTAGGCTTTTAGCTCACCCCCTTTTGATTTATATCCTCAGGTGATTATGTGCACTAAAGAGTTTTCAAGGGATAATAAGAAGCTAAAGAAGAAATAATTAAATAAATATAAATGTTTTGTGTTGTAAATGTTAATGTATGGGTTTTATAATCCTCCAAAACCTAGAACAGAAAAGGCACTTGAATGTATAATATACTTTTTATTTTTGTTATATCTTTTATGAAAAAGAAATACATAGCGTGTTTTAGTACTGAATCTGGAAGTGCGGGTTCAGAGCTTTACAATTGGTATCAGAGGAACAGTCTAGAAAACTTTGGAGATTAGACGTTTTCATTTTAAAATTTACTTTTAAACTTATGGTTAATTAGGTACACATAAGAAAATAGTTTTCCTTAATTATCAATATATAAATTCAGAATTATAAGTACAATGAACGAATTGTGAGGACACAATTCATTTAAAGGGGGAAGAATGTAACATACCAAGATTTTAAAAGGAAACACTATGTGATTTAATGAACAAATGAGTACCATGTGACATTTATAACCTAGCTATTAAACTTAATTTTGTCACTTTTATGTTTTGAATTTTGAAAATCTGACATAAACAGTTGCGATCGGTAAGTTATTTAGAGTCTAATATGACCAAATTATTATTTTTTGAATAGTATCCTTCCCTTATGAATAGTAACCTACCCTTATGAATAGTAATATACCACACCCATGAATTATTAAATAAAAATTGGGTATCTTATAAGTGATAATATGACCATAGTAAAAGTATTGGTATTTTTGTTAGTCTTAAATAATTAATTTTAATCAATTAATTAATTTAAAAGAAAATGTATTTTTCTAAAATGTTTTCACAAATTAACAATTCTATGTCTTCTTATTTTAAGATAATTTTATAAAAACTTATGTAATTTTTGAAATCATTATGAAATCAGTTTTAATTTTAAAATATGTATTTTTCAAGTAAATTATGATTTTAATTAAAAATTAAATTAATCATATTTAGAAAATTATTTTTGAAAAATGGAGTTTATTTTTAGATTCTACACATTGAAAAATGGTTAGGGTGTTTTTTTTGTAATTTTCTGAAATACTTCAATTTTTGGGTGAATAGTAAAAATATAGTTTTTCACATAACCGATATATCTTAAATTGCATCATTCATGATGTAATGATGACATAAACTTTATATAACTTTAGATTCGTCCATGTTATATTTAATTTCATAAATTTTTCCTTAAAATATAATAAACTCAATTTCCAAACCTAAAAAGAACTTTCAAAACCTAAAGTCAAAAAGTGATTCCTTAAAATATCATTTTCTCTTTCTTTTCACTTTCCTTTTAATAAATTAATGAATTTGAATTATAAAGATGATTTAAAGACTAAAAAGAATTATATTATATTAATATATGATTTATTTTGTCAAAAAACTATTATTAAAAGTCTAACATTTGATATATTATTTTATTTAATATTTTATTCTAAAAACACCCCCTCCTCATGTATAAATAACCCCTCTCCCTCCCCTTGTCAAACCACACATCTCAAGCTTCAAGCCTTGTATAAACTCTATCCAAACATATTCCCTATCCCCTCCCCCACTTACAAGATCTTATGGTCTCATTAAAAGACCAGGCCTAGGTTCCTTAAGGAGGATCTCAAGAGGAGGATTCAAGAGGTAATTTCTCTCTCTCTCTTTCCTTTAATTTCCTTTCAATTTCCAGTTATTTTCTTAATATGTCCCCACCTATCCTCATCCAAATGGTATGGTAAATCTATAATATCACATATACTGGAATTTTATGATACTAATGGGATAATATATCATCCAACCCCCTTCTCCTCGTCTTTTTATTTTAGAAAAGAAAACGTTGATCGTGAGGTGTTAATTTACCACCTTCAACAACAACATGTTTTCTTTTTTCCTTTACTGCCTTCATATATGGTCATGAAACCATTTTTATGGTTGAACAAGATTATATTATATTTATTATCTCCTATTTAATGTTCTGGATATAACTTATGTACATATTACTAAATTATTAAACAAAACAAGTTCGTTGTGGTCGAAAAACCACCCGAATTAACCCAAACGATCATCATTAAATTCTTATCTAATGATTCATCCACATATTATATAATATAATTAATTATACGATCATTTAAACTTTTTTAATATCATTAATAGAATGAAATATCAGTTCTTTATGTTTATCCATGATCTACACGAACTTCCTTTTATGAATACAAGTGAACCGCTCAAGAAAATCATAAAAACGAACATTCCCGAACAATGTATTTAAACTCTATAACTCATCCAAAGGCCCATAAAATAACTTAATGAAACCATAATTAACCATATTCATGTACAAAAGGTTTTTTAATTGTTAATTAATGAATATAATGTGTTTATACAAGACATTAAAGTGAAGAAATCATTTAGATACAAGGTAAGAGGAAATTCTCAAACCCAGCTTTCTTTCTTCAGGTTCTCCCTCTTTAACTCCATGTTCAGTATGGTTTCTACTTAAAAATAATTTATTTATCATTATCTTACATTTTCTTGGATATAAATTCTCTCTAATTTATTTTATAAAAAACCCAATGTTTTCCAAAAGAACTCTTCTTTCAGATAAACACACCCTTTTAACTTCTTGAATATTATTTTACTCTTCACTCATGGTTGATGGTTCTATGTCAAGAATTATATTCCCTCTTTATTTTGGGAACCAAATTTTTATGAATTCATGATTTATGATATGCAACCCATTCCTTTCCATGTGTTATTTTATGTTTAAGTTTGACATATGATTCTATGTGGAATGCATGATAATGTAAATGTTATGATGAGACGTGTGCACCAGGAATTATATAGCGCAATATAAGTGTTATGATGATATCTGTGCGCCCAGAATTATACAGAGCTCCAATGCATTGGGTAAAGTGATTAATCTCATGAGTTAACGGGAAATGATGTGTGAACATGATGCTAGAATTATTCACAACTATGAGTGGTAGTTGACCACTAAGACATGATGTTTCATTTTTATGCATAGCCACATTTTAAGTATTTTATTAATGTTTCCTCTCATGTTCATGATACTTTGACTATGTTGTGATTGTTATCACCCATTGTTATATTGTTCATATCTATCCAATTACTGGGATTTTAGCTCACCCCTTTTTGATGTATATTCATAGGTAATTATGCGTACTAAAGAGTTTTCAAGGGATAATAAGAAGCTAGAGAAGAATGAATTAAATAAACTTAAATGTTTTGTGTTGTAAATATTAATGTATAATTTTTCTAATCCTCTAAAATTTAGATTGTAAAAGGTCCTAAAATGTATAATATATTATGTATTTTTCTTCTATCCTTTATAAAAAAGAAATACACAACATGTTTTAGTTCTGAATCCAGAAGTGTGGGTTCAAGGATTTAGAATTTTAGTATTCAAATGATGCCATATGAAACATTATATAGTACAATATGTCGTACTACAACTTTTTGGGATTAATTTAGTGAAAGGAAACTTATGGGCCTAGAACTTATTGAAGAAACAATAAAAAAGTAAAGACCATTCAAGCTCATATTAAATCATATAAAAGTAGGCAAAAGAGTTATACTGAAAACTGAAGAAAGGATTTAGAATTTCAAGTGGGAGATCATGTCTTTTTGAAAGTATCTCCATGGAAGGGTGTCATAAGGTTCAGTAAGAAAGGGAAACTGAGCCTGAGGTACATCAGATCATTTGAAATTCTGGAAATAATTGGAGTTGTAGCTTATTGATTAGTAATGCCACCATGCCTCTCCAAAGTTCATGATTTGTTCCACATATCATTATTAAAGAAGTATATGTCAGACCCAACACATGTACTCACCTATGAAGAAATAGAACTGGAACCTGATTTGTCTTACTTTGAAAATCCTATCAAGATTCTTGATGCTAGAGAGTAAGTATTGAGAAATCAGATGACTTAACTAGTAAAATTTCTTTGGAGAAACCATAAAATATAATAATTAATGTGGGAACCTGAGGATGTTATGAAGAAGAACCACCCCCATCTTTTTAGAAGGAAATATTCATGAAAAATTTCAAGGTTGAAATTTTTGAAGGAGAAAATCATATAACACCCTAATATTTTATGGTATATATCTTCTTAAATAAATTTAATTTATTTGATAGCCTATATTGCATGCAACACCGAACTTAAACAAACCATGATATGATATTAAATATTAACTTGATTGTTAGAATAATAATTTAACCGTTAGGAATAGTAATTTTTCCATTAAAATAATAACCCCACACATGAAAGTATAAATAGAATTTAGGTATCTCATAAATGAAAATATGATATATTTATATCATGGACTAAGTAAATAAATGTTTTAAAAATGATAAATTAAATGTTGGTATTTTGTGAAATATAAATGTTTATTTACAATTTTATAATTAATATAATTATTTAAAAGAAAATTTATTTTTATAAAATATATTCATAAATTAAAATTTTTTATATTATAATTATAAGATAAATTTAAGAGACCATAATTATTTTTTCAAAGTGTCATAAAATCGGTTATAATATTAAAATTGGTATTTTTCGAATAAATGATAATTATAATTAGAAATTAAATTTATCAGATTTATAAAATTATTTTCATAAAATGGAGTCCATTTTTGAAATCTACACATAATAAAATGGTTAGGATGAATTTTTGGGATTTTTCTGAAGTAGTTGAATTTTTGGTGAATGGTGAAATACAATAATTTACAATATTTAACATTTTAAGACAAATACATGAATTTTTGAGTCATTTATGATGTAAGAACCCATTATTTAGAACTAACATGAACTATTTATTTTAATTAGTCGCAATAATCAACACTATTGATAGTCTTGAGCCAAAATAATAAACTAATGAATAAAATAATTGAAAAATGCCCCTCACCCCCACTATAAATACCACCCCTCACCACTCCTTATCCTCACACTTCTAAGTCTTGAATATTGTATAAATTCTATCCAATTAAATTTCAAATCCTCTTACCTACACCCAAGACCTTATGTTATTAACAAAAGATCAAAGCTAAGTGTCTTAAGGAGGTTTCCAAGGAGACAATATTCGAGAGGTAAAATCCTCATTCTTTCTCTTTTAATTTCGTTTATTTTCTTATCCTCTCCTAACATACCCTATCCAAAGTGGAATGGAAATTCCAATATCACATATATAATAAAATTTTATTAGGATATTTTAATATCCATCATCAAATCTATTCTCTTATCCTTTTATTTTAAAAATGAAAACATCATCGTGATGTGTCGATTCACCGCCTTCATGGACAACGAGTTTTCATTTTCCATTACCGCCTTCAAGGATGGTCATAAAACCATTTTTATGTTTTAAATAGATTATAATATGTGGATTATAAATTATTTAATGTTATTTAACCAGTATATAAACATAATATTAAATAAAACGATACTAGTTCATGATGGTCGTAAAAACCGCCAAAATAAACTAATCATTTTTCATTAACTTTTTTTTTCTAATGAATCATCATAATACCATATAAAAAAATGATATATGAGGAAAATTTAAAATATTATAATTATATTGATATAATTCCATTCAAAATTTAGATTTTTTCTTCTATTTGACAATAAATCTCATAATTATACACATGGGAACTGACCATAAAACCATGAAACAAACGATCCCAAAACAATGAAATTAAACATTATATCTCATCAGAATGACCATAAATGAAATTAATAAAATTATAATAAATCAAATATATGTTGAATAGGTTCTGTATCAAGTAATTAATGAATCTAATTTGATTATCTAGGACATTAAGTATAAGTTAAGAATGCTTTCAGACATAAGGTAAGGGACTTTGTCTCAATTTCCATTTTATTGAGACTTACTTAATATTGTGCACCTAATCATTTTTATGTGGTGTATCTACTACCCATTTGAGATCATTTTAAATTTGACATTATATTTCATTAAATATAAATATTTCTTGTATCATTGATATAATTATTGTCTTCACCATATACCATTTTTACATATGATGTTTACTTTGAATGTTATTTTAACTAGAGAAATATTGATAAATCCATATTCTCTACTCAATATGTATATTTTGATAAGGTATATGTTCATGAATTAAATCTATGTATTAATAATGATTTGGAATTGCAGTGATGGGTGGGGCCCGACATTATATAGCCCCTTGATGCATCGACATGTCTCATGAGATAAAACAATTAGCGACAAACCCTTCACATTTGTTTCCAAGAAGAATCAAATGGGTTTCTACCCACATACTTAAGTTGTATTGTGAAAGGTATTGACAGTAGTGGTTCATGTGTCATATAAATTACATCCAATAATTAATCATTTCCTTCATTATTATCAATGATATTTTCACTATGACAAAATCTATAGATGCATTTTCATTCTCAGTTTATTGATCAAATAACATGTGTTTTTCAATTATTTACCTTTCCATTTTGATTATGCCTTATTTATTATGATTCAATTATTATTGATTCATGTTTATACTATAAATAACCCTTACCGAGCTTCTGAACTCAACCTTTTATTTGTTTTCCTTCCCCACGTTATGAAGATGAAATCTTTGAATAAGTGTAAAGGAAGTAGTTTATTTTCCTTTTTTATGTTCTATGTTTAATTACCAATGTAATAAGAGAACCATGTATGTATCAAGTTTTTCAATAATAAAAAACTCATCGATCCTTGGTGTTGTGATATCTTGTATCAATGTCATTATAATAAAATAACCACAGACTCTGGGCTACTGGGGTAGGGGTTGTCACACATGAAACTTCCCAAGTACAATTGAAATAATCCTCAACATCATAAATATATCTAAGAATCACCCAGACCATTTCCAAGAGACACAGAAATCAAATATCATAGAGATCTGAAATAGGTCTCCCTACCATTTATAATCCATCTAAAATGGTGAGATGAGAAAAAACATCCCTATGAAAATGATATCACCCTAACAAACACATTTTCTTAATGGAAAAAATAACCCTCTATCAACCAAAACCAACCACCCAAGAAATGATTCGAAACTCTAAAAGGGAATACCACCCAAAAAAATATATCATGATCCCAAAATAAGTCCAACTATACATCAACACTCCATATATTAAAAAGGAGGGGATACACAAACCAAATACATACCTCAACGCAATACAAAATGGTTTGTACCCTTAGGTAATGATGATGAAGGTAAATAACATGAGACCTATCTCGCAGAACACCCATCCATGGTGAACTTGATAGAAAACACCCAAAAAGGAAAAATCTCAAACCAAGTACCAACTCGGGCATAATATAGATCAGTATAACACTCATTTAAGTTAACCAAGTACATACCCAATGATTTCTAAGAGAAAATCCCTAAAAGACAAGGCTAACCAAATTGATAATTTCACATACCAATATCAATAATCATAATAAAACAAAGAGGCATAAGCACAAACAAAACAATCAACACCTCTCCAAAACAAGAATGGAAGAATTACTCAAAGAATCATCAATCAAGAATTACCTGAAAAGCATAAATCCACTATAAACTCACTAAAAATAAATCCCAAAACATATGATCACCTGATTCTTGGCCATGTATGAGACTCCCTCTTAACCACATCCTAATATGATGTTGGGATAAATGCAAATATAACAGATTTGAGGTCCGAATGAATACCTATCCAAAGGAACAAGCTTTATAAAAGTACTTGGAAACTAAAGTTAATCTAGAGAAACACAAAAAGTAGACAGTAATTGGATCAATAAGTCTAATAACATAGAAGGTTCTAGATTTTCCACTCTATTTAGAGTATGGTTAGAGTCAACCACCTAAATAATTACACTAAAATGATAAGTGGAATCACCCAAATGATCATCCCTAGAAAAGTTCATTCTATATTCCACCAATCACTTTTTAGGAGGTGTACTCTAAATACCATGAATAATGGACTCAAATGATTAATAATTCCCAAATAAAACAAAATGATCCTGATATAATCAAGGGTTCTGTTGGTCAGAGTGGACACTCAATAGGGGGGGGGGGGTGAATTGAGTTCCAATTAAAATTTCTGTAAAAAATATTTCTCTTAAAATCCCCCAATTTAAAAACAAATTTAAACTGTAGTGAATTCATATATATTGTAAATGTTTAATTATTTTATCAAAGATTGATTAGTTCTTAGTTAATTTAATCTCAGGATTAAATTGACTTTTGAAACTAACTTACTGGTTTACAATAAATATAAACACTTGCTAATTTAAATATCAAAGTAGCTTTAAAATAATTTTGTATTTCAAAGTAATAAGCAGCGGAATATGAAATATATATATATTACTTATAGAAACTAAAAGCATAGCAGAGGTAACCAAGAGGTTCAGTCTCAAGCCAAGACTTAGTCCTCTCAACAATTTATATAAATTGATCCACACCCTGGATCGGGGTTAACAACAGTGAGCACACTGTCCAGGTACAGAGACCTCTACCACAGTTCTATGTGGGAAAACAAACAACAGATCACAGATGTTCAGGTCTTACTCGACCTCTACCACTATCCACAGTGGGAAACAAAAGAGTTATAGAGTTTGAATGAGGATTTGAGAATCCCCCAGCTTAGGATAAGAGACAATGTGTGTGTAAAATAAACAGGGTACACACACTGCTCAAAATATAAATGAAAGAATCACTAAAAACAAGTATTAATGAGTTCAGAAAATCTATAGTGATTGGAAGTGCAACTCTGGACGTGTTTGGTTGGTCAGAAAAGTTTTTGAGTCCTTTTCTGATTTCTGTTCAGAAAACAGAGTATCGTTTTCTTTCTTGGTTCCAGGTTCAACTTGTCAGCCCGAGTGCATGAAGTGTTTTTGTTGAAGTTATTCACCCAGGTTGTAGCTTGTGTTCTCCTCTATCAAAGGATTGCTTGATGTATGTTCAGTGTTCTTGGAGTCTGGATGTAGTATTTATGTATGCACCAATTTCCAGTTGCTCTGCTCGTTAAGCGCCTTCTTGATTGCCTTTTTTAAATCCTCTCTTTCACGCTCGTATCAAATCTTCTCTTTTTATCCCTTTTTTTGGTTGTTAGGGTTATTTCTAGTGTTCTCTTTCCTTCCCTTTATAGCTTTTAGCTCCGGAAAAAGGAATGATCGCCTTTTGCATGGGTACTAGGTACGGTTCCCTGACATGGCAACACAATCCATTAAATAACATTAAATGCATTAAAAACATCAAATATAACCGTTAGCTAAATAAATAAATAGTATTGAGAGTATAGAGTTTGACTTGTTGGTCAATCATTAGTAGCCTTCTGTTGGAAGATGTGTACGGTGGACTTTGTGTCGCAGGGCCTTCCATCGGTAGCTATTTTGAACTTTCATTGGTAACTCATATACCAGTGACTTTAGTTCCATTGGTAGCTCTTATTATCGATAGCTCTTGATCCATCGGTAGCTCCTTGCATCGGTAGCTATTTGCACGTGTTGGTAGACTTACACTATCAGCAGACTTCTATCGGTAGCTCGATATATCGGTGACTATACTTGTATCGGTAACTATCTGTGAACTGGTTCTATCGGTAGTCTTCTATCTATCGGTAGCTCTGGGTATCGGTGATTGTCTGTCGGTAGCTCTGGTTATCGGTGACTGTCTGTAGTATTAGTAGTCTTACTATATCGGTAACTACTGGTAGACATGCACAACGGTATCTCTATACAAATCGGTGACCTTAGTATATCGGTGACTCTGTCTATCGATAGACTAAGTCTATCGGTAGACTGAGTACCAGTAGCTCTTTATCAGTAGCTATACACAGATCAGTGACTTTAACACTTGTCTGTTTTTATGCAAAACACATCCGATTGGGTTAGAATTACTTCAAAACTCCTATAAACATAGATAAACAATGATTAACATATTTCAGAGACTATTTTAATATTATTATCATCTTGATCATAGAATATCATATATTTGAAAGAATTAATATATAAATAAACATTAATTGGGATTATCAAAACAGGTGAGGTCAACAATCTCCCCCTTTTTGATAATCACAACTTATAATATTATAGTTTTAAAATAGTGAGAGATTTTATCAAAGGATATATAATTAAATTCAATTTTCTCAGAGAAAAAAGTATGTTATAGAACATAATTTATTAGAGGTAAAATTAAATGTGATAGTATCAGAGATAAAAAAAATCAATGATATCAGAGGTAAAATTTAGTGGTATCAGAGAATTAAAAGAAATGGTATCAGAGGATGAAAGTAAAAGCACTAGTATCAGAGGGGAAAAGCATGATAGCTCTTCCTTAGAGAAAAAAAAATTTCTCCCCCTTTGATACTTTCTCCCCATTATTTATTCTCCCTTTAAGACTTCTCTCCCTGGGTGAATATTTCTCCCTCTTTGTAGAATCTTGGTAAAATATTTCTCCCCCTTAATATCCCTGTAGAACATTTCTCCCCCTTTGTGATAATCAAAAAGTGGGAAATAACAAAGAGAGTCACTTGTATTAAATGTTACAACAAAGAATACACAGAGAGAAAACAAAATAAAAGGATTCCTATCAAACATCTTTGCCACTTGATCAATCCATATCCTCAATGTGAGATTTTCCTTTTGGGTCAGAAGAGGATTCAGGAGGTGAGGATGCTGGTGAAGGCTTAGGAATTCCGGAAATGACCACAGGAGGCTGAGAAACTGACACTGTACCTGGCCTGTACTGAGTAGTTCTTTGTGTGATCATAGGTGTGAGGCTTCGAATTTCTTGGGCAGGAGTCATCTGAACTGGAAAAGCAGTAGTGGCAGAGGCAGGTAAGGTAGGAGGGACAATCACTGTCCTAGCATCAACATGCTGAAAAGGCAACAACAGATTTCTGAAATCCATAATGATTCCTCCTCCTCTCTCCATGGTAGATATGAAGTCATCCATGTTCTCCATAAACTTTTCCAATGTGGGAGTCAACTCTCTGAGTTTTCTAACTTGTTCTCTGAAGGCTTGATTGATGGGAGGCAGCTTCATATTCTCTATCAGAAGCTTGAAGTGACTGGTCATTTGGTTCTTCATGTAAATTTTTGAGAAATAGGAGTCCACCTTTTCTTTCACTTCTTTTTGAGAGGGAGAGGCTTCTCTCATATAGTCTTGGACTATCTTCATTATTTCTATGGCTGAATATCTGGTAGAAAGAACAACTCTTCTCAGTTCAGATGAGTCCACAGAGCCACTGGTTGAAGCTAAACCAAGATCCTCTTTCATCATAGCTCGAATTTGATTCAAATCTACTGAGGGTTTAGAAGAAATAGAACCAACAGAGAAGGTTACTATTTCCTTGAAGTTCTTGGTCAATACACTAATAAGATTTTGAACTTGAGAATCCTAGGTTTTAACATGATCTTTCATAGAAGTTTTGAAACCTTTGAATACTGAAACCATCTTACTTACAACACTTTTCACATAAGCTAGGTACTTATCAGCTTGGGATTTTGAGCTCATGCAAGAGTATAAAGAAACAAATGATTCCTTTAGAGCTTCAAGATCTACTTCAAGTCTATAAACTTGAGTATGGAAGTCTTTAACTTATTCCACTATCTCACCCATAAAGGTTGATAAATTACAAGAGAGAGAAAGCTCAAAAGATCTATCCAACATACTCATCTATTCAGCAAAATTGTGCTTCATCTCAGCAACTGAGGCACTAAAATATTCTTTCAGATCATCCTTGAGGGATTCAAGATCTGTCTTGGTAACCAAATCAGTAGGTGCAACTGCTACAAATTCTCTTTCAGAGGCTAAACTGACCATAGAGTCAGTCATAACTAATTGAATTGAATATACTAGAGAAACTTCCATATTCTTTACCTATTCCACAAAAATTTCCTTAAGATTTTTCTTCAGCTTATCCTGGTCATGTACTCTGACTGCATCTTCAGGAAACAACTCAGATTCAATATCATAAATGATTTTTGGTTTATTTAGAGATTCTTCATTGTCAGAATCAGGATAGTTTAAACCACATACTACAAAACCTGGGTCTTCTGCCCAATCTTCAAATCCAATAGCCACTGTAACATTTCCAAACCCAGTTTGATGCTCCCCCTCAACTGGTTCATCCCCAACTAAAACAACAGCATTCTCAGCAGCATTCTCAGTAGGTCTTTCATCCTAAGAAGAATCTTATACTATCATTTCCATCTCTACAGCAGCAGGAGGGTCTTCCAAATTAGTCAAGGGTATGTCAATTTCATTTTCATCCTCAGTAGACACTAAATATTGTCCAATCACTAGAATAAGGCTCAAATCGGCTGACAGAGATGCTTCACTCTCATGAAAATCTTCTTCATTTTCTATAGCATCCACTTCAACAGCCTCTAAAGCAGCTTCTTCATTATCTAATTTATGTTGATCTAGATTTTTAGGAGCTGGACTAGGAGGTAAGTCAGGGTATCCTCCTTCATCAGCAGAGGACTCTTCCTCTTCTGAAACATCACTATATTCTAGCTCCTCTTCATCAGGTCCCAGACCTGGATCCCTCACATCCTTAGGTCTTGAAGGAAGATTCACAGGATTAAACTTTTCATACACCTTCTGGTCATCATTGAACCATTCTCCTCTCCAAGGATTCCAATTTATTCTCATGTACTTACAAACTATAGTTGTAATACAAAAGTTATTATTCACTACCACTGTATCATCTTGAGACTCAGCAACCCCTTTTACCTTGATCATCACAGAGATAAACTTAGCAAAGAATAAGGCATTTGTCTTTGATTTCGGCCTTATCATATCTTCCATTTGGATCATTATCAATCTGCACAAATTCACCTTGACTCCATGTCTCAAGAGATTCAGGAGATAGATATCCTGATATCTTAAATTTGTAGTCTCCTCTCCTCGGTATCAAGACATGTTGAACAAACTTGAACAACAATCTGTTCTCTCCATCCATTTCAGCAGCTACTGCTTGTCTTTGATTTCCATCACCAGTCGGCTCTTCCAAAGTAGTCTCATAATAAAAAATATCACTGGTAGGTGGCATAGCTCTCGAGACATATCCAGATACACCTTCATGTGGAACTTTCAAGCACTCAGTCTATTCTACATATGAAAATGATATCTCCTTTCCATTCACAAAAGAAGTCACTCAGTTTTCATTATCATATTTCTCAAAGGTTACAAACTCATAAAACTGTTTCACTAACTTTTGAAAGTAGGGACCATTGTTGTTCGAAAAAAAATCTACCCATTTTTGATCTTTCAGCACTTCGAGCACTAGCGATTTGCTAGTTAGCAACCATTCTACGCACAAATCCTTTTCAATCATGATGACTCTATTCTACAGATGAGGATTCACTAGTTGCCTCCTCGACCTAGTTCTAGAAACATTAACACTTGCTTCTTGCCTGGACTTTTTCTTCTTTGATTTCAGCTCAACAGTGTCATCTCTGACGGTAGGAAGTTTGGTTTTTGCCATCGCTGGTTCGAGGGATTTAGGGATCTCAAGAGATTCGGGAGCTAAAGTTCGATGGTAAAGAGATTGAGGCTCGGTGGATTGAGAAATATCTAGGACTTAGTTTTTATCATTTAGGAATCATAAAATAAATGAATAAAAAGAAATAAAGTAAGAAACGATTCAGATTCTGGCGGCAGATAGAAGTTTTAACACATCGCACTCATCGGTGAGAATTCCTATCAGTGAGGTCCATCAGTGAGAATTTTACATCGGTGAGAATTTCACATCAGTGAGAATTTCACATCGGTGATAATTTCACATCGGTGAGAATATCTACCGGTCGAGATTAAACATACCTAACTTGTGTCTAATGTAACTTAACCTATCTGAACTTAAGGGTTTGGTGAAAATGTTAGTTAATTGATGTTCAGTACCTATAAATTCAAGAGTAATATCACCCTTTTGGTAATGATCTCTCAAGAAATGGTGCCTTACATCAATGTGTTCGGTCCTAGAGTGAGATATAGGGTTCTTTGAGATGTTAATTGCACTAGTGTTTTCACTGTTGATTGAAACGTGCTTAAAGTCATATCCATAGTCCAACAGAGTGTGTTTCATCCACAGAATTTGTGCACAACAACTACCAGCAGCAATGTACTCTGCTTCGACAGTGGACAAAGCCACAAAATTATGCTTTTTACTACACCAAGATACTAAGGATTTTCCTAATAAATGACATGTTCCTGATGTGCTTTTTCTATCCAACTTGCAACCAGCAAATTCAGCATCTGAATAACTCATTAACTCAAAGGATTGTCCTTTTGGGTAAAACAAACCTAAGTTTACAATATGTTTAAGATACTTAAAAATTCTTTTAACATCAAGCAAATGAGATTATTTTGGGTTAGCTTGAAATCTTGCACACATACACACACTAAACATAATATCTGGTCGACTAGCAGTAAGGTAAAGTAAGATTCCAATCATACCTTTGTAATTGGTTTGATCCACTGGTTTCCCAGTTTCATCTGCATCCAATTTACAAATAGTACTCATAGGAGTTTCACTTTCATTAATACTATCCAAACCAAAACATTTTAAAAGATCCTTTGTGTATTTACTTTGATTCAAAATAATACCATTTTCATTTTGAAAAACTTGAAATCCAAGAAAATATTTAAGTTCTCCCATTAAACTCATTTCGAATTCATTTTGTATACTATTTAAAAAATCAGTACATAAGGAATGTTTGGAAGATCCAAAAATAATATCATCAACATAGATTTGTACTATCAAAACATCTTTATAAATTCTTTTGAAAAAAAGAGTTGGATCAGCAATCCCTTTAGTAAAACTTTTTGAGATAAGAAAATTACTAAGTCTATCATACCAAGCTCTTGGAGCTTGTTTTAAACCATATAAAGCTTTATAAAGTTTAAAAACTCGATTTGGAAAATGAGGATTAGTAAATCCAGGTGGTTGTTCAACAAAAACATCTTCAATTATAAAACCATTTAGAAAAGAACTTTTGACATCCATTTGATATAACTTGAAATTCAAATGAGTAGTATAGGAAAGTAAGATCCTAATGGATTCAAATCTGGCTATAGGTGCAAAGGTTTCCTCATAGTCTATACCTTACTCTTGACTATATCCTTGTGAAACTAGTCTAGCTTTGTTTCTAACTATGTTTCCAGACTCATCAACTTTGTTTCTAAAAAACCATTTAGTGCCTATTGTCAAAGTGTCTTTGGGTATATCAACTAATTACCAGACTTTGTTTCTTTTAAATTGATTTAACTCTTCTTGCATAGCCATTACCCAAAATTCATCATTGATAGCATCATTGACATTTTTAGGTTCTAGCTGTGAAAGAAAATCTTGATGTTCAACCTGGTTTCTCAGAGAAGCTCTAGTCTGTGTCCCTCTATCAAGATTACCAACAACAACATCTAAAGGATGATTCTTTATAATCCTAGTTGATCTAGTAAAAGTAGGACTTTAAATTTCAGGTTCATATATAGGTTTGGGTTCAAGAGAAGCAGATTCTGGAATATGTCCAGAACTGGATGTTTTTATAGAAGGTTCTTTAGATTTGTCATTAAGGTCCAGAACACTCAAATCTTCTTCAAGATTTTCAAGAGAGGTTTTAGGCTCATGTGGATTAGTTTCATCAAACTTGATGTGAACAGATTCTTCCACACATTTGGTTCTTTTATTAAAGACTCTATAAGATTTTCTAGTTAAATAATAACCAAGGAAAATTCCTTCATCACTTTTAGAAGCAAACTTGTCCAGATTATCCTTTGTATTAAGAATAAAAACTTTGCAGCCAAAGACTCTAAAGTAACTAACTTTGGGTTTTCTATTATTCCATAACTCATATGGGGTCTTCTTAAGAACAGGTCTAATTAAGACTCTATTAATAATATAATAAGCTGTATTCACAACTTCAGCTCAAAAGTAAATAGATAGGTCATATTCATTAAGCATGGTTCTAGCTATTTCTTGAAGGGTTCTATTCCTTCTTTCTACTACACCATTCTGCTGAGGTGTCCTAGGAGTAGAAAAGTTATGACTATAGCTGTTGTGTGATCAATAAGATTCAAAGTCTTGATTTTCAAACTCATGACCATGATCACTTCTTAGAGTTTTAATCTTAAGTCCACTAAGGTTTTCTACAGATTTGGAGTATTTAATAAAGTAAGAACAAGCTTCACTTTTGTGAGCTAAGAAGTATACCCAAGTATATCTAGAAAATTCATATACTAAGACATATACATAGTGCTTCCCATTTAAACTAGAAACTCTTGAAGGTCCAAACAAGTCCATGTGAACCAACTCGAGAGGTTGAGAAGTTGAGACTTCTTTCTTTGATTTAAAAGAAACTTTATGTTGCTTTCCCTTTTAACATGGATTACAAACTTTGTCATTTGGGAATTCAAGCTTAGGTAGGTCCCTAACTAAGTTTTTCCTAGTCAAATTTCTAAATGAATAGATGTTGCAGTGTCCTAATCTTCTGTGCCAAAGCCAAGATTCTTTATGAAAAGCATTTAAACAAGTAACATTTTTCTTAGCTAAAGAATTTAAATCAACAACATAAACATTTTCATTTCTCAAGGTAGAGAACACTAAAACATTTTTAGAGTTAAAAACATTACATGAATCATTTTTAAACCTGACATTAAAACCATCATCACATAATTGATAAATACTTAACAGATTATACTTAAGTCCATCAATAAGTAAAACTTTAGAAATTAAAATTGAATTGGTGTTACCAATCTGGCCTAGGCCGATGATTTTTACTTTATAATTATCACCAAAGGTGACATGACCTCCATAAACCTTTATCAAGATCTTGAAGCATGAATAATCTCCAGACATGTGTCTTGAAAATCCACTGTCCAAGTACCATACCTTTTTGTGAGAACTCTTCAAGCAGGTTTCCTACAAAACAGATTTACACAGAAAATGATTTTGGTACCCAGATCTTCTTGGGTTCAGAAAGGTTAGCAATCAAAACTTTAGGTACCCATATTTGTCTTATGGGTCTTATATAATTTACAGAATCAATATTTTTTGAAAGATAAACTTTATTTGATCTATAACCCCATGAATAACTAGTTAAAGAATAGGAATTTCCAGAACTGGAATAAGCAGAATTTTGTCCAGATTTAGGAATAAATTGAGTTTTAGGGAACTGTCTCTGTCCAGGTTGGTATCCCAAACCAGTAGTGTAATTAGGTTCAACTTTCTTACCTAAAATTTGAGTGAGAGTATCTTTTCCCTTTGTGAATTTTTCTAAGTCCTTTCTAAGTTTCTCATTAGACATTTTCAGTTCTGTATTTTCCTTAATCAGTTGAGCATTCTTCTCTTTTTCAATAGTAAGTTCAGTTTTAACAGTTGTAGTGAGAGCATGCTGTTTCTTCAATGATTTGTATTTATCCTTAAGTTCATTTCATGTCTCTTCCAGCATATTACAATATTCAAACAGTTCAGCCTTAGACATATTTTCATCATTGTCTGAATCACTGTTATTTCTAGAATAATAATCATTCAGCATAGGAGAAATAGGTACCTCATAGGTATTGGTCATGAATCACATGTTGGCATGATTATTCTTAGAATCAGTAGCCTATGATTCACTTGTGCTGTCCTCCGAAGCACTCCAAGTAGATTTCATAGCTTTCTTGTAGTTCTTGTCCTAATAGTCGTATTTCTTCTTGAATTTTAATTTTGGACAATCAACCTTGATGTTTCCTTTCCTTTTGCATTCATAGAAGACTACTTCATCATTCTTGTCAGCTTTCTTACAATACTTCTTCCAATGACCTTTGTTGTCATATTTTCCTTTGTAGTTAGATTTTTTGAAGAATTTCTTCTTCCTATAAAACTTCTTTAATCTCCTGGTTATTTGATCCATCTCAGAATCACTGTCAGAGTCTGAATCTTCACTTGTTGAACTTTCAGTTTGTATTTTCATTTTATCCTTGTCTTTACTCTTAGAGGCAGTGGACTTGAAAGCTGCATATTTTCTCTTAGGTTCATCATCTTCCTCCTTATTCACCTTGAGTTCTTCCTCATACATCATTAATTTACCAATCAGATCTTTTATAGGTAGTGCTCCAATGTCACATGACTCTCTGATTGAAACAGAAGTGCCCCTCCATCGGTCTGGTAGACATCTCAAGATTCTCATGATTTGTTCCTTTACTGGAATAACCTTACCAAGTGAACTCACTGTATTGACTATATCATTGAACCTGAGATACATGTCAGAAATAGGTTCATCAATTTTCATTTTAAAATTATCATATTTAATATTATAATTATTCAATCGCATTTCTTTAACATTAGTTGTTCCTTCATGAGAAACACCCAAAGTATCCCAAATTTCATAAGAAGTTTTACAGGAAGAAATTATATTGAATTCCTCATCTTCTAAAGCACAATACAGGGCATTCATGGCTTTACAATTATTATTGTAAGCAGTCTTTGTAGGTTCATCCCAAGTTGTTCTTTCAGTTTCTGGAATTTTATATTGAGACTCTATAGTAGTACAAATATCAAAACCCATACTTTCTAAATGAATATTCATTTTAAGCTTCCACTGGGCATAGTTGGTACCATTGAAGAAAGGTGGCCAGTTAGTAGCAACACCCTCTAGTCTATTGTCCATGACTAGATTTTAGAAAATAGTTGTAAAATTTAAAACTAACAGAAATTTAAGATCTTTAAAGATGCAACTAAAATCACAGTTGAAAAACAGAGTATTTCAAAAATCCTTTAACAAAAACAATCCTCTGATACCAAATGTTGGTCGGAGTGGACACTCAAGAGGGGGGGGGGGGAGGTTAATTGAGTTCCAATTAAAATTTCTGTAAAAAATATTTCTCTTAAAATCCCCCAATTTAAAAACAAAGTTAAATTTTAGTGAATTCATATAGATTGTAAATGTTTAATTAGTTTCTCAAAGATTGATTAGTTCTCAGTTAATTTAATCTCAGTATTAAATTGACTTTTGAAACTAACTTACTAGTTTACAATAAATATAAACACTTGATAATTTAACTATCAAAGTATCTTTAAAATAATTTTGTATTTCAAAGTAATAAGCAGTGGAATATGAAATATATATATATATTACTTATAGAAACTAAAATCATAGCAGAGGTAACCAAGAGGTTCAGTCTCAAGCCGAGACTTAGTCCTCTCAACAATTTATATAAATTGATCCACACCCTGGATCGGGGTTAACAACAGTGAGCACACTGTCCAGGTACTGAGACCTCTACCACAGTTTTACGTGGGAAAAAAACAACAGCTCACAACTGTTCAGGTCTTACTCGACCTCTACCACTATCCATAGTGGGAAACAAAAGAGTTATAGAGTTTGAATGAGGATTTGAGAATCCCCCAGCTTAGCACAAGAGACAGTGTGTGTGTAAAATAAACAGGGTACACAAACTGCTTGAAATGTAAATGAAAGAATCACTAAAAACAAGTATTAATGAGTTTAGAAAAGCTTTAGTGATTGGCAGTGTAGCTCTGGACTCGTTTGGTTGGTCAGAAAAGTTTCTGAGTCCTTTTCTGATTTCTGTTTAGAAAATAGAGTATCATTTTCTTTCTTGGTTCCAGGTTCAACTTGTCAGCCCGAGTGCATGAAGTGTTTTTTTTTGAAGTTCTTCACTCAGGTTGTATCTTGTGTTCTCCTCTAGCAAAGGATTTCTTGATGTATGTTCAGTGTTCTTGGAGTCTGGATGTAGTATTTCTGTATGCACCAATTTCCAGTTGCTCTGCTCGTTAAGCACCTTCTTGATTGCCTTTTTTAAATCCTCTCTTTCACGCCCGTATCAAATCTTCTCTTTTTATCCCTTTTTTTGGTTGTTAGGGTTATTTCCAGTGTTCTCTTTCCTTCCCTTTATATATTTTAGCTCCGGAAAAAGGAATGATCGCCTTTTGCATGGGTACTAGGTACGGTTCCCTAACATGGAAACACAGTCCATTAAATAAAATTAAATGCATTAAAAACATCAAATGCAACCATTATCTAAATAAATAAATAGTATTGAGAGTATAGATTTTGACTGGTTGGTCAATCATTAGTATCCTTCTGTTGGAAGATGTGTACGGTGGACTTTGTATCGCAGGGCCTTCCATCGGTAGCTATTTTGAACTTGCATCGGTATCTCATATACCAGTGACTTTAGTTACATCGGTAGCTCCTGTTATTGGTAGCTCTTGATCCATCGGTAGCTCCTTGCATCGGTAGCTATTTTCACATGTTGGTAGACTTACACTATCATCATACTTTTATCGGTAGCTCAATATATCGGTGCTTATACTTGTATCGGTAACTATATGTGAACTGGTTCTATCGGTAGACTTCTGTCTATTGGTAGCTCTGGTCTGTGTCTGTCAGTAGCTCTGGGTATCGGTGATTGTCTGTCGTTAGCTCTGGTTATCGGTGACTGTCTGTAGTATCAGTAGGCTTACTCTATCAGTAACTACTGGTAACATGCACAACGGTAGCTCTATAAAAATCGGTGACCTTAGTGTATCAGTGACTCTGTCTATCGGTAGACTAAGTCTATTGGTAGAATGAGTACTAGTAGCTCTTTATCAATAGCTATACACAGATCAGTGACTTTAACACTTGTCTATTTTTATGCAAAACACATCCGATTGGGTTAGAATTACTCCAAAACTCCTATAAACATAGATAAACAATGATTAACATATTTCAGAGACTATTTTAATATTATTATCATATTGATCATATAATATCATAGATTTGAAAGAATTAATATATAAATAAACATTAATTGGGATTATCAAAACAGGTGAGGTCAACAGGTTCAAACCAATAACACAAATTCACCGAGGTAAAACACTCTGCCAAAAATCATTTCTTTAAAATCACCTTCATTTAAAGAAGGATTCAAAATTCATTTTAAAAAAGCACACACACTTTGAAAACACCCCACTTCATCTATAAAACTAAAGAAAACCCATTTAAAAAATCTCTCAAGAGTTAAAATACCAACTCCCATACTAGGTAATCCAAAACATTTACATAAATCCCACTTTTACTCCCATTTTTTTCTAAATTCCATAATGAAATCAACCACTTTTGAAAACACTGCATTAAAGGAAAAATCCATTACAAAATAAACCATAACACCCATTTTTAAAACCAAAAAATTCCATGAAGTTAATTTTTTTTTAAAAAACCACCCAAACTAGTTTTAAAGTCCAAAATTTTCATGAAATTCCTTTTTTACAGAAGACTATATTTCAAAATACAAATCTAAATAACATATACACATCACAAAAAACTATTTTATCTATCTATAACAATTGAAAACCAATATATAATCTATTGGAAATAAAAATAGGCTAAAAAATCACTATAGGGGTCCAGAGGTGGGTATGATTTGGCTGAATGGCTTAGCCGATCGTGCGCCAACCGAGAGACAACCTCTAAGGAGTTTTTGGGACCATGTACATGGGATCCACATAGTTTTATAGATTGTGTGAGCTACCTAAGTAGATTTAGTTTTTTTAATTATACCCAAAAAGTCAACAAATTCCCCCAAAGTATCTGATATAACTCAATGGGAATCAAAACTTTCAAAACAGTGAAGATAAAATCAAAGTCAAGAATCAAATCTCGACAATCCATGGAAACTCAAGTCTCATTGAAAAAGGTAGTGATCAAGAACCTACTCATGACCTACCTCCTGAGTTCATATAGTCCTAGTATCTATATTAACAAGACACACTCAAATAAAAATAGGTATCTCTAATAACATTTTGTAACAAACTAGATCGGGCTGACCCGACCCATCACCCAATCTGATCCGCCACAAGTGAAAGGATCCTTATGATCAGTGAAATCATAGAGAGGGGAGGGAGTGAATCAGTGATTATAAATTTATTTATTTATTTTCTTATTGAAACAATATTTGACACCTATTAAGATGTGTAAATATGATCATTATCACACACACTAAATTTCACACATAAAGGCACAACAAATTTACAAGGTTTAACTCTCAAAATGAGAAGGATGGTCCATTTCATGATTCAGATTTCACTGAGACCATCCAACCCACTAGTATCAACATATAGATAGAACGAGCATGGAATATCCTTATAATAATGTTAAAATAAGTCACTAAACTGTTTCACTATTTCTCAGACTATTATAATGATAAAATAATTTTTCTTTCGATAAAAATAAAGCCTTAAACCGAACTGTTCTTCCATAGAGTTGTTCCAGTGTTGCTTCTCTGTAACAACCTTGATTCCAGTAACCTAGAGTTGATGATTACTTTATTACATTAGAATAGATAAAATGGATTTAATACCAAAGAACCAAACAATTTATTAGTCTTTGAGATCTATATACATACATGATACCCATTTTACATTGGGAATAAAATATAAAGCATAGTAATAGAAAAAATTATGTGTCCCTGAACTCATTCAAAGAATTATTTTTTATATCCTATAAAAAGGAAACAAAATAAGGGTGTGATAAAATTCTAAGTAAGGGTTACATAAAATATAATCTATAATGAGTAAATAAGGAATAAACAATATGTAAAGGTAAATAACTAAAAAACATGACATTTAATCAATAACTTGAGCATGAAATGCATCCATGGATAATATCAATGCAATAATCTCATGGATAATAATAAATAAATTCTCAATGAAATAAATGAATAATATTATATTTCATGATATTGTAAATCATGATATCTATATCATTAATACCTTGTTCAAAGACATTTTAATTGATGGGTTGTTATACAACAAAAACCCATTTAACTCAGCCAACTGTTTTGTCTCATGTGACCTGTCAATGCATCAAGGGGCTCTTTATAACTAGTTCACACCTGTCACTACATGTCCAATGCATTCATCATATATTTAATGATCAATTTAATTCCTAATAAATATCCCTTATCAATAAATATTCATATCGAGTAAAGAATATAGATTTATCAATATTTTCCCAGTCAATCAAATAACTTTTATAGTAAAACACCATATGAAAAAAATGGTATACAATTTAGGTAATAACTATATCCATGATAAAAATAAAATAGATATTTAATGGAAATTCAATTTCTAATAATTACAAGA
The DNA here is from genome assembly GCA_963277665.1 of Viscum album. Taxonomy (NCBI): domain Eukaryota; kingdom Viridiplantae; phylum Streptophyta; class Magnoliopsida; order Santalales; family Viscaceae; genus Viscum; species Viscum album. The sequence goes on from OY728121.1 coordinate 47,506,085, forward strand.
AAGTTAATGCTTCAAGAGAAATTTGATGACTAAAAAATTTATAAGAGATAAGAGATGACCATCAGTTCATCGAAAATATAGGTTTTGTAATAAAATCATATCCTTTGGAAAAATAAAGAAAATGAAAGTGAAATATTAAAATAAGAATTCATTAAAGAATTTTATTTAAAAAAAATTAAAAACATATCGAGGATGATAGATATCATATAACGGTTATGGGGGTAGGGAGGTCTGTTAATGCTGTATAAGTTAAAAAACATTCTTTTTAACTTTTTATAAAGAAATTCAAAAATGACCCTTTTAGAAAATATTAGAGAGATTCCTTTAAAAACTTTTAAAATTCAAGGATATATTGAAATGTAATTAATAAATTATTTTAGAAAATAAAAAGACTTTTTTTAAAATAATTTTAAAAAAATATGTACATGGAAGAAAAATATACCCGATCAAAAATATAAATAAGATTATCTTTTCTTTTAAACATTTATTTAGTTGATTTAAGTAAAAAAGAGTAGAAATGTTGGAAGAAAATATGAAAACTCCTTAAATAACTAGTGGATAATAAAATAGATGGATTTTATGAAGGATGGATTATATCACCACAAGATTTTAAAATAACACTATGTTTTATAGTGTATACGACACGCAACACCGAGCCTAAATGAACCCCAAAATATTATTATTTAAATATAGATATTATAACTAAGCTGTTAAATTTGAAGGTATAAATAGTATTAAATAAATTATTAAATATATATAAAGGACCTACTCAATTAAAAAACATTGATTAGTTCTTAGGAAATAAGTACTCAATTTTCACTAATGTTATTTTATGCTTCAACAATACATTTTTTCAACAATACATTTTTATTATTTTTTTATGATAAGAATTATAATTAATTTATGGAACTTATAAAAATTTTAATTTATAAAAATAATATCATTTTTTAAATTAGAACATCAAAATTATCTTAGGGTTAATTTTTTAAATTTTTTAATTTTTTTCAGTGAATAGTGAAAATACTGATTTTTATCTAACATTGTATTTTTGTTTCAAGCATTTACAATGTTCCATTTTATTTTAAACTATTTTAAAAGTAAAATTAATTCTATAATATTATTAATATCCAATTAGGTTCATTATAATCAATTTTATGATTGAATTTGTCATAAAAGATTTTTTATTTATAAAAAATCATTTTTCAGAAAAACTATATTTAAAAAAAAGTGGTTTCTTCGCATTTTGTGTATTTTTTTAAATTAATTTTTTCTACTTATATTTATTAAACTGGAAAAAATTTATTTCATATTTTTAATCAGTAGGTTCAAATTTAGTAAATATATCCCTTTTATTTTTGGTCAATATGAATAATAACCACGGTAAAATTTATCACCTCAGTAAAGGGTAAATTAGGTTAATCTAGCTTAAAACTAAGTGATGTGACCATAAGTTTTCATCCTAATTATTATTGGGTCAATATAATTTGAACCTTATTATATTAGTATCTAAATATACTTGTTTAATGGACACTTTTCCATGAAAATTACCCTTATAATATTTAAAACAAAGAAAGTTACAAAATGTCACTCTCTAGATTTTAAATATCTATTTTATGTCTATATAGGGACAAAATCAAGATATGAATGAAAATAGATGTCTATTTTGAGATTAATGAAATTATTTTCATGATATAAATTTATTTATAATTTTTACAAATTATATAATTACCTTAAATTCTTTTGCAATGTTATTATAATATTTATTTAATTAACATAAAAATAAAATAAATGATTTTAAAAATATTAAAAGTGTTATAATTTGAATTATTTAAGGCACACCATGAATTTTCTAGATCTATGTGATATATTATGAATATTTTAAATAATTATATTCTAATTCCCCCTTTGTCTTGATATATTTAATCTCAAATTAAATGAATAGTATTAACAATGACAATAATGATGTTTTATAATAAATAATAATTTATTAAATGATTTAAAATTCATAAAAATTTTATATTCATACATGTTAATAGAATATGGTTCAACACATCATCTATGGTCCATTTATGAGTCACTTTTCCATTTATAGTAACATTATTAACCCTTTGTGATTAAAATAGTGGTTATCGTAGTTAAGGTAAAAAATGATTAACCAAGGGGTTAATAAAAAAGATAAGGATTAAAATGATATCAAAAAATTTCTTAATTTCATTGGATGATTTTATTTAAAACCTATTCACATTTTATTCAAATTAATGACTATTTGAAATCATTTTGATCTAAAATAGTCATATTATATTTTAATTATTTAGGAAATTCCAAAAGTACCCCTCACCTCAATTATAAAAGTACACTCATTCCTTCACTTTTTTACACCACTTTGAGAAACCTATATCTACAAATCCCTACCCATTCATCTTATATGTTAGATTTGGTGTCCTAGGACCAACTTATTGTACTTTGATTACATGTATATTTGATGTATTGAATATTAATTAAATATCTTATTACATATTGTTCATTGTTCTACATGGATTTAATATAATATTGTCCTAGAGTATTTTTTGAATTTATAATTCCATATAAGTTCCCCAATATGATGATAACCTTGAAGTGCTTTGAAAATATTCTTAGTATTGGTATGTGGTTAGATAAAGTACTATGATGAGACACATAGGATTTAGATCATCAGGTGTGAGTGCTCATAAGCGGATGAGGCTTATTCTAATAAAGTTCTCACTTGGTAATCTCTAAGAAGAGAGATTATGAGAACAGACCCACTGATATAATTTTCTCTTGTTTTGGTGTCATCATATATTACTATCTTTGAGCATGTTCAATGGTCCTTAGACTTTAAGATTATCATTAATATATGTCATGACTCGCACACCTAGATTTATTGAAAAAACCATCACACCATATGTTGGTGGGAAGTAGAGTACGCTGGGTGCATCATGATTTAAATTTCATTAATGGATAAGCTGAGGGAGGATTTTTACCTTCCATCTTTATGATAGTTGATATCTCAACCCTTTGATTGTAATATATCTTTCGCCTAAATTCCTTTCCCATGATGTCACAATGTGTTTATTTCAGACAATCAAAGAAAGATGCACCAAAAATTTAGGTTGATGACACCATCGTATAACCTTCTTGATGAGATATTATTAAAAATGGATTATATTACATAGTTAGTGTTTTTATATGGTTGTTTTCATTACGATATTAAGTTCTTTCTCTTGGGTGACTCAACCCATTTCTAGAAAGTAATCTCGGAATTTAGACAAGCATGTCTAATGCCAATGAGAAATAATCCTAGAGGGTCACACACTGAGTGTTTCCGTTGATCTTGATTAAATTTTATTTTAATTTAATTAATAGAATAAATATTATTCTCAAGACCAAGGAATAATTTTAGTCAAGTTATATTGATCACATAAATTAAATAAATATTTTTCATCAATATATGAATAAAAATATATTTGTTCATTTAATTGAATATTTATTAAATATTTATTTACAGTATGTGAATGAAATATTTATTTATGAATAAAATATTTATCCGAGTATTCAATAAATACCGAGGAGTTCAAATGGACCAAGAACATCTATGATAAAATAATTATTTACAAGCTGGTAAATATTATTTATCAATTTGCACAAGTTGGTGCACTTAAAAATAATAATAATACTATTATGTGGCATGAGGTTTATTAAAGGTTTTAAATGTTATTTAATGGATGACATGCAATTAAATAATATTTTAACATAAATCCTAACTCTATAAATAGACTATTATGTCTATTGTGTATTGCATCCAAAATTGAGAATATAGATTTTTTACGCACAATGAGTTATCTATCAACTCCTACTTTTATCTACCTCTCAATAACAAGAAACACAATATAGGTTTCTTCAAGACTGAATAATGAGAGATAAATAATGAAAAATTCAAGACATTCGATCCACCGTGCTAGCATCTAGAGATCCAGTGGTGTTTCTCAGAGATCATTGGAGCGCATGTGGATCACCACTAGAGGGATTCTATCCATGGATCCTTACAACACAATGAAGGTAATCCAAAAGGATCTTTTCAGATGATCAAAATTCATCAATGAATAAATTTATTAAGACCATGTATTTATTTCTTTAGATATTAAATAAATTAATTATAACTTTGACATTCAATATCCCCACTCATGGTTTCAGGCAATGATTATTAAAATAAATTTTAATATATCACCCTCCACTACATGATTCTATTGTGCCTAAAATTAATAAGTGGTATTAGAGTAGTTACTTTTAAATTTATAATTATTTATTTGATTTTTGATCTATGCTCAATTGTGGTTAGATTTTCATTTCATGTTATTCATTATTTAATCTGATTTAAATAAAAATGCTTTAACATATTAATCATGATTCGTTCAATGTTTCATTTTCTTAAAGGTTTAAGAACAGATAAAGAACGACTGATGATGCCATTAAAAAATTGCCAATTTTTAGCCGATAAGATAGGGTTACATGGTGTTTACTCAGAAGTATGCTTCGTGTACCCTAGTGCATTGCATATGGATGCGCTGATGGATACACGACACACCACACAGTAATTACACATGGTGTATGCCACATATTGACTGGCTAACCTGACACACATTTATCGAATTACATGATGTGTATAGGTGTACATGTCGTGTATTCTGCATGGGTTAGTGGCTTAAATCACACAATCTGTGTGGTCATTATACATGTTCAAAACCATTTGATACTGGAAACCTGGATAATTTATGATATACACGACGTGTATGTGGTGTGTAGTTCATCAAATCCCACATCCGAAGACTGCGCTGATCTACTTGGCGAGAAGATGTACACACAACTCAAAGAGATACACAATGTATAGCTAGCCTATACATGCCGTGTAGTCTGCTAAGACACACACTGAAGACCTAGACATACATCTCAGACACACAGTAAGTGGAATACACAACGTGTAACTGGTATGTACATGTCATGTAGTCTGACCAAGGTATGTGTTGTAGACCCAGACATGTACCCTAGATACACGTCAATCAAGATACATGGAATGTAGTTAGATGTACACACCATGTAGTATCCCATTAATAGAAACAATTAAAAATTACATTAAATTGAAAATTTTCAGTATTAAAACCTTATTTTATTGATTGAAATACCATTATGCATTTAACAATTTAATAACGGGTTTAAAAAAATTTAAATGCTCAATTAATTTATTGTACTAAATATATGTCATTATTGGTTTTATAATTTATTTTCCATGAATGCCATAAATGATGGGTATCTCTAATAATGTTTGGATGATCATTAAGATGAAAGGGAATTAATTAATTAATTAATACAAGCATGTTCATCTTAATAATAAATAATGAATAAATAAATGAATGTTATCTAGTTACTTTTTACGTATTTGTTTCATGTATGATTGTTTATGAGTTTGACCAAGACCTACGTATGTATTGGATGTTTTCATTTAATTTATCACATGGGTATTAAATTATTTAATATTAAATTAAATTATATCTTGTGAGTCATCTCTCCCTCTATTATTATGTAGGACCTGTGTGTCCAAGGATATTTATGTAATCACATTTTAACCAATCCTTTGGTTCCCCTCACCTATGTATGAGTCATAAATACATGTAATTAATGGAGTATTTAAATGTGCATGGAGGTGGTTCAAGAGAGAACCATTATGATTCCAACTTAGGTGATACATAGGTGGAATGTTGTAACTCATGCTAAGACCGACAATAGGAGTTATTTCCTCTAGGTAAATGGTTTATTTAATGTCCACTCATTAAATCAACCATTAGATAAAACTCTTAAACGAGTCATTTAATTAATTATTTATTTCTACTTATGAAATTATTTATTTTATGGTTGCAAGGTTACAAAGACATAAATAAATGAATTAATGTGCAAAGATGAGAATTAAATTAATTAATTATGCATAAATGTTTTATACAACATGGTTAATTAATTAATTAACATACTCTTAATATTAATAATATTTTTAAAGGATAAAACAAAATAAAATTTATGCATAATAAGTTAAAATCCCTTAATTAAATATTAAGTCAGACTTGGCCTTCGAATACTTGATTGGGAATGAAACTCAATAGAACTAAGTGTTTGACCAACCCTTGTTGGGATACTTAATTTTATAAGGGGAGTTATTATAAAGGTTTTGGGCCGAATTAACCATTTTACATCAAGAAGGGTATCCCTTTATAGACTTGGTGTAATTTGGAGGAAAGTGATGAAGAAATCCATTTTAGGATTTTAGGATAGGGAAGTACACTCAACGGATCAAGGATCCACAAGCGCATAGTTAGAAAAGACCTAACTACCTAAATAACTTTAATTAGCTTGACCAACTCTTGTTGGAGTTATGAGAAGGGGAATATGGATCCTTTCCACAATAATTATAGAGCAACTGTACATTCTGATTTCAATGGTGAGGGATATTGGAACTTGATAAAATAGTGATAGATTTAATAAAATCAATTAATTTGTTATATCTCACCCAATTTGCAATCAAGAAAAGTACTAATAATATTATCTTTTAATTGTAGAATAAAATGGAAATCTCATTATCCACATTATCCCTATGAACAATATTGGATAAATATAACCTCCTAATTGGTAGAAACTTCTAGGAATGATACATATGCCTTTGGGTAGTGCTGTGCCATGGAAAAAAATCTTACATGCCAGAATCCTCATTTCCCAATTTTCTTGGTAAGAAGGTGAGTGATGAAGAGTTCCTAGTCTATGAGAAACATATGAACAACATGGTCGAAATTCAATGTTTGATGATTTCATCTACATATAGTGAACTCATGAAGTCTCATGAAAACATGGATGCATATAGAATGCTTGAGAACCTCTGTGGTCTTTACCATGAGAGAGCTAGATAGGAACTATTTGATATTTACAAGGTGATAATTCATAGAAATCTTGGAGAGGGTGCCCCAACTGGGCCTCATGTAGTCAAGATCATTGGCTACATTGATCACTTAGAGGTTCTAGGGTTTAAACTATATGAATATATGGGGATTGATATCTTTTTAGTATCACTCCCTCAAAGCTACTCTAGCTTTTTTGTTAATTTTAATATGGAAAACACCAAGAAGTATCTTCCATATATTTTTACTCTTATTATATAAGTACATAATAATATGAAGCATGAAAAACCATTCATCCTTATGGTGAACAAACGGAAAGGGAAAGTAAAGAGCTTTAAGCGCAAAGCTTCCTCATGCCCTTCCAAGAATAGGAAGATCAAGGGGAAAGAAATGGAACAAGATATTGTCTATTTCACATGTGGTAAGAAGGTTCACTAGAAGAAAAAATATACCCAGCCTAAGAAGCAAGGGGAATCTTCAAGTGTGTTTATTATTGAGTGTAATTTATCTATTTCTGAAAATTGGATATTAGATATGGTTTTTGATGCTAACATATGTATTCAAATATAGGAACCAAGTAGATTAAGAAATATTGGCTAAGGGGAGGTAGATCTACGAGCTTCTAATGAAGCTAAACTTTCTCCTGTAGCTATAAGAGACTACCAACTCACCTTTCCGACCAGAATGATCTTGGATTTGATAGGTTTTTATTATGTTCCATCTCTTACCAAAAACATTATTTATGTATCCAGACTTTATACTGATGGATTTATTTTCAAATTTGGGAATAAATTTTGCTTATTTTATAAATAAATCATTTTTATGGTAAGGCACATTTAAATAATGGTCTTTATGTGTTGGATTACATGAACTAAGTAATAGAAATTGATAATGAATTTACTTCATGTGACTCATACCACACCCAAATTCGACATCACTGGATGGGTCATGTAAATGAAAGTGCTTCACTAAATTACATCAAGATGGATATTTTGATTCTTTTGAACTAAAACCACTTGGTGTATGTTACACATGTTTACAAGGAAAAATGAACAAAGCCCCATTTAGTGGGAAAAGTGAAAGGGCTAAATAGATTCTTAAATTAGTTCATACCAATGTGTGTGGAACATTTCTTGTTAAATCAAGGATAGGGTTCTCATACTCCATAAATTTTACTAATGATTTTAGTAGATATGAATATGTATACTTAATGAGGTATAAGTTGGATTATTTTGATAAATTCAAGGAATATACGAATGAATTTGAGAACCATCTTGGTAAGAAGATTAAAAAAAATTTCTCAGACCATGGTGCAGAATATCTTAATCAAGAATTCATTTATTACTTATGAAAGTTTGAGATCCTATCCCAACTCAATCCCCCTTACACGCATTAGTGGAATAGTGTAAGTGAAAGGAGGAACCACACCCTGTTGGAAATATACTAAATTGAAAAATGGTATTCCATATGAATTTTGGAGTGGAAATAAAGCCATGTTATTGAATTTATATGTATGGGGAATCAAAGTGTTTGTTAAGATCTCTTCAGGTAAAAAAATTTCATCCTGAGGCACAAAGTGAACCTTTATAGGATACCCCAAGGAAATGAGGGGATATTACCTATAAAGAACATCATAAAAAAGGTTACAATGGAAAGAAATTAAATATTAATTTATAGGGAGCACATAAATAAAATAGATAGTAGGAGTGAGATAGAATTTGATGAAGTCAAGGATCAAGGCACACGAGAGTTGGCGCAGGAACATATCCCAAAAATCTCTATGGAAGAAGAAATTATTCCGGATACACAAGTACTATGTAGGAGTATAATAGAGGTTAGAGAACCAGAATGTTATGTTTTTATAGTCACTGAGGATGGTGACTCATTATTAGTTGATAATAATGATCCTATAACCTATAAGGAAGCATTAAGTTTCACAGATGTTGCCAAGTGGAAAGAATCCATGAATTTTGAAATGGATTCCATGTATCAAAACTAAGTCTAGATTTTGGAAGACCCTCCAGTAGATGAAAATATCATTATTTACAAATGGGTATTCAAGAAGAAACTAGACATGGAAGGACAAGTCAGTACCTATAAGGTATGACTGGTTGCAAAAGGGTTAAAATAGAGTCAAGGCATTGACTATGATGAAACCCTTTCATTAGTTTCAATACTCAAATACATAAAAATTCTACTTGTCATTTTAGCCTTCCATGCTTATGAAATTTGAAAAATGGATATCAAAACAACTTTCCTTAATGGGAACCTTCAGTAAGATGTCTATATGACACAACCTGATGGGTTTTTGATTCCAAAGGATGCCAATAAGGTATGCAAGTTTCAAAGATCCATTTATACATTAAATCAAGAATCTTGGTCATGGAACATTTGTTTTGATGAGGCTATAAGGGAATTTGGTTTCATAAAGAACAAATGAAATACATGTTTCTATAAATGGTTTAGTGGGAGTGTTGTCATTTTCTTGATAGTATATGTCGATGACATATTACTTATTATAAATGAAATACCAGTCTTATAGTCTACTAAGGTGTAGTTGAATAAATAATTCTGTTTGAAGGACTTGGGTGAGGCAACATATATTCTTGGGATCAAGATCAATCATGATAGATCTAAGAGGTTTCTCAGCCTAAGTTAAAGTACATACATTGACAAGATACTAAAGATATTCAATGTGTAATAACCCAAGAGGGGACTGTTACCAATGTCACATGACATTCATATTTCCAGGAAAATGTGTCCTCAAACACATGAGGAAAGAAGCATAATGGAAAGTATTCCATATGTTTCAGCGATTGGTTCGGTCATGTATGATATGCTATGTACTAGTCTAGATGTTTCCTATGCATTGAGTGTAGTAGGTAGATATCAGGATGATCTAGGTGACTACCATTGGATGATAGTAAAGACTATCCTTAAGTATTTGAGGTGTACTAAGGATATGTTCCTATTCTATGGAAGAGATGAGTAACTAGTTATCAGAGGATATGAAGATTCTAGTTTTCAAATTTATCAAGATTACATGAAGTCACAAATGGGATACATCTTTGTTTTGAATGGAGGTGTTGTGAGCTGGAATATCTCAAAGTAGCATGTGGTCATAAATTATACAGTAGAGTCCAAGTATATTATGGCTTTTGTGGTAGCTACGGAAACAATATGGATGAAAAAATTCATCCAAGATCTTGATGTGGTACCTAGTAGTAAAGATCTTATCAAACTATATTGTGACAATACAACAATGGTGGCTCTCACAAAAGAGCCTAGGTCACATCAGGAGACGAATCATATACTTCAAAAGTATAACCTCTTGAGGTTTTTTTCTCAAATAGGTGAGGTTACAGTGAGAAATATTTCCATGTAAGACAACATGGTGGACCCCTTTAATAAATCCTTGACTTGGTAGAAACATGATTATTTTGTGAGGTTTAACGAACATAAAGTCATAGGTAGTTGGCTCTAGTCCAAGTGAGAGTTTTCTAGAGTTGGTGTCCTAGGACCAACTAATTGTACTTTGATTACATTTTTATTTGATGTATTGAATATTAATTAAATATCATATTATATATTTTTCATTTTCCTACATGGATTTAATTTAATATTATCCTAGAGTATTTGTTTCATTGATAAGGTCATAGAAATTCCTAGATATGATGAAAACCTTAAAGTGCTATGAAAATATTCTTAATATAGTTTTGCAGTTGGATAACGTACTATGATGGGACACGTAGTATTTATACCATCATGTGTGAGTACTCATGAGAGAATGAGGCTTCTTCTCATGAAGTTCTCACTTGGAAATCTCCAAGACAGGAGATTATGAGAATATATCCACCGATAGAAATTCCGCATGTTTTGATGTCATCGAATATTCCAATCTACGAGCATGTGTAATGGCCCTTAGACTTTAAGATTATCATTAATACATTTAATGACTTGCGCACTTATATTTACTAACAAAAACCACCATGCCAAATGTTGGTAGGAAATAGGGTAAATTGGTTGTGTCATGATTGACATGTCATTAATGGATAAGTCAAGGAAGGATTTGTCTCTTACATATTTATTGGACTTTATATCTTAGAACTTTGATTGGAATATAACCATCACCTAAATTCCATGCCTATGGTGTCACAACATGTTTATTTTAGATAATCAAATAAAGATGTATCAATCATATATGTTTATGAAACCTTCATGCAACACGCTTGATGAGATATTATGACAAAAATATTATATTATATAATGATACTTTGCAGGTGGTTTTCATCATTGCAACATCAAGTTCTTTCTCTTGGGTGTTGCGACCCGTTTCTAGACAGCAATCTTGGACTTTAGGCAAGCCCACCTAATGCTAATAAGAAAGAATCCTAGAGGGTCACACACTAAGTATTTCCCTTGATCTCAATTAAATTATATTTTAATTTAATTAATGGAATAAATATTACTCTCAAGATCGAGGAATAATTTTATTCAATTTATATTGTTCACATAAATTAATTAAATACTTACTCATCGGCATGTGACTAAAAATATATTTGTTTATTTTATTGAATATTTAATAAATTTTTATTCATCAGCATGTGAATGAAATATTTATTTATGAATAAAATATTTATTTGGGAATTCAATAAATATTGGGGAGTTCAAACAGACCAAGACCGTGACTGGTAATAAAATAATTATTTACAAGCCGGTAAATATTATTTATCAATTAATGCAAGTTGGTGCACCATAAAATAATAATAATATTACATGGTGTGAGCTTTATTAAATGTTTTAAATGTTATTTAATGGATTAAATATAATTAAATAATATTTTAACCTAAACCCTAACTCTATAAATAGATGGTTATGTCTATTGTGTATTGCATCCAAAATTGAGAATAGAGAATTGTTATGCATAATAAATTATCTCCCAAATACTCCTTATCTATCCCTATCAAGAATGAGAAATTAAATATATATTTCTTCAAGACTAAATAATGAACAATCAAGAATGAACAATGAAAGACATTTGATTCACTGCACTAGCACCTGAAGATCGAGTGGTGTTGCTTGGAGATCATTGGAGAATGTGTGGATCACCACTAGAGGGATTATAACCTTCAATCCTCATAGAAAAAATGAAGGAAATTTGAAAGGGTATTTTTAGATGATCAAAATTCATCAATTAAGAAATTTCCTAATCCCATGTATTTATTTCTTCATATGTTAAATAAATTAATTTTAAAATTGACGCGCAAGATCCTCACTCATGGTTTCAGGAAATGGTTATTAAAAGAAATTTTAATATATCTCCCACCACTTAACACTTCCACTGTGCCTAGAAACAGCATTATAAACATCCTTATCAAATATATGGAGGTTTCTATCTCCTCAAAAGACCAACCCTATAAACCTTAAGAGGTCATCCAACAGATTTCTTCCAAAGAAGAGGTAATCGCCTTAACCGATCACTTTATTTTTTACTTCTTATTTTACCTCCTATAAATATGTGGTATTTATCATAAAATTGTAAAATAAGTATCATTAATATACTTAAATTTTATCATGATTATGAAACCAAAATTATCCATCCTCTTTCCCATCAAATGGGAAGTGAATGTATTGCTTGTGCATATGTATGACTTACCGTCTCCACATAATGATGCAATTCATTTTTCATCAACATATTTTATGGATGATAATTATTAAGGGTTTAATGTTTATATATTATAATTATAAAATTTTTATACTTATTTAATGATAATATAATATCTACCTTCTTACCTTATAATCCGTTAGGAAATGATAACGTCGCTCATGCATACGTATGGACTACCACCTCCACGAAGCAATGTGATTTGTTTTTCATTTCCATTTTACTTGGATGAAAATAAGTATAGATTTAATGAATATATATGATATATATTATATAATAACGATTCTATAATTATGAACTATTATTTACCTCTCTTTTCTTCCATTTTTCAGAAAAATGAAAATAATGTTTATGCGTATATACGACCTACCATCTCCATGAATGTTGTAATTAATTTTACTATATATAAATTTTATAAATGACCCTAAATATGTAAATAATGAATATAAATAAAAATTATTTCATTATTAAAATTCTATATATGATGAAATCGTAATAAAAGTACAAGGATTAAAATCACCAAACTAAAACATACATGAAAAACAAAGGAGTTATTACCCGAAACAGTGATTTTAAAAAATAATTGTTAATAAATGTGTGATAAAATATTATAATTAAATCATATATGGTATAATATATATGAATATGGTTTTATAATATAGTATGTTCTAATTCACTCAAAGGAAATCGAACTTGAGGAAAGAGTTTTCTCATCTCACTTTTGTTTTTTTGAGACTTATGATTTATTCACCAATTAGTTCTTTTAGGTAGTGTATATACTAAACCTTTTATATATTATATAATATATCTATTTATATTCATGGTATTTAAATTTTTTATTTCAAGTTATTTATTTCATGGGGATTATTATTCAAATGTTACCAAAGTGGTAAGAGTTTATTTCACAATCTCATGATTATTTGGGATTTTTTATGTTTAAGTCCCTACTGAGGGAATATTTTTCTTCCATATACACATATTTTTTTAAATGTTTTAAATAATATTTATTTTACTATAAAATTATTTATTAATGACATTTTTACCCATTTTTTACTTTTTACAAAATGGTTTGAAAAGAATCTTATTGTCATTTTCCGAATGAGGTACTTTTTAACCTTTTTACAATAGTGTGAAAAGAATTTTTTTAACTTATATAGTATAAATGGATTTTCCCAATATCATGAATAATATTTTATTTTAAAAATTACTTTACAATTTTACATGTTTATTTTTGAATAAAATTTTTTCCTTTATAATTGCACAATTTTTAAAAAATAAGTGATTTCAAAGTGAAAAGGGTATTTTCCTCAATAATTTTCTAATGATATTTTTAAAGTATTTTCATATATTTAAAAATAAATTGTTGAATATTATTATTTACTGATATTATTCTCTTATGATACCATCTACCATATTTTATTGGATAGTTTATGATTAGTTTTACTAAGGATGTACTATTTTGATACCATTTACTATTTACTCTGGATGGTTTATGATTATGTTTATCGATTGTTGTAATTATTAACATTACATATTCTAGTTTCAATATGAATGTTTATGTTGAATATGTTTCATCCATTTCATGTAAGTAATTCATTAGACTTATTAAGTGATGAGTGGGGCCTGCTATAACCTCTCGATGCATCGGTAGGTCTAATGAGACAAACTAGCTTGGGGTTTTGGTCAAGGTTTTTCCCATATATGTAGATGTCATGGAAAAAGTAATTTATGTTATTTTTATATGTCTTGTATAAGGCCTTGATGATAAGTTTCTGGTGTTCGACATTATGCATTCCATCATTATGAAATCAGTTATCAATTTCCTTGTGATTATTTGATTTATTATGATATCAATAGATAATTTTCTAGATTTTGAGATTATTTATATGGAATTATTTGATCATAATTTATTCTTTTCCATATTATTGATACCTTATCTAGATTTCACTGTATTAATACCCCTACTGAGCATCTAAGCTCACCCCATTGTTATATTTTCTTTCCCCAGTATAACATGAAGTGTTTTATGATTGATATTTAGGGACATGATAAGGGATACAGTGGTGTTATCAAAGAAAATATTATGTTGTAATTTAAATTTTCAAATTTAATATAAATTTCAAGTATGTATCTAGTTCACCAAGACTAATAAACTATTAAATACTTTGTAATTTTATTGCTTGTATCTAGTTACAATTTAATAAAGTAACCACCAACTCTGGGCTACTGGAGTCCGGGTATTTATAGTTGTTATCAAATCAATTTTAGTAGAAACTTTTAGAAATAGATTTAGGGAAACATAGATTAGAGAACAATACCCCATGAAAGAATTTGAGAATAATTTCAAAGAAACCAATCTTATGATTATGAGATTAGTTATACATGATTTTTTCAATAGTTTATAAATTATAAATTATTATTAATAATGTAACGATCTAATCTAGTATATGTCATTGTTTAAAAATGGAACATAGTGTAAGGAATGGAAACTGTACCAATTCACATAATCCATATAGGGATTTCTCTCCTAGGAAAGATAATGAAGCTAGAGATAGATCTATAGATTGAACTGAACAAATTATAAATATATTGGGGGAAATTGACTCAATTTATAATCATTAACTTTGATCATATGGAGTAGCCTACTGATACACAATAGGGTTAAAAATGTTAGACCTTTTCATGCATCAACATCCTCTATCATTCAATAGAACTACAAATATATTAGTAGCTGGACAATGGTTAAGTTCCTTATAGAATATATTTCTTACTTTGGGAAGTAATGAAAGGGGGAAGGTTGTTATGGTAGTTTATCATCACTCATGGGATGCAGATCAATGGTGGATATTAGTCTAAAAAACCAAGCATGTGGAGGAAATAACAAACATGGAATGAAAGGATTTTAAGGAACTTTTCTTGGAAAAGTATTTTCATCATGAACAATGAGAAGATATGGAGATAAAATTCTTGATTCTGAGATAAAAGGAAGATAAAAATGTTGTTAAGTATGAAGATAACTATAAAAGGTTTTTCAGGTATGCCACTAACTATATACGTAATCCAAAGAGCAAGATTGACTATTTATTTGATGGGATTAATTCAATCCTTTTAAGAGAACCAGTCTCCTAAACATTCACATAATACGAGGATATAGTATCATGTACTATAAATATAGAGAAATAATTTTCCAACCCTTATGTACTTGAAGGAAAGTAAGATAAGAAAAGTATTATAGAGAAAAAAATAAATAAGGGGAAGAAGGGAAAGAAGAATTTTCCCACATGTGATAATTGTGGAAAGAAAAACCATAGTACTTTCTTGAAAGGAATGATGGTATGCTATAAATGTGAAGAGAAATTACATTAGGATTTTTATTTTAAGGTAGAGAAAGATGCTTCTAATATACAATACTTCAATTGTAAAGATATGGGGCACACCGCAAATGAATGATCTAAGAATCAAGGGAATATAGATTAGAATAAGCTAAGGGATCAAGGTCAAGATTATACTATTAATATAACTAAAATGGAATGATTAAAGTGATTGTGTATTTGGATTTAGGAATTATGTTTTTATCAATTAATTTCTTACTATAATAATCATGAAACATATAAGGATTTTACTGTAGTAGTTTTTCTTTAAGGATTTGAAAGCATGTGTTGAATGGTACCGATAACCAAGAAAAGTGATTTATTGTTAAGGTGATATTTTTAGAGAATACATGAAGAATGGAAATATAACCCTTAATATTTTCATGATTTTGAGTTAATAATGTTTAGTCGAGGTAAAGAGAATATTGACATTGAGAAAACAAATGAGATAGTATTGGTGACTATGAAAATGGTTAGTGATTTGATGAAAAAGTAATTCTTTCTGAAGTTTACTAAATTTTTGGATATATATTCAATAATATGATATTTTATTTAAGGAATAATAATAGAATTAATTATTGTATGCATGCATGTTTTCATTAAGTTTTTATGGCGATTCAAGTTATAACCATGTTTTAGGAGAATATGTGATCAAGGTATTTACATATGAAATTAAGAGTCACTTTATGAGGGATTAATGATAATTTTATTTTTGATATTTAGTGACCTTATTACTATATTTTTATATTTTTTTAACACCCTGATATTTTAAAAGAACACTATTTTTGATAGCTTACGTTGCACAGGACACCAAACTTAAACGAACTCCAAAATATCATTATTTTAACCTAAACGTTATAAAATATCCATTAAATTGGTGGGTGTGAATAATATTAAATATATTATGAAATAAATATTAATTTTATAGTCAATACATGTAACGACTTGAACTTTTTAATTATATTTGTTTCCTAATTTTGTGGGTATAATTAAAATGTGATCGTTGTGTTTCGACTGTTATATGACCGTTGGTAAATATGACCGTTGGTCAATATGGCTGTTGGAAACTATAATCTTAACGTTGTGTTTTTATAAATACGGTTATCTTGGTTAATTAATACAGAAAGAAGATTGAATGGCCTCATCTAGTAGACTCGAGCCATATGAAGCCCATCTGTCGGAGCTTGGGAAGGAGGTGACATCACTGGGCTCTGCTCTGGACCAAGCCCAAGCCAAACTTCAACGTATGAAACTTGAACAGAATCGCCTAAGGGAGAAGTTCAAGCTGATAGAAATCACTACTCAGGAAATGTTGTCCGAGCCACCCCAATATTATATCACCATAGCACACCTTACACTTAGGTCCTATGCTGGTGTTATAAGGGGATATGTAACGAGACCTTAACTGCTTTATGTAATCCTTTTATATAAATAAAATTTTTATTTCTTCTTATGGAAAAGTTTGTGAATTTCAAATATCTGGATAAATATAGGATGTGTATTATTGATGAATTTAGGAAAAAGGGGTATTTTAAAATGTTTTTGTATTCATTAAATAATTAATAATGTGAAATGATTTTCAAAAAATGGTCTTCTACAGTTGTGATCAGTGAGAAATTTAGAGTCTAATAAGGTCAACTTGGTTTTTAGTGAATAGTAAAGTAGGAATAGTAACATACCCATATGAATAGTAATGAATAGTAATTTGACCAAAAAAATAGAAACTTCACCCATGAATGTATAAATACATTTTAGACATCTTAAAAGTGAAAAAATGATCATAGTTTAAGTTTTGGTATTTTTATACGCCATAAATATTTTATTTACAATTTTATAATTAATTTAATAATTTAAAATGGAAATTTATTTTCATAAAATTTAATCATAAATTTTTACTTTATTTTCTTATGGATATACGATATTTTTATGGGACCTTGATTACTTTTTTAAGGTGTTACAAAATGAGTTATAGTTTTAAAGTTGTATTTTGGGAATAAATAATGATTTTATTTAAAAATTAAATTAAAAATATTTAGAAAATTATTTTCATAAAATGGACTTCATTCTTGAATTCATATCATTGATATTAGGTTAGGGTGAATTTTTGAGATTTTTCTGAAACAGTTGAATTTTTGGTGAATAGTAAAAATGCAGTTTTGAGTTTCGGGTGTTTAATGACATCATTAATGATGTAATAATGATGCAAGATTTCTGGTATACTTATTAATAGTGAGATATTCTATGATTTGTCCCAAGTGGCCAATACCATGGGAAAATACCATGGGAAAGCTCATGGTTTTGCAAATACCACTGATGAGGTGTCCCCTGGAAATTAATAATTTATTCACTCACTTTTACTATAAATACCAAGCCATTTCCCTCATTAATTTCATTCCAAAATCATCCTCAACGAAATTCTGGTCTCCTTACCTACCAAGGAGTCCTCCCAAGGTTCCCTCAAGCCTCCCAAGTTCCCGACCTTCAAGCTTTCGAAGTCACTCTTCCAGGTAAGGGATTCTTTCACCCTCCTCTTTTAAGTCATAAATTCCTTTATGTTGTGTCTTCTAGTTTCCATATCTTTATGTTGAGGGTATGTTCTTATATGTTATTATTACTGTCCTTTTCATGTCCAAATTATGAGAGACCCTTTATTCTCTCATCAATTTTTTTTCTGAATTTTTAAGTGACGCCGTTAGGCTGCCGAATTTCTCGTAAAAGAAATCGCATCTTCTCTTTCCTTTCAAGTTTCCTTTTATTGTGGCATGTCATTCAAATATCCATACCATGTTATTATATCCATGTTATTATGTATTTATATTGTAATATGAGTTATTTATGAGTGGGTTACCCTTGTACCCTCTCTTTTTATTATTTTCTAAAACCATGTTATATAGTCGTTATGCTGCAGAAATTTCGTCTCAAAATTTCTATCTCTTTCTCTCAAGAAATTACCTTGTTTATTTATGTGAATACACAGGCCTATTTAGTTTATATGGGTGTTCATAAATATATAAATATGATATATTTGATTCTGGAATTTTCATACATATAACACTCACTCCCTTTCTATGGGTTATAAATGATATAATGATCTTATTTTTAAGAGCTTTTAAAACGTCACGATTTTGAAATGAAACCTATTTATTTTATTATATATGGGTTATTTATGAAATGTTTGATTATGATCTATGTGGATAACATTAAAATAAAGACATATTAAGGGTTCTTCATGATAGCGCTTTAATTCATTGGGTAAAGAATTAATCTCTAGAGATGACAAGTTTCACGATACCTTGGTAAATAACCTTGGTAATTTTTATGACACATCAGGGATAAACCTTGGTGATATGTTCATGAATATCTAAATTAAATGTTTTATCCACATATTAAAGTTATTATTCAAGTTATTTTTATTATGATATGCCTATAATTCCATTTCTCGTGTCCTTATGTTTTTATTCAAGTTCTTATTGATGTAATAAGTAAACTGATTCCCTTGTTTACCTTACTGGGCCTTTTTCTCACCCTTTACTTTGAATGTATGTCTCCAGGTTATGAGATGCAGTAATTGTACTTAGAATGAACTTATTATGAAACCTTACAAGTGGATTAGAAGAATGTTTTATGTTGTTTTTCATGTATTATGTTCCTGATTTCTAAGACACTAGACTTTAAAGATCCTCTATTTTTAAAATGTAATGAAAAGTTATGTAATAAAAAGGCAGGATGCCATAATAAAAATTTAATTATTCTTATGAAATGAACACATAATTTTTAGTATAATCATTTTATTCTTTAAATAAATGTTTTCTTCAAAACCTAATTTTTATTCATTTCTTTGATAAAATAAATAAAATTAAATTTTGAAAGTTTTATAAAATTTATTTGTAAAAATAAATTTCATTTTTGGAATCATAATGACAAAATTATATTAGGGTATTTTTTTGGGAATTTTCTAAAAAAGTTTACTTTTGGGTTAAAAAGTGAAAATACTACTTTTACAAAATACCATAACTCTTATGAAATAATTATTATATGATAATGATTTAAAATTTATTAACCATTATTATTGATAAAAATTTATGTAAGTAATGACTTTATACATAAGGTTTTACATTTAGAAAAACATACTTAGTAAATTTGAAAACCACAATTTTAACCTAAAAAAACTGTTTTATGAGTCATATGCGTAACATGTTTAGAATTGATTTTTATAAATTTTATAAATTTTATAAATTGGAAAAAGTAAAATTTATTCTATATTTATAATTAGTATTTAAAAATTAGGATATAAGGTCATTTTAATTTTTAGGAATAAAAAAGTTACTGTGGAAAAAAAGATTTACCACAATATAAGCAAAATAATGTAACAAATTAAATTTAAAAAGGTAAAGGATTAAAATACCTAAAAAATACAACTTTAAATGGGTGTTTTATATTTTTATAGACATTAAATATCTTTTAAAACATTAATTATCAATATAATTATTTTTAATTAATTCTACCAAAATGTGGTTGGCTTTAAATATAAAATAATCATTATTTAATCACTTTAAACCACCCCTCCTCGAGTATAAATTCCACTCCTCATCACCCCTTTCTTCTAAAAAGTCTTGAAAATATTAAAATATATGAAAAAAAATCTCATCCACACTTTCCATATGTCCATGAACTATTGGTATCACCCAAATACCAATTACAAGTTCCTTAAGATGCCCTTCAAGGAGGTGATATTCAAGAGGTAACTTTCTCAAACAACCTCTCTTAATTTATTTTCTTTTTCTACATTCTCTTCACCTAATTCATCCATAAAGGAATAATAAATAAATTATAATGTATATACTTAAATTTTATATTACTAATGGAATATATTATATCCATCCTTTTTATTACCTCATCTTATTTCAAGAAACGAAACCATTGCCTAAATTATGGTGGTTAACCATCTCTATGGATAATGATTCTTCATTTTCCATTACCACCTTCAAGGATGGTCATAAAATAATTATTATGGTTAAATAAAATTTTAATAGGTATATTATAACCTATTTAATGTTATGGAACTAATATATATACATAATATTAAATAAAACAAAACTAGTTCGTGATGGACGAAAAAACCGCCAAATTTAACTAAACATTTATCATTAACATTTTATCAAACGAATCATTATCATGTAAGTAAGAAAAATGATATAAGATACCATTTAAAATAATATATGTTAATTAATACCATTTTATTTCACTTATGTATTTTTATTTCTATTTGATAAGAAAATTAATAATTATACACAAGTGAACCAACCATGAAACCATGAAACAGACACACCTGAAACAATGAAAATAATGAAATATTATTAATGAATGAGTGGTAATATGTTATAAAATTATCATAAAAGGTATTATAAATATTAATATGGTTTTTTAATTAATTAATAAAATTATTTAAACCTTTATACAGGAGGTTAAAATATGAAAAACTAAAGGAAAGCACAATGTAAGGGTTGCTCATCTCACTTTTACTTTTGCAAGATATATGCCTTATTCACTACTTATTTATTTTGTGTGATGTATATGATACCCCTTGATATATAATATCATTAATATAATTATATTAATGGTATTAAATGTTTAATTTTATAATTATTACCTTTATGAGGCATATTATTTGACTGATTACAAGTGGTAAGGTATTTCTTAACTCAATTTCCATTCATTGGGTTAAACTTCTACTTTATTGATTATGTCATGCTAAGATTATATGTGAAATTAATTTTGATTATATTATTTTTAATTTAAATTTATTTTATGTATATTTATATCTGATACACACAATCAAATCATTTTATTAATGATCACTTCAATGATATGATATTTTGAAGAGACTTTATTTTAAAAAATAATCATTTTAAAATTTTCCTTAAAACTCCCTTTTTATTCCATGTCTATTTTTTCTAAAAATTATTTCCAAAAATGGTTTTAATATTATACTATGATTTTTTAAATTCATTTTTACTCATTTTTTGACTTTTTACAAAAATGGTTTGAAAGTTATATTTTGTCATTTTCTAAATAAAGTTTTTTTGAGATTTTTATGGAAAAAATATGGAAGAAATGTTTTTTAACTTATATGGTGTGAGTGGATTTTCCCACCGTCATAATGAATTAATGATTTAAATATTAATTTACAAGTTTACATGGTTATTTTCAAAGAAAATGTTTTCTTTTATAATTTCACAACGTTTTAAAGATAAGTGATTTTGAAAGTGAAAAGGGTATTTACCTCAAGAATTTTTCAATGATCTCATTTAAAGTATTTTTATCTATGTCAACATACTTTATTAAATCTTATGAATCATTGAGGTTGATCTCTTATGATACCATCTTCTATATTTTACTAAATGTTTTATGATCAGTTTGATTGGGGATGTACTATTTTGATACTATTCACCATATTACTCTGGATGGTTTATGATTATGTTATTTGATTGGGAAAATTATTAACTTTTCATATGATAGTTTCAATACAAATTTTTATATTGACTATTTTTCACCCCTTTCATATGAATAATGCATTGGACTTAGTAAGTGACAGGAGAGTCTCACTATTCCCCCTCGATTCATCGATAGGTCTAATAAGACAAACTAGTTTGAGTATTGGCTGATGTCTTACCCATTTACATATTGTGTCTTGGACAAAGCCTTGAAAATAGTTTTATAATGTCCCACATTATGAATTCCCTCATTATGAGATTATTTATTAACTTCCATGTGATTATTCGATTAACATAATATTATATGGAATTATTGGACCATCTTTTATTCCGGCCATATTATGCTCAAGTTATTGATTAAATGGAATGTGTTTAAGTTATTTACCTTTCCATAATTGTTATTTCTTATTTATGATAGATTCCACTATATACATACCCTTACTAAGTATCTAATCTCACCCCTTTACTATGTTTCATTTTTCCCCAGGATGCTAAGAAGTTTATTATAGTTGATATGCAAGGTTAAGCTAGGGTAATAATTGTGTTATCAAAGGATTCACTATGTTGTATTTTATATTTTCAATAGTAATGTAAAGTTTAAGTATGTATCTATTTTTCCAAAACTACTAAACTATTTGGTCATTTAGGATATGATTCCTTGTATATTATGATAATGTAATAAAGTAACCACCAACTCTGGGATAATGGGATCAGGGTCTTTATAGTTGGTATTAGATAAAGTTTAGTAGAAACCCTAGGAACTAGATTTATAAAAATATATATTAGATAAAGAAACTATATGACAAAATTTGGAAATACTTCCAAAGAAACCTAACTTATGATTTATAGATTAGTTATACCTAAATTTTCAATTTACATTAAGTAGTTTTGAGATACACATTATGTTTCATAATGTTATGATCTAATCTATTGTATGCCATTATTTCGAAATGGCTCATATTAGAAGGAATGATAACTGTATCAATTCACACAATCCATGTAGGGATTTCACTCTTGGTAAAGATAATGAAGCTGGAGCTGGAGCTGTGACTAGATCTGGAGATGTAGCTAGAGATGAACAAATTATAACTATATTGGGAAAACTGACTCAAGTTATGGATGATAACCTTACTCATATGGATCAGAATGATCTACAATGTGGTGTAACAATGTTAGACCGCTTCATGTGACAAAAACCTCCATCATTCAATGGGACTAAAAATCTATTTGTAGCTAAGAAATGGATAAGTTCTATAGAGAAGATATCCCTTGCTTTGGGATGTAATGAAAGGGATAAGGTTATCATGGTAGTTTATCATCTCTTAGGGGATTCATATCAATGGTGGTCATCGATTTAAAACACTAAAGATATAAAAGAAATATCAAGCATGGAATGGAAGGATTTTAAAGAAATTTTCTTGGAAAAATATTTTCCTCAAGAACAAAAATAATATACAGAGATACAATTCTTGGGTTTGAGATAAAAGGAAGAAGAAAATGTTACTAAGTATGAATCTATATTTACAAGGTTATCCAGACATACTGTGGACTATGTACATAATGCAAAGAGTAATATTTACTGTTTCTTTGATGGGATTAAACCAATACTTCAGAGGGAATTGGTCTCCCAAACACTTTCATTATATAAGGATATAATATCATGTACTATCAAGACTGAGAAATAATTCTCCAAGTCTTATAGTTCTCAATGAAAGAAATAAAATAAGAGGATAAAAGATAAAAAATGGATAAGGGGAAGAAAAGAAATAAGGATTTTCCCACATGTGATACTTGTTGAAAGAAACACCCCAGTACTTACTTGAAGGTAATGAGATATTTTTACAAGTTTGGAGAGAAAGGCCATGAGGATCATGATTTAAAGGAAAAGAAATAACATGTGGAATGTTTCAACTGTAAGGAGATAGAGCACTATGAAAATGAATTCTCCAATCATCAAGGGAATATACCCCAGAAGAAGAAAAAGGATAAAGGTCAAGATTATTCTATTGATATAATTGAAGTGGAATGATTATTGTGATTGGGTATTTGAAACCAGGAAATATGTTTCAAAATTATTTTATTTTCTTTATAAGATTCATGAAACATTTAAGGATTGTATTGCAATACTATTTCATAAAGGATTTTAAAGCATGTGTCAAATGGTACTAAGAAAAATGATTTAGTGGAAAGTATAAATTATTTGAAAACACATTATTTAAGGAAAGATAACTCTTAATATGTGATCGATGTTGAGATAATAATAAATAGATTATTATGGGATAACATTGGTGACCAAGAAATTGTTTAGTGATTTGGTGTTTTATGTTATCCTTTATAGAGTTTAACACATGTTTGGATTTAATAAATATATCAAAAAATATGTGTTTTATTTAAGGAATAAGGAAGAATGCATGTTTTGAATAAGGTTTTATGGTAATTCATATTATTACCACATTTCAAGAGAATACATGATGAAGGTATTCACATGTTTGGTATGTGACAATTAAGATCTACTTCATGTTGTTTGAGAGATTAATGGTAAGTTAATTTTTGAAATTTAGTAACCTTCTTTCTAAAATTTTGGATCTTGATCTTTTGGAAGATTCATAAGGTTAACCATTTATGAAATGGTTTAAGTTGAAATTTGTATTAGGTTTAAAATATTAATGTATTTATGCATATGGGATAACTTGTGCTAACCATATCGGCATTGGAAAATAATTTGAGATAGACAGAACAAATTAATACGACTAGTTAAAAGTGAATTTTAGTGCTTTAGGCATAAAAAATTAATTTTTTATATTCATTTATTAGAGCAAGGGATAACATTAATATGTAATTTATCACTGGATTACCAAAGACTCTAAGAAATAATGATGCAATATGGGTTATTATATTTTTGGGAATGAAAAATGAAACGTATGAGATAACCTTTGAGGTTTAAAAAATTTATTTAATTTTGAATATATTAAGGTTATTTTTGGATTTTTTTAAGGATTATATTAATATAGTTTTATAAAAAGTACAACCCACTAGTCGAGAAACAACCCGTCGCATTTGGCAAGGCTGTGAGCTTGGACCCACAACCGAAGGGCAATAAGGGTGCATCACCTACCACTATCCTACATGATGTACTCGTTAGAATAATATACTTTTCTTTATTTAAATAGTATGACAGATAAAGGATAATTTCATTTTAGAAACCATATATGATTAAGATGAATAAAATATTTTGTAATTTTATTTGAGGAATAAAGGTTGAATTGTATTTTGGAGAAAAAGATAAGTTTATAATGGAAATTGTTTGAAGGACAAAACTCTACCTATCAAGTAAGTATATTTCCTCATGTTCTTACTCTATTAATTAAAAGTATTCCTCAAATCTAGAAAACATATTTTGGAACAAAAACATTATTTGTTTAATTTTATTACCAAGAAATCATTGGCCTTTTAACCTTTCATGGATTTATAATTTTGTGATGGTAAAATTTTTAATGATTATGTTCTCAATCACTCTCTATCCGAACTTGATAATTCTATTTCCTTTCCATGTCCATGTTTTCACTTACTAATAATTCTCTTCTATTCAGAAACCTAGTTTTGTGGTGACCTTTGCATTTTCCTTTCCCTTTTTAAGAGGACGTTTTATTAACCCTTCTTACGATGTGAGTTTCCCCACAAAGGAATTTTAAAATATCAACCTATGATTTTTTTTGAAGTGAAATTTCAAATTTTGAGGATTTAATTTATTAAATGAGTGGATATTATAACACCTTGATATTTTAAAATAAGTTCTATAACTTACATTTCACAGAACACCGAGCTTAAACGAACTCCAAAATATCATTATTTTAACACGATTGTTATAAACTATCCATTAAATTGGTGGGTGTGAATAATATTAAATATATTATGAAATAAATATTAAGTTAATTTTCAATAAAAATTTAATTATTCTTTGGAAATTAACACATAATTTTTAGTAAATTCATTTTATTCTTCAAATAAACGTTTTCTTTAAAAAGTGATTTTTATTCATTTCCATGATAAAATAAATAAAATTATTTTTTGACACATTTGAAAAATTTATTTTAAAAAATAAAATTCATTTTTGGAATAATCACATCAAAATAACTTAGGGTAATTTTTTGGTAATTTTCTAAAAAAGTTAATTTTTGAGTTAAAAAGTGAAAATACTATTTTTTATGAAATACCATAACTCTTATGAAATAATTATTATATGATAATGATTTAAATTTTATTAAACCTTATTATTTATAAAAATTTATTTAATTAATGACATAATACATAGGTTATTACATTTAGAAACACATGCTTAGCAATTTTGAAAACCACAATTTTAACCTTAATAAAAACTGTTTTTATGAGTTATACGCGTAACATATTTAGAATTTATTTTTATCACTTTTATAAATTTAATAAAGTAAAATGGATTCCATATTTTGAATCATGATTTCTAAATTATGTTATAAGGTCATTTTAATTTTTATTCATGAAAAAGTTACTGTGAAAAAAAAGATTTATCGTAGTATAGGTAAAATAATGCAACGGGTTAAAATTAAATGGTAAAGGATTTGAATACCTGAAAAATACAACATTAAATGGGTTTTTGGTGTGTTTATAAACCTTAAACATCATTTAAAACATTAATTATCAATTTAATTCATTGTAATTAATTCCACCCAAATGTGGTTGGATTTAAATAAAAAATAATCATTATTTAATCACTTAAAGCCACCCCTCCTCAAGTATAAATACCACTCCTCACCACCCCCTTTCTCCTAAAAATCCTTGAATATCTTCAAATATATTCCAAAACCTATCCTCATAACTCTCCCCACATCCATGTGTTTTTTTATCATCCAAATACCAATTACAAGTTCCTTAAGGGGTCCTTCAAGGAGGTGATATTCAAGAGGTAACTTTATCAAATAACCTTTCTCAATTTCTTTTATTTTTCTACCTTATCTTACCTCATTCATACATCAAGTAATAATAACCCCAATATCATTTATATAATTTAATTTTATATTTATAATGGAATATATTATATTCATACCTTTTATTACCTCCTTTTATTCAAATAAATGAAACTATTTTCCAAATTATGGCGGTTAACTGTCTCTGTGGATAATGATTCATTATTTTCTATTACCAACTTCAAGGATTGTAATAAAAGTATTATTATAGTTAAATAATATTATTATAGGTATATTATAACCTATTAAATGTTCTAGAACTAATATATATACATAATATTAAATAAAACTAAACTAGTTCATGATGATTGGAAAAATCTCTAAATTAAACTAAACATATGTCATTAACATTTTATCAAATGAATAATTCTCATGTAAGTAAGAAAAATAATATATGGGACTATTTAAACTTATGTATTTTAATTAATACCATTTCATTTCACTTCTGGAGTTTTATTTCCATTTGAAAAGAAAATCCATAATTATACACAATTGAACCAACCATGAAACCCTAAAACATACGCACCCAAAACAATGAAAATAATGAAATATTATTAATGAAAAGATGGTAATATATTATAAAAATATCATATAATGTATTATAAATACTAATATGGTTCTTTAATGAATTAAAAATATTATTTAAACATTTATACATGTGGTTAAAGTATGAAAAACTAAAGGGAAGCGTGATGTAAGGGTTTTTCATCTCACTTTTACTCCTGTGAGATATATGTATTATTCACTACTTATTTATTTTATGTGGTGTATATAATAACCATTGATATATCATATCATGAATATCATTATATTAGTGGTATTAAATGCTTAATTTGATAATTATTACCTTCATGGGGTATATGATTCAACAAATTTTACGTGGTAAGGGATTTCTTAACTCAATTTCCATTCTTTGGGTTAAACTTCTACTTTATTTATTATGACATGCTAAGATTATGTGTGAAATTAATCTTTATTATCTTATATTTAATTTATAATTTTTTATGTTTATTTATAGTTGATATACATAATTGAATCATTTTATTAACACTCACTTTAATGATATAATATTTTTAAGAAACTTTATTTTAAAAAAATCCTTTTAAAATTTTCCTTAAAAATCTATTTTTCTTAAATGACCATGTTTTCTAAAAATTGTATCCAAACATGTTTTTACTATTATCCTATTATTTTTTAAATTCATTTTTACCCATGTTTGAATTTTTGAAAAAAGGTTTGAAAGGTATATTTTGTTGTTTTCTAAATAAGGTTCTTTGAGACTTTTCCAACACAAATTCAAAAGGAATGTTTTTAACATATTCAACATGAGCAAATTTTCCCACTATCATGATGCCTTAATGATTTAAAGATTCATTTACAAGTTTACACAGTTATTTTCAAATAAATTGTTTTCTTTTATAATTATGCATCATTTTAAAAATAAGTGATTTTCAAAGTGAAAAGGGGTATTTACCTCAAGAATTTTTCAACGATCTCATTTAAATTATTTTTATCTATGTAAGCATCCTTTGTTGAATATTATGTTTCATTGAGGTTGATCTATTATGATACAATATTCCATATTTTACTAAATTTTTTATGATCAGTTTGAATGATGATGTACTATTTTGATACCATTCACCATATTACTCTAGATGGTTTATGATTATTTTTATTGATTGGGAAAATTAGTAACTTTTCATATGATAGTTTCAATATGAATGTTTATATTGACTATGTTTCACCTATTTTATGAGGAATACATTGGACTTAGTAAGTGACAGGTGAGGACCACTATAGCCCCTAGATGCATTGGTAGGTCTCATGAGATAGACTAGTTTGGGTATTGGCTAATGTTTTACCCATTTACATATTGTGACTTGGATAAATCCTTGACAATAGTTTTATAATGTCCTGTATTATGCATTCCCTCATTATGAGATTAATTATTGACTTCCATGTGATTATTTGATTAGTAGAATATACGTGGTTAAGTATTCTAGATCATGTGATTATTTATATGGTATTATTTGATCATATTTTATTTTAGCCATATTATTCTCAAGTTATTAATTAAATTGCATGTGTTTCAGTTAATTACAAATCCATAATTTTTATTTCTTATTTATAATATCTTCCACTGTATACATACCCTTACCGAGCATATGAGATCACCTGTTTCTTATGTTTTATTTTTCTCCAGGATTCCAAGAAGTTTATTATGGTTGATATGAGGAGTTAAGATAGGAGTATAATGGTGTTATAAAAGGATTTTCTATTTAGTATTTTATATTTTAAATTGTAATGTAAAGTTCAAGTATGTATCTAGTTTTCCAAAAAACTAATAAAATATTCAGTCCTTCGAGATGTGATTCCTTATATATTATTCAAAAGTAATAAAGCAATCACTGACTCTGGGATACTGGGGTTGGGGTATTTACATTTTTTAATTTGGTCAAACATATTTTGGAGGATCCTTAAGGTTAACTACTTATGGAATGGATTTAGTTGAACTTTGGATATAATTGTTTGAGGTTAAAGTATGATTTATCATAATGGATAAACTATACTAACCATTTTGTTTTCGATAAATGTTTAGAGGACAAAGAAATGAATTATGGATATTATGATTTATTAAAAGATTATTTTATTAATTCAGGCATAAAAAAATTCATCTCGGATATCTATTTACTGGCATAAGTGATGAAATAGAATTTGATTGAAGCACAACTAGAGGATGAGATTATGCTTATAAAATGGAAAGAAATAAATTAAGTTTATTTTCTTGAGTAATTTATCTAGATATTAAAAGAGTCCATACACTTTTGTAAAGGCACCATGAAATAAAAATGTTATTCATTTTCATTTATTATTAAGAAAGTAATGGTTTTTTAACCCATCACAGATTTTTGGTTTTGTAATGATTAACATATCATGACCATGTTATCTATCACTCTCTATTAATCCTTGGGAGTTTGTTTTCTCTTCTATGTCTATATTTTCAAATTACGCTAATTTTCTACTATTTAGAACCCTAGATATGCATTATTATAGATGACCTTTTTATTTCTCTTTCCCTCTTTTCAAGAGGAATTTTTATTAACCCTTTTTATGATGTGGGTTTTCTATAAAGGTATTTTCAAATTTCAAACCCTTGATTACCAAAAAATATTCAAATTGAAAGGGAATAATTTATTTGGGGGGGGGGGATGTAACACCCCAATATTTTAAAATATTACTATATTTGATATTGTATACGTCACGCAACACCGAGCCTAAATGAACTGAGACATATTATTATTTAAATATAGTCATTATAACCTAGCCGTTAAATTAGAGGGTTTGAATAGCAGTAACTGAATTATGAAATATATATAAAGGATATACTCAATGAAAAATAATTTAATAATTATTAGAAAATAATTACTCAATTTTTAGTAATTTTATTTTATTCTTTAACAATACGTTTTCTTCAGAAACGTTTTTTATTGTTTTCTGTGATAAAGTATAATAATTAATTTCTAAAACTTATATAATTTTTAATTTATAAAAATAATATCGATTTTGAAATAATAATATAAAATTATCTTAGGTTTTTTTTTTGAAATTTTTCTAAAAGATTGATTTTCCAGTGAATAGTGAAAATATCGATTTTTATCAAAACTTTTATTTTTGCTTCAAGAATTTACAAAGTTCCATTTTATTTTAAAATGGTTTAAAATTAAAATTATTTATATAATATAATTAATATCCAATTAGGTTCAATATAATCAATTTTATGATTGAATTTGGTATAAATTTTTTTTTATATATAAATGAAATTTTTCAAAAAAACTGGAATTTTTCTAAAAAAGCGGTTTCATCGCATTTTGTGTAATTATTTTAAATTAATTTTTTACACTTATAGTTATTTAATTGGATAAAATGGATTTAATATTTTGAATTAGGGGGTTAAAATTTAGTAAATAGGATTGTTTTTTTGGACAATATGAATAGTAACTATGGTAAAATTTATCCCTTCGGTAAAGGGTAAATTAGGTTAATCTAGGTTAAAAATAAGTGATAAGAGCCTAATTTTTCATTATATTTCTTATTTTATGAATGCTATTCGAAATTTATCATATTATTCTATAAATATACTTGTTTAATGGATAATTGTCCATGAAATGACCCTTATAATATTTAAAGCAAAGAGAGTTACAAATTACCACTCTCTTGATTTTAAATATCTAATATGTGTCCACATAGGGATAAAAGAAAGATATGAACAATAATAAATGTATATTTTAAGATTAATGAAATTATTTTCATGATATAAAATTATTTCTGATTTTTAAAAATTATATAATGACCTTAATTTTTTTTGCAACACTATTACAATATTTATTTAATTAAAAGAAAAATAAAATAAATGATTTTAAAAATATTAAAAGTGATGTAATTTGAAAAAGTTTATGTGAAATACGAATTTTATAGATCTATGTGACATATTATGAAGTTTTTAAATCATTATATTCGAATTCACCCTCTTTCTTGATGTATTTAATGTCAAATTAAATGAATAGTGTTAAAAATGACATTAATTATATTTTATATTAAATAATATTTTATTAAATGATTTAAAATTCATAAAAAACTTATATTCAGACATTTAAATGGAATATTGTTTAAAACATCATCCATGATCCATTTATGAGTCACTTTTCTATTTATAGTAATATTATTAACCCTTTATGATTCAAATAGTGGTTACCGTGGTTAAGGTAAAAAATGATTAACCAAGGGGTTAATAAAAATCGATTAGGATTAAAATGATATAAAAACTTGCCCAAATTTTATTATATGATTTTATTTAAACCCTATCCACATTTTATTATAATTAATGGCCATTTGGAATATTTTCTCTAGAATAACCTTATTTTATTTTATTTTTTTTCAAAAATTCCAAACTTACCCCTCACCTCAATTATAAAAGGACACCCATTCCTTCGATTATTTACACCACTATAAGCAACCTAGATAAAACAATTCCTACCAATTAATCTTATAAAAATACTTATACAAGTTATGGAGGTGATTTTATCCTCAAAAAACCAATCCTATGAAACTTAAGAGGAGATCCAAAGGACTTCTTCCAAATAAGAGGTAATCTCCTTAACCAATCAATTTATTTTTACTTCTTATTTTACCGCATATAAATATGTGGTATTTGTCATAAAATAGTAAAATAATTATCCTATATATACTTAAATATTATCATGATTATGAAACCACCATTTTCCACCCTATTTCCCATCAAATGGGAAGTAAAAATATCGCTCATGCGTACGTACGACTTACTATCTCCATGTAGCTATACAAATCATTTTTCATCACCATATTTTATGAATGAGAATTATGATGGGTTTAATGTTTATATATTATAATTATTACATTATTATAATTATGTAATGATAATATAATATCTACCTTCCTACCTTCTAATTCGTTGGGAAACGATAACGTTGCTCGTGTGTACGTGTGGACTGCCACCTCCATGAGGCGATGTGATTTTTTTCATTTATGTTTTACTTGGATGGTAATAAGTATGAATTTAATGAATATATATGATATATATTATATAATAATTATTATTTAATATTTAACTATCATTTACCACTCTTTCTTTCCATTAGTCAAAAAAATAAAAACAATGTTTATGCGTACGTGTGACCCACCGTCTCCATGAATGGTGTAATTCATTTTTCTATATATAAATATTATAAATGACCCTAAATATGTATATAATGAATATAAATAATAATAATATAATTATTAAAATTATATATATGATATAACCATAATAAAAGTACAAGGACCGAAAGTACCGAACCAAAACATACGTGAAAAATGAAGAAATTATTAACTGAAACAATGATTTTAATAAAGAATTGTTAATAAACATGTGATAAAAAATTATAAGTAAATAATATATGGTATTATATAAATTAATATTATTCTAGAATATATTTATAATAAATATATATTTATTATACAGGAGGTTCGAATGCATAAGAAGGAAGTTGAACATGAGGTAAGTGTTTTCTCATCTCACTTTTGTTTCTGTGAGACTTATACCGTATTCACCACGTGATTATTTTATGTAGTGTATATAATGAACCTTTTATATTTAATGTTAGGAATATATTTATATTCATGTTATTTAAAATTTTCACTATAATTTATTTATTTCATTGGGTATACAATTCAAAAGTTACAAAAGTGGTAAGGGTTTATTTCACAATCTCATAATTATTCATATTGTTTGTGTTTTAGTCCCCACTAGGGGAATATTTTTCTTCCATATTTATATTTTATTTAAAATGTTTTAAATAATATTTATATTACTCTCCAATTATTTATTAATGAAAACTTTACCCATATTTTACTTTTTACAAAAATGGTTTGAAAGGAATCTTCTTTTCGTTTTCCGAATGAGGTACTTTTAAATTTTTTTATAATAGTGTAAAAGGAATGTTTTTTTAAAATTATATGGAAAGAATGGATTTTACCACCATCATGAATAATATTTTATTTGAATCTTCCTTTACAATTTTATAAAGTTATTTTCAAATAAAATATTTTCCTTCAAATTTGAATAATTTTTAAAAAATAAGAAATTTCCAAGTGAAAATGGTATTTTCCTTAAGAGTTTTACAATGATATTTTTAAAATATTTTCATCTATGTCAACATACTTTATTGAATATTATTTTTTAATGATTTTATTATCTTATGATACCATCTACCATATTTTATTAGATGGTTTATGATCAGTTTGATTAGGGATGTGCTATTTTGATACCATTCACCGTATCACTATAGATGGTTTATGATTATGTTTATTGATTGGTCTAATTATTAAAATTTAATATGCTAGTTTCAGTATGAATATTTATATTGATTATGTTTCACCCCTTTCATATAAAGAATGATTTGGAATTAGTAAGTGATGGGTGGTGCTCGCTATAGCCCCTCGATGCATCAGTAGGTCCAATGAGACAAACTATCTTGGGTTTTGGTCGAGGCCTTACCCATTTATATAGATGTCATGGAATAAGGCCTTGATGATATTTTAATATGTCTTGTATGAAACCTCGATAGTAAGTTTCAAATGTTTGGAATTATGAATTACATCATTATGAAATAATTTATCGATGTCCATGTGATTATTTGATTTTTTATGATATGCATGTATAAGTTTCTATCTTATGAGATTATTTATATGGAATTATTATATCATCATTTATTCTTTACATATTATTATTTCCTTTTTTATATTCCGCTGTATGCATACCCTTACTAATCATATGAGATCACCCATTTCTTATGTTTTCTTTCCACAAGATACCGTGAAGTGTTTTATGATTGATATGCAGGGATATGCTAAATGCCAAAACAATGTTCTCAAATAAAATACTATATTGTAATTTAAAATTTAAAATGTAATATGAAATTCAAGCATGTATCTTGTTCACTAATAATAATAAACTATTTTTTCCTTAAGAATAAAATTTATTGTATATAGTTATAATTTAATAAAATAACCACTAGATCTGGGCTACTAGAGTCAGGGTCTTTATATGGATTATAAGATTACTTCAATGAAATTAAGGCAATCCCAAAAAAATGAGATTGTAAAATAAATAATAACCACTTTGGTAACTTTTAAATTATAACTCCTTCGGTGAATAAACTTGAATTTAAACATTAATCATCATTAATAAATAGGTATTCATGTTAAATATATCAAATGGGTAGTATATACACTATATAAAAGTAATTAGGTGCATAATATCAAATATGTCTCAATAGAGTACAAATTGAGGTGAAATCCCTTACCTCACTCTTCCCTTTAGTTGAACATGACTTAACCTTATGTATAATAGTTTTAAACATGTTATTAATTTATAAATGAACCATATTCATATTTATAATATCATATATGATCCTATTATAACATCTTATCACCTATTCATTAATAATATTTCATTATTACCATTGTTTCAGGTGTTAACTACTTTGTTTTCTTATGCATGTTTTGTCATGGAAGTTATAGTTATTATGAAAAGGATATAGTTCCATAATCTCCATAATTATATTAAATTTATAAATATCATATTTATTCATTATATATATGTTTAAAACAATTCTTAAAATTTGAACATGGAAAATGAATCACATCACTTCATGGAGACAATAGGTCATACATGCACACGATCAACATTATCATTTTATTAATGGGTGAAAGGGAAAGGAAGTAGATGAAATATTAAATTTATATAATAAATATTATGTTATAAGTATCATTAATATTCATTGGTTCTATGATTATAACTATTCATGTGAGTTGATGATGTAAAACAAATTACATCAGTTCGTGAGGCGGTAGTCTATCGTACACATGAGCGATGGTTTTGTTTCCCATTTGATAGAGAAGGATATGGATAAATATTATTACATAAAAAATAATATCTAAATATATTTTATATAATTTTTTTATTATATTGTAATTATTAATAAATAATTGAATGTGGTAAAAAAATAAGTAAAAAGAAAGAGTTTGGGGATGACAATTACTTTTTCTTAAAAAAACCTCCTTTGGATCTCTTATTAAGGATCTTAGGATTGGTATTTTGGAAAGACCATAAGATCTAGAATGTGTATAAGGATTTTGGAGAGATATTTGTTATTTTTTGGTTGAGATAAATGGATTATGAGGTGTGAATAAGTGAGGGGAGGAGGTTCTCTTTTATAATTGAGGTGAGTGACACACTTGTAATTTTTCAAAGTTTTAAAATAATGCCAAGTAACTTTCTTGGAAAAATGGCCCCAAAATGGATCATATTAAAAGGTAATAAAATTAGGGTAAAAATAAAACCAACCAATGGGGTTTTATAAAGTGTTTAGGTCATTTTAACCCTTATATTTTTAGGTTAACCCCTTGGTAAACCTATTTTAACCTTAATCATGATAATTAATTTTTTAGGTTTTTACTATTAATTATGACAAAAAATTAATTAGACCTTATTAAATAATATTAATTATGAATATTTAATCCATTTTATCAAATTTATTTCATATAAGTGGCAGAATTTAGTTTAAAAATAAACCTGCAAAATGTGTTGAAAAATAGTTTTTCAATAAATGCATTTTTCAAGCATAAGATAATCTTACATTAACTATATGAATAGTAATAATAATTATATGGATTTAAATTCATATATTTATATATATAATCTATAAATTTTATTTAAGTAATTCATAATTAAATATTATTTTAATTAATTAAAATGGAAAGAATTATTCCTTAAAAAACCATTTTCTGAAAAATATCCCCTTTTACCTCCAAATGATCTTATCTTTATTTATATAAAATTGATAGTTAATAAATTATTAATTATACATATTATAAAACATTATTATAAATAAAATGAGGAATAATTAAATACTAAATTTTTATTTAATCATAAAAACTTATTTCTAAGGGAAAATTTCAAAAATTCATTCTAGGATTATTTTGACCTATTAAGTTCAAAATTGATATTCATCGAATAAAATTAGAATTTTTGTGTCGTGAAATATTTAAATTTAAATTCTATTATATTTTTATTAAAATTAAATGTTCATGTACTATAATTAAATCTTTAATGTTACATTATTACCTCCTATAAAAATTCCTTCCTCGAAATTCTCATAGATATTACTTTCTAAACAACTGAGGGTGGTTCTTCTTCATAACATCCTATAGTTACGATGTTAATTAATGCATTTAATTATTTCTACAAAGTACCTTTACTAATCAATTCATCTAATTCCTCAACACTTTCTCTATATTGTAAAGAATCTAAATAGGCTCTTCATAGTAAGATTTATCAGGTTCCAGTTCTATTTATTCAGAGGCAAGCACATGCATTGATTATGGCATGTACTTTCTTAACAAAGATATATAGAACACATCATGTAATTTAAACAGGCTAGGAGGAATTTCTAATCAGTAAGAAAAATCTCCAATTATTTCCAAATTTTCAAAAGGTAAGATGTACTTGGGGATCATTTTACCTTTCTTACCAAACCCTATAACACCCTTCTATGGAGATACTTTCAAGAAAACATGATCTCCCACTTGAAATTAAAAATATTTACTTTGATTACTAGTATAACTATTTTTCCTGCTATGAGATGATTTAATATGAGTCTAAATAGTCTTTACCTTCATCGTTGTCTCTTTAATAAGTTCTGGTTCTGTAAGCTTCCTTTTACAAAATTCATCCCAACAAGTTGGAGTATGACATCTCTTTCTATATAATGCTTCACATGACACCATTTGAATACTTTAATGGAAACTATTATTATAGGAAAGATCTACCAAATCCAAATACTAATCCCACATAGCTTGAAAGTCAAGTGAGCATAACCTCAACATTTATTATAATTTTTAAATCGTCCTTTTGGACTATCCATAAATTTGAGGGTGATAAGAAGGG
Organism: Viscum album; assembly: GCA_963277665.1. Classification (NCBI taxonomy): domain Eukaryota; kingdom Viridiplantae; phylum Streptophyta; class Magnoliopsida; order Santalales; family Viscaceae; genus Viscum; species Viscum album. Next base: position 47,544,093 of record OY728121.1, read on the forward strand.
CGCAATAAAAGTTCACTATCCAGATCCTTAAGAAGACTTTTTCAAAATTTCAATCATGAATAGAAACAATTGAAATAGGTACACTATGAAGTCTTACAAATTTATTAATATAGATTCATGAAAGTACCTCAAGAGGTAAATCTTATCTCATAGTAAGGAAAAGTGCAGATTTGGTTAGATGATAAAAAATAACCCAAATTACATCATTATTTCAAGGAGTCTTTGATAATATAGTGACAAAGTACATAGTAATTTCATCCCATTTCAACAAAGGAATAGGTAGGGGTTATATTAATCCTCTAGGATATTGTCTCCCAACCTTTACCTATTCATAAACCAAACATCTTGATACATAATCAGCAATTTCCCACTTTATATTATCCCACAAAAAATATTCCCTCAAATCCCTATACATCTTGGTGCTACCAGGGTGTATAGAGAAATTTGATCTATGAACATAATCCAATAATTACCTTTTTAGCTCAGGTATAAATGGAACACATAGTCTCTTTCTAAATTTCAGAACACCATCTTTACAAATGAAGTCTACCAAATTTCCATCATTCATGGATTTAATTTTCTTTTGAAAATTATCATCATCAGGTTGATAAATTTTTATCTTTTCCAATAAATATGGGTAGGTAATCATTTAAAAAAGGAGTGATACCTCCCTTTTTTTAATAATTACCATATCCATCTTTACTAGATCCCTAAACATAGGATCCTTATCAAACCTCATTTTTGTCATAACTCCATGATCTTTCCTACTCAATGCATCTACTACAATATTTTACTTATTTGGGTGGTAGTGTATTGAGAAATCATAATCCTTGAGTAGTTAGAGCCATCACTTTTACGTCATATTGAGCTATTTATATGAATAAATTACTCTATGATCTTATGGTATGTGTATATATTATATCTTTCACCATAGAGATAATTCCTATTTATATTCAAAGAAAATATTACAGCTGCCAACTCAAGATCATGGGTTGGATGGTTATATTCATGATTCTTTAACTACCTTGATGCATAAGAAATAACTTTATCATTATATATAAGTATACAAACAAGTCCCCTTTCAATGTATCACTACTATATATCACAAATCTACCATTTCTTGCTAGTGGAGTCAAAATCAGAGCATTAACCAACCTCCTCTTTAATTATTCAAAAAATTCATTACATTCATTTTTCTATGAAAACTTAACCCATTTACATGTAAGTTTGGTTAATGAGTTAGTCAATTAGGAGAGGTTTTAAACAAATCTCTGATATAAACCTTCCAAACTAATAGAACTATATAACTCAGTTATAATCGTTGGTTTAGGTCATTATTTGAATTCCCTTTTCTTCACTAGATTAACTAAAATTCAATTCTTAGAGACAATATGGCCAAGAAAATAAACTTTATGAATCCAGAATTCAAACTTGTTAAATTTCCCATAAAATTATTTTCCTCTAAGATTCTTAATAATGATCCTAAAATGATTCTCATAGTCCTCATAACTTTTAGAATACATGAATATATCATCAATAAATACCACAAATAAATTATCAAGATATTACTTGAATACTCTATTTATTAGATCCATAAAAATAGAGGGTGAATTATTCAATCTAAATGGAATTACTATTAACTCATAATGTCTATAACTCATTCAAAATGATATATTTATAATATATTCCTTCTTTACATGCAATTGATGATACCCAGAATGAAGGTCAATCTTTGGAAATATTGAGATCCATAAAGTTAATCAAATAATCCATCAATGAAAAGTAGAGGATACTGGTTATTTATTATAATAGCATTGATTTCCTTATAATCAATACAGAGCCTAACATATCTATATTTATTCTTAATGAAAAGAATAGGGGATCACCAAGGTAAAACACTAGGGTGTATAAATCCCTTTTCACAAAAATCATCTTGTTTTTTTCAACTCCACTAATTCTACAATGACCATTATATAGGAAGTCTTTGATAAAGGCACTTTATTAGAGATTAAATCAATGTAAAACTCAACCTCACACTCTGGTGTATGTCTAGGTAATTACTTAGGAAATACATAAATGTATTCCTATAAAATAGGTACATACTCAATTTGAATATTACCTTTTACATCTATAGATTATGTTTTCTCTTCTTCCCCAATAATTTTATCCAAAAGAGCTACTGTGGGTGGATCTACACTAATCCAAATGATGAAGTTTTCACTCTAAAGATAAGGAATTCCACATCTTCATCATGAATGATAATTTTATTCTATTTGAAATAAAATTTTGCATCATATTTTGAAATTCAATTCATACCAATGATTATATCAAAGTCAACCATAGGTATAATAATAAATTTAGAAAATAGATCATGTTTATGCATCATAATAGGAACTACCTGACACATCCTTGTTGTAGTGAGATTTACACTAGTATTTTTGACTAAAAACTTCCTTCTTATGGTTCTAGGGAAATATCTACTTTTCTTGGAAAACTTGGAAGATATAAAATAATGCAAGGATAAATAATCAAATAAATCATTACCTAAATTTTAGGCTATGATTAATGTACCTTCCACCTCATCTTTGGGAACTTCAACCTCAACTATAGTGATCGCATAAGCTTGGCCTTCTCCCCTTAGACCCTTATATGGTAGATTACCTTGATTCTTGGGACATTGGTTTGAATAATGATTTATTTCATTATATTTGAATCACTATATAATAGTGGTATCTTTCTTTCCCTTACATTCATTAACTAGATGATCCTTATCTACACACTTGTAACAAACTCCCATGCCCTTTAAGCATTTTTTAGGATGTTTCTTTACACAAATTTCACATGATGGAAATTGATTCATTTTATTCTTATCCTTTGATGTGTTAAATATTTATTAGTGTTCATCCGACCTATTATTATCTTGATTTACCTTAAATATATAGTATCTAGAAAATTCATTCTCTTTTTTGATGGCACATAAAACTATTTCATCATATGATGAAAAAGTTTGAGAAACCAATGACCTTCAGAGACTCAGCTTAAACCCTTCAAAGAAATTTTCAATATTTATTTCCATATTACATTTGTAATCCATAGCATACTTGGATAGTCTTATAAAGTTATCCTCATACTCTGTAGCACCTTCTTCTTCATTTTTCTTTAAACCGAGGAGCATTCTCTTCATTTCAGTTCATTTCTCATGAGAGAAATATTTGTTGAAGAATATTACTTTAAAAGCTCTCCATTACATGTGTTATTTTTTTTCTTCCTCCCAAGTATTCTAGATCAATGACCACCATTGACCAACATCAGTCTTGAGACAATATACTGCATGTATAAACTTTTTATTTTCATTTCATCCCAAGGCCAAAAATATATTTTCAAGGGACTTAATCCATTACTCAACTACCATTGGATTAGTAGTTCCAATAAAATATGAGGGCTTTTGTTGCATAAAATGATCCAATATAGGTGTATCATTCCATATAAAATAATTTTTATCCATATTTTCAAGCTTATTAGACACAACCTGGGTCATATTCCCTAATATATCCATGATTTACTCATCTCCAACACTAGTTTTAGTAGATTTATCAATAGAGAAATTTCTTCATTGGCCATGAGTATTGATAGCATTCTTTATTCCATGCACTATTTATAAATAATGGAATATACTAGATTATCTCACATCATTATAAATTTTAAATCACAATATATAATTCTAAATATTATGTAACACTTAACATAAATTGAAGATTTATGCATTGTTAATATTATAATCATAAACTTGGTTTCTTTGGGGATACCTTTAAATCATAAAAATATTTTCAACTCTTTCATAATGGTTTATAAATAAAATATGAATTATCCTAATCATATCCCCTAAGAGTGTCAAAATGGGTGCATAGTAATGGCCCATTCACCGTGAACTAGAATGATGGATGAGGTACACTCAACCAACTCTTTTTGTGGTTATTACCCCCAGATGAATCTATGTCAAAACCACATCCACTTGTAGTATCCAGACATGGATGTATTGATAGGAAAACCCCATAATATTTACCTTACCAAAACTTTTATGATATTATCCCAAAATTATAGATATCATCAAATTATATCATAGGGTTATTGGTGTGGCCAGTGTTTACACACTTTTTCACATTCATTTTGGTGGAATAAATGAGTTTTTGATATAAATATGTGCTCTGTCATGACCCGACCCATTGAGGTCTAACCCATGACTATCCCAAGCCTTCCACCAATAGGAAAGGGGTTGATGACCAATTCCGAGTATCCATATACCACAAATGGGAGGAATTAGCCTAAAATACATGTACACAAACAAACATCTCCAAGACCACAAAATGATGAAATATAAAACAACTAAAAAAAATGCATGTGTACATCTAAGATCCCACAATAGAGTATGAAAGTAAAGTACTTAAAGTGGAAAAGGGGGCCAAATACAAGCCCAAAAAAAAACTGTAAAGAGTCCAACCTGCTCCAAGGGTGAGGACTAAAGTCAAATGAAATATCCTAGTAACCACCTCGGTTTGAAAAGCTCAAGATATGCTCCACCTACTCCCTGCCCTCCTAGGAAACCGCTAAATGGGCTGTCGTCTGTATGAGACATGACACGTGCGGGAAAATCCCATGCATGGGTGAGTAAAATAATACCCAATAGGACAGCCTGAAAATACTAAACATGAATCACCAAGTATAGTCAGCTCAATATAAGATATTACAATCCATTTATAATACAAACACCGAGATATACGCATGAAAGACACCACGCCATCAGACATTCATAACCAACTACCAGCCACTAGATTCTGCTTGAAGCAATGATCATTCCGAGTGAATCCACTCCACGATCCATGCTATCATTGGAGACACTCGATGAAGAGGTCTAGAGAATTGGCCCCCACCTAATAAATCTCACTAGTCTAAGAATATCCTGATGCACAAATAAGGTGTCATGCCTAAAACTGCCAGGGAAACCACGAACCCAATCTAGATCAACCTGCTGCGTGGGGGATCATATTTCAATGATAACACAAACCCTACTGATTTGACCTTCTAGATGGATAATCAATGCCCTACTTAGGGAGGTCATATCGATTCCACAATCCCCACTTAGGGAACAAAGATGATAGAGGATCTCACTCCAGTCTCATGGAGGGACACTGCAACTCTATCTAGGACTCAACCTCTAGAGGGGATCACAATCTTATGATATGAATGAAATACCACATCGTACCCTTGAGGGAATGGACCACGGGAACACACTCAACCTAGCATAGTCCAAACTAAGGAAATGAAGAGCTACAAACACTCTTGAAGGGGGTACACGGTGTGTACCCGGGGTACACAGTGTGTCCATCTATCCCCAAGTATACCCATGTGGTAAAGCCTCACATGACATGTAAGTATCAACACACACAACGTATATAAGAATTACATGGAATGAAGAGCCACATGAAACCCTACCCATGTCGCCTAGTCGTGTTCGTGTCCTTAGCCTACGCATATACCAACCTGTGCATAGGTGGTCGTGTTCGTGTTCGAGTACATGGTGTGCCACTGGCCATGTACTTTTTCTAGTTTTCATGTACTTTATGAATTACACACCATGTCATCACAAAGGGGTCACATGGTATGTGATACTTAACTCCATCCAGAACCCTTGTGCCATAGCCAAGGGGTCTACACGACATGTAATGCCAGATTACATGTCACGTTGCTCGGAAATTTCCAGATCCATCAGATCTTCCTCCGCATTGTCCATCGTGTTTCTAAAGCCTATAATCTCATCATAACTTTTAGATTCGGGGTTTTATATTCCCTTTCATCATCGCTAGTTGGGATCCATGTTCTCAATCTTCTCGAAAAAACATCCATCGAGTCGTTCATCCTCATGCATCAAAACTGGGAAGAATGGAACCTGAAAAACTAATCTGACCTACCTCCAATCATCCATTGTCATTGTCGCACCTTGATCACACCTTTGATCATGAAACACACCCACAATATTGATCTGTTGAACCAAATAATTCTCGTTCAATGATTGAATATCATGTATTTATCGAGTCATGGGACAAAAGAAATGCCTATGATGAATGTGTGAAGAACGAGGGGGAGGGGGACCACAAGCCATAAAATGTAAGGAAAGAAACTCAACCTTTGTTCATTTGGAATTGATTTTTTTTCATATAAGGATATTAATAAAAAGGGATAAATCAAAACAAACAAATAAAAAATTCCATCAATTTGATTTTATCGATGATGCATGTATCAATTCTATTTGTGGAATTGATCAGTGTTGGTCCAAGATTAAGAAGTGGGATAATAAACACACACAAAAACATCCTATGTAAGAACCCAAGTCTTTTTTTTGGTATGTTTTTATCTTTTCTGGTGTTTTTGAGAAAAAGAGGAGTTTATGGAAATTTTTGAAGTACACACCGTATACTTATATGTACACGCCATGTACTCTTTTTCCACACGTAGCCGTGTGTTGACCGTGTAACAGCCGAGAACACAGTCGTGTGTAGTGACCTGGAGACCACCTAATATGGGGGTCAGTAAGGTCAAGTACATGTCATGTACTTCTAAAGTACACGCCGTGTACTTTTTTTTTCATTAAATGGACCAGGGTCATGTCTAATTGGCAGAAGTGTATTCTTCTTTGCCTTCTTCAACCGAGATCATCCGTATGACATTGATCCTTCCCCAATCCCCCAATCGAGCATCCGTTCTCCTAATCGAACTTCATTGGTTGTGTTAGAATCACATCAGTGAGTTATTTCTTCTTCTTGAACCTCGTTTCCTGATTTCTCTTCTCTCGTGAGTTATCCTCAGTTGAACGTTTTAGATGTTTTTGTAGATCTAACGCATTCTAGGTCGATCCAAGGGCTGATGCCAGAGTATATTGATCATACAATGCTGAGGTAGGTTTTTTTTGTCTTTCCGTAGATAGTCTTTGAGTTATATGTGCAAAAGTGCCCAATACCCTTATTTAGGGTATTGCGTGTTTACGGTTTTAGCCCTGTTAATTGCCCACTATGCCTGTATGCTTGAGTAGAGGTTAATTGAATATGAATAGGGTTAATTTATATGCTTTGGAAGTGTTTTCCTATGCATGTTTTTTTATGACCGTTGGTCTCGCTTAGCCTGTTAGGCTGCCGTGCTTTCCATTCCTAGTGCTGATATGATGGAGTGATATTTTTATCTGACATGATGTTATGTTGTATACTATTTAGACAAGTAGTTCTTGAGGTATAATTTGGCTGTTATATATTTTTGTGCTCTATTGACTTACACAGGGCTGTGGGAACCTGGTGTAGTAGACCATAGGGGGAATGAATGCTGAGGGCTTCCCCAGAGTGTCTGTTTTACTGTTACGATGCAAGACCATAGGGGGAATAGATGTAAGTGATTCCTCAGAGTTTATGTAGTTCCTTGATGCAGGACATAGGGGGAATTGGATGTTGAGTGCTTCTCTAGAGCGCCTTTTAGTTACCGATACAAGACTATATGGGGAATTGATGGTGAGTGCTTCCTCAGAGAGTTTGTGCTAAGCTAAACCAGAGGGGTTAGACTGTTTGTACTTCCCAAAGGGTTGCTTGTACTTATTTGGTTGAACCATAGGGGTTAGGATGTGAGTACTTCCCAGAGGGTTACTTGTTTGTGATTATCTACTTACTTGATATATGAAATTGAATGCATTGAAACTATAGGATTGTTTACTTTTAAGTACTTCCTTATTTACTGCTTCTCTTTGCTTATTGCCCGTTATATATATTCACTGACTGTTAGGCATAGTACTTTGGGTGGTTTCCTACTAGGATTAGTCTCACACCCTTTTTGGGTCATGATTTTGGGCCCAAATAGATTATATTGATGTAGGTATAGACAAAGGCAAGCTCCCTTCTACTTCAGGTACTTGATTGCTGAGGAGCTGGAGAGCATGAGACCAAGCTGAGGCTTGCGATGCTATTGGAGTTTATCTGTTTTCTTTTGTACTTTGGTTATTTATGTATTCCAACATTGTGAATTGTTTGGTTGCTTTCCTAGACATTTGTATCATGCATCATTTATATATATGTGCTCCAGTTGTTTATTACCTCAATCCTCCATTGTTTACTGTTGTATGGTATTTTACTGCTTCTGTTATTGCTATCTGTTTACTTTCGTTGTGTTACTCTACCAATGAGGGCATAATTTCCCCACTATCACACCCAATTCCCTCGCTACTAGTCAGTATCCTCTTGCATTCAGGGAAATGTGCTTGAGGCCATGTGACCAATCGGGTACGGGGCGCCTCTGGGCGGCTTCTGGAACCGGGACGTTACAAAGTGGTATCAGAGGGATTCTTTTATTTTGACTAACTATTTGGAGCCTATAGCCAGGAATAGGAAGAAAATAGGTACTTGGTAATAAGTTGTGCCCGAGAGTAGCTAACTCGTGTACAGGGAAAATCCAATCTACCTCGTTATTGAAATTTTTCTGGTTTTGTAATTTTACAGTTGATTTGATTTCACCGTTGGGTGATTCACATGTTTTGTGTTGTTATCATTGATATTATTAAGGTTCTATTTATTTTGAAACCCGATGAGATGAGGGTATTCCATCTCATTCATCATATAGGCACTTGCTAGAGATCACATGTCATGAATTCTTGCCATGCCATTTAGGTTGCATTACCGATTTCATGTTGTTGTGATAGATTTTGTGCTAGATATGCATGTTGTTGTGATAAATGCCTTTATAGAATACCTTCTTTTGATAAGGTATTGAATTGTGTAAGGTTTTGTTTAAAGGAATGCCAAAATTTGGTTTTTGAGGTGTTATGGGCCCTCATGGATCAGAATTTAGTGGATCATTGCTATGTCATGTTTATATATGACATGTATAAGGTGACAAGCTTTGATTCATAGGGAATATGGGACCTCAAGGATCAGGATTTGGTGCTTTTAATGTTCGTTTCAGTGTTTTTATGGGTTCCAGAGTAGTTTCTGAGGCTTACTATCCGGAAAAACCCAGAATACATGGCGTGTAATGATGAATACATTCCATGTGTTCTTCTATTCGGGAAGAAGATGTTTTTCTTAAGTATACGCTCTATACTGTATGTAAACACCGTGTAGTCTCTAACCGTGTCACTATATGTGTGGGTAGAGACACGAGGTTGGGAAATCTTTGGTGGAACATGTCATGTACCGTTGTAGATGTCGTGTTGTGTAGACCATGTGTCCACCCATGCGACTAATGAAACAGATGGATAAAGCTTAAGTTATACACGCCGTGTAGTTTAACCCATGTATCCATCCGTGTAGCGAACAACACGGGTTGGTGAAACCTTTCTAGTACACGTCGTGTCTGGCACAAACATGCCATTTAGAGTGAGCCGTGTAACCGGCTGTGTGACTAACAACACGGGTTGGTGAAGTTCGTCTAGTACACGCCATATCTAGCATTAATACGCCGTGTAGTCTTGTTCTAGGAGAACCATGTGGCTTAGCCGTGTAGAATAACTCAGGTAGGGGAAGAGGATTCAAGTACACACCGTGTGTATAGGGTGTTACACGACCTGGGTTGGCAGAAGTACACACCCATGTGAAGGCTTAAGGGAGCACGCTGTGTAGGCATTATACATGCCATGTATCAATGTTTTAAAAAACTTGAATGCTTTATTTCTCTTGTTCCCTTCTCACACTTCTAGTTTTAGTCCTTGATAATCTTTATCTAAGGTGTGTGCTTTACCTTGTAGATTCATGCCACTGAGACGTCCTACAGTTGTACACCAGATTCAGGGAAGTGATCAGACACCAGATATGTCTGATCAGGTACTACCCGTAGATCCTCCATTTGTTCCAGTCTTGGCACCAGCCTTCATTCTAGACACAGGTGCTGAAGAAAAGTTTCGAGAGGGATTTATGAGGTTCATGTAGAACTTCTGTGGAATACCGCATCCTGCCCCATCTATGGCAGAGTTGACATGAGTTTTTTAGTAGCAACATCCTCCCACCTTCACAGGGGAAGGAGGACCTCAGGCTGCAGAGTCGTGGTTAGAAGCCATGCTATCTATCTTAGAACTTCTAGAGATGCCTCCAGATATGAGGGTGAAGCTCTCTACGTACATGCTTCAAGATTACGCCAAGAGATGGTAGGATGTGATCTCATAGGCAGGAAACCAACATGTAATGTCTTGGGATGAGTTCTAGTGTGCCTTCTATGACTACTTCTACCTGGAGACTTTGAGGGCCGATCGAGCCCGAGAGTTCATGATTCTGGAGCAGGGTACTCTTTCTATTATGGAGTATTCTTCTCGCTTCACATAGCTGTAGCACTTCATGCCTATTCTAGGAGGTGATGAGTTATTTCTAGCAAGAAAGTTTGAGGATGGTCTCAAGCATGACACACGATATTAGGTGAACATCTTCATGTTTACTTCCATAACTTCTATAGTCAACTAGGAAATAATCATGGAGCGCAACCCGAGGGATTCTAGAGTGGTTATCCAGAGCAGTTTGACATCCGGAGTTGGTATCCCTCCTACTGACAGCAAGAAGCATTGCAGGGAGTCTATACGCGGGGATCTGAGGAGGCGGGACACTTCTTATGGTAGCCAGGTGGTGTGCTACTATTGAATGAAGAGCGGGAATACGACACCACATTTCCCGAGAGGCCTAGTGGAGTTCCGATCATGCGAAAAAATGGGTCATCTTCAGCGCTTCTGTCATTTTTTCTCACTAGCAGCTGGTGACAGAGGTTTTTCTATGACTCCTCATTCAGGAGCAGCACCACCGGTTTCTCACCAGTTTAGGAATTGGAGTTCTTTTGGCCCTTAAAGCTGAGGTGGAGGTCATGGACATAGTAGCCAGTCGCTAGGCTTTCAGTGACAACAGGGTGGATCAACTCAGAGTGGTCAGGCAGGGTTGCAGGGTCGCGGTGCAGGTCAGACTTATGCGATGGAGCAGACCCAGTAGGAGCAGGATCCTGGACCCTCAACAGTATGAGGTATGATATTAGTTACCTCAGTTTTAGCTTTTGATCTTTTTGATACGGGGGATTCCCATAGCTTTATATCTATTGCTTTTGTGGAGAGCCTTGGGCTCTATATATTTTCTTCTGCTAATATCTTGATACTAGACACACCATTGGGGACAAAAACAGCTAGTGTTCAATAGTGCAAGGAGTGCCCTCTAGAGGTTGGTGAGTGCCACTTCTTATGGGACCTCTATGTCTTAGAGATGACAAGATATGATGTCATTATCATAATGGACTGGTTAGTTCCCTTCCAGGAAGTTTTCGATTGCTATCACCGTAGGGTGAGTTTCACATCATCAGAGGGAGGATCATTTCTTTATAAGGGAGAATGGAATGTCTAGGTGAGCAGAGCGGGACCCGAGCACCCTAGTCTTTATCTGTATGACTAGGGGAATTCACATATGGAATTTCCTCTAGTGGTGGATCGTTTCAGGGATGTCTTTCCAGAGGACTTTTTAGGTTTTCCTCTGGAGTGAGAGGTTGACTTTTTTATTGAGCTTGTGCTAGGAGCAGTACCGGTGTCCATTCCTCCTTATAGGATGGATACATCAGAGTTGTAGGATCTCAAGAAGCAGTTAGAGTAGTTGAAAGCAAAGGGTTTCATCCAATCCAGTACTTCTCCTTGGGGTTTGCCTATCCTATTTGCGAAGAATGCAGATGGTACCCTCAGACTTTGTGTGGATTATTAGAAGTTGAACCAGTTGACAGTTAAGAACCGATATCCCTTGTTGAGGATTGATGATCTCTTTGATCATCTTCGAGGAGCCCGGGTGTTCTCAAAGATTGAATTGATATCCATTTATCATCATTTGTGCATTAGACCATCAGATGTACCTCTTATAACCTTTCAAAAAAGGTATGGTCTATATGAGTATGTGGTTATGTCGTTCGGTCTCACAAACGCACCTGCAGTTTTCATGGCACTGATAAACCGAGTGTTCTATCTATACTTGGATTCTTTCATGATAGTCTTCATGGACGATATCTTGGTTTACTCTCACGCTCGACATGACCATGCAACACATCTTGATATTGTTTTGAGTACACTGATGGAGCATCAATTATATGATAAGCTCTCAAAATGCCACTTTTGGATGGATCACATTCACTTATTGGGTCATGTTATCTCAGAGGCATGAGTATCAGTAGACCCAGAGAAAGTGAGAGCAGTAGTTTTCTGGGAGCATCTGAATAACATCTTTAAGGTACAAAGCTTTCTAGGGTTGGATGGTTACTATAGATGTTTTATACAGGAATTTTCATGCTTAGCAGCGCCACTAACGGGCCTGACTAAGAAGGGTGAGAAGTACTTGTGGTCAGGTTCTTGTGAGTCAGCCTTTCAGGAGCTGAAAGGAAGGTTGACTTCAGCACCGATACTAGTATTTTCAGAGCCAGAAAAGAGATATACTGTGTACTGTGATGCATCAGGTATCGAGCTAGGAGTTGTGCTTATGTAGGGAGAATGAGTCATTGCGTACGAGTCTCGGCAGTTGAGGCCACATGAGAGGAACTACCCGACGTATGATCTCGAACTGGATATAGTTGTTCATGCTTCATGATATTGGATAAACTACCTATTGGGAGATCATTTTGTGGTTTTCACCGACCACAAAAGTCTCAAGTATATCTTCACTCAGCGTGACCTGAATTTGAGACAACGAAGGTGGTTTGAGTACCTTCAGTCCTTTGAATTTGAGCTTGCCTACATGCTTGGGAAAGGAAATGTTGTGGCTGATGCGTTGAGCAGGAGGACTTAGATACAAGTAGTTCAGGAAGCCAACAATGAGTGTAAGCTCATGGATTTGTTCTCTAAGATACATTTGGAGGTGCACGATAGTCAGGGGCAGATGTTTCTTTCTTCTATGGTTGTTACCTCTACTCTACTTGATCAAGTGCGAACAAGGCAACTATCAGTTTCTGAAGGCCTAGTTCTACAGGAGAGTGTTTCAGGAGAGGAACCTATTCCTAGATGGACAGTAGGCAAGGATGAGATCTTTCATTTTCATAGATGCGTGTGGGTGCCAGAAGACATACGTGAGGAGCTGATACGAGACTTTCATTCCTCAGTTTGGGAAGTTTATCCTGGTGCCACGAATATGTATCATGATCTACACCATCAGTTTTGGTGGCCAGGTGTGAAGAGAGATGTTGATGGGTTTTTCATGAGATGTTCCACCTATTAGTAGGTGAAGGTGGTGCATCAGCGACCATCAGGGATTTTGTAGTAGTTACCCATTCCCGAGTGGAAATGGAACGATGTCATGATGGAATTCACGATGGGTTTACTGAGGTCGCCTCGAGGGAATGATGCAGTTTGGGTTGTCATTGATAGACTCATGAAGGTTTCTCACTTCTTGCCATTTAAGGATACCTTCAGTGTTGATGAGTTGGGTAGGCTGTACATCCGAGATATTGTGCGTTTACATGGAGCTCCACACTCCATTGTTTCATACAGGGATGCCTATTTTAATTCTCGGTTCTAGAAGGGACTTTAGAAGGTTTTGGGTACATAGGTACTTTTGAGTACATCTTACCAACCCCAGACAGATGGCCAGTCTGAGCGTACGATTCAGGTGCTTGAGGACATGCTTTGAGCATACATCCTAGATTTTGGAGGTTATTGGGAGAAGCACATACCTCTTGTGGAGTTTTCCTATAATAATAGTTTTCAAGAAACTATTTATATGACACCTTATGAGGAGTTGTACAGTAGGCCATGCCGATCACCCTTATGCTAGCTGGAGGCAGGAGAGGCAGCTATGCTAGGACCTTGACTTGTCCAGGAGACCACAGAACATATAGAGTTGATTCAGAAGAGGATGACCACTGCTCAGTCTCGACAGAAGTCTTATGATGATTGACAGAGATGACCTCTGGAGTTCGAGGTCAAAGATCAGGTTTTCCTGTGTGTCACGCCGAGGCAGGGTAAGCTTTCACCGAGGTACTTCAGTCCGTTTGGGATTTTGGAGAGAGTCAAACCGATGGCCTATCGGTTGCAGTTACCTCCGAGGTACCAAGCGATTCATGATGTCTTCCATGTTTCTCAGCTTTGACGTTACTTCTTAGACCTATCTCATGTTTTTCAACCTGAGGAGGTTGAGTTAGAGGTGGACACCTCATTTGAGGAGCATCCTATCCAAATTGTTGATTGAAGTACGAAAGTTCTCCATGGATGGTCTATTCCTCTGGTATGAGTGCTATGACAGCACATGCGAGTACAGGATGAGACCTGGGAGAGGGAGGCCAATGTATGGTCACAGTGGCCAGAGATTTTCTAGGATTATTCTTCTATGCCGCCTTTATAGGGAAATTTGGGGAAAAATTTCTTTAAGGGGGGAAGTTTGTAAGAACTCGGGTCTTCTTTTCAGGTATGTTTTTCTCTTTTCTGGTGTTTTTGAGAAAAATAGGAGTTTCTAGAAATTTTTGAAATATATGCTTTGTACTTATATGTACATGCCGTGTAATCTTTTGCCGCATGTAGCTGTGTGATGGAAATGTAACGGTTGAGAACATAGCCGTGTGTGGTGACCTGGAGACCGCCTAATGTGGGGGTTGGTAAGGACAAGTACACACCATGTACTTCTAAAGTACACACCTTGTACTTTTTTTCATTAAATGGACTGGGGTCACGTCTAATTAGTAGAAGTGTCTTCTTCTTCACCTTCTTTGACCGAGAGCATCCGTACGGTTCCAATCCTTCCCCGAGCCCCCGATCGAGCATCCGTTCTCTGAATCGAACTCCATCGGTTTCATTGAAATCACATCAGTGAGTTCTCTCTTCTACTTGAACCTCATTTCCTGATTTCTCTTCTCTCATGAGTTATCCTCAGTTGAATGTTTTAGACGTTTTTGTAGATCTACCGCATTCTAGGTTGATCCAAGGGTCGATTAAAGAGTATATTGATCATACAATGCCTAGGTAGGTGGTTTTTTCCTTTCTGTAGATTGTCTTTGAGTTATATGTGCAAAAGTGCCCAATACCCTTGTTCGGGGTATTGCGTGTTTATGGTTTTAGCCCTATTAATTGTCTGTTATGCCTGTATGCTTGAGTAGAGGTTAAATGAATGTGAATAGGGTTAATTTCTATGCCTTGGAAGTGTTTTCCCATGCATGTTTTTTTATGACCATTTGGTCTCGCTTATCCTGTTAGGCTGCTATACTTTCCATTCCTAGTGCTGATAGGATGGAGTGATCTTTCTATCTGACATGTTGTTATGTTGTAGACTGTTTATCCAAGTAGTTCTTGAGGTATACTTTGGCCGTTATATATCGTGGTGCTCGATTGACTTACACAGGGCTGTGGGAACCTGGTGTAGTAGACCATAGGGGGAATGGACGTTGAGGGATTCCCCAGAGTGTTTGTTTTACTATTACGATGTGAGACCATAGGGGGAATGGACGTAAGTGATTCCTTATAGTGTCTGTAGTTCCTCGATGCGGTCCACAGGGGGAATTGGACATTGAGTGCTTCCCTAGAGTACCTTTTAGTTACCGATATGAGACTATAGGGGGAATTGATGGTGAGTGCTTCCTCAGAGAGTCTGTGCTAAGCTAAACCAGAGGGGTTAGACTGTGTGTACTTCCTATAGGGTTTCTTGTACTTGTTTGGTTGAACCAGAGGGGTTAGTTTGTGAGTACTTCCCATAGGGTTACCTGTTTGTGATTATCTGCTTACTTGATATATGGAATTGAATGCATTGAAACTGTAGGATTGCTTACTTTTGAGTACTTCCTTATTTACTGATTCTCTTTGATTATTTCCTACCATATATATTCATTGACTGTTAGGCATAGATATTTGGGTGGTTGCCTATTGGGATTAGTCTCACACCTTGTTTGGGTCATGATTTTGGGCCCAAACAGATTATATTGATGCAGGTGTAGACAAGGGAAAACACCCTTATACTTCAGGTACTTGATTGCTGAGGGGCTGGAGAGCATGGGACCAAGCTGAGGTTTGCGCTGCTGTTAGAGTTTATCTATTTTCTTTTATACTTTGGTTATTTCTGTATTCTAGCATTGTGACTTGTTTAGCTGCTTTCCTAGACATTTGTATCATGCATCATTTATATATATGTGCTTCAGTTGTTTATTACCTCAGTCTTCCGTTGTTTACTGTTGTATGGTATTTTACTGCTTCTGCTATTTCTATCTGTTTACTTCTGCTGTGTTACTCTGCCAATGAGGGCATAGTTTCCCCACTATCACACCCAAGGCCCTTGCTGTTAGTCAGCAACCTCTGGAATTTAGGGAAATATGCTTGAGACCATGTGACCAACCGGGTATGGGGTGCCTCTGGGCGTCTTCCGGAACCATGACGTTACATCCTACCTATATTTTAGATCCATCGTTGATGAATAAAAGTTTCATTTCTATTATTGACAAGATGCATAAACTCTGTTGGCACAACAATCCACTATCTGATCCCAATCCATCATCGTTTACCAAGAAATCTCTCCAACGGTTTTCTAAATATCCATGGTTTGAGAGGTCAACCTTGATGAAATACTATAACCATATATTTAAAGGATAAAATATCCACTACATCAAAATAAACAAAACAAATAAATAAATTAAATTTATTTATTTATTGATGTATGTGATGAATTTTTCACAAACAGCCCATGCTAACCAAGATTATGTCGCGCCTAGGGAAAAATACATGTTATGAACTTAACAGTGCCCTTAGATTTTTTATTTGGGATCTTGTTCAGGGTTTATTATAATTTTTCAGGAAAAATGCATGCACGTGATATTTAATATATTTAGTACATTTCAAATATTTATTTTGAGCACACTGGGCCTCAAAATTGCATGTTGTCTTAGCATCTGGTCTAAAAAATAATCCATATAATATCCA
Source organism: Viscum album (assembly GCA_963277665.1). Classification (NCBI taxonomy): domain Eukaryota; kingdom Viridiplantae; phylum Streptophyta; class Magnoliopsida; order Santalales; family Viscaceae; genus Viscum; species Viscum album. The sequence continues at coordinate 47,561,005 of OY728121.1, forward strand.
AAAATAATACATGGAGAATCTGAGTCATTACATTCTCCCCACCTTAGGTATTTTCATCCCAAAAGAGAAAATCCTACTAAAAAAGATGAGGGTACTGGGTTCACATCTGGGTATCCCCCTCCTTGGTTCTATCCTGAAGATTCTCATGCTACCACAGGACATGCAAAAGGGGAATAAATCACCCACTAAGGATCCTATCATTCCAATCCTCAATCTCCACCGGCTACGTTGTAAAGGTAGCTCCATTATCAATTTCCAGCTCTCCCCAGTCGATAATGCATGACAGGTCATGCACGTATCTCCTCAACTGTGACACATGGAAGACGTCGTTTACTTGGTCCAACTGAAACAGTAGAGCCAAGCGGTACACCACCTTTCCACCTATATTTAGTATCTAGAAGGGACCAATGAATCTCAGAGATAGCTTGTCGCCACAACCAAATATCCTCAATCCACATCAAGGTGAGACCCTTAGGAACACTTAGTCTCTCTCCTCAAACTCCAGAGGTCTCCATAGTCAGTCTTCATACAACATCTGATAGTTCCATGTAGCCCTCATCCACTCCTGGATGATTTACACATTCTCTGTAGTAGCTCACACCAACTTCTGGCCCATGAGTGCCGAATCACCCAAATCAGTCCAACAAAGCAATAACCTACAGGGTCGCCCATACAAAACCTCCAATGGTGCTATACTAATGGTGGAATGGTAGTTTTTGTTATATGAAAACTCCACCAAGGGTAGTTGATTCTCCCAAATATTACCAAAGTCCAACATTCAAGCCCGCAACATATCCCCCAAGACCTAGATGGTCTGCTCTATCTGACCATCAGTCTAGGGGTGAAACACTATGCTCAAGTGTAATTGAGTCCTGAAAGCCTCCTGAAATCCTATCCATAATTGAGATGTGAAGCGAGCATCATGGAAAAATATGATCATCAAGGGAACTCAATGGATTTAGACTATATTATGCACATAGAGGCATCCCAAGATCTCTACTGAACTCTAATCTTAAATAGCTAGGAAGTGGGATGACTTGGAGAGTTAGTCTATAATCACCCGTATAGAATTATGTTCCCTAGATATATGTAGTAATCCCATCACAAAGTCCATGGATATACCATCCCATTTAAAATCTATCACCTCAAGGGGTTGAGCTAAACCTAATGGAACCTAGTCCTCAGCCTTCACTTTCTAAAAAGTGAGGCATCGAGAGACAAATTCCGCAACTCCTTTCTTCATGTCTGACCACCAAAACTGATGTAGTAAGTCCTGGTACATCTTTTTCACACTTGGATGTACTGCTAAAGGGGATGTATGAAACTACCACATCACCTATTCCCACAATGTGTAAGGTACCATCATCCGTCCTTTAAAAATGATGGTGTGGTCCCACCTTCAGAATATCCATCAGGAACATGTCTAGTGGATATCTGAGTATGTAAGGTCTCACAGTCAGTATCTCCACTCTGAGCATCACTGACACACTATACCAGTGGTGGGGGTAACAACCATTGAATGAAGATATGAAGCACCATCCTTGTCTATAAAGGACAACTGTAATGAGGCTAAATACTCTAACACCTCATTGAACAACTAAGAACAAGATATCCTTCTAAGAGCGTCTACCACCACGTTCCCCTTCCCAAGAGTATTGAAAATCTAAAGGTTATAGTCCTAGAGGAACTCTATCCATTGCCTCTATCTCAAGTTAATATAGTTATATGAGAAGATATACCATAGACTCTTATGGACAGAGTAAATGATAAACTACTTTTCCATTAGTTAGTGTTGTCACATCTTCAATGCGAAGACTACCACTGCTAAATCAAGATCGTGGGTCATGTAGTTCTGCTCATGTGGTCTTAACTGACATGAAACATATGAAATAACTTCCTACCTATGCATCAGAACAAAAATAATTCTGGTCTCTGATGTATCATAGAACACTATGTACTCGACACCCTCCTCTAGAAATCTTAAGATGTGAGCGCTTGTCAACCTCCGCCTCAGCTCCTGAAAGCACTACTGGAACCTTTTTGTCCACACGAAAGACTTCCCCTTCTGAGTCAAAGTTTTCAAGGGTGCTTAAACTCTAGTGAAATCAGGTACAAACATCTGATAATACCCTTCCAACCCAAGTAAAATCCTCACCTCAGCAACACACTTGGGGGGATCTCAAGAAAGAACTGCATCAACCTTTTCCAGGTCCACTACTATACTCGAATCTAATATTATGTGTCCCATAAAGTGGAACTCTCAAATCCAAAACTAACACTTCGAGAGCTTCCCGTAAATTTGGTCCCCTCAGAGTGTGTCTAGGACCATCCTCAAGTGTCTCACATGCTCCTCTTCAGATGCCAGATACACTTGGATTTCATTGATGAAGACCACCACAAACCAATCTAAGAAAGGCTGAAAGATATGGTTCATGAGTCCCATGAACAATGTTGGGGAATTTTACATGCTGAACAACATCACCAAGTATTCATAGTGACTATAGTGGCATCTGAATGCCATCTTCAGTATATCCACATCTCAACGGGGAGGTAAACCTAGTACGACTTCAAGAAAGACTCCCTCATACTCCAACACCATCATAAGAAGCTAATATATCAAAGAATACACTAATCCAAGAGTCATGCTGGCCAACTGGCGAGTAATCGGCTGCACTCTCCGATGCCTGATCTCATCCTGATCTTCTAAGTTTTTCCTTTTCACCCATAAAGTAAAACTTTGTTTCATTACTGAAAACACACCACATAATCTACCTAAAATAGTCAATTTGGTCAAGGGTCGTGGATATCCAATCCATACCTAAGATAATGTCGTAAGGCCTCATTACTGCTACAAAGAGACCCCATACAAAAACATCGCCTCCAAACGTCAGATTTCACTGTCGGCATAAGTGTTCAATCACCGAGTCACCGCTTGTCAGAGTCTCTAACCGCAAGGGTCGAGCCAATGGCTCAACCGAAATATATGAGTCTCAAAACAGAGAAGTGTAAAGGAGGGAATAACTCACACTTATGTCTATCAATACTATAGTTGAAGTAGAAAAGATACATATCATACCTCGTATCATCCATATTGTAACGACCCAAACTTTTTGAGTAGTATATTAACTTACTCTTAATGATTTAATAGAGATGTTAATGGTTAATGCAGAAAGAGGAGTCGATGGATTCATCCAGTAGACTCGAACCTTATGAGGCCCACTTATCAGAGCTTGGGAAGGAGGTGGCATCTTTGGGCTTCGCTTTGGACCAAGCCCAAGCCGAACTCCAGCGTGTCAAGATTGAACGGAAACGCCTATGGGAGAAGTTCAAGTTAGTAGAGATTACTACTAGGGAAATGTTATATGAGCCTCCCTTAGATTCTCTCACCATAGCACACTTTAAACTTAGGTTATATGATGGTGTTATAAGGGGCCATGTGACGAGACCCTAGCGTCTTTGTGTAATCCTTTGGGATGAATAAATTGATATTTCTTCCTTTAGTGATGTTTGTGAAATTTCAAATGTCCGGATAATTTTAGGATGTATTTTATTGATGAATTTTGGAAAAAGGATATTTTAAAATATTTATGTAAACCTTAAATAATTAATTATGTGTAATGATTTTCAAAAAATGGTCTTCTGCAAAAGTGTTCAGTAAGGAATTTGGAGTCTAATAAGATCAACTTAATTTTTGATGAATAGTAAATTATGAATAGTGATTTTACGCTTAGGATTAGTAATGTGACCAAATGGATTAGTAATCTCACTTAAAGAAAGTTCTAATATAATTTAGACACCTTGATTAAGTAATGTGATTCAATAAAATGGTTAAATAACGGTTTCATAAATTATTAATCAAGTATTAGTTTTTTCAGGTGAATAGTGTTTTTTATTTAAAAATTTAATTAAAAATATTTAGAAAAATATTTTTATAAAATGGACTTTATTTTTGAACTCAGAGCATTGATATTATGTTATGGTATTTTTTTGGGATTTTTCTGAGAAAGATGAATTTTCAGTGAATAGTAAAAATGCAGTTTTAGGGTTTCGGTATGTTAAATGACATCATAACTGTGTCATGATGATTTCATGAGATATTTTAAGAGATGGTCGACTAAAGGGGATGAATTATTATGTGAGGTGTCCCAAGTGGCCAATACCATGGTCCAATACCATGGGCAAGCCCATGATTTTTCCAAAACCACTAATGAGGTGTCCCTTGGCCATTAATGCCTTGCCCCCTCACTTTCCCTATAAATACCAATCCCTCCTCTCATCCATTCGACTCCAAAACCATTATCAACGAAGTTATGGTCTTCTTAGCTCCCAAGGAGTCCTCCCAAGGTGCCCTCAAGCCTCTCAAGGTCCCAACCATTGAGTTTTAAGAGTTACGTTTAAGGTAAGGGATCCGACCTCTCTCTTTCTTTTCAAGTAATCTCTTTTATGTCATTCCTTTTATGATCCATGTTATTATGTTGGAGTATGTTCTTTTATATTCCTATTAATTCCCTTTTCATGTTAATATGATTATATATCCCCTATTACTCTCATCATTTTGTTTTATGAATGTTTAAGTGGCGCCGTTAGGCTGCTGAATTTTTAAGGGATTCTTTCACCCTTCTCATTTTTCAAGTTCTATTTTCATGTCAAGTCTTTCAAGTTCTTTTTTATCATGTTCGAGTATGATCTATATATCTATCATACTTATCTTTTATGATTATATTATGAGAGACCCTATTTGATCTCTTCAATTCATTATTATTAAAGTTTAAGTGATGCCGTTAGGCTGCCAAATTTTTATAAGAGAAATCTTATTTTTGTCTTACTTCCATGTTTTTCATTTCAAATGGTATGTCCTTAAAATTTCATTACCATGATTCATATCCTTTATATTATGTCCCTATACTATTTTTATAGATCATTTATGAGTGGGTGACCCATGTCCCCTCTCTTTTCAATGTTTTCTAAAACCCTGTAACGTAGCCGTTATGCTGCAGAATTTTCGTCTCAAAATGCCTCTCTCTTTTCTCAAAATTATTTTATGTTATTAAGTGAATACTAAAAGCTCTTATTTGTACAGGGGTATTCACATATATATCAAAATATTCTATTTTAAATTCTGGGATTTACATACATGAAACCCGCTTTCCCTTTCCGTGGGTTTAAAGTGACATAAAGATCATGTCTTTAAAGAAGTTTTTAAAACGTTATGATTATGAAATGAAACCCATTTCTTTTATGCTATATGGGTTTTTTGTGAAATTATTTATGATGATATATATGTGTCTCACATGATAATAAAGACATGTCAAGGGTGCGCCCAGATATCCCTCCAATGCATTGGGTAAAGACTTAATCTCTAGAGATGACCTTTTAGACTGATACCTTTGTGAATAACCTTGGTAATTTTTAATGACACCTTGGGAATGGACCTTGGTGAAACGAAATGATTGTCAATATTAAATGTTTTAGCCACATCTTCATGTTATGAAAAATTTTATTTTCATTATGATATTCCTCTTGATTTCTTTCTCATGCCTTAAAGTTATTTTCATGACCTTATTGAAGTATCTCAAGTTCACATGTAAAATGTTTCTCTTGTTTCCCTAAGTGGTCCTTCTGCTCAACCTTTCTTTTGATGTATGTCCCCAGGTTATGAGATGCAGTAATGAACCTAGGATGAACTTAAGGATAATCCTTTCTAGTGTTTAAGAATAATGTTTTATGTTGTTTTCATGTATTATGTTCCCTGTTTCCAAGACACTAAACCTTAAAGATCCTCAGTTTTGTGTAATGTAATGAAAGTTTATGTTATAAAAAGGCGGGATGTCATAGTTGGTATCAAAGGGAGGTTTAGTTATTTGTGGAAATTAGGATATAAAAACTTTAGGAAGAACCCTATAGAAAAGTTTAAATATAGGAAAACTTCCTGGTATTTTGGTAAGTATTGAGTAAGTGGTTTATCAAACAAATACATCCTTGTCTGGATATGAGCAGGTAGAGGCTGATCTGGCATAGATGTACATAGGGGTAAAACCCGAAAACACCACTTTGAGCTAGACTCGAACGGGAACTGGTGCACGATAATGGTCCTTGCTTCACTCTTGGTTACGACACTCCCGGGGGATATGTTTAGTTAATCACAAGCTTTTTATGAATCATTATGAAGGAATTATAGAGAAATGTAATTGTCTAAGCATGAAGTATTAGTTAAAATATTCATAAATAAAATAAGTTTCTCACTAAGGTTTTATCCTTTTAGAAAATGGCGGGAAATAGGAGGAACCGTGTAGATGGTGACCGCAATGCACCATGTGCTGACGACCCTCCAATGGAAGCCGGAATGGAAACATTCATGCGAATGATGAACCAGCTGACTCAATTTATGAGTAATAACTTGAATCAATCTAAGAGGCCGACCTCACCACCAAGGGAACAACACTCTATTGAGTCCTTCATGCGTCAACGGCCACCAACATTCAGTGGATCTACTGACCCATTGGTTGCGGAACAATGGATAAGCTCCATTGAAAAGATCTTTTTTGTACTCCTTTGTTTGGAACAAGAAAAAGTCACCCTTTCTGTTTACTGCCTAGAGGGAGAAGCTGATCAGTGGTGGTCACTGGTCAAAAACACGAAGCCTAGAGGAGAGATGGAATCTATGGAGTGGGAAGAGTTCCGGGGAATATTCTTTAATAAGTATTTCCCTCGTTCCATGAGAACAAGAATGGAGAAAGAGTTTATAGAGCTGAAGCAGAAGGATAACGAATCTATCAGAAGCTATGAGATGAACTTCACCCGACTTTCATGATATACCTCTAGCTTTGTCATGGATCCAAGTGGGAAGTTTGATAGATTTTTTGGTGGACTGAGACCTCATCTGTGGAAGAATTTAGCCAACCGGGACTACGATAGCTACGAGGAGATCGTGCGGAGTGCAATGAAAGTCGAGCTGGAGTTTGGTGAGACATAGTGGTCTCATAAATCAAATGACAAGAAGAGATCGTCGGAGCCCAGTTTAGGGAAGACTTTTGATCAGGGAAGAGGTGTAAAGCAAATGCAACTTACCACATGCAATAAATGTGGGAAGAAGCATCTGGGGAACTGCTTGATCGGAAGTGGAAAGTTCTACAAGTGTGGAAGAGGAGGCCATATTGCTCAGAATTGTCATAGTGAGGTGAAGCCTCAACTCCCCAACACTAACGACAGAGGAAAGATGGTTCTGGCCTTACCCGAAGTCCATTGCTTCAAGTGTGGACAGCTTAGGCACTATGCTAATCTCTGTCCAAATCCAAGGGTAGTGGAGGGGAATCACCATCAACCTTAGTAAAGGCCACGGGAGAAAGGTCGTGCTTTTTATATCACAACAACTGAAGTTGAAGCTCCGAATGATGTGGTAGCAGGTACTCTTGTTTTCCTCTCAAAACTTGCAACTACTTTGTTTGATTCTGGTTCTATGCATTCCTTTATTTCCTCCAAGTTTGCAAAGAATATAGAATCAATCCCCAAACTTCTTGAGGTAGAGTTGTCAGTCAAGACTCCAAGTGGGATTATCCATGCTTGAACAGTGTTTAGAGACTCTAGTGTTTACTTTAGTGAGAACAATCTTATCGCAAATCTAGTAGTCATTCCCATGTTGGAATTCGACGTTATACTAGGGATGGACTGGCTCTCAAAGTATAATGCTAAGATCAAATGCAGAAGTAAGGAAATCTCAGTAGTCTTGAATAAACGACCTACAGTTATCTTCCAAGGAGAGATATCCCGAACTGATCCCTATCTAGAAGCACCTCCTATAGCTTTCTTTATGGAGTTAATCGGTGATGATGAAGAAGGAAAAGGGAGCATACAAATAGAAGATGTTTTGATTGTTCAGGAATACATGGATGTATTTCCTGAGGAGTTACCTGGACCTCCCCCAGAAAGAGAGGTAGAGTTATCCATTGAACTCGTACCTGGGTCTCAATCGATATCGAAGACCCCGTATAGAATGGAAAATGTGAAGCTAGAAGAGTTAAAGAAACAACTCGAAGACTTGTTGGATAAGGGGTTTATCCGACCGAGTGTGTCTCCTTGGGGAGAACCAGTTCTCTTTGTGAAGAAGAAGGATGGATCAATGCATATATGCATTGATTATAGAGAACTGAACGAGATCACAGTGAAGAACAGATACCCTCTTCCAAGAATTGATGATTTATTTGACCAACTTTGTGGGTATCAATTCTTCTCCAAGATTGACCTTCAATCTGGTTATCATCAACTGAGGGTGAAGAAGGAAGATATTCCAAAGACTGCCTTCCGATTAAGATATGGGCATTATGAGTTTACTGTTATTCCCTTCGGCTTGACTAATGCTCCTGCTATTTTCATGGATTTGATGAATAGAGTCTTTAAGGAATACCTTGATAACTTTGTGGTAGTTTTTATTGATGATATTTTGATATATTCAAAAAGTCGTGAGGAGCATGAAGATCATCTGAGGGTTATTTTGAAAACTCTGTGGAAGGAGAGGCTCTTTGGAAAGTTCATCAAGTGTGAGTTTTGTTTACAACAAGTGGCTTTTTTGGGGCACATCATAACCAATAAAGGAATCTCGGTTGACCCTGCAAAGACAATGGTTGTGGAGGAGTGGCCTCAACCCACAATAGTAACTGAAATTCGTAGTTTCCTTGGTTTAGCGGGATATTATAGGAGGTTTGTGAAAAACTTTTCACAGCTTTCTAATCCGCTAACCAAGTTGACTCGAAAAGGGGTTAATTTCATATGGACAAAGGAATGCGAGGAAAGTTTCCAAGAGCTGAAGAAGAGATTGGTTACTACACCTGTGTTAACACTTCCCTCTATCAGAGAAGGATTCATTATTTTTAGCGATGCATCTCTGAAAGGGCTTGGGTGCATCCTCGTGCAAAATGACAACGTAATTGCTTATGCATCTCGACAGTTGAAGATTCATGAGCAGAATTATCCTACGCATGATCTAGAGCTAGCGGCAGTTGTTTTTTCTCTAAAGATATGGAGGCACTATCTTTATGGGGAGAAATGTGATATATACACTGACCACCAAAGTTTAAAGTATATTTTCACACAGAAAGAATTGAACATGAGACAAAGGAGATGGTTGGAGCTTATTAAAGACTATGATTGTTCAATTCATTATCACCCTGGAAGAGCAAACAAAGTTGTGGATGCGTTAAGCAGGAAAGACCCTGTTGTTCTGGCAACAATGAGGATCCTAGGAGATCCCTTGATTAAAGATCTAGTAAAATTGGACATGGGAATTATAAGGAAAGGGACATCATCAACCCTATCCCAAATGATTTCTCAACCTTCATTACTAGAGAAGATCAAGAAGGCTCAAAAAGAATATCCTTTGCTGTAGGAGAAGTTGGAGGCTGTAAAATATGGGAAGTTCCTTGATTTCAATATTGATCAAGAAGGTGTATTGAAATTTCATACAAGACTACGTGTTCCATCTATTCCGGATATAAAGAAAGAACTGATGGATGAAGCTCATAGATCTACTTTCTCTATACATTTGGGAATCACTAAAATGTATAGAGACCTTCGTGATCATTATTGGTGAGATAACATGAAGAGGGAGATTGCTGATTACACTACAAGGTGCCTGGTGTGTCAACAAGTAAAGGCAGAACAACAACTTCCTAAGGGGGTATTACAACCGCTACCCATACCAGTATGGAAGTGGGATAATATCACTTTGGACTTTGTAACTGGTCTCCCAAAAACATCCAAAGGAAACAATGCGATATGGGTTATTGTGGACTATCTCACCAAGACCGCCAATTTTATCTCTATTCGGGAAGATTTCTCTCTGGATCAAATTGCCAAGATATAGGTAAAGGAAGTCGTAATGCTGCATGGGGTACCACTATCCATCGTGTCTGATCATGATCCAAGATTCACATCAAAATTCTGGAGAAGTCTTCAACATGCTCTGAATAATGAATTGAATTTTAGTACAGCCTATCATCCTCAAACTGATGGCCAATTTGAAAGGACTATTCAGACACTCGAAGACATGCTGATATTATGCTCAATGGAATTTAAAGGTGGATGGGATCAACACCTCCCATTAGTTGAGTTCTCCTATAACAACAGCTTCCATTTGAGTATTCAGATGGCACCCTATGAAGCTCTGTATAGAAAGCGATGTAGAACTCCTACTTGTTGGGATGAAACTGGTGAGAGAAATCTTCTTGGGCCTGATCTTGTGAAAGAGATGACATAACAGGTTCATGCCATCCAACAACACATAATGGCTGCTCAGAGTCGGCAGAAGAGCTATGCTGACAACCGTCGAAGGGACTTGGAGTTTGGTGTTGGCGACAAAGTCTTCCTTCGAATTTCTCCATGGAAGAGAGTCATGCGGTTTGGGAAGAAAGAGAAGCTCAGCCCTAGGTACATTGGCCCCTATGAAATCCTTGATCGCATAGGAGCAGTGGCCTATCATCTAGCACTTCCACAGAACCTAGATCAAGTTCACAATGTATTCCATGTATCTCTCTTGAGGAAGTACATACCTGACCCTTCGCATGTACTGAACCCAGAGGTGGTACAACTGGAACATGACCTATCTTATGAGGAGCAGCCAGTGAAGATCTTAGACCGTAGAGACAAGGTTCTACGAAACAAGACTACCCACCTTGTAAAAGTGTTGTGGAGGAATCATAAATATGAAGAAGCGACTTGGGAGCCTGAGGAAACGATGAAGCAAAAGTACCCTCACCTTTTCAACTAGGCCTCAAGTATAAATTTCGGGGACGAAATTTCTTAAGGGGGGAAGAATGTAACGACCCAAACTTTTTGAGTAGTATATTAACTTACTCTTAATGATTTAATAGAGATGTTAATGGTTAATGCAGAAAGAGGAGTCGATGGCTTCATCCAGTAGACTCGAACCTTATGAGGCCCACTTATCAGAGCTTTGGAAGGAGGTGGCATCTTTGGGCTTCGCTTTGGACCAAGCCCAAGCCGAACTCCAGCGTTTCAAGCTTGAACGGAAACGCCTATGGGAGAAGTTCAAGTTAGTAGAGATTACTACTAGGGCAATGTTATCTGAGCCTCCCTCAGATTCTCTCACCATAGCACACCTTACACTTAGGTCATATACTGGTGTTATAAGGGGCTATGTGACGAGACCCTAGCTTCTCTATGTAATCCTTTGGGATGAATAAATTGAGATTTCTTCCTTTAGTGATGTTTGTGAAATTTCAAATGTCCGGATAAATTTAGGATGTATTTTATTGATTAATTTTGGAAAAAGGATATTTTAAAATATTTATGTAAACCTTAAATAGTTAATTATGTGTAATGATTTTCAAAAAATGGTATTCTGCAAAAGTGTTCAGTAAGGAATTTGGAGTCTAATAAGATCAACTTAAATTTTGATGAATAGTAAATTATGAATAGTGATTTTACACATAGGATTAGTAATGTGACCAAATAGATTAGTAATCTCACTTAAAGAAAGTTTTAATATAATTTAGACACCTTTATTAAGTAATGTGATTCAATAAAATGGTTAAATAACGGTTTCATAAATTATTAATCAAGTGTTAGTTTTTTTGGGTGAATAGTGTTTTTTATTTAAAAATTTAATTAAACATATTTAGAAAATTATTTTTATAAAATGGAATTTATTTTTGAACTCAGAGCATTGATATTATGTTATGGTAATTTTTTGGGATTTTTTTGAGAAAGATGAATTTTCAGTGAATAGTAAAAATGCATTTTTAGGGTTTCGGTATGTTAAATGACATCATAACTATGTCATGATGATTTCATGAGATATTTTAAGGGATGGTAGAATAAAGGGGATGAATTATTGTGTGAGGTGTCCCAAGCGGCCAATACCATGGGCAAATACCATGGGCAAACCCATGGTTTTTCCAAAACCACCAATGAGGTGTCCCTTGGCCATTAATGCCTTGTCCCCTCACTTTCCCTATAAATACCAAGCCCTACTCTCATCCATTCGACTCCAAAACCATCCTCAACTAAGTTATGGTCTCCTTAGCTCCCAAGGAGTCCTCCCAAGGTGCCCTCAAGCCTCTCAAGGTCCCAACCATTGAGTTTTAAGAGTTACGTTTAAGGTAAGGGATCCGACCTCTCTCTTTCCTTTCAAGTAATCTCTTTTATGTAATTCCTTTTATGATCCATGTTATTATGTTGGAGGATGTTATTTTATATTCCTATTACTTCCCTTTTCATTTTCATATGATGATAGATCCCCTCTTACTCTCATCATTTTGTTTTATGAATGTTTAAGTGGCGTTGTTAGGCTGCTGAATTTTTAAGGGATTCTTTCACCCTTCTCATTTTTCAAGTTCTATTTTCATGTCAAGTCTTTCAAGTTCCTTTTTATTATGTTGGGGTATGATATCTATATCTATAATACTTATATTTTATGATCATATGATTAGAGACCCTATTTGATCTCTTCAATTCATTTTTATTGAATTTTAAGTGATGCCATTAGGCTGCCAAATTTTTATAAGAGAAATCTTATTTTTGTCTTACTTCCATGTTTTTCATTTCAAATGGTATGTCCTTAAAATTTCATTACCATGATTCATATCCTTTATATTCTGTCCCTATACTATTTTTATAGATCATTTATGAGTGGGTGACCCATGTCCCCTCTCTTTTCAACGTTTTCTAAAACCCTGTAAGGTAGCCGTTATGCTGGAAAATTTTCGTCTCAAAATGCCTCTCTCTTTTCTCAAAATTATTTTATATTATTAAGTGAATACTCAAAGATCTTATTTCTACAGGGGTATTCACATATATATAAAAATGTTCTATTTTAAATTCTGGTATTTACATACATGAAACCCGCTTTCCCTTTCCGTGGGTTTAAAGTGACATAAAGATCATGTCTTTAACGCAGTTTTTAAAACGTTATGATTATGAAATGAAACCCATTTCTTTTATGCTATATGGGTTGTTTATGAAATGATTTATGATGTTATATATGTGGATCACATGATAATAAATACATGTCATGGGTGCTCCCAGATAGCGCTCCAATGCATTGGGTAAAGACTTAATCTCTAGAGATGACATTTTAGACTGATACCTTGGTGAATAACCTTGGTAATTTTTAATGACACCTTGGGGATGGACCTTGGTGAAACGAAATGATTGTAAATATTAAATTTTGTATCCACAACTTCAAGTTATGAAAAATGTTATTTTCATTATGATGTGCCTCATGATTTCTTTCTCATGCCTTAAAGTTCTTTTCATGACCTTATTGAAGTATCTCAAGTTCACATGTAAAATGTTTCTCTTGTTTCCCTTACTGGGCCTTCTACTCACCCTTTCTTTTGATGTATGTCCCGAGGTTATGAGATGCAGTAATGAACTTAGGATGAACTTAAGGATAATCCTTTCAAGTGTTTAAGAAGAATGTTTTATGTTTTTTTCATGTTTTATGTTCCTTGTTTCCAAGACACTAAACCTTAAAGATCCTCAGTTTTGTGTAATGTAATGAACATTTATGTTATAAAAAGGCAGGATGACATAGTTGGTATCAAAGGGAGGTTTAGTTATTTGTGGAAATTAGTATATAAAAACTTTAGGAAGAACCCTATAGAAAAGTTAAAATATAGGAAAAATTCCTGGTATTTTGGTAAGTATTGAGTAAGTGGTTTATCAAACAAATACATCCTTATCTGGATACGAGCAGGTAGAGGCGGCTCTGGAACAGATGTACGTAGGGGTAAAACCCGAAAACACCACTTTGAGCTAGACTCGAACAGGAACTGGTGCATGATAATGGGCCTTGCTGCACTCTTGGTTACGACACTCCCCGAGGATATGTTTGGTTAATCACAAGATTTTTATGAATCATTATGAAGGAATTATAGAGAAATGTAATTGTCTAAGCATGAAGTCTTAGTTAAAAGATTCATAAATAAAATAAGTTTCTCACTAAGGTTTTATCCTTTTAGAAAATGACGGTCAAAAGGAGGAACCGTGCAGATTGTGACCGCAATGAACCATGTGCTGATGGCCCTCCAATGGAAGCCATAATGGAAACAATCATGCGAATGATGAACCAACTGACTCAAGTTATGAGTAATAACTTGAATCAAGCTGAGAGGATGACCTCACTACGAAGGGAACAACACTCTGTTGAGTCCTTCATGCATCAACGACCACCAACATTCATTGGATCTACTGACCCATTGGTTGCGGAACAATGGATAAGCTCCATTGAAAAGATCTTTTCTGTAATCCTTTGTTCGAAACAAGAAAAAGTCACCCTTGAAGTTTACCGTCTAGAGGGAGAAGCTAATCAGTGGTGGTCACTGGTCAAAAACACGAATCCTAGAGGAGAGATGGAAGCAATAGAGTGGGAAAAGTTCCGGGGAATATTCTTTAATAAGTATTTCCCTCGTTCCATGAGAACGAGAATGGAGAAAGAGTTTCTCGAGCTGAAGAAGAAGGAGAACAAATCTATCAGAAGCTATGAGATGAACTTCACCCGACTTTCATGATATACCTCTAGCTTTGTCATGGATCCAATTGGGAAGGTTGATATATTTTTCGGTGGACTGAGACCTCATCTGTGGAAGAATTTATCCAACCGGGACTACGATAGCTACGAGGAGATCGTGCGGAGTGCAATGAAAGTAAAGCTGGAGTTTGGTGAGACACAGAGGTCTCATAAATCAAAAGACAATAAGAGATCGTTGGATCCCAGTTTAGGGAATACTTTTGATCAGGGAAGAGGTGGAAAGCAAATGCAACTTACCACATGCAATAAATGTGGGAAGAAGCATCTGGGGAACTGCTTGATCGGAAGTGGAAAGTGCTATAAGTGTGGAAGAGGAGGACATATTGCTAGGAATTTTCGTAGTGAGGTGAAGCCTCAATTCCCCAACACTAACGACAGAGGAAATATGGTTCTGGACTTACCTGAAGTCCATTGCTTCAAGTGTGGACAGCTTGGGAACTATGCTAATCTCTGTCCAAATCCAAGGGCAGTGGAGGGGAATCACCATCAACCTCAGTAAAGGCCATGGGAGCAAGGTCGTTCTTTTGCTATCACAATAACTGAAGTTGAAGCTCCGAATGACGTGGTAGAAGGTACTCTTGTTGTCCTCTCAAAACTAGAAATTACTTTGTTTGATTATGGTTCTACGCATTGCTTTATTTCCTCCAAGTTTGCAAAGAATATAGAATCAATCCCTGAACTGCTTGAGGTAGAGTTGTCAGTCTAGACTCCAAGTGGGATAATCCATGCATCAATAGTGTTTAGAGACTCTAGTGTTTACTTTAGTGAGCACAATCTTATCGTAAATCTAGTAGTCATTCCCATGTTGGAATTCGACGTTATACTAGGGATGGACTGGCTCTCAAAGTATAATGATAAGATCAAATGTAGAAGTAATGAAATCTCAGTAGTCTTGAATAAATGACCTACAGTTATCTTCGAAGGAGAGATATCCCGAACTGATCCCTATCTAGAAGCACCTCCTATAGCTTTCTTTATGGAGTTAATCGGTGATGATGAAGAAGGAAAAGGGAGCATACAAATAGAAGATGTTCCGATTGTTCAGGAATACATGGATGTATTTCCTGAGGAGTTACCTGGACCTCCCCCAGAAAGAGAGGTAGAGCTCTCCATTGAACTCGTACCTAGGTTTCAACCGATATCAAAGACCCCATATAGAATGGAAAATGTGGAGCTAGAAGAGTTAAAGAAACAACTACAAGACTTGTTGGAGAAGGGGTTTATTTGACCGAGTGTGTCTCCTTGGGGAGCACCAGTTATCTTTGTGAAGAAGAAGGATGGATCAATGCGTCTATGCATTGATTATAGAGAACTGAACGAGATCACAGTGAAGAACAAATACCCTCTTCCAAGAATTGATGATTTATTTGACCAACTTCGTGGGGCTAAATTATTCTCCAAGATTGACCTTCAATCTGGTTATCATCAACTGAGGGTGAAGAAGGAAGATATTCCAAAGACTGCCTTCCGATCAAGATATGGGCATTATGAGTTTACTGTTATGCCCTTCGGCTTGACTAATGCTCCTGTTATTTTCATGTATTTGATGAATAGAGTCTTTAAGGACTACCTTGATAACTTTGTGGTAGTTTTTATTGATGATATTTTGATATATTCAAAATGTCGCGAGGAGCATGAAGATCATCTGAGGGTTATTTTGAAAACTCTACAGAAGGAGAAGATCTTTGGAAAGTTCAGCAAGTGTGAGTTTTGGTTACAACAAGTGGCTTTCTTGGGGCACATCATAACCAATGAAGGAATCTCGATTGACCCTGCAAAGACAATGGTTGTGGAGGAGTGGCCTCAACCCACAACAGTGACTGAAATTCGTAGTTTCCTTGGTTTAGCGGGATATTATAGGAGGTTTGTGAAAAACTTTTCACAGCTTTCTAATCCGCTAACCAAGTTGACTCAAAAAGGGGATAAGTTCATCTGGACAAAGGAATGCGAGGAAAGTTTCCAAGAGCTGAAGAAGAGATTGGTTACTACACCTGTGTTAACACTACCATCTATCAGAGAAGGAATTGTTATTTTTAGCGATTCATCTCTGAAAGGACTTGGGTGCGTCCTCATGCAAAATGACAAGGTAATTGCTTATGCATCTCGACAGTTGAATATTCATGAGCAGAATTATCCTACGCATGATCTAGAGCTAGCAGAAGTTGTTTTTTCTCTAAAGATATGGAGACACTATCTTTATGGGGAGAAATGTGATATATACACTGACCACCAAAGTTTAAAGTATATTTTCACACATAAAGAATTGAACATGAGACAAAGGATATGGTTGGAGCTTATTAAAGACTATGATTGTTCAATTCATTATCACCCTAGAAGAGCAAACAAAGTCGTGGATGCGTTAAGCAGGAAAGACCCTGTTGTTCTGGAAATAATGAGGATCCTAGGAGATCCCTTGATTAAAGATCTAGTAAAACTGGACATGGGAATTATAAATAAAGGGACATCATCAACCCTATCTCAAATGATTTCTCAACCTTCATTACTAGAGAAGATCAAGAAGGCTCAAAAAGAAGATCCTTTGATGCAGGAGAAGTTGGAGGTTGTAAAAGATGAGAAGTTCCCTGATTTCAATATTGATCAAGAAGGTGTATTGAAATTTCATACAAGACTATGTGTTCCATATATTCCGGATATAAAGAAAGAACTGATGGATGAAGCTCATAGCTCTACTTTCTCTATACATCCGGGAAGCACTAAAATGTATAGAGACCTTCGTGATCATTATTGGTGGGATAACATGAAGAGGAATATTGCTGATTACACTACAAGGTGCCTGGTGTGTCAACAAGTAAATGCAGAACGAAAACTTCCTAAGGGGGTATTACAACCGCTACCCATACCAGTATGGAAGTGGGATAATATCACTATGAACTTTGTAACTGGTCTCCCGAAAACATCCAAAGGAAACAATGCGATAAGGGTTATTGTGGACCATCTCACCAAGACAGCCCATTTTATCTCTATTCGGGAAGATTTCTCTCTGGATCAACTTGCCAAGATATAGGTAAAGGAAGTGGTAAGGATGCATGGGGTTCCACTATCCATCGTGTCTGATCGTGATCCAAGATTCACATCAAAATTCTGGAGAAGTCTTCCACATGCTCTGAATACTGAATTGAATTTTAGTACGACCTATCATCCTCAAACTGATGGCCAATCTGAAAGGACTATTCAGAAACTCGAAGACATGCTGAGATTATGCTCAATGGAATTTAAAGGTGTATGAGATCAACACCTCCCATTAGTTGAGTTCTCCTATAACAACAGCTTCCATTCGAGTATTCAGATGGCACCCTATGAAGCTCTGTATGGAAAGCGATGTAGAACTCCTACTTGTTGGGATGAAACTGGTGAGAGAAAGCTTCTTGGGCCTGATCTTGTGCAAGAGATGACAGAATAGGTTCATGCCATCCAACAACACATAAAGGATGCTCAGAGTCGGTAGAAGAGCTATACTGACAACCGTCGAAGGGACTTGGAGTTTGGTGTTGGCGACAAAGTCTTCCTTCGAATTTCTCCATGGAAGAGAGTCATGCGGTTTGGGAAGAAAGGGAAGCTCATCCCTAGGTACATTGGCCCCTATGAAATCCCTGATCGCATAGGAGCATTGGCCTATCATCTAGCACTTCCATCGAACCTAGCACAAGTTCACAATGTCTTCCATGTATCTCTCTTAAGGAAGTACATACCCGACCCTTCGCATGTACTGAACCCAGAGGTGGTACAACTGGAACATGACCTATCTTATGAGGAGCAGCCAGTGGAGATCTTAGACCGTAGAGACAAGGTTCTAAGAAACAAGACTACCCACCTTGTGAAAGTATTGTGGAGGAATCGTAAATATGAAGAAGCGACTTGGGAGCCTGAGGAAACGATGAAGCAAAAGTACCCTCACCTTTTCAACTAGGCCTCAAGTATAAATTTTGGGGAAGAAATTTCTTAAGGGGGGAAGAATGTAACAACCCAAACTTTTTGAGTAGTATATTAACTTACTCTTAATGATTTAATAGAGATGTTAATGGTTAATGCAGAAAGAGGAGTCGATGGCTTCATCCAGTAGACTCGAACCTTATGAGGCCCACTTATCAGAGCTTGGGAAGGAGGTGGCATCTTTGGGATTCGCTTTGGACCAAGCCCAAGCCGAACTCCAGCGTGTCAAGCTTGAACGGAAACGCCTATGGGAGAAGTTCAAGTTAGTAGAGATTACTACTAGGGCAATGTTATCTAAGCCTCCCTCAGATTCTCTCACCATAGCGCACCTTACACTTAGGTCATATGCTGGTGTTATAAGGGGCTATGTGACGAGACCCTAGCTTCTTTGTGTAATCCTTTGGGATGAATAAATTGAGATTTCTTCCTTTAGTGATGTTTGTGAAATTTCAAATGTCCGGATAAATTTAGGATGTATTTTATTGATGAATTTTGGAAAAATGATATTTTAAAATATTTATGTAAACCTTAAATTATTAATTATGTGTAATGATTTTCAAAAAATGGTATTCTGCAAAAGTGTTCAGTAAGGAATCTGGAGTCTAATAAGATCAACTTAATTTTTGATGAATAGTAAATTATGAATAGTAATTTTACGCTTAGGATTAGTAATGTGACCAAATGGATTAGTAATCTCACTTAAAGAAAGTTTTAATATAATATAGACACATTGATTAAGTAATGTGACTCAATAAAATGGTTAAATAACGGTTTCATAAATTATTAATCAAGTATTAGTTTTTTCGGGTGAATAGTGTTTTTTATTTAAAAATTTAATTAAAAATATTTAGAAAATTATTTTTATAAAATGGAATTTATTTTTGAACTCAGAGCATTGATATTATGTTATGGTAATTTTTTGGGATTTTTCTGAGAAAGATGAATTTTCAGTGAATAGTAAAAATGTAGTTTTAGGGTTTCGGTATGTTAAATGACATCATAACTATGTCATGATGATGTCATGAGATATTTTAAGAGATGGTCGACTAAAGGGTATGAAGTATTGTGTGAGGTGTCCCAAGTGGCCAATACCATGGGAAAATACCATGGGCAAGCCCATGGTTTTGCCAAAACCACCAATGAGGTGTCCCTTGGCCATTAATGCTTTGTCCCCTCACTTTCCCTATAAATACCAAGACCTCCTCTCATCCATTCCACTCCAAAACCATCCTCAACGAAGTTCTGGTCTCCTTATCTTCCAAGGAGTCCTCCCAAGGTGCTCTCAAGCCTCTCAAGGTCCCAACCATTGAGTTTTAAGAGTTACGTTTAAGGTAAGGGATCTGACCTCTCTCTTTCTTTTCAAGTAATCTCTTTTATGTCATTCCTTTTATGATCCATGTTATTATGTTGGAGGATGTTATTTTATATTTCTCTTACTTCCCTTTTCATGTTCATATTATTATATATCCCCTCTTACTCTCATCATTTTGTTTTATGAATGTTTAAGTGGCGCCGTTAGGCTGTTGAATTTTTAAGGGATTCTTTCACCCTTCTCATTTTTCAAGTTCTATTTTCATGTCAAGTCTTTCAAGTTCCTTTTTATTATGTTGGGGTATGATATCTATATCTATAATACTGATATTTTATGATCATATTATGAGAGACCCTATTTGATCTCGTCAATTCATTTTTATTGAAGTTTAAGTGACGCTGTTAGGCTGCCAAATTTTTATAAGAGAAATCTTATTTTTGTCTTACTTCCATGTTTTTCATTTCAAATGGTATGTCTTTAAAATTTCATTACCATGATTCATATCCTTTATATTTTGTCCCTATACTATTTTTATATATCATTTATGAGTGGGTGACCCATGTCCCCTCTCTTTTCAACGTTTTCTAAAACCCTGTAACGTAGCCGTTATGCTGCAGAATTTTCGTCTCAAAATGCCTCTCTCTTTTCTCAAAATTATTTTAGGTTATTAAGTGAACACTCAAAGCTCTTATTTCTACAGGGGTATTCACATATATATCAAAATGTTCTATTTTAAATTCTGGGATTTACATACATGAAACCCGCTTTCCCTTTCCGTGGGTTTAAAGTGACATAAAGATCATGTCTTTAAAGCAGTTTTTAAAACGTTATGATTATGAAATAAAACCCATTTCTTTTATGCTATATGGGTTGTTTATTAAATGATTTATGATGATATATATGTGGCTCACATGATAATAAATACATGTCAAGGGTGCGCCCAGATAGCGCTCCAATTCATTGGGTAAAGACTTAATCTCTAGAGATGACCTTTTAGACTGATACCTTGGTGAATAACCTTGGTAATTTTTAATAACACCTTGGGGATGGACCTTGGTGAAACGAAATGATTGTCAATATTAAATGTTGTATCCACATCTTCAAGTTATGAAAAATGTTATTTCATTATGATATGCCTCATGATTTCTTTCTCATGCCTTAAAGTTCTTTTCATGACCTTATTGAAGTATCTCAAGTTCACATGTAAAAAGTTTCTCTTGTTTCCCTTACTGGGCCTTCTGCTCACCCTTTCTTTTGATGTATGTCCCCAGGTTATGAGATGCAGTAATGAACCTAGGATGAACTTAAGGAGAAGCCTTTCAAGTGTTTAAGAAGAATGTTTTATGTTGTTTTCATGTATTATGTTCCTTGTTTCCAAGACACTAAACCTTAAAGATCCTCAGTTTTGTGTAATGTAATGAAAGTTTATATTATAAAAAGGCGGGATGTCATACATATAACCTCAGGGTCATAGGCCTCCATAGATTTTAGTTATCCTTGTCCCTATCCACCATCTCCCTAAGCCTGGCGCGGACCCCTTGGGGGTGGTGGTAATAGGTCAAACCTCTGACCACCTCTTGCTACCCTACCGACCCCTCTGCCACATCCTCCGCCCTACAGATTGACTTTCTACTACCTCTGTCTCTATCTCAACAGTCCCTAGACCATGTCACGATCAGCTATACGATGGTTCAAACAATCCCAAGACAGATGTCCCTGACTATCACAGAAGAAACACTACCTCTCCCTCAGCTGATTTAAGCTACATGAAAGCCCTGAACCATTGATCCTATGTCCCGAGATTGCCTCCTAAAACGTTTGACACAATTGGATCACTGTGACTGTCGTAGGATTCCTACTATTGAGGTCTCACCTATTGGGTGCCCACTACTAGCTCCCACTGTTGTGCCTGCTCTGCCAGAAACCTCCCCACCACCAAGGCTTTCTCAAGCACCCCAACATAGGTGGGAATACAAAGGGATACTACTAAAGCCTTGATATCTCAGTGTATGCCTTGCTCAAAGGTTTGAGCTCTGAAGAACTAATCCCACACCATATCTAAGGAGTAATGTGAGAAATCAGTAAACCTCGCTGAGTACTCTGCAATGGTTATACCGCCCTACTACAAATGTAGAAGCTCATGTATGTGTATCGATCACAATGTTTGTATCCTTGGCCTTCCCATGTACGAACTCATGTATTGGTGGCCGTGTCCGTGTCTGAGTACATGTCATGCTATTAGTCGTGTACTTTTTCTCATGTCCATGTACTTTCTGAAGTACATGCCAAGCCACCATGGAGGGGTCAGGTGGCATGTGACCGAGTCACACGACGTGTGATACTTAACTCTAGTCGAAACCCTAGCTCCGCATCTAGGGGGCTTCACATAGAATGTAACGCCGGATTACACGCTGTGTTGCTTGGGAATTTCTAGATCCGTTGAATCTTTCTCCGTGCTATCTGCTGCATCACTGAAGCCTCCAAGATCATCGAAACTTGTAGATCCAGGGTCGCCTGGTCCTTGTTGTCTTCACTAGCCAGGATTCAGGTCCTCGATTTGCTCGAAAAACCATCCATCAATCCAATCATCCTAGTGTATTTAAATCGGGAAGAATGAAACATGAAAAACTAACCCGATCCAGCTATGATTATCCACTACCATTGTCGCACCTCGATCGCACCATCGATCACAAAATGCACCCACGATATTGATCCGTTGCGCTGGAGAATGGTTGCGTAACGATCGAATATCAGGTATTTTTCAAACCATGGGCCAAAAGAAATTCCCATGAAAAACGTGCGAAGAATGGGGGGGACTATAATCCATAAAACATGAGGAACGAACCTCAGCCTTTGTTCATTTGGTCACAATTCATTTTTGTAGAAGGAGACGAATGAATAGGGATAAATCAAAATGAACAAATAAATAATTCCATCAATTTAATTATATCAACGATGCGCGTATCAGTCCTGTTTATGGAATTGATCCATGTCCATTCGGGATTAAGAAAAGAGATTGAGAACAAAAAACAAAATATTTTACCTGGAGTTTGGATCAATTGTTGAAGAAGAATGGTTGTTTTGTCGTCGTTGATGAGATCCATGAATTCCGTTGGCTCAACGATCCACGATCTTATCCTGATCCATCGTCGTTTTCCAAGAAAGCTCCAATGGTTGTTTGAATCTTCAGGGTTTGAGAGGAAAACCCTAAGGAAATCTTATAACTGCACATTTAAAGGAGAAAACAGTCGCTGTGTCAAAATAAATAAAACAAATAAATTTATTAATTTATTTTATTTATTTACACCTGTGATGATTTTTTCACAAGCAGCCCGCGCCGACCAAGATTATGTCACACCTAGGGTAAAACCCGCATCCTAAACTCAATAGTGCCATCAGATTTATGATTTGGACCCCTATTCATAAGTTATTTAACTTTTTCAATAAAACCGTGAATGTGTGCTATTTAATATATTTAGTATATTTCAAACATTTATTTAGGGCACATCAGACCTTGGAATCGCACGACGTCTTAGCTCATGTTCTAAAAAATAATCCATATAATATCCAAAAATAATACACGGAAAATCTGAGTCATTATATTCTCTAATTTGAGAATATATTTTCATTTGTTAATTTTGTATTAAAATTTAAATTCATTGAAAATATCATTAAAATGTGTGTTTTGTGAGATGAACTGAACAATTTTTATGTGCGTTGGTGTTCAATTTTTTTTATAGAAAATTATTTGTTGTTTTTCATTGAAAATATAATTTTCAAACTATTTTGAAAGAACATAATTTAGATGAACTAAATTCTTTCATTTAATTTTAATGAACATTTTTTGTGGAATCTATAGTTTTTGGTAATTAATTTTTCAATCAAAGTTAATTTTTAAATATTGAAGTTGTGTCACAAAAGAATTATAATTGAAATATTTTCTTCATTGAATTAAATCATTTTGGTCATCTAAATTCTAAAAATTCCATGAATTTAATTCATTCAATTTTTATTGGTATTAAAATTTTAATTGTGAAAATTTATTGATTATTTTTTTAATCATTTTTTCAGATTTCATTTGGTTCTACCACTATCTATTGCACATCTACTGCTAGCAGCAGATCCACCATCTATAACAGAGCATATACTGGTCCTCCAGTGGGTATATCGTTCCATAAGATCTAGCGATGCTCTCAATCTACCGCTGCCCATCCCTTTCCCTTGCACATATCCACCATCTCCCCTAGCCACCAGTAGATCACATCTAACGGTCTACCTCATCCACCGCCACACTACAACATCTACCATTGACACTATCTGCTTCTCCTGCTGCCCCAGCATCTACCGGTGGTATTCTATGCTACAGTCATTGTACAATATACCGATCATCATCTACTGGTGCTTCCATCTACCATCAGACAGGATTTATCCCACTGCTCCAGATCCACCATCGTCTCCCCTATATCTGCTGATCTACCATCGCCCCCATTGATTTCCACCAGAAGAACCCAGAAAAAAATCTCTGAATTCAATAGTCATTATTGAAGTTCCAGATGCCACTGAGATCCAATGCTCCATCGTGATATCGATTCACACCCGATCCGAAGAACCATCGATACTGCTTCCATCTGAGATGGAATATGCACCACTACAGCTGTTGATGGAGACCATAATCATCAATCCGAAGCCGCGCTAGTTGATGTTAACGCGTTCGAACCCCAATTAGAATTGGAGAATTAACATACCAAATTGGAGCTGCCAATTTCTTAATTTTCTTGACTATTTTTTGATTTCTTTGTTCAATTAGGTTTGAAGATTGGTGTGAAGGAGATCGTGGGAATCAAATCAAGGATAGAATAAGAAGAGTCCAGAAGAAGAGACAAACACTTCAGGGAGAACACCCCACTTGTAGCAGGATGGAGGAGAGAACATAGAATTCACATTGGGAGATACTAGGAATCAAGCAGGAGCTTCGAAAGAGATAATACTTTTCTCTTTCCTTTTGTTTCTTCATTTTTACTGCATGGATCATTGTGTTTCAAATTCTCTTAATATGTTTAATGCGATTAATCTATTTTACTTTGTTCAAGCATTTTCTCAATTCATTGTTTCTCTTTTTCTCTCTGTTCTCCGACAATCATTTTTACAAAACATCAAGTATTAGTGAAAACTGATCTTGATCAAGCTTTAATTCAAATTGTCTTCACTTTGAGGATTTAACTGAAAAGTAAATCAAGCTCAAGAGAGAGTACCACACTAAATTCAACTGAAAAATTGAACATAGTGATAACTGATTTTTTTCACTCACTGATCGAATGACCTCTATAGTTGATAAACTATAGAGGCTGTTTAGCCATAGGTTGAATTGATGATAAATTTGGTTAGCCTCTTTGAATTAGCTCTAGGTGTTCAAATTCATATGCATGTACAAATGAAAATCATTATAAAAACAATCAAGTTGATTTCATCCTATTCATCAATTTGGTTGTTCTTATTATTTTTCCAATCTTCTGTATTTTCTAATTGTCTACACTCACACTCACTTTCACACTCACAAAAATATTTATTCTCACTAACCTTGACTATTACTTGTTTTGTCTTGTTTTATTTTTGTTTTTCCTTGTTTTTGGTCACTCACAACTTATTCCTTCTCTATGGTCCGACTCTTCTTACCATAGTACTAGTTATAGCTAGTAAGTAGGTTTATAAATATTAAATTTACTTGAGTCCAATGATGTTTGTGTCAAATTTTGGTGTTTTTGTTGGGGAAGGAACGTGTGACCAAGAACTAAAAAAATCACATATAAAAAAACATAAAATACAAAAAAACCAGATATAAAAAAACTGTCAAAAAAAATTCTGTAAGAAAACTAAAAAAAATCCATTGAAGGTGTTGTTGTATGAAAACTTTGTCTAAACTTGAGACCATAGAGCATCTCATTCCTGAAATTTAGAGACAACTTAGAGATTTGAAAAATAACAAAGAGAAAATCAAATGGATGATAATAGAGAAGCTGGGAACATTAATAATCCACAACCTTGAAATGAAAATCAACCTAGAAATGAGATGATTGAGAGGCACAATTTGACAGAGTTCTTATTGCCTAATGTAAGAACCCGGTTCTTATCTTCGAGGTACGGACTTCTTTTTTTCTCTTTTCCTTAAGTGTTTTTGAGAAAATATGGAAAATGAGGAAAAATCCTAAATTTTGGAATTACACTCCGTGTACTTTTTCACACACCGTGTACTTTTGGCCGTGTGGGATGAATACAAGGGGCATGTAGCCTTGTCGGCGACGAAGGGTGTAGGAACCAACTACACGCCGTGTAGTGGTCCTTTACACGCCGTGTAGTCAGTCGGCAGGCCAAAACAGTAAGGCGGTGGAGCAGCCACCAACTGGGCGACAGTACACGCCGTGTAGTCGGGAGTACATGCCGTGTACTCAAGTCGACGGATGAACAATGTGGTGGTGCCACCATAGGAATAGTTAAATGAAGGAAGTACACGTCGTGTACTTGGAAGTACACACTGTGTACTTTGTTTTTTTCACTTAAAACAGGCAATAGCCTCCCCTGTTCACAGGGAAGGCTTAGAACGGGAAGAGAGCTCGGGAGAGGACAACCGAACCTTCAGAGATCCACTGGGCGCACGTCTGGAATCCGATTCCGCTTCAGACGATCTCGTTGGAACCGCACGGGTAAGCCCTCTCTTCTCCTGGTGTGGTTCTTACCAATTCTTCACCTAACGGAAATTATTTGGGTTTAAGTGTGTTTTCTTCTTCGTCAGATCTACGTCGTACTTGGGCGTTTCTGGAATCGGCGTTCGTATATACCGCTCGTTGACGTATAAGGTAGGTGGATTGGTGTTTGTTTTTCCAACTGTCATGTGTTTTGTGTGTTTTTGTGCCACGAACCCATGTTGGGGTGTCGTGTGGCTGAGGCCATTGCTATATTTAACACCCAGAATTGATTAAGTATTTAATTATGATATTAAAATGCTGGTTGGGATCGTTGCTTGGATCCGGAACCACCCCGGGGGTGTGTTCCACTTTTTAGCTGTTTGGCCAGGATACCCGAGGGTATGCCTTCAAAGTAATAATTGTAGAATTGCCTTGAGAGGAATTGCTTGTTACTGCTTGTTTACCTGTTGGACATGACCCGGTTACCTGTTTAACCTGAGGGAATTGTTGTGATTAGCCTGTGGGCACTGCACTGTATTAGCCTGAGGGCGTGAATGTATTAGCCTGAGGGCAACATACTATTTCGCCTGAGGGCAACCTTTCGTGCCTGAGGGCTTGAATTCTATGCCTGAGGGAGACACTTCCTACGCCTGAGGGCAATTTCTGTCACGCCTGAGGGCTATACCTGCGGGTTGGATTCTGCTTACTTGAGGGTAAGGTTTTGCTTGTCTGAAGATGTGGACTGTTTGCTTAGAAATGCACTGTGGTGATTTCTAATATATAATGGATTAAATGAATAATAAAATGACAATTTAATTGTTAAGTTAGTTACTTTTCAGCACTGCTTACTTTATTGCATTTTACTACTGCACACTGTTGTTGCATGCTTGCACGTAGTTGGGCACGAGACTTTGGTGGGTGCCTACTGAGATATATTTCTCACACCCTGTTTGAGTCATGCTTTTCGGCCCAAACAGATTACGTTGCTGCAGGTGTAGATAGGGGCAAGAGTCCCTATACAGGTACCTAACTGTTGCTGTGGAGTAGGAGGGCAGGGGACCGAGCCTAGGCTCGCGATGCCGCTGCCAGCTGTTTTGCTTATTTTGCTGTACTCTGCCTTTTGTTGTACTGTATTGATGTATAACATGTTCTGGCTGTTTTCTTAGAACTTGAAACATGTAGCATCATTATTTATATACTGTTGGTTATATCCACTGCGGTTGTTTATTTCAGTTGTGTATGGTTTACTACTTCCGCTGTTTGTTTTAAGTTTTATTTCATTCCGCTGCGCTACACTTTGACAAATGGGGGCATAGTTTCTCCACTATCAGACCTGGGCCCTCACTGCTAGTCGACAGCCTCTGGCGTTTGGGGAAATGCGCTTGAGGTCACGTGGCGAACCGGGTTCGGGGCACCCGTTGCGTGGCGCCTGGAACCGGGACGTTACAAAGTGGTATCAGAGGGGTTCTTTTCTTTGACTTACTATTTGGAGCCTTAGTCAGAGATATGACGGACCGATAGTTGGTAATAAGCTATGCCCGGGCATAGCTAACCCGTGTACTGGGAAAATCCAATTTACCTCGTGATGCAATTTTTCTGATTTTGCAATTTACAGTTGATTTGTTTTCACCGTTGGGTGACACACTTGAGATTGTGCTGTTTACACTTGATCTGTGGGTTCTATTAGTTGCAACCCGATGAGATGAGGGTATGCCGTCTCATGCATCATATAGGCACATGCTAGATATCACATGCCATGCATAGTTTCAATGCCATGTAGGTGCATTAGAATTTTGCATGTTGTTGTGATAGTTGTTGTGCTAGTAAAGCATGCTGTTGTGATAGCTGCTCTGATAAAATACCTGCTGCGTGATAGGGTAATTTTATTTGAGCCTGTTAAAATAATGAACGCCAAACTTTGGTCTTTGGGGAGTATGAGCCCTCACTGACCGGAATTTGGTGGATCATTAGATGGTTATTTTGTTATAACACAGATAAGATGTCAAACTTTGATTTGTGGGGAGTATGGGCCCTCACGGGTCGGAATTTGACACTTAGGTGTTGTTTTTCAGTATTTTCTGGGTTCTGGGGAAGTTTCTGAGGCATACTGTCTGGAAACCCAGTATACACGCCGTGTGGTACGTTAAACACGCCGTGTGTGACCTTCTGTTTGGGAAGGAAAAATAAAATTTTTAAGTACATGCCGTGTATCTAGAGTACACGCCGCGTAGTCTCTTCCTGTGTCACAAACCGTGTGGGCGGCGACACGGGGAAGGGAAGAGCTTTGAGAACACACATCGTGTACCGAATGTACACACCGTGTACTGTTGACTTGGAGTCCGACCGTGTAACTAACAACACGGGTCGGTGAACTCCTTTACAGAACACGCCGTGTCAATAATGGAAAGGCCGTGTAGTGTGACATGGGGACTTGGCTGTGTAACTAACAACACGGTTCGGTGTCACCCCTCCTGGAACACGCCGTGTACCTATGGGAAACGCCGTGTAGTCTTGTCCGAGGACAGACCGTGTGGACTTAGCCGTGTGGCGGGGAAACGGGGCGGTGTACACGCCGTGTGCGGGTGTAAGACGCCGTGTGCGGGTGTAACACGCCATGTAGTTTCAAGCCGAGTAGTCGGCCGTGTCACAAATGACACGGGCAGTTGGAAAATAACACCATACACGCCGTGTAGATATTATACACGCCGTGTAGTTTTCGTTCAACAGGAGCCGTGTGGCCTAGTCGTGTCGAAGGACCCGGGTAGGGGAAGGGGAGTCAAGTACATGCCGTGTAGACAGTATACACGCCATGTAGTCTTGTTATGCAAATCTTGAAATGCCTTCTTCCTCTTGTTCCTTTTGTGGTTCCTTTGTTTTCAGTCTTGATAAATCCTGAATCTGAGGCGTGATTTTGACCTTGTAGTGTCATGCCGCCTAGACGACCGCGCGTTGTTCGCCAGGAGAGCGGTGACGACTATACTCCGAAGATGGTGGGCCATGGGCTACCAGTTGATCCACCACCAGAGCCAGATGCGGCGCCAGCTGCTATACCGGACATAGGCACGGAGGCGCAGTTCCGTGAGGGCTTTATGCAGTTCATGCAGACCTTTCAGGGAGCACCGCAGGCTGCCACCTTTATGGCCGAGCTGACACGTATCTTCCAGCAGCAGCATCCGCCTACGTTCTCAGGGGATAGCGGACCACAGGATGCAGAGTCTTGGTTGGGGTCGATGCAGACTATTTTCGAGCATCTAGAGACGCCTCCAGGGCGGAGGGTCAAGCTCGCGACTTACATGCTGCGTGATTCCGCCAAGAGGTGGTGAGATGTTACCAACCAGTCAGAGCATCACAGGGACATGGCGTGGGAAGACTTTCAAGCAGTCTTCTATGATTTTTTCTTCCCGGAGACGCTAAGAGCAGATAGAGCTCGGGAGTTCATGAATTTGCAGAAGGGTGCTATGTCGGTGATGGACTATTCTTCTCGTTTCACTGAGCTTCAGGGTTTTGAACCCGTGCTGGAGGGTGATGAGACGTTGATAGCTAGACATTTTGAGGATGGTATTCGTTATGACATCCGAGCGCTGGTGAATGTTTTCAGGTTGCCTTCAGTACATGCTATTATGAACCAGACACTGATTACAGAGAGGAACCTGCGGGAATCTAGTGGTGTGGGCCAGGACGGTTCATCACCAGTTAATGGTATTATTTCTACTGGCAAGAGGAAGAGACAGATGGACTTCTCTCAGGGTGGCAGTACCAGCCAGGAAGCTTCTTCAGGTGGCCCGATCAGGTGCTACCAGTGTGGTAGAGAGGGGCACAAGAGACCACAGTGTCCCTGAGACCCAGTGGAGTGCCGAGCTTGTGGCAAGATGGGTCATCTACAACGCTTTTGCAGGGCGTTTCCACCAGTGGCTAGTGAGAGGGGTTCTGTGCAGACTCCGCGTGCGGGAGTAGGACCAGTGGCTTCTTACCAGTCAGGGAACTGGAATACGTCAGGGCGTGCAGGCAGAGATGGTGGTCGTGGCCGTGGTAGCCAGACACCAGGATCTCAGAGGCAGCAGGGCGGGACAGCTCAGGGTAGTTAGGCTGTGTCGCAGGGCCGCGACACTGGGCAGGCTTATGCAGTGCAGCAGACCCAGCAGGAGTAGGATCCCGGACCTTCTACAGTCATAGGTACTATTCTAGTAGCTTTTGTCTTATCTTCAGTACTTTTTGATATGAGTTCTATGCATAGTTTCATATCTGTTCCCGTTGTGGAGAGCCTTGGGCTCTGTGTTTCTTCTTCTTCCAATATCATGACGCTAGACACTCCGTTAGGAACTAGGAAGGCTGGTATGCGTCAGTGCAGGGAGTGCCCCCTTGAGGTTGGTGGGTGTCACTTTCTTTGGGACCTCTATGTCTTCGAGATGACGAGCTATGACGTCATTCTCGGGATGGACTAGTTGGTTCCCTTTCAAGCCTTTGTAGACTGCTATCGTCGCAGGGTGCGTTTCACGTCACCAGAGGGCGGAGAGTTTCTATATAGGGGCGATTGGGATGTTCAGGCGAGTCGAGCTGGACCAGAGCATCGTGGGTGAGGTGGAGTCATGGCTCAGATTGCGAGTTTATATCTGGATGACCAGGGGACTTGTCAGACAGATTTACCTCTAGTTGTTGATCGTTTCAGGGATGTCTTCCCTGATGACTTTTCGGGTCTACCTCCGGAGCGAGAGGTGGATTTCTCTATCGAGCTGGTGCCAAGAGCAGCACCGGTGTCCATTCCTCCTTATAGGATGGCTACACCTGAGCTATAGGAGCTCAAGAGGCAGTTGGAGGAGTTGTAGGCAAAGGGCTTTATCCGACCCAGTACTTCTCCTTGGGGTTCTCCGGTCCTTTTTGCGAAGAAGGCGGATGGTACCCTCAGACTTTGCGTGGATTATCGGAAGCTGAACCAGTTGACGGTTAAGAACCGATATCCCTTTCCGAGGATAGATTATCTTTTTGATCAGCTTCATGGAGAACGAGTGTTCTAGAAGATTGAACTGAGATCAGGATATCATCAGCTGTGCGTGAGACCATCAGATATACCGCTTACAGCTTTTCGGAGCAGATATGGTCTGTACGAGTACTTGGTTATGCCGTTCGGACTCACAAACGCGCCAGCAGTTTTCATGGCTCTGATGAATCGTGTGTTCCATCCATATATTGATTCTTTTGTGGTAGTATTCGTGGACGACATCTTGGTGTACTCTCACACTCGACACGACCATGCCACCCATCTTGAGATCGTATTGAGTACACTGAGAGAGCATCGACTATATGCTAAGCTCTCAAAGTGCCATTGTTGGATGGACCAGATTCACTTCCTGGGTCATATCATCTCAGAGGCAGGAGTTGTAATAGACCCAGAGAAGGTGAGAGCAGTAGTTTCCTAGGAGCAGCCTAAGAACGTGTTTGAGATACGAAGTTTCTTAGGGATGGCTGGTTACTACAGACGATTCATACAGGAATTCTCCCGCTTAGCAGCACGCTTGACGGGTCTTACTAAGAAGGGTATGAAGTTCGTTTGGTCGGAAGCGTGCGAGACAACCTTTCAGGACCTGAAGGGAAGGTTGACATCAGCACCGATCCTGATACTCCCAGAGCAGGGGAAGATCTATACAGTTTACTGTGATGCATCAGGTATTGGGCTGGGAGCAGTGTTGATGCAAGGCGACCGAGTTGTTGCGTACGAGTCTCGGCAGTTGAGGCCACATGAGAGGAATTACCCGATGCATGATCTCGAGTTGGCTGCAGTTGTGCATGCATTGCGCTGTTGGAGACATTATCTATTGGGAGAGCATTTTGTGGTTTTCACCGACCACAAAAGCCTCAAGTATATCTTTACTCAGCGTGACCTGAATCTGAGGCAGAGGAGGTGGGTCGAGTACCTACAGTCCTTCAATTTTGAGCTTGCCTATACACCTGGTAAAGGTAATGCAGTAGCTGATGCACTGAGCTGGAAGACTCAGATACAGGCGGTGCAGGAGGCCAGTGGTGAGTGGCAGCTCATGACCTTGTTCTCTGAGATGCATCTGGAGGTGCACGACAGTCAGGGGCAGTCTTATCTTTCATCTTTAGCTGTGACTTCTACCCTCCTGGATAGAGTGAGGATGAGGCAGCTATCGGATCCAGAAGGCCTAGTTCTACGGGAGTCGGTGGCGAGTGGGGACCCTTCTCCTGGTTGGATGGTAGGCGATGACGAGGTCCTACGTTTCCATGGACGAGTATGGGTTCTAGGGGATACACGCGAGGAGTTGATGCGGGAGTTTCATGCTTCAGCTTGGGCAGTTCATCCCGGGGTTACCAAGATGTACCGTGACTTGAGGCGTCAGTACTGGTGGCCGGGTATGAAGAGAGATGTAGTTGGTTTTGTTGTGAGGTGTTCCACCTGTCAACAGGTGAAGGCGGAGCATCAGAGACCAGCTGAGCTGTTACAGCAGTTGCCCATTCCCGAGTGGAAATGGGATGATGTCGCGATGGATTTCGTGACTGGATTGCTGAGGTCACCTCGTGTCAATGACGCCGTGTGGGTTGTTGTGGACAGACTCACGAAGGTAGCTCACTTTCTGCCAATCAAGGAGACCTTCGGTGTTGACGAGCTCAGAAGGATGTATATCCGAGAGATCGTCCGTCTTCATGGGGTCCCTCGTTCTGTCGTTTCAGATAGGGACGACCGCTTTACGTCTCGTTTCTGGAAGAGTTTTCAGAGGGCACTGGGTACACAGGTGCTTCTGAGCACAACATACCACCCTCAGATAGATGACCAGTCAGATTGTACGATACAGGTGCTAGAGGACATGCTGCATGCATGCGTCCTAGACTTTGGGGGCTCTTGGGAGAAGCATATACCCTTAGTTGAGTTTGCCTATAACAATAGCTTTCAAGCGACTATTGAGATGACACTATACGAGGCTTTATATGGTAGGACATTCCATTCACCTTTGTGCTGGATAGAGGCAGGTGAGGTAGCTTTACTGGGGCCACAGCTCGTGCGGGAGACATCTGAGCAGGTCCAGTTGATTCAAAAGCGGATGGCTACCGCGCAGTCTTGTCAGAAATTATATGCTGATCGCCGCAGATGACCTTTGGAGTTCTTTATCGGGGATCAGGTTTTCTTGCGTGTTTCACCGAGGCTGGGACACAAACGGATCAGGAGACAGGGTAAGCTTTCACCGAGGTATGTGGGGCCATTCGAGATTCTGGAGAGAGTCAGGCTGGTTGCCTATCGGTTGCAGTTACCACAGTGATACCGAGCCATGCACGACACCTTCCACGTATCTCAGTTGCGTCGCTATCATTCGGACCCGTCTCACATATTTCAGCCCGAGGAGGTTGAGTTGGAGGCAGATGCGTCCTTTGAGGAGAATCTGATCCATATCGTTGACAGGAGCACGAATGTTCTCTGAGGCCGGTCAGTTCCTCTTGTACGGGTGCTATGGCAGCATGGCCGAGTGCAGGACGAGACCTGGGAGAGGGAGGCCGACGTACGTGCTTAGTGGCCGGAGTTGTTCACGGATTTATCTTCTCCACCCTTGGAAGGGAAATTTGGGGACGAATTGCTATAAGGGGGGAAGTTTGTAAGAACCCGGTTCTTATCTTCGAGGTACAAACTTCTTCTTTTCTCTTTTCTTTAAGTGTTTTTGAGAAAATATGGAAAATGGGGAAAAATCCTAAATTTTGGAACTACACGCCGTGTACTTTTGGCTGTGTGGGATGAGTACACGGGGGGTGTAGCCTTGTCAGAGACGAAGGGTGTAGGAATCAACTACACGCCGTGTAGTGGTCCTTTACACGCTGTGTAGTCAGTTGGCAGACCAAAACAGTAAGGCGGTGGAGCAGCCGCCAGCTGGGCGACAGTACACGCTGTGTAGTCGGGAGTACATGCCGTGTACTCATGTCGACGAATGAACAGTGTGGTGGTGCCGCCAGAGGAACGGTTAAATGAAGGAAGTACACACTGTGTACTTGTAAGTACACGCTGTGTACTTTGTTTTTTTCGCTTAAAACGGGCAGTAGCCTCCCCTGTTCACAGGGAAGGCTTAGAACAGGAAGAGAGCTCGGGAGAGGACGACTGGACCTTCAGAGATCTTCCAGGCGCACATCTGGAATCTAATTCTGCTTCGGACGATCTCATTGGAACCGCATGGGTAAGCCCTCTCTTCTCCTGGTGTGGTTCTTACCAATTCTTCCCCTAACAGAAGTTATTTGGGTTTAAGTGAGTTTTCTTCTTCGTCAGATCTACATCGTTCTTGGGCGTTTTTGGAATCAACGTTCGTATATACCACTCGTTGACGTATAAAGTAGGTGGCTTGGTGTTTTTTTCCAACTGCCATGTGTTTTGTGCGTTTTTGTGCCACGAAACCATGTTGGGGTGTCGTGTGGCTGAGGCCGTTGCTATATTTAACACCTAGAATTGATTAAGTATTTAATTATGATATTAAAATGCTGGTTGGGATCATTGCTTGGATCCGAAACCACCCCGGGGGTGTGTTCCACTGTTTAGCCGTTTGGATAGGATACCCGAGGGTATGCCTTCAAAGTAGTAATTGTAGAATTGCCTTGAGAGGAATTGCTTGTTACTGCTTGTTTACCTGTTGGGCATGACCCGGTTACCTGTTTAGCCTGAGGGCGTTGTTGTGATTAGCCTGTGGGCACTGCACTGTATTAGCCTGAGGGCGTGAATGTATTAGCCTGAGGGAAACATACTATTTCGCCTGAGGGAAACCTTTCGTGCCTGAGGGCTTGACTTCTGTGCCTGAGGGCGACACTTCATACGCCTGAGGGCAATTTCTATTACGCCTGAGGGATATACCTGCGGGTTGGATTCTGCTTACCTGAGGGTAAGGTTTTGCCTGTCTGAGGACGTGGACTGTTTTCTTAGAAATGCACTGTGGTGATTTCTAATATATAATGGATTAAATAAATAATAAAATGGAAATTTAATTGTTAAGTTAGTTACTTTTTAGTACTGTTTACTTTATTGCATTTTACTATTGCACACTGTTGTTGCATGCTTACACGTAGTTGGGCACGAGCCTTTGGTGGGTGCCTACTGAGATATATTTCTCACACCCTGTTTGGGTCATGCTTTTCGGCCCAAACAGATTACGTTTCTGCAGGTGTGGATAGGGGCAAGAGTCCCTATACAGGTACCTGACTTTTGCTGTGGAGTAGGAGGGTAGGGGACCGAGCCTAGGCTCGCGATGCCGCTGCTAGCTGTTTTGCTTGTTTTGCTGTACTCTGCCTTTTGTTATACTGTATTGATGTATAACATGTTCTGGCTGTTTTCTTAGAACTTGAAACATGTAGCATCATTATTTATATACTTTTGGTTATATCCACTGCGCTTGTTTATTTCAGTTGTGTATGGTTTACTACTTCCGCTGTTTGTTGTAAGTTTTATTTCATTCCGCTACGCTACACTTTGACAAATGAGGGCATAGTTTCCCCACTATCAGACCTGGGCCCTCGCTGCTAGTCGGCAACCTCTGGCATTTGGGTAAATGCTCTTGAGGTCACGTGGTGAACCGGGTTCGGGGCACCCGTTGCGTGGCGCCCGGAACCGGGACATTACACCTAATATCTCTAATAATACATTGTACATTAGGCTCTCACCTAGTTTTAGAAATTATGAAATAAAGTAATCCATATTGTCCCAGTTGTCGACATTAAATGAAATGCCTAGTGAAGATTCTCTTGACTTCATTAGGAATATCTATTATAGTGACCAATGGCTGCTATTTAGAGGCTTGAGTGAGGAATAAATTAAGATTAGAGTGATACCTTTTTACCTCAAGGACTATGCCAATAATTGGTTTCAACAGTTATAAGAAGAAATATTTTTCACCTGGGATCAAGTTTATAATGCGTTTACCATGATTTTTTATCCTAGGATAATGACTTCTGAAACTAGACAAAAAATCACTGGTTTGTTACAAGACGATGGAGAACTATTACATAAAGATTGGTATAAAATTAGGGGATTACTTAGACAATTTCTGAACCACCTATGAACTCCCCAATTCCTCATGGACACTTTCTATAATAGTTTCACCCCTTACCAACAAACATTGGTGAACCAATTCACTGGATGGGATTTCAATGAAAGAACTATTGAGGAACTTAAGAAATTTTTTAATACACCTACACAAAAATCAAAACATAAATGATCTTGGAGAAGAACTATTATGAGTAAGGAGACCAATCCTATTCCATAGGTTGTGGCACAAGCTATTGAATTTTTCAATGAAAATAATCAAAACACTCTTTGGAGTCAATTCCACCATTATGACATATTTGGACACTTACACTATTACTGTCCCAATTTTGACATGCCTACCCAAACTCTTAAAAATGTTTTTTTTGGATATGGTCCTAGGATTTAGCCTAGGGATGACCGATTTTCAAATACTTACAATCTAGGGTATAGGAACCACCTGAATCTTTATTGAAGGTAGTAGGGTGTTCTTCGACCTCCTACTCTCCCTGGTTTCCATAAACCACCTAGACAGTAGTACCATACCCAACAAAAACCCGAATCATCCAACTCACAAGATGAATTAAGAGGTATTTTCCAACAGCTGATATGTGGGTTTGATGAAAAAAAGTTGAAAATTAATTTTGACAAGGTGAAAATGGATTCTAGGATGAAAAATATAGAAATTGAAATGGGGTAGTTGGCTAGAGAAGTTGAAAGTAAAGACAAGGGTAAGCATATAAGTACCACTGAAGTGAATCATAGAGAAAATTCAAAGGCATTGACCACCAAAATTGGTCTCAAAACCCACCAAGAATCTAATAAAGTACCCCAAACCATTGAAAGAGAAAAACTGGATGAATCTAGAAACTCAAATCTGGAAAATGTTGAATATTGAAATTTGAATAGAAGTTCTAGAAACACTATGAATCCTGCTATTCCAACTGAAAAACAAAAATAAAATAACTTTAAAAACAAAGAAAATAAATGGAAGAAGATTCTTGAATAGGAAGTTGAAAGGATTCCAAAAATTGTGAGGAACTTTTCTCTCTCAATTCCTTTTCTACAAAGAATTAAAAAAGAATACCACGATTCTGAGCTATTGAAGTTTCTCAAAGTTTTTAAAAAACTGAACATTGATATTCCCTTCTTGGAATCCTTGATTCAAATCATTTCTTATCTAAAATATATATAAAAAATCATTTCAAACAAGACAACTCTAGAATAGTTTTCCACTTACAGTATTACAGAGGAGTGTAGTAATGTGTTACAGAATATGATACCACTAAAACTTCAAGACCCAGGGACCTTTGTTATCCCTTTCACCTTTCGAGATAGAGGTGTTCAATTTAATTGTTCGTGATCTTGGAGTTATCATCAATTTAATTCCACTATCTCTGTTTCAGTACTTGAGATTATGAGTTACCCAACCCACCACTATTGTCTTAGAACTTACAGATTGATCAATCAATCACCCAGTTGGTAGGGTAGATGATTTTCTAGTGGGAGCAGTAAGGCTCTTTCTGCCCATTTATTTTTTGATACTGGATATAGAGTGTGACCAGGAGGTACCTATCATCCATAGTATGCCCTTTCTAGCCACATGGGGATTTGTTATTGATGTCTCAAATGGGAAATTAATTTTTAACCTGGGATAACAAAAAGAGGAATTCAATGTTTTCAAAAAAATTAAAGAACCCCCAAGACCCAATCTATCCTAGAGATCATATTTTAGGATATGAAGAATCTATTGATGAGGAGGAAGAGGAGTTTTTAAGGATGTTGGAAGAAATTAATGGTGCACCTGAAATCCTTACTGAAACCTACACAGGGATTAGTTCTAGTAAGGAGAAGTATCCCTTAGATGAGTTTGAGGGGGAATTATTGGAAAACCTATATGAGTTTTCCTCAGAACACATCATATCCCCAAAATAATATTCTAAATGTGAGGAACATTTTTCTAGAAATAATAGTGATGAAGAGGAAGCTCTATTCATTGCCTTCTTTAAGAGCCAACATGAGAAACTTGGTCCACCCAGGCCCAAGTGTCTTCCCTCAATCCAAGCACCACATAATTTGGAGCTCAAGCCCTAACCTTCCCATTTGAAATATTATTTTTTAGGTGAGTAATCTACACTTCCTGTGATTATCTCATCCAAATTAGATGAAAGTCAAGAGGACAACCTAATGAGTGTTTTTAGGAAATACAAGTATGTTATTATCCAGTCAATTGCTGGTATAAATGGTATAATTCCATCATTTTCATGCATAAAATCACAATGGATCCTAATTTTAAACCAATAATAGAATCCCAAATAAGGATTAACCTAAACTTGAAATAAGAATTCCATGAGAAATTGATTATGTTTCTTGATTCTGGGATAATATTTCATATTTATGACAATCCTTAGGAAAGTCATGTCTAGGTAGTCCATATAAAGAGTGGAGTGACTATGGTAACAAATGAAAATAATGATAAAATTCAAACAAGATCTATAAAAAATTGGAGTGTTTGTATCAATTATAGAAATATTAATGTTTCCATAGGGAAGGATTATTTACCCATTCCATTTCCGGACCAAATGCTAAAGAGGTTGTTTGGAAATGAGTATCTCTGGTCTCTTAATAGATACTCTAGATATAAATATATTTTTATTTATCCTATATGTGAGGATAATACCACCTTTAATTTTCAATTTGGTACATTTTCCTACCAGATAATACCCCATGGTTTTTGCGGTTCTCCAACCACTTTTCAGGGATGCATGGTGACAATTTTCTTGAACATGATTGAAAGGATTATTGAAGTGTTCATTGATGATTTTCCAGTTGTGGGAAGTGATTTT
This sequence comes from Viscum album, assembly GCA_963277665.1. Classification (NCBI taxonomy): domain Eukaryota; kingdom Viridiplantae; phylum Streptophyta; class Magnoliopsida; order Santalales; family Viscaceae; genus Viscum; species Viscum album. The sequence continues at coordinate 47,600,336 of OY728121.1, forward strand.
GAAAACTACCTTGAAAATTTGGAAACTATTTTTGAATGATACCAAGAAAAAAAATTTGTTTTAAATTGGTAAAAGTGTCAGTTTATGGTTACTAAAGGAATTGCACTGGGTCAAAAAGTTTCTAATAAGGGTCTTGAGATTAATAATGCCAAGATTGAGGTGATCCAAAATCCTCCACCACATGATAATGTCAAGGGGATTAAAAGTTTATTAGGCCATGTTAGGTTTTATAGGAGGTTCATTAAATATTTTTCCAAGATCACTAGGCCACTCTTCTCACTGCTTGTTAAGGACACACCTTTTGTTTTTGATGAGAAATGAATGGAGTCCTTTAAATTTATTAAGGAGAAACTTAATATCTCACCAGTGATCACTACCCCGAACTGAAATTACCCATTTGAAGAAATGTGTGATTCTAGTGATCTAGTCATAGGTTCTGGTTTGGGGTAGAGGAAGGACAAGAGGCTGCATGTCATTTATTATGCTAGCAAGCTGCTTGACAAAGATCAGAAGAATTATTCCACCAATAAAAGGAAATTTGATGCTATTATGTTCTCCCTTAAAAAGTTTAGAAAATACATGGTAGGGTCCTAGGTGATTATTTTTACTGACCATTTATCCCTCAAGTACTTTTTAGATAAGAAATACTCAAAACCTAGGTTCATGAGGTGGACACTTCAATTACAAAAGTTTGATATGGTTATCAAGGATAAAAAGTGTAAGATGCTGACTATTTTTGGAGATGTATCTGGATCATTTATAGGTACTATTTTACCCTTGTTTTAGTATATTATGGTTAGGATTTACTTTGGGGAGTTTTGGGGTGAATTGGAGATTTTTGGAAGGAAGAGGGGAAATGCACAATTGATGCACGGTTTTCCAAAATCATGCACCCAAGACAAAAAAAAGTGAAAATAAAAATAGAGGGGATTCACATGGTTGATGCATGGTTTGAAAAAACATGTGCCATTCTATTAGTAACCATGCAACCCCTAGTAAGAGGTGCATGGTTAGGTGCACTGCTAGGGAAACAGTGTGGTCTATATAGGAAACTGTGCACATAGAAAAATAAACCCCCAAAAATTGATTTTAAAATTCCTAAACCCACCAACCTTCACCCTAATTTGACCCAACTCGACCCTAAAGGTTTTATATCATTTTGGTGACTCTTATATAGATTCCAAGGGATTTTGAACTCTGTTCTAGGAAAATTGAAGATCTATTTGATAGATCTTCACCTCTCCCGGTAAGATATCTCATCCCAATTGATTCTCTCTCTCCATCTCTCCCTTCCTTCTCTCATCTTTTGAAGGGATGTTTCCTTTATATATAATGGATCTAGATATATGTTTTGATAAATCTAATCCATTATATCTTTGATCTAGGTTTTGGATCTAGATCTCATTCTTCGTCGTGATCTTGGTTGTTCTGCTTCAATTGGGGATTTCCATAGGTGAGCGTTCGTCATCTATCTTGAGGTAGGTGATCTAAATTTCAAATCCCATAGTATTTATTTAATTATGTTTATTTAAATGTGAAATTTCAATTTCCATGATTGGGTAATTGCATCTGAAATTGAATTGATTAAATTAAATTTCCATGTGATGATGATTTGGGTTGAATTGGAGAAATTGAAATTGGTTGACTCGTGATTATAAAATTGATGGGATAATGGGGTTATGGAATTGTTCAATTGATTGGATTATGGAATTTATTGATTAATTGAAAGTTGAATTGGTTTACTAATGGGAATAAAGGGTTGTTTGGCTTAACTTTGAATGGTTAATGAATTATTTTATAAGTGTTGATAATTTGTTTAATAGTGATTTGTTCATATTATTCCTTATGATTGAAATAAAGAATTACGATTGTTATGATTAGTTGAAAAGGTAAAATTTAATGATAATGTTTGAGAAAAAGGTTAATGATGAAAAACCTTGATGTATATGTAATTGTGATTTGAGTGATATTGTGATATTTGTGATATATGTGATATTGAGGTGTGGGACAAGGACTGAGGCTCCAAATACCCATATGTGTTCGTGACTGTAGGGTAGGGACTGAGGCTCCAAATACCCATGCATGATAGAGAGTGTGAGATAGAGATTGAGGCTCTAAATACTCATGTGATAGTGAGTGTGGGATAGGGAATGAGGCTCCAAATACCCATGTGATATTGAGGTGTGGGACAGGGACAAGGGCTCCAAATACCCACGGTTTGTTAGACATGATGTTTTATGCCCATGATATTGGTATTGGACTATGCTTCCATTTTGATGTGATTTAATTTGAAATGAATTGATGAATGGTAACCATGGTATTGTGATATGTGTTATACCTTGGGGATATTTCAGAGTTCATCATGGGCCAAAGTAGGTATTGATGGTTCGGGTGACATAATGAACCTAAGAAACTATGTGGTTAATTAAATAATAATGAAATGTGATAACTATTTACTTTATGCATTGTGAATTATTCTCTATAAAAATGAATACATTGTTATTTACTATATATTGTTTTAGACTCCATTGGTGGTGTCCTACTGAGTTTTACTCACACCCTACTCGGGTTTCCTGATCGGTACCCAAATATACTTCATGTTTGTAGGATAGGATAAGGGCAAGAGACCTATGTTAGATGGATGAGTTAGGATGGATCATGGATGAGGAAACTGGACATGGTGTCAGGACCCACTTAGGAGTGTTAGTGTGTTTTTATTTTGGTTTTTCATTTGACACTTGACACGTACTTGGCATGACATATCTACTATTTTGGTTTAGATATTGTATCATTGTTTTAGTCATCATTTGATATTGGTTTTGTCTAGTTTTGGTTATATAATTTGGTTATTATTATTTATTCCCATTGTTGTGAAGCTTTGATAAAGAGGGTATATTCTCCCCATGATATCTATATTAGACCCTCGATGCTATCCGACATCCTTTGGAGGATGGGGAGGCACGCTTAAGGTCATCTAACTAACTGAATTAGGGCACCAGTGTGTGGCACTCGGGTTGGAATGCTATAAAGTGGTATCAAAGGGTTTGGTTTATTTTATTTTCTATTGTATTACTATTTGGTAAAAGTGGATAGGAGATTAGGAAGAGTTGGGCCTTGGAAGTAAGCTCATGCATGGGAGTAGCTAACCCATGTATGGGAGAAAACCCAAGTACCCAGGTTGGGATTATTGTTATTGATGTGTGTTGTTACAATTAGATGTTATTTCACCTCGAGTGATGCACTTATTGTGTGATGTGATTATTGTTTCTGAGATTTTTTGAGATTTTCTGAGATTTGACTCATGGCCCGATATGAAACAAGAGTTGATTATGCATGAATCATTATAGAAACCCAAGAATTACTGGGACATGCATAATTTTTAGGCCTGCACAGGAAAAGAATTTTTTGGGTAAGTTGTTGAAATTGAAATGTTTTTACTTGATTGTGTAATTGAACTGAAAATGGTGCTTAATATGGAATTGAAAGTTATAAAATGATGAAAAATGTGAATAACTTGGTGTCTAATGAAAAACTAGAAAATGATAATTTGTTTACCCTATATTAACCATGACCTAGATGTAGGATGGTTAAGGGTAGTGATAGTGCCTCAGTTTTGACCTTGTGGCAAGAAGGGAGGATGAATTGTTATGGATTTATGTGAATAACTATTGTTAAATGTGTTGATTTTGTGAAATGTGTCCTAAGTTTTGTGTTTTTAATTGTATAGATATGCCTCCATAATGACATTTGATGATAGGACAATAGGAGGATATGGTTGGAAATGATCCTCCATCAGTGGAACCTGAGGCACCGATGGTGCCGGGTGAAGGATCTGGAGATTAGTTCCAAGCCAACTTTTATCACTTCATATTGTTTACGTAGAGAGACCCAGAGTGGGTTGTGAAGAGTATGTATGACCTAACATAGGAGTTTCAGTTATAGCACCCTCTGACTTTCACTAGATATGGTAGACCTGAGGAAAAAGAGTTCTGGATCGAGTCCATATAGACTATACTTGACCATTTAGAGACTCCTACAAAGAAGAAGGTCAAGTTGGACACTTATACATTACAAGGATCTATAAAGAACTCGTGAGATATCCAGGATTATACTAGGAAGGGAGACTGTATGGTATGGAATGTATTTTTTGAGAAGTTCCTGGAGCACTTTTATCTAGAGACACTAAGACAGGAGAGGGAAACCGATTTCATGTGGTTGAACTAAGGGAGTATATCCATGATGGACTATGCTTGTCACTTTACTAACTTACAGTGCTTTTCTCTAATGATGGAAGAGGATGATACAACTATAAAAAGGCATTTCCAGGATGAACTTAAATGTGATATTACGTCTCAAGTCAATATCTTTCAGTTAAATAATTTTGCTGAGGTGCTAGATCAGGCTCTCATATCTGAGGGGAACCTAAAGGGGGATTACAGTGGAGGATAGGTGGTTTCTTCTGGATGATCAGGAGGTACATCTTCTGAGGTAAGGAAGCATAATTATGAGAAGTTTGACCAAATTAGTAGAAATAAGAGTGGATAGGGGGAAGGATCAATTACTCATGATCTTACTCAAGTGATTTTCCACTAGTGCGGTAGGTCAAGACAATTTTGTAGACATTATACCCAACCACCAATAGAGTGCTGATCTTGCAGCAGTATGGGACATCTATAGAGGTTCTCCAGGAACCCATGACAGATGGTTAATGATGGGGAATCTAGGTATAATCAGAGTGTTGGAAGGGGGTATTCTACACCGTATCAGTTTGATAGTTGAAGTTCTATTGGCTGTGGTGGTAGAGGCATTAAACATGATGTTTCTAGGAAAGAGTGACCATATTTGTAGAGTAAAGTAGCTCAAAGGGCTCAGACGCATCACAGGGAAGAGGGGAAGGATAGTTGCATGAATTTAAACCTACACTAGTGGATAGAGAGGCAAAACCATCGATAGTTATAGGTATTATTCTTATATCTTCTATGCTTGTTAGTGTATTATTTGATACTGGTGCCTCTCATTCCTTTATATCTGCACAACTTGTGAATAGGTTGAGTCTAGAAGTGGAGTTTTTGAGCAGGGTAATGATGATCGATACACCTTTGTAGTACAGTTGAGAGACATATATTTATGCAAAGGGTGTTCTCTTGAGGTTGGGGAGTATCATTTCTTTTGGAGTCTTTACATTTTGGATATTCCAGACTTTAAACTAATTATGGTTATGGACTAGTTAGTGGTGTATCAATCCCACACAGATTTTTACTATAGGAGAGTGAATTTAACATCTTCTGAAGGTGAAAATTATATTCACTGTGAAGAGTGGAATATCCAGGCAGGACGTGCGGGTCCAATTCATCAGAAACTGGGGGATATCACCACCCAGGTTTCTAGTCTATTTTTGGATGATGGGGGTGTAAATAATTATGTATTTCCACCCATATTGGATATGTTCCTAGATGTGTTTCCTGGGGAATTATTAGGGATGCCACCTAAGAGAGATGCAGAACATATAATTGAGCTCATGCTGGGGGCTAATCCAGTTTCTATTCCACCATACAGAATGGAACCAAAAGAGCTTCAAGAGCTTAAGAATCAACTGAAAGAGTTGACAGATAATAAGTTTATTCATTTGAGTATGCCGCCTTGGGTTTCTCTAGTTTTTTTTCAAAGAAGGATAATGGTACATTACACTTATGTGTTGATTACTATAAGTTTAATTGGATGACTGTGAATAACTTATATCCTTTTCCATGTATCGATGATCTTTTTGAAAAGTTTAGGGGAGCTTGTGTCTTCTCCAAGATTGACTTGATATTAGGGTATCATCAGTTGAGTTTTTGACCTTATGATATAACTCAAAATTATTTTATAAGTAGGAATTCCCTTTATGAGTTCATTATGATGCTGTTTGGGTTGACAAATTCTCCTATAGTGTTTATGGACTTAATGAATAGAATCTTCCATCTGTACCTAGATCAGTTTGTGGTTATGTTTATATATGGAATCTTAGTGTACTTCAAGACTCATGATGATCATTCCCAACATCTTGATATCATTTTGAGTATTCTGAGAGAGAATCGGATATACACCAAGCTAAGTAAGTTTCAATTCTAGATTGATCAGTCACATTTCTTGGGTCACATCATCTTAGAGAAAGGTGTGTCAAGAGACCCAAAGAAGGTTCATGTAGTTGTTTCTTGGGAGAATCCCAATAATGTTTTTGATATATGTAGTTTTCCAGGGTTGGTGGGTTATTATCATAGGTTCATCCTAGAATTTTACCAATTTACATAACATCTTCTGGACTTAAAAAATAAGGGGATAAAGTTTTAATGGTCTGAATCATGTTAGAATTCCTTCCAAGAGTTGAAGAAGCACTTGAAAACAAAACCAATATTGATCCTACCTGATCCAGGTGAGGAGTATACGGTGTTTCGTGATGCTTCTAGGATTGGTCTTGGAGGAGTGTTGATGCAGGGATATTGAGTTGTGGTGTATGGGTCTCGAAAGTTGAGGCCACATGAACAAAATTAACTTACACATGACCTCAATCAATATGTAGTTATTTATGATTTGAAGTGTTGGTGGCATAATCTATTGGGTGAAAAGTTCACCATGTATACTAATCACAAGAGCTTAAAGTACATATTTTTGCAACATGATTTGAATATCTGGTAGTAGAGATGAGTTGAGTATATGAAATCATTTGACTTTGATCTAGCATATTTGACCAAGAAAGGAAATAGTGTTTTTGATGCTTTGAGCATGAAAACTTAGAATCAGGCAATTTAGGAGTCTAATTTTGAGTGGAAGATGGTGAATTTATCGGCTGAGATGCATGTTGTGGTTGAGGAGGATTAGGATCAAACGACTCTCATATCAGTTTGAGTGGAATATACACTTTTGAGATAGATCAAGGAGAGGTAGTATGAGGATCCATATTGTTTGTCCTTAAGGGAAATCCTTAAAGGTGGGGAGTCACCTTCTAATTGGACCATATATGAGGAAGAGATCATCTATGTTAGGAACCATATTTTTGTGTCTATGAGTATGAGAGAGAAGATGATATGTGAATTTCATGCCTCAAAGTGGGAGGTGGATCCAGGTTTGACCAAAATTTACTGTGACCTACAATGCCGATATTGGTGGTCAGGAATGAGAAAGGATATTGAAGGGTTTGTGATATGATGCTACACCTATCAACAACTGAAGGCAGATCATCAATTACCTGGTGGCTTATTACAGTCATTGCCCATTCTATAATAGAAGTGGGACAACATTACTATGGAATTTTTGGTGGGTCTCCCAAGGATGCCTAAGAAGAATGATGCTATTTGGGTAGTTGTGGACCGAATGATGAAATTAGTTCATTTCTTGACTATATGGGAGACTTTCTTAGTAGACCAATTGGTATATTTGTATGTTCGTGAGATATTCCATCTATATAGGATACCACTAAGTATTGTTTCAGAACCTGACTCATGTTTTACTTTGTGCTTCTGGAAGGTCTTGTAGAAGGTACTTAGTACAGAATTTTTACTGAGTATGACATTCCACCCATAGAAAGATGGGAAATCAGAGCATAATATTTAGGTTCATGAGGATATTCTATGAGCATATGTTCTAGACTTTGGTGGGTCTTGGGAGAATAACCAAGAACTTTTGGATTTTTCCTATAACAATAGTTATTAGAAAACTATTCAGATAGAACCATATGAGGAACCTTATTATAAGCCATGCAGATCACCTCTATATTGGCTGGAGGTAGGTGAGTCAGAGTTGTTGGGATTAAGTCTTATATAGGATATATTGGATCAAGTTAATTTGATTCATAAGACATATGATGATAGAATTTGAATACACCTAGAGTTTATAGAGGATGATCATGTTTTCCTTCGGGTTTCACCTAGATTGGGTCACCATAGGATTTGGAGACAAGGAAAGTTGGCACCCAGGTTTGTTGGACCGTTTGAGATTGTAGAGAGAATTGGGCTGGTGGCATACTGATAGGATCTTACATAGAGGTATAGTTTTATTCATGATGTTTTCATGTGTCAAAACTTCTATGGTATCACCTTGTCCCTTCTCAAATGATTGATGTGAATGATGTTGATCTTGAGACCGATGCGTCCTTCGAGGAGAATCCAATACGTGTGTTGGATCATAGTGAGAAAGTGTTGTGGGTAAATATAGTTCTGATAGTTCATGTATTATGGAAACATGGGCCTGTTTAGGAGGAAAAATGAGAGAGAAGCACATATGTGGGCTCAGTATCCTGATCTTTTTACCTTGGAATCTCAGTGATGCTTGGGAGTACAACTCGAGGATGAGATGTTATATGGTAGAGAGATTGTAAGATCCCAACCTTTTCTGGAGATTTATTAGGATCATTTATAAGTAATTTTTTACCCTTGTTTTAGATTATTTTTGTTGGGATTTAATTTGGGGAGTTTTAGGGTGTAATTGAAGAATTTTGGAAGGAAGAGGGGTAGTGCACGATTGTCACATGGCTTGCCCAAATCGTGCACCCAGGCCAGTAAACCATGCAAACCCAAAAAGAGGGGATTCACACGGTTGGAACACAGTTTGAAAAAATATGTGTCCTCTTAGTAATAACCATGTGACCCTTGTGAGGGGGCACATGATTAGTCATACTGTTAGGTAAAATTATGCGCCCCGTATAAGAAACTGTCCACGCAAAAAAATAAACCCCCCAAAAACTGATTTTAAAATTTCAAAACCCCACAATCTTCACCTAAATTCAATCCAACTCAACCCTAAAGGTTTTATATAATTTTTGGAGGCTATCAGATAGATTTTAATGTCTTTTGAACTTTTTTCTTAGTGAATTGAAGATCTTTTTGATAGATCTGCACCTCTCCTGATAAGAGATCTCATCCCGATTGGTTCTCTCTCTCTCTCTCCCCCATCCTTCTCTTATATTTTGAAGGGATTTTTCCTCTATTATTAATGGATCTATATCTAGGTTTTGATAGATCTAATCTATTTTATCTTAGATCTAGGTTTTGTATCTAGATCTCATTCTTCATTGAGATCTTAGTCATTCCACTTTAATTGGGGATTTCCATAGGTGAGTGTTCATCATCTATCTTGAGTTAGGTGGTCTAAATTGAAAATATCATAGTCTTGATTTAATTATGTGTATGTAAATGTGAAATTAAAATTTTCATGATTGGGAAATTGCATCTAAAATTTAATTGATTAAATTAAATTTCCATGTGATGATGATTTGGGATGAATTTTGGTAATTGAAATTATTTGACTTGTGATTATGAAATTGATGGGATAATGGGGTTTTAGAATTGGTCAATTGATGGGAATGTGGAATTGATTGTTTAATTGAATGTTGACTTGGTTGATTAATCAGAGTAAAGAGATGTTTTTCTTAACCAAGAAGGGTTAATGAATTATTTGATTAAGTATTGATAATTGATTTAATAGATATTTGTTCATATTATTCCTTGTGATTAAAATAAAGAATTATGATTGTTGTGATTAATTGAAAAGGTACAATTTAATGATAATGTTTTATAATAAGGTTAATGATATATAACCTTGATGCATATGTAATTTTTATTTGAGTAATATTGTGATATTTGTGATATATTTAATATTGAGGTGTGGGACTGGGACTAAGGCTCCAAATACCCATATGTGTTAGTGAGTGTGGGATAGGGACTTAGGCTCTAAATGTAACACCCCAACCCCTCTAGACTGGAGCCGGTGAATTACTTGTTATATTGGCATAGTTAGAAGGAATGAAAATCCCAAAGGAACGACCAGTTTAGTAGTCTTGAAGAAACTATATACATAAATGTAAATCAAATGACATTGGAGAAGGTTACAAAATACAATACATAACAAAAACTAAAAACTGCATCCATAGGAACTCAATAAATGATCTCCTCTTCACCACCTGTTAAAGGTAGAAAATGAAAGGGGTGAGATCAAACACTTAGTAAGGGTTACAAATAGCGTAATCATGAATCAATAATAACTGAATCATAAAAAAATATGGCATGGTGAATAAATGAAAAACACACGCCATTAATAAACTGAGAAAGGGCTTGCATCCATAGATTTTGTCATAGTGAAAACCTCATGGATAGTAATGACTAAAAAATGAATAAAGAGAATGCTTATTAATTGGATATCATGTATCTGGCACATGATACCATAATACCATTAAAACGGTTTAGTTCTGTGGGTAGAAACCCGTCTTATTTTTTGGAAACAAACTCGAAGGGTTCGTTGCCAACTGATTTGTCTCATGAGACCTACCGATGCATAGAGGGGCTATAGCGGGCCCCAACCTCCACTGCATGTCCAAATAATTCTTTATACATTGATTCAATATAAGATCAATATGCCTTTTCAATATCTATAGTAGAGTATACAGATTCATCAATATTTCCATAATCAAAATAACTTTCCAAATAAACTCCGTATGTAAAATGGTATACGGTTTAGACAAAAAACATATCCATGATATGAGATTATGGATATTTAATATAAATTTAATTTCAAATGAAAATTGATCGCAAATGGGCAGTAGGTACACCACATAAGGATTATTAGGTACACCACACAAAGTTAGTCACAACAAAATAGTAGTTGAGACAAAGTCTCTTACCACAATGTAATCAGTCAAATCATATGACTAGAACTTAATAAACCTCAAATTAATCATTTAATAACATGAATATAAATATAATCATGTTATTATATATCAAATGGAAGTACACATATACCACATATAAGAAATAAGTGGCAAACAATGAAAATCTCACAGAAATGAAAGTGAGATGAGAAACCCCTTTCCTTATGCTTGAGTGTGTTCTTTGTTTTTTTAATGACCTGAATAATAAAATTTAGCTTCATTAATTAATAAATACAGAACCTCCTATACATTTAATTGATTTAGTATAACCTTATTAGGTTCATTCATGGCCCTTTTTATGGGTTTAAGAGGTTCAATTTTCTTGTTTTGGAAGCATTTTCTTCCTTTGTTTTCATGATTCGTTTACTTGTTTTCATGAATGGAAGTTCATTTGAAATGTGGTTAAACATCCAGAATTTTTAATATATCTTATTAATGAAATTAAGGAGATATAAATGATTTTATAATGATTTTGGGTTACATACCATGATGATGATTCATTAGTTAAAAGTTTATTACAAATATTCGGATTAACTTTTCCGTTTTGTTCACAATGAACTTGTTTTGTATTATTATTTTATATTATGAGTGTATAAGGATTATAGAACATTAATGAAATTAAATATATATATTATTATCTGGTTCAACCATTAAAATGGTTTCATGAATAGTAATGAAGGAGAAAGTGAAGAACAAAACTCTGTCGTCCACAAAGGTTATAAATTGTAACCTCATGGATGTTGATTTTTTTTATAAAAATAAAAGGGAGGGAGTAAGAATATTGATGATGGTTCTTCCATTAACATGATATAATTCTATACATAGATGATAATAGAGTTTATCATGGTCATTTGGATAGAGGAGGTGAGGATAGAAAAATAAAAGAGATGAACTTGAAAATAAAAGAAATGGCGAGAGATCCCTTATGAAAATTCGGCAGCCTAACGACGTCGCTTAAAATTTCATAAAATGAAATGATGAGAGAAAAAGGGTATATCATAATATTTAAATCAAAAGTAAAGTAATAATAACACATAAAATCAGACCCCAACATATGATAATGTAAAATAAAATAGATAACATAAAAGAAGTGTTGACTAAAAGAAGAGAATGAAGGATTCCTTTTCCTTGTAGAGTAACTCCCATATCTTGAAGGATGTGACCTTGGGGGATTAAGGAAAACTTGGGAGGATTCCTAGAGAGGTAAAACCACCATAGATTATGGGATGAGGGATTTGGAATGAAATAAAACAAATGGATGAGTGGGTATTTATAGAAAAAGAGAGGTAGTTTCACTATTGGAAAAATACCCTATACCAATGGTTTGGAACCGTTGGTATAGGCCTCCAAAAAGTTGGTATAGCCTATAACAAAGATTTGGATAAACTTTTCCAAGTAATCCGTGAGGATAGGTCTATACAAATGGTTTTGGGGAAACCGTTGGTATAGACCTATACCAACGGTTTTGAAAACAGTTGGTATAATTGATATGAAAATCTATACCAACGGTTCCATAAAACCGTTGGTATATGTAATTCAAAAAATAATCATTCGTTTGGTTTTGATCCCAGAACCTCCCATTTGTGAATGAACGACATAACCACTAACCTAACTTACTTTTTTGAACATAATTTCATAAATATATATATGTATTATCATAAGTATTTTAAATTTTGATTTATTTAATGTCCTCTATAAGAAGATTCCATTAAAAATACACGTACCTATACCAACGGTTCTCAAAAACATTGGTATAGACCTATACCAATAGTTTTGAGAACTTTTTGTATAGGTTCTTTGATTTTGGGACCTATACCAATGGTTTTGGACAAACCGTTGGTATAGGGGGGACCTATACCAACGGTTTGGCCAAACCGTTGGTATATGGTCTCTATAAGGGACCTATACCAACGGTTTTGGCCAAACCGTTGGTATAGGTCCCCCCATATACCAACGGTTTCTCCAAAACCATTGGTATATGTCCATATAAGTGACCTATACCAACGGTTTTCCCAAAACCGTTGGTATAGATCATATTTTCAGTAGTGTTTTTAATAATTTCAAAGGGACACCTCATTAGTGGTTTTTTTCCAAACCATGGGCTTGCCCATGGTTTTAGCCACTTGGGACACCTCATGTAATATGTTACTGTAAAAAAGTCTACCAGCCATTTATTTTAATTATTATATCATTATGATGTCATTAAACTACCGAAAACTCAAAATTGTATTTTTACTATTCATGAAAATTTCAAGTATTTTAGAAAAATACCAAAAAATTACAATAACCATTTTTCGACATGTAGAATTCAAAAAATAACTCCATTTTTTGAAAATAAATTTCTAAGTATTTTTAATTTAATTTTTAAATAAAATCACAGTTAATTCGAAAAATAACAATTTAAAGGTATAATTAGTTTTGTATTACATTGAAAAATTAATTAACTTCTCATTATCTTATTACCTTAATAAAATAAAATATTATCATTATTTACTATTTATAAGGGTCATATTACTATTCATATTACTATTCATAAGGGTATGTTGCTATTCATCAAAAAAATCAAGTTGGTTCTATCATACTCCAAACGACTTACTCGTCACAAATCTAGATGACCTTTTTTTGAAATTCAAAACATAGAAGTAGAGAATTTATGTTTAATGGATAGGTTTTTACTATCTCATAAATAACCAAGTGTTGTTTCAAAGGAACACAGTGCTTTATGACATATAGGCTATGAATAGAATGTATTTAAGAGAAGCATACCATAAAATGTTTGGGGTGTTATTCCAAATATCCATATGTGATAGTGAGTGTGGGATAGGGGCTGAGGATCCAAATACCCATGTGATAGAGAGTGTGGGATAGAGACCGAATCTCTAAATACCCATGTGATATTGATGTGTGGGATAGGGATAGGGGCTCTAAATACCCACAAGGTGTTAGGCACAATGTTATATACTCATGTGATTGACATTATACTATGGTTCCAATTAGTCATAATACAATTTTAAATTAATTGATGAATGGTAACCATGGTATTATGATATGTGGTATCCCTTAGGGATAGTTCAGACTCTAGAATGGGTCAAAGAAGGTATTGATGGTCCAGGTGACATCATAAACCCAAGAGACTATGTGGTTAATTAAATAACAATGAAATGTGATAACTATTTACTTTATACATTGTAATTTATTCTCTATACAACTACATACACTTTTATTGATTGGATATTGTTTTATATGCTGTTGGTGGTGGCCTAATGAGTTGTACTCACACCCTACTCAGGTTTCCTGATTAGTACATGAATAGAATTCATGTTTGTATGACAAGATAAGGGAAAGAGACCTATATTAGATGGATGATTTGGGATGGAGCATGGATGAGGGAACCATACATGGTGTTTGGACCTTCTTGGGAGTGTCGTTGTGTATTTATTTTGTTTTTTCATTTGACGCTTGACATTCACTTGGCATGAAATATCTACTGTTTTAGTTTGGATATTATATTCCTATTTTATTCATCATGTGATATTGTTTTTTTTAGTTTTTGTTATATCATTTAGTTATTATTATTTATTTCTGCTATGGTATTACTTTGATAAAGAGGGTATAGTTTCCCCATGATATCTATATTAGACCATCACTACTAGTTGGCAGCCTCTGGCATATGGGGAGGCACGCTTGAGGTCATGTAACTGACTGGCTAAAGACACCGACGTGTGGCACCCAAGTTAGGACATTACAAAAAAAGGGGGCTGAAAATGTTATTTCCAACCACTTTTCTAGGCTTCACAACACCCAAATCTAGGAACTAAGGAAGACAAATACCTCATTCCTATATCAAAAACTATTCAATGCTTATATGCATCAATCTTATTGGTTTTCAAATTATCCTAATTTTATATATGTTGGTGTTATGCTCAATGAACTTTCATAGAACCAAATAAATAGGTTTATATCTGAGTTGAAATACTAATTTTGGGATAACACTCTTCTTTTTAGAAGATGTTCTGATGATATTTTGAGGAGATGTGTGGTTGAGGAGGAAATGTTATCCATCCTTGAGAGATTTCATTCATCACCTTGGGGTGGCCACTATAGAGGATAAAGGAATGCTTAGAAGGTTTTACAGGTTGGGTTCTACTATCCAACACTATTCAAGGATGCTAGGAGTTTGGTGATTATCCATGATAGGTGCCAAATGATTGAAAATGTAGGCAGAAGTCAGGATCTACCACAAAAAATAACTGAGGTTTAAGTTTTCGATGTTTGGGGCTTGGATTTCAAGGTACCCTTCCTATCCTCTTATGGTAATGAATTTATTCTTATGGTTGTGGACTATGTGTCTAAGTGGTTTGAGGTAGTGGATCTGCCCAAAAATCTTGCTGTTAGTGTGGTAAAATTCATCAAGAAAAACATCTTTTCTAGTTTTGGAGTGCCTAGAGAATTAATTAGAGACAACAAAACCCATTTCAAAATTAAAAGTTCAATAATTTAACGGATAAGTATAGATGTTCTCACAGAACTGGTACCACCAACCACACACAATCAAATGGGAAGACTGAAGTGTCTAATAGAGAGCTCCAATAGATTTTGGAGAAGATAGTTTCTATACCAAGAAAGGATTGTTATGTGAAGATGGATGAAGATCTATAGACTTATAAAACTTCTTATAAGACTCACATAGGGATGTACCCATATAGATCACTCTTTGGAAAGACTTCACATCTTCCTATGGAATTACATCAAAAGTATTTTTGGGCAGTGAAAGCCCTGAACTTTTACTTTATGCCTGCTGGTGAGAGGAGGTTTCTAGAGCTGAGTGATCTGGAGTAAATTAGGAGGGAATCATGTGAAAAATTATAAAATAAAAAAAGAAAGAATAGAAGCTTTTCAAGACTCAATAATTAATAATATGTAATTCAAGGTTAGTAAGATAGTCCTTCTATTCAATTCTAGCCTGAAACTTTTCCCAGGAAAATTAAAAACCAACTGGTTGGGACCCTTCACCATTTTTAGAGTTCTTATTAATGGAGTCATGAAGTTAGTTGATGAGGAAAACATGCCATTCTTGGTCAATGTCCAAAGAATCAAACACTTATTTTAAAGGAAACCAAAGGGTTTTGATGCCATTTATTTGCTTTAAGGATGAACCTATCTCAAGTCTAACCAAGTAATATAAAGTCAATGTTTCATAGGAACTAACCCATGGTTCTTGTTATATTTTCTTTTTTATTTATCTTTTTGAATAAATATAACCCCTATTATTGATTCTTTGGTATGTGATCTCATGGAATCTTACTCCAGTTGATCTGCTTGGTACTTCACTATATATAATTTCAATAGTCTTTCAAGGATAAAAGGAGAAATACACTACATCATCTAGATAAAACTTCATTCACTCAATATTTAGTTGATTTTTTTCTTGAAATATAATTTTTTTATTCTTATGCATATTTTCTTATCCTTGTTGGAAATTGAGAAGATGAACTAGAGGAATTTACTTAGTGCCACAGAGGAAGAACTTTTGAATAAACTTTAATGGTAAAAGCTTCCACATTCAGGGAAGTGTTTTTTCCTTTTTTCCATTTCTATTATTTTTTATATTTTATTACTTACTATTGTGAACTAAGTGTGGGGGATAACCCCATATCATATGAAAATTTTCAACCTAATTTCTTACTTGGGTGTTAAATTTTTGAATTATAGTGAGTTGAAAATTATTTTGATCTGAATTTTGAAACCTTCTTGTAACCATTTAATTAACTATAATTCAACTATTGCTATAAAAAATTAGTAATCATGCCACTATTTGAATTACATTGAAAATTATTTTGTCTATGTTTAATAACAAAATTCATGAACTTAAAAAAAATCTTTTTGAATATATGGAAAAAGTGATTTTTGAACTTTCCTGTAACCCCTTCAATATTATTTAACAATTGAATTGAAAAATTGCTTTGAACTAGACTCTCTCCCACCTTAGGATTCAAAAATGAGGACATTATTGAGTTTTAAGTGTGGGGGAGAGGGTTCTTTCTATGCTAATCTGTGATTTAAATGTTGGATACCTCAAAATCCTTCTTGATTTTTTTGTCAAACAATGGTTGAAATTTTTCAAATTCTTTCACAAACTGAGGGTCCTTAGGCCTCCATTTGCACCCAATTATTTCCCCCTTAGAGGATAATAATACTCTGTTTATTGATGTTTGCATTGATTTTATAATTTTTGGGGATGTATATATGATTTCCAAGTGATGTGACACACTACTTTTATAGATATCCTATTTAGAAACTCTGAAAGGAAGTGATATAGGATAGATATTTGTGGAATTATGATTATAACTTAAGGAAACTAGAGATTTGAACTCTAACCTAGGTGAATAAACTTTTCAAAATTAATCACCTTATGGATCCAAATCGAATGATACTCTTATAAGTCATTTAAAACCAGAGTAAAATGGGAAAATAGGACCCCATAATGAATATCTGAGACTTTAGGCACTGGGTGTGTGTGTAATTCCTCTATAAATATAAAATAAGTGTTTTTTGTAGTGTTCTACACATACATGACTGGGTAAAATTCAAATAATAATAATAATAATAAAGTTTCTAGTTGTCAAAACTGAGTTCATTAAGGTGAGAAGAATTTTGAACCAATATGAAGAAGGTAAAAAATAAGTTATATGAAAATAATTTAAGTGTTATTAATGAAGTGATAGAAATAATTTTTTTAGGAAGCTATGAGAGATTCAAAACTAAAGGTTATTTTGTTAAGATTTTTATTTCCACTTATATCTAACCTATCATCACTATTAGAATTGGAACTTGAACTAGAAATCAAGGGTAGAGAGTGATTTCATCTAGGAGGCATTCCATATTCAACAATGAATGAGTCTATGTTCCATTGATTTCTAGTATGTATTTGAATTTTGGTAGGACCTTCTATTAACATTTCTTTAGAAATCCTGGCCCACCTCAGAATTTGTTCCTCTATAATTAAAAATCTAGACATGATTTATTTTGAGCTGACTATTACAAATCATGTTTTCTATTTTATAAGGACAAAAATTATGCAATTATTTGAGGAAAAACAAAAAATTAAGTGTGGGGGAGTTTGGTGTGGCTAGTGTTTATATACTTTCCCACATCTATTTTGGTGGAATAAATGAGTTTTTGATATAAATATGTGCTCTAATTTGAAAATATATTTCCATTAGTTAATTTTGTATTAAAAATTAAATTCTATGAAAATCAAATTAAAATGTGTGTTTTGGGAGATGAATTGAACAATTTCTATGTGAACTGGTGTTCAATTGTTTTTTTGTAGACAATTATTCATTATTTTTCTTTGCGAATATATTTTTCATACTATTTTGAATGAAAATAATTTGGATGAATTAAATTCTTTCATCTCATTTCAATGATTTTTTATGGAATCAATAGTTTTTGGTAATTAAATTTTCAATTGAAGTTAATTTATAAATTATGAAGTTGTGTCACATAAGAATTATAATTGAAATATTTTATTCATTGAATTAAATCATTTTGGTCATTTGAATTCTAAAACTTCCACAAATTTAATTCATTCAATTTTTATTAGAATTATATTTTTAATTATGAAAATTTATTAATTATTTTTTTAAATAATTTTTCAGATTTCATTTGGTTTTTACAACATCTATCAGTCCTGCCACTAGTAGCACATATACTACTAGTAGTAGATCCACCATCTGTAGCAGAGCATCTACTGGTGCTCCAACGGATCTACCATTCCATAAGATCTACTAGTGCTCTCAATCTACCACTCCCCATCCTGCTACCTCCAACCCTTTCCCCTATATAGATACACCATCGCCCTTAGCCATAGATAGATTTTATCTACCAATCCTCCTCATCCACCATCATACTGAAACATATACCATTGACACTATCAGTTACTCCCACTACACCAACATCTACCGAGGGTATTATCTGCTATTGTCACTTTACAATCTACCAGTCATCATCTATTAGTACCTCCATCTACCACTAGATATGATTTATCCAACCACTCTATATCCACCATCACCTCTCCTACATATGGAAATCTACCACCGCCCCATCGATTTCCACCAAAATAACCCAAATCACAATCGCTGAAGTCAACATTTATTTTTGAAGATCTAGATTCCACCAATATACACTTTTCCAGCATTTGAAGAACACCTCACACCACTGAAATGTCGAGCCACACCTGATCTAGAGAAAAACCACTAACACTGATTCCATATAAGACTGAAGATGCACTACTGCAGCTATTGGTGGAGACTAGAACCTCCAAATTGAAACCGCACTGGTTGATGAAGACACGATCCACTATGGAAGCTTGAATACCATTGACACCCTTGAAGAAACATGAATCACCTATAGTTTTAAGTGAATGAGAAGATAAAACCACCACATCCCAAGCCACCTATTGCTGCAATGTGAAGATTCTACCACAACTGATTTTGTCGCAAGGTGTCACATCGCTGAGCTCGAAGAAGAAGACTGCTGTGCCAAAGGAACCAATGCTGCTTGAGCCGACCACCACAGGCTTCCTCTCGAAGGCCGAGACCACCCCTATCAATTTTCTTATATTTAAATATACATAAAGTATATATAATAATAATTATTATAAAACAATATATATATAATAAAATAGATTAATAATATATATATATATATATATTTAATTATAAATGTACACATATATATAATAATAAGAATATATATAGTTTTATATATTAATAATAATTAAAATAACATTTATAATAATAATAGATATTTATATTTATTATAAATATATTATTATTAATATTAATAAGTATATATGTTTGTAAATACTTTTATATTTCTGTATAATAATAATTATTATTATAATAAATATATTTTTATATATATTATTAGTGTTAATAAGTATCTAAATATTTAAAAACACATATACATATTTATGTATATATTTAATACTAATATAATTAAGTAATGTATATATATATTTATATAATAATATAGAAATATTTACTCAGACATCAATATGTCTGAGCCCCAATTAGAATTGGGGAATTAACATCCCAAATTGGAGCTAATAGTTTCTCAATTTTCTTGACTATTTTCTGATTTCATGGCTGAATCAAGTTTGAATATTGTTGCGAAGGAAGTTGTGGGAATCAAATCAAGGTAGGAATGTTTGATAATCCTCACTCAGTGATCAAATCCCTTGAATGTTCCACATGTATAGCATCTAGGTGTGAGATAATGGTTGTTGCATGGCACAAGTTGTGTATTCTATTGGAAGGGGCTTGAGCTCTGGTCACCGTTGAGGAGGAAGAGGCAAAATGAATGTAACATGTGGAGGAGAGATAAAGATCTTTTAGGAGCTATGATATGATATGGTGATGGAATATAGATAGAATAAGAAGAGTCTAGAAGAATAAATAGTCTATTCAGGGAGAACACACCACTTGCAGTAGACAGGAGGAGAGAACAAAGACTTCACATTGGGAGCTACTGGGAATTGAGTAGGAGATTTAGAAGAGAGAAGAGTTTTCACTCTTTCCTTTTGTTTTTTCATTTCTACTGCATGGATCATTCTATTTCAAAATCTCTTAATATTTTTATTGTGATCATGATTTTTGGCTAATCACCTTTGGGGGAATAGGTTATATTGGTTAATCTATTTTACTTTGTTTAAGAATTTTCTTCCCTAATTTCTTCTTCTTTTTTCTCTCTCTCTCTCTCTATATATCTTCCTCGAAAATCATTTTTAAAAAAACATCAAGTATCAGTGAAAACTAATATTGATTAGGCTTTAATTAAAACTATCTTTAATAAGAGGATTTAACTGAAAAGTAAATAAATCTCAAAAGAGAGTAACACACTGAGTTCAACTGACAAATTGAACTCAGTGGTAACTAATTTTTTCTTACTCAGTGATCAAATGACCTATGTAGTTGATAAACTATAGTGGATTTTCATTCACAAGTTTACCTAATGAAAAATCTAGTTATCCTCTTTGAATCAGTTACATGTGTTCAAATTCAAGTTCATGAATAAAGGAAAATCGTTATAAAAACCAACCAATCGATTCCCCTATTTATCAATTATTTTTTCTTATTATTTTTTTAATATTCTATCTTTACTTCTTATCTGGACTCACACTCACTTTAACACTCATAAAAATCTTCATTCTCATCACTACTTCATCACCATACTCAACTGTTGATTGTGCTATCTTGTTTTATTTTTTACCTTGTTTTTTGGTCACTCACAACTTATTCCTTCCCTAAGGTTTGATCCTTCTTACCATAGTACTAGTTATAGGTAGTAATTAGGTTTATTAATATTAAATTTTTACAAGTCCAATGATTCTTGTGTCAGTTATGTTATCTAATCTATGTTTTCCTAAATCTAGTTCACAAGGTTTATACTAAACTTCCTTTGATACCAACTGTAACATCCCCAACTCTAGTAACCTAGAGATGGTGGTTACTTTATTACATTAGAATAGATATAAGGTATCTAATCCTAAAGGGATGATATTTTTATTAGTCTTGGAGATCTGGATACATACATGATACCCATTTCACACTAAGAATAAAATACGAAACATAATAATAGAAAACATTCTATATCATTGAATTCATTAAAACAATTCTTCTTCATATCCTAGGGAAAGAAAAAAATTATATTGAGCTCAAATACTTATCAAGTGTTACATACAACACAATATATCATGAGTAAATAAGTCATAACCAATATGACAATTTAAATAACTAAAAACACATGTTATTTAATGAATAACTTGATCAAGAAATGCATCCCTGAATTATATCAATGCAATAACCTCATAGATGATAATAACTAAATTGTAAATGAAGGAAATGAATAATATTAGAAATCATGATCTCAGACATCATGATGTATATATCATCAAGACCTTGTGCCAAGACAGTTTAATCGATGGGTAGGTATACACAAATGACCCATTTAACTTAGATAATTGATTTGTCTCATGAGACTAGCTATTGATGAATTGAGGGGATATCTATAACTAGTCCCCACCCTCCACTACATTTCCAAAGCATTCTTAATATATTTAATGATAAATTTAATTCATAAACAATATGGCTTATCAATAAACATCTTTATTGGGTAAATAATAAATATTTATCAAGATTTTCCCTAGATAATCAAATAACATTCAAAGTAAAACACCATATTTAAAAATGGTATATGATTTAAAAACTAATTATATCCATGATACAAAGAATATATATATTTAAGTAAAATTTATCATCTAATAATCATAAAAAAGTGAATTTTTCAAGATAATGTTAACAACCATAAAATTTATAAGAGATAAGAAATAACCATTGGTTCATTAGAAATATAGGTTTTGTAATAAAATCATATGATTTGGAAAAATAAATAAAATAGAAGTGAAAAATTAAAATAATATTAAATTAAAGAGTTTTATTTTTTAAAATAATAGAAATTTTATAGAGTAATCTAACTATCATAAAATGGTTACGATAGCAGGGGGTCTGTTAATGCTGTATACATTAATAAACTTTCCTTTTGAATTTTTCTAAATAAAGTCAAAAAATACCCTTTTGGAAAAAATTATAAATATTCCTTTAAACCCATTTAAAAAGTTAAGGATAACTTAAAAATTCATTAATAAATTATGTGATTAAATAAAAGGACTTTTGTGAAACAATTTTGAAAAAATACAGATATGGAATAAAAATATACCCAATCCAAAAGAGAAATAAGATTGAATTTTATTTTTAAAATTTATTTTCTCGGCTCAATTAAAAATAGAGGAAAATTTGTAATAAAATATAGAAACTCATTAAATAACTATTGTATAAGAAAATAGATGGATTTTATGATGTATGAATTATAATATTCCTTCAGAAAAATTAAGGAAATCCCAAAAAAAACAAGATTGTAAAATAAATCCATACCTCTTTAGTAAAATTTAAATTATAACCCATTGGGAGAATAAAATTTACTTGAAACATTAATCATTATGAATAAATAGGTATTCATTTTAAATATATCAAAGGTACATTATATACACCACATAAAATCAAATAGGTTTATAATATCAAATTTGTATCAATGAAGTAGAAATTGAGATGAAATCCCTTACCTCACACTTCCCTTTAGTTAAACATGTTTCAAAATCCTATATAATGGTTTTAAACATGTTATTAATTTATTCAGAAACCATATTAATATTTATAATAAAATATATGATCCTATTATAATGTCTTATCACTTTTTTGTTAATAATATTTTATTTTTAACATTGTTTTGGGTGTTAACTACTTTGTTTTCTCATGCATGTTTTTTCATGGAGGTTTTGATTTTATAAAACCTTATTCCTACGGGAAAATTTAAAAAATTCATTCTAGGATTATTTTTACCTATTAAGTTCAAAATTGATATTCATCCTATAAAATTAGAATTTTTGTGCCATGAAATATTAAATTGTGAACTGCATTATAGTTTTATTAAAATTTAATGTTCACTTATTATAATTTAATCTTAGATGTTACATTTTCTTTATTCTTCTTTAACCTATATTGTAATATGTTTCTTCCCTTCTCACTATGAAAACTAAACAACCTTTTATTCTTCTTATTTATATAAAAAAAATTCTTGATAATTTTGGTAGATATTATCCTCTTCTTCTCTCTTTCTCATGCCCCAAATTTCATGCATGATATAGAAATTATATTGCACACATGAAGTAGTAAAAAGGAACTTTCAAATTTGGATTTTAAATCAAAATTCAAACAAATAAATTCTTTAAACTATATTTTAACTTCTTATCCTTCTTATAAATTCTTTTTCTTCTTTCAAAACTTTTTTTAGGTCATTGAGGTGTTGTGACACTAGTTTTAGTGTGAATAAGAAGTTATAGTAATATCTACTTCTTCTTCTTCTTCTTCTTCTTTACAACTACCTTCTTCATTTCACGAACCTTTATCTACCATTTCATGAATCAAAATACAAATTTATGATGTTTAAAACATTAAACAACACCAACATAATCTAAAATTATATTTTTCTTTAGAATATTAATTCTGTAATTTTCAAATTTTCTAAAAAATTTGGCATGCTAATGCTCCCTATGAAGTTCATGTACCCTTAAATGTATGCATACCCATGAAGTGCATTAATTTTATTCCTTTTTCAAAAACTCAAAATTCGTTTTAGCATGTATCTTATGAAGTCTAATCATAGGATTCATTGTACCCTATGAAGTATTGTGGTACCTTATTAAGATCATCATTTGTACTCTATGAAGATAAACATACCTTAAAAAGTTTCTCTATATCTCATGATGATCCAACGTACCTTATGAAGGTATCATATTAAGTCTTAATTGTACCATAAAATGTTCTAATGTACCTTAAAAAGGTACCATATGAAGCCCATATTCTTTGAAATTTCACAAAGTGTTGTACATTATGATGATTTTCATGTACCCTATGAAGGAACCTAATGAAGTTTGTACCCTATAGACTTTCCATGACTTTTCTAAAATCAACATCAGGGAGTACCCTACAAATTTTAGTACCTGGGTGTTGTAAAGACTCGTAAATTTTAAGGGAAATTGCCCGGAATCAATTTCCGAAGTTTAGCTCGGGTACGTTCAGTGAACGAACGAGTGAGTTTTCCTAACTTTTCAACCGGTTCTCAGAATCGAAATCCGAGGGCACCGCTGGAATTGCAACGTCGGTAATTGCTTAGGAACACCTTTTCTGGAGTTGCGTTTTCTCGGTGATAGTTGTTAAAAATGCATTAAGTTTAAAGTGAAATAAAAATCGTGTTACAATTTTTATTCCACTTCCTTAAGTGGTTTAGCCCATGTGAGGGAGTTGGGGTGGGACCCAATGATGTTCTAACTCCCATTTAGAGGATTTAAGATGAGGTGGGGCCCACACAATCCCCCACCTTTTCATTTTTCCTTAACTCCTTTTTAAAAACCACTTTTTTCATTAAATTTGCCAACTTATCACTTCAATTAATTTTGACAAGTTAAGTTTAATTAAATGAAGTGAATTAAATTTTGAATGTTTGAATTTTAAAAGTGTTGGAAAAAGTAATAAAATAAGGCTAAAGCCTTATTTTATTTTGGTTGCATCGTTGTGTCGAGAGAGGGAGAGTTCTACCATAGAAAAACATCATCATCCTCCTTGAAGAACGCGAAGAACACTGACACACCTTCCTTCATTATTTTTTACGCGTCAAAGTAAGGGGGAAGCTGTTTCACCTCAGACAATCTCCATCATTGTGTATGGAGCCACACCCCACGATGCCGCTTTCCGCGACGCTCATCGATCGTCAACTCGTTATTGAGGTAGGGGTTTGATTTTGTTCGTGTATATTCTTTGCCGTTCATCGTCAATTTCTTTGGGCCGCTTGTTATCAATTTAACGGGAGGAGGTCGGACCGCACGAACACGACCGAACCTCCTCCCCCTTTTGTTGTTGTGTTCGTTACGGCTCGAACGAAGGCAGCGCGGTGCAAAGACACCGCACAGAATCATGGAGGAATGCGGCGGAGAAGCGCGGCGCCGTCGTGCTGCGTCGTTGAGGCAGAAAGAAGCCGCAGCTGGAGCGGGGATGTGGCAAAGGGTCGCGGTGCCATCGCGCCGCGCCGGAGAACCACGAAGATACTGCGGTAGGAGCGGGGCCGCGGCGGAGGGGCGCGGCGCCGTCACGCTGCGTCGGTCGGACCAAGGTCGTGGCCTTTGGCCGCGGCGGAGCAGGGAGCGATGGCAGGAACCACCGGCCGTCGACGCGTCGGAGGGGAGGGACCGTGGGGTCCCACGGTGGCGGCACCGACCAGCCAGCTGGGCCGGCTGTTCGGAGAAGGCTAGGGGTCATAACCCCCGGCTGGAAAAAGGAGCAGCCCCCACGTGGGGGCCGCCGTTTCAAAACAGGGGGGCAGCGCGCCCCCCCCCCCCCCCCCTTCCGCGACAGCTCGGCCAGAGCCGAGCTGGCCACGCAGGCCAGGCCGCGCCCTATTGGGACGGACCCAGACCGGGTCGGGTCGACCCGGTTCGGGCCGAACCAGGGGGTCTTGGGCAGGGTCGGTCCGGGCCCAAAACCCCCTAAAAACCGGACAGTTCGTTTAAATACCCGTAACTTGGGCTACGAACCTCCGATCGACGCACCGTCAGTTGCGATACGATCCTTGGATCGAGACGGTAGTTTTGGGATATTACACTCAAGGTTTAGAAGAACTTTGGGTACATCCGGGTTGGTTCGAACACGAAACCAACTAGGCCCTCGGAGCGGAAACACTTATAACTTGAGCTCTGGACGTCCGATTGACGTGCCATAGACTTTGTTGGATTACTCTTAGTGAGACAGACCTTTTGGATTACTCCTCTCGAGGTTTGGACGCAGTTGGAGTGCGGTCGGGTTGGTTTTGACTTAAAAACCAACCGGGCCCCTGGAACGAAAAAGCCAATAATTCTCAGACCGGGCGTCCGATTGACGCGCCGTCTGTCACGTTGAGTTCCTTTTGTCGAGACAGAACTTTGGGATACATCAACTCTAGACTACATGTCAGTTGATGATATCGACCCCCCTTGGATCATGGAGCAGACTCTCCCGGAATCGAGCATGCTGTGTGCGGGAACCCTAGAGTTGGCTGCGATTGAGACGATGAAGATGACTGGATTGAAATCCTCCGTGAGTTCGGCAGCGATGACGACTGCACTGAAATCCTCCGTGGGTTTGGCAGCGATGACGACTGTACTTAAATCCTCCGTGGGTTCAGCAGTGATGATGACCATACTAAAATCCTCCGTGGGTTCGACGGTGATGACTACTGTTCTTGTATCCTACGTGGGTTTGGTAGTACTAATGTTCTTGTATCCTACGTGGGTCTGACAGTGTTTGACTATGTTCTTGTATCCTATGTGGGTCTGGCAGAGTAGCTGGTCTGTATCCTATGTGGGTCCGACAGCTTAGCTACTCTAGTATCCTACGTGGGTCCCAGCTTAGATGAATCAGTGGCTATATCTGATCATCTCTATCACCTTATGAAGAAGTATACCTGTGTGAGCTGAGTCTTGACTTTCAATCATTTTCTTCGATATGATTGACTTGCTTCCTTTGTGGATTGGGTTGTGCTATCCTGTGTGTATTGGGTTGTACTATCCTGTGTGGATGTGATCGAACTTGGGCTCGAATGTTGGAGACGAACTGGAATTGATGACTTAGGTATATGTATGGGCATATACCTAAGTAGAGTTGGATGTTACTTTGTGATTGTATCTTTCCTTTGTGGATTATCCTTTGTGGATTCTGGGAGACCTTCGGGGGTCTCGGGGTCCCTACTGAGTAGCGTATACTCATCCCTACATGGGCTATGCCCGCACTACATTGTGTTGGATGCAGACGACGGACATCGCTGATCGTGGTTGAGGCTTGTGGAGCAAGTCGGTACCTGGAGGTGGACCACTGGGCAGGACGTACACGGAGCGGACGACTAGACCCGAGGAGATTAGGAGGCTATCTGTACCCACCCTTCAGATGGTTCTTCCAGTGGATGGCTCGACGTTGCTGATTTACTTTCAGTTGCTGTACTTTCCTTCCAGTTGTACTTTACTTTCAGTTTGGGTTTGTATTCTGGCCCATTTACTTTCCGCACTTACTATTGTACCCGGTTTTACTTAGTGTTTACTTCTGCTTTCTTACTCTATGGTGTTTGTTTACTTTATAAAGGCAATGCCTTCCCCTTTTTATCGGGATTTATGCCTTGGTGCTAGTCACCAGCCCCTGGCCTATGGGAGGCGGTCTTGGGGTAGTCATGGCATGGGTCCCGAGGACGGGTCGTGACAAATTGGTATCAGAGGAGTTCGGTTCTACCGTAGAACTTAGGACTCTGATCTTTCTTCTATGTGAAGTAATAGTGTTAAGGGTATTGAGTGTGGTTATCAGTCCAGGGAGTCCAGTGTTGGTGCGGCGGCCGACGTATCCGTACACCAGGACCCTGACTTCTGATTTCCGACTCAATGCATGAAAACATTGATTGCATGTGTGTTTCAAAAGTTTTCTTTTTGATTAATTTGTGTCAGCTCACCAGGTATACTGTTTTGACCGAGGCGCACCTTTTTCTTTTCAGGATGGCCCCACGACGGCATCTAGCTAGGGTTCAGAGCTTTGTGCGAGACGACAGCCCACTGAGCGACGAGGCCTCAGTGCATGGCCCTTTTTCAGTGGAGGCACCGGAGGTACCACTACCCACCGAGCCACCGATGCCGCCAGCCCCAGTCGCTGAGAGTGAATGTCGCCTTAGTGCACTGCACAAGTTTCAGTGTCAGAGACCACCCAGGTTCTGTTGGGAGATGGACCCTCAAGCAGCCGAGGATTGGTTGGAGGCTGTAGTTCGAGTTTTTATGATATTGGGGACACCAGCTGACCTCATGGTGATCCTTGTAGTGAGCCTCTTGCACGCGACGACAGACAGATGGTGGAGCTTGATGCTCCAGGTGAACGACAAAGAATCTCTCCTCTGGATGGAGTTTGAGTGCCTCTTCCGCTCAGAGTTCATCCCAGCCACCCTCCGTGCGGTGCACATCCAGGAGCTACTACAGCTGCGGCAGGGCAGCATGACGGTCGCCCAGTACTCGGCGAGATTTACCAATCTCTCGTGCTATTCGACGGACATGGTACGAGATCCATTCTTCTGGGCTCGGACCTTCGAGCAGGGATTGAGGCATGAGATCAGGGCATCGATGATCTCCCTCAGAATTTTGACGTAGGCAGGAGTACTGGAGCGAGCCCTTATCATAGAGAGCTTTCTTGCTGAGCCTACACCAGCAGCGAGACCTACCGCAGGGCGGCATGTAGCAGAGTCTTCTACAGCTGGCGGTCGACGGATTTCACAGGGGTCCAGGAGGACCAGACCATCAGGAAGACGACCTCAGGACACTGGCTCAGAGGTGCGGGGCACACGGTGCAGAGCCAGCCTTCCGAGGAGCAGACAGTGCTACGCATGCGGCGGGCAGGGCCACATGGCTCGTGACTGGACGACCCGCCATACAGAGGAGCAGAAGATGGTTGAGGGGCCACCCAGGCAGAGGCAGAGGGTCAACCGTGGCGGTCTGTAGAGAGCAGGCGGACGAGGCAGGGGAGCTGGCCGAGCAGTAGGTGGTGGGCGACGCTTTGAAGCTTTACCACCACCACCACCAGGAGGTCCACCCCGACCACAGGGAGCTGGAGGGTAGAGGCAGGCTCAGCTTCAGGCAGCGGAGGCCTACGACCACAGCGCACCAGAGATGATTCGAGGTACTATCTGTGTCTACTCCACCCTTGCTGCAGTTCTTATAGACACAGGAGCGTGTCATTATTTTATTGTCGCTACCCTTGTTCGGAGCTCAGAGATTTCGACGGATCCGTTTGCTCGATCCTTACAGCTAGAGACTCCAACAGGAGCAGACTCGATGATTACGCACTGGTGCCGGCAGTATGAGCTTACTCTAGGAGGCGATAACTTTGGCTGGGATCTTCTTGTAGCGGCGTCGAGGCCTTACGACGTCATCTTGGGCATGGATTGGTTATCTACAGTCCATGCTCAGATCAACTGTATTAGGCGCAAGGTGCGGTGTGTTTGCACCGATGGGAGCAGGTTCACCTTCACCGGTGAGAAGGGAGCCTTTACAGCACATGATAGACTCAAGAAGAGGAGAAGACAACCCATCACTCATCAGTTGGCTAGCCTCATCCTAGGAGCAGTTGACGTGCGGAGTCCGAGTTTTCCTGTAGTAGTGGATCAGTATGCAGGCATTTTTCCTGACGACGTTCCAGGACTACCTCCTCACAGAGAGGTAGAATTTTATATTGACTTGTACCCCGGTACAACCCTGATATCCACTCCAGCATATTGGATGGCTTCCCCTAAGCTTAGAGAGCTACGGGTACAGTTGGAGGACTTGCAGGGCAAGGGATTCATCCGACCCAGTGTTTCACCCTGGGCTTCCCCAATTTTGTTCGCCAAGAAGGCGAACGGGAGCTTGCGACTGTGTGTCGATTACCGTTGCCTGAACCAGGTGACTGTGAAGAACAAGTATCCACTTCCAAGAATTGATGACCTCTTCGATCATCTCAAGGGAGCACGGTGGTTCTCAAAGATAGACCTTAGGTCATGCTATCATCAGCTCAGAGTTTGGGGCGAGGACATGCAGAAAACGACCTTCAGATGTCGGTATGGCCACTATGAGTTCTTGGTTATGCCTTTCTACGTAACCAACGCTCCAGTAGTGTTCATGGGTCTCATGAACAGGATATTTCAGCCATACCTCGATCGATTTATCGTGGTCTTCATCGACGACATTTTGATATACTCGATCGTTGAGGAGGAGCACGCCTATAACTTGCGTGTTGTACTAGACACACTTAGAGAGCACCAGCTTTACGGTAAGCTCTAGAAGTGCCAGTTCTAGATACATGAGGTCCACTTCTTGGGACACGTCATCTCTGAGGCGGGAGTTGCTGTGGATCCTGCAAAGATCGAGGCAGTGCTAGCTTGGGAGCCACCCAGGAGCATGACGGAGGTGTAGAGTTTCTTGGGGCTAGCTGGGTACTACCGGAGGTTTGTGCCAGACTTCTCCAGAGTTGCGGCACCACTCTCAGCTTTGAAGAAGAAGGGGAAACCCTTCTTGTGGTCAGACAGATGTCAGCGGAGCTTTCAGGAGCTGAGACAGAGATTGACCAGCGCACCTATCTTGAGGCTTCCAGAGGAGGGAGTGGGGTACGTAGTCTACTGCGATGCATCAGGGATCGGACTCGGATGTGTCTTGATGCAGGAGCAAGCAATGATCACCTATGGATCACGTCAGTTGAGGCAGCATGAGCAGAACTACGCTACCCATGACCTGGAGTTAGCATCAGTGGTCTTCTCTCTGAAGATTTGGCGACACTATCTGATGGGCGAGCGCTTTACAGTCTATTCTGACCACCAGAGTCTCAGGTACATCTTATCGTAGAAGGACCTGAACCTGAGACAGTGGCGATGGCTTGAGTTCCTCCAGGACTATGACTTTGAGATAGTCTATAATCCTAGAAAGGGAAACGTAGTAGCCGATGCTCTTAGTAGGAGGACATACATTCAGCTACTCGGGGAGGCGACAGAGCAGCTATCCGCTTTGCAGATATCCTTCATGGATAGAGATGGAGCAGCCTTTCTTCAGTCACTCATAGTCACTACTCCACTACTGCAGCGGGTCAGAGAGGCACAACATGGGGACACTGATTGTGAGATGCGGCGTGCACAGATATCCTCAGGACAGACACTTGATGGATTCTATGTGGGAGGAGAGCACGTTGTCCTTTTCAGAGGACGTACCATGGTACCAGATGCTTTACAGGAGGAGGTTCTAAGAGAGTTTCACACTTCCCCTTTAGAGGTACATCCAGGAGTGGAAAAGTTGTACCAGGATCTCAGACGACAACACTGGTGGCCAGGTATGAAGAAGGCTGTGGCAGAGTTCGTATCTCGGTGCCTTACCTGTCAGCAGGTAAAGGCGGAGCACCAGGTACCAGCAGGCTTGGTACAAACCTTAGAGGTCCCAGAGTGGAAGTGGGACAGGATATCTATGGATTTCATGACTGGACTTCCATGTACTTCCAGAGGTCACGACTCCATTTGGGTGATTGTCGACCGACTCACCAAGTCATCCCACTTCTTACCCATCAGATAGCAGGGCTCAGTAGAGATCTTGGGACATCTCTATGTTCAGGATATTGTACGCCTTCATGGTATACCATCGTCTATCATCTCCAATCTAGATGCTCGCTTTACTTCCCGGCTTTGGAAGGGGTTGCAAGAGGCATTCGGAATGCAGCTACGTCTGAGCACCGCCTTTCACCCTCAGACGGATGGTCAGACAGAGAGGACCATCAGACCCTCGAGGACATGCTCCGTGCATGTGTCCTTGACTTTGGTCGCAGCTGGGAGGACCACCTACCCTTGGTGGAGTTCGCGTACAACAACAACTACCAATCCACCATCGGGATGGAACCATACGAGGCATTGTACGACCGACCTTGCAGATCACCGCTGTGCTGGACAGACCCTGGGGAGTTAGCACTTGTGGGACCAGAGATGGTCTAGGCCACGACATAGAAATTCCAGTTCATCCAAGAGAGGATGAGTACAACTCAGAGCCGAAAGAAGTCTTATGCTGATAGGAGGCGGAGACCACTAGAGTTTGAGGATGGCGACCATGTCTTCTTGCGGGTCTCACCTTGACGTGGATTACAGAGATTTGGCCGGGGCGACAAGTTATCTCCATGCTTCATCGGACCATTCCAGGTTCTCAGCAGGATAGATGAGGTTGCTTACCGCCTGGCTCTACCACCTCAGTTGCACCGGGTACACGACGTCTTCCACGTATCTCAGCTGAGGAGATACGTGCACGACCCGATGCATATCATCGACCATGGGGAGTTGGACATTGACGATGGGGCGACTTTTGCGGAGGTCCCAGTGGAGATTGAGGATCGACAGGAGCGGGTCCTACATGGGTGGTCGATTCCTCTAGTGCGCATCAGATGGCAGCACATAAACCTCCAGGAGAGCACTTGGGAGCGGGAGGCTCAGATGCGTGCTCAGTACCCTCATTTGTTTCCCTAGTTTGTGATGTATCTTTAAGGGGACATAAAGGCCTGAGGTGGGAGTAATGTAAAGACCCGTAAATTTCAAGGGAAATTTTTTCTTAATTTTCTTTGGGATTTTATGAGTACACAGTTTCTGACGGCACCTGAATCCGAGGCCAGGTGTGCCCGTAATCAATTTCCGAAGTTTAGCTCAGGTACGTTCAGTAAACGAACGAGCGGGTTTTCCTAAATTTTGAACCGATACTCGGAATCGAAATCTGAGGGCACCGATGGAATCGTAAGGCCGATAATTGCTTAGGAACACCATTTCTGGAGTTGCGTTTGCTCGGGTATAGTTGTTAAAAATGAATTAAGTTTAAAGTGAAATAAAAATCATGTTACAATTTTTATTCCACTTCTTTAAGTGGTTTAGCCCATGTGAGGGAGTTGGGGTGGGAACCACTGATGTTCTAACTCCCGTTGAGAGGATTTAAGATGAGGTGGGGCCCACACGAGCCCCCGCCTTTTCATTTTTCCTTAACTACTTTTTAAAAATCTCTTTTGTCATTAAAGTTACCAACTTATCACTTCAATTAATTTTGACAAGTTAAGTTTAATTAAATGAAGTGAATTAAATTTTGAATGTTTGAATTTTAAAAGTATTGGAAAAAGTAATAAAATAAGGCTAAATATTTATTTTATTTTGGTTGCATCGTTGTGTCGAGAGAGGGAGAGTTATACCATCGAAGAACTTCATCATCCTCCTTGAAGAACGCGAAGAACACCGACGCACCTTCATTATTTTTTCCGCGTCAAAGGAAGGGGGACTATGATGAACAATCTTCAACTAGGTTTTCACTTGCGGCTCTCACCTTCGCTCGGCAGTGATGCCCTAGCCCGTGGATGACCGAGGTTCCGACCCCCTCCTCCCCGGCGGGGGGAGGGGGGACCCTTCCTTCGTCCTCGTCACGTCGCCATTTTGCCCCCTTTACAAACTCGGCTCTTCTCCCACCTTTCCCTTCGATCCCTATTTTCCCTAAGGTCCCTGACCTTCATGAAGGCTCTCCTCAGCTTGCGCTTTCTTCAAAGGAGTTCATCGTGGCTTCGGATCTTCACAGATCTACACTTGTGGCTCGATTCAGGGGTCATCGTCCTTCGGTTGACGCTTTTGACAGGTTTGTCTTCGAATCCTGGGGTCTTCAAAATCATGCAGTGGTGGGTCTTCTTGATCGATGCCAGATGATGATTCGCTTCTCATCAGAGGAGGATCTGGTCGTCGCCTGGTCCAGTGCTCCTCGGATGCTCGATGGATGCAGTTTTCTCCTCTTGATATGGTCCTTCGATCTCAGCATGCATCGTGATCCGCCATCGGCTGCGGTGTGGGTTATTTTTCCAGAATTTCCTTTGCCTTTTCAAAACCCTTCAATTATATGTATGCTGGGGAACATGGTTGGAAGGTTTCTATGCTCTGATTATCGCACATCCGTAGTTTTCCATCCAATTTTGCCTCGCATTTGTGTTGAGGTTGATATCTCAAAACCTCCAACGGAGTGGTTTTGGATTTCAGTCGGTGAAGAGCTAAGATGGAAGCAGAGGGTGGTGTTCTACTGGTGGCCTACGTTTTGCTCAGGATGCAGAAGACTAGGCCATTCGGATTTGGAATGCCATCGTGGGTTCTGAGATAGGTCAAACACGCTGCAGGTGGATCCGGTGGGGCTCTGCCAGCCGAGGGTTTGTGGAGTTTTGGGTGAGCCTCAGGAGAAGCATGGGGAGGACCTTAAGGTAATGGAACTGGTCAGGTTCCAGAATGCTTCAAGTGTTGAGACCAGTTCCCAGGAGGCTCAGAAACAGGGGGCTTAATTGTGTTCATCAGGAGTTGAGTTGAATTCCACAGGATCTGCGAAGTTTGTGGAGCCTAAGAAGGATGAACCATGGGTTGCAGACATTTTCGCTCAGATGAAACAAGATTTGGGGATCAATGGGGTTTAAATGAAGAGTCCCCTAGTAGTTTCTATGGTGCAGACTTTAGCTACATCCTTTCCTACTGAGGAAGGTGTGGTGAGATCGAAGGACATTAACATGCAAACACAGTTTATGGGCCGTGTATATGAGGAATCCACTGGACCTGATGTGTTGTAGGGGAAGTCTTTCTTGGCGGCTGCATCTTCTCAATGAAGACAAGGTAAGTTGGATGGAGAGACTGTCTTGGGTCCCTTAGATCCAAACACCCTCAGTGGTATCCAGGCTGGATCTGGAGGGGGGAAATTTGGTTTGGAGAAAAAGGCAAGTAAGAAGGAGTTCCCAGGTAAGCATGGGGCACTTTATGTAAGCACACCGTTAAGGGTGGGGAACCGTTTTGATGGTTTGGAAGTTCACGAACCTCCGTTGTCTCAGGAAAATCGTTTTGATAGTCTGACAATGAAAGATGAGGAGCATGTGGGTGTTGACTTAGGGGATGATGGTCATAACCATCCCTCCTGGGATAGTCTGGACGGTGCTTATGGGAATGACCCCCATAGCCCAAGGAAGAAAAAAGGGAAGAAAGGTAAAAGTTACGCAGGTAAATGAATTGTTGTCTAGGGGAAAAATCCCAAAGGTCGCAAAGACTATTCTCATCTACCAAAACCTATGGAAACAAGGTCAGCCAAGAAAGAGGGAAGTAAGGTGAAAAGAGGCTCAATGGACAGGGCAAGTGGCATCTCAAGTTGAGACACAGGTGTGATGGAGGAAGAGGTTAGAGAGTGTCTGAAACTCATTATTCACTCCAAGGAATAAATGCCTGAGAAAGACCTTAGACCCAATGCCTCTAATGAGGATATTTTAAGAATTTATGAAAGTGGTGTGAAGGTTGAGTTCAGTGACGAGCAAGGAGAGTGGATTGACATGTAAGATCGAATCATTGCCCGAGGCTTCAACCAAGGTAAAATCACCATGGAAGAATTCATTAAGACAATGGACAGAATGATTTCTCACCTCGAAGTCCTTATCAGGGAGGATCCAGACACTCAGGTTAGTACCCTGCACTGGGAATTATATAGAGTGTCTGACTTGAATCATCTTAGTCTCGTGTTTAATAATTTTGTGAGCTCCTTTAGCACATAGTGATCTATGTTTCGTGAACAATGGTTTCCCACTTGTCCTTAAAGTGGCTTTTTAATAAAAATTTATATTTGGAGTGAAAGGAAGGGGTACGCCGTTTCACCTCGGACAATCTCCGTCATCGTGTACGGAGCCACACCCCACGACACCGCTTTCCGTGACAGTCATCGATCGTCAACTCGTTATTGAGGTAGGGGTTTGATTTTGTTCGTGTATATTCTTTATCATTCATTGTCAATTTCTTTGGGCCCCTTGTTATCAATTTAATGGGAGGAGGTCGGACCGCACGAACACGGCCGACCCTCCTCCCCCTTTTTTTTGTTGTGTTTGTTACGGCTAGAATGAAAGTGGCACGGTGCAACGACACCGCGCGGAAACATGGAGGAATGCAGCGGAGAAGCACGGCGCCGTCGTGCCGCGCCGTTGAGGCCGAAAGAAGCCACTGCCGGAGCGGGGCCGTGACAAAGGGGCGCGGCGCCATCGCGCCATGCCAGAGAACCATGAAGAGACCGTGGCCGGAGTGGGGCCACGAAGGAGGGGCGCGGCGCCGTCGCGCCGCGCCGGTCGGACCAAGGACACAACCTTTGGCTGCGGCGGAGTAAGGAGCGGCGGCCAGAACCGCCGGCTGCCGGCGCGTCCGAGGGGCGGGACCGCAGGGTCCCGCGGTGGCGGCACCGGACGGCTAGCCGTGCCGGCCATTCAGAGAAGGCCGGGGGTCATAACCCCCGGCTGGAAAAAGGAGTAGCCCCCACGTGGGGGCCGCCATTTCACAATAGGGGGGCAGTACCCCCCTCCTTTCGCGACAACTCGGCCAGCGCCAAGCTGGCCACGCGGGCCGCGACCTATTGGGCCGGACCCGGACTCGGGTCGGGTCGACCTGGTTCGGGCCGACCCAGGGGGTCTTGGGCCGAGTCGGTCTGGGCCCAAAACCCCCAAAAAACCAGAAAGTTTGTTTAAATGCCCGTAACTTGGGCTACGAACCTCCGATTGACGCACCGTTAGTTGCGATGCGATCCCTCAGAGTGGAAACACTTATAACTTGAGCTCTGGACGTCCAATTGACGTGCCGTCGACTTTTTTGGATTCCTCTTAGTGAGACAGACCTTTTGGCTTACTCCGCTCGAGGTTTGGACGCAGTTGGAGTGCGGTCGGGTTGGTTTTGACTTAAAAACCAACCGGGCCCCTGGAATGAAAAAACCAATAATTCTCAGACCGGACGTCCAATTGACGCGCCGTCTATCACGTTGAGTTCCTTTTGTCGAGATGGAACTTTGGGATACATCAACTCTGGACTACGTGTCAGTTGATGTATCGACCCCCCTTGGCTCGTGGAGCAGACTCTCCCGGAATCAAGCATGCTGTGTACGGGAACCCTAGAGCTGGCTGCGACTGCGACGACGAAGATGACTGCACTGAAATCCTCCGTGGGTTCGACAGTGATGACGACTGCACTGAAATCCCCCATGGGTTCGGCAGCGATGAAGACCGTACTAAAATCCTCCATGGGTTCGACGGTGATGACTACTGTTCTTGTATCCTACATGGGTTTGGAAGTACTACTGTTCTTGTATCCTACGTGGGTCTGGCAGTGTTTGACTCTGTTCTTGTATCCTACGTGGGTCTGGCAGAGTAGATGGTCTGTATCCTATGTGGGTCCGACAACTTAGCTGGTCTAGTATCCCACATGGGTCCCAGCTTAGATGAATCAGTTGCTAAATCTGATCATCTCTATCACCTTACGAAGAAGTATACCTGTGTGAGATGAGTCTTGACTTTCAATCATTTTCTTCGATATGATTGACTTGATTCCTTTGTGGATTGGGTTGTGCTATCCTGTGTGGATTGGGTTGTACTATCCTGTGTAGACGTGATCGAACTTGAGCTCGAATGTTGGAGCCGAACTGGAATTGATGACTTAGGTATATGTATGGGCATATACCTAAGTAGTGTTGGATGTTACTTTGTGATTGTATGTTTCCTTTGTGGATTATCCTTTTTGGATTCTGGGAGACCTTCGGGGGTCTCGAGGTCCCTACTGAGTAGCATATACTCACCCCTGCACGGGCTATGCCCGCACTACATTATGTTGGATGCAGACGATGGACAATGCTGATCGTGGTTGAGGCTTGTAGAGAAAGTCGGTACCTGGAGGTGGACCACTGGGTGGGACGTACACGGAGCAGACGGCTGGACCCGAGGAGTTGAGGAGGCTATCTGTACCCACCCTTCAGGTGGGACTTCCAGTGGATGGCTCAACGTTGCTACTTTACTTTCAGTTGCTGTACTTTCCTTCCAGTTGTACTTTACTTTCAGTTTGGGTTTGTATTCTGGCCCATTTACTTTCCACACTCACTATTGTACCAAGTTTTACTTAGTGTTTACTTATGCTTGCTTACTCTGTGGTGTTTGTTTACTTTATAAAGGAAATGCCTTCCCCTTTTTGTCGGGATTTACGCCTTGGTGCTATTCGCCAGCCCTTGGCCTATGGGAGGTGGGCTTGGGGTAGTCACGGAATGGGTCCCGAGGATGGTTCATGACAGGTGTACCCTGTAGTGTTTAGGCTTGTACCTTATGAATATTTCCTTTACATCTCAACTCAGACTTCAAAACCTTCCAAATAATATCATATCTTTTCTAAATCAACTCAAAATATCTTTAACCTCTTCTACATCATCTCACCGAAGGGAATTCATGATCCTCACATGCTAGAAACTAGTTCTTGGGCAACAAGGATACACTCTTGGTAACAATTTCTCCCAGTAAATGATAATGACAAACCAGAAAAAACTTATAAGAATCTAGAATAGTGAATCCATACATTGAACATCCATGAAAATGAAATAAGCTGATATAAATAAATGAATAAACCAAAAATAGAATAAAAAAGATAAAAATCCATATGATACATAACCAATAATAAATATCCATCTCACTTTTAAATATATAGTAGAAGTAATACATCACACAATCAAAGTATGAAGGGAAATAAAACCCAATACGGCTGAAAAAATATCTAACACACAAACAACCTAAAATTAATAAATAAATAGATCCAATGCTTGAATATTTCCATGTTACACACAATCACTCACCACATCCCAATGAACATCAATATATTAAGATAATAAAAACCAACACAATATCACAAACTGGACACCTGAAATAAAACTAGTGGCACACACATACACATGTGAGTGTGTATGCAAGGTGCGGGATAAACATGCCCAATGTGGATTCACCAAAGAGTATATGCAATTCCTTTTATAAAAAAATTATTAAATTATAGTTTTAAAATCATTTAGAAAATATATTTTTCCAGATAATAAGTATAAATAAAACAATTATCATATAATAACCTTTTCTAAAACTATAAGGCAAAAACTTTTAGAAAATAAAACCAATTTTAAGCTTGGAGACCATAAATTCATGCTCCAAGAAAATGATCCAAAATTTTCTTTAAAATATATTTCAAATTCCCCTTATTACTAGGAAGGTGGAATCCACCATTTAAAATAGAAATCACTTTAAAATATTTAAAAAGGTGGACTTCCAAGTTTACAAAATCAAAACCAAACCATTTTTCCTTACTTCAAATATTTTCATAAATACTATTTTTATTAAACAAGTTGGAAAGTAAACTCAACCACATTGAAAGAAGGTATATAGATTAAACAAGAAACATCACATCAATAAACCATAATAAAATTAAATGAAAATAATCAATGGTGCTAAAAATTCCAAAAGAGTACAAGGGGATATAAAAAAAGTATGTATCATAAATCCCCGAGGTGATACCACCACTCAATGAATAAGTGTCATGGGAAATTACCTTGGTCATAATTCGAGGTGATCCTATACATAATTGAGTGATTTTTTTTTTGGTAAGATCTCGTAGTCTTAATGGGCCATGTCGATCAAATCCCATAGTCTTATCAGGTCATATCGATTAGCTCCCATGGTCCAATTAGGTCAAACAATGATTGTATGACATAAAATGAATCTCACTCTTAGCTATTCAGGTTCCCATGACATGTCAAGAAGGGAGGTGAGAAATCAAAAAACAACATGGTCATCACATGAATTAATAATAAAACATAAATAATAACTGTCATCTCACCTCAAACACCCTCCTAAGAAACAAACCATTTTATCATCAATAAATGACCACATAATAAAAATCAATTCACATACCACAATAGGGAACACGATTATGTAAGGCATAACATAAAGGTTATCATAAT
The DNA here is from genome assembly GCA_963277665.1 of Viscum album. NCBI lineage: Eukaryota > Viridiplantae > Streptophyta > Magnoliopsida > Santalales > Viscaceae > Viscum > Viscum album. Next base: position 47,640,013 of record OY728121.1, read on the forward strand.
GTAACTACTATAAAATAATTCTATAGACATGATTTTTTAAAAAACCATGGCTATAGACTAGACCTATAGCCAAGATTTTCAAGAAACCATGGCTATAGATCTTTATTCAAAGGCTATAACCACGGTTCTCTAAAACCATGGATATAGAGTGTACCTATAACCATGGTTCTTGTAAACTATGGCTATAGGTTTCATGTAGGAATAATATTTTCCTACGGTAAGGGTGAATGAATACCTATAGCCATGGTTTAGTAGAACCATGGATATAGGTATACTCTATATCCACAATTTTACAGTACTATGGCTATAGCCTCTGACCACACACCTATAGACTTGGTTCTTGAAAACTGTGGCTATAGGTCTTTGGTCATAGGTTGTAGCCATGTTTATTGTAAACTGTGGCTATAGAGTGTACATATATCTACAATTTATAAATATATATATAACAATATATATATATATATATACACACACACTGTATATTTTCCCTAGTGTAGTGGTTAGGCTTCGCACCTTGTTTCCGACAGTGGAGGTATGAAGATCAAATCTAGGTAGTGACATTTTATTTTAACCCTATATCCATGGTTTACAAGGTATATGGCCATGGTTTAAAACCATGGATATAGACCTATTTTCATGGTGGAAAACCAAGAGGGTTATTTCCATGGTTTGAAACCATGGATATAAACCTATTACCACAGTGGATAACTGAGAGGGCTATTTCCACAATTTCCAAAACTATGGCTATAGGTTCCATTTCCACGATGGAAAACTTTTTCTATACCCCTTGTAAACTATGGATAAATTGTTTCTCTATATCCACACCAATACGATCTACAACCTATTGAACCATGGCTATAAGATATAGCCATGGTTTTTACCTTTATAACCATGGTTTTTTACCATGGATATAAGTGAATGTTTTAGTTGTTCTGGGTGATAAAATAATCAAGAAAAATCATTATAAAGTTTCAACCAGGCCTTAAAAAACCAACTAAAAAATCTACACTTTCCAAAAAAACTCTTTAAAATGTTATAACGGTATATAAAACCCAAAACCATTTAACAAGGTCTAAAACACCAATTTTTATGAAAATTAACACTATAAAACATTAAAAATTATTTTTACCAAATAGTTTCCCACACCATTTTACTATTTTAAATTCATTTAAAAATCCCCTTAAATATATAAACGAACACTTGGCAGGCATAACGAAGCCACTTTTAAAAATCAAGAACTAAAAAATTCATAGAAAACATTTTTTGAAAGTGTTAAATTAATTTAAACTATTTTATAAACCCATCACGAGGATCATGTATAGGTAAATTAGATAGAAAATGAATTTAAATAACTTTAGAATTCTATGACATGTAGAATAAAGGAACTTTCTCAGAAACACCCACCACAACCAAGAATAAACAAGTTGCAACACATCAAATTCAATAATGAAATATATATGAGTAAGAGAACTACCTTTACCAAACTTAAATAACCAATTCCCCATGATTAGAACCATCCCTAACCCTAAATTTGACCAATACAAAAATTATGGTTTGCAAGATAATGGAAAACCAAGGGGGAAGGAGGAAGAGAGAAGAGAAGAAGAATAAAGGAGGGACTCACCTTACAAATATTCTTGGGATTGTGGATGAGAATACATTAAAGTAAGTTAGGGGAGGGGATAGATTCTTAGTGTGAATCCCTAGTTCAGCTGAATGATATTAGAGTAAAGGAGTCACGTCACTACGTGGCCCACCCTGTTGCTACATGACATGTATCCCAAGAAGAACCACATGCTCACTACCCAATGTTTTATCACAACACAACCCTGCATCATCATGGTGTGAACACCCCATGGGAATCCTACACTGCACAACACTTACTAAAAAAATGACTCCATTTTCTGGGTCGGGTCTCATTGTGAACTCCCCTACCACAACATAACTATTCTCTCACCTAAAAATTCAAAAGAGTAAAATAACCACTTGTAGAGAAACCCACCTATCATGACATGGCCACCTACAGTTCAAAACCACAAGCCACTCAACACACTTATCATGGAATGAACAACCTACATCATGTTGTGACTTATGGTAAATAGAGCTACAGACCTAGAAAAATACCAAAAAAATACCAATTCTAAAAAACTCCCAAAAATTTAAAAAATTTCAAAATTATAATACATTCTATACAAAAATGACATGGTGATTTTAGTAGGTGTGTAATCGAGATGATCTGATCCAAGTATACCAGTACTCATCGAGCTCAATATTAGAACTTGTTTCTTGAGCTTGACTCGTTCTCAATTGAGCTACTCGATTAGGCTTGACTCAATTCAATTAGGATACTTTAAGATATTTTTATTTATAAAATCAAGCTTTAATTTGAGTTAGAGATGGATTTTTTACTCAATATTGAAAGCTTGATATTGAAATTAAATACATATATATTGAATAAAAATAATCTATTAAAACATTAGATGCTTTTTTAGGTTAAAAATCTCCTCAATTAAGTTATTTTAATACTCTAACTTGACTCAAGTTAGTACTCAAGTATCTCAATATTGAGCTAAACTTAAAAAAATGATCCAACTTTAAGTATTTATTGTGATGAGCCTAAGTATTTTGTAGGAACCTGGGCTAATTTATATCACCATGTGTCATATAGACTATTATAATCTTTTGAGTATAATAATCTCCCCCAAAATATGCATCTCTATACCCCTTTAATGGATCATCTACTTTGAAATATATAGATGTATCTTATGATCCTTTGACATATCAGATGATTCGTTTAATGGATTTTTGATGTTCATTTCCCATAGTTGACATGAAATTGTTATGAATCCACTAAAAATTCAATATATAGGAAATTACATACCATGGAATACATTAGGCTTCCTATCATCGATGAAAACAAAACTTTCACCATATAATTTTGCATATCTTCCATTTTTTGTGCTTGATCTTTAGACAATTTAAAGTGTTCATCTAAAGGAGTTGAGTTTAGATTACATCTGAACATTTACAACCTTTTTATTATATTCTTGATGCAATCACACTAAGAACAAGCCAATATTTTTTCCCTATATCTCTGAATCCTCATCCCTAATATTTTCCTAATATCCTTGAGATCTTTAATCTTGAATATTCTAAACAAATCATTATTCATCCCCTGAATCCTCTAAATTCATGGTCCTTATAGAATCATTTCATACACATACAGAAGTAGTATGATGAAACCCCCATCCTCAAATTCCTTCCAGTGGCATTAGTGATCCACATTTATCTACATGAAACCATTATCTTCCATGAATATGTTGAACTTCCAGTTCCATTTCATTGGTGTATATTTCAAGACATATATAATTCTCTCTAGATTACGCACAAATTCCTTGTTTTTTTGTCTACCAAAATAGTTATTTTATTCATGTAAATTTCCTCCTCTGAGTCACTATGAAGGAGTTCCATTTTTACACCCATATACTCTAATTGAAAACTTTCAGTATCAACCATGCTCAACACCATCTAGATGTTAGTGTGCTTAATTATCTATGAGAATATTTTTGAGAAGTAAAATCATTTATTATGTATAAATCCTTTGAAAAATACCCTGAACATGTACCTTATTACACCTCCATATTCTTCTTTAAAATGGAAGACCTATTTTTATAAAGTTCATTCCTTATGGTAGCTTTGTCAGTTCCTAGGTTTTATTCATATGTAATGAATCCAATTAATCCTTTATATCTAACTACCACTTTTCAAAATCACTAATATGAGCCACTTATTATGGTTTTTAGTCTCTCCACTATCCATTAGAGTTAAGAAGTTCACATCAGACACAACCCCTTATACTAGTCATATGACCTGGATAGGTCATTGTAATTCATCTCGTGACTCTTCTCTTTTTAAAACTGGAACTTCTGGAGCTCCCACTCAAACTTTATTAGTCCTAGAGCACTTTGATAAATCTTATACTGACCTAGCTTCTGAATATTTTACCATTTAACTCTATAAATTATGTCCTTCCATAATTATCATTCATATCAACTTATACACAGTCAGTTGATTTTTGTACTCAAATTCTCTTTCATGTTCTAGTATTTCTGTAAAAACTCCTCATTGAACATAACATTATGTATTCTGATTAAATTTCACTTTTCATCATACCAAATTCGAAATCCAATTTTTTCATTACTATATCCCTTAAAGAAACTTGTATGAGATTTAACCTTGAGCTTATCCCTTTTCTTATAATCCATATAGACATAGTCTAAACTTCCAAAAAAATGTAGATAAATTCCAATGGTTTTGCAGACCATAAATGCTATTGAATAATTTTCCCCATCAATGTTGATGAACTTCTATTAACTAAAAATGTGACATGGTTGATTTTTTCCACCCAAATTATCTTATACATTAGAGAATATTACCTCAAAATCCATGAATTTTCAATTAAGGTATGATTCATTTGTTCAACCACACCATTATTCTCTAGTTTCTCAATTGTAATATTTTCCATCCTAATTCATTTCTTCTAGAAGTAGTTACAGGAATCCATTCTACCATATTATCCACCATTGTCGAACCTTAAACATTTAATATTCAGTATGGTTTCCCTTTCAGCATGGAATTATATTTGACAAACACTTTGAATACCTCATATTTGTGTTTCTGGAAGTAAACCCATACTTATCTCATTGAATCATCAATGAAAGTGACAAATTATAAGGATCCTTGGTGAGAACAATATGGGGTATGTCCTTAAAAATCCATGTGAAAAACTAAAGGTTTACAAGATGAAAATGCCACAACTTTGGAAAATACACATGACATACAATTTCAATGTGATCAAGTTTCATTATACCCTTTGTTGCTATAAATTTCATTTTCTTTATACTGAGGTGCCCAAGATGAAAATTCCACAACTTTGGACTTCCTAAGATTATTAATCTAGTAATTATCACTTCATCTATCATTTTAGTCAGATACGTGGTCCCATCATTTACTTATCTTTTCCTAATCATAGATCCCTAAGAAACTTTCTATACTCCATTGGAAAAGATTTTGCTGAATCTTGCCTCATCTATATGACCAATGGAAATAATTCTCTTCCATATACTTGGTATGTTCCAAACTTCTTTCAACTTCAAGAAGTTCTCATTTGGCATCCAAATGTTTACATCTCCCTTACCCATGACTCACAAATCTTCTTCATTGGATAAGTGAACCTTTAAAAACATTTATGTAATAGACCAACCCAATTTAACCCATAATGTCACCCGAATTAGCTCTCCATAAGGCCAAAAATGCGTTCCCAATCTCTATGGGATAGAAACAAGAACCAAGGTACCATATAAAGAAATGTGTAAATTATTTCTCCCCTAAATGAAATATGATAATATATAAACAAACAGGGTATCATAACTGATATCTAGGATACATCATATGATAACAATACCAAGGCATAAAAGGTAACATCCAATAACTTGATAACAAGGTATATGTAAACAAATTGAATACCAAAAAATAGAACATAAGGAAACCCATGGGCCCATATCCATGTGACCATATGTCACCACCATCCCAACCCACTATAAGGAAACATGATCTTGGAGAGTCATCCCCTACATAAATATCTTCCATTTATCTGTATCCTAGAAGACCATAGACACAAATTCCCAAAGGAAAAAGTAAGGCATGAGAACTAAATCTCAATTTGATACCACTAAGAATATATATAATGTCCATCCATGTGCATATGTTAATTCTTTTATAAAACAAATTTCAAATCATTTCAAGAGAAATAATTTTACATATAAAACCATCCTTTTGTTTTATGTTAAAAAACATACAATATTTAAATACATAAAGCAGTATGACATAAAATTTATCTATGAAGAGTAAGAATATGAAATAAATAGGTTTCAAGTATCACATCAATATCAAGTGATAAAAAGGAAATATTAAATAAACAAGAATTTAATGTATCCATACATCACCAAATATACAATCACAACTCCAGGGTGTACACAACTCAGATGAACATGACCACTATCCAATATAAGTGACTCCTAATGTCTAGGAACCTTAGTCCTTAGAAAGGTTACCCACTAGAAATATATGGTATCATGGGAGCCTCCACTAGTGGTATTTAACTCCAATAGGGATCACATATGTCTATTTTTCCCTTATACCCCAAGGTATTCTTGATGTGATAATACATTTCCATTCTATTCAAGAAAAAATTTCACATTTCATAAAACATTTTCCCTGGAAAATCTATTTTATATAAAGCCAAAATTTTCATAAAACATTTTATATATCATTTTCACACCACTTCCATTTTTGAAAAACCATTCCTTTTTAAAATCATCTTCGAGGCAATTTATCAAACACATTATGTGTAATGAATTATTTTTCATCAAAACCCCCTTTTTATAAAACATTTCCATAGCCATAAAAGATAATGTTTACCTATCATGGATTTCAATTGATCAAATTCATAATTAAAAAACCAAATGAATTAAAAATAACATAAGGCATCACAAGGGATAGTCCATAGGATAGATACACCTACCTCAAACATGATGAAAACCTCATTTCCTTCTAGACCGATGATGGGAGAGGAAGTGATAAAATTCACAAGAACCTATATATGAAATAAAAATATTAATCCTCTATGATCATGATATATCTAGTGAACTAGTATCATAAGTCATTAAATACATGGAGAATAAGATGAGAAAATACATTGGAATGGATCCACTTACCAGATTACACCAAAAAAGATCCAAGCTACCAACCAGTATAAAGATCCACCACCGGGGAGAGAGAGAAATCCAAAAACATCACCAAGAAGCCTATAAATGAATATAATTCATATTAGGTTCTAAAGATTAGTATTAGATAAAATAAACTCTAATATAGGGTTAACATGACATAATATACCTTACCAAATTGCATGCCCAATGGCATCACCGGCCATCCACTCACTACTAAAAAAATGGGCTTTATCAGCACTCAAAACGGGATTTAACAACGCTAAAAAAGCACTATAAAGATCAATGTTGATAAATGTCCAGCCTACTGTAACATGAAATTCTATACGAGAACACCCAAAAAAGACCTGAAAAAAATTATCATATCAAACAAGCAGTTCACGCAGATAAAATATGCAGTGGTAGTCAATTTGGGATCAAACGATGGGAAAAAATCCATACCTAATGTGATGTACTACTTATTAATTATGGTTATCAAAAGGCACCATTAAATACTATCACCTCCAAATTATATCTTACATTACCTCAGATAAAATATATAGAGAGAGTTCAATGTCATAACCTTAAGAAAAATTTGATTAAGGCATGCATGCGAGTTATTCTTCATGTTTTTTGTGGATAAGATTCATGTAAATCTTGGATATGGAATTTTTTTCTAGATTTTGAGTTACTTTTGGGATATGTTTCCTTAGGACTTAGAGATTTTCTCTTATAGATTCCTCATGGTAGATGGATTTGGGTGATTCTTGGGACACTTAAGGAAATGTGTTCTTGTGGTTGATGCCTTTATCTTATGGTATGTTGTCTTCTTTTCACACCATTTATAGAATTTATAAATAGCAGGGAGATATATTCTTATTGTTTTTATAGACTATTGATTAGTAGTCATGTAGTGCTTTTATTAGGGGACACAATTTAGAAGAAACCATGTGGGTACACTTTCATGGGGATGTTTCTTATTCATTTTGAACTTTTATTGTTTTACATACATAGGAAAAGGATGGGTTGTATAACTCCAAGTAAAAAACATGAAACTTAACTTTTTGAGGGAGTTGTTAGGAACACAGGTTGTTCACAGTTAGGAGAAACCATGTGGTATGGATATATAGTTTAACTAAGTCATTTTGAATGATTGAAACATGGTTTGTTAACTGTTTGTCCAAACTGTACAGAAGAGGGTTTCTTATCCAATGGCTCCTAAAAAGTTGGTGAACAGTTTGGAAAACTACCTAACCAGACCATGAAAGTTGTCGATGATATGGTATAATTTAAGGGATTTCCACCTATTTCCTCCCAACCTTCCTGAAACTTAGTATAATATCCCTTTATCTTGAAAATTTATCCAATTTAAATCCTCTATTCTTTTTTATTTCCCTTTCATTCTTCTCCCTCTCCCTTTCCACTTTGTTTTCATCCCTCACCATGAAATCAAGGGCTAAAGGTTTATATTTAGGGTGTGTGATGAATTATTAATGGGGGTTTATTGTATAAGGACTACTTAGGAATCTATGAGGCTTGTCTAAGTGTCTTATGTCATAGGTAATGACTTTTTTATTGTTTTTTATACGTCAGTTGTTGTTTTCACTTAAAAATTATGTCCATTTTAAACAAAAGAGAGACACTTTGAGTGATACCGGTCACACCGTGCCTCATATTGAGGCGGAATTGACTCTTAGACGTCACAAATGACCCATGTATTGTTCTCCTAAAGCATTAATACAATCTAAATGTGTTTGGTCAGTTTTCCTTATGTTAGTTGTTGTTTTCACTTAAAATTCTGTCCATTTTAAACAAAAGAGAGACACTTTGAGTGATACCGGCCACATTATGCCTTAGATTGAGGTGGGGTTGACTCATACACGTCACATAAGACCCAAGGATCGTTTTACTAAAGTATCAACACAATATAAATGCATTTGGTCAGTTTTCCGTATGTCTGTTGTTGTTTTCACTTAAAATTCTATCCATTTTAAACAAAAGAGAGACCCTTTGAGAGATACTGGTCACACTGTGACTCATACTGAGTTGGGGTTGACTCATACACATCACACATGACTCTTGGATCATTTTAATAATGTATCAATACAATACGAATTCATTTGGTTGGTATTCCATACATCAGTTGTTGTTTTCACTTAAAAATTATGTCCATTTTAAACAAAAGAGAGAAACTTTGAGTGATACTGGTCACACTGTGCCTTTTATTGAGGCGAGTTTGACTCTTACACATCAAAAATTACCCATGAATCATTCTTTGAAAGTATCAACACAATCCTAATGCTTTTGGTTAGTTTTCTATATGTCAGTTGTTGTTTTCACTTAAAATTCTATCCATTTTAAACAAAAGAGAGACACTTTGAGTGATACTAGCCACAATATGCCTCAGATTGAGGTGGGGTTGAATAGTACACATCAAACATGACCCATGGATAGTTTTACTAAAGTATCAACACAATATGAATGCATTTGGTCAGTTTTTCGTATGTCAGTTGTTGTTTTCACTTAAAATTTTGTCCATTTTAAACAAAAAAGAGACACTTTGAGTGATACCGGTCACACTATGCCTTGAATTGAGGAGGGGTTGAATCGTACATGTCAAAAATGACCCATGTATAGTTTTACTAAAGTATAAACACAATCTGAATGCATTTGGTTAGTTTTCTGTATGTCAGTTGTTGTTTTCACTTAAAATTCTGTCCATTTTAAACAAAAGAGATAACTTTGAGTGATACCGGAAACACTGTGCCTCATATTGAGGTGGGGTTGACTATTACACATCAAAAATGACCCATGGATTGTTCTACTAAATTACCAACACAATTTGAATGTGTTCGGTCAATTTTTCATACGTCAGTTGTTGTTTTCACATAAAATTTTGTCCATTTTAAACAAAAGAGAGACACTTTGAGTGATACTGGCCACACCGTGCCTCAGATTGAGGTGGGTTTGACTCTTAAAAATCACATATTACCCATGTATATTTTTACTAAAGTATAAATCTGAATTATTTTGTTCAATTTTCCATACTTTAGTTGTTGTTTTCACTTAAAATTTTGCCCATTTTAAACAAAAGAGAGACACTTTGAGTGATACCGGTCACACCGTGCCATGAATTGAGGTGATGTTGACTATTAGAAATAAAAAATGACCCATGTATAGTTAAAATAAATTATAAATACAATACAAATGCATTTGGTCAGTTTTTTGTATGTTAGTTGTTGTTTTCACTTAAAATTTTGTCCATTTTAAACAAAAGAGAGACACTTTGAGTGATATCAACCACACCATGCCTCATATTGAGGTGGGTTTGACTATTAAATTTTATATATGACCCATGGATCGTTTTACTAAAGTATAAACACAATTAGAATGATTTTGGTTGGTTTTCTGTACATTAGTTGTTGTTTTCACTTAAAATTCTGTCCATTTTAAACAAAAGAGAGACAATTTGAGTGATACCGGTCACACCATGCCTCAGATTGAGGCGGGGTTGACTCTTACACATAAAAAATGACCCATGGATAGTTCTCATAAAGTATCAACACAATCCTAATACGTTTGGTCAGTTTTTCGTATGTCAGTTGTTGTTTTCAATTAAAATTTTGTCCATTTTAAACAAAAGAGAGACACTTTGAGTGATACTTGCAACAAAATGTCTCATATTGAGGTAGTATTGACTCATACACATCAAAAATGATAAATGGATTGTTATCCTAAAGTTTCAACATAATCCGAATGTGTTTGGTCAATTTTCTGTACGTCAGTTGTTGTTTCCACTTAAAATTCTGTCCATTTTAAACAAAAGAGAGATACTTTGAATGATACCAGCTACACTATGCCTTGAATTGATGAAATTTTGACTCATACATATCAAATATGACCAATTTATCGTTCTAATAAAGTATCAACACAATATGAATGTGTTTGTTCAGTTTTTCATATGTTAGTTGTTGTTTTCACTTAAAATTCTATCCATTTTAAACAAAAGAGAGACAATTTGAGTGATACCGGTCATACCATGACTCGTATTGAGGTAGGGTTTACTCTTACATGTTAAAAATTACCAATGTATCATTCTAATAAATTATCAACACAATCCAAATGCCTTTGGTCAGTTTTCTGTTTGTCAATTGTTGTTTTCACTTAAAATTCTGTCCATTTTAAACAAAAGAGAGACACTTTGAGTGATACCAGTCACAGAGTGCCTTGGATTGAGGCAGGGTTTACTATTACATGTCACAAATTACCCATGGATCATTCTCCTAAAGTATCAACGTAATCCTAATGCATTTGGTCAGTTTTCCATACGTTAGTTTTTGTTTTCACTTAAAATTCAGTCTATTTTAAACAAAAGAGAGACACTTTGAGTGATACCGGTCACACCGTGCCTCATATTGAGGAGGGGTTGAATCTTAAATGTCACAAATGACCCATTTATTGTTATCCTAAAGTATCAACATAATCTCAATGTGTTTGGTTGATTTTCTGTACGTCAGTTGTTGTTTTCACTTAAAATTCTATCCATTTTAAACAAAAGAGAGACACTTTGAGTGATACTAGTCACACTGTGACTTTTATTGAGGATAGGTTGACTCGTACATGTCAAAAATAACCCATGTATCGTTATACTAAAGTATTAACACAATCCAAATGCGTTTGTTCTGTTTTTTGTATGTCAGTTGTTGTTTTCACTTAAAATTCTGTCCATTTTAAACAAAAGAGAGAAACTTTGAGTGATACCGGTCACACCAAGCATTGGATTGAGACAAGGTTAACTCATAGATGTCATAAATAACCCCTAGAAAGTTCTCCTAAAGTATCAACACAATATAAATGTGTTTGGTTGGTTTTCCGTACGTCATTTGTTGTTTTCACTTAAAATTCTGTCCATTTTAAACAAAAGAGAGACACTTTGAGTGACACAAGTCACACCATGCCTCAGATTGAGGCAGGGTTGATTCGTAAACATCAAAAATGACCCATAGATTATTATTATAAATTATCAACACAATATGAATGTGTTTGTTCAGTTTTATTTATGTCAGTTGTTGTTTTTATTTAAAATTCTGTCAATTTTAAATAAAAGAGAGACACTTTGAGTGATACCGGTCACACCATGCCTCGGATTTAGGTGAGGTTGACTCATACACGTCACAAATGACACATGGATAATTGTTATAAATTGAAAACATGAATTTTTTGGGGGAGACCCTGTGGAGTAAGGAGGTTCCAAGAATGTTCATTTTCTTATTATGGATAATCAGAAAACATACAATTTCTACCAATGAAAACATTCAATGTATGAGAATCCATTTGGAATATCAATGATCATACTGAAATCAATTTAGGGCAGATATGTTTACTCATTTTTTCTTTTAATGTGATTGGGCATGCTTGATATGAAGGTATTTTGGAGATTTTACTGGTTTTTCTAATCAAAGCCCAATGAAAAATTGTTCATCATTCTTGCATGTTGCTGGTGCATTTCATCTGTTAAAATATACTAATGAATCATTGGAGAAAGGATGTTTTATTTAATAACAATTAAAATTTTCCTATGAACATTTACATACATTAATGTTTCATCTTTTGATCTTCGTGAACCCCTCTCAAAAATGTCCACCAATTGTACATGTCCCTAAGTCGGATCTTTATGCTATTTGTGTAGAATCTTCCATCAGGTATATAGACCACTGATTTATAAAAATATATATATCATCTTGTGAATACGATGCTTTTAGACAGTCATATTAGTACTGAAAAATATATATAAATAAATAATTAATAAATAGTTTAAATGAAATAGTAATTGTTTTTGAAAATACCTCATTAGGGATGCTAGTTTATTGATGGAAAACGATCTCTCTCATAAATTTACAAACATAATAACCTCAATGTTTTCAGTTTGTTTATTTTAGACACTACAAAAACTTTGATCATTAGGAGAATAAGTAACTTGTTTTGATATGTGTTTGGATAGTGAAATTTTATTATATATACCCTGATACTTGTCCAGACGTAGTACTTGCTTGCCTCCTTATTCTTAGCCCCTGTCCTCATTCATTTTTTTAGATGATATTGATACACCGCCCTATCATAACAGAATCCTCATTAAAAGATAATATAAATTATATAACATGATGTTTAGACCTAAAACATAGGATGTAGTGTCTTACAGATTCAAAAACTCCATCACGTGTGGTCAGTTTGTTGGATATCCTTGCATTGAATCCAGAAAATAAATCTTTGGAGTATCCAAGTTCACCACAATTAGAAGCCAATGTTTCCTAAAAAAACAAAAAGGAATAACTAATGAAAGAAGTGAAAATATAATTGATATGATTTAATAATAGAGTTTTACCCCTGTATGGTTGGTATTTGGAAGAGTCTGTCATCTGTAATCTTTCTTTCAAATGTTTTCAACAAGCCTTTCACTATTTCATCCCTTTTTGATGGATCTAATTTTTTTAGTTTTGTAGATGTGGTATGAGGACTAACGAGTCCGAATTTTGGATCATGGGAAAATCCCTTCAACTGTTTTTCATATATACACCTTCCAATAATATAAAATGCATTTATTCATAATTAGAACATTATATCAGCTTTTAGAAAATCAATTCATGAAAACATACCTCATATATAAATTTATAACTATGACACCTAGGAAATCATATTCAAGGATGTCATTTACATTTTCAACAGCAATAAAATCTTCAATTTCCTCTCTGTATATATTCTTTTCAAAAACCACTATATGAATACTACCACTTTTTAGCTTTGTATCCACATTAGTCTTCAATTCTAGTAAATGTGGATAGAGAACAGGCGGTGTAATTATGCTTTCAGTAGATCTTTTGGATTAGTTGTTCAATCCTTTATATGTTTTTGAGCCCACATTTCTTGTCACCCCCTTCCCTTTCTTCATCTTTAATAACATTCATTGGTTCAGACATTTTTTTCATTAATTATTAAAGGTTTATCTTGAAAAAAATGGAAATAAATACCGCTTTGTCCACATATACTCTTACAAGTTGTGACAACCATGTAATGAATGTCCCTATAGCCTTTTCAACCATATGAACATCATCGTTATCAAGTGGAATAGGTAGCTCTACATTTGGATCATGAGCTACAAAAATCGTCACTTTCAGATGATCTATTGGAAGTGGTCTATTATGCAGCTTGTCCTATGGGATGTTGAACACCGTAGCCCTCACTATAAGGTGATAGGTAGGTGTTGACAGATATAAATAACAATCATTATCACCCTATATAAGATCAGTATAGGAAAATTATCAGAGTTTGTCTGATTCACATTTCATGGGAACAATTATTATAATATTGATTACCATGGCTAAGATAGCTCTTTGAGGAGAATGGATCACCTCAAAGCTGATGGGGGGTGGGGCAGGATCTTCACGCACTTCTGATTTGTGTCTTATCCTTGCTTCTCACCCATAAAAGTTGCTAGAAACTCTCCCTGCCATTGAAATAATTCATCAAGAGGTTCTAGTCTTTCTCTCATTTGTTTCATTTCTTCATTTCTATCATCCATTTGTCTTTTCCCTCAAAATATACTCAGGGTGTCACCCCAAACCCCACACCTCTAACACGACCATATTGTTCTGGACACTTTAAATCCGTCGATAATAGGTCTGCATCCACTATAGGAGTAGCTTATTCCTGTGACTGTCAGATGTAGGAAAATAAGTAATTATTATTATGTAATAGTAATTTAAAACAAAACTTTTTATCATGTCATACTTGCACATATTTCCCACACTTTTTGTGTATTTTCCTCTACTAGATTCCCTTCCTTATTCACATGTGCCTCCTTCCATAGCACATGACATGGGATGGAAGTGTCTTTGGCTTTAGACTCATCAATATACATATAAATATAGAAAGATAATTATGATGTTGTTTCTTGGCACATAACAATATTACTGTAAATTTAAAATACGTACCATTTTCGTTTCTAGTGAAACATACTCCATCCTTGATTTATGATAAGGGTATATTGGTTTTGATGCACATTCCTTATTTTTAGTATTTAGTTGTCATTTCATTAATGAGATATTGACAATCAAAGTGATGAATACACGTATCCTTAAACAACATATTATCAGCCAAAATGTACCTGAAACTTATCATCCCCACGATGACCAATAAATGCATCCCATGCTTCTTGGGATATCAGGTGAGCATAGACAAGAGGTGGGTGCGGGTTTATTTTACCTTTGGAATCTTTCATGTGACATTTTGTTATAATAGTGCGAAAATCTCGATGAATCCTTATTTCAAGCCTTAGTACATAATTCTTGTGTGATTCATCTACTATAAATGTACTCTACAAGGGATTGAGAAGAGTAAGGCACTATTTCATTATCTTATTTTCAAGTAAATTAAAGAAATAATATCATAATTTTACTGTAATTTCTTCCCAGATCACAGCCTTCATCTCGAACACAACATGGTGCCATGAATCTATGTCAATCAACACGCATTTCTGAGTGGAAATTCCAATGTAACTACTAAAAATAGCCTTATTGGGATTCACATGTTGGCCTTGCACATTCCATATGACATCAAATTTGATTCCTTTGCTTTTCACCTTAAGAACTTTGGCTAACACCGTCAAAATACGACACGCCTGTGTTTTCTGTGATGTCGGTCCTTCATCCCTAACCATTTCATTGATATCAACATCATCAATATGTTCATCTGAAATGGCAGCAATGACGTGTGATGATGGTTGTTGGACCTCAACACTAGGAGCAACAACAGGTTTAAAAACTTGTTGTTTCTCTTCACTGTGAGAAACAACAACAACAATAGCTTGAGAGACTTGTTCATCCTTGAGGTTAGGAGCACCAGAATGTGCACAAGTCATTATTTTAAAAATTGGTTGAACAATTAATTTAGATTACATAAATTCAGTAATGATAAGATAATAACATGAGATAAAAAGATCTATATTACAAACAAAATATAACTTGTTTATTGAACTCTATTTCTTTTTTTCAAAGGATGAAGGGATTTGACACCTCTATAGATTATCTAAATCCCTTCATTGTAGTCTCATCTAACATATAAAACATCATCTACATTGGGACTGCTACTGTGAAATGATTGCAACGTACCACTAAAAGGATCATTCTCAATTGAATTTTCATTAGACCCTTCAGTAGTTTTGGACGATAAAAAAACAATCGACCACTTTTGATTTGCGGGATCTGGAACATAAAATACTTTTACTGCTTGTGATGCCATTATAAACTGTTCGTCTTTGTACCCTTCTTTACTAAAATCAACTTTCACAAATCCCAATTCATATATTTTAACACCATTGTTGTTATCAACCCATTTTTATTGAAAAATCAGAAATTGGAATGTCTTATAATCTAACTCCCATATTTTTTTGATAATTCAAAAGTATGACATATTTGCATAAATTGGATTTCTATCCTTACTAATAGAAACATGCATCGCTTCAGTCACAAGTGTAACTCCAATATTTTGAATGGTACTATCTTCATCATGTTCATATGTATAGAACGTATATCCATTAATTACATAAACATTGTAAGATAATACATACACACTTGGTCCAACAGCTAGCCATCGAAGTAATTCTGAAATTGAATTCGAATTTTCATCTAACTTCTTAAAAATATGGTCCCAGAACCATCATATAAACTACTGATTATGTGTATTTGATATCCATTTTTCATCCATTGATGGATTCAACTGCCTATGAATTTATTTATGGGTTTCAATATATAGAGAAACCTCCCAAATGTTATGAAAAACATAAAGGTGGGCCTGATCCTGATCTGTAATATTGATTATCACAACATCTCTTCCAGAAATTCCCTCACCCTCAATTCATCTAGTGTGACAAGATTTTAGGAGACCAATGCTTTCCACATCAGATAGGTATTTGGTACAAAATTCAATAGATTCCTCAATAATATATTTCTCCACAATACAACTCTCTGACTGACTTTGATTTTTGATATACCCTTTCAAAATCTTCATATACCATTCAATGAGGTACATCCATCTATAGTGCACAGGACCACAAAGTTGAATCTCTCTCACCAAGTGAACCATCAAATGGACCATCAAATGAACCATCATATCAAATAATGTTGGTGGGAAGAACATTTCTAATTCACATAATATGATGAAAATTTCTCTTTCCATAGCTGGAAATTTCACCAAGTCTAAAACTTTGCTGCATATAGCTTTGAAAAAGAAACGAAGTTTGGTTAACATATGATGAACATTCTTGGTAAAAATGCAATATAAAGATATAGGAATTAAATCTTACATCAAAACATGGAAGTCATGTGATTTCAAACCTTTTAACTTCAAATCATTCATTGAAACAATGTTCTTGATATTTTATGAATACCCCTATGGAACCTTTACATCATTGAAGAAGTTGAAAAACAGATATCTCTCCTCCCTGGAAAGAGTGTAAGAATCTGGAGGAAGAAACATTCGATTTTCTCCCTTCACAGGAGCCAACTCTTCTCATATTACCATGTCAACCATGTCCAAACTTGCTTTAATTCCATCCCTTTTTAGGGGCATTTAGCAGTGTTCCGATAACACTGTCACATACATTTTTTTCCACATGCATCACACCAAGAAAATTTCTGACGTATAAACAATTACAGTATGGTAATTCAAAAAAAACTGATCTCCTTTTCCAACTGATTTTTTTAAAGATTTTTGAAAATGGTTTACCAAAAACAGTATTCAAATATTTTACTTTCTCAAATAGCTGATCACCTGTTAGTGGAGACGGTGTTGTGCTTTGTTTTAAACTTCTATTTAATGATGTCGTCCAAGATCAATACTTATGCCGACGGGGTAGAAATCTATGATGTCCTAGAAACACATATTTTAATGAATGTTTCAACCTAATTGATTTCGTATCTTCTTCAAACACGGGACACCATTGAGTTCATTTAATTCTATAACCTAAATTTTTTCCATAATCAGGGAAATCATTTATTGTCCCATACAACATCGCTCTCAACATAAAGTATTCACTTTTATAAGTATCATACAACATTACAACTGAATCTCATAATAACTTAAAATCCTTGATCAAAGGAGCCAATTAAACATCAATATCATTACCTAGTTGTTTTGGTCCTAATATAAGCATAGATAACATGATGAATTTCCGTTTCATACATAACCTGGGTGGAAAGTTATAATTTACCAACATAACATGCCATGTACTGTGAGTGCTGGTTTGAAAACCAAAAGGATTCACTCCACCTTTAGATAATGCAAAACAAAGGTTTCTCGACTCATTTCTAAATTTAGGATACTCATGATCAATTCTCTTCCATTGAGGAGTGTTGGCCGAGTGACGTAATTTCCCATCTTTATTTCTTTTATCTACATTCCATGATAATTGTCTTGCATTTTCTTCACTTCCATATAGACGCCTAAATCTTGGAATGATTGGAAAGTACCATACAAATTTTGTAGGACTGGATTCATCTTTATTGTATTGAGAAGAACCACACTTTGGTCATTCTATAAGTGATTTGTTCTCCTTGAAAAACAATATACGGTCTTTCGGGTAGGCTTGTATTCTTTCAAAAATCATACCCATCGAGCGTAGCATTCATTTAGCTTCATATGTCCGGCTTGGGAGCTCATTATCTTCCAGGAGCATGTCATTCAAGAGAGAAAGTAGTTTCATAAATCTGAAATCACTCCATATATTTCCTACTTTCAATTTATACAACTTTAGTACAACTGACAATGCTATATATTTAGTGCAACCAGCATACAATGGAATCATTGCACAACTCTTTAACTTCTCAAACAATTTTGGGCAATCACGAAGTTCATCTTCAACTGTCCTTGTAATTTCCTCAATATGATCTTCATCATCATTGAGATCTGTAATCTCATCCTCCATATGTTCTTCTTCATTATCTATATTTGTAATCATATCTGATGATCCATAAAATGTAGTTTTAACCCAGCCAGTAGCTACATTCTCTTTTTCTCCGTGTTTATTCCAACATTTATAACTCTGATCTATTCTATGACATATCAAATGTTCTTGTAACTCATATAGAGTAATTAGTCTAGAATAACAACAATTTAAACACGAACAAAGGATTTGAGAAGGATCCTTTTCATGATCCTTTTCAAACTTGATGAACTCTTTCACTCCATTCTCATACTCTATTATCAAAAGATTAGCATCCATCCAATCTTTATTCATCACCATCCTATTTGAATCTCAAATATTATTATTTATGATTCAAATACACAAAACAAGACTTCCAAATACAGTAGAATAGAACCACTTATAAAAATAGAGATTAATAGAGCCTAACCATTTCTAATAAAGATTTGGAAATCAACAGAACCAGGATAGACCCCCATCAAAATCAACACACTTTCCAGTCCCCTTACCAATAGTTCTATCACCCACCACCCTTGCAACAAAACATTAAACATCCTTTTAACCACCCCTACCATCCACCTCATTTATAATAAAATAATCACATTAAACAGCCCAAAACTAGTGACCAAACTCAAATAAAATGAAAATAAGGATACAATTTTGATGAGAAAACTAATATAGTAGATACATTTCCAAACACAAAGGGATTCGTAGGGGAGACAAATAACCTAGGTTTATCAAAAATTACTATGGAATATCATAGGTTTTTTTACCCAAATTAACATAAGAAATAGAAAATTGAGGTTAGTAAAGATAAATTCTATCATGAACATCTAAATGATATGAAATAACTCTCCCTCACCTTCCCCAAACTTGTAACTAATATCCACATACACATATTACTTCCATTCTATAAAAAAGATAATTACCATACAAAGGGATAAAAAAAATCCCTTATTGTTAAAAAACTCACACATGAGGGGATAAAAGTATCAAATAGTGATAAAACATCTTTCACAAAGGGGTGAATTGTTCAAGGGTAAATCAAGAGGGCCAAAAAAGATTTAAAAGATACGCTATATAAAGTGTAATATAGACATTTACCATAAAGAATATATTATAATTACAATCCAGTTCACACTTCATAAATAATCACTTAATATAAATTAAAAATTTATTGGAATCACAATCACACCATAAAAATATTTCCAATACATCATTTAAATAATTTTCCTTTATCATTGAAATATGAAACAATCCAAAGAAGGCTCCATAAACCCTACTCCTCTACAACTCAATGCCTAGAATTTCAAGGAAATCTCTATTTTCCATAAAAAACCTTTTTCTATTTTTACTCACACCAAAACCCCTTTCAAATACATTTTCCATTACCCACACATTTGAAAAATTCCATTTTTATGAAACACAAGAAGAGTATACAATTAATAATCCAACTTCATGGGTTGATCCCCATTGCAAAAATCAAATATAAACCAAGAATAATTTCAAAACTTTCCTTTCATAATTTGAGAAACTTACAACTCATATTTAAAAATTCACAACAATCCAAACACGCTAAATTATTATGTTTCCTTTTTAAAAGCTACACCAAAACCCATTCACACCTCTAGTGCCTTTGAAAACATATTTTACACCTTTCAAACAACCCATAATACCCTTTCTATGAAGTATTAAATTACAACACACATAAAACATAACCATTTCCTTTATTAAAATTCATTTCATACACATAGGCATGAAAAATGATTCGAAAACACAATTCTCACGACAAAATTAATTTATAGAACAAGAATAAATGCACAAAAAATCATATTAAAAACATCTAAAAATTTTAGGGCATGGAACCACTGACATTGGGTGAAGAAATGAGTGAAATCCAATGTGGAACCCCGATCATACCTCAATCGCACCACAAAGAAAACCTAGCAAGGAAAGATTTACCCAAAAACAATAAGATTAAACCCTAACTCACAAGATTAAATCCTATCAATGGAACCCTACCCTCTGGAAAAGATAAAACTAAAAGAAGAATTGGGAGACTTACCTAGAGTAGATCACACCTGCAATGGAGGGAGAGAAGAAGCATCGAGCGGTCAAGGATCCTTTTGTGCTACGTCAAAAGGGGAAGGTGCGACCGTCAGAAGGAGAGGTGCACAGGAGGAGCCACAAACTATTGAGAAATGAAGGAGTAGGGTTCACGGGAAGTAGGGTCCAACGGGGAGGGGGAGAAGTAGGATTCATGGGGAGGAGGATCCATGAAAGGGGTTCAAGGGGGAGGATAAGGAGTAGGGTTCGCGGCGGAGTAGGGCTAGCGGTGGAGGTCCGACAAAGAGAAGATCGGGGGGGGGGGGGGAGTTGTCGTAGGGGTGCAGTACCCTGAGAACTTGAAGGCACGATAAACAGAGGGAACTGTGCACCCCATTTTATAAAATGAGACTATGGTTTTATGAGTGCTAGAAATGGACTGATAAAGGGATCCTTTATTAGTGCTAAAATTTTAGCGCTGATAAAGGGCTTCTTTATCAGGGCTATAAAAGTGCTAATAAATGGATCCTTTATCAGTTCTTTTAATTAGCGCTGATAAAGAATTACCTTTATCAGTACTTTTTTCTTAGCACTAATAAAAGGTGGCGCTTCCCTTTCCCATTTTTTTAGTAGTGATTGGACCTCACTGGAAGGATAGTGGTTCATCGGTTGGCCAGTGGGTGAAGGAAAAAAGCTTGTACCTATATATCCTATATCAGATGGATGGGGGAACCTGCAGACATGTAAGTGTTTTCCAACCTAAAACAGCTAACTGGTTCCCTCCGCCAACTAGATGATGGTCTCTTAGTTCCAACAACAATCCAAAAACCTCCTTCTTTCAAAATAACTCCCTAGAAACTAAAAAAACTAGAGAGTGTGAACACCTAATTCTATATGTCAGGGTGTGAAAAATATCCCCACCATAAAATCTTTCTATCCCTAGAAAGGATCAAGATCATGGACCCAATAAAAGTTACGGCCATTACTGTATCATTAAGGTATAATTATACCATGTGTCATGGATGTCCCTATTTTACCTATTTCCCTCTCATGGTTTTTTAATGACCACAAACACTCTCCTATATTTCTAATTTTTTTATTTAAGTTAATTTTGGTGGGTTCTTTGAGTATAATTTAGTGGAATACATTGGAATCTCAAATATATTTTTAATCCTTGACAAAGTCTTAATCATGTATCTTTTTACCCTTAATAACCTTGAAAACAACTTGGAATATCCAAATAATGGATTAGAAGGAATTTATAGTGATCCAATCCTTTTACACACATTATCACATGATTTTTAACATAAATATTCATTAAATACATCAAAAGGATCGAGAATCCTAGTGTCTTTGGAAGACTATATTCATAATACATAAAATTTAAACTAAACTAAAATTTCTATTTTAATCTCTATAATGAGATCATAAATCCCTTTGATCTCCTAAAACTACATAGGATGACCTAATGAACACATAAAAAAAGGGGTGAGCTAAAATGACCAGTATGTTAATAAACATGATAGTGAATCTTAACACGTGAGTCAAAGGTCATAAAATGATATCATAAAAGATAAGGATCATGAATAATCATGTGGGAGCATAAAATAAAGAACATGGTATCATAAGATCATGAAAAAAATAGGAAAGTGGTAGAAAAATATAACATGAAAAAAGAATAATTCATTTCTAACTGCCAAGAAAACATCACTTTGTGGATAGAGTCCCATCATAGATTAGGTTTACTCCCTAATCCCATACATAAAATCTCATGAGATAAAAACTTTACCCAATGCATTAGAGCACTATTTGGGTACACCCATCATAACATGTACATGATTATGTGTTCCAAAAAAGGAAATCAACCATTAGGCATAAACATGAGAATTACCCATGGAAAAAATAGGTTAATCTTGCCTCATATCATTATCAAGGAGATTTCATAAAGAAGGTGTTTGAGAAATAAACATAAGCCATGTATTACCCCATCAAAGGAAGGGAGAATAAGATAGGTATGAATTTAAGATACATATATACTTAATTTATAAGAATATCATAACATGAAATAGAGAGAGAAAGTATAGAAACCCAATTCTAGTAAGCTTAGAGCTGTTTTCTGCTACCATTACATTAGCATGATTACAAGGAATCAAATCCCAATGGATCAATCAGTTTAGAAGTTTTGGAAAACTATATTACATGTATGATACCCATATTAAATTGGGAAATATAAAATTAAACATAATACATAAAAAATACTGATAAACTGCATCCTTGAAACTCATTCCAAGAATTAATCTTTATATCATTTGGAAATGAAACAAAATAAGGGTGAGATCAAATGCTCAGTAAGGGTAATCATACAACAAAAGTAATCATGAATAAAAAATAATAAAAAATATGGAATGGTAAATAACTGAGCACACTTTCCATTTTAAAAAAACGTATAATGAATAATCAATATGGAAAGGTAAATAACCGAAAAACATGCCATTTAATCAATAAATTGAGAATTAAATTCATCAATAGATAATGTGAAAGAAAAAATATCATGGATAAATAATAACTAAATTCTCAATGAAGGCAATGATTAATTATTGGACTTCATGTTTCCTATGTACATGATACCTTTACTATCAATACCTTTCAAAAAATGATTTATCATACTTCTCTCAAGACCTTTCACAAGACTGTTTAAATCTCTGGGTAGAAACCCATATATTTTTCTTGGAAAAAAACTTGAAGGGTTTTTTCCAACAGATTTCATCTTATGAGACTATCAATGCATAATGGGGCTTACATTAAACGGTCCTCACCCTGTAGGGTTTTCATTAACTAGTCCCCAACCCATATAATGCATGTCCAAATCATTCTTCATATATTAAATAATCAATTTATTTCAAAAAACAGTGTACCTTATCAAACATCTATATTGAGTAAAGGATACAAATTTATCAATATTCCCCCTATAAATCAAATAAATTTCAAAGTAAAAAACAATATGTAAAAATGGTATAAATTTTAGGTAATGAACATATCCATGAAAATGATATGAATAATTAGGGGAAATTCAATGTTCAATGATCATAAGAAATTTAATAATTTAAAGGGATAATAAAAATGAATCAAGGAAGTGGTGTCAATACTATCCTTGGTAAAATCAATAAAAAACCATCTATAGGAAGAATAAGGATAGTATCAATAAAACATATCCCAAGTGGAGTAAAATAAAGGGTTGTTGTCATTGATGAATGGAAATACTATAAAAGGATATTTTAAAAACATTCTTGAGGAAAATATGTTTTTAATTTTGAAAAACATTTTCAAAATCCTTTTATTTGAAAATAACTTTCACAAAAATTTACTTTAAAAATTAAACTTTTAAACTCTCAAAGGAAGCCTCAAATAAATGATGAAAGATAAATTCATACATATTATACAAGGTAAAAAGAACATTCCTTTTATAAGGTAAGAAATAATAGAAAGGTTCCTTATTCAGAAAGGGACAAGAAGATTCCTTTGAAAACATTTGTAAAATACAAAAAGGGTAAAAATTTATTTAATAAATCATTTTTAAAGGTTAAAATAATTTTTGAAAACATTTTTAGAAAACATTTTTTTAGAAGAAAACAGGTTCTCCGACTAAAGAGAGAAATGAAGTTGGGGTTTCTTAAAAATATTTTCTAAAACATTTTGAGTACCAAATAGTGGGGAAAATGGTACTATTTCATGAAAAAATTTCATGAATAAAAATATGAGAGTAAAAATAAAGGTTTTATTGAACAATGATCAAATAATTTCTTTTAATGCAAATTCAAGTGTAAACAATCCCGAGAAAAATGAGATTGTGAAGTAAACCCTAGAAAAGACCATAACAATGATGCGAGAATCAATAAATGAATATATTATCTTTGTAAAACATTAAAAAACATAAAAAAATGTAAATACCACATATGATATTTATGTTGTATTAATACTTATTTAATTTTTATATAACACATACCTTTATGATTTCCATTTTTTGTAGATATGATAACATCGTTTGTGGATGTGTGGACTACCGCCACCTCAAAGTGATGTGACTCATTCACACTATACATGGAACATATAAAGGATGGTTTTAATAAAAAATTTTGAAATATATGGAATGAAAATGATGATATAAATTATATATATATATATATAATTTTCTTTTTATTCTTTTAAATATGACAAATAAATGGAAGTATCATTCATGCATACATACGACATACCGTCTCCATGAATGGTGCATTTCATTTCCTATATCCAAATATTATGGATTAATATAAATACATATATACTGAATATATATAACTTTTAAATTATGATTTTATAATATAAATATTTTAAAACATAATTTAAATGTTATATATATTCAGTATATATGTATTTATATTAATCCATAATATTTTGATATAGGAAATGAAATGCACCGTTCATGGAGACGGTATGCCGTATGTATGCATGAATGATACTTCCATTTATTTGTCATATTTAAAAGAATAAAAAGAAAATTATATATATATATATATATAATTTATATCATCATTTTCATTCCATATATTTTCACATTGTTTTATTAAAACCATCCTTTATATGTTCCATGTATAGTGTGAACGAGACACATCACTTTGAGGTGGCGGTAGTCCACACATCCACAAACGATGTTATCATATCTACAAAAAATAGAAATCATGAAGGTATGTGTTATATAAAAATTAAATAAGTATTAATACAACATAAATATCATATATATCATATATAAATAGATTTTCCATCATAATTCCCAACCATGAGAGGTGGTAAGGGAAAAACGAACGATATCGTTTCACGAGGCGGTAGTTCACCATATAAAAATAGTAAATTCATTACCCATTTTATAGAAGTGTGAGTAGGCATAAATATTAGAATAAAAAATCTTATTATATTTAGGATACTTGTTTTATTATATAATCATGTAATAATAAGAAAATGATGGGTGTAGAAACAAATAAAACATAAATGCACATTGAATAATGTTATCTTTCTTCAGGTAACTCTTTTTGGTTTACACCAAATGGATTCATTAGTTTGATTTATTCCCAAGTTTATGATTCTAGGATCAGGCGAGGGATATTGGGAGACTATTTTTTTAGGTTTTTGATGATCCAAAGGGCTTTAGAGGTGTGAATAAATGAGGGGTGAGGGCCTTTTTATAGTGGAGGAGGAGTGGCATTCTTGTAATTTTTTTACAAGGGAATTCCACCCACATTTATCCCTGGTTATGTGGCTCCAATAATGGTAAAAATTATATAAAATGGAGTATAGGGTTGAAATATTAAGGTAAAATGTCTTTTGGAAAAGTTTCTAGGTCATTTTAGTCCTTAAGTTTAAGGTTTAGTCCTTTGTTAAACTAATTTTTCTCTTAATCACTGTAATTAATTTTAATCACTTTCATTGATATTTTGGTAAAAAATAATTTGAAATTATCTTAAATTATAAATTATTATTATTCCAAATATTTAATACATTTTTTCAAATTCCAATCACATAATTGGTAGAAATTAATTTAAAATTAATCATGCAAATGAGATGACAAAGTTGGTTTTTAAAGTATTATTTTCAAAAGTTTGCTATGTTTTTATATGAAATTTAAATTTTAAATTGATTAAAATGATAAGAATTGGATTAATTTATGTATAATTGATATAAATAAACTTTAAAACCAATAAAAAAAATAATTTAACCTTATAAATAAATTAGATGAAAAAACTGTTTTGAATTAAAATTCAGTATTTTTTACTGTTCATCAAAAAATGGAACCTCATAGAAAAATATAAAAAATTATCCCTAAGATAATTTTTATGTTAGGATTTGAAAAATTAAGTTTATTTTGACATATAAAATTTCCAAAAATTGTATTTAAAATAGTTTCTTCATTAAAAGGTGGTAAAATTGATTTTTTAGAAAAATACAAATTTAAAGCATAAAACTAGATTTATTCTTATCTTATGCTTATTAAAACTATTAGATGAATATAAAAAATATTTTATTGAATATATAATATATTTATATTTCATTAATATCATTCAATAATAGTAATTAATTTAATTTATTAGGACATAACACCTTTTTATGCATAAAAACATTTCCTTTATATTAAATTGGTTCTTCTATTCATTTTTAATAAAGTTATTACCAATGAATTAATTTTATATTTTTTTTAAATGATATATTTTTATAATTTAGTTAATCCTATTAATAACCAATAATTTAAATAATAGGTTATATCTTATTATATTAAATAATATTTTTAGTATTCGGTAAAACCCCGTCTTGTGTGTAATGCAAGCTATCGAAGAAAGTCATTGTTGCTTGTAATGAAAGCTAACTCAGTATCATGTGAATTGAAAGTTATATCATAGATTTAATTTATTTAAAATATTAAATATATTTTAAAGTCTAAGGATATTATATTCCCTTATGTGCTTGGTGTTGCGTGTCATACACACTATCAAATAAAATGTTCTTACTTTAGAATTTCAGAGCATTACATTCTCCCCACCTTAATTAAATTGTGTCCTCTCAATTTAAACTTCATCCCAAAAATCTTTGGTTTTGTATTTGAAAATTAATTTTTTTAAACCCCACATCATGAGAAGAGTTAAAAAAATATCCTCTTAATAAGAGAGAATGAGAAGTAAAAAGGTCACTTGAAATAAAATATAACTAGGTTTCTACATAGGAGAACATTAGTGTAAAGTGAAAATATAGACATGGAGGAAAAACATAAATATTTATAGGGAGTGATTGAGGTCATGAATCAAAAACAAGTGAATAATCAATTGAAATTTGAGGGCCTCAATTCCATAAATCTTTAATGATTTAAAAGACCATTAGTTCAATAAAATTTAAGGTATTATGACAATATTTTTTTGATCATTTTCCTAATGTTGATTAATTATTTTATTTCCTAAGAATATAAGGAAATAAACTTACTTAAAATTTTTATATTTTATAAAAAAAAATTCATCCTTTTTTATGCTTTGATCAATTTCCAATTCATCCATCACTTTAATAAAGGGATGTCCAAAAATTAACTTTGATGCTTGAAGCACTAAAATACACTTTTAACGGATCGTAAGGCCCATAAAAGAGTGACAAGTATTTCTATTTTTCTCTAACCATTATCCAAAGACAATATAGTTAATTCATTAATATCTAAACCTAAAAAGTAACACAACTATTACATCATTAATATTTATTCATAAAAAAAATTAACTAAAAAAATGACATATTAACCAGGACATTACATAGGTCAGTAGTTGGAGTTAAACCCTTACCATCCTTCAGTCATGGGATCAAGTCCCGTGGCCTTTCCAGACTTTATGGGTTGTCACTCAGCATCTAGTTTTTCCTTTTCTAAAACCATATTTATATAATTACTATAACATTTTCAAAAATTATGAAGGTCATTCATGAAATTAAATTAATTATTACATAAACTTTTTACTAGGGTTTTCAATACAACCTAAATATATAAATAATTCATCCATTTATTTCCATATAAGTCCCTACTTGTTATAGAGTTTATTTTTTAGAAGATAACATTGAATCAGTTAATTCCCAAGTTCTCCACAATTAAGGCAATGGAATATAAATGGATCCTCAAGATGAGATACATTTTCTTCCATCATACTCTTCATTTTCCTCAGCAATTATTTGATTTATGTCCTTATTTACCATACATAAATAATTTCCCCATTCCATTGATCCACTTTAATGGGTGACTCCTTACACATTTCTTGCATGATGGAAATTAAGCCTTCTTTTTTTCTTTGGTCTCCACCACTCAATCTCTTAGAAACCATCATCCTTCTCTTATATAGTGAGTCAGGGTGTTGGTTAAGGAATATGTTGTTAATAATATTTTGAGAAAACTGATTATTCATAAACATAATATCCTTCAATCCTATCAACACCTCATTGGGTTTCTCATTTTCATCACATTTTCCTTCATGTTAAATGTTAACATGACTCCTTTGGGTTCCATCCACTGACTAAAACTAGAAAGCATAGTGTGAGTAAAAATAATCATAGTGAGAAAAATATATAATCATTTATAGGATATATAATTCATGACACCTTATTTTTAATATTATCCACCTTAATTTTAACCCTGGTCATTCATTTTCATTAACTATTCAAATACTTTATAATGGTTTGTAATGAAAATGTGAATTTTCCTAAGCATGTCCCTTGGGATTTTCAAACCAGATGCACAGTAAGACTCATTTTTATATACCAGGTTACACTTGAGTCAAACTCAATGCACCTTGTTGGAGTTGTTATCCCTAGGTAAATCTATTCCAGAACCAAATCCACTTTTAATATCCAGACAAGGATGTTTTGCTAAGAAGACCCATATAATCTATACCTTACTAAAATTTTAGGATGTTCTTCCACACTTATCCTCAAAGTCTATCTTAGGGTTATTTTCCCTAATATAAGTTTTCTAAATCTAGTTTTCAAGGATGATACTAAACTTCCTCTGATAACAACTATAGTGACCTAACCCCAATAATCCTAGAGCTGGTGTCTGCTAACATTACATTGGCATGATTAAAAGGAATCAAATCCAGAAGAACCGATCAGTTTATTAGTTTTGGAAAACCAAATTACATGATTGATACCCATATTACATTGGAAAATAGAAAATAAAACACAATACATAACAAAAACTAATAAATTTCATCCTTGAAACTCATTACAAGAATTTATCTTCATATCCTAGGGAAATTAAACAAAATAAGTGTGAGATCAAATCCTCAGTAAGGGTATGCATACAAAGAAAGTAATCATGAATCAATAATAACAAAAAATATGGAAAGGTAAATAACTGAACAAACTTTCCATTTAAATAAACTATATAAGGCACACTCAATATGGTAAATTAAATAACTGAAACACGTGAAATTTAGTTAATAAATTGAGAATGAAATGCATCCATAGATAATGTCAAAACAAAAATCTAATAGATAAATAATAATTTAATTCTAAATAAAGTAAATTCTTAATTATTGTACGTCATGTTTCTCAGGTACATGATACATTTACCATAAAAACCTTTCACAATATGGTTTATCATATTTCTATTAATACCTTTCATAAGAGAGTTTAAATTTGTGGGTAGAAACCCATATATTCTACATGGAAACAAACTCGAAGGGTTTGTTGCCAACTGATTTCATCTCATGAGACCACTGATACATCATGAGGTTTACTTTAAACGGCCCCCAACACATAAGGATTTCATTAATTAGTCCCCAATCCATATAGTGCATGTCAAAATCATTCTTCATATATCAAATGATCAATTTAATTGAAAAGCTGTACGTTATCAAATATCCATATTGAGTAAAGGATACAGATTTATCAATATTCTCCCTGTACATCAAATAAATTTCCAAATTAAACACTATATGTAAAAATGGTATACAATTTCGGAAATGAACATATTCATGATAAATAATAAGGATAATTATGGGAAATTCAATATTCAAAGATCATTGGAAATTTAATATTTCAAGGGGAAAACAAAAATGAATCAAGGAAGTGTATTTTAATACTTTCCTTGGTCAGATAAATAAAAATCCATCCATAGGAATAATAATGATGGTATCAATAAAAAATATCCCAATTGGAGTAAAAATAAAGGGTTGTTGTCATTGATGAATGAAAATACTATACAAAGATATTTTAAAAACATTGTTGAGGAAAATATCCTTTCCATTTTTAAAATAATTTTATTTGAAAATCACTTTCAAAAATATTTTCCTTAAAAAATATCATTTAAAACATTTAAAGGAAGCCTCAAAGATATGATTATGGGTAAATCCATACATGTTGTACACGGTAAAAATAGTATTCCTTTTTAAAGGTAAAAAGGTTAGAAAATTTCCTTGTTCAGAAAGAGACAAGAAGATTCCATTGAAAAAAAATGGTAAAATTTTATTTAATAAATCATTTTGGGAATGTTAAGAAAAATTAAAACATTTTTGAAAAATATGGTTTTTAGAATAAAATAGGTTCTCCGACTAAATACACAAATGAAGTTGGGTTTTATTAAAAAAATCTAAAACATTTTGAGTAAAAAAGGGTGAAAATGGTACTATTTCATGAAAAATTTCATAAATAAGAAGATCATAAGAAAATTAAAGTTTTTATTGAATAATGATCAAATAATTTCCTTGAATAGAAATTCAAGTGTAAAAAATCTCAAACAAAATGGGATTTTAAATTAAACCCTTGAAAAGTTCTTAACGTTGATGCGAGAATCAATAAATTAATAGATTATGTGTGTAAAATTTAAATACACATAAATAAAGTTTAAATAGAAAAAAATAATAAAAAATTATTATACAATAATCTTATAATATAAAAGACAACGAGGAAGTAATATAACCTAATGAAAATGAATCGTGTTATAAACATATTTACCACTTGGTAACTCTTTATCCAAATATTATTAGAAGAAATAATTCAAATTGAAACTCAAAATACCATGAATATAAAATAATTCATTATATAATATATCAAAATGGTTATTAGATACACCACCCGAAAGATGTAAGTGGTGAATATGACATTTATCTCATTGATGTAAAAAGCGAGATGAAAATACCTTACCTTCCATTTCCTTTTAGGTGAACATACCTTAACTTTATATATAGTGGTTTTAAACTTGTAAATAAATTATACCAGAACCATAATCATATTTATAATATCATATATTAACTTCTTATAATATCTTATTACTCGTTTGTAAATAATATTTCATTATTTTCACTATTTTGTGTGTTAATTGCCTAGTTTGTCGAGCATGTTTTAACTTGTAATTTTTGTTCCTATTAATTAGATAATGATTTAATAATATCCATAATTTAAACCATGATTTAAATGTTATATATATTTATTATATATATATTTAGAGTAATCCATAATATTTGGAGATAGGAAATGAAATGCACTGTTCATGGAGATAGTAGGCTGTATGTACGTATCAACTCTACTTACATTTCTTTTTCATATTTAAAATAATGAAAATTAAATGATATATATGTATATTATAATTATAGTATCATGTTAATTCCATGTGTTTCAATTTTTTTATTAAAACTATCTTTTATATGTTCCATTTATATTGTAAATGAGTCACACCGCTTTGAGGGGGTGTTAGTCCACACTTCCAAAAATAATGTTATCATATTTACACAAAATGGAAATCATGAAGGTATGTGTTATATAAAAATTAAATAAGTATTAATACAACAAAAATATCATATATATCATATAAAATAGTGTTTCCATCATAATTTCCAACCATGAGAGGTGGTAAAATAAAAACGAATGACATCATTTCACGAGGCGGTAGTTCACCATACACGAACGGTAAATTTATTACCCATTTGATGGAAGTGTGTGTAGGTGTAGGTAGAAATATTAACATAAAAAATATAATTATGTTTATGATACTTATTTTAGTATATACTAATTTAATAATAAGAAATCAAGGGGTGTAGAAACAAATAAAACATAAATGTATATTGAAGAATGTTACCTCTTTTTTGGGTAACTCCTTTTGGTTTACACCAAAGGGATTCCTTGGTTTGATTTATGCCCAAGGTGAGGCTTCTAGTATGAGGGGTAGGATTTTGGGAGACTATTTTTCTAGGTTTTGGATGATTCAAATGTATTTAGATATGTAAATAAATGGGAGGGGTGAGTGCCTTTTTATAGTATAGGAGGAGTTGTATTCTTGTAAAAATTTTAAAAGGGAATTACACCCACACTTTTCCCATGTAAATTGAATCCAATAATGGTCCAAATTATATAAAATAAAGTATAGGGGCGAAATATGAACATCCAATGTTTTTTTTCAATTTTTTAGTTTATTTTGGGCCTTAAGTTTAAGGCTTAGTCCTTTGTTAAGCTAATTTTACTCTTAATCGCAATAATTAATTTTAATCACTTTCACTAATATTTTTTGGTAAAAAATAAGTGTAAATTATTATAAATTATAAAATTTTCTTATTAAAAATAAATAATCCATTTTTCCAAATTCCAATCACATAATTAGATGAAATTAATTTAAAATTAATCCCACAAACGAGACGACAAAGGCAGTTTTAAAAGTAAAATGTTCAAAAGTTTGCTATGTTTTTTATATCCAATTTAAAATTTAAATTTATTAAAATGATACAAATTGGATTAATATATTTATCATTTATATAGATAAACTTTAAAACCAATAAAAAATATAATTTAACCTAAAAAATAAATCAGATGAAAAAAACGTTTTTGAATTAAAATTCAGTATTTTCACTATTCATAAAAAATGAAACCTCATAGAAAAATATCAAAAATTCTCCCTAAGATAATATATATGTTGAAATTTAAAAAATTAATTTTATTTTGAAAAATAAAATTTATAAAATTTCCAAAAATGGGATTTAAAATAGGTTCTCCATTAAAAGGTGGTAAAAATGAATTTTTAGAAAAACACAATTTTTAAGCATAAAACTGGATTTATTCTTATCTTATTCTTATAAAAACTATTATATAAATATTAAAAATATTTGATTTAATATATAATATATATATTTCATTAATATCATTCACTAATATTTATTAATTTATTTTATTAGGATAAAATACCTTTGTAAGTATAAAAACATTTCATTTATATTTAAATGGTTCTTATATTCATTTATAATAAATTTATTACCAATGAATTCATTTTATATTTGTTTAAAGCATATATTTTCATAATTTATTTAATCCAATTCATAACCAATAATTTAATGGATAGGTTATACCTTATTATATTAAATAATATTAGTAGTATTCGGTAAAACCTAGTCTTGTGTGTAATGCAAGCCATCGAAGAAAGTCTTTGTTGCGTGTAATAAAAGCTAACTCAGTATCATGTGAATTGGAAGCTATATCATAGATTGAATTTATTTTAAATGGTAAATATATTATAAAATCTTGGGATATTATATTCCCTTATGCGTTTGGTGTTGCGCCTCATACATGCCATCAAATACAATGTTCTTACTTTAGAATTTTGAGTCGTTACATTCTACCCAACTTAATTAAATTGTGTTGTCACAATTTAATATTGATCCTGGAAATATAGGGTTTGATATTTGAAAATTACTTTGTTGAAATCCCACATCATGAGAATATTTAATAAAATATCCTCTTAATAAGAGAGAATGAGAAGTAAAAAGGTCACATGTAATAACATATAACTAGGTTTCTACGTAGGAGAACATTAATAGAAAATAAAAATATGGACTCAGAGGAAAAACATAAATATTTATATGGAGTTATTGAGGTCATCAATAAAAAGAGTGAATGATAAATGGAAAGTTTAGGGCCTCAATTCCATAAATCTCTGATGATTTAAAAGACCACCATGTAAAGACCCGCAAATTTCAAGGAAATTTTTTTTCTTAATTTTCTTTGGAATTTTACAAGGGCGCAGCTTCAGACGGCACCTGATTCCGAGGCCCGGTGTGCCCGGAATCAATTTCCGAAGTTTGGCTCGGGTACGTTCAGTGAACGGACGAGCGGGTTTTTCTATCTTTTGAACCGGTGCCCGGAATCGAATTCTGAGGGCACCGATGAAATCGCAGCGCCGGTATTTGCTTAGAAACGCCTCTTCCGGAGTTGCGTTTGCTCAAGACGTGGTTTTTAAATTTTGCGGCTTTAAGTCAGAATAAAATAAAGTTGTGCGACAACTTTATTTTATTTCACTTAAACTGCTTGGAAGCCACTTAAAGTCACTTAAAGGCGGCTTGAACTGAGTTGAACTGGATAGG
Organism: Viscum album; assembly: GCA_963277665.1. NCBI lineage: Eukaryota > Viridiplantae > Streptophyta > Magnoliopsida > Santalales > Viscaceae > Viscum > Viscum album. The sequence goes on from OY728121.1 coordinate 47,674,686, forward strand.
ATGCTATCCAGAAATATCCTACCCCTTGGTAGGATATTTGTGCGGTGGGACCCGCACGAGCCCCGCCGTTTCTTTCGCTAAGTAACGCACCCGCGAAAACCCGTCAAAGTAACTGAAAAGTCAACCGACGCGTTTTCTTTAATTCTTAACAGACCATTTAATTGGGTGGTTTATTTCGTAAATTAAATGGACTATTTCTTCGTGAATTAAATGGGTCGTTTCTTTCGAATTGATGGATAGTTTCTTAACCGGTTTCGTGTTGGCATGTTTATAAAATAAGACCAACCTAAAAATCCTTGGAAAGGATTTGAGAGAATCTTCGTTCCTCCACCCTCTCCGCGAAGAACGCGAAGAACGCGAAGAACGCCGGAACCGGAATCCGACGACGCACGATCCGCGACGTCAACAGCTTTTCCGCGACCTTCTTCTTCTTCGGTGCCTCTTCTTCCGCGGCGAACCTGCGATCGGCGGTTAAAGGTGAGAATCGAAACTTCTAAATTCTCCCTTCTTAATTTCAATAACAACGGATTTAATTAATTAAATCCGTTTGTTCTTGATCCGGAGATTGGCGACGCGACGCCGGATACCGCGACGACGCGACGATCTCCTTCTTCCGCGACGAGCGATTCCGCGACGACCTCTCGTCCGACGACGACTTCGAGGTAGGGATTTATTTTGGAAAAGTTACCCCTTTTAAATTTTCTCGTGAACGTTCTTGAAAATTTAAAAAGCCGGTTTCAAGCGAACAATTTTATCTTTAAATAAAATTGTTGGATCATGTGTTGATCATCTTATTCTTTTCTCCCGTTGTTTATGATTAACGCGGAGGGAGCGGGTCTAACGAACAAGACCCGGCAACCCTCCGCCGATCTTCCTTTTTGTGCGGATTTGGCGGGCGACGGCAAAAGCACGACGCAAGGGCCATTTGTTGATTCCGCAGTGGAGGACGCGTCCCGGGAGAAACAATGGCGCAGACGGGAGGCAAAACGGGCCACCGGAGCAACTCCGGCGGCCCGCGGAAGGAGGCGGCGGCGCCCGGCGCGCCGCCGTGGAGATCTCCCGCCGCGGCTGAAGCCGCGGCGGCGGCGGCCGGTTCCGCGGCCGCGCGGAACCGGGAACGGACGCGGCGGCCCGGCCGCGTCCGCGTGACAGGCGGCCCCCCGCGGGGGCCGCGTTTCTCCAAATGCCGCGGGTCAAACCCGCGGCGGCGGCCTGCTCGGCCGCTCGGCCGAAGCCGAGCCGGCCGGTCCGGTCGGCCGGGCCGCGCCCAGGCCGACCCGGGTCGGGCCGACCCGGTTCGGCCGACCCAAGGGGGGGGGTTCGGGCCGGGTCGCCCCGGGCCCAGAACCCCCGTTTCGGGCCTTCTTCGGTCTTTCGCCCATATCTTGGGCCAGGGACCTCCGATTGACGAACCGTCAGCGGCTACGCGATCCTTGGATCGAGACGGTCGTTTCGGTATATTACACTCAAGGTTTCGGAAGACTTTGGGTTCGGCCGGGTTGGTTCGTACACGAAACCAACCGGGCCCTCGGAGCGGAAACGCTCATAACTTGAGCTACGGACGTCCGATCGACGTACCGTCAGCTGTGGTAGTTTCCTCTAAGTGAGACGGAACTTTTGGCATACTCCGCCCGAGGATCGGACACAGGCGGAGTACGGTCGGGTTGGTTTTGCCCTAAAAAAAAAACCAACCGGGCCCCTGGGACGAAAATGCCAATAACTCTCAGACCGGGCGTCCGATTGACGCGCCGTCTGTTGCGTTGAGATCCTGTTTTCGATACGGAACTTTTGGATACATCAACTTCGGACTACGTGTCAGTTGATGTATCAGCCTCTCGGCTCGTGGAGCGGACCCTCCTAACGAGCTCGCTATGTGCGGGAACCCTAGTGCTGGCTGTGACTTCGACGGCAGAGCAGAGATCCTCCGTGGACTGCGACGACGGCAGAGCAGAGATCCTCCGTGGACTGCGACGACGGCAGAGCAGAGATCCTTCGTGGACTGCGGCGACGACTGTGCAGAGATCCTCCGTGGACTGGGACTACTGCACTCAGCGATCCTACGTGGAACAATGCTACCGAACCTGTGTGAGCTGAATCTTCTTTTTACCTTGAGCGGTGGAGCGCTTGGGTGTAGCGGCGGACCCGTGGTACTTGACAGTGGTGGTGCGCTTGGATGCAGCAACAGACCCTTGGCGGTGGAGCGCTTGGTTGTAGCGGCAGACCCGCGATACTCTACGGAGTGTGTGCGCTTGGTTGTAGCGACAGACCCGCGACGGTGGAGACGTGCGTGCGGAGTACGGAGACCGTGTAGATGACTGAGACCTGACGACTGCTTGACCGACTCGACTTGGAGTGAGTCGACTAGCCCAGTGGACGGAGCGCCCAGTAGTTGGCAGCAGACCCACGGCGGACGGAGCGCCTGGTAGTTGGCGGCAAACCCGCGGTACTCGACAGGAGGAGTACCTCAGTAGGCTATCTGGGTGAGCGCCCGGTATTTGGCAGCAGACCCTCAGCGGACGGAGCACCCGGTAGTTGGCAGCAGACCCGCGGTACTCGACAGGAGGAGTACTTCAGCAGTCTTAGGTTAGTGAGCAGTACCTCGGAGTCGTGACAGGACCACTGTACACTTCAGAGATGGGGCTCTTCAACATTTACGGTTTCGATAATGAAAATCCTGGTTGAGCTGAATCTTATGTTACTCTCCTTTGTGGATTGTGTTGAACTATCCTATGTGGATTTACTGTTACTCTCCTTGTGGATTTGAGTCTTGCTTCCTTTGTGGGTTGAGTTGTTCTTGAGCTCGTGAGCAGAGCTAGAATTGGGGACTTAGGTATATGTATGGGCATATACCTAAGTCGAGTCAGATGTTACTTCGTGATTGCATCTTTCTTTTGTGCTATATCCTTTGTGGATTTCGGGAGACCTTCGGGGGTCTCGGGGTCCTTACTGAGTAGCTTGTACTCACCCCTGCACGGGCTATGCCCGCACCTTGTTGTGTTGGTTGCAGACGACGGACAGCGCTGATCGCGGTTGGGGCGTGGAGCAGGACGGTACCTGGAGGTGGACCACTGGGCGGGACGTGCTCGGAGCAGACGTGGGACCCGAGGAGCCTGGAGGCTATCTGTACCCACCCTTCAGGTGGGATTGCCAGTGGACGACACGAGGCCGCCGTCTTTTCTTCAGTTGCTGCACTTTACTTTCCGCTTGCTGACTCTGTGTGGTTGTTACTTATAAAGGCAATGCCTTCCCTGTTTACTGGGATTTTACGCCTTGGTGCTAGTCCAGCCCCTGGCCTATGGAAGGCGGGCTTGGGGTAGTCACGGCACGGGCCCCGAGGACGGGTCGTGACAAATTGGTATCAGAGGTGGTCGGTTCTACCGCGGACTCTGATCGTCCTTTCTTTCTATGTGAAGCAATAGTGTTTAGTGTATTGAGTGTGGTTATCAGTTCAGGGAGCCCAGTGTTGGTGCGGCGGCCGACGTATCCGTACACCAGGACCCTGACTTCTGATTTCCAACTTAATGCACGAAAACAATGATTGCGTGTGTGTTTCCCAAAAGGTTTAAAGTCAGCTCAAACCAGGTCAGCTCACCAGGTATAAATCGTTGACCGTGACACAACTGTTCAGGATGTCACCATGCAGATAGTTAGCTGGAGTTCCGAGAGAGTTCTCGATGATGGCCCACCGAGCAGCGAGACTCCGGTGCAAGGCCCTTTTTCAGTGTTGGCACCTTCGGGTGGTGTACCAGCAGCACCACCACCCGTTAGGCAGAGGATGCCACTAGCTGACAGTGCACGCTAGCAGAGCGCGATGCACGAGTTCCAGCAGTAGAGGCCTCTGAGGATACGAGGCGAGACAGTTTTCCCAGGCAGCAGTGGACTGGATGGAGGCGGTTGCTAGAGTTCTACGCCTAGCTTGGATACTAGTAGAGCGGATGATGATCTTAGCTTCTGTTGTTTCCAGTGAGTGACCATGAGGTTGGTTCTTATAGTAATGAGGCTTCGGTACGCGAACCGATACCTGGGATAGTACCTACGGGTAGTGCGCCAGCTATGTCACTACCTGTTGGTCAGTAGACACTACCGGCGGTACCGGTAGCAGAGAATCACAGGCTTAGTGCCTTACATATGTTTTAGCACCAGATATCCCTCAAGTTTCGAGGTGAGCCTGACTCGTAGGCGGCTGAGGACTGGCTTGAGGAGGTGGTTGTGAGTTTTCTGGAGCTAATACAGCTTCGACAGTACGACATGTCGGAAGCAGAGCACTCATCGTGGCTTACCAATCAATCGTAGTACTCGTTGGTTATGTTGTGATCAGTTCCTTAGACTCGAACTTCTGAGCGAAGTGTGTCTAAGGGAAATCCGAACCATTACTTTTCCTCTATGCATTTCTACCTATGCTAGGATGCTAGAGAGAACCTTTGTGGTTGTGAACGTTAGCAGTGAAAGGCAGGAAACTAGCGCCAGTCTCAGAGACTCGGGCGTGTAAAATGTTTCAGGAGGAGGAAGTGCTAAGGACAGATGAATCTGCAGGGTAGCAGACGTGGAAGCGGAGCTTAGAGAGCAGCATGTGGTGGTGTACATTTCGACATGTTACGACCACCCGACTTAGTAGTCCCCGCCAGGCTCAGGGAGCAGGAGGGCTGGGGAGGAGAGTAGCTGCATTGCGGTCAAGGAGTGTGACCCAGGAACTCTAAGAATGATTCGGGGTACGAATTATGTCTACTACGAGCTGCCATATCTATAGACATAAGAACCGATCATTAAACCCTTCCACAAATCATGTCCCAGACCTAGAGGTTTTGGGTAAGCCGTAGACTTGACCCTCACGTCTGGAGATACCTTTGGGAGGAGACTCGATAATCACACTTACGCCGACGGTGTGATTTGACCTCGAGGCGAGAGTTTCGGTTGGAATCTCTTGGTGGCAGCGTAGAGGCCTTACGACGTTGATCTGGGTATGATTCACAAATCATACCCCGGTTGACTGTTTTAGGCAAACGTCGGAATGGGTTTTCCTTGGTCGGCGAAAAGGAAACCCTGGGCAGCACATGTTAAACTCAGGCATAAGAGGGTGTGGCCGATCACTCTTGAGTTGGTCAACCCTACCCTTGTGGCAGCAGGAGTTTTGAGTTTCAGTTCTAACCTAAAAAGGGAAACCTCTTGAATTCGAGGGGGACGAACACGTTCTTATACGGTCTCAACCCGATGAGGTTTCGGAGATGTGGCCGAGGCGGCAGGTTATCTCCGAAGTTCGATGGGCCTTTCCAGGTCCTCAGCAGGATAGGAGAGGTGGCTTATCGCCTGGCTCTACCACCTCAGTTGCACCGGGTGCACGATGTCTTTCACGTGTCTCAGCTGAGGAGATACGTGCACGACCCGACGCACATCATCGACTTTGGGGAGCTGGACGTGGACGATGGGGCGACTTTTGCGGAGGTCCCAGTGGAGATCGAGGATCGACAGGAGCGGGTCCTACGTGGGCGGTCGATTCCTCTTGTGCGCGTCAGATGGCAGCACGGGAACCTCCAGGAGAGCACTTGGGAGCGGGAGGCTCAGATGCGTGCTCAGTACCCCCATTTGTTCCCCTAGTTTTTGATGTATCTTTACGGGGACGTAAAGCCCTGAGGTGGGAGTAATGTAAAGACCCGCAAATTTCAAGGAAATTTTTTTTCTTAATTTTCTTTGGAATTTTACAAGGGCGCAGCTTCAGACGGCACCTGATTCCGAGGCCCGGTGTGCCCGGAATCAATTTCCGAAGTTTGGCTCGGGTACGTTCAGTGAACGGACGAGCGGGTTTTTCTATCTTTTGAACCGGTGCCCGGAATCGAATTCTGAGGGCACCGATGAAATCGAAGCGCCGGTATTTGCTTAGAAACGCCTCTTCCGGAGTTGCGTTTGCTCAAGACGTGGTTTTTAAATTTTGCGGCTTTAAGTCAGAATAAAATAAAGTTATGCGACAACTTTATTTTATTTCACTTAAACTGCTTGGAAGCCACTTAAAGTCACTTAAAGGCGGCTTGAACTGAGTTGAACTGGATAGGATGCTATCCAGAAATATCCTACCCCTTGGTAGGATATTTGTGCGGTGGGACCCGCACGAGCCCCGCCGTTTCTTTCGCTAAGTAACGCACCCGCGAAAACCCGTCAAAGTAACTGAAAAGTCAACCGACGCGTTTTCTTTAATTCTTAACAGACCATTTAATTGGGCGGTTTATTTCGTAAATTAAATGGACTGTTTCTTCGTGAATTAAATGGGTCGTTTCTTTCGAATTGATGGATCGTTTCTTAACCGGTTTCGTGTTGGCATGTTTATAAAATAAGACCAACCTAAAAATCCTTGGAAAGGATTTGAGAGAATCTTCGTTCCTCCACCCTCTCCGCGAAGAACGCGAAGAACGCCAGAACCGGAATCCGACGACGCACGATCCGCGACGTCAACAGCTTTTCCGCGACCTTCTTCTTCTTCGGTGCCTCTTCTTCCGCGGCGAACCTGCGATCGGCAGTTAAAGGTGAGAATCGAAACTTCTAAATTCTCCCTTCTTAATTTCAATAACAACGGATTTAATTAATTAAATCCGTTTGTTCTTGATCCGGAGATTGGCGACGCGACGCCGGATACCGCGACGACGCGACGATCTCCTTCTTCCGTGACGAGCGATTCCGCGACGACCTCTCGTCCGACGACGACTTCGAGGTAGGGATTTATTTTGGAAAAGTTACCCCTTTTAAATTTTCTCGTGAACGTTCTTGAAAATTTAAAAAGCCGGTTTCAAGCGAACAATTTTATCTTTAAATAAAATTGTTGGATCATGTGTTGATCATCTTATTCTTTTCTCCCGTTGTTTATGATTAACGCGGAGGGAGCGGGTCTAACGAACAAGACCCGGCAACCCTCCGCCGATCTTCCTTTTTGTGCGGATTTGGCGGGCGACGGCAAAAGAACGACGCAAGGGCCATTTGTTGATTCCGCAGTGGAGGACGCGTCCCGGGAGGAACAATGGCGCAGACGGGAGGCAAAACGGGCCACCTGAGCAACTTCGGCGGCCCGCGGAAGGAGGCGGCGGCGCGGGTCGCCGGCGCGGCGGCGCCGGCGACCGGAGGCGGCGGCGCCCGGCGCGCCGCCGTGGAGATCTCCCACCGCGGCTGAAGCCGCGGCGGCGGCGGCCGGTTCCGCGGCCGCGCGGAACCGGGAACGGACGCGGCGGCCCGGCCGCGTCCGCGTGACAGGCGGCCCCCCGCGGGGGCCGCGTTTCTCCAAATGCCGCGGGTCAAACCCGCGGCGGCGGCCTGCTCGGCCGCTCGGCCGAAGCCGAGCCGGTTCGGGCCGGTTCGGGCTGACCCGGGTCGGGCCGACCCGGTTCGGCCGACCCAGGGGGGGGGTTCGGGCCGGGTCGCCCCGGGCCCAGAACCCCCGTTTCGGGCATTCTTCGGTCTTTCGCCCATATCTTGGGCCAGGGACCTCCGATTGACGAACCGTCAACGGCTACGCGATCCTTGGATCGAGACGGTCGTTTCGGTATATTACACTCAAGGTTTCGGAAGACTTTGGGTTCGGCCGGGTTGGTTCGTACACGAAACCAACCGGGCCCTCGGAGCGGAAACGCTCATAACTTGAGCTACGGACGTCCGATCGACGTACCGTCAGCTGTGGTAGTTTCCTCTAAGTGAGACGGAACTTTTGGCATACTCCGCCCGAGGATCGGACACAGGCGGAGTACGGTCGGGTTGGTTTTGCCCTAAAAAAAAAACCAACCGGGCCCCTGGGACGAAAATGCCAATAACTCTCAGACCGGGCGTCCGATTGACGCGCCGTCTGTTGCGTTGAGATCCTGTTGTCGATACGGAACTTTTGGATACATCAACTTCGGACTACGTGTCAGTTGATGTATCAGCCTCTCGGCTCGTGGAGCGGACCCTCCTAACGAGCTCGCTATGTGCGGGAACCCTAGTGCTGGCTGTGACTTCGACGGCAGAGCAGAGATCCTCCGTGGACTGCGACGACGGCAGAGCAGAGATCCTCCGTGGACTGCGACGACGGCAGAGCAGAGATCCTTCGTGGACTGCGGCGACGACTGTGCAGAGATCCTCCGTGGACTGCGTCGACTACTGCACTCAGCGATCCTACGTGGAACAGTGCTACCGAACCTGTGTGAGCTGAATCTTCTTTTTACCTTGAGCGGTGGAGCGCTTGGGTGTAGCGGCGGACCCGTGGTACTTGACAGTGGTGGTGCGCTTGGATGCAGCAACAGACCCTTGGCGGTGGAGCGCTTGGTTGTAGCGGCAGACCCGCGATACTCTACGGAGTGTGTGCGCTTGGTTGTAGCGACAGACCCGCGACGGTGGAGACGTGCGTGCGGAGTACGGAGACTGTGTAGATGACTGAGACCTGACGAATGCTTGACCGACTCGACTTGGAGTGAGTCGACTAGCCCAGTGGACGGAGCGCCCAGTAGTTGGCAGCAGACCCACGGCGGACGGAGCGCCTGGTAGTTGGCGGCAAACCCGCGGTACTCGACAGGAGGAGTACCTCAGTAGGCTATCTGGGTGAGCGCCCGGTATTTGGCAGCAGACCCTCAGCGGACGGAGCGCCCGGTAGTTGGCAGCAGACCCGCGGTACTCGACAGGAGGAGTACTTCAGCAGTCTTAGGTTAGTGAGCAGTACCTCAGAGTCGTGACAGGACCACTGTACACTTCAGAGATGGGGCTCTTCAACATTTACGGTTTCGATAATGAAAATCCTGGTTGAGCTGAATCTTATGTTACTCTCCTTTGTGGATTGTGTTGAACTATCCTATGTGGATTTACTGTTACTCTCCTTGTGGATTTGAGTCTTGCTTCCTTTGTGGGTTGAGTTGTTCTTGAGCTCGTGAGCAGAGCTAGAATTGGGGACTTAGGTATATGTATGGGCATATACCTAAGTCGAGTCAGATGTTACTTCGTGATTGCATCTTTCTTTTGTGCTATATCCTTTGTGGATTTCGGGAGACTTTCGGGGGTCTCGGGGTCCTTACTGAGTAGCTTGTACTCACCCCTGCACGGGCTATGCCCGCACCTTGTTGTGTTGGTTGCAGACGACGGACAGCGCTGATCGCGGTTGGGGCGTGGAGCAGGACGGTACCTGGAGGTGGACCACTGGGCGGGACGTGCTCAGAGCGGACGTGGGACCCGAGGAGCCTGGAGGCTATCTGTACCCACCCTTCAGGTGGGATTGCCAGTGGACGACACGAGGCCGCCGTCTTTTCTTCAGTTGCTGCACTTTACTTTCCGCTTGCTGACTCTGTGTGGTTGTTACTTATAAAGGCAATGCCTTCCCTGTTTACTGGGATTTTACGCCTTGGTGCTAGTCGCCAGCCCCTGGCCTATGGAAGGCGGGCTTGGGGTAGTCACGGCACGGGCCCCGAGGACGGGTCGTGACACACCAGTTCTATAAAAATTAAGGTATTATGACAATATTTTTTCCGATCATTTTCCTAATATTGATTAATTATTTTATTACCTAATAATGTAAGGCAATATACTTACTTGAAAATTTTCTATTTCATAGACACAATTTTTATCCTTTGTTTATGCTTTTATCAATTTCTAATTCATCCAGCACTTAAATAACGGGATATCTGAAAACTAACTTTGAAGCTTGAAGCACTAAAATACACTTTTAACGGATCATAAGGCCCATCAAAGAGTGACAAGCCTTTCTATTTGTCTCTAACCATTCTCCAAATACAATATGGTTAATTCATTAATATCTAAACCTAAAAAGTGGCACAACTGATTTATCATTAATACTTGTTCATCAAAATTTTTAGCTAAAAACAATGACATATTAACGAGGACATTATATAGGTCAGTAGTTGGAGTTAAAACCTTATCATCCATTGGTCATGGGTTCAAGTTTTTTGGACTTTCTAGAATTTATGGGTTTTAACTAGACATATAGTTTGTCCTTTTCTAAAACCATGTTTTTATAATTCCTAAAACATTTTCAAAAAGCATGATGGCCATTCATGAAATGGAATTAATCACTACATAACCTTTTTACTAGGTTTTTCAATACAACCTTTATACATAAAAAATTCATCCATTTATTTCCACATAAGTCCCTCCTTGGTCTAGAGTTTATCATTTAGAAGATGGAATTTAATTGTTTAATGCCCAAGTTATCCAAAATTAAGGCAATGAACTATAAATGGATCCTTAGGATGAGATTTATTTCCTTCCATCATACTCTTCATTTTACTTGGAAATTATTTTCTTTATGTCCTTCTTTCCCACACATAAATCATTTCTCTATTCCATTGAGACACTTTCCTGGGTGCCTCCTGACACAGTTCTTGAATGATGGAAATCAAGCCTCCTTTTTTCTATAGTCTCCACCACTTGAAATCTTAGCAACTTTCATCCTTCAATTCTTTGGTGAGTTAGAGATTTGGTTAAGGTATACATTGTTTATAATATTTTAGGAAAACTGATTAGGCATAAACACGATATCCTTCACTCCTATCAACACCTCATTGGGTTTCTCATTTTTACCACATTTTCCTTCATGTTCAATGTTAACATGATTCTTTCAAGTTCCATCCATTGAATAAAACCAGAAAGTATAGCGTGAGTAACAATAATTATAGTGAGAAAAACATATAATCATTTATAAGATATCTATGTCATGACACCTTATTTTCAATCTAAATCACTTTAAGTTTAACCTTGGTCATTCATTTTCATTAACTATTCAAATCCTTAATAATGGTTTGTAAAGAAAATATGAATTATCCTTAGTATGTCCCTTGGGAGTGTCAAACTAGATGCATAATAAGACCTATTTTTTTTATACCAGGTTATACTTGAGTCAAGCCCGATACACCTTGTCGAAGTAGTTACCCTTAGGTAAATCTGTGCCAAAACCATATCCACTTGTAGTATCCAGACATGGATGTATTGCTAGGAAGGCCCAAATAATATCTACCTTACCAAAATTATAGGATGTTCTTCCACACTTATCCTCAAAGTATATCTTAGGGTTATGTTACCTAATCTAAGTTTACTAAATCTAGTTTTTAAGGTTGCTATAAAATTACTTTAATACCAACTGTAGCAACCCAACCTCAATAATCCTAGAGCCAATGTCTATTACCATTACATTTTTATGATTATAAGGAATAAAATCCTAAAGGACCGATCAGTTTATTAGTTTTGGAAAACCAAATTACATGCATGATAACCATATTACATTGGGAAATATAAAATAAAACATAATACAAAACAAATACAAACAAACAAAATCCTTGAAACTCATTCCAAGAATTTATCTTCATATCTTGGGGGAATGAAACAAATTAAGGGTGAGCTAAAATGCTCAGTACGAGTATGCATATAGAAGAAGTAATCATGAATGAATAAAAATAAAAAATATCAAAAAGTAAATAAATGAACACACTTTCCATTCTAAGAAACTAGATAATGAATACTCAAAATGGTAAGGTAAATTATAGAAACACATGAAATTTAATCAATAAACTGAGAATGAAATGAATCCACATATAATGCCATAGAAAAAACCTCATGGATAAATAATAATTGAATTATCAATAAAGTAAATGCTTAATTATTGTACATCATGTTTTTTAGGCACATAATACCTTTACCATAAAGACCTTTCACAAGATGTTTTAGCATACTGTTGTTAATACCTTTCATAATACAGTTTAAATCTCTGGGTAGAAACCCATTTATTCTACATGGAAACAAACTAGAAGGGTTTTTTTCCAATTGATTTCATCTCATGAGACTACAGATTCATCATGAGGTTTACTTTAAATGGCCCCAACCCATAGGGATTTCATTAACAAGTACCCAATATGTACAGTGAATGTACAAAGCATTCTTCATATACCAAATAATCAATTTAATTAAAAAAATGTACCTTATCAAATATCCTTATTGGGTAAAGGATAAAAATTTATAAATATTCTCCCCATAAATCAAATAACTTTTCAAAGTAAACACCATATGTAAAAATTTTATACAGTTTAGGCAATGAACTTATCCATGATAAATAATATGGATAATTAGGGGAAATTCAATGTTCAATGATCATATAAAATTGAATATTTCAAGGGGAAAACAAAAATGAATCAAGGGAGTGAATGTCAATACTATCCTTGGTAAAATAAATCAAAAACTATCTAGAGAAAGAATAAGTATGGTATCAATAAAATATATCCGAAGTGGAGTAAAAATAAAGGGTTATTGTCATTGATGAATGGAAATACTATAAAAATATACTTTAAAAACATTGTTTAGGAAAATATATTTTTATTTGAAAATAACTTTAAAAAAAATTCCTTAAAAATTATCCTTTTAACATTAAAAGTAAGCTTCAAATAAATGATGATGGGTAAATTCATACATGCTGTACAAGGTAAAAAGAGTACTTCTTTTGAAAGGTAAAAAGGATATAAAAGTTCCTTCTTTAGAAAGAGACAAGAAGATTCCTTTGAAAAAAAATTAAAAGAGAAGAATGGTAAAATTTCTTTAATAAATCATTTTTTAAAGGTTAAAAAAATTAAAACCTTTTTGGAAAACATGGTTTTTAGAAGAAAAAAGGTTCGTTGACTAAAGAGAAAAATGAAGTCTAGTTTTCTTAAAAAATATTCTAAAAATTTTTGAGTAAAAAAGGGTGAAAATGGTACTATTTCATGAAAAAGGTCATGAATAAATAGATCATAAGAAAATTAAAGGGTTTATTGAACAATGATCAAATAATTTCCTTTAATGGAAATTCAAGTGTAAACAATCTCGAACAAAATGGGATTGTGAAGCAAAACCTTGAAAAGTCCATAACGTTGATGTGAGAATAAATAAATTAATAAATTATGTGTGTCAAATGTAAATACACATAAAAAAGTTAAAATATAATAATAGATAGTAAAAAGTTATTACACACATAATCTTATAATATTAACGACAACGAGGAAGTAATATAACCTAATGAAAAGGAATCAGGTTATGAAAATAATTACCACTTGGTAACTCTTAATTCAAATATGCTTAGAAGAAATAATTAAAATTTAAACTAAAAATAACATGAATATAAAATAAATCATGATATAATATATCAAAATGGTCTGTAGATACACCACACAAAAGAAGTAATTGGTAAATATGACATTTGTCTCACAGATGTAAAAAGTGAGATAAAAATACCTTACCTTGCATTTCCTTTCCAGTGAACATACTTTAAATTCATATATAATGGTTTTAAACCTATAAATAACTTACAACAGAACCATAATAATATTTATAATGTCATATATTAACTTCTTATAATATCTTATTACCTTTGTGTTAATAATATTTCATTATTTTCACTATTTCGCATGTTAATTGCCTAGTTTGTCGAGCATGTTTTAACTTGTCATTTTTGTTCCTATTAATTAGATAATGATTTAATCATATCCATAATGTAAACCATGATTTCAATGTTATATATATTCATTATATATGTATTTATAGTAATCCATAATATTTGTATATAGAAAATGAAATGCACCATTCATGAAGATGGTAGGCCGTATGTACGTATGAACGCTACTTCCATTTCTTTATCGTATTTAAAATAATAAAATATAAATGATATATATGTATATTATAATTATAGTATTATTTAAATTCCATATATTTAACATTGTTTTATTAAAACAAACCTTTATATGTTCCATGTATAGTGTGAACGAGTCACATCACTTTGAGGGGGCGGTAGTCCACACTTCCACAAATGATGTTAACGTATTTAAAAAAAATAGAAAACATGAACGTATGTGTTATATAAAAATTAAGGAAGTATTAATAAAACATAAATATCATATATATCAGATAAAATATTGTTTCTATCATAATTCCCAACCATGATATGTGGTAAAGGAAAAAATGAATGACATTATTTCATGAGGTGATAGTTTGCCATACATGAACAGTAAATTTGTTACCCATTTGATGGAAGTGTGTGTAGGTGTAGGAAGAAATATTAACATAAAAAAATACAAGAATATTTATGATAATTATTTTATTATATAATCATGTAATAATAAGAAATAAAGGGGTGTAGAAACAAATAAAATATAAATGTACATTGAAAAATGTCACCTCTTTTTTGGGTAACTCCTTTTGGTTTGCACCAAAGGGTTTCCTTGATTTGATTTATGCCCAAGGTGAGGCTTCTAGTTTGAGGGGTATGATTTTGGGAGAATATTTTTGTAGGTTTTGGATGGGACAAATGGATTTATAGATGTAAATAAATAGGAGGGGTGAGTGCCTTTTTATAGTGGAGGTAGTGTGACATTCTTGTAAATTTTTGAAAAGGGAATTCCACCCACGCTTTTTTCCATGTAAAGTGGATACAATAATAGTAAAAATTAGATCCAATAAAGTATAGGTCCGAAATATTAACATCCAATTCAATTTTTTTCTAGTTTCTAGTTCATTTTGGGCCTTAAGTTTAAGGCTTAGTCCTTTGTTAAGCTATTTTTTCTCATAATCGCAGTAATTTAATTTTATCACTTTGACTAATATTTTTGGTAAAAAACTAAGTTTAACTTATTATAAATTTTAAATTATTCTGATTAAAAGTATATAATCCATTTTTACAAATTTAAATCACATAAGTGGAAAAAATTAATTTAAAATTAATCCCGCAAAAGGGATTACAAAGTGGGTTTTTAAAGTAAAATGTTCAAAAGTTTGCTTTGTTTTTTATATCCAATTTCAAATTAAAATTGATTAAAATGACCCAAATTTTATTAATTGATTTATAATTTATATAGATAAATATTAAAATAAATAAAAAATATAATTTAACCTTAAAAATAAATTAGATGAAAAATGGTTTTGAATTAAAATTCAGTATTTTTCACTATTCATCAAAAAATGAAACCTCACAGAAAAATATCAGAAAATATCCCTAAGATAATATTTATGTTCAAATTTAAAAAATTAATTTTATTTTGACATATAAATTTTATAAAAGTTCCAAAAATGTGATTTAAAATAGGTTCTCTATTAAAAGGTGGTAAAATTGACTTTTTAGAAAAATACAAATTTTAAGCCTAAAACTGGATTTATTCTTATCTTATGCTTATCAAAACTATTAGATGTATATAAAAAATATTTTGATTGAATATATAATATATATTTCATTAATATCATTCAATAATAGTTATTAATTTAATTTATTAGGATAAAACACCTTTGTAAGCATAAAAATATTTCCTTTATATTTAAATGGTTCTTATATTCATTTATAATAAATTTGTTACCAATGAATTAATTTTATATTTGTTTAAATAATATATTTTCATAATTTAGTTAATAAAATTCATAACCTCTAATTTAATGGATAGTTTATATCTTATTATATTAAATAATATTAGTAGTATTCGGTAAAACCTGGTCTTGTGTGTAATACAAGCTATCGAAGAAAGTCTTTGTTGCGTGTAATGAAAGATAATTCAGTAACGTGTGACTTGAAAGATATATCATAGATTGAATTTATTAAAAATAGTAAATATATTATAAAGTCTTGGGATATTATATTCCCTTATGCGTTTGGTGTTGTGTTTTATACACACTATTGAATACAATGTTATTACTTTAGAATTTTGGGGTGTTATATTCTCCCCACCTTAATTAAATTATGTCCTCACAATTTAAACTCGGTCTCAGAAATCTAGGGTTTGATATTTGAAAATTTCTTTTCTGAAATCCCATATCATGAGAAGAGTTAATAAAATATCCTCATAATAATAGATAATGATATGTAAAAAATGCCACATGGAATAACATATAACTAAGTTTCTACATAGGAGAACATTAGTAGAAAATAAAAATATGGACTTTGAGGAAAAGCATAAATATTTATAGGGAGTGATTGAGGTCATCAATAAAAAAAGTTAATGATCAATGGAAAGTTGAGGGCCTCAATTCCATAAATCTTTGACGATTTAAAAGACCATTTTTCAATAAAAATTAAGGTATTATGACAATATTTTTTTTGATCATTTTCATAATGTTGATTAATTATTTTATTTCCTAAGAATTTAAGGCAATATACTTTAAATTTTTCTAGTTCATAGACATGATTTTCATCCTTTTTTATGCTTTTATCAATTTCCAATTCATCCACCACTTCAATAAAGGGATATCTTAAAATTAACTTTAATGCTTGAAGCACTAAAATACACTTTTAAAGGATCGTAGGACCCATAAAAGAGTGAAAAGTATTTCCATTTATCTCTAACCATTCTCCAAATATAACATGGTTAATTAATTAATATCTAAACCTAAAAAGTAACACAACTGGTTCATCGTTAATATTTATTCATCAACTTTTTTAACTAAAAATAATGACATATTAACCAGGACATTACGAAGATCAGTAGTTGGAGTTAAACCTTTATCATCCTTGAATCATGGGTTCAAGTCCTATGGCCTTTCTAGAATTGATGGTTTGTCACTTGAAATACAATTTGTCCTTTTCTAAAACCATATTTATATAATTCCTAAAACATTTTCAAAAAGTATAATGGTCATTAATGAAATGAAATTAATCATTATATAACCTTTTATGAGGGTTTTCAATACAACCTCAATGCATAAATAATTCATCCATTTATTTCCACATAGTTCCATCCTTGGTCTAGAGTTTATCCTTTAAAATATGGCATTGAATTGGGCAATTACCAAGTTCTCCACAGTTAAGGCAATGAACTATAAATGGATCCTTAAGATGAGATTTATTTCCTCACATCAAACTCTTCATTTTCCTAGGAAATTATTTTATTTATGTCCTTATTTAATACACATAAATCATTTAATTATTCCATTAATACAATTTCCAGGGTTCCTCCTTACACATTTATTTCATGATGAAAATTTATCCTCCTTTTTTCTATGGTCTCCACCACTCGAGCTCTTAGAAACCTCCATCTTTATCTTCTTTGGTGAGTTAGGGAGTTGGTTAAGGTATATGTTATTAATAATATTTTGGGAAAATTGATTGGGTATAAACACAATATCCTTCACTCCTATCAACACTTCATTGGGTTTCTCATTTTGACCACATTGTACTTCATGTTCAATGTTAACATGACTACTTTGGGTTCCATCGATTGACTAAAACTAGAAATAATAGCGTGAGTGTCAATAATTATAGTGAGAAAAATGTATAATAATTTATAGGGTATCTATGTAATAACACCTTATTTTCAATCTAAATCACCTTAAGTTTAACCTTGGTCATTCATTTTCATTAACTATTCAAATCCTTAATAGTGGTTTGTAAAGAAAATTTGAATTATCTTAATCATATCCCTTGAGAGTGTCAAACCAGATGCGTAGTAAGACCCATTGTTGTGTACTAGGTTATCCTTGAGTCAAGCCCGATACACCTTGTTAGAGTTGTTACCCCTAATTAAATTAGTGCTAAAAGTACATCCACTTATAGTATCTAGATATAGATATATTTTTAGAAAGACCCACATAATCTATACCTTACCAAAATTATAGGATTTTCTTCCACAATTATCCTCAAAGTCTATCTTAGTGTCATGTTCCCTAATCTAAGTTTACTAACTCTAGTTTTCAAGGTTGCTACTAAAATTCCTCTGATACCAATTGTAGGGACTCGATCACAATAATCCCAGAGCCAATATCTACTACCATTACATTAGAATGATTAAAAGGAATCAAATCCTGAAGGATTGATCAATTTAGTAGTTTTGGAAAACCAAATTACATGCATGATACCCATATAATATTGGGAAATAGAAAATAAAACATAAAACATAATAAATACTAATAAATAGCATCCTTGAAGCTCAATCCAAGGATCTATCTTTAAATCCCGAGGAAAGGAAACAAAATAAGGGTGAGATCAAAATCTCGGTAAGGGTAAGCATATAACAAAATTAATCATGAATCAATAAGAAGAAACAATATGTAAAGGTAAATAACTGAACAAACTTTACATTTAAAAAAACTAGATGATGAAAAATCAATATGATATGGTAAATAACTGAAACACGTGACATTTAATCAATAAATTGATAATGAAATGCATCCATAAGTAACATCAAATAAAAAATATCAAGGATAAATAATAACTAAATTCTCAATAAAGGAAATTCTTAATTATTTGATTTCATATTTCTCAAGCACATGATACCTTCACCATTAATACCTTTCACAAGATAGTTTAGTATACTGTTGTTAATACCTTTCATAATACTGTTTAAACCTATTTTTAGAAACCTATCTATTTTTCTTGAAAAAAAACTCAAAGTGTTTGTTTCCAAATAATATCATCTCATGAGACTATCTATGAATCATTAGGGTTACTTTAACCAGTCCCCAACCCATAGGTATTTCATTAACCGATCCCCAACCTATATAGTGTAAGTCCAAAGAATTCCTCATATATCAAATAATCAATTTAATTCAAAAAATTTTACCTTATCAAATATCTATATCGAGTAAAGGATACAGATTCATCAATATTCTCCCCATAAATCAAATAAAATTTCAAAGTAAACACTATATGTAAAAATTGTATATGGTTTAGGCAATGAACATATCCATGATAAATAATATGGTTAATTAGGGGAAACTCAATGTTCAATGATCATAGGAAACTGAACATTTTAAGAGGAAAACCAAAATGAATCAAGGAAGTGAATTTCAATACTATCCTCGGTGAAATAAATCAAAAAATATCCAAAGGAAGAATAATTATGGTATAAATAAAACATATCCCAAGTGGAGTAAAAATAAAGGGTTTT
The DNA here is from genome assembly GCA_963277665.1 of Viscum album. Classification (NCBI taxonomy): domain Eukaryota; kingdom Viridiplantae; phylum Streptophyta; class Magnoliopsida; order Santalales; family Viscaceae; genus Viscum; species Viscum album. The sequence goes on from OY728121.1 coordinate 47,693,519, forward strand.
TGTATTTGATGAATGGAAATACTATAAAAAGATCTTTTAAAAACATTCTTGAGGAAAATATCATTTTCATTTTGAAAATAATTTTGAAAATCCTTTTATTTGAAAATCAATTTCAAAAAAATTTTCCTTAAAATTTTACTTTTAAAACATTCAAAGGAATCCCCAAATAAATGATTATGGGTAAATCCATACATGTCGTACAAGATAAAAAGAACATTCATTTTTAAAGGTAAAAAGGTTATAAAAGTTCCTTGTTCGAAAAGTGACAAGAAGATTCCTTTGAAAAAAAAATTAAAATACAAAAGGGGTAAAAAAATTATTTAATAAATTATTTTGGAAAGGTTAAAAAAAATTAAAACCTTTTTGGAAAATAGGGTTTTTAGAAGAAAACAGGTTCTCTGACTAAAGAGAGAATTGAAGTTGGGTTTTATTAAGAAAGATTCTAAAATATTTTGAGTACCAAAGAGCATATTTTTTTACTATTTCCTGAAATAGGTCATTAATAAATAGGGTAAAATAAAATAAAATGGTTTATTTAACAATGATAAAATAATTTCCTTTAATGGAAATTCAAGTGTAAATAATCCCGAACAAAATGAGATTGTGAAGTAAACCCTTAAAAAGTCCATAACATTTATATGGGAATCAATAAATTAATAGATTATGTGTTTAAAATGTAAATACACATAAAAAAAGTTTAAATACAATAATATATAGTAAAAAGTTACTACACACATAATCTTATAATATTAATGACCATGAGGAGGTAATATAACCTAATGAAAATGAATCAGGTTATGAGAATATTTACCACTTGGTAACTCTTAATTCAAATCTGATTTGAAGAAATAATTCAAATTGAAACAAAAAATACCATGAATATAAAATATTTTATGATATAATATATTAAAATGGTCAGTATATACACCACATAAAAGAATTAAGTGGTGAATATGACATTTATTTCATAGATGTAAAAAGTGAGATGAAAATCTCTTACCTTGCGTTTCCTTTCAGGTGAACATACTTTAACTTACTATATAATGGTTTTAAACTTGTAAATAACTTATAATAGAACCATAATCCTATTTATAATATCATATATTAACTTATTATAATATCTTATTACCCATTTGTTAATAATCTTTCATTATTTTCACTATTTCATGTGTTAATTGGCTAGTTTGTCAAGCATATTTTAACTTGTCATTTTTTTTCCTATTACTTAGATAATGATTTCATAATCTAAATAATGTAAACCATGATTTAAATGTTATATATATTCAATATATATTTATAACAACCCAAAATTTATATACATTTATATTAATTCAAAATTGAAGAATATTCACTAAAAAATATAATAAATCCATGATAGGACCATATAGGTATAATGTCTTTAGAAATTGGGAAACTTAAACAACTGATTCATAAAACATCTATATTGTTTTAAGATTATTTTTTCATAACTAGACTCCTTTTCTATATATCTTACTTAATACCCTTCTTCATGACCTGAGGAAAAGAAACATATGAATGGGTGAGCTCAAATGCTCAGTAAGGGTAAATAGGGGAGATATCAATCATATCATAATCATGGGACATAAAAACATAACATTTGAAAATCTTATCCTGCATGTAAAAGATCATGATATCATGTCATGGGATAAATAATAAAATTTCAACATAATCCCAAAATTAATAACATAAGACATGAAATTTTGTGGCATACACATAAGCATAGGAAATAATTTCATATTAGTCAAGGCTCATTTCTAAGACCATCATAGCAGACAAAGTCCATTACTTAACTGAGTTCACTCCTCGTTCCAGCCCTATATTACTAAACCATATTTACTTTTCATTATATTCATTCCTATCTCATGAGATATAAATATTTACCCAATGCATTAGAGGGAGATATAGGTCTCACCCATCTCATAATGAAATCATTCTTACGTGTGCCACAAAAGCATAAATTATAGCATAACCCAAGGAATAAAATGGGTTTCTTAAACATCATTAAATCATACTCCATACAAATGGAATTAATAAATATAATTCTATCATAAACACAACTCAAATCATAGTGATAATATGGAATTAAACATAACCCTATTTAAATAATGTCATCTTAGATAGAAAATAATTTTGATAAAACACTTGAAGTTAATTCTTGAGGAAAATATCCTTTCTTCTTCAAAAATGTTTTCTTTTCTCAAAATGCCATGAATTTTTAAAATAAAATAATTTAATTTAAAATACACTTGAAATATTTTAAATGATTCTTCTTGGAAATAAGGCATTATAAAAGTGCAAGAATACATTTATTCCAAATAAGTTAAAAAAACATTCTCCTCATACTTTTGTCAAAAAAGTCAAAAATCACCTTGTACTGAAAACAAAAAAAGACTCATTCCATACTATTTAATAAAAATTAACCAATGGGTAAAATTGAATTTAAAAAATTTTAGAATAATATAAATAATATTACATATTTAGGAAATATGGATGTGGATGATAAATATACCCCAATAAATACTTACAAATAAACAATCTTGGATAATAACGAGATTGCGGAATTATCCCATACCTTTGGTCTAATTTCCTTTATATGTATCCAAAATTCCTGTATAATGATTTAAATAATGTCATTTAATTATTTCAGAATCATTGTTATTTTTATGTTATCATATATGATCATATTATCATCTGTTTGTTAATAACATTTCATTGTTACTCATTATTCGGATATTAACTGTTTTATGTTCTTATGCATGTTTTGTCAAATAAGTTCTAGTTCTACTTATTATGTCGTAGTTATGTCATTAAAAAATGATATTAACATAATATATACCATATCTATTAATTATTTACATTTATATAATCATGCTTGAATGAAGATTATGTAGAATGAATCACATAGCATTGTGCAGACAGTAGACCGTACGTATGCATGAGTGATGATATCATTCCTAAATTTGTTGAATTTTATTGAATTGGATGGTGTATAATATTTCAGAATTAATATCATGTTTTAATAATAATATACAGTTATTACTTCCATCATTATACCAATCCAAGTAAGGTGGTGGTGAAAAATAGATTACACCACAACGCGAAGACGGTTAGCCATAAGTACGCACACGTAGTGATTTCATTTTTCGTAGGATGGATAGAAGGTGGAATATGGTTGTTTCATAATTATAATAAAATATAATTATATAATTGATACTGTAGTTATTACTTTATATTTAAAAAACTTATGAAGAGGAAGTATAAGAAGAAAGAATTTTTAAAGAATCAGTAGAGTAGATTACCTCTTCTTCAATGTGCTTCCTCTAAATCGCCTCTTAGAGCACTAGAGTTGGTATTCAAAGAAGAACAGAACCTCTATAATGTAAATTAGGGATTTGATAAGGGAAAAGGATAGGGTATGTACGATCTTGAAGTCTCAAAGTGAAGTGATGAGATGAGGGAGTAGGTTCCCTTTTATAATTGAGGTGAGGGGCACTTTTGGAAACTCCATAATTAGTAATTTAGAATAAAATAAAACCCTATCCAAAAACCTCCAAAATGTCCCAATTTAAATGATAAGATAATATAGGGTTGAAATTTCATCAACAAATAAATTTTTGACAAGTATTTATGTCAATTTAAACCTTATCTTTTTTAATTAACACATAGTTATTCTATTTAATTTTTAATTAGGGTAAAAAATAATTTAATATTAAAAGGGTAAAATATTTACTTATTTGATGTAAAATAAGCCATAAATGAATAAATTAGAACATTTTATACCATATAATAATTATTATATATTTTTACAAAATGTTTTATGATTTTTAAATTATTTAATAAAAATTATTTTGATAAATAATCAGTAGTGTCAATTTTGATAGTATTAAATTCATTAAGTTTAAAAAAAATGTTAAGATAAGTTAACTTCAAACCAAATTATTTATAATATTCCTAATAGGTAAAGTTCATATATAAAATTCATTATAAATATTAATTATCCCAAATTATATTTATTTTGACATTTTTATAACATTTATTTGCTATCTTTATTAATAAAATAATCACTACATCAATATTGTGTAATTATTTAATATACATTTTTTTGAATAAAAATTAAAAAAAATCTATAATTAAGTTAAATCTATTATATTTAAGAATAATATTTTTATTTGAATTTATATTCTAGAAAATCAAATATTCAAAATGTTATACTTATTAAATAATGAATGTGAAAACTTTAACATCACTTTAAATAAAATAATATAAGTGTCATAATCCCTTCTATAAGGCTCAAAATGGTCAATAACTAGACCCTTAGATTATTATGGTCAAGATATACTTGAAAAATAATATTTGTTCAAGTTTTTGGGTCTTTTAATGGGTATTATTATTTTAATAAAAACTATATTATTGATTTTTTATCAATTAAATAATTTATGCATCATTAATGCATAAGCTATTACGGTAATTATTTATTTCCTAAAAATTACAAATAAATTACAATGATAAATAATAAAATTTTATCTTTCAAATGATTATTTATAATCGAATTTATATTTTGTATAACCTTATATAAAAAATTATTTAGTTATTAAAATTTGAGTGAGACATATTTAAAGTTTCTTTAAATAAAATAAATTAAATATCCTAATCTCATCCAAGTGGATTAAAATGGATACCATTTAGACCCAAAGATGATTTAGGCCGAAAAAAACTCATACAATGATATTAACACAAGTTCTAGGGTAATTTTATAATAGTATTCTTACGCTTAATTACCCGATTTACCCTTTTACTGTATTAATAAATTTTTTTGAAGTTACTATTCCTAATGCCCAAAAATAAAATAAATATATTTAAATAATTTAGACCTAATGATTCCAAATATGGAATCAATTTTTCAAAAATTAAAAACATAGAATTTTTAGTAATGAATTTAAAATTATTCCTATTGTCGGAAATAGGGAACGAGTTTTAAAAGTTAAAACATTACAAAAGATTGAAATGTTTTTATATCTGAATTCAATGTAAAATTAATCATAATGAAATAAATTATATTGAATGATAAAAATATACTATTTATATTTTAAAAACATTAAATATTATAATTTAACCATATAAATTATTTCGATGAAAAAAGTTGTTTTCAATTAAAATTTAGTGTATTTTTACTATTCATCAAAATTTGGAAGTTATCAGAAAAATATGAAAATATCATAAAGAGTAAATTTTTATATTCTAATACTAGATAAAATGTTTATGTTGTCATATAAAAATTATTAATGTGTTAAAATCTTAATTTAAAATCAGTTCACTGTTAAAAGGAAGAAAATTACCCTTTTGAAAAATATAGATTATTTACATAAAATAGGGTTTATTCATACCCTATGAAAAAAATATCCATTGGATGAATATCAAAAATATTTTATTAGGTATATAACATATATATTTCATTAATTTAATTTATTAATAGTAATTTACTTAAATATAAAAATATATAATTGATTTATATTTTTATACATTTTCATAAGTTAGTTATATTTATTCCCACTAGCCAAATGACTAGGTTATAACGTTCATTTTATATTAAGTGTGTATTACGATTTTTTTAAACTTATGATTGTTTACAATTCAAGGTATTGAATAAAAATTACTGAGAAAAAATATTTCATTAAAACATATGGGTGATACATTCTATCCCCCTTAAACTGAATTTCACCCTCAAAATTTGTCACTTGGATACAAACAGATGAAGATACCTCTGTCTCATCACATCCTCAAGTTCCTATGTGGTTTCCTCAAATTGTTGGTTCTTCCACAAAACTTTAACCAAGCGAGTGGTCTTGCTTCATAAAACTTTTTCGCTACGATCCACAATCTTTATCGGTTGTTCTTCGTAAGAAAGATCTTTCTCCAGTGGTATGACTTCTGAGTTTAGTACATGTGAAGGATCAGGTATGTAATTTCTTAAGAGAGATAGATGGAACACATCATGAACTTGAGAGAGATTCAGTGGAAGTGCCAATTGGTAAGCTACCTTCCCAACACGATCCATAATTTCAAAAGGACTGATATACCTAGTGCTTAACTTTCCCTTCTTTCCAAATCTCATTATTCTCTTATAGGGAGATATTCGAAGAAAAAAATTGTCACTCACTTCAAACTCTAGGTCTTTTCATCAGTTTTAAACATAATTTTTTTGCCGACTGTAAGCTAATATTATGTGTTGTTGAATAGATCTGACATTTTCTGCCATTTCTTCAACAAGATCAGGTCCTAATATCTTTCTTTACCCAACTTCATTGCAAAAAGTTGGAGTTTGTCACTTATTTCCATAGTGGGATTCATAAGGATCCATTTAAATACTAGATTGAAAGATATTTTTATTTTAAAATTCTAACAAATGTAGTTGTTGATCCCAACAACCTTTGAAATCCATAGAGCGAGCTCTCAACATTTCTTCTAGAGTTTGAATTTTCCTCTCAGACTAACCGTTTGTCTGAGGATGATAAATAGTGCTGAAACTTAACTCTGTATCTAGAGCCTACTGAATACTTTTCTGGAACTTTGAGGTAAACCTTATATTATGATAAGATATAATGGAAAGAGGTACTCTATGAAATCTTACCACTTCCTTTACATATATACTGGCAAGATGATCAAGAGAGAAATCCTCTCTAATAGAAATGAAGTGTGCCAACTTCGTAAGGCGGTCAACTATAAACCATATAGTATTATGGCCTTTAGATGTTTTGGGATTTCCGATGACAAAGTATATAGTGATGTTTTCCCATTTCTATTCTGGTATGGGTAATGGTTGTAACATCCCCTTAGAGTTTTATCTCTTAAACTTAACTTGCTGACAAACCAGGCACCGAGAGACATATTCAGCAACATCTATTTTCATGTCATCCCACCATAAATACTCTTTCAGGTCCCTGTACATCTTTATGATTCCATGGTGAATAGAGAATGAAGAACTATGAGCCTCATCCAATAGATCCTTCTTTAATTTTGGTATGGGAGGAATACAAACCTAATTCCTGAATCTTATTATTCCATCACAATCAAGGTTGAATTAAGGAACATTTCTCACCTTCTTTTATAGCTCTACATCTTACTTTTGCGCCTCCTTAATCTTCACTTGTATAGATGGTTGAACATTCATTTGATAAAGACATGATTTCTCCACTTCCTTTAAAATTTAAAGATCCATCCTTTGAAAATCCATAAATATTGGATCTTTTGTGATCCTCATCATGGATATGATAGCATGGTCCTTTTGACTCAAAGTAGCTTACACCTTGTTTTCTTTCCCAAGGTGGTAATGTATTGAGCAGTCATAATCTTTAATCAACTACAACCATATTCTTTGACACATATTCAGATCCATTTGTGTGAAAATATACTTTAAACTCTTATTATTAGTATAAATATCACTCCTTTCACTATAAATATAATGCCTCCATATCTTTAATGCAAAGATTACCGCAACTAACTCCAAATAATGAGTTTGGTAATTTTGATCATGTATTTTCAATTGTCATGAGGAATAAGATATCACCATATCATTTTGAATGAGAACACATCCTATCCCCTATTTTGATTCATCACTTTAGATCAAAAACCTTTACCCACTATAAGGTAGTGTGAGCATAGGTGCACTGATTAACCTTCTTTTGAGATCTTTGAAATTATCTTCACATTACTCTGTCCACACAAACTTAAATCCTTTCTTAGTAAACTTGGTGAGTGGATTAGATAATCATGAAAAATATTTCACAAAATTTCAATAATATCTAGCCAAACTAAGAAAACATCAGATCTGAGTTACTTTTTTTTGGTCTTGGACAACTTTCAATAACTTCTGTTTTTTCTAGATCCACAAATATCCCCTATCTTGAGATTATGTAACACAAAAATGAAACTTTCTTAAACTAAAATTCACATTTGTTAAATTTTTCATAAATATTATACTTTCTTAGGGTCTTCAGTACAATTTTCAAGTGATCTTCATGTTCTTCCTTTCTCTTTGAATAGACAAGAATATCATCTATAAAGACTACCACAAACTGATCAAGATAGTCTCTAAAGAATATATTCATTAGATCCATGAATATAGAGGGGGAATTAGTAAGACTAAAAAGAATCACTATAAATTCATAGTTTCCATACCTTGTATGGAATGTTTTATTTAGTATATCCTCCTTCTTGACCCTTAATTGATGATATCCAAAATGCAGATCAATCTTAGAAAAGTATTGGACTCGTAGTTGGTCGAATAAGTCATCAATACAGGGAAGAGGATATTTGTAACACCCCAAGATTTTGAAAATAAATTTAATATTAAATGTATGAAACTATGAGTCTCTACAAAACACCACTTTGTTATAACCTATCTAGTAAACATAATTTTACCACCTCTGTGATTTGAATTTTGAAAAGCTGACATATATGGTTGCATTTAGTAGGATATTTCGAGTCTGATAAGTCAAACTTAATTTTTAGTGAATAGTAACATACCCTTAGGAATAGTAATATGAATAGTAATATGAACCTTATGAATAGTAACTCATATTATTATTTTATTGTCTTAAGGTTATAAGATAATGAGATCTTGAATAATTTTTTAATGTGATATAAAACGAATTATAGTTTTAAAATTGTTATTTTTTAAATAAATTATGATTTTATTTAAAAATTAAATTAATCATATTTAGAAAATTATTTTATAAAAATGGAGTTCATTTTTGAATTGTACATGTTAAAAAATTGTTAGGGTGATTTTTTGGGATTTTCTGAAATACTTGAATTTTTATGAATAGTAAAATACGGTAATTTATCGTATATATACATTATCAGTTAAATTTACTATTACTAGCATCATGGCTGATGTAATCACACATAATTAGAACTCACATAAACTTATTAGTATTATGGGTCACATGAATCAATATTATTGGTTGTCTCGAGGGAAATAATAAAATATTGAATAAGATATTTAAAAATCACTTCTCTCCTCCACTATAAAACCCCCTCACCCCCTCTTCTCTTCACTCCCTTCAAGCCTTGTACCTTGTCTAAATTCTACTCAAACATCCTCTCAAGCTCCTTCCACATTTAAAACATCCCTTGGTCTCATAAAAATACCAAAAACTCTCCTTTAAATAGGCTCTTAGGGAAGATTACTTCAATAGGTAAATTCTTCTTTTCATTTCTTTTATTTCAAGTTCCTTTATTTTATTTTCCTTTCCTCACCTACCTTCATCCAAATGTTGTGATGACTCTAATAACTTACATGTACTGGAATTTTGTTATGATAAAGTAATAACTCTTCATAATCTCTCATTTCCCCTTCTTTTATACTAGAAATGAAAACACTATCCGAGATGTTTTAATTTATCACATTCAAGGATGATGAGTTTTCAATTTCTATTACCATCTTCAATTCTGGTCATAAAACCATTTTGATGGTTTAACCAGACTATAATATTTGTATTATAACTTATTTAAGGTTCTTTAATCCTTTTTTACACACAATATTAATTTATAAATCAAAATGAGTTCGATGTGATCAAGACCCACCAATTAACCCAAACAATTGTCATTAAAGTTTTATATAATGATTCATATTCACCCCCAATAACCAAACAAAATTTTATAACCATGTAATATTCTCGTTATTCACTGATAAAATAAAATTATATTATGTACACTCATTCTTATTCTAAATGTTTATCTGTACATGAATATAAATAAACCGATCATGAAAACCAAGGAAGAAAATGCTCCCAAACAATGAAATTGAATCTCTTAACCCATCAAAAGGTCATGAATGAACCTAATAAGGTTATAATAAATCAATTAAATATAGAGGAGTTTATGGAATCATTAATTTAAGAACCTAAATTTTATTATTCAGGCCATTTTTATGCTCCTTTCCATCACAGGGTCCACCAAATGGCAAAGGGGAATACCTTAAGCACAAAGAGGGTCACCCTTTGAAGAAACATCAAAAATTTGATAAAGTAATGGACCAGGAGCCTATTTGGAATATGCCACACAAGTCACTTGTGCGCCCCATAAGGGTCGCGCAAGTCACTTGCGTGCCCCATTTGATTTTTCACCCAAGGTGCACGGTGGCCTATAAATAGCCCCTATGGGCCCCCCATTTCAACGACGGATTTTCTAGAAGTCAAATTCAAGATCTGGTCACCCAAGTATTCAAATCAACTCTTTCTAAAACTTCTAAGGTAACTTTTTACCTAGAATGGAAGACTTGAAGGACTAGGATAAGGCCTAAGTGTTTAGAATTCATCAACACTTGCACACCTAAGTGTCCAAACTTCCTTAAAAGTAGAAATACTCACGCGCTACCCTATCCTTTCAATGAAACTTGCGCACCACCCTTTTGGAAACATCTTAGGATAGTACTAAATCCTTGAGTTAAGTCTCTCCAAAGTATTACCCTATAGGTTCTCCATCACCCAGGTGAACCCATGCCATGCAAGTATACTTACGTGGCCAAGACTTGTGCACAAAATGACTTGCACGACCTACACTTGAGTGCCAATTTCATTTGTGTGCCTCTCTCCCATTCACCTCTCATATTAATGATATTATCCCTCAAACCCCTGTTGAAAGCCATTTATGGCATTTTTCCTTTGTTGGCTTCATTATCTGAAATAGATTCTGTGAGAACCTCTCTCAAAACCTCGTGACTTACACGCTCTGTCACTACGGTTAGAGGTTTCCTCCATATAAACTCATCCTTTAAGATGAGAAGATCTTTTAGTTTGGGCCTCCTTTTTAGGAGTAAGACCCAAGTTACAATTCCCCTTTAATATTTGGGCATCCTCCTCAAGAGTAAGCCCCAATCTTAATTTCTTTTCATTTGGGCCTCCTTCTCAGGAATAAGCCCTGGGTTAAAACTATAAATCTCAATAAAGTATAAAATACCTTTATAGACCCTGCTCCTAGGATTCTTTAATAAAGTAAGTCCTGGTCTTCATCTACTTGGGAAGTCATTCATATGTAAGCCCCACATCATTTCTCATGACTGAATCTTTCATGGCATCATCGTCATGTTTGCTGATACCTCTTGTTTCTCACACCGAGCATGACTCACGTGAGCTAATATTGTAAAAGTAATCATGACATCTCTTTTTAGGCCATTAACCATGCATAAAACCCATCCTTCTTATAGAACTATGTTGGGTATGATTCTTTTTTAATGAGGATACATAGGTATCCCATCTGCAGGTACGATACCAACTCTGAAATAATCCCTATCTTTCTAAATGACAATAAACTTCAAGTTCCCCACTGAGTGGATTTTAAACCAGTATGGTCATTACAATGACCAATAGATTTCTATATAATATATATTAAAGGATACCATTGACTGAGAATCTCCAATACATACAGATGATTCTCTATCGATGAAGAACCTCAAATACATATAAAAGATTCTATAAATCCCATACATATCAATCATTGATTTCCAAATCTAAAGGAAAAACTCATTTTCATGCTTGGTGAATTAATAAGGATTCGTGAACATAAATTAAATCTATAAGAGAGTCCCAGAGTATGCAATAATTCCCCCCAAAAAGGTGTGATGAGCCTGACCTCCCATCCTCTCAACCAATGCAAATTATTAAGCCTCATCAGTCCACAACTAATGAGTACCTACCTTTGGAAAGTAGGTCCAAATGGATATAGAATCATTGGGTTTTTCTAGTTCTATGAATAAACCCATTAGAATCCAATTGGAAAGTTTGAAACTTAAACAAACAAGGTCATTCCCATTTCTAGAAGAAACAAAAAAATGGTGAACCTGGCGTGAATCCTTAAACAAGTTAAATGATGTTTTACTTATTTATTAGGCCCCTATTAAACTCAATATAAGGGCCAAAAAAGAAATAAATAACATATGTGATCATCCAAAAGATGTAGTCTGGACAAACCTATCTTGATTATGTATGCTATATCAAACATGCACTCTTTTCCAAGATCTCTCTACTACACAAAATAGATTATTTAAAGTTCACACCTATGAATGCCTTGAACGCTACTCCTACTGGATCCTCGTCTGATCTGAGGATGACATCACCTACTCAGCGTCTTCACCGCTAGGTCTCAAATGCATTGGTGAGGGAATACCATCAACATTGTACCATCCTGACTCTGGAGGCTGCTCGAAAAGCCCTCCAAGTTAACAACTCACCCTGGTTGTCCGGACAGCGATGACCGGTGGTCAAGAAGCAGGTGGTGGCAACCACCGTCTCCAAACATTTCAGGTCCTTATCCCTGGAATGCAACAACCAGTCCCTCCTATATTACAGGGTGGTGAATGAAGAGGTCACTCAAGGCCTCAGTTCAAGAAGACAAGAGACCTTCCTGAGGACTCTCACCAACAATCTCCACCAAACGTGTGTGGTAGTGCACCCTCAACATGATGAGGGTATCGCCTCTAGGTGTTCGGCTCAGGTCCCTCAGACCTGAGCATGCAAGACGAACCATCAGAGGAGAAATTCAGCCAACAGGGAGCAGGTTCTTACCTCTACCCCCTCCAGAGAAGTCCATCAACTTAACATGATGGCAAACAACGAGCGGGCATATACACCCGTCTGTCCTAATTTCACTACCCGACAGACTCGTCTTGCAGCAACACCCCAATCCTGCCAGGCAATTCTGGTGGAGTACTATAGGCAGGCACATACACCTGTTTATAAATCATCAGCTAGTCAGCAGGCTCATCTGACTACATCCAAAGAAGCTCGCCAACCAAATGTGGTGACCACCTGTAAACATGTACATACACCTGCTTACACTCATTAATTATGTCAGAAGTCTCATCTGCCAGTATTGAAGGAAGTTCATCAATCATATTCAGTGGAGAATAATCAGTAGGCACATACACCTACAATTAATCAGGCTAACCAATAGTCTTGTTTGGTAGCACCCGGAGATGTCAATTGGAAAGCTCCAATGACAAACAAGAGGCAGACACAACTTTCTACCCCCACCCATGAGTACTGTCAGAATTCACTGATAGGAAAAGGAGGACAGGAGTAGGAACACACACCTACTCAAACACGGAATGGATGTATATTCCCGTTCTAGCAGCTGAAGTCATCAAGCACATTATGACAATGGTGAAAGAGCAAAAGAAAATCCCTGCCCATATTCTGGACACCTGTTAGAATATTATAACAACTTCAGCGACATCACAGAGAAAGAAACAAAAATTTATTCCTATCAGTGGATTGACTCATCAAAATGTCACCCCGGAGCAGATACACACCTCTGTTCCAGTCCAGGAGGGTCATGGGGCATAATCCCCCATGTCATACGGACAATCATGTCGGGCACATACACCAGATTTAAATGGAGATAATCAGCCTAACCTGACCATTTCTCCTAAGCAGGAACATACACCTTCCCATAATAACCACTTTCATCAACAAGTGGTTTCCAAAGTGAGTAAGAAGACATACAAGAAAAAGACCCATCCAGAACAGTTAAGAAATCAAGAGCCAATATGAAATAAGGCCTTTCTCAATGCTAGAGTTCTTGAAGCCCTCAGACAATTATCTGTTATAACTCAAGATTTTACTCTCTCATTTCCAAATTCTGGAAGTAACAACAATAATTCTGAAGGTCTTCATCAGACACTTCCTCATGAAGGCTTGCTTCATGACAATTCAGTCAATATCGAAGTATCATCTTCAGATAAGAGCCATGATAACCCTCTGCATGGCTAGAAGAACAAGGAGAAAAAAGTTTCATCTTTTGTTGTAACCCACCATGTTGGTCCTCCCCATGATGATGAATTTAGTTACAAAAGTCCTCTCTGCAGTAGTAATTCACATTGTCTGGAAAATTATTCAATAGACAATGCAGTAATGAGAAATCCCTCTTATCTTGAGGCACTTGAAAATGCGAATCCAGTCATGTCTGATGCCTTACCACTAGCAGGTGAAATACTTTCTCAATCAGATGATAGCTTGGGGTGTAGGTCATTCTCCGAACCACCCCTGGGTCATTCATCTTCTAATTTGACAAATGAATTCTCTACCAATCTTGTTGAATATGATGAAGCAACAAAAAATCACCAGCTTTGGTCCAATCAGGTAGAATAATCTTCATCAAATGACAAAGAGGAAGTGATGAATATGAGAAAACAATTGGTGAAAGGTGAAATACTAGTCATGTTTTGGCCTTTGGCTGACTCTCAGTATGATATTCCAGAAAAATTGACTAAAGATTGTATTCACGATATTCATCTCAACATGTGGAAAACTCTTTGTCACTTAAAAGAGAAAATATTATCTTATGATGAATATCAAAACCATGTTAAGGTAATAGAAGGGTTTCAACACCAAATTGACTTGGCATCTCTCTCATTTTACTGACATCCAAAGGTTGAAAATTAGTAGAGATCCCTTTAACATACATGCCTTGGTGAATTAAAAAGGTTTTTCCAGTTAATTACCAATTCACCATCTGGTATTCATATCAGGGGATGGGGTGTTCATGGAGCATTGCATTTCATTGTGCTCTCTATTCAACAAAGCTTACCAAAAGTGGTCTCATGCAATGTTATTGCCCATGGCCAGCCAAAGATAACTATTTTTGTGTGTAATCAAAGGATTTCTCAAGAACATGCCTCAACTAGTTCTTCCCAAAGTCAGACATATAAAGAACAAGTTGTGGAATTACTCTTGCATCAAGAAAATGAGAATATCGAATGAGATTCTCGTTTAGAGAATGCGCATCATCAGGTGACAGAGGTGTCAGAAATAATCTAATGGTCATATGAGCCAGGTGGTTTGAGTGGATGTAGGATGATGCATCCGGCTAATTTTCGGACTAAAATCCTCAAAATCAGGAGAGCTTTTAAGAAAGTTTCAGATGTAGCAGCACAAGAGCCACCTCATCTTGCCAGGCTGGGGACTCTTTTAATCCAACCCTTGGGATCAATAGACAGGATTAAAGGAGTTGAGCAGGAAAAACAGGAACAGTCCCAACCCATCAGACTGGAGACTTTTTCAAATTATCAATCTCTCCCTTAGTGAAAGTCATTCTTCTCTCGGTTAGGGAAGAAGCCACAAGAGGAATGCAGAGCCGAATTATTAGGAAATTCCCTTCAAATTATGGTTCATCAAGAAGTTCCTGAGGGGTCAACCAAACAAAAAGCAATGTCTCATAAAGGACATGGAAGAAGACAGTATCGTAGAAACACTGAAATAAGGGATGCAATGCGTTATGCATCGATAAATGTCATCAATGACATTGTCACTAATCCCCCAGAACATGAGGCTCACTCAGAGGGATCAGATGAATAAGTTCTTGTTCAAGAGGCTGTAAACACAGAAAGAAATGAAGGAGGTGTGCGTACCAGAATCCAGAGGGTTTCCCAGAGGCAAGACATTCCTTTGCGTAATGTCCTTCCATACTCCAGAAAGTCACATGCCAAGTAAAAGGTTAAAAGTCTAGTTACATCCCACCCTACCTCTGGAGAAGTCCAATCACTCTCATTAGAGGAAAGGTTCGCACAACAAGAAGAATAAATGAAGGAGTTAAGGAGGTTAAATACAAAACTACTTCAAGGTAGTCTTCCTCCTAAGCATGATGGAGTTAATCAATCAAGGGAATTTTTTGCAGCTACTGGGATGGATCAAGAATATCCCCCTTTACAAGTACACCCTCATAGGTCTAATCCTATGGTTTATATGCGACAACAACCACCAATACTACAATCAGTGGCAGTACCTGTCGTCACACCCGTCCAAACTCCAGTTATTGAACCTGCTCAGGTCCAAGCTCAACCAGATGGTGGCGAGGTCGGAACTCTCTCCAGCGTCCTCGCTCGCCGAATCTGTTGGTTTCATGGTGTTGCTGGAGGATTTCTCGCCGGTGTTGAATGATGGTGGTGACATTGATGGGTTCTATGCTCGAGGGTGTGAGTGGATCGAGGATGCATGGAAAGGTGTGCAGATTGATGGCATGTAGATCGAGGACAGCTGTCTAGTTTACTTGAGTGTGAAATTTGAAATGTGAATTTGACTGGATGTTGTAACGTGGTCTTTGGAACCGGTGATGTTTTGTATCGGGTACCAGAAACCCTCAAACCGGCCATGAGAAAATGGAAAAAAGTAATTTTCAGCAACATTGAGTCATTAACAGCTCGGTTGGAAGCTATGGAAGGAAAACGTGCATAATTTCAACCAGAAAAGAGAGTTTACCCTGAATGGGTGGATGCAATTCCTCCCCCATCAAATTTTGCGAATACAACATTCCCAATTTTTAATGGTTTGGGAGATCCAGAACAACACTTAAAACATTTTGTTTCTCGTTGTGATCCTATGATGGGAACTAATCAACAATAAGAAGTAGTTAAGATCATGTGTTTTGTGCAGTCATTACAAGGACCTGCTTTTGTCTAGTATACAAGTTTGCAATCTCGGTCAATTACTGGGTGGGAAGATCTCCGTCAAAGATTCCTTCTTCAATTTAGCTCAAAATTACCAAAGACGACAGTTTTTGATCTTACAAATTGTAAACAAAGGGAAAATGAAAGAGTTTCGGATTTCATTGATCACTGGAAGGGATTAACATATTCCTTAAGTTTATCACTCCCTCAAGAAGAGTTGCTTCCAATCTGTGTGGCAAATTTTCGTGATGAATTACGCACACCATTGATACCTGTGAAATACACAGGAGGGTTTAGAGACCTTACTTCTATCGCTCAATAGATCAAATACTCTCTTATATAGACTATGGATAAAACTCATGTAATTCCATTAGCTCTAGGAAGGAGAATAGAGAAAGTAGAGACTGCTACAGTTACACTTAAACAAGCACCTGTACCTGCTTCCACTTCAAAACATTCATCATATCGAAGGGCTCCACCTCCTAAGCATCAACAAAAATGGATAACTCATCAAGATGATCAAAAATATCAAATGCGGAAATAGTTTGAGGATTTAAAGAAAAAAGTTTATTCTTTACGGAATGAAAAAGTTCCTGGTTACTTCATCTCAGCTCTGGAAAACAATCTAGTTCAGTTTCCAAGGCCCAAAAGGCCAAACAAGGAAGGAGATGAAGACCTCCCCAACTATTGCCCATTTCATCAGATGTTGGTTCATCCCATTAAGGAGTGTTTTGTCTTAAAAGACCTCCTGAAAAAGATGGTGGACTCTAGACAAGTAAAACTGAAAGGTTTTTAGCCCAGGTAGCATGTGTTACTACTACTGATCCAGAGAAAGAAGGTGAGTGGCATGAAGTCAAAAGTAAAAATGCACATAAATATGATGATTGGATGGTCAGTAAAATGATCAACCGAACTCATTCCATTTTACAAACACAATTGAATCATTCAATTGTGTCTTTTTCTATTTCTGCCACAGCAAAACCCCCTTCATCAGAAGGAAAATCCTCAAATAAGTGGCGTAATTTGAATAAAGAAGAGCATTCAGAAGAATACGAGTTTGTGTCAAATCCTAAGTTTTCTTTGACACTGGTAGATTTTATGCCATCTTCTTCAAAAGCACAGGCACCGCCCCACCAAATGGCACAACCTGAATGGGTTCATTAGGCAGAATCTTCATCAGATGAAGAGTTGATCTTTGGTTCTGTTAACATGATTCATTTAACGGATCCCTATACCAATGACATTTTCGATCATGATGAGCCTAAGTTACCTGTATCTAACAGAGGAATTAGTGGAAGAGACAGAGGTCTAGGATACAGAGAAAGGCATGGATATTCCATAAGCCACTATTTCAATCATACCCCTGCTAGAACTGTATATACGACAGAAAATCATGGCAAAGCCCTTCAGCAGGCTCAACAGGAATAAGAAAGTTCTTCTACACATGGTAGATTCAGTTCCTGACATAGTTATTTTGGAAGACCGGTTAGAGGTTACACCTTCTTCCTCTCAGAAAATAGATATACCTAGTCGATCTAATATACTAAAGCCAAAAGTGTTTCCAATTCCTGCCCCAATACAAGATACATCTACTGCCAAATCATCAACTTACAAGGCACCTGCAAAAATACATTTTCATGATGGAAAACGCAGACCTTTAGACCAAAAGTTTGATGTCTTGAAACATTTGTCCCAAGTACCGGCCAAGTTATCAATTCCGGATGCCTTGAATCTATCAAAAGATCTTCGGGAGGCACTTATTGAGGCTTTGTCAAGTCCTCAAGAATTCAAAACTGAAATTACTGCAGCTGAGGTCTAACATATAGAGAATGATCCTACAAAATGACATGCAGTGATATCTTTTACAAATGAAGATAAATATGATGTTGTACATGGACATATCAGACCTTTGTATCTATCTGGAAAAGTCAATGACATGGACATCTGACGAGCTTTCATTGATAATGGCTCAGGATTCAATCTCATTCCTATTCTTACACTTCGTCGATTGGGCCTCACTGAATCTAATTTATCTCATACTTTGATGATGTAAGGATATGATAAGAATGAACAAGAACCTCTGGGTGAAATTACACTCAAAATTTAGTTTGGAGACCTTGTGTCTAATTCAGATTTCATGGTTGTTCGTCAGGACACAACCTTCAAAATTTTTCTTGGAAGACATTGGATACATCAACATGTGGTCGTGCCTTCGTCATACCATCAATGTCTCAAATATTGTTTCAATGGTCAAATTGAGACATTGTATGGTGAAAAGGCCCCATTAAAAATGTGTTAATCTCAATACATTGAGGCATAATTTCATCACATGGAGGGAAAGAAAAAAATCCATGACAAAGGAGGTTACCAAAATTAATGCTCCAAATGGTTTGGAAAAGATTCCAGTAAACCCATTCATACATGTGATTATAGATTATGTGTTGCCTATTAGTCAAATTGACAGGATAGACCTAAATCCAAACACTCTTATGGAAACTTCCATAATTTCAATTACGGCAACCGAGCTAGACAGTATGGGAGAAGTTGTTGATTTTCCAAGCAGTGATGAAAGGTTAAATGTAGATGTCTTCATTTCATCCACTGAAATCCATCAATTATATACTTCATCAACCAGTCCAAAAGAAGTTATAGTACTGTTAGAGAAAAAAAATGATGTCAATTCTCAATCCATCATCTCCTCTTTATTCCCCCAGGAAGACCCTTCATCATCAATATGGTCATAAATGCCAGCCTCTTCTCCAAGATGTTCAAATTTTAACTTCTCCCCTAATCATGGAAATTATGCTTCATAATCTATTGTGCAAGTAGAAACAGAAGAAGTAACACATATTAAAGAAGAATAGGAAGAACTCAGGGATGCTTCTCCAACATTTAAAGAGGGTATCTCTACCACTATGGATGAACTCAGAGAAATAAATCTAAGTACAAAAGAAGATCCACACCCCACTTTAATTAGTGCAGCCATGACTCTTGAAGAGAAAGAAATGTATACTTCATTTCAAAAAAAAATTGAGATGAATTTTCTTGGAATTATACATAAATTCTAGGTCTTGATCCCGATATTTCCACTCATCATTTGTATTTTCCAGAAGAACATCGAGGATTTAAGAAAGCCGCAAGAAGAACACACCCAACTTATGACTCCAAAATTGAAGATGAAGTTGATAAGCTTATCAACGCTAACTTCATCAGAGAAGTTCAATAACCCAAATGGATAGATAGTATTGTCCCTGTGAAAAAGAATAATGGACAAATTAGAGTTTTCATTGACTTCAGAGATCTTAATCGACATTGTCCCAAGGATGTTTTTCTAGTTCTGATCACAGAACTCTTAATTGATACAACAACTGGATACGAAGCTCTTTCCTTCATGGATGGTTATTCTGGGTACAATAAAATTTGAATAGCCCCAGAAGATAAGGATTCTAAAGCCTTTAAATCTCCTCAAGGCATGTTTTGCTATCAGGTAATTCCCTTTGGCCTAAAGAATGCAGGTGCAACATATCAACGTGCCATGCACCATATCTTCAAACCCTTTTTAAGGAAATTTGTTGAATGTTATGTGGATGATTTGGTGGGTAAATCCAGACAACATTATGATCACTTGGCTGATCTGGAAATCATATTCAACAAACTTCGACAACACAATTTAAAGATGAACCCCTTGAAATGTGCTTTCAAGGTAACCTCAGGAAAATTTCTCAGCTTTTTTGTACACCATCATTGTATCTAAGTTGATCTTAAGAAGAAAAAATCAATCCTTGACATGTCACCTCTTATAAATTTTAAGGAATTAAGAGGACTTCAAGGACACTTGGCCTATATTTGGTGTTTCATTTCCATTTGGCAAGAAAGTGTTTACCCTTCACCAAATTAATGAAGAAGGGAGTCATCTACTAGTGGATTGAAGAATGTCAAGAAGCATCCAATATTATCAAGAAATATATCTTGAGTCCACTGATATTAATGCCACCCATTGAAGGAATACCACTTATTCTCTATGTGACAACTTTAGAGTGATCATTGGGTGCCTTTATTTCCCAAAATAATGATGTTGGGAATGAAAACAACCTTTACTATCTCATTCGGACTATGCTTGAGGCAAAAACTTGATATTCAAGTATTGAAAAGTGTTGCCTAGCATTAATATTTACAGTTCAGAAATTGAGACACTACCTGCAACATCATGAGGTCCAATTGGTATCTCACAATAACCTGCTCAAATTTATCCTTAGTCATCTAATGCTTACAGGATGTTTAGCAAGGTCGGTAGTTATTTTGCAGCAATTTGATATCCAGTATGTGTCTCAAAAGGAAATAAAGGGCCAAGCTCTGGCCGATTTACTTGATGAACACCCATCTACATAAGATACATCTTTAAATATTGAACTTCCTGATGTGGAAGTCTTCTCTATTCAAGATAATCCTCAAACATGGGAAATGTACTTTGATGGTGCCTCTAGAAGTCCAACAAGGAAGAAAATGGAAGATCCTAAATTCAACAAAGTTGGGTTAGGAATCATGCTTATTTCACCAGAAAAGTCAGTGCTAACATATTCCTTCTTATTGTTGGAAGGTGGTACAAACAATGAAGAAGAATATCAAGCTCTCATCGCAGGCTAAGAATTGGAACTTCAGGCACAAGTGAATCACTTGAAGGTAAAAGGTGATTCAGATTTGTTAATCAAACAAGTCAGTGGGGATTATGCCATCAAAAAAGAAGAGTTAATACCTTTGTGTGATTAAATCAGAGAGTTAATGGAGGAACTTCCCTCGAAACTGACATTTTCTTATGTCCCACGATCTCAAAATGCCCAAGCTGATGCACTGGATAATGTAGCCACAACCCTGGAAGATCCAAATCGGGACAAAACAATCATCAGTATTCCCACCGTCGTATAGTTTCACCTTATGTTCAAATCAGAACAGAGGAAATCAATGAAATTAGTTCCATTTCTGAACCATATGGTCATACTACAGGATGGATGACACCTATCAGGGAATACCTTCAAAATGGAACACTCCCACCTGATAGATCCGGGAAAGAACAAGTCCGATGACGTGTGGTCAATTTTACTCTTTATGATAGCCTAAATCACCAAAAAATTGTCTATAAGTGAGGTTTTGATGGAATTATCTTCATATGTATTGATGGTGAAGAGACAATGGCTGTCATGAATGAAGTACATGCAGGAGTTTGTGGTGCTCACCAGTATGGACTTAGACAGTCTGGTCAAATTCAAAGGCTTTGATACTTCTGGCCTTCAATGATGCAAGATTGTGTTGATTTCACTAAGAAGTGTCATTCTTTCCAGGTATGTTCCAACTTCATTCATCAACCCCCGGAGTTAAAAGCATTGCTAGCTTTGTCAAGTCCAATATCATTACCATATTTGGTGTTCCTCATACCATATTGATGGATAATGGCACCAACTTTTGTTCATTCGAGGTAAGAAAATTGTATCAAGAATATAATATCAGATCCAACCATTCATCTCGGTATCATGTAGTGGCCAATGTTCAAGTAGATGATTTCAATAAGACTCTTTAAAATATACTTCAAAAGATGGTGGATAAAGATAAGAATTCATGGCCTGATAAAATTTTTCATGCTCTATGGGATTATCGGACTACCACCCACACTGCTACACAATCAAATCCATATTCATTGGTATATGGAACGGAAGTAGTATTGCCTATTGAGGTCCAATTACCTTTGCTTAGAGTTTCCATTTGTGATCAGTTATTTATAGATGAACAATCTCAAAAGCGATTGGATGAATTGGAATGACTAGATGAAAAAAGATTGCGCACACCACACCATTTAGAAGTCTACCAGAATCGAATAACATGAGCTTTCAATAAAAAAGTTTGTCTTTGTTCATTCATTCAAGGAGAATTGGTATTGGTCCTCAGAACCCCAATGATACCAGGAAAGAAACCTCCAAAGCTAGAACCAAAGTGGGAAGGACCTTGCTCAATTCATAAGGTCTAATCTAATGGAGCTTATTCTTTAATCTCAATGGATGGAGAACTCATTACAACTCCAACCAATGCAATATTTTTGAAGAAGTATTTTGTGTAAAACAAATACACTCATTGTCCTTGCTGCAGGACATTAAACTGCATAGCTCCCTCCATCGTCCAACATGATGTTAAACTGTGTCCCCCCTTTCTTCCAACATGACATTAAACTGTGTATAGTCCGAGCTACAAGACATTAAATTTCCAAGCACCCCAAGTCTGTGATACATGACATTAAACTGTGATCACCACATGCACAATTTTCTTTTAAACTTTGTTTCCATGCGTGCTGTAACGACCCAAAGTTTTTAAATGGAAATTAACTTCTTATAATTATTTCATAAAATCACATGAAAACACAACATAATGAACTACTAAGTGCTAAGTGAACCCTAAACATAAGTTTGTCACTTATGTGTTTGGAATTTCGAAAATCTGACATACATGGTTGTGTTCAAGATGATTTTTGGAGTCTAATGAAACAAAAATATTTTTTGGTGAATAGTAACGTACCCTTGTGAATAGTAACCTACCCTTATGAATAATAACATGAACCTTATGAATAGTAAATCATCCAACATAAGAGTAACCTTACGCATGAATAATTAAATAAAATTAGACATCTTAGAAAGTGACAATTTGACCTTAGTAAACATTTTGGTATTTTATAAGTCATAAATAAATAATTATAAATAATTAATTAATTTAAAATAAAATGTATTTTCTTAAAATGTGTTCAATAATTATCAAATCAATTTATTATAGTTTTTAGAAAAAAATTTAATACCTTACATAATTTTTGAAAGCACTATAAAATCAATTTTAATTTTAAAAACTATTTTTTAAGTAAATTGTGATTTTTATTAAATATTAAATTAATAATATTTAGAAAATTATTATTGAAAAATGGAATTCATTTTTGGATTCTACACATCAAAAAATGGCTGGGGCAAAGTTTTGATAATTTTCTGAGATACTTGAATTTTTTGGTGAATAGTAAAATACATTAATTCACCGTATAAACACATTATAATTAAAACCCACTATTCCTGACATCACAAGTGATATAAGAACCCAAATCTCGAACTCACATTCCTTATTTACTATTCTTGGTCATGGATGACTCACTATTCCTTGTATTAGGGGAAATTAATAAACTAATGAATTTTATATTAAGGTAACCCCTCTCTCATCCACTATAAATACCACCCTTCACACCCTCATTTCCTCACACCTCTAAAGCTACAAGCCTTCTCTAAACTCTGACCAAACACCTTCCCTAGCCCCTCCCCCACGTCCAAGAGCTTATGGTCTCATCAAAAGACCAAGCTTAGGTCCTTAAGGATGTTCTCAAGAGAAGGATTCATGAGGTAATTTCTCTCCCTCTTCTCCTTTAATTTCCTTTCAAATTCAAGTTCATTTCTTGATCTCTCCCCACCTATCTTCATCTGAATTGTATTGTAACTACATTATTATACTGTAATTTTAGGATGCTAATGGGATATTATATCAACCAACCCCCTTTCCCTCTTTCTTTTATTTTATTAAAGAGAATGTTGTTTGTGAGGTGTTAATTTTTCATCTTCAAGAACGACATGCTTTCTTCTTCCATTTCTACCTTCATATCTGGTAATGAAACCATTTTTATGGTTTAACCAGAACATGTTATATTTATTATCTCGTATTTAAAGTTCTTAAACTAACTTACTACCATATTTATAGTGATAAAATAAAACAAGTTCATTATGATTGAAAAATCATTCAAATTAACCCAAACAATCATCATTTAATTCTTATCTAATGATTCATCCACATGGATATAATATATTTCATTAAAATATTATCCAAACTACTGTAATATTATTAATAATATGTAATATCAGTTCTGTATGTTTACCCATGTTCTACCCAAACTTCAATTTAAGAATACAAGTGAACCACTCAAGAAAACCATAAAAACAAACATTCCCAAATAATGTTTTTAAACGCTATAACTCATCCAAAGGCACATAAATTCACTTAATGAAACCATAATTAACCATATTAATTTACACAAGGTTCTATATTTCTAATTAATGAATATAATGTCATTATACAGGACATTAAAGAGAAGGAATCATTTGGGTACAAGCTAAGGGGAAATCTCAAACCCAATTTTCTTCCTTCGGGTTCTCCCTATTTCACTCCATTTTTGATATGGTTACTACTTAAAGATCATTTTTTCACCATTTTATTTACTTTTCTGGGATATACATGTTTGTAACTGGTTTTTATTTCAAAAAAAATTGTTTTCCAAAAGAACTCCTCTTTTAAGAACACCCCTTTTACTTCTCACTCAAAGTGGACGGTTCTTGTAACATGTATGTCATTCCCTCTTTCTTTTGGGAACCCAAAGTTTATGAATGTGTTCATATGAGATGAATCCCATTACATTAAATGGGTTAGTTATGTACATTTTTTATATGAGTTCTTTGTGGGAAGCATAATGATGACAATGTTATGATGTGACGGGTGCGCCCAGAATTATATAGCGCAATATGAATGTTTCCATGTGACGGGTGCACCCAGAATTATACAGCGCTCCAATGCATTGGGTAAAGTGATGAATCTCATGAGTAAATGTTAAATGATTTGTGAACAAGATTCTATCTTGGTTCAAAAGTATGTGTGGTATTTAACCACTAAGACATGATGTTTCATTTTTATGCATTTCCACATTTCAAGTCTTATATTTACGATTCCTCTCATGTTCATGATATTTTTCCCATGTTATGATTATGCTCACCCCATTCTATATTGTTCTTATCTATCCTCTTACTGGGATTCTATATCACCCCTTTTTATGTATATCCTCAGGTGGATACATGTATTAAGGATAGGACAAGTTCCAATAAGAAGCTAGAGAATAAGAAATTAAATAAATGTTTATGCTTGATGTTGTAATTGTTATGGATGGTCCTAGTTTTCCCAAGACACTAAACCTTTGGATCCTCTATGTGTAATACTATTATGTTTTTTATCTTTAAAATGATGTAATAGTAATTTAAGAAAAGGTCGGGTCGCTAGAGTTGGTATCAGAGGGAGGTTTAGTTAATTTGGGAATTAGGATTAGTGAATCATAGAGAAAACCTCTAGTATGAGATTAAGTACAAATATGCACACAAGAGTATTTACATAGGGATCCCATATGTTATGCTTTTATTATAAATTGTTCAAATGAATAATTTATGTATTCATGACTTGTTTACTTATGTTTTGTTCTAACCTTTTCTATTTTAGAAAATGGTGGGAACCAGGAGAAATCAGGCCAACAACTCTTGTGAGGGCCAATGCAACGATTTCCCAAACAACATCCCCAATGATTTGGGAGGTGGAGTTCAAAACTTCATGGCGATTCTTACCCAATTATCTCATGTTATTAACAATAACCATAATAATGGGGAACATCCTCCTTCACCAAAGAGGGAGAAACTGGCTATTGAATGTTTTATGCAACAACAACCACCGACGTTTTGTGGATCTTTCGATCCACTAGTTACGGAACAGTGGGTAAAATCCATGGAGAAGAACTTTTATGTTCTTCACTATTCTGAGATGAAGAAGGTGACCCTATCCATTTATCATCTAGACAGAGAAGTCGGCCAATGTTGGCCTTTGATTAAGAACACCAAGCCAAGGGAGGAAATTAAAGATATGGAATGGGAAGACTTTAAGATAATGTTTCTTAACAAGTATTTCCCAAGAACTATTCACATGAAGATGGAGAGAGAATTCATAGAGCTCAAGAAAAAATAAGGAGAATCTGTCACAACCTATGAAGAAAGTTTCACAAGGATTTCAAGGTATGCTTCGGGTTTTTTTATCAACAATGATAGAAAAATTGATAGATTCTTTAGTGGATTAAAACCACACCTTCGAAAGGTGCTTGCAATTAGAGACTTTGGGAGTTATGAAGAAGTTGTTCGGTGTGCTCTCAAAGTGGATATGGATTTTAGTGAATGGTACCATGGCTATGGTGATAAGAAAAGAAATATGGAGTTTCAAGATGGAGGATCTAATGACAAAAGTGGGAAGAAAAATCAACGACCCACATGCCAAAAATGTGGGAAGCTGCACCATGGGAATTGCCTCAAAGGGACGGGGAAATGGTTTAAGTGTGGGAAAGGAAACCATGCTCAAGATTGTCGAAAAGAAATGAAAAGGAAGGAGAATGTAGCCGATGAAAGGAGAGAACCACTCATGGTTCAATGCTACAACTGTAAGGAGCTAGGGAACTATGCAAACCATTGCATTAAACCTCTAGCTCTCGAGGTTAATCAGTGTTAGCAGCCACCAAAGCCAAAGGAACAAGGGAAGACTTATGCAATCACTACTGCGGAGGTGGAGCATGATAATGAAGTCATACAGGGTACACTTCCTATTCACTCAAGAATGGAAAAAGTCTTATTTGATTCTAGTTCTACGCATTCCTTTATATCTTGCAAGTTTTCTAGAACTATAGAATCGAAGCCCCGAAACCTTGAAGTAGAGATATCTGTAAAAACACCGAGTGGTGCAATCATTGCAACCCAAGTGTTTGATTCTTCTCCCATTTCCGTATGTGGGAAGATTCTTCCAAAAAATCTAGTAATACTTCCCTTGGTGGAATTAGATGCTATAATGGGAATGGATTGGCTCTCATTATATAGAGAACATATCAACTATCGGAAAAAGGAAATATCTTTTCATATTCCAAACCATCCCATGATCCTCTACAAATGCAAGGAAGATCATGAATCTCCTTTGAAAAATCCTTCAATGGTGTGGGTGTTGATTCCCTATGAAGAAGCATACCTCGCCCAAATGGTTGAGTCGAAGGAAAGTTCCAACCATGAGGAAACGCCCATCATGAGGGAATACAACAATGTATTTCCCGAAGAGTTACCTGGAATTCCCTCAGATCGTGAGGTAGAGTTATCAATTGAACTCATGCCCGAAGCTACTCCAATATCAAAGTGTCCCTATAGGATGGCTCCTATTGATCTGGATGAGTTAAAGAAGTAGCTGCAAGAGCATCTAGACAAAGGGTTCATACACCCTAGTGAATCACCTTGGGGTGCACCGGTGCTCTTTGTGAGGAAGAAGGATGGAACAATGCAGCTATGTATCGATTATCAGGAACTCAACAAGATCACCATAAAGAACAAGTATCCTCTTCCAAGGATTGATGACTTGTTCGATCAGTTAAGAGGAGCTCAATACTTCTCAAAGGTGGATCTTCATTATGGATATCATCAGGTAAAGGTGAAGAAGGAAGATATTCAGAAGACTGCCTTCCGTACAAGGTATGGGCACTATGATTTTTTTGTGATTCCCTTAGGACTTACTAATACCCCTGCAATCTTCATGGATTTGATGAATAAAGTCTTTAGACAATACCTCAACAAATTTTTGGTAGTGTTTATCGATGATATTCTCATCTACTCCAAGAGAAATGAGGAACATGAATAACATCTAATACTTATGTTGGCGACATTAAGAAAGGAGAAGTTGTACGCCAAGTTCAGAAAGTGTGACTTTTGGATGAATCAAGTCACGTTCTTGGGACATGTGATCACAAGTGAGGGAATTTCTGTGGATCCTTCAAAAACAAAGGTGATTGAGGAATGGCCCAGACCCTCTAGTATGATAGAAATCTGTAGTTTTCTTGGATTAGCTGGGTACTACCGACGTTTTGTGAGAAACTTCTCACGATTGTAAAGCCCACTAACTAAGTTAACAAGGAAAGGGTTAAAGTATGTCTGGATGGAAGAATGTGAGGGAAGCTTCAAGGATCTAAAGATAAGGCTGATCACTGCACCTGTACTCACACTACCTAAAAGTGGAGAATGTTTTGTGATATACAATGATGCTTCAAAGAAATTCTTGGGTTGTGTACTCATGGAAAATGAAAATGTGATAGCCTATGCCTCACGGCAGTTCAAGATCCATGAGTAGAACTACCCGACGCATGATCTAGAGCTGAAAGCCATGATTTTTGCCTTGAAAATCTGGCGGCACTACCTTTATGGTGAGAAGTGTGACATATACACCGACCACAAGAGCCTAAAGTATATATTCATACAAAAGGAGCTCAATATGCATCAAAGGAGATGGTTAGAGATAATTAAGGATTACAATTGCTCTATTCACTATCATCCTGGAAAGGCAAACAAGGTAGCTGATGCACTAAGCAGAAAAAAACCTGTTACTCTATCCATGTTGTGGATTGAGAAAGACCCTATATTCTTGGATATACAAAGAATGGATTTGTAAATCATAAGGTTAGGGGATACATCCTACCTTGACCAAATGATTTCGAAACCATCTATCCAAGAGAGGATTAAGGAAGCACAAAGGGATGATGGGGAGATAAAAAAGAGGGTGAATGCAGTAAAGGAAGGGAAGCTGCAGGAGTTCCATATCAATGATGATGGTGTGATTTGGTTTGAAACACGGATTTTTGTCCCTTCACCACCCGAGATAAAGAAGGAGCTATTGGAAAATTCACATAGCTCAACATTCTCTATCCATCCTGGGAGTACCAAGATGTACCGTGATCTCCGAGAACACTTCTGGTGGGATAAAATGAAGAAGGAGATTGCGGAATATATATCAAGGTGCTTGGTATGTCAGCAAGTTAAAGCTGAGCGACAAAATTCCAAAGGTATGATGCATCCATTGCCTATACCCATGTGGAAATGGGAAAATGTTACTATGGACTTTGTCATGGGTCTCCCAGAGATGTCAAAGGGAAATAATGCCATATGGGTTGTGGTTGACCGACTCACCAAGATTTCCCATTTTATCTGTAATGACCCGAAATTTTGAATAAATCTTGTTTCCTAATTTTATGTGTTATTTTATTTTATTTTTATACTCAACAAAAATGCTTCATTTGATAACATGAGTATAATTAAAATGAGACCATTGGGTTTTGGCTGTTATATGACCATTGGTCAATATGACCACTGGAAACTAAACGTTTTGATTATTGTCTCTAAATACAAGTAATCTTGGTTAATTATTATAGAAAGAAGATTCGATGGCCTCACCCAGTAGTCTTGGACCGATCTAATCCCATCTAACAGAACTTGGGAAGGAGGTAGCACCACTAGCCTTTGCTCTGGACCAAACCCAAGACGAACTTCATCGTGTGAAGCTAGAACAGAATCGTCTTCACGAGAAGTTCAAACTGATAGAAATTACTATTCGTGCGATGTTGGCCGAGCCTCCCTCGGATTCTCTCACCTTAGCACACCTTACACTTAGGTCCTATGCTGGTGTGATAAGGGGCTATGTTAGGAGACCGTAACTTCCTTGTGTAATCCTTTGTTTTAAATAAAAATTGGGATTTCTTCTTATAATGATGTTTATGACTTTTCAAATGTCCGGATAAATATAGTATGCATATTTTTGGTGAATTTTAGAGAAAGGATATTTAAAAAAAAATGTTTATGTAAACCTTAAATAATTAAAAATGTGTAATGATTTTGAAAAAATGGTCTTCTACAATTATGTTCAGTACGAAATTTAGAGTCTAATAAGATCAACTTAATTTTTGATGAATAGTAAATTATGAATAGTGATTTTATGATTAGGATTAGTAATTTGGCCAAATGGATTCGTAATCCCACTTAAAGAAAGTATTAATATAATCTAGGCACCTTGATTAAGTAATGTGATTCAATAAAATGGTTAAATAATGATTTCATAAATTATTATTCAAGTATTAGTTTTTTTGGGTGAATAGTGTTTTTTAATTAAAAATTAAATTAAAAATATTTAGAAAATTATTTTTATAAAATGGATTTCATTTTTGAACTCAGAGCATCGATATTATGTTAAGGTAATTTTTGGGGATTTTTCTGAAAAAAATGAATTTTTGGTGAATAGTGTATTTATTTAAAAAAAAAATTAAAAATATTTAGAAAATTATTTTTATAAAATGGATTTCATTTTTGAAATCATAGCATTGATATTTGGTTAAGGTGAAATTTTGGGATTTTTCTGAGAAAGTTGAATTTTCAGTGAATAGTAAAAATACAGTTTTAGGGTTTCGGTATGTTTAATGACATCATAACTGTGTCATGATGATGTCATGAGATATTTTATGGGTTGGCCGACCAAAGGTGATGAATTATTGTATTGGGGGCCCCATGTGTCCTAACTCCATGGGAAATATCATGGGAGAGCACATGGTTTTGAGAAAACCACTTGTGAGGTGTCCCTTGGCCATTAATGCCTTGTCCCCTCACTTTCCCAATAAATACCAAGCCATCCTCTCATCCTTTTGGACTCCCCACTATCCCCCAACGAATTTCTAGTCTCATTACCTCCCAAGGAGTCCTCCCAAGGTTCCCCCAAGCCCTCAAGGTCCCAACCTTTGAGTTTTAAGTGTTACGTTTTAAGGTAAGGGATCCGACCTCTCTCTTTCTTTTCAAGTAATCTCTTTTATGTCATTTATTTTATGCTCCATGCTCTTATGTTGGAGGATATTCTTTTATATTCCTATTACTGCCCTTTTCATGTTCATATTATGAGAGGCCCCCTCTTACTCTTATTATTTCGTTTTATGAATGTTTAAGTGGCACCGTTAGACTGCCGAAATTTTTGTAACGGATTCTTTCTCCCTTCTCATTTTTCAAGATCTATTTTCATGTAAAGTCTTTAAAGTTCCTTTTTATTTTGTTGGGTATGATCTCTATATTTATCATACTGATATTTTATGATCATATGACGAGAGACCCCATTTTATCTCTTCAATTCAGTATTTTTAAGTTTTAAGTGGCGCCGTTAGGCTGCCGAATTTTTAAGTGGTTCTTTCACCCTTCTCGTTTTCAAGTTTTACTTTCACGTCAAGTCTTTCAAGTTCCTTTTTATTATGTTGGGGTATGATATCTATATCTATCATACTGATCTTTTATGACCATATGAGGAGAGACCCCATTTGATCTCTTCAATTTAGTATTTTGAAGTTTTAAGTGGCGCCGTTAGGCTGCCGAATTTTTAAGTGGTCCTTTCACCTTTCTCCTTTTTCAATGTTCTAATTCCATGTCAAGTATTTCAAGTTCCTTTTTATTATGTTGGGGTATGATATCTTTATCTATCATACTGATATTTTATTTTCATATGATTAGAGACCCTATTTGATCTCATCAATTCATTTTTGGTTGAATTTTATGTGACGCCGTTAGGCTGCCGAATTTTCATAAGAGAAATCTTATTTTTGTCTTCCTTTCATGTTCTTCATTTCCTATGGTATATTTTAAAATTTCATTAACATGTTCTTAAATCCCTTATATTCTGTCCTTCTACTATTTTATGGGTCATTTATGAATGTTTGACACATGTCCCCTCTCTTTTCAATGTTTTCTAAAACCCTGTAACATAGCCGTTATGCTGCAGAATTTTCATCTCAAAATGTCTCTCTCTTTTTCTAAAGTTATTTTATTTTATTAATTAAATAATAAAAGCTCTATCTTCTATATGGGTATTCACATATATACCAAAATGTTCTATTTTAAATTCTGGGATTTACATACATGAAACCCGCTTTCCCTTTTCGTGGGTTTAAAGTGACATAAAGATCATGTCTTTAAAGCAGTTTTTAAAACGTTATGATTATGAAATGAAACCCATTTATTTTATGATATATGGGTTGTTTATGAAATTATTTATGATGATATATG
The DNA here is from genome assembly GCA_963277665.1 of Viscum album. NCBI lineage: Eukaryota > Viridiplantae > Streptophyta > Magnoliopsida > Santalales > Viscaceae > Viscum > Viscum album. Next base: position 47,725,736 of record OY728121.1, read on the forward strand.
TGGCTCACATGATAATAAAGACATTTCAAGGGTGATCCCAGATAGCGCTCCAATGCATTGGGTAAAGACTTAATCTCTAGAGATGACCTTTTAGACTAATACCTTGGTGAATAACCTTGGTAATTTTTAATGACACCTTGGGGATGTACCTTGGTGAAATTAAATGATTGTCGATATTAAATGTTGTAGCCACATCTTCAAGTTATGAAAAATGTTATTTTTATTATGATATATCTTATGATTTCTTTCTCATGCCTTAAAGTTCTTTTCATGACCTTATTGAAGTATCTCAAGTTCACATGCAAAATGTTTCTCTTGTTTCCCTTACTGGACCTTCTGCTCACCCTTTCTTTTGATGTATGTCCCCAGGTTATGAGATGAAGTAATGAACCTAGGATGAACATGAGGAGAATCCATTCAAGTGTTTAAGAAGAATGTTTTATGTTTTCATGTTTTAAGTTCCTGGTTTCCAAGATACTAAACCTTAAAGATCCTCAGTTTTGTGTAATGTAATGAATGTTTATGTTATAAAAAGGTGGGATGCTATAGTTGGTATCAAAGGATGGTTTAGTTATTTGTGGAAATTAGGATATGAAAAATTTAGGAATAATTCTATAGAAAAGTTTATATATAGGAAATATTCATGGTATTTTGGTGAGTATTGAGTAATGGGTTGCCAAGCAAATACATCCCTGTCTGGATACGAGCAGGTAGAGGTGGCTCTGGCACAGATGTACATAGGGGTAAAACCCAAAAACACCGCTTTGAGCTAGACTCAAACGGGAACTGGTACACGACAACGAGCCTTGCTGCACTCTTGGTTACGACACTCCCGGGGGATATGCTTTGGTAAATTCATAAGCTTAGTATGAACCATTGTTAAAGGAACAAAGATAAAATAAAATAAAAATTCACATAAGAATATATGATCATGGATAACCTAGATGGGAACCTAGGGGATCACAAGTTAGGGTATACTTTTCTTCTACAAGTTATCCTTATATGCTTTAAGTTTCTTTTCATGATTATTGGCTAGGTATTTAAGCCCCTAATTATACTTTCTCTTCTTAGTTAATTGTGGGAAATGGAAGAACATGTCCCAACAACCAATGTGATAGGAAATGCGACGATTGCCGTATTAATATGACATAGATGATTAGTGGATTAAAAGATGATTATTATTTTGGAAGATGTTCACTATTTTGGGGACCCTATATGATCGAGTTAAATAGATTACTACAGTATTTTAATTGAAGAGTAAGGTTGACTTATATTTTGAAGAATTGATGAATTTAAGGTGGAATTATAGTAATTTAGGTTACTTATGGGAATGATTAACCTATCTTGGGTAAAATATGTTTAGGTTATCTACTTTTGTTATGAGATGTTAGGAGTGGTTGATGTTGTTTGGAGATGAAAAATGAAGTTTATTTTGGAAGACTGTGTTATCAAATCCTTCTTGTATTTGGGTTTCAATCTTAGTTTGGTTTATTTTGAAAAAATTTAAGGACTGTTATTTATGGAATGGTCTATGATGAACTTTGGGTAGTACCATGGAACTTTGAAGATTTAAAATTAGTTTCCATTCCTATGGGATTCTTTCTTTTTGAAGAGTTGTTTTACCTTACCCTTTCTGTTTTTGGGATAATGTTTAAAGATAGAAGAAATAGATAGTTAATATTTTGTGGATTATGTGATTCTCTAGAAGATGATTCTTGTGTTTTGATGAGACCAAGTAGTTTTGAATGCTCATCGTTTGGAGAAAATATTAGTTTTGGTAGAAACTTATTAAATGATGAAACTCTACATGAAGGTAGGTATATTTTCTTATGTTTTTGTTCTATGTAGTAAATGAATTCCTCAAAATTATGAAAAGGAACGTAAAACAAAAACGTTGTTGGTTTATGTTTCCTACTAGGTAATCAAAGACCGTTTACACACATCATAAGTTTGGGATTTTATTATGGTTAACTTTCTCCTAATCATGTTTTCTATCACTCTCCCTCAGAACTTGACCCTTTGTTTTCTCCTCCATGTCCATGTTTTCCTACATGGAATCCTAGTGTGGGTTAACTCGGGTGACCTTTGTACTTCCCTTTATTTCTTTTAAAGTAATAGTTTTAATGACTCCTTTTCCGATGTGGGACTTTCAATGAAATTTCAAAACCCAATTTTAAAAATTTCGAGGACGCAATTTATTAAGGGGGGAAGATTGTAACCACCCAAAATTTTGAATAAATCTTGTTTCCTAATTTTCTGTGTTATTTTATTTTATTTTTATACTCAAAAAAATTGTTTCATTTGATAACATGAGTATAATTAAAATGAGACCATTGGGTTTTGACTGTTATATGACCATTGGCCAATATGACCGCTGGAAACTAAACGTTTTGATTATTGTCTCTAAATACAAGTAATCTTGGTTAATTATTATAGAAAGAAGATTCGATGGCCTCACCCAGTAGTCTTGGACCGATCGAAGCCCATCTAATAGAACTTGGGAAGGAGGTAGCACCACTGGGCTTTGCTCTGGACCAAACCCAAGCCGAACTTCATCGTGCGACGCTAGAACGGAATCGCCTTCACGAGAAGTTCAAACTGATAAAAATTACTACTCGTGTGATGTTGGCTGAGCCTCCCTCAGATTCTCTCACCTTAGCACACCTTACACTTAGGTCCTATGCTAGTGTGATAAGTGGCTATGTTAGGAGACCGTAACTGCCTTGTGTAATCCATTGTTTTAAATAAAAATTGGGATTTCTTCTTATAATGATGTTTATGACTTTTCAAATGTCTAGATAAATATAGTATGCATATTTTTGGTGAATTTTAGAGAAAGGATATTTTTTTAAAAAAAATGTTTATGTAAACCTTAAATAATTAAAAATGTGTAATGATTTTCAAAAAATGGTCTTCTACAATTATGTTCAGTACGAAATTTAGAGTCTAATAAGATCAGCTTAATTTTTGATGAATAGTAAATTACGAATAGTGATTTTATGCTTAGTATTAGTAATGTGGCCAAATGGATTTGTAATCTCACTTAAAGAAAGTATTAATATAATCTAGGCACCTTTGATTAAGTAATGTGATTCAATAAAATGGTTAAATAACGGTTTCATAAATTATTATTCAAGTATTAGTTTTTTCGGGTGAATAGTGTTTTTTAATTAAAAATTAAATTAAAAATATTTAGAAAATTATTTTTATAAAATGGATTTCATTTTTGAACTCAGAGCATCGATATTATGTTAAGGTAATTTTTGGGGATTTTTCTGAAAAAAATGAATTTTCAGTGAATAGTGTATTTATTTAAAAAATAAATTAAAAATTTTAGAAAATTATTTTTATAAAATGGAGTTCATTTTTTAAATCAGAGCATTTATATTTGGTTAAGGTGAAATTTTGGGATTTTTCTGAGAAAGTTGAATTTTCAGTGAATAGTAAAAATACAGTTTTAGGGTTTCGGTATGTTTAATGACATCATAACTGTGTCATGATGATGTCATGAGATATTTTATGGGTTGGAAGACCAAAGGTGATGAATTATTGTATTGGGGAGCCCATGTAGCCTAAATCCATGGGAAATATCCTGGGAGAGCACATGGTTTTGAGAAAACCACTTGTAAGGTGTCCCTTGGCCATTAATGCCTTGTCCCCTCACTTTCCCAATAAATACCAAGCCATCATCTCATCCTTTTCGACTCCCCAATCTCCCCCAATGAAGTTATGGTCTCATTACCTCCCAAGGAGTCCTCCCAAGGTTCCCCCAAGCCCTCAAGGTCCCAACCTTTGAGTATTAAGTGTTACGTTTTAAGGTAAGGGATCCGACCTCTCTCTTTCTTTTCAAGTAATCTATTTTATGTCATTTCTTTTATGCTCCATGATCTTATGTTGGAGGATGTTCTTTTATATTCCTATTACTGACCTTTTCATGTTCATATGATGAGAGGCCCTCTATTACTCTCATTATTTCGTTTTATGAATGTTTAAGTGGCACCGTTAGGCTGCCGAAATTTTTGTAACGGATTCTTTCTCCCTTATCATTTTTCAAGATCTATTTTCATGTAAAGTCTTTCAAGTTACTTTTTATTATGTTGGGGTATGATCTCTATATTTATCATACTGATATTTTATGATCATATTATGAGAGACCCCATTTTGTCTCTTCAATTCAGTATTTTTAAGTTTTAAGTGGCGTCGTTAGGCTGCCAAATTTTTAAGTGGTTCTTTCACCCTTCTCATTTTCAAGTTCTACTTTCATGTCAAGTCTTTCAAGTTCCTTTTTATTATGTTGGGGTATGATCTCTATATCTATTATACTGATCTTTTATGACCATATGATGAGAGACCCCATTTGATCTCTTCAATTCAGTTTTTTTATGTTTTAAGTGGCGCCGTTAGACTGCCGAATTTTTAAGTGGTCCTTTCACCTTTCTCCTTTTTCAATGTTCTAATTCCATGTCAAGTCTTGAAAGTTAATTTTTATTATGTTGGGGTATGATCTCTATATCTATCGTACTAATCTTTTATGTTCATATGATGAGAGACCCTATTTGATCTCATCAATTCATTTTTGGTTGAAGTTTATGTGACGTCGTTAGGCTACCGAATTTTCATAAGAGAAATCTTATTTTTGTCTTCCTTTTAATGTTCTTAATTTCCTATGGTATATTTTAAAATTTCATTACCATGTTATTAAATCCCTTATATTCTGTCCCTCTACTGTTTTATGGGTCATTTATGAATGTTTGACACATGTCCCCTCTATTTTCAATGTTTTCTAAAACCCTGTAACATAGCCGTTATGCTGCAGAATTTTCATCTCAAAATGTCTCTCTCTTTTTCTAAAGTTATTTTATTTTATTAAGTGAATAATCAAAGCTCTGTCTTCTATATGGGTATTAACATATATACCAAAATGTTCTATTTTAAATTCTGGGATTTACATACATGAAACCCGCTTCCCCTTTTCGTGGGTTTAAAGTGACATAAAGATCATGTCTTTAAAGCAGTTTTTAAAACGGTATGATTATGAAATGAAACCCATTTATTTTATGCTATATGGGTTGTTTATGAAATGATTGATGATGATATATTTGGCTCACATGATAATAAAGACATGTCAAGGGTGCGCACAGATAGCACTCCAATGCATTGGGTAAAGACTTAATCTCTAGAGATGACCTTTTAGACTGAACCTTGGTGAATAACATTGGTAATTTTTAATGACACCTTGGGGATGAAACTTGGTGAAATGAAATGATTGTCGATATTAAATGTTGTAGCCACATCTTCAAGTTATGAAAAATGTTATTTTTATTATGATATATCTTATGATTTCTTTCTCATGCCTTAAAGTTCTTTTCATTACCTTATTGAAGTATCTCAAGTTCACATGAAAAATGTTTCTCTTGTTTCCCTTACTGGACCTTCTGCTCACCCTTTCTTTTGTTGTATGTCCCCAGGTTATGAGATGCAGTAATGAACCTAGGATGAACATGCAGAGAAGCCTTTCAAGTGTTTAAAAATAATGTTTTATGTTTTCATGTTTTAAGTTCCTGGTTTCCAAGACACTAAACCTTAAAGATCCTCAGTTTTGTGTAATGTAATGAAAGTTTATGTTATAAAAAGGAGGGATGCTATATTATCGCTATTCGGGAATACCTCTCGCTTGAACAACTTTCAAAGATATATGTGAAGGAAGTGGTGAGACTGCACGGTGTTCCACTCTCAATTTTCTCTGACCGTGATCCAAGGTTCACATCTATGTTCTGGAGGAGCCTTCAACATGCTTTGAGTACTGAATTAAATTTCAGCACGGCCTGTCACCCCCAAACTGATGGTCAGTCTGAAAGGACTATTCAGATTCTTAAAGATATGCCAAGATCCTTCTCTCTTGAATTCAAAGGTGGTTGGGATCAGAATCTCCCATTGGTTGAGTTCTCATACAACAATAGCTTCCACTCGAGTATTCAGATGGCTCCATATGAAGCTCTGTATGGAAAGCGATGTAGAACTCCAACCTGTTGGGATGAAGTTGGAGAAAGAAAGCTACTTGGACCCAATCTTGTTCAAGAGATGACAGAGAAGGTTCAAGTCATCCAGAAACACATCAAAGCTGCTCAAATTCGGAAAAAGAGATATGCTGACAACCCTTCGAAGGGAATTGGAGTTCGATGTTGGAGACAAAGTCTTCCTTCGAATATCTCCATGGAAGAGAGTCATGCGATTCGGGAAGAAAGGGAAGATAAGCCCAAGGTATATTGGCCCCTTTGATATCCTTGACCGTATGAGAGTTGTGGCCTATCGTCTTGCACTTCCACAAAATATGGCTCAAGTTCATGATGTGTTTCATGTATCACTACTGAGGAAGTACATACCATACCCCTCACATGTACTAAACTCAGAGGTGGTGCAACTAGAAGATGATCTCTCCTATGAGGAGCATCTAGTAAAGATTCTGGACCGGAGGGATAAGGTTCTACGAAACAAGAAAAACCATCTTTTCAAAGTGTTGTGGTGGAACCATAAGTTTGAGGAAGAAACTTGGGAACCAGAAGAGGAAATGAAGGAGAAGTACCCTCACCTGTTTGTGTAAAGTAAAATTTCAGGGGAAAAATTTCTTAAGGGGGGAAGAATGTAACGACCCAAAGTTTTTCAATGGAAATTCCCTTCTTATAATTATTTCATAAAATCACATGAAAACAAAAAATAATGAACTACTAAGTGCTAAGTGACCCCTAAACATAAGTTTGTCACTTCTGTGTTTGGAATTTCTAAAATCTGACATACATGGTTGTGTTTAAGATGATTTTTGGAGTCTAATAGAACAAAAATAATTTTCGGTGAATAGTAACGTACCCTTGTAAATAGTAACCTACCCTTATGAATAGTAATACGAAACTTATGAATAGTAAATCATCCAACATAAGAGTAACCTTATGCATGAATAATTAAATAAAATTAGACATCTTAGAAAGTGACAATTTGACCTTAGTAAACGTTTTGGTATTTTGTAATTCATAAATAAATAATTATAATTAATTAATTAATTTAAAAGAAAATGAATTTTCTTAAAATGTGTTCTATAATTATCAAATCAACTTCTTATAGTTTTTAGATAATTTTTTAATACCTTACGTAATTTTTGAAAGCACTATAAAATCAGTTTTAATTTTAAAAACTGTTTTTTAAGTAAATTATAATTATAATTAAATATTAAATTAATAATATTTAGAAAATTATTATTGAAAAATTTACTTCATTTTTGGATTCTACACATCTAAAAATTATTGGGGTAACGTTTTGGGATTTTTCTGAGATACTTGAATTTTTTGGTGAATAGTAAAATACATTAATTCACCGTATAAATACATTATAATTAAAACCCACTATTCCTGACATAACAAGTGATTTAAGCACCCAAATCTAGAACTCACATGACTTATTTACTATTCTTGGTCATGGATGACTCACTATTCCTTGTCTTAGGGGAAATTAATAAACTAATGAATTTTATATTAAGGAAACCCCTCTCCCCTCCACTATAAATACCACCCTTCACACCCTCATTTCCTCACACCTATCAAGCTACAAGACTTCTCTAAACTCTGCCCAAAAACCTTCCCTAGCCCCTCCCCCACGTCCAATATCTTCTGGTCTCATCAAAAGACCAAGCTTAGGCCCTTAAGGAGGTTCTCAAGAGAAGGATTCAAGAGGTAATTTCTCTCCCTCTTCTCTTTTAATTTTTTTTCAAGTTCAAGTTCATTTCTTGATCTATCCCCACCTATATTCATCTGAATTGTATTTTAAATACATTATTATAATTTAATTTTATGATGATAATGGGATATTATATCATCCAACCCCCTTTCCCTCTTTCTTTTATTTTATTAAAGAGAACGTTGTTCGTGAGGTGTTAATTTTTCACCTTCAAGAACGACATGCTTTCTTCTTCCATTTCTACCTTCTGATCTGGTCATGAAACCATTTTTATGGTTGATACAGAACATTTTATATGTATTATATCCTATTTAAAGTTCTTAAACTAACTTATGACCATATTTATATTGATAAAATAAAACAAGTTCATTATGATCGAAAAATCACTCAAATTAACCCAAACAATCATCATTTAATTATTATCTAATGATTCATCCACATGGATATAATATAATTAATTACAAGATTATCCAAACTCATTTAATATCATTAATAACATGTAATATCAGTTCTGGATATTTACCCATGTTCTACCCAAACTTCAATTTAATAATACAAGTGAACCACTCAAGAAAACCATAAAAACAAACATTCCAAAATAATGTTTTTAAATGCTATAACTCATCCAAAGGCACATAAATTCACTTAATGAAACCATAATTAACCATATAAATTTACACAAGGTTCTATATTTCTAATTAATGAATATAAAGTCATTATACATGACATTAAAGAGAAGGAAGCATTCAGGTACAAGGTAAGGGGAAATCTCAAACCCAATTTTCTTCCTTCAAGTTCTCCCTCTTTCACTCCATTTTTGATATGGTTACTCCTTAAAGATCATTTTTTCATCATTGTATTTACTTTTCTGGGATATAAATTTTTTTCACTGGTTTTTATGTCAAACAAAATGTTTTCCAAAAGAACTCCTCTTTTAAGAACATCCCTTTTACTTATCACTAAAAGTGGACGGTTCTTGTAACATGTATGTCATTCCCTCTTTCTTTTGGGAACCCAAATTTTATGAATGTGTTCATATGAGATGAAGCCCATTCCATTACATGGGTTAGTTATGTAGATTTTTTATATTTGTTCTATTTGGAAATCATAATGATGATAATGTTATGATGTGACGGGTGCGCCCGAAATTATATAGCACAATATGAATGTTTCAATGTGACGGGTGCGCCCGGAATTATACAGCGCTCTAATGCATTGGGTAAAGTGATGAATCTAATGAGTAAATGTGAAATTATGTGTGAACAATATTCTATCTTGGTTCACAAGTATGTGTGGAAGTTAACCACTAAGACATTATGTTTCATTTTTATGCATTTCCACATTTCAAGTCTTATATTTATGATTCCTCTCATGTTCATGATCTTTTTTCCATGTTATGATTATGCTCACACCATTCTATATTGTTCTTATCTATCCTCTTACTGGGCTTCTATCTCACCCCTTTTGATGTATATCCTTAGGTGGATACATGTATTAAGGAGAGGACAAGTGCCAATAAGAATCTAGAGAAGAAGAAATTAAATAAATGTTTATGTTTGATGTTGTAATTGTTATGGATGGTCCTATTTTGCCCAAGACACTAAACCTTTGGATTCTCTATGTGTAATACTATTATGTTGTTTATATTTAAAATGATGTAATAGTAATGTAAGAAAAGGTCGGGTCGCTATACATTCCCCGGGCAGCAAATCATGCATAAGCCCCACACCATCCTTCGTGGTTTCATATTTCACGACACAATCATCAGGTCTGTTGGTGATTCTTGTTTCTCACACTAAGAATGACTCACATGAGCTTAGAGTAAGCTTTGACCATGACATCTTCTCTGGGCTGCTAACCACGCTTAAGCCCTAACATCATCTTCGGGTCGCTGTCCTCAAGTACACCCCGATCGCCAAATCTCTCTAAATTGAACTACGTGGACTTTGATCCTTGACTCCTAGGCCAGGTACGTAGGCAACCTCCTAAGGTAAAGCCCGAAACCAATTTCTTCACATCGATTCACCTTCATCCCATACGATGTTGATCCGTGAATTCCTTGTCAACCATCTTATTCATATTGGTTCACTTTCATCCTACATGACGTTACACTATATATGTCCCATAGTCCTAGCTATATGACGTTAAACTATACAGTTCCCCATTGTCCTTGCGGTAAGACATTAAACTACATAGCACTGGTCCATGCATATGACCTTAAACAATTTGTAATTTTGTGTAGTATGACAATAAACTGCAATAATACCTGATACCCTCACTCGAGATGAATCATCATCTACATGGTCTCCAACCATGTTATATTTCAAGAACTACGTATGGATTGATTATCATCATAATGAGATATGTAGTGACACCCAAGTCATTCATTTTGGGTCTAGCCATAATTTCAATAAATTCCTCTTTACCCCTCATATGTATGAACCAAATCTGTACAAAGGGTATTTAAAGAACTATGTGTGGCTTGATTCCCATACTCATGGGATACATAGGAACGTTCGAGCATTCCTCGAGTCCAGCCCCGAGCGTTTGAGCCTAACCACAAACTCCACTTTAGGTCCCTTGGCTGAAAAGTCCCCCTAGGAGCACATGATGTGATATGGAACACCCTGGTCTTTTATTCACATCAGGTTTATAAAAAATGCACGATGTGTCTCCCTCACTATGGTCCAAGCTCTATGACCCTAAACTAAGATCTTCCATGTTATCGTCCTACATGAAATTAAACTGTATTTAAAGAACTATGTGTGGCTTGATTCTTATCCTAATGAGATACGTAGTGACATCTAGAATCTCAATTCAGGACCCAGATTCAACATTATACAAATAATATTCATGATCTCCATAACCCTTTTCTTGACTTTTGGTCGCAAAATATCCGATACTTGAGAGTTCTTTTGCCTGACTATGTAGCACATGCCCTTAGGTGGCCTTGCATAAGTTGTCTACATAATGGACCAGTCAGCCCAAAAGATACTACTATTTGACTATAAAGCTTATGCCCCAGTTGGACCTACATAATTCATCCCCCATAACAGGTTTGTCAAGTAGTGGTAACTTCATTCTTAGGAGAAGCCTCTTTTGTCCCTATTGGTCTTAACGGCGATATGTAAGGATCTAAAAAAAACTGTCATCCTTAAAATATTTGTTCCATACTCTTTTTCATGATCTGAAAGTATTATGTAATATAATGTTTCTATCTCCAGTTTTAGTCATATGATTTAAAACCATAGATACCTTTTTTCCTATGTTTGGGTCAAACCTTTGTAGAAGTCACATTCCTCCAATTCTTTGACAATTCTGATTTGAAACATCCTCTCCATATTCAAGTACCTTTCTCCATAAAGCAAACTCTATGCTTTGGAAAATTTTAATCCCCATAAAACTTCCTTTGGATTTTATCAATAGAAATTCAAATTTCTGAGAGTTCTTTTGCCCGACTATGCAGCACATGCCTTAGGTGGCCTTGCATAAGTTGTCTACATAACGGACCTGTCAGCCCAAAAGATGATACTATTTGACTATGCAGCTTATTCCCTAGTTGGCCCTGCATAATTCAGCCCCCATAACGGGTTTGTCAAGTAGTGGTAAATTAATTCTTAGAAGAGACTTCCTCTAATGCCTTTTAGCTCTTTTCCCATGTCATTCCTTAGATTCAAAATTTCTCAAGTCACACTTTATAATTTTCCCACTTCATACTTGAATATGGTAATATGTTTCCGAACAAATTATCAATAATTGAGTCAATATCATCCATTCGGTCAAATCTATTTGACCTTAAATATTAGCCTTTTTATAGTCCAACATGCATTAATTTAAACTGCCAATAACAAAAAGACATGGTACTCATTAAATTGGGAACCTATAAAGGGTACTCTAAACAAAAGTCGAGTCCCAGCTCGTTAAACGTACATTTTGTATGATATAGGCAATATTGAGCAATTAAAAGATAAATTTTGTGGGGTTGTTTATATAACCCTAGAAAAAATAAAACTATATTTACTAGGCCCATTGGATTAGGTAAAATAAGAACAATTATCAAGAAAATTAAGGTACATATGATTAAAGATGAACTATTTTTTTTTCATTTGATGAACAAGATTAGAAGAACATCCACAGACTAGAGTCGCTTATCTTATTTTCATAAATTACAGAAGACTTTCAACATGATTTCGCATCTGTTTCATAGAATCCTGAGCTTCATCAGCAGCCACTTTAAGTTCATTTAACTGACCAACTTCATTCTCTTCTACTCGTTGAAGTGCTTATTTGGAATATTTAATGGCTTTTATAGCATCTTCTTGGACTTCTTCCAACGAATTATGAAGCTGGTCAAGCTCCCCAGTAACAACATCTAGCTCTTTATAAAGGTGAAACTACTGGATGATCTTCTCCTTGATCTTTTTCTTCAGTTCCTTCAGCTTTTCAGCATGATCAGCCTCATCTTGGGACACTACAGCATGAAATTCACTAGTATTGATCAGCAATCTAACTCTGATCAGGTATTGACGACACCTTTTCTCTTGCTCTATCCTTCGAATGACTTGTTTCACCGCGACATGGATTTCTTGATATCCAAACCTACCAAGTCCCAGCATGATGAACATGGATGAGAGTCTTGGAATTTTTGAAGGCATCTCTTCAAGAGGCACCTTAGATATTATCTTCCACATATTTTTCCATGCCTTGTAATGTGAGAATTGGAGCGCCTTTTGCACCTCTGGGTCTGATTCAGCATCACTATCATAGGGAAGAACATAGTCTGGGATTAATGAACTTAAGGAAGTGCCCTGTTCTGCTCCTTCCTTGACCTTGGTTGCTTCACCTTCTACTACTGTTTGGGTTGAGGCTGAGGCTTCACCTCCAAATCAAGATATTGAAGTTGACAACCCTGTTTGGTCAATTAAAAGTATGGTTAGTTTCAAAGGATAGTAAAAGTTGATTGATTTTCTTGTAGGTTAAGTAAGCCACAAATATCATCATCTTTTACCTAACAGTAGATCAGCAACTTGTGAAGACTCCTCCCTAACTTTCCTAGCTTCAAGAAGATTTTTTGGATGGGTTTCAGGAGGGTCTGTTGTGTTAAGTTCTACCTGAGCCAGTGTTTCTGCAATAATAGGGTTGACATCAATGTCTACACCCCTTTCAAGCATTGTTGGTTTAGTAGTTTATTTAGATGGAACTCTAAATTTTTTAACCAAACATGGCTAGAAGTGTAATCATAGGAAGGTTAACAGGAAAAATGATGAAACTCACATCCAGTTGATTCTATAACTAGATCTACAAAATCTTCTAAATCACATGGTAATTTAACATGTTCTAAAATTTCTTCAATGGACATGCCAAGATTCATCATTTTATCCAATGATGTCCTAGATCCTAGGTTAGTCTCACCAGTGGGAGCACTAGGCATGTCTTCTTCGTGACTTTCATCTGGAAATCTCTGACCCCGGATAGCTTCTTCAGAGACAATTTTGGGGTCAGCTTCGGTAGTTGCAAAATATTCTGGTGCATGTATTGAACCTAAAACACCACATAATGGAATTCAGTTGTTGTATCATTTGAGGTTCTATGAAGTACTGTTAATTTACCAGAAGTCTTTTCTCTCTTGGCATCAGAAACAGGAGTGGTGCTGGGAACAGATGCCGACTCATCTGCTCTCAGTATTTCTTCAGGAACATCCATTTCAGCAGGAACCTGTGGCCGTTCTACAACACCCTCCATTATACTCTGAGGATGGTCAGTCCTTTATCTTAAAGGGAAAACTGAAGAATCCCCTGCAATTGTGATAATTTTGATCACTTTTTCATAAGATAAGATTCATGACTACCAGAAAGACTTACCACTACTGATAAAATGTTTTTCTATGGTCTTCTTTCTTTGATGCTTTTGCTTCTTGGCATTTTTGGGTGGACTGGCATCATCACATCTAAAAATAGGCATTGGAGACAACAATTCCCTTTATAACTCCTCATCCATGGCTTGATGTCCTGGAGATACTTCTCCCGAATCATGAGGAGATTCAGTGGCTCCAAGAGCGGTGCCACCAGGGATATACCGTGGCAAATGGATTTTAGTGGTTCTTTCATTTGCAAGATGCAGGATGAATAAAATTATTTCCTTGAATAAAAAATCTTTGACTAAATTCAAATTTCAAAGCAAATAGAAATATGAGAAAAAGGAAACTTACATCTTCAAGAGCCACATAATCACACCACTCTTCGTTTAATGAAGGACCAATCCCCTCAGTGGTACCATGGTCCATCATTTCCTTCACCTGATTGGTGATAAGAACTGACTTATTAGTGTCATATATGAGTATTTCCATCTCTTTGATGTAAGCCCTCACTTCATTGGGGATTTCCTCAAAATGGATGTCAGAAGAAGCCCAGAGATTCCCCACTCCAGGGATATGCAACCCGTCACATAAGTCCAACCAGGTGGTTTTAGCATCACAATATAAACTCCACCATGTCTGGAAAACCTCTGGTCGTAAATATTCATAATGTGCACCAGAAGGCCATGAGGAGGGTCCTACAATCTGGGACTTCAACTTCTTCCCAGCTCTTACAATTATAGATAAAGTATAAGAAAATGAAACTTGTTTCTCTTTAAAATAATGGCGATTAAATTGCCTCAATGATGTAACTCACCATGAGTCAATGGAGTAGGTCTCTTGACTCTAACAGGTGGATTATATCTGGAAAAAGGCTGCTTTGATGCATTTCATGACTCATCATCCCCATCCTGAGAATCTAGTGAATCAGTTCCGAGTGTGGAATCTGTAGATGAGGAAGAGTCACCTTCCAAATGAAGAGCTTCTTTCCTAATGGTTCTCTTCTTTATTCCCACCGGAGGGACCAGATGATTTAGTACCCCTTCAGGGTATGATGCTACCCATCTCTCGGCATACCATGTAGTCAATCGACTTTCCGCTCCAATAGCTGGTAGGTTAAATATTTCCCCAGTCTTCTCCATAGATGTCAGCAACCATAGTTGATGATCAAACATCAGATGTTTCTCTAACCTGACATGCACCGGAGGGGATATGGTAATTTGCTACAAACATTTGATTTGACGTGTGAATCTGTATGGTGCATAGGCCTCACATATAATTTCTCCATCAATCCTCATGGCCAGTGTACCATCTCTACATGCCATCATATATTCCCTTAACTCCAGGCTGGTTGTTCCATCACCAAAAAATCACCCTATTGGAGGATTTCCATAAGGAAATAAGTGAAACTCCTTAAACATGCTCAACCTTATTTTGATGTCATATGCACTGATGGATAATGGAGAAATTCCAAAAAAGGCCTGAACAGATGGCCGAAAAGAACTTCCAGGAACCTTTACCCCACTTTGTACTGCATATGTCCTAAAATGGGTGGCGATCCATCCCCATAAAACTTGTATGGTCCCACTATTCTTAGATGAGACTTACCCATATAAACCTGAAGTAATATCCTATGAATCTTTTCCAAAACTGGGGTGGCCAACCCAACCATCTCCCTTTCAGCAAGCTTGGAAGCAACAAAAAAGGTCCCTGGCCTCACACCTCCTTTTGAATCCGAAACTGGTAAAAGGTAAACACAGAGCCACAATGCCAAAAAGCCTACTAGATGGGTCTTTGCTGAAATTTTCTGGTTCACTTCATACCCCCACTTATCAAACTCTCCTGCTTCCAAAGTTGGCCAAAATGTGACTGGAGCACCCCTCTTTTCTACTCTAGGGAAACTAGTAGGACGAGTGCAGGAAGGTCCCTTCTCCCTCTTCTTAATCAGAAACATATCCATCCACTCCTCTGGATGAATATCTTTTCTGGAGTGGGTTTTCATAGTGGTGGTATTCTTAAGATTGTAGAAAATTTTCATTAACTCTCAATCCAAAGATGGAGTCTTCTCCTAATCATTCCAGGTCACCTTGGTGGGGATTAATTTATCATACATATCTCCCAAAATTGGAGCCCCTGAAATCTTGTAGAAATATCACAAAATGATGCCTACTTCCCCATGAGTCAGATAGAAATAATTTGTTTTCAGGCTCTAGTGGCTAATTAACTCCGACATGAAATTGTCATTTATGTAGACATATGTCTGCCCAGCCCAGACAGATTCGTATATTGCAGCTCCCTTCATATCATCGACAAACTCTGCACAAGTTTGTCGCACCCAATACGCCCACATCCAAGTCAGCTTCACACCTCTTGCAGGATGGAAATCCCAACTCTTCTTTCATCCCTTAGATTGGTTCATCTGAGAATTTAGGAAAATAGAGGGATAACAATGCGACTGTAGCTCAGGCATGCGAGGCTTCAAATCTGGAGCACATGGGCTATGATGCATTATGTTTGCCTTCTCCACTATCCTAGAATTTGGAAATGATCCTGAAACTGAGACATTTTTCAAAGAGAAGTTGGTGTAGGTCTGAAACCAGGAATGGGGGATGTAATTCTTTTCCTCTAGAACGTGAACTCCTTGCAGATGACCATGACCATACAAAGGCAAGTAGATGCTCTGTGGAAAATTGGCATGATATTTCTTCAAGTACTTAGCCAAATTCGGGAGAGTGTTGTCACAGATGTCATAATAGTCATGGCCAACGATGTTCATCATATCATCTATTCTCTTGTTGGCCAACTCATTAGCTGATCCAATTCTTTTGGGAGCCATTGAATCTACACAAAGATCAAACAACCAACTCTTAAGTAAGTTTGGTTTGTGAAATTTTGATGAAGGAAATCCAAAAAATGGCTAAGGCATTAAGGTGCGAAAGTCCCAAACATGGAACATAAGTCAAATGTGTCACACAAGTATTGCCACCCTAGTCATGGTGTGAAATTCAAATACCTTTTGCAGAAGCCTGAAAAAATAAAAGAAGGGATATTCGCTGAATAACAGAAGCACCTACGGGATGGGATCTCAAGTGTTAGAAGCTGAGTAAGTTTACGCGAGAGTGAGCCTGTATATGTAGGCGATCCAGGCCACCTGCACGCCATTCTTGTGTGCCCTAGAACCTGCGTGCCCTCGCATCTGCGCACCATACTTACTCTCCACAAACCCTTGATTTCTCCAGCTTTACCTCTGAGCCGGATCCTCTTTCCTTTTTGGATCCAACTCTCAGGGGGGACTTTTGTTGACGCTCCTTTCCGTCACAGGGTCCACCAAATGGAAAAGGGGAATACCTTAAGCACAAAGAGGGTCACCCTTTGAAGAAACAACAAAATTTTGATAAATTCATGTACCGGGAGCCTATTTGGAATACGCCACGCAAGTCACTTGCACACCCCATAAGGGTCGCACAAGTCACTTGCGCACCCCATTTGTTTTTTCACCCAAGGTGCACGGTGGCCTAAAAATAGCCCCTGTGGGCCCCTCATTTCAACGCCGGATTTTCCAGAAGTCAAATTCAAGCTATGGTAACCCAAGTCTTCAACTCAACTCTTCTGAAAACTTCTAAGGCAACTTTTTTACCTAGAATGGAAGACTTGAAGGACTAGGATAGGGCCTAAGTGTTTAGAATTCATCAAAACTTGCATGCCTAAGTGTCCAGACCTCCTTAAAAGTAGAAACACTTGCGCGACTCACTATACTTTAAATGAAACTTGTGTGCCACCCTTTTGGAAACATCTTAGGATAATACTAGAGGCTTGAGTTAAGTCTCACCCAAGTATTACCCTACAGATTCTATGTCACCCAGGTGAACTCATGCCGCGCAAGTATAATTGCGCAACCAAGATTTGCACGCCAAATGACTTGCATGACCTATACTTGCGTGCCAATTTCATTTGTGTGGCTCTTTCCCGTTCTCCTATCCTCTTCATGATATTAGCCCTCGAACCCCTATTCAAAGCCATTTATGTCATGGTTCCTTTATTGGATTCCTTATATTAAATGGATTCTGTGAGAACCTCTCTCAAAACCTCATGACTTACAAGCTCTATATCACTACGATTAGAGGTTTCCTCCATATAACCTCATCCTTTAAGATGAGAAGATCTTTTAGTTTGGGCCTCCTTCTCAGGAGTAAGACCCAAGTTACAATTCCCCTTTAATATTTGGGCATCCTCCTCAAGAATAAGCCCCAATCTTAATTTCTTTTGATTTGGGCCTCCTTCTTAGGAGTAAGCCCTGAGTTAAAACTCTAAATATCCATAAAGTATAAAATATCTTTATAGACCCTCCTCATGGTCTTCTTTATTAAAGTAAGTCCTGGTCTTCATCTACTTGGGTAGTCATTCATATGTAAGCCCCATATCATTTCTCATGACTGCATCTTTCATGGCATCATCATCAAGTTTACCGATACCTCTTGTTTCTCACACGAGCATGAATCACTTGAGCTTAGAGTATAAAAGTAATCACGACATCTCTTTTCGGGCCATTAACCATGCATAAACACCATCCATATTATTGAAATACATGGTTTATAATTCCTTTTTAATGAAGATACGTAGATAGCCCATCTACAGGTATGATCCCAACATTGAAATAATCCCTATCTTTCTGAATGACAATAAACTTCAAGTGCCCCACTGAGTGGCTTTAAAACCAGTATGGTCATCACAATGACCAAGAGATTTATATATAATATATATTTAAGGATACCATTGACTAAGAATATCCAATACATATGGATTATTCTCTATCAATGAAGAACCTCAAATACATATAAAAGATTCTCTAAATCCCATACATATCAATCAGTGATTTCCAAATCTAAAGGAAAAAATCATTTTCATGATTGGTGAATTAGTAAGGATTCATGAACATAACTTAAATCTATAAGAGAGTCCCAGAGTAGGTAATAATTCCCCCCAAAAAGGTGTGATGAGCCTGACCTCCCATCCTCTCGACCAATGCAAATTCTTAAGCCTCATCAGTCCACAACTAATGAGCACCCACCTTTGGAAATTAGGTCCAAATGGATATAGAATCATTGGGTGTTTCTGGTTCTATGAATAAACCCGTTATAATCTTATTGGAAAGTTTTAACCTTAAAAAAACAAGTTCATTCCCATTTCCAGAAGAAACAGCCATTAAGATCAAGTGAGGAACACCTTCAGACTTAAGGTAAGAGTTTTCTACCTAAACAACCATTTTCATTCGAGTTACTCTTATTCTCTACTTACCTCAATTAAATTCTTATTTATTAATATTAAATCCTCATATATTCTATGATAATGTTCTGTTTATGTGTACCAACTAGAATCTGTCTTTATTTTATGAATATTTACATGTTTTAAAAGGATCATTCAAAATTTCATCTTGATAAACAATCCCTATTCAAGGGAACTTCTCAAATTATTACCCATTTTCAAGTGCACACTATAATATGTTTTAAGGAACCATTATTTTTATAAAACCAATAATTTTATCATGAAAAATGACATTGGTTCATTTCCAGTTTTAATAAACCAAACACGCCTTTCCACTTTAAAATTCTCTTTAATACTTTCCTTAAAATGCTCTAAGATGTTTTATTTTTATAGATTCTTAAGAACTATTTTTACATGATTTTAGTTCAGTAGGATATAATTTATGACTCAAATATAATTTAAATGTTCTATCTTTTTATTTCTTATGATATACATGTTTACAATCTGATTTAATGTCAAATACAACTGATTTTCCAAAAGAATTCTTCTTTCAAAAGTAAAAGGATTTTTCTTGTCTCACATTAACTTTTATGAAATATATTCCTTGTTAACCACTCATTCCATGCATGTGGTGTATGTACTAACCTTTGGTATATCATATCATGAGTCTCCTTATTCTCATTATACTATTAGGGATTATGATTTGAATGTTTCAAGGTGGTATGGGACACTTTGGAATGTTTAAGGATTATTTACTCAAGATTTTTTCAAAGGTCTCATTTAAAAGTATCTTTATCTATATCAAAATTCATTGTTGAATCTTGTACTTAATTGAGTTTTATCTCTTATGTTATCATCTAAAATATGTTTTTTAAGGTTTTCTTATTAGTTTGACTATGGATGTTGTTTCTTAATACCCTTCACCATATTACTCTGAATGGTTAGTGTTTATGTTAAATGACTAGGGAAAGTTATATACATTTTATATGTTAGTTTAAATATGAATTTATATGTTGATTATGTTGACACCATTCATCAGAGGAATGAATTGGACTTAGTAAGTGATGGGTGGGACCCTATATAGCCTCTCGATGCATCAGTAGGTCTCATGAGACAAATATATATGGACTTGGTTGAAGCCTTTCCCATTTTTAGATATGGTTTTGGCCGAGGCCTTAATCATTTTTAGATGTCTTGGCTGAGGCCTTGATGGTATATTTCAGAATGTCCGAAATATGAATTTACTCATTATGAATCTATAAATTCATATTTCATTTGGTTATTTGACTAGTAGAATACCCATCATTATGTTTTATTATGATAATATTTTCTCAGATCATATTCCTACCATTTTATATTCAAGTTTATTTTTAAAGGCATGTGTTTTCAATTATTCACCATGCCTAGTTTTTATGTTTATGATATATTCTACTGTATTATTTACCCTTACTGAGAATTTTAGCTCACCACTTCTTATGTTTCATTTTTCCCATGACATGAAGAGGTATATTATGATTGAATTGTAGGGATAATATTAGAGTGGTTAATGTTCCCAATGGAACTTACTTTTTGTTTTTCATTTCATGCTGTAATTTTGAACTTATGTATGTATCTAGATTTAAAAATATACTAAACTATTCATTACTTTAGGATATGAATTTCTTGTAATAATTCCAATGTAATGTAATAAGGCACCAACTCCAGGAAACTAGGGTCGAGTCTTTAAAATATTTGTTCTTGATAGTGATCTTGTTAGTTATCAATAATAAATGCAGAGTCTCATTGATCCATATTTCTTATTAACAAATAGAATAGGTTATCCCCAAGTTGATTCACTAGGGCATATAAATCCCTTTTAAAGATTCTCTTGGAGTTTCTTCTTCAATTTCTAAAACTCAATTTGGTTTATTTTATAAGGTGTCTTTGAAATAGGAATAACAACCGATATGAGTTCTATTGAAAAATCAACTTCACGATTTGGTGGAAGACCTAGTAATTATTCTAGAAAGACATCACCAAACTTATGTATAATAGGTGTATTCTTAATAGTGACTTTCTCCAAAACCATTTGAGATATATAACCTTTATTTATAGGGATCAAGACCCATAAGATGGAAGAAATCTTCAATAGAAGGTCATACTCGACCTTGCATCAACAGATGATCATAGATTGATCTAGAATATGAAATGTGACTTCCCTTCCTTGGAAATTGATATGAGATCTATATAGAGAAATCTAATCCATGAAAAGAATCACATCAAATCCCATTATAGTAAGGATCATAAGATTTTCAGGAAGTACATTCGTATAAATTTCAACTGGAGAAGAATTATAAACTTTTGATGTGACCGTTGTTCCATTAGTAGTTTTCAAAGCTAACTCAACATCTCATTGTTGAGGTAATATGGCGATACCCTTAGAAAATTATTCAAAAATAAAAGAGTGGGTGGATCCAGAATAAAATAAAACATTTTCTACTTTCGAGTGGATGGTAAGTGTACCTTTCACCACTTCATTATCGTACTCCACATTATGGATAGTGATCCCATGTGACTTGCCTTTGTCTTTGGCCTTAATATTTTGCTGACATCGATCATAATCAATAACCCTTGGATTATGGAATTTATTGGCATAATTCCCCATTTCTTTACACTTTTAGCAATGAAGTGTAGGAGGTGAATTTTGTGTAGACTTTTCCCCATTCCCATCATTAGTCATCTTTTTCCCATCCCTTTGTCATTTAACTACTCGATGACCATCTTTTCAACACTTAAAAAAAATTACTAGTTCCTTTAAGACAATTTCCTCCATGTTTTTTCCACACTTTGAGCATAAGGGAAAAATAATATTCTTTTTAGTGTGATCTTTAGAATTTCCTTTGAATTCATTTTTTCTCTTCTTATCAAACCCATAGGACTGTTGGGTTACTCCAATATCCATATCAACCTTGAGATCACATAGAAATATTTCCTCATACCTATTAAAGTCCTTTATGGATAATTTCCTTTAGAGACTTGGTTTTAATGCACTAAGGAATCGATCAATTTTACTCTCAGGTTGGATAACAATTCCAAAATCATACCTTGAAAGTATTGTAAAATTTGATTTGTTGGTAATAATAGATTCATTATAATTTTTCTTAAGTTCAAGGAACTCCTTATCCATCTTTGTTCAAAGAATATGAGGAAAGTTATTATTAAAAAATAAGTTCTTGAACCCATCCCATTCCATGGATTCAATTTCATATCTTTACCTTGTATTCTTGATAAGGTTCCACCATTGATCAGATTCACCTTCCAAATGATAGAATGATAAGATGACTTTATCATGTTCTGAACATTGGAGAACTAAAAATATATTTTTAGTGGTACTGATCCAATGGGTCAGAAGACCTACTGAAAGAAGGTGGACACTACCTCGTGAAGGACTTAGCAAAATATTGTTCCCTCCTTTGTTTATTTGGAAGTCCTACATGATTTATAGCTTGAGAAATCTGTGTGAGACTAGCTACAAGATTTTTCATTCTAGCTCCCATAACATTTGGTTGCTCAGGAGGACAATCATTACATTTCCAATTTCATTCAGTGTTAACGTGGTTCCTTTGGGTTCCATCCATTGACTAAAACTAAGAAGAATAGTGGGATAAACACTAATCATAATGGGAAAACCACATAATCAAGAATAAAATTTCAATTCATGACACTTTGGATTTTATCCTAGGTTATTCATGATCATTTCTAAAACACTAGGATTGTAACCTATTGTTTGTCATATCCTTTGGGTTATTACTAAGGTTTTACCATCCTAGTTTCCTAAGGATAACCGTACCTTTCCTCTAATACCAACTATAATAACCCATACTTTACATACATTGATATTACTTCAAAATTGAAGAATATTCATTAAAAAAAATAATAAATCCATGACTGGACTGTATAGGTATAGTTTCTTTAGAAACTAGGAAATATAAACATCTAGTTCATAAAACATCTACATTGTTTCCCACTTATTTCTTCATAACTAGACCCCATTTTGACATATATTACTTAATACCCTTCTTCATGAACTAGGGAAAATAAACTTATGAAAGGTTGAGATAATATTCTTAGTAAGGGTAAAAAAGGGAGATATCAATCATATCATAATCATAGGACATAAAAACATAGCATTTGAAAATCTTATCCTACATATAAAAGATCGTGATATGATGTCATGGGATAAATAATAAAAGGTCAAAAAAATACCAAAATTCATAACATAAGACATGATTTTTTTTGAATACACATAAGCATAGTAAATGATTTCATATTAGTCAAGGCTCATTTCTAAGACCATCATAGAGGACAAAGTCCATTACTGAACCAAGTTCACTCCTCATTCCATCCTTGTACTACTGAACTGGATTTAATTTATGTTCTAGTCATGTCTATATAATGATATATAAATCTTTACCCAATTCATTGGAGGGAGATATAGGTCCCACCCATCTCATAATGAAATCATTCTTATGTGTGCCACAAAAATATAAATTATATCATATCCCAAGGAATAAAATGGGTTTCTTAAACATCATTCCATAATAATCCATACAAATAGAATACATAAATAGAATTCCATCATAAACACAACTAAAATAATAGTGATAATAGGGATATAAAAATAACCCTATTTATAGAATGTCATCTTATATGGAAAATAATTTTGATAAAACACTTGAAATTAATTCTTGAGGAAAATATCATTTCTTCTTCAAAAATGTTTTATTTTCTCAAAATGCAATGAAATTTTAAAGGAAAAGAATTTAATTGAAAATAAACTCGAAATATTTTAAAGTAATATTCATGGAAATAAGGTGTTATAAAATCATAAGAATACATTCATTCCTTATAAGTTAAAAGAACATCCTCCTTGTACTTTTTCTGGAAATGTCAAAAAGCACCTCATACCGAAAACAAAAAAAGATTCCTTTAAAACCATTTAATAAAAATTTACCAATAGGTAAAATTGTCTTTAAAAAATTTTAGAATAACATAAATAATATTATATATTTAGGAAACATGTACATGGATGATAAATATACCCTAGTAAATACTTACAAATAAACAATCTTGAATAATAACGAGATTGCGAAATTATCCCTTACCATAGGTTCGATTTACTTTATATGTATACGAACTTACTATATAATGATTTAAATAATTTAATTGAATTATTTCAGAATTATATTTATTTTTATGTTATCATATATGATCATATTATCATCTGTTTGTTGATAACATTTCATTGTTACTCGTTATTTGAATATTAACTATATTATGTTCTTATGCATGTTTTGTAAAATAAGTTCTGGTTCTCCTTATTAGGTCATATGTATATCATTAAAAATTATATTAACACAATATATACCATATTTATTCATTATTTACATTTATATAATCATTATTTAATGAAGATCATGTAGAATGAATCACATCACATCGTAGAGATGGTAGGTCGTACGTACGCACGAGCGACAATATCATTCCTAATTTTGTTGAATGGTATTGAATTGGATGGTGTGTAATATTTAAGAATTAATATCATGTTTTAATAATAATATATATTTATTACTTCTATAATTATACCCATCCAAGTAATGTGGTGGTTAAAAATAGATTACACCACAGCGTGGAGACGTTAAGCCGTACGTACGTACACATGATGATTTCATTTTTAGTAGGATGGATAGAAGGTGGAATATAGTTGTTTCATAGTTATAATAACATATAATTATATAATTTTTACTAGAGTTATTAATTTATTATGAAATAGATTATAAAGAGGAAGTATAAGTATAAATAAGTTTGAAAGAATTGGTAGAAGAGATTACCTCTTTTTCGACGTGCTTCCTCTAAATCTCCTCTTAGAGCACTACAGTTGGTGTTTGAAGAATACCAGAACCTCTAGAATGTAATTAGGGAAGTTGATAAGGTAAAAGGGTAGGTGATGACCTATCTTTAAGGCTGAAAGTGAAGTGACAAGATGATGGAGGAGGTTTCCTTTTATAATTGAGGTGATAGGCACTTTTGGAAACTCCATAATTAATAATTTATAATAAAATCAAACGCTACCCAAAAACCTAAAAAATGTCCCAATTTCGAATATTAGATGAGATATGGTTTCAATATCATCAAAAAATAATTTTTTTACAAGTATATCTGTCAATTTAAACCTTATCTTTTTAATTAATACTTAGTTATTCTATTTAATTTTTAACTAGGGTAACAAACAATTTAATATTAAAAGGGTTCAATATTTACTTATTTAATGTAAAATAGACCATAAATGAATAAATTAGAAAATTTTATACCATATAATAATTATTATATATTTTTAATTTTTTTATGATTTTTAAATTATTTAATAAAACATTATTTTGATAAATAATCAATAGTGTCAATTTTGACACTATTTAATGAGTTTAAAAAATATTTATATAATTCAACTTCGAACCAACTATCTTATCATATTACTAAGAGGTAAAGTTAATATATAAAATTAATTATAAATATTAATTATCCCAAATTATATATTTTTTAATATTTTTTATAACATTTATTTGTTATCTCTATTAATAAAATAATCACTACATTAATATTGTGTAATTATTTAATATACTCATTTGTTGAATAAAAATTGAAAATAAAATTCTATGATGAAGATGCATCTGTTAAATTTCAGAATAATATTTTTAGTCTAATTTATCTTTTGGAAAATATAATTTTTAAAATGATATACTTATTAAATTATGAATGTGACAACTTTAACATCACTTTAAATAAAATAATACAAGTGTCATAATCCCTTTTATAAGGCTTAAGATGGTCAATAACTCGACCATTGCATGATTATGGTCGAGATATACTCAACAATTAATATTTGGTCAAGTTTTTAGGTCTTTTAAGGTGTATTATTATTTTAATGAAAACTATATTATTAATTTTTCGTCAATTAAATAATTTTTTCATCATTAATATATAAGCTATTAAAGTAATTATTTATTTCCTAAAAAGTTAAAATAAATTAACATTATAAATAAAATATATATATTTATAATGAGTATTTATAATAAAATTTATCTTTTGTATAACCTTATATAAAAAATGACTTAGCTATTAAAATTTGAGTCAGACATATTTAACTTTTCTTTAAAAAAATAAATTAAATATACCAGTCCCATAAAAGTTGATTTAAATGGATACCATTTCGGCTCAAGGATGATTTAGGTCGAAACAAACACATCTAATTATATTAATACAAGTGTTAGGGTAATTTTATAATACTATTCTTACCCTTAATTACCTGATTTACCCTTTTACCGCATTAATAAAAATTTCTGAAGTTACTATTCCTAATGTCCAAAAATAAAATAAATATATTTACATAATTTGAACCTAATGATTCAAAATATGGAATCCATTTTTTAAAAATTTAAAACACAAAAGTTTTAGTAATGAATTTAAAATTATTCCCGTTGTCGGAAAGAGGGAACGAGTTTTAAAAGTTAAAACATTACAAAAGATTGAAATGTTTTTACATATGAATTCAATTTAAAATCAATGATAATGAGATATATTATATTTAATGATAAAAATATATTCTATTTATATTTTAAAAACATTAAATATTATAATTTAACCATATAAATTATTTTTATGAAAAACGTTGTTTTCAATTAAAATTTAGTGTATTTTTACTGTTCATCAAAATTTTGAAGTTATCAGAAAAATATTAAAATATAATCCAAATAAAATGTTTATGTTTTAATATAAAATTATTAATGTCTAAAAATATTAATTTAAAATGGGCTCTCCATTAAACGGAGAAAAATTACCCTTTTGAAAAATATAGGTTTTTTACATCAAATAGGGTTTATTTATATTCTCTGACAAAAATATCCATTGGATGAATATGAAAAATATTTTATTAGGTATATAAAATATATATTTCATTAATTTCATTTACTAATAGTAATTCACATAAATATATAAATATATAATTGATTTATATTTTTTATACATTTTCATAAGTTAGTTATATTTATTCCCAATAACCTAATGACTAGGTTATAATGGCCATTTTATATTAAGGGAATCTCATGATTCGTTTAAACTCACGATTGCATGCAATGAAAGCTATTGAATGAAAAATATTTAGAGAAAATATTTCATTAAAACATATGAGTGTTACAATATGTTTTTAGAGTAATCTATAATATTTGGAGATATGAAATGAAATGCACCATTCATGGAGATGGTATATCGTATGTACGTATGAATGCTACTTCAATTTCTTTGTCCTATTTTAAATAAGGAAAATTAAATTATATATATGTATATTATAATTATAGTATCATTTTTATTTCATATATTTCACATTGGTTTATTAAAACTATCCTTTATATATTCCATTTATAGTGTGAATGGGTCACACCGATTTGAGGGGGCGGTAGTCAAAAGTTCCACAAACGATGTTATCATATTTACGCATAATAGAAAGCATGAAGGTATGTGTTATATAAAAATTAAATAAGTATTAAGAAAACATAAATATCATATATATCAGATAAAATAATGTTTCCATCATAATTCTCAACCACGAGAGGTGGTAAAAGAAAAACGAATGACATCGTTTCGTGAGGTAGTAGTTTTCCATACATGAACGATAAATTTATTACCCATTTGATGGAAGTGTGTGTGGGTGTTAGTAGAAATATTAACATAAAAAATATAAGCATATTTAGGATAATTATTTTATTATATAATCATGTAATAATAAGAAATCAAGGGGCGTAGAAACAAATAAAACATAAATGTCCATTGAAGAATGTTACCTCTTTTTTGGGCAACTCCTTTTGGTTTGCACCAAAGGGTTTCCGTGATTTGATTTATGACCAAGGTGAGGCTTATAGTATGAGGGGTAATATTTCAGGAGATTATTTGTGTAGGTTTTGGATGGTTCAAAGGGATTTAGATATGTAAATAAATGGGAGGGGTGAGTGCCTTTTTATAGTGGAGGAGTGACATTCTCATAATTTTTTGAAAAGGAAATTCCACCCACGTTTTTTCCTTGGAAATTGGATCCAATAATGGTAAAAATTAGATACAATAAATTATAGGGATAAAATATGAACATCCAATGTTTTTTTTCAAGTTTATAGTTCATTTTGGACCTTAAGTTTAAGGTTTAACCCTTTGTTATGCTAATTTTTCTCTTAATCAGTGTAATTAATTTTAATCACTTTCACTAATATTTTTGGTAAAAAACTTGGTTGACCTTATTATAAATTATAAATTATTCTTATTCAAAATATTTAATCCTATTTTCCAAATTCCAATAATAGAAGTGGCAGAAATTAACTGAAAATTAATCCCGTAGATGGGTTGGAAAAGCGGGTTTTTAAAGTAAAATGTTCAAAAGTTTGCTATGTTTTTATAACGAATTTCATAGGGAAATTTATTAAAATAACCCAAATTGGATTAATATATTTATAGTTGATATAAATAAACTTTAAAATTAATGAAAAATATAATTTAACCTTATAAATAAATTATATGAAAAATAGTTTTGAATTAAAATTCAGTATTTTTCACTATTCATCAAAAAATGAAACCTCACAAAAAATATATACAAAATTCAGCCTAAGATAAATTTTGAATTCCAATTTAAAATATGAATTTTTTTGGAATATAAAATTTATAAAAGTTCCAAAAATGTGATTTAAAATAGGTTCTCCATTAAAAGGTGGAAAATTTTCCTTTTTAGAAAAATACAAATTTTAAGCATAATACTAGATTTATTCTTATCTTATGCTTATCAAAACTATTGGATGAATATAAAAAAATATTTAATTAATTATATTATATATAAATTTGATTAATATCAATTATTAATAGTAATTAATTTAATTTATTAGGATAAAAAACTTTTGTAAGCATAAAAACATTTCCTTTATATTCAATTGGTTCTTATATTAATTTATAATAAATTTATTACCAATGAATTAATTTAATATTTGTGTTAACCATATATTTTTATAAGTTTTTTAATCCTATTAATAACCAATAATTTAACAATTAGGTTATATTTTATTATATTAAATAATATTAGTAGTATTTAGTAAAACTTGGTCTTATGTCTAATGCAAGCTATCAAAGAAAGTCTTTATTACGTATAATGCAAGCTAACTCAATATCGTGTGCATTGCATGCTATATCATAGATTTAATTTATTTAAAATAGTAAATATATTTTAAAGTCTTAGTATATTATATTACCTTATGAGCTTGGTGTCACATATCATACACGGTATCGAATATAATGTTTTTACTTTAGAATTTCAGGGTGTTATAGAAAGTGAGTTAGAGAGAGAAGGTCTATAACCTAAAGAAAAAGGGTGGTTCGAAGAGATACCTTACCTTATGTATGGATTCATTATGCAATTTCACTTAATTTACTAGAAAATAAAATTTTATTAATTAATTATTTAACTTAGAACCATTTCAATATATATATATATATATATGATTTATTATAATTTTATTATGTCTAATTATACTCATTTTAATGAGATATAATGTTTAATTTTGTTGTTCTGGGAGCGCTTGTTTCATGGTTCTAATATCAGATCACTTGTGGATAATTATAGATGTTCTTTTCAAATGGGAATAAAAATACAGAATTAAAACTAAATGGTATTCATGTACTTTAACATTGGGATGATTCTTTTAGTAAAAACATTAGCTTTATATAGTTAGTTCATTTAGGTGGTTTTACCAACAATCACGAACTAGTTTCATTTTATTTAATATTTTGGGAATATATTAATTCAATAATGTTACTCAAAATATAATATACATAATTAGTTCATTTCAAAACATTATAAGTGAATTTAAACCTTCCATGAAGGTAATAGTGGAAAATGAAAACTCATCGTCCACAAAGGCTGTGAACCGACATAATATAGACAATGGTTTTTTTAGAATAATAGGAAATGAGGGTGGATGGTAGATATTAAATTATAAATATAAAATTTTATTATATATTTATATTGGATTTATTATTCCATATTGGATGAGGGAGGCGAGGAGAAGGTAGAAAAAGAAATGAATATAGATGAGGTAAATTGAGAATTTTACCTCTTAAATATCACCTCCTTTAAATACTTCTTAAGGCACTTAGAATTTTTATTTTAGTGGAAATATATTTGGTTATAAATTTAAAAATATATAATTATTAAAAGGTTTGAGGAGAAGGGTTGGTGAGGGGTGGCATTTATAAGGGAAGGAGAGGGGTGTTTTTGAATATTATATTCATTAGTTGATTATTTTGGCTCAAGACTATCAACAGTATTGATTATTATGACTATATACTATAAATGGTTCATGATAGTTTTAAATAATGGGTTCTTACAACATCCATGAGTCAAATTTTTTTGTATTTAACTTATAATGTTAAATACCTTATTTTACCGTATTTCACTATTCACAAAAATTCAACTATTTTAGAAAAATACCAAAAAATCACCCTAACCATTTTTTAAATTGTATATTTAAAAAATGAAATATATTTTAAGAATTTTTTTTTATAAATATGATAAATTTAAAATTTAAATAAAACCATCATTTATTTGAAAAAATCTCAATTTTAATATTATAATCGATTTTATGACCCTTTGAAAAATTACTTATGGTCTTATAAAATTATCTTATCATTATACTAAAAATTAAAATTAATTTATAAATAAATTTTATGAAAATAATCTTTCTTTTAAATCATTATATTTATTTTAAAAGTTTAATTAAAACATTTATGTTTTATAAAAATACAAACACTCAATTTATCATTTTAAAAACATTTATTTACTTATAACATAATATAAATATATCATTTTTCATTTTATAAGACACCTAAATATTATTTTAAATTTACATAGGTGAGGATACTATTCTAATAGTCAGGTTACTATTCATAACAGTCATATTACTATTCCAACAGTTAGATTACTATTCCAATAGTTAGATATATAATGGTCATATGAGTTCCCTACTTCCTATACAGACCACATATTTCATTCAATCTTCATTAAATTATATTTTATTAGTAAGTTTATATATTTTTTCATTTTCAAAATTTATATTGGATTACTAACATTTTGGTTCATTTCTTCAGTTTTGTTCATGAGTATGATTATTCTGGGAGATCGAGCAGATCCAAATTTTCCTATCATTATTATTATCTTATTTTCTATTTGTCCCACTGTAATACTTTAAAATATTATGGACATATTTATTATATAAATTTAATGATAAAATTATTATAATAAAATGTTATTAGTTTTATCATGTGGTGCAGGAGATTTATACTACATTACTAAATATGACATAATTATTAGAAGAGAAATTCCATTGTTAAAATTATGAGTTGTTACATTCTACCCCCTTTAAGAAATTTATCCCTTGAATTATTTTTACATAATAAGGTGAACATAGGTGAGAGTACTTATAATTTATGGCTTCCTTTGGTTCCCCTGTTTCCTCCTTATACTTATGCTTTCACCATAGTACTTTGACTAGGAAAGTTATCTTATTGCAAAGAACTTTATCTCTATGCTCCAAGATCCTCACCTGATGATCCTCATAAGAGTTATTATTTTCCACCTATACCGCCTATAAATTAAGTACATTTGAGGGATCTAGTATATAATTTCTCAAGAGGGATATGTGGAATATTTTGTGTACTTTAGATAGGGTTGGTGGGAGTTCCAGTTGATAAGCCATATCTTTGATGAGATCGAGAATCTCAAATGAGCCAATGTAACTGAGAATTATATTTCCCTTCCTCCTAAATAGCATGAATCTCTTCCATGGAGATATGTATGGGAATAATATATCTCTGAACTCAAACTCTAAATCTCATTCACAATTATCAGTATATCTCTTCTATCAACTATGAGAATCCCTAATGTGCTGCTGAATGGTCCTAAATTATTCTAACATTTCTTTGACCATTTTAGGTCCTAATATCTTATGTTCATATCTTCATCCCAACATGGATGTGTTCTTCATATCTTCCCAAAAATAGATTCTCATGGATCCATTTAGATGCTTGAGTGAAATCTATTATTTTATGAGAACTCAACCAAAGGAAAATATTGATCCCATCCTCCTTTGAAGTCCATCGAGCATTCTCTCAACATGTATTCTAGTGTCTGGATAGTTCGCTTATATTGGGCATCAATTTTTGGGTGATAAAATATATTTAAGTTTAACTCAATGTTTAGAGAATTTTTTATATTCTTTAATAACATGAAGGTAAATCTCAAATATTGATAAGATACAATTGATAGTGGTGTTCCATGTAGCCTCCCACTTCTCTGATGTATATCCTTGTAAGTTGATCAAGTGATAAGTCCTCTCAAATTACAATTAAGTTAGTATTCATTTCAAGAAAATCCACCACAACCCATATAGAATTATTTCCTCTTGATGTCATTAGAAGACCAGTGAAAATGTCTATATTGATTTTTTCCTATTTCTAGGTAGGTATAGGTAATGGTCGTATCATCCCCTAAGATTTTTTCCTTTCATCCTTCACCTACCAACATACTAGGGATTTTGATGTATATTCTATGATATACTTCTTCATATTGTCCCACCAATAGTTCTCTCATATATCTCGATACATATTTGTACAACCTGGGTGGATGGATAAGGTCAATCTATGTGGATAATTCAATAACTCCTTCTTTATATAAATATTTGACAGTACACATAGTCATGAAAAAAAATTTATAGCTCCCTCTTCATCAATTTTTAGCTCTTAGGATTTCCCTTTTCTTATAGCTTCTACCTTCTTTTATATTCCCATGTTATCTCTTTGAGCATCATTTATCTTCTACAAAAGGGTTAGTTGAGAAATCATTTGAAAAAATAATGATGATGTTCCTTACCTTGTGATACCAATATCTATCCTTTGAAAGTATAAGAATATTGGATCCTTTTCAATGCTCATCAATGATAAGGTTTCCAGATCATTTCTACTTAGAGAGTCTTCCACTTTATTAGCTTTCTTGATATGGTAGTGGACTGAGAAGTCATAGTCTCTGATACTCTCTAACTATATTCATTGGCACATATTCATCTCCTTCTGTGTGAATATATACTTGAAGATATTATGATATTTATATATTTCACACATATATCTATAGATATAATGTAACCATATTTTCAATGAAAAGATCTCTGTATCCAACTACAGATCATGCATTGGGTAGTTCTGCTCCTGAAATTTCAACTACATTGAGGTGTATGCTATCACCATTTCATTCTACATTAGCACACAACCCAAGAACTTCTTTTAAGTATCACTACAAAAAGTTCCCCACTTGTGGGTAGTGTGATGACTGGTGTAGTAATAATATTATTTTTCAATTCCTTGAATAAATCTTTATATTCATCAGTCCAGACAAACGTTACTCCCTTCTGAGTCAGTTTGGTTAACATGTTTGAAAATCATGAGAAGTTCCTCAAAAATCATCAGTAATACCCAACTAGACCAATGAGACTGTGGATCTCATTTATAGATGTTGTTATGGGCCACTCCTTAATCAACCATATCTTATAAGGTTATATAGTTATACCTTTACTGGTGATAACATGCTCTGATAATGATACTTACTCCATCCAGAACTCATCTTTACTGTACTTTGCATATAGATTTTCCTTTCAAAAAGTCATTACCACAATATTCAAATTCTCCTCATGATCCTCCTTTCTTTTGGATTATATCAAAATATCATCTATTAATAATGCCAAAAATTTATCATGTTAATATATAAAGACTATATTCATTAATTTCATAAATATTTCTATAGAATTAGTGAGTTTTAAGGGAATCACTATAAACTCATAGTGTCCATACATTGTTTAAAATATAGTTTTGGGAATATCTTCCTTCTTCAACTTTAATTGGAGATATTCCAAAAAAAGGTCCACCTTAGAGAAATATTGGTCCCCACATGGTTATTGAAAAAGTCATATATTCATGGAAGGTGGTACTTATTCTTTATCATGATTTTGTTGGGTTCATAATAATCAATATAGAGGCACATTATCCCATCCTTATTTTTGAAAAATAGGGCCGAAACACCCATGGAAAAACACTTGGGCGAATAAAACCCTTTTACATATTCTCTTATAAATTATTTTTCAATTACTCCAACTCAATGGTCGTAATTATATAAGGAGTATTTGATATAGGTAGATATCTAGGTATAAATTGAATTTAGAAATCAACCTCTTGGCCAGGAGGAAGACATGGAAAATTTTCAGGGAATACATCAGTATAATCCCTCACAGTGGGCA
Organism: Viscum album; assembly: GCA_963277665.1. NCBI lineage: Eukaryota > Viridiplantae > Streptophyta > Magnoliopsida > Santalales > Viscaceae > Viscum > Viscum album. The sequence goes on from OY728121.1 coordinate 47,759,981, forward strand.
TGTCTTCAAACACAACTCTCTCCTTTTTCTCAATCATTTTAGATATATATGATTTCTCATAAGGTAATAATATCCACACTTGAGAAGAATATTCTAAAATTGATTCATCCTCCTCATTACACTTGTAAAAAATTAGAGGATAACTTCAGATGTGAAGACTAATCTCCCTCCCCTGATAGTTGATGTTGGATTTATATAAGGAAAACCAATCCATACCCAATACAACATCAAAATCCACTAAAGTAAGTAAGAAAATATTTTCTAGTAGGTTAACTCCAAAAACATTGATTGGGGAGGAGTTATATACTTGGGATGCAATAATTTATTCATATTCTATTCTCATAGATATCTCAACCCCCATGTTTTGAGGTGTTGTTTGAATAGTTCTAATAAAATTAAAAAATTTGAAAGAAAACATAGAACAAGAATAAAAAATTAACTTTACTATTATTGAATTAATAACCAGTATACCTGTCACCACATCATTTTCAAGATCCACCTCAGTAGTAGTGATAACATATACCTTTCCTTTATCTATAGGCCTTGGAGGTTTTTTTCATTGATTTCCTTTGACAACACTTGGTTTTGTACATTATATTGCATAATTCATGTGTTCCTTATAGTTGAAACACTTTATCACATAATGAGTGTTGATGTGAAACTTATTTTATTCTCTTAAATTCATGGTATTATTCATTTACCTTAAGCACTGATTAGCCCGATGCCCATCATTTCTATATTTAAAACATCTTCTGGTTCCCTTAAGATAATTTCTAGGATGCTTCTTCCCACACTTTTTACATGTGGGATGTTGGGTTTTCTTTCCTCCATGAGATTTATCCATTGATACTACCAAAGGAAATTCTATTTTATGAATTTTATCTCTAGGACCATGAGACAAATAATAGTCAACAATCTCCATATAAACCTTTTGGGAATAATGGATAATATCTTCATAGATTTTAAAGTCTCTAATCACTAAATATTTTGGTAAAATTGGATTTAACTCACTAAATAAGCGGTCGACCTTGCTTTTAGTGTTATATAAAAAAGATGGAGACATACCATGAAAGCCTTATAAAGTTTTCCTCTTACACCTCAATAGATTCATATTCCTTTTTCTTCAGTTTGAGGAAATCTCTCTCTATTTTTAGATGGAGGGTTTAAGAAAAATATTTAGTGAAAAATATTTTATTGAATTCTTCCCATTCCATGGAATCAATTTCCTCTTTGGATTCCATGTTCTTAATCTATTTCTACCATTGATAAAATTACCCTTTCAAATGATAGACATATGGTATGAATTTCTATTTTTTTGAGCATTATAGGACATAGAATATCTTCTCAATTGAGTTAATAAATTATTCCATGATAAGGGGATCAAAATATCCACCAAAGGTATGATTCATTTGTTGCATATTAGACTCGAAAACAACTTTCTATTTCTTAGGAGGAGAAGGGCATTCCACATGATTCATGTTGTTATTCATAGAATTAATTAACTATAATAGTAATACCACAATGTTACTAGATTCTACATAGATAGGGTTAGGAATATCATTAGGGAAATCATCCCATTTCCTATAAAATTATTTTTTGGCACGATTCCTTGTATTTCCCTCCATTAACTAAAATAAAGGAAAAATAGGTTGAGAATACCTTAACTAATAAACATATAAAAAGGAAAACTATGAAATTATAAGGAATAACTTATAAATGAAAATTATATCCTAACTTATGTGTCTCTAAGTTTCAATCTAGGTTTTCCATGGTAATTTACCTATTAAGTTTTCTAACCCAACAATTTGTTCAAGTCCTTCATAATGGTTTGTAAAGAGTTTGTGAATTTTCTAAACCATATCTCATGGGAGTGTCAAACCAAGTGTACAATAAGGCTCATTTATTATGCACCAGGTAATGATAGAGTCAGTCATCAATTAAACCATATCAAGGTTATTAACCTTAGGTTCAACTGTTCTAGATCCACATCCACTTATAATATCCAGATAGAGATGTATTGCTTGGAAATCACTCACTATACCACACCAAAATTTCAGGATATTTTCCTGTACTTAGAGTTATCCCTATGGTTCCCAGTAAATTATTCTAGTATTAATAAAAAAAATAAATAGACCATACTACAATACTAAATATAGTGACACAAGCCTTGGATACATATTATTACATCATTTTTAACATAAATATCCATTAAATACAACCAAAGGATCAAGAATCCTAGTGTCTTTAGAAGACTATATTCATAATACATCAAAGTAAAACTAAAATAAAAAAATATATTTTAATATATATAATAAGATCTCAAATCACTTTGTTCTTCTAAAACTTTATAAGATAACTTGGGGAATACATAAACACAAGGATTGGAATAAAAATATCAGTAAGGGAATAAACATGATAATGAATCATAACATGTGAGTCAAATGACATAAAGTGATATCATAAAATAGAAGAATCATAAATAATAACATGGGATAATAACATAAATAAAATTAAATAATAATATCATGGAAACATAGGAAATTTTTAGAAACATATAACATGATATAAGTATAATTCAAGGCTAACTACCAAGACAACATCACATGGTTGACATTGTCCCATCATGGATTAGATTTAATCTATAATCACATACATAACATATCATAAGACAAAAACTTTACCCAATTAATTTGAGAGATATATAGGCACACACATAATAACATGTAAATTATTATTTGTGCCACCCAAGGAAATAAACCATTAGGGATAAATATTAGAACTATCCATGGAAATAAATGAGTCCCATAATATTTCCTCATATCATAATCAAGAAGATTTCATAAAGAATGTGTTTGAGAATTAAACTTAAGGAATGTATTAACCCATAAAATTAAGATGTAATAATCTTGGTATATATGTAATAGACATATATATAGAATTTATAATAATTTCATAACATAAAAGAGAGAGAAATTGAATTAGATAGATAAAGTCCATATCCCTTACCTTATGTCGGGATTCATTATGCATTTGTAGTTAACATCCTGGATAATCAAATTAGATTAATTAATTACTTAATTTAGAACCTTTTAAATATATATACGATTCATTATAATTTTATTATGTTTATTTATAATCATTTCAATGAGATATAATGTTTAATTTTTTTGTCTGGGGAGCATTCGTTTCATGGTTCCAAGGTCAGATCACTTGTAGATAATTATTAATGTTCTTATAAATTGGGACTACAACTCCAGAAGTAAAATAAAATGGTATTCACATACTTATATAAATTTAAATGGTCCCAAATTACCATATGTGTTATTACATAGGGACAATTATTTTAGTAAAAACATTAGCGTTATACAGTTAGTTCATTTAGGTGGTTTTACGAATTGTTACAAACTAGTTTCATTTTATTTAATATCATGGACATATATTCATTAAAAAATGTGAAAAATATATAATATACAAAATTATTTAATTTTAAATCATTATAAGTGAATTTAAACTTGCCATGTAGGCGGTACTGGAAAATGAAAACTTATCATCCATGAAGGCGGTGAACCAACATAATATGGATAATAGTTTTGTTTTCTAGAATAAGAAGAGATGAGAAAGGGGTGTATGGTAGATATTACATTATAAATATAAAATTTTAGTATATATATGATATTTAAGTTATTATTCCATGTTTTATGAGAGAGGTTAGGAGAAGGTAGAATAAGAAATGAATTTAGAAGAGGTAAATTGAGAATATTACCTATTAAAGGTCGCCTCCTTGAAATACTCCTTAAGACACATTGAATTGGTCTTTTGTAGGCACAAATAGCATTAAGAAATTTATTAGAGGTTTTTAAAGATATATGGGTAGAAATTTTTCATGCTCTAAGGATTATAATGTGTGAGGTGAAGGGGTGATATTTATTAGGGGAGGAGAGGGGTGTTTTTGAATATTATATTCATTAGTTTATTATTTTGGCTCAAGAATATAAATAGTATTGATTATTGTGACAATATATAGTAAATTGTGCATGTTATTTTGAACTAATGGGTTTTTACATCATCTATGACTCAAAAATTTATGTATTTAGCTTATAATGTAAAATACCGTATTTTAACGTATTTCACTATTAAAAAAATCAACTATTTTACAAAAGTACCAAATATTAACCCTAATTTTTTTTCAATATTTATATTCCAAAAATGAAATATATTTTATGAAAATAATTTTTTTAAATATGATGAATTGAAATTTAAAATAAAATCCTCATTTATTTGAAAAATATCAATTTTAATATTACAATTGATTTTCTGACCCTTTGAAAAATTACTTACAATATCATAAAGTTATATTATCATTAAAATATAACTTAATATTTATTTATAAATCCATTTTATGAAAATAATATTTATTTTAAATAGTTATATTTATTATAAAAGTGCAATTAAAACATTCATGTTTTATAAAAACAAAAACACTTAGTTTATCATTATTAAAAAATTTATTTACTTTCACCATGGTATAAATATATCATATTTTAATTTTATAAGATAAATAAATATTATTATACATTTCCATAGGTGGTTATTATATTCTAATAGTTAAGTTTCTATTCTTAACAGTTAGATTACTATTCCAACGATTAAGTTACTATTCCAATGGTTAGATTAAAATTCCAACAATTAGATTTTTAATGGTTATATGGGTTATATACTTCTTATAAATACATAATATTTCATTAACTTATATTTTATTAAAAATGTTATATATATTTTCATTTTCAAAATGCATATTGGATTACTGAGATTCTTCTTCATTTTTACATCATTTTTCGTGAGTGCAATTATTCTAGAGGATCGAGAAAATCCAATTTTTCCTATTATTGTTATCTTATTTTCTATTTTTTTACCATTATAATACTTTTAATTATTATGTACATATTTATTCTCTAAATTTAATTTTAAAATTATTATAATAAAATCATTTTGGTTTCATCATGTGGTGCATGTGCTTTATACCACATTACTAAATATGACATAATTATTAGAATGGAAATTACATTGATAAAATTTTTGGTTGTTAAAGAAGTGTAGGTGGTTGATCTTGAAAATATAGATGTGAATACATAACTGTTTACCTAATTTAGTGAACTGGCTACCCGGTGACATGATGTCAGCATCCCTGGTGTGTAGAAGCACCACCAACTACCTGGTGGAGGAGCAATAGCTACCCAGTGGATCTTCCAATGAAGAGGATTTTTTCCTAAAGGCCACCGGACAACCACTAGTTAGTAAAAAGTAGATGGTGGAGGTTCTGCATCTGTTCTCATCTCTAGTTAGGCCATTGGATACCCGGTGGTAGCTACCGAGTATCTGGTGGAGTCGAGAAGACTCTAGCGAGGTGCTATTTATTATGGTCAAAATGACCATAATTATAGTCTTTGATGACTTCATTACAATCAATGAACTCCAGAGAGTTATCACAACTTTTATAGGATATAAAAGTACCACCTTGGATCCTTCAAGTCTCACCCTTGTGATCATTTCTCCAAATGATGATCTCTTAAATATCAAATCACCATTGGGGCTCTAGAAATATTTTTTCTCTCAAAGAGCCTTCAAAGTCCCAATTCTCTCAAGGAACCCATATATTCTCACCAATATATTATCATCTATTTTACTCCATCCATCCAAATATATTTGTGAGCTACTTGTAATGTTTTTTCCTAAATAAAACCTCTCTCTCCCTAACCTCCATTCTCTAATGGTTTACACTCCCCAAAAGTGCGGGATGAGTTACTTGGCTACCAGTGAAGTTCAAGAGGGAGATCAAAATACACAATTATAAGGAACAAGTTTCTTTATCACCATTTATATCATTCTATTTATAAAATAGACCTCTTTAGTTGAGGGGTGGAGATGTAGGGGCACACATCGTGCTTTAGGCAAACTTATTATCAATTGTGTTTCTCCTATATTTAATTTTTTTCATTGCTTCATTTTACATCAACTAACATACTTGATAAATTCATTCCAATCATTTACATGATTAATTTAATTTTATATTTTATTTATAACATTTAATTGAATTTATCAACTATCACATATTCTATTTCTCTCTTTATTATTTCAAAATCATTTAATTTTGAAATTAATTTTTTTACTTTACTTTAAGTTTTTTAAAGGGAAATTCACACCCTATTTCCATAATCTCTAACCAAAAATCAATATCAAAGGAGTGATTTTATCTTTTATCAATAATATATTATTTTGAAAAGATTATTTCAATTCCATTTTACAAATATTAACCAATTTCAAAGATATATTTTATTATGACATCTAATTCCAATAATCATACTCTTGTTTTTGATGGCACTGACTATTCTTATTGGAAGAATTAGATGTAAAATTTTATTGGTAGTATTTATTATCATGTATGGAAAATATAAATGCATGGGTATGTTCCCACCAAATAATATGAATAAAAATGGACTCCTAAAGATGTTAAATTTTTTTAATTGAATAAAAAATATACAACTGTACTGCATTACAGTCTTGATAGAAATTAATTCAATCATGTTAATTATTTAAAAACTTATTATGATATCTAAAAATTATTATAAGTATAACATTAAGTCACAAAAAATATAAAAGGAATTATATTATATATGCACCGTAAATATTTTTAAAGTTTTACTATGCATTCCAATGAATCTATTACAAGAAGGTTTATGATATTTTTTGACATATACAATGTTATAAAGTCCCTCAGTGATGAATTATATATAGAAAAACTTTTAAAGAAAATATTATAGGTTTTACCTAGAACCTATTCTCCTAAAGTCATGGTTATTGAAGAAGATAAAGTTTTTGAAAAAGATTGCAGTCAATGAACTCGTCAACTCCCTTATGACATAAGAAATAATGATGAAACGATGGGTGGATAAGTAGGAAAATGAAGCTAAAGAAGTTAAGAAAACCATCAACTACAAATATATCAATGATTAACCTTCTAGAGGTGAGTTAATTTATTATTCTCTTCTTACCAAAAATATGTTCAATTATTTCTAGAAGATGAGATTCCACAAAAGATATAAAATAGTCCAAGAAAAAGGTGGAATTAGAAGTGACTTTCTACGAATGTAAAAGAGAGAGGTCACATCTAACCAGAGTGCTTTATCTATAAGGAGAATCTCAAAGAAAATAAATAAGGTAAAAATAATTTCAAATTCATGATTTGGAGTGAAAGTGATGACTCCATGGATTCAACATCATCATCCACTTCAAGTGACTCAAGCCCGAAGTGCCTTATAGAACCTATTGAAGAAGAAATTAAGGTTAATAACTCTCTTTTTATCCCCTCCTCTTCCTCTTTTACTCTTAAAACTTCTCTATATTCTTATTCTTTGTCCTCTAGTCACCTAAACTATAAATATCTAAAATATTCCTAAGTCCAACTTGAAAATGACTATCATCAACTCACTTATTTATATTTAGAACCCAAAAATAAATATAATCAAGTAGTTCAAAAAAATTAAAATATCCCAAAAGAAAAGGATATTCTCTTAAAAGAAAAGGAATATCTCTTCATGAAAATAAAGAGTCAAATAGATATCAATAAGCTCAAATCCACCATTAAAGACCTTAAAATCCATATTTTTAAATTTACCCAAGACAAAGAAAATTTAAATAAAATTTTGGGTTCTCAAAAACTTATAAAATATCAGGTCGAAGTTGGTTATTCTAATCATTCTAGAACCTATAAAAATATAATGAAAACTACTTTTATAAAATGTTTTCCACAACCTAAAATTTTTAATTATTGAAAAATAACTAGCCACATAATATATGAAGGTGATTGAAAACCCACATGATATGGAAGACCAAAGTCAATCCATTTTCTTCCAATTTTTACAAAAGAAAAACTGATAAGAAAATCCATATTCCAAAATATTTATTGAATAATGTAAGAAGACCCCGATTTTTGTGGGTAATAAAACCATCAATCATTTAATTTTATAGGAAAAATGTCTTTTGAGAAAAATATAATAAGAAATATGGTACCTAGATTTTGGTTACTTGAGACACATGTATGAAAAACTCTCTAAATTCAATCAAATAAAAGAACTTGAAGGAGTTAATGCTACCTTTGGAAATAAATCTAAGTGTAAGATAATCTATGAAGGTACCATATGTTTTTCTAACTCATCCCTTATAATAAATGTTTTATTCATAAAATACTTGAAACAAAATTTACTAAGCATTAGTCAATTGTGTGATAAAAGTTTTAAAATATCATTCAAAAATTATTTTTTCAAAGTTTTTAATTCAAAAGGAAAAAATTAATTTACCAATTCATTATTTTAAAATGTTTATACAATTAATTTAATATCTCTTGCTAGAAAAAATTTCAAATGTTTAAGTACAAAAGTGAATGATTCGTGGATTTGGAATAGACACCTTAGTCATTATAGCTTACATTTTATTTTCAAAATCCATGTTTATCAACTATAATGGGATCTTACCAACTTACATTTCAATGATTACATGGTTTGTGAAATATACCAATATGGTAAGCAACACAAATCCTCTTTCAAATATAAAAAAAAGTAATTTCCTCTTCAAAATATATTGAACTAATTCATCTTGACATTTTTGGTCCTTATCAAATCAAAATATAGGAGAAAAAACTGATAATCTAATAATTTTTGATGAGTTTACATGATTCACATGGGTTTATTTTTTAACTCATAAAATTTAATCCTGTGCAGCCTTCATTATGTTTTCAAAAAATGTTGAAAATGAAAAATGTTTTAAAATTATTAAAATTCATAGTGATCATGATGGATAATTTAATAATAATAAATTTAATTATTTTTTTCTTCTAAATGTTATAAAAATTATTTTTTTAATCTCCCAACCCCTCAAAAAAAATGAGGTAGTAGATAGGTGAAATCGAACAATCCAATAAATCACTCAAACTCTGTTAAATAAAATTTTTATCCCGAAATATTTTTTGGTTGAGGCCATGAATACTACATGAAATATAATTAATCATGTTATCATCAAGACTTTTATTAAAAAAACCCTTATGATATTTAAAAAAAATAAAAAACCTAAGTTAGTGTTTTTAAAAGTTTTTGGCTACACATGTTTTATTTTAAACATCGAAGGAAATATTGAAAAATTAGACTCTAATTATGATGATGGTATCTTTATTGGGTACTCCGACTTAATAAAATCATTATGTGTATTTAAAAAAAGACTAAAATGGTGGAAGAATAAATCCATGATCTTTTTGATGAATTTTTTCTAATATATTCTGCTCAAAATGTTTTTTAAAACAATGTTTTAAATGAAAATTTTCAAACTAAATAAGTTGAATAAGGACAATAAAATCCTTCAAATTCTCTTCCAAAAGTTTTAAAAAATCTAAAGATCATCCCCTTGAAAATTTCATTATAAATTTAAAAGCAGGAACTCATAATCATAGATTTATCTTAAATGAGGTTAAACACATATCCTTTTTCTCTCACCTTAAACTCCAAAATATTAAAGATTACATTAATGATGAAAATTAGGTACTTAACATACAAGAGGAACTAAATAAATTTACTATAAATGTTTTATGGACTCTAATGGAAGGACCTAATGATAAAACCATTATAAGATCTAAATAGTTTTTTTGAAACAAACTAGATGAATCTGGAAATATCACTAGAAATAAAGATGATTTAATTTCCAAAGTTTATAACCCAGAAGAATGAATTGACTATGGTTAAACCTTTGTGCTTGTTTCTTGGCCAGAATCCATTATAATCTTATTAGCATTCACCTCCCATATTAATTTCAAACCCTTTTCAAATGGATGTTAAAATCTCTTTTCTAAATGGTTTTATTTATAATTTTTTTGGAACAACCACCATGTTTTGAAAATCCACTTTCTCTAAATTTTATTTTCAAATTATCAAAAGCTATTTTTGGTTTAAAACAAGAACCTTGAGCTTGGTATGAAAACCTTTTAAATTATATTCTTTTATATGATTTTAAATAAAAAAAATATGATTCAAATCTCTTTTTAAAACACATCTCAAATGATTTTTTACTCATTTAAATTTATGTTCATGATGTGATTTTCAAATCTACTAATGAAAATATTTATTTTTAATTTTATGATTTAATGAAAAATGAATTTGAGATGAGCTTTAGGGGTGAACTCAAATTCTTTATTAGTTTTTAAATTTCTCAAATAAATGATAGAATCTTTTTAAACCGAGTCAAATACAGTAATGAACTCTTAAAAAGTTTTATAATGGATAATGCTAAGGAAACTAATACACTCATGAGTACAACTTGTAAGATTACGTTGGATGAGGCTGGTAAGATGGTCTATAACAAGCTTTATAGAAGTATGATTGGTACTCTACTTTACCTTACTAATACCTGGCCTGATATCATGTTTAGTATTTTTATTTATTATCATTTTTAATCAAATACAAAGGAATATTATTTCAAATTTATCAAAATGATTTTTTGTTATTTAAAAGGATCTAAAAATATTGGTTTGTTTTATCCAAAGGAATATATTTTGAATTAACTTATTTTTCTAATGCTGATTTTGGAGGATGTTGACTAGATAGGAAAAGTACTAGTGGAGCTTGTTATCGACTAGGAAAATCCCTCATCTCATGGAGTAGTAAGAAGTGACATTCTATTTTTATTTCTATAAATAAAGTAGAATACATAGCCATAGGGAGTTATTGTGCTCAAATCCTATGGATGCAACACGCTCTCTTGGAATTTAGGATAACATATAACCATACACATATCAAGTGTGATAATACCAGTGCCATAAATATCTCTAAAAATCCTATTCAGCACTCTCACACCAAACAAATTTACCTTCATTACTATTTTATAAGATATAACTTCCAAAAAAGGGATATATTATTGGATTTTGTCCCAATGGAATATCAACTCACTGATATTTTCATCAAACCAACATCCCTTGATCACTTCAAATTAATTAAAGGTGAATTAGGAATGGATCACTTGTGGCATTTTTCATTTTACCTATAGATATCTTGAGTTTTTTTTCAAATCTTTTAACATCTATCTATTTCTTTTAAAAAATATTTTTAAAATATTTGATTTCTTGTTTGATTATTTGATTTTATTATTTTATATTATCCCTTTATCTCATCTATATTATCATTTTAGGGGGAGGCTTATCTATTTTAATTATGAAATTTTCTTTATGAGAGGTATTTTTTTATAAATTAATTAAGTAATTGATTATTTCTAAAAAAATTTCTATAATTTTAAAAATATCAAAATAATATTTTCAAAATAATAATAATTATTCATAATATTATTATTTTTTAAAAAAATTATTACTTTTGATACATTTGATACTCCTTTTCTTCTCTTCTCTTTCCAATCTCTCTCACTAATAATTATATTATTTGGGGAGTTTTGAGGATAAAAAGTGTTTTTAAAAATATTTTATTTCAATATTATCTTTTATTTTCTTTTTCTATCTTCTCATTTACTTTCCTCATTCAGTCTATCTAATAATCATATTATTTGGGGAGTTTGGAAATTAAAATGGGTTTTCAAATCATTTTCTTTTTCACCTAAAAGTCACTTTTCAAAATTCTTCTCAAATTTTTAAATCCCCCTTGACTCTTTATTCAAAATATTTCTTAAGTTTCTAAATTCTATTCTTAATTTTCTCTTTTTTATGTTACACTCTTTTTGATAATCACAAAGTGTAAGAAATGTCTGAAAAATTTGGGGGAGAGATGTTCTAAGAAGATTTTTTCACTAAAGTTAGAAATTCTATAAAATTTGTTTTACAAATGGGGAGATTTTAAAATTATATTTATTATTGTAAATAATATTCTAGATGTATTAACTTTGAGATATTATTTAATATCCTTTAATAGATTTTTGTATTTCTAATAAGCATGATTAAATGCCCTAATCTTTAATATATTGAATTTCCTTTGATATCATGAATCTATTTTACTTTTTATTTATGTTTAATTTATCTTTTTAGTTAATTGTTTTTTATTATAAAAAGGGGGATATTATTGTACCCCTATCTCTATCATGGTGTGTCACACCCGTTTTGTTTTCTTTTCATGTCATGGTTTTGATCTGATTCATTGAAAATACCAATCCTTTTATTGGGAGTTGAGTGAGATTAATTTTGATTTTTAAACTACCATATATTTCTAATCACCCTAATTTGTGTTGTTAATTTCTTGTTTAGGAGTTTTTGGAGAAAGGGTGGTTACTTCATGATTTGGGCCAACCGTGAGCCCATTTCCAAATTTAAAAATATATTTTGTTTCTTTTATAAATCATTAATTTTTTATAATTTTTTACTCATTACACTTCCCAATTGTCCTAAACTGAAATATTAAAACTACCATATACTTTTTGAATCCTTATAAGTTCATAATCATGATGAATTGAGGTTACTTATTTAGGTATTGGGCCAACCCATGGGCCCATTTCCAATTTTAAAAAACTAATTTGTTTCTTTTATATCTAATTAAAATTTTAATATTTTTAGGTTATTACACCTCACAATTGAATAAAATACCCCTCTCATAACCACCATTATTGATTTTACCACTTTGGAGATCATATGAGTCACGGATTAGGGAAACCTTTTCAATGTCTCTCAAATCATCTAGAATCACGAAGGTAAATTATTTCATCCATAAATCATTCCATTCGTACTCTTTTTCCAAAAATATCATATTTCCCTGGTTATTCTAGACCTTATTATACTCTCTAAGAAGTTTCAAGCCATTAACTTTTCTCTAAGGGTGCAAATCTAATGGAAGACGAAGAGTTTTCTAGTTGAAAAGGTGATATTCCTTCTCATTTCTCCTCCCACTTCTTCCTCATTTCATTATTTATTGGTTTTATAATCTCCACTAGTCATGATACACCTAGGGTTCTACTATAATATGTTTTTTATGGGTTTTTTGTTTGTTTGGGTCTGTTCATCATAGGTTTAGGGTTTGTAAACCCTCAGATAGTGATATTGTGTGTGCGTTTCCATTACGCCAAGGATTTGAGGTAGGATATCCCTTTCATATGCCTTTATCTTTTAATATTAATCATTTTATTATTGTTTTAATCTGATATATATGTTTATTATTATTTTTTATCATTTGGATAATTTTCTTGGTGTGAAAAATGGTTGTTTAATCCTTGTTTTGTGAAAGGTAGTGTTGTTTTGTCATAAAAGTGCACACCAAGTGTTTGTTTAAATATTCAATTATCTTTCAAAACTATTTTTTTGAGGTTTAGAACCTGGTTATGGTATTTTAAATATTTTACAGTATCTTTTATAAAATATGGCATGCAATTGGTGTTTTATTCTTTGTCAAGTGCTTAAAATAAATTGTTTTATTTAAAAGGGCATGTCATGTGTTCGGTAAATTGCTCGGTTGGATTTTATGTGTTATGTTTGATTTAAAAATTATTGGTTTGTATTTATAAATGAATTGTAAGAATGATAAATGTTATTTTGGGTCCTCATAGGTCTTTCCAATTTTTATTTAATTTTACAAACAAATGGGTTTTGGTTTACATCATGTTTTGGCCCGAGTTGTCGGAAAATGGCCCGTTTCACATCCTTATGAAAATGGTTGTGTTTTGAATATGTAAACTGAATGTTTTAAGGGATTTATGAATGTGTTTTGATGCTTTAAATTGTTTTTATACACCTCCTTGATAAAAGTGAAATTCATACCTTGGTCAAAGGATAGTTTTGAGAAAGGCTTAAAGTCTCGTTTGACATTTGTTTTTTTGTAAAAATGGTTTCCATGTTTATTTCATGTTCTTTCTTTTGGAGAAATTTTATGGTCCATGAAAATGATTTATTAATTGGTTTTGGGGCTGAAAAATCTAGGTTGTTATATTATTTATGGGTTTTTGGCCTTAAAAGAGCATTGTTTAATGGATTTTATGTGCATGGTCTCGTTATACTCCTTGAAATTGTTTTACAAATCTTTTTTGTGGTTTATTGATTTGTGAAAGAAATGTGAGACATGTTTGGGGGATGTTTGTGTGTTTATGATTTGGTAATGGAATTTTTATGTAGAAAGTGTATTTGATAATATGTGTAACTTGATTTAGCACTAATGGGAATCCCAGTTATCTTGGTGGGTGGACGTGTACTAGTATGCTAGTGATTCTGTGGGGTTTGGCCCCTATTTCATGTAGCAAGTTTGACGATGATAACTCTATCTAAACTATGATGATTATATTGTTGGGGGAACACTAGGTTATTGGTATTATCCCTACTAGTGGCTCGTGTACACAAGAATAGATATTTATTATGGTTACTTTCACCGATATACAAAGTACCTGGGGCTCACAACTAACTAGTTCCCGGGGTTGTTCCCGTGACTTGTGCTCATTGGATATTTTTTACTCACCATCAGCATACAGTGTGTTTGGTTGGTAAATTAAATAGTGTGTGTTATTTATTTAAAAGTGTAAATTCTTTAAAGTATCCCCCATGAAAACTATTTTCATTTTGAAGTTGCACCTCTTTGAAAATTATTACTAGCATTCTTGTTTATAAAACATGGAAGTTTTTGTCTGGTAATTTATTTTGTATAGCATGGGAACTCATTTGAAAAACATACCTTTATATCTTGTATTTAAAACTTTAAATTGATGTTTCTTTTATTTTAAATGATGTGCATTGGGAATAGAATATTGGGCTAACCTACCGAGTTTTAATACTCACGCCTATAGTCTTCTTCTGTTTTAGCCCTTGTGCATGTTTTAGCTTGAGTACGATCACCTTGGGTGACATGTGATCATTATGTTGGAGAGTGAAAATAAGGGTCACTTGGATTTAGTTGGTTATTGGGTTTGGTCAAATGATTTTTTGGTTTAGTTGTACTTTCAGTTTCTTGTACAAATAATGTTTAGTTCAGTTTTTATATAAATGTATTTTGGGATGTCCATTTCTTTCCACTATTTGTTTGATTGTTTATATATGGTATAAATCATTCCCTTTTGTACTATATTTATTCCCTTGGTGCTTGTCACCATCCCGGGAGGATCAGGAACGCCTCTCGGGACTTGTCGCGGGCTGGCCCTTGTGATTGGTTCAGGGTCGACTCGGGCTGGTTCGTGAAAAAATGGTATCAGAGGAGGTCGGCTCTTAGCAGATCATTTTTTAGAGTTCCCTTGTTATTTGGGGGATGTCAAGGTAGATGGATTATTATTGGTGGTACTTGAGGGTAAAGTGAGGGAAGAGCGTCGTGAACTCTTACTCGTTCTGACCCTCGAGTCTCCACGAGATGTCCGGTTTTATTAGTTTCCTTTGTTCCTGTTGATTGTTTGCTATTGGGATATGACAAGGGGAGTCTGACTAATGGCCTTCGTGAGCTCACAGGTCCTGGAAATCCATGTGGAACTAGGGCATGGTCCTAATATGTCTCTCTGTGTTGGTGTTGTGTTTGACATATGGCCGCCAACCATATGGTCAAGTCACCCACCGACACTAGTTCGCTTTTGTGGGTTTCTTGGAAATTTCTTGAATTCTGAATTTTTGTTTTGAAAATACTTGTATGTGAATTGTAAAAAAATGTTTTAATGGAAGGATTGGGTTTTTAAAAGTGAAAAGGGGGTCTTCAAAAATTAAATATAAGAATGGTTTTTGCAGGTTGTGTTTTTGATAAAAAAAGAGGAAGTGGAAATGATTTAACGATATTGGATTATCTATAATCAAACCTTGTGATTTGTTGGAATAAAATGTTTCGAAATTTTGAATAATTTTAAGGTGATTCTAAATATTTTTTTTAAATGGGGTGTTTTGTGATGTTGAAAAGTGTTTGAATATGATGAATTGGTTTTGGAAATTGGTTTTGAGAGGTTGGTGTTTTCCTAGAAAGGGTATTGGTCTCAATGGCCATTAGATTATGAAAAGATATATTTCTGAATTTTAGAAAATGGGAAGGGGTTGTTTGGGGTATCTTGGTTGTTTTAAAAGTTGTTAAAAATGAAAAGGGGTAGGTTTTTAAGAAAATGGTTCTTGATGAAGTGTGGTTTGTTTTTTGAAATATAAAAAGGGTTTTTGTCATGGTGGTTGGTGTTCTTTTGAAGGTACATGATTTTTTGAATGATGTTGTTTTGTTTTAGCCTTTGGTGTTTTCATGGGTGCTCACATGCATGGTTTTATTTATATCTAGAAGGATGGCCTATATGGAAAGGTAGTTGGGTGCCTGGGTGGCATGGAAATGTGCCTGTGGGTGAGACTTGATGAAACACCTTTGGTGAATGTGGAAACCCACCAATTTTTTTTTTCAAAAGTGTTTTGAGCTTAAAAATTATGGCATTTGTTTATAAACCAATGGTTATGTGGATAGTTTTTCTATGTCTTAGAAGATTTTTTTTATTCAGTAAGCCTCCTTATGATCTATAAGTCATACTCATATTGTATCTTGAGATGAGATCTTATTGGTGGCTCGGTTTTGGAGTAATGTTCATTGGGTTTCTAAATATGTGTTTGATGTTGTGATGTGGTGATGAATAGTTCTCCTTTGGAAATCTTTCCTACTGATCAACCTAAGGATTCATTTAAAATGTTAAATACACCTCTTAGAATGATACCTCAGCCTGTTTGTTGAAATGGAGAGATGTTTGGGCTCAATTTAAAGTGTCTTACCTTTATGTTGATCCTCTCAGTTGTAGTAGTTGTGCTCAATGAAGTTTAGTGGGTGTGTTTGTGTGCCTTGTTCATTCTGCTCATTGTTTGGAGTGAGAGAAAATAGTGTTGTGTACATCCATGTTCTTGTTTTGATAAAAATGTGTCGTTGAGGAAGAGAGTTTCATGGTGTCTCTTGATCTATTGTTTCTTCCTGGGAGTTCAATATGGTACTTTGTGGAACTAAGGGATAGATTACAAGTTAGGGATTATCAAAGACTGACTGCGAGTCAAGAGATGATTCATTCATTAGAGCTCCAACCATAGGTTTAGGAGTGAATTCGGCACGTAGTCAGGAGTCCTGGGATTATGGATAGTATTGATAAGATCATACTTCTACAGTTTTAGTGATTAGGTTACTTTGTTTCTTTTGTGGTTTCTATTTCCCAATGATTGGGTACCCTTCTCTCCCCTCCCTAATTGGTGGGGGTTTGGATCCATGCAGAGAGTGTTGTCCCAATTCTTGCTGCCTCCATTAGAGAGAGGGTGGCTTAAATGTTCATGTTGTGTTTTTCTCAACTTGGGTTGGTAGGTTTTTACAGGATAGTTTTGGTGGTCTTGTGTGAGTGAGGCCTGATTCTAGCTCATATTGAATTATTGTTTGTTTGTTGCAAGTTGGGTTCTAATGGTGGGGAGACCCACCACGGGTCTCGTTGATTTTCCCTCCTAAGAACTTATCTAGTGATAGTTGTTTCTTAATGGTGGGGAGTCCATCCTGTAATCCAATGGAATATTTGGTTTTCATGAGTTCTCTTTGGTTTGGGTGATTGTTGTGTTCATTGGTAGAAGGGTCAACAACCGGGTGCTTGGTTTGGTTGCGGAGGTAGTGACTCAATATTTCGGTTGATTCTCAGGAAGTGGTTGAGAGTTGGTGTTTTGGTTGAGGTAATATGATTAAGTTACATTAATGGTTAATGGTTTTTCATTGGATTAGTAGGCTGGACCATATAGATAATGAATACTTAGGTGTTGATCAATCAACTGGAATGTGCTATGTCTTTCTGAGGGTAGAACTCTTTAATGGTGGGGAGAATTGTCACTCCAAGTTTTTTTCTTTTCAAGTCATGGTTTTGATCTGGTTCATTGAAAATACTGATCCTTTTATTGTGTGTTTAGTGAGATTAATTTTGAGTTTTAAACTACAATATATTTCTAATCACCCTAATTTTGGTTCTTCGTTGCTTGTTTAGGAGTTTTTGGAGAAAGGGTGGTTACTCCATTATTTGGTCCAACCGTGAGCCCATTTCCAGATTTAAAAACATATTTTGTTTCTTTTATAAATAATTAATTTTTATCATTTTTAACTCATTCCACTTCCCACTTATCCTAAAATTAAATATTAAAACTACCATACCCTTTTTGACCCATTATAAATTCATAAGCATGGTGAATTGAGGTTACTTATTTAGGTATTGGGCCAACCCATGTGCCCATTTCTAGTTTTAAAAATATAATTTGTTTATTTTATATCTAATTCAATTTTTAATATTTTTTGGTAATTCCACCTACCAATCGAATCCAATACCCCTCTACTCACCCCAATTATCGATTTTACATATTTGGAGATCATATGAGTCACGGATTAGGGAAAACTTCTCAATGTATCTCAAATCGTCCAGAATCACGAAGGTAAATTCTTTCATCCATAAATCATTACATTAGTACTATTTTTCCAAAAAATAATCTTTAAGTGGTTCTTACATAACTTATGAGACTCTTCAAGAAGTTTAAATACATTAGCTTTTCTCTAAGGGTGCATATCTAATGAAAGACGAAGAGTTTTCTAGTTGAAAAGGTGAGATTCCTTCTCCTTTCTCCTCCCTCTTCTTCCTCCTTTAATTATTTCTTGGTTTTATAATATCCACTAGTCATGATAGACCTATGGTTCTACTATAATATGATTTTTGATGTGTTTTTTGTTTGTTTGGGTCTGGTCATCATAGGTTTAGGGTTTGTAAACCCTCAGATGGTGATATTGGGTCTGCGTTTCCATTACGCCGAGGATTTGAGGTAGGATATCCATTGAACATGCCTTTATATTTTAAGATTAATCATTTTATTATGGATTTAAACTTATATATATGTTTATTATTATTTTTTAGCATTTTTATAATTTTCTTGGTGTGCAAAATGGTTGTTTAATCCTTGTTTTGTGAAAGGTAGTGTTGTTTTGTCATAAAAGTGCACACCAAGTGTTTGTTTAAATGTTCAACTATCTTTCAAAACTATTTTTTTGTGGTTTAGATCCTGGTTTATGGTATTTTGAGTATGTTACAATAGATTTTATAAAATATGTAATGTAATTGTTGTTTTATTCTTTGTCAAGTGCTTAAAATAAATTGTTTTGTTTAAAAGGGCTTGTCATGTGTTCGGTAAATTGCCTGATTGGCTTTTATGTGTTATGTTTGATTTAAAAATTATTTTTTTGGATTTATAAATGAATTGGAATAATGATAAATGGTATTTTGGGTCTTCATATGTCTTTCCAATTTGGATTTGGTTTTACAAACAAATGGGTTTTGGTTTACAACATGTTTTGGCCCGAGTTGTCGGAAAATGGCCCGTTTCACATCCTTATGAAAATGGTTGTGTTTTGAATATGTAACCTAAATGTTTTAAGGGATTTATGAATGTTTTTTTGCTGCTATAAATTGTGTGTATAAACCTCATTAATAAAATGGAAATGCATACCTAGGTTAAAGGATATTTTTGAGAAAGGCATAAAGTCTCATTTGACATTTGTTTTTTTAAATGGTTTCCATGTTTATTTCATTTTCTACCTTTTAGGGAAATTTTATGGTCCATGAAAATGATTTATTAATTGGTTTTGGGGCTGAAAAATCTGGTTTGTTATTTTATTTAAGGGTTTGTGGCCTTAAAATATCATTTTGAATGAATTTTATGTGCAAGGCCTCGTTATACTACTTGAAATTGTTTTACGAATCTTTTTAGTGGTTTATTGATTCATGAAATAAATGTGAAAAATGTTTTAGGGATTTTTGTGTGTTTATGGTTTGGTAATGTAATTTTTATGTGTAAAGTGTATTTGATAATATGTGTAACTTTATTGAGCACTAATGGGAATCCCGGGTATCTAGGTGTGTGAACGTGTACTAGTATGCTAGTGTTTCCGTGGGGTTTGGCCCCTGTTTCACATAACAAGTTTGACGATAACAACACTAACTAAACTATGATAATGGTGTTGTTGGGGGACCACTAGGTTATGTGTATTCTCCCTATTAGGTCCTCATGTGCATGAGAACAAATATTTATTATGGTTACTTTCACCGAGATACGAGGTACCTGGGGCTCACAACTAACTAGTGCCTAGGGGTGTTCCCATGACTTTTACTCATTGGATATTTTTTACTCACCATAGGCATAGAGTGTGTTTTGTTTGTAAATTCATTAGTGTGTGTGATTTATTTAAAAGTGTAAATTCTTTAAATCATCCCTCTTGAAAACTATTTTCATTTTGAAGTTTCACCTCTTTGAAAATTGTTACTGGCATTCTTGTTTATAAAACATGAAAGTTTTTGTCTGGAAATTTTTTTTATATAGCTTGGTACCTCATTTGGAAAACATACCTTTATATCTTGTATTTAAAACTTGAAATTTATGTTTCTTTTATTTTAAAGGATGTGCATTGGGAATATAATATTGGACTAACCTACTGAGTTTTAATACTCACACCTATAGTATTCTTATGTTTTTATCCCTTGTGCAGGTTTTAGATTGATTACGATCACCTTGGGAAACATATGATCATTATGTTGGAGAGTGAGGAGAAGGGTCACATGGAGTTATTTGGTTATCAGGTTTGGTCAGATGAGTTTTTGGTTTAGTTGTGCTTTCAGTTTCTTATACAAATAATGTTCAGTTCAGTTTTTATATAAATGTATTTTGGGATGTCCATTTCTTTCTGCTATTTGTTTGATTTTTTATATATGGGAAAAATAGTTCCCTTTTGTACTCTATTTATGCCCTTGGTGCTTGTCTCCATCCCCAAAGGATCGAGAATGCCTCTTGGGACTTGTCGCGGGCTGACCCTTGTGACCAGTTCAGGGTCAACTCGGGCTGGTTCGTGACATGGTGTTTTCATGATAAAAAACACTCTCCCATGTTTCTAACTTTTTTATTTAAGTGAATTTTAATGGTTTATTTGAGTATAATTTAGTGGAATAAAATGGAATCTTAATATTCTTTTTAAAACTTGGTAAGGGATTGATCATATATATTTCCACCCTTAAAGACCTTGAAAGCAGTTTGGAAGATCCAAATAAAGGCTTGGAAGGAAGTTGAGGTGACTACTCTTGAAGATATAGCTATGTAGAAAACACTAAATACCTGGTGATATGATGATAACATCCCTAGTGTGAAATAACACCACTGATTACCTGGTAAAGGAGCACTGGCTAGCTGATGATTCTTATAGTGAAGAGGATTTCTACCCAAATGCCATCATCCAACCTCTATCTAGTAGTGGCTAGCTGGTGGTGGTTCCACAATAATTTATGGCTCTATATAGGCCACTAATTACCCACTAGTGGCTATCAGGTATCTGGTGGCACTGAGAAGACTCTAGGAGAGGTGTAATTTATTATATTCAAAATGAATATAATCATGGTCTTTGAAGAATTAATTATAAATAATGAATTTATGAAGATTCCCACTCCTTTTTTGAGGCTATAAAAGGACCCCTTAGGGGCCCCTCGTGATGCCCCTTGCCTGTCAGTGCTAGTTGCCAGCCCCTGGATATAAAAGGTTCCCACTCCTTTTTTGTGGCACTGTAAGGGGAGTGGGATAGTTCGGCCAAGGCGCCGTGAGGGGCATGGGCTGGTTCGGGAGGGGTTCCACGAGGGGCGCGGGCAGCTCGGGAGGCCGGCGGGCGGCGCGAGCCAGGGCGGCTCGGAGGGCCGGTATCGGCACGACCAGTTCGGCCGGCGGGTGGCGTGGCCGGGGCAGCTCAGCTGTCGGGTGGCGCGAGCTGGGGCATGGGGCCAGTTCGACCCGCAGTGGCGCGACGCGACGATGGTGCACGACCACCGGGCAGTGCAACCGGTGAGGCCGGATTGCCACGGGGGTGGCGTGGGTCACGGTTGTAACATCCCGGATTCGGGTGCCACTCAACGGGTGCCCCAAACCTAGTTGGTCACATGACCTCAAGCGCATTTCCCCAAACGCCAGAGGCTTCCAACTAGCAGCAAGGGCCCCGGTTCGATAGTGGGGAAAATATGCCCTCATTTGTCAAAGTGTAGCGCAGCGGAGAAGATAAATAAGATACAACAACAGCGGAATCAATAAACCATACACAAATGATATGAACAATTGTAGTAAAAGATAACCAACTTCTATATAGATAATGATGAAAAATGTCTCTAGTCCTAAGAAAATAGCTAGAACATGTTACACAACAGTACAATACGAAACAATGGAAAGTACAGGTACAACAGAACAAAATAGAACAACCGGCAGCATCACGAGCCTGAGCTCGGTCCCATGTTCCCCTACACCTCAAAAACACTCAAGTAACTTTATAGGGACCCTTGCCCTTATCTAAACCTACAGAAATATAGTCTATTTGGGCCGAAGACATGACCCAAACAGGGTGTGAGAAATAAATCCCAGTAGGCACCCACCAAAGGCCCGTGCCCAACTGTCAGTGAAAAATGTGCAACAACAGTGTGCAATAAATGCAGTAAACTAGTAAGCACTAAAAAGTAACTATCATTACTAGTTTCATTGCCATTTAAATATTCATTAGGAGTTCAATTTAATAACCTTCAATGTTACTCAGAACTAAGCCCTCAGGCTAATCAGAACCTTGCCCTCAGGCTAATATAACTACGCCCTCAGGCTTAGCCTCAGGCATAAAGAATGGTTCCCTCAGGCGTATGGAGTCTCTCCCTCAATAATGTTGAATATTTTCCCCAGGAATGGAAGCTACTGCCCTCAGGCATAAGATATGTTGCCCTCAGGCCAAACAACTACTGCCCTTGGGCTAAGAAAACAACTCCCTCGGGCTAAAGTAAAACACTGCCCTTAGGAACAATTAACCATTCCAAGACCAAAGAATAATAATTAATTTTATATACAATTACTTTCAAGGAAAAATTTATTCTCAATATAAACATGGCATACCCTCGGGTATCCATGCCAAATGGCTAAACAGAGGAACACACCCCAAGGTGGTCCTGGATCCAAGAAGTGATCCCAAACAATAGTTTTACACTTACATTAAATTACCTATGCAATTATAGGTATTTAAATATCCAAGTCCTCATCCATACGACACCCCAACATGGGTTCGTAGCACAATAGTACACAAAAACAAACAACAGTTGGAATTTAAACACCAGACCACCTACCTCGATCACCCCTAATCGATATACGTGAATGACGCTCCTCAAAATTCCCGAGAACGATGTAGATCTGAGGTGAACATAACCTCTTTCAAACCAAAATAACTTCCTTTAGAGGTAGAATTGGCAAGATCTACGCAAGGAGGAGGAATAACTCACCAATACGGTTCTAAGGAGATCAACGGTGCAGAAAACGGGTTCTCGGTGTGCGGTCGGGAGGTCCTACAAGATCCGGCCATCTCTCCCAAGATCTCCTCCAGTTCTAAGCCTCCTCTATGAACAGAGGAGGATACTTCCCATTTTAAGTGAAAAAAACAGACTACAAGACATGTACTATTGGGTACATGGCATGTAATTTTCATTTTTTAACTATTCTACTGGCGGCTTCTTTCCAGAACGACACTGTTCATCTGTCGACATGAGTACACGGTGTGTAATGCTTGAGTACACGGCATGTACTATTGCTCAGCTAGCCACCACCTTACTATTTTCCTGCCGACCGACTACACGGTGTGTAGAGACACACTATACCGTGTGTAGTCGGTTTTTACACTTTTTATCTCCATCATGGCTACACGCCTTGTGTACTCATCCCACATGGACAAAGTACACGATGTGTGGAAAAGTACACGGCGTGTACCCACAAAGTTTGGGATTTTCCCAATTTTCAGTATTTTCTTAAAAATACTTAAGGAAAAAGGAAAAGAAGAAACCTGTACCTCAAGAACAAGAACTAGGTTCTTAAAAACTTCCCCCTTAAAGCAATTCATCCCCAAATTGCCCTTCCAAGGGTGGTAAAGATAACGCTCAGAACAACTCTGGCCACTGAGTACGTACGTCAGTCTCCTACTCCCAGGTTTCATCCTGCACTCAGCCATGCTGCCATAGCACCCGTATGAGAGGAATTGACCGGCCTCAGAGAACCTTCATGCTCTTATCAACAATACGAATCAGATGCTACTCAAAGGATACATCGGCATGAAGCTCAACCTCCTCGGGCTAAAATATGTGAGACGGGTCTGAATGATAACGTTGAAACTGAGATACATAGAAGACGTCTTTCATGGACCGATACCTCTGTGGTAACTGCAACCGATAGGCAACCGAACCAACTCTCTCCAGAATCTCGAATGGCCCCACATACCTCAGTGAAAGTTTACCCTGTCTCCAGATCCATCTGTTTCCCAACCTCGGTGAAACACGCAAAAACACCTGATCCCCGACCACGAACTCCAAGGGTCGTCTGCGGCGATCAACATAAGATTTCTGATGAGACTGTGCAGTAACCATCCACTTCTGTATCAACTGGACCTACTCTGATGTCTCCTGCATGATACATGGTCCCAGTAAAGCTGCCTCACCTGTCTCCAACCAGCACAGGGGTAATCAGCATAACCTACCATATAAAGCCTCGTATGGTGCCATCTCAATAGTTTCCTAAAAACTATTATTATAGGAAAACTCAACCAGGGGTATATGCTTCTCCCAAGATCCTCCAAAGTCTAGGATGCATGTGCACAACATGTCCTCTAGTACCTATATTGTACACTCTGACTGGACATCGGTCTGAGGGTGGTAAGCTGTGCTCAAAAGCACCTGTGTACCTAGTTCCCTCTGAAAACTCTGCCAGAAACAAGACGTAAAGCGGGAGTCCCTATCTGAAACAATAGAACAAGGAACCCCATGAAGATGTAAAACCTCTCGGATATACAATTTTTTGAGCTCGTCAACTCCGAAGGTCTCCTTGATCGGCAAAAAGTGATCTACCTTTGTAAGTCTGTCTACAACAACCCACATGACATCAATACCTCTAGGTGACCTTGGTAACCCTGTCATGAAGTCCATCGCGACATCATCCCATTTCCACTCTGTAATGGGTAACTGCTGTAACAGTCCGACTAGCCTCTGATGCTCTGCCTTCACCTGCTGACAGGTGGAACATCTCGTAACAAAACCAGTTACTTCGCTCTTCATACTCGACCACCAATACTGAAATCTCAAGTCACAGAACATTTTGGTAACTCCGAGATGCACTGCCCAAGATGAAGCATGAAACTCATGCATCAGCTCCTCACGTATATCCCCTAGAACCCATACTCATCCATGAAAATGCAATACCTGATCATCACCTATCATCCACCTAGGAGGAGGGTCCTCACTTGACACCGACTCCCAGAGAAATAGGACTTCTAAATCAGATAGCTGTCTCATCCTCACTCTATCCAGGAATGTAGAAGTCACAGCTAAAGATGAAAGATAGGTTTTCCCCTGACTATCATGCACCTCCAGATGCATCTCAGAGAACAATTCCATAAGCTGTCACTCACCACTGGCCTCATGAACTGCCTGTATCTGAGTTTTCCTGCTCAGTGCATCATCAACGACGTTACCCTTACCAGGTGTATAGGAAAGTTCAAAATCAAAGAACTGTAGGTACTCAACCCACCTCCGCTGCCTCATATTCAAGTCACGCTGAGTAAATATATATATTTGAGACTTTTGTTGTCGGTGAAAACCAAAAAATGCTCTCCCAGGAGATAATGTCTCCAACAGCGCTACGCATGCACAAATGCAGCCAACTCGATGCGTCTGGAAATTCCTCTCATGTGGACTCAACTGCCGAGACCCGTACGCAACAACTCAATCACCCTGCATCAACACAGCTCCCAGCCCAATACCTGATGCATCACAGTAAACTGTATAGCTCTTCCCCTTCTCTGGGAGTATCAGGATTGGTGCTAATGTCAACCTTCCCTTTAGCTCCTAAAAGGTTGTCTCGCAAGATTCAGTCCAAACGAACTTCACACCCTTCTTAGTCAAACCCGTCAACGGAGCTGATAAGCAAGAGAAGTCCTTGATGAAGCGATTTTAGTAACCAGCCAGCCCTAAGAATCTTTGTATCTCAAACACGTTCTTAGGCTACTCCCAGGAAACTACTTCTCTCACCTTCTCTAGGTCTAATACAACTCCTGCCTCTGAGATAATATGACCCAGGAAGTGTATCTGGTCCATCCAAAAGTGGCACTTTGAGAGATTAGCATATAGCTTATGCTCTCTCAGTGTAATCAATATGATCTAAAGATGGGTGGCATGGTCGTGTCGAGTGTGAGAGTACACCGAGATATCATCCATGAAGACTACCACAAAAGATTCTAGATAATGATGGAACACACAATTCATCAGAGCCATGAAAACTGATGGCGCGTTCGTGAGTCCGAACAGAATAACCAAGTACTCATATAGACCATACCTACTCCTGAAGGCTGTGAGAGGTATATCAGATGGTTTAATGCGCAACTGATGATATCCAGATCTCAATTCAATCTTCGAGAACACTCGTGCACCTATAAGTTGATCAAAAAGATCATCAATCCTCGGTAAGGGATATTGGTTCTTAACTTTCAACTAGTTCAGCTTCCGATAATCCACACAGAGTCTGAGGGTACCGTCCGCCTTCTTCGCAAAAAGGACTGGAGAACCCCAAGGAGAAGTACTGGGTTGGATGAAACCTTTTGCCTTTAATTCCTCCAATTGCCTATTGAGGTCCTGCAACTCAGGTGTAGCCATCTTATAAGGAGGAATGGACACTGGTGCCGATCTTGGCATAATATCAATAGAGAAATCCACCTCTCGCTTTGGAGGTAGACCTGAAAAGTCGTCCGGGAAGACATCCTTGAAACGATCAACTACAGGAGGGAAATCCTTCTGGGAAGTTACCTGGTCATCCAGATATAAACTCACAATATAGTCTGTGACTCCACCTCACCCACGATGCTCTAGTACAGCTCGACTCTTCTGAACATCCCACTCACCCTTGTATAGATACTCTCCGCCCTCTGGTGATGTGAAACGAACCATGCGACGATAGCAGTCTACAAAGGCTTGGAAGGGTACCAACCAGTCCATCCCAAGAATGACATCATATCTCGTCATCCCCAAGACATAGAGGTCCCAAAGAAAGTGACACCCACCAACCTCAAGGGGGCACTCCTTACACTGACGCACACCAGCCGTTCTAGTCCCCAACGGAGTGTCTCGCATCATAACATCAGAAGACGAAGAAACATCGAGCCCAAGGATCTCCACAATAGGAACAATTATTAAGCTATGTGTAGAACCCGTATTGAAAAGTAATGAAGATAAAATAGAAGCTATTAGAATAGTACCTCTAATAGTAGAATGTCCAGGATCCTTCTCCTGTTGGGTCTGTTGCACTGCATATGCCTACCCAGTGTCGCGGCCCTACGACATAGCATGGCTACCCTGAGCTGTCCCGCCCTACTGCCTCTAAGATCCTAGTGTCTAGCTACCACGACCATGACCACCATCAAAGCCTGCATGCCCTGACGTATTCCAGTTTCTCGATTGGGAATAAGCTGTTGGCCCTGCTCCCGCATGCCGAGTTTGCACAGAACCCCTCTCACTAGCCACCGGTGGAAAATCCCTACAATAACGCTAGAGATGACCCATCTTTCCGCAAGATCGGTACTCCACTTGGTTACGTGGACATTGCAGTCTCTTTTGGCCCTCTCTACCACACTGGTAGAACATGATCGGGCTGCCCAATGCATTCCTCTGGCTGGTACTGCCGCCGTGAGTGAAATCCATCTATCTCTTTCTCTTACCGGTAGAAATAGTACCAGAAACTGTTGTCGAACTGCCCTGGCCCACACCACTAGCTTCCTGCAAGTTCCTCTCAGTAATTAGTGTCTGGTTCACAATAGCATGTACAGTAGGAAACCTGAAAACATTCACCAGTGCTCGGATGTTATATCGAAGACCATCCTCAAAGCGTCTGGCCCTCAACGTCTCATCACCCACCAGAACGGGTGCAAAACACTGAAGCTCGGTAAAGCGAGTAGAATAATCCATCACTGACATAGCTCCCTGCTGCAGATTCATGAACTCTTGAGCTCGATCTTCCCTCAGTGTCTCTAGGAAGAAGAATTCATAGAAATTAGTCTGAAAATCTTCCCACACCATGTCTCTGTGATGATCAGACTGAGTGGTAACATCCCACCAACTCTTGGCGGAATCACACAACATGCAAGTAGCGAGCTTGACCCTCTACCCTAGAGGCGTCTCAAGATACTCGAAAATAGTATGCATTGAATCCAACCATGATTCTACAGCCTGTGCTCCGCCATCCCCTGAAAATGTAGGCAGATGCTGATATTGGAATATACGTGTCAGCTTGGCCATAGATGTGGCAGCCTGTAGTTCTCCCTTGAAGGTCTGCATAAACCGCATGAAGCCTTCACAGAACTGCGCCTCCGCACCTGTGTCTAGTATAACGGCTGGCGCCGCACCTATCACTGCTGGAGGATCAACTGGTAGCCTATGACCTACCATATCCGGAGTATAATAGATGCCGCTCTCTTGGCGAACAACCGGTGGTCGTCTCGGTAGCATGACTCTACAAGGTCAAAAACATGCCTTAGATTAAGATTATCAAAAACCAAAACAAGGGGACAGGAGAATGAAAGTCTTCAAGATTTACAAAACTTGACTACACGGTGTGTATAAATACTACACGACATGTTCTCGAATCCTTATTCCCTTCCTGAGTCCTTCTACATGGATAAGCCACATGAATCACTTGAACAAGAATACACGAGATATATAACCTCTACACGACGTGCATGGTTTAATTTCCAACTTCCCGTGTCGTTCATGAAATGGCCTGTATACCCAGGCCACACTACACGACGTGTTTTCAAAAAGACACGACATGTACAAGAATCCCCAAACCGACCCGTGTTTCTCACTACACGGCCGAATACTCAGCTAACACTACACGGCGTGTTCCAGGAGGACATGACATGTACTAGGAAGGATAACACCAACCCGTGTTGTTAGTTACATGGCCGAGTACCGGGGTTAGTCTACACGACATGTTAAAGGAAGACACGACGTGTATGTCCTAAGGTTTTCCTCTGTCCGTGTTTTTCGCTACACGGGTGGACACTGGGTCACTACTACACGGCGTGTACAACCGGTACACAATGTGTTTGTACCAAAATCATTCCCTACCCCATTTCCCTTCCCACACGGTCTATGACACGGGAAGAGACTACATGGAGTGTACTGATGGTACTCGGCGTGTACTTAAAAAGATTTCATTTCTTCCCGAACAGAAGTTTAAACGATGTGTAATCATAGAACAACATGGCGTGTATCCTGGGTTTTCTGGACAATAAGCCTCCGAAACTACTCCGAAACCCAGAAAAACACTGGAATAACACCTAAGTTCCAAATTTCTATCTGTGAGGGCCCATACTCCTTGCGAATCAAAGCTTGGAATCTTATCTGTGTTATAAATATGGTAAACAGCCAATGATCCACCAAATTCCGGTCAATGAGGGCCTATACTCCTCAATAACAAAAGTTTGGTGTCCATTCAATCAAGGCCTCATACAAAAATACCCTATTAAATAGTAGGTATTTATCAAATCAGCTATCACAATATCATGCATTTCTAGCACAATAGCTATCACAACAACATGCAATTTCTAATGCACCTACATGGCATTGAAGAATGCATGACATGTGATTTATATCATGTGCCTAAATGATGCATGAGATGGAATACCCTCATCTCATCAGGTTGCAACTAAAATAGAACCCATGTATAACATATAAACAACACAATTAAAAGTGTGTCACCCAATGATGAAAATCAGATCAACTGTAAATTGAAAAATCAAAAAAATTACAATAACCAAGGTAGACTGGATTTTCCCTGCACACGGGTTAGCTACTCTTGGGCACAATTTATTACTAACTACCATTTCCATCCTATCCCTGACTAAAGCTCCAAATAGTAAGTTAAAGAAAAGAACCTCTCTGATACCACTTTGTAACGTCCCATATTCGGGTGCCACTCAACGGGTGCCCCAAACCCGGTTGGTCACATGACCTCAAGTGCATTTCCCCAAATTCCAGAGGCTGCCGACTAGCAGCGAGGGCCTAGGTATGATAGTGGGGAAACTATGCCCTCATTTGTCAAAGTGTAGTACAGTGAAAAAGATAAATAAGATACAACAACAGTGGAAGCAATAAACCATACACAACTGATATGAACAACTGTAGTAAAAGATAACCAATTTCTATATAGATAATGATGAAACATGTCTATAGTCCTAAGAAAATATCCAGAACATGTTACACAGTATTGAAATACGATACAATGGAAAGTACAGGTACAACCGAACAAAACAGAGTAGCCGGCAGCATCACAAGCCTGAGCTCGGTCCCATTCTCCCCTACACCACAACAACACTCAAGTACATGCATAGGGAACCTTTCCCTTATCCAAACCTACAACAATATAGTCTATTTGGGCTGAAGACATGACCCAAACATGGTGTGAGAAATAAATCCCAGTAGGCACCCACCAAAGGCCCGTGCCCAACTGTCAGTGAAAAAATGTGCAACAACAGTGTGCAATAAATGCAGTAAACTAGTAAGCACTCAAAAGTAACTATCATTACCAGTTTCATTGCCATTTAAATATTCATTTAGTAGTTCAATTTAATAACCTTCAATGTTACTCAGAACTAAGCCCTCAGGCTAATCAAAACCTTGCCCTCAGGCTAATATAACTACGCCCTCAGGCTTAGCCTCAGGCATAAAGAATGGTTCCCTCAGGCGTATAGAGTCTCTCCCTCCAGCATACTGAATATTTCCCTCATGCACGGAATCTACTGCCCTGAGGCATAAGATACGTTTCCCTCAGGACAAACAACTACTGCCCTCGGGCTAAGAAAACAACCCCCTCAGGCAAAAGTAAAACACTGCCCTCAAGCGCAAGTAACCAGGACAAGCCCAAAGCATAACAATCAATTTTATATACAATTACTTTCAAGGAAAAAGTGATTCTCAATATAAACATGTCATACCCTCAGGTATCTGGGCCAAACAGCTAAATAGAGGAACACACCCCAGGGTGGTCCTAGATCCAAGCAGTGATCCCAAAAAATAGTTTTACACTTACATTAAATTACCTATGAAATTATAGGTATTTAAATAGCCAAGGCCTCAGCCATACGACACCCGAACGTGGGTTCATATCACAATTGTACACAAAAACACATAGCAGTTGGAATTTAAACACCAGACCACCTACCTCGATCGCCCCTGATCGATATACGTGAACGACACTCCTCAAAATTCCCAAGAACAACGTAGATATGAGGTGAACATAACCTCGTTCAAACCCAAATAACTTCCTTTAGAGGTAGAATTGGCAAGATCTATACAAGGAGGAGGAAGAACTCACCTGTGCGGTTCTAAGGAGATTGACGGTGCAGAAAACAGGTTCCTGGTGTGTGTTTGGGAGGTCCTCCAAGCTCCGGCCATCTCTCCCAAGCTCTCCTCTAGTTCTAAGATTACTCTGTGAATAGAGGAGGCTACTACCCATTTTAAGTGAAAAAAATAGACTATACAGCGTGTACTATTGGGTACACAGCGTGTATTTTTCATTTTTTAATTGTTCCGCTGGCGGCTTCTCGCCAGCATGACACTGTTCATCTTTCGACATGAGTACACGATGTGTATTACCTAAGTATACGGCGTGTATTGTCACTCAGCTGGCCATCACCTTACTATTTTCCTGCCGACTGACTACACGGCGTGTAAAGACACACTACACGGCGTGTAGTCAGTTTTTACACCTTTTATCACCAGCATGGCTACACGCCTTGTGTACTCATCCCACATGGACAAAGTACATTTCATGTGGACAAGTACATGGCGTGTACCCACAAAGTTTGGGATTTTCCCCATTTTCCTTATTTTCTCAAAAATACTTAAGGAAAAAGGAAAAGAAGAAACCAGTACCTCAAGAACAAGAACCGGGTTCTTACAGCAGTGGTAGCGGGTGGTGACATCATTTCCCCTAGCCTATTGAAGGCAGGCTTGGGGTAGTCACGACATGGGCCCCGGGGGATGGGTCGTGACAAATTGGAGTTTTGCCGGGTTGGATCGTACTCGAATCTAACCGGTCCCTCGGCACTAAAACACTTATAACTCACAGACCAGACATCCGAGTGACACACCGTCTATTGCGTTGAGACCCCTTTTACGTGGCGGTCCTTTGGGATACTTCTTTGTGGTACTTCGTGGCAGTTAGAGTATCGACCAGTGGCTTGAGGAGCATACCCTCCCAGAGACGAGCAAGCTTAGAGCGGGAACCCTATATCTGGCTGTAACTTGATATAGGGATCCTTCATGGATCTAATGATGTACTAGGATCCTATGTGGGTCTGATGATTTACTATGATCTTGTGTGGGTCTGACGATGTACTAGGATCCTATGTGGGTCTGATGATGTACTATGATCCTGTGTGGGTCTGACGATGTACCTGGATCCAGTGTGGGTCTGATGATGTATTATGATTCTGTATGGGTCTGACAATGTACTAGGATCCTTTGTGGGTCTGATGATATACTAGGATACTGTGTGGGTCTGATGCCATACTAGGATCCTGTGTGGGTCTGACGATGTACTATGATCCTATGCGGGTCTGATGATAATTTAGGATCCTTCTTGGGTCTGCCTCTTAATGGAGTAAGATGATTCAGTAGTTATATCTAATCATCTTTACTACCATACCTAAGTTATACTTGGTGTGAGCTGATTCCTTACCTTCGTGGTGATACCTTTTTGGTATTGTTCTGTGTGGCGTACCTGTATGATATTTTCCTTCATGGTGATACCTTGGTGGTATTCTTCTGTGTGGAGTACCTGTGTGGTACTTACCTTCGTGGTGATACCTTTGGGGTATTTTTCTGTGTGGCGTACCTGTGTGGTACTTTCCTTCGTGGTGAAACCTTTGTGGTATTCTTCTGTGGGGCATTACCTTTGTGGTACTCACCTTTGTGGTGTTACCTTTGTGGTATTCCTTCCTTTGTGGAATAGTTGAGCTTTGGGCTTTTGAGTAGGATCTTGTGTTTCCTCACAAATGAGACAGGTATACTTGAAAACTTGGGTATATGTATGGGAATATACCTAAGTAGGGTTTTTATATTTTTAAATGCTTTGTGGTTTATCATTTGTGGATTTCTTGAGACCTTTAAGGGTCTCGGGGTCCCTACTGAGTATCGTTATACTCACCCCTGCACGGGCTATGCCCACACCTTGTTGTGTTTGGTATAGATGACAGACAATTCTGACTGAGGACAAGAGTATCAGGACCAGAGGTAGCTCGGAGGTGGACATTATACAAGGCGTGCCATATAGAAGGCCGTTCGAGATATGTACCTACCCTTCATGTAGGATCCTTGGTGGGTGTTCACAGGAGTTGTTTCAATTTTCTTGTACTTTTCAGTTTTCTTGTACATTCCAGTTGTGCTTATATTTTGGCCCCTTTTTCTTATAGTACACACTCTTTTTACTATACATTTTACTTGTGTTCTTATCTCGTTGTGTGATTGGTTGTGTGTGTTTACAGTTTATAAAGGAAATTCCTTCTCGGTTTTAGGGAATACGCCTTTTGGTGCTAGTCGCCAGCCCCTGGACTATGGAAGGCAGGCTTGGTGCCTGTAGAAGGCTAGAAGCAAGAATCACCATGAGATCAGCCAGTGTCCCTACCAGTTAGAAAACTCTCACCACGGCCTTCGGAGATGATATGAGGTACGATCTGTGTCTACTCCACCATAGCTGCAGTACTTATAAACACATGTGCTAGTCATTCTTTTATTGCCACTGCCCTCGTCCGGAGTTTGAAGATTCTTACGGAGCCGTTGGTTCGATCCTTACGGCTAGAGACTCCTATAAGAGCAGATTCGACGATTACACACTGGTGCCGGCAGTGTGATCTTACTCTAGGAGGTTAGAGCTTCGGCTAGGATCTCCTTGTAGCGGCGTCGAGGCCTTACGACATCATCTTGGGTATGGATTGGTTATCTATAGTCCATGCTCAGATTGACTATATTAGGCGCAAAGTGAGGTGTGTCCGCACAGATGGGACCAGGTTTACCTTCACCAACGAGAAGGGAGCCTTTGCAGTATAGGATGGACTTGCTTAGAGGAGAGTGCAGTCGATCACTCATCAGTTGGCTAGCCTTACCCTCAGAGCTGTTGATGTGGAGAGTTCGAGTTGTCCTATAGTGGTGGACTAGTATGTGGATTTCTTCCCTGACGATGTTCCGGGTCTACCTCCTCATAGAGAGGTGGACTTTTACATTAACCCATACCCCGTACACTACTACAAACACGACTTTTATCAGCGCTAGAAAAGCGCTGATAAAGCCAGCGTAGATAAAGGGGGGGGGGTCCCCTTTATCAGCGCTCCGAAAAGTGCTGATATAGGACCCCTTTATCAGCGCTAAAAAAAAGCGCTGATAAAAGTACCCCTTTATCAGCGCTTTTTTTTAGCGCTGATAAAGGGGTCCTATATCAGCGCTTCCTTTATCAGCGCTCTCATTTTAGCGCTGATAAAGGACCCTTTTATCAGCGCTTTTAAAAAAGTGCTGATAAAAGTTAAAAAATTTAAAAAAATTTTAAAAATTTTTAAAAATTTTTAAAAAATTTAAAAAAATTTAAAAAATACTGCCAATCAGGGGGGGCTTTTATAGCGCTTGAACCCCCCCCCCCTTTTACAGCGCTTTTCGGCCCCTATACAACACCCCATGCACCCCACGCACCCCCTCCACCCTTTAATAGCGCTTGCTCCAATATTCCCCATGCGCGCGCACCCCTGCCTCCACCAGGATTTGAACTCGAGACCTCCCCCCTACG
This sequence comes from Viscum album, assembly GCA_963277665.1. Classification (NCBI taxonomy): domain Eukaryota; kingdom Viridiplantae; phylum Streptophyta; class Magnoliopsida; order Santalales; family Viscaceae; genus Viscum; species Viscum album. The sequence continues at coordinate 47,794,839 of OY728121.1, forward strand.
CGCCTAAGCCCTTACCACTACTCTATTTTGATTTGCTTTCCAATTCATGATATCTCTCTATATATATATTTATATATTTAGTTATATTTATTCGTATAGTAATATATATTTATATTAATATATATATATATAGTTATATTATAATATATATAGTAATATTAATATATATATATATAGTGGTATTAATATATATCTATATCTATATATATATATATATATAGTTATATTTATTCGTATAGTAATATATATTTATATTAATATATAGTTATATTAACATATATATAGTTATATTAACATATATATAGTTATATTAACATATATATAGTTATATTAACATATATATAGTTATATTAACATATATATAGTTATATGAATATATATTTATATAGTTATATTAATATATATATAGTGATATTAATATATATATTTATGGTGATATTAATATATATATTTATAGTAATACTAATATATATATATGTAGTTATATTAATATATATATAGTTATTAGATTAATATATATATAGTTAGATTAATATATATATAGTTAGATTAATATATATATATAGTTAGATTAATATATAGGTATATAAATATTCATATATTGGTATTTTAAATAAAATGGATATTAGTTATTATTTAGATAAAGCTAATATATTTTATATGTAAATATGTTTAATTATTTATTTAAAAAATTTAATTTTTAGGTGCGAATATATAAAAAATATGTACATATAGTTATATATTTGATTATAAATAGCAGTTCATTATAAAAAAAGATGAAATTTCAAAGACATAATATCAATATGAATGTAATACCTTGGAATAAATTTAGTCCCCACCAAGAAAAGCCAACAATACCCCCTTAAACGAGTTTGAAAATCCACAAAATGTTAAAAAATCTGGGTACCCCGACAAAAAACTCAGTTTTAGAGGCCTTCTGGGCCTCTTTTGGCCTCGAAAAACACTTTACTGGGGTCCTACCGAGTCACAGCGACGTAGATCTCATCGCAGGCTTCGATTTGATATGTGGTAGAGCTCAAATGGACACCCGGATCAAAAGTTATGGCTGTTTGAAGTTTGAGTTGTGTTTTCAACATATTTTGGATCTTTTTTTAATTTTTTTAGTTTTTTTAGTCCTCAAATTGTTATTAAATGACTATTACTCCATAATGATTATCAAAATATTAATTAAAAATATTTTTTTAATTTTTTAAGAAGTCATTTTCACTAAATATCTTAAATATTAAGTATAATAAGTGTAAATGTACATTTATACTTATCTAAAATATATTTAAAAATTATATATTATATTTATATAACAATATAAATATATTTATATATTAATATATTTTTAATTTTTTTTTGAATCCGACCCTTTATCAGCGCTAAAAAAGCGCTGATAAAGGCCCCCCTTTATCAGCGCTACTAAGCAAGCGCTGATAAAGGGGGGCCCTTTATCAGCGCTACTAAGCAAGCGCTGATAATGGGGGGCGCTGCGAAAAACTGTTTTTGTGGTAGTGGTAACGACACCGATATCTACACCAGCATATCAGATGGCTCCCGCTGAGGTTTGTGAGCTGTGGGTACAGCTGGAGGACTTGCAGGGGAACAGATTCATCTGGCCTAGTGTTTCTCCTTGGGCATCCCCGATTCTATTCGTCAAGAATACGGATGGGAGATTGAGGCTTTGTCTTGAATATCGGTGCCTAAACCAGGTGATCATGAAGAACAAGTACCCACTTCCGAGGATTGACGACCTCTTTGATCAGTTGAAGGGATCACAGTGGTTCTCGAAAATAGACCTCAGATCAGGCTATCACCAGCTTAGAGTTCGAGACAAGGATGTGCATAAGATGGCTTTCAGATGTTGGTATGGCCACTATGAGTTCTTGGTTATGCCTTTTGGCGTAACCAACACTCCAGCAATGTTCATGGGACTCATGAACAGGGTATTTCAGTTGTACCTTGATCGTTTTGTAGTGGTCTTCATTGATGGCATTCTGATCTACTCGGCTACTGAAGAGGAACATGCCTATCATTTGAAATCAGTACTAGACACACTCCGAGAGCACTAGATTTATGATAATCTCTTGAAGTACCAGTTCTGGATCCGAGAGGTTCAATTTCTGGGACATGTCATATTGGAGGCTGGAGTTGTAGTGGATCCAGCGAATATTGAGGCGGTACTTGCTTAGGAGCCACCCAGGAGTGTGATGGAGGTATGAAGTTTCCTGGGTTTAGCTGGATATTATCAAAGGTTTGTGCCAAACATCTCCATAGTTGTAGCACCACTATCAGTGTTGAAAAAGAAGGGGAAACCCTTCGTGTGGTCAGAGAGATGACAGCAGATCTTTCAAGAGCTGAGGCAGAGGCTGACTAGTGCCCCCATATTGAGGCTTCCAGATTAGGGCGTAGGGTATGTAGTTTACTGTGACACATCATGGACCGGGTTCAGATGTGTCCTGATACAAGAGCGATTAGTTATCGCATATGGTTCTCAATAGATGAGACAACATGAGCAGAACTACGCTACCCATGACTTTGAGTTAGCAGCAGTGGTATTCTCCTTGAAGATGTGGCGACACTATCTGATGGGCGAGTGATTTATGGTGTACTCTAATCACAAGAGTCTTAGGTTTATCTTTTCCCAGAAGGACCTAAACCTGATATAGCGATGTTGGCTTGAGTTCCTCCAGGACTATGACTTCGAGATAGTCTATACTCCTGGGAAGGTGAACATTGTTGCATATGGACTCAGTAAGAGATCTGGTATACAAATTCTAGGTGAGGTGATGGAGCAGCTGGCCGCTTTGTAGATATCCTTTGTGGATAGAGATGGAGAAGCTTTCCTTTTATCTCTTACAGTCACTCCCCCACTTCTTCAGTGTGTTAGGGAGGCGCAACGTGGGGACGCTGACTGCGAGACATGACGTGCTCAGATATCTACAGGGCAGGAAACTGATGGATTTTCTGAAGGCGGGGAGCACTTCATCCTCTTCAGAGGACATACCATGGTACCAGTGTCACTTTAGGAGGAAGTGTTGAGGGAGTTCCACACATCACCTTTAGCAGTACATCCAAGAGTGGAGAAGATGTACCAGGATCTCTGACGACAGTACTGGTGGCCGGGAATGAAGAAAGCAGTTGCAGAGTTTGTCTCTCGATGCCTCACTTTTTAGCAAGTAAAGGCAGAGCATCAGGTACCAGCAGGCTTGGTTCAACCTTTAGAGGTCCTAGAGTGGAAGTGGGATGGGATATCCATGGACTTCGTGACAGGACTTCCACATAAATCCAGTGGACATGACTCGATTTGGGTGATCTTCGACCGACTCACCAAGTCGGCCCACTTCCTACCGACCGGAGAGTAGGGTTCAGTAGAGATCTTGGGACACCTCTATGTGAAAGAAATTGTGTGGCTACATGGAGTACCTTAGACTATTGTCTCTGATCGTGACACATGTTTTACTTCCCAGCTATGGAAGGAGTTTCAAGAGGCTTTCAGGATGGAGCTTCGTTTAAGCACCGCGTTCCATCCTCAGACAGATGGCCAGAATGAGTGGACCATTCAGACCCTCTAGGACATGATGTGTGATTATGTCCTCAACTTTGGTCATAGCTGGGAGGATCACTTACCTTTGGTGGAGTTTTCATACAAAAACAACTATCACTCCACCATAGGGATGACACCTTTTGAGGCATTATATGGGTGACCTTGCAGATCACCTTTGTGCTGGACTGACCCAGGGGAGTCAGTACTAGTGGGACCAGAGATGGTACAGGCTACCATAGAGAAGGTGCAGATTATCCATGAGCGGATGAAGACTGCATAGAGGAGGTAGAATTTATATGCCTATAGGAGACAAAGACCTCTAGAGTTCGAGGATGGCGAGCATGTCTTTCTACAAGTCTCACCTCGACGAGGTTTGCAGAGATTTGGACAAGGCGACAAGTTATCTCTGAGGTTCATCGGACATTTTCAGGTCCTCAGTAGAGTTGGTGAGGTGGCATACTGCTTAGCTCTTCCACCTTAGTTGCAACAGGTGCACAACGTCTTCCACGTATCCTAGCTGATGAGATACGTGCACGACCCTTCTCACATCATCGAACATGATGAGCTGGAAGTTGATGATGAGACGACTTTTACGGAGGTTCTAGTAGAGATTGAGGATTGACAGGAGCAGGTCCTTCATGGATGGTCGATACCTTTGGTGCACATTCACTGGAAGCACAATCCCTTTTAGTATACTCCACTGGAGTTTTGGTTTGATATGGGAAACAGTTAGGTTGGATCAAGCACGAATCCAACCAGGCCCCTAGGACTAAATGGCTAATAACTCACAAACCGAGCGTCCGATTGACGCACCGCCTATTTCATTAAGACCCCTATGACATGGAGGAACTTTGAGATACTTCTTTGTGAGACTTCATGATAGTTGGAGTATCGACCAGTAGATTTTGGAGTGGATCCTCCCAGAGAAGAGCGAGCGTAGTGTGGAGATCTAGTAGCTGGCTGAGACCTGATGACTGCTGACTGTTTTGACTCAAAGTGACTCTACTAGCCTAGTGGGGAGCACCTTGGTGTTGCGGTAGACCCACAGTGGGGAGTGCCTTGGTGTTGCGGCAGACCCATTGTACTCAACAGGAGGAGTACCTCAGTAGGCTAAGAGGGGGAGTGCGCTTGGTGACATGACAGACCCACCATGGGGAGTGCACTTGGTGATGCGACAGATCCATGGTACTCGACAGGAGGAGTACCTCAATAGTCCAAGGTTAGTGGGAAACACACTTGGTGTTGCGGAAGGCCCACTATACTCGATAGAGGAGTTATCTAGAAACCTAGGTTTCGACAATGTGACTGGGGATGTTACTTGATACTACCCCTTGAATAAAATCCTGGTTGAGCTAAGTTAGTTTTTCTGTGTTTTTCCTCATGATTGAGATGGATCACTTGATAACTTAGGTATATGTAAGGGAATATACCTAAGTAAGGTTATATGTTGATTTCATACTTTGTGATTTATCCTTGTTGGATTTTGTGATACCTTTAGGGTTTTGGGGTCCCTACTGAGTATCGTTATACTCACCCCTGCACGGGCTATGCCCGCACCTTGTTTTGTTGGTTGTAGATGACTGACAGCGCTGATTGAGGCTGAGAGTACCAGGACTGGACAGTGCTCGGAGGTGGACCATACGGCATGTCGGTACGTGGAGACGGACGTGGAGTGCTGAGGAGGCTATCTGTACCTACCCTTTAGGTAGGAATCTTAGAGGATGACCTAGTAGCTGCTTTTATTTCTTTTACTTCAGTTGTATTATTTTCAGTCATACTTGTACCTTTACTGTTGGGCTTGTATTCCAGCCCCTTTTACTTTCAGCACTCTTTTGGTTATACAGTTTACTCGTGTTAATATCTTGCTATGTGTGTTTACTGGTTATAAAGGCAATGCCTTCCCAGTTTTAGGGAATTACACCTTTGGTGCTAGTCGCCAGCCCCTGGCCTATGGAAGGTGGACTTGGGGTAGTCATGGAACGGACCCCGGGGGATAGGTCATGACACCTTAGGATCGTTGAAGACCCAACCTTATGATCTTTTCTCCCAATGACATGATCTCACAGATCAAATTTCTAGCGAAGCTCTAGAATTATATTTTCTCTCAAAGAGCCTTAAAATATCTAATTAACTCAAGGATCTCATACATTATCCCAAATCTCACATTCTCTACTGTACTTAATCTATCCAAAGATATTTGTGAATGGATTATAACGAGGTTTCCTAAATCAAACATCTCTCTCCTCAACCTCCATTCTCCAATGGTTCACACTTCGCAAAAGTGTGGGATGGGTTACTTAGATACTGAAGAAGATTAAGAGGGTTATCAAGATTCAAAATTGTGAGGAATTAGTTTCTTGATCATCATTGAGATTAAGGGATTTATACAATAGACCTCTCATGTCAAGGTGTGGAGACAAAGTGGCACACATTATGATTTATCCGAACTCCTTATCAATTGCACTTGTCCTCTATTTACTTTTCTACATTGCATCATTTTACATTGACTCACATAATTTCATAAATTCAATTCAATCATTTCTATGATTAATTCACTTTGATATTATCTTTATAACCTTTAATTGAATTTATTAACTATTACATATTTTATTTACCACTTTACTATTTCAAAATCATTTAATTTTGAAATTAACCTTTTATTCTGCTTTAATTTTTTTAAAATAAAATTCAACCCATCTTTCTATAATCTTCGACCAACAGTACCTACCACACTACCATCTCACTCAAACCAATGGGATTGAATTTCCACACAACACCTTATCACATTTGTCCATTGTTTAAACAAGCCCTTGAAACACTAAGGTATCAGACTCAATTTCAACATCCTCCCACTCGATCGTGTGGGATAGATATGGCATGTACTTATTTAGTTGTGAAACATGGAACATGTTTTAGATGTAATTCAAATGATCAGGTAAGTCCAATCAGTAATCCACCTTCTCAAGTCATTAAAAAATCTCCTAAAATAATGAGGTGTTAACTTACCCTACTTTCCCAAACATCTATGTCCTATCCAAGGTGAAACTCTAAGGAATACTTGATCACCTACCTCAAACTCCAATGAATTAAAATTCCTATTGAAGTATGTTTTTTTGGTGACTATGAGATGTTTCTAACCTATTCTTGATCAATTTGATGATATCAATCATCTCTTGGATGATTCATGGTCCCACTAAGGACCGTTCTCTAACCTCATCCCAAGAAAGAAAAAATATGTATGACCACTCATACAATGACACAAAAGGAACCATCCTGATTGAATCCTGATAACTATTGTAATAGGAAAATTCCACCAATGGTAGATGTTTATCCCAAGAACTACTAAAGTAAAGCATGAATTCCTGAATCATATATTTAATGATTTGGAAGTCTCACTTAGGATGACCATCTATCTGTGGGTGATAAGTTGTGTTCAACTTCAAATGGGAACCCATAGATTCCTACAACTCATTCAAAAATCAAGATGTGAAGATAGGGTCCCTATCTGAAATAATATTCGATGGCACACCAAAAAGTTTGATAATATACCACTCATACATGGGACCAAGATCCTCCAACTTAATTGAATGCTTGCTAGGTAGGAATGCACCAATTTAATGAGTTGATCAATAATCATCTATATCACATCCTTTCCACTTGGAGTTTGAGTTAGCCCAATCACAAAGTTCATGACTATCTCATACCATTTATATACTTAAATGGGTAATTTTTTTAGTAAAATAGAATACCAATGATGTTCCACCTTGATCCTCTTACAACTAAGGTATCGAGACACAAAATCCATAATAGATCACCTCATTACTGACCACCAATAATGACGCCTGACGTCATGATACGTCTTTGTAGTTATAGGGTGCATAGTCCAATTTGATCAATGTATACCATCCATCAGTACCAATCTTAGATATATCAGAACAACAAACCTAAATATAAAGTTAAACACTCCATAAAGAGATTGAGACCACTCACCTAAGGTCTCCCCACTATAAATATTCCTACTAAATCACTGACACTCCAAATCCTCCACCTATCCATGCCGAATATGATCGTCCATAAGTAATCCAACCTGAGTACAAGTTGGGAGTAACTCTCTGTTAGATCTCTCTTCCTCCAAGAACATCTTAGAAAATAAGCTCATCAAGCACCACTCATCCATTGATTCCTTCACTTCTTGATTCATAAATTTTCTTCTCAAGTCATCTGGGACCACGTTCCATTTTCTAGGGGTGTATACAATATCAAAATAAAAGGTTTAATGTTACACCACCTAGCATATTTGTCTCATGTTTAGATAAATCTGGGTGAATATATCCCTTGCATTCTTATGGTCCGAATACACTAAAAACTACTCCCTGAAGAGGTAGTAGTGCTAAAACTTAAAAGTTTGAATCACTAGCACTGACTCAAGATCATGAATGAGATAGTTCTTATCATGAGGGTGCATATATCAGTAGACATAAGCTACTACCTATCTCCAATACATTATCACACAACCCAAACCCATACCTAAGGTGTTGTATTAGACATCATAACCAATACCTAGCTCAGGAAGAATCAATACTAGAGATAAAGTCAATATCAATTTCAACTCCTAAAAATATATCTAGTAATTACTGATCCAAATAAATTTCACACCCTTACAGGTTAACTCTATCATAAGAGAAGAAATTTTGGATAATTCTTGAACAATGTTCCTATAATAACTAGCTAGTCCCAAGAAACTTTGGATCTCAAGCACATTTCTCAGCTACTCTCAGGACACCGTTGCCTAACTATTTTCAGGATCCACTAAGATTCCCTTCTTTCAAATCACATGGCCTGAAACTTTCACCACTTTAACCAAAAACTAACATTTAGATAAATTTTCATATAGATGATTCTATTTTAATATCCCAATAGTGATATTAAGATGCTCCTCATGATCATACTCTAATATGGAATAAACAAGGATATCATCCATAAAAAAATCATTAAATAATCTAGGAATCGAGGGAATATTCAATTCATAAAATCCATAAACACTATAGGTGAATTATTAAGTTCAAATGGAATGAACAAATACTTATAATTCCCATAACTTCTCATGAATGTTTTCTTGAGAATATCTTCCTCTTAGACCCTTAGTTGATGGTACCCTGATCTCTCAAATCAATATTTTAAAACCATTATCTTCCATTAAGATAATAAAAATGGTCCTCAATCCCAATAAAGGGATATTTTTTCTTAACTATCACCTATTTTTGTTTTTGATGATCAACAAAAATACAGAGATTCCTATCTTACTTCTTTACAAAGATCACTAGAGATGCCCATAGTGATAAGCTAGGATGAATAAATCCCTTGGCCTCAAGATCCTTTAGATGAACCTTTAATTATTTCAATTTATTGGGTTCAATTTAGTATGAAGGTAATGAAATGGGACATATCTCTGGAATAAAGTTTATAGAAATATTGAATTCCCTCTAGGGTGGAAACCTCAAGAAATATTTTGAAAAAATGTCAAGACACTCACTCACCATTATAGAAATAGGGTCACTAAGAAATGGATCAAAAACATCAAGAAACATTTTCAAAAACTAGAATGATATCATCTAAATACTAGAAGAAACTAGACCTACCCCCCCCCCCCCAATATAAGATCCCACTCACCTTGGAAGACATAAATGACCCCATTGGAAGAAAGGAACTATACCTGGTGATGATGGAAATTGATTTAGGATTTATAGATAAAAATAAAATCCATTACAATGATAAGATAAAATATGTAAAGATCAAGAACTAAAAAGTACTATATGGTTTTGTGGTTAGAAATCATGACCTGACATTCAGGACATATGAAGCCCTACTTTGATCTCTTTCCCAAAGGCATGTAAAGAGTCATCATGATAGGAATAAGCTCTGATTATAATCCCAACACATCAATAAGCTTGGATGAGATAAAGGAAAGAGTTTCAACAATATCAAACAAGGCCATAACCATATAATATGCAATATATATCATACCTCTCAAGGTAGTTTTTCCAGCCTTTAACTCCACTAGTGCATACTCCACTACATAGATACATCCAGCCTCATATTTACCTTTCTTTTCAACCTGAGCATCACCCTTGGAACGTGGTTGAGATCCCACCGATTTTGTTGTGTTAGATCTAAACTGAGAGCCCTTGGTGAAGGTGGATCCAACTCCACTACCCATGTGATGCTCTCTCATAGAAGCACTAAAGATGACCAGATTTCCTACATATGTGACACACCTTGTGTACTGCTATACAATCCAGTATGAGGTGTACCTTTCTACCACATAATTAATAGACCACCTGAATATGCTATGATGCCTATTTCACACTTCTATAATTGTCTCGGTTCTTGTTATCCCACTTCCTCTTCTAGTCATAAAATGAAATATGGTTACCACCAAGGTTGAAAAAAATGAACGCGCCGCATGCGCAGCAGGTCTTTCAAAATTTTCAGATCATTACTTCAGCCTTGGTCCTAGCTTCACAGGTAGCGCCACTGATTGAGGGGGACAGGTCGATAGTTCCCACTTCATAATTTCATTTAGAAATGGGTTTCGTATCCATTTTAAAGCCTGAAGGATTTTAGGGCGAGTCTGGTTTTCCATCAATGAAATATATTCTACTTCGTCAACCAGTATCTCAGTCGATCCCTCTTTATCCGATCCCAGAGGTGACATTAAGATTAGTTCATATAGGGATGGTGGATGACTCACCAGTTGTTGATTTTTATGAGGATTCCTTCTAGGAGGTAGTGACGTTTCATTGGTGGATATTGATTGTGATATTTGAGGTTGATAAACCACCACTACTTCTCTTCTAAGACTTTTTTGGCTCGTGGGGTTTGTCTTTGCAGGTGCATGAGTCTGTGCTGAACAAAAAGTATTTATGTGTGATCTTGGCATCTAGGGAGGACTTCATGTGGGCCTAGTCGAGTGGCCCCAGATTTCATTTCCACAAAAGCGGGTTTTCGCAGCGCCACCCCTTTATCAGCGCTAAAAAAAGTGCTGATAAAGGGTATATTTAAAAAAAATCATTAAAATTAATATATAAATATATAAATATATTTATATTTATATAAATATATAAATATATTTATATTTATATAAAAATAATATATATTTTTTAAATGTGTTTTAGACAAGGATAAATATAAATTTAAACATAATATATAATATATTTAGTAAAAAAAGTTTATAAAATAATTTAATTTTTTTTAATTAATAATTTTGTTATTTTTATCGAATAATAGTCATTTAATAAAAATTTGAATATAAAATAAATAAATAAATAAAAGATCTAAAATAAGTCGAAAAACCAACTCGAACTTCAAATGATCATAACTTTTGATCTGGATGTCCGTTTGAGCTCTTCCACATATCAAATCGAAGGTTGCAATGAGCGCTACACCACTATGACTAAGAGGGACTCTATCAAAGGTTTTTTCGAGGCCAAAAAAGGCTCATAAAGCCTTTAAAACCGAGTTTTTAGTCAGCGTACCCAGATTTTGTAACATTTGATGGATTTTCAGGCTCATTTATGGGGGTCTTTTTTCCCTTTTTTGGTGGGAACTAAATTTATTCATAGGTATTACAATCATATTGATATAATAGTTTTGAAATTTTATCATTTTTCATAATGTACTATTATTTATAATCAAAAATATAACAATATATAGATATTTTTTTATATATTCACACCTAAAAATTTAATTTCATAAATAATTAATTAAACATATTTACATATAAAATATATTTGTTAATATAAAAGCCTTACCTAAATAAAAACTAATAACTATTTTATTTAAAATACAAAATATGAATATTTATATACCTATATTGTGTGTGTGTGTGTGTATTTTAACAAATTGATATATATTATCTATATGTTCAAATATATAAATATACATAATAATATATAATAATGTAAATATGTATAAATATATATATATAAATATGTATAATTATACTTACAGATACACATATATATAATATATATATACATGTGTATGTATGTTGTATATATGTATTTATTATTTATTTATTTATAAACACAAGAAAACCATATTTTATAAATGTATTTAAAACTAATCTTAAAAATATATATCAATATATGTATAAATATATAACTAAATATATATTAATATACGAATAAATATATAGATAAAAAATATAACTATATATATACATAAATAAATAGATATTAATAGATATTAATATATGAACACACATATATATATATTAATATAACTATATATATATTAATATAAATATATTTTAATATATGAATAAATATAACTAAATATTTATATAAATAAACAGATATATAATTAAATGGAGAGAAAAACAACATGGAGGAGTGGTAAAGTGTCCAGGCGTGCAGGGAAGAGGTACGATGTTTGAATCCCAGGAGAGGTAGGGGCGCGCGCGAAGGTGCAGGCAGGGGGGGCTAGCGCTGTTAAAGGCCTTGAAGGGCTCTATTAAAGGCAGACTGGTGGGGGTGGGATCAGATGGGGGATTTCAAACGCAGGGGGGGGTGGCAGGCGTTGTTAAAAGGGGTGGTCTCCAATTTTTAATTTTTTTAATATTTTTTTTGACTTTTATCAGTGTTAAGAAAAGCGCTGATAAAAATATCTTTTATCAGTTTTTTTAAACGTTTATCAGCGATAAAAAAGACTTCTCTTATCCTGAGATTAACCATGCTAAAAAAATGATGTTAAAAGATCTTTTTAGCGATAGAAGTGATATTTGTGGTAGTGTTTATGAGAATATAGTGTTTATTCCTTTTTAGGTGGTGGATCCTCTACAATTCCATAACATTTCCTTCCTACAAATCATTAGAGATTCCATTGGATCCTTTATTTTCATAGAAGACTGGACTCTCTACCTCTTGGATGGATCGATAGCATGGATCTGTGTTGGGACTCATTTATCAAAGCTGCTACCGAGTCATTTTCTTCTCAGAGCTGGTGGGATGATTTCATGGTGGAAAGCTTTAATTTTTTCATCAACTCCTCGGTATTGTGAGAATTGCCATCTACTAGGGCATGTCACATCAGCCTGAAAAAAGAGACACTTCCACGTAAACATACCACATTGTAACAATTCATCGAGTAGTGGGAAAAATCACTTGTCAGGATAGGGATCTTTTGAGTGGGTGATAGATTCTCCATCATCAGTTTTTGATGTTGATTTTTCTGGCTAGATGACATCTTTTCCATCATCAGTTTTTGATGATGGTCTTTCACTCCTGTTGCTTCTGCTTGCTCCCATTTCCCCTGTGATTAATATGGTTGTAAGAACTTTTCTAATCCCTACCATTGAAGTTAAAGATAAAAAGTATTGATATCTCATTCCCTTTCAGCCAAAGATGGCCACTCTGGGAGTCATCCGCTCCGATGATTCTCCAGCAAGACGTCAAGGTAATAGTCGACCAGGATAGGCGGCAGTGGTCTGTCGAGCTTCCTCCTCTCTGATAACTCATCAAGATCCAGGTCCCTCCACTATCTTACCAATTTCCACTTCTAATTGTTTTAGTATTTTATTTCATTCTCATCAAGACTTGAACCAATCTCCATCAGCTATTTTTTCGACTTCAGTGGTGTTAGGACCGTAAATGATTACCCCACCTGTGTAGTGATAATCACGAGATAAAAAATAAAATGCAAATGTGGAAATAAATGGGACACAATATGTAATGTGGAAAAAACCCCAAAATGAAAGGGGTAAAAAACCACGGGAAGATAGAAGGATCACTATGGGGTAAAAGTGGGTACACACTCCCTCACTATTACAAGGAGAAAACCCTCGTAAATATATCTCTTGAATAAATGGGGAAAATGCAGAAATAAATGGGACACAAGATGTAACGTGGAAAAACCCCCAAAATGAAAGGGGTAAAAAACCACGGGAAGATAGAAGGATCACTATGGGGTAAAAGTGGGTACACACTCCCTCACTATTACAAGGAGAAAACCCTCGTAAATATCTCTCTTGAATAAATAGGGAAACCGCATCACTAAAACCACTCAAAAATGGAATAACTGATGATGAGATTGTCGGTGAAGGTTATCATCAAAGTGGGAGGAGGCTTCTACCTTTTATAGGCTTCTGCCAAACCTGCCCAGCCCTCCTGCTACATTCTCCCGCTGGACGCTTGGTGGGGTTTGGCCACCCACCACCTACCCATCCCACCCCCTTTGACAATGCAAGGGGGGACACCGTCCAAAGGAAAATCTGCCCACACATCTCCCACTTGGAGATTTGATTGTAAACCAATCACATCTCCACATCTTTTCTATCTACCAAACCATACTGCTCAAGTATCTGCAATGCCACTCGGAGATCTGCACCATCTGAACTTATCAGAGTTAATCGCCTTTGTCAGAAAATCTGCCAGATTTTATTTAGTATGAATCTTATGCATGTCCACACTTCCTTCCTCCACCACATCTCGTACAAAGTGATATTGTACCCCAATGTGCTTCGCCTCGGAATGAAAAGATGGATTCCTTGCAATGTGCAAGGCGCTCTGAGTGTCACAAAACAATGGAATTTTCTCATGTATGTGCCCAAGCTCCTCCAACAACCTTCTCATCCAAATTGCCTATTTTCAAGCCTGTGTAGCTGCCATGTACTCTACATCCATCGTGGATAAATCCACAACTGACTGTAACTTCGAAATCCAGATCAAAGCTCCTCCTGAAAGAGTAAAAACATAACCAGTAGTGGATTTCCTCAGGTCAGAATCACCTGTAAAATCTGAATCAACATAGCCTCTGACAGTAAAATCTGATCCTCCATAACATAATGCAGCATTTGAGGTCTCCTTGATGTATCTCAGGATCCTCTTCACTGTGTTCCAATGCTCCCATCATGGATTCTCCTTGTACCGACTAACTGCTCCTACTGCATGTGCAATGTCTGGTCTAGTACAAACCATAGCGAACATTAGACTACCCACTACCGATGCATACGGTACTCGAGACATTTCCATCCTCTCTGCTTCACTGCTAGGACTCATCATGGATGATAACTTGAAATTAATGAAAAGAGGGGTAGAGACTGGCTTACAGTCTTGCATGTTGAAGCGTTTCAAGACTCTCTGTAAGTAACTCTTCTATGATAGCCAAATATTTCCATTATTTCTGTCTTGGTAAATATGCATCCCAAGAATCTTTTTTGATGGTCTCAAGTCCTTCATATTAAACTCCCTAGCCAACTGTGCCTTTGTATCCTGGATCTGATCATTATTGGGGCCTACAACCAATATTTCATCCACATACAACAGAAGAATGATGAAATCATTACCATCAGAACCCTTGAAATATGCACAAGGATCTGAATGAATTCTTTCATATCCAAGGATCATGATATAGGAATCAAATCTCTTGTACCAACACCTCGATGCCTATTTGAGACCGTACAGAGATTTGTTCAACCTACAAACCAAGTTCTCTTTACCTTCTTCTGCAAACCCTTCTGGTTGGAGCATATATATCTCTTCATCAAGATCACCATGGAGAAATGAAGTCTTCATATCCAGCTGCTCTAGATGTAAGCTGTATGTAGCACACATCGCTAGAACTATCCGAACAGTCGTCAGTCTAACAACAGGAGAAAATATTTCATTGAAATAAATACCTTCCTTATGAGAAAATCCTTTGACCACAAATCTTGCACGATATCTTTCCACCTGGTCTTTTCCATCCCACTTGATCTTAAAGGCCCATTTGTTTCCGATATCCTTCCTTCTACGAGGTAATGGGACAAGATCCCAAGTCTTGTTCCTGTGCAGGGCTTCAAGTTCCTCCTGCATCGCCGCCATCCATGAGGATACATCTGGACTCTGGGTCGCCTCCACAAAAGAAGATGGCTCTCCATCCTCTGTCAATAACAATACACAATATTGCTCTCAGTGACATAGTCTGAGTTCCATACTGATGCTCTTTTCTCCCGAGTTGACCGTCGTGGTCCAGACTGAACTGGTACTTGATCATCGTGCTCTGGTAATGCTTCAGAGGAAGCTGATTCTTCCTTGGACCTGTCCTCTATTTCGACTATTTCGGTTTCTATATACTCCTTCTCCATGTCTCAATTAGTTGTCATTTGCACCTTATCTTCTACACAAATGACATCTCTGCTGATGATAAATTTGTGGGCAGTGAGGTCCCACAAATGATACCCCTTCACACCATCAGCGTACCCCAAGAAGATACATTTCTTGGATCTTGAATCAAACTTCGATCTTTCTTGGTCATTAAACATTGCATATACAGGACTTCCAAAAGTATGTAAATGAGAATAGTCAGCAGGTTTACCAGTCCACATCTCCATCGGTGTCTTCACCTGAATCGCCATTGAAGGAGATCGGTTGATCACATAACAGGAGGCATTCACTACTTCTGCCCAAAAAGTTTTGGCAATACCTACAATCTTCAGCATCGCCCTTGTTCTATCCAACAGGGATCTATTCATCCGCTCTGCCACTCCATTCTGCTGAGGTGTGTACGCCACTGTGAACTGTCTCTTGATCCCTTCCTGTTGAAAAAAATTATCAAACTCCTCGCTTGTATATTCTCCACCATTGTCAGTCCTTAGACACTTGATCTTGTTTCTAGAGTCAATCTCCTTCTGCACTTTGAATGTTTTGAAGATTTCAAAAACATCCGCCTTCCTCCTGATTGGGTACACCCAAAATCTTCTAGAATAATCATAAATGAATGATACAAAGTACCTTTCTCCTCCTAGGGATATAACTGGTGCTTTCCAAACATCGGAATGGATCAACTCCAAGATCTCCTGACTTCTTGCTGTTGACTTCCCGAACTTTAACCTGTGATGCTTGCTCAAACCACAATGCTCACAAAATGGTAAGGATACCTTTGTCAGCCCAGGAAACAACTTCTGATCCGCAAGAATCTTTAAGCCTCGTTCTGACATATGGCTAAGCTTTCAATTCCAAAACATCATCAACGCTTCCGTCGAGGTATTTGATGCAACAACTATCTCCGACTCTTTGTACGTTTCACCCATAAGCACGTACAAGTTATTTGGGATCTTCTCCGACTTCATTACCACAAGCGCGCCCTTCAAAATTCTCATCACTCCATTCTCGGTGTGAGTCTTGCATCCGATGTCATCAAATTGTCCCAAATACAATATGTTCTTCTTCAGGCCCTTCACATGACGTACTCCTTGGACGGTCTGAACTATGTCATCATGCATCTTCGGTTTGATGGTACCGACTCCAACGATCTTCAGAGTGTGATCATTCCCCATGTACACAAGTCCTTCCGGGATGGTTTCATATTGGTCAAACCATTCCTGTCGAGATGTCATGTGCCATGTTACTCCTGAGTCGATAATCCATGCTTCGTCGAGATGCTTCCTGCTTCCAGTAGTCATCGTCGCTTCACTGACTAGTATATCTCCACTTTCAGAAGTACTCACCACATTCCCCTAAGAGCCCTTTTCACCACTCTTCTTATTCCAACAATCCTTCTTGATGTGCCCCTTCTTTCCACAATTGAAACATGTCACATTCTTCTTATTACTCCTTGATTTGGACCTGCCATGATTTTGGCTCTCACTGGAACCACACTCCATCATCCTTCCTCTCTACATTGACAGAGCTTCTGCTTGGTGCGAAGTTGTCTGTCTGTCCTCTTTGTTCTTGAGCCGAATTGCTTCTTCTAGAACTGCGACTGCAACATCATTAAAGAGCAGCATATCTGTCAGGATATTATTGGTGAGGTTGATGATGAGTTGGTCATACGAATCTGGAAAACTCTGGAGTAGAATCTCCGCACGTTCAGTATCCACAATCTTATAGCCCAACATCGTGAGCTGAGCGAACAAGGTATTAAGGTTGTTGATGTGGTCGGTCACCAATAATGACTCCGCCATCTAAAGAGTGTACAATTTTCTCTTCAGGAAAATTTTGTTTTGTAGTGACTTGGCCTCGTATAGCTTTGTCAGAGTATCCCATATTTCATTTTCCGCCTTTTTCTCCGCAATGCTCAATAGGACCCCGTCTGCCACATCCAAATGGATGTTGGCAATAACATTTCCATCCATATCAGTCCATTTCTCCTATATCACACCCGCTGGCTTTTTTCCAATTGCCAGTAGGCAATTATCCTTCCGCAGCAATGCCTGCATCTTCATTTTCTACAATGAAAAAGTTTTTCCGTTCAATTTTTCAATCTCAAATTTTGCCGCCATCTGGACACGCTGTCAGTCCAGAACCTCCTCTATTTCACAACGGTGTATTTAATAATCTCAATAATTTTTTTTATGATGTGAAGGATAAACCGGAGTCTCAATCACAAAGCATACTAAAATTTTACGAGAATTATTAATACCTGAAAACGTGAACTGCACCGGACCAGAATCTTGGCTCTGATACCACTTGTTAGGACCGTAAATGATTGGCCCACCTGTACAGCGATAATCACAAGATAAAAAATAAAGTGCAAATGCAGAAATAAATGGGACACAAGATGTAACGTGGAAAAACCCCCAAAATTAAAGGGATAAAAAACCACAGGAAGATAGAAGGATCACTATGGGGTAAAAGTGGGTACACACTCCCTCACTATTACAAGGAGAAAATCCTCGTAAATATCTCTCTTGAATAAATGGGGAAACCACATCACTAAAACCACTCAAAAATGGAGTAACTGATGATGAGATTGTCGGTGAAGGTTATCATCAATGTGGGAGGAGGGTTCTACCTTTTATAGGCTTCTGCCAGACCTGCCTAGCCCTCCTGCTACCTTCTCCCGCTAGACGCTTGGTGGGGTTTGGCCACCCAACACCTACCCAACCCACCCCCTTTGACAATGCAAGGGGGCGACACCGTCCAAAGGCAAATCTACCGACACATCTCCCACTTGGAGATTTGATTGTAAACCAATCACATATCCACATCCTTTTTATCTGCCAAACCATGCTGCTCAAGTATCTTCAATGCCACTCGAAGATCTGCACCATCTGAACTTATCAGAGTTAATCGCCTTTGTCAGAAAATCTGCCAGATTTTATTTAGTATGAATCTTCTACATGTCCACACTTCCTTCCTCCACCACATCTCATACAAAGTGATATTGTACCCCAATGTGCTTCGTCCCAGAATGAAAAGATGGATTCCTTGCAATGTGCAAGGTGCTATGACTATCAAAAAACAATGGAATTTTCTCCTGTCTATGCCCGAGCTCCTCCAACAACCTTCTCATCCAAATTTCCTATTTTCAAGCCTGTGTAGCTGCCATGTACTATGCCTCCATCATGGTTAAAGCCACAACTGACTGTAAATTTGAAATACAACTCACAGCTCCTCCTGCAAGAGTAAAAACATAACCAGTAGTGGATTTACTCCGGTCAGAATCACCTGTAAAATCTGAATCAACATAGCCTCTGATAGTAAAATCTGATCCTCCATAACATAATGCATCATTTGAGGTCTCCTTGATGTATCTAAGGATCCTCTTCACTGTGTTCCAATGCTCCCATCCTGGATTCTCCATGTACCGACTAACTGCTCCCACTGCATGTGCAATGTCTGGTCTAGTACAAACCATACCGAACATTAGACTACCCACTACCGATGCATATGGTACTCGAGACATTTCCATCCTCTATTCTTCACTGCTAGGACTCATCATGGAGGATAACTTGAAATTAATGAAAAGAGGGGTTGAGACTGGATTACAGTCTTGCATGTTGAAGCCTTTCAAGACTCTCTGTAAGTAACTCTTCTATGATAGCCAAATATTTCCATTATTTCTGTCTCGGTAAATCTGTATCCCAAGAATCTTGTTTGATGGTCCCAAGTCCTTGATATCAAAATCCTTAGCCAACTATGCGTTCGTATCCTAGATTTGATCATTGTTGGGGCCTACAACCAATATTCCATCCACATACAACAGAAGAATGATGAAATCATTACCATCAGAACCCTTGAAATATGCACAAGGATCTGCATGAAGTATGTCGTATCCAAGGATCATGATATAGGAATCAAATCTCTTGTATCAACACCTCAGCGCCTGTTTGAGACCGTACAGAGATTTGTTCAACCTACAAACCAAGTTCTCTTTACCTTATTCTAAAAACCCTTCTGGTTGGAGCATATATATCTCTTCATCAAGATCACCATGGAGAAATGCAGTCTTCACATCCAGCTGCTCTAGATGTAAGATGTATGTAGAAAACATCTCTAGAACTATCCGAACAGTCGTCAGTCTAATAATAGGAGAAAATATTTCATTGAAATAAATACCTTCCTTCTGAGAAAATCCTTTGACCACCAATCTTGCACGATATCTTTCCACCTGGTCTTTTCCATCCCACTTGATCTTAAAGACCCATTTGTTTCCGATATCCTTCCTTCCATGAGTTAATGGAACAAGATCCCAAGTCTTGTACCTGTGCAGGGCTTCAAGTTCATCCTACATCGCCGCCATCCATGAGGATACATCTGGACTCTGGGTCACCTCCACAGAAGAAGATGGCTCTCCATACTCTGTCAATAACAATACGCAATATTGCTCTCAGTGACATAGTTTGAGTTCCATACTGGTGCTCTTTTCTCCCGAGTTGACCTTCGTGGTCCAGACTCAACTGGTACTTGATCATTGTGCTCTGGTAATGCTTCATAGGAAACTGATTCTTCCTTGTACTTGCCCTCTATTTCGACTATTTTGGTTTCTATATTCTCCTTCTCCATGTCTCGATGAGTTTTCATTTTCACCTTATCTTCTACAGAAATGAAATCTCTACTGATGATAAATTTGTGGGCAGTGAGGTCCCACAAACGATACCCCTTCACACCATCAGCGTACCCCAAGAAGATACATTTCCTGGATCTCGAATCCAACTTCGATCTTTCTTGGTCATTAAACATTACATATACAGGACTTCCAAAAGTATGTAACTGAGAATAGTCAGCGGGTTTACCAATCCACATCTCCATCGGTGTCTTCAGCTCAATCTCCATTGAAGGAGATCAGTTGATCACATAATAGGAGGTATTCACTGCTTCTGCCCAAAAGGTTTTGGCAATACCTTCAGTCTTCAGCATCGCACTTGTTCTATCCAACAGGGTTCTATTCATCCGCTCTGCCACTCCATTCTGCTGAAGTGTGTACGCCACTGTGAACTGTCTCTTGATCCCTTCCTGTTGACAAAAAGTATCAAACTCCTCGCTTGTATATTCTCCACCATTGTCAGTCCTTAGACACTTGATCTTCTTTCCAGAGTCAAGCTCCTTCCGCACTTTTAATGTTTTGAAGATTTCAAAAACATCCGCCTTCCTCCTGATTGGGTACACCCAACATCTCCTGGAATAATCATCAATGAATGATAAAAAGTAACTTTCTCCTCCCAGGGATATAACTGGTGCTTTCCAAACATCGGAATGGATCAAATCCAAGATCTCCTGACTTCTTGCTGTTGACTTCCCGAACTTTAACCTGTGTTGCTTGCTCAAAAAACAATGCTCACAAAATGGTAAGGATACCTTTGTCAGCCCAGGAAACAACTTCTGATCTGTAAGAATCTTCAAGCCTCTTTCTGAAATATGGCCAAGCTTCCGATGCCAAAACATCGTCAATTATTCTGTCGAGGTAGTTGATGCAACAACTATCTCCGACTATTTGTACGTTTCACCCATAAGCACGTATAGGTTATTTGATATATTCTCCACCTTCATTACCACAAGCGCTCCCTTCACAATTATCATCACTCCATTCTCGGTGCGAGTCTTGCATCCGATGTCATCAAATTGTCCCAAAGACAATATGTTCTTCTTTAGGCCCTTCACATGATGTACTCCTTGGACGGTCCGAACTATATCATCATGCATCTTTAGTTTGATGGTACCGACTCCAAGGATCTTCAGAGTGTGATCATTCCCCATGTACACAAGTCCTTCCGGGATGGTTTCATATTGGTCAAACCATTCCTGTTGAGACGTCATGTGCCATGTTGCTCCTGAGTCGATAATCCATACATCGTCGAGATGCTGCCTGCTTCCAGTAGTCGTCGCCGCTTCACTGACTAGTATATCTCCACTTCCAGAAGTACTCACCACATTCCCCTGAGAGACCTTTTCACCACTCTTCTTATTCCAACAATCCTTCTTGACGTGCCCCTTCTTGACATAATTGAAACATGAGACATTATTATTCTTACTCCTTGATTTGGATCTGCCATGATTTTGGCTCCCACTGGAACCACGCTCCATCATCCTTCCTCTCTCCATTGACAGAGCTTCTACTTGGTGCAAAGTTGTCTGTCTGTCTTCTTTGTTCTTGAACCGACTTTCTTCTTCTAGAACTGCGGCTGCAACATCATTAAAGAGCTGCATATCTGTCAGGATATTATTGGTGAGGTTGATGATGAGTTGGTCATACGAATTTGGAAAACTCTGGAGTAGAATCTCCGCACGTTCAGCATCCACAATCTTATAGCCCATCGTCGTGAGCTGAGCGAACAAGGTATTAAGGTTGTTGATGTGGTCGGTCACCAATGATGACTCCGCCAACTGAAGAGTGTACAATTTTCTCTTCAGGAAAATTTTGTTGTGTAGTGACTTGGCCTCGTATAGCTTCATCAGATTATCCCATATTTCATTCGTCGTCTTTTTCTCCGCAATGCTCAATAGGACCCCGTCTGCCAAAGACAAATGGATGTTGGCAATAGCATTTCCGTCCATATCGTTCCATTTATCCTCCATAACACCCGCTGACTTTTCGCCAATTGCCAGTAGGCAATTATCCTTCTGCATCATTGCCTGCATCTTCATTTTCTACAACAAAAAATTATTTCCGTTGAATTTTTCGATCTCGAATTTTGCCGCCATCTGGACACGATGTTATTCCAGAACCTCCTCTATTTCACAATAGTGTATTTAATAATCTCAACAATTTTTTTTCTAATGTGAAGGATCAACCGGAGTCACAATCACAGAGCATACTAAAATTTTACGAGAATTATTAATACCCGAAAACGTGAACAACACCGGGCCAGAATCTTGGCTCTGATACCACTTGTTATAACCGTAAATGATTTGCCCCCCCTGTGCAACGATAATCACAAGATCAAAAATAAAGTGTAAATGCGGAAATAAATGGGACACAAGATGTAACCTGGAAAAACCCCCAAAATGAAAGGGATAAAAAACCACAAGAAGATAGAAAGATCACTATGGGGTAAAAGTGGGTACACACTCCCTCACTATTACAAGTAGAAAACCCTCGTAAATATCTCTCTTGAATAAATGGGGAAACCGAATCACTAAAACCACTCAAAAATGGAATAAATGATGATGAGATTGTCGGTGAAGGTTATCATCAAAGTGGGAGGAGGCTTGTAACTTTTATAGGCTTCTGCCAGACCTGCCCAGCCCTCCTGCTACCTTCTCCCACTAGACGCTTGGTGGGGTTTGGCCACCCACCACCAACCCAGCCCACCCCCTTTGACAGTGCAAGGGGGCGACACCGTCCAAAGGAAAATCTGCCGACACATCTCCCACTTGGAGATTTGATTGTAAACCAATCACATCTCCACATCCTTTCTATCTACCAAACCATGCTGCTCAAGTATCTGCAATGCCACTCAAAGATCTGCACCATCTGAACTTATCAGAGTTAATCGCCTTTGTCAAAAAATCTTCCATATTTTCTTTAGTATGAATCTTATGCATGTCCACACTTCCTTCCTCCACCACATCTCGTACAAAGTGATATTGTACCCCAATGTGCTTCGTCACAGAAAGATAAGATGGATTCCTTGCAATGTGCAAGGAGCTCTGACCAGCACAAAACAATGGAATTTTCTCCTATCTGTCCCCAAGCTCCTCTAACAACATTCTCATCCAAATTTCTTCTTTTCAAGCCTGTGTAGCTACCATGTACTCTGTCTCTATCGTGGATAAAGCCACAACTGACTGTAACTTTGAAATCCAGCTCACAACTCCTCCTGCAAGAGTAAAAACATAACCAGTAGTGGATTTCCTCCGGTCAGAATCACATGTAAAATCTGAATCAACATAGCCTCTGACAGTAAAATCTGATCCTCCATAACATAATGCAGCATTTGAGGTCTCCTTGATGTATCTCATGATCCTCTTCACTATGTTCCAATGCTCCCATCCTGGATTCTCCATGTACCGACTAACTGCTCCCACTGCATGTGCAATGTCTGGTCTATTACAAACCATAGTGAACATTAGACTACCCACTATCGATGCATACGATACTAGAGACATTTCCATCCTCTCTGCTTCACTTCTAGGACTCATCATGGAGGATAACTTGAAATTAATGAAAAGAGGGGTAGAGACTGGCTTACAGTCTTGCATGTTGAAGCGTTTCATGAATCTCTGTAAGTAACTCTTCTATGATAGTCAAATCTTTCCATTATTTCTATCTCTGTAAATCTGCATCCAAAGAATCTTGTTTGATGGTCCCAAGTCCTTCATATCAAACTCCCTAGCCAACTGTGCCTTCGTATCTTGGATCTGATCATTGTTGGGGCCTACAACCAATATTTCATCCACATACAACAGAAGAATGATGAAATCATTACCATAAGAACCCTTGAAATATGCACAAGGATCTGAATGAAGTCTGTCATATCCAAGGATCATGATATAGGAATCAAATCTCTTGTACCAACACCTCGGCGCCTCTTTGAGACCGTACAGAGATTTGTTCAACCAGCAAACCAAGTTCTCTTTACCTTCTTCTGCAAACCCTTCTGGTTAGAGCATATATATCTCTTCATCAAGATCACCATGGAGAAATGCAGTCTTCACATCCAGCTGCTCTAGATGTAAGCTGTATGTAGCACACATCGCTCGAACTATCCGAACATTCGTCATTCTAACAACAGGAGAAAATATTTCATTGAAATAAATACCTTCCTTCTGAGAAAATCCTTTGACCACCAATCTTGCACGATATCTTTCCACCTGGTCTTTACCATACCACTTGATCTTAAAGACCCATTTGTTTCCGATATCCTTCCTTCCATGAGGTAATGGAACAAGATCCCAAGTCTTGTTCCTGTGCAGGGCTTCAAGTTCCTCCTGCATCGCCGCCATCCATGAGGATACATCTGGACTCTGGGTCGCCTCCAAAAAAGAATATGGCTCTCCATCCTCTGTCAATAAAAATACACAATATTGTTCTCAGTGACATATTTTGAGTGCCATACAAGTTCTATTTTCTCCCGAGTTGACCGTCGTGGTCCAGACTCAACCGGTACTTGATCATCATGCTCTGGTAATGCTTCAGAGGAAATTAATTCTCCCTTGGAATTGTCCTCTATTTCAACTATTTTGGTTTCTATATTCTCCTTCTCCATGTCTCGATGAGTTGTCATTTGCACCTTATCTTCTGCAAATATGACATCTCTACTGATGATAAATTTGTGGGCAGTGAGGTCCCATAAACGATACCCCTTCACACCATCAGCGTACCCCAATAAGATACATTTCCGGGATCTCAAATCCAACTTCGATCTTTCTTGGTCATTAAACATTTCATATACAAGAATTCCAAAAGTAGGTAACTGAGAATAGTCAGTGGGTTTACCAGTCCACAGCTCCATTGGTGTCTTCAGCTCAATCGCCATTGAAGGAAATTGGTTGATCACATAATAGGAGGTATTCACTGCTTCTTCCCAAAATGTTTGGGCAATACCTGTAGTATTTAGCATCGCCCTTGTTCTATCCAACAAGGTTCTATTCATCCGCTCTGCCACTCCATTCTGTTGAGGTGTGTATGCCACTGTGAACTGTCTCTTGATCCCTTCCTGTTGACAAAAAGTATCAAACTCCTCGCTTGTATATTCTCCACCATTGTCAGTCCTTAGACACTTGATCTTCTTTCCAGAGTCAAGATCCTTCCGCACTTTTAATGTTTTGAAGATTTCAAAAACATTCGCCTTCCTCCTGATTGGGTACACCCAACATCTCCTAGAATAATCATCAATGAATGATACAAAGTACCTTGCTCCTCCCAGGGTTATAACTCGTGCTTTCCAAACATTGGAATGAATCAACTCCAAGATCTCCGGACTTCTTGCTGTTGGCGTCCTGAACTTTAACCTGTGTTGCTTGCTCAAAACAAAATGCTCACAAAATTGTAAGGATACCTTTTTCAGCCCAGGAAACAACTTCTGATCCACAAGAATCTTCAGGCCTCGTTTTGACATATATCCAAGCTTCCGATGCCAAAACGTCGTCAACGCTTCCGTCGAGGTAGTTGATGCAACAACTATCTCTGCCTCTTTGTACGTTTCACCCATAAGCACGTACAGGTTACTTGAGATATTCTACATTTTCATTAACACAAGCGCTCCCTTCACAATTCTCATCACTCCATTCTCGGTGCGAGTCTTTCATCTGATGTCATAAAATTGTCCCAAAGACAATATGTTCTTCTTCAGGCCCTTCACATGACGTACTCCTTGGATGGTCCGAACTATGTCATCATGCATCTTCAGTTTGATGGTACCGACTCCAACGATCTTTAGAGTGTGATCATTCCCCATGTACGGAAGTCCTTCCGGGATGGTTTCATATTGGTCAAACCATTCCTGTCGAGACGTCATGTGCCATGTTGCTCCTGAGTCGATAATCAATGCATCGTCGAGATGCTGCTTGCTTCCAATAGTCGTCGCCGCTTCACTGACTAGTATATCTCCACTTCCAGAAGTACTCACCACATTCCCCTGAGAGCCCTTTTCACCACTCTTGTTATTCCAACAATCCTTCTTTATGTGCCCCTTATTGCCACAATTAAAACATGTGACATTCTTCTTCTTACTCCTTGATTTGGTGCGAAGTTTTCTGTCTGTCCTCTTTGTTCTCGCGCCGACTTTCTTCTTCTAGAACTATGGCTGCAACATCATTAAAGAGCAGCATATCTGTCAGGATATTATTGGTGAGGTTGATGATGAGTTGGTCATACGAATCTGGAAAACTCTGGAGTAGAATATTCGCATGTTCAGTATCCATAATCTTATAGCCCAACGTGGTGAGCTGAGCGAACAAGGTATTAAGGTTGTTGATGTGGTTGGTCACCAATGATGACTCTGCCATCTGAAGAGTGTACAATTTTCTCTTCAGGAAAATTTTGTTGTGCAGTGACTTGGCCTCGTATAGCTTCGTCAGAGTATCCCATATTTCATTCTCCGTCTTTTTCTCCGCAATTCTCAATAGGACCCCGTCTGCCAAAACCAAATGGATTTTGGCAATAGAATTTCTATCCATATCATTCCATTTCTCCTCTGTCACACCCGCCGGATTTTTGCCAATTTCCATTAGGCAATTATCCTTCCGCAGCACTGCTTGCATCTTCATTTTCTACAATGAAAAATTATTTCCGTTGAATTTTTCGATCTCAAATTTTGCCGCCATCTGGACACGCTGTCAGTCCAGAACCTCCTCTATTTCACAACGGTGTATTTAATAACCTCAATAAATTTTTTTTTCTGATGTCAAGGATCAACCGGAGTCGCAATCACAGAGCATACTAAAATTTTACAAGAATTATTAATACCCGAAAATGTGAACAGCACCGGGCCAGAATCTTGGCTCTGATACCACTTGTTAGGACCGTAAATGATTGGACCACCTGTGAAGCGATAATAACAAGATAAAAAATAAAGTGCAAATGTGGCAATAAATGGGACACAAGATGTAACATGGAAAAACCCCTAAAATGAAAGGGATAAAAAACCACGGGAAGATAGAAGGATCACTATGGGGTAAAAGTGGGTACACACTCCCTCACTATTACAAGGAGAAAACCCTCATAAATATCTCTCTTGAATAAATGGGGAAACCAACTCACTAAAACTGCTCAAAAAATGGAATAACTGATGATGAGATTGCCGGTGAAGGTTATCATCAAAGTGGGAGGAGGCTTCTACCTTTTATAGGCTTCTACCAGACCTGCCCAGCCCTCCTACTGCGTTCTACATCTGGACGCTTGGTGGGGTTTGGCCACCCACCACCTACCCAGCCCACCCCCTTTGACAATGCAAGGGGGTGGCACTGTCCAAAGGAAAATCTGCCGACAAGTGGGAGGCTATACTAGATCGTGATCTAAGCGCACAACCGCTCATTTCTCTTCACAAAGTAAGAGCTTACAGTGTCCAGGGGATAAAACCAGGCGATTTTTTTAAATGATCTCCACCCTTATATGGAATGACAATGGCCTTGGTGCCCGGGTTAAAACTGACTTTCTGTCAAGCGAAGTTTGGTGTAGTTGGATCTCTTTATTGGCTGTACTTGAACCTAAATAGCAAGCTGCTAGAAGGACGGTATTTTCAAGTCAAATTGTCTAGCATATATTCATGAATGGTGATCGATATAATAACCACATTTGGATCTTTTGTAATTCCACTATTACCATGGATAAGGTTGACATCTCTGAGCAGCACATATCAACCAAAGTTAGAGAAGGAGGTCATAGTTATTTCTTCAGTTTTGCCTATGAAAAAAAAAACGATCTGAGGACAAGGGATATTTTATGGATGAATTTGGAATCTTTTGACATTGGCGAATTACTGTGGTTCATGGGTGGGGATTTTAACACCATTATGGACGTGTCATAGAATAAAGGAGGGGTGTCTATCCATAGAGATATCAATAAAGGGTTTCTTCTTTCGTTACCAAGACTGGTCTTCTGGATTTGGGATTTGGGATTCTCGAGAGACAAATACACCTGGTGAAATAATAAAATGGGAAACCTTTGAATCTGGAGATGTTTGGATCATGTTTTTTCCAATATTTAGTCTGTATATAGTTTCCTAGATGCAAGGGTTACTCATCTTGTTTGCTCGATCTCTGATAATTCTTCTATTTTCATTAATATGGAGACAAGGAATCCGGTCAGTGAGCGTTTTTTCTTATCCAACTGTTGGGATGCTAAATAGGATTATAACATGTTGGAGAGGTTGTCTTGAAATAAATCAGTGAATGGGTTTTCTTGGATGAGATTTCAAAATAAACTCAAATGCTTGAAAGACGATCTACAGTCTTGGAATGCACAAAAACCCTCCCAGTTCACTGATCTTGATGATATCAAGAATGGCATTGATCGCATGGAGGCTGGATTGGAAGATGAATGGGATTATGAAACCTTGAATGACCTGGTTTGTAAGAAGAATCATATATCAATGATATGTTTCTTGAACAAGAAAGGGTTGAGCAGGATAAGGCAAGGGTTACCTGGCTAAAGGAAGGTGATGATGGAATTGCAAACAAAAAACCCACGGGTCAAGCAGCCCGTTTTTTTTTCTGCGTCATTTATTTCATGCAGGTCCACATCATTTATTTTTTATTTGAATGAATTTAAATTCTATGCATTTAAGGATTTGGTATATCTTTGTACCGTCATAAATGATCTGCATTTAAAGATTTGGTATATCTTAGTACTGTCATAAATGCTCTGCATTTAATATTTTGGTCTTTCCTTGTACCGTCATAGATTTTCTGTATTTAATGTTTTGGTCTTTCTTTGTACCAACATAAATGCAAGGAATTTAATATTGTGGGTCTATAAATTGATGTAATTGTAATATGAAATTTCAATTGTGAAATACAAAGCTTGAAAGCTCCTTTGTGTTGTGTGCCAATTTTCTACCTCTTCCATTCTTCCTCTCATATTTCTCGGCTTGTATAGCCAACAAACTGGTATCAGAGCCAAGTTACCAAGATCCTCCAATTTTTTTAAGATGGCCGCAATCCATCCGCATGTTCTGAAGCTGTCTAAGGACAACTACGAAAGGTGGTGCATCCAAATGAAGGCGTTATTCGGGTCACAAGAATTATGGGAGATCGTTACCGACGGGTATGTTGTACCCACAACGGCGAAAGAAGCTGCCTTCATGAATGAAGAAAAGACGGCCCTCAAAAATCAAAGAAAGAAAGACAACAAGGCACTGTTCCTCCTCTATCAAGGGTTGGATGAATCAACATTCGAAAAGATTGCCGAAACAACATCAAGAAAGAAAGATTGGGATACCCTTTCCACCGTCTTCAAAGGTGTTGATCGAGTGAAGCGGGTACGCCTTCAAACATTAAGAGCGTAATTTGAAGCGGCGCACATGAAAGAAGGTGAGAGCATCTCCGATTATTTCTCAAGATTAATTGTTATTTTTAACAGTTTGAAAAGGAATGGTGAAAAAGTGGAGGACATTCGAGTTATCGAAAAATCACTTCGATCTCTCCCAACCAAGTTTGAGCATGTGGTTGTGGCAATAAAAGAATGAAATGATTTGGAGAAACTCTCCATTGAAGAACTGATGGGGTCGTTGCAAGTGCATGAGCAACGGATGCAAAAGAATACCGGTTCAACAATAGATCATGCCTTGGAGTCCAAGTTGACTCTAAAAGAACAAAAGAATGGTCACACGCAATGAGGCGGTCATTGTGGAAGAGGAAGAGGGCATGGATATTATCCAAGACATAAACAAAAGCAACAATATCCTACCAGATTTCGTGGAAGAGGGAATGGTGGAGGACGATTCACGTGTGGTCATGGAAACGCAAAGAACATTCAATGCCAAAACTGTAAGAAATTTGGCCATTATGCATCTGATTGTTGGAGCAAAGTGGATCATGATGAAAGATCCAACTATGCCGAAGAATCTCATCATGAAGAAGAAGGTACCACACTCTTCCTCACACAAGAAAAGGCATGAGAACGCCCCGATGTGTGGTATCTCGACACGGGTGCAAGCAACCACATAAGTGGTAACAAACAACTATTCGAGGAACTCACCGAAGAAGTTCGTGGTGATGTGAGTTTTGGCGACTCATCCAAGGTACCTATGAGAGGAAAAGGTAAAATCAAAATCTATCTGAAGAATGGAGAGTCGAATTATATTTCTAATGTATATTACGTACCAAGTATGAAAAATAATATCATCAGTCTCGGCCAACTTCTTGAGAAGGGGTATGTCATACACTTGGAAAATTCTTCTTTGTCTATAAAAGATGCTCACAGGAGACTTGTCGCTCAAGTCCAAATGGTGAAGAATCGCATGTTTCCACTGCATATCAACATGAAGGCCGAGGAGTGTCTCTTTGGGATCATGAAGACTGATTCGTGGAGATGGTATCTGCGTTTTGGGCATCTCCATTTTAGCGGGCTTAAACTTTTATCCTCATAAAACATGGTGCGTGGCTTGCCAATGATTGAAGCTCCAAATCATGTGTGTGAGGCGTGTACACTCGGAAAGCAACAAAGGAACTCATTTCCAAGTGGAGTGTCTAGAGGAGCAACAAAACCACTTTAGTTGGTTCACACTGATATCTGTGGACCACTTGAAACACCATCACTTGGAGGTAATAGATATTTTATTACCCTTATTGATGATTTCAGAAGAAAGTTGTGGGTGTATTGCATCAAAGAAAAATATTCCGCTTTTACTGTATTTAAAACTTTTAAAGCTCATGTTGAAACTCAATGTGGCCACAGAATCAAAGTACTCAGATCTGACAGAGGTAGAGAATACACCTCAAATGCATTTCAAGATTTCTGTAGGGAACATGGCATCAAACAACAATACACTGCAGCCTACACGCCATAGCATAATGGCATCGTAGAAAGGAATAACCACACCATCCTCGACATGACGAGGACCATGCTGAAGGAGAAAGACTTGCCAAAGAACTTCTGGGCAGAAGCAGTGGCATGTACTGCCTATCTTCTCAATCGGTACCCAACGAAGAGCGTCAGAAACATGACACCACAAGAGGCATGGAGTGGCTACAAACCGAGTGTAGCACACCTAAGAATCTTCGAGTGTGTTGCCTACGCTCAAGTTCCAGAAGCGAGAAGAAGGAAGCTTGATGATCGTGGTGAAAAGTGCATCTTCATCGGCTACAGTGAAGAGTCTAAAGCCTATAAGTTCTACAATCCACTAACCAATAAATTAGTGGTGAGTAGAGATGTGGTCTTTAGTGAGGAAGAAGCTTGGAAGTGGAATGATGAAGAACCAAACAAAGAGATTCCAGTCGAAACAGAAGATCCTAAAGAAAGGCGTGATCATCAGGAGCAAACGCCAGCAACACTTTCCCCGAGCACGTCATCAGTACATAGGAGTCCAGGAGGACATTCCATCACTCTTGAAATGACTCCTTCAAGTCAAAATTTGGCGAGCTCATCCTCACCCATGGCGCCCATAAAAATGAAAAGCTTAAGCGACATTTATGAGCAAACCGAAGAGGTAAATCTTTCTTTCCTATATGCAGATCACGAGCCTCTGACGTTTCAGGAAGTCATAAGGGAAGAATGTTGGAGAATGGCTATGGGAGAAGAAATTCGTGCCATAGAGAAAAATGACACATGAGAGCTGACCACACTTCCTAATAGCCAGAAATCCATTGGTGTCAAATGGGTGTACAAGATCAAGAGAAATGCTAATGGTGAAATCGACTGCTACAAGGCAAGGCTCGTAGCAAAGGGGTACAAACAGAAGTATGGGGTGGACTATGAAGAATTCTTCGCTCTGGTTGCTCGCCTTGACTCTGTGAGAATGATTATCTCCCTTACTGTTCATCACTGTTGGATGATCTACCAATTGGATGTGAAGTCTGCATTCTTGAATGGAATTAT
This sequence comes from Viscum album, assembly GCA_963277665.1. Taxonomy (NCBI): domain Eukaryota; kingdom Viridiplantae; phylum Streptophyta; class Magnoliopsida; order Santalales; family Viscaceae; genus Viscum; species Viscum album. The sequence goes on from OY728121.1 coordinate 47,827,069, forward strand.
AGAGGAAGAGGTCTATGTAGACTAGCATGAAGGCTTTGTTATGCAAGGGGAGGAAGACAAAGTGTATTGACTGAAGAAAGCTCTTTATGGGTTGAAGCAGGCTCCTCGTGCTTGGAATGCACGCATTGACAGCTATCTTCGAGAGAACGGCTTCACCAAATGTCCATATGAGCATGTAGTTTACATCAAGAAGAATGGTCGTGGCGATATACTCATTGCATTCATGTATGATGATGATTTGATGTTTACAAGGAATAGTCGACAGATGTTCGATGATTTCAAGAAGGCTATGTTCAAGGAGTTCGAGATGACTAACAGAGGTCTCATGTCCTACTTTCTGGGCATAGAAGTAAAGAAACAACATGGAGGCATCTATATTTCTCAGAAGAGGTATGTTAAGGAGTTGCTTGAAAAATTCAAGATGGCCAATTGCAATGCTATAAACACACTTGTGGAAATGAGTTTAAAACTGACAAAATATGGAGAAGGAAGAAGTGTTGACTTGACTCTGTTCAAGAGTCTTATTGGAAGCTTGAGGTATCTCACAATCACAAGGCCTGATATTGTCTGTAGTGTTGGGATTCTAAGCAGGTACATGGAATCCCCAAAAGAGTCACATTGGCTAGCGGCGAAACGTATCCTCAGGTACGTTAAAGGAACGATGGATTTTGTTCTTTTTTATCCATACAATGAAGAAACAAATCTGCATGGATACTCAGACAGTGACTGGGGAGGCGACCAAGATGAAAGAAAAAGCACCACTAGGTATGTATTTTTCCTTGGATCGACTGCTTTCACGTGGAATTCAAGGAAGAAAAGTGTGGTTGCCTTGTCTACATGTGAAGCAGAGTACGTGGTGGCATCATCCACTGTTTGTGAGGGAATATGGTTGAGAAATCTGCTGAAGGAGTTGAAGCATCCGCAGGATGGATCCACAGTGATATATGTGGATAACAAGTCGGCAATTGAACTTGCCAAAAATCTGGTGCAGCATGGAAGAAGCAAACATATTGATACCCGATTCCATTTTCTAAGAGATCATGTGAAGTAGAAAACGATAAAATTCGAATATTTTCATACTACGGAACAGGTGGCTGATATTGTCACAAAGGAATTACCGACAGATGCATTCAAAAGACTCAGAACGATGCTCGGAATGAAGCCGATTTTTGTTTGAAGGGGAGTGTTGGAATTGCAAACAAAAAACCCACGGGTCAAGCAGCCCGCGTTTTTTTTCTGCGTCATTTATTTCATGCGGGTCCGCGTCATTTATTTTTTATTTGAATGAATTTAAATGCTATGCATTTAAGGATTTGGTATATCTTTGTACCGTCATAAATACTCTGCATTTAAAGATTTGGTATATCTTTGTACTGTCATAAATGCTCTGCATTTAATATTTTGGTCTTTCCTTGTACCGTCATAGATTCTCTGTATTTAATGTTTTGGTCTTTCTTTGTACCAACATAAATGCTAGGCATTTAATATTGTGGGTCTATAAATTGATGTAATTGTAGTCTGAAATTTCAATTGTTAAATACAAAGCTTGAAAGCTCCTTTGTGTTGTGTGCCAATTTTCTACATCTTCCATTCTTCCTCTTATATTTATCGGCTTGTATAGCCAACATGTGACAATAACATGACATTTTCCAAGATTGTATCAAAGAAAAGAGGTGAGGAACGACCCCCAATATTCATATGGAGGATGGATCTTTTTTCAACGATATGGTGATTGTGGGAGGTATGGAGGAGAATTATTTTAAAACATTTCTCACTGAAGCTAATCCTTGTATGTAGGATGGCTATCCAAGGGGATAGATTGATTTATTTAATTGCATCCCTCAGGTGGTGTATACTCCAATTAATGATTTTTTTCAAGTCCATCCCAGCTGAGGGTGAAATTTGGGAAGCAGTCAACTCTCTTAATCAAAATAGCTCCCTAGATCCTGATGGGGTTCCAACATCCTTTTATGGGCTGGGTGTCTATATAAGAGGATGCAGTAGCATGGATTGTGGGCTGACAAAGATGTAGCCACCAAGAGAGCGGCGAAGCGGTTGCCGCGTTTGCGGTAAGCGGTGCAAAGCGAAGATGGTGATCACGACAACGATGGTGTGTCGGCGACGATGATTGAAAACGAAAATGATGACGGTGCCATGTATCGAAAGTCCTCTTAGTTGCAGAGATCAAGCGGCGTGTCCCGGTTGCGATGATTGGCGGTACGAACAAAAATGGTACGTTCATGGGTGTCGTGTGTTGAGTGAAAAATCCTTCGGGTGAGTATGTGTAAAATTCCTTCGGGTGAAATCTTCCCCTCTTGTGTGTTTCTGCAACGACTACATCTGTTACGGCGCTGGGCTTTATGCCCCAACAGTTCCAACATCGTTTTATGTGGCATCTTGGGATCTGATCAAAAGTGACCTCATTGGATGTATCCAGGACTTCTTCCATGGAGGGGAATTACCTTGGGTGGTCTGTTCTACTCTTCTAATTCTTATTCCAAAGGTGAAGAACCCATCTTCCCTTTGCAAGTTTAGATCCATAAGCATGTGTAACGCCTCATATAGGATTCTAGCTAGTATTCTTAACAGTAGGCTGTCTGAGTATTTTCATGATTGGGTTTCTATTGGGCTGTATGGTTTTATCAGAGGAAGATCTCCCCAAGTGGCTATTAGAATAGCACAAGAAATGGTGATGGACCTTGACAACAAATCTCATGGATTTAATGTGGTGGTTAAAATCGACATGGACAAGGCCTATGATAGAATTGAATGTGGATTCATTCTCAGAGTGATGGAATGCATGGTTTTTTCTAATTGGGTGCGAGATTTATTTTTCAAAGCTTTAGCTCCCCTTGGTTTTTAGTGTCTTTGTTGGGTAAAAGAAGTGGTTTCTTCAAAGCAGTTCATGGCCTGAGACAAGGCTACCCCCTGTCACCAAGTATTTTCATTATGGTCTAGGGCTTGATGAGTAGGCTCCCTGTGAAGAACCTTAATAGTGGAAACATCATCCCCTATAAATGCAGGAACAAATTTATTGACATTTCTCACATTCTTTACATAAACGACATGATTTTATTCATTAAAAAAGGGAACATATCCATTAGGGGCCTGAATGATGTGCTGGAAGAATATTGAAAATGGAGTGGGGAAAAAATAAACCGAGATAAAAGTTGCATCTTCACTCCAAGGGCCTGCTTAGTCAGATGAATTAAAAAGACGGAAAATTCACTAATAATTTTTAGGAAACATTTACCTTTGGATTATTTGGGTGACCCTTTGTATTCGGGTAGGTTGCAGATACGTCACTTTGAGGGGATTGTCAATAAAATCACTTGTCATATTAATAATTGGAAGAATCGCTTCCTATCCTTCGGTGGTAGAATAACTCTGGTAAATTGTGTCCTCACCTCCGTCCCCATGCACGTATTGTCGGTCCATATGGCTCCTAAAGCAGTGCTGAAGAATATCGAGCAGGTACTGTCAACCTTCATCTGGGATTCACATGGAGAGGGAAGATATAACTAGGCCTCGTGGAAAAGGATGGCCAGACCAGTGGATGAAGGAGGCATCAACTTACACAGTGTGGAGGTTTCAATGAAATGTATTCAAGAAAATATGGCATGGGAAGTCCTTGAAGTTCAATCCCTATGGAGCAGGTTAATCACAGGAAAATATGGGAATGATCCTGAGGCTCAGAGGGGGAAGGTTTTATGGTTGTGGCGGTCACTTCCAAGGACACATTCTGATTCTTAAGGAGCACTCGTGGTGGATTGTAGAATGTGGTGACATCAACTTATGGTTCTCCAACTAGGCGGGCTCTCCCCTCATCTTTCCTGGCTATCAAGCTCTGAACATCACCTTTTCCCAAGCGAGCAAGTTCCCCTCATTTATCCAAGCCATTCCAAGTCAACAACATCATGACACATTTGATCGCATTACTGTTTCTTCTGAAAGAGATTGATTAATTTTCAATCAGTAGTCACCATCAGGGGTCTTCTCGGCCAAGCTGTACAGGTACGTGCATCAAAACTCTAATGGTTCTGCTGGTGGTTTGAATTTATTATGGTTCAACGAAATACCCATAAAATTTAACTTCTTGATATGTATAACCACTATGTTCCTACGGATGAAGGTATCAAGAAAAGAGGGATCGATCTTGATTCTAAATATTGGTGCGACTGTAATTCTTGTGAGGATTTGACTTAACAGCTATTTTTTGGCAGTGAGTGGACTTTAGTGGTTTGGGGGTACTTCGACGACCTTCTTGGATTGGATAGATATTTCATTTCTTATGCTGATTTCCTCCACACAGGTGCAGGCGGGAATGACCTTGAATGCGAGGATAGGACTATTGCGATGGCTGTGGGTTTCTGTTGGTAGGAGATGGCTTTACAAAGCCAAAACAAAATAATCCACGGGAAGAAAAATGGAGGAGAGAACTCAACACAAGAGGTTGCAAGGTTTTTTAAATTTCCAGCCACTAACTTTTCCAACGGACTACATTGATTTTATAGGCAAATGTAAAAACATAAGAAACGGCAAAGCATTAAATGAGATAATAAAGCACCACATGCGGAATGAGAGAACAAAAAACAAGGGGAAATAATAAAGCACCGCATGCATGCCGCATGGGGAAGAGGAGCAGCCACATGGGGAAGAGGAGAAGCCGCTTCATGGGAAAGATAAAATAGACACTTCTTTGGAAAAAACAGCCGGAGTTATGGTTTGCATTTCCAACACTCCCCTTCAAACCAAAACCGACTTCATCCCGAGCATCGTTCTTAATCTTTTGAATGCATCCGACGGTAATGCCTTTGTGAAAATATCTGCCACCTGTTCCGAAGTATGGCAATATTCCAATTTAATCGTTTTTTGTTTCACATGATCCATGAGGAAATGAAAACGAGTATCAATGTGTTTGCTTCTCCCATGCTGCATCGGATTTTTGGCTAGTTCAATAGCCGACTTGTTATCCACATATATCACCGTGGATCCATCCTGTGGATGCTTCATTTCCTTCAAAAAATTTCTCAGCCATATTCCCTCACAAACAGTAGAGGATGCTGCCACATACTCTGCTTCACATGTGGATAAAGCAACCACACTTTGCTTTCTTGAATTCCATGTAAAAGCAGTCGATCCAAGAAAAAATATGTACCCAGTAGTGCTTTTTCTTTCATCTTGGTCACCTCCCCAATCACTGTCTGAGTATCCATACAGCTCTGCTTCTTCGTTATATGGATAAAAGAGACCAAAATCTATCGTTCCTTTAACGTACCTGAGGATACGTTTTGCAGCTAGCCAGTGTGACTCTTTCGGTGTCTCCATATACCTGCTTAGAAGTCCAACACAATAGACAATATCTGGCCTTGTGATTGTGAGATACTTCAGGCTTCCAATCAGACTCTTGAACAGAGTCGAGTCAACGCTTCTTCCTTCTCCATCTTTTGTCAGTTTCAAGCTCGTTGCAACCGGTGTGTTTACAACATTACAATCGGCCATCTTGAATTTTTCAAGCAACTCCTTGGCATATCTCTTCTAAGATATATAAATGCCGCCATGTTGTTGCTTCACTTCAATGCCCAGAAAGAAGGACATGAGACCCCCATCGGTCATCTCGAACTCTTTGAACATGGCCTCCTTGAAATCACCGAACATTGGTCGACAATTCCCTGTAAACAACAAATCATCAACATACAAGCATGCAATAAGAATATCGCCACGATCATTCTGCTTGATGTAAACCGCATGCTCATATGGACATTGGGCGAAGCCATTCTCTCGGAGATAACTGTCAATGTGTGCATTCCATGCGCGAGGAGCCTGCTTCAACCCATAAAGTGCTTTCTTCAATCGATACACTTTGTCTTCCTCCCCTTGCATGACAAAGCCTTCAGGCTGATCAACATAGACCTCTTCTTCCAAAAATCCATTTAGGAACGCAGACTTCACATCTAGTTGGTAGATCATCCAACTGTGATGGACAACAAGGGATATAATCATTCTTACAGTGTCAAGGCGAGCAACAGGAGCAAAGACTTCTTCGTAGTCCACCCCGTATTTCTGTTTTTACCCCTTTGCTACAAGCCTTGCCTTGTATCGATCGATCTCGCCATCAGCATTTCTCTTTATTTTGTACACCCATTTGACACTAATGCTCTTCTGTCTTTTTGGGAGTGTAGTCAACTCCCACGTGTCATTTCTCTCTATGGCACGAATTTCTTCTTCCATATCCATTCTCCAGCTTTCTTCCCTCATGGCTTCCTAAAAGGTCAAAGGCTCATGATCTGCATACAAGCAAAAAAGATTTACCTCTTCAGTCTGCTCATAAATGTCACTCAAATTTTTCATCTTCATCGGAGCCATAGGCGAGGATGAGCTGGCCAAATTTTGATTTGATGGAGTGCTTTGAGGAGTGAGGAAATGTACTCCTGGACTTCTTCCAACTGATGATGCACCCGAGGAAGGTGTTGTGGGTGTCTGCTCCTGATGATCATGTCTTTCTTCAAAATCTTCAGTTTCGACTACAATATCCTTGTTTGGTTCTTCATCATCCCATTTCCACGCTTCTTCCTCACTAAAGACCACATCTCTACTAACCACTAATTTATTGGTTAGTGGATTGTAAAGCTTGTAGGCTTTAGAGGCTTCACAATATCCGATGAAAATGCATTTCTCGCCACGATCATCCAGCTTCCTTCTTCTTGCTTCTGGAACTTGAGCATAGGCGACACACCCGAAGATTCTTAGGTGTGCCACGCTCGGTTTCTAGCCGCTCCACGCCTCTTGTGGTGTAAAGTTCCTGACGCTCTTCGTTGGACACCGATTGAGCAAGTAGGCAGTACACACCACTGCCTCTGCCCAAAAACTCTTTTGTAGCCCTTTCTCCTTCAGCATGGTCCTCGTCATGTCGAGGATGGTGCGGTTCTTCCTTTCTGCAATGCCATTCTGTTGTGGGGTGTAAGCAGCAGTGTATTGCTGCTTGATGCCATGCTCCCTGCAAAAGTCTTGAAATGCATTTGAGGTGTATTCTCCACCTCTGTTAGATCTCAGCACTTTGATTTTGTGACCACTCTCAGCTTCAACACGAGCTTTGAAAGTTTTAAAGATAGAAAAGGCGGAAGATTTCTCCTTGATGCAATACACCCACAGTCTTCTACTGAAATCATCAATAAGGGTAATGAAGTACCTATTACCTCCAAGTGAGGGTGTTTCAAGTGGTCCGCAGATGTCAGTGTGAACCAACTGAAGTGGTTCTGTTGCTCTTATGGACACTCCACTTGGGAAGGAGTTCCTTTGTTGTTTGCCGAGTGTACATGCCTCACACACATGATTTGTTGATTCAATCGTCGGCAAGCCACGCACCATTCTTTAGGAGGATAGAAGTTTAAGCCCGCTAAAATGGAGATGCCCAAAACGCAGATGCCATCTCCACGAATCATTCTTCATGAGCCCAAATAGGCACTCCTCGGCCTTTGTTTTGATGTGCAGTGGAAACATGCGATTCTTCGCCATTTGGACTTGAGCAATCAACCTCCTGTGAGCATCTCTTACTGACAAAGAAGAATTCTCTAAGTGTATAACATACCCCTTTTCAAGGAGTTGGCCGAGACTTATGATGTTGTTTTTCATACTTGGTACGTAATACACATTGGAAATGTAATTCGACTCACCATTCTTCAGATAGTTTTTGATTTTACCTTTTCCAATCACGGGTACCTTCGATGAGTCACCGAAGGTCACATCGCCATGAACTTCTTCAGTTAGTTCTTCAAAAAGTTCTTTGTTACCACTCATGTGGTTGCTCGCACCCGTGTCTAGATACCATACATCGGGGCGTTCATAGGCCTTTTCTTGTGCGAGGAGGAGTGTCGTACCTTCTTCTTCATGATGAGATGCTTCAGCGTAGTTGGATCGCTCATCATGATCCACTTTGCTCCAACAATTAGAGGCATAGTGGCCGAATTTTTTACAGTTATGGCATTGAACATTTTTTGCATTTCCACGACCACGCGTGAATCGGCCTCCACCGTATCCTCTTCCACGGAAGCTACTGATGTTTTGTTGATTTTGCTGATAGATTGGATGGTATCCACGTCCTCTACCTCTTGCACGATAACCGCCCCGTTGTGCTTGGCCATTCTTGGGTTCTTGCAGAGTCAGCTTGGACTCTAAGGCATTCTCTATTGTTGAACCCGCATTTTTATGCATTCGCTGCTCATGTACTTGCAACGACCCCATCAACTCTTCAATAGATAATTTTTCCAAATCTTTTGATTCTTCGATTGCCACAACCACATGCTCGAACTTGGTTGTGAGCGATCAAAGTGCTTTCTCAATAACTCGAATATCCTCCATTTTTTCACCATTTCTTTTCAAATTGTTAATAATGAGAATTAGGCGTGAGAAGTAATCCGAGATACTCTCACCTTCCTTCATTCGCGCCGCTTCGAACTCCGCTCGTAATGTTTGAAGACGGACCCGCTTCACACGATCAACTCCTTTGAAAATGGTGGCAAGTGTATCCCAAGCTTGCTTGCTCGATGTTGCTTCGGCAATTTTTTCGAACGTCGATTCATCCAACCCTTGATAGAGAAGGAACAACGCCTTGTTGTCTTTCTTCCTTTGATTTTTGACGGTCGTCTTTTCTTCATTCGTGAAGGCCGCTTCTTCCTCCGCAGTGGGTACTACATACCCATCGGTGATGATTTCCCATAATTCTTGTGACCCGAACAATGCCTTCATTTGAATGCACCACCTCTCATAGTTGTCTTTAGACAAGGTCGGAACTTGTGGCTGGATCGCGGTGGCCATCTTCGGAATTTGGAGGATGCCTTCGAACCGGGATCTGATACCAGTTTGTTGGTAGGAGATGGCTTTACAAAGCCAAAACAAAATAATCCACGGGAAGAAAAATGGAGGAGAGAACTCAACACAAGAGCTTGCAAGGTTTTTTAAATTTCCAGCCACTAACTTTTCCAATGGACTACATTGATTTTATAGGCAAATGTAAAAACATAAGAAACGGCAAAGCATTAAATGAGATAATAAAGCACCACATGCGGAATGAGAGAACAAAAAACAAGGGTAAATAATAAAGCACCGCATGCATGCCGCATGGGGAAGAGGAGCAGCCACATGGGGAAGAGGAGAAGCCGCTTCATGGGAAAGATAAAATAGACACTTTCTTTGGAAAAAATAGCCGGAGTTATGGTTTGAATTTCCAACAGTTTCTTGATTATCTGAGGTGCTAGAAATAGATCTCGTTGCGATGGCTTTTGTAGTTCTTCCTTGGCATTTCAGGTGGAGTCAAGGTGCCTTGCGGTTGAGATGGTTTCACTAGTTAAGCAATGGGAGTGCAATAAATCCATAACGACGATCATGGAAGGTAGGAGGAGCTCTCAAAGACCTCAGGTTGCACCCAGTCAAGGGAGATGGGTGTGCTGGAATCCTCCAATTAATGGTCTCAAACTCAACACGGATGGTTTGTGAAAATTTGGTGTAATGCGCGGAGGAGGAGGAGTCTAGGATAGCAGCGGATCAGTTCATATTGAATTCAGCAGTTTTTATGGTCTTTGAGATTCGATCATGGCCGATGCCAACTCTCTTCTCAATGGGATGGAGGTGTTCCACACTGTTGGGGATAAATATACTAACCCTAATGAAGCCAAGATCCACTGGTTTATTAAACGGAGAACAAGAAAAGAAGTTTATTATAAACAGAATAGATGATCCTCGATAAATCTGGAGGAAGGATCTCAGTCGAGATTCAAGATGAATGAAGTTGTGCAAGATAATAACGAACAACAGATATAACGTGCTTCGGTCCCAAGGGGACCTACGTGCATGGCGAGAACACCACCCAGGGAAACTATTTTATTAAGAAAGCAAGAAAGGGTACAGACACACAATACAGACTCAAATGCAAAATTAAAGCACCAGAGAAACTATCCGAGGAGGCCGGGCTTGCTGAACTAGGTGGCAGTGATCAAGCCTATCACATAGAGTCAGCCCCGTCCACTCCTGGACAGACTCACGCACACACACAAGAAGGATACAGTAGCATACATATTAAAGAAAGAATAAACCGTGACAGAGCCAAGATCTACAAACCAGATCTTGGATACAGTGAAAAGAATGTAAAATTGTTACCCCCTTGAAGTGTAGCCGTCAAAGAACCTAGGTACTGGGACGATCACCACTGAATCTCCACCGAAAGAGATATCCGGGTACAGGAGGCGGCTCTTGCTGCGGCAGTGGGGAGTGTGGGTGTCGGGCGGCTCCTGGTCAGTTCGTCCTTCGTCTTCGCGGAGTCGAAGCAGATCCAAGCTCGACGAGAGCTCTCTCTGAACCAGACTGAATCCTCAACAACTGAAAATGCACCCCTTCTCTCGCACACAGAGAAAGAGAAGCAATCAATGCACAACAGAAGACAGTAGGCGGCGCAGCGGATCAGCGGGATGGATGCCGCGTGGACGGCAGAGATCATCGGGACGGTTCGCATAACTGAGGCGAGCCAGCGCATGGAGTACGTGGCACCGACCGATTTGAGAGGCATGTCGCAAAGCGGATCAAGGCCAGCCAGAAGAAACACAACGAGCACAAATCTTAGCCGTCAGATGATCGGAAATCAATGGCCACAGAAGGTCCACGCTAATAATAAGGAAAACAATGAACTGGGTACAAACACAGTGAACCGGGAAACAAGTCCGGACCGAAATCGGGCCAACAGAATCCCATGCAACAATTCCATGCAAAAACAACAAATATGCAGAAATGAAAACATAATGTATAAATAGAACAAATGAATTAATTTCATTGCAACAGAATGCATGCATACATGTTCAACAAATCTCCACCTTGCAATCAAATACAATTCAAGGATTCAAGGATGATGTTCTCGCAACCTACATTATAGAATAGAGACCAAATTCATAAGCCTAAGACAATGCATAAATTTAGATAACGGAACAACCTTAGTCAAACTATCGGCCGGGTTATCACCAGTGGGTATCTTTGTGACACTCACTTTCCCTGATTCTATAATATCCCTAACAAAATGTAACCTAATGTCTATGTGCTTCGATCTACCATGGCATACATAATTTTTAGACAGATGCAAAGAAGACTGGCTATCACAGTGAACTACTATACTATCAGCAGATAATGACAACTCAGAAAGCAAACCTCTAAGCCAAATGGCTTCCTTAATAGCTTCTGTTAAGGCAATGTACTCTGCCTCAGTAGTAGAAAGTGCAACCACTGACTGCATGTTGCATTTCCAGGACACCGGTCCTCCATATGCAAGAAAAACAAAGCCAGTGATAGACTTTCAGGTGTCAATATTAGCAGCATAGTCAGAATCAACAAAACCAACAATGTCATCATTAAAATTAGTATTCAAGCCATATCGAATGCACAATTTATCAGACATGGAAACATACCTTAACAACCATTTTAAATCATGCCAATGTGCCTTACCAGGTTTCCCCATAAACCTACTCAAAGTACAAACAACAAAGGCTAAATCTGGTCTGGAACAGACCATGGCATACATAAGACTCCCCACAATATTTTCATATGGAATCTTATTCATAAAGGCAGTCTCATCTTCATTCCTAGGTGATTGATTTAAGGACAACTTAAGGTGTTGACCTAAGGTAATGTCAACAGGTTTAACATTCTCAAACAGATATCTTTTTAACACCTTCCTAATATAAGCATACTGGGATAAGTACAAGGTTCTAGCCTTCCTATCCCGAATTATATCCATACCAAGAATTTGATTTTCATGGCCTAAGTCTTTCATTTCAAAGGCACGGTTCAACTAGTGCTTAACAACATTTATAATCCTCATGTTTTTGCAGATCAACAACATGTCATCAACGTATAATAAAAGATAAACATGCTCATGTTTAACAGTCTTGAAGTATACACATGCATCAAATCTACTTCTAGAAAACTGATTTTCAATCATAATGGAATCAAAACTTTTATACCATTGTCTCGAAGATTGATTAAGTCCATACAAGGACTTCTGTAAAAGACAAACATGATTAGGTTTGAACAAATTTGAAAATCCTTCAGGAGGTGTCATATAAATAATATCATCTAGGTTACCATGTAAAAAAGTAGTTTTAACATCGAGTTGTTCAATATGCATATCAAATTTGGCAGCAAATGCAAGCAGGATTCGAATGGATGAATGCTTAACAATAGGGGAGAAGATTTCACTATAATCAATGCCTTCACGCTGTAGAAAACCCTTTGCTACCATACGGGCTTTAAATTTGATTTTAGTTTCTCCTACATTGTTATCCTTCTTCTTATAGATCCATCTACAACCTATAACATCTGGTTATTGGGTCGAGGAACAACAACCCAAGTGTTGTTCTTAAGAAGGGAATTCATCTCCTCTTGCATCGCTCTTAGCCAACTTTTGGATTCTTTGGATTTAATGGCTTTCTTATAAGTTTGGGGCTCATCATTAGACAGATCCTGAGCTACATTAAAAGCATAGGCAGCAATGTCTTCCTGGTTGAATCGGGCTGTGGGTCTAATAACCCTTCTCTCTCTGTCTCGGGTAAGCTGATAGCTACTTAGGTCATCCGATTCTGGGCCCTCAGGTTCTGATTCTAAACTGGAATCTGATTCAGGTTGGGATTGGGTGACCATGGGAGCAGTGTCAGTACTAGACTGTGGCCGGTCACTGGATCTTAAAGGGACTTCAACACCTAGAGGAGTTATGTCCCGTAAGGGTTTAGTATCTTGTTCAGAGGGTCCAGCAGGTTCAAGTTCCTTATCTTTGGACATGTCGGATTCATGGAAAACAACATCGCGGCTGATGATGCACTTCTGGTAACCAGGTTTATCTACCCATAAATGATACCCTTTAACACCTTCTGGATATCCCACGAATATCCACTTAACAACCCTAGGAGCAAGCTTATCATTCTGTGAATGTGCATAAGCTATGAATCCAAAAATCCTAAGGTGACTAAGATTAGGGGGAATGCCCTTCCAGAGTTCTTCTGGTGTCTTAAAGGAGTTGGCAGAAGACGGGCAACGATTTATGAGATACACTTCTGTGGAAGCAACCTCAGCCCAAAAGGACCTGGGGAGTTTTGAGTGGGACAACATACACCTCACCCTCTCAAGGATAGTCCTATTCATTCTCTCTGCTAAACCATTCTGTTGTGGAGTTTCCACTACAGTTCGGTATCTTTTAATTCCTTCTGATTCACAATATTCAATGAACTCATTGGATAAATATTCTAAACCATTATCAGTCCTAAGGGCTTTAAGTTTCTTGTTACTTTCACTCTCTACAGAAGCTTTCCATTTATTAAAAGTCTGAAAGGTATCAGACTTGTGTTTAAGTATATAAATCCATACTCTCCTGGAGAAATCATCAATGAAGGTAACAAAGTATAAGCCTCCACCATGGGAGGTAACTCTAGAAGGACCCCATAAATCAGAATGCACACATTCGAGAGTCTCTTTATCCTTATACAAAGACCTGCTGAAACTTACCCTCCTAGACTTCCCATACACACAGTCTTCACAAAAGGGAAGACTGTTCGGAGTAATATTGCTTAACAGACCTTGTTTTTGGAGTTCACTAAGACCCTTGGCACTAACATGACCTAGTCTCATATGCCACAAAGCAGTGGAATCCATTCCTGAGCCAGAAGAGGCATTCAACTGATCTCTAGGCACCTTACCATCTAACACATACAGGCCATTGCAAAGGGTTCCTTTCATTACTGTGAGGGATCCTCGGGCTATTCTAAGGCTTCCGGATCCAGACTTGAAGTTGTACCCTCTTTGGTCAAGTATTCCTAGGGATATTAGGTTTCTTTTCTGTTTGGGTAACCACCTAACTTCCTCTAGAGACCTAACATACCCATCAGGAAGCTCAAGAGATATTGAGCCTATTCCCATAATGTGGGAGCTCTTGTTATTCCCTAGAAAAACCTCACCGGACTTGACTTCCCTTAACTCAGTAAATAACTCCTTCCTAGGACACATGTGGAATGAGCATCCTGAATCTAGAATCCACTCATTTGTAATGGCAGTATCAGAGACATTTAATACATTAACAGTGTCAAAGTCTTGTTCAACTAACAAGGAATGGTCATTATTACTTTCTTTATAGTCACCCTTCCTATTAGGGAAGTTCCTTTTAATGTGCCCGGGTTGTTTACATTGGAAACACTTGATTACCTTACCTTTAGACTTTCTCCTATGTTTCTTAAACTGACCCCTATCTTTGCTTTTACCCCTTAACTCACTTCGGCCTCTTGACTCACTTCTGTCCCTAACATTTAAACCCTCAGCCTCAGTTTTTACAATACCCTTTCTTTGCAAATCTTTAGAGAGCAAGGAAGATTTAACTTCCTCTAAAGTCAATGTGTATTTACCATACATCATAGAGTCTTTAACATAGTTAAACGAATCATCTAATGATGTTAACAATATGATGGCTTGGTCCTCATCATCCAGCTTAATATCAATGTTGGCCAGGTCTAATAAGATTTTATTGAATTCATCAATGTGTGTCCTGACTACAGTTCCAGGGTGCATTTTAAATGTATACAATCTCATTTTATTATATAGTCTACCAACAAGGGATTTTTTCATATAAAGGGATTCCAATTTAGACCAAATACCAGCGGCAGAGGACTCATATGCGACTTCTCTTAAGACCTTGTCTCCTAAAGACAAGAGGATTAAACTACAGGCTTTTCTCAAGGTTCCCTCGGGGACATATACAAATGAAGTGGAAGCCTGCCCATCAGGGGCAGTAGTGGTGATTTTCTTCCTAGTGCCAGCAAGGGCATCGATAAGGTCGTTGTGATCTAACATGGCTGTCATCTTAATTCTCCAGAGATTAAAATCATTTTCTCCATCGAACTTATCAATATCAAACTTCATCGAACCCATAATAATAAAACAGAAGGCTATGATACCACTTGTTGGGGCTAAATATACTAACCCTAATTAAGCCAAGATCCACTGGTTTATTAAACGAAGAACAAGAAAAGAAGTTTATTATAAACAGAATAGATGATCCTCGATAAATCTGGAGGAAGGATCTCAGTCGAGATTCAAGATGAACGAAGCTGTGCAAGATAATAACGAACAACAGATATAACGTGCTTCGGTCCCAAGGGGACCTACATGCATGACGAGAACACCACCTAGGGAAACTATTTTATTAAGAAAGCAAGAAAGGGTACAGGCACACAATACAGACTCAAATGAAAAATTAAAGGACCAGAGAAACTATCCGAGGAGGCCGGACTTGCTGAACTAGGTGGCAGTGATCAAGCCTGTCACGTAGAGTCAGCCCCGTCCAATCCTAGACGGACTCACGCACACATGCAAGAAGGATACAATAGCATACATATTAAAGAAAGAATATACCGTGACAGATCCAAGATCTACAAACCAGATCTTGGATACAGTGAAAAGAATGTAAAACTGTTACCCCCTTGAAGCGTAGCCGTCAAAGAACCCAGGTACCGGGACGATCACCACTGAATCTTCACCGGAAGAGATATCCGGGTACAGGAGGCGGCTCGTGCTGTGGCAGTGGAGAGTGCGGATGTCGGGCGGCTCCTGGTCAGTTCGTCCTTCGTCTTTGCGGAGTCGAAGCAGATCCAAGCTCGATGAGAGCTCTCTCTGAACCAGACTGAATCCTCAACAACTGAAAATTCACCCCTTCTCTCGCACACAGAGAAAGAGAAGAAATCAATGTGCAACAGAAGATAGCAGGCCGCGCAGCGGATCAGCAGGATGGATGCCGCGTGGACGACAGAGATCATCGGGACGGTTCGCATAACCGAGGCGAGCCAGTGCATGGAGTACGTGACACCGACCGATTGGAGAGGCATGTCGCAAAGCGGATCAAGGCCAACCAGAAGAAACACAACGGGCGCAAATCTTAGCCGTCAGATGATCGGCAATCAACGGCCACAACATGTCCACGCTAATAATAAGGAAAACAATGAACCGGGTACAAACACAGTGAACCGGGAAACAAGTCCGGACCGAAATCGGGCCAACAGAACCCCATGCAACAATGCCATGCAAAAACAACAAATATGCAGAAATGAAAACATAATGTATAAACAGAACAAATGAATTAATTTCATTGCAACAGAATGCATGCATACATGTTCAACACACACCAATAACTTATTGCTGTCAACTATTGAAACTGAATCTACAGTGATCCGTAATTCTATCCAAGACAAAGCAATCACCCCTGGTCCATTGCTTATCAAATTCAGAGGCTCAAAAGGTATTTTTATAACCATGTGATATTTCTTTATTCATGGAGATAAGGCAATAAAGTCGCAGATTTTTTAGCCTCTAGGGGAAACCAGGCCGCTCCCTGTATGGTTTACTCTAGCATGGGTATCCTTCCACCCAAATGTGTGTGCAGATGCCCCTAGTTTTCATTACTTTATACCCCCTTAATCTCTTTGTATTTCCCTTTTCCTTCATGTTTTTCATCTACTTTGAGATCTGTTTTTCTAATTTAATATATAAGTATTTATGGATACCACCAACCATCATTGGTGCTCTAAAAAGTCCTGTATTGCCGATTATATCTGCCTCAACCATAGCTTCCTTGTCCGCAACCTCCATGAAGGTGGGTAAGCACATAAGAATCAGCATATACCTAATATCAACCCTCAACCCCATCTCAAACCTCCAGACCTTGATATAGTCATTGGAAACAAGCTCTGGAGATGGGTGCCCCAACTCAACAAATTGAGTAGCATACTCCAAGAAAAAACGATCTCCCTTCTCCAAAGAAACGAAATCCCATGCGTTCTCTACTTTTAGTGTCTCATGATAGAATTATTGATTGAAGGATTTATTGAAAGTTTTCCATGTGAGATCTTATTGAAACTTGGATTTCACAATAAATTCCCACTATTTCCTTATTGGACCTTCAAGTATATAAGCACACAAACCAACCTTGGAGTCTTTAAGAGTTATTATAAATTGGAAAATTCTTTCAATCCTCTTGATAAATTATTTTGATTCCCAAGGTCCCTTTTCACCATGAACAATTTTTGGATATTTCTTAGTGAATTCTATAGCATGATCCACCCTCCACTTCAGTTTAATATTGGTGACTTGGCCCATGAATGGATTGTTCGGATTATAATTTCCACTAAAGCTGAATCAATCGATGGATTTTCTTATAGGGATTACTCTGCATCTTCCTCCCTAGTATTCATAGATGTTATTCTTAAAGGACCACTATTAGAATTTGAGGTTATACCCATGAATATTTACCAATGGTTTTCTAAAATTGTTGGTATAGAGTCATAACCAGCACTCTATATGAATGATTTGTGAAAACCATTCATATAGAGCATCCTATACCAAAAGTTTTTAAAAAACCATTGGTATAGGGATGAAAAATATGAGGAAACCCCACCCCTTCTCCCCACCCACGATCCTTAATTCTACCTACCTCCAGTGGCAGCCTCCCCTTTCTTCTGCCATGAAGATCTCCCCTCATTAATTGATTTATTGATTCTATTCATCTTCAACATCAAATTGGTGAGTTTTAAATCCATCATCTCTTCTTCCAAGCACTGTTTTCATTTTTATATATGCATCAAACACTAACCAAGATTCCGTTAGGTCAAAATTCTTCCTAATTCATTAAACTAAGGCTCATTTAGATTATATTTGTTAATAAATGTGATTGCAGTTGATATATATATATATATACAATTTAGTTATTCTCTATGTTTACATAAATCCAATATAAAGTTATTTTTTGTGTAATATATATTAACTGATTATGTATTTAATTATTATAGTATTTTTTGTTTTGTTAAATGTATTAGGGGATTATGAAATTATTCGTTTAATTATTTTATTCTCATAATTGAATGATTAAATTTTTTGCATAATTAGTTTCGATCTAATAGTATGTATTAGTTGTCGCATATTCCATGTCTTATACTTTTTAGGTCTTTACCAGTATTTATCGATTATAGCATATGTCATATCTTATTCTTTATTCATATACCTACTAGTATAGTTTGATGACTTTCATATTAAAATTTATATTTGGATTATCTTATTAGAAATGATCCGCAAACATGTGATACTAAATCATGTCTTAATGAATGTTTTCCCTGATAAAAACATATGTATCAAAGAAAATAGTTTTCATGTTGGGTGAGACATTGTTGTTATTCACGAGTGAATGTTTTCCATGATAAATTCATATGTATTTAATTGGATTTATGTCATATTAAAAATAAGGAAGTTTTTAAAAAAATAATTTCTTAATAAAGACATATTTATTTTATTGGACTATGTAATAGTTATTTTATATTCCATGTCTTATACTTCGGTTTATTACTAGTATGAATTGATTATAACATATTTCATCTCTTTTATTCTTTGTTTGGCTAGATACTAGTATGATTTGATGAATTTCCAATTAAAATTGGTATTTGGATTATCTTATTGGAAATGTTCTACATACATGTGATACTAAATTATGTATTGATGGTATTATGAATGGTTCCATGATAAAAATATATGTATCAAAGACAATAGTTTCATATTGGGTGGGAAATTGTTGTTATTCTTGAGTAATTGCTTTCCATGATAAAAATATATGTGATACTCACTTGCATAATTTTCTTGACGACATGGTTCCTCTTCTCCTCTGGGACAAATGTAAAATTCTTTCATTTTGCCTCTTGTAAACTTTTTTTATTTTAATATAAGGGCCTCAGTACTCACTTTTATAAAAAAAATATTCAAAATAAGGAAGTTATTTAAAAAAAATTCTTTTAAAGACATGTATTTAATTGGATTTATTTATATCCAAATCAATCTAAAATGAACTAAATTGAAGAAAAAAATATTTGAACATGATTTTTTTAAAAGAACTGAAATTATTTGAATTTGTATCCCCAAGATTATTGGTTATCATGATGTTTGTAATTATTGTTTACTATATTGATATGGATAATAATTTTTTTATGTAAAAAATGGATAAAAGTTGGATGCATGATAATGATTGGATCTCAATCGAGTTTCAAAAGGAGTTGGATTTTTTTTATATTTTTTATTTAACAATGCTTCAGATATAGGTTTTATAAACTCACCCTTTTATAATTGTGTTGTAAGACCGTGATTAAGCAGTGAATAAGTTAACTATCATATAAAACAAGTTTTTAAAACAAACTATTATGTATGATATCATAATGTAGGGAAAATGAAATCTAGAACTATTCATGATCTAAATGAAAGGAATGATATCGATATTTTGATATTTGATTAGTTTCTTTTATATACCATCACAAGAAACATTGTATTCCAATGCAAGAAGAAAATTATACCAGTGATCATGAGGTAACTAATGAAAATGATGATGTTTAGGGACTAAAAAAATTAATGAATGATTCCAGGAATCTTGTATATTTGGAATGTAGTAAAATGATGAAGCTAGAATCTTTAATGTGACTATATCACAGTAAAACGACATTTGAAATTTCTAATATTGAAATAAATTACATTCTTACTTTTTTAAGGAATTACTTCATGATGATATAGATATTCGCTCAAATTATTATATGGCATGGAATATAATTAAGAATATTAGATTTTCTATTTAAAAATTCATCCCTATCGGAAATATTGTAACTTATTCTGGGAGGAAACCACAAACCTGAATGATTGTAAAGAATGTGGTATATCTCTATAGAACCCAAATACAAATAGAACACCATATTATGTGCCCAAAAAGTAATGTGGAACTTTACTTTGATTCTTAGGCTACAAAAACTTTTCATATTTGATGAAATATCAACAAATATGCACTGGAATGATGCTGAGAGAATTAAGGATAATGATGAGTTATTTTATCATGTAGATGGATTAACATGGAATAAATTTGATGCATGGTATCCTGATTTTTGTAGAAGAGGTGTGTAATATCAAGTTTGGTATATCATGTGATGGTTTTATTACATTTAGTCATATGCTTACTTCTCACAAAATGTGTCTAGTTTTTGTTTACATTAATAATCTTCCTTTGTGCCCCCCGCACTCGGCTGGGGTAGCACGGGAGGAAGGGGTTGGGGGCGCCGGTCGTGGGGTAAAGTCCCCGGGCTGTTTCTTTCTGCGTTTATTTGTTGCATCATGTGCTGCCACAGGTAGCTGTAACCTACGTTTTAATAATCTTCCTTTGTCGATGTGTATGAAAAATCCATTCAATTTCTTAACTATACTCATATATTGGACCTTTTGATCTTAGTAATGATATAGATGCGTTCTTTCAACCTATAATAAAGGAGTTAAAGTAGATTTGGGATATGGGTGTGTGCACATACAATTCTTCTTTGAAAAATATATTTCAGATGTGTGTTGTGTTTATGTGGAAAATAAATGATTTCCCTACTTATACAATGATGTATGGTTGGATCACTAAGGGTAAACTATCCAATCCAATTTTTATAAATAATACATGATTAAAATTACTTAAATATCATCATAGGTTTAGTTTCATGGGGCATCAACACTTATTTCTGATGGATCACCCATACATGAATAATCATCGAAGGTTTGACAATACTATTGAGACTGAGAATCCATCTCAGTGTATGTTTAGAACTGATGTGCTTAATGAATTTCAATATGTCAGTTTTTTATTAGGGAAAGTTTAGATGAAATCTTAAAATAGGAATAGTGTCTTTATTAAATTTAATTACAATTGAAAAAAATAAAAGTATCCTTTTTTTTGTTTTACCATATTGGTCAACCAATTTATTACGTCATTGTCTAGACGTAATGCACATTAAGAAAAATATATGTGAAATGTTACTTTTAATTTTTCTAAATGTAAAGGGGAAGAACAAATATGATTTTTGATCTTAACGTGACTTGTTGGATTGGGGTATTAAATCATAACTATATCTTGTGTGTATCGGTGAAAATAAATGGAGAGTCCCTTATACCTCTTATGTGATGAAACCTTTAGTGAAAAATCAATTTCTATAAGTATTAGAGACTATTAAGGTTTCTGATGGCTATTCAATAAATATATCTAAATGTTTCAATAGAATAGAGTTGAAACTGAAATCCCTAAAAACTCATGATTATCATATCCTTATTTATGAATTAATTGCAATAAAAATCCTTCATTTACTATCCAATAATATAAGTGTGACATTGATTTGATTGTTCAATTTTTATAGATAACATTTTTATAAAAGGTTTTCTAAGTCTTTATTGATAAAAAATTAGTAAGAAGAACCATTAATTTTGTGTGAGTTGGAGAAAAATTTCCCTCCATCTTTTTCACTTGCATCTACATCTAATTATCCATTTTCTAACTAAAATGCTTCTTGGGGGACTTGTTTCTTTTTAATGGATGTATCTAACCAAAAAAATATATACACAATGAAGTATTATGTACATAACTAGAATCATATTGAAGGTTCCATTGTGAAAGGTTATTTAGATCAAGAATGTATTGATTTTTATTCAATGTATTTGGTTTATGCGACTACAAGATGAAATCGGTCAGTGAGAAATGAAGATTACCAATACAAGAAAATTGAGACAACCTTTCCATCTTTTCCCCAAATAGGGGGAATTATTAGGTAATATACATTGGTTACATTGAGTCTTGAAGAGTTGGATATGGCACATCACATAGTCTTGTTTAAGTATGATTTTTTTTGATGACTACATCAAGTAAGTAATTTTAAAAATTATATGTTATCTCTTACTAAATAGTTTCAAATATATCTAAAAATTTTATCAACATTTTATGTAGGTAACAGAAAAAAATTATAATTATAATTAATCATTCATTATCTTTGATAAGGAGGGAGAATTCACATAACAAATATTTTTCTGCTTGGTTTAAATCAAAAGTAAAACCATTACATTAATAAAGTAAAAAAACAATTATTCCTTAAATTTTAATATTCGTTCATATTTTAGGTATTGAGTTTACCTGTTGAACCTATCTCTCAATAATTAATAGCATTGTATTTTGATCCCAATTACTTGGTTCATGAAAGAAAATCATTGGTAATCAATGGGTACAAATTTGTTATAACTGGTCAATCAATGAACATGAGAACACAACATGATGACATTATGTTGACTGCAACAACAAACTATTATACCAATGCATTATATAGTAGGACTCAATATGAAAATGTGTATTATTATGGTGTTGTTTATAAAATACTAATATTGTATTATTACTCTCATGGTCGAGTCTCTATGATGAAATACAAGTGGTTCGATTCAATGAAACGACATAACACATTTATTGATGGATGTGGATTTAGAGTTATTGGAATGTCTCACTTCTCGAATAATGATGATCCGTATATTTTGACATCAATGGAGAAACAAGTGTTTTATGTTAAAGATAATTTGAGACCTGAATTCAGTGTTATTAATAAAGCAATCCCAATATATATTTTTGATGACGGTGGGGATAAAATTGACACTATCACTACCCCATTGGTCTTGTTTAAAATATTTCATATGATGACTGAAATAGTCCAACTACTAGAGTTTATTATGGACTTGAAGTAGTGGTTGGTAATATATTGAAGAAACCATATGTATTCTGAGTTGATTCATTTTAGATCTACTTGGGTCTTTCAGGTTGGTACTTTTTTAATTACTTTATTTTTATTTCAGTTTGAAAGTGTATTTTTTGGTTTAGTTCTGTTTGTTTTCATTGCATTTAATTAGATTTATTTCACTTCCAAAAAACATGTTTCATTCAAATAACATCATTGAACTGATAAAATAGAAAATATTTTAAATGGGTCTTCAAAAAAAGATTGAAATTTATTTTAAAAAACTAGTTTAAAAAAATTATTTTTAAAACAGGCATTTATAAACACAGTTTTAAAATAATATTTAAAAAAAATATTTAAACTCATTTTCAAAAACCAGTTTAAATAGATTTTAAAAAATAGTTTTTAAAATATGCTTCTAAAAAAATAGTTTTAAATCATTTTTTAAAAACTGGTTTTAAACAAGTTTTTAAAATAAATTTAAAATAGTTTTTAATAATAGTTTTTCAAACAAGTTTTAAAAAACAACTTTAAAATAATTTTTAAAAACTAATTTAAAAAAGTGTTTTTAAAATAGGATTAAAACAAAATTTAAAAGTTGTCTTTCAAATGTGTTCTTAATAAAATATTTAAAAAAGTTTATAAAAATTGGTTTAAAAAAGGTTTAAATTTTTTTTAAAAATTGTTTTCCAAACATATTATTAAAAAATAACTTTAAAAATAGTTTCTATACCTTGTTTTTCTTTTTTTATATAGTATTTAAAATCTATTTTTTTATTTAATTCTTATTCAAAAAATAAAATATATTGAAGAAGTATGGTGGAATAGATTGTTTGAGAATGATCAAAGAATGTGAGCTCTAAGACTACCTCCCTTGGTTCCCTCAATGAGTATAGTAATTCTAATATTAATCACTTATAACATATTATATGTCATTTTATGATTCTTTATAAAATTTCTTTTATGGACATCATTCTGATCCATGACAGATCTCTAGTGAGACTATTGATAGGGTTCATAAGCATGGCCAATCGAGTGGTGGTTCCACTAGAGGTACTCGGAGAACCTATCGCACCCGTTCACACATAGAATCACTGGATGATATCCTGTATACAACACTTTGTCATCCTAATCCTCCACTTGAAGATCTGGGGATATCCCCACCAATTCCTTCATCATAATTTTAGTAAATATATACTTCTCATATGCCATTTCTATATCCTATGATGGTTCTTAATCACATTTATCTTTTTTCGACCACATCTATTCCGCCTCCATTTCCCACTACTATCCATTGAAGATATGATGACCGTGATCCTTTTAGTTCTACTCCATAAGGTTCAGATTCCCCAGAGCATGCATTGAAGTATACACATATTTCATGGGATACTGATCCAGTAACATCCCTTGTTTTGGACTGGTTGAAATTTCCATAAGAATTTGAAAATTTCATTTAGTGGATGGGCCAAATGTTAAAATGAGATTCAAAAAGGAATTATGAGCATTAGTGTCACGACCCGTCCCCCGGGGCCCGTGCCGTGACTACCCCAAGCCCACCTTCCATAGGCCAGGGGCTGACGACTAGCACCGAAAGGCGTATTCCATAAAACTGGAAGACATTGCCTTTAAACCTGTACAAACACATGTTGTTGCGGAATCATCGAGATTCGCAACGACAGAAACAAGAAACGAGATAAAATGTAGAGGAAAAGAAAACACAAGGAACACAATGATTTATGTGGTTCCGGAATAATCCCTACGTCCATGGAGAGGTAGAATTCTCACTAAAATCAAGAGCACAAGTTATAGAGTTTTTGCAGTAGTAACCCTAACCTGAAAAATGAGCTATAAAATGAAGAAGATGATCCACTATTTGCACAGGAAGTCCACGTCGCTATATTGAAAGGCGACTAGCTTTATCAAAAGTGCTACAATACAGTTGACTCCAAAGTCAGTAATGCTACAGGGCCTGTCGGTGTCGGTTGGTCAGCTCTGCTACAATGGTTAGAAGCATTCGACCCAACCAGATCAACACCTCTCGACCCATGACAGTTGCGGGCCAGAAGCATTCGGCCCAACTGGATTGGGCTACACCAATCCAACACATGGTCTGAGAACACAAAAAAAAATCAATTGTAAAGTAAACTACTGGAGTAAAAGAGTGCTGAAAGTAAAGGGGGCCGAAATACAAGCCCAACTGTAAAAGTACAAGTACAACTGAAAGGAACAATACAACTGAAAAAGGCAAAACAACTACCGAGTCTTCCTCCGAGGATCCTACCTGAAGGGTAAGTATAGATCGGCTCCTCAGCACTCCACATCCGCCTGTCTCCTCCACATACTGCCTAGTCCTGGCTCCCTCAAACCTCAGCCCAGCTGCTCGTCGTCTGCACAAGACACAACATGGTGTGGGCGAAGCCCGTGAAGGGGTGAGTATAACAATACCCAGTAGGGACCCTGAGACCCTCTAAGGTCTCTCATAATTCCACAATGGAAAACCACAAATCATGATTTCAATCACAAAGCACAAAGCAATAGACACAACTGAAAATAGCATCTCAGCTCAAACCAGGTTTTTAGTGAAGTATATAAGTACAAATGATTAGTCGCAAAGCTAGAAAATCTTATTCTGTCAAGAGGCACTACTTCTTACCATACGAAGTCTGACCCACATAGGATTGATAGGTACTAACCCCCGCAATGATCCACACAGGATCCGACCCGCCCAGAGTCGATAGGTAACTAACCCCCGCTGACCCACATAGGATCTGATCCGCACAGGATCGGTATATCGCTGAACCACAACGGGCCGCTCTAAGGCTGGTCCTCATCGGGTCATGAGGTGTTGATCTACACAGGACCGCTAGGTGCTGACCCATACAGGATCGCTCAGTACTAACCTCCGTATGATATGTCTCCAACCTCTGCCTCACTGGAAACCACTGGATTCCTCGCACCCGGTGCACTCGAGTTTTGTAGAGTCTACCACTCGAGATCTTGGTCATACTTCGACCGCTACTAAGCTCCACAAATGAGTAACCCAAAGGACCGCCATGTCGCAAGGGTTCCAACATGACAAAAAACGCGTCAATCGGACGCCTGGTCTGTGAGTTATAAGCATTTTAGTTCCGGGGGCCCGATTGTATTTGGGTTCGATCCAACCCATACATACTCCAACTATCTCCAAAACTCAAGTGGAGTATACCAAAAGAACTGTCTCGATCCGAGGGTCCTAGCGCCACAGACGGTTCTTCAGACGAATGCCCGATTCCCAAGATATGACCCTTTATGCGATTTTGGGCCTGGGTCCGGTCCAACCCGGCCCGACCCAGTCTGGGCTGGGCAACGACAGAATCGGCCTGACCCACAAGGGGGCGGCCTGAAAAGGGAGGCCCTCAAGGGCGGCGGTCTGGTAGGGCAGTGGAGCACGGACCGACCCGAGGTGGGGTGCGGTCCGACCTAGCCAGCATGGGGGGTGTGACCCCCCGATCTCCCAAACTCCCGAACGGTCTGGAGGCCGTTCAATTTGCGAAGTGGAAACGCCGCGTGGGCGCTGCTCGGTCACCGCGGAACCCACCGGAGGCGTGGGTTCAGCCTTCACCGCAGCTTCGGCCACGACTTCTTATCTGCCGGTGGCGCGCTGGTCGCGCCGCCTTCTACTCACTGGCGGCGTGTTGGTCTCACCTCTGGGTTGCCGGCACCACGTTAGTTGTGCCGCACCTCCTCCGCTGTCGGCCGGTGCTGGCCGCTCCGATGAACACCATGACTTTGTTCCGCGACCTCCTCTTGCGGCGTGCTTCAACGTGCTATTCCCAACGTAGCCGATTGACATCTCCGCACTGGCGGTCTTCCATGGAGGCAGAAGGATAGAAAGATAGCGGAGGGTTTGAGCCGGGTTCGTTAGGTCCGCGCCCTCTGCGTTAGCTCGTAAACATGAGGGGGTTAAGGGTTTAATAATTAATTGAATTAACAACAATCAAAACCCTAAAAAGATACCCCACAACAACCTCCCACAAAAACGAATGAATCATGGATCAACCTGTTAGTCGGTTGGTCTGCGTTCTTCGTATTATTCAAGAATGGGGAAGAGGAAATCATTTAAAAAAATGCATAAATGAATAAACCCCCTATCTCAAAAACCCATTGGATAGCGTCTGCGCTTGAAGTTGGATCGTGTTCTTCATTCCCACAACTGGTTCCCAACGACGCCACTCGTACATCGTCCTTCGGTTCATGGTTCAGTGTCGCCCATCACCTCCCACTCGGATTAGATCCGTCCTCTAAGGGTTCAGCATCGCGATGCTCCTTCAACACTTTGTTGCTTGACGGAGCTATGCCGATACCTCCCCCCAAGCTCTATATATATAGGAGAGGGGGAGGGTAAGTAATGATGTGGAGAATTAATGGGGGCTCATAAATTAGGAACCTTCCTAATTCCCCAACGACATCGTTATTTAGGGTTGGTAGGTTAAGCCATTTATTGGCATGAAACATCACTATCCCTACACACCTCTTATCTGTTGGAGGATATGAAAGAAAATAAAACAATAGAATTATTTTATTTCATTTCTTTTAAAATGTCAGCAAACTTAAATTTTTCTCCAGACCTACTGCGGTCAAAGTAAAGCCTCCCTTAAGCAAATCCGGGCGCTGCGGATTCAACGGCACCCTCAGATTTTTAATCCGAGCAACGTTTCAAAAGTTATAAAATTCCGCTCATGCATTTACTAAACGTTCCTGAAAAAAAAGTTCAGAAATTCATTCTGGGCACTCCGGGCCTCAGAATCACGCGCCGTCAATTTTCACAGACTCTTAATAATTCCATATAATTAAAAAAAATTACATGGAAAATCTGAGTCTTTAAAATTAGTAAACATAAAAGTGTTATTTTTAGAAGGGGTTTAAGACCTAAGGAATGTCTCGGGTGTTCCGATGAGTTCCAGTAGTGCTGAACTTCGAAGGCCTATCTTTTTAGAAATCCACAGGGAAGAGCATGGTTAGAGCATTGTTAGTGCTAACCGTGCACCTAAACCATGTGGGGACTAGAGTGTGACACATGGTTTAAAAAACCGTGCACCCATGGATGCACAACCATGAATGAAGTATGCAATAAATTTAATAGGAGAGCACATGGTTTTTCAAACCGTTCCCCTAGCCATACGAGGGGGTGACCCTTTTGGAAAGTAGCTCCACACGGGTTATGAAAGGTTTTTCAAACTGTTCACCTAGCTATGTGATCCACATTAAACCATGGGCAGTGAGTTTGAATGATTTTTCATACAGTGTGCCTCATTTAAAGGGGAGAAATTACCCTTTCCCCTGTTTTCTTTTAATATTACTCCCCTCTTTTCTCATCCCATCCATGCACAACAGCTCCCCACATGCGGATCTCTCCTCCTCTCCTCATAGGCATGGATGTTTCTCCTCTATTTTTGCCCAAAATTATCCATCATTCATCACATTGGATATCTAATGGAAATTATATGATTCTTATTCCTTTTTTCATGATTTATCTTTCCATATTGAATTCTATTTCAATGTGATCTAATACAACTTATTTTTAGGGAGTTTCTATATTTCTTCAATTTCTCTAGAACTATCTCAAATCAAAGCAAAACAATGTATGATTGAAGCATAATAATCATAAATTATGTGGTCTATATTCTTTTTCTACAAATTCTCATTGTTTATGAAATGCATCATTATGACACTTGTTAAATATTTTGAGTATCGACCTTGAAACTTGATATTAATTAAGTAAATACTAATGAATTTAATTAGTTAGACTTTATGCACTAAAATAAATTGTCAGATGCTGTCTATCTTGACTTGAACCACCACTTTTTGGGTGTGTCACTTATATTCCATGAACCTTATGCTTTGGACTTGGAATTAAAATCATCTTTGAGGCATAATAACTCGCCTTTCTTAAAATGAAATGGTTAAATGGAATTAAATGAATTATAATTAGTGTGGATGAATCAATTAGTTTATGATCTTTATTTATAATATGTTAGAGCCATCCTTTATGAAATAAATGGCTAATTATAATTGAGTGGGATGCTTGTGGTAAGGATTTACCCTTGTCCATGACCAAATTATTAAATTGAATACTTGAATCCTTCATTCTTAAGTGAATTGATAAATATAATTAATTGAATTGTTTTGTATTAATTCAAATGAGATGCATCATTTGAAATAGAAATAACATGGATATTTTCCCATGTAATATGTTTAGTTATTAAATATAGTGTTCCAACTTCGTATCTATGCCTTGAGTGATACTTGTGTTCCTAATGCATAATGCCATGGATGGGCTCATAGGTTGAATGAATTATATATGCCTTGAGTGATACTCAGGTTCCTTACATGGAATGTCGTGGATGGGATCATAAGATGATTGAGATTACATGTACCATCAGAGACACTCAAATTACTTACATGAAATGATTTGGATGGGCTTAGAGGTTAAATGAATTATATTAATCCATGATCGATACCTAGCTTCCTTACATGGAATTACTTGGATGGGATTAGTGGTTAAATGAATTATTGAACACCTTGAGTGATACTGGGTTCCTGATATGGAATTCCCAGGATAAAATCATAGGATACTAACCTGATATACACCTTGAGAGATACTTAGACTCCCGAAGAAGACTACCATGGATGGGGTCATAGGCTAAATGAAATTATAATATGCCTTGGGTAACACTTGGATTCTGATATAGAATGCATTGGATGGGATCATAGGTCATATGATATTAAATTATACTTCAATGATAATTAGTGAAACCTTTTCTATTAAAACTTTAATTTTATGAAAGATGTGGATAATTTTATGATCACATTTATATATAGATTCCTTGGGTTCTCCTTGTGTCCCACATGACTAGTACTATGCATGAATGCCCGAGTCACGAATCAGGTCATGGAAAGTACCACGTATCTATAAATATATGACTATATATGTTATTTATTATATAGTACATATATATACATACATACCTATATATATATATATGTATACCTATACACACGGGGACATGTATCTAGAGACATTTTGTCTTAGGCCAAAGAAGGTATTGTCAGCTAGGAGTCCCTTGAGGAACCATCACTAACTTGATTACATTCATTATTTACTGCTTACTTATTATACCTACACACTACTATATTTTATATTCATAGAATGGATAGAATTAGACATTGTTAATGGTGGCCTACTGAGTTTATCTCACACCCCGTTCGAGTTGCTATTTGGTACCCGAACATATATCATGGTTGTAGGTTTAGGATCATAGTTTATGCTTGTGTTGTTATTCTTGGACATGGTATTTTAGGAGTATATGACTAAGTCAGAGATTGGAATGCTAATGGAGATAACCTTTTTCACTTTTGTTCTTTTCATAATATATTTCTTATTTTATTTCCTATTGTATATATTGTACTTGTATATTGTAGCATCACGTGGACATTCATAGTTGTTTATTTGGAATTGACCATTTTATTAATTTATTATTGATTTCCAGTCATTATTATCTTCTGATGCTCAGTTATTTATATTGATTCCACTTTTGATTATCTCTTATACCATTGTGATAATTTTATCATTAGGGTATAGTCTCCCCAATGTACTACCATTGGACCCTTGTTACTAGTCAGCAACTTATGGTTTATGGGGAGACATTCTTGAGGCCACATGGAAAACCAGCTCTTAACACCATTTTAGTGGCTCCCAGGTCAGGACATTATAAGTGGTATCATAACACCTATTTTTTCCTTTTTCTTACTGTTTTGGTCTAGTAGACAGGAGACTAGGAATGTGTTAATACATGGTAAATAGCTGTGTTCTAGAGTGATTAACCCATGCATAGGGAAAATAACAAGTGACTATAGATGGGAATGTTGTTCGTTTTGTTCATTATTATAGTTGATTATTATTTCACCTTGAGAAATTAGTGTACTTTCCACTACTTACTTATTTATGAGATTTATGGTATTTTACCCTTGGCCTAGTATGGAAAGGAGGTATTGTTACATGCATCATTACAAGCATATAGAGATTCACATGCTATGCATATTCCATGCCATGTAGATTGCATTTCTTGACTGCTTAATACATATTGGATGTGCCTCGTGTAATTTAGTAGCATGCTTATCTATATACCATGTTTAGGTGATTATTTAGCATGCTTAACTATACACCATGTTGTGCGACACATTTCCATATTCACCTATATTCATTGATTTATGATATCATGTATTGTAATAGTTATAACGAGTCAATTGGTTATTAAAGTGTCCGCATCAACCTAAATGGTGTTTTCTTTCATATCTTGATGGATTCACCTTAATTAAAACATTATGAAATGATTGATCCATGAACCATTGGTTTCATGGGATTAAACATTAATAGTTTTGATTAAATTGGTGTCAAATAAAATTTATAGAGTATGGGCCATTTATAAATTGGAAATAGTGATCTATAAAATCGAACCAAGAGATATGGACTTTTTATATTTTGAGACTAAACGGGAAAAATATGGTTATAGTTATATGGATTACAATTATAACTTATAAAGTCTAGTACCTTTATAACATGGGAATGGTAATGCATCTAACTGAAGCATGGTATGTGCTAAATTGAAATCCTTATAAGAAATAGTTTCATTTATAAAGGATGATACCTCTATGATTTAGGAATGATGAACCGTATGAATATATACCTAATTGCACAACTAGATCCAATAGGTCAGTTGGGGAATGTTGTTTATATGATGAACCCACTAAGGGTGTTTCAAATATTAATGTATAAATTGTATTGGGTTTCATTTTGATGAAACTAGGTTGGAATGAAATAGCAGGACCCTCATAGGTCACCTTATTCTTTATATGCCTTAGTGTTTAACCCCATATGGGAGTATACTCATGATTTATAGGGATAGTTATTTAAAGTTACAGTATCCACTTATACGAGATATGTATAAATTTATTGTGGAATCTAACTAAACTAGTTCCTTAAAATTGATAAAATGAAATGTATTTACATTTAAGATTTATTATTATGAGATTTAGGTTAATTAAAATTCCAATTACAACCTATAGGGTGTTTTCCTCTATACCTTGGAATTTACATTTTTTTAAACTAATCCAGATATGATAATCTTTATAGATAAATAAAATGGATAAAAGGAATTTATAATATAAATTGTCTAATTGTGATAGGATGTCAGCTAAATAAACCATGTTTGAAAAGAAGTTTTATATAAATTGCCTATGTTTCCTTTTAGAGTTATCTAAATAAAGTACCAAGCACTTTTTCTTTATAATGGGTACTTGATGTTCTTAAAACAGATCCTTTAAAAAGTTAAAAAAATAAATGTGAATTAGTGTAATGGATTAAATTAAACCTTAACGTTTTGTTCTTAATACCAACCATCATGTAAGGTTCATTTAAATCTTTCCCTAAGTTATTCATTAGAATGGAACTAGTATGCTTACATAGGTATTTGTGGACCTTTTTATTTTACAGTAAGGCTATAGGTTAGGATGGTAAGCCTAATGACCCTTTTGGAGTGACCTATTGTGGGATTGATGCTTTATATTTATGCACAGGGATATCTCGGTAGAGGTAGCACCCTCATAAATTAAAATCATTGCTAAATTATTATAAAGAGTTTCAAGCATGTGGTGCCATTTAGATGTCTTTCATCCTGTATAGGAATCTTAGTTTCTAAAATGACACCTAGGTTGGATGGGTGGTCATGCAGTGATTTGACCCTTGTTAAGGGTGGGAACATCGAGTAATGCTCAGATTCAGTGGGTTAGACATTCCTAGGGAACGATTGGACACTTAACTAGTCGTGTAACCCTTCTTGTCTAGAAATGAATAACTCAGTGAGTCATTATCAGAAATAATAGTCATATGGGATGATATGAATTTGTGCTAATTTATTTATATGGTCCATTAGATACTAGTATTCATAGGGTTAATAGGCCTATTGATAGTATCAAATGATGTGTTGTTGCGTTGAGGAAATTTCGAGGTAGTATGTGTTGATACACATGATACCCATCGAATTGATAACATGTTATAGTGAACTGGATGAGTTCAGTAGAAAATAATTTAAGTCTTGATCTATTACACTTTGATCATAGGTCATCTATGAGGTAAAGTAACCTTGGAGTTAAGGAAAATATGACTTTTCCCAATTCTTTGGATGATGTTGTAAAATAATTAGGTCTTGTAACACTACTGGTCATTTTGGTTTGGCCTTTATGACTAATGCTAGTGACGTATGTGGCTTTGAAGGATTGTTGTGCTTGTATCAAAAGATGAATATGATCTATCATGATTTCAAGAGGTTTGTTTTCCACTTTTTGTTTTAAATAGTCACTTGGTGAAAGCATGTTGTCTATATCCATAACCCCTGTTTGGTGGTGGATGGAGCATGTTCCATGAGATGAGTTCCCATTCTCAATAAATGATGAGTAGGATACCTTTAAGGTGGGGAGTGTTGTGCAGAATGTTTTTTAGAGTATCCTTCCAAGTAGAGGGAGAAAAACCAAAAAATACCAATTGGGAATGGTAACCTTTTCTTTTAAAATCCCATGAGTCTAGTAGTTTGATTTATATTTCTTGAAACAATACTTGAGAAAAAACTCGGTTATAGGTTTGGATGGATTCTGAATTCCAGATTCAGGACCAGGGTGTGTGAGTGACCCAAGAAGTAAAGATTATGATGCGTATCAATTGTTTTAAGGTATAAAGATTATCAAATGGTTGTATTAGTACACAACATTTTAGGACACCATGATTCGAGGTTGGACTACAGTGGTGGTTTTGAAACAATCACAAAATACCTCAGTGGTAAGGCATAGTTTTTGGGAAACGATGATGCATTGGCAGGTGCATCCAACATCTTTAAAAGAATTCATCCAGTAGTGGTTCGACTGTTCTTCTTAATGGTAGTTTCATATGATTGGTTGGTTAAAAACCATGACGAGCACTTTATCTGGACATGACAGGAGTGTATCAGGTATTTCTAGAAATCATTGATATCATCTTAGTGTACTCTTTGACTAGTGATGATCCTGCCCCTTATATTGACATCATCCTAGGTACACTAATGGATAATCAGATATATGATGATCTAAAGAAATAAATTAAATGCCATGATGGATCAATAAACAGACTCCATGGGAGTTGCAATCCAGAAGCATGGTTGTTATAAGGATATGGTTTGTCCTATGTGATATTGGGATTCCCATATAGGAAGGCCTTGGATGAACTTAAGGATGCCAGCTGATTCCTTAACTCAATCACCAGGTGAGATACTACTGATGGGATCAATCAATATTCTTAATATGTGGACATCTCGGCTACGTACCAATGTATCACTTGTAAACTATAGGTATAAGACACATTAGAGGAACTCATTGGAATATAGTAGTTGATTATGAGTTTACCCTAAACTTATGGTTGGGATTAGTTGAGATGATGAGAGTATGATGATCCAAGGGTGATGGATCGGTATACACCCATGTTCATGTTATGGAACGATGAATTAATTCAACATTTTTGCTGGAGGCATCACTAGAAGCTGGTTACGCGATTTGGTGATAATTCAAAAAATGAACTCGACATGCCTTGGATTGAAGGCCTCATAAATAGGTTTTGGATGCATTGGATGCTAAAGCTGAGTGTTTTTTGAGATAGTCAGTCGATAAAAAATCAAATTACTTTTCTATTGTCAGGATGAATGTGGTCGTTGAGGAACTGCATCTAGAATGTCATCTGGATGTGGTGAGTGCAATGCAAAGGTAAACCAAGGATTTTCATGGATTAACTAGGCTCGATGATGTTGATTGTGGAATCTACCATTCAATTGAGTTCAGAAATGTACTGAAGTGTGTCATAAGAATGATAAAGGTGTCCTTATGTAGGAAATTATGAAAGTGGAAGTACCATGGATTGGAATTATCGGTTAAATATAGAACCTTTAGCAGGAAGTTCCATAGGCTAGTTGGCGAAAGAGACAACAATGTGATCATTTCTTGGGATACACGGGCTTGGGTAAGCACCATCTTGATGTTTCAAATTTGAATGTGAGTGTTGAATTGAGTTTTAGTTGCTTAAGGCCCATGTGTTTAAAGTAGAACTTGCAGGTGCGTTGGGTGTGGGAAATGAAATGTGTCTATTTAAGAAGGAATTCATAACCCAAGTAGGTTGAGTGATGTATTCTTTGTTCCCTAAGGATTATCATGGACAAGAATTTATAATGTGGGGAAGTTTTAGCATCCGATGCTTTGGACTGGTTGAAATTTCCAAAGGAATCTGAAATTTCCATTTGGTGGATGGGATAAATGTTAAAACTAAGCTTCATAATGGAATTCAAAGCATTGTAACACTTAAAATTATAGTTTTTAGATAGGTTTTAATACTCAAGGGTTGTCTCGGATGTTCCGTTGAGTTTTGGAAGTGCCGATGTAACATCCCATGTATTTATAGAATAATACATTTTCATATCTATTAATATTTTTGAATTTAATATTAATTTTAGTTTAAAGGGGATACTATGTATGATAGAATACCCTACATGCAATAACGGGTTTCTCTGAAAAATAATGTTTCACACAACACTGAGTTATACCAAAAAAATAATACAACAATAATATTATTATTCTAAATAGTAGTTAACGCCTAGTCGTTGTATTGGAGAGAATGAAGAGAATTAACTATATTATGATTTTACATATTTTTTAAATATTTTTATATTTATCCAATGAATTTTAGAGTCTTAAAATGAGAATGAATCCAATTTTAAGCATAAAATACTCTAATATTTTTAAAAGGTCGTTTTACTGCCTTTTGATGACGAACTTTTTTTAAAAATAGCTTTTCTCACTTTTATATGTTTAATTTGATAAAAAACTTATTATTTAGAAGTGGGACATCAAAATTTACTTCTGTTGAAATTTTGGTATTTTTCTGATAAAACCCATATTTTTATGAATAGTGAAAAATAATGCATTTTAATTCAAAACCGTATTTTCATCTAATTTATTTATATAGTTAGATTATCATTTTAATTTATTTTAAATTTTAATTATATTAAGTTTTTATAATTTAATCCAATGATGTTCATTGGAAGTAATTTCACATTTAAATTGGACATAAACACATGTTAATCTTTTGATAGGTTTTACTTCTTAAAAACCCGCTTTCTGGTTTTGACAACGAGAATTAATTTTAAATTAATTACTGAAACTTTTTTGTTTTGAATTTGAAAAAATGTATTCCATATTTGGAATCATAAGGTACACATTTTGTAAATAGGTACCTTTTATTTTTAGACATTATGAATAGTAACTTCAGTAATTATTTTTATTTACCATGGTTAAAGGGTAAATCAGATAAATAAAGGTAAAAAATAATAACATTATAATAATATAAAACTACCCTAAAACATGTCTTAATACTATTTTATGAGATATGGTTGACCATGAGAATCCTTGGGTCGATTTTAGGACCCCATGGAGCCACTTGGGTGTGATAATGACCTTTTATAATATTTATTTTAAAGGAAAGGGAAAGATAACATAAACATGTATATCCTAAATAAAACAATATCAATTTGGTTAATTTGAATGATATATTCGAATATAAATATTAATTAGAAATAAAAAAATATTTCCTATATCATGGTATTTTATTTATAATTTTTAGATATTAAATAAATAAATTTATTTATGACACAATGATGATGCAATGATTACCTTATTAATGAAAGATTCAAATAAATGATATTATAAATATTAAAATAAATGTAATTTGAACATTTTTATGCCATAAATGATTTTTTTGGATGATATTTACAAGTGAGGGATGATTTAATGCCTTTTATTAGAATGAATAAAGTTTTTATGACTTTAACAAAAATCAATTACTAAATAGTGTCAAAATTGATATAAATGAGTTTTTAAAACAAATACTATTTTATTAAATGATATAATCGTCCTAAAAAACTAATATTTGGAAAAATTACTTATATAATGTAAAACATGTCATTAATGATCCACTTTTTGTTCTATTTTCATTTTATAGTAACTATAGTAACCATATATTATGAAAAAAACAAGAAGACATGGTAAGAGCTAATGTTTTAACTAAGGGTTAAAGCTAAAAGATAAGGTTACATTTGTGACCTAAAATTGTCTAAAACATATTGGTTGAGAGGATTTAGACCCATACTAATATTATCCTTGAAATATATCACTTTGTAACTATTATAATTTG
The DNA here is from genome assembly GCA_963277665.1 of Viscum album. Taxonomy (NCBI): domain Eukaryota; kingdom Viridiplantae; phylum Streptophyta; class Magnoliopsida; order Santalales; family Viscaceae; genus Viscum; species Viscum album. Next base: position 47,863,975 of record OY728121.1, read on the forward strand.
AAAATCAATTTATAATAAAATAATATTTCAAGACTTTCCTAAAGTGCCCCTCCTCCCTCTTATAAAAGGCCATCACCTCTACCCACTTACACACACCTATAAATCCCATTGGATCATCCAAATTCTACTCAAATAATCTCCCAACATACCTCACTTACTCCTATAATCCTTACCTTGGGAAGAATGCAACTCAAATAAGCCTTTTGGCTCAAATCAAAAGGAGTTACCCAATTTTGAGGTAAGGTCTTCTATCATGCTCATTTACTTTATTTTCCTTCTCCACCCCTAATATATTTTTATTCCATTATTTTATAACAACACCATTATAATAAATATACCGAGATTTATTTATTCTAAGGGTTTTACCTACACTTACACACACCTTAATCTAATGGATATATAACATACTATTTCTGTGTACGGCGAACTACTGCCTCACGAAATGATGATTGTTCAATTTTCTCCTACCAGCTCCCATGGTGTCCATTATGATGGAACTGTATTTATATATGAAATATATTATATTTATTTTGTCTCTATTGTTCTGTAATTTTTATTTACAACATACCTTTATGCTTTCCATAATGTGTAAATACGATAATTTCATTTGAGAAAGTGTGGACTACCGCCCCCTTAAAGTAATATGACTCGTTCATGCTATATATGGAACATATAAAGGATGGTTTTAATAAAACTACGAGACATAAATGACATAAAAATAATACTATTACCATAATATACATTTATATCATTTTATTATTATTCTTTTAATATGAAAAAGAAATGAAAGTAACATTCATGCGTACGTACGACCTACTGTCTCCATGAATGGTGCATTTCATTTCTTATCTCCAAACATTATGGATTATTCTAAATACATATTTATATGATATTTATATGTTATTTAAAACATGAATATCATTATGTAGATTATGGAATTATGACCATATGGAAAATTTGTAATCATAACAAGTTCATTTTTGACTCAAGTACCGAATATCGACTAAACATCCAATATGAAGTTAAATCATTATGTAATTATTATAACATAGTAATAAGTGATATAAAAGGAAAAAAAACATTAAAAAGTTCTGAAAAAAGTATAAATTAACTTAAGTTTATTATTCTGGAAGATAAAGAACGAACGAGACAAGTCAGACTCAAGGTAAGGGACTTCGTCTCAATATCCTTTCTTTGGGGCATATCTTGATGTTATACACCTTTATTTGCCTATGAGGTGTATATACAACCCTTTGACTAATTATATCTTGAATTAGTATATTATCATGATATTTAAATTTTTTATAATGTAATTCCTTAATGATATGTATTCAAGTGTTTCTTATGTGGTAAGGGAAATCTCAAATTCTCTTTTTTTCCATTCAAGTTATCTTTTATGTGGTATGTATTTCAAGTCTCCAAACCATGTTATTATTTAAATTTTATTATATAAATATACTATATTATGAGTCTTTTATTAATGGGTAACCCATGTCCCCTCTCTTTTTAATGTTTTCTAAAACCATGCTGCATAGTCGTTATGCCGTAGAATATTTGTCTCAAAATCTCTCTCTTTTTTATCAAGAAATTCTCTTATCTTCTTTATGTGAATAACCAAACCTATTTAATTTATAGGGATCTTCATAAAGACATAAAAATTATTTACTTAATTTTGTAATTGACATACATAAAATCCCCATTCCTTTTCTGTGGGTTATAAACGACATAATGATCATGTTTTTAAGTGCTTTTTAAAACGCCATGATTTTGATATGAAACCCATATATTTTATTCTATATGTGTTATTTATGAAATGTTTAATTATGATATATGTGGATAAAATTAAAATAAATAAATATTAAGGGTACGCCCTGATAGTGCTCCAATGCATTGGGTAAATAAATTAATATTTTGAGATGGCAAGTTTTATGATACCTTGGTGAATAACCTTGGTAATTTCTATGACTCCTTGGGGATGAACCTTGGTGATATGAAACCTTGGGGATGGACCTTGGTGATATGATTATGAATTTATAAAATAAATGTTGTAACCACATTCTCAAGTTATGATCTAAGTTACTATTTTTATGATATTCCTCTTTCTCATGCCTTTATGAAAGTCCTCATATTCTTATTTATATCTCTCAAGATCACATGTAAACCGTTTCCCTTGTTTTACCTTACTGAGACTTTTGTGCTCATGCAAAGTTTTTAAATGTTTTTCATAGGTCTTAAGATTGGTAAGGAAAAAGAAGATTCTATGATGAAAGTATTTGAATATTTTTCTTGAAAAGAAACCATGTTTCATTTTAACAGTTTTTATGAAAAAAATGGATGGCGTGTAGACTTATATACTTTTTAATATTGAAATTTTATGTAATATTTTGTCATAATTCTCTAAAACTATGGGCCTAAAAGATATTTAGGAATCAATGAAAATTAATTCGAGTAAAAAGTCACTAGAATGAGTTATGTTTAAGGCCAAGTCCTTATAGCCGATCTTCGAAGGCCCAGTTTTTTAGAAATCCAGGGGTGCATGATTAGTGCACAATTAGTGCTAAATATGCACCTCAACCATAAGATCCATGGAGGGTGCCACATGGTGTGAAAAACTGTTCACCCGAGACTGAATGAACATACATGAAGTCTATAATAAATTATAAAGTAGAGCTCACGAGCTACACATGGTTTTTCAAATCATGCACCTAGCCATGCGAGGGGGTGAACCTTATTGGAAGTAGCTTGGCACGAGCTATGTATGGTTTGTCAAACCTTGCACCTAGTCATGTGAGAGGGATTCCACCATAGTCATTGAGTCCACATGATTGACACATGGTTTTCCAAACCATGTGGAAAAAACCATGTGCCTCATTTAAAGGGGTGAAATCTACCTTTCCCTCCATTTTATTTTAAGATTACTCCCCTTTATTCTCCTTCCATCTACACACAATATCTCCCCAAATGTGGATCTATCTTCATATCCTCCTAGGAATGGATGGTTCTCCTCCGTTTGAGCTCAGAATTAGCTAATGTTCATCATGTTGGATAAACAATAGTGATTTTATGATTCCTATTCATTTTCCCCAGTTTATTTTTTCATATTAAATTCTATTTCAATGTGAAATAATATGACCAATTTTTAGGTTGTTTGTCTATTTATTTGATTTATCTCGAATCAGATCTAATCAGAGCTTGAAAATGGATGAGTGAATCATCCTAAGCATGAGATAGGTAGTCTATGTAATTTTCTCACAAAGTTGCATTGTTTATGAAATGTGTTGTTGTGCCACATTCTAGACTTTCCAATCGTCACCTTTTAAACTTGAGATTAATTAAGTAAATACTAGTACCATTAATTAGTTAGCCTTCATGCACTAAAATAGACCATCAAAGGTTGTTTACCTCAACTCGAATCACCCCTTTTTGGGGGTGTCACATACATGATATGACCCTTATGCCTTATCCTTATAATTAAAATCATCTTTGAGGCATGATAACTAGAATTTGTTCAAATTAAATGGTTAAATGGAATCAAATTAATTATAAGTGGTTCAGAAGACTCGCTTAGTTTACGATCTTTATTTATAATATGCTAGATTCATCCTTTATAAAAGAAATATATAATTAGAATTGAGTGGGATTCTTAAGGAAAGGATTTACCCTTGTCCATGACCAAATTATTAAATGGAATGATTGGCTCGTTCATTATTAAGTGAAGTGATAAATAAAATTAATTGATTTTTTTTGATTGAGTCAAATGAGATGCATCATTTGAAATAGGAATGACATGGATATTTTCCCATGTCCTATGTTTAATTATTAAATGCAACGTGATTGAGAGATACTCGAGATCCTAATGTGGAATATATTAGATGGGATCGTAGTTTGAATGAATTATATACACCTAGAAAGATACTCAGGTTCCTTATGTGGAATGCATTTTATAGGCCTATAAGCATATTGAGATTACATGTACCATTAGTGAAACTTGGTTTACTTGTATAGAATGCCTTGGACGATATCCAAAGTTTAATGAATTATATTACTCCTTGATTGATTCCTAGGTTCCTTATGTAAAATGACTTGGACAAGATCAGTGGTTAAATGAATTATGGTGAGCCTTGGGTGACACTGGGTTCCTGATAAAAACTAACCAGGTCGGACTCTTAGTCTACAAGACCTGATATACACCTTTAGCGATACTTGTAATCTTGATACATACTTCCATGGATGGGATCATATGACAAATTAAATTATGATACGCCTTGGGCGACACTTGGATTTCGATGCAGAATGCCTTGGATGAGCTCACAGGTCATATGATATTACATCATGCTTGAGTTATAATTATTTAACCTTTGTCTACTAAACCTTTAATGTTATGAAACATATAGAAACTTTTTATGACCACCTTTATATAGGTATGCCTTAGGTTTTCCTTGGGTCCTGCATGTCTAGTACTATGTATGGGCTTCTAAGTCATGCCTCAAGTCTTGGAAAGTAACATGTATCTATATATAAGAATATATATGTTCTTTCATATATAGTATACATACATACATACATACATACATACCTATATATATGTATACCTATACACATGGTGAAACATATCCAGAGACATTCTAACTTAGGCTGAATCAGGTATGGTCGGCCAGGAGTCCCTTGAGGAACTAAGCCCGACTTGATTACATTTATTATTTAATACTTACTTATTATTCTTGCACTCTAATGTATTTTATATTAATATATTGGATAGAATTATACATCATTGTTGGTGGCCTACTAAGTGTATCTCACACCCTATTTGGGCTATCAATTGGTACCGATATAGATCTCATGGTTTCAGGTTCAGGATCATGGTTTATGCTTGTGTTGTTATTCTTGTACATGGGAGTTTATGAGCACATGAATCATCCAAATCTTAGGATGATCATGAAGATAACCTTTGGGATTTTGTTTCTTTTCATTTTCTATTGCTTATTGAATTTCCTACTTTAGGTCTTATTCTTGTATATTGTAGCATCACATAGACATGAATGGTTGTATATTTGGAATTGGTCATTTTATTCATTTATTATTGACTGTCATCCATTATTATATTTCACTGATCAATTATTTATATATTTTTTACTATTGATTATCTCTCATAACACTATGTTAATTTGACCATGAAGGTAAAGTCTCCCCAAAGTACCACCATTGGACCCTCATTGCTAATCCTCAACCTCAGCCATATGGGGAGGCACACTTGAGGCCATGTGGTGAACCAGCTCAGGGCACTATTTTAGATGATCCAAAGTCAAGATGTTACAAATCCAACAAAACCCATAGATCCATTAAATCCTAATGATCATCCTGGATCAAGTATCTGTTTATAATAATTTTATTCCAATTTTAATGTGTATTAATTTTATTTTTTATGTTTTTTAGCAGGATCATATAATAAGCGATGTGGACATACCCGTATGCGTAAAGTTTTGAACCAACAAACACAAATCATAGTAGAGTATAATGAATTTAACCAAATGATCAGTAAAAAGGTTAGAAAATTTAGATGTTTTATGGTGATGTTATCCAAGTATTGTGACATTATTATGGTTAAACCAATCTCATGGGGGTATGTTAATAATCAAATCAAGGAGAACACATGGGATTATAGGTAAGAAAATTTATTAAATTTAATTATATATTTTCATTTTATTTATATTAATTAATATGTTGGTCACAAATTTGATTTAAATTTCCCAATGGTAAAGCTATGAAGGATACATGGTTTACAGATCTGGAGGAATTATGGTGATCATATAACCATGAGCTATATGTTGGTTGGAGGAGTGGACTCAACACTGAGTTAGAGTGTATACTAATTGTCAAAAACTATCTAGTTTCACAATGTGAGAAAATGATCACTCATTGGAAGAGTAAGAAGTTTAATTTATTATTCAACTTTAATGGTTTTTGATTGAAAATAAAATTAATATTATTTTTTTTGAATTTTAATTTTTATGATTCATCTAAAATAAATAAAAAAAGGGTTCTATGAAGTACATGCACACTTTGGGACACACTACTATAAAAAATCATGAGAGAAACCATGTATTTTTTTATGACCAAATGAGTTTTATTAGGTACCAACACAACTAAACTGAACCAAATCAAACCTATTACACTAGACATTACTAGATAAGAATAAAATAAAATAAAATCAATACTAAAATGAATTATAAATTAATATGAATAAAATAAAATAAAATAAAATTTTATGGATGTAAACCCAACTAAATCATACATAATTGAACCAAAGAAAACCAAATCAAAATGAATTTAGTCGAGATGAAACAAAAGAACCTGAAATGATCTATATTAAACTAAACTGAATAGATCTAACCCAAATAAACTAGAAACACATCCAAAATAAATCAAAAGAATAACTACTATGAACCGAGTAAAGTAGTACCAAACCTATAGAGAACCAAATATAACATAACTTAACCACACTAAAATGAAATGAAACCAATCGAGTCAAATATAGTTTAATTGTAAAAACATGTAATTAATGAAATAAAATACAAAAGTTCTAAAACTAACCAATCAAAACACTTTTTAATAAATCCAAACATAATAACAAAAAATATATCTTTAGAAAATAAAACAATATAGATCTAATGTGACATGGGTTGGACCAATATGAAATAAAACAAAATGACATGAAATGACTCTAAATGAATAAAACCAAACCAAACCAATCTAAATCATATTATATTAAATTGAAATACACTAAATGGAACCAAATATAATGAAAAAAATGACTAAAATTTAATTTAACTCAACCAGATCAAATTTAATCCATTATTTCCAAACAACACTTGAACTAAACAAAAAAAATCCAAGTTTGTTCATTTTTTGTTTCCATTGATTCTGTTTTTTTCACAAATAAAATATTATTTAATAATGTTTTCTTACATTAAATTTAATTTTCAATGGGTGGTATAGAAAATTGAAGGTTATGTGCCTCGATAAAATTTCTTTTCTCCAGTGGGAAGAAGAAAGTTGAGAGTCCTGTAAAGGAATAAACACAAGAAAATATTGTAAGTATTATTATGGTTAGTTTAAATTTTTATACCTATTTCATAATTAAATATAATATTTATATTCTCAACAGTGTGCTTTAGAATCCCTTTATGGGAATGGAGATGACAACTTTGGGACAAATGATCATTTGAGATAGATATTAGGTGATAAAAACTAGGGGAGAGTTTGATGTCAGCCTAGGAATAGAATAATCCCCACCAGGTATTATCCCACATCGAGCACATATAAAAAAAATGGTAGAACTGAATTTTATGAGTCTCATGCATAAGTAGATGTGGCTATAAAAATAGTCATACAGGAGCATGAAAGTTGTAAAATAGTTATCTATAAGCTCTTAACATCTATTACAACTTAATGTCCATAACTTCCATGAGAGGCTATTGTGATTTTTGAAACATGTATTCCAACAATGTTCTCTATATATGATGCACCAGTGTTGGTGGAGGTGATGACATTGCTTGTGATGATGATGACGATATTGGATTTGATGATACTGGTGAGGATGTATGTGATGAAAGTGATGATCATGATGGTAGTGGTGATGTTGAGTAAAATATTAACCCCCTCTATTTATGATGTGATTTTTATGAGATAATTGAGTGTATGGTGTTCCATCACTAAAATAGATTGTATATATGTGTTATAATTCATTTTTTAATTTACAACTAATCAAATTTAAAATATAGTGTAATGTTTTAAATTAGTATTGTGTTTGGTTGAATACATAATTTTAATTATAGGTTGGTATATATATCTCTATTAGTTAGTGGAGGAATATTTTAGTGCTGTTTCGTGTGAGTAGACCCTATACCCATGATTTTAAAACATTGGGTATTGGATGCTTTACCAATGGTTTTAGAAACCATTGGAATTTAGAAATTTGGTCCACCCTATACCAAAAATTCACTTGAAACCATTAGTATAGAGATATATTGATGGATTATATACCCATGGTTTTGGAACCATTAGTATGGCCTATAACAATGCATAAGAATAGTTTAAAAATATTGGTATAGGAAAAATTTCTATAAGTAGAGCCATAATCTATAAAATAAGAGGGAAAAAACAATTTGAAACAAAATTTTATTCCTTTATCATAAATAACATTTCAAAATCTATAGCCCAAAAGGCTAAAGATACAAACAAGGATGATAAAAAACCTCAAACTTCCCATATAAACTCGAGGTTTTTATTGAAAGTGAGTGGCCAAGAACACTCCTATATTAACTCTCGAGTCCTGATAGTCATATCCCAAGTTTATCAATAACCCCTAGAAATAAGAGGGTGATACATAAGAATTAGCATAGTATTCAATAAGAACCTGACCATTTGATACCAATTTGTAACATACCAACCCATTTTAACCAATAATGTCATCCGAATTGTCCCACTATAAGGCCCGAAGCACATTTCTGATCACCAAGGGATAGAGACAAGCACTGGGTTATCATACAAAGAAATGTGAGAATGATTTCACCTTCAACAAACATATGATAAGACAGAAGCTAAAAAATTATCATAATTGATATCTAAGATACATCATATATAAAAAACACTAAGTCATAAAAGGTTACATCCATCAACTGGATAACAAGGTCTATGTAAAAAAATTGAAGAATAATAAAATAGAACCTGAAGTATCCCATGGGTCCATCTCCGTGTGACCATATGCCACCACCATCTTAACCCACCAAAAGGAAAAATAGTCCAAGAGAGTCATACTCTACATGAATCTCTTCCCTTTACCTATATCCTATAATAACAAGGATAGAAACACCCAAATGTAAAAGTAGGGTGTGAGCACTGAAGCTCAGTAGGATACCACCAATAATCTATAGAATTTATATCATTGTGCATCCATTAATTATTTTATAAATTACATTTAAAAACATTTCACGATAAATCATTTTCCATATAAAATCATACATTAGTTTTCTTTTAAAAACATGCCATATTTAAATAACCAAAGCAGTACGATATAGAATTTATCCATGCAGCATAAGCAGATGAAATAAGTAAGTTTCAAGCATCACATCCATATTAAGTGAGAAAGTGGGAATATCAAATAAATAACATGTATTGTATATATATATAACTAAAGGGAAAATTACAACTCAAGGGTGTATACAACTCATATGAAAATACCACTAGCAGACAAAAGTGACTCTTAATATTTTAGAACATCGATACCTTAGAAAGGATTCCCACTAGAAATACATGAAATCATGGGAACCTCCCCTAGTGATAACTAACTCCATTATGGCTCATATATTTCTTATTTTCCTCCATACCCCAATGTATTTTGGATGTTCTAATTCATTTCCATTTTGTTTAAGAACCAAATTTACATTTCATAAAACATTTTATAAGGAAAAGCCATTTTAACTCATGCCCACATTTTCATAAAACATTTTCTATTATGATTCCACACCGCTTCCATTCTTGAAAACCATTAACTTTTTAAAATCATCTTTGAGGTAATTTATCAAACACATTATGTGTATTGAAATGGTTTCCATCATAAACCCCCTTTTAAGAAAAAATTTCCATAACCATAAAAGATCACGTTCACCTATCATGAATTTTAATTAATCAAATTCACAATTCAAAACTAAATTAATTCAAAAGAATACAAGGCATTCAGAGGGATAGTCCATAGGATAGAGACACCTACCAAAAACATGATGAAAACCTCATTACCTTCTAGCTCATTACCTTATAGAATAGTGATAGTAGAGGAAGAGATTAGATTCACAAGAACCTAGATCTAATAGAAATAACATCAAATATCTTTGTTATTACTAGATCTAGTGATATAGTCTCAAATGGACTCAAACACATGGATAATAAGAGAATAAAATAGATTGGAATGGATATACTTACCATATTACACCCAACAGAGATCCAAGGTTCCAACATGCATAAAGATCTTCCACGAAGTAGAGATAGAAATACAATCACATCACCAATGAACCTATAAAACAATATAATTTATATTAGGTTCAAAATAGAAGGATTAAAGAAAAATAAACTATAATTTTGGTAAAAATGACATATTAGACCTTACTAAACCGCATGCCCAACAGCTTCACCAGGGAGTCATTGGGCCTCCCTAGCTGTCCAGTGGATGCAGACAGAAATCCTACACCTCCAGGCCATCCACTAGCTATCTGGTGGGTATAGGTAGAGATCATGTACCTCTAGGATCTCAACCAGCTAGCCGGTGGCACCTTCATACATATAGATATTCTGTTAGCCTGCACAGGCTAGCCGATGGCCTCTTCTTTCCACTAAAAATCCAAAAACCTACTTCTATTAAGTGAACACCTTGGAAACTAAAAAGACACTAATGAGAGAGGATCCACACCTAATTACACATAGTAGGGTGTGACAATTTAGCAAACATAATTCACTGTGCATCCTTACTATGATACCTATCGAGTCATTGGTATGTATTTAAGTTTTTTTATTTCATTAATTAATTAATTTGTTGGATGTTTTAGGAGTTGGAGCTCTAAAATTTTGGAAAAGGGGGAGAATACAATGTGTTCATTGTTAGCACATGGTTATTAGTAACTGTGCACTCAAACCATGCAGAAGGGGGAGGAATTTTATAGTGTCATTTTCATAGTTGGTGCATGATTCCTCAAACCATGAAACTTTCCTAGTGAATTGTGTAGCTTGTTTGGGGCTTAAAGGTAGTGCACATAGTTGGCATAAGGTTTCCTAAACCATATAGCTTGACCAATTTTCTAAAAAGTGTAAAATGACCATATTTCCCCTGCCAAATTTAATTGGTTCCTCTTCCTTTATTACTCGTTTGAGTGAACTAGCTCCTCCCATACATGAACTCTACCTTATCCAAGATCCCTTGGACATTATTCTTTATTTTTGTAGATATAATTCAAGGTAAACACATAGTTCATCTTGTATTTTCCATTATTTTTTCTTATATTATATTATTTTCCCTTAGTTACCTTTTATAGTGCCCTAGTTGGTTATGGAAATCGAGTTCCTGTACAAGGTTGTTTTTTAATGTTGAATATCTTGGTTTCTAAGCTTATGAGGGTCCCCCTCTTCCTATTAATATGGTTTTTAACAAAGGAGATGAGTTTTATCTATATTTAAGGTAGGTTTATCTTCATAATGGAACTTTCCTTTAACTTACCCTTAATGCTTGGATTTCATTTAGTTTTATTTGTTAAATTATGTTTAAAATTGATGTTTGAGGATTAATTTATGTCTACCCTTTAATTATCTTTATATTTTTATTGAAAAAGTGAGTTTTTATTTGGTTTTTAAGAGAGGTTTACTTTAAAACTTGTTTTAGTTCACATGAAGTGTTTTATAAAATTTTTTAAGAAGCTTTTGATTCCAAATGGGTTTTAAAATTGATTTTAAATGAAGATTGATTTATAAATGATATTTACTTTATTTTTAAGACTTTAATTCATTTAAGGGATTGTTTAGTATGTGATTAATTATTTTTTTATTATTATGAGACTTGGTTTATATGCTTTATACATAAGAAACCTTGGGTATGTGTTTGGTTAACCTAGACATGTGTTGCTATAACATAGTTGGTTCACTTGCAAGGGGTCATTGTTGGTGAGACATTGAGATCTATCAAAATAAATTATTTTTTAGGTTTATATACGTTTAATAGTGTTTTATTAGTGATTATTAGTTTCCATATCTTTTCTATTTAATTTTCTCATAGGTTAAATCCAATGTTGTATGTGAGATGCATTGTGGAGATATGCTATTGTTTTATACTTCACTTATTTATTTGGAAATTGTGATGATTATTATTCCATGTTTCTCCTGGTTATATTTCTATGTTTTTTATTTATGTTTAATTTAGAACTTGTATTACCTTTATAATACTTATGTACTTTTAAATAGTTTTCTATTGATCATTTTATAAAACAAAAAGTTTTTTTCTAAAGTATTATTTTCAAACTAGATCTAACAGTTTGAAACATGAAAGACATTATATAGATTCAGGGTGGTATCCTACTAGGCATTTTCTTTAAACCCCATATACACCTTTAGGTGTATAAAAACTTGGGTATGTCTAACTTAGGTAGAGGGAAAACAATTGCAGCATATAGTGATACCTATTAATGCATTCGTTAAACTCTATAGTGTAGGATTAGTGGTGACAACAGGTCACATAGAGTTGGATCTTGTGGAGAGTTTTAAGAATCTTCTAATGTTTTTTTGAGATTATGATGTATCAACAATACCTAAATTTAATTTATTTTGGTTATTTTTTATATGTGATTTTTTGAATTACTTTATTTTTAGTTTATAAAGTGATGATGAGTTACATTGGTTATTATTTCTATCACATTATACTCTATTTTGATGTTGTTATTATTATGATTTTATTATTTATGTTCATGGGTATATGAGGTACAATACATCATTCCATATTCCTCGGTGGATTCCTTATTTTTTATTATTAGATTCAAAGGGTAAAACCATTCCCACTTGATTAGTTTTGATACTATGGTTCTTGTCACTAGTCTGTGGTGACCGTGAATGCACTTTAGACCTTATGGAAAGAAATATTAGGTCAATACATGATGGTTAATTATAAAGTGGCATTTCGTGAGGCTTGATATGAATATCTTCAACCTCATTTTTAGTATGGACTAGATGATTTATTTGAAATAATCGATCGATTTCGACAATCATAAGGTTTTGTTCCATTCACTTGATAGAAACACTCACATATTCTAGGGTGATAAAGACCCTAGATAAAGTATGGAATAACATTTTATTCTAGATATTATATTGATTTCATTTTAGATCATGAGTTTATTCTTGGGTACCATTTAATTGAGTTTAGATGATCAGATTTATTTAGTAGCGAGTAGGTATCTAGATGTTTTCCCTAAAAAATTCTCTAGGTTTACACCCCATTGGGAGGAAGAGTTCTCTATTTATATACTCTTGGGGACTATCTACATATTTTTTTTTCATCTCATCTAATGGATCCTTCCAATTTTAAATAATTTAAATTATTGTTGAGTATCTCAAGAGCAAGGGTTTTATTCATCTGAGTGTATCACCATGGGAATCATCAGTTCTATTTTCAGATAAGGTTGAAAAAAGACTCTGACTTTACATCAATTACCAAAAGCCTAATTAGTTGACTACTATGAATAAATACTCATTGAATCAAGTTGATGATATGTTTGACCAGTTCAAGGGAGTGAGACAGTTCTCAAAAAATAACATCATGTTAGGATACTATTAGCTAAGGGAAAGGGGAAAAAATATTCATAAGAAAACTTTTAGGATTAGGTATGGGAATTATAAGTATTTGGTTATGTCATTTATCCTTACTAATCCCCCTACTATTTTCATGGATTTGATAAACTTTAATTTTCATCATTATCTTGAAACATTTATTATGGTGTTTTTTGATTATATATTGGTTGAAAAATAAGATAAAAGTGGAGCATGAGGACCATATGAAAATTATTATGGGAACTTTAAAGGATCATCACTTGTATTTTAAGTTGTATAAATTCTATTTATGGATCCAAGAAGTGAAATTATTGGGTAATTTGGTATTAGAAATGGGTATTTATGTGGCCCCTAATAAGATCCAAGAGATAATAACCTAGGAAAGGCTCAATTTTTTTTTCAAGATTAGGAAATCATTGGGGGTAGTTGGATATTATAGGATATTTGTGAAGGATTTATCTAGGCTTTCATCTCTTTTGATGGCTTGGATTTGGAAGGGTGTGATATTTTATTGGCATGATAAATACCAAAGATAATTTGAAGAATTAAATATGAAATTATCATCATCTCCCATTCAAATTCTTCCAAATCCTTGATAATGTTATGCTATTTTTTGTGATACTTTAGGTATAAGGTTGGGGTTTGTGTTGATATAGTATAATCATGTTATAGAACATGGATATTTTAAGTTATTACCTTATGAGAAGAACTTCCCCACCCATGACCTTGAATTAATAGTAGCGATGCATGCCTTGAAGACTTGGTTTCATTACCTATTTAGGGAGAAGTTTACTATTTACATAAATTATAAAATTTTAAAGTACATATTATCCCTAAATGATTATAATCTTAGTTAGAGGTGTTCGGTTAAATATATCTGGACTTTTTATTTTGACTTAACATATACCCTTGGTAAAGGTAATGTAGTGTCAATATCTTGATCTGAAAGCTTCCAAATCATGCGGTGAAAGAATAAAATTAGGAGTGGAATTTGATGAAAATATTCATTGAGGTTCATCTATATGTGTAATAGTAGGATGATCAAGTGTTCTTGACTAATGTGTAAGTTACTCCCTCCTTGGATGATCATATTTATCTTGATAAAGAATCAGATTTTGACTGTCATTAAATTAGTGGGATTCTAAATGGCAGGAATACCTAGAGTGATTGGTCTTAGTCTCCCGATGGATCCATTTTTTTAATAATTGTTTAGTCATTATTTCTGATGATTTTTTCGGGGCATGCCCTCTATGCATGCTGATGCACACTAGTGTCAAAATCGTTAACCTGCATTCCTGCTTTCCAAAAGTAGGTGACATTCATCACTTTCAACAGCGATGTCTGCTCCTTGATCGGAAAAGAATGATGGGATGTTGGTTCCTCCTTCCATATATTCCTCCCTGGAACTCATCAACTAGTCCAGGTCTCCATCATATATTTAAGTTAGGTTTGTGGAACTCATTATTGGTTCCATCTATTTGTGGATGATGGTTAATTGCATTGCTTCTGTTTAGGCATTACAAATGGTCTTGATAGTGCAAAAACATTTAGTCTAGAGAGTATTCACATTGGGAATCACTATCATTTTTGGATGCTAAGAACATTGGTCACCTGTATCTTCCTCTTAAGAGGGCATCTCATGGAGGAAACTTTAGGTGCAGAACCCAAGGAATCCCATGTTGATCACAAGGTATCTGGTACCAAAGGTATATATTCTAAGGATTTCACCTCAGGTATTCCATGTTTTTCATGAGGTAACTAATTCCATAGACACACATATTCCAAGGATTTCACCTAAGGCATACAATGTTTAGTATGAGGTAGTAGTATGAGTCATGTCACGAGTTTAATATCTTATAGAGATGAAAGGGGGTTGATCAGAACCCCCTGAGGAGGTGGATCAAGGAGGTACATCCCTAGGAGGGAACACCTGGAAGGTTTACTGATGGATGGATCAAATAACCCTATAGAGGTGGATCCAGGGAGGTGTGTCCCATAAAGGGAAGATGTCACACTAGGAAGGTTGATCTGGACACACTAGGAGAAGGATTAGGGAGTTTAACCCCTATGAGGGGTGAACCAAGGTTTACCATTGGTCGGTATTGAATCTTAGAGAGGCATCCTAAGTACCCTATTTAGAAGATAGGGATCAAAAACCATGTTGTTATATGGGTTAGTGTGAGGCTTACACATTTGAGATACCCTTCACAAGAGGATCTCTCTTGGTTGGAGTGTGTAGGGATTATGCATGGGAGCTGCTTGGGTGATCCTAGGAGCAGTGATGAAGTGGATGGGGATTATGCATTGGAGTGGCCCAAGTGGATGTCATGATCTTCCTAGGATGTGGAGGCTCAGGGAAAATTAGGATGGATATGGATGGAGTGCTGGGAGTAGATGAAATGGATGGAATGGATGAAATTTTGGGTGATGGGTTTGGAACTTAGGGAGGATTCCTACATATCCATGTTAGTTGGGAATAAAATCCCACATAGTTTAGAAATGGGAATTGGGGATTACAACTAAAAAGGACCATTGGAAGATGGTGTTTGGGGATTAATACAGGAGGGATTCCCATTAATGGAGCATGTGGTTGGGGCTTACGCATAGGAGCTTCCCATTTTGGGGGACATGGTTGGGGCTTATGCATAGAAGCGACCCATGGGTGGAGTAAGGATGGTTGTTAGGGATTACACTCAGGAGGATTCCCATATTTTGAGGTGGATGAGTAACTGTCAAGGTAACTACTAACCTCTAAGCCCATGTGAGTCATGATCAGTGTGAGAAATGAGAGGAAGAACCAAATCCTATGCTCTTGTCATGGAAGATGTGCTAACGAGAGGTGGTGTGAGGCTTACAGATGGAAGATGACCGAGGATGATGCCATTCCATGTAAGGTGGATCTCATTCCATGTGAGGAAGATATCATTCTCTATCACTCATACACAAAGCATCCTATGAAGGGTGTGTGGGGATTACACATGAAAGCCGCCAGAGGAAGATCTCATTCTGTGTGGGGAAGATGTCATTCCATGTGCGTAAGATATTATTCCATGTGAGGGTAGGCGGTGTAGCGACTGTCCCACACCACTCATATATGGAGAATCTTGTGCAGTTCACATAGGGTAAAACCATATTTTAACATTATTTGTTGAGTATGTTGGTACTATGTAGTTTTACTTCATGAAACTCAGACATGGGGGACTCAATAATCCCCCTTGGGATTACATAACCTCAACTCATACACCATTGAGAGGGCTATGGATTAAAAAATTCCAAGATATGATGGTGTGGAGGAGTGGTCTATCATGAGGTCCATGTTATCATGCCTATGATGAAAAAAAGGCATCAATATACTGATGCTGAAAAGAAAAAGTTAAATTGGAATCTCGGGCAAAAATTGAAGTGGAGTGGGCCACATGATTGGGTGGCATAGGTCACATGGGGACTTTAAGTGTATTTGAACCAATCTTTAATGAGTGTGGGAGCTTAGATCACTCAACCTTCATGAAGAGGTGTCGAAATAAGGGAGAAAACATGGGGAGACCCAGGAGAGGGGCTTCATGAAGCAGGGGGCCCTGTAGAGAGGTGCTTCACAAATATAGAATTATTCAAAGAGGTTATAGGATTTTAGATGGAAAAGGCTTCAAAAATCATGGTGACCATACCTCAGGATGAAGTCTTGGTTCGATAAAGGAGTTCTCTTCAAAGGCTTAATGCTTCTCAAATCCTCATGTACCCCATAGGGCCTTATTCCTCTACGAAGGGCATATGACTTTGAAAAATACATAATTACTTTAGGTGGAGGTATTCAAGAACACATGGGATGTGGTTTCATGAATCTTAGGTACCTTGGATGATTTATTTTAGGTTTGGTTCATGATACTCAGATGCTTCACGAATTGGGAGCAATTCAGAAGTTGACGGGTCGGGTAACCATTCTCTAAAGGTCGGATTGAGCCGAGTATTTATAGGTACAAGGTTTCATGATGCTGGGATGTAGTTCATGAAGTATATGGGGTTCTATTAATGGTCTCTACTGTGTCAGAATCACAATGCATAGCATAAACCCTTATCATAGTCACGAAGCTCCGTTAGACTCATAGAGCATACCATTAGGGAAATGCATGCTCACAGAGGGGGAGGGGTCTTCATGAAAGGGCTTCAAGAAGTAGACCCATAAGAATGTTTTTTTTGGGAAATTTGATCTTGGATTCACTTCCAAATATATGTGGTCTCCTTAACTAATCCTGTGGCATGTATTTTGGTGCCAAAAAATTCCCCCCTTAGAATGGGAGCAAACAAGAAAAGGAGGTTCCGATTCCAAGGGATTATTGCTGAAAATTTGGTAATATGATCCCTTTCATGAAGGCCATTCATGGTGATCACTTGTGAAGATGATATGCAGAGATCGTTGGCATGAAGTCCATCGCGAAGCGTGGACTGTTGTATGCCTATAAATAGCATGGGTGGGGGCCCTCAAAAGGGTCTGACTTTGTGAAAAGAAAAGATACAGTGCTATATTTTAATGAAGCTTACTACCTCTGTGATTATTATCTATGAACACAATATTTTTGAATTAGACTTATATGATTTTTTTCTATGAATGATTCTTAGAGAATTGGATATCACAAACCACATTTTTTCAAAATGAGTAATGTAACTCAGAGATCCATGAACTGGGATCTGAAAACATGCTTAAAAAAAACCTCTGCAAACTATCTTTGAAAAAACTTATGTTGTGAAACCAATGGATACTTAGGGAGTTGCACAAGAAGTCCTTATGGATGCTTCCCAGAGAGAAGAAATGGTAGAAAAAATCATGACGGGGGAGTGCATTCTCACCACTTTAGACCATGAATATCTTCTTGGGTTGCTGTTAGAGGATCGAAAGGATTATCCTCTATACAAGAGGCTTCTTTTGTATTGATTTTTATTGAGATACTACATCTTAATCCCATTGGAAATTAGGGATGAACCGACTTACTATTTTAGGGGTGTACCAGGGCAATACTAGTGGTACTGTGATACTGTTGGACATATCAGGAAGGATCATACTTTAATCATGGAAGACTGCCTCTATAACCACATCAACAATATCGATGGGGAAAAGTTGGAGGATGAGGTATCTCTAACATAGTATCAAATTATCATCAAGGAAGGATTTGGGAACCCAGATAAAGGATATACTGATGGATGGGATCGCACTAGGGTGAAAACTTCACTGATGAGTAGGTCTGGGCCTACTGGGCATGAAAATCATGTGCTAAATTTGGGGTAGATCTGAGGTGGGTTAAACTTTATTAAGTAGCATGGGATTATTAGTTCCATGTCTACTAACCGTAGGAGATCATGTCGGATTTTTTGAGCAGGTGGTCTCTAGGGACCAACACATTCCACCCATATCATGAGGAGGTAAACATTAGCCTTTGGGACCTTAACCAAATCTTTGGGATCCTAATTTTAGGGGGTGATTTATGATGAGTCTCTACCTGTGGATAATGTGTGGGAAGATAAAGAGTATCTACTTGATTTGGATAAGTTTCTATTGGAACTGGTGCTGGTCACTAGAGAGGTGAATCCAAGGATAAAAGATGCCCCTTCAAGAAATGGTTTGGCTATTTTTTTTTAATAGCTTGATAGAGGATCCTTATGATGGTGAATAGGCAACTAGGAAATTGATGATGAGTCCAAAAACCTATCCCAGTGAATACCAATGGGGAAATAATGTCTCTTACTGGTGGATACTAGAAGAAATACAATGGAAACTATGGGGATACAATATTAAGATAGAGCCTCAAACCATATTCAGGTTGTTTGAATTCATCAAGGGATTGATCTATGGGTGGATGATCCCAGTGAGGCATGCACACATGGGGGTGTGGACAAGAACCTTTATAATGGAGGTGATAATAGAAATAGGTTAGTGAGTCAATCTCAAAATCCCGGTGCCAGAGAAGTTATACAAAGTACTTTGGCACATCAGTGAGGGGAAGATGTTGCTGCATGTGTATGGGTCATTCCATTTTTTTGTACATCTAGGTGCCCACACACATGGGGGATATGAATATCCAAACCCTATTTCCCATCCCTGTAAAACATCCAGCTGATGATTATAAACATCTTAGGAAATTTACCTTTCGAGTTGGATATAAAGGAAGTGCTGAAAAAGTTTAGGATGGAGGATCAATTTACCTTTCACATGTTTCCCCTACTGAAGGGGGTTGACCAATGATGGAACAGTAACTGAAGAGCAGCGATCATATCTTCTAGATTTCTGAGGCGGGGTGCTGGTGGTAAGATTTTACTGAGATCCAATCTATGATCCATAAAACCCACACTATTTCATGAGACAATTAAAGTGATTTTGGAGGTTAACCCCAAAGGTATATTCAGAGGTTCACCATGAGTTCCACCCTTTAGTGATGAGGAATCTTTGGATCATGTTCACATGAGAATATGGAAATATATATAATGAGCTGTCGCCACCCACCAATGTGTACGAGCTAACCCGTTATTATGAAAAGATAGGGGTGATAGACTACCCCAATATAATGCTGTGGTAATAGAACATTCAGACTAATGAAGGGGTGACTCCTCCACCGTAGGTCTAGGGTAGAGTAGTGGCTATATTGTGCTGTGACGGAAGAGATGGCCTGGTGAGAAAGACAACAACAACAGGACCAACGACTCATGGTCCCACATGAGAAAGAGGAAAGGAAAGATAAGTAGCAACATCATGACCAAATATCTTGGTTAGGAAGACCTAGGAGGAAGGGTATCCATCCAGAGGGTTCCATAGGATGTTCACCCAGGCCCTCGGGAAGCGGATTCGTCATGTGGACATCCCCAACGATGAAGTCTTTCCTAAGGCCTGGGATAAATGGGATGTTTACATGAATTTAATCGATCCTCATGGGATATGGAATAAACAGAATAGGTATTGGATGCATCTCACTAGTATTTTTCATACCAAGGATAGATTCCTCATTTTTTAGGATGAGGGGGAACGATACGTGGTATAGCTGGCAGACCTGGTGCACTCATGAGGTGCTATGCATCTGCAGATAGACCGGGTGAGAGTATTTCTATACATGAACTCTCCTCAACAACTATCATTAGGTGAGCTAATTACAAGTGATCCCTTTCCTGAATAATTAGATGAATCTTGGGGATATGACGCATATCAAGGGATCCCCCTACAGAGTGGTTAGATCACAACCTACATGGAAGAACTAGAAAAACTATTCAGGGTAATCTCTAACTAAGTTTCACATGCTGCATCTTTCCCTCTTTTATCATCATATAACTGAAACCTTCACTGTGTAAGACAATCTAGAAAGGGACCCCTGTCAGTGGGAATGAAAGGGCACTAATGGGTACGGCAGATCATGCTCCAGGGCCTGTGCCCAAGACAAAAGCGGCTGGTGGGACAACCGAATTTGAGGAGGTCATGGTGAAAGATTTTGAATCCATAGAGCTCCCAATAATCTATGAGGGGCCACACCATGGTATCCTAGTGGAGGCTACCCAAGAGCTTGATCTGTCATTGCTCCACTCCTGTAAGTCTCTTATTTTCATAGAATCATACTTTCCATTTTCTGATCAGACTGACTGACATGTTTATTTTCTGAATAGTGTTGGTGGTACAATACACTAGACTATTAGAATATGAAGGGGAATATGGGGCCCCTTTCTTGGCATTGGCATTGGTTAATGTGGTTCTATTCATCCAAGCTGATCAGGCCATGGTCCTAAGAGAATAGTCGGCTGTGGCTATGAGTGATGCCATTAGTGGGGTGGAACTCATGGATGGGAGGGACAATATTGTTGAGGTGGGATCAAGGGAGGATGAGAAACCTTATAATATAGATCCCAAACCATCTAAAAGGATTTCAGAGGATGATCTTACTACTGAGCTGCTTGCGGCCTTTCTTGAATATGAGCCTGTACCACCTGAAGAGCTGGAGGATTCTGATTCTGAGGCAGCAGAAGAGAACAACATTATCTGCTACAAGGCATGGAAATGCATCCAACACTTCATCCATCAGACTCTATAATCATATATGGTGGGTCATATGGGGTTTCTCCACCACTGGTTGCACAACCTATGTGATGGAGGGGAAGATACTCGTGGTCTTCATGTACTGATCCATGACTTTCTTGCTGAAATGATGCATGAAGTGTAACGACCCAATGTTTTTCAATGGAAATTACATTCTTATAAATATGTCATAAAATAAAATTAAGACACAAAATAATGAACTAATAAGATCTAAGTGACCTTTAAACATAAGTTTTTCACTTATGTGTTTGGAATTTCGAAAATATGACATACACAGTTGCAATCAGTAAAATATTTAAAGTCCAATAAGAAAAACTTAAATTTTCAGTGAATATTAACCTACCCTTATGAATAGTAAAATACCCTTATAAATAGTGATATACCCTAATGAATAGTAACCTTACCTATGATAATATATAAATATTATTCAAGTTGAAAGTATAATATACCTATATTTTAGAATAAGTAAATTAATGTTTTAAAACTGGTTTTTGATAATAAATTATGATTTTAATTAAATATTCAAATAATAAAATTTAGATTTTTTTTTGAAAAATGAAATTCATTTTTGGATTTTACACGTCGAAAAATTTTTGGGGTGAATTTTTGGGATTTTTCTGAAATACTTGAATTTTTGATGAATAGTGAAATACCATAATTTACAAAATAAGCTAAATAAGCTAATTATAGAGTCATGCATGATGTTCTACTGATGTAAGCCCAATTGGTTTGGGTTCACATGATAAAATTACTATTCTTGGTCATGGAAGACTCACTATTACTTTTCTTTGGGGGAAATAATAAATTAATGAATTTTATATTGAGAAATCTCCTCTCCCCTCCACTATAAATACCACCCCTCACAACCTCATTTCCTCACACCTCTCAAGCTTCAATCCATGTATAAACTATACCCAAGAATCTTACCTATACCCTCCCCCATGTCCGAGAGCTTATGGTCTCATCAAAAGACCAAGACTAGGTCCCTTAAGGAGGATCTCAAGAGGAGGATTCCAGAGGTAATGTCTCTTCGTCTTTCCTTTAATTTCCTTTCAATTTCAAGTTATTTTCTTATTCTCTACCCACCTATTTTCATCCACATGTTATGGTAACTCTAGTATCATACATACAATGGAATGTTATTATACTAATGGGATATTTTACCATCCAACCTCCTAATCCTCTTCCTTTTATTTTATAAAAGTAAACGTTGTTCATAAGGTGTTAATCTATCACCTTCAAGAACGTCATGTTTTATTTTTTCATTTATACCTTAAAATATAGTCATGATACAATTTTTATGGTTGAAAAATAATATTATATATGTATTATTTCCTATTTAAAGTTCTGGAACTAACTTATGTACATATTACTAAATTATAAAATGAAACAAGATCGCTGTGGTCGAAAAACCGCCCATATTAATCCAAACAATCATCATTTAATTATTATCTAAAGATTAATCCACATGGTATATAATATAATCAATTATAAGATAATTTAAACTCATATAATATCATTAATAACATTTAATATCAATTATGTATGTTTACCCATGTTCTACCCGAACTTCAATTTATGAAAACAAGTGAACCGCTCAAGAAAAACCATAAAAACAAACATTCCTGAACAATGTTTTTAAACTCTATAACCCATACAAAAGCACATAAAATAACTTAATGAAACCATAATTAACCATATTAATGTATAAAAAGTTCTTTAATTGTTAATTAATGAATCTAATGGGGTTATACAGGATATTAAAGCGAAGGAAGCGTTCAGATATAAGGTAAGGGGAAATTCTCGAACCCAACTTTCATCCTTCGGGTTTAACCTATTTCACTTTTTTTTATATGGTTACTCATTAAAAATAATTTTTTCATCAATGTATTTCCTTTTTTGGGATATAAATGTTTTTTACTTGTGTTTATGTCAAACAAAATGTTTTCCAAAAGAACTCTTCTTCTAAGAACACACCTTTTACTTCTCATTCAAGGTTGACGGATCATGTAACATGTATGTTATTCCCTCTTTATTTGGGGAGCCCAATGTTTATTAATGAGTTCTTATGAGATGAAAAAAATTCCTTTTAATGGGTTAGTTATGTTCCTTTTTTATATATTTTAATTTTCTCATGCATGATAAATGATAATGTTATGATGTGATGGGTGCACCCGGAATTATATAGCACATTATGAATGTTTCAATGTGACGGGTTCACTCGGAATTATACAGCTCTCCAATAAATTGGGTAAAGTGATTAATCTCATGAGATAATGTGAAATTATGTGTGAAAAAGATTCTATCTTTGTTCACAAGTATGTGTGGTATTTAACCACTAAGACATGATGTTTCATTTTTTTATGCATTACCACATTTCAAGTCTTTTATTAATGATTCCTCTCATGTTCATGATCCTTTTACTATGTTATAGTTATGATAACCCATTATATTGTTCTTATATATCCTCTTACTGGGCTTTTAGCTCATCCATTTTGATGTATATCCTTAGGTGACTACATGTACTAAGGATAGGTCAAGTGCCAATAAGAATCTAGAGAAGAAGGAATTAAATAAATGTTTATGCTTGATGTTGTAATTGTTATGTAGGGTCCTAGTTTTCCCAAGACACTAAACCTTTGAATCATCTTTGGGTAATACTATTATGTTTTTTATATTTAAAATAATGTAATAGTAATGTAAGAAAAAGCTGGGTCTCTATAGTTGGTATTAGAGGCAAGGTTTAGTTAATTTGGGAATTAGGATTAGTGAACCCTTGAGAAAACCTCTAGCATGAGACTAAGTACAAATATGCACACAAGAATCTTTACATAGGGATCCCATATGTAATGCTTTTATTATAAATCGTACAAATGAATAAGTTATTCATGACTTGTTGACATATGTTTTGTTCTAACATTTTCTATTTTAGAAAATGGTGGGAACCGGAAGAAACCAGGCCAAAAACTCATGCGAGGTCCAATGCAACAATTGCCCGAATGACATCCCCAATGATTTGGGAGGTGGAGTTCAAAACTTCATGGAGATGCTTACCCAACTATCTCAGGTTATAAACAATAAAAATAATAATGGGGAACGTCCTCCTTCACCAAAGAGGGAGTAACTAGCTATCAAGTGTTTTATGAGGCAACAATACCGACGTTTAGTGGATCTTCCGATCCATTAGTTGTGGAGCAGTGGGTAAACTCTATAGAGAAGATCTTTTCTATGATTTATTGTTATGAGATGGATAATGTGACACTATCGGTTTATCTTCTAGATGGATAGGCCAATCAATGATGGGATTTAATTAAGAACACCAAGCCAAGGGAGGACATTGAAGAGTTGGAATGGGAAGACTTTAAGATAATGTTTCTTAACAAGTATTTCCCAAGAACTCTTCGCACGAAGATGGAGAGAGAATTCATAGAGATCAAGAAAAAAGAAGGAGAATCTATCAAAAACTATGAAGTGAATTTCACAAGGCTTGCAAGGTATGATTTGGGTTTTGTTATCAACAATGATAGAAAAATTGATAGATTCTTTTGTGGATTAAAACCACACCTTCGAAAGGCTCTTGAAATTTGAGACTTTGGGAGTTATGAAGAAGTTGTTCGGTGTGATCTCAAAGTGGAGATGGAGTTTGGAGAATGGTCCCATGACTATGTTTATAAGAAATGAAAGATTGAGTTTCAAGCCGGTGGATCTAATGAAAAAGGTGGGAAGAAAACTCAATGACCCACAAGCCAAAAATGTGGGCAGTTTCACCATTGGAACTGTCTCAAAGGGACGAGGAAGTGCTTGAAGTGTGGGAAAGAAGGGAACCATGCTCAAGAGTGTTGAAAAGACATGAAAAGGAAGGAGAATGTAGCTAAATAAAGGAGATAAACACCCATGGTTCAATGCTATATCTGTAGGGATCTAGGGCACTATGCAAGACCATGCACTAAACCTCAAGTTCTCGAGGGTAATCAGTGTCAGCAGCCACCAAATCCAAAGGAACAAGGGAAGTCTTATGCCATCACTACTGAAGAAGTGGAGCAAGATAATGAAGTCATACAAGGTACACTTCCTATTCACTCAATAATGGAAAAAGTATTATTTGATTCGGGTTCTATAAATTACCTTATTTCTTGAAAGTTTTCTAGAACTATAGAATCGAAGCCCCGAAACCTTGAAATAGAGATATCTATAAAACAACAAGTGGTGAAATCATTGCAACCCAAGTATTTAACTCTTCTCCTGTTGACGTATGTGGGAATATTTTTCCAGCGAATCCTGTAATACTTCCCTTGGTGGAATTCGACGCTACAATGGGAATGGATTGGATCTCATTATATTGAGCATGTATCAACTATCAAGAAAAGGAAATATCTTTTCATATTCTGAACCATACCATGCTCCTCTAGAAATTCAAGGAAGATCATGAATCTCCTTTGAAAAATCCTTCATCTGTGTGGGTATTTATTCCTTATGAAGAATCATACCTCACCCAAATGGTTGAGTCAAAGGAAAGTTCCAACCTTGAGGAAATTCACATTGTGAGGGAATACTATGATGTATTTCCTGAAGAGTTACCCAGAATTTCCCCAGATCATGAGGTAGAGATCTCAATAGAACTCATACCTGGAGTTACTCCTATCTCAAAGTGTCCCTATAGGATGGATCCTATCGAACTGGAGGATTTAAAGAAGCAAATTTAAGATAATTTGTAAAAAGGGTTCATACGCCCTAGTGCATCACCTTGGGGTGCACCAATGCTCTTTGTGAAGAAGAAGGATGGAACGATGCGGCTGAGTATCAATTATCAAGAACTCAACAAGATCACAATAAAGAACAAGTATCCTCTTCCAAGGATTGATAACTTTTTAGATCAGTTAAGAGGAGCTCAATACTTCTCAAAGGTGGATATTCATTCTAGATATCATCAGTTAAAGGTGAAGAAGGAAGATATTCAGAAGACTGCCTTCCATACAAGGTATGGGCACTATGAGTTTCTAGTGATTCCTTTCATACTTACTAATTCCCCTGAAATCTTCATGGATTTGATGAATAGAGTCTTTATACATCACCTCGACAAATTTTTGGTTGTGTTTATCGATGATATTCTCATCCACTCCAAGAACAAGGAGGAACGTGAAGAACATATAAGACTTGTGTTGGAGACATTGAGAAAGGAGAAGTTGTACGCCAAGTTCAGAAAGTGTGACTTTTGGATAAAGCAAGTCACTTTATTGGGAAATTTGATCACAAGTGAGGAAATTTCTGTGGACCCTTAAAAAAAAGGTGATTGAGGAGTGGCCCAGACCCTCAAATGTCACAGAAATTCGTAGTTTTCTTGGATTAGATGGGTACTACTGATGTTTTGTGAGAAATTTCTCATGATTTTCAAGCCCTCTAACTAAGTTAACAAGGAAAGGGGCAAAGTATGTCTAGATAGAAGAATGTGAGTGAAGCTTCAAGGAGATAAAGAGAAGGCTTATAACTTCACTAATACTCACACTACCGACAAGAGGAGAAAGTTTTGTGATATACAGTGACACTTCAAAGAAAGGCTTGGGTTGTGTACTCATGAAAAATGACATTGTGAAAGCCTATGCCTCACAAAAATTGAAGATCCACGAGCAGAACTACCTGACACATGATCTAGAGATGGAAACCTTGATTTTTGCCTTGAAAATCTAGTGGCACTACCTTTATTGGGAGAAGTGTGACATATACACCGACCAAAAGATCCTAAAGTATATATTCACACAAAAGGATCTCAACATGCATCAAAAGATATGGTTAGAGCTAATAAATTATTACAATTACTCTATTCACTACCATAATGGAAAGGCGAACAAGGTAGCTGATGCTCTAAGTAGAAAAGAACCTGCTACTCTATCCATGTTATGGATTGATAAAGACCCTATCTTCTTGGATATGCAAAGGATGGATTTAGAAATCATAAGGGCGGGGGATACATCCTACCTTACCCAAATGGTTGCACAACCATCCATCCAAGAGAATATTAAGGAAGCACAAAGGGATGATGTAGAAATACAAAAGAGGGTGAATGCAGTAAAGGAAGGGAGGATGCAAGAGTACCATATCAATGGTGATGGTGTGATTAAGTTTGGAACACGGATTTGTGTGCCTTCATCACCTGGGATAAAGAAGGAGCTATTGGAAAATGCACATAGCTCAACATTATCCATCCATCCTGGGAGTACCAAGATGTACCGTGATCTCCAAGAACACTTCTGGTGGGATAACATGAAAAAGGAGATCGCGGAATATATCTCAAGGTTCTTGGTATGTCAGGAAGTTAAAGCAGAGTGACAAAAGTCCAAAGGGATGATGCAACCATTTCCTATACCCATGTGGAAATGGGAGAATGTTACTATGGACTTCATCATAGGTATTCTAAAGAAGTCGACGTGAAATAATGTGATATGTGTTGTGGTTGAACGACTCACCAAGACTTCCCATTTTATCGCTATTTGGGAAGATCTCTCTCTTGAAAAAATTTCAAGGATATATGTGAAGGAAGTGGTGAGACTGCATGGTGTTCCACTCTCAATTGTCTCTGATCATGATCCAAGGTTCACATCTAAATTCTAGAGGATCCTTCAATATGCTTTGAGTACTAAATTAAATTTCAGCGTGACCTATCACCCCCAAACCAATGACCAATCTAAACGGACTATTCAGACGCTTGAAGATATGATAAGAGCCTGCTCTCTAGAATTCAAAGGTGGATGGGATCAACATCTCCTATTAGTTGAGTTCTCATACAAAAATAGCTTCCACTCGAGTATTCAGATGGATCCATATGAAGCACTATATGGAAAATGATGTAGAACTCCAACCCGTTGGGATGAAGTTGGAGAAAGAAAGCTACTTGGACCCGATCTTGTGCAAGAGATGACATAGAAGGTTCAAGTCATCCAGAAACACATCAAATCCACTGAAAGTTAGTAAAATAGCTATGTTGAAAACCATTGAAGGGACTTGGAGTTCGATGTTGGGGATAAAGTCTTCCTTCGAATATCACCATGGAAGAGAGTCATGCGATTTGGAAAGAAAGGGAAACTAAGCCCAAGGTACATTGGCCCCTTTGAGATCCTTGAACACATAGGAGCCGTGGCCTATCGACTTTCAATTCCACCAAATATGGCTCAAGTTCATGATGTGTTTCATGTATCACTCCTGAGGAAGTACATACCTGATCCCTCACATGTACTGAACTCAGAGGTGGTATAGATGGAAGATGATCTCTCATATGAGGAGAAACTAGTAGAGATTCTGGACTGGAGAGATAAGGTTCTATGAAACAAGACAACCCAACTTGTCAAAGTGTTTTGGAGGAACCATAAGTTTGAAGAAGCCACTTGGGAACCAGAAGAGGCGATGAAGGAGAAGTACCCTCACCTGTTTGTGTAAAGTGAAATTTCGAGGTCGAAATTTCATAAGGGGGGAAGAATGTAATGACCTAATGTTTTCAATGGAAATTACCTTCTTATAAATATGTCATAAAATCACATGAAAACACAACACAATGAAATACTAAGTGCTAAGTGACCTTTAAACATAATTTTGTCACTTCTGTGTTTGGAATTTTGAAAATCTGACACACACGGTTGCAATCAGTAAGTTATTTGGAGTCCAATAAGAAAAACTTAAATTTTAAGTAAATAGTAACCCACCCTTATGAATAGTAACATACCCTTATGAATAGTGATATATTCTAATGAATAGTAAACTTACCTATGATAATATATAAATAATATTCCAGTTGAAAGTATGATATACCTATATTTTAGAATAAGTAAATTAATGTTTTAAAACTGGTTTTTGATAATAAATTATGATTTTAAATAAATATTAAAATAATAATATTTATATTTTTTTTGAAAAATGGACTTCATTTTTGGATTCTACACATCAAAAAATGGTTGGGGTGAATTTTTGGGATTTTTCTGAAATACTTGAATTTTTTATGAATAGTGAAATACCATAATTTACAAAATAAGCTAAATAAGCTAATTATAGAGTCATGCATGATGTTATGATAATGTAAGACTATTTTTTTGGGGTTCAAATGATAAAATTACTATTTTTGGTAATGGAAGACTCACTATTCCTTATCTTGTGGGGAAATAATAAATTAATGAATTTTATATTGAGAAATCCCCTCTCCCCTCCACTATAAATACCACCCTTCACACCCTCATTTCCTCAAACCTCTAAAGCTTCAATCCTTGTCTAAACTCTGCCCAAGAATATTTTCTAGACCCTTCCCCACATCTAATAGCTTCTGGTCTCATCAAAAGACCAATCCTAGGTCCCTTAAGGAGGATCTCAAGAGGAGGATTCAAGAGGTAATTTTTATTCCTCTTTCCTTTAATTTCCTTTCAATTTCAAGTTCTTTTATTATTCTATCTCCACTTATATTCATTCACATGGTATGGTAACTCTATTATCATAAATATAATAGAATTTTATGATACTAATGGGATATTTTACCAACCAACCCCCTTCTCCTCTTCCTTTTATTTTATAAAAGAAAATGTTGTTCATAAGGTGTTAATCTATCACCTTCAAGAACGACATGTTATCTTTTTCCATTTATACCATCATATCTGGTCATGAAAGCATTTTTATGGTTGAACCAGGATATTATATATTTACTATGTCCTATTTGAAGTTCTGGAACTAACTTATGTACATATTACTAAATTATTAAACAAAATAAGATCATTATGGTCAAAAAACCTCCCATATTAACCCAAACAATCATCATTTAATTCTTATCTAATGATTCATCCACATGGTATATAATTTAATCAATTATAATATCATTTAAAATCAATTAATATCATTAATAACATGTAATATCAGTTCTAGATGTTTACCCATGTTCTACCTGAACTTCAATTTATGAATACAAGTGAACTGCTCAAGAAAAACCATAAAAACAAACATTCCCGAACAATGTTTTTAAACTCTATAACTCATCCAAAGGAACATAAAATAACTTAATGAAAACATAATAAACCAAATTCATGTACACAAGGTTCTTTAATTGTTAATTAATTAATCTAATGTGGTTATAAATGACATTAAAGCGAAGGAAGAGTTCATATATATGGTAAGGGGAAATTCTCAAACCCAACTTTCATCCTTTGGGTTCTCCATATTTCACTCTTTTTTTGATATGGTTACTCCTTAAAAATAATTTGTTCAT
Organism: Viscum album; assembly: GCA_963277665.1. Taxonomy (NCBI): domain Eukaryota; kingdom Viridiplantae; phylum Streptophyta; class Magnoliopsida; order Santalales; family Viscaceae; genus Viscum; species Viscum album. Next base: position 47,894,625 of record OY728121.1, read on the forward strand.
CATTTTATTTCCTTTTTTGGTATATACATGTTTTTCACTAGTGTTTATGTCAAACAAAATGTTTTCCAAAAGAACTCTTCTTTTAAGAACACACATTTTACTTCTCATTCAAGGTTCACGGATCTTGTAACATGTATATTATTCCATATTTCTTTTGGGAACCCTATGTTTATGAATGTTTTCCTATGAGATGAAACCCATTACTTTTCATGGTTTAGTTATGTTAATTTTTGATATATTTTCATTGTGTCATTCATGATAAATGATAATGTTATGATGTGACGGGTGCGCCCGGAATTATATAGTGCAATATGAATGTTTCAATCTGACGGGTGCACCTAGAATTACACAACACTCTAATTCATTGGGTAAAGTGATTAATCTCATGAGTTAATGTGAAATTATGTGTGAACAATATTCTAGCGTTGTTCACAAGTATGTGTGGTAGTTAACCACTAAGACATGATGTTTCATTTTTTTATGAATTTCCACATTTCAAGTATTTTATTATTGATTCCTCTCATGTTCATGATCCTTTTCCTATGTTATGGTTGTGATCACCCATTATATTGTTCTTATATATCCTCTTACTGGGATTTTATCTCTCCCCTTTTTATGTATATCCTCAGGTGACTACATGTACTAAGGAGAGGTCAAGTTCCAATAATAAGCTAGAGAAGAAGGAATTAAATAAATGTTTATACTTGATGTTGTAATTGTTATGTAGGGTCCTAGTTTTCCCATGACACTAAAAATTTGGATCCTCTAGGTGTAATATTATTATGTTGTTTATCTTTAAAATAATGTAATATTAATGTAAGAAAAGTCTGGGTCGCTATATGAAGTAAGTTAAAATCTAGATTTCACATGGTGTCAGGAGAAGTATGAAAGCATCCTGACTATCCAAAAAGAAAATCAGGAGATATGGAACCTATAAGAACAAAAATACAAGTTTACTTACTTCATCTAATATCAATCGGTAGTCTTCATTCAACTGAGGTATCAACTATAGGTGGCCAAGGAGTAGATAAGGCAGGCGACACGTTAAGTGGTCGATCTCTAGGCTAAGTGGGAAAAATCATATATAAGGTACAACCAGCTATGTCTAGATGCTGACGAGGAGGAAAAAGAGATTAGGAAGTGGAAAAAGACCCTGGAGGCCACATGCTAAAGGTTTTCAGAGTTGGAGCTCTCAATCACTAGAGCAGAGTTGTAGAGGAAATTCTTCCAGAACTCGTGAGAGGCTCTAATCATGTGGATGTCCATGCTACTACCAAAACCTATTTCCTTGATTTTAAAACCTTCCTATGAAAATAGACACATTTATTTCATTTCTTTAATCATTTTACATATATCATATTCACGAGGAAACCAAATGATTAATCCCTAAGCTCACATGGGTCTTTCCCTGTGTGAGAAACAAGGGATGTTCACATGATTTATCATTTTATGAGGGTTTCAGATAATCATTGAACACTTGGGTTTTCTATTGTTAACTAAACACCAAGAGTGTTTTGGATGAGAGATGATGTGGTCAGAGAAAAAGTCTCTTAGAACAAAAAACTTTCTTTTCCGATGAATGCTAGTGCACAAACGTGATAACTCCAGGGTCATTGGAATCTATGTGAACAAAGGTGACTGAGAAGCGTGAATCACAATTCCCTAAATTCACAACATAATGAGAGTGGCATGGATATACATGATAAATACTGACCATGTTCAAAACATAACATCCATACCATTATCATGGAATGGGGACAAACAAATGAGGTTCGACTTCTGACCATGTTTGAAACACGGAACCTATCTCAAAATTTTGTCTGAATACTTTTGGGAAATTGGACTGGGATAGTAGGTGAGCCAAAAATTACATGATATGAAACCATTAGTGGGTCCCTTCGGGCATGGAAGAGGATGAGGATCCTAATGATGGGCATGTGAAGTGTGGGAATAGATTGATGAAATGTTCAGATGGATTCGAACACTCTCATAACTATGCCGATGTGACTTATAAAACATTAGTGTAAGAATATTGGTTTTAAAAAAGATCAAACTTATATTTTAGGGGAGTTTTATATATGATGTCAATCAAGAATGTGGACAATGTGGTTGATGACTAGCACTAGAAAATAGGACCTCTTAGATGAGGGGCTGGGATGTTTTGCAGTTTCACGTCATGAAACTAAGGTTGATAGAAACACAGTTTTATGTCGTAAAGTGAGGATATTGGACACATAGTTTAACATAACAAGATAAGGACACAATATTGTATAGTTTAACATCATGTGATTAGGATTAATTTAACAGTTTAGAATCATGCAACTGGGACATTTCACATAGTTTAATGTCATATTGAATGAACCCAAGGCTCTTAGTTTAAGGTCATAGAGTTTGAACCTAGGTATAGGGGATTACCAAGATGGTTATATGTGGCATGATATGGTGACAAACTCATTATGAATGAGTGCTTAGGAGTTTTAATGTCACACCAAAATTTCCCAGTAAGTCTTGAACATAGTTTAGAGTCATGATACATAGACTATGACTCTTAGTTTAAGGTCATAGAGTTTGGACCTTACAATTCATAGTTTAAGGTCATAGAATTTAGACCATATGAGCGCCTTTATGTGCCTCAACCACATCGGTGTACACCTTACTAGATATCCTAATCCCACATGATCTATGCTCAGTGTGGGAAACAAGGGATGACAATGGGGTTTCCTTACATATAAAAGCACACATTAGGGGTGACACCAAGGGTTTGGAGTTTAATTAAGATATAGGGGAGTGTAAAAGAGGTAATCTGAGAATATCATGATTTGGAATAAGAGGTGACTAGTGAGTAGAGATTGAATTTTGACCAAGTTTTAAACACAGGGATCACAACTATTCTAGTCAAGAATCAGACAAACAAACACAAGACCAACTCTTAACCAAGTTAAAAACATGGGATCCATTGTTTACTTTTAGAGATCCATTAGGGAGTTGGACTGACATAGAAGGTGAGACAAAATTTAATGATACCATCTCCATTAGGGGGTCTTTTTAGATTTTAAAGATGATGGAAACCCAAACCAAGAAAGACTCGAAATGTGGGATGGAGCATATCAGAATGTGAGACACAATTCCGGGTTTTGAAAATAGTTTAAAGTCATATTTCACGAACCATGGAAGACAATTTAGAGTCATTTTTCTTATACTATAATCCCTTAGTTTAAGGACATAGAGTTAATACCATATTATTGGTGTCTAAATAGACATGAGTAGTGCAATGTTATGACAACCTGACATGAATGAGGACCAAGGGGAACATCACCACACAACCCATTCCTTAGGTGGAACACATTTAGTTTAAAGTCATAATGCATTGATTGTAACTGAGGCCAAGAGGAAAAAATATTGATGAACTTGTGGCTGGACCCAAAGAAAAAGTGTTTAGGAATCTTTATGTATCCCATAAGGATGAGAATCAAGCCACACATAGTTTTGAAAGCAAAATGTTGTGAGAGACCAACGCTGGTGGGGGTAATCCTCTTTAGAGAGGGAACTGAGGCATCCCACAATTATCATGAGGCATCCTAAATTTGTATAAGGCAAGAATCATAGTTTAATGTCATGCATCAGGGACATTAACTTTCTAGTTTAAGTTCATAGAGTTCGGACCAAAATGGGGGAATGCCTCAAATGGGTATGTTTAGTGTGGTGTTGTAACAAACCCAATGTGAATGAGGACTTAGGAGGCATAATTTCACATGAAACATCTCATAGATAATACCTCATATAGTTTAAATTCATGATGCTTGGACTTGGGGTGAACAGTTTAAGGTCATGTTTCCTGGAATATTAACTCGTAGTTTAAATTTTTAGAGTTTGAACTATTGGGTGGGAACTCCTAAAAGGGATACACATAATGTGGTGGCATAATAGTCTCGATGTGAATGAAGACCTAGGAGGCCCACATACCACATATGAATTCCTTAGGATGCCTTCATATAGTTTAAAGTTTTGATTCTTGGTCTATGTTGATGCTAGAGGGCTAAAGGTTTGACAAGTTTGTGGTTGTACCTGAAGAAAAAATGTCAGGGTGTCACTACATCTCCCATAAGGATGGGAATCAATCTAGACATAGTTCTTGAAATCCTATGCAGTTTAATTTCATGTAGTAAGGATGAAGTTGAACCAACGTGAAAGAAAGAAAATTACACAGCTGGTCCTGAGATTGAAGATCCATGCATCACTACATATCTCACCAGAATGAGAATCAAGCCACACATTGAAGGAAATATCCCTGTATAGGTCTGATCCGTACATAGAGAGGGAGAATTTTTTTGAGTGTCTAGACCAGGATATAGAATTTATGCATCATTACGTATCCTGTGTAAAAAGGAATCAAGATATACATAGTTCTTGAATGTGGCATGGTAGATGGCCAATGCCAAGGGTAATGTCTTCTAGGGTGAGAACATTATGATTCCATGCAGTTTATTGTCATGTGGCTAGGATAATAATTTATACTCAATTTAATATCATGAAACTAGGACACTGAAAATAAAATTTAATATCATGTTGTAGGGATGATAGGGGAAAGTGTTACAAGGGGGATGTTGATGGTGCGACAATTATAACCCGATGTGAATGAGGATCGAGAATTCCCACATCATGCAGTAAAATCCCAATAAAGACTAGGTCAAGAGTCTAAAAGGTTGGTAAATTTACAGGGTTGGGCCCAAAGATGAAATTTTTGGGTGTCACTATGTATCCCATGAGGATGATAATTAATCCATACATAGTTCTAGAATATGTTATGATATATGACCAATGATGAGGGGAGAGTTCTATTAGGTGAGAACATTATAGAGCTATGTAGTTTATCATCATATGGCCAGAACAGTGGCATTGTGCAGTTTAAAGTCCTACAACTCAGACTATAGGGGCTGAAAATAGTTTAATTTCATAGTGATCAGACCTACTGCAAATAGTTTAAGGTCATGTTGCTTGGACTATGGGCTCTTAGCTTATGTTCATAGAGTTTGGACCATGTGGAAAGGATCTCAACCAACATGGATATGTGGGGAATGATAGGAATAAACAGACATGAATGAGGACCTAGGAGGCTCATGACACACGAAAAATTCTTGAGGAGGCTTACACATAGTTTAAAGTCATGATGATGAGACTTTGGATCTTAGTTTAAGGTCATGCAGCATGAACCTGGTGCCCAGTTTGAGATCCTATTTCTGGGATGTGGAAATCCTTAAGTGAAGTACTGCTTGAGAAACTTGGCATTGGTTAGAGGAGTGATGTGTTATCCATCCATTGTGATCAAAGAGTAAGTGCTATTGGGATAGAATTTTTGAATGATATAAGGGCCTTCCCACTTGGGATCAAACTTTGGTGGATTTCTAACAAGTATCATCGACATTCTGAGGTCCAAAACCATGTCACCATGGAGGAAGGAGCAGAGGAAAACATTCTTATTAAATTTCATTTCTATCTTATTCTGGTGCATCTATAGATAGTGAAAGGCCTGGATCCTATTTTTTTCGAGGGATTCTAGATCAGCTAGATGGAATTCTATTATTCTATCTGGTGTCTTATATTCATATATATCTATTCCGAGTGATGGAAACTAAACCTTGATTAGTAGAACTGCCTCTGTTCTGTACACCATGGAATATGGAGTTACCTAGGTGGAATTGTGGGTCATCATCCAATAATCCCTTAGAACATTGGGAAGATTTTACAGCCAAATAATTTTTTTATGGCCCACCATATTCTAAAAAATGTTGGAGAGGGTTTTATTGAACACCTCAATCTATCCATTTTCCTGCACATGGTAGCGATTTGTATGGTTGGAACAAATGTTTTCCTTGGCTTACAACTTCTTCAACTCAACATATCATAATTTGGCACCATTGACATTGAGAATAGAATGAGGGACTTAAAATAAATGAATTATATTGGAGTTCATGAATTTGAACCCTAATTGGTCATTTACTTCCTTAAGAGGAATCGTTTATGCCCACTTAGAGAAGAAATCTGTCACCATCAGAATGAACCTGCATTGGTGAGCTATTGTTGGTGGATAAATTCCCACAACATCAAGTCCCTAGAATTTAAAGGGCCAAGAATAATTGGTAGTATAAAGGGTATCTGGAGGTCAATGCACAAATTTGGCATGGATCTGACACATGTGGAACCTCTTGGTGAACTTGATACAGTCAGAGACCATAGCAGGCAAGAAGTAGCCTAGCCTTCAAATATAGTGGGAGAGCTTCAAACCTGCCTGATGAGAACCAAAAGAATAAAAATGAACTTACTACATAAACTAGTGAATTTCATATACTTAGATGACATAGAGTATAATTCTATCAAAATGAAATCTATAGGGAGTCTGCTCAAGTTTGGGCCCACTCTATAGGATGAACTGCACTACACACCAATGAACTCGCTCAGGTCTAGCTCTGTCCAATGGAAGAGTTCCATGCATGATATACTTGATGAAAGGGGTTTTTTAATCAAAGGTTTCTATAGTTGTGGGGGTATTTTAAGGTCCCGATATAGAATCACTAGTTGTTAGTTGGTTTAACTATTGGCTACCATCATTATCTGAAATGATAGGGGCGATGACCCTTCAATGTGCCACATGAATGAATAGGTCATCCTAGCCAGGATCTACAAGAGATGTGGATAGAATAGATAAGGCATAAGATCTATCGTTTTGTGACCAAGGAACATGATTCACTTCTAGTTGAGAAGAGAACTAGGACATTAGCTCACATGCATGATTTAAAAAGGGCACAAGCTCAGGATTCCTGAAAATATAATCACCATTTATTTGCTTGATGACTAACTCAAAGTCTCCCTTCACATAAAAGAAGGGGAAATCAATCTCAAGAGCTAGATCAAGACCAGTAATGAGAGATTGATACTCTGCCTCCTTATTGGTGCAACCTTATGATAGAAGGATTGAGTAGGGCCGGATGAATTGTGCCAGGGCGATGAAAAAAATCCCCAAACCTACTCTATTGAGCTTAGGATCATTGATCCTTCTATTGGTTGGGCTCCAGGAGGCACCATCAAAATGAATCTTCTAGAACGACATAGACCAGTCTACTAAAAGGATGTACTCATCTTGAAAATTGACATCTAGAGGAAATTATTTAAGAGATAGATGGGTGAAAAGAAATTCTTCTAGTGATTGACCTTTGACGACCTTCGGTGGAACAAATATAATGTCAAACCACTAAAGGATCACTACCCAGCACACTATCCATCATGTAAAAATTGGTTGGTTCAAGATATAATATATTGGATCCACACTGGACAATAGATGTATCTCATGATGCTATAGATAATGCCACGACTTCTGCACTGCAAAAACCAGTGCAAGGCATCTCTTCTCGATATGAGAGTATCTAGCCTCCATTTCAAGGAGTAGGCGACTGAGATAGTATAAACTATTCTCAATCACTTTCTTTTTCTTCTGAGTGATAAGGCCACCAAGGGATCATTCTAGGGTGGTCACATAAAGGACCAAAGTATTTCTAGATATGGGTGGCATCAGAACTAGAGGCTGTAGGAGATACTAATTGATATCCTCAAAAGCGGTATGGAACTATTCATCCCAATAATATAAAATACCTTGCTTCATAAGCCTATAGAAGGGATTATAATTTCCAACCATATTCTCAATGAATCAACATATATATGTTAAGTTTCCTTGAAGGCCTCAAATATCATGGAGGTTTCTTAGAGGAGGAATCTGGCTAATGGTTTTGATATTCTCTAGGCCGATCTTGATGTCTCTATATCTAATGAGGAATCCAAAAAACTTTCCATAGGTAACCCTAAAGGCACACTTAAATGGGTTCATCTTCAGATGTTGGGAGAAAAGAAATACAAATACTTTCTAAAGGTCTCTACAATGGTCCCAATGATGATGGGATTTGACACCAAATCATCTATGTAGCATTCCAAAAGTTTCCTGAGGATTGGTTTGAAGATGCGATGCATGTCTCATTGATAAGTAGCTCCTTCATTTTTCATAATGAAGGGAATTACCTGATACAAGAAGGTAACTTGTGGTTCTCTAAAGGATGTATACTCCACATATTCTGGGGCTATATGAATTTGGTTATACTCAATGTAACCATTCATAAAGGAGAGAGCCTAAAGCCCAGCTGTGATTTCGATTAACAACTCTATTACTAGAAGGGGAAAATCATCCTTCAGACAATGATAGTTGAGTTCCTAGAATTCAATAAAGACTCTAATATAGCCATTCTTCTTCTTGAGAAGAATGATGTTTCCTAGAAAAATTGGGTACTAAAATTCCTTGACAAAGTTGGATTTAATAATATTATCAACTTCAGCCTTTACCATGGCATCACAAGAAGGGTGAATTTTCCTAGGAGACTGCTTGAACCCTTGTTGACTCACTAGAAGACCAAGACGGTGGATGAAAACCTAAGGTTCTAGTTCTGATATCTCTTCATAGATCTAAGCGAATACATCGTGATGCTACTTTAGGAAATCCATGTACTGCTACTATTCCTCTGGCTGCACGGCTGCACTAATCAGTGTTGTCCTTAGATCATCCTCTGTACCTAGGTTCACCTAAAATAGCTCATCAATGATGGCAGAGATTCCCTCTTCGATTGTGGGAGGAGTATCTTCTAAATATTCTTCACTTTCTTAGGTAAGGGAATATTGGAGGGAGATGGTTCATCCAGGATAACTGATTCTAGAAGAACATTGGTGTCCGCTAGGGTAGTGGATGTGGAATCCTCATTGGGAAACTTCTTTTCTGTTGAAACCTTGGAGACAGAGGCTATTGTGCCAATTCCTTCAAGACTTTGACCGCGTGGCCCATTCTTGACTTCAAAGAAATTGTGATAGGTTAGCTTCTGATGGTTCAACCCAACTAAGAGAAATAGGAAATTATGTCGTATAATTATTTCCATGGGGTGAACATCTCGATACCTTACAAGGGTAGGGGGTTCTGGTATCACCTGATCCTGGACTATGTAGTAGTATGAGGTAATCTTTTGACGTTCTTTGTACATAGGGATGCAACAACCTTTTCTCCTAGAAATGAAAAATCATTTTTCCAAGTCCAGTGTTGTATCCTCCAATCAGTGAATTAGGTGGATGAAAGCACCGTCCAAATCTATCCAAGGGATGGCTACGATGGTGGTGTTCTCAACCTCATTGTTCTGAACCTACTTGTACTTGATCTTGTAATAGTCGACATCCATATAGTGGGCCTTATAAGATTTGAAGGGGGACACATCACCATATATCACACCTACTTGACTTCTGAGGAAGTACTTGAGGCACTGGTGATACAAGGAGGGAAATAATACATATAGATGGATATATGGCCTACCCATCAATCCGTTTTAAGTTGTTTCCTATGAGATGAAAAAAAATTCATTGCTTTCTACCAAGTCACCAAAATGGGTCTTCAACTGGATTCTTCCATAAAGTCTCTTCTCAGTCCTATCATAACCCTGAATTTTCTATTCACAGGGACTCAGATCTGCTTCAGTGATTCCCAGCCTATAGAGAGTTTTGGTCGGAATGAGATTGATCCCAGAACCTTTTTCTACCAGATAATGATATAATTCCATACCATTGAACTGGTCAGATATGTACAACAGGCAGATGTTCCCCTATATGAGGGAGACCTCATCTTCTCCAAAAATGAGATGATGAATTGAAATTCTACTTGTGAAACTTCCTCAGTGTAGAAGGTCTTTACAACTTCTACCTCTGTTTCAAACTGGAGGGGTATTTTTGAAGTTTATGTAATGGCCTCATGCATTTATTCTGATAGGAGGAGGGACTCAAGGATTGAGATCTTTGAAAGAATGTTGATGATGTGTTTCAACACATCGTAATTCTATGTCAGGTGCACATTTTTTCCCACAGGGTGTAGCTTTTTGGCTAGAGGCATGATAGAAACTACTGGCTAAACCACTGGATTTCAATTGGAACTAACAATGTCCTGCTTCTCATCGGATAAAATACCTTGAAACACCATTGGATGACAGTTGACTATCTTAGGAATAGTTTTAGCTTGATGTAGACGATCATGATGCAGTTGTGGCTACTCTACCTAATTAATTATCATGGTCAGCTGTGGGGGCATTAGTTGCACCCAAATTTACCCTACAGGTATAAGCAGTCATTGTAGCACATGTAGGGGTTGAATCTACAGGGACCAAAGAAGTAAACTTTAGAAACACATGTTTTATGGAGGTGATTTGTCTTTGAAATTGATTTGGCTATGAAGTTTCCAACTTGGGTTTTAATTGATTGGATTATTTGATATTTTAAAGATGTAAGTGAATTCAATTAAAAAGCATGAGTTGATACTTGGTTATCGCATGGGGTAAATTGGATGAATTTATTTTTAAATTATTTCAATGTCTTAAGTTTGAGCATTTCCTTTAACAAAATACTAACATCCCAAATCACTCACTGATTTTGAGTTTTAACTATCCAAAGGCTAATCACCTATACACTTGGAGGATCATATTGATGAGAACTCTAAGTTAAAGGATTGTTTTAGCACTCGGGATGTGTATCCTTAAAGTTGTTGAGTTTAAAGGAGAATGTACATCATTGAATTAAAATCTCAAAAAATATAATTGATTAAGAATCATTAAATTAAGAAATAACATCCAATTCATCCCCTTTCTACTCCATTGGATCAAAACATTATAGGATTAACCCTCCATTGATTCTATTATACTAATGAAAGCAGGATGTAGACTTATGGGGGTGGAATTGAAGAAGAAGAAAAGTATTAAAAGAACGAACACTCCACCGTTGTGTGATTGAATTCATAAGTGATGGTGTGAATAAATTCACACCTTGATTCAACGGTATCAATGTGTAAATAAAAGTAAAAGAATAATTTAAGAAGAAGAATAAATTTTATTAAAATAATATACGTGAAAGAAAAACTTACATGGGAAAACTTGACGATGTGATTACAAATTGAAAGCAGGAAATTACAATTGAAAGAAATACTATGGATGAAAGAAAAAACCAGATTGAAAGAAAAATATTAGATGATAATTCCTTTCACAAATAGATCCTTATATTGGCATATTAATATCCTTAGAGACACCCCAAAACAATAAATTTCATCCCCATTAATTGGGAGAGTTAAAAGGAGGGTGAGGAAATCAAGGTAAATTGATGTTTTGAAGTTGACCCAGAAAACTGTCCATATTCATCCTCCATTTGGATGTTCGAATTTGACATTAAATATGGCCGACTAATCAGCAGTCGTAGAAGAAAAATATCTTTTTCCATGTTTCCTTTATCATCTGTCCAAATTTTAGGTCATTTGGTTCATCCGTTTGAAAGTTATTCCCTAAATGGTGATAAGAATTTATGGGCGTTTATATCAGTCCCACCATTTAAATGTAAAATTCGGATCCATATATCTCCATGAAAAATTCGGAATTAGCTCTGGACAAAGTTTAATAAAATGATCCCCATATTTTTATCTTTCTAATGTAAAAATTTTAGCTTCATTGAGCTTGGTTTTTCGTCCCCACATTTGTTTGATGGCCTTAGGCCCATTATGCATTCTCCAAAAAAGTTCTGCATTCATCCCCAAAAATATCCATCTTCCATTGGGATTAATACATCGATCCTAAAAGAAAAACTGTTTCAAACAAAGTTTTAAATTATATCCCAAAATATCAAATTCAAAAAATGAATATAATGTTTTCCACAAACAGATGAATGATTGGGCCCAAATTTTCATTTTAAACATGAATTTCATTTGAGATGAGAAATGAAGTTCAATTTCTATAACGCACTAAAATTAATGTTTATGGACTTTGGAACACATAAATATTAAGATATTAACAATTAATATTAGCCAATTTTAGTGACTAATCACACCCCCAACTTGAGTTTTGCTAGTCCCAAGCAAAATATATTACAAATGTGAAATTCAAATTCCCTTTTCCAAAAGCATTTTAATACACATTGCTCTCCCAAAGACCGCATACCAAAAACAATTATGAAACACATCAAAATTATTTAAAACAAGCTTTGTCCATAATAATATCCCAAGACCAAGCCCATTCCTTTGTTAAAATTCATTGTCACATTTCATCCAATTTCAATTAAGCATGATGATGTGTTGTGCACCACAGAAGACATGGGGCCCATTTTTGTGTTCAAGGGGGAAAATGGAAGCACAAGGTGGGAATCACATTAAAGCCTAAGATGAGTATCCAATTTTTTTATTTGATTTTTTTCTGATTTTTTTAAACCACAATAGATATGAAAAGACTAACTCTGGTCAAGGAAACTATGGAGTCACAATCCCCAAGTGTCGGACGCCACACATTTGAACAAAACATTGCTCTATGTGGTCATTATTTTTTTTTCAATTTTTTTTGTTTTTTGTTGTTTTTTTTGATACTCAAATTAAACTAAAAAATGACCCCAGGAACCTATGCCACTTTCAGTGACTAATCAGGCATGTCTCATAGAGCGGCCTAAGAGGACTGTGCTTGCTACTCTGTGTAAAACCTACTTTATGGTTTTAGTAGTGTGCATGATATAGCCTGTAGCACTGGAATGAGCAGTCTATAAATTTTTGTTTCTTTGAATTATTCTTCGATGGCATCGAATATGGAAATTTGGATGGATATCCTAATATTCCTCATCGTCAGGGACCATATAAGGGACCACCAGTTCAATGGTATTCACAAATTTATACTCCTGGACATCATTAGATGAGTCTTCCAATACTGGAAAGACCCTGGGCGTGACTCCCATTTCTAGAGTCATTAAGTCACCAAGAGTATGAGAAACATTTAGCACCGATGGGGGAATTTTCTTTCCCTTGCACCGTTGAAGCCTACTATTATATGAAATGGAAGGTTGGGATGTGGAGGTATCATTCAGAGAAGGTGTAGTTACTTAAAGAGGTTGGGACTATCCTAAAATGGCATGGATGACACCGTGGTCATGATAAACTGGCTTGTGAGCCAACTAGTCATCATATTTTGGAGTACCATGGTTAAAAACTTGCTTCCATTCACTGGATCCCTCACTGTCACTGTCAAGATTGGAAGAGATGTGTTCCATTTGTGTTGGGACTTCACCAAACTTGACCACACCATTTTCCACTTGATCTTGAAGCCAATAATTTAACACATATCATTTATTGATTTTATGTACAAGGATTATGTGGTAAGGGAAGTGGTGAGGGTGGTTAGTTAGCTCATCCTTATGGTACTTCCTACATTTTGGTATCTTTAGAATCCCTTGTTCTAGGGAAATACAAAAATAACCAGGAACCTTGGATTCTTGAATGGGGTAGGTCCAGTTTCTCCTATTTGAGATGGGAGCTTGGGAAGATTGGCCCTAAAAAGGGGTTAGAGCTTGATGAGGGACTAGAGACACATTATCTCATCTAGGTGGTGGTGCTTGATGAGGACTCACCTACTAATTCCACATTGGGTGTGGCTGATCCTGACGAGGCTACCACACTCAACAAGGATACACTAGGTGAGGATCGACCGATAACAACTCTAGTTATTCTATAACTTCTACCTATACTGTGGTGCTAGTCTTTTCCTTGGGGGTTCTTCTTATAGGGGATGGAATAGCCAATGGATGTGCTTTATTGGCTAGCTACAATTCTTTATCAAGGTTTTGGGATTTTTCAGAGAAATCCTAGAATCCACCTGGGAAGTTATGATAAATGGGGGTAGGGAACAATTAAATCTTAGTGTTTCCCACACACATTGTAAGTATTTTATCTTAGTTAAATGACATATCAAGTGAATATGTGAGGCCCTTCCACAAGATGATGAAGTCTGTCATGCGTTCATCTCATAGTTTCTTACACTTGAAGAGGTTTCCAATGATTTTGTTGCACATAGTGAAGATGAACTGGTAGAAAACTACCTACTGAGGTCTTCCCAACTTGTAATTGACCCTATGGGTAATTGGATGTACCAGATGAATATAGACTCTTATAATATCTATATGAAACATTGGATCTTGGATGCTTCTTGATGCTCTAGAGTTCCCAACATAGGTATGAACCTTGAGATGAAGTGTGACAGATGTTGTAGTAGTTCACTCATCCTATTGAAGGGGGGTACGGTAGGATTACCAAAATCTAGGGGTGCTCGCATGTTATCCACCCATGCAGGGTACAACTTTCAATCAGGTGGGATTTACACCTATCGAGTTTTTTGGGCTTCGAGGCGATTGGTAAGAGAGGCTATCAAATCTTATAAGTGGGGATTCATATCTTGATGAGGATTCCTAACCACCAATGCATTGATAAGTTCATAAACTTGAAAGCAGGATCAGGGGCTCATGGAGCAACTTTTTGAGCGGTTTGATCTGGGTATCAAGGAAGGTTATGATGCTACTCAAGTAGATTTAGCGACACGTATCATGTTCATTTTCCATAAACCCCACTCTCTACCCTATCAGGATGTGTAGGATCGTTGGGATCAATCAGGTCAACTGGATGAGAAGGAATTGCAGATTCTCCTACTACCCTAGTGGAGGAGGGACATGATCCTATTAAGGAGTGCCATAATATGGGCACCACTCATCTAGGAGCTCATCGATGAGACTATTTTGATCTATGAACTACTATTACAATGAGGTGATATTGGGATCAACCTTTTTATTTTTCAAAACATCAGATAGATCTAAGGGCTTGAGAGGTCTCTTATCATTATTGATATTCCAACCATCAGGAAATGAAGCAGAGGGATCCATGAGGCTGAGTTTCCTCCATTGTAGGCAAGTGAAGACAACTGTATGATGGTCCACCTGATACTGTACTACACCAGGGGGAGGGTTCTCTTTGTCAGATCTTGCACTGATGTCCCCATCCTTGATTATCTTAGGTATAACCATATTGATTGTGATGGTACCCAGAGGCATATCCACACTATTATTGGGTAGGTCAAGATGACGTAGGATGGGGTTGAAGTGGAGAGTAGTGTACTGTCCCCAGCCTCGGATCTTCACATGTAGATATGCCTCTTTAATGATTCTATGGATCACTTTGAATCTATGAATGCATCTCTTTTAGAGGTTCTGATGGTAGTCGGGTGATGCAGGGTACTGATCCAATGAGAGTGTTTCCAACTCAACCATGAGACACTACTGATCGATGTCATCAAAGTGATCTTAGCTCCATGAGTATACCAATTGATGGTTACAAAGGTGAAAGTGTGTCATACAGATGGTTCAATGAAAGAACATGACCTGATCCTTGGTGAGGGACCTCAGGATGTCAAAGTTGGGAACCACATTCGGCCAGAACACCACTGACAGCTGGTCAATGGCCAAAGTGTCCCACACGATTCCTTGTTCAGAAGTGGGGCCCAAATCTCAGTCAACCTAAATTTTGATCGAGGTTGGCCAAGATACTAGTGGTGACACTGATGAGGGTATTTATGGTAGTGGAATATTCATTGGAGGATCCACTATATAAGCTTATTGATTGCTTCATTTTGGGTCATCTCTTGAGGGTGATACCGACTGAATCATTATGTCCCTGTAGGAATGATTGCTTACCACTACCTCATGTGTGAGGGAAGTGGTAGTCATATGCTGGTCCATAAAATGCCCATAATTTATCAACCTCTATAATAACTCTCCATGATATCAAGTATATGTAGATAATGAAATTCGTGATGACAGAGATGACTGCACCATGCGACCCTAGAAGGGAGTCAAATCTTCCTCCACCTGTCTGTACCTACAAAGGGATTTAGGAATTTTGTGGATCTCACCTTCTGGGACGGAGAACCTCACTTACCCATCTTCTGACCCAGACTCTAATACATATGAATGTGGTGAAGGATCCATCATTGAATCACATTACACTTAATAATATGAGAAGAAAATGAGGTTAACAATTAACTGGTACTTCTCATAATTTTTCCTTTGGTGGAGGTGGATCACCCTTCTACCCTGGAACCATTATTCAAGATAAGGAAGTTCTGCGACATAGGGAGGACCTCCATGCTGGTGGGTGATGATTTGGGGAGGAACTCCACCTTTATTTGTTGGGATATGGGTAGGGAACCCATATCGATTGTTTTCATAGAAGGGAGGACCTCTGCTTGGACTATTGTAGGAGTGGGGAGGACCTCCACTATGGCTATTAACATTGTAGGGAGAACCTATACTTTGGTCAGTGAGAACATGGGGAGGAACTCCACTCTAGCTATTGATGTAGTAGAGTGAACCTATGCTTTGGTAACTGGGAACATTGGGAGGACCTCCATGTTGATTATGAGATCAGGGAGGACCTCTACTTTGGTGTGTTAAAGTGTTAGTAGGGCCTTCACATTGATTGAACTAGACACGGGGAGGACCTTCATGTTGAGGATCCTGAGTCCGAGGAGGGCCTCTGTACTAGATTTTAGATGCACATGGAGGACCTCCACTATGGATGGTTGAAGTATGGGGAGGACCTGAATGTTGACCATCAAAGGTGTGGGTAAGACCTCCACTCTGGTTGACTGCAGCATGAGGAGGACATCTATACTAACCATTCATGAAGCAAGGTGGACCTCCACATTGATCGATGTCGGGAACATGGGAAGTATCTCCATACTAATGATGGGAGTATAGAGGAACTCCTCTTTGGTGGGTGATCATAAAAGGAGGGTCTCCATACTAAATATCCTTATCACTGACTAACCTGTAATGAACGTTGAAGATTCCAACGGTCAACAAATTCAACCCAATCGGGCATTGATGGGTCCCTTCATTGAAGTGGCAGGCATATGGTAGAATGTTCCAGTGGTGGTAGGATCCATTAGAGATGTGGAAGATGATTCCCCTTAGTGGGAATCCACTTGAGCTTGTGCTTGAAATTGATGCTGGGTCATTCAAAATGGAGATTATAGATTAAGGGAATATCCCACATATTCCTCATCCTAGAGGATCAATCACTATTGGCATTGATGAGGCTAGGTGGGAGAATACATTGATAGATGATGGGAGATAGTGATCACCGTGATGACTCGGGCATCCCACACCTCCTCAGTTTAGGGGATCGATTTGAAGGATCATTATAGGGAGAGGCTCTCAAAATGGTTCGCTGTTGGAGTGGGGAGAAGCGGCTCCCTACACAGAACACGGGGGAGACGATGTTAGTGAGTGGAATAAGCCTCTAGGTCATGGTGATCCATATTCCTCTTGGTAATGAATCCCTCCTACTCATACCATCGTATGAGGGTTCCCATCACCCTCCTTTGAATGATCTCTGAGGAGGAGACAAGGCATGTGCGCCTGGTAGATGATGGCATAACAGACATCATGGAGAAGGTGGGGGTTATGAGGGATTATCGCATTGACATTTCTCCTACCCCTATGTCTGCGGGCATTGGTTGGTAGGTTTTTTACATCTTGGGTCATGCAAATTAGGAAGATTCAGCTGTCAATATGGATATGAGGAAAGAAAACCCCCATTCCCCAACATCATCCATGATTAGAGAGAGAGATTCTTGTTGAATATGATACAAACTATAATTCCCAACATTTAACTGCCCTAATTTCTTGTGAGTTCCATGTCAATCCCACTATTTGATTGGTGGGCCCTGGAACTGGATATATGGATCTGATGTCATGCTAATATGTTGATGTCTCTAATTCTACTAATCCCCATGTTTGAAGGAGAAAAGATTCACATTGGGTTCACCATTTCTATTTCTAGTTCTTTCATCAGAGCATGTCCTCCATGCACACTAATGTGTGTTGGTATCAAAATTGTTACCCACCATTCCTTCTTTCCTAATGTGGGACAAATTCATCACTTTCATCGATGATGTCTTCTCCTTGATCAAAATGGGATGATGGTATGTCAGTTCCTCCTTACATGGATTCCTCCTTGAAACTCATCAAATATTCCGAGTCTCCCTCATATATTTAAGCTATGTTCATGGAAATCATTCTTGGTGTTATATCTTCATGGATTCTGGTTAATTATGCTACTTTTGTTTGGAAATTTCGAAGGGTCTTGATAGGGAAACAACTTTAGGTTTAGAGAGTAGTCACGTTGGGCATCACTTAAATGTCTAGAATCTTGGAACATTGGTAACCTATATCTTCCTCATAGGAGGGCATCTTAGGGAGGCATATTTAGGTAGGAAACCCAAGTAATTAAGTGTCGATCAGGAGGTATCTATTTTCAAAGGTATATATTCTAAGGAATTCACCTCAGACGTACTTTGTTTAGCATGAGGTATCTAATTCCATAGGTGAATATATTTCAAGGATTTCACCTCAGGAATCCCATGTTTATCAAAATGTAGAAATATGAGTTAGTTCATGAGTTTATCATTTTTCTGAGATGAAAGGAGGTTGATCAGAGCACCCTGTAGAGTTAGATCAAGGAGGTGAATCACTGAGAGGGAACACCTGGAAGGTTTGTTGATGGGTGGATCAAAACTCCCTATGAAGGAAGATCATGGGAGGTGTGTCCCATAAAGGGAAGATTTCACACTGGGAAGGTTGATCTAGACACCCTTGGAGGTGGATTAGTGAGGTTCACCCCTAGGAGGGGGGCACTAAGGTTTACCATTGGTTAGGATTGAACCTCAGAGAGGTGTCCTCAATACCCTATTTATAAGTCAGGGATTAAAATCCACATAGTTCAATGGGGTGGTTTAGGGATTATTCATGTGATATGTAATTCACAAGAGGATCACAATTGGTAGGAGTGTGTGGGGATTACACATGGGAGCTACCCGAGTGCTTCTAGGAGTAGCTGGGAATGGATGAAATGGATGAAATGGATGAAATATTGGGTTCTGGTTTTGGACCTCAGGGTGGACTCTTATATATCCCTATTAGTTAGGAATCAAATCCCAGATAGTTCAGAGAGTGGAATTGGGGCATAAAACTATATTGGATCATTAAAATATGGTGACTAGGGCTTACTCTAGGAGGGACGCCCATTGATGGAGCATGTGGTTTGGGATTATGCATTGAAGTTTCCCATTTGAGGGGACATGGTTGGGGCTTATGCGTAGGAGAATCCCATGGGTGGAGTAAGGATGGTTGTTGGGGATTAAACTCAGTAGGATTCCCATAGGTGGAGGTAGATGGGTGACTGTCACAGTTACTAATAACCTATAATCCCATGTGAGTCATGCTCAATGTGAGACATGAGAGGAAGCAACAGACCCAAAGCTAATGTCGAGGAAGATGAAAAAACAAGAGCTGATGTGGGGCTTACACATGGAATTTTCCCAAGGAGGATGTCATTCCATGTGATGAGGATCTCATTCCATGTGAGGAAGATCTCATTCCCTATCACTCATACATGTAGCATCCTATGAATGGTGTGTGGGGATTACGCATGAAAGCTTCCTGAGGAAGATCTCATTTAGTGTGGGATGATGCCATTCCATGTGAGGAAGATCTTATTCCTTGTGAGGGTATGCAGTATAGGGAACATCCCATGCCGCTCATATATGGACCATACTATTCCTTTTGCATAGGGTAAATCCATAGTTTAACATCATGTGTTGAGGATGTTGGTACTAGGAAGTTTTACGTCTTGCAACTCAGACTTGGGGGACTCACTTATCACCCCTTGGGCTCACATAACCTAAAATCATGCACCATTGGGAGGGGTATGGATTTAGCAATGCCAAGATATGACAGTGTGGAGGATTTTTTATCATTAGGTCCATGTTAGTTTTCATGTGCTGAAAAGAAAAAGGCATTAACATACCAATGCTAAAAATAAAAAGGTAAATGGGAATCTCAGGCCACACTTGAAGTGGAGTGGGAAATATGAATGGGTGGAACAAGTCACATGGGGACTTGAAGTGAATATGAACCAATCCTAGATGAGTGTAGGAGCTTAGATCACTCAACCTTCACAAATAGGTGTCAATAGAAGGGAATAAACATGGAGAGGCTGAGGAGAGTGGCTTCACAAAGAAAGGGGTCTCACAGAGAGGTGCTTCTTGAATCTTGTATTCTTTATAGAGTTCAGGGGCTCTGTGAAGGAAAATTCTTCATGAAACATGGTGACCCTACCTAAATATGAAGTCAGGGTTCAACAAAGGAGTTCTTCACAAATTATTTATGCTTCACGAAGCCTCATATACTCCATAGGGCCTTATTCCTCCGTGAAGGGAATAACCCTTCATGAAAGGCATACCCACTTTAGGTGGAGGTATTCAAGAATACATGGGATGGGTTTTTTTAAAGATCATGTACCTTGGATGATTTATTTTGGGTATGGTTTTTGATTCTTAGATGATTCAAAAATTAGAATCAATTCGGAAGTTGAAGGGTTGGGTAACTGTTCTCCAAATTTTGGAACAGGACACATATTTATAGGCACATGGTTTTGGGATGTTGTGATTTGGTTTTCAAAGCATATGGGGGATCCACAAATGGTTGCAGCTATGTCGAACTTGCAATGCATAACATCAACTCTTAACATGGTCACAGATCACTTCTAGACTCGCGGAGCATACCGTCAGGGCAACAAGCGCTCATAGAGGGGGAGGGGTCTTCATGAAATGAATTCATGAAATAGACACTTAAGAGTGTTTTTTGGTCCATTTGTTCTTGGATTTACTTCTGAATTGACGTGGTCTCCTCGACTAATCCTTTGGAATGTATTTCAGAATCAACGTTTATTCTTATGACCTGAAGGCAAGAGGTGATGAGTGGTGGGAACCATTCTAAGTGGTCTAGTCACCTCAAAGTTACCAAGATGTTTTATGATCTTAAACATCATTATTTATGGATCGAGATGAATTTGTTATTTTTTGATTTTGTATCATTGTGATTTACCTATCAGAAGATCAAATCCAAGAACCATATTCTAAAAGGTTTATTGAAGCCTCTCCCATTCCAGTATATAAGTTGGATGATATCTCTATGGATTTTATTATAGGCTTGCCTCAATCTCCTAGTGGGAAGAATGTGATATGGGTGATTATTGACTATTGGAAAAAATCAACCCACTTTATTCCTATAAAGGATTCAATTAAGTTAGAATATCTTGGATACCTCTATGTATAATAGATTTAGAATCTTCATGGAATTATATTATAGATTGTTTCTAATCAAGAACCGCATTTTAATTACAGATTTTGGAAGGGTCTTCAGAAAGAGTTGAGTTATCAGTTGAAGTTTAATTTGAATAATCATATGAAAACAGATGAGAATATGGAGTGAGATATTCAGATTCTTGAGGATATTCTCCGGGCATGTTTTCTTGATTTCAGTAGCTCATGGGAGAAAAATTTATCATCGATTGATTTATATTTTAATAATTGTTATCATGAATTGATAAAGATGACTCCATTAAAATCCTTGTATATAAGATCATGCTAGTTCCATATTTTCTAGTTAGAATTGGATGAGCATTCCTTGTTGGGACCAAGAATCATCCAAGAGATAATGATTAACATTTCATTGAATCAGAAAACATTGACGATGACTTAGATTCACAAAAAATATTATGTTGACCATCTTTATCATACATTGGAATTTGTTGTTGGTGATCACGTGTCTCTTAGAGTTTCTCCTCACTTGGGAAATCATTGAATAGGAAAGAAAGGTAATATAATGTCATGTTATGTTAAGACATATGATATTTTTGAGCATCTTGGGAAAGTTTCATACCAACTAAACTTACCATATCAAATGAAATCATGGTGTATTTCATGTTTCCCAGCTAAAGAAGTATCATGCATACCTATCACAATTGGTTAGTGCAAGAATTGGATTTGGAACTCAACACCACTACATTTGAGAATCTTATTCATATCATGGGTCATATGGAAAAAGTATTGTTAGGTAAATCTATCCCTTTAGTTCATGTGCTATGGTAGTGTGGTAGAGATATCCATGAGACTTGGGAGAATAAAGCCTAGATTTGAGAGTAATGACCTTACCTTTTTGTTGATGAGGAGAATTGAGAACTTCCTAGGGGTAGGTGGGGAGAATTTTGACAACCATCATGTTTATAGTATATATTTAATTCATTTTATTTATTTATTTATTGGGTGTTCAGGGGTTGTAGGTATTAAACTTATTAAAAAGGGTAGACTACAATGGGTGCACAATTGGAACATGGTTAATTCTAACAATAAACTCAATCTATGTATAAGGGGGAGGGGTTTTCCAGTTCCATTTTCATTATTAGTGAACGGTTCCTCAAACTATGCATCTTTCTAGAAAAACTATGCAACCTTATTTGGGGATTCGGAGTAGGGAACAAAATTTCCCAAACTGTGCATCTAAACCGTGTGACTTTCCTAGTTTTCTAAATTTTTTTAAATGAGCATATTTTCTTGATCAAATTTAACATATTTCCTCCTCCTTTATTACCCATTTGCGCAACCTAGATCTTTCCAGTCTTGAATTATCCTTTATCCAAGATCCCTTGCGGATTCTTGTTGAGTTTGGTGGAAATCCCTCAAGGTAAACATGTGGTTCCTTTTGGATTTTCCCTTATTTCTTCTTCTATTATCATTCTCTTCCTTGGTTCTCCTAATTTAGTGCCCTATTTGGCTATAATGACTGATTTCATGGCTAGGGTTGGTTTTAAATGATGAATCTATTGGTTATACACTTTTGAGGGTCCCTTTCTTCCTATTCTTATGGTATTTAATGAAGGTGATAAGTTTTTTTGGATTTAAGGTAGGTGTATCTACATAATGGAACCTTACTTTGGATTACCCTTAGTGATTGGATTTCCTTTGGTTTTATCTATTAAATTATTTTTAAAATTTATTATTGAGGATTAATTCAAGTTCAACCTTTGATTCTCTTGTCTTTCTGTTGTGAAAGAGATTTTTTATTTTATTTTCAAGTTGTGTTTCCTTTAAAACAAGTTTTAGTGAACATGAGGTGTTTGATAAAATGTTTTAAGAAGATTTTGATTCCAAATGGGTTTTCAAAATAGGTTTTGAAAGAGAATGTATCTATGAATGATATTTAATTTACTTGTATGACATGAATTTATATAAAGTCTTTTTGATTATGTGACTATTGATGATGGTATTGTAAGGAGATTTGGCATATATTTGTTTCACATGGGAAACCTTGGGTATGTGTTTGGGTAACTTGGATAGGCGCTACTCAAGATTTGTTGGCGCAATAGCTAGGGGTCATTACTGGAAAGACTTAAAGAGTTACCGAGATGGATTATTTTTTTAGGTTCACATAGTTCAGCTAGTATTCTATAAGTGAATCATTGTTACCATTTATTTTTATTTAATTATCCCAGAATTTAGATCTAATGTTTCATGTGTGGTACATTATGGAGATATGTTATTGATTTATTATTTGCTTCTTTATTTGGATATTGTGAAGATGATTATGTAATATTACTCTTGGTTATATTTCAATGTTTTCATTATTCATGATGACTTTAGAACTTGGATTATCTTTATAAAACCAAAGGATTTTAGTTTTCCACTTTCTATTTTATAAAAAGGGTTTTTTTATAAATTATTACTTTAAAATTAGAACTAATGGTTTAAAATGTGAAAGAAATTATATATATTAATTTATATTTCTTAGAGTTTTCCTCACACCCTACATATGCATTTGGGTGTTTGAAGACTTTCTTACGTCTGAATTAGGTAAAGGGAAAGGAACTGTATATTACAAAAACACCTCTTGATGCATTATTCATCCTCCATGGTATGAAATTGGCGGTGACCATGGGTCACATAGAGTTGGATCATGTGGATATTGTTTTTGATCCTCTGATGTTGGTTTTGATATTTTGATGTATCTCCCATACCAACGTTGACTTATTTTGGTTATTATGTATATGTGATTATGTGACTCTATTTTTAGTTTATAAATTAATGTTGGATTATATTGGTTATTTCTTCTATTATGATGTGCTCTTGTTTAAATGTTATTATTATTATAATCTATTTATTTATGTTCATGGATATCTAAGGTATAGATACATCATGATGGATTTCTAGGTGGAGTCCTTATTGTGGATTGTTGAATTTTAAGGGAGAAATCATTCCCACTTGATTAGTTTTGATACCATGGTGATTGTAACCATCCTTATTGTGGATTGTTGAATTTTAATGTTTTTATTATAAAAATGACATTAAATTTATTAAAATAATTTTCTGACATATTTAATTTTAAATTTTAATATAAAAAACACGATTTTTATGAAAATACATTAAAATACAATTTATGAAAAAATGCTTATAATTTCTTTGTGTTTTTAATATTGGTAGTTATTTTATGGTACTAAAATATTTATATTTTATTAAATTAATCATGATAAATATTATTTATATTACATTTTATTATTTTAAGGTCAAATTACTATTCTAATGGTTATGTTACTATTCCCAATGGCCTGGTTACCATTCCTAACTGTCAGGTTACTATTCCAATGGTAAAGATACTATTATAATGGTCATATTACCTCATATAAATTCATATTAATTAATTCATACATAATTCACTACAATTCATTCTAAGGTTCTATATTTTCCATTTCTAAAATATTGATCATTTATTTTTCTGTGTGATGTATGTGTATAATACTATACAATATAAGATAACATATATTTAATCAAGAAAAAAAATATAATTTATAAAGCCCGAGCCATTAAAATCTTCCCCCCTTTATAAATTGTTTCCTAAAAATTTCAAAAAATATTCTTGGTTGATAATAGTTGAGGGTACTTCTATTTAATTATTTTCTCAAGTTCCCATGTTGCCTCTTAATATTTAAGGTCCCACCACAATACTTTAACAATGTGAGTTATCTTATTGTGTATAACTTTGTATCTATGTTATAAGATCTTTATTAGATACTCCTGATAATAGAGGTCATGATATATTTGTACCACCTATGGATTTAGTACAAGTGATGGACCATGTATGTACTTCCACATGAGTGATACATGGAACACATCCTAAACTTGAGTCAGGATTGGTGGAAGTGTTAGCCGATAAGACACTAATCCAATGCGATAAAGGATTTAAAAGTGTATATTGTACCCATGGATAATATTACACTTATTTACAAACTAAAAAACTATATTATATAGTGATATTCAAAGGAACACATTTTCTGAATCTTTAAACCCTAGGTCCCTTTGACAGTTGTCAGCATAACTATTTTTCCGACACTAAGTTTCTTTTATATGATTCTAGATGGCTTGAACCTTTTTCATTATCTCTTAAGAAATATTGGGTCCAAGGATATTTTGATCACCAACTTCATCAAAACATGTAGTATTTCTACATCACATCCTATATAGATATTCTCATAGGTCCATTTGAATACTTTAGTGAAAGTTTTTGTTGTATGAGAACTAACCCAATGGGTGATGTTGATCCAATACTACATTAAATTCCATTGAGTAGGCACTCAACATTTCCTCAAGTTCATAGATTCTACTTTCAGATTCTCCATTAATTTGGGGGTGATAGTCCATACTAAATTTTAATTTATTATTTAGAACATGTTAAAGACTTATCTTGAATTTAGTGGTGAACCTTGGTTCATGATCATAAATGATCAAAAGTGGTTCATTATATATACTCACCACTTCCTTTACATATATCATAGCAAGTTTTACAAGTGATAAATCTTCCCAAATAGCGATGAAGTGGGAAGTCTTGGTGAGTCAATCCACCACAAGCTATATTGCATTTCTTACTTTAGATGTCTTAGAGAGACTAGTGAAAAAGTCCATGGTGATGTTCTGTAATTTCCATATTGGTATGGGAAATGGTTTCATCATCCCCCAATACCTATCTTTCTCTACTTTAACTTATTAATGTACCAATCACTTTTATGCGTACTTAGAAATCTCATTCCTCAGGTTATTCCAACAGAAGTTCTCTTAAAGATCATGATACATCTTTGTACTTCTAGGATGGATAGAGATGATTTATATGAATCATTAAATATCTATTTCTTTATATCATTTGATTAAGGCATAAAAATTCTATTTCAAAGCTAAAAGGCACTATATTTATTGATGTTAAATTCCTAAAAATTCCCTTTATTTTCTGCTATCACCATTTTCAAGTTCCAAATCATCCCTATGTGCCTCCTTGATCTTATTTTGGATAGATGGTAGGTAAATAATTTAAAAAATTTCATATTTATTACCTTACATTATGATTTCCATAACTATACTCTATATATACATGAATATAGGGTCTTTCTAAATCCACATCATGGATAATGTGGTAGGTTTTTTTCTACTAAGATAATCAATACCTTATTAACCTTTTCAGGATGGCAGTGAATAGAGAAATCATATTACTTTATTAGCTCTAAACATATTCATTGACGCATGTTGAGTTATTTATATGTGAATATATAATTTATGCTCTTGTGATATGTATATATTTCATAATTCTCACCATAGAGGTAGTGATACCAAATCTTAAAAGTGAAGATTATAGCTGATAACATGTCAGGTAGTTCTTCTCATGGTTCTTCAACTGTCATGAGGTATATACTATAAATTTTTTATTCTACATGAGCACACAACACAAGTATTTCTTTGAATCATCGCTGTATGTCACAATACCTCCTCTACTTGAGAGTAGTGTGAGTATAAGCATAGTGATTTGCCTATTTTTGATCTCCTTAAATATTTCATCACATTCTTCCATCCATATATACTTTACCCCTTTCTATGTTAACTTAGTTAGCGGGATATAAAATCGAGATAAATTTCTCAAAAATCATCAGTAGTACCCAGGTAATTCAATAAAAGTATGGGTTTCTATAACACTAGTGGTTATGGTCCATTTTTCAATTACCTTTGTCTTTGAACGGTCCACAAAAATTCCCTTACATATGATCACGTTCCCCAATAATGTGACTTTCTGTATCCAAAAGTCACACTTACTAAACTTAGTGTATATATTCTCCTTTATTAATTTCTAATAAAATCCTTAGATGCTCTTCATGTTTTTAGTGCCCCAAGTTTTTTAAAGATAAAACTATGTTCGATAGAGTATGTGATACACAACATCGAAACCAAACAAAGAATGATTATTTGAATATGACCATTTTATACTTCCATTAATTTTTTATATAATTATTATTAACTACTTTATGATATATATATATATATGTTGTAAATATATTTATAAATTCTTAGTAAATAACCAATCAATTTTTTATAATGTAATTTTGTTCTTCAAAATATAATTTTTATGAATATTATAATTATTTTACAGAAAATTTAGAAAAGTTATTTTATAAAATTAACTCCATTTTTTTAATTAACTTAGGATGAAATTTTGGGTATCTTTCCTGAAAATATAGATTTTTTAGTGAATAGTGAAAAATACAGTTTTTATGTAAAATTGTTATTTATTTTAATAAATGAATTAATTTAAAAGACCATTTATTATTTTAATTTTATTTCAAGGTAGCATAAGTATTAATTAGTTCTATTTAATTATATTTATTATATTTAAATCACATTTATATCATATTTTAATACAATTTTATTTTTAGGATTTAAAATACATTTTTCTGAAAACTATTTTAAAATTCATAATGCTTTTCCTTTATAATTAATTAAAATTACCCCTGATGAGAAATGATTTAAATTAAATGTTTATATTATATATATATATTTATTAATTGAAATTATTATAATGAAGATTAGTAGTTATTGAGTTAAAATAAATTAAACTTTTCCTTAAAAAGGTACTCTTCAGAAAACTGGCTTCTATCATGCTTGTGAATTTTATATTAAATTAAATTATTTGAAATCTATGGATTGATTTTTATTAAATGGATTACATATTTTTAATCATCATAATTAATATTAGGTAATAATAACATCATAATTTTTAGACAATAAGAATAATAACCATAGTAAATATTTACTGTCACAGAAAAGGTATAATAATTTAATTAAGGGTAAAATAATAATAATAATTTAAAAAGGATTGTAAACAAAGTAACCTTAATGTTTTTAATATTTATATTTTTATTTAATTATAATAATTATTATATATTTTTTTACATTATAAAGGATTAAATAATGTTTTTTGAAAAAAAATAAAATAAAATACAAATTGTATTTTTGAGTAATATGAAATTTAAATTAAGAAATTCATTTTGATGAATTAATGTATTTTATAAATAAGTAATATTTTAATAAAATATTATTATTAAATATTTTTTATTAAATATAAATGATCATATAATTTTTATGAAATCAAATGTAATTTTTATAACGGTTTGAAAATTGTTATTGTAAAAAAAACCTAGCATTTTCAATAAATGTAGGTTATTATTTTAATAGTGAAAATTTACATAATTATTTAGATAAAATGGATATCATTTTGGGAATCATAATTTTGAAATTATCCAATGGTGATTTTTTCATAATTTTCTGAGACAGTCGAATTTTCAGGTAAAAATTAAATACCATATAAATATACCTTGTATATTATGACATCATAATGATCCATATGTGATGTAATAAATACTATAAATGGGATACACGACCAAATATATGTTTTTAATTTAAAATAATGTGATTTTAAGTTTATTTTATTTTTTTATAAATCCTTTATGAATCCTCCAAAACCATTAATATATTTTAAGGATTTAAAATCATTTCCTTAGTAGTATGACTCACATACAAATTATCAAGGGAATTATTTTATTATATTCCAGACTTGGAATTATAAAATAATTAAAAATACTTCCATTTTTTAGAAACCATGGGAAAAAAACTATGGTATAATTTTTTAGTTTTGAATATTTTATTATGTAGAGTCCAAAAGATAAATAATAAAGAAATCCCCCTTATTTCTTATATAAACCAACCCAAGTTCGAATTTCTATTCACTAAAATTCCTTATATAACATAAATACTATTCCTTACACACTATAGAGTCCTACCAAGGTTCCCCAATCTCTCAATATGCCCCTCCCAAGCATTTGGAGTCACACACTCAAGTAAGGGACCCTCACTTTTCTCCCCTCCTTTCCATTCAAGCACTTTCATTGGAATTTGTCTTCTTAATTGCAATTTTTTATAATTTAATTTATTTATAAAAATTTACTTAATTTAAAATTTATTTTATTTTAATGATATATCATTTATGCTCTCTCATTTTTACCTTTATCTAATCCGTTACTATACTGAAATTATGTAAGGGATTTCTCTCTTATCATTTCCATTCAATCACTTCTTTTAAGATTTGCCTCTTAATTTACTTTTTAGTGAGTGGGGTATATGTTTTAACATATCACCCTTACTGTAAATTTGATTTATAAATTATTATACCCCATTTTAAATCTCATTAATCCTCCCATGATCCTTTATCTACACCCATTACCATGCCAAAATTTAGTAAGGGATCTTCGAGTCTCCTATTTATTCAGACACTTATTTTATGTTATTTTTCTTAATTTACACTTGTTCATGTTGTGATATGTTCTTCCATATCCCTCATAATTTTATTTTTATGTCTAAATGATGATATACCCCTTAAAATCTCATTAATCCTCCCATGATCCTTTATGTACACCTGTTACCATGCCAAATATTTGTAAGGGATTTCTCTATACTCATTTCTATTCAAGAACTTATTTTATGTTATGTATCTTAAATTCCATTTGATTATGTCAGAATATGTTCTTCCATATTTCCCTTACTATACATTTAATTTATAAATGATTAGATCCCCATTTCACTCTCATCAACCCTCCCACGATCCTTTATGTACACCCGTTACCATGCCGAAATATAATTCGGATTTGTTTCTTTATTCAAGATGATTCATTATCTTATGAATTATATTTCCAAATTTATAATTTTTGGGATATGATTTTAAATGTATATATTACTGTAAATTTGATATCTATGTGATTACATACCCCTTTCTCTCTCATCAATACATTTTTATGAATCTTTAGGTGACATCGTTATACTGCTGTAATTTCACAGCGACTTTCCATGCCAAAACAATTATGTAGTGAATACCATACCGATTTTATATCAAGAATGTTCACATTTATACATATATAATTTTTATTGGGGACTTATATATGTGTATTATCCAATAATTAATCTTGGAATAAATTATGATGATGAATGATTCCATGTTGTGTGATCTATGTGAAACACATAAGAATGAGATTGAAATAATTATGATGGGTGCACCTAGATAGAACTCCAATGAATTGGGTAATGTTTAGTATCATGATATGTTATGTTAGTATAGGGAGTGAACATGATTCTTTTATGGGACTTTTTATACCATGATGTCTTGTCAGATTATCCTTGACA
Organism: Viscum album; assembly: GCA_963277665.1. Taxonomy (NCBI): domain Eukaryota; kingdom Viridiplantae; phylum Streptophyta; class Magnoliopsida; order Santalales; family Viscaceae; genus Viscum; species Viscum album. The sequence continues at coordinate 47,924,972 of OY728121.1, forward strand.
TATTTTATGAATCAGTTTTTTAAATTGTTGCCACATTTCCCATGTTATGATTATCTTGATATATCATGTCTCATTGTTCATATTTATGATACATACTCTTATTATTCCCCATTGATATGACTATTTTCTAACATTTATTATATTCTTCATGTTATTCCTTGTTTATTATCTTATTTGGATTTATAACTCACCCTTTTCTTATGTTTTCCCCAAGCTATACCGTGTGGTTTTAAAAAGCCATGGAATTTTAGGATCATGTTAAGGAAGTTTTTAATTATGTTGTTGTCTCCCTTGTTCAAGATGTTATGTTATGTACCTAATTTCAAAATACACTATAATTATCAATATTTTGGGTTTTATTAAGTGTAATTTTATGTAATAAATCACGTATTTAGGTGAAATGAAGAGCAGAGTTGTTATATTTGGAGTCAGAGGAAAATTTTAGTTATTTTTGGGATTAGGATTAGAAAAATCTATAAAAAAGCCTTAGGGATAAGACTACATATAAGAAAACAATCCCAAATTTTGGTAAGTATAGAGTAAGTGGTTTATAAATAAAATACGTTCCTATCTATATACTACAAGTAGACATGGTTCTAGAACAGATGTACCTAGGGGTAACAATTATGACATGGTGTCCCAGGACTGACTTAGGGTATCCTAGTACACAACAACAGGCCTTACTATACAACTAGTTTGAAAATCTCGGGGGATATTCTTTAGTAAATTAACAAGATAATTATGAACCATTATAAAGGGATAAAAAATTCCTATAAGTGTAAATTTTAGAAAAAAGATCACAGATAACATAGATTGAAGCTTAGAAATTCATAAGTTAAGAAATAAATGTAATTTATAAGTTATCCATTTAATTTCAATAGATTCCCCCTTATGTGTTTAATAATTTTAAAAGAATATCTTATATATGTATTTTTTAGATGAAGAAAATGAGTAGAACCAAAATAAAAAAGTGGAAGGGAGGGTTACCATCCACAATTCTACACATTCTTTGATATCCTGAAAGTTTAGTAGAACTATTAAAACACCACCAAAAATCATATAAGTAGAGTTTTTAGTGAAAACAGAAAATGTGAAAATTATTGAATCCTAAGTATATAACTCCTCCATTGTCACAATTTGTGGGATGAACTTCTTAGTAAACCTTATCATACTCCCTTTGGTGGAATTTGATGCAATTTTGAGAATGCATTGACTTTCCTTATAAAGAGCCAACATAAATTACCGTGATAAGGAAATAAATCCCCGTATTGTGAATCAACCACTAATTCTATAAAATTGCAAGGAGGAGTATGATTCTTTTTATCACCAACATCTAAAGAATGGGTATTATTACACTAAAAAAAAATCTTATCTATGTCAATTGTTTGGGTCTAAGGAAGGACTTATGCTATGTAAATCATTGAAGTTAAAAGATTAAAGTTTTTATGTAGTGGTATCTAAGATTTATGTTGTAAAATTAGAATATCAATGAAATTATGGATATAAGAATCGTGAAACATATAAGGATTTATCTATAAGAATTTTACTTTAAGCACTTGAAATTTATGTTGAATGGTATCGATAACCTATATATGTGATTTAGTGATAAAGTGATATTTTAGAAAACACATGATTGAGGGATTGATAACACTTAAAAGGTAATTGATGTTGGTAAAGAACTAAATATTATTGGTATGATATGTATAAGGCTGATCTTATGTTTAAAAGAATTTATAAAACTTTTGAATATTTATGTTATGAAAGTTTAGTGTGATATTTTGGGAAACATAATACAGGAACAAATATTCTTATTTTGAGGAAATTAACCATATTTTCAGAGATGTTTTATTTGGCTTGAGGAATATATACCGATTATGATTTTATGAGATGAATACTATTAAAATTTTATAGGTGTAAGAAGAATGCTATGATACAACCTTTTAGGTTAAAACAGTCTTTAATTTTGAGTTTATTAGTATTACATATGGGTATTCCAAAGTCCAAATCATTTTTTTAATTTTCATAAAAGCCACTTTGTGGATAAAGTGGGAACCGAACATATTCAAAATTCAAAATGAAGGCACAATAACAACATTCAAAAAATAGAGCATCACTCCGGGACCGTCGTGTCGACGAAAAATCCCTCAAATCCTGTATCCGTCTGAGAAATCTTCAATAGTTGAGGCAACTGCATCATCAAACCAATGCCGTCATCACCACAACCCCGTCATCATTATCACAACACCACCATCACTGTCTGTAGCAAACATCATCTCTATATATTGCACCTACCGGTGAGTTGAAACATCCACAGCTGCTGGAGAACAACGCCGCCACGGGAAGAAAAAAACCACCATCACAGAGAAACCAAACTAAACACACTGAACATATCAACCTGACAGAAACCAAAGAGCATGATGAAGACATCATGAGAGATACAACATGGAAAGCTGAAGAATGCCCAAACTCACATCCCAAAACATCGTAAAACCACATCGCAGTTCCACACGCCGAATCTAATACAGGAGTGCCAGGAAAATTGAAGACCACTAAACCTCGTAACCCAAAACCCCTGTGTAACCACTGCTCTAAATCCGACATGGAGAGTTACAGAGGAGACGAGGGGTCAGAACCATGGTTTGGGAGGCTAAGGTCTTCCACAACACAACTGTTATCAGGAACCAGTGGCAAAAGCACCAGATTAACACCACCGTCAACATCCGCGTCCGAACACCACACCATCATCGAGGAAATCCAGAACAAACCCATACCAGATGAAGAAGAAGAAAAAAACATCACTGAACCAACCTTATAAAAATTCATTGCCGAGGAAGGACCACACATATCATTTCCAAAGCTAGATGAAACACGTCATGTGAGAAGAAACAATTGCCGCCATATCCCACATCCCAAAACCATTGAGGAACCACTGATCCAGCTCCAACTCAGAGAGAAGCAGAGGGCCTTAGGGTTAGGGAAAGCATAAGAGCAGCTGGTGCCTCCAAGTGACGACCACTCGCCTGAACAAAGGATGGAATCCAGAACCATGAATGCGCTGACACAAGAGTGTCTGGAAATACCTTGACCATCGTTCCACTTATCCCAAAACCATTTCATAACCATCTCTCCAAATCCGACCAGGATAGAAGCGAAGGAACGCATGGTTAGAGAGGGGACGAACCAATGTTCCCTATAAAACTCAATTATTTTTTTAGTGTTAGTTTTCTCTTCCATTTCCATGTTTTAACTTCCCTCTAAAGTTCTCCTACTAGGAAACCTAGTAATGTGTTGACCATCAAACTTCCTTTTTATTCTTTTCAATAGGATGTTCTATTAACCCATTTTACAATGTGGGTTTCAAAATGAGGATAGTTTTATGAGTCAAAATATTTCTAACTGAGTTCAAATTTAAATTACAAGGATGGAAATTATTAAATGGGGGAAGAATGTAACACCCCATGTTTTTTTAAATAGAAACTATGTTCAATAGCCTATGTGATAAAAAACATCAAACCTAAACAAATATTGATTATTTGAATATGATAATTTTATCCTTATATTAAATTTTTAGATATAAGTAGGATTAACAACTTTATGATATATATATATATATATATATATGTCGTAAATATATTTATAAATTCCTAGTAAATAATTAATAAATTTTTGATAATGTAATTTTATTCCTCAAAATATAATTTTTATGAATATTATAATTATTTTATAGAAAAATTTTAAAATTTATTTGATAAAATGAACTCTATTTTTTTAATTAAACTAGGGTGAAAATTTGTTATTTTTTCTGAATATATATATTTTTAGTGAATAGTGAACAATACCGTTTTCTGTAAAAGTGTTATTATTTTGATAAATGAATTAATTTAAAAGTAAATTTATTATTTTAATTTTATTTCAAGGTCAAATAAGTATTCTTTATTTATATTTAATTAAATTGATTACATTTTAATCATATTTATACCATATTTTAATAAATGTTTATTTCTAGGATTTAAAATGCATTTTTCTAAAAACTATTTTAAAATTCAAAGTGCTTCTCCTTTATAATTGATTAAAATCACCCTTGATGAGAAATGATTTAAATTAAATTTTTATATTATATATATATCTTTATGAATTGAAATTTATATAATGAAGATTAATATTTATGGAGTTAAAGTAAAATCATCTTTTCCTTAAATAAATCTATTCTTCGGAAAACCATCTTCCATCATACTTGTGGGTTTTATATTAAATTAAATTATTCCAAATCTATGTATTGTTTTTTATTAAATTTAAATATTTTTAATCATCATAATTAATATTAGGTAATAATTTTAGCATAATTTTTAGACAATATGAATAATAACCATAGTAAATATTGATTATCACAATAAAAGTAAAATAATTTAGGTAAGGGTATAATAATAATAATAATAATTTAAAAAGGAAAAGAAACAATGTAACCATAATGGTTTTAATATTTATATTTTAATTTTGTTATAATAATTATTATATTTTTTTTACATTATAAAGGATTAAATACTGATTTTTGAAAAAAATAGATAAAACAAAAATTGTATTTTTGAGTAATATGAGATTTCAATTAATAAAATATTTTTTTAATTAATTGATTTTATAAATGAATAATATTTTAATAAAAAATTATTATTACATAATTTTTATTAAATATAAATGATCATATAATTTTTATGAAGTTAAATGTAAATTTTATAAGGGTTTGAAAACTGTTATTGTAAAAAAACCTAGCATTTTCAATAAATGTTGGTTATTATTTTAAAATTTAAAATTAATAAAATTATTTATATAAAATGGATATTATTTTTGGAATCATAATTTAAAAATTATATAATGGAAATATTTTCATAATTTTCTAAGACAGTCGAATTTTTGGGTAAAAATTAATACCGTATAAATATACCTTATATATTCTGACATCAGAATGACCCAAAAGTGATGTAATAAATTCTATAAATGGGATCCATGAAAAAATATATGTTTTTAAAAAAGAAAATCTATTTTAATTTTATTTGATTTATTTTATAAAGCCTTTATGAATCCTCCAAAACCATTAATATATTTTAATGTTATAAATCATTTCTTTAGGAGTACGACTCACCTCCACATAAGAAAGTGCATTATTTTATTAAGTTTCACCATTGAAATTATAAAATAATGAATACCAATAACATTTGTAATAAAACATTGTCAAAAACCATGGGATAGTTTTTGGTTATGAATATTTTATTATGTAGGGTCCAAAACCTAAATAATAAAGAAAACCCCCTCTTTTCCTATATAAACCCACCCAATCTCCCATTTATCTTCACTAAAATTCCTTTAATCATGTACATACTCTTCCATAAACTCTCTATAGTACTACCAAGGTGTCCCCAAGCTCTCAATAATCCCCTCCTAAGCATTTGGAGTCACACACTCAAGTAAGGGACCCTCACCTTCCTATCCTCCGTTCAATTCAAGCACCTTCTTTGGAATTTGTCTTCTTAATTTCAATTTTTTAATAATTTAATATATTTAAAAACCTTAAATCACTATACAATTGATATTATTTTAATAATATATCATTTATCCTCTCTCATTTTTACCTTTATCCGAGTCTTTAAAATGATGAAATTTTGTAGGAGATTTCTCTCTTCTCGTTTTTATTCAAGCACTTATTTTAAGATTTGTCTCTTAATTTCCTATTGATTAAGTGGGGGATATGTTATTCAAAATACAACTTAATTTCCATTTGATTTATAAATTATGATATCCCCTTTTCATTCTCATTAATCCCCTCATGATCCTTTACGTACACCTATTACCATGCCAAAATTTAATAAGGGATCTTCCACTCTTATTTTTATTCAAGTACTTATTTTATGTTATGATTATTAATTTACAACTGTTCATGTTGGGATATGATCTTCCATATCTCAAATACTATAATTTATATGTATACATTATTAGATACCCCTTTCACTCTCATTAATCCTCCCATGATCCTTTATGTACACCCGTTACCATGTCGAAATTTCGTAAGGGATTTATCTCTACTCATTTCCATTCAATAACTTATTTTATGTTATATCTCTTAAATTAAATTTTCTTATACTTTAATATGTTCTTAAAAATTCCCATTACTATAAATTTAATTTATAAATTATTATATTGTTGGAGTTGGTGGCCTAGAACCAACTACTTTGTACTTTATTTATTAATAAATACCTTATCACATCTTGATTGTTCTTCTGCGTGACAATGCATGTGATAATATCCAAAGGACAGCTTCTTCATTAAAGGGTCATAGTGGATCCCTACTATAATGAGAACCTGGAAGTTCCATAACACTATTCTTGAATATATGTTCTATGGTCGGATGATGTTATTTGAGGGACACAAATAATACATGCCATTAGCGGTGAGGACTCATAAAACTTTGAGGCACCTTATCATGGTGTGCGACCTTGGTAATATCCAGGAGGATATTATGAGAACGAGACCCGCTACTAGTAAATCCACATTTTATAATGTCATTGGATGTTCCTATTTTCGGACGTGTGTATTGGTCCTTAGACTTTAAGATTATTATTAATGGGTATTACAACTTGCACACTTAGATGTATTGACGAAAACTGTGACGACACACTATTCACAGCGAGGTTGGATACATTGGGTGTGTCACGAGTAATACTTCATTAATAGATAATGCTAGAAAGGATTTGTCTTTTCTATTCCATAACGGAAGTAGATATCTCATGACGTTTGATGGAATTGGTATATCCTAAATAAATCCATGGCCATGGTAAGGTATGGGCGAGTTCAATTCTAGAAGGTCAAATAAATAATAATCAAGCACATGGGTTGATGGCACTAGTATGCAACCCGATTGATTAGAGATATCATGAAAAAGGGATTATATTACACGGTAAGCATTCGTATGAGGAGACATGTCAATGCGGTATCAACTTATTTCTCTTGGGTGCCTTGAACCTTTGCTAGACAGTAATCTTGGAATTTAGGCAAGCCTGCCTAATGCCAACGAGAAAGAGGCCTAGAGGGTCACACACTAAGTGTGTCCATGTATCTCAGTTGAATATTAATTTAATAATTTAAATAAATATTATTCCCGACTGTGGTTTAATAATTATTTAAGGATGCCTAATCGCATTTATTTCGACACTAGTTATTCTAGAGAATATATTGTGGACAAAATAATATATATTTATTAGCAAGTAATGTAGTTACATTTATTTAAGAAATAAATAGCCATTACTCAAGGACTAATAAATGTGGGGGAGGAAATAAAGAAAAAATGAAAAATAAAAGTACACGCCATGTATATTGAATATACACACCATGTAGTTTTATGGAAAATGAGTATACGTCATATATTAATGATTACACGGCGTGTAGTTTTTCTAGTCATGATTTTGAGGAAATAATATTGTTTTATTAAATGATATTTATTATAATCAGCGTGGGCGCATGTCAAGGAATTAATCATTCGACATGGGGGGTTTTCAATAAGAGTTAATGAAATAAATAAAATGCATAACATGTTTGTTCATTATCATAAATCTATAACCTCAAATCTAATTATAAATATCTTCATAACCCCAACACTTGTTCCCAGTCATTGTGCAAAACAATTCTGGAGATTTATCAAGGCCGAAAGAACTCCTTCCCCCAAGAACACTCTCAAGACCGAGAGAGATCCACCACCACCGGATCAAGGTGATCGAAGGTGGACATTGCAAGCGAAGGTTCTTCCATGCTAGCACCCAAATATCCCTTCAGTGATGTCTAGAGATACGTGGACCACATGTGGATAACTGCTAGAGAAATCCTACACTTGGATTCTATGACGGAATGACGGATCACATCAGGTCGTGATCAGAGACATCAACAAAGATATAATTCTATCAAGGTAATTATTTTCAATTAATTAAATTAATTATAACCAACATATGATGATCCTATCTCTATGGTTTTAGGACTCCCTTTTTTTGTTTTTTGTTCTTCGTTCTTTTCCAAAGATTCGGCGTTTTACACCGTGACAGATCTCATATTGATCGTTGTTAATGCTAAAATTAAAGTTGGTCACTCCCACTAACGTGCTTCCACTACACCCAGAACCTGTAAGTGGTATCAGAGGGTTCATATCATTAATTATAATTATTTAGTTTTTCGTTGGTGATTTACACATTTAATAATTTAGTTATTTCAATTCAAGTTAATCATTCTTTAAAAACTGAATCTTGAGATCTATTCTTCCCCTCTCGTTTCTCTTTCACCTTATAGAAATGATTATTTCTTTTAATTTTGATTAAAATAAAATAGAGGAACTCATCTGGAGGTGCCAAACGTTCCTGGCCGTACAACACCAGAATACACGGCGTGTATTCGGAAGTACATTCCATGTAGTCTATGTTCAATGTATTGGACTAGTCCACCAAATCAGGCCGTGTATTGGATCCTATCTAAATCATTTATGACACCATGTGTTGACCAAGAATAGGTGACACATGGTTTCCAGATTACACACCGTGTGGTCCAAGGAACACGTTGTGTAGTCCCTTTGGCCTGGGATTGGACCGTGTACCCCATACATGGCTTGCCCGGCTGGAAACCGTGTAACGTGGATACAACACGGTGTGTGTCCAACTGAACACACCATGTACTCAACAAATTTATGAAGTACATAAACACGCCATGTCCCCAGGCGTGTACTTCGGATGGATGGTGAAGAAAAGTACACACCGTGTAGTCGAAACTACATGTCGTGTACTCACCAAAATTACGCAAATTTATTAAAATTTATTATTATATTATACAAACCCTTGAGACGTGTACCATAGTGCAGGCATAAAGCGGAGGCACAACACGTGATAGGTGTTTTATATATATGTTTTTAATTTAACATCTGCGTAATGAACCAGAATTCACCGGGTTGCCTCCAAGGTACAAGTTACGTACAGAGATAATTTTAAATGAATTTATTTGTTTAAAATTATGATGGATGATAATCTCAAGGAAATTCAAGAAAGGGTTTAACATAAAAGGATTGATTAATTAAAGATAATTAATTGATTCGAGCATGATTTATCTTAAATAAGAATGATTAAAGAATTTGATGCTAGTTTTATTTATGCGTAAATATAGTTGCATGTAAGGATGATCATGAGCTAGACCAAGACCTTTGTATTTGAATGGTTTCTTTAATTTATTTATTTAAATTAAATTTGTTGGCCTGCGATCCTTCTCCTTATTAATATGTAGGGCCTACGCGACCAAGGATTATTTTATGTAAAAAACCCCCTTTTACCCCTCACTTGCATGTGAGATAAATGCATATGTAATGGATGGAGCTCCCAAGCTAGTGGAGGTGGCTCAAGGAAGGAGCCAAGGAAAAACCAATCCAAGGAGATACAAAGGTGGATAGGTGGAAAGCTGTAAACACGAACCCAAAAGGTTCAAGATGTTTCTCCCCTAGGTCTTGGGTTATTTTATCAACTACTAGATAAACTAACCAATAGAACAAGCTCATGATCATACCATTTATTTTATTTCTATCAGTTTCATGGTTTATTTATTATGGTTGTGTTTACATGATCACACAATTAATGAATTAAACAAGCATGCAAAATGGAACTAAAATAAAGACCGGCTTATGTGTAAATATTATCTTAGACATGGTTAATCACTTAAGTATATCCCACTTAATATTTAAAATCACATAATCAAAGATAATAAAATTGAAATTTACGTATAAGGATAAAATCCGTCTAAAGAAATATTAAGTCGGTATAGCCTTCCATAATCTTGGTTAGAATCGAACCATAGTTCAAAGTGCTTGACCAACCCTAGTTGGGGTGCTTTCAATTATCGGGGAATTCTAATTCAAGGTTTTGGGTTGACTTGACTTGGTTTGAATCAAGGGTTGACTATCACAGTAGGACTTGGTGTGACCAAGAGGCAAAGGTTGAGGAAATCAAAAATAAAAGGATTTTAGGATTGGGGAGTCCACTCAGCGGATCAAGGACCCGTGATTTAATGAAGTTGGCATTTGGAATGCCTACCTAAAACCCTTCAAGTTTCTTGACTAACCCTAGTTGGGTAATGCAAAGGGAAATATAGATCCTTTCCACTAGAATATTAAGGAAACAGAATATTCTGATGTCAATGGTGAGGTATTGGATTTTGATAAAATTGTGGGAGACTAATAAGTATTAATTTATTTATTTGTATCATTTTTTATAATAAAGTACTAAACCTTTGCTCATCTTAATTTGTAGAAACGACAAGAAAATGACTTCTAACATATAATTTCAAACCATACTCGAGAAGTAAAACCTTCACACTGGCACCAATTTCCAAGAGTGGTAGAGGCGTTTACACGTCATCCTTCGCCACAAAAGGAAATTGTATGTGCTGGAAGAGCCTATTCCAGTTGCGCCTGGAAAGGAGGCCAGTGATGAGGAACTGTCTCTATACATGAAACACATGGATGATGCCACAGATGTCCAGCGTTTCATACTATCAGCCATGTCTAATGATATCTTGAAGTAACATGAAAACATGGACGCGTATAAGATGATGTCTCACCTTAAGGATCTCTACCAAGATAAGGAGAGACAGGAGAGATATGAGATCTCCAACACTTTGTTTACAACTAATATTGGAGAGTCTGTGCCATCTGGGCCTCATATAGTCAATCTTATTGGCTACATTGAACACCTGGACATCTTAGGGATTAAGTTTCCGAATGATTTGCATACAGATCTCATCCTATCATCACTTCCCAAGACCTTATCTAGATTCATTGTCAATTATTACATGAGAAACAATGAGAAGAGTCTATTGGAACTTCTGACCTTAATTCTCCAGGTAGATAAGGACATGGTGCGTGACAAACCTATAGTCCTTATGGTGAATAAGAAAAAGAAGGACAGGGAAAAGGGCCCAAAGACTTATAAACTGTCTGAAGCCCCCGAGCGCCATCCTTCCAAGAATGGGAAGATATAGAGGCAGGGAAAGGAATGGGAGGCGATGTGTTTTGCATGAGGCAAGAAAGGCCACTGGAAGAGGAACTGAACCCAGAAGCATGGGGACGCTAAAGGTGCATTCGTTATCAAGTGTAATATTTCTATTTCTACTCATTGGGTATTATATACCGCTTGTGGGGCTCACATCTATATTCAAATGTAGAAACCAAGTATATTTATAAAGATTACCAGAGGAGAGGTGGATATTTAAGCTACCAATGGAGCAAGGCTGACTGCATTGGCTATTGGTGATTACCACCTCTCATTGCTGATTGGGATGATTTTGGTTTTACATAACTGTTATTATGTTCCTAGTGTTACCAAGAACATAATTTCTATATCTTGTTTGGATATAGGTGGATTTATTTTCAATTTTGTAAATAAGGGTTGTCTCTTTTATAAGAATAACGTATGTTATGGTATGGAGCCTTTAAATAATGGTTTGTATGTATTAAATTATGAAAACCAAGTGTTGGAAATTGATAATGAAACAAACTCACATGACTCATACATCACCTAGTTGTGGCATCACTGTCTCGGTCATGTAAAAGAGAAGCGCTTGACAAAGCTCTGTAAAGATGGCTATTTAGACTCTACTGAGCTAAAACCACTTGATAGATGTCACGCTTGTTTACAAGGTAAAATGAACAATCCGACATTTGGTGGATAGGGTGAAACGGACACAGAGCTTCTAGGATTGGTGCACACAGATGTATGTGGAACATTTACAGTAGAATCTAGAGGTGGATATTCTAACTTCATTACTTTTATGATGATTTAAGTAGATATGGGTATGTATAATTAATGAGGTATATGTCAGAGTCCTTATAGAAATTTAAGGAATTCAAGAATGAAGTGGATAATTAGCTTGGTATGAAGATAAAGAAAGTTCGATCAGATCCAGGTGGAGAATATCTGAACTAAGAGTTCATCAATCTTCTATGGGAGTCTGGTATTCTATCTCAACTCATTCCTCCTTATACACCATAGTGGAATGGTGTTAGTGAAAGGAGGAACCAAACCTTGTTGGACATGGTGAGGTCAATGGTGAGTCATGCAGATCTTCCATTATCCTTTTGGGGATATGCATTACAAAATACATCATACACATTAAATAAAGTACCAACTAAGGTGGAAAATGGAATTACATCTGAGTTATGGAATGGAAAGAAACCCATTTTGTCGCACACACGTGTATGCGTATGCTAGGCATTTGTTAAGGCCTTATTAGGAAACAAACTAGCACCCCGGGGCATGAAGTGTATCTTTATAGGATATCCCAAGGAAACAAAATGATATTACCTATATAACCCTTCAGACAAGAAAGTGATTGTTTCCAGACAAGCCGTCTTTCTCGAGAGGGAGAACATCCTCAAAAAGGATAGTGGGAGAAAGATTGACTTCGATGAAGTTAATGCTCAAGATACATAGGAGTCGGTACAGGAAAAAGTTCCACAGGTCCCTATGGAAGAGGTTCCAGAAACACAAGTACTTCATAGGAGCTTAAGAGAGGTAAGAGAACTAGAGAGATTTGGTTTCCTAGTCACCGAGGATGGTGAATCATTATTGTTGGACAATGATGAACCTATCTCCTACAAGGAAGCAGTAGACAGCTCAGAAGCTGCAAGATGGATATAAGCTATGAATTCTGAGATGTATTCATGTATCAGAACCAAGTCTGGGTTCTGGTCAACGAGCCAATTGATGAAAATATTGTTGGATGCAAATGGGTATTCAAGAGAAAACTGGACATGGAAGTTCATGTTAGCACCTATAAAGCAAGGCTAGTGGCTAAAGGATTCAGACAACGTCAAGGAATTGACTAGGATGAAACCTTCTCTCTAGTTTCCATGTTTAAATCCATAAGAATCATACTTGACATAGTATCTTACCATGAATACGAGATTTGGAAAATGGATGTCAAAACATTATTCCTTAATGGGAGCCTTTAGAAAGTTGTCTATATGACACAACCAGAAGGGTTTGTGACACCAGGTAAAGCCAAATGGGGTTTCAAGTTGCTAAAATCCATTTATGGATTAAAGAAAGCATCTAGGTCATGGAACATTCCATTTGATGAAGCCATAAAGAAATTTTGTTTCATTAAGAACAAATGTGAGCCCTATGTTTATAAGAAGTTTAATGGGAATGCGATCGTTATCCTAGTAGTATATGTTGATGACATATTTCTTATTGGAAATGATGTACCAGTCTTACAATCAGTTAAGGACTGGTTGAACAAATGTTTCTCAATGAAGGACATGGGTAAAGCAACCTAAATTTTAGGGATCAAGATAATTCATGATAGATCCGAGAGGCTGCTTAGACTAAGTTAGGGTATATACATTGACCAGATACAAAAGAGATTTAGTATGGAAAAATCCAAGAGTGGATTAGTTCCAGTGTCACATGGCCTACATCTTTCTTAGAAAATGTGTCCATAGACACAATAGGAGAAAGATAGAATGAGTAAGATCCCATACACTTCAGCTATAGGATCCATTATATATTCCATGTTATGTACCAGGATTGATGTTTCCTATGCACTAAGCATGGTAGGAAGATATCAAGAAGATCCAGGAGAACAACATTAGACTATTCTTAAGACTATACTTAAGTATCTGAGAAGAACTAAGGATATGTTACTGGTGTATGGAGGAGACGAGGAGCTTGCCATCAAAGGGTATGCTGATGTTGGTTTTCAGACAGATCAGAATGATCTGAAGTCGCAATCTGGATATGTTTTATGTCACAATAGAGGAGCTGTGAGCTGGATGAGTTCAAAGTAGCCAGTTTTTGCTGATTCTACAGCAGATTCTGAATATATAGCAGCTTCTGATGCAGACAAGGAAGCTGTCTGGATTCGAAACTTTGTCCAGGATCTTGATGTGGTGCTTAGCAGTAAAGACCCTATCACATTGTATTGTGATAATACTACAACGATGGCTCTTTCAAAAGAACCAAGGTCACATCAACAAACAAAGCACATAATCCAAAATTATCACCTCTTAAGGGATTTCTATCATAGGGGTGAAGTTTCAGTGAGCAGAGTGTCCACATAAGAGAACGTGGTGGACCCCATGACTAAAGGCCTATCTCAGGAGAAGCATGAATATCATGTGAGAGCTAGAGGGTTAAAGGTTGTTAGTAGTTGGCTCTAGTCCAAGTGGGATTCTATTGGATTTGGTGGCCTAGAACCAACTACTTTGTACTTTATTCATTAATAAATACCTTATCACATTTTTATTGTTCTTCTGTGTGACAATGCATGTGATAATGTCCTAAGGACAGTTGTTGCATTAAAGGGTCATAGCGGATCCCTGCTATGATGATAACCCGGAAGTTCCATAACACTATTCTTGAATATATGTTCTATGGCCGGATGATGTTATTTGAGGGACCCAAATAATACAGGCCATTAGGGGTGAGGACTCATAAAACTTTGAGGCACCTTATCATGGTGTGTGCCCTTAGTAATATCCAAGAGGATATTATGAGAACGAGACCCACCAGTAGGAAATCCACCTTTCATAGTGTCATTGGATGTTCCTATTTGTGGACGTGTGTATTGGTCCTTAAAATTTAAGATTATTATTAATGGGTATTACAAATCACACACTTAGATGTATTGATGAAAACTGTTACGACACACTGTTCGCAGCAAAGTATGATACATTGGGTGCATCACGAGTAATACTGCATTAATAGATAATGAGAAAAAGGATTTGTCCCTTCTGTTCCATAACTGAAGTAGATATCTCAGTCCCTTTGATGGAATTAATATAGCCTAAATAAATCCATGTCCATGGTAAGGTATGGTCGAGTTCAATTCTGGAAATTAAAAGAAAGAATAATCGAGCACATGAGTTGATGACACTAGAATGCAACCCGCTTGAGTCGAGATATTGTGACAAAGGGATTATATTACACAGTAAGTGTTCATATGAGGAGACACATAAATGCGGCATCAACTTCTTCCTCTTGGGTTCCTTGACCAGTTGCTAGATTGTAATCTTGGACATTAGGAAACCCTGCCTAATGCCAACGAGAAAGAGGCCTAGAGGGTCACACACTAAGTGTGTCCATGTATCTCAGTTAAATATTAATTAACAAGTTAAATAAATATTATTCCCGACTATGGTTTAATAAATATTTAAGGATTCCTGATTGCATTTATTTTGACACTAGTTATTCAAGAGAATATATTGTGGATGAAATAATATATATTTATTAACGAGTAATGTATTTACATTTATTTAAGAAATAAATAGCCATTACTCAGGGACTAATAAATGTGGTGGAGGAAATGAAGAAAAAATGGAAAATAAAAGTACATGTCGTGTGTATTGAATATAAATGCCGTGTAGTTTTATGGAAAATGAGTACATGCCTTATATTATTGATTACAAGACATATAGTTTTTTCAGTCGGGATTTTGAGGAAATAATATTGTTTTATTAAATGACATTTATTATAATCCACAGGGCACATGTCAAGGAATTAATCATTCGACATGGGGGCTTTCAATAAGAGTTAATGAAATAAATAAAACATGTAACACGTTTATTTATTATCATAACTATATAACCTCAAACCTGATTATAAATATCCTCACAACCCCAACACTTTTTCCCAATCGTTGTGCACAACAATTCTAGAGAGTTCTCTCAAGGCCGAAAGAACTCCTTCCTCCAAGAACGCTCTCAAGACCGAGAGAGATCCGCCACCACCGGATCAAGGAGATCGAAGGTGGACATCGCAAGTGAAGGTTCTTCTACGCTAGCACCTAGATATCCCTTCGATGACATCCAGAGATACATGGAGCATTTATGTATAACCACTAGAGGAATCCTACACTTGGATTTTATGATGCAATGACGGATCACATCGGATCGTCACCCGAGACATCAAAAAAGAAAGAATTCCATCAAAGTAATTATTGTCAATTAATTAAATTAATTATAACCAACATATGATGATCCTATCTCTATGGTTTCGGGACT
Source organism: Viscum album (assembly GCA_963277665.1). NCBI lineage: Eukaryota > Viridiplantae > Streptophyta > Magnoliopsida > Santalales > Viscaceae > Viscum > Viscum album. The sequence continues at coordinate 47,941,041 of OY728121.1, forward strand.
CCCCTTTTTTGTTTTTCGTTCTTCGTTCTATTCCAAAGATTCGGCATTTTACATCATGACAGATCTCGGATTGATCATTGTTAACGCTAAAATTAAAGTTGGGAACTCCCACCAACACGCTTCTGCTGTGCCTAGAACCTACAGAAATCCCCCTTTAACTCTCATTAATACTCCCATGATCCTTTCTGTACACTAGTTACCATGTCAAAATATAACTAGGATTCTTTTCTTTGTTCAAGATACTTCATATCTTATTCCTTATATTTCAAAATTTCTAATTTTGGGATCTATTTTTACATGTCTCTATTACTTAAAATTTTATATCTATGTGATGTGATACCCCTTTCTCTGTCATCAACACATTTTTATGAATCTTTAAGTGATGCTGTTATACTGTTGAAATTTCACTGTGACTTTCGATGCCAAAACAATTGTGTAGTGAATACCATTCCAATTTACTATCAAGGGTGTTCACATTTATGAACATATACTTTTTATTGGGTACATATATATATTTATTCCACAATCCTTAATTATTGAATAAATTATAATGATGAATGAATCCATGTTGTTTGATCTATGTGGCACACTTAAGGATGAGAATGAAATGATTATGATGGGTGTGCCCAGATAGAGATCCAATGCATTGGGTAATGTTTAGTATCATGATACATCATGTTGGGATGGGGAGTGAGCCTGATTCCTTTATAGGAATTTTTCCACCATGATGTATTGGTGGTTTAACATTGACCAATGTTCATGATTCATTTTTTTAAGTTGTTTCCACATTTCCCATGTTATGATTATCATGATATATCGAGTATAATTATTAATGTTTATGATCCCTAATATTATTATGCCCCATTGATATTCCAATTTTATAACATTTATTATATTCTTCATAGTATTCCATGTTTATTCCATTATTGGGATTTATATTTCACCCCTTTATTATGTTTTCCCCAGGTTATCCCATGCAGTTTTAAAAAGACAAGGAATTTTAGGAGCATGTTAAGGATGTTTTTAATAATGTTGTTGTATCCCTTGTTCAAGATGTTATTCTATGCACCTAATTACAAAATATACTAGCCTTATCAATCTTTTAGGTTCTATTAAGTGTAATTTTATATAATAAATCATGTATTAATGTGAAATAAAGAGCATGGTTGTAATAATGTTCCTTCTTGAACTTGGAGTAAATGATAATATAATCAATAATGACTACCAAAAATTTTTCAAGGTAGTCTTTAAATAATCTATTCATTAAATCCATGAAGATTATAGGGGAATTAGAAAAACTGAAGGGAATCACAATGAACTCATAGTTTCTATACCTTTTACAAAAGGCTGTCTTTTGAATATCTTCCTTCTTCACCTTCATCTAATGTTATCCAAAATAAAGATACTCCTTTGAGAAGTATTGATCACCTTTAAGTTGATCAAACAAGTCATCAATCCTTGTTAGGGGATTCTTGTTCTTTATGGTGATATTATTGATCTCCTATTAGTTAATGAAAAACTACATTGATCCATCCTTTTTCTTGAAAAAGAGCACCAGTGCACCCCAAGGTGATGTACTGGGTCATATGAACCCTTTTTCCAAATGTTCTTGTAGCTGCTTCTTTAACTCCTTTAGTTCTATTAAGTACATCCTATAGGGGAATTTGGATATATGAGTAGATCTGGGTATAAGATATATTGATAAATCTACCTCATGATATGGGGGGAAGGCCTTGAAACTCTTTGGTAAATACATTAGTATATTCCCTTAAAATGGGAATTTACTCAAGGTTGATGATTTCCTTTGACACAACCATTTGGGAAAGATATCCTTCTCTGTTGGGTATTAACACCCACAACATTGAATGATTTTCCCAAGGTGATTCATGATCTTCCTTTCATTTGTATAAGATCAATGTATGATTTAGAATATTGAAAGATATTTCCTTTTCTCAATAGTTTATGTGAGATCCATATAATAATATCCAATCCAAATAGCATCGAATTCCACCAAGGGAAGGATTATGAGATTTTCTAGAAGAACTTCCAATAGATGCTAATAGGAGAAGATTTGAAAACATAGGTTGCAATTATCTATCCATTGGGTGATTTTACAAATATCTATACTTTAAGGTATTAGGGTTGTGATTCAACATTTCTATAAAACTTTTAAAATATAAAGGAATGTGTAGAAACATAATCAAATAAAAAAATTCAATTATTGAGTGAATAGGAAGTGTACATTATATGACTTCATTTTCATGTTCCGCCATAGTGGTGGTGATGGATGAAGAACCCAAGTGGATTATTTGTGTTGAAGCAGATTTTTTTGTAAAAGGGTTGTGATGATGAAATCCAATGAGGATTTAATTGTGATGATTTTGGAACTATTTTTTAGTTCAAAAGACATGTGTCATTGGTCTTTGAATTGACACAATGTTTACAACACTGAAAAAATTGGAGAGATTTGGAATTTATGATTGAATTTCAAATAGAAGAAAGGATACTTTAATTTTGGTTTTGATTATATTGGAATTGAAATATTGTGAGTATCATTTAAGGAATTTGATTAAAGTTTTGATCCCAACACATACAAGCCAACCTGGGGGACCACAACCACTACTTATGTGGGTATTCAACCCCTAGCCTTCTAGCATGGACAATAGAGGGTTTTTTAAGCACACCCAACAAAGGTTCAAGGTAGAAAACATATTCACCATGTGGGGTAGCACAATAGATGAGTAGGATTCATGCATGGGGTGGTTCCAGTGGGTAAAGGGAGAAGACCCCATAATCACAACTGATTGGTCCATGGGGAACTTTGTTATAAAAGGGAGCACACAACTGATTTGAAAATTGATATGGAATTGGAGACATTCAAGAATTGTAGATCCATAATTAAACATATGGAAATAACACCAGCCATATGATCTAATTTTCCTACTCCATCTGATCAAGCACAAGAGTTGTATTCTACCTCAATCTCGTTCGAGAGATTCTGTTCATCAGGTTTTCTGCATGCCGCACCTCTGATGGATTGATTCAAGGATTCTGAGTAGTATTTGATCAAATGATGATTAAAATATGATCAAATTCACATGAAACATCATTTTCATGTATAAAATGAAGATTAAAACAATGAGATACAATGTGGAGGAAAATGGTTTTAATAGTGAAGGTGATTTTTAGTGTCACATGATTAATTTTCAGGAAGAAGATTGAGGTAAGTTGATGCGCATAGAATTACATTAGTGGATCTAAGTCGATGGATCTAATTTGGAGGGTTTTTATATAAATACCCTGAGGATCTCAATTTTTGAAGTGTGCCTAACATGAATTTTGAGAGCACTATGAGAGTGAAAGTAAAACCCAAAAGAACTATAATTTCACAAGAAGGCTCTATGCACTCATGGCGAGTCTTCCTATAATTTCACGACCGCATGAAGATATTTTGATTCAGAAAACTAGTGTCGATATCCACACTATGTTTTATGAAGGATAAAGAAGAACCTAATTATAAAATTATGTGTATAAGAAAGAGGCATCATACATTCTAATTTCATTAAGAGTGTGATAACATTTCATGAAATTATATCCATACATGAATATAGTTTCATGTGAATAACATGAGTTTGAGAGAATTTATATTTGATTTATTTTGATGTAGGTGTAATGAAAAGAAAAATGACGTCTCATTATATTATTGAGTAAAGAGAAGAAATGCAATTTGATTACAAGGATTTCACAGTGAGTGTGTATACTTTTTGCACAAATGACTTGAGTTAATAAGACCACATACTTATGTGATGCATACTAAACAATGTGTGCATGAATTTGAGTAAGCTCATGCATACATGACTACATAATCACTTGAAGAAGCATGAAGTTAGTATTAGATCTTTAAGAAAATAATTACATGTGTCAGTATGCATGTACATGTATTAAATCATGCGTGTAATATGTGAATCTTGTGAATTTGTATTAATGAAATATTTTTTGTGAAGAAGAAGTCTATGAATTGTTTACACATGAATTAAGAGTGACACATACATGAATTTATGTTCATGCATAAGGGTTTCATAAATGTACATGAAATATACATTTCACGATCAGTGTGAAGTGTGTTTTCACTATAACTGGAGTGTTATTTTAGAAGACATCTATATCTTATTTTTTTAGTGATTAGTGAGGCTAGGTCTTTATAAGAAGAAAAAATTTGTTCCCAAACAGTGTTTCACTGAGGAAGTTGATTAAAAACTGTGATAAAACATACCTGATCAAGAATAGAATATATGAAAAGGTTCTTGAACTTTACACGAGAAAGTTTGATTCATAAATCTCATAGAGGAAGATCAAGTGATCATTATATTAGTGGATTAGATATTCTGAAGAATAAGAAAGAGCTTATGATTGGTGGTATAACCAGTAGCTAAAGAGGTTCGAGACACAGGGGGTCTAACTAGTCAATAGGTGTCTAAGTAACCAAGGCATAAGAGTTAGATCACTGGGGTGTATAACTAGGATCAACTAGAGGATTGACTATTAGGGTGTATAACCAGTTTCTACCTAAACCATTATAATTGATAATAAGGATATAGTGGAGAATCCATATGGGGGGGGGGGGGTCTAACCAACATGTCAAAGAGTAAGTCTTAGTACCGAACCTTGCAAAAATATTATGTGTTGTGTTTTATTTACTTTCTGCATTTCATATAGGATCCAATCACCTTAATAGGTGATAGAGGTTTGAATTAAAGAAAAAAAAGAATTTAATAAAATAGGTTTCACCTAATTCACCCCCTCTCAGTGTGACTGCATGATGCATTGGACACTTCAATTGGTGTTATAGGACAACACACCTCTCTTTGGATCTACTTTACTTTCCCAGTTGATTATATTGAAATTATATGAAGTGAATATTAGAATTTTAAGAAAATTAAAAAGTGATTCAAATGGAAAATCCCATGTATACTCCTGATGTTATAAATGTTTAAGTTTTATTCAAGACTCATATAATAGGAAGAAAATAGTGGCAAAAAAGATGAAGAAGAACTCAAAGATAAATGAACATAAACTAAAAGCTAAAGGCACTCAGAGTGGAAATTATTCAATAAAACTAATTTATTGTAATTATGTTAAATCAAGTTTAATATGTGGAGAAGATATTATCAAATATTAAATCATAGATCATCTAAAGAAATTTTCCAAAGAAGCAGTCACATGTTTTATCAATGTTTTGAAGGGACTTCAAGATGAAAAATTATAGCTGGAATAGGTGGATAATTCTATAGAATAGGAATTTGATAAAAAGGTTATAATATGCAACAATCTCACAAATATTGTGAAAGAAAAGAAATAAAAAAAAAATATATTTGAAATGAAAGATATACTGGAGCTATTTAAGAATTGAAAAGTAATGTTTGTGAGAAATATTTTTTTTAAATTTTCATTACAGAAGTTATCCATGCCCTAGAAAAATTTCATAATATATCTTTGAATGTTAAAGATGATTAGCTATAGGTTAAATAAAAAATAGTTAAGGATCTTTAAATTTTTTTATTGATGTCCAAATAGGTTTATGAATATTATATTCAAAAGATGAATAATTAGTGGGAAGAATGAATGAAATCAGTTGAATATGAGAATATTTCTCTCAACTTAAAATTTCTTGAATTAGAAGTGAGATTAAGAAATATTGAAGATATAAAAGATGATAATTCCCAAGATATTGAGAAAAGAAGAACTATCAAGTATTTATATAATAAAAGTCCTATTTATGAAAAGACTCAATCAAGTGGAAAGAAGAGATTGAGATTATCTAAGGATAAATCTACTATAGTCTCATTAAAAAATATAACCCTTTATCTTGGTAAATATATATGTACTAATGATTTTTGGATTACTAGTGCTGATTAACCTTTAAAATATGGACAAACATGGGTGATTAATGATTATTAAGAATCCATTACATACTCAAAGATTTATGTGAAGAAGTGTGGAAATTCTTATTCCCCAAAGCATGAACAGAAGAATAAATGTGCTACCCAATAGTAGAAAAATGAAAAAGATTGTCAAAATGTGTCTTAGAAGAATAAATCAAGATTTTTTGGATACTGTTGGTGGTATTGGAAGTTTGGGAATCATGAAATAATTTTTTGGCACAACATGTCTTTGAATAAAAATTAAAAAAATTTAGAATTTTGGGTGAGAAAAGTTGAGGAAAAGTGGTAACCTATACAATAGATGCATAACTCATAGAATAAGAATTATTCTATCAAGAAAAGATTTGAGTAATTTTAAAATTTCTATTATTATTGCAATAGAAGTGGTAATTGTTTTTATGAGTGATGGTATGCACCAATCATGAAAAAATTATCTTTTGATATGAACAGAAGACCAAAACAAGAAGTGAAGCTGGTTATAAAATAATTTGATAGGTCAACCATGGGATATGAACAAAAGAACAAGGTTGTTAAAAAATAAACTCCCATGAAGTTTGTGAATAATGATGTGAAAAGTGTCACACAAAATAAAATTTGCTTCTATTTTGGTCGAAAATGTTACATCATGGACCACTATGAACATTTCATGAACATCAATACTAAAGGAACCAATATGGAATTAAATAAAGAATAAATATAGAAGAGAAAAAATATTATTGATTTGGTGAAATACATATTTAATGAATAATTTAAAAAGTTTCCTAAAAAGGTTAACTTGATGAATGCTAAAATTATGTGTGAAAGGTGTAATATGTCTGTAAATCTAGGTAATATTTTTTCATGGATACCTGGACAAGAATAATTATTGAAGAAGAAAGGTAAAACACTTATGAATTCTAGTGTTGGTAAAATAAGTCTACCAAAAAAGTGAATACTGAGCATATTAATAAATAATGATTGATTATATGGTCAGAACAGCTAGAAGAGGCAAGAAAGATGGATAAATCACAAAATCTGGGAACTACTTTTTTATTAAATTTGAAGAAGTATTTTTTTCATCTAAGAAGATCGCTGGGTTGAGATGAAACTCTCAGGACTATTTCTCTAACTGAGGAGCATTGATGAACTACCTTATTCCCATATATACATTGTATTTGTTTCTAATATTGGGAATCAAAGGAGAATCATGTATTTAGGGGAGACCTAAATTTGATAAAATATATAAATATGTTATAGCTAGAATGTTATCCATCATGGGATACTATTGGATTTATGTTTTCTCCTAGAAACATTTCAAATAAACTTAGAAGATGATTGGAGTTTAATATTAGAAAAATAATCATGATGAATAAGTATTGAGTACATCTCTTAAGGGGGATAACATAATAACAACCAAAAGATATCTCTATATCAGTTGACATTTTATGAATATTAGAAGTTTTGGTGCGGTATGGATTTGATAATTCTATATGTTAAAAATCTAGAGATTAATATTGTCATCAATGAGTTATGTTGATTAAATTATCCTATTTAATGATGAAAAATCAATTCTAAAAGTAATAGATTGATTACTTAATGATAAAAGGAAAAGTAACTTGTAAAAGGGGAAGTAATTTTTTTTCACTGTAATGTTTTTAATATGTTTTCTGAGATGTATAGAGGAGATTAGTTGAAAATATTTTGAATAATTCTTGAAAAGAGGTTTCAGTGTTTAGTATCACATGCTGGAAATTATTTGACAACATTAATGTTAAATTTGATCACTCTTGTTTTCTATACATAGCATTTCTCATATTCAATTATATATGGTTAATTTTAGATCATTGACAAGTTAGTGGTGATTCTATAATTATTTGAAGTAAACAATACAATAAGTGTTAGATAGGAAGAATATGTTCATAAAATTTAAATATGGAGATGAGAATTCCTTCCTATATCTATCATTGGTTTTATTTCCAATAAGGGGGAGAATATATCATTTAATGTTGAAATTAAATGGGAATTTAAAAAAAATAAAAAGGGGTATATTGAAGAACCCAAGTGGTTTATTTGTTTTGAATTTTAAATTTTTGTCAATAGGCCATGAAAATGAAAGTCAATGAGGCTTTAATTGTGGTGATTGTGGAACTGATCTGTAGTTCAAAAGACATGTCTAATTGGTATTTGAATTGACACAATGTTTACAACATTTAATTAATTGGAGAGATTTGAAATTTATGATTGAATTAAAAATAGAAAAAAGGAGAATTGTGGTTTGGTTTTGAGTATGTTGGAATTGGAATATTTTGAGCATCATTTAAGGCCTTTGATTAAAAATGTAGGCCTACTAGATACAACCCAACCCAGGGGACTACAGCCACTTATTAGGTAGGTAGTCAACCCCTAGCCTACCAGAATGGGTGGAAAAGGGTTTGTGAAGAATTCCCACACAAATGTGAAAGGGATAAATAGGAGACATCATGTGGGGATAAACAATGGAGGAGGAGGATGTTGGTATGGGCAGTTCCAGCAGGTAATGGGAGAGGTCCCCATACTCAAAACTGACTAATCAATGGGGTGGTTTGTTATAAAAGAAAGCATGAAACCAATTTAAAAATTGATGTGGGACTGGAGGAATTCAGGAACTATAGCTCTATAATTAAACATACAGAAAGAACACCAGCCATTCGATCTGATTATCCTGTACTGTCTGATCAATTCAAGAGGTTTTCTTCAACCTCAAGCTCATCTGAGAGCTTCTATTCATCGAGTTTTCTACATGTTGCACCTCTAATGGATCAAGATTAGGATTCTGATTAGTATTTTATCAATAAATGATTCAAATATGATCTAATTAACATGAAACTTAATTTACATGTATAAAATGAAGATAAAACCATTGAGATACAGTGTGGAGAAATTTTTTTTAATAGTGATGGTGATTTTTGGTATCGTGTGATTAATTTTCATGAAGAATATTGAGGTAAGTCAATGTGAATAGAGTTAATTCGGTGGAGTTAATTTGGAAGGTTTTTCTATAAATACCATGAGGAACTCATTTGTTAAAGTTTGATTAACATGAATTTTTAGAGTGTTGTGAGAGAGAAAATAGAGACATGAAAGAACTCTAATTTCACAAGAAGGTTCCATGCACTCGTGCTGAGTCTTCCTAGACTTTCATCATCACATGAAGATATTTTGATTCAGAGAAGCATTTTCAATATCCACACTGTGTTTATTGAAGGATAAATAAGAACCCATGTATATAGTTACATAGAGAATAAAAAATCATCATGTATTGTTATTGTATGAAGAGATTGATAAATTTTCATTAAATTATATCCATACATTAATAGGGTTTCATGTGAATAATTTGAGTTTGAGTGAATCTATTTTTGAGTTCCTATGAAAGAGGTGTCATATGAAGAATAGTGGAATCACAAGATATTCTTACACAAATAGAATCATTTCTATTTTCACACATGGATTTCATAGTGAGTGTACATACTGTTTTCATGAATAAATTGAGTTGAGAAGGCCACATAATTATGTGATGTAGACTAAACAGTGTGTACCTAATTGTGAGTAATCTCATATATATGCGATTAAATAATCACTTTAAGAAGTATAAAGGAAATATAAGATATTTGTAAAAATAAGTACATGTGGAAGTATGCATGTACATGTATTAAATCATTCATGTAATCTGTGAAGCTTGTGAATTTGTATTAATTCATAATGTTCTATGAATAATAAGTCCTTGCATTGTTTACACATGAATGAAGAGTGAGACATCCATTAATTTATGTTCATGCATGAGGGTTTCATAAATGTATATGAAATATACATTTCCTAATCATTGTGTAGTATGTTTTGAATGAATCTGGAGCATTATTTCAGAAGAAATCTATATCTAAGTTTTTCATTGATCAATGAGGCTGAGTCTCTAGTAGAAGATAGAATTATTGCCTGACCATTATTGCACTGATGTAGTTTATTAAATACTATGATAAAACATACTTGAGAAAGAATATAATATATGTAAAGGTTCTTGAACTATACATAAGAAAGTGTTATTTAGAAATATAATAGAGGAAGATCAAGAGATCATACTATTAGTTGATTAGATCTTTTGAAGAAGAATATGGAGCTTGTGACTGGGGGGTATAACTGGTTGCTAAAGAGGCTTGAGAGACCGAGGGGGGGGGGGGGGGTCAAACCAGTCAAATGGTTGGGTTTCTAATTGACACACGCCTAGCATAGGACATGGTAAAACAATTTTTAAATTTCCTAAGTGTAGCCTAGTGATTATCCCTAGGAAGTATCCTGAAGAGGAGTTCACACAAAATCAGTTTTTCACTTTTAAATGAGGGTAAAAATGTTGTGTTTTTTAAAGGAAATTTGAAATTAAAATGATTGAAAAACTATGATATTAAAAGGGTGATTAGGTCGGGGTCGGTATCCTAATTTTAATGCTATCCTTGTTCAATTTAATTCAAACCACTTCTTCTTAGTTGATTAAAGTGAATTTCTACAATCATTTCCTCACACTTCCTTGGTGAAATTATGAAGGAGAGAGAAAACCTTACCAAGATCTCAGTTTGGTCAACTCTCCTTCCATGTGTAAAATAGTTGTATTGAATATCCTTAATTGACATGGGAAATACCCGATTGGGTCTTGTTTATCCCAAACAATCAAGAACATTCACTACCCCTTTTACACGTATTGGCGATCGTCAAGTACCTCACTACTAATCCCTAGTCTATTCCATCGTATATAAACCAGAAGTTAGTGGAGGGAGATAATGATTATTTTACCAAGGAAAAAAATCAATAACAGAATTAAAATTCAAGAATGATTTCAATTGATAATAAAATAAAGTAAATAAAATTGAAAACAACTTTGAATAAGAACTAAATTTCATTCAATTACGTCGAAGAACTCAATCATTACAAAAATAGAAAACCTAAACTTCCCCAATCACTCCAAATTTTTACCCCAACATGGTAAGGGTAATCAAGATGAATGGGGAATAATAAGGCATTAAAAAACTATGAAAAAGAAAATAAATAAAAGAGAAAGCCAAAAATTTATCCTCCTTGGTGTCCCAGAAGGAATGGGATGGAATGAGAGATGCTTTGAGAGGGAGGAGCTCTCCTCATTTTATAGCCATAATTTTTCCCCCAAATGTTGATGCGTTTTAGCCCCATTAAATGAAATCTTCATGCGTTTCTCCCTTATTTAATGTTGTTCATAATTCTCTTGGTCTTTTCCTTTCAAAATCTCATCGGATTAGGACAAGTATTACGAGAGTTATGCTCATTTAACTATGACCATTTATTCTATCCAGTCAGACTCTCCAAAATGCCAACTCCCGGATTAGGAAGCTTTAATGGCCCCTTAAATAGACAATTCACGTGGCCTTTCCTTTATAAAATATATTTCAAAACTTCTTGTGTGCCCATAAACCAAATTTCACAACAATTGGGGCCATAAAGAATGAGTTATGGACCCCACACCAGAAATCGGTAGAACTGTAAACAGTTTTATTGAGACAAATTGTGAGCTTCTTTTGAGCTTCCATATGGTCGATTCAGCTTTTGAAAAAAAATATTAAATGAATTCCTTGATGTTTATAATATGGAAAAGAAATAATTTTGAAATTTGGATTATTATAGAATATGTTATGGCCAAACTACATAAATAATTTAAAATAGTTAAAAATATGAAATGGGCCATTTTTACTGTTCATCTCAAAATAACACCAATATCATAAAAATGAAGCAATTAATCTTAGAGTAACACTTTTGTGGGTATAAAAAAAATTAAATTCAATGTAAATTTAATTGAAAATATTTTCTCTATCAATTCCCCCACACTTAGCACTTGGACTCCCGGACAAGTAAAAATCAAATCAAATCAAATCCAAAACACATACCAATGAGATCTACCAAATACATACTAAGAAACAAAAAGATATCATGCCTCATCAAAAAAAATTATTTCAAGTTCTCCATTTTAGATTTTAATATATTTACACTTAATTTTTTATCCCATACACACAAAACACTTACCTCACATGAATTTTCTCTCATCTCACAAATGTAAATCCTGAACAAGGTTTTTCTCATCCAAACTCACAAAAGAGTCACCATAGGCTTGATAAATTACTACTTCTCCACCCGATGTGAGTCAAGGAAATGTGTTTCTCATGAGGACTTTTCAGGGTTGTTCTGTGGCTTCCGGTTGGTAGGATTTAGATGTTAAAAATCCTGAGGCTAAAAAAGGAGGGTTGGCTCTTTTTGAAGCAAAATTGCAAGATTCTAATTTTAACTCAAATATGGTCTCCTTATCTTAACCTTTGTAGAAAATTGGCTCCATCATCATTAAATCAGCTCAGGATTTCAGAAAAAATTTCAATATTTTCAAACATGATTTTTTTGAAAGCTCCAGATAGGCACAACTTTCTTTTTACATCAGAATCTCCAGAAAGGCACAACTTATCTTATCATGAAAGCTCTGAAAAAGGCACAACTTTTAACAAAATTAAATATTCAGTAGAAACATCAGCTCTTCAACATTTTATATTCCACCAAAAGTATGACCAAATGAGGTAGTACACCACAAGACATCTTCCCCTACACTTAAGTTCAACTAGATCATGCAATTTCACTTCAAGAGTAGGTTGGATAGGGAAAATTGTCTTGTAATGTGGCTTAAAACTATAAGGAAATTCATAGAATCTAAGGGCTTATGAAAGATAAATGTAAAGGTGGGCCATAATTAAAATGATTATTTTTAAAAGGGGGAATACAACCAAATAAATGCCTCAATCATTTAAAACACATGTACCCCAAACCCTCATTTTTTGAAAGTAATAAATCAAATTCTGGTTAAAGAAAGCATGGTTTGGTTCTCTCATGAAATGAGGAAAATTAAAAGAATATGACAAAAATGGTTTAGAAGCCTCACAGAAAAGTGATTTCAAAGATATAGACAATGAAATATGGCATGGGTTTCAAAAATCAGTTTACTTTTCATGAAATTCCAAAATATTTTAACTTGAAACAAAGTCATTTAAGCATTCATTTAAGATTAGTTTCATGGAATAGATTGGTTCAATCATTGACACGGGTTTCAAAAATGGTAATGATATTCATTTCAGCTCAAAAGTTTCAAAAATACACAAAAAATTTAAAAATAAACACACCAAAATATGAAAACACACAATTTTTTTTGAAAACAAACACAAAATGAAAATCCTAAACTGCAAAGGTTCCCCCCCCCCACACTTAAATGGTACAGTGTCCTCAATTATGGACTTTTTTTAAGTTTAAAAAATATAGAGTAAGTGAATTTAATCAAGTGTAAAGGAATGATGCAACCTGGTAGGTCTTCATTTGTATTTAGGCTGAAGGAGTAAAATATCCTCCACTGGTTATTTTCTATTTCTTGGTAAAGACATGTTGTACCAACAAGAATCTGATTTGTGTCCATAGATACCACAACACCAGCAAAACCCCTGAAATCTTGTTCTTTTGGAATTGTTTTCAATATTTCTGGATATTTTTTTCTTCCTTGTTGCAATGTGAACATAACTCTTTTTAAGGGGTTGCGGTGTCCATTGAAAATTCCTCTCTTCTCTTGAGGCAGGAGATTGACCCTCAATTTTCTTTACCCATATGAACCTGGTTTTGGGGTTTTACTCTTTTTCTTGTGATCCACTCTTCTAATTGGTTTGACAATATCCTTTACAATCTATAGTTTTAATGGGGGTTTCCTTAACCTTCTTCAGCTCATGTTCCATTGCAAGGCATATGGAATTATTCTTAGCTAGTTCTTCTTTCTTGGTAGTAAGTTCCTTCCGGAGATCTTTGATAATATTTTCATCTTCAACATCCTTGAGTTTATACTTCTTTATCTCAACATCTTCTCATGATTTTGATTATCTAGCTTCTTCTAACAAACTACCCAATAATTATAAGGTTGTCTCTTCTAAATTTTTATTTGGTTGTTTTCCTTCTTTGTGGTATATTTCCTTCAGGGAATGAACATCTGACAAATTCTTTATGGATTCAAGTATATTGAAATTCACTCGACTATCTCTGACCTCCATTGAGAGTGTTACCTCATACACATTGATGATGGACTTCATAGTCATTAAGAATAGTATCCCCAAGATTATGGGTGAGTGTGATGAACTCATATCTTCTTCCATTTTCAACACATAAAAGTCAGCTGGGAACAATAGATCTTTTACCTTTATAAGAACATCTTCCAGAACACCTGTTGGAAAAACTGTGGATCTGTCTGTGATCTGGACCACCACTCTAGTAGGCTTCAATTTTCCAATCTAAAAAGATGTAAATACTAAGTGAGCATAACATTTATTGAAGCTCTTAGATCACATAGTGAATCTGTAAAATTTGAAGAACCAATAGTGTAAGGAATAGAGAAAGTCCCTGGATCTTGAAATTTTTGCGGTATCAATTGTGTGATCAATTCTGAGATTCTTCTTCCTAAGTTGATTCTTTCATTTCCATACATCCTTCTTCTTTTTGTACACAAATCCTTCATAAATTTTTCATATTTAGGGATTTTTCTGATTACATCCAACAGTGGGATGTTAATCTCAACTTTTCTGAAAGTTTCCTGAATTTCCTGTTGAAGTCATTCTTATTCACCCTTCTTTGACTCAACCAATGCAGATCGAAATGGTGCTGGGATATACTTTTTCCCCCTTTGTTGTTTTTTCAAAGGTGTTTCTTGTTTCTTATTCCGTGGCCTATCCTTCTCCTCTCCTTCCTTTTCATCTTCTTGGTGGATTTTCACAAGATTTTCTAAATAATTCTCCCTAAAAAAAGTGGTATTGTTTCAGGTTCAGGGTTAGATGGAGGTGGTATTTAATTTCCACTTCTTGTTATGATTGAACTAACATTCTCTTTAGGATTTGGAACTGTTTGGGACGGAAGCTTCCCTGGAATCTTGGACATGATTTCAACAAGACTTCCCACTGTCTTCCAGCTTGTCAACCTTACCTACTAGGCCCTCACACTTGGATTGTAGCTGTTCCACAAAAGGTTGTGTGATGGTGGATGTTTGTTTATATGTCTTTCTTTGGAATGGTGGTGGCTAAAAGTATTGTTGTTGTTGGAAGGGTTGTTTATAGTATTGTTGGAAGGGAGGGGGTTCTGGTATTTCTTCTAGTGGTAAAGAGGTTGACTAGGGTTCTAGTTAAATGATCTCATCTGGTTTTTTTTGGTTCCCATATCCTTGTTGGGATTGTGGTTGATGCAGTTGATTTTGTTGGAATTGTCTTGGTTTAAAGGCCGCAACACAGTATTCTATCCCCTATATCTCAGGGCACTGGTCAGTATAATGAGTGGAAGAATAACATTAACCACATACCTAATATGAAGCTTGTTGTCCATTTGCTTGAGTTACATCCATTTGAAATACTAACCTTACAAGGTCATAAACTTTGGTTTTAATCAATTTAGATTAATCATATGTTTTACCTCATGTATCCCCCTGGTTCCCATTCCTATTAGTCCAAATTGTTGTGAGTTTTGAGCAATCTTCTCAATTAGTACTCCGATATCTGCAGGCGACTTTCCAATCAAGGACCCCCCAGATGAGGCATATAGAATATTTTGATCATTATCCATAAGTCCATGGTATAAGAACACAAGGAATTGGTGTTCCTCCATTTATTGATGTGGGCAGCTGGAACATAGCTTCTTGAAGCGCTCCTAGTACTCATAGAGGGTTTCTCCAGTTTATTGTCGTATGATGTAAATCTCCTTCTTGATGGCAGTGCTCCTGGATTTGGGAAAGAATCTTTGCATGGAAATTATTTTTAGGTCTTCCCAATCACTGATCTCCCCTGGTTGTAGGTTGTACAACCATTCTTTAGCCACTCCTTCGAGTGAAAAGGGGAATTCCCTCCACTGAAATTGGTCTTCGAGTGCTCCTCTGGGCTTGAAGCTTGAGCAAGTGTATCTGAATTCGTGCATGTGCTGATTTGGATCTTCTCCTACAATAACATGAAACTTTGGAAGTACAGGAATCATATTGACACATAATTCAAAATCATTTGATTCATTGGGTGCAATGAGTTGGTTATTTTAAATGGAAAATTGAGGTACACATAGATCACGTAGGGTTGGGTTGGGATTTCCAGCCATGATTTCAGGTTCAGAGTGAAGAATAAGAGTTTCACTTGAATCTGAGAGATCTATTTCTTCAAAGATTTCTAGTGGGTTTCTTTTTTATAGTTTGTTTAATGTTCTTTCAATTTCTGGATCAAATTCAATTAATGGTTCTTTTGAGTTGCGGGTCATTCAATTTTGAAAATCTTTTTTTTGTTTCACTGCTTACCTGGAAATGGCATGAAGTTTGACGCACGCCTGTCGTAGGGAATGAAAAAACAATTTTTAAATTTCCTAAGTGTAGTCTAGTGATTAACCCTAGTAAATATCCTGAAGAGGAGTGAACACAAAATTAGTTTGTCACTTTTAAATGAGGGTAAAAATGTTGTGTTTTTAAAGGAAATTTGAAATTGAAATGATTGAAAAACTATGATATTAAAAGGGTGATTAGGTTGGGGTCAGTTTCCTAATTGTAATGATATCCTTGTTCAATTTAATTCAAACCTCTTCTTCTTAGTTGATTAAAGTGAGTTTCCACAATTGTTTCCTCTCACTTCCTTGGTGAAATTATGAATGTGAGAGAAAACCTTACCAAGATCTTGGTTTGGTGAATTCTCCTTCCATGTGTAAAATAGTTTTATTAAATATCCTTAATTGACATCGGAAATACTGAATCAGGTCTTGTTTATCCCAAACAATCAAGAACATTCACTACCCCTTTTGCACGTACTGACGATCGTCAAGTACTTCACCACTAATCCCTGGTCTATTCCATCGTATATAAACCAGAAATGAGTGGAGGGAGATAATGATTATTTTACCAAGGAAAAAATCAATAACAAAATTAAAATTTAGGAATGGTATCACTTGATAATAAAATATTTTATATGAAATTGAAAACAACTTTAAAGAAGAAAGACATTTCATTCAATTATGTCCAAGAACTCAAGCATTACAAAATAGAAAATCTACCCTTCCCCAATCACTCCAAATGTTTACCCCACCATGGTAAGGGTAATTGAGATGAATGGGGAATAATAAGGAATTAAAAAAGTATGAAAAATAAAATAAATAAAATAGAAAGCTGAAAAATTCTCCTCCTTGGTGTCCCAGAAGGAATGGGATTGAATTTGTGATGCTTTGAGGGGGAGTAGCTCTCCTCCTTTTATAGCCATAATTTGTACCCTGAATGATGATATGTTGATATGTTTTAGCCCCATTAAATGAAATCTTAACGCGTTTCTCCCTTCTCTAATGTTGTTCATAATTATCTTGGTCGTTTACCTTCAAAATATCATAGGATTTGGACAAGTATTCCGAGAGTTATGCTCATTTTACTATGGAAATTTATTCTGTCCAGTCAGACTGTCCAAAACGCCAACCCCTAGATTAGGAAGCTTTAATGGCCCCTTAAACGTCCAATTCACGTGGCCTTGACTTCATAAATTATATTCCACAACTCCTTGATCATCCATACACCTAGTTTAACAACAATTAGGCCCACCAATAATTATTTATGGACCCCACACCAAAAATCGGCAGAACTGTAAACAGTTTTCTTGAGACAAATTGTGAGCTTCTTTTGAGCTTCCATATGGTCGATTCAGTTTTTGGTACAAAAAGATTAAATGAATCCCTTGGTGTTTAGAATCTGTAAAATAAATAAATTTTCAATTTGGATTAGTGTATAATATGTTATGGCTAAACTACAAAAATAATTTAAAACAGTTAAAAATATGAAATGGGCCATTTTTACTACTCAGCTCAAAATAACACCAATATCATAAAAATGAAGCAATTAATCATATAGTAACACTTTTTTGGGTTTAAGACAATTAAATTAAATGTAAATTTAATTGAAAATATTTTCTCTATCACTAATCAACCATGGTAGAAGAGTTGGATTGCTAGGGGGTATAACCAGGATCAGTTGGGGGATCAACTACCAGGGTTTATAACCAGTTTCTACCTGAACCATTGTAATTTATATCAAGATTATAGTGGATAATACAAATTGGTGGGTTTAACCATGAGTATGTCATAGTATTGAAACTGATAAAAATATTGTGTGATGTGTTTCATTTACTTTATGCATTACATATAGGATCTAATCATATTAACAGGTGACATAGGTTTGAATTAAAGAAAAAAAGAATTCAGTAAAATAGGTCACACCTGATTCACCTGCCCTCAGTGTGAATGCACAATAAATTGGACACTTAAATGGAATAATCTTTCCATTTATCCCTAATATTTTTTGGTTATTTATATTGATTACGCTTGAAGACCCATGGTTTAATGCATTGGTTTTGGATAGTTCCCTTTCTGCTTATAGTCGAAGAATTGAACCATGGGTGGTGCATTGGGAGGTACCTTCCTTTGATCTATAATGTTGATAGACTTATCCATATCTCTTCTAAATTCATTATCTTGGTATCCTTCTCTCCCAAAATTAATCATTTCCTTATCCCGTTGAGGCAATTACCATGATTCTTCTTTCCATATGTTTGACATGTGGCTGGTCAGATCTTCTTTCCTCCTTTTTCATTAGACCCCCTACTTGAAAGTACATTCTCCTTTTTTTTAACACCACGTCCATAGGAACATTCTCCAAACTCCATGTCTAATTTGAGGGAATATCAAAGTACTTATTTTTAACTCCCAAAGTCTCATATTGCCAGATCCTTTCAAAGATGATGTTTTAAACCACAAAAGAATCTATCTATTTTGATATCATTGTTGATAAAAAAACCAGAGCCATATATTTTAAGCCTTGTGAAATTTTCCTCATAAGTCATGATACATTCAATCTCCTTTTGATTAATATATAGAAATTATCTCTCCATATTTGTTTAAATATTTTGATAGAAATACTTATTATGAAATATATTCTTAAATTCTTCCCACTCCATTTATTATATTTCATATTTTGGTATTGTATTATTTATCAATGGAAACTATTTATAAAATTCTACATCTAAACAATAAAATACCATATTAAATTTATCCTTATTAGAAAAGTGGAACACAAAAATAACTTTCTCATTTATTTAACCCACTTTTCCAAGAAATGTGGATCAAAAGATCCACTAAAATTCAATGGTCATTTCCACATAAAGGACTTGATATCTAGTTTCTCCTTCTTGGGTGAAGGTGGACGTTCTGTATGGTTTAGGTTCTTGTTCATATCCTAATACTTCTAGGTAATAATTACTATGATTTTTAAGATCAATCACCCATTTCATTAGTAATTTTGTTCAATTTTCTTATTATCCCTCACACGGGTTTTTGGTTTGGTTTCTCCTAGTTCCCACCATTTTGTAAAATAGAAAAGTGTTGAACAAAAAATAAGATAATAAAGAATGAATAAATAATTTAATCTCATGTGAAAATCAATTATAAAGTCATATCTTATGATATACCAATTTTTATAAAACCCTTCTTCTCAAACTATGCTTATAGGGTCAAATACATTAACCATTTTCTAACATTAAGAGGAATACTTTAGTTATTTATCCTTTATAATGGGTTTTATATATCTTGGGATTAACCAAAACATATCCCCTAGGACCATCAAACCTCTCTTGTAGTAAGGAATCTTTGTCATGCACTAGGTACAGGTCAAGTTAATACCCAAAAATCCCTTTTAGGGTTATTACCCCTAGGTATATCTGTGTCATATCTATATCCACATGTAGTATCCATACATGGATTTCATTTCTCATAAACCAGACACTCTAATAATTTACCAAAACTTAGAATACTTACCAATACTTAGACTGATAGTTAGGGTTTTTTTTAATGTTTTTAGTCCAAATACACAAATTAACTAAACCATATCTTTGATACCAACTATAGAAACCCAATTTTTTTACATGATTACTACATCATTTTTAAGATAAATTACATATTAGTAATACATTCATGGATCAATAGGTTTTTTATAATTGGAAAATTGCATTCATACTTCACTTGAACATAATTAAACATAAACATCATTTAATTAATTCTTCATAGATCTACTAAATCACCCATGTATTCCTTAGTACATGTATTTAGCTGAGGATATATATCAATGAAAGGGTTGAGATAAAATCCCAGTAAGGGAAGGGATAAAATTTAAGGAATAAGAGACATGAATCAATAGGACATGGGTGAGCATAATCATCATCATCATATCATACGCATGGGATAATAATCATAAACATGATGGAATCATTTTAAAAATGAATGGAGTGTGGAATATTCATAATAATGAAACATCATAACATAGTGGTCAAATACTACACATAGTTATGAATAATACTAGCATCATGTTCATGCATAACATATGTGCATAAATCATAACATCATAATTGTGAAAAAAGATAACATCATGTTCACACATAATTCACATAATCTCAGGAGATATATCACATTAATAAATTCATTGGAGGGTTATATAATTTTAGGCCCACCCATCACATCATAAAAGTTTCATAATCATATATGCCACATGGAAATAAACACATAAAAATCATAGAAATGAAATAAACTCATGAAAATGAATAATTTTCACAAAGGTATTGTAAATAATAATTTAATGAATAATATTTGGGGTTCCAAAATGAACATGGGAAATTATATTTTGAAAAACAAAATCATGATTTATAAGTGGATATGAAACAACTCAAGAGGTTTCATGTGGTGTTTTGAAAAAAAAGTCTCATTGAATAATCTTTATACTTAGATTAGAAATACTTTTGACAAGGAAAAAAACGTATATCCCAATAAAAAGAAGGTAAAGAATATTGGAAGAAAATTTCAAGGACATTATAGTAATATACATAATAAAAACAATGTGAAATAATATATAACCAGCAAGAAAGAGTTGGGTTCGAGAATCCCCTTACCTTAAATCTTGATTTATTTTGAATCATTTACACCTACTATATAATTATCTAATGTTTGTTAACAAATGAAACTAGAAGTGAATTATATTAATTTATGTTAATATTGATCCATTATAATTATTGGATTCGATTTCATAATACTCCTTGTTAAATGTGAATTGTTTTGATGTCATATTTTCATTAAATTATCTCATCTTGTTTCGACTTCACTATTTTTGTTCAAGGTAATTTATATATAAGTGAAATTAATTACATAATATTAAAGTAAATGTAGTTATATATTTACATATTATATATAATTAAAACTAACATTACAAGAAGGTGGTGATAAATAGAGAGTTTGAAATTTCCTCATAGGTGGTTAACCAATAGTTAACGATGTATTGTCAAAAGAAGAGGAAAGAGAAATATTCCATATAAATATGTCATAAATATAACCATTATAATAGTTTAAAATCATATATATAATTTTAAAACACTAAATAATTAATTTTATAAGGTTTGGGTTTGAAGGGAATAGAGAAAATGAGAAATAAAAGTGGAAAATTAGAAGAAAAGTTGATAAAACCTCACCCTCTTCTCAATGTTGCTTCTTTTCTATGAAACTAAATGCTTGATTTATTGAAGTTTCATGACTCCAGAACATCCTAAAAGAATATAAGGGGATTAATATATGGAATTTGGGTAGATATTTATCTTTTTTAATCAAGGGAGAAGTCTATTTCCAAGGGGAGGGAGATGAGGTTTTTATAGTGGGGGGTATTTTTAAGTTATAATAACGAATAAAGTATTATATCTAAGGTAAACCTTTAAATAGAAATATTTTTTAAATTATGAAATATATTTGAATAAAATAACATGATTTTAGGACTTTAAAAAACTTTTTAATTTGAATTTGTTATATTAATCAAAAGGAAATGAGAAAAATGAAGAAAATGTTTATTTAAAGGGACACTTTAGACTACGAAAATTACTTTTTAGGTTTTTAAATTAAGGTAATTGTTTTTAAATGATCCATGTATCTTATTAAATTGATTTTGGGACAATATAATCAATTTAACATTTATTAATTCATTATTACATCATTATTAATTCATAAAACATGCGGTATTCAAAAAAATGTATTTTTACTATTCAAGTAAAAATTGAAGTTTCTCAAAAAATTATCAAAAATTAATAACTGAGAAATTTTGATGTGATGATTATAAAAATGAAATTAATTTTATTTAATATTAAATTTTAATTTTTAATAAAAAAAGAAGTTTTTTATTAAATACATTAAAATAAAATTTATTAAAAAATGATTATAATTTCTTTGAGTTTTTAATCTTGGTATTTATTTTATAGAACTAAATTTTTTATATTTTATTATATTATACATGAAAAATATTATTTATATTAAATTTTTTATTTTGAGGTCAAATTAACATTCCAATGACCATATTACTATTCCCAATGACTAGGGTACTATTTCTAATAGCCATGTTACTACTCCAATGGTCACATTACTGTTCCAATGGTCATGTAACATAATATAAATTCCTATTAATTACTTCATACACCATTCACTTAAATTCCTCCCAAGATTCTATATTTTTCTTTTCTAAAACTTCAATTAGTTTACTAATATTTTGTTTCTTCTCCATTGTATTGTTCGTGGGAGCAGTAATTCTAGCAGATTGGGAAGAGCCAAAATTTCCCATTATATTTTTTATATTTTCTTTTTTTATCCCATTATAATATTTATATTTTTCATGAATTTAATTATTGACTAATGTAACAATATCCATTAATGAAATTAAGCGTTGCTGGTTTTTCTTTTTCTTGTATGTGTATACTAATATACAATATAATATAACACATATTTATATAGGAAAACAATATAATTTATAAAGTCTGGGTCATTATAAATTTCCACTAGATTAAGTTAAAGTCTTTTATATGATCAACCATAGGTCTTCATTCCAATAATCTCATGCCAAATTACTTCTATATCATGAACACCTTATTCAATGTCATTAGCATCCTATATATATCTGCTAGAGAATTCATCAGCTTTGTTGTGGTCTTATTCTCTTTGATGTTAAAGGAGAAATTCTAAGATAATGAAATACTGACCAACCTAAGTGTCCTTATGTCTAACCTTTCACATTATACTTTCTCCACAACTTCCAGTTTGATCCACTTCAATGTAACTTCTAGGTCCCATGGAATTTATCTATCCAGACCATACATTCATCCAATGTCATACATTATGATATAATGACTCCTACTGAATCAAAATAACATAAATAAAAGAGATTTAATGTGTTATATAAGTTTTTTTTAGTGTGTTTTTCTGATCCTTGAACCTCATTTTAACACCACTTGTTTGGTCCATTACCACTGATCAACAAAAGATACACCATCTATAAATTCAAGTGAAGAAGAATAAAGAACCAAAAATTCCCCTAATTTAAAGGACCCCTTTATATCAATTTTTCATAACTAAGAAAGAAAACCCTAACCCTTAATCACTACATCGAGTCAACTGACACTCACACACTCAAAACAAACACTCAAATACATTCAAGAAAAAAAAAAGTGAAATTAAAGAACACAATGAATTTACATAGTTTATACATTAAGTCCTATGTCTATAGGATAATAATGCTTCATTTTCAGTACTTTATAAGCTATAAGAATTACAATCACATTGGCCATGCTAGCTAATTAGATTACTAATTTCAAGTAATTACATCACCATACCATCACACATGTACAAGTGGTCCCACACACTTATTATAGGTTTCATTCGGTAATCCAGGTTACACTAATTTCTAACATTTTATTGAAATCCCTTTATTAAACTCTGAAAAACTTTTATTTCTTCTAGAAAGTACACTCAACTACTGAATTCCAGTGAATAGAGAAAGTTTCCCAATATATATCATTTTGAAATCATTATAAATTTCTATTTCTGAAAAACCATGAGGAAATATTTTTTAACTCATTCAAGAAAAAAACTTATATATTAAATAACATACACAAATTCTAGAGAAATAAATATCTACATGCCACATCTAGAACATGAAATTACAGAAACCCAATTTCAGAATGTACCATCCAAACTTCCTACCTCCGCTGAAGTATTTACTACCACTATTTAATCAGGACGAGTCATATCTTTTATAGTTCCTCCTTCCAGTCAACTAATTAGAACTTGAATCAAGATTTACATTCCTAACATCATCAATATTTTTTTCTCAAACCCATAAATCCTTGTTTTATGTGGGACCCCTCATAATATTAAATTAATAAAATATTTTAATACTAAAAATATAACTATCTTACACTTTTATTCATTAAATATTAACTCTTCAGATCATAATTCAAATTATTAAACTTAATAAATGTATTTTTGTATTTAATAATTTACTTAGTATAAATAGATCAAAATATTATTAGATTTAAGGGTTTTTAAAACATTAAATCTTTTAATCGATAAATGAATATGGAGATATCATATATATAATAATTTCGCATTAACCAACATCTCAAATTTGTAGAACTTTTATGACCATGAACTTATATCTATTTCATGAACTCTATAAGGATTAAACCTGATAAATCTTTTAAGAATTAACACAATTTCTAAGTTCACATAGTTCAAATATTACAATGTTTTTCTATTACTAGAACACCTAACACATTGATTATTAATATTTCATTAAAAGTTTATAACTCAGCCTCTAATTGTAAGGGACAGTATTAAAACCAAGTAGTTGAGTTTATAATAGTTGATATGAAAAATCATTTTGGTAACCTATTTTTTGCATTAAAACCTTTAATTATGATTCACTTAAAAAAATTTAGTTTTTCATTTCAAAATAATTTGTTTTAAGTTTTTCAATCTCATATCTTTATTAGCCACACATATAGTATCTCTTAACAAATATTTCATAAAAATATTTGTAAGATGATTAAATTTATTTAACATATTTTCAATATAATGAGATGAAATTATAGGACAACTTCCATTATGTTTTCTAAATTTGATACTTATAATAATATAAAATGCTATAAGATCCTTAATTTAGAACAAAAATGATAAATATTTCTTTATCTAAGTAACATCAATAAAATTGGTTAAAAAAATCAACACATTATCTATATATAGGCACATAATAAATCCATATTATTTTATAAAATTTTAATTATTAAATTTATCAAAATTTATAAACAAAACTATTAAATAAGATAATATAATAAAATTTATCATTTCATTTCTTAGGATGTTGTTTAATACCATGAGGAGATATAATTAGTTTACCCACTTTCTTTCCATTACCTTGTAAAAAACCATTATGGTTGTTTCATTTAAATATTTTAATTTAAATATAATTTTAAGAAATAAAGTTTCAATATCCATTTTATGAAAAAAATAAATGATTAATAGATTATAATGTAGAAAATATCCTTATTGAAGTAAATATAGTTATAGGAGAAAAATTATAAAAACAATCCACTCTATCATGTCTGAAACCTTTAGAAACTAATCCTACTTTAAAAGCTTAAATATTGTCATTGGATCATATTTTTTTCTAAAAGCCCATTTAAATCCAATAGGTTTTGATACTTTTTTAAAATTCACAACAACCCAAGTATTATTCCCCAAAATGGAATCCATTTCATCAATAATTTAATATTTCTAGAAGGAAAAATCTATAGAAGACATAGATTATTTATATGTCTTAGGATCATATTTTATGGTTATTAACATAGGATATTTATTTAAAATATGATTATTTTTTCTTGCTCAATAATAAAAATCATGAAATAAAGATAAATAAAATCCAAATGTAGATTCTTTTCCTTTATTGGTCTTGTAGTCTATTTTGATTTAACTTGAGTACCATATTTTTTCCCTACTATTGTATTTGAACTAAATAAAATACTAGTGTTAAAGATATGTGGAATAAATTCCACCATATCATCCTTATAAAATTAATTTTCAAAAAACTCTACATCTCTTGATTCAATAATAACACTAGTTTATGGGTTTCTAATGATCTATTAACACTTAATCAATGTAGAGGGACTGATTAGAAACCATAAATTCCCAAGATCTACCATGTATAAAAACATAAAATTGTGTATAAAAACTGAAGAACATTGTGTGCCTATTTCATTGAATATAACCACTACCATTGCCTTCCATCATGCACTTGATAAAGATATTTAAGAGGCATTCAAAGGACTCCATCCTCTATGGTTTATCCATATTCTAACTTGAATCACCCATTGAATGTGAAAGATGTTACTTTTTTATCATGACATTCTAGTTCCTCCTGAGGTAAAGAGTTAATGAGGAAGAGAGATATGGGTTTGGAAGAACTAACACCATTTCCATGACTCGAACACCCTTTTATAGGCTTATCTAGTCTCCATGAATTAACTTTTTTGTTAAAAAATGTATGAGTAATGTATTGGTTACAAACTCCTTTGTAACCCCTTAATCCAACTTGTATATAAATTCAATATTGATTCTCCAATTCACTTTATAATATGAAATAGTTGATAATATCCACACATGGAATATTCTTACAACCTATTGATGTATAATAAATTTTAATGATATTTCTAAGTCATATAATGTGACATTAGTAATGGAAGAAGTGAAATATCTTTATACTAGACCCTATTATATTCCAAAACCTAAGAATATAGTATAACATGGGTTTAAGTATGCTATAAAAAACTTTATTCCAATATAAAAATATATGATATAAGCCAAAATATATATCCTATAAATAGTCTTTAGGACATATCTCCATCAATCTCCCACTTATGATAAAGCCTCATAAACTTTAGGAAATTTCATATTATATTATATTATATATATTACCTTATGGATTCATATCTAAGAATAGTTTTCGATATATTATAAAAAACATTTGGGAAGATATCATCAACTTCACCTTGTATCACATAATATACAATACCTTGTGAATTCTAAAAAAACTCCCTTTTGGATAAACTCTAATTTTTTTAGAGAAGCAATATAAGTAAAAATCCATTCAAATTTGTCAACCATAAAGTGTGACCCCATAGAACTTTGTATAATTAAAAATATATATGAATTATTGATTTCATAAATGCAATAAAATATCAACCTCTAGCAAAGAATTTGTGCTACTAAAGCTACAAAAAGATCTAGCATGATCTCCATAAAACACATGTATCTCTATACCTATGTCCACCACCTATATCATATAAAAACATGCATTTTCATATGATAATTTTATACAACACATCATGTAACTATAATACATAGAGTATTTCAATCCCATATAATTACTCATACATTCTCAATTCACCGAGTATATACTAGACATGCTTATCAATAAATTACATGTTATTCATCTTTATGGATGAGTAGATCACATATCCCTCACATAAGTGACAATAACATCATTTATATTATGTAGGTATGCTCATACAATTCCTCAATCTATCTCAATATAGGTACTATATTTCTTACTAATCATATGAGATTAAAAATCCTATCTTGGTTAAACTCCAATCGATGAAATTAACAAAAACATACCTAATTACCCACTAACTAGGTAAGCCTCAAGACTGGTTTAAGAAAGGAATAAATGTATGATGGTTATCATGATAGGTATCTCTCCAACCTCAAGTATTAGGGAAATTTAAATATAAACCATGAACTCATATTATACCAAAGACATAGTGTATAACACTCAACGTGGTATACATTTTGGGTCATCCAGTGTAGAAAACTCATTGTGTGCCTCATGAATATATTCTATATCATGATATAAGAATACTACTCATGCCAACCATAACATTTCATCACAAACTATAATAGTACATGATGAACATCAGTTAAGGATAAACTAAATTAATACTTCGAGAGGTAAATTATCATTTCATTTCACATAATATATGCAACCAACATAAAATAATGATAAAATTAATATTTCCTTTTATATAACATGATACATTTTAAAATATTAAACTCTTAATATTTTTAACAAAACCATTCATAAGTGACCATCTCATCATATCACATATGATAGATTTATAGTTTATTCTTGTGGTTAATAAAATTTTAGGTTTTTTTTAAAATCATTACATCATAATTTAATCCTTGCCATGTCTATATGTGACCATATGATGAAACCCTCCCATTGAACTATTTAGTGAGTAACATCTATGTAGTAATCCAGTTTGAATAATGATGTGGCCTATGGATCATATTACTTATGTTTAAATACTTGAACAAGTATTTAAACCCCTTAAAATCACAATATCAAATGTTATGATATTAATAACTTCTATTATATACTTAGAACTCTTTTTATGTTCATCATCATCATCATTCTTTGGAACCCTTTCCATGAAACTTTTTTCATTTAGATTATTTCAGTAATAATATATAACTCTTTACATTTTTTACTTTACCAACACATCTTAATATAATTTAGGATATAATGTGATATTAACTTCATTATAGTAACCAAATTAAACTATTTACATTTCTATTAATAATTATCCATGAAATATTTTAGGATATTAAGTGACATCCAATTTGTATTTTGATTAGTATTATCACGAACCGACATAATCAGAGCAATAACCTAGTCATATGACCCCATGGTTCTCCTATAATACCTTTTTTTCCTTCCTAGAACACCACATGATATTACCCACTATGGTTACTTATAAAAATAATGATTTACACCATAGGACAGAACATTTACTTTTAGTGTCATTTTTCCTCACTAACACACACCCTAAGTCCCATGAGGTCACCCATACCGACACGACTTGATCCCAATACTCTCTTAACTATGAATTTTTAATCAAGTAGGGTCCAAACAATAAAGGTTAACCTTGATTTAATTGGTAGTAACATTTATTTTCTTAATTATCACTTTTCCAGGGGTGTTACATTCTCCCCCCTTTAATGCACAATGCCCTAATTATGGAACCCAAACCTCAAACCTAGGCAGTGACACTACACTTCTAGCTGGGTATTGGATCTTATACCATTTTTCATGACCCAAACTCACTAGATTATGAACCAAGTAATCTAACTCCATTTTAATCCTATAATATATTTGTTTCCTTCCCAACACACCATAGGCTATCGCCAAATAGATTCACTTTTCAGACTAATAATTGTCTCCACATACCAGCATATGTTGTTTTA
This sequence comes from Viscum album, assembly GCA_963277665.1. Classification (NCBI taxonomy): domain Eukaryota; kingdom Viridiplantae; phylum Streptophyta; class Magnoliopsida; order Santalales; family Viscaceae; genus Viscum; species Viscum album. The sequence continues at coordinate 47,970,227 of OY728121.1, forward strand.
GTACACTTTTCCATCAATCACACAAACCCTAGAAAACTTACCAGGAGGTCACCCATCCCAAAACCACTCCATGATAAGCCTCTCTTAACTATATAGTTGTAATAAAGTATACTTTTGAAAAGAAATGTTCACCTTGTTGATGTGGGAAATAACATTTATTATTTTTAAGTATCACTTTTACAGGCGTGTTACATTAAATTTAACACCACTAGTTTCAAGTAATTTCCACTTATTATTTATTTTGAGGTTATATAACACTTGGGTTGAGTTTTAGAATATTATATATGGGTTTGGTGTGTTTTGGAAGCATTTATAGGGGTGAAAGATTTGTGCATGGTTAGGGGAAACCGTGAAACTTCTCAAAAAAACCCTAAAATAGATTTTGGGAGTTTCTTGGTAAGTTCATAGTTAGTACAAATTTTTTTTAAACTTTGTGGTTTCTAAGAGAAACCATGCAAGTGTAGATAGAGGTAAACACATGGTTGGATCACTACTTTTTAAACCATGTGAACTGGACATGTAATGGGGTGGTTTGGAGATAGTATAATGCTCAAAATTTCCCAAAGTACATGTCCTAACCATGACTCTTGGATTTAGTGCTCCAAAAATTAGAGTTTAACTCAGTTTTAACCCCTAAAACACATATTTTTCACCTCTCTTCTTAGGATCTTGAACTCATATTCTCTCCGAGGAATTTTTGGTGGTTCCCTTTGATTCAGAAGTGGGTTTTGACAAATCTAAATACGTTGGATCTCCACAATATTTGATAAGTCTCAATTTTAAATCTTTCTCTTTATATCTCATCATCTCCTATCACAAAAAACATTAGATCTAATATGTTATAAATAGATCTATGATCTATGATTTGTTTTGATGTGATTTTCCAATTTCTATTGAATGAAATAGGTTTAAATCCTGGATCTAGAGGTTTCATAATATCGTTTACTATTTTTGTCATCCATTGTGAGGTAATTGGATTCTTTCTCTTATCCACTTGTTTTAGAACTTAAAGGATTAGATTTATTAAATATTTTTTTTATATTTTCAAAGGAATTGTTGGATGATTTATTAAAGGAAAATCCTCTTTGTTTATTATTTTGGAACATGGGAATTTGAATGGATTTTTGTAAACCCCTTTGATTTTTGGTTTAAAATTAATGTTTTTTTAATGAAAGAAAGATTTTTTAGGAAATGTTTTAAAATTTAGGATTTATTATGCATGATTAATCGATACAATAACTTGGAATATGTGGTTGGAAGAAGTAAACTTATATTAGATGTCACCCTAAATAAGAGGCATGATGCTAGACTGGGGGAACCTAGAGAATGGTCACCTAGTGATGACTTAGTGTATCAATGAGTAAACACTCATGATTATGGGACTATAACCTATAATTAATGTGTGTGTTAGTGGATACATTTGGTATGGGTATTCCAAGTGTAATATAATGGATACATTATTTTTCTTTCAATTTAAAAAGCTTTAAATTGGTAAACTATTTTGGTGTTCCTCTCTTTGTATAAATTATGTTTTAAACTATGAAATAACATATATTGTCGTATTGGTATGAGTTGGGACTTATCTTGGGGAAAACCTATTTGGTATAATTAATCACCCACTACATATATACTTTGGAGTGTATGTAGACATTATTATTCATAAAATAGGTAAGGAAATGGTCTTGTATTTCTCTAGAGGAGCACCTTGATGCTATACTTTCTTAGGATGGTGTTTGGATCTTAGAGTCCTCTAATGGATTGGTTGGAGTGATTCCACATTGGTTTTGGTGTGTTTGGATATATTTTGATTTTCTTGACTCACCTTTTTATAAATTTTCACTATTACTCTGATATTGTTGTTTTATTAGTTTGTTATTTGAGTTGTATTATTTAAACTCATGCATCGTATAGTTGGTCTAGTTATTTTATTTTGTATTGATAGGTTGTTTGGTTTAAAAGGTAAAATCATCCCCTAATATTTATATAATACCATTGAATTAATTTCCAGACTTTAGTGTCACGGGGATGTCACATAAGGTTAGTTGCACCTATGACCCGGCCTATGCCAATGGGTTGGGTGAAGATGTATAAATGGTATCAATCTTGGTTGGTATGTCATATTGGGATAAAAAAAGGATATAGTAAATGTAAAAACTTTAAATATATAGAATAAAAAAATTTAGTTAACCTTATGCTAAAATTCATGTTACCAAGGTGGTCTAAGTAATAAAGGTATTTTAGAAACCTACAGGTGTGTTGTCATATCATAATGCTAGGTTTATTCAATTAGTACAACATATAATGTATTAATTAAGATATTTACCATCAGGATTGCATTATTCATATTATATTGATAGTTCTTGAAGCTAAGTTTATGAATTTTTTTTTTAGTTTTGATCCAGAAGTACCTACTAGTGTGTCACTAAAGGCACGCATATTTGAGGTGGGATTATGACCAGACATTTATTCTAAGATAGTCATGCTCTATATTTATGATTATTCAAAGATTCCTAATAGAGAGGCAATGGTGGAAAGATATATCAATATGAATCCTATTGGAGGAACTATGTTTGTATCCATGAGAAAATGTGGGAACTTTAATGTTGGGAATTAGAAAAAGATGGAAACCTTCTTCCAAGGTGGAAGAGCATAATAGAATCAAACAAATGGATTAGTTAACGTTCATATAAGACTCAGAAGAAAGAATGAATGTTTCTTATGTGGTTTATTTAAGAATATGAAGAGATATTGTACAAAATAACCCAAATGATGTCAGAAATATAATCAGATGTGACATATTAAACATTATTTCTATAGACCTACAAATTCAGTTGTTGGCTATATATCTCATGTATCTCAAACATCTTATGATTCAAATGGATGATTATGTCAAAACAGTTATTTTCCTTAGAACAGAGTGAGCCAAGGTGATTATAGGAACACCATGACTCCTCGGGCAATACAACCACTATAGGGAAGCATGGAATAGGCGGTGGGGGATTGGGTAATAAATTGTATTGTGCTGAGAAAATGATCATGAAAGACCAATCAAGACATTCGACTGTATAGGGAACTATTCTTCTAATATTGACTCTTATGTAAGTTTTTTTATACTGGTGCATCCCAATTTTTATTTAATCAAATATTTCTAATAAAATGAGGTTTTATCTCAAGATAATTCCAAACATGATGAGTATCCATACACCTCTTAGGTAGTGAGAGTGCATTAGATTTAAATATGTAACTTCTTATATAACAATTGATGAAGTTTAGTTTTTTTTGGACTTTTTAGTTTTGAACATGGATATCTTTGAAATAATCCTAGGAATGGATTGGTTAGTTGCATTCTCGAATCATATCAATTGTTATATGTGATGAATAAAGTTTACATCTCATGATGGGATGATGCATTTTTCAAAGGAGATTGATATGTGGAATCAGGAAGAGAAGGAACTTTAGCATAAATGGTAGGAACTATTTCTTATCAATTAGAAGTGATAAATTTGGTGAGTGATGAAAAAAATGATATTACATATTTTCATACCATTAGGGATCGTTATCTAGATGTGTTTCTAGAATATTTCACCAATTTTTCTCAAGAGATGGAAGTGGAAATTCTAATTGATATCCTTCAAGGGACAATTATCATTTAACTTCCATCATATATAATAGAACTATTGGAATTTAAGGAGTTGAAGATCTAATTAGAATAATTATAAAGTAAAGGGTTCATAAGACCTAGTATGTCACCTTGGGATGATCTGATTCTTTTTTTCAAGAAGGAATATAGTTTGTTACAACTCTGTGTAGATTATCATAAGTTGAATCAAGTTATGATAAATAATAGATATCCAAAAACATAGATTGACAAAATTTTAGAACAATTTAATGGATTCTAATGGTTATTCAAGATTTATCTACACTCAAGATATCACAAAATCTAGGTTAGGAAATAAGATATTCCAAAACAAACTCTATGTAGTCATTACCTTCATTATGAATATATCGTCATTCCCTTTGATCCTACAAATTGCAATGTACCATATTTTCTAAAAGGTAAGAACCATTAATTATTTGTTCTATTTACTTTAAATGTCCCTAACTATGATTCCTAAAAGGTTCAAGGAGGTCTCAGGTGAGTTTGAGGCTTGTTCGGAGCCCGACACCCTGAAACAGGAAGAAAGGACTAGGATGCACGGTTAGGAGAAACCATGCAGCCCAATCCACATGGTTTCCTTAAACCATGTGGTTACAGTCAATGGGGACTTGGGTGTTGCACAGTTTGTTTGTATCCATGAGACCCAAGGAACATGGTCATGTGAACTGTATGAAATTATTGATAGTTTTTTTCACAGTTTGTGCATGGTTAGAAAAATCATGTAGCAAATTGTTAGAGGTTCCCATTTGAAGAAGCAACTAGTGAATGATTGGCGCACAATTTGGACAACTGTGCAGCCAAACCATGCATAGTTTTTTATGGGTGAATTTAGCATTTATCCCCTCTTAAATTATTTTAAACCCTTTATTTTTCTATTTTCTTCATTCTAGTAGATTTCTCTTTTCCTCCCACACATGAAGGCTCTTTTCCCTCTTAACATAGGGATAAATCTACCACCTCTGTTCGTCATCCGTTTATCTCACCATTGGATGAAACAAAAATCTAGAGGTGAGATATTTAATCATATCCAATCTATTTCTAGTTCTTTGTCCCACATGTTTCACTATCTTCATGAAAAATCATTTTCACTATTTTCAGGGAATTTGAAGATTTCTTCATGGTCTTCTAACCTAGCTCAAATCAAAGGCTAATACTGGATGAGGGAATCTCTATGAGGATAAGTTAGGTGGTATAAGATATTTTCATTTGTTTCATTGCATTCTATAAAATGTTTCATGGTGCTGTGAGATTGACCCTTCCGGTTTCACTCCAAATTTATCATATTAAAATTTAATTGATAGTTGTTTCATACTATATGAGGCCCATATTAGTGGAGAATCAACCCATTGGGTTGATCGCCTTGAGTTAGGTCATCCCATAAGCTGTGCTCTACCTAGAGGCCAAATTACCCCTTTGTTTCAAGTTATCCTAACACCCTTGTGGTGCATATTTTCATAATTAAGGCCTTTGGATTGTTGTTTTAATCGAATTAGATTTGACCCATGGGTTAGGCCCTTTCACTACACACCCCAAATGGTTTGATTAATTAAATTTCCTGGACACCTTATTGAGTTATGAACAAATTGAATTGGCCAAGTGAAAATGCCTTGTGCCTTAGGAATTAAATGGATTTCCCGATGACATGGATTAACCAACATGTATATGGTAATATAAATTCTTTAAGTAATGGAATATAACTTTTATAGGAATGTTATATATATCTACGTGTTTCTTATTAAGCTACTTTACCATATTACGGAGGGTGAAATAATGGGTTCCCACTTAAGGATCCCATAGATAGAATCTCGTGACTTAGTTAGATTTTGTTAATGCTTTGTAAGCACGTTGGGGGTCATATCAGCTATTCCTAATATGGGATTTACATGAGTTATTTTTTTATCTCCAATTGAGTGATACCATATCTCTAGGGGATACCCCTTGGATAGGCTCAATGGAAAGATTGGTTTTACCATGATATGAGAGATACTCAGGCCCCTATGTGTAATACTAGGTATAGACTCAGAGGTTTGTTAGTTCCTTGATTTTGTCACAACATGTCAGGTGTGATACATATGACTTCATCCTTGGGTCTCCTTGGATAGAATCATTGGAATTGTACTTTTACTGATCCCTCAAGAGATACTTGGTAATTACCATTAAATTACCATGGAAGGGATCAAGGGGTCTCGATATATTTTATAAATGGATTTTAAATGAATTAAAAGATAAATAAATGTTTCCAAAATGAACAATGCTCCTTAGTTTGGAAACATAGTGACTTTTATTAAAAGCCTAATCATGAGATTGGGGTCAGTCTACCCTCTCACACACTATCTCACCCATCTTACCATTATAGGATCCTTTGGTTCATACAAAACAGATTAGGTCAAAGTGGGTAAATTAGATGGGTATCCAAGTGGAACCCAGTCCAATATATTTAATTTTTTAATTTTTTTCCATTTAAATTGTTATGACAAACAATTTATTTTATATATTACATGAACTAGGATGGCCTAGACACTATGGGTGCCAGACTACTATGATTTTATCTCACACCCTTCTCGGGGGACTTTAGTACCTGAGTAGACTTTTTGGTTTTAGGTTTAGTAAAGGGAAGAAAACATCTTTTAACACTTGATTGACCTACTTTACTATGATGGAGTTGAGAGCAGAGGACCGAGCATATGCTCGAGATTCTAGATATTGCAGTTTTTTGACCTTCAATTTATTTTGTTAGAATGTTGTATATGGCTGTATCCCCTACCCCTGTGTAGTCATTTTTCTATAGTTACATTACTATGAAAAAAATCATCATATTCTATTATTATTTTTATGCTCCACTTTGATCAATAAGATAATAATCTCCCCACAAACTTACCTAAGACCCTCACTGCTAGTTGACAACCTCTTACGTCCATAGAGGCACGCTTGAGGTCTTATGGCCAACCGTCTCGGGGAACCAGTGAGTGGAATCTGGGGTAAGATGCTACAAAGTGGTATCAGAGATTCTTTTTCCTTTTTTACTTACTATTTTGGTTTAGATAGGATACTATGATATAAGAATTGGGTTATGAGCCTGTTCCAGGGATTAGCTACCCCACGTGCAGGGGAAAACTCAAATTTCACGGGATGGGTAAATGATGTTTTTGATTATGTTGTTAAAATTTCATGGATTTCACCATTGGGTGATACACTTGTTTTATGTTGTTATTAATATTGATTTTATTTAAATGGTTCATTTATCCCTGGACCGATGAAATGAGGGAATATTAGAAGCATGCATCATACTATGCGCCATTAGAATTAAAATTCCATGCATTATTCCATTCCATATTTACATATCAGTGTTAATTACCTTTATTTCTTATGATTATTGTATGTGACTTTTTAGTTATGCCTTGCAGTGTGATTTTGTTCTCTATGATGACATAATTGGATCAATTGACCAATAATTCCATAATTTTTGGTTTTATTGGTGTGTGCTAATGGAATCTCATCCAATAAAAACACAACCATGGCCTATTACACCCATTTTTTGTTGTAAAGGTCAGGATATAGTTATTTGACACACCAATTTCAGTTTATAAGGTGTATGAGCCCTTATGAATTGGAATTGGTGACACAATTAACAGGATCATGATGCTAATAATCAAATAATTTTGAATGAACACTAAATTAAAATGGTTGATCTTTAAAATGGAATGGACCTCTTGTATATATAATGTGAGACCTTAGCTTGACCTGACATTAGTAGTGGGTTATAGGCCATGTCTTCTGGGATCCCTATGTTTCTCATTCTTCTCCCCCATACCAGACTCTAGGAGCAGGCAATGAGGTGTGTTTCTTTAGTAGGATATCCTTGTGCCTATCCTTTATTGTTACTTTCCCAATATGTTATAAATCCTATTTGAGGTATGCTATTGAAATTTTTAGAGATATTCCACCATAAATACCTCGAGCCATATGCCAGGAGAGTGGTTATGATCATACTCTAGAGGTGGTGGGCCCTGACCCACCTGTGATACCTCTTATAGTGACACCTGAGGTGCCTTTTGTAGAGCTTACATTGGGTGGCGATGATCATTTCTGGGATAGTTTCCTTCGATTCATGCAATCTGTGTAGGGTGCTCCTCGACCAGACCCTTCTATAGTGGAGCTGACTCATGAGTTTCAGCAGCAACATCCTCCCACCTTCTCGAGGGATGGAAGACCTCAAGCTGCTGAGTCATGGTTAGAAGCTATGATGTCAATATTTGAGCATATCTAGTCACCTCTAGAGTATATGGTCAAGTTGATGACCTATATGCTACTTGACTCCACCAAGAATTGGTGGGACATTCTCACTCAGGCTGGTCGACATCAGGGTATGGTCTGGGTAGACTTCCAGATAGCCTTCTCAACTAATTCCTTCCTCAAACCTTCAGAACATGTCATGTCTAGGAGTTTATGAACCTTCAGTAAGGTGAATTTTCAGTGATGGAATACTCATCTTTCTTCATCAAGTTTCAATGCTTCGCACTGACCTTGAACGAGGATGAGATGAATATTACGAGGAAATTTGAGGATGGGATTACTTATTCCATTCGCTCATTGGTGAGTTTTTTTCAAATGACAACCATTTCAGAGATAGTGAACCAGACCCTTATCAATGAGTGGAACCTGAAGGAATCAGGTGACGTGAAGTAGGGCAGTTCGATTTCTCGAAAAATTAGTGGTTCATCCAGTGGTAGGAAGCGACGCTTAGAGGGTACACATGGGGGAAGTACCAGCTAAGTGGAATTCAATGGAAACCTTTTGGTGTGTCACCAGTGTGAAAGTCCATGCCAGAAAACCTTAGTGTATGAGGAACCCGATCTTGTTTTGGGCTTATGGAAGGATGGGTACCCTCTAACATTTCTGCCAATCTTTTTCTTTAGTGAAAAGTGAAGGGTGTTCTATTCCAGCACTTCTATTAGGTGCATGATCAGTGACACCTTTTTAGGTAGGAAGATGGTATTTTATAGCCTGTACAGGCTGAGTAAGTGGTCATTGATGAGGTAGTCAGGATTTAGAGTTACATTGTTAGAAGAGTGGACCTACTTAGTCTACTAAAGAAGTATATCAGGGATGTAGTTTGGGCCATATTTATGTGATGAAACCTACACCATAGGAGTAGGATCCAGGGCTATCTATGGTTAGAGGTACTATTCTAGTATCCTCTACTGTAGTATCTTCCTTATTCAATATAGGCACATCACACTCTTTTATATCTACTACAACCATGAGATGTCTAGTCTTAGTGATAGATTACTCTAGTGGTGTTATGAACCTTGAAAATCTATTAGGATTTCGATCTAAGGGTATACGATAGTGAAAGGAATTTCCCTAAAGATAAATTGGTACCATTTTCTGTGGAATTTTTATGACCTCAAGATGACTGGTTTCTACATCATTCTTGGTATGGACTGGATTATTTCTTATTAATCCTAGGTGGATTACTATCATCATTAGTAATCTTTCACATGATTCGAGGGAAACACATATATTAAAAAAGGAGAATGGGATCTCTAGGATAGTTGAGTCGGACTCAAGCGTATTGGTCTGGGAAGAGTAACCCTCCAGATGGCTAGTCTCTTTATGAGCGATCAGGGAATATATCTTGTGGAATTCTCTCAATTTTTGGATCATTTCAAGGATGTATTCCTAATTATTTATTTATATTACCTCCTAAGATATAGGTTCATTACACCATTGATCATGTGCTAGGTGTGGAACTAATGTCCATTTATCCATATAGGATGACACCTACATAGGTCCAGGAACATAAGAGGAAGATTATAGATCTTGAGGCTCAGGGATCTATCAAACCTAACACATCTCTGCGGGGTTCAATAGTAATTTTCAATAAGAAATAGGATGGCACCATTAGGTTGTTCTTGGATTACTGCTGACTGAACCAACTTATAGTGAATAACCGGTATCCACTTCCTTAGATAGATGGCCTCTTCGACTAGCTCTAAGGAGAAACTGTTTTCTATAAGTTCAATTTGAGGTTAGGCTATCATCAGGTTTGGGTGAGGCCATCTGACATACCACATATAACATTACAGAGTTTGTATGGCTTGTACCACTATATGATCATTCCATTTAGTTTGAAGAATGTGCTGATAGTCTTCATGGATATGATGAATCAAATTTTCCACCTGTATCTCAATTCATTTATAGAGGTCTTCATAGACAAAATATTAGTGTAATCATGGACCAAACAAAAAACTATTCCAATCATCTTGAGATCATGATGAGTACACTGATAGAACACCATATTTATATGAAGCTTAGTAAATTCCAGTTTTGGATCATCAAGGTTTGATTCGTGGGTCATATCATATCTGAAGTAGGCATACCATTTGACACAAATAAGGTGAGTGATGTGGTTTCCTAGGAGTATCCCAAGATTGTGTTTGATGTATGCATATTTTTAGGCCTCAATGGATATTAAATGAGATTCATCCAGGGTTTTTCATGCTTGGAAACACTTCATACCTGATTTACCAAGAAGGGTGTGAAATTATAATGGACTGAATCTTGTGAGGCAAATTTTCATGAGTTAAAGGGAAGACTGAACTTAGTGCTGATCCTAATTCTGACTGATCAAGGAAGAAGTTATAAAATATATTATAATGATTTAGGAGTCAGTATGGGTGAAGTTATGATGCAAGGTGATTGAGTTATGGAATATGTATCCTATCGGCTAAGATATCATGAATAGAAATATCCTATACACAACCTCAAGCTAGTATCCATGGTTCATGCTCTATTCTATTGGAGGAACTACTTGTGGGGTGAGTGGTTCTTTGTTTACATGGACCATAAATGTATAAAATACATATTTACATAGTGATAATTGAATATGAGGAAGTGTAGGTGGGTGGAATACATGCAATGGTTTGACTTTGAGCTTGATTACTCACTCGTTAAGGGTAATTCTGTAGCTGATACTTTGAGATGTAAGACTCATATGCAATCCATAAAGGAGGCTAGCAGTGAGTGGTATTTGATTGATTTGTTCTCTGAGATGCGTCTTGAGGTTCAAGAACAGAAAGGGAGGCTAGTTATAGAAGTCTTTATAGTGACATCCTCTCTCCTAGAGCGGGTACGAATGAGGAAATTTTCTAATTCCAAGGTTCTAATCTTGGGGGAGAGCATCATAGGAGAGAACCTGTCTCTTGGTTGGGTTATTTATGTAAGTGATACCTTTATCTTTTATGGGTGTGTATGGGTCCCTTAAGATACATGGGAAGAGATAATGAGGGAATATCATGCCTCTATATGGGAAATTCATCCAAGTATTACCAAGATGTATCATGATATTAATTATCAATATTCATGTCCATGTATGAAGAAGTGGTTATTATGTTTCATTACTCGGTGCTCCACCTATCAACAAGTTAAGGAAGAGCACCAATAGTCTACTAGAATTCTACAGCCTCTTTCCATTCTAAAATGGAAATAAAACGATGTCACAATGGATTTATTGACATACTTTTTGAGATCTCCTTGAGGTAGTGATGTAGAATGGGTAATCATAAATAGGAAAAACAAGGTTGATAACTTTTTACTAATCTAGGATACCTTCTCTTTAGATGAGATAGGAAGGATTTAAATCTAGAAGATAATGCGACTTCATGATATGATGTGTTCTATTGTTTCAAACTGAGATGACTGCTTTACCTCAAGGTTCTAGTAAGGGTTGAAGAAGGCACTGGGTTTAGAAGTTCTCTTGAGCATGGAATAACACCCATAGAATGACAGGTAATATGAGTGGATGATACGAGTTTTATAGGATATGATATGGGCATGTATCCTTGATTTTGGAGGTTCCTAAGAAAAGAACATTATTCTAGTCAAGCTATCCTACAACAATAGTTTTCAGGCAAAGATTCAATTGGATCTGTATGAGTCCCTCTACGGTATACCATACTATTCATCTCTATACTATCTTGAGGTAGATGAGCCATCACTACTGGGTCCTCATCTTGTTCATGAGACTTCAGACCAAGTCGAACTGATTCAAAAGGGTATGGATATAGCTTAGTCTAAGAAGAAGTCTTATACCGGTCGTCAATATAGACCTATAGAGTTTGAGATGGGACATCGAGTCTTTCTATGTGAATCACCTAGATTGGTACATAGATGAATATGGACATAGGGAAAAGTTACCGCCTTGTTATGTTTGGCCTTTCGAGATAGTCGAGAGAGTTGGGATGGTAGCCTACTAGTTGTTGTTACCTCAGAGGTATCATACCATGCATGAAGTCTCCCAAATATCTCGTCTTTGACAGTATCATCCAGACCTATATCATTCATTTAACCCTAAGGATATTGATTTGGAGGTGTATTATTCCTTATAGGATCATCTGATATGTATCATTGATCGGAGCATGAAGGCTCTCCAAGGAAGTTCAATTCCTCTAGTCCAGGTGCTATGGTAGCATGAATGCGTAAAGGACGTCACTTTGGAGTAGGAAGATGATGTATGTGTGTAGTATCCATAACTCTTCCTAGATGATTTTCTACTACCATCTTAAGGGAAAATTAGGGATGAGTAGTCTTAAGGAGGGGAGCCTGTAACATCCTTACTTTTCTCAAAGGTACATACGATTAATTGTTTGATTTATTTCCTTTAAACAACCCTAAATATGATTCCTAAAAGGTTAAAGGAGGTCTTGGGTTCATATTGACCTCATTAGAATCCCATATCCACGAAATGGGAAGAAAATATTGGGCCACATGGTTAAGAGAAACCGTGTAAACTTGCCTGCACAGTTTCCCTAAACTCTGCGGTTGGAGACAAAGGGGACCTAGGGGATGCACAGTTTGTATGAAACTGTGAAACCTTAGGTTCATGATCATAAGAACTATATAAAATTCTTAATAGTTAAGTTTTTCATGGGTTTTTTTATTATTAGAAAAACCATGAAACAAATCATGTGAGGTACCCCTTTGAAGCAGCAACTGATGCCCACCTGGTGCATGGTTTGTCCAACCGGGCGAACAAACCATCCAAAGTTATTTTTATGGGTGAATTTACCATTTATACATTCTTAAATGATTTTAAACCCTTTAGTTTTCTATTTTATTCATTCCAGAATATTTCTATTCTCCTCCAATGCACGAAGTCTCCTTTCCCTCTCAACATTGGGATCAAGTTACCACCTCCGTTCATCATCTGTTTCTATCACTATTGGATCCAACAAAAAGATAATGGGGATATATTTAATCCTATACAATCCATTTCTAGTTATTCATCCCATTTATTTATCTATCTTGATGCATCCTTATTTTCCTCTTTTTTAGGTCATTTGACGGTTTCTTTGATTTCTTCTAACCTTGGTCGAATTAAAGGCCAAGATTGGATGAGGGAAGCTCTACGAAGCTAAGGTAGGAGGTCTAGGATATTTCATTTCCTTTCATTTAATTATATAAAATGTTTTGTGGTTATGCTATCTGGAACCATCCATCTCTCTCCAAATTTGTCAAAATAATATTTAATTGATAGTTTTTCCCTACCATATGCGACCCATATTAGTGGAAAATCAACACCTTGGGTTGATCACCCTATTTTAGGCTACATAATTGGGTGTTCTCTGCCTAGAGGTCAAATTTACCCATTATTCCAAGTTATCATAACACCCTTGTGGTGTTTCCTATCATAATTAAGGCCTTTGGTTTATTGTTGTAATTGAATTATATTTGATCCATGGGTTAGGCCCTTTCACTACACTCCCTAATTAGTTTGCTTAATTAAATGTCTTGGATGCCTTATTGAGTCATGAACCAATTGAATTGTCCAAGTGCTTATTTCTTGTGCATTATGACTTAAATTTATTTTCCCAATGACATGCATTAACCAACATGTCTGTGGTAATGTTTGAAGTAATTAAATGGAACTTTTCTAGGCATGTTATATATATATACATGTGTGTTGCTTGTTCAGCTGCTTTACCATAGTGATGAGGGTGGAACAAGGGGTTATGACTTAAGGACCCCTTGGATGAAGTATCATTCCTTATTTAGATTTTTTTAATTCTTTGTAAATGTGCTAGGGATGATATCATCCATGTCTAAGATGGGATCACCGTGCATTATTTTTTTACCTCCAGAAAAGTGATATCAGTTCCATATAGAAGACCCCTTGGTTGGGATCAATGGAAAGATTAATTGAACCATGCTATGAGAGAGACTAGGGCCCATATATGTGATACCATGTATAGACTCATAGGTCTATTAGTTCCTTGACTTTGTCACACCATGCTAGGAGTGATACATGGGACTTCATCCTTGGGTCTTATTGGACAAACTCTTTGGGATTGATATTTTACCAAGAGCTCGAGCGATACTTGGAAATTACCATTTAATTTCCAAAAATGGGATCAAGTGGTCTCAGTATATTTTATAAAGGGATTTTATAATTAATTCAAAGGTAAATAAATGTTTTCAAAATGAAAAATGGTCCTTGTTTTGGGAATGTAGGGACGTTTCCTCCAATCCCAATCAAAAGCATGGGGATAGTCCAGCCTCTTATAAACTATCTCACCCATTTTAACATTGTATGATATTTGGTTTAGACTCACTAGATTAGGATAAAGTTGTATGGGTATCCAAGTGGAACCCAGTACAATGTATTTAATTATTTAATTCTATTTTTCATTTAAATTGTTTTGGAACACTGTTTATTTTATATATTTCAGGAAATGGGATATCCTAGACACTGTGGGTGCCGACCTACTAAGATTATATCTCACACTGTACTTAGGTACCTTTGGTACCTATGTAGACTTTATGATTTCATGTTTAGACAAAGGGAAGCAGCCAACTTTAAATACTTGATTGACCTGCTTTACTAGGATGGAGATGGGAGCGGAGGACTGAGCATATGCTCGAGATTCTAGACATAATAGTTTTTAGACTTTTTGTTTATTTTGTTATCATATTATATATTATTGTATCCCCTACCCTAGTATTTTAATTTTTATATAGTTACATTACTATGACATAACATCATCATCTTCTATTTTAGTTACTATTATTATTACGTTTCCACTTATTGTTATTTTATCATGAATGATTAATTGTGATTATTTCCACTACTGTATAAAGTTGTTTTGTTTCCTTTGTTTCATATTATGTGTTCATATATATATATATATATATATATTGTTGTTCTCCAATATGATCAATAAGTTCATTATCTCCCCATGGACTTACCTAAGGCCCTCACTAGTAGTTGGTAACGTCTAGCATTCGGGGAGGCCCGTTTAAGGTCTTGTGGCCAACCATCTTGGGGCACTGATGAGTGGAATCCGGGGCAGGATATTACACAAATTCACCAAATGTTTTCATAGAATTGATGAATTGTGTCTTTCAATGGTACCTAGAATCTTTGATGGTGGTATTTTTGGATGAAAATCTGCTGTATTCTCAAACCCAGAAAGAACATGAAGAACATTTAGATATTTTGTTGAGAATTTTTCGAGAGCATTGGTTATATGAAAAATCCTCTAAATTCAATTTTTTGATACAAGAAGTTCTCTTAGTTTTCCATACCATTTTTTAGAAAGGAATATTAGTATACCCTACAAATATAGAAGCCATTTTATTTTGGAAACCATTGAATAATGTCTTTGAGATATGAAACTTTTTGGGATTAGCAGGTTACTATCATTGCATTTTTCAAGACTTATCATGACTCATATCTAATATGAAAGTGCTCATGAGAAAGGGAACTTCATTCCACCAGAGTGATGATTGTCAAAAATCATTTTTAGAACTTAATGAAAGGATCATTTCTACACCAATTCTTATTTTTATAAAAATTGGGAAGGGTTATGTGTTTTATTATGATGCATCTAGAACTGGAATCGACTGTGATCTCATGTAGGGAGATCTTGTGGTTGATTATGGATTACAATAATTGTGAATTCATGAAAAATTATCTGATCCATGATTTGGAATTGTTGGTGGTATTTCATTCTTTAAAAACATGGAATCATTATCTCATTGGTGATAAATTCACTATAATCATAGACCATAAAATATTGAAACATATCTTTTCACAACACTACTAAAAAACCCTCCTATAACAGCATTGACATTTATCAATGATCGAAAAATTTTCTGATAAATTTCATCTTTATCAGTGATAAAATTAGAACTGATAAAAGAATCCCTTTATCAGTGCTAAAAAAATCACTGATAAAATGCACCCTTTATCAGCACTTTTTTAGAACTAATAAAAGTTAACCTTTATCAGTGTTTTATTTTAGTAAAGATAAAGGAAACCTATATCAGTGCTTTATTTATAGCAATGATTAAAGGTTTACTTTATCAGTGCCCTTTTAGCACTGATAGAATTTTCCCTTCATCAATTTTTTTTAGCACTGATAAAGGTCCATAATAAAATGAAAAATTAAACAATTAAAAATAAAATGAGTAAATTAAGAAATATATCCATAATTTTATTAATTAAATAATTATTGATAAAAATGAATAAATTTAATATAGATATATATAGATTATAAATATTAATAAATAGTATTTATTAAATATAGATATATAAAATGAATAAGTATAATATATATATATAATGTTAATTAAAAACATATTAATGTCTTATTCATTTTTAATGTTGTTTGATTTTTAAATTTGACCTATATTAAACATTGTGTTGCATTTATTTCATGTACATATATATATATATATCTATATATATATTAAATCATTTTTATACACAAATTCACACAAAAATATATCTACGTAGTATATAGAAACACATACACCAAAAAATTATTTAATTTATTAAAATTTTAGTATAATTTATATTTTCATTATAACATGATACATTTAATATATATTATGTTTTTAATTGTTAAATTTTATTTATTTATTTTTAATACTACAATTAGGGTATTCATTTTTAATGTTTTTTAATTTATTTTTGATTTCGATAATTTATTATTATTTATTTATATATATTTATTTATTATGTTTTAGTATTTTAAATATGTATTCATCCACTTAAATATACATATATATATATATACATATTTTTTAATAACTTATATTTAATTAATAAAACATATCTATTTTTTCAATATTTTTAAAGTGTACTCATTTTGAATTATTCAACATCATTCATTTTTAAAATGTATGTATTTAAGATTATATTTCCATTAATAATGTTAAAAATATATTTGTAAATAAATATTTAGAAATAAATAATAAATGTATATTTACTATTTTTTTGAATCGAAACCACAACACCCCCATTATATGTCTTAAGCTTCCAATTGAGTAGCCCACCCCTGGTAAACTGGTTAAAGAGCCATTGGATTGCCCTTCGCCGTGCAGGTGATACTACGTAAAACTACCGCAACCCATGCTGCCTATCATAGAAGAGGTGATTAAGTCAACATTGGTGAAATTACGATACAAAAACACAACCAGTAGGAATCGAACCCCCGACTATGAGGAACCAAGTGAATGACCCAACCACTAGGACACCCTCATCATAGAAATTTATATTTACTATATTAATAATTATTATAAATAAATAATTTTTTTAAATTAGTGTTTATATAATTATAAATAAATAATTATATATATTTAAATATGTATAAAATTATAATAAAGTTATTTAAATAATTATAATAATTTTTGTAAATATATTTAAATAATTATAATTAAAAAACTTTTAATAATTCATTTATAATGCTATTAAAAGATATATTTATCTGTTCTAAAACTAAAACATTGATAAATATGTCTTTAATCAATGCATTTTTAGTGTTGAAAAAGCTCAAGATTTATTAGCGCTAAAAAAAGCATTGATAAAAGACATATTTATCAGTGCTTATAAATTTAGTGATAATAAAAGGGATATTTTTAGTACTTTTTTGAAAGTGTTATTAAAAGTGTCCCCAATATATGTAAAAAAACCCAAACCATGACTCAATAACTCACGATTCTCAAGCTCTCATGGAACTCCTCTGCTTACAGCATGAATCCTCTACATTCCCTCAGATTAATCAAGGTTATAATCTAATGTATGTTATTTTCTACTCTTCCTCTATCATTGTTTGATGTTTTGAGTTTTGATTTTTGCATTTTTGCATAGTTCTTAAACATGAAAATCCCTACATCTCTTATCATCTCTACTGAAATACAACAACTAGGGTTATATTTCAGCATTTTTCTCCTTTCATATGTATTTCATTGTCCCGCCCATTTTTCCCTAGAGACACACATAGATGGTTTACTCTTCTCTCAAAATTAACAAGGAGACATCTCATCCCCCTTGTTTTTTTCTTCATTTGAATAATATAGGGTTCCAAAATCTAGGTAGTTTCTAAAATTTAATTCATTCTATATACTATATTA
Source organism: Viscum album (assembly GCA_963277665.1). NCBI lineage: Eukaryota > Viridiplantae > Streptophyta > Magnoliopsida > Santalales > Viscaceae > Viscum > Viscum album. The sequence continues at coordinate 47,988,303 of OY728121.1, forward strand.
TATATTCTAAAGGCTTAATTATGAAGGTTTTTAAGGATTAGAGGATACCAAGCTGAAGACCTCATTTATGGGTGATGGATATATAGACCAGGGTAAGTGTAAAAATCATTAAAACATGTTTTTTGGATTTTGGTTATTAATGTAAATTGTTAAACCATTAAATGGGTTATTTAGATTTATAATTTTGATGAATAATTTTTTTATTTAATTCAAAAAAATATTGAATTAGTTAGTCACGTTCCAATAATTATTTTAGTGATGCATGTTGTGAGAGTTTTGTTTTTTTAATTAATTTAAAATTATTAATAAACTTTAACCATGGGTTACAAAGAGTGATGAGGAATTTCTTTGGTGAGAAAAGTATGCTCAATAATTTTTTTTAAAATTTTCTAGATTGGATAGAGTTGAGAAATCATTGGGTAAATGGACTTAGAAATACACAACAACATATAAAGAGTCTATTTACCAAAAGTAAGTGAGTTATCCATGGTTGGATAATTGATCAAGAAAACTATGATATGTGATTTTTTAATATATTTACTAATCAAAATAGAGAGATAATTTATTTATAGGATAAAAAAATAATTTATAAGCCCATATAACATGGTTAATAAATGTAGAGAGAACAAAAAATGATTAAAATATACTTTTTATGTTTTAGATCTTTATATCCTATAATTCATAATAATTTTTTTATCCCTGTCCAAAATGCATAAAATAGAGATAAGACCCCCCTATTGTAATTAAACCTTGGTTTAATTCCATAGCCAAAAATCTCTTCTTCTTTTATCACTCTTTATCACTAGGTTAAGGCATTGGCACTCCTTTGGCGATCAAGGGTACTCAAGAATATTTCTGTAATTGAAAGCTAGTATAATATTTTAAAAGTCTAGAATACTTTGTTTGATTCTTTAGTGATATAAATCAAACACATTCCATTAAATCTTAAATATGGATTCCACTGATACTATTTTACAAGTATTCCATAAGTTTTTTTTACTTGTTTCCATTCACATTTATCCTTGAGATAAATTAGTCATTTTTAGGCTTCTTATACCTCTAATGATCATAAGTTGATACCCTAAAACTCATAAGCGGTATTAGAGACATGTTATTTAAGGACAAAATGTATTAATCTATTAGTTTTTTAAATAAATAAATTTCATATTATATTATTTCAATATCATATATTATGATATGAAGGATTTTTTTGTTCAGCCATAACATATGGATATTATAAATCAATTGAGGAGAATTTGAGTTATTCCATTAGTGTAGGTTCCTAGTACACTTTAATACTTCAAACTTGATTGCATTCCATCTCTTGATGATGTATTGGACTCCCTCTTTCAAACTAGACTTCCTCCCATCATCATGAGATGGAAGGAAATCAAGCGTCTGGGGATGGATTAAATAGAGGTAGTGTAGGTTAGTTTTACTATAGTATTGAAGTATTATATATCTTTTCAAGATTTCATTAAAGATTCATGAAATTATAAACTTTTATTCATGGGGTGTGTTGCATTGTTGTTATTCAATAAAAATTAAATGTTTTACTACTCATACAGACAATGGATTCTGAACATGATGATGTTGCCAATTCAGAGAAAGAACAGACTGTTGATGACGAAATAATGGAATTATTAGGGTATCAACAACAAGTTAATGAAAAAAATGAAAAAAACAACAATGATACAACATCACAATTTTGAATAAAATTATTAAGGCAAGAAGTTAGGGTACAAAATTTTAGGTTGGTTGGAATCAATGTGGCTAACCTATTGACCCTAACAAGTTTACTTTCATGAGTTATCTTGGGGTCTCAACAAGGATGATTATACCTATTGATATCAACTCATAGTGCCACTTCCAACCTATAATGAAGTAAATCCTTTGGATAGATATAATGTTAATGTTATAATATACTTTCTCAATTTTACTATAAAATTTTATAAAGCATTGATTTATTTTTCATTATTTCTTGCAGACTTCATTTATTTTAGAATATTTCCATAAGAAAATTTTTCCAATGGTTTCTAGAAAATCCCATAGAGGATTATGAACTCTTCTGATGAAGTTACATCTTAGGTATGCTAAGGGGAAAATAAAGCCCCACCCACCAATTTTTTATGCACACATTATAAATAAAAAAATATGGGATTATTTCAGTAATCGTTGCAATGAGAAATAATTTTAGGTGCATTGAGATTGATAATATATTATTTTACATTATTTATTTTATCCAACCTAATTCAAAATTGTTAATTTAAGGAACATTAAAAGAGTTATGAAAATAAATAACATGCATCAAAACCAGCGTACTCCTATCGAAAATGAAGGATGGGGTGTGAATCATCAGGGAATAAATTGGTATGTATTTTAAATCAATAATAAAAGTTTAATTATAAGATATGAAAGAACATATGTTCCTTTGTTTTTATGCAGACTGATGAATCAAAATCTGAAGCCACTTACATCCCATGTCATGTTCTATAGAAGGAGGATCATGTAAATAAGGATGGTATATTAGTTCATAATTGTAATTCACTATGATTTATAACAATATTACATAAAATAAACATGTTCATAATTTTTATATGGTTTAGACACAAGAATCAGAAATGACCGTACTATAGGAAAAGCGACTTTCAGTAGCTTTGAAATGGTTTGAACAATATGGTCACATTATAGGATTAGGTTTTTGAGTCTCCCCTAGAACATATTTTGAGAAGATAAAACCACATGAAGATACATATAATATGATGATACTAATGTAGAAAAAATAGACTCATATAAAGATATTATTTTGCAGTCTGGTTTGGTAGACTAATGTATAAGAAAAGATCAATGCGAACCAGTGGTGGAGAAAAGATCATCACATAATCCAAATTATCCCACTAGATTTGAGGCTAGTCATTCCCCCAAAACCTTACCCAGGTTAATCAATTTTTTATTACCCTTTCTCCTAAATGTGAATAAAAAAACATCTGATAACTTTATATTTCTAAAATTATACAGGGTGTAATTTTATGTGATTTTTTTTCTATCAACACACACATACCGCCATGTTGTGATGGGTACAGTGTATAATATCCTTGGAAACTAGCTAGAAAATAAAACCCTCCCAAAAGATCACTTGAGAGTGTGGATTTTGGTAGATTTTTAGTTGACTGGTGAGTTTCATGTTCCACTTGATGATCTAGATATTACAACGGTCGAAGCTGCTATTGGATCTTTCACAGCATGGATGTCTAATCACATAAAGAAACATGAGGTGTGTCTTTAAAAAAAATTATTATGAAAAACATGTGAAAATTGATGATAGATGTTCATAAGTGAGGTATGATATTACAGATGGATAAAGTAGAAAAAAATGAAAGGTCGAATCAAGAAAATCTAGTGAGTCAATCAAGAAACAAATTGAACTTCCGAGAGTACCTTCTCTCTACCAGTTCCAGAGAAACATTTATTAACATTACAACTTCATAAAAAAACCACATTTTAATAAAAATATATGTCTTACATTCACTATTAAGAAGAAATATTTGGATCTTCCATTATAGACAGAATTGGTCTCCAGTCTCTAAATGAGATTCTTAACCCTGAATGGTTGGGAATATCAATTGTGAATACATACATAAGGTAAATTTTCATAATATATCTATCCAAATAGTGAGCTAACTATGTTTATTAAAGTTAATAAATATTCATATTTTGTATAGGTGTTTATATTTCAACTATATGAAGGGAATATCGTGCGAAGCACGATTTGGATTAATTAATCCTAGTATCAATTCTAAAATAGAAATTACTTTGGAAAATAAAGAAATAGAGAAGAAAAGAGATGCATTACTAGAAGAGTTTAATAAAAAATCATTAGATGAAAAACTATTTTTGTTTCCTACAATGCAAGGGTAAAATTATATGATCTAATCACATAAAATATATTTTTAATTTTTTCATTACTTAATTTTTTTTGTTTTTTAGGAAGCACTAGATGCTAATAGAAGTCAACATAGATACCCAAAATATTTATTTTTTGGATTAAATTCATAGATTTCCATCCAACAAACCACACATGATGTGTATTGTGAATATGTAATACACTAAAATCAATATTTTATAGGTAAACTTAGAATTATATGTTCAGTCTGTGTAATAATGAAAATTTTATTATGATAGGTTGGTTGCTAAATACATGCTAAATCATAGAATGAGGTTGTTGTCTAACAAGATAAAGTCTATGGATTACTGAAAATGGAAAAACATTAAGGTATATATAGAAATATTTAACTATCAAAACATTTCAAAACAATTTACTTATTTGGGTCAATGTTTCTGCAGTGTTCGAAACAAGATAATGCAATTGATTATGGATATTATGTTTGAAAATTTACGAGAGAAATCATATAGCATGAGAAGAACTGTATCCAGGAACAGGTAACTTCCAAATGTAATTATAATTTCATAAAATATATTTCGTAATCATTTTTTTGTTTATATTTTCTTAGTACTATCAAGATTTCTGATAAAAGAGTTACTCAAAAGAAGAAACCAATTTGTTTAGAGATGAGCGAGCAATGCACTTTTTGTTAGAATGTATACTGATAACACATTTAGGTGATTACATGATATTATTGTGATCATGTATGAGTTATAACATTCTAAATATATTTTGGGTTGTGAAGAATTAGTGTCAGAATTCTAATATATTATTTTTTATCTCTTTCTCAACGAGAATATTAATGGAGGAAATCAATTTGTTTAGAAGCGCTGACCTGAAAACAATAAAATTGTTGGGAAAATTTATAGGTGGAGACATAGGATTAGGTGAAGGTGAAGGAAGAGGTGGAGGCAGAGGCGAATGTGGAGGTAGAGTTGGAGTTAGAGACTAACATGGAGGAGGAGGTAGAGGCGAAGACCAAGGCAGAGGAGGATAAGAAGTGATGACTTAAAAATAATAAAAATTTTGGGAAATGAAGTAGAATAATGATCATACCAGGATTTTTTTAGAACAATTGTTTAAAATTTCAAACAATAATTTTCACTTAAGATAATATCCATTGCACGTCTTTCTAGTTTAAATTGACATTTTAATAAAAAATACACATGGCGTACTCAAAACCAAGAAATCACATTAGGATTTATTTTGGTACTTTTCAAAATTTATCCATACATAATTTGTGATGTGTAGGGATTAGCCTCGCCTCAATCTGATGCATGGTGTGACTGGTATGAACCCAAGTGCATCTTTTTTTTTTCGAAAGTGACATTAATTTTCATAAAAAAACAACTGAAATACTCAAAACTGAGAAAACACGTTCAAATTGTTTTAGTAATTTAGAAAAATTATCCAAAAATAATTTGTAACGTGTAAGGATTAGAAACACCTCAATCCAATAGATGGTGTGACTGGTATGACTCCAATTTCATCTTTCTTATTCAAAAGTGACATTAATTTTAGTTAAAAAACTACTTACATGCTCAAAATTGAGGAAACCTATTCAGATTATTTTGGTACATTAAGAAAATGATACATATGTCAATTTTGACATGTAGGGGTTAGCCACACCTCAATATGATGCACAGTGTGACCAGTATGACTCCAAGTGCATCATTTTATTCAAAACTGACATTAATTTTAATAAAAACAAAAACTAACATACTCAAAACTGAGAAAAAACATTCCGATTGTTTTTATACTTTAGGAAAATGACCCATGATTCATTTGGGATGTGTAGTATTTAGCTACACCTCAATCTGATGCACATTTTTAATCTAAGTACGTCTTTTTTTATTCCAAATTGATAATAAATTATTAAAAAAACAACTCACATACTAAAAACTGAAAAAAAAACATTCATATTGTTTTTGGTACTTTTGGAAAACAATACATACATCATTTTTGACATGTAGGGATTAGAAACACCACTATCTGATGCATGGTGTGACTGGTATGACTCCAACTATGTCATTTTTATTCAAAAGCAACATTAATGATAAAAAAACAAATGACATATTCAAAACCAATAAAAAAACAATCCAATAATTTATATAATTTAGGAAAATGATCTATAAATCATTTGGGACATGTATCATTCAGCCGTGCTTAAATACCATGTACGGTGTGACCGGTATGACTCCGAATGTGTCTTTTTTATTTAAAATTGACATTAATTTTAGTAAAAAAAAAACTAACATACTCAAAACTGAGAAAATTCATTCTGATTGTTTTGGGACTTTAGGAAAATGATCCATACGTCATTTTGGATGTGTATGGATTATTAGAACCTCAATTAGATTCACTATGCGACCTATATGAATCCAAGTGCATCTTTTTATTCAAAAATAACATTAATTTAAAAAAAAACAATTGAAATACTCAAAATTGAGAAAACACATTCCAATTGTTTTGATACTTTAGTACAATTACCCATTAATCATTTGGGATGTGTAGTATTCATATGTGCCTCAATATGGCGTATAGTGTGACCATTATGACTCAATGTACGTATTTTTTATTCAAAAATTACATTAATTTTAATAAAAAAACAACTAACATACTCTATAATAGTGTTTTATTTTTTTATTTGTTTTATAAATTTTATTTCATTTAAATTTAGTATTTTTATCTTATTTTGCAAATTTTTGTTGCTGTTTCTACTGATGTAGTGTGTTGTTGCAGCACACTGCACCTGTTTCTGGTGATACAATGTGTTGAATCGTCGCACTACAATTTTAACCTCTATCAGTGCTACTAATTTCACTAATAAAGTCCGATTCTATCACTTTTAAAAGCATGTTTTTAATTAGTGAAAGTAGATTTGAATATGAGACAAAGATGATGGATGGAATATCACCAAATGTTTGAATTTGACTTAGCTTATACACCTAAAAAATGGAAATATATGGTAAATGATTTAATCCAAAAATCATACAATCAATTAGAATAATAATCTTATGATTTTTTGAAATTTATGATCATGATAGCGGATATGAATTTGGATTGTACTGAGAAAAACAAAGTTGCAATTTTCTATCCAGTGACTCATTTTCCTCACTTGGTTAAACAATTCAAGGATTCTCAAATATCATATTCATGATTCCTTACCATTACATAAAAAAATAATGGTGGGGATACCACTGATGAATGGAAACAAGTTATAAAATCTATGTTTCTTTTCAGTGATCGAATTTCCATTCTGTAGTATTTCCAGGAAAAAATTATTTCTTCTTATCACCATTCAAAATTGGCGGTTAAACCAGGCATCCAGAATATGTACAAGGATCTAAGAAACCATTTTTGTGGGTAGGTATGAAATCAAATTTGGTTGAATTTTCTCAAAATTCCTATGTTTTATACATTTCAAGGTAGGGAATCAACAACCAGCTAGAATACCACAATCTTTACATATCCCTATCTGGAAATGGGAGTAGATAACTATGTATTTTTTCATGGATTTACCAAGAAATATTTATAAGAATGATTCAACTTTAATCATTGTATACTGAATCACAAAGTCACCCCACTTTATCTCGATTCATGAATCCCATAAGGTAGATGAATTGGAATAGATCTACATTTAGGAAGTGGTAAAATTTCATGGAATACCTATTTTGATCGTCTCCGATCAAGATCCTCATTTCACATATTGGATTTAAATATCGATTCAAGAATATTTCGATACCCAATTGACCATGTGCATGATGTATAATCCTCAAATGGATGCTCCATCTAAATGAATGATCTAGACACTGGAAGACATGATCCAATCTTTTTTTATAGATTTTAGTGGATCATGGGAGCATCATTTGCCTTTATTAGAGTTTTCTTATAACAAAACTTATCAAGACACGATATTGAGGGTTCTATCCAAGGAATTTTATAGTTGTCCTTTTTTCTCCACATTTTTTGGGTAGAGACAGAAATGTAGTACCCCGACCTGAGTTTCTACCAGAATAGTGCTTCGGGCTGAAATACCAATGGGCCTTAAGCATTCCTCCCCATATGCCAAAGGCAACTGACTGGTAGCGAGGGTGTAAAGAGGTGATATCATGGAGAATATACCCTCTAATGATGATAATAATAATTTTATATAGATATATATAGTAGTGGAAGGAAGACCATAAATACTATACTAGTAACCTGTCGCAGCAGAATTAATCACAGACAATAATAATAATAATTAACAAGCTCAAAAATACCATTTTCAGAATAAAATACCGCATGATACCATATGTAGAAGCACTAATACATGTAAGGTCATAAAATAGAATATATATAAAGTCTCTCCTATGTATTACCACAATATATACATATAATTAACATATTGATACAAATAAATCTCAAAAGTAAACTCTTGCTGGTGCTAGAACCCATGGTCCTTTCCATAAATCTCATGCTAAGCAACATGACTTGATCACTAAGGTACAAATCCTATGCTCAGTACCTTACCTGATCACAAAATCATAAAATATACACATGTCCCAAGGGGACCATGTAGGGTGTGAGAATAAATCTTATTAGGCCACCACCAATGTGTGCCTATCTTATATCCTTGATAAAGAAGGTGTGTACTAAATATAATAAAAGTGGCACTGTATGAGAAATAAAACAACCTACTTTCGTTGGGCTCAAAAACCATAAGGAAGAAACCACATGCTTTGGCTATTACCAATATAACTATAGTGTAGAGGATCATTAGCATAAATCCCAAGGCATCCCCTGATGAAAATCATCCTAGGTGAACACTTAGGTTCCCCCTCTAAAAGTGTCACCCTACACCTTGTTCCATCAATCATGCACCGATGTCTAAAAAGGAATGCCCAAATAATAAGTACCTGGTCCCTCAGTCCCTTGATCAAAGTCTCACATTGGCTCAAATCTCTACATCCTAAGTGACATTGATGTTTATCCTCTAAATAATAAACATTGTCATCTTATTAGATTACTTCCTAAGGAACATTGATATCCTTCCTCCCAAATAATCCTAGTCCAATGACCTCAATAATACGACAAGTGTCATCCCCCAACCAATGGTCTCATCACTATCAACTGATGTATCCTCTCCATCCCCACATATTTATATGGAAATCACCTCTAACATCACTGATAGTCAACACCATCCTAAGATACATCTAACAGAGGTTGTACCCACAAGAGTGGTCAGCACCACCTCATTATCTGAGTCCTATCCACGTGAACACAACTCCAAATGGAACGTCATCAAATCATAGTGTGGGAAAATCACCATCATAGTACTTATACCACATCATCCTGACACCTCATGCCCCTATGACCATGTAACTCATCCTGATGGTCAACACCATCCAACATCACATAGTCCATACCTGTAACCTAACTACCTTGTCTTCACAATCTGACAACCAAGTCATCCATCCTGTGATCGACATCACTCATAGAATTGGGGCCTCACCCAACCTGACGAAATATGTCGCCTCATCTAGATGTTCAATAACATCTCATACCTCAGGTTGTGCCTATAACACCCCATGTTTTGTAGTTAGGGTTTGTCTTAGTGGTAATCACCCCGTAATACTACATGAAAAATGGGGGTTCAAAACCCATTGGGTGCAGGTTACTGTAGCAGTACTGTAGTAGAGGTGGTACTATTGATCGGCGGGTACTGTAGCGGCGGCAGGGCACTGTAGTAGTGGCGGTACTGTGCGGGGTACTATAGCAGCCGGGTTACTATTCAAAGAATGGGAATTTGGATAAAAATATGGGCCTACGGGCTATGTAATGGGCTAAAAGCCCATTGGGCCTTCGGGCTATGTAATGGGTCTCCCTCTACCCGGTTAAAAGAGGTATTTGCTTTGCTTTATTAATAAAAATGATGATTTGTCCCCAACCATTAAAAAATATCCCGAGTTTTTATGGACTTTTTTTGAATGAATTATTTTTCATTTATATTTTTCAATGCACTAAGTCAAACACTTCTTTCACACAGCACCGTCTTGGCGTACATTTCACGCAACACCGTGTTTTACCAAACAACAGTATATTATTAAAATATTATATATTAAGACTTAAACTAGCTGATAATTTAGAGGTTATGAATAGTAATTACTAACTTGTGAAAAACTATGGTTTAAAAAAATATAAAATGAATTTATTAATTACAATGAACCAATTGAATATAAAGGGAATATTTTTATAGAAAACCATTTTTATGCTCCCAAAGTTGTTTTGTCATAAAAAATTAAATTAATTACAATTAGTGAGTGATATTAATTTAATATATATGTTATAAATTAAATAATATATTTTTTATATTCATCCAATATATTCAATAGGCATAAGATAAGAACAACCCAGATTTTACACATAAAAACCAATATTTTTATTAAGGTACTTTTACCACCTTTTGATTGAGAACCAACATTAAATATAAATTTTTGGATCTTTTTTATATTTCATATTTCAAAATAAATATCATTTTTTAAACTAAAAAATAAAAATTGAGTTATGGTAAATTTTTGGTATTTTTCTGTGAAGTTTCATTTTTTAATGAATAATGAAAAATACTTAAATTTAACTCAAAACTACTTTTTATGTAATTTATTTATATAGTTATATTATATTTTAGGTTGGTTTTAAAGTTTCATTTGATTAAATTTTAGTCAATCAATCTAATTTAGTTCATTGGAATCAATTTCATTTTGAAATTAACTATAACAACATAAAAAACTTTTGAACATTTTTACTTTAAAAACACGCATTGTCATCCCATCTACGAGATTATATTTAAATTAATTTTTCAAATTATGTGTTTGGAATTTGGAAAAATGGATTCAATATCTGGAATCAAAATAATTTAAATTTTTTAATAAGTTCAACTTATTTTTTGACAAAAAAATAGTGAATGTAATGAAAATTAATTACAACGATTAAGGTTAAATTAAGCTTAATAATGGACTAAACCAGAACCTTAAGGCCCAAAAGACCTATAAACATGTCCAAAATCCATTATCGATCCATATTTCGACACTATACTTCCTTTTATCAGCTTTGGACCATTATTTAATCCACTTTTAATAAAAACAAGTGTATGGGCTTTTCATTTTACAAAATATTATAAGAGTGCCACTCCTCCTCCACTATAAAAGTACTCCTATCCTCCCACTTCCACACACCTATAAAGTGAATTATGATCATAAAATATCAAAACAAATCCATCCAAGGAATCCATTTGGTGAAAACCAAAAGGAATTACCCAAATAAGAGGGAACATCCTTCCTCAAGCTTATTTCTTTTATATTATTTCTCCACCCCCTCAGATATCCTTATTTAATTATTATATAGAAAAATTATCATCAATATACTATAATTTTTTTATATTAATGGTTCAATCTACACTTACACACACTTCCATTTAATGGGTAACAAACATACTATTTACGTGTACGGTGAACTACCACATCACAAAACGATGATTGTTCATTTTTTCTTTATTCCCTCCCATGGTGAAAATTATGATGGAAAATACATTTATATATATTATATATTATACATTTTATTTATTTATTCCTATTTAATCATTTTATAACACATATATTTATACTTTCCATTTCATGTAAATATGATAATTTTGCTCGAGGAAGTGTGGACTACCACCACCACAAAGTGATGTGATTCATTCAGAAACTAAATGGAATGTTTTAAGGATGTATTTAGTGAAATTATATGATATATATGATATTAAAATTATACTATAATAATGATATATATATATATAATTATATTTAATTTACTCTCTTTCTTCTAATATGATAATAAAACAGAAACATCATTCATGCGTATGTACATCCTACCGTTTCCATGAACGGTGTATTTGATTTCATACATATATATCCTATAGATTATTATAATACACATATACTGAATATAAAAGATATATAAATAATTTTTTAAATTCTAGAAATCATGATATAAGTATAAGGGAAAAAATATATAACAAATTAAGACACATGTAAAGAACAAAGAAGATATTACCTGAAGTGAAACTTAACATAGAATTGCTAACAAGAAGGTAATATAAAATAATAATAAAACCATATATGGTATTATATATAAGAATATTATTTTTTAAAATATGTATAATAAACTTAAATTTATTATACACGAAGCTTGTATGGGTACAAAGAGAGTCAAGACACAATGTAAGGGGATTTCATCTCACTTTTTATTTCCATGAGATACATGTTTTATTCACCACCCATTACTTTTGTGTGGTGTGTATACTGCCCATGGATGTATTCAACTATTATTATACATAAATTTATGTGTATTTACATATCCCTTCTATGATTTTTCTTTAATTGGTTTTATGTTTCAAAAGGGTTTTAATAGTCTTTTATAAGTTCTCAAAGAAAAAGGTTTTCAAAATGTTTTAAAGCTCCCATTATAAGTTTTAAATTTTATTTTCAAAGAAAATAGTTTCAAAAGTTTTTAAGCTATATAATTTTTTTCAAATAATAAGTATATTTTCTTCAAGAAATGTTTTTAAAAGATCATTGAAAATTATTTTCCATCTAAGATAACATTCGTTGGTGTTACTCATGCCTTGATGGGGAAACAATTCAATGTTTCCATTCATATTATTTCTCTAAATGGATTATGTTTTGATGGAATGATGTTTATGAAACCCATTTATCTTCAAAAGGTTATATACTTTTGAAACCCACTTCTTTTCATGCGTTATTTTATGATGAAATTATTATAAAACCTATCTTTTTTCATAGGTTATGATAGGATTACATTTTTATAATACCCAATTAATTTCATGTGTTATGATATGATTATTTATGATCTTGTGGAACATGTATGTATTATTTCATTATGAGATGGGTGGGACCTATAACTCCCTCCAATGCATTGAGTAAATATTTATATCTCATAAGATATATGTGGCTAGAATAAGGAGTGAGTTCGGTTCAGTATTACATGGATGGAATGAGGAGTGAACTCGGTTCAGTAATACAGGGTTGGAATAGGGTGTGAACCTGATTCATTAAAGGAATTTTTCCACTAATATGGCTTTGAAAACAATGCCTTGACTACAATGGAAATTATTATACATGTTTATGTTTCTGACACAATCCCATGTTTTATTCCTATGTTAGGATTTCATGGTTTATGTTATTTATTTATCTTATGATTCATGTATTATGAACTATCAAGCTTTATTCCATGATTCATGTTTATGATATTTTATATACAAGGTATAATATTCTATTTTCATTATCATGTTCTCAAACCCTTATTATCATGATTATGCTTATGTATCTCCCTTTTTTACCCTTATTGAGAATCTGAGCTTACCCCTTTTTATGTTTCCTTCCCACATATTATGAAGATATGTATTATGTTTGATGCATTTGAGAAGTGTGTTAGTCAATAAGAAAGTAGTGGGGGGGGGGGTGATGTAGCTCATTTATGTACCAGTGTTTATGATTACATGTTTCTAAAGGCACTGGACTAGTACAGTCATTGGGAATTTGTTTGTACAATGTTATAAGTATTCTGAAAATGTGATGTAATTTTAATATATGAAAAGAGAGGGTCACTATAGTTGGTATTAGAACAAAGGTTTAGTTAACCTTTGGAATCTATAATTATAAAACCTTAGTGAGAACCCTAAGGACAAGTCTAAGGATAAGTCTAAATATAAGGAAAAGTATAGGAGAACGTCCTGGAATTTTAGTAAAGGATAGAGTGAGTGGTTTCCCATAATTACATCCATATCTAGATACTAAAAGTGGATGTGGCTCTGGAATAGATGTAAGTAGGGGTAACAACTCTGAAAATATGTTCTGGGCCTGACTTGCGGTAATATAGTACATGACAATGGGCCTTGATGCACACCTAGTTTGACACTCTCAGGGGATATGCTTTGGGAATTCAAAAATTATTCACAATCCATCAGGAAGGATTTAAATAGAATTTGGATATTAATAACCTAGGATAAACCTAAGGTGTCATATATTAAGGAATGTGTCATAACATAGACATCCTATAAGTGACTTTTCATGATTATGTGGTTCCTCCTTTTGATAACTATTTCTTACTCTATGATTTTTTATTCAATGGATGGAACCCAAAGTAATCATGTTAATGGTGATTATGATGGATAATGAAATGATTTTCCCCATGAGAAACGTAATTCTATGGGTGTTGTAATGAAAAACCTCATTGCTATGCTCACATATATTTCTTAAGCTATGAATCATAGTGGAATTACAAATGAGCAAAGGTGGGAACAACATTCTATTGAGTCTATCATGAAGAAAAATACACTTTATTTCAGAGGGTATTCTAATCCACTTCTTGCTGAACAATGTATCATTAATACTAAAAATATATTCTCTGTTATCTAGTGTTGAGAGCATGAGAAAGTCATTCTGTCTATTTATCAGTTAGAAGGAGAAGCAGACCAGTTGTGGAATCTAATCAAGAATACAAGGTAGTAAGATGATATTGAATATATGGATTAGGATCAGTTCAAGAACTTATTTTTTAATAAGTAGTTTCATTTTATTCTTTGTAACAAGATATAGAAAGATTTCCTTAAGTTTAAGAAAAGTGATGATGAATTTGTTGGTACCTATAAGGCTAATTTCATGAGACTTGTGAGGTACATTTCATAAATCATCATCCAACTCAAAAGTAAAGTTGATAGGTTCTTCAGTGGCCTAAATCCAAGTTCCAGAAGGGAACTAACCATAAGATAATTTAGTAGCTACAAATAGATTTTGCATTTTTCAATAAAGGTTGAAATGGAGGTTAGAGTCACATATCAACCTCATGGTTTTGAAAAGAAAATGAATATAGAGTTCAAAGGAAACTCTAAAAACCATGGAGAAAAGAAGTTGAGTTTTACATTATGATCTAAATATGGGAATAATCATGGATTAATTTTTCTTAAGGGGTCTAGAAAAATTTTTAAGTTCAGAAAGGAAGGTCACTGGAAAATTGATTATTAAAATGATGGGAAGAAGTTAGCTCAAAATGATAATGGAGGGAAATTTATAAATAATGAACCTCAAATGCTTTAGTGGTACAAGTGTAAAGATAATGGGAATTATGCTAACTAGTGCCCAAACCTAAGGGATGGTGATGATGATATAAGTGATAAAACTCTTAATACGAGGGAAAATGGATAATCTCATGAAATCATTATTTTTGATGAGGGGTGTGATAATGAAGTGGTGAAAGATATAATTTCCATCCATTCTAGAACTACTAATATATTATTTGATTCTGGATCTACCCATTATTTCATGTGTAAATAATTTTCTAATGGTATTAATATTCCACCAAAATGATTAGATGTAGAATTAGAAGTGTAAACCCCTAATGGTATAATGATTACATCCCATATTTATGATTCCTCTCAAGTTGATTTTTTTGGGAATGTGCTTCCTGCGAATCTTTTCATTCTTCCTTTAGTTTAATTTGATGTCATATTAGGCATGGAATATATTTATATGCATAAATCCCACATCAATTATTGTGTAATGGAAGTTAAATTTGATATTTTAATCCCTCCTATGATCATCCATCAATGTGATGATAAGTATGAACTTCCTGGGGAGATTACATCCAGTGTATGGGTCTTAATTCCCATTAAAAAGGGTTGTTTATCTGAAATGGTTGGGGAGAAAATATAAAACAATGATATGTATATTGTTTGATAAGTTATAGATGTGTTTTCAGAAGAGTTTCCTAGCCTTCCAAGAAAACATGAAGTTGAGTTCTCAATAGAACACATACCTGGTTCCACACCAATTTCAAAGACTCCTTATAGAATGACCCAATTGAGTTACAGGAATTGAAGAAACAACTCCAAGAAAACCATGATAAGGGATTCATTAAGACAAGTGTGTCACCTTGGTGTTCTCCTATTCTTTTTTTGAAAAATAAAGATGGATAAATACGACTATGAATTGATTATCAAGAGTTGAACAAGATCGAAATTAAGAACAAGTATCATATTCCCTATATTGATGACTTGTTTGATCAACTGCACAGAGCTCAATAATTTTAGAAGATTTAACTTTATTATGGATATCATCAATTGAGGGTCAATAAGGAGGATATACCCAATATGGAACTCCATACAGGGTACAGACACTATGAATATATAGTGATTCCTTTTGGTATTACTAATTCCCCTACTATCTTCATGGATTTAATGAATAGAGTCTTTATAGATTACCTTGATCAGTTTGTTGTAGCCTTTAAAGAGAAAGTAAGGTCATGAAGATCACTTGAGAATTGTACTAAAGAACCTAATTAAGGAGAAAATATATGAAAATTTTAAAAAGTGTGAATTTTGGATGCAAAAGGTTTCATTTTTGGTTCACATAATCTCATGAGATGGTATAATAGTAGATCCATCAAAGAAGAAGCCTATTAAATGCTGGCCTTGAAGAAACCCTGATGATTGTGATCTATAGATTTCTTGGTTTAGCACTATATTATTGTTGGATTGTAGAGAAATTATCAGTAAAATCTAATCCATTGACCAAGTTTACTCAGAATGGTGTCAAGTTCCTATGGACAGATTAATGTGAGAAAAATTTCAAGGAACTGAAGAGAAGGTTAGTCAGTTCACCCATGCTTGTATTACCTTGTAGTGGAGAAGATTTTTTAATCTTTAGTGATGCATCCATAATGGTATTGAGATATGTTATTATGAAGAATAATATGGTTATCACTTATGCCTCATGGTAGATGAGTATTCATGAGAAAAATTACCCAACTCATGATCTATAGTTAGAAGTGGTAATTTTTTCATTAATGATATGGAGTCATTATGTTTATGGATAAAAGTGTGATATATATACCAATAATAAAAGTATGAAATATATATTCACATATAAGGAGTTAAAAATGAACTAGAGAAGATAGTTAGAGTTGATAAAGGATTATTATTGATCAATACATTACCACCTTGATAAAGAAAACAAGGTGGTTGATTCTTTAAGTTGGAAGAATCATGATAGCTTATCCATGACGAGGATCACAAAATTTCTAATATTTTTGGATTTGAAAAGGATGGATGTATTAATCATGAAGGAAGAGGAAAATATTATCTTTCTTAAATGAATGTTCAAAACTCTATCCAAGTTAAGATTAAGGAGGATCAAATGGAAGATGTAGAGCTGTAAAAGAAAGATAGAAATTGTCCTGAGTTTAATTTTGATCAGGATGAAATGATAAGGTCCAGGAACCATGTATGTGTTCCTTTCACAAAAAATTTAAAGAATTAGATATTAGAGGAATCTCATATTTATTCATTATCTATTCACCCTAGAAGTAAAGAGATGTATAGGAACTTGAAGGAATACTTCTGGTGGGATGGGATGAAGAGAGAGAGAGATCATAGAGTTTGTATCTTGGTGGTTGGAATGCCAATATGTTAAGGATGAATGAAAAAAGTCAAAGGGGGTGTTGTATACATTACTTATACCAGAATGGAAATGGGATAACATCAATATGGATTTTTTTGTTGGAATACAAAAAACCTCTAAATGGTTTAATGCTATAAGGGTGGTAGTCGATCACCTTATTAAGTCAGCACACTTCATCGCTATCAGAGAAGAATTCTCTATGGATCAACTTTCTAGTATATAAATTAAGGGAGTGCTAAGGTTTCATGAAGTACCACATTCTATTGTATTATATCGGGATATAAGGTTCACCTCAAAGTTCTAGAGAAGTATTCAGTAATCACTTGATACATAATTGAGTTTCAGAACTACTTATCATCCACAGATAGATGGACAGTCTGAAAGAACAATTAAAACCCAAAAGGATATGATGAGATCTTGTTCTCTATATTTAAAAGGTGTTTGGTATTAACACCTTCCTCTAGTTTAGTTTTCTTAAAATAATATCTTTCACTCAAGCATTCATATGAGCCCATATGAAGACCTATATGGGAAGAAATTGAAGCTCCAATGTGCTGGGATGGAGTTGGGGAAAGAAAGTAATTTTGACCTAAGATCATTGAAGAAATGGTCGAGAAGGTTAGAACCATTCAAAAACATATCAAGGTAGATCAAAGTTGGAAAAAAATTATGCTGATAACCGATGGTGTGATCTAGAATTTGAAGTTAGTGAAAAGGAATTTCTATGAATTTCACCCTGGAACAAAGTTATGATATTCAGGAAGAAATGGAAACTAAAACCTAGTTATATCAGTCCCTTTGAAATTATTGATCGTATCGGGATGGTATCCTGTCACTTAGAACTTTCCCCAAATCTATCTCAAGTCTATAATGTGTTCCTTGTATCTCTCATAAGAAAGTACATACCTGACCCATCACATGTACTGAACTCAGAGGTCATACCACTGGAGTGGGATCTTTCTTACAAGGACCAACCGGTTGAAATTATGGATCATAAAAATAAATTTCTATGAAACAAGACCACTCACCTGGTCAATGTTTTGTGGATAAATCACTTGTTAGTGGAAGATACATGGGAACTTGAGTATATAATGAAGCAGAAGTATACTCATTTGTTTGTACCAAAATAATGAATTTTGAGGGTGAAATTCATTTTAAGGGGGGTTTAATGTGACACCCTGAGTTATCATAGACCTTTTTAATGAATTAATTTTCATTGATGTTTTTCAATACACTAAGTCAAACATTCCTTTCACATGGAATTGACTTGGCATGCATTACATGCAATGCCGAGTTAATATATTATTAAAATATTATATATTAAGACTTAACCTAGATGTTAAGTTAGAGGTTATGAATATTAATTACTAAATTATTAAAACCTATGGTTTACATAAATATAAATTAATTCATTAGTTACAATGAACCAATTGAATATAAAGGGAATATTTTTATATAAACCTATTTTTATGCTGAAAAAGTTGTTTTATCCTAATAAATTAAATTAATTACTATTAGTGAGTGATATTAATGTAATATATATAAATTATATATTAAATAATATATTTTTTATATTTATATAATAGATTCGATAAGAATAAGATAAGAGAAAACCCAATTTTACACATAAAATCCTACATTTTTATTAGGGCACTTTTATGGCCTTTTGATGGAGAACCTACATAAAATATAAATTTTGGAACTTTTATAAATTTTATATGTCAAAATAAAATTTATTTTTGAAATAAAAAGATAAAAAATGGTTTAGGATGAATTTTTAGTACTTTTTTGTGAAATTTCATTTTTTAATGAATAATGAAAAATACTGAAATTTAACTCAAAATTTCTTTTTCATATAATTTATTTATATAGTTAAATTATATTTTAATTTTGTTTTCATGTTAAATTATATTATATTTTTATCAATAAATCCAACTTAGGCCATTTTAATCAATTTCATTTTTAAATTGAATATAAAAACATAGCAAACTTTTGAATATTTTTTACTTTAAAAACCCGCATTTTCGTCCCGTCTGTAGGATTACATTCAAATTAATTTCTGACAATTATGTGTTTTGAATTTAGAAAAATGGATTCTATATTTTTAATCAGAATAATTTATAATATCTAATAAGGTAAAATTAGTTTTTGACAAAAAATATTAGTGAAAGTAATTAAAAATAATTACAACAATTAATGATAAATTAAGCTTAATAAGAGACTAAACTATAACCTTGAGGCCCAAGAAAATGTATAAACTTGTAAAAAATATATTGGATGAAAATATTTCGACCCAATCATTCATTTTATATAATTTTCATCATTATTGGATCTAATTTCAATAAAAAACACCGGTGGGGTTTCCCATTTCCAAAATATTATAAGAGTGCCACTCCTCCTCCACTATAAAAGGAATCCTCTCATCCCACTTCTACACACCTCTCAAGAAAATTATTTTTGGAAAATATATTCCCAAATAGCTCCCAAAAATTCCTCCCTTACTCCTTTAAGCCTCCCTTTGGGCAGAAATCCATCCAAGGAAGCCCTTTGGTGCAAACCAAAAGGAGTTACCTGAATAAGAGGTGACATCCTTCCTCAAGAGCCTTTATTTTATTTTCTTTCTTAACCACTATAATATAATTATTTCAAGATTATATAGGAACAAAAGTATCATAAATATACTAAGATTTTTTAATTTTATGTTTTTGACCTAAAATTACACACACCTCCATCTAATGGGTAACAGGCATTCTGTTTACGTGTACGACAAACTATCGCCTCCCGAAATGATGATTGTTCATTTTTTCCTTTACTATTTATCATGGTATAAATTATTTTAGAAACTATATTTATATCTATTATATATTATATTTATTATTTTTTAAGTTGTTTTAATCCTTTTAAAACACATATCTTTATACTTTCCATTTTGTGTAAATACAAAAATTTCATTTGAGCAAGTGTGGACTACCGCCCCCTCAAAGCCATGTGATTTGTTCACACAGTACATGGAATGTTTTAAGGATGTTTAGTGAAATTATACAATACATATGATATAATAATTCTACTGGAATAATTATATATACATACATATATATATATACTTATATTTCATTTACTCTTTTTTTTCTAATATGACAATAAAACGGAAACAATGTTCATGCATACGTACGACCTACCGTCTGCATGAATGATGCATTGCATTTCATACATATATATACTATAGATTATTATAATAAAAATATACTAAATATATATGAAATATATATATCATGATTTACATTTTGGAAATCATGATATAAGTATAAGGACAAAAATATATAGCAAATTAAGACACATGCGAAGAAAAAGCGAAGAAAAAAGTAGATATTACCCTAAGTGAAACCTTAACATAGAATTGCTAAAAATAATGTAATATAAGGTCACAATAAATCCATATATGGTATTATATATAATAATATTCTTCCATAAAATATTTATAATAAAATTACATTTATTTTACAAGAATCTTGTACGGGTATTAAGAGAGTCAAGACACAAGGTAAGAGGATTTCATCTCACTTTTTATTTCTATGAGATACATGATTTATTCATCAACAATTAATTTTGTGTGGTGTGTATACTTACCATGGATGTATTAAATAATTATTATATTTAAATTTATGGTTATTTCAAAATCTCTTCTACTATGTTTCTTTAATTGGGTTTATGTTTTAAAAGGTTTTTAGGAGTCTTTTATAAGTTCTCAAGGAAAACAATTTTGAAATGGTTTTCAAGAATCTTTTTAAGTTTCAAGGGAAATATTTTTCAAAATGTTTTCAACATACCGTTATAAGTTTTCAATTTTATTTTAAATGAAAATAGTTTTCAAAAGATTTTATTTTATATAAATCATTTTTCAAAGAAGAAGGATATTTTCCTCAAGAAATGTTTTTAAAAGATCATTCAAAATTATTTCCCATCTAAGATAACATCCATTGGTGTTACTCATTACTTTATAGGGAAATGATTCAATGTTTCCATTCATATTCTTTCTCTGAATGGATTATTTTTTTATGGCATGATGCTTATGAAACCCATTTCTCTTTCACGAGTTTTATGCTTTTGAAACCTGCTTCTTTTCATAGGTTATGTTTATGATAAAATAATTATAAAAACCATCCGTTTCCATAGGTTATTATATGATTACATGTTTATAATTCCCATATCATTTCATGGGTTATGATATGATTAATTATGATATTGTGGAACATGTATGTATGATTCCATTATGATATTGGTGGGACCTATATCTCCTTCTAATGCATTGGGTAAAGATTTATATCTCACGAGATTGACATGGGTGGAATGAGAAGTGAACTTAGTTTAGTATTATAGGGCTAGAACAAGGAGTGAACTCAGTTTAGTAATACAGGGTTGGAATGGGGAGTGAACACGGTTCAGTAAAGGACTTTTTCCACTAATATGGCCTTGGAAACAATGTCTTAAATACTATGTAAATCATTATATATTCTCATGTACCTTCCACAATTCCATGTTTTATTCCTATGTTATGATTTCATGGATTATGTTCTTTATTTCCCTTATGATTCATGTATTATTAATTTCAAATATTTATGCCATGATTCATGTTTATGATCTTTGATATATAGGGCATGATCTTCTATTTTCATGATCATGTTCTCATACCCTTATACTCCTGATAATGCTTATATATATCCTCTTTTTACCCTTACTGATCATTTAAACTCACCCTTTTTTCCATATCCTAGGTTATGAAGCTATTTATTATGTTTTTTGTGTTTAATAAGGGTACTAGTCAATAAGAACCTAGTGGGAGATGATGTAGCTCATTTATGTACACGAGTTTATGTTTCCTTGTTTCTAAAGGCACTAGACTAGTATGATATTTTGGCCTCTATTTGTATAAAGTTTTATGTATTTTATAAATGTGATTTAATGTTAATGTATGAAAATAAAGGTTTGATATAGCCCCCATCCCATTCCCATGGAACTCATTAAATTTAATATAAAAAAAATTATTTAATTTAAATAATCAACCGGACCTAATCTACCCAAGGTTCGTAGCCTCCGACTAGGATTAAACCATTTTTATTTTGGTGGAATAATTCCCATAGACATATCTAATGAACAATTAATTAATTTAAATTAAAGTAATTAATTATATAGGTTCTTTCTAGGATTACCAAAAGTCACCCTCATTAATTCACCACTAAAACATGAGTGGGATCAAAGAGAAAGATAGGAACCACCTACCTCATGCTAGTAGACATTCACTCATCTAATATTAGTCTCTAACTCAGGATAATTTGAAAGAAATACAAATTTTAAATGAATTCCCTGAAAACAGGGTAAAATAGATTACATGGATTTAGTACACCATTTTTAAATATCAAGGAAGAAGAGAAGCAAGTGGATCAAAGGCCTTACTGATGTGGTACCAACGAGACTTTCAATGTTCAAATCTGAGCTCAGATGAAGGATATAGATCAACACCTAGAAGAGGGAGAAGAGAGATCCCATGTCCATTGTAGAAGAATCCCACATGAGGTAGAAAGAATATGGAAGAACCTCTAAAAAAATAAGTGAAAATTGTAATTTTTTCCTTTTAAAAATGTTTCATGGCTACCACATGGTTTTATAAACCATGTGAAAACCATGCGGTACTCACAATATAGGCACCACACCTCACACTATTGGCCCGTATGGTTTCTAAACAGTGTGGAATTTGTACACGAGCATATACTAAAAAATGAATAACACCCCACATGAACACATACCCCCTTATATACAGTCTATAAAACTACAAAATAAGGAAGGATGTCTACACGGTTACACCTGGGAGGATACACGGTTTGTCCAAATCATGCTCCTTTGTCTACGTACCCTTTAAAGTTTGGTTTTCAGCCTCTGATTCACCTAAAACCCACTCAAAAGTTCAAGGAACATGGAAAGATTTAGGAATTTTCTAAAAAAGGATTTTGGATAAAGAAAATATCATAATTAAGTTCCTCAAATCAAGGAATTTTTTTGTTCGACCTCCAAAATCAGAAAATTTAAAATGGATTGATGATTTCAACCCACTCCAAAAAAACCATGATGTTATAATCTGACCACATTAACATAGATCTTCCCCAAGCTATCATGAATTACCAAAAAATGGTACCTAACATACCCAAATCATTAAAATCAACTTGGTCTACCCTAGTCATAAAGTCACTAGTCAACTCTCTCAACGTCCATCGACCATCCCTAGATCCAACATCCTCCCATGACACATCATCACTCCTAAACTTCATCTGGTTCTCACATCATACTAGTTCCACATTTTAAACCCATCAAGTACGATACCTCATCAGATTCCCACCTCATGTTCATATCGAACCTGGAACCTATGAGGTCCCACAACTCATCATATTCCCATAATAAGTTCTGGTGCCTTTCACCTTACATCAATCCCACATCACACCAATTCCCAAATTCCAACACAACTCAATGAAATCTAAATCACATCGATTCCTAGATTCCAAATCACCTCAAAGAAACCTTCATCATGTCGATTCCCAAATTCCAATGCACCTCAAGTAATCCTGAATCTCATCGATTCCCATAGATAATCCTAGTTCCATGAACATCATATATATATATATATATAATGCATTTGAGCCAATGCCAACCTACTAATCAATATCTGGTTCGTCCAAAAATATATCCCATGCATATTCTACACCAAAAACTAGAAATTACATACAAAAAGTCCATACCAAAATAAAACGAACCCTGATCATGCAAACAGTGTACCTATAACCATGACCATCTCCTTGACCTACTCTGTACTTGGAAGCTCCACTATGT
This sequence comes from Viscum album, assembly GCA_963277665.1. Lineage (NCBI taxonomy): Eukaryota > Viridiplantae > Streptophyta > Magnoliopsida > Santalales > Viscaceae > Viscum > Viscum album. The sequence goes on from OY728121.1 coordinate 48,012,618, forward strand.
GCACCAAGCCCAAAGTCTGACTACCTAAGGCCTAGAATCCCTATAGATTTTCACCATCTACTGAGCACTATCCCCACTACTGGGTCCCAGTGTCTCCACCATGACCTCCACATGTAGCTGAATCCTGGATATTAGTTCCTGGTACCGCTCCTAGTCTAACCTCAGATGCCAAAGTCTACCCCATTCCCTTGATTCTTGTAGTCTGAAAAGTCTTTCTATATAACCTATAGAGATTAATAACAGGGTTTCATGATCAAAACTCCTTTGATGCATGATCACACTATGTCTTCACATGTCCAATATACCCACACTAGAAGCACACCATCGAAGAACAACTCCTTAGTAGTCTACTCGAGTCTATGGCATGAATGCTCTACAGAAACTCATCTCAGACTCAATTCTTGCTATTTTAAGAATCACCTCCATAATCTTCTAACACTATCACCTTGATCAAATAATTCTAATCCAACAAATTGACCTCGGCTATTAGCACCTAATTCATAGCCTCTAAGAATGGGGATACCATGAATATGTTTACCTACACTTGAATGGAATACCATAAACCATCCTTGAAATGCCTCACCCTCGAGGTGTCATCGCCCACCATACAACGTAAAAATGAGACATGTCTATAAAGGTAGTTTCATAGTCCATGAAATAAATGTCCCCTACTATAGGCTCAATAACTTTGAAGCTTTCTCCTCCATAAAAATTTTTGGGAAGAATAACTTGAAGAACATGGCCTCAAATTACTTCCAAGCTATTCCCTCATGTATACCTGACCCTACCTATACATCCCACTAGTGTTTTTCATGTCCTCTGAGCATGTACATCGCCAGCTTCACCCTCCACCATGGGGGTGTCTCAAGACACTCAAAGATGTTCTACACTGACTCTATCCATTTCTCCACTTTTTGTGGTCCACCCACACTCAGAAATAGAAGTGGGTACTATGATTGGAACTCTCATATCAGGTATTCCATGGAAGGTTATACTAACTAAGCCCCCTTGTCAATCCCCTTGATTAGACGAACCAAGATCACCCTGAACTACTCATCAAGCCATGGCCCAAAATCTACCATCTCATACAACCACGCCACCTATACCTGAGCATGTACTTATGGCTCATGCTTAGCCTAACCCTCAAGGGCCTCATCCTGACCCATAGGGGACTCAACCTTTGCACGATCCTGCAGTACTAAATCACTGCCTAACTGATGCTCCACAAAAAGTCTCCTAGGTGTAAACCCACTGAATACTAATACCATAGTCATACATCCATAATAACATATATATAAAATGTGGATAGGGAAATCTATAACAAGCAACACAATCTCACCACCCTTACACTCCCTATTGCAACCATGTCACATTAAATCTAGGCTTATGACATCTTACCTAACCATATAGAATCCAAGTATCATATATAAATCTATCATCATGTCCCCTCACATACCCACATTGAAGATAGGCATCATGTATAAATTCGATGTAGCTAAGTAAATTTCAACCAAATAGGATAATCAGGAAAACACTGTTTAGCTTATTTATTGAAATTTTAAATATCCCTCCCCATATCCTCATCCCTTTCTGCTCATATCAGATCCTGGACCATATATATATATATATCATATAATAACTAGATTTCATTGGAACCAAATGATAGGGATGGCTTAGTAGAATGCCTCCAAAGAGAGTCTAAGCTATAAGACACTATTTAGCTTCCTCTGATAACAATTTAAACAACCCAAACCCTCTGAGAGAAATCCATGTTACTAAGGAAATTTATAATACATTTATCACAAGAACACACACACACAGACACATATACCAATCATCCTAGGTGCCTATAATCCATCTTACTAAGGAAATTTCTATTATGAATTTCTCCTTTATGATTGATATTATTTCCACCTAGAGTGCTTAACTTGGATTTTATTATTATCTATTATGTTGTGTGACCCTTTTCCTGCTATTGGAAAGCGTCCCCTACTAAATGTAATCCAAGGTTAACCCTTAGGTTCCACCTCTAAAAGTGTCACCAAGCACCTTGTTCCATCGATCATGTATAGACAACCAAAAGGAACCCCAAAACAGTAAGTAATTGGTCCCTCATACACTTGATAAAAATATCCCATCGGGTCAAAGCTTGACATCCCGAGGCACAATGATGTCAGCCTTCCAAATAAAAAAAATTATCTTCTCAGTACCCTATGTCCCAAGGAATGTCGATATACATCCTTCTAAGAAATCCTGGTCCAATGGAATCAATAATATAGTGAGCCTCATCCCCCAACTAAAATTCTCATCACCATCAACCGATGGCTCCTCACTATCCGTGTGGATTTCTAAATCAAGCACCTCCAACCACACTGATGGTCAACACATTCCTAATCCACATCTAACAGAGGCCTCTACCAACATGAGTGGTCAACACGACCCAAGATATGATTCATATCTATGTGAACACAACTGCAAACGTGAATCATCTAATCATGGTGAGCGACAATCACCAACATAGTACGTAATCTACATAATCCTGACACCTCATTCCCATCCTAACATGTCACTCATCTAGATGGTGCACACCATCCAATATCACATAATCCATTCCCATAACCTAATGACCTCATTGCCTCAATCAGGGAACCAAGTCATCCAACCTATTATTAACACCACTCATATAATTTGGTCCTCTCCCAACCAATTAAATAAATCTAATCATCTAGATGGTCAACACCATATCAATCCTCAGGTTGTTCCCATTATGTTTGTAACACCCCGAAATTTTATGAAAAATATTCTTTTAATTTCATTAATGTCTTGTGTTGTATGCTACACCAATATTACCTTGCGCTATACGCAACACCGTATTAGCTAGCAGTATACACAACACTCTTCTTGGATCGTGTTATACACAATTTCGATAATAGTTATTCTACGCAACATTGAGTATATATATATATATTCAATGTATAAATGAAATATTTTTGGATTATGATATACGAAACAACGAAGGATTCTTTCACAACACGCAACTCTGACTTGGCTTGCATTACACACAATCACGACCTTCCTCGATAGCGTGTGTTGTACGCAATACCGGGTTTTACTAAACAATGATATATTATTATAATATTATTATGAACTAGACAATATGAATAGTATTAACTAAATTTTGAATCTTATAACATTATTATTGGTCTTACACATTTTCTAAAACATGGTATAAGAACAAAATAAATTTTTCGGGTAAAATAAGTATTTTTCAAAAAATGCAGTTTTTCCGCCTTTTGATGGCGCACCCACATTAAATCTAGTTTTTGACATGTTTATAAGTTCAATTTGACAAAATAAAATTCTTCTTTTGAATCAGGATATAAAAATTTACATTAGATAATGTTTTGATATTTTTCCGATAACTTTCATATTTTAATGAATAGTAAAAACACGCTATATTTTAATTAAAAACAACTTTTTTCATCGTAATATCTGATGTGGTTAAATTATAATATTTAATGGTTTTAAAGTATAAATAGAATATATTTTTACCATTTAATATAATGTATGTCATTAGCATTTATTTTACCATGAATTCGTAGGTTAAATCAATTCAATCTTTTGCAATGTTTTAAAGAAAAAACCCATTTTCCTTCGACAACGAGATTAATTTTAATTTAATTTCTGCAAATTTTGTGTATTGAATTTGGAAAAATGGATTCCATATTTGGAATAAATGGATCCAAATTATGTTAATAAGCTACTTTTTATTTTTGGGAATTATGAATAGTAACTACGGTAAATTTTATTTACCATAGTTAAAGGTAAATCGGCTAATTAAGGGTAAATATAATATTTTAAAATTACCCTAAAAAATGTAAAAATCCTATTGTATGACTAAAAGTAGACCCATATCACCTAAGGGTTGGATTAGATTCATTTAATTAAATTTTTTCAATGAAAATAATTTAATTATTATTAAAACCAAAGAATGTGACAACATGTCACTTTCTTAAATCTTATAAGTATAATAATTTTAATCTAGTGATAAACTTCATGAAACTTAGAAAATGAATAGTCTCCAGAAATCTAATACAATTATCTACATCATAGGAATTTATTTATAATTTTTAGAGATTAAATAATTATCATTTATTATGACACAAAGATGATGCAGTAATTGTCTTATTAATGAAATATTGACATAATTGATGTTATAAATGCCCAAATAAATGTAATTTGAGACTTTTTATGACTTACATTAATTTTCTAGGTTAATATGACATGTTATTGTTGATATAAGTAACTTGGTTCGAACTTATCATTCTGGTATGAATTTCATAAAAATCATGTACCAAATAGTGTCAAAATTGACATAAATTAGTTTTTAAAAACAAATATTATATTATTAATTGTTATCTTACTCCTAAAAATCTAAGGTTCGGCCAAATGACTTAGATAAGATTATATATATTAATAATTAACAACTTGGGGTTCGTTTGTCTTGATATAGTAAGTTTATTAACCATATAGTGTAAGAAAACAAAAAGACACGGTAAAAGTTAAATTATTTAACTTTGAGTTAAATCTAATTTATAAGGTTAAAATAATAACATAAACTTGTCTAAATCCTATTGGATGAGAGTATTTAGACCCATCCCCACTTTATATTGGAAATAAGACTCTTTGGAACCATTATAAACCGAATTTGACCTTAATATAAAATAATATTTTGAGATTTTCCTAAGGTGCCCCTCTCCTCCCTTATAAAAGGGCACCTCCTCCCCCTCTTCCTCACACCACATTGAGCCTTAATGCTCGACCAACCCCTACCGAAATATCTTCTACACTTCCCTAGTATCATCCTAGAGGTCCTGGTCTTCTTCAAAGACCATCCTTAGTTCTTAAAGTGGAGGTTAAGAAAAGGTGCATCAAAAAGAGGTAATATCCATTACCGATCTTTTTCAATTTCTTTCTTCTTCAACTTCTTATTCTTTAGTTTTTTCATGATAAAGTAATAAAATCAGTATTTCTTATATACTGATATGTTATTATAAATATGAAACAACTCTAATTAACCTTCTATCCATCCTATGGAAAAAAGGAAATCACCGCGCGTGCGTATGTACGGAATACCGTCTCCACGCCGTGGTGTAATCTATTTTCCGCCACCACCTTAATTGGATGAGTATAATGGTGTAATGAGTAACTATATATGATTATTATAAAGTTATATTGATACTGAAATAGTATACATACACTTCAACACAAGTTCACGATCATGAGAACGATATCATCGCTCGTGCGTACGTACGGACTACCGTCTCCACGACGCGATGAGATTCATTCTCCACATTAACCATTAATGAATGATTATAAAGTATATATAATGAATAATAATGAAATATATTACATGTTAAATCTACTAGATTTATGTATATATATATATGTATGTCATCTACTTACTTCCATTCAAGACAATAAGGAAAGGAAAACAGCGTTCATGCGTACGTACGGACTACCGTCTCCATGAACGGTGTGTTTCATTTCATTTATCTATCTATTTTATATATATATATACTGAATATATATGATATATAAATCATGTTTTATATTCTGGAATTAATTAAATCATGATATAAGTAATAATAATGTCAAGAACAACAATTCCAAACACCTACGATAAATGGAACGATTTTACCCAAAACACTTCTTTAACATGGAATTTACAAAAGAACGGGTAATATAAAGTCATAAGTGAACCATATATGATATCATAACAATGAATATGATTCTGTAATAAGTTAATGACATTATTTAAATCATTATACAGGAGTTTCAGATACGTATAAAGCATATCGGACATAAGGTAAGGGAAATATCACAATCTCATTTTTATCCGAGATTGCTTATACTTTGGTATTTACTGGGGTGTATTTTATCTTCCACATACATGTTCCCTCAATATGTAATATTATTTCCATCCACCTAAAATTGTTTAAAACCTATTTTACCCTTTGGTGAGTTTTTAGTAAAAGATATGAAAGGAATCTTTTTTCGTTTTTCGTACGAGGTACTTTTTGACTTTTCTGACAAAAGTACGAGAAGAATGTTTTTTTAACTTATACGGAATGAATGGATTTTTAAAACATTATTTTCAAGAATCTTAATTTACAAGTTTTCAAGTTTATTTTTAATCAACTTCTTTTAGTTTAAAATTGTATTACATGTTAAGAAAGGATAATGTTTTTGAAGTAGAAAGGATATTTTCCTCAAGAATGGAGTTCAAGTGTTTTATCAAAATTATTTTCCATCTAAGATAATATATGGTTCTGTTTATATCCCTATTATTACATTGATTTGATTATGTTGTGATGGAATTATTTTTATGAATTCCTTTATCTTATATGAATTGTTTTATGATGTCACGATGTTTAAGAATCCCATTTTTATTACATGGGTTATGTTATGATGTATGGTTTATGATTTTGTGGAACACATAAGACTGGTATCATTATGAGATGGGTGGGACCTATATCTCCCTCCAATTCATTGGGTAAAGATTTTATATCTCATGAGATAGACATGGCTGGAATGGTATGTTATACCGGTTCAGTGAAACATGACTGAAACGAGGGTGACTCGGTTCAGAAATGGACTTTGTCCACTAAGATAGTCTTGGAAATGAGTCTTGACTAATAATATATTATTCTCTATGATTATGTGTGTATGCCACTAAGTTTCATGTTGTAAGTTATGATTATTGGGATTTCATTTCACTACTATGATTTATCCCATGTTATGAAATTATGCCCTCTTTTGCAGGTTAAGATTTCCAAAATGTTATGTTCTTATGAATATGATGTGATTGATATTTCTTTTGTTTACCCTTACTGAGAATTTGAGCTCACACTTTTATATTTTCTTTTCCCCAGGATATAAAGAAAGGTTTTAGGTAAAAAAAGGAAGATCTTTATGGGAGATGTTGAAGATCTTTCACCACGATTAGAAGATTATATTCTAAGTTTCCAAAGACACTAAACTATTACAGTCCTTGTGTGTCTGTTTTTGTTATGTATTAAGTATTCCGAAAAAGTAATGTAATGTCCATGTACGTCAAGCTTCGGGTCTCTACAGTTGGTATCAGAGGAAAGGTTTAGCCAAACTTTGGAAACTAGGATGTGAGAACGTTAGTGAGATCCCTAGAGATATTTCTAAGGTATGTCTAGGGATGTCTCTAAGGATAAGTATACGTATAGGATATAGTCCTAGAACTATGGTAACGATCTTAGAATTTAACCTAAGATGTTATATATTGAAGTTTCTCCCCCTTTATTATGATTTTTTCCTCTCACACTATTCTTTTTGGGTTTTAGAAGATGGCTGGAACCCGAAGGAACCGTTTTGATCAATGCAATGGACAATGCAATGATTGTCCTCCTGAACAAACAAATGTTATGGGAGATGGAGTGCAAAATCTTATTGCTATACTTACACAAGCTATGAATCATTCTGGACATCCAAATGAGCAGAGAAGGGAACAATATTCTATTGAGTCCTTCATGAGGCAATGTCCACCTTCTTTCAGTGGGTCTTCTGATCCACTTGTTGCTGAACAATGGATCAGTACTACTGAATAGATATTTTCAGTTCTTCAATGTTCTGAACATGATAAATTCATCTTAGCATTATATCATTTGGAAGGTGAAGCTGATCAATGGTGGAATCTTATCAAGAATACGAGGCCAAGAGATGAAATTGAGTCCATGGAATGGGACGAGTTCAAGAACTTGTTTTTTAGTAAGTACTTCCCTCGTATTCTTCGAACAAAGATGGAAAATGAGTTTCTTGAGCTGAAGCAGAAGGATGATGAATCTGTTGGTATATATGAAGCGAATTTTACAAGACATGCAAGGTATGCATCTGGCATTATCATCCAACCTGAATGTAAATTTGATCAATTTTTCAGTGGCTTAAAACCAAGTCTTCGAAGGGCATTAGCTATAAGAGACTTCAGTAGCTATGAAGAAATTGTGCGTTGTGCTATCAAGGTAGAAATGGAAGTTGGTGTTACTTATCCATCTCATAGTTTTGACAAGAAATGAAAGATGGAGTTCAAGGAGAAATCTTAGAATAATGGTGAAAAGAAGATGAATTTTTCCTTATGCTCAAAGTGTGGAAAGAAGCATGGTGGAGATTGTCTTAAAGGGACAAGTAAATGTTTCAAATGTGGAAAGGAAGGTCATCGGGCATTTGAATGCCGCAATGATGGGAAGAAGATGTATAATGATGCAAACAGAGGAAGGGATACACAGAATGAACCTACTACACTTCAATGCTTCAAGTGCAAGGAAATGGGGAATTATGCTAATAAATTCCCTAATCCAAGGGTTAGTGATGATCAACATGAGCAACCGCTTAAGGCAAAAGACAAAGGGAAGTCACATGCGATCACTATTGGCGATGTTGAATATGACAACGATGTGGTGGAATGATTAAGTGTTTATGTAATGGGATTCCAAAATAATGTTGTATCATGGAGTATTGGAATATTTATGTATTGGTCTACTATGGTTTTCAGTAATTTTATGGTACCCATAACCATGGAAAGTGATTGAGATATTTTTGGAAAAAATATGATATGCGCATAATGAAGGGAAAATGAGAAAATGAAATATTTGACAGTATTCATGAGCTCATGATTGATATAAGGACTAAGTGATATCATGGTTTGAGTATATAGAATTTTGAGGATTTTGGTATGTGGAAAGTGTTAACTTTTAACTGCATTCATGTTTTCACTATGGTTCAATGGGTATTCATTTTTTCAAGAGAATACATGATTAAGGTATTCACATGATTGGAATGTGACCAACAATATATATATATGGGGGATAAATGATGGTATTCACATGCTTGGTTGATGACATTTCAAGTAATCGTTTTCTTTATACTATGAGCTTGGACCGAAGTATTTTAGATAAGCCTAAATATTGGAATGTATTATTTTGGACATATGCTAAGTACTGTTTAAGGATAGAACTTTTTTCGATATTACTGAGGGGATTTTATAGTAATGTAGTTTTAGAAAAAGGACAACCTGAAGGATGGGCGACAACCCATCACGTCGAACAAGGCTGTGGGAATTGAACCCACAACCAAAGTGCGACTGGCCTTTATCGCCTATCACTGGCCTACAGAAAGTCCCTGTTTAGTGAAACTAGTTTTATTAAGTAGTATGATATATGAAGTATAAGTCCATTTTAGGAACCATATATGATTAATCTCACTATAGATCGACTTATGTATATAAATTTTGTTAACCTTTTGTTTGAGACAGACAGAATGACCCGTCATTCTATCACATGATCTGCTAACACTTCACGAATAAAAAATCCAACTTCATTTATTTAAGAGATGAAGTGGAAATTGTTCAAGGAACGAACAACAATGAGATTGTACCAAAATAAAGTAAGTATTTATTCTAATTCAAATTCTTCAACTTTAGGGAAATGATCTTGAAAACCAAAAATGTTGTCCTAGTGCCCTTATATCCGATGAATCAGATGGTACCCTAGATCGTCACAAATTTATGGCTTTGTGATTGCTGGCTTTTCCATAGCCATGTTCTCTACCACTCTCCATCAGAACATGATGGTTAGATTTCTCCTCCATATCCATATTTTCACCTATGTGGAAACCCAGTGATTAGTTTATTTGGGTAACCGTTACGTTTCATATATTTGTTTTTAAAGATTGGTTTTGGTATTCCTTTTTACGATGTGGGTTTCTATTAATGAAACTTTCGAATAGTAAACCATTTATAACCCCGATGAATTTCGAGGGCGAAATTCATTTTAAGGGGGGTAGAATGTAACACCCCGAAATTTTATGAAAAATATTCTTTTAATTTCAATAATGTCTTGTGTTGTATGCTACACCAAGATGACCTTGTGCTATACGCAACACCGTATTAGCTAGCAGTATACGCAACACTCTTCTTGGATCGTGTTACACACAATTTTGATAATAGTTATTCTACACAACATTGAGTATATATATATATATATATTCAATGTATAAATGAAATATGGTTGGATTATGATATACGAAACAACGAAGGATTCTTGTACAGAACGCAACTCTGACTTGGCTTGCATTACACGCAATCACGACCTTCCTCGATAGCGTGTGTTGTACGCAATACCGGGTTTTACTAAACAATGATATATTATTATAATATTATTATGAACTAGCCAATATGAATAGTATTAACTAAATTTTGAATCTTATAACATTATTATTCGTCTTACACATTTTCTAAAACATGGTATAAGAACAAAATAAATTTTTCGGGTAAAATAAGTATCTTTCAAAAAATGCAGTTTTGCCGCCTTTTGATGGCACACCCACATTAAATCTAGTTTTTGACATGTTTATAAGTTCAATTTGACAAAATAAAATTCTTCTTTTGAATCAGGATATAAAAATTTACATTAGATAAAGTTTTGATATTTTTTCGATAACTTTCATATTTTAATGAATAGTAAAAACACGCTATATTTTAATTAAAAACAAATTTTTTCATCGTAATATCTTATGTGGTTAAATTATAATATTGAATGGTTTTAAAGTATAAATAGAATATATTTTTACCATTTAATATAATGTATTTCATTAGCATTGATTTTACCTTGAATTCGTAGGTTAAATCAATTCAATCTTTTGCAATGTTTTAAAGAAAAAACCCGTTTTCTTTCGACAGTGGGATTAATTTTAATTTAATTTCTGCAACTTTTGTGTACTGAATTTGGAAAAATGGATTCCATATTTGGATTCAGTGGATCCAAATTATGTTAATAAGCTACTTTTTATTTTTGGGAATTATGAATAGTAACTACGGTAAATTTTATTTACCATAGTTAAAGGTAAATCGGGTAATTAAGGGTAAATATAATATTTTAAAATTACCCTAACAAATGTCAAAATCCTATTGGATGACTAAAAGTAGACCCATATCACCTATGTGTCGGATTAGATTCATTTAATTAAATTTTTTCAATGAAAATAATTTAATTATTATTAAAACCAAAGAATGTGACAACATGTCACTTTCTTAAATCTTATAAGTATAATAATTTTAATCTAGTGATAAACTTCATGAAACTTCGAACATGAACAGTATAAAGAAATATAATACAATTATATACATAATAGGAATTTATTTAGAATTTTTAGGGATTAAATAATTATCATTTATTATGACACAAAGATGATGCAGTAATTGTCTTATTAATGAAATATTGACATAATTGATGTTATAAATGCCCAAATAAATGTAGTTTGAGACTTTTTATGACTTAAATTAATTTTATAGGTTCATATGACATGTTATTGTTGATATAAGTAACTTGGTTCGAACTTATCATTCTGTTATGAATTTCATAAAAATCATGTACCAAATAGTGTCAAAATTGACATAAATTAGTTTTTAAAAACAAATATTATATTATTAATTGTTATCTTATTCCTAAAAATCTAAGGTTCGGCCAAATTACTTAGATAAGATTATATATATTAATAATAAACAAATTGGGGTTCGTTTGTCTTTATATAGTAAGTTTATTAACCATATAGTGTAAGAAAACAAAAAAACATGGTAAAAGTTAAATTATTTAACTTAGAGTTAAATATAATTGATAAGGTTAAAATAATAACCTAAACTTGTCTAAATACTATTGGATGAGAGTATTTCGACCCATCCCCACTTTATCTTTGAAATAAGACCATTTGGAACCATTATAAACCGAATTTGACCTTAATATAAAATAATATTTTGAGATTTTCCTAAGGTGCCCCTCTCCTCCCTTATAAAAGGGCACCTTATCCCCCTCTTCATCACACCACTTTGAGACTTCAAGCTCGGACAAACCATGCCAAAATCTCTTCTACACTTCCCTAGTATCATCCTAGAGGTCCTGGTATTCTTCAGAGACCATCCTTAGTTCTTCAAGTGGAGGTTAAGAAAAGGTGCGTCAAAAAGAGGTAATATCCATTACTGATCTTTTTCAATTTCTTTCTTCTTCAACTTCTTCTTCTTTAGTTGTTTCATGATAAATTAATAACATCAGTATTTCTTATATACTGATATGTTATTATAAATATGAAACAAATCTAATTAACCTTCTATCCATCCTACGGAAAAAAGGAAATCACCGCGCGTGCGCACGTACGGAATACCGTCTCCACGCCGTGGTGTAATCTATTTTCCGTCACCACCTTAATTGGATGGGTATAATGGTGTAATGAGTAAGTATATTTTATTATTATAAAGTGATATTGATACTGAAATAGTATACATACATTTCAACACAATTTCACGATCATGAGAACGATATCATCGCTCGTGCGTACGTACAGACTACCGTCTCCACGACGCGATGAGATTCATTCTCCACATTAACCATTCATGAATGATTATAAAGTATATATAATGAATAATAATAAAATATATGACATGTTAAATCTACTGGATTTATTTATATATATATATTTATGTCATCTACTTACTTCCATTCAAGACAATAAGGAAAGAAAAACAGCGTTCATGCGTACGTACGGACTACCGTCTCCATGAACGGTGTGTTTCATTTCATTTATCTATCTATTATATATATATATATACTGAATATATATGATATATAAATCATGTTTTATATTCTGGAAGTAAGTAAATCATGATATAAGTAATAATAATTTCAAGAACAACAAGTCCAAACACCTACGATAAATGAAACGATTTTACCCAAAACGCTTCTTTAACATGGAATTTACAAAAGAACAGGTAATATAAAGTCATAAGTGAACCATATATGATATCATAACAATGAATATGATTCTGTAATAAGTTAATGACATTATTTAAATCATTATACAGGAGTTTCGGATACGTACAAAGCATATCGGACATAAGGTAAGGGAAATATCATAATCTCATTTTTATCCGAGATTGCTTATACTTTGGTATTTACTGGGGTGTATTTTATCATCCAAATCTATGTTCCCTAAATATTTAATATTATTTCCATCCACCTAAAATTTTTAAAACCTATTTTACCCTTTGGTGAGTTTTTAGTAAAAGATATGAAAGGAATCTTTTGTCGTTTTTCGTACGAGGTACTTTTTGACTTTTCTGACAAAAGTACGAGAAGAATGTTTTTTTAACTTATACGGCATGAATGGATTTTTAAAAAATTATTTACAAGAAGCTTACTTTAAAAGTTTTCAAGTTTATTTTTAATCAACTTCTTTTAGTTTAAAATTGTATTACATGTTAAGAAAGGAAAATGTTTTTGAAGTAGAAAGGATATTTTCCTCAAGAATGGAGTTCAAGTGTTTTATCAAAATTATTTTCCATCTAGGATAATATAGGGTTATTTTTCTATCCCTATTATTACATTGATTTGATTATGTTGTGATGGAATTATTTTTATGAATTCCTTTATCTTATATGAATTGTTTTATGATGTCATGATGTTTAAGAATCCCATTTTTATTACATGGGTTATGCTATGATGTATGGTTTATGATTTTGTGGCACACATAAGAATGGTATCATTATGAGATGTGTGGGACCTATATCTCCCTCCAATGCATTGGGTAAAGATTTTATATCTCATGATATAGACATGGCTGGAATGGTAGGTTATACCGGTTCAGTGAAACATGACTGAAACGAGGGTGACTCGGTTCAGAAATGGACTTTGTCCACTAAGATAGTCTTGGAAATGAGTCTTGACTAATAAGATATGATTCTCTATGATTATGTGTGTATTCCACTAAGTTTCATGTTTTAATTTATGATTATTGGGATTTCATTTCACTACTATGATTTATTCCATGTTATGAAATTATGCTCTCTTTTGCAGGTTAGGATTTCCAAAATGTTATGTTCTTATGAATATGATGTGATTGATATTTTTTTTGTTTACCCTTACTGAGCATTTGATCTCACCCTTTTATATTTTCTTTTCCCTAGGATATAAAGAAAGGTTTTAGGTAAAAAAAGGAAGATCTTTATGGGAGATGTTGAAGATCTTTCACCACGATTAGAAGATTATATTTCGAGTTTCCAAAGACACTAAACTATTACGGTCCTTGTGTGTCTATTTTTGTTATGTATTATGTATTCCGCAAAAGTAATGTAATGTCCATGTATGTCAAGCTTCGGGTCTCTACAATGTTCCCAAGGAACTCATCACATTTAATATAAACTATTTCATTTAATTTAAATAAACACCCCAATCTAATCTCCCCAAGGTCCAAATCCTATCACCTGAACTAAAAGTTTATTAGTTAGGTGGAATAATTCTCATAATAATATATAATGATCATTTAATTAATTTAAAAGAAATGAATTAATTAAAGGGTGTTGCTCAAACTACACAACAACATGCTCAAGAACTCACCCAAAAAACATGAGTGAAATAAAAGAGAAATATAGGCACCACCCACCTCATGATGTTAAATCACTGCTCATCTAATATTAACCTCTAAAAGGAGCCTATTTGGAATAAATTGACATTTTATATGAACTCCTTGAAAATAGGGTAAAATGGATAAGAAAGATTTATTGCACCATATAAAAAGAGAATGTAAGGAGATAAGAAAAAATATTGAAGGCCTTACCAATGCAGTTTCAATGATATTGAAAACAATTAAAATAGAGCTCGAATCAAGGAGATAGATCAACACCTAGAAGAGGTAGAGGATATCCCCCACAACTATAGGAGAAGGATACCACATAAAGGAAGAAGAAGAGGGTAAATAGTCTTAAATAGAATAAGAAAAAAATGGTAGTTTTTTCATTTTAAAGAGGACATAAAGTTACCAAATATTTTGGAAAACTGTGTGCAAAAAGGTTGTACCCACTATCTAAGAACCACACCTAGCATGGTTGGACTACACGGTTTACCAAACTATGAACTAACTATGTGGAAGCATCTGTTAAAAGCTATAGAACACCCTTAATGTCCATGTTCCCCCTTTTTCATGGTTTTTCAAACCATGCATAGTGAAGAAGGAGGGATGCATGGTTACACTTGGGAGGCCACCCAATTTGTCTTAACCACGTGCCTCTGTCTTTGCACCCAGTAAAGTTGGGGTTTTAGCCTCTGATGCACCTGAAACCCACTCAAAACCCTAAGGTACTTTAAAAACTTTAATACTCATATAAAAAAGGATTTGGGTCAAATAAAATATTAGAATTAATTTCAAAAGAGCAAATAAAGAGTTGTTATGACCACAAAACTCTAAAATTTTCAAAAATGTTGAGGATTTCGACCTGCTCCAAAAACCATGGATGTTAAAGGAGAAACTTAATTATTGATACCTAAAATTTTTCAAGAGATGTCTGAGTAAGTTATGATAATTATGAAAAGGATTATTTTGTGCCAAATAATTTAGAAATATTATATAGATAATCATTATGTCACTTTATCATTTTCCATGGGCAATCATATATTCCAGAAAATATCTCCGAGGATAGGACATTGATGACAGGGTAAGTAAAGTAATTCTTATCCTCAGTATGTTAGATCATTTTAGACACTTGAAAGAATTGGTGATCATGAATATCAATTTTATTTACCATCATGATTTAGTATAGGTCATAATGTTTTCTATGTGTCTCAACTAAGGAAGTACTATCCTAATTTTAACCATGTGATTTGATGGGATCATGTTGATCTTGAACCTGATGAAACATTTGTTTATGAATTTATTTGTATATTGGATAGTAAAGATAAAGTATTATGTGGAAAAAATATTTCATTGGTTCAAATTTTATGGAATCATGGTGGGGTTAAAGAGAAAAATTGGGAACATGAGAATGAAATGTTGTAACAATGGCCCAAATTTTTCCAAATAACCGAAAATCTCTAGCTTTCTATGGATATAAAGAATAATGGTTTGGAGAATTTAACACCCCAAATTTTAGGTACTTTAACCTTTTATTATGTAATTTGAGGTTATATAATATTTAGGTTGACTTTTAAAATATTTTGGATGGTTTTTGAGTGTTTTAAAATAATTTTTGGGGTTGAAAGATTTGAGAAGATTTAGGGGAAACCATGAAATTTCTCCAAGAAACTGTGAAAGATATTCATGGAGTTTCTGGATAGGCACAAGGTTTTTCTAAAACATGAGGGTTCTAAGAGAAACCATTAATGTGTATCCAAAGCTATATTACTATTTGTTTCATAGTTTATCAAGTTATGTGAACCAACCATGCATGGGTGTGGTTTGGAGACACCAGTATGCACATAGTTTCTCAAACCACGTGTTGTGAATGTAATGCTCCAAAAATTAGAGTTTAACTCAGTTTTAAGCCCCTAAACCCTCATTTTTCACCTATATTATCTATCTTGTGAACTACTCTTCTTTCCCAGGAATTCGTGTTGGTTCCCTTTGATCTAAAATTGTGTTTTGATGGATCTAAGTGTGTTTGATCTCTAGAATCAATAGTAAGTATCTCTTTTCTACCTTCCTCTTAAGATATCCCCATATCATCTCACCTAGAACATTAGATCTAATATATTACTGATATATCTATGATATAAGATGTGTTTTTATGATATATTGGTTGGATATTTTGAAATAAATAGGTTTCCATCTCGAATCTAGAGGTTTTGTTATTCTTTTTACAATTTTCATCACTCGTTGTGAGGTAAGTGGATTCTCTCTCTTCTCTACTTGTTCTAGAACTTGAAGGCTTAAATTTATTAATTGTTTTTATAATATTTATAAAGGAAATTTTGTTTCATTTAATAAAGGGAAATACTCTTGGTTTATGATTTTGGAACATTGGGATTTGAATGGATTTTGGAAAACCCCTTTGATATATGGTTTAAAATTATGGTTTTGTTTTAATTATAGAAATATGTTCGATGAAATGTTTTAAAAGTAAGGATTGATTATATATAATGAATTAATATGTGAAATTTTCATATATGGTTTTATTGAGTTCATTTAAATTGGATGTGACCCCGAATATGGGGAGTGGTTCTAGACTAGAGGCACCTAGAGAATGGTCACCTAGGGATGGCTTAGTGGATTGGTAAGGCACCACTCATGGGTATGGAGATGTCACCTAATATGCATGTGTGTGTGAGTGGATGGTTATGGTATGGGAATTCCAAGTTTAATCAATGTATAAATTATTTTTCTTCAATTTAAAATGATTTAAATTGGTTAACTATTGTTATGTTCCTTTATTTATATAAATTATGTTCTAAACTATGAGATAATGTGTTGTTTTTATAGTTATGAGAGTTAGAAAGTATCTTTTGGAAAGACTACTATGTATTATTACTCACCATATGTATAATAAATTTAGTTCATATGTAGATGTTTTTATTCATGGCATATGTAAATTAAAGATTCCATATTTATCTAGTAGAAAAATATGATTCTGTACTTATTTTGGATAGTGTTTGGGGTTTGGAGTCCTCTCATGGACTGGTTGGAGTGATTCCACATCAGTGTTTCTATGTTAGGATATATTTTTTATTTTCTTGAGAAACATTATTATAATTTTTCACTACTACTTTATTTTTTTGTTTAATGGGTTTTTTGTTTGATTTTTATTATTTATAATCATGAATCATATATTTAGTTTGGTTGTTTTATTTTTTCTTAAGAAGTTGTTTAGTTTAAATGTAAAAATCATCCCCCAATATTAAGATAATCCCTTGGAATTTTTTCTAGACTTTGGTATCTTGGGGATTTCACCTATGGTCAGTAGCACCTCTGACCCAACCCAAGATAATGGGTAGGTAAGGAATGTTATAGGTATAATCCTTTATTTTTTTTAACTTTGAACTTCACTAAGTCGAAACATAATTCCACTTGCCTCTTTAAAACTATATTCTCATCAGAATATCATGTTAAGATACAAAAAATATTTTATGTTAGAAAATAACACTTATTTACTTTAGTGTGAGTGTTAAAAAATCAACTATTTATCCATATCATATATGGAATTCTATGTTTTTAGAGAATTATTTTGAAAATAGGACTTCATTAATTAAAATATACCACTAATGATGGGATTAAATCCCTCATATTTTAATAAACAGCAGATTGAAACTTTATCTTGGATAAAAAATTTATACTTATTTTTTATTAAAACATTCTATAGAATACGATGAATCATAAACCATGTGTATTAAAACCAATATATCATATTTTTTAAAACAACTCTTTATTAAAAAAACTTCTCTTATCATATAAGAAAAATTTGATGAAAATACACATCTTTTTTAAAATTCATCTGATCTTGATATATTCCTCCACATTCAACTCTGTGATTTTGAAACCCTTTGATTAATAATGATTCAATAGGAATTTACTTCATTACATGAATATAAAATAAAATCTTAATAAATTATTTACTTTATTTTGAACTTTTATATATTTACATCATTTTTAAAATATACATTTAGTATCTTAACCCTTCAAAATTGAATAATTAATTTTTATAACACCACTACTTGGAATGAAATTTTATGGAGTTTTAAAAACCCCTTTAGAAAAATTGGATGATTCCATTACATGGAATCAATTTCCATCCCTACTAACTATACTTTTCTGTTTCAATGATATTGATAGGATATTCTAAAGAAACATTATTAGAATTTTCAACTAACTTTTCTTATTCTGGTTCTAACTTTTACCCACATTTACTATTGAAACAACACTAAAACCCAAACATCACATACCCTAGTTCATTTATTCTCAATGCTTTAATAAAATGAGGAAAATGTTTATTTATCTCATTCATACTGTCATGACATTTTCAAAAATGAAAATAGAATGAATTACTTAACTAGAATAAGCCTTAAATGAAAACTTTGATCTCTCTAAGTCATTAATATACCCAATAATATTGTGTATATGAGTGGAGAATAAAATTTTATTAGGTCATAATGCATCTAATTCTTTTGAAACATTGAGTTAATTCATCTATTCTTCAATTAATAATCTAGATTCACCTTTTAAACTACTTCAACATTTGATTACTTAGGTAGGTATTTATTTAACACATAAAACATGGTTACTTAAGATTTTTTTATTTACCAAGATAAATAGTTTATTATATTAATTTTTTCCTTTTAAAGTATTGATATTAAAGTTAAGTTCAATTATTACAATTCCATAATATCGATAAAAAAGATTTTATCAGACGAGTATCATGTTTTACTTTCATTTAATAAGGAATTTTATTCAATGCACTCCCACTAAAATGATAACCCTATTTAAATTTTATTATAACGATTAGTGGGTCAAGATCCATATTTCACTAATAAATGAGTAATATTTGGTGTTGCACTCATCACTTAGTTATTTAGGTAGGCCATTATTCCAATAATATCATATACAAATCTTGGATGGTTGAGTGGAAAAATATTTGTCCAATCCATCATATGGATAAACTAAAAAAAATTCTTTGGTATCCTAATTATCAGTGTTTCCTAGCTAAGTAAAACCTATAAATATTCCAAAAACAATTAATTTAACTCTTAGGGACACTTCATTACCTATTTTCCTTACACAAGATAATTCAGGGGTACTTATTTTACAGAACCTACCTGATTGAATGATTGAGGGCTTGAAACATTTTTCCTTTAGAAGGGATATAATACTTAGTATTGTTAATCATAATTTAATCTCAAAATATTATCTCATGTTATTTATTTTAAATTCATTAATTATTCTACTAATTTAATTTTGAATATTTTTCCTTCCACCAAATCAGTACATTCAAACTAAATTAATGTGTAACTCTTTACACAACTCATAGCTTGTGTTACTAACCCATATAAAAAAAACTATATTTTTGGATATTCAATGTATATCATGCATAAGGTATATAAGACTCTTCCATGTTATGTATTATAATTATATGAAATCAATAAACCCTATAAGAGTAAGCTTGGAGTGATAGATATACAACCCCCACTTTTCTAGACAAGGCATAAGTCACTAGGGCAATGAGTAGTCTGACCAAAATTCCCCTTATCCAAGGTTAATTTATTCAAGAGAGGAATCAATCCATCACAATTCTAGAACCTAACATGTATAAACTATAATTAATTTCTTAATTAAAGATCTTAACCCAATAAAATCCAAAGTTAAGGTAAAATAAAACTAAATCAATTATCATACCTAGCATGTAACTCAGATGCATGTATGATAATTTATAGAAGTAGTTTAAAAATTTAAAATAAACCATAAAAACATATTAATAATATATTAGTTATATATATGAATATAGAAGGGAATAAACTAAATAAATTAATCGATCATATATTTAAACTTGAGATAAACATTTATGAACAATTCATAAATAATATAATTCGAAAAAATTTATAATTTGTTCAGGGATTATGGAAATTCCATAATCAAATTAATATAAACAATTTATATTTATTACCCAATATGAACACTTTCATATTGACCTTTATATGAAATTTACTTAAATATATGACATATAAAATATAAACATTATATATATGAACTATTCATAAATTATGAAAATATTATGAATATCACACATTTAAAATTATTTAAACCTTAAAAATATCAATTACCAAAATTTGTTTTGACATGGTTTGAATAATTTCCACAAATAATATATTTTAATTTGAAAATTTCAAATTAATTATTATGAACAATTAATAATATTAATTATAAACTTTTTTTATATTTTTCTTACTTTTTAATTCATAATCATTTTATAAACTGAACTTTTAATCCTTTAAAAACAAATAATATCTAAATTATAAGTCAAACCATAAAATTCAAAAGGTATTTAAAAGTAATAATTAATATTGTAGATATTTATTTAATAAATGTTTCATAAACATTTAATAATTAATTATAAACATTTTATAATTAAATAATTTATAAACACTTTAAAAATTAAATAAATATCCCAAAATACCTTTTCCCAAAATTTATAAACAATTTAAAAATTATACAATTTAATTCATAATTTAAATTAGGAAAAATAAATTTTTTCTATGAATTGTATTTTATGTTATATATTCTATCATAAAATGAAACTTCCCCAATTATCTGTAATGGCCCGGACCTCTCCGGTCGATTACTTTGTAAAAACGTTTTTTTTATGTGGTCAATGCGGCGAACATCAAAAATAATAATAATTATTAATAATAAATGGTGACGTGTTAATAATTTTTTTTTGGGGTTTTGTTATAAGTGTTATACTAAATAATTATAATAATAATGTTGGTTTTTTTATAAGATCTGGTAATAATGATTTAATGAGAATTATGTTTTGAATTAAATGCAATGAGATTTGTGATATGAGAATAAATTAAAGATGTTATGATAATTGTGTAAAAATAAATAAATAAAGGTTTAAAATAAATTTGGGGCGTGCCACAAGGAGAGAGAAGATGAAAAATATAATAATATGAAATAAAAGGGGAGGCGCACCAACAAAATAAAGATTGGAGAGAGAGAATAAAATTTATTGAAAAATAAATATAAGAGAGAGGCGCCACTTTTTGTGGGAGAGAATCTTGGGAGAAAGAATTAATAAAGATTGGAGAGAGGGAGGAGTTATAAGATATTAATGGGAATAAAATTAAGTGTGAAATAAATAGTAAAGGAGATAATTGGTGATGAATTTCCAGCGTGAAAAATGACAAATGATGATTGATTGGAGTTAGAGAAATAAATAAATAAATAATTAATAAAATATTGTTATCATTTTTTTTATAATAAAACACTTTTTTCACAATAACTTCTTCGTGCGACCTCGGTTTCACAAACCGTCAGTGGCAGTGCGACCCTGACTATGAGACGAAAATTATGAGTCCAATATTGGATGTATTTTTTGGGTTTTCGGATTGGGTACCCGAAACGCTCATGAATTAATAGATTTAATATTATTATTATTATGAGATCTTGTATCCAACGTATCTCCCTCATACGGTATCGGATTGACGATCCGTCAGCGACAGTGTAACCCTGAAATTATGACAGTCATTTTAAGACCATTAATGATCTACTTTTATGACTCATGCCTCGGGTCAACGAAACACCACATATTGATTGAATTATCATTATTATTAAAACGCGTGGAAACCGCGTGACGTGTTTTGTGTTAACCAATCAAAACATGTAACGTATGTACGGTCACATCGTGTATTCATTAATGCATGCTGAATACGGATTTACCTATTCGTTTCCTATATAAGAACGAGGTCATGTTTTATCTACCATATCGATCGCTTCTTTGTCGCACGACGACGCTCTTGGACGATCGAGAAGTATTCCTCCTCTAACTTCTTTGTCTGAGATCCGAATTACGATCTGTCAGCGGCCACAGGATCGTAGCGACGAGACGAAGCTTCTAAGCCTGGACTTGTCACATTTCCTTGCTTCCTTCCTTCTCCAGCTTCCATCCTAGGAGGCATTTGTCGGGTTTGGCTAAGGCGGAGGACACCGAAGGATGTCGTCGGAAGCGACGTGATCGGGACCTTTTGAGGTAGGGGTTTACCTTCGTCTCTCTTTTTGGTGCAACATGCGGGGTGGGATATTTTTCTTTTGATCCATGGGATGCAGTTGAACTTTGAATAAAGATAATAACCAGATAAAGAAGGGCTTGGGGTTTTGTGCTGTTTCTATTGCCTTCCAGTTTCTTTATCTTCTGATTGTGATTTTGGATTGAAAGGCCTTTGCCTACTGAAAATCAAGGCCGTTGGTGGACTTTGCGTGCGCAATTGATATCTGAATTGTTTGTGGTTGGTTTTGTTAAAACATGGAAAATGGATAAGCACGCAAAGACTGGCTGATTAAATGAGAATTAAAACCTTGTGTGATCACCCCGGTTGAACAAAGTTGGAATAATGAACATGTTGGTGGTTTGGTTGTTTTGTGGAAAATGCCTTTATTTATGAAAAGTGTTTTGATTATGAAATGTGTTTTGAAGTAAAAGGTGTTTTCAAATGCGGAAATGTTTTGTGTGTGGAAAGGGTTTTATGTGTGGAACTTTGAAATAAATGAATGATGGAATGTTGTATGGTTGTGATAATCTTTTGTAAATGAGATGGCATGTGGTTGCTTGCGTTTTACCTAACCTTGGTTGTGGATGGCAGGGATATGTTTGTGAAAGGTTTTGTCTGGATGATAGTTGCCCAGTAGTAATAATTTGTTAAACCATTACATGAAACATGAAAACCTAAATGGGGTTGGGGGATGATTGTTTGGTTGTTGATGCATGCTTCGTGGTAGCAGTGCCGAGGCACATGCTCAATTTCTCTTTTTAAGAAGCCATAGGTTGGGCTGTGTGTTTGGTGTATGTATATATATAATTGTATCTTTGTGTTTTGTCGCACCACACCCATGTCAATCACCTAGTGTCGAACACTCCCATTTTATGGTAGAGGGTGTTCCCCCTTAGTTACTAGCTTCTTCCTGCTCCTTCTTCCATAGGCTATGATGGCTTGAGGCGACCTTACACCCAAGACTCTTCGGGTAGGTCTCGGAGGCTGTGATGGCTTGAGGTGACCTTTATCCCAAGACTCTTCGGGCAGGCTTACCGTTCCCAAGAACCTTCGGGATGAGGCCCAGGTGTCTGTGGGCGGGTTAGTGGTTGTGGCCCAGGTGTGTGCGGGCGGGATGCATGGTTTGGCCCAGGTGTGTGCGGGCGGGAAGAGTGTGGTAGCGTCAGGACGTTTTCCGTTAGGAAGAGCAGCATCTAATTAAGTGGGAAATGGTGCGGGGTACCCAATAATTTTGTTCTATATATATACTAAACTTGTTTGTGTTACTTGGTGAGTGTGACCAGTGAGGCTGGGTGGATAGTTTTTCCTTGTTAGTTTCTGGTTCTTCTGTTTTCTCACGGGACCTTAGGGTGTCTCCCCACTTGTGCACGAGAGCTTTAGGTTCTCTACTGAGTATACTTGTATGCTCACCCTACGTTGTTTCAGGTTTTCAGGAGGACTACCAGGGCCGTGCGGGACCCTACTAGTCAGGAAGTGGGAGCTGTGCTGTTGATGTTTTCTTGTTTTTCTTTTGGTACTGTACTCACTGGTACTTTGAGCTTATTTGTACTTGTACCTATTTCAGTTTATTTATACATGCATATGGGACTGGTTTGGGTTTCTTTTCAGCAACTTTGTTCCTTTTCCTTTTTGGTGGTTGACTTGTCCTATTTCCGATCCTAACTATAAAAAGGGTAATGCCTCCCATGATTGAAAAAAAAATAAACTCATACCCTTGGTGCTAGTCGCCACCCCGGGGCCTACTAGAGGCGGGACTCGGGGGTCATTATCTCCCTTTCACCATTTCCAGCTCAGGAGGGGCAACTTTGATGGAAGGGGGTCGTGACAGAATGGTATCAGAGGAAATGGTTGAGAGATAGGATGGAGTCTGGAGTTAGGTACAGTGAGGATTGCATGGGATGGTAGGGAAACAGTGTTAGCTGATCTTGGTGTGTGACATAGTCCAGGGAAGACCGGCTAGGACATGGGATTTTAGGGCCCCCCGTGATCCGATGCAAGGACTCTGATCCTACCGAACAACCAAGTGAGGCTACATTGATTTTAGGGTAGAAACCCTAGGAAAGGTACATGCATCATCATATTTGTGTTTTACTTGATTTGGGGCGTTCTGGGAATAAAGTAAAATGATAAAATGAACCCTTGAGAAATCTCCTTACTACTCGGGCTTAGGTTTTCCTTGTTTACCGTACAGCTATGGCACCTGGACGACGTTCCCAGGTGGCTCAGGCGGCCGAGGCCCAGCAGGTTCAGGCGATCGATCAACTGAGGATCGATCGAGAGGAGGAAGACAGCCAGTGGCAGAAGACCCTCCGTTCCTTCCAGCGTCAGACTCTCAAGAAGTACGAGGGAAGTACTTCGGACCTGGAGACAGAGGGGTGGCTTGAAGAGCTAGGGATCGCTTTTACCTTGATCCATGCTCCGAAGGAGTACTGGATCCCCCTAGCGGTCATTCAGCTGAGAGGCGCGGCGCGCCAATGGTGGATGCTCTACCTCGGGGAGAGGAAGGAGGCAGAGATTCCATGGGCTGACTTCGAAAAGGAGTTCCGAGAGGAATTCCTTTCTTCTTTGATCAAGGCGGAAAAGCGTCAGGAGTTGCTCTCCCTTCAGCAGGGGAGTATGACTATTCGAGAGTTGGGAATTAAGTTCAAGAATCTCCTACGCTTTGCTCCGGAACTCTTTCCGGATGAAGAGTCTCGGGCGAGACGTTTGGAAGAGGCGCTTCGCCCTTCGCTCCAGTATGTTGTGACCCCCTTCACCCTTCCGACATACTTAGTCATACAGAAGAAGGTGAAAGTTGTAGAGAGGATGCACTTGCAGGGAGGTTCACCCCGAGAAGGGATCCAGGCGGGTCTGTCGAAGGGGAATGCAGTCAGTAGCAGACCTCCTACGACCGGACCTTCCAGGTTCAGGCCGGTGGGGAGCAGGCCCCAGTGGTTCCAGTTCAGGTCTCCAGGCCCTCGTCCTTCATTCTCGAGTCCTGGACTGAAGTGTTTTTCTTGTGGAGGTTTCGGGCACGTCCGGAGTCAGTGCCCGACCAGAGCTCAGCATGGTGGAGGTGGTCAGGATCAGTACTCGCCTCAGCAGCAGTTGTCGTCGAGGCCCTTTCAGCAGCAGCAGGGCCCTCCGAGGGTAGACCCTGTAGGAGGAGGCCGATCTCAGGGTTCTCCTCAGGGACCTCGACCAGGGCGTGGTCGGGGAGGCGATCGACATCAGAGAGGCAGAGGAGCTGGGCGTGGACAGTTGTACGCAGCAGAGTTGGCAGCTCCAGCAGGACCAGAGGTGGTACGAGGTACGATCTGTTTGTTCAGCACTCTTGTTTCTACCTTGTTCGACTCAGGAGCTTCACACTCTTTTGTTGCACCCAGTCTAGCCCATGCTTTGGGTCTAGACGTAGAGAGAATTTCTATACCCCTGGTACTGAGTACGCCTGTTGGAGGTCAGACCCGTTTGTCTTGTGTTTGTCGAGGATGCGAGCTGACATTGGGACTACATCGGTCCATTGGAGATCTTCTTTTTCTACAGATGCAGCCATACGACGTCATCTTAGGCATCGACTGGCTGTTCTCTGTTAGTGCTATTATCGACTGCTTTCGGAGAAGAGTCATGTTCTCCGATATGGATGGACAGCGTGTGACTTTTGTTGGCGAGAGGAGCTATCAGGTGGGAAGCCGGCATGTGAAGCCTCTCTTTTCTTTGTTGGGTGGGATATCAGCGGTTCCAGCTGATACGGAGATGATGAATGTTCCAGAAGTTGTTGGGGAATTCCTCGATGTCTTTCCCGAGGAGGTTGTGACTCTACCCCCTCGACATGATGTTGAGTTTGGGATAGACTTACAGCCAGGTGCCCATCCAATCTCGATGGATCCTTATCGGATGGCCCCTTCGGAGTTGTGGGAGTTGCGGATTCAGATTGACGATCTGATGGAGAAGGGTTTCGTTCGACCCAGTGTGTCGCCATGGGGTGCTCCGGTTCTGTTCGTGAAAAAGGCAGATGGTGGTCTCAGGATATGCATAGACTACCGGAGGCTGAATCAGGTAACGGTCAAGAACTGTTACCCCCTTCCGAGAATAGATGATCTCTTCGACCAGCTGAGGGGAGCATGTTGGTTTTCTAAGATTGATCTGCGGTCGGGATATCATCAGCTGAGGGTAAAAGACAGTGACATCCCAAAGACAGCTTTCAGGTGCAGGTATGGTCACTTCGAGTTTGTAGTGATGCCGTTTGGGGTTACGAATGCACCAGCTGTGTTCATGGGTCTTATGAACTTTGTCTTCCGAGAGTTCCTGGACCAGTTCGTTGTTGTGTTCATCGATGAAATCTTGATCTACTCAAGATCAAAGGAGGAGCACGTTGAGCATCTCATGGCTGTCTTGGAAGTCCTTCATCACCATCAGATTTATGGAAAGTTGTCAAAATGTAAGTTCTTGACGCAAGAAGTACACTTCCTTAGGCACGTGGTGTCTCAGCATGGAGTGTTAGTGGACCCGTCGAAGGTAGAAGCAGTTGTTTCTTGGACAGCACCTAAGAGCGTGGCAGAAGTTCGTAGTTTCCTGGGGTTGGCTGGATACTATCAGAGGTTCATCTCAGACTTCTCTCGAGTTGCTGCTCCGTTGACAGCTTTGACTAGGAAGAATCAGGTCTTCCTGTGGAATGAGCAGTTCCAGGAAGCTTTCGACTACCTGAAGGAGAAGTTGGTTAGTGCTCCCATCCTTAGGTTGCTAGAGGAAGGATCCTTGTATGAGGTGTTTTGTGATGCCTCTGGCCTTGGCTTGGGATGTGTGCTGATGCAGAAGAAGGGTGTGATCTGCTATGGGTCTAGGCAGTTGCGTCCTCACGAGCGGAACTATGCCACCCATGACTTGGAGCTTGCAGCAGTAGTGTTCTCATTGAAGCTGTGGCGACATTACCTCTTTGGGGAGCGCTTTGTGGTCTTCACCGATCACAAGATCTTGCGCTATATCTTCTCCCAGCGTGACTTAAACTTGCGATAGCAGAGATGGGTCGAGTTTCTCCAAGACTACGACTTTGAGATCTCGTACACTGAAGGTAAGGGAAACATTGTGGCTGATGCCCTGAGCAGGAAGCCGCATCAGGAAGTGGTTCAGGAATCTGCTGATTCTTGGAAGGCGATGGGGGAGTTGGCTGCCTTGCACTTGGATGCAAGGGTGGAAGGTGCTAGAGGCTGCTTGTTTCAGATGACGGTACAGTCCTCTTTGTTGCAGCAAGTGGAAGAGTCTCAGTGGGGAGAACCTGAGGTGGAAGTGTTGCGGGATCGTGTCGATTAGGGGAACGCTCCGGAAGGATGGTCGGACGACAGCCGGCATTGGATGCTCTTTCATGGAAGGTTGTTTGTTCCAGAGGTGATGCGTGATGAAGTCCTTCTTGAGTTCCATAGCTCAGCCTTGGCAGTACATCCAGGTGTTTCAAAAATGTACCAAGGCCTGAGGGGACAGTTTTGGTGGCCCGGGGTGAAACGGGCAGTGGCAGAGTTTGTGGCTAAATGCCTGGTGTGTCAGCAGGTGAAGGCTGAACACCGCGTTCCTGGTGGTTTGTTGCATCCTTTAGATGTTCCCGAGTGGAAGTGGGATGGCGTCTCGATGGACTTCGTCACCGGACTACCCAGAGCTCAGGGCGGGCATGATGCTATCCGGGTAGTGGTGGATCGACTGACAAAATCTGCTCACTTCTTGGACATCAAGGAGTTAGGACCTGTGAGTACCTTAGCATAGAGGTACGTGGATGAGGTGGTGCGTTTGCATGGAGTTCCGAAGACCATCGTCTCAGATCGGGACACTCGGTTCACCTCACGAGTCTGGAAGGGGTTACATCATGCTTTTGGCACCCAGCTACGCCTTAGCACTTCTTTTCACCCTCAGACTGATAGACAGACAGAGCGGACTATCTAGACATTGGATGACATGCTGCGAGCATGTGTTCTGGATTTCGGAGGATCATGGGTACGACACTTGCCTTTAGTAGAGTTTCCCTACAACAACAGCTTCCACTCTACTATCGGCATGGCTCCTTTTGAGGCTTTGTATGGAAGACCATGTCGTTCACCCTTTTGCTGGGCAGAGGTTGGTGAGACTGGTACTCTTGGACTAGAAGTAGTGCAGAGCACCACGGAGAAGGTCCAGCTAGTGCGGGAGAGGATGAAAGCAGCTCAGGATCAGCAGAAGTCTTATGCTGATCGTCGGAGGAGGCCCTTGGAGTAAGAGGTGAAGGATCATGTGTTCTTGAAGGTTTCCCCTCGACGGGGGCAGCAGAGGTTCGGAAAGGGGAGTAAGCTCTCCCCTAGGTTCATTGGACCTTTCGAGGTGCTGAGGCGAGTTGGCGAGGTGGCATATCAGCTGGCCCTACCACCTCAGTTGGAGAGGGTCCATGACGTCTTCCATGTCTCCCAGCTTCGTCAGTACTTACATGATGACTCTCATGTCATCAACTGGGGAGAGCTAGATGTGGGAGAAGACGCGACCTTCGAGGAACGTCCAGTCAGGATCGAGGATCGCAAGGAGAAAGTGCTCCGTAGACGAACCATCGGCTTGGTTCGTGTGTTGTGGAGGTATGGCGGCCTTGAGGAGAGCACTTGGGAGCGGGAGACCCAGATGCGCGCTCAGTACCCGGGGTTGTTTTGACTTGTACCTTCCTTTGTTTGTTGGTGTTACCCTATACCTTTGATATATAAAATGTTGGCTTGTTGGATGTGAGATCTTTGTTCCTTGTTGTTGGGAAGTGTGTGGCTTGTCTGGATATATGGGAAAGGAAAAACCTGATCCTTAATCAAGACGCATTAATGAGGATGCGATTAAACCCGTGCAGGCGAGTCAGTGCCGCCTAAAGTGGATATTATCTTGACATAGGAGAGGGAATTCCTAACTCATAGAGATGTTGGTTGGTTCCTTGTCATGACGAGAGCCCTGAGAGGTATCTTGTGGAGTGGTTCTTCATATCCTTTCCTTCTTCTGGGTCAGTTTTTAATTCTCGAGGACGAGAATGTTTTGAGAGGTATCTAATGTAATGGCCCGGACCTCTCCGGTCGATTACTTTGTAAAAACGTTTTTTTTATGTGGTCAATGCGGCGAACATCAAAAATAATAATTATTATTAATAATAAATGGTGACGTGTTAATAAATTTTTTTTGGGGTTTTGTTATAAGTGTTATACTAAATAATTATAATAATAATGTTGGTTTT
This sequence comes from Viscum album, assembly GCA_963277665.1. Lineage (NCBI taxonomy): Eukaryota > Viridiplantae > Streptophyta > Magnoliopsida > Santalales > Viscaceae > Viscum > Viscum album. The sequence goes on from OY728121.1 coordinate 48,042,411, forward strand.
TTTATAAGATCTGGTAATAATGATTTAATGAGAATTATGTTTTGAATTAAATGCGATGAGATTTGTGATATGAGAATAAATTAAAGATTTTATGATAATTGTGTAAAAATAAATAAATAAAGGTTTAAAATAAATTTGGGGCGTGCCACAAGGAGAGAGAATATGAAAAATATAATAATATGAAATAAAAGGGGAGGCGCACCAACAAAATAAAGATTGGAGAGAGAGAATAAAATTTATTGAAAAATAAATATAAGAGAGAGGCGCCACTTTTTGTGGGAGAGAATCTTGGGAGAAAGAATTAATAAAGATTGGAGAGAGGGAGGAGTTATAAGATATTAATGGGAATAAAATTAAGTGTGAAATAAATAGTAAAGGAGATAATTGGTGATGAATTTCCAGCGTGAAAAATGACAAATGATGATTGATTGGAGTTAGAGAAATAAATAAATAATTAATTAATAAAATATTGTTATCATTTTTTTTTGATAATAAAACACTTTTTTCACAATAACTTCTTCGTGCGACCTCGGTTTCATGAACCGTAAGTGGCAGTGCGACCCTGACTACGAGACGAAAATTATGAGTCCAATATTGGATTTCTTTTTCGGGTTTTCGGATTGGGTACCCAAAACGCTCATGAATTAATAGATTTAATATTGTTATTATTACGGGATCTTGTATCCAATGTATCTCCCTCATACGGTATCAGATTGACGATCCGTCAGTGACAGCGTAACCCTGAAATTATGACGGTCATTTTAAGACCATTAATGAGCTACTTTTATGACTCATGCCTCGGGTCAACGAAACACCACATATTGATAGAATTATCATTATTATTAAAACGCGTGGAAACCACGTGACATGTTGTGTGTTAACCAAACAAAACATGTAACGTATGTACGGTCACATCGTGTATTCATTAATGCATGATGAATACAGATTTACCTATTTGTTGCCTATATAAGAACGAGGTCATGTTTTATCTTCCATATCGATCGCTTCTTTGTCGCACGACGACGCTCTTGGATGATCGAGAAGTATTCATCCTCTAACTTCTTTGTCCGAGCTCCGAATTATGATCCGTCAGTGGACACAGGATCGTAGCGACGAGACGAAGCTTCTAAGCCCGGACTTGTCACCTTTCCTTCCTTCCTTCCTTCTCCAGCTTCAATCCTAGGAGGCGTTTGTCGGGTTTGGCGAAGGCGGAGGACACCGAAGGACGTCTTCGGAAGCGACGTGATTGGGACCTTTTGAGGTAGGGGTTTACCTTCGTCTCTCTTTTTGGTGCAACATGCGGGGTGGGATATTTTTATTTTGTTCCATGGGATGCAGTTGAACTTTGAATAAAGATAATAACCGAATAAAGAAGGGTTTGTGGTTTTCTGCTGTTTCTATTGCCTTCCAGTTTCTTTATCTTCTGATTGTGATTTTGGATTGAAAGGCCTTTGCCTACTGAAAATCAAGGTCGTTGGTTGCCTTTGCATGCGCAATTGATATCTGAATTGTTTGTGGTTGGTTTTGTTAAAACATGGAAAATGGATAAGCACGTAAAGACTGGCTGATTAAATGAGAATGAAAACCTTGTGTGATCACCCCGGTTGAACAAAGTTGGAATAATGAACATGTTGGTGGTTTGGTTGTTTTGTGGAAAATTCCTTTATTTATGAAAAGTGTTTTGATTATGAAATGTGTTTTGAAGTAAAAGGTGTTTTCAAATGCGGAAATGTTTTGTGTGTGGAAAGGGTTTTATGTGTGGAACTTTGAAATAAATGAATGATGGAATGTTGTATAGTTGTGATAATCTTTTGTAAATGAGATGGCATGTGGTTGCTTGCGTTTTACCTAACCTTGGTTGTGGATGGCAGGGATATGTTTGTGAAAGGTTTTTTCTGGATGATAGTTGCCCAGTAGTAATAATTTGTTAAACCATTGCATGAAACATGAAAACCTAAATGGGGTTGGGGGATGATTGTTTGGTTGTTGATGCATGCTTCGTGGTAGCAGTGCCGAGGCACATGCTCAGTTTCTCTTTTTAAGAAGCCATAGGTTGGGTTGTGGGTTTGGTGTATGTATATATATAATTGTATCTTTGTGTTTTGTCGCACCACACCCATGTCAAGCACCTAGTGCCGAACACTCCCATTTTATGGGAGAGGGTGTTCCCCCTTAGTTACTAGCTTCTTCCTGCTCCTTCTTCCATAGGCTATGATGGCTTGAGGTGACCTTACACCCGAGACTCTTCGGGTAGGTCTCGGAGGCTGTGATGGATTGAGGCGACCTTTATCCCAAGACTCTTCGGGCAGGCTTACCATTCCCAAGAACCTTCGGGATGAGGCCCAGGTGTCTGCGGGCGGGTTAGTGGTTGTGCCCCAGGTGTGTGCGGGCGGGATGCGTGGTTTGGCCCAGGTGTGTGCGGGTGGGAAGAGTGTGGTAGCGTCAGGACGTTTGCCATTAGGAAGACCAGCATCCAATTAAGTGGGAAATGGTGCGGGGTACCCAATACTTTTGTTCTATATATATACTAAACCTGTTTGTGTTACTTGGTGAGTGTGACCAGTGAGGCTGGGTGGATAGTTTTTCCTTGTTAGTTTCTGGTTCTTCTGTTTTCTCACAGGACCTTAGGGTGTCTCCCCACTTGTGCACGAGAGCTTTAGGTTCTCTACTGAGTATACTTGTATGCTCACCCTACGTTGTTTCAGGTTTTCAGGAGGACTACCAGGGCCGTGCAGGACCCTACTAGTCAGGCAGTGGGAGCTGTGCAGTTGCTGTTTTCTTGTTTTTCTTTTGGTACTGTACTCACTTGTACTTTGAGCTTATTTGTACTTGTACCTGTTTCAGTTTATTTATACATGCATATGGGACTGGTTTGGGTTTCTTTTCAGCACCTTTGTTCTTTTTCCTTTTTGGTGGTTGACTTGTCCTATTTCCGATCCTAACTATAAAAAGGGTAATGCCTCCCATGATTGAAAAAAAATAAACTCATACCCTTGGTGCTAGTCGCCACCCCGGGGCCTACTGGAGGCGGGACTCAGGGGTCATTATATCCCTTTCACCATTGCCAGCTCAGGAGGGGCATCTTTGATGGAAGGGGGTCGTGACATTATCAATCGTATTCTATAATTGATAATTCATGGATGTTATATCTATTCAGTATCTAAGGAGTCATATTATAAAACTGAAATTGATATCATTTTTATAGTATGATGATTTTTTTTTTAAACATACCATAGTTCTCTCATCTATTATGATCCCCTATGATGTACTATACGAATTACTGAAAATCAAAGGATGATAACTGTGTCACTACCTATGATATCTCATATCACGGGGCACAATTCCAACAAATCTTACATTATCATATTACATATGGTTGTCCATGCATATTATATTTTATGGTGTGAATTATGATATCAATTTTACTTAATAAAATATATATGTAAGATTATGATTGACAATACGACATGCATATATTTTCAAATTTCTTCATTTTAAACATGATTTTGAGAATCAAACAATCAAGGAATGGATCTGATACCACTGATGGGAGGAGGAATTTTGATTCCTCATATGAACACATCCATCATGACATCCACATATATCATGACCCCTACCTCAAGATATATCACAATGAGGGGAGAGAGATAATAACCCTCGAGTCCCTCCTCTAGTATCCCCCGACAAGGAGACTAGTACCAAGGGTATAAAAATCTCATAAATGGAAGGAATTAACCTATAAAATATATGAAGGATCATAATATAGGACATTAGCAATCAATAAACACCATGTAATAATATAAAAAGGGAACCAAAATCATCCCACAATGCATGTATAAATAAAACAGGTATTAATAAATTTATTCAAAGTAAATACCCAAAAGTAAAAGCTAAAGAAATGACACAACAACTATCTAGAGGTTTGAGCTAGTAATTTCTAGCACAATCCATGTAATACACCTAGAAAACTGATTTTTATATATATATATGGTAAGAATAAAGGTATACATAGTTGGAAAACCAAAGTCTCTTGTGAAGATGTGAAAGAAGTATACTGATACAACTATGAGAAAATATCAAAATAAACACCTAAATAGGTCAAATAACCAAACCCATCCTCACCATGACACAATGAACAAATAATGCATCCATGTATAATAACATAATATGAATCACATTGATAAAGGGTACCCCACACTACTTTCCCACTAATTAGGCGCTCTCACACATGTTTCCGACGCTTTCACTGGGGCGCGCGCGCATCCGTCTGTCTGCGGAGGAGGACGTGCGGCATTGTTGCCCCGTATTCATGCTTTCCAAAGGCAGGTGGAATTCACCCCTTATTCAGGGACGTCTGCTCCTTGATCGAAACGGGATGATGGGATGTCGGTTCTTCCTTCCGTGGATTCCTCCTCGGAACTCATCACTTAGTCCGGGTCTCCCTCATAGATTTAATACGTTGTTTGTGAAACTCTTCCCAGTGCCGTGTTTTCATGGACGCTGGTTAATTACACTGCTTCTATCGGGACATTCCAAAGGGTCCGGTCAGGGCAGCAACCTTCAGTTGGGGGAGTAGTCACGTTGAGGAATCAGTAGCGTGTGTGGATGCTGGGGAACTGGCGTGTCTGTCTTTTGTCCCTTGTCATGGGACTTCTCGAGGGCGTGGAAGCCCGAGGCATCCCACATCGAGCGTGGGGAATTATATTCCATAGACATATATCTGAGGTTTTCCTCAGCTTCTTTTGTTTAACACAGGGTATGCCACAGGTTTAATGTCCAGCGGAGACGGATCAGCCCGATCAGAGCATTAGCTAGAATGGATCGTATTGAGGAATTTCCCTTGAAGGGGTGCCGATACTGGGACCAGCCCATGGGCGGCTGCGAAGAGGAGCGGAATGGTATGATCTCACCGGGATATGGCAGTCCGAGTGAGAATCTTGATGGGTTACAGAGAGTTGAATGAAGTGGAGGGGTAATGAAACGGGACCATCGCAAGGGCGACAGAAAAGTTGGTCTTGAGTCTCGAAAAGACCTCCTACATATCCCCGTGGCAGGGAATCAAAGTCCGCGTAGTTCGGGATGGTGCTGGCGGACCGACGTAAAAGTGGACCTTGGTCCGATGGATGTCGTCAGTGAACCATCGTGAATGTGAACCCGGGGGTCCACTGGTGGTGGGCTTGAACCTCGTGAAGTCTTCCTGCGTACAACGCCTTTACATGGATCAAAGAGATCGTAGTTCAAAGGGGTTTCGTCGGTGAACCGTCGTGAAGGTGGACCTTGGTCCAGATGATGTGGGGCTTACACACTAGGCTGCCTAGGTGCTCGTGACCTGGCGTGAATAAGGTCAGAGTGACCAATAGGTGGTGGTCTTAAACCTCTGGGAGGCTTCCTACGTACCATGCCTTGACATGGATCAAAGTCCTCGTAGTTCGGGTGGGTCACAACGACTTGCCGCTGGAACGGAATGCAGTTTAACGTCTTGTGGGACGAAGATGAACCCTGACTTGAATAAATGACAAGAGGTGGGCTTGAACCTCGTAGAGGCTTCCTACGTACCATGCCTTGACATGGATCAAAGACCTCGTAGTTCAAAGGATGGATGTCGTCAGCGAACCGACGTGAAGGTGGACCTTGGTCCAATGAGAGATGGGCTTGAACCTCGGGGAGGCTTCTTACGTACCATGCCTTGACATGGATCAAAGACCTCATAGTTCAAAGGTTTTCATCGGTGAATTGACGTGAAAGTAGACCCCGGGGTACACTAGTGGTAGTCTTGAACCTCGTGAAGGCTTCCTACGTACCATGCCTTGACATGGATCAAAGTCCTTGTAGTTCGGAGGGTGGGTGTCAGAAAACCAACGTTAGGAAGGGACCTTGGTCCGATGGGAGATGGGCTTGAACCTCAGGGAGGCTTCCTACGTACCATGCCTTGACATGGATCAAAGTCCTTGTAGTTCGGAGGGTGGGTGTCGGCGAACCGACGTGAGGAAGGGACCTTGGTCTGATGGGAGATGGGCTTGAACCTCAGGGAGGCTTCCTACGTACCACGTCTTGAAATGGATCAAAGACCTCGTAGTTCGGGTTGGTCGCAACAGCTTGCCGTCGGACTGGAATAGAGTTTAACGTCCTACTGGACGAAGGCAGAACTCGACGTGAATAAATGATGGGTGGGCTTGAACCTCGTGGAGGCTTCCTACGTACCATGCCTTGACATGGATCAAAGACCTCGTAGTTCAAATGGGTGTGCAGTTTAATGTATTGCAGGACAGGGGCATACAGTTTAACGTCATGTTGGACGAGGTTTTGTCATGGCCAATGCTTACTCTAAGCCCACGTGAGTCGTGCTCAGTGTGAGAAACAAGAGCCAGCAGAGACCTGACTATCACGTCGCGAAGGGTGCATCTGTGAGAAGCAAAGAGGGGCTTACACGTTAGACGACCCATGGTGCTAGGACTTACTCCAGGATGGAGGCCCGAAGTGCGGCAAAGCACGGGAGAGATGGATTTGGGACCAATGATGGGAGGTACCTCATTCCCTATCGCACCCTCCACTGACCTTGGTAGTGGGGAAATACGGAGGTGCATGGGTGCTACCATCCGCAAGAGGTTCTAGGGGATTACACTACGGTGGTTGCCCTTATCCCATGGACATACGCTACCCCGAGAAAGAGGATATCATCCATTGTGGAGGGGGTGACCTTGTCTCTGTGGAGACGGGTGGCGTAAAAAATGTCGGAGTAGGGGGGACCCTGCGTGTGAAGCACTGGGCCAGATCACAGTTTAACGTCATGTGTTGAGGACGAGGTGCTTGGTAGTTTAACGTCCTGCAGCTCGGACGAGGTGGGTTCACTCTGTACCCCTAGGACTTACATGACCACCACCCTTCCCTCCTTGGTGGAGGGAAGGTACCAATAAGTCTGTGGTCAAGGGGGTCGTAGAGCGAACCATCAAGGGGTCCACGTTAGCGTGGCTATGCGAAGAAGCGGTAGCCATTAGCGTGCCTATGCAAAAAGCATTAGGCAAAGCAACACTATGGGTGATGTTGTCTGTGGGACTTTAAAATCACATCGTGCAAACATGGAGGGTCTCACAGGAAGAGGAATTGCAAAGAAGAGGAGTGTGCTTCGCGAAGTGGAGTGCCTTGGCCTTAGCATGGGGTAGAGGTGTGGATGGGGGGTGCTTCTCAAAGTGGAATAGTATTCGCGGAGCACTGCCTCACGAAGCAGAGGTGCCTCGCGAAGCAAGGTGACGCGAGGCAGTGTGCTTCACGATATGTAGCGACCCTGCCTTAGCATGGGGATCACTAGTCCCGGATGGGTGTTTTGCGAAGCATCAATGCTCTGCGGCTGCCCAGGTTCCCTTGGGAATCCCCCTCCTTCGCGAATTCCCTTGAGCTTCGCGAAGGGCATCCCTCTTAGAAGAGGGGATCAAAACGAGACAACGCGAAGGCGTCACGCGAAGTAGAAGTACCTCGCAGAGGTCAAGATTCCTAGGGCGAAGGGTGCTTCACGATTCGGGAGTTGAGAAGCCGAAAGGTCGGATTGTCCATCTCCTGGGCTCTGGGGGAACCCAGTATTTATAGGCAAGGGGCGCCGCGAAGCAGAACTCACACGACGCAAAGGGGCGACGGTTTCTTCGTGGTGGGCTCACGAACGTCAGGCCGTTCGCAGAGAGGTACCACCTCCGGTGCTTCACGGCGAGCTCGTGAACATCAGGCCATTCGCGGAGAGTTACTACCTCTGGTGCTTCGTGGGACCGCGATGCTCCGGGGTGCTTCGCGTCGGTGCTTCGCGAGGCAGCATACGTGGCTTCTTTTTCTCTCCTTCCTTTCGTGCAATATTTTGACGCCAACAAATACCCCCCCTCAGACTTGGAGCCGCGGAGGGATGCAGGGTCGAAGTCTAAGGGAAAAATCGCCAAAATTGTCAGCGGTTCGCGATGAGACTTCGTGAAGGGGCCCCGCGGTGCTGACCGCGACCACGGGATCTGGACGCGCCACGCTGCTCCGCGCGGGCGGGGCGTGCCGCGAAGCTCCGGGGTCACCGCCTATAAATAGGGGGCCGACCTCTTTTGTCTTCACGCGATTTTCTAGTCTTTTTGTGCTCTCGATTTCACGAAGATCCGTGTACTCCATGCCTTCTCTCCGCGAATTGAGCTTCTCGGCGAACCACGAGTCTCCGGCTCCACGACCGCGCCTAGAGAACTCCTGTTTTCCGGACTAGGTCCAACTCTGTGGCTTGGTTTCATAACCAATCTTCCTGAGATATCTTCACGAGCCGGCTTCGCGACCCAGCTTCGCGATCCTTTCTGAAAAATTCTTTTCTGAGTGTCGGAACCGAAATGGCCCATGGAGAAGCTTTGTTGGGGGTGATTGTCGACACCTCTCGAAGGGATGATATGGCCAACCGTCTGGGCCTTGGGGAGATGGTCCGAAGCCACTCGGACCATACCTCTTTGACAGAACTGCTATCGGAGGGTCATAAGAACTATCCGCAGTGCAAGAAACTACCCTTGTATGGATTCGGGCTGAGGGATGACGTCTTCATCCCTGAGGCGAGTAAGTACGAACTAGCCTGCTGGTTTAGGAGCACGGCATATCAGCACCAATGGTTCAGGGCGGCCGATGGTCATGCACAGGAGGACTTCACACCTGTCACTGCCAACTGTCTCTACAACCATGTGAACAATATTGACGAGAAGCCACTACAACCGGAGACATCCCCTCCTCTGTATCGTACCATGCTGAAGGCGGCGTTGCAGGATCCGAAGAAGGGGTGGTCCGATGAGTGGGACCTACGCCAGAGCGGCAACTTTACTGATGACTGGGCCTGGGCCTACTGGGTAGGCGCCTCATGTGAGGAGTTTGGGGCCGATCTGAGAAGAGTGGGTTTATATGAGGCGGCATGGGCCTCCCAATTCCACATTTACCAACCGAAACAACTGATTCCAGAATTACTGAGCAGATGGTCGTCTAGAACCAATACTTTTCACCTGCACCACGGGGAGGTGGGCATCAGCCTGTGGGATGCCCACCAGATTTCGGGGGTTCCGATCTTGGGGGCCACATATGATGAGTTCCTCCCCGTTATAAGCGCGTGGGAGGATACTGAGAAAATGTCGCGACTGGCGTCGGCGCTAATGGTGCTCGTCCCTGGAGAGGACAAGGATCCAGTGAGGGATGTCCACTTTAATAAGTGGTTCAAGTGCTTCCTAAACTTCCTAGAAAATCGAGAGTTCCCTCCGAGGCCTCGAACTTGTCTGAGGGCGGCCCAACGGGGTAAGGAGCACTTGTATTGGTGGGTCTTAGAGGACAACCAATGGAAGACTTGGGGTTTCAGTGTCAGCACTGAACAATAGCCGATAGTTAGGCTGGCGGCATTCATTGCGGCTCCCATCTGCGGTTGGATCCTACCGGTGAGGGATACCAGCATGGGGGTGCGACCCAACTCGTTTATCATGGCGTCCATGCTGGCCATGGGGCAGTGGGTCAATCTGGGGATTCCCATGCTCGCCAAGCTGTACAGAATGTTGCAGCACATTAGCGAGGGAAAGAAGCCACCAAGGATATGCGGGCCCTTCCACCTCATGTACGGGTGGTTTGTGGCGCACATCAGGGGGATGTATGAATTTACAAACCCTATCTCGCCGCTGAGATCAAACTTCCTCCCCTCCATCCTGAATGTGGTTGGGAGCTTCCCGTTCAAACTAACCGTGCCGACGGTGCTTAACTGAGTGTGGAGGGTGGATGAGTTTAATTTCCACACCTTCCCATTGCCGATGGGGATACTCACTGACGATGGGCGGGGAATGGAAGAGCACCGGGCTTACCTCCTGGCCTTTCAAGGTGGAGTTTTGGTGGCACGAGTGGATCATGAGCCGCTCTGCGAACCGTACACCCCGCATCTGTTTGCAAGGCAGTTCTGGTGCCTCCAGCGGCTGACCCCGCAGGTCTACTGGGAGGTGCATCACGAGGATCACCCGTGTGTGATGAGGCCGTTGTGGCTCATGTTCACTCGGGAATATGGGAAGATGCGAATTTCATTTCCTCCATCCACCTCCGCTTTCATATGGGTGAGGGAGTATACCATTAGTTGGGAGTATGCTTACTCGGGGGAGATGCTGAAGCAGCCAACTATTCGTGTTGGTGATGGTGGGCCTCCTCTATCCCGAGGTTGGCGTCGGAGGGCGGCAAGGGCTTCTCGCGGTGGCGGGGCTGTCGTTGCGGTGAGACCTGCACCGACCAACAGTGTGGCAGCAACGGCGGATCCGGTGATTCCGGAAGAGGAGGGCCATCCGGAGGGGCGACCACCGAGGGGATTTTGTAGGATATCCACTCAGGCTCCGGGGAAGTGGCTGCGTCATATCGACATGGAAGAGGATTCCATCTTCCCGGAGGCCTGGGACATTTGGGATGTCAACCGGAAAATCCTCAGTCCACCCGAGATATGGGCGCACCTGAATCGCCTCGGGATGGAGTTACTGGGCATAGACCTAGTCCGGGCTGGTTTCATGGCGTCTCCGGCGGAGTTAGAGAAATACTTGGATGAGCTGGAGGATTATGTTCACTCCAGTGGTTTCCCTCTCCCAATGATAGACTAGGTGAGGGTATTTCTGGATCGAACGGTCCCTCCACAGTTGTCAGCCGCCGATCTGAGGGAGCGCTTCCCTCTACTGGAAGAATCAGAGGACTCCTCTTAGGAGGATGAGGCTGGAGGAGGGAGCCCATTGGAGGAGGGCGAGGTCGGAGATAAAGGCTCAGATTCCGACGATTTCACAGAGGCTCTCGAGGTAGCATTCCGAACTTCTTTCCTTATGGTTCGTTCTTGGGCCATTATGGACTTCTCACCGATGTTTGAGCCATGCAGGAAGAACTTGTATGCAGGCCTCGTTCTTGCCCCTCGGCGGGTGATGATGCAGGACCTTCAGAACCCGCGCCTATGGCTGCATCCAATTCCGCGTCTGGTGGGACCAGAGCACCCAAGGTGGCTCCTCCAGAATCTCCAGACTTTCCAATAGTATACGGAGGGCCTCACCTCAGGGTCCCATCAGTATCGTCTCAAGAGCAGCACCAAGTGTTCTATCTCTGTAAGTTTCCTCTATAGGTTTCGTTGTCGTCATATGTAGACTATGCCAACTAATGTTTATGTCCCTCCCTGTTGTACAGTTATCCGACTGGCGTGGGCTGCTGCAGCAAGGCTAGTCGGGATGTATGGTGGCATCCCTCCTAGGGGCATGCCGGTGATGGTGGAGATAGTCTCCCCATCTCCTCGAGCTGCAACACACATCATCACTGGCAAGGCCACCAGCAGGGTTGTGCCCGAGGTCATTGAGGTGGACTCCGATGAAGAGGATAGACCGGCCGGTCCTAGTCCTGGCGCGCCTGCTTCGGCGCCAGATGTCGCGCTGGATTCAACGCCAGATGCAGATCCTGCAGAGGACTTCCTGCGGGCGTATCCTACGTACGATCCTGCAAATCGTGCAGACTGGGACGAAACGGCCTCCGATGAGGAATACAACAGCATAGTCCATCGCTGGTCGTGGAAGCTGATCACACGCTTCATCAAGGACACCCCCAAGCGCTATGGCTGGATGAAATGGACAGACATCGCTCGCGGCTGTGCAAACTGTGCACTGGGGGAGTGGATGCCCAACATCCTCACGTGCTTGTCCGAGATCTTATGGATGAGAAGATCTGGGAGCATGATCGTGGACTCAGCGTGGGATGGCAGTGGAGGAAGGTGAAAAACATAAAGAAGCTCCAGGAGGCTGAAAGCGAGGTTCAACAGCAGCAGACCCGGGCGGATGAGCACTCAGCCTCTCTTAATGCACAATCTAAGCTGATCTCACGGTTGAAGGCCCAACTGGCAGAGGAAAAGGAGCATATGAGGCAGGCTTCTGGAAAGATGGCTACCATTTAGGCTGGGGTAGAGAGGGCCAGAGCCAAGGCTGACGAACTGCGCCCCACCGCTGCTGAGGAGGAGAGGGAGCTGAGTCAGCGACATCAATTCTTGGACACCACAAGCCAAAGGGTGGTAGATCTGCAACACTCTTTTGACAGGGTCAACCCATCCATGGGGGGAGTTGACCCCCAGGTACTGTAACAAACTAAAAAAAATTATTGGCACTTTCGCGCTTCAATTTCTTCCTTCTTTGTTTTGAATACCGTAGCATGCACGATTTCCACTGTTTGAATCGGTTTGTTACATCCCTACAATTTTTGCGGGACGTTCGGTGATAATTCTCCAAGCTCATGTGGGTCGAGCCTGATGTGAGAAACAGGAGATAATTTCCTTCTCATCCCACCTAACATAGGAGTGGAGACTAGGCCAGAGAAGAAATTTCTCAAAACAGCCGAATTACCGTTTCTTCACCGTGCCCTCATACATGAACGGTGCAATTCCAGGGGTGCTGAAATCGATCCGAACAGATGGAAATGGGAAGCGTGAATTATGATTCCCAAGATTCAGAACACTGTGGGGATGGAGTTACAATAAAGGACACTCGTTAACCATGGCGGAGAAACGATATCCTTACTGCGTTAGCCTGAAATGGGGACAAAAAATGAGGGTCGACTGTTGACCATGTTAGAAACATGGGACCATGTCACAAATGTCGTCGGTCAATCTTTCAGGACGTTGAACCAGGACAGTTGGCAGACCCTGGGTCGAGCATCCATATTGTTAGGGGGTCCCTCCAAACATGACCAGTCTTCCAGAACGTTGGCCCAGGACGGTAGGTGAGCCGATGCGGCATGAGACCAGGCCGTTAGGGGGTCCCTTCAGACATTAAAGGGGGCGAGTGTCCGAATAAGGGGGCATGCAAAGCGTGTAATATGGAGTGATGGTTTGTCCAAACAGAATCCAACACTCATTTAATTACATTGCCGTGGCCGAAACATTCCAGATGGGCGCATCGGTTTGGTTATAGATCCTTCCTTCTTTGGGAGAGGGTCTCTCTAGTGAGGGGTCCGGCCAGGGGGGAAAAGAGGAAGGATAGGATCAATGATTCCTATGGGATGGGGCCTAGGAAAAATACCAGGGTGTCCCTACGTATCCCATGAGGATGGGAATCAAGCCGCACGTAGTTCTGAAGGCACAGTGTAGTCATAGACCAACACTGACAGGTGAAATCCTCTCTGGTAGAGGCTCTGGTGCATCCTATGATTAACACGGGGTATCCTGAACTTGTTCAAGGTAGAACCGCAGTTTAGTGTCATGCGTTGAGGAAATATGGACTCCTGTAGTTTAACGTCATACGATAGGACATGGAGTGAAAGAGAAGATCCCAGGGAGCATATGGTGTGGTAGTTATGAAACCGACGTGAATTAGGACTTGGAGTCCAAATCACACCACGTACCCCCAGAGGAAACTCTCCAGGTCGAGGGACCAAGAGTGAGGATTAGGCTGGGCCCTAAGCAGAGCGGTCGGGCATTCCTACGCACCCCATGAGGATGGGAATCAAGGAATACATAGTTCTGAAAGCGCAGTTTAATGTCATGCGGGATGATGGGATTCCCGACCGTGTTGGTACACATCCCGCCAAAACTACTAAGCCCATGTGAGTCGTGCTTAGTGTGGGAAACAATAAGTAGTGGTGGGACACTCCCGAAACAGAAAGGGACAGGTTAGGGTAAATGGATGCTCGGTGAGTACTGGCCCAATGATACTAACGTGACCATGTGGCGCACCTAGATGTGTGAAGATATAGAGCCGAGTGTGTCGGAATCCCACTTGAACATGAGGGAGTGGAAATGTGTGAATCATGATGCTCGAGATTTGGATCACAATGACGGTGGCGTGATGATAGAGGATAACTGTTAACCGTGGCGGAAACAAAACACCCATATCGCGTTAGCCTAGAATGGGGACAGACAAATGAGGGTTGACCGTTGACCATGTTCGAAACGTGGGACCTTGTCGCAAATGTTGTCAGAGATCCTTAGGGATGTTGGCCCGAGACGATAGGAGGGCCCTTAGGTCCAAAATTCATGGAGAGCCCTTAATACTAGTATCCATGTCATCCGAGGGTCCTTTTGGATTTGGAAGAGTATAAGGATCCAAATAGCGAGCTCACGAAGCTTGGTCATGGGATGAGGGGAATGTCCCTATGAAAATCCCACACTTCGGGCTCTTTGTCGAAACACATCTGAATATGACAACGAGAAGTATTAGATAGGGGAATCAGAGTCCTTTCCCATAGGGAGATCTTAGTTTAGGGTCATAAAATTCTGACCATGGGTAGGAGGAAGCACATGAGACACATGAAAGGTATTTAAGAAAACCCGACGTGGATGAGAACCAGGGTTCCGACTACCATGTGCTTCTCGGATTGTTTTATGTCGAGAGACCGGAGACGAGAGTGGGGTTGTGCCCGCGGGGAAATTCCCGGGCGCTCCTACGTATCTCATAAGGACATAAGGATGATAATCAAGACTCACGTAGTTCTTGAGAGATCTTAGTTTATGGTCTTAAAACTCGGACCATGAATGGGTAGAGGGAGTAGGGGACACATGGCAAGGCGGTTACAAAACCCGACGTGAATGAGGACCTAAGTCCTACTTACCATGAGTTCTCTGGAGAAATGCTCGAGTCGAGGGACCGAACATGAAGGTTAGGTTGGGCCTGTGGGGAAGTTCCCGGGCGCTCCTACATATCTCATAAGGATGAGAATCAAGCCTCATGTAGTTCTGAAAGGTGTCATGGTAAGGTACCAGTACCAGGGAAAAAGGGGAGTGCGGGTGTGGCCCTTGCACTAAAAGAAGCGGAATTTGATAAATCTTGTTTGTCCTTTAAGAAGAGTGGTTTTTTTTGTGAAGCGACAAGCTTAGGTTAGAAATACCTGGTGTCTCCACAATAATCAAGCCATGATAGGCATTGACAAATGGCATGGCACGTGACCAATACCCAACGTGATGTCCTCTACAACGAGGTCATCAAAATGCAGTGCCGTTTTTTATCGTGCGGCCAGGACGATAATGTCACAGTTTTAGGGTCGTATGATAGGACAAAACATGCATTTTAACATCATACAGCACAGACTTAGCAGAGACGATTCTAGGAGGGGAATGTGTATGGTGTCGTATGACATAACCGACGTGGATGAGGACTTGGAGTCCAAATCACACCACACAGTCCCGTAGTCAGGGTCCTGAAGGCAAGATGCTGAACTCAAGATGGACCCAAAGACAGGAGGTCTTGGCGTTCTTATATACCCCATGAGGATGGGAATCAAGCTGGACGTAGTTCATGGGAGATCTTATTTTATGGTCTTTAGAGCTCGGACCATGGTTGGATGACACCTTTCCAGGTAAGCGTAGACCTCGACCCGATCCGTAAGCCCACGTGAGATAAACTCAGTGTGGGAAACAAGGGGGGAAGATCCTTATCACAATACCTGAAACATCCAACTAGGGGGAGTCGGTGAAGAGCCCTGAAAGAAATCTTTGACATGGATTTGTTCCCCTTACGCGCAGACGTGCACAGAGGAATAGTACCAAGAGTTTTGAAACTCCACCTGGACATGATGAGAATGGAGAAGGATGTGAATCGTGTAATCGACATTTTGGGAATAATGGGGTTGGCGTGGTGAGGGAGGATAAACGTTAACCGTGGTGGAAACGCCATCCCCATATCGTGTTATCCTGAAGTGGGAACAACAAACGAGCATCGACCGCTAACCGTATTCATAACGCAGGATTTTATCGATTTGTTGTCCGAAACCCTCGGAGGAATTGGCCTGTAACAGAAGGAGAGCCCTTGGGCATAGTATCCAGGACATTCTTGAGGGTCCCTCTGGGTGTGAAAGATGATGGAAGCCCTGATACAGGGATACACAAAGCCTGGAAAGCGGGTGTGGAAATGTCCGATTAAAGTCTGGCATTCCAGGTAATAAACCGGAGTACCCGTAGGCACATTGGAGAACCACAGAAAATGGGAGACGAAGTAGCTCGGGAGGGAGAGGTACATGGTGTGGTCATTACAGGACCGACGTGAATGAGGACATAATCCCATACCACGCCATATACACCCCTCGTGGAGGAAGGGTAGGCTAAGGAGCCAAGATGGGATGGAGATTCCCAAGAGATGGGGCTGGACCCGAAGCTTAGATATTCGAGTGGTCCTACGTATCCCATAAGGATGGGAATCCAGCCATACGTAGTTCTCTAGATGCAGTTTAACGTCATGTGGGACGGGGTGAGGGAGTAAGATACCCCCAGGCAAAGGAAAGGGAAGTGTACAGTACGACGGACAACCCGACGTGGATGAGGGAAAAAACGCGTACCGCCCTATACACTCTAGGTAAGAAGTTGGGTAACAGGGCCCAAAAAGGCCAATGGGCCTGAGGCTGAGCCTCGGTCAGGAAGGCCTGACTGGTTTGCAGTTTAATGTCTTGCAGTGAGGACAAGAGTCGTGGGCCCAAAAAGGCCGAGAGGCCTGAGGCTGGGCCTTATGAGGGGAAGTGTACGACATGGTACATGATCCCGCTGTGAATGAGGACATAGTCCCACACCTCATCATACAAACATTTATATGGGAGTCTGGGCCATGGGGCCGACCGCCGGCACCACCCGAAGGGAAGTTTGTCACTTCAGGATGGGGCAGAACGAATCACTGCACTCGATGTTTGGGACATCTTGGGAAGTACCCGAAGATCCATGACACTATTGACCATGTTCGAAACACAGTTTCCCTATGGTGACCTGATATGGGAACAACAAATGAGCGTCGACCGTTGACCAAATTCGCAACGGGGGACTTGTATCGGCTTGTTGCTCAGAAACCCCTAGGGGCGTTGGCCCGTGTCGGTAGGAGATCCCTTGGGCGTAGTATCCAGGACGTTCTTGGGGGTCCCTCCGGGTGTGAAAGATGATGGAATCCCAGTCAAGGAGTGGGTGAAGCATAGCTGTATCCATCCAAGAAAGAGGCGAACATCTCCACGGGGGACGTGCAGCCGGGTCGAGGCTTGCTCGATGTGATTTGGGGAAAAAGTGTGCACCCTGCCATATGTCTTAACCTGAGGGGAAGATTTTGGATTTTGGACTGGGCCAACGGACGAAATGTTCGGGCGTTCCTACGTATCCCATTTGGATGTGAATCTAGCCATACGTAGTTCTTGAAGTCCATGCAGTTTAACGTCATGCGGTGTGGACGTGGGGGGAATAGAAGAATGGGAGTGGGCACATGGTGCAACACTTAAAATCCTTGTATGAGCAGGGCTAAGAAATCCCACTCCTCACTATGCAAAGATCCTCCAAGGAAACTATTCCCAGGGGGGATAGTGAGAGAGAAGAGCTTGGGGCTGGGTTCAAGACGAGGCGTCCGAGCATTCCTACATATCCCATTAAGATGGGAATCAAGCCACACATAGTTCTTGAAGCACAGTTCAACGTTTTTCTAGACGAGAAATGTGTCTCAACTGGGTATATGTATAGTACGGAGGGTAACCCGATGTGAATGAGGATGTAATCTCACACCACACCATACAATCCCATAGGAGAGTCCGAGTCGACGAAGGCCAAGGGGCCCAAGGCTGCGCATTAGTCAGGAAGGCCTGACTAGCTTGCAGTTTAACATCTTGTAGTAAGGACGGGGGGCCAGGGGCCCGAGGAGGCCAAGGGGCCTGAGGCTGAGCCTCAGTCAGGAAGGCCTGACTGGCTTGTAGTTTAACATCTTGCAGTAAGGACGGGGGGGGGGGGGGGGGGGGCTCAAGGAGGCCAAGGGGAATGAGGCTGAGCCTCGGTCAAGAAGGCCTGAATGGCTTGCATTTTAACGTCTTGCAGTAAGGATGGGGGGAGATCTTAGTTTAGGGTCATATAGCCCAGACCATTTTGCTGTTTATCGTCTTGCAGGACGGCGGTGCGGTTTAAGGTCATGTAGGACCATGGTGATCAGTTTAACGTCATGACGGACGAAGATGAACAGTTTAACGTCATGCAGGACAACGATGTAGTTTAATGTCGTACGGGGCAAGAAAACGTGCTTTAGGGAATTTACTGCTTGAGGATCTTGGCGTTGGTGGGAGGAGTTACGCGCTCACCATCCATGGTCACCAAGGAGTATGCTCCGTTGGGGTAAATCTTGTGGATGACGTAAGGCCCTTCCCATTTGGGTTCTATCTTGGTTGGTTTCCTACCGGGGATCATTGGAGCTCGAAGGGCCAACACTAGGTCACCCTGTAGAAAAGAATGGAGGCGATCCTTCTTGTTGAAGGCCCTTGCTATCTTATTCTATTGTCTTTCCAGATTATGCAGGGCACGAAGCCGGTTCTCGTCCAGTGCTTCTAATTCAGCTAGAAAGATTTCAACCACCTCATCTGGCGCCTGCTGGTCATAGACTGTAGTGCGTAACGATGGTGGATGGATCTCAATGGGTAGGACGACCTCAACCCCATACACCAAGGAATATGGGGTCACCTGGGTAGAGTTGCGAGTCGTCGTCCGATAAGCCCAGAGGGCATTGAGGAGCTTGTCTGGCCAAATTTTTTGGTTCTGACCAACCATCTTATGTAGAATGTTAGAGATGGTTTTGTTGAACACCTCGATCTGTCTGTTTGCCTGCGCGTGATAGCGGGAGGTATGGTTCGAACGGGTGTCGTACTTGACGTTATCGGTGAGGATGGCGTGAGGGACCCCGAACCGTTGGATAATATTGGAGCTCACAAAGTCGACGATGGAATAGGCCTTGACCTCTTTGAGTGGAACTACCTTTGCCCACTTGGAAAAGAAATCTGTAGCAGTCAGGATGAACCTACACTGGAGACCTGTTGTCGGTGGATATGGTCCCACTACATCGAGTCCCCATACCGAAAATAGCCAAGAGTACTTGGTGGGGTGGAGAGGCTTCGGCGGCCAATGCAAGAGGTTGGCATGAACTTGTCACACGTGGAATCTTTTGGCATACCTGATACAATCGTGGATCATAGAGGTCCAGAATTACCCCAGCCTCCGGATTTGATGGGACAGCTTTGGCCCGACTTGATGGGCACCACAGGAACCGACGTGGACATCCTGCATAACTTGAGGAATCTCTACTCCTTGAATGCGACAGAGGAGAATGCCATCGAAGCTCTGCTTATAGAGGATCTGCTCAAGAATGGGACCACTCTGGAGGGTAAATTGTAGTGCGCAGCGTCAGATTCTCTCACGCTCGGCCCGGTCTTCTGGGAGGCAACCATTTTGGAGATACTCGACAAAAGGTGCCCTCCATTCGGGAGTGACTTCAACCATTATGTTCGAAGAACCCGGGACCCCTGACGTAGAGGGCCCGGCGGTGAGATGACTTACCCGCAGGCCGTCATTGTCATCTTGGGTGATAGGGGAAATGACTCTCTGGTGTGCCACATGTATGATCAAATCATTTTGCTCGGGTTCCGCGAGCGACGCAGCTAAGCCGGCCAAAGCGTCAGCTTGACCGTTCTGTGACCGAGGGACATGGGTGACCTCTGGTCGAGAGGGGAACTGGCCCATTAGGCGGAGGGTGCACTCCAGCAATGGCACAAGCTCCGGCTTTCTAACAACAAAATCATCATTGACCTGCTTGATTACCAGCTTGGAATCTCCTTTCACATGTAGATGGGGCACGTCGATCTCGAGGGCCAACTCGAGGCCGATGATGAGAGCCTGGTACTCTGCCTTGTTGTTGGTAGAGCCTTCTAACAACAGGAACGAGTATGGTAGGATGTCTTGTGACGGGGTAATGAAGACGATACCCAGGCCCACTCTGTTGAGCTTAGGATCATTGAGCCTCCTACCGGTGGGGCTCTGGGAGGCACCGTCGATGTGCATTTGACAACATGGGACGACATGATCGACTGAGAGGATCGCCTCATCAGGAAAATCCAGGTCCGAGGACTGATCCATAGAGGTTGGGTGGGCGGCTAAAAAGTATTCCAACACCTGTCCCTTAATGGCCTTTTGAGGTACGAACCTGATATCAAACTTCTGGAGAATCACTTCCCACTGCCCCAGTCGGCCGGTCAACATGGGGAGGTTCATGATGTACTTCAGTGGGTCTACTCGAGAGACTAATTGTACCTCATGGTGCTGTAGTTAATGCCACAACTTCTGTACGACAAAGACGAGCGCAAGGCAGCTCTTTTCGATAGGGGAGTATCTGACCTCCGTATCGAGAAGAATGCGACTAAGATAGTAGAGACTGTTCTCAATACCCTCGTTATTCTTTTGGGTGAGAAGTGCGCAGAGGGACTATTCTAGGGCGGTCACGTAAAGGACCAGCGGCTTTCCGGAAATAGGTGGCAGTAAAACTGAAGGTTCTAGCAGATACTACTTGATTTCCTCGAAGGAGGTCTGACACTCTTCATCCCATTCGTAAGCAGCACCTTTCTTCATTAGCCGGGAAAAGGGATTACACTTGCCAGCCAGATTCGCGATGAATCGGCGTATATAGGCTAAGTGGCCTTAGAGACCTCGAAGTTCCCGAATATTGCTCGGGGGAGGCATTTGGCTGATGGCCTTGATCTTCTCTTTATCGATTTCAATGCCTCAGTATCTAACAATAAAGCCAAGAAACTTCCCAGAGGTGACCCCGAAGGCACAATTCAACGGGTTCATCTTCAGGTGATGAGAATGGAGGAAACCGAACACTTTCTCAATGTCTTTGAGATGGTCCTGGCGCTGGCATGATTTGACCACTAGGTCATCTATGTAGCATTACACCAGCATCCCGAGAATTGGCTTGAATATGCAATGCATGGCCCTTTGATAAGTGGCACCTTCATATTTCAAGACGAAGGGCATAACCTGGTAGCAAAAGGTACCTTGGGGATCCCTGAAGGCAGTGGACTCCATGTCCTTGGGGGCCATCCAGATCTGGTTGTACCCGGAATACCCATCCATGAAAGAGAGAGCTTGGAAACCAGCTGTGATGTCAATCAATAACTCAGTCACCAGGAGGGGGAAGTCATCCTTTGGGCAGTGGCGATTAAGGTCGTGAAAGTTGATGCAGACTCTGATATGCCCATTCTTCTTACTGACTGGCACAATGTTAGAAAGCCACTTGGGGTACTGGACTTCCCTAATGAAGTTGGCTTTGATAAGCTTGTCAACTTCGGCCTCAACCATAGAACCATGAGAAGGGTGCATCTTCCTGGGAGGCTACTTAAACCCACGACGGTTTTCCGGGAGGCCCAGACAGTGAAAGACTACTTGAGGATCTAGTCCTAGCATCTCACCGTAACTCCAGGCAAACACGTCACGGTGTCGTTTGAGAAAGTCTACGTACTGCTGCTGCTCCTTGGGGGACATGGCTGCACTGATCAATGTGGGTCTTAGATCTGCCTCACTACCAAGGTTCACTTGTACTAGTTCATCAACCATGGTAGAGACGCCTTCCTCAAAGGCGGGGGGAGCATCCTCCAGGTCATCCTCTCCACCTGTGGGGGGATTTACCACAACGGGAGATACTTCTGGTCTATCAAAGCCTGAGGGGCAGCTGGTGCCGGCTTGGGCAGCAGTGGTCATCATATCAGGAGGATCAATCACTATTGAGACCATAGCAATGAAGGCAGTCGACCCTATCCCATCTGGACTTCGGCCTAAGGGGCCACGTTTGATGATATCAAAGAAGTGGTGACGTGTCGGCCTGAGTCGGTTGATTCCATCCCAACGGAAGAGACACGTATGATGTACTGCCATTGTCATAAGCTTGACATCCTGGTACTGCATAGGGGTAGGAGGCTCCGGGATCACCTGAGCCTGGTTGTTGTATGAGTACGAGGTGATTTCCCGCAGTCGCTTGGACATGGGAACATGCCTTCCTTTCATACTTGAAGTAACAAAACATTTCCCCATATAGGGGTTCGTGGCCTCCAATCAGTGGATCAGGAAGATGTAGGCATCATCCATGCTTGCCCAGGGATCACTTGTGACCAGGGCTGGTTCATCCTCACTTACTAGGATTTGTTTATCCTTACTCTTGTAATAATCAGCATCCAGATAGCGGGCCTCACAAGAGGTGAAAGGAGACGCATCTCCTTGGAGCATGCCTACTCGACCATTGAGGGAGTATTTGAGGCACTAGTGATATGACAAAGGGACTGCTACGTGTAGATGGAGCCATGGACTACGCATCAACGCGTTGTAGGTGGTGTCCTGAGAGACAACCATGAACTCGATGCTGGCAATTAAGCCACCGAACTGAGTCTTCAGGTGGATCTTGCCTACTGGGGTTTGCTCGGTCCTGTCATATCCCTAAATTATGAGGTCAGAAGAAGTTAAATCGTCTTCAGACAGACCCATCTTTTGCAGTGTTCAAGTCAGAATTAGGTTGATTCCGGAACCCGTGTCAACGAGGTAGCAGCGGACTTCCACACCATTGAAGTGGCCAGTGATGTACAGCGGGCGAATATTCCCCTGTATAGGAGGGTCCTCATCTTCACCGGAGAATGAGATAACTGCCTGACATTCGGCGTTCTCAATTGCCTTACCATGGAAGGCTTCAGCGGCCGCCACCTCCATCTCAAACTCGAGGGGGCTCTTTAGGGCCTCGGCAAGTGCCTCATGCATTTTAGACGACAGGAGAAGGTCTTCAAGGATAGAAAGCCTTGCTGGAATTATGTCAAGATGCTTTAGGACATCATACTTTCGTGCCAAGCACGAACCTCTGCTTACAAGAGGTCGTTTGGCAGTTGGAGGCATAGCGGGTCCTGCCGGTTGAACCAGCAGTTTTCTAGTGCTGGGCATATCCCGTTGCCTACTAGTTGAAGCCTGGAGAGTAGTTGCCGGACCAGGATAGGACAGCGAAGAATGTCCCTTAGCTGGGAAAGATTGACTGTGGTGTGGACGAGGCAGCCCTGCCTGATCTAGTAGCATAAATGGCGGTGGAGGTGGAGTTGAGGGCATCAGATGGGACTGCGCGTGCTGAGCCTGCTATCTGGTTTCAGTCGTGTGTACAGCCTAACTGAAAGTGCCCGCTGATGTGCCTCGATGACTGGATTGGTTGTGGTTCTGCCGACGTTGACATCGGCTGGAAATGTTAGGGGGTTCGCATGGCGTTCCCCCTCATCAGGGGTCATATAGGGCTTTACCAGCTCCACGGTGTTAACCGAAGCGTACCCCTGGCTGTCGATCGACGAGTCATTCACTACCGGGCGGATTCTGGGAGGAATCCCCATTTCAGGGGGGCATAAAGTCGCCAAGAGTGCAGGATGACGACTGCACTGGTGGAGTGCGTTGTTTCTTCTTGCGTCGTCGCTGCTTTCCCTTTTGGGAAGAGGTCGACTGTGAAGGCGATGCAGAGGTACTGGATACTCCTTCTGAAGGTTCCGACTAATTCAGGCATGCCCGGATGATACCATGGGCACGGACGATGGTTTTTCGAGCCATCCAGTCGTTGTATCTCTGGGACCCACGACTGGGAACCTGCTGCCACTCGCCTTCACTGTCGCTACCGGTCTCTGACCCTGCAAAGACACCCGCTACTTGTGTTGGTGCCGGGCCCAACCTGACTATGTTGTTGTTGACCTGGTCTTCAATCCAGTCTTTAAACACATAGCATTGCTTGAGGGTGTGCCCCATAATCCGGTGATAAGGATAGTAGTTGGGGTGATCGGTGAGATTCGCCTCTTCCGACCTTCTACACTCGGGCAGGTGCACAATCCTTTGCTCTAGAGCACTTCGGAAGTAGCAAGGGACCTGATTTTCATTGAACGAATAAGTATGGTTCCTTTATTCCGGATAGGGGGCCCTAGGGGCCTGGCCCTGACGAGGGGCTGGAGGGGCCTGCCGAGGAGGCAGCGCTTGATCGTCTCGCCTAGGTGGGGGTGGCACATTGCGCGGGGGAACTTGTCAGTTTTGAGGCAGTCGCTGCTGGGCAGGAGCCTGCGCTTGAGGTGGAGGACCTCTGCGGGGTTGCAGGGCTAGGGCCACTAGAAGTAATTCCAACTACATGGGGGCTTCTATTTGGGCCACTGTGGTGGGTTTGGCTCTGGCAGTCCTCCTGGATGGGATCATAGGGGGCAACGAACGTGCCTGACTAGCCTGTTGCAGAGCCTCCTCAAGGTGCTGAGCCTTATCTGAGAAATCTAGGAACCCTCCAGGGTAGTTCTGGGTAATCAGGGAAGGTACCAACTCCGTTTTAACATTCCCTACACACATCATCAGTAATTTCTCCTGAGTCAATGGCATATCGAGGGAGTATGTAAGTCCCTTCCACCGGGCGATGAAATCTACGACTCGCTCATCAGGCCTTTTCTTTTACTTGAAGAGGTCTAAAATGCTGGTCTTCCACGTGGTGGAGTTGAACTGGTATAGGAACTGCCGGCGTAGATCCTCCCAACCGGTTACCGATCTGATGGGGAGCTGGCTGTACCAGACGAATGCGGGACCTTCCAATGTCTGCATGAAACATCGGAGCTTGTCAGCTTCTTGATGGGCCGGAGTCCCCAGCATGGGGCCACAACTAGAAGAAAAATGGGCCAAGCACTGCGGCGAGTCCCCTATCCCGTTGAAGGGCGAGAAAGTGGGGTTCCCAAAACCTGAGGGTGTGGGCATATCATCCACCCATGCAGGATACAGCTTCCATCCGGTGGGACTACCACCTGTCACGTTTCCAGTGCTTCGAGGCGGGCTGTGAGTGCTGCTATAAGATCATCCAGGTGGGGGTCCCTATCTTGGCGAGGATCCCTAATCACAAGTGCATTGCTAGGTTTTTCGACATGGTAGATGGCTTCGGCGGCTCGTGGAGCGACTGACAGAACGGCCTGTGGGGCGACTGGGGAAACCCGGACTGGATTCTTCATATTGCCCCATCGTTCAGGAGGGTTTGGCGAGACGTATCGTGCCCTCTTGCCATAAGTTACGGCATCTGCCCGGTCTGCGGAAGTAGCCTGATCGGGGTTGCCCAGAGGCTTCTCACTGGGGGAAATTGTTCCTGCCCCTGCTACCCCGACTTGGGATTAACATAGTCGGGTCGCCACTCTACAACGCGCTCGGGCAAGAGTTCGTCAACTAGCCTCTTCTGCTCAGAAAGCTACTGGCGTAACGTGGCCTTCTCGGGATCTTCGTCCGTCTTCTGTACAGAGGCGGACGGGTCAGAGTTCTTGACAGTTCCGACGTGCTCCTTACCCTTACCGGCATTTCGACTGAGTACCAGTGACTCGGTGGGTACAAAGAGGCCTAGAAGGTTCCTCTTCTAACGGGTAAGCCTCCCTGATGGGTCTAGCAGTGGAGGTACGCCCTCAGAGGGTAAGTCTCCATCGAGAAATTCAAGATCGTCTTCCTTGTCCACTACATCAGCCATGTGGACCGCGACCCCTCTCGAGGGAATGTCCTCAATGTCGCATAACGAATCGGGATGCCGTCAGATAGGGATGAAGAGGAGAGTGGCATAGTGTCCCCATCCATGGACTTGCACATGGGGGTAGCTTCCCTGATGACTCTGCGGAGTACTTTGAAACTCTGAACACATTTCCGTTGAAGGGTGTTCTAACGGCCTGGTGACTCAGGGTGTTGGGCCACAGGGAGTGCGTCCAAATCGATCAGGTGGCATTGCTCACCGATTTATTCAAATTGATCTCGAAATTTGGGGTACATCACCCGCTCGTAACGAAGGTATAGGTGTGTCTCCCATAGGTTTTGGAAAAAGCACCCCACTTCTTCTGGGGTAAGGGACTCTGGTGCGCGAAAGTTAGGCACCGCCGTCGGCCAGAACTCCTCCGGGAAGTGATCCGCTGCGAGAATGCTCCAGAAGCTCCTGGGTTCGGACTCAGAGTCTGGCCCTGTATTGCCCCACTCGTCAACCGGGGGTGGCTGAGGGACTGGTAGCGGTACCGAGGTGGACCGCTGGGACAGTAAACTTGGCGGCGGAGATTACGGAAGACGAGCTGACTGGCCGCCGAATTACGGGCCATCCACTGAAGTGTGAGGTGACCTGACCACAATATCACGATACGATGGGCTGATAGACACAGCTTCAGGCGTAGGAGTCGCAGTTGCCGGCGATAGGTCATGTCGTTTCTCTACCGTCGTTGGTCCCCAAAATAGCTCTTCGTGATCTCTGGTAGAGGTAGAGGGCGCTTCTAGTGACAACGGTGGTGATTGCACGGTCGGCACCTGTGGCATTTCCACGATTTCTTCCTCCTGGATATACCTGCGGAGAGAGGTGGGAATTCGGTGGACCTCGCATTCCGGGAGAATGAGGCTGACGCGCCTGGTTCCTGCCCCAGTCCTTGATGCGGAGGAGCGGGAAGAGGGTTCTATCGCTGAGTCGCATTCCGCTTCAGAATCCGAGAAACGAGCCGGTTTGATCTCCACCCGGGCCTTCCCCGGACTATTCTTGTGGCGGCGACGACCCACTCTTCTACCCCAGGGTTGCTCTTCGGGACAAGGTTGATTCTCAATAAGTAGTGTTGGGGCGGCGCTGGCGCCGTGGCAGAGAGGGCCCCCGCTCGAGGTGTCTGGGGTGCGAGGGGCACCATGGAAAATGTCGAAGGGTACATGGGGAGGACCTCTATGTACGGTGTAGGCGGAGCGAGGCTGACCTTCACTCCTCTCTTTTCCGGGGCAAGGAGGACCTTTTCTAGTTGCAGAGAGGATGTAGGGAGGACCCCCACGTTGAAGAAGGACCGGATGGACAGTGCCCTCACATTGGCGGTCGGGGGCAGGAGGGGGGACTCCATACCCTGTATAGTGGGCGCGGGAGAGGTTTCCGTGCCGAGCGTCAGTGCCGCGGGGTGGGTCTTCCTTCGGGATGGAGGTAGCACGAGGCATACCTCCGTGACGAGCTTCGGAGCGGGGAAAGCCCACGCTCTGTGGAACGGTGATACGGAGATGACCTTCGTATAGAGTGACGTTTCCACAGATTGGTTCACGGCAATCATCGCTCGGGCCTGCGACCCTGAGAGTCAACCCAGCCTGCCCGTGGGGCGGATGAGGCCTCGATCCCGGTCGGATGAAGGAGTTCCCCTGCTCAGTGTATGCAGGAACTCCATGATGCATGTTGGCAGTGTCTTGGGCCACAATATTTATTGACGTCACCGTATATCGGTGAGCATCCTCAGCTCGGGCCCGGCGCTGACGTTGGGTCAGACGAGCTGGCACAGGTGGTGCAGGGGCATAGCCTACCTGCTCTTCCTGCGGAGTCGGATGACGGCATTGACGCGGACGAATGGGAGCCCTTTCCTGGAGCCCTTGGATCGGGACCCTGAGCGGGCCGAGCCGGACATCACCCGTCTCATCAGCATAAGGCGAGGAGTCATCGAGGCGTTCCGGGGACAAGGTCCCGAAACGATTGAACGTTGGGGTGGGGAGTAGGGGCTCCCTACGTGGCCTGTTAGGGAGGCATTGACAGCAGGGCCCAGATGGCTCCAGGTCCAGGCGGGCCATATCCCGAGTTGGGATGACCCCTTCCTACTCATACCTGCGTACAAGGTTGTTGATCTCCGTCCGCTGGATGATCTCTAATGGGGAGAGGGTACGTGGGCGCCTCGTATTCACAGATGTAGAGGTCGTCGTGGTGGCAGCGGAGCTGTGCAGGGCAGCTGTGCCGGTATTGCCCCTACCCCTGCGTTGGCGAGCGGGCGGTGATCGCGTCTCCATAGCAGCAACCTGGTTCCTGGGAAACGGAGAGATCAACTCATCAGCACTACGAGGAAAAGGATTGACAACCAGTGCCCTAGCATCATTCCCTCCTCCACGTCTGTAATAAGGATCCACCCCAACACGTTTCAAAATTGAATGGCCCACGTTCTACTGCCCCAACTTCCGATGAGTTTCATGCCAGGCCTGCCATTTGCTTGGCCAGACCCGGCACCAGATATCTGGATCCGGTGACACATCAATCTACTTGTGTCTCGAACGCTACTAATCTCCACATTGAGGAGAAGAATTTCACGTCGGGTTCACCATTTCTGTTTTCGACGCTTTCGCCGGGGCGTGCGCGCATCTGTACGTCTGTGGAGGAGGACGCGCGACATTGTTGCCCCGCATTCCCGCTTTCCTGCTTTCCAAAGGCGGGCAGAATTCTCCCCTTATTCAGGGACGTCTGCTCCTTGATCGAAACAGGATGATGGGATGTCGGTTCTTCCTTCCGTGGATTCCTCCTCGGAACTCATCACCTAGTCCGGGTCTCCCTCATAGATTTAATACGTTGTTCGTGAAACTCTTCCCAGTGCCATGTTTCCATGGACGCCGGTTAATTACACTGCTTTTGTCGGGACATTCCAAAGGGTACGGTCAGGGAAGCAACCTTCAGTCGGGGGAGTAGTCATGTTGAGGCATCAGTAGCATGTCTGGATGCTGGGGAACTGGCGTGTCAGTCTTTTGTCCCTTGTCATGGGACTTCTCGAGGGCATGGAAGCCCGAGGCATCCCACGTCGAGCGTGGGGAATTATATTCCATAGACATATATCTGAGGTTTTCCTCAGGTTCCTGTGTTTAACACAGGGTATGCCGTAGGTTTAACGTCCAGCGGAGACAGATCGGCCCGATCAGATCATTAGCTGGAATGGATCGGATTGAGGAATTTCCCTTAACGGGGTGCTGATACCGGGACCAGCCCATGGGCGGCTGCGAAGAGGAGCGGAATGGTATAATCTCACCGGGATATGGAAGTTCGGGTGATAATCAGGATGGGTGACGGAGAGTTGAATGAAGTGGAGGGAGAATAAAATGGGACCATCGCAAGGGAGATAGTAAAGTTGGGCTTGAGTCTCGAAAAGACCTCCTACGTATCCCCGTGGCAGGGAATCAAAGTCCACGTAGTTCGGGATGGTGTCGGCGGACCGACGTGAAAGTGGACCTTGGTCCGATGGATGTCGTCAGCGAACCATCATGAAGGTGAACCCGGGGGTCCACTGGTGGTGGGATTGAACCTCATGAAGGCTTCCTACGTACCAAGCCTTGACATGGATCAAAGACCTCGTAGTTCAAAGGGGTTTCGTCGGAGAACCAACGTGAAGGTGGACCTTGGTCCAGATGATGTGTGGCTTACACACTAGGCTGCCCAGGTGCTGGTGACCTGATGTGAATAAGGTTGAAGTGACCAACAGGTGGTGGGATTGAACCTCTGGGAGGCTTCCTACGTACCATACCTTGACATGGATCAAAGTCCTTGTAGTTCGGGTGGGTCACAACGACTTGCCGCTAGACCAGAATGCAGTTTAACGTCATGTGGGACGAAGATGAACCCTGACGTGAATAAATGACAAGAGGTGGGCTTGAACCTCATAGAGGCTTCCTATGTACCATGCCTTGACATGGATCAAAGACCTCGTAGTTCAAAGGATGGAAGTCGTCAGTGAACCGACGTGAAGGTGGACCTTGGTCCAATGAGAGATGGGCTTGAACCTCGGGGAGGCTTCCTACGTACCATGCCTTGACATGGATCAAAGACCTCGTAGTTCAAAGAGTTTCATCGGTGAACCGACGTGAAATTAGACCCGGGGGTCCACTAGTGGTGGGCTTGAACCTTGTGAAGGCTTCCTACGTACCATGCCTTGACATGGATCAAAGTCCTCATAGTTCGGAGGGTGGGTGTCGGCGAACCGACGTGAGGAAGGGACCTTGGTCCAATGAGAGATAGGCTTGAACCTCAGGGAGGCTTCCTACATAGCATGCCTTGACATGGATCGAAGTCCTCGTAGTTCGGAGGGTGGGTGTCGGCGAACCGACATGAGGAAGGGACCTTGGTCTAATGGGAGATGGGCTTGAACCTCAGGGAGGCTTCCTACGTACCATGTCTTGACATGGATCAAAGACCTCATAGTTCGGGTTGGTCGCAATAGCTTGCCGTCAGACTGGAATGCAGTTTAACGTCATACTGGACGAAGGTATAACTCAACGTGAATAAATGATGGGTGGGATTGAACATCGTGGAGGATTCCTACATACCATGCCTTGACATGGATCAAAGACCACGTAGTTCAAATGGGTGTGCAGTTTAATGTCATGCATGACGAGGGCATACAATTTAACATCATGCTGGACGAGGTGTTGTCATGGCCAATGCTTACTCTAAGCCCACGTGAGTCGTGCTCGGTGTGAGAAACAAGAGGTAGTAGAGACCTGACGATCACGTCGTGAAGGGTGCGTCCGTGAGAAGCGAAGAGGGGCTTACGCGTTAGGCGGTCCATGGTTCTGGGACTTACTCCAGGATGGAGGCCCGAAGTGCGGCAAAGCGCAATGAGAGAGGGATTTGGGACCAATGATGGGAGGTTCCTCATTCCCTATCGTGCCCTCCACTGACCTTGATAGTGGGGAAATACGGAGGTGCATGGGTGCTACCATCCGCAATAGGGGCTAGGGGCTTACACCAAGGTGGTTGACCTTCTCCCATGGACATACGCTACCCCGAGAAGGAGGATATCATCCCTTGTGGAGGGGGTGACCCCGTCTCTGTGGAGACGGGTGGCGTAAAAAATGTCCGAGTTGGGGGGACCCTGCGCGCGAAGCACGGGGCCAGATCACAGTTTAACGTCATGTGTTGAGGATGAGGTGCTTGGCAGTTTAACGTCCTACAGCTCGGACGAGGTGGGTTCACTCTGTACCCCTAGGACTTACATGACCAGCACCCTTTACTCCTTGGGGGAGGGAAGCTACCAATAAGGTCGTGGTCAAGGGGGTTGTAGAGCGAACCATCGAGGGGTCCACATTAGCGTGGCTATGCGAAGAAGCGGTAGCCGTTAGCGTGCCTATGCGAAGAAGCATTAGGCGAAGCAACGCTACGGGTGATGTTATTCGTGGGACTTTGAAATCACATCGTGCAAACATGGAGGGTCGCACGGGAAGAGGAATTTACAAGTAGAGGAGTGTGCTTCGCGAAGTGAAGTGCCTTGGCCTTAGCATGGGGCAGAGGTGTGGATGAGGGGTGCTTCGCGAAGTGGAAGAGTATTCGTGGAGCACTGCCTCACGAATCAAGGTGCTACGAGGTAGTGTGCTTCGCGATATATAGCGATCCTGCCTTAGCATGGGGATCACTAGTCCAGGATGGGTGTTTCGCAAAGCATCAACGCTCTGTGGCTACCCGAGTTCCCTTGGGAATCCCCCTCCTTTGCGAATAACCTTGAGCTTCGTGAAGGGAATCCCTCTCGGAAGAGGGGCTCAAAACGAGACAAAGCGAAGGCGTCACGTGAAGTAGAAGTACCTCTCGTAGCTCATGATTCCCGGGGTGAAGGGTGCATCGCGATTCGGGAGTTGAGAAGCCGAAAGGTCAGATTGTCCATCTCCTAGGCTCAGGGGGAACCCTGTATTTATAGGCAAGGGGCACCGTGAAGTAGAACTCATGCGGCACGGAGGGGAAGCGGTTGCTTCGCGGCGGGCTCGCGAACGTCAGGCCGTTCGCGGAGAGGTACCGCCTCCGGTGCATCGCGGCGGGCTCACGAACATCAGGCCGTTTGCGGAGAGGTACCACTTCCGGTGCTTCGTGGGACCGCGATGCTCCGGGGTGCTTTGCGTCGGTGCTTCGTGAGGTAGCGTGCAAGGCTTCTTTTTCTCTCCTTCCTTTCATGCAATATTTTGTCGCCAACAACACCCCAATGACATATTCCCCAGCACTCCCACCTCTTCTATATAACATCTCATCACATCACATCACATCACGTACCATCCTTCCCACAAACACTTGGTCCATCAAATTACATCATAACCATAACCATAATAGTAGGGTATCATGAATTTGAAGTACATCAACCTAATTCCCTCCTCCTACTATGCATGACCCCTACTATAATCCATCTTATCAACTCCACTAAAAACACCTTGGTCATCACAGCCACCTCACCTGATGATACTTGGGCCACCACATCACATCATATATCAATAGTGCACTATTGAATTCTATCCATCACAACCCATGAATGTCATCGTCTCCTAGAGGAGGGAACAAGGAAAAGTGGGTATCCAACCATCCATTATGACCACCAGGATGTTTGGAAAAACACTCCCAAAACTGTTGGTTGTTGTCACTTGGTGCTCGACATGGGTGGTCCATGTATATAAAATCATAAGGAAATAATATATATATATATATATATATATATATATATATATATATATATATATCATAACCCACAATCCCAACCTACGAGTTCACAACTAGAATAAAATCCCCACTCACTACATCGCCAAATCACCTCATAACCTCTTCACTTTCGTTTCCAACACTAAATTTATAACACCATCCCACAAAATGAAAACCACATTTCATATTTTTTCTCAATTAAAGACAGTTTTTCAGGTTTCACATTATCAGTCTATTTCCATTTATACAACCTATTTTTCATATTTCCATCCCACTTATTCTACATTTTCCAGACCATTAATTCATATATAAACATTAACCATTTAAACTACTTGACCAACTTCAATTCAAGAGTTCATTATTATTCTAAACCCATATTCCAAACCTTCCCATACCCTTTTGATTTCAACATTATCATTTATTTAATTCTATTACTACTCGAAAAACTAGAATAACACAACACATCACAACAACAAACAACCCACCATCCTCATGCTAACAAGACCACACAACCACCTCCTCGTCATAATCACCACATCACCACCACATCCCATCACAACCACCCCATAGCATGACCACACTCAAAAAAAACCCAATTCACACATCACAACACCTTCCACAGTGAGTCACATATCATTTTTTCCAGATTGATTGAGGGGATTTTCATCAATTCCACTTCACTTTTACAGGTATTATCACACAAATTTCTTTTCTATAGGAAACCACTTAAATAAACAGATATAAGTGATTAAAAAATTCTATTCAAGGTGATATCAAATTATCATAAAAGGGGGATCCATAACACCGTAACTATAGTGAAAACAAAGGCTCCCAACAATAGTGATTTTTAGTGGTGTAACAAGAATAGATAAGCTCAATACCACAATTTCAAAAAGATGTAAAAACATGAAAATTATTCCATTCCCCTTTAATTTGTATTAAACTAGTTAATTTATCTTTATTAAGATGGAAGAAAGCATCTTTACAAAATATAACAAACGAATAATCACCTCCCGCATGATACTACTGATAAGAAATGAAGGATCCCCCTACCTAGAAGAAATAATCCTCACACGATCCACTACACCACAAATAGTGGTTGCACTAATAGAGTGGAACCACATACATGAAGAACTTAAACCAATGACAATAGGAAAAATATACAAAGGGGAAAATTGTAAATTATGGAAAAACTGGAACATGCTACTATTAACAGTTACTAATAAGAGCTACCATCTAGAGGAACCATCAGGAGCAACAATCAAAATCAACCATTAGAATATATAATTAAAATCTAAGGTTAGAATATACCACTATAAGCTACCATCATAAGATATATCAATAATATATCATTAAAAGTTATTGCTAGAAGCTATCACCAAAATCTACCACAAGAATAAGTCTAATACTTTTAGGGTCTACCAACCAGAGATTCCATCATAAGCTACCATCAGGATCTACTACTAGACTAAGTATGATACCACCAGGAGCTATCGTTAAGAGATTACATCAGGAATTAATGTTAAAAGATACCATTAGTATCTACCATTAGAAGCTACCACCATACTAAGTCTTCTATATATGGGAGCTACTATCATGAGATACCATCGGGATCCACCACTAGACTAAGTCTGCTACGACTTAGAGCTACCATCCAGAGCTATTATTAGGATCTACCATTAGAAGCTACCACCAGACTAAGTTTTCTACCTTTACAAGCTACCTTCAAGAGCTACCTTCAAGAGCTACCTTAAGGAGATACTATCAAGAGATACCACCAAACTAAGTCTTCTACTGATATGAGCTACTATCAGGAGCTACCATCAAGAACTACCATCATGAGCTATCATCACCCTCTAAACCACTCATTTTTCCTCCAAAATCCTTGGGACCTCCTCTAGTTACCTCTATCAACATATTTATTGATAATTAATGGTCTAAAAGGTTCAGGTCATTACATTAGATACCTTTCTAAATACTCTCTCCCTTGAGAATCAAAACCAACCTAGAAGGAAAGAGGGAAAATGTCCAAACAACCATCCCTCGACATACCTCTCAAGGATATTGTTACATCCAAAAGAACACTGCTAACTAAACACACTAACCAAAAGAGAACATCCACAAAATCCCTCAAAACCATAAGCATCCTCTCTTCTATATAACTGATTTTGAAACCCTTTCATCCACCACACAACCCTAAGAAAAAAATACCACAACCAACACACAATAGAGCTCTAAGTAAAAAAATCAAGTAATTCCATTTCCCATGTCAAGATACTATCTGATTTGGGTGGTAATGACTCACCACATGGTTTCAATTGCATCAAGGTATAATGACTCTCGATTAGTGATCAGGTTTTCACTTCTTCATATGCATTGAAGCTTTAATCACACATAATATCAATAAGGAAGAAGCAAATATAATATAAACCAGCAAGGTCCAAAAATTACATCATAAAAAACATGAAAAAATTGGGAAATCATTAAAAAACTTAGGTTACTAGGGATGAATCTACATATCATGCTCCCAATTACTCTCATCTAGGACACCGTGCCTCCAAAACATACAAACCAAGGGAATGATCTATCCTCAAAACACCTTCTCTCAATGATCCTAGATTTCAACTGGATTCTCTATGAACATCGCATCGCCCTCAATATCCAATTATCCCTAATCAATGAAGTGAGATTCATCATGAAGATACTTATGGATTTTATAGATGTGAAAGACATTGTGAATCTGGTCTAGTCATGGTGGAAGTTCCAACTGACAACCCCCCTCAAAAATGTGACCCAAAACCTTGAAAGGCTCAACAAACCAGGGTGAGATCTTACTCCCCCTAAAAAACCACTACTACTCACGTAGAGGGGAGACCTTTTGGAACATGTGGCCTCCAATCTCAAAATCTAAGGGCCTCCTCCTATAATCAGCATACATCTTCTTCCAGTCCTATGCTGCTTTCATCCTCTCACAAATGAGATGAACCTTCTTTGATGTGCTTTGCACCACATCGGGATCGAGAGCTAGAGACTCCCCAATCTCATCCCAAAACAAAAGAGAATGAAATGTCCACCCATTCATATCCTCAAAAGAGTCCATTATGATAGATGAGTGATATATATTTTTATAATAAAAATCAACCAAGGTAAAGTGATATGCTGAAGATCTGCTGAAGTCTAAGATCCATGATCACCACATATCCTCAAGTGTCTAGATAGTCTTCTCAATATTAGGGTGTAAATAAATTTTGTGGTGTAACTAAGTACCAAAAGAATGTTTCAATCCCCTCCAAACTCATGAAGTAAAAATTATGTCTCGATCCAACACAATGAACCTAAGAACTCCATGAAATTGAACCACCTCATCCATATACTTCCTCACCAAAACATCCATGGAACCTAACTTCTTAATCACTTAGAAGTGATTTTATCTTATCAGTTGATCCATGATTACCTAGATAAAATCACAACCTCCATGTGCATGGGGTAACCTTGTGAAAACGTCCATCGAGATGTTTTCCTATTTCCACTTAGTAACATCCAAGGGTTGTAATAAACTACCTCGAACATGAAGCTTAGCCTTTTACCTACTAGAAAACTAGAAAACTAGAAACCGATCCACAAACTCCAACACCTCCTGTTTCATCCCAGGTCCCCAAAACAACATCCTTAAGCCATAATACATCTTGGAAACCCTCAGGTGTACTTCCAAAGGTGAGATATGAAACTCATGAATAAATCCCTCACACATCCCAATCAGAACCAACATCCTCCTTTGAAACAATATCTGGTTATGACCATCCTTTGACCATCCATCCAAAGAATCACCACAACCAACAAATTCACACATAACCTATTCTTATGAGTCTCACCCCTGATAATCCTCCACCTTCTTCTTCAAAGAAGACTTCACTGTCATATGAAATATGCAACCTTCACCATAAACCCCCTAGCATCTAAGTGAAGGGATTATAACCCCTCCATCACCCTCCTAGAATCTCTAGATTCCCAAACCAATCCTTCTATGCCTTCTTGATCAAATCATCAACCAAAAAATTCCCCTTTAGGAAAGTGTAGGATATATCAAAATCATAATCCTGAAGAAAATCCATCCACCTCCATTACTTTAGATTTAAATCAAACTGAGAAAATATATACCTAAAACTCTTGTGGCCTATGAAGGACACAAAGTGATCCTTAATGTGGTAATGTAGCTAAAAATTTAGTGAAAATATAACTATTTTTCACTCTAGATCATGGGTGGTATAGTTATTCTTATGGGGTCATAACTTCCTTGACCCATAAGAGATCACTACCATCTTCTACATCAAGATTCATCTTAAGACTAGATGAGAAGAATCCTAAAATACATCAAATGACACACCCTCCTCTAGAAACTAAAGAACTGGATCAATGAGAAATATCTCCATTAGATAGTTGAATGCTTCCTAATACTGACCAGTATAGAAAAAAATCCACGTTCTTCCTAGTCAAGACTGTCAATGGTGTTATAATCCATGAGAAGTCATATATGAACCATTTGTAAAATATTGCAGGACTAAGGAAGCTAAGAACCTCACCCACATTCTTGGGTTCTACCTAAGAAATAATTTCCTTGACCTTCGATATATCTACTGCAACACCCTACTTAGACACAACATGCCCAAGTAAGTGCATCTCTCATGCTTAAAAATTTTACTAGGTAAACTTTCCATAGAGACGATGGCATCAAAGAACCTTAAAAATAGCTCTGAGATTATTGGAATGTTCCTCTGACTTTGATAATATCAATATATTTTTGATGAGAACGACTATGAACTAGTCTAGTAATTCATAGAATATGGAGTTCATTATCCCATGAACAAAAATAATGTGTTTTTGAAAATTAACTCCATGACCCCAAACTCGAAGTTCCCATACCTGCATTTGAAGAAAGTCTTCAGGATATCACCCTCCTTCACCCTCAACTAGTGATATCAAGACCACAAATTTTTCATAGAAAACCAACTCACCCATCTCATCTGGTTGAAAAGATCATCTTTCCTTAGAATAGTGTAATGATTCTTAATCGTTACCTAATTTAACCTCATATAGTTGATACAAAACCTCATAATACTATATGCCTTCTTAAAGAATAAAAATGGATCACCCCAAAATGATTCATTGTTCTGGATGAAACCATTTTACATAAAATAATCTATTTGAACCATTAACTCCTACAATCCAAGGGTTCCATTCGATAAGGATCCATCACAATTATAGAATCACCTGAATATAGATCTATCCAAAACTGAACATCACATTGAGGGAGTGGCATCAAAACCACCTTGGAAAACACATCCAAAAATTCCCTGATATCCTCGGTATCCTCTTACAACTCTACACCCACTAATTCCATGAACAACTTAGACATCATGGAAATAATGGGATCCACACAACTAACTCCCACCTAAAAACTCCACTCATAAGCAAAAACTGCACACTGGCCATCCAAATCCAAGAACACGACTCTCCTTCAGAATCATTCGATAACAACATGAATATAATATTTCTCGTTGATGATGAGGATTACATCGTATGGATTCATGTAATGTAAGAGAAGGACCCCATGGGTATGATGTGGCCTCATCATCAATCTACACCCTTGACACACATCAAACAAGATGGTATGGACTCCCACTAGCATAGTCAACACCATGGGAATGGAAAGAATATCTTTTTGTAGTTTTAGAGTACAGAATAGAGTGCGTGAAAAAAGGAGTGTGAATATCCTAAATCAAATAAGGCACAAACAAGAGTATATGACAAGCTGATCATACCTTAAATTATATTTAGACCCTGTAGTGATGCCAGCTCCACTACATGAAATTAACCACACCTATCTCCTCTACCTATCTTTTGATGACCTCCTCTATAACCATTCTTGGGTCAAGGTCTTTGAACTCAAGGAACATCCAGAGGTATGAATCTACCTACTTCATCCCCTCTTGGTGGAGCATAATCCAACTTCCCATGATATTAAAATGGCCTCACTTGAAACTACTGCTAAGGATGATAGTGAAACTATCCACCTTTACCAAACTAATCTTGAGAAGAAACTAGGTTCTAATCTTGATGATGTAAATAAAACCCATATATGAAACACATTATCCCCAAGACACCAAGTAAACCATTGAAATCAATAGCCCTAGAAGGTTGGAAGGGAAGCTGCTGAGGTAGATTACCTACTAGTCAAAACCTTGAAGGACCCGATAGCTGAAACCAGCTACTAGAATACTTTATCCTTGAGGAACCATACTGATTCCCCTCTCGTGGTAAACCTCCTTATGAGTTCATGAGTTTTATCACCTCCACCTTCTTCATAACCTCCATATATGTTGACAATGTAAAGGTAGTAACTGCATAATGAATAGAAGGATGAAGTGACTCCTCAAGAAACTATGTATGAGACTCCTCACCTAGATAGAGGTATATAGAAAAGTTCAATATATCCTTAAACATGACCCCCAGATCCCGCACAAACATACTCACCTATTGAAGGGAAAGAATCTCTTGCCACTTTACTGCCTTCATATTTTATGAAAGTAATTCTACCCAGAAATACTTATAGAGGTTAACCCATGAAACATATACCTCCTTACATTCACTAAGGTATAATATCAACCATTGATGTGTTGTTCCTAACATCTGACTAATTGCTAGCAGGACCCAGTACCCCATTGGGACCTGAATAAAACTGAAGGTGATCTCGAGATCCTCCAACCATCTCTCCTTCTACACATCTAAAACACCACCCTCGGGTTTCCCCAAGGCCCACCACTAAAAGTTTTGAAATTCCCTTTTCCACTGATCATCCTCCTCAATTGGGTAAACCCTTCAATGATCAACTAGATTATCCTGCTGAACCTCCACTTTCTAACCCACATACGGATGGAGACCATGAGCAATAACTGAGAGGAAAAAATAGAGTTCCTAAGACTGGTATTATGGAATTTTATTAAGTTTTTTTTAATTCATTTTAACCTTTTACAACTTTCCTAGAACCAAACCAATCCAATTCAAAAAATCACCCAAGTAATCATGATAGATGTACCTCTCTTATGTCTCTACTCTACAAATAGTTCCACCTCACCTGGTTACTCAATAAGCTCAGAGTTTGTGCATTGGATCATGAGGGTCCATAAAATCCCATTTCTTAGCCTATATCCCTAGCCTATTTCACACACCAAAGTCAAATGAAACTATTTATATACTAACTCATTCAGTAATCATTGTTCCTAACTCCAAACTCCATTCAATATATCAACCATTAGCTATGATACCACTTTTTTATGACCCCTACCACCAGAGATACTGAAATGAGGGGAGATAGATAATGAACCTTGAGTCCCACCTCCAGTAGGCCCTAGGTTGGAAACTAGCACCGAGGGTATAAAAATATCATAAATGGAATTTATTATCCTCTATAATATATACATAATCAGAAGATATGATATCAATGATCAACCAAATCCATGAAATAATATAAAAATGAAATTTAAAACATCACACAATGAATGTATGAATAAAATAGGTACAAATAAATGTATCTTAAGTAAATACCAAAAATTAAAATCTAAAGAAGTATCACATCAACTATCCAATGGTCTAAGGTGGTAATGTAAAACACAGTCCACACAATCCTCTTGGAAACCTGAAAATAGTTTTATATAAATAGGGTGAGAATACATGAATATTCAGTAGGAAAACCAAAGTCTCTAACACACATGTGAAAGAATAATACTCATAAACCCATGAGAAAATAGTAGAACAGAACAACCCCTAATCAGGTCAAATAACAAAACCCATCCTCTCTATGGCACGATCAACAAATAATGAATCCAATTATAATAATATAATATAAATCATATCGATAAAGGGTACCCACACCACTTTCCCACTGATTATCTTCTCTCACACCCCAATGATGTACATCCTAGAACTCCCACCTCTTCTGTATTCCATCTCATCACATCACATCACATCCCATCCCGCTCACAGACACTTGGTCTATCACATCACATCCATAACTATAATATTAGGGTGTCATGAACATGAAGGAAAACAACCTTGCACCCTCCTCCTACTATGAATGACCCTCACTATAATCCATCTCATCATATCACCCGAAAACACCCGTGAAATCACATCACACCTCACCTGAAGACCCCTGGCCCCCCACACCACATAACATCTCAATAGTTCACTATTAACTTCTGGCCATCAGAATCTGTGCATGTAATCATCTCTTGGAAGGGGGAATGAGGAGGAGTGGGTGGACAACCATCCATCCTCACCATCAGGATGTTGGTAAAAACACTCCCAAATCTATTGGTTATCAGCACTAGTTCATGTATAAACATTAACAATTAATTCATGTATAAACATCAAACATTTAAACTATACTACCCACTTTAATTCAAGTGTTCATTATTATTTTCAACCCATATTTTAATCTATCCTATACCATTTTATTTTCAATGTTATCATTTATTTAATTCAATTACTAATTGGGAAACTAGCATAACATATCACATCATAACAACATACATCCCATCATCCTTATACCAACAAGACCACACAACCACCTCTTTACCAAAACCACCACATCACCACCACTTCCCATCACAACGACCCCATATCAAAAACATAAAAAAATTCACCCATTCATACATCACATCACTTTCCAAAAAAGTCACATATAATTTTCTCCAGATTTTTCAAGTGGATTTTCATCAATTCCACTTCACTTTTAAGGGTATTATCACACAAGAAAAATTTTATATGGGAAAACTCTTAATTAACTAGATATAAGTGATTAAATAATTATATTCAAGGTGATATCAAACAGTCATAAAAATAGGGGTTTCCTAACACAACAACTACTGTGAAAAAAAGTCTCCCAATATCCATGATTTTTAGTGGTACAACTAGCATAAATAAGATCAGTATCACAATCTCAAGAAGATAAAAAACCTAAAAATAATTTCCTTCCCATTTAATTTATATTAAACTGATTAATTTTTCTTTTTTATGATGGATGAAACCATCTTCCCAAAAGATAAAAAAAGAATGAAACCCTCTCACACGATACAACTGATGAGATATAAAGGATCCCCTACCTAGAAGAAAGAATCCTCACATGATCCACTACACCAAAAATAGGGGTTTCATGCATAGGGTGGAACCACTTACAGGAAGAACATGAACCAATAAAAACAATGTTCCATAACTCCAAGGGAATTTCTTTGGAACCACCAGTCTCAAGAGAAAGAAAGAAGGAACGAAGGAATGATCTTCATTTTATAATTAACATATATGAAATGATTAGGATTTTAGATCAAAAATATGATTTTA
This sequence comes from Viscum album, assembly GCA_963277665.1. Taxonomy (NCBI): domain Eukaryota; kingdom Viridiplantae; phylum Streptophyta; class Magnoliopsida; order Santalales; family Viscaceae; genus Viscum; species Viscum album. Next base: position 48,083,780 of record OY728121.1, read on the forward strand.
ATTGACTATTAACATATATCTCATTAAATTCCAATTATAAGATCAATTTAAAATCTATAAACTATTAAAAAATTGAAGATATAAATATTATCATATTAAATAGACCTTAAGACCCTTAATTTAGGCTTTAAAACCATTTTTTTCAAAAAAAAGTAAAAATTGAAGAACAGTAAATTCTGGAAAAACTGGAACATACTACTTCTGGGAGATTCTTCTAGGAGCTACCATAAAGAGTTACCTTTAGAAGCTGCCATTAGAAGAAATCATCATAATATACTAATAGAAGCTATCATCAGAAGCAACCATTATAAGAAACCACCAGAAGATACCATCAGAAGCTACCACCAGACTAAGTCTATTACTATCATGAGTTATCGTTAGGAGTTATCATTATGAGCTACCATTAGGAGCTACCAACAAACTAAGCATTCTACCATCAGGATCTACCATCGGGAGATACTGTCAAGAGATACCATTAGGATCTATTTTTAGGAGCTACTATTAGGAGCTACCATTAGGAGCTACCATCAAGAGTTACCATCAGGAGCTATTATTAGGTGATACCATTAGAAGCTATTGCCAAACTAATTTTTCTACTGCTATGTGGTCCCATCAGGAGATACCATCAAGATCTACCATCAGGATCTACATCTATACTATGTGTGCTACCATCAAGAGATACTGTAAGAAGACACCATCAGGATCTACCTTTAGGAGACACCATTAGGAGATAACACCAGGAGATACTATCAGGAGCTAGAACAAGAATAAGTATACCACCTTCAAGATCTACGATCAGGATATACCATCAGGAGCTACCTTCATCCCCTAAAACACGCCCTTTTCTCCTAAACACCTCCAAACTCCTTAGGACCTCCTTCAAGAACCTCTAGAACCAGTTTTTACACAAATTAATATGCTTAAAGGTCTATAAATATACAATATGAACCTATAAAATAAATCAATTTCCCCAAATATTTAGGCTATTAAACTCTTTGAATTGATAGTGGAGATTCTAGGCATAGATCCACACTTCATCATTGTTCATGTGTGAGAGTTCTTAGGAATTGGTTGAATCTCTAACATTTACTTTTATAATATTGATTGGTTTCTAAGGATTTATTAATAGGTAATTAATACAACATAAAAAATTATAAACCAGAAAATTCTCAATATCTACCTTGTAAAAAAATTTAAAAGTTTGTATAACTAAAATTAAGAACATCGAGTGTACCTTTAATTAAATATATCCACTACCATTTTATTATATCATGAACATGATAAATATCTCTAAGTGGTAGTTAAATAAATAAATATTCTATGGTGTATTAATGGGTAAACTTAAATCACCCATTGAATGGGAAAGATCTTCCTTTATTCTCATGAAATGCTAGTGCCTCTTGAGGTAAAGAGAGAATGAGAAAGAGAGATATGGGTATAGGAGAACCAGTAGGAGCATGGGAAAACCATAATAACATTAAAATTCCTCTGATAACCTTTAATATCTTAATCTAGTCTCCATGGATTAAATTATATATTACAAAACGTACGATTAATGCATAGGTTACAAACTTCTTTGCAACCACTTCAACCAACATGCATAAAAATGATCCACTGATTCTCTTATGCATTTTACAATATGAAAATGTTAATTATTTCCACATGTGGAAGATTCCCATAGTCTCTTTATATATCATAACTATTGATGATATTTTTAATCCATATAACATAAATTTGGTAGAGTTTGAAGTGTAATATCTCTATATTAAACCCTATGATATACAAAAACCTAAGCATACAATATGCCTTGGGTTTAAGAATGTCATACCAAATGATATAACAATATCACAATCTATGATATAATTCAAAATAAATATCATGAAAATATGATTTAGGACATATATCCATCACCATATTCTAAGTCCACAGTTTTATAAGCTTTACTATTTTTTATATAACCAATAAAATCACCTTTAATTACTCTGTGTCTAATTTTTTTTAGGATTATAATATTTATATTAAGTGAAGAACCTACACATTTTAAAATATTAAAGAGTAGTTTTTATACCCTTCAAAATTTTATAAGGGGATAATTTAGTTTTTCAATATGAAATTACATTATTAATATGATATATAGCTAATAAAGCTTTACTCTTCAAATTTAATGGTAACATCGATTTATCAAGTATTAATATTAGCATTTCTACTAAAGTATGATATTTTATTTCAATTAAACTATTTTTATTAGGTGTATAAATAGAAATATATTGATGAATTGAGAAGGGATGGCTCCGTTCTGCCCTGGTATTCAACGCTCTCGTGTCTCCTTCTCCCTCTCCCAGGGTTTCTACTACTTCGGCGTAGGTCCTATCTCTTGTCCCCTTTCTTTCAGTGGTCTCACGTCTCATTCTCCCTCTTCTAAGGTTCCTCCTTTGGAGATGGTTCTCCCTTTCTTTCCCCTACTATTCGGCACTTTCGTGTCTCCCTTATCCTCTTCAAGGGTTTATCCTCCTTCAGCACTAGTTACCCCTCATGTTAATGCAGCTCTCCTTGGTTTCTCCCCCCTGTGTTTCACTTTCACTCTAGTGAAGGTGCTCTGGTTTCCTTCTTCGTGACGATGATTCTTCTACAATAAGGTCTTGAGGTTCCTATAGATGCCTTCAGTCACCCTTTCTGCGGCTATGACCTCCTGTTCCTCTGTGCCACTCCAGGTCTGTTATGGAGCGGTGGTTCTAGGTGGTTTTGGGTTTGTGTGGTTCGGCAGTCGACAGATCTCAAGGTGCTACTAGGTCACTTTCCCCTGTTTTTTTGTTCTTGGGTTTTCTCCTCTTTGTCATTGCTGTCGTTAGAAGCTCTCGGCAGCTCAACGACTACTTTGATCGAATGTTCTGCTTCTCCTCTCCTGGTCGGAGTCAAAGCTGTGGTAACAACTAGGTTTTGGGAGGTGTGGTTTGGCATTCACCACCGTTCCAGACATGGATCTTCGATGCTGGTTTATGTTTTTTGGTTTTCTTCCTCATGTTTTAGGAGATAGTGTGTCTGTTTTGTTCTCTATGGTGGCCTTTTGATGGATTTTTCTTTTCTATATAGAGTTATTTCTTGTGTTTTTCTTTGGTGATTTGTTTGTTACTAGTTGGATGGGTTACAACGCCATAGTGAGATGTTTTCGGCATAACTGGTGGTCTCTGACGGTCTCCAATGTCTCGTGCGGTGGTAGGATGATTTCACGATGTGGTGCGGTGATGGTTATGACAATGGTTTTTTGTGTGGATGGCATGGACATGATGATGACTATAGGTGATGATGACGACATCGATTTCTTCGTGCTTTCCTCGATGCAGTGGCTGCGCGATTTGTGGGATCCATTGTTGATGCGACGGTTCCCGCCGTGTTGAATCTCATTTCAATTTTTGAATCTGTAGACTATATTGAATTTTGGATGTGTCAAGGTGGTGTTTTTTGTCATGTGCAGTTCCTAATTTATCCTCAAAGTGGTTGTTTTGAAAATAATAAAAAAATGATTTGGAGGCATTGATGAATTATACCATTTTCTACACAAAACTCATTAAAACAACTCAAAAAGAATTCACCACCACTATCTTACCATAATACATTAATTTTATTATTTAATTAGTTTTTGACTTCAGATTTATATTTCTTAAACATATCAAAATATCTATATTTTATTCTAAGAATATATATATATATATATACTACAATAATCCCAAAAGTTAATAAAATATCTTTTAACTCCTCAGGCAAATTATCCATTTAATTAAAAAATATCAAAATGTAATAATCTTAATATATTGAAATTACTTTCAAAACCATAGAATTATTTTTTAAATATTTTATATCATACACATGCTTCTCATCTATCTAATTCATCTCCAAAAGTTATCAAATTTAATTTCTTCATCATTTTTAATTAATTAAAATTAACATGAGATAAATGGTCATACCATTATTAGATGAATCAAATAAAAAATTATAAGATTCAATCATATTATCAATCGATATTTAATATATTACATCATTATAATATCTTTTTCCCAAAAACATGTCACCCTTCAACAAGATAATCTTATCAGATTTAAATGCATCCAAAATCCCTTTTTACATAAAATATCCAAAAAAAACTAAATTGTTTTGAATCTTAGCTACATATAACACATTTTTTAAAATAAAATTATTTATAGTGGTAAAATATAGTTCTATTCTTCCTTTTTCAAAAATATTGATACATGCATTATTTCCAAGGTGGACTTACTTCATGATAACACCATTATTAAATGTTTTCCATACATCCACTATAGATCCAAAATCAAGACACCATCCCATTTTTACCAAATTTATGCTATCTTTGGATATAAATGAAACTAGATTTTCTTTATTAATCATATATACAATTATATTATTCACTTTCTTTTGATAGTGACATTGTTTGTTCCACTAGGTCAAATACCCTAAGAGGGGGGGGGGGTGAATCAGGGTATGATAGATTAAAACTACTACCCATTTGAATCTAGTTTTTTAATTAAAAAACACACTTCTCTATTTCTCCCATAATAAATTTATGAACGGAAATTAAATTATGCACATGAAACATCAATTTTACTTGGTTCACCCTCACTGGGCTACGTCCAAAGTGCATACAACAGTGATATAGCGATGTACTGAATCCACTAAATCTCACTGCTAATTACAAGGTTTGGGATAAATCACTTCTATACCCAGGATCACTACCATTAGAAGGGTTATGGTCTACTCACTACATTCCCAAGGGTCACTCACTATGTCTCTTTCTATGGCTCACTTTTGGTGGAAGGAATCACCGTTTCCCTCTTCCTTCACTCACCACTCTTCGAATGGAATCACAAAAAGTTTATGGACTTGTAGGTCTATTCATTATCTCTAATGAATGCATTCTCAGTTGTATATGGATTCTCTATTGAAGTTATACATTCATCCAATAGATGAATACCACTTTACCATAGATGTACTACGAAATGCCTTCTGAAAAAATTTCATGATGCTCACTACCTTTGCGAAGCTCCTCTTTCATGAAGCTCAAATATTCTTTCATAAAGATCCAAAATTTCATGAAGCTCACTTAGACTTCATGAATCACACCTCTTTTTTGAAACTCAACTAGCCTTCGCGAATCTCCTTTATTTCATGAAGCTTACTTACCCTTTGCAAATTTCCTTACTTTAGCGATGCTCAGAAAATTTAGTTGGCTTTTATAGCATTCATGAACTTCTTTACATATCACCTACATGAACCACCCTCTATTAAACACCTTCAAAATTTCCAAGACTTAATATTTTTATTAAGTCTTGCTACTATTTTGAAGGGGTTAAAGTCCTATTTATAGGAGTTTCCACTGATTCCAGAAGATTCCTTGCCACGCCATCACCATTTCATGAAGCTCCATGATTTCCTTCATGATGATCCCTTTTTTTCAAAGCTCCACACAATTTTTTCATTTATGATGCTCATTATAATCATGGAGCCTCCTATCACTGTTTCGCAGCACCATGATGCTCCACTTGTGATGCTCCTCACCTTCGCCATTCATGATGCTCATCATACTTATAGATATAACCATCAGAATCTTCATGCCTTTTCAAAACACACTTCTCGAAATTAATTACTTTTCCATATTTTCATAAGGCCTTCAAGAAAATCCACTTTTTGTAGTGCTAGCTGGACTCCAAATTTGGGATCCCAAAAATTTGGAAAACACTAGGAAATGATGTCAGCTTGTGTATGCAATTTTCTGTACCACTTCCATGAAATCTATTCCTCTATCTTGGATCCTTGTCAATATTCCTAGTCAATAAAATATTTGGACTCCACAACCGTCCTTGGAAACTTTCTTTGTCAACAAACACAACCAACCCAAAAGTACTACATTGTTACCTTGAGGGATTTTTCCCCAACAATATCCCCCTTTGGGTTTGTTGACAAATATTCACATGTTGATACTCCATTGATGCTTCTTCCATATCCTATCAATCTTCACTTATTGCGATTCAAATAGAGATCAAGGATTTACTCAATACACACTATAATCCCACATGATCCATTCTCATTGTGATAAATAAGAGTATAATGAAAAGTTAATTAATGAATCACTTCATTCCAAAACATATCAACTGATTTCATCATGAACCTCATCTTTCATGATATATATCCTTTGATTAATAATCTATAGCACTATCAGACCACTCATTTGAGGTCTGCAACAAGGTAAAGAACACATATTAGTACATTAGAGGATAACACACCATACCTTGGGGAGAGGGGGTGGGGGTACTACATACACACCTTTTCAAGTGTGGGGAGTTGAATGAACTCCTAGAGCTAGTCAATTCCATTCAAATGATTCTTTGGGTAAGGCCTTCGTCATAATTTCTACAACCTGTTGTTCTGTAGGAATATTCTCCAACCTCACAGCCCATTCATCCAACTTATCCTTAATTAAATGATACTTGATTTCAATGTTATTTTTCCTTGAGTGCTGGACTATATTTTTCTAAGATTTATAGAACTTGAATTATCACAATGGATTATAATAAGAGAATTCACCTCAACTATTATATCATTAAGCCACTGCTTCATCCACAATAACAGTGTGCATTCTTGAGTAGCCATAATATATTCAGCTTCTACGGTGCTCAATGCAATGAAATATTTTTTATTTCTTAGCCAATAAATACACAATACACCAAGATATAAAACACCTCTTAACATTTATTTCCCATCATCTACTGAACTGATCCAATCTGCATCTTCATATCCCAATAACTCCTTATGAGATTTTTCATTGTACATCAAACCAAAATCCACAGTTCCCTTGATATAATGAAGTAATATTTTCACTAAAAGCCTATGGATTTCCTTGAGATTACTTTAATACCGTGATTCTTAGCATGTGGAAAAAACAATATCAGGCCTCTTAGTTGTAAATTAACGTAGACTACAAATTATTTTCATGTATTCTACAACATTAATTGCACTACCTTTATCATCCCTTGACAGTTTCATCCAAGTAGCCACCGAAGTCATCATCTCCTTGGAATTATACATTCCAAATCTTCTCAAAACCTCATAGGAATATTTATATTGAGAAATTAATGTGCCATTCTTTCCTTGAGTTACCTGTAAACTAAGGAAAAATGTTATTTCACTAAACATTAACATTTCAAACTCACTTTTCATGAATTTAGAAAACTGTCTACACCGTGCTTCATCTTATCCTCTAAAGATTATTTCGTTGATATATACTAGCACCATCGTCATTTGATTAATGTCATAGTTGAAATATAGATTGTAATCAACTCTACCCTGATTAAAACCAATATGTTTCATAAATTTATCTAGCCTTGAATTCCATGATCTTGGTGCTTGCTTTGAACTATATAAAATTTTCTTCAGCCGAAAAGATTTTTTCTCATCTTTATGAATTAGAAAACCATCTTATAGCTCAATATAAACTTCTTCTTCTAGAACCCCATTCACTAATTATGTCTTGATATCCATCTTGAAAACATTGAACTTTCTTTTCACTGTTATGGCCATGAATAATCGAATTGTCTCTAGCCTTGCAATAGGTGAAATAGTTTCATCAACATCAATACCCTCGATCTGGGAGGACCCTTTGCACACTAGTCATGGTTTTTTTTTCGAATCACCATGCCATATTCATTCATCTTGTTGTGAAAGACCCATTTAGTCCTGATGAAATTATTATCCATTGGCATTGAAACAATCTCCCATATCTGATTTTTCTCAATTTGTTCAAGATCTTAATTCATATCCTGAACTCAATTCTCATATCCTACTACTTAATCAAAACATTTAGGATCTACCTGTGATAAGTACGATGCTTGCTATAGAGTCTTCATCCTCCTTGTCTGAACTGGAGCTATTTGATCTCCAATTATGATTTTTCTATCAATTTTGGATCTTCTTTTCTATCTTTTTATAGATACTGAATTATTATCATCCTCTTCATTATTTGAATCTTCTTCTGAATCAGCCTCTAGAATTGGAACATACCCTGATCTTCTTATCTATTTTCACTATTCTATTAATATTTATCATGCATTTTCTGAATATTCCACTCATTCTCTAGTATAGTTACATCTTAACTTTCAAATACCTTTCCTAGATGCTTATTGAAGAATTTATATGATTTACTTTTCTTTGAATGTCCAATAAATATCCCTTCATCTCCATGGGATTCAAAATTACTTTGTTTCTCTTTATTGAGAATGAAACATATACTTTCGAAGACTCATAAGTAATTCAATGACGGATTCTTTCCATACCATAGTCATACAGAGTATTCTCTTCTTTTGGGTATCACAACACTCTATTTGAAGTATAGAATGATTTCATCACCGCTTCTTTCTAAAATTTCTCTGGAAGGACTTTCTCAATGAGTATTTTTATATCCATGTTGTTGAAAATTATATTTATTCTCCCAACTACATCATTAATCTATGGAGTTTTCACCACTGAAACATGATTCCATATCCCATGTCTCTCAAGATAATCCTCCACTTGGATATTTGTGAACTCAGTTCCATTATCTGTTTGGATCTTCTGGATTTTCTAACCTAGTATCTTTTCAACTTACCATCGATATCTTGTAACGGAACTGAACACCTTAAACTTGTGGGTAATGATTAATACCAATGTCATTATGCTATAATCATAAATGAAGATAACATAATATCTCCTGCCATTAAGATCCCTTGGTGAAATTGGTATGCACACATCAATATGAACCAACTCAAGACATCTTGTTGACCATTGATATTTTTACTTATATGTATTTAAAATGATGTTTCCTTGTTGGAAATAATCGCATGTATGTGTATGATCACGTGATAATATAAGGAGATCTCTAGAGGGATCATATTTTACCAGATCTTTTAAGGGAGTTTGTCTCACATGGACAAGATGTTTATGCCACAACTTATTTTCTTCTTCTTTGGACAGAAAGCACATGTCTCCTTCTCCACTAACAAGGTAGAGATTCCTTTTTGTACGGTTTCCTTAGAATACAAAACACCATCTTTTTCATTGATGACACATAATTTCTTTTAAATTTTTATAGAATGTCATGATTCGTACAGTTGAATAACACTGAGCAAGTTTTGACTAAGACCTTCAACAATTAAGACATCAACATGTCACTAGTGGAAATAACATTTAACACATCGACATTTTTCATGTCAGTTCTATATAACTGAAATGGAAAGCTGTAAAAATCAAATTATCACATCGGTTATTATATAAACAACATGATAAATCAATGAGAATCAATTTTTTACATTGGTTATTTTATAACCGACATTATAAAAATTGAGATAAGATTTATCACATCGGTTATTTTATAACCGACGTGATAAAGAAAATCTCAGCAATTTATCACATCGGTTATCAAAAGAACCGACGTTCTAAAGTGACATTTATCATGTCAATTATTTTATAACCGACATGATAAATTATTTTCTACATTGGTTATTAAATAACCGATGTGATAAAGCTTTTAAATGATTTATCGCACCCCATATTCAGTCATTATGTTTTCTTCAATCGGGCAACCTGCGACTCGTCTCTCTCACGCGGAAAAACCTAGAAAGGATTGTTCAAAGTCGTTCCCTCCAACCTCATTTTTCCAACATCATTATTTATCTATATTAACATCAGATCTATCAAGTTGACTTTAAACACTCAAGTAATCCTCGCATGGATCGATTTTAGTTTTTTATTTTATGCGATGCCCTAAACTATTTTTTTGAGATGTTATTTTTCTATCTTTTTTCTTGCTATCATAGTAAGTTTCATAGTGTTCATTTATACCATGATAAATTATTTTCTGGAAAAATAAACCTATGGAAGTGTATCAATCAAGTTTATGATTTTTGTGTGTTATATCATGTGTGTGTGCACGTACAAGGGGTGTCCAAGGGGGTGGGGGTTGTCCAAGTGGGTGGGGGTGTTCAGGGGGGGGGGGGCTGTCCAGGGGGGTGGGGGTGTCCAGGGGGTGTCAAAGGGGGTGGAGGTGGTGTCCAAGGGGGTGTGAGGGCTATCCAAGGGGGGGGTGTCCAGGGGGGGCTGTCCAAGGGGGTTGGGGTGTCCAGGGGGTGGGGTGTCTAGGGGTGGGGGGCTGTCCAAATCAGTGTGGGTGGGGGGCTGTCCAGGGGGTGGGGGATGTCCAGAGGGTTGGGGGCTATTCAAGGGGTGGTAAGATGCCTAGAGGGTTGGGGGGGGGGGCTGTCCAAGGGGGTAGTGGTGTTTAGGGGGTGTCCAAGGGGGTGGGGGTGGTGTCCAAGGTGGTTAAAGGGCTTTCCAATGGGGTAGGGGTGTCCATGGGGTGGGGGTGGGTGGTGGTGTTGAGGGGGGGTGGGGGTGTCCTGGGGGGTGGGGGTGGGGGTGTCCATGGGGGCTGTCTAGTGGGTGGGGGGATGTTCAAGGGGGTGGTGGTGTCTTGGGGGTGTCCAAGGGGGTGGGGGTGGTGTTGGGGGGGGGGGTGTGAGGGGGATTTCCAAGGGGGTGGGGGTGTCCAGGGGTTGGGGGTGTCCATGGGGGTGACGGGGATGTCTAGGGGGTGGGGGTGGTGTCCAGGGGGGTGGTGGTGTCCAGGGGGGTGGTGGTGTCCAGGGGATGGGGGTGGTTTCCAGGGGGAGAGTGGGCTGTCTAAGGAGGTATGGGGTGTCCAGGGGGGTGGGGGTGGCCAGGGGGGGCTGTCCAGAGGGGTTGGAGGGATGTATAGGGGGTGGGGGTTGTCCAAGGGGGTGGTAGTGTTCAGGGGGTGTCCAAGGGGGTGGGGTGGTGTACCTGGGCGTGAGGGGGATTTCCAAGGGGGTGGGGGTGTCCAGGGGGGTGGGTGTCCAGGGGGTGAGGGGGCTTTCCAGGGGGTGTGGGTGTCCATGGGGGGGGGGGGGCTGTCCAGAGGGGTTGGGGGCTGGCCAGGGGGTGGGGGGGTGTCCAAGGTGGTGGTGGTGTCTAGGGGGTGTCCAAGGGGGTGGGGGGTGGTGTCTAGGGGTGTCGGGGGTGAGGGGGATTTCCAAGGGGGTGGGGCTGTCCAGAGGGGTTGGGGGAATGTCCAGGGGGTGGGGGGGTGTCCAAGGGGGTGGTGGTGTCCAGGGGGTTTGAAAGGGGGTGGGGGTGTCCAGGGGTGAGGGGGCTTTCTAAGGGGGTGGGGGTGTGCAGGGGTGGGGGTGGTGTCTAGGGGGTGATGGGGTTATCCAGGGGGTGGGGGGGGGGTCCAGGGGGCGTGGGGGTGTCTAGGGGGGTGTCCAATGGGGTAGGGGTGGTGTTTAGGTTTGTGAGGGGGATTTCCAAGGGGGTAGGGGTGTCTAGGGGGTGGGTGGGTGGGGGGTGTCCGGGGGGTGAGGGGGCTATCCTGGTGGGTGGGGGTGTCCAGGGCGGTAGGGGGTGGGGGTGTCTAGGGGGTGGGGGGGTGGGGGTGGTTTCCAAGGGGGTGAGTGGGCTATCCAAGGGGGTAGGGGATATCTAGGGGGTGGGTGTGTGTCCAAAAGAGATGAGGGTGTTGTTTGGGGTGGGCTATCCATGGGGGTGGTTGTGTCCCGGGGGTGTCTAAGGGGGTAGGGGTGGTGTCCAATGGGGTAGGGGGTTGGACAGCCCCCTCAACCCCCTGGACACCACTCCCGAACCCCCTAGACACCCCCTAGCCCCATGGACACCCACACCCCCTGGACAGCCCCCACCCCTGGACACCCCCTACCCCCTTGGTCACCCTGGATAGCCCCCTACCCCCATGGACAACCCCTACCCCCCTTGGATAGCCCCCCACCCCCTGGATAGACCCTACCCCCGTGGAAACCCCCTTGGTATATATATATCCCAACATTTTCATTGAAACCATTGGAATATTTTAAATTCAGGTAGTCTATACCAACAGTTCCTGTAGAATCATTGATATAGGGATATTGCAACAACCATCATGACAACGATGTGTGAAATCATTGGGGTATTCTATCCCAAAGGTTTCAGGGGATATCCAAATGGTTTCAAATTTTTGGTATTTGTGTAATTTTCAGTAGTTAATGTATGCATAATTTAATATTTACACCTCATATTTATTTTTTACGAAAGGGTGAATTTGGTATCCAGTTGCACCGGGATGTATTCTTTGTGTACCTTAAAAAGAAAGGATCCAAGATGAATTTAAAACCATTATATCTAACTATATTTTCTTTTTAAAATAACTTTCATGCATATTTGTTTTCAAATACGCACCCCCATGGACACCCCCACCCCCATGGACACCCCCTGGATAGGCCCCCACCCCCTGGACACACCCTACCCCCTTGGACACCCTGGATAGCCCCTAACCCTGTGGACATCCCCTACCCCCTTGGACAACCCCCACCACCCCCCTGGATAGCCTATATCCCCTTGGAAACCCCCGTGGTATATATATATCCTATCAGTTTCATTGAAAATGTTGGAATATTTTAACTTCAGGTAGTCTATACCAATGGTTCTTATAGAATCGTTGGTATATGGCTATTGAAACGACCATCATGCCAACGGTGTGTGAAACTGTTGGTGTATTATATCCCAATAGTTTCAAGGGCTATCCCAATGGTTTTAAATCGTTGGGATATGTGTAATTTTCAGCAGTGAATGTATACATATATTAATATTTACATGTCATATTTCTTTTTTACGGAAGGGTGAATTTGGTATCCAGTTGCACCAGGATGTATTCTTTGTGTACCTTAAGAAGAAAGAATCCAAGATGAATTTAAAACTATTATATCTAACTATATTTTCTTTTTAAAATAATTTTCATGAATATTTTTTTTTCAAATATGCATAGATTTGTTTTATATTTTAAAATTTTTTTACATTAAAATTATGATATTTTTCATATAAATATATATTTGAATTATCTTAACAAGATTTATAATTTTTGATATTTGTTATAAGTAATAATGAGTAGAAGTTGGATTACGACACATCGAATGAGTAATGAATACGAGGAAGGTGTTGATGCCGTTTTGGAATTTTCTAAACGAAATGTTCCAAGTAGGGACATTTTTTTGTCCATGCCTGAAATGTTTGAATATAAAGAAGTTGAAAATTAGAGAGATCAAAGATCATCTGATTTTTCATGGTTTCAATCCGAGTAATAGCCCTTGGATTTGGCATTGTGAAACTTGAAAGAATGTCAGATATACTGATAATGATGATTTGCAACATGGTAACTCCGATGGAATTGAGGAAATGATCTGTGATATTGTAGCAGAACAAATTGAGATAGAACTGACAGTTGCATGTTTATATGGTGATTCTAAAAGACCATTGTATCCTGGTTGTACGGATTTAATGGTTTTTTCGATAGTGTTATGATTGATTAACCTAAAGGAGAAACATGGATGGAGTGATAGAAGATTTAAAAAGCTGCTACAATTATTGAAATACATTCTTCCAAAAGACAACGAACTTCCAGATTCACATTATATGGCCAAGAAAATATTATGCCTGATGGGAATGGGATATTAGAAAATACATGCCTGTCTGAATGACTGTATGATGTATAGGAAGAAATATGAATTTATTTCAGAGTGTTCTAAATGTAGGACATCATGGTATAAGTTGAAAGAAAAATCACAGGATGATGTAGAGATTACAAATATCCCTTCCAAGGTATTTTGGTATCTTCCTATAATTCATTGTTTGAAATGTTTATTTGCTAATTCACATGATGGAAAAAGGTTAAGTTAGTATGATGATGAGTGGATATGTGATGAAAAAATACGTCATCCAAATGATTGTCCATAAAGGAATAAAATGGATGAGCAGTATCCTATATTTGGAAATGAAATTAGAAATATTAGACTAGGGTTATGCAAAAATGGAATGATCCCATACTGAACCCTCAGTAGCACACATAGTTCATGGACTGTTTTATTGGTAATTTACAACCTCTATCCTGAAGTTTGTATGAAGCACAAATATGTCACGTTGAGTATAATGATATCTGGTCTGAAGCAACTCGGAAATGATATTGATGTTTTCTTGTCATTATTGATTGATGATTTGAAACTTTTATGGGAGGATAGAATTAGGGTGTATGATTCTTATAAAATGGAATATTTTCAACTGCATGCAGTGCTTATGTTCACTATAAATGACTTCCCAGCATATGTAAATTTTTCTGGAAACAGTATTAAGGGGGTATAAAGCGTGTCTAATTTGTGAACAACAAACTTCATATTTTTAATTGCATCATGGGAGGAAAACAGTGTACATGGGTCATAGAAAGTTTTTGCTTATGAATCACTCTTATAGAAGACTAAAAAAGGAATTCAATGGCTCATAATAATTTGATATTTCTCTAAAACCCTTATCCCCTAATGTCTATTTTGAGAGGGTGGAAAACCTTGACGTGACATTGGGAAAGACACATAAATATGGTAATGATAGACATATTTGGAAGAAAATGTTAATATTTTTTGAGCAACCATATTGGATATATTAGGAAGTGAAACATAATATTGATGTCATGCACATAGAGAAGACTATCTATGATAGTTTTATTGAAACATTGTTAGATATTAAAGGAAAGAAAAAAGATTGATGGAATGAAATATTAGACTTACTATCAATGGGAATACGTTTGGAGTTAGCTCCCACTCCTAATGGAAGATGAACATTTATTCCCTCGGCTTGTCATACATTATCCAAGAGGGAGAAAATTATATATTTTTCAGTTTCTTCATGATATCAAAGTGACTCAAGTTTATTATTTAAATGTAAATTTTTTTGTCTCTTTGAAGTATTTAAAGTTGATAGGTATGAAATCTCATGATTCTCACGTCATGATGCAACAAATTCTACCGGTTGTATTGCATGGAATATTACCCATCTGTGTTATAAAGACTATAATGAAGTTGTGTTATTTTTTCAATTCAATTTTTAATAAGGTGATTGATGTGAATGGTTTGAACATTTTTGAAAAGGATGCAATTTCTATACTTTTTCAACTAGAAATTTATTTTTCTCCATATTTTTTTTGATATAATGGTGAATTTAATGATTTATCTAGTTCGAAAAATAAATCTTTTTGGACCTTTATATCTTCGTTGGATGTATCCTTTTGAAAGGTATATGAAAATATTGAAGGGGTATGTTAAGAATCCATATCGACTAAAAGCCTCCATTATTGAAAAGTATATTTCTGAGGAGGTTTTGGAGTTTTTTACGAGCTACTTGGATGTGGTGGAGCACATAGGTTTGCCTCCATCTCACCATGAACGAGTTAATAATGAGGGAAAAGTGATTCATGGATTGAAATTCAAATCATTGTCAGCTGAACAGATGAAGAAGTTAGAATTATAAATCTTGAATAACCTAGCTGATGCTCAATCATATATCACATTTCATATTAATGAGTTGAAACAATGTCATCCAAAGAAGAAAGAAATTTGGATTTTGAATGAGCACAAAAAAAATGTGTATTAAAACAAATAAGTAGAAGTTTTTGTTTATTTTAATTTTGTTTAGTTTAGTTTATCATTTTTACCATTACGTAAATTATATATCTATTATTTTTGTTGAATGAAAATTACTTTACCATGTTTACCAAGTTTACCATGTTTAACATGTTTACCATGTGTTCCATGTTTACCATGTTAACCATGTTTACCATGTTTACCATGTCTACCATGTCTACCATGTGTACCATGTTTATCCTGTTTTCCATAGTTTACCATAGTTTATATTTAAATAAATTATATATTTTTTGATTTTGTTGAATGAAAATTACACAACCATGTTTACCATATTTACCATCATTTATCATGCTTACCATATTGACCATGTTTACTATTACATAACTTAGTTCAATTTTCCATTTTCTGTTTACATTAGTATTGTAGTATTTGAATTTGTATATTTGTGAACTAATTTTTGTTTTTTTATTTGAAGGATAATGACAAATCAATCATTTGATCAACCAAATGATTCTGGAGATGAGAATAATGATCATACCTTTGGAGACGAACATTCACATGATCCTCTTGATGTTCCTCAATCTTCCTCATGTGCTCCCATAACGACAAAGAAGAGTTCAAGAGTTGGTAAATGTGGGTGCACACGTTTACCAAAATTTTCACTTGCCCGTATGCAGGACTAGAGGATACTCGTTGATTTTAATGAGAATGATATTACTAGAGGTCCAAATGCAAAATATTTTAAGAGTTTTGTATCAACTCAGGGTAAGAGAAAAGCAAGTATTTTGTATGATGATTAGAGAAGTGTGGACAAATTGATAATATCTCCGTTGTGGGAGACGATTTTGGTATGATCTTTATCTATTGTTTTTATATTCTCTAAATGTTTCTAGTATAATATGTTTTTACCTCTTCTTTATCAGATGACATTTGATATTCTTGATACTGGATGAGTCAAGAAGAAATGATTATCAATGGTTGATAGGAGATAGAGAGATTTAAAATCAACCCTCACATTTGATTTCATTTTTGGTCATAAGAGTCATGAAAATCCATGTCATATATATCCTTTCATAGATGAAGAGATATGGAAAAGGTTTGTTGAAAGTAGAAGAAAATATTCATTTTTGGTAAGGGACATTTAAACTTTTATAAGCTTTCTTATATAAATGAACTTATTAATGTTTTATTAATGATTTCTTATTCTTAATTTATAAAAAACAAGGACATCTCATCAGGAGATCCAATCTAAAAATGTATACCCTCATTGTTTATCTCAGGGAGGGTATACATTATTGGAAGAACAAATGATGGCGGAAAATTTAAAAAAACTGAGAGCTGAGTCTTCAAGCTCTGGGGAGGTTTCCCCTCCATCCCCTCCATATAGAAATGAAAAACAGAAGAGATCTCAGATGAGAAAAAGGGACAATATCTTTCAGAAGATTTGAGAATCGTAGCTGAGGGGATTGTAAGATATTTATTTTATTTATTTAGGTTAACTATATTATTTATATAATTTGAATCATTATAGAAATGTTCAACTAATTAATACATGATTCTTTTGAGGAGAAGATATCATAGGGGGTATTTACATATACTAGGAGGCAAGATATTTTATCAGCAGCATTGGGAAAGCCCAAACATCCTGGTCATGTATGAGGATATCTGACGGGTGTATCAGTAAGAAAAGTGTTTCCACATTCTTCAAATTATTTTGTTGAGGGTGTCTATAAAAAAAATAGAATCTTTGGAGGATGAAGTTAATAATATTAATGTGACAATGGAAGAAAATATTAGAGCGTCGTTATAGTCTATGTCTGTAGACATGCAAAGACAATTTCATAATGCAGCTACCACTCCTACACCTCCCCCTGTATACCCCATTATTTACCCTCCACCTCTACCAGTAGCTCCCACTCCCCCACCTCAACCTGCGGACCCCATTTCTTATCCTAGTCCTCCGTCGCAACTTCATACTTATTGTGAGTTGTATGTTGATGATCCTCAACACCATATAGTTGCATATGGGCTAGTATATTTTATAAGAGATACAATTCATCGTCAATAGTTAGAGGTAGAGCATCATAGTGTCACTGTACATGATATTATAGATAGATTAGCTCGAGTACCATTACCTACATATGAGGTGACGACAGTTGGACATAGTATCAGCCATTTTTTAATTTTTCCATCCAGAATTCTATGACTCATTACCATAGAGGTATGTATGTTATATCTTCTATTTTTTATTAAAGTTGTTTTAACATTTGAAAACTAATATATTTTTCTGTTTATTTTTACAAGAATACTTCAAAGGTAAAGAAATATTGTATAGACAACAACAAAGACAAATGGATATGACATCAGATACAGATTCTAGTAGTCTTGATAGATTGTCAAGATATTCAAATTTTTTGGCGGATCGTTATGAGTTTCCAATGGAAGCTCATGTTTGTGGATGTGCAATAAATGTTGGGATTCTGAAAAAATGATATCATGGAGCTTGTTACTGGAGATAAGTTAGGCATCAACATGGTGAGTTTTTTTCCATGTAAGTCTTAACACCTTTTCCTTGTGTTATATTTATTAAAAATGTATACTTATGTCTATTTTGTATTAGGTATCTTTATAACATGTGTGAGAAGAATGAGCAGATAGATGTATATGGATTCATGGACCAGCATTTTATTTCCCTTGAAGCACATGAATTGGATGAGGAATAAAGAATGATTTATATTGCTGTATGATTTGAACAAAATATAATCATACAGTGTTGTATGATGCCTTTTTGTGAGAGGTATGAAACATATTTGTGGCAAAGAGTTCATTATATTTTAACATAAGAAACCACTAACCTTAAATTTTCTTTTATCAGTGATCATTGGATGTTAGGTGCTTTTTTTCCAAGGGAGAAAACACTTTATTGGATATGCTCTATCCATGGAGGTGTGTGGGAAATTTTTAAGAATATGTTGGAAAATTAAGTTTCAATTTCTTAATAGTTGTATATATTATAATGAATTTTAAATTTATCCCATTCATATTATTTTATAACAGGGGATGGGTCTAAATTCAAAAAAAAAACAAAAAGAAAAGTAGTACAAAGATCAAATATGTAAAATTAAAGGTAAATATCCATTTATAATTTTTACTTTTTGATGTATTACATAAAAATAATAGTTTTAATTTACACCCATTTAAATAGAATTGTCATGAACAACAACGTGTCGTCTAATGTGGATATTATATGTTAAGATTTATGTATGAAATAATTATAACCGGAACACTTGTGAACTTTAACCTCGAAAGATGTACTTTTAAACTTTTCCATAATATTTCATTTGATTTATTCATTATACATGTTAACTACTATCCTTTTACTTTGTAGCTATTTGATGACCCTCAACCCTATAGTGCTCAAAATTTCAAACACTTACAAGTGGAATGGTCAAATTATTTTACAGGTTTGATTGGATTTTAGTTTGTTTGTAGTGTAAAATGTAATTTTGAATATTTTCATTATAATTGTGTTTTTGGTAGTGGTTTAGGTTGTATTTTGGTTTTTTAGTTGACATTGTAAGTTTGAAATGTAATATATGTGAATGTTTAATTTTTATCTACTTCTTGTTTTGTTCTAGTTCTGATGGTGTTTCTGGTCTGGTGGGGCGGGGGGGGGGGGGGGTCCAGTGGGGTGGGGGTTTGTAGGGGTGTGGGAGGGATGTCCAATGGGGTGAGTGTGTCCAGGGTGTCCATGGGGGTGGGAGGGTGTCCAGGAGGGTGGGAGGGCTGTCCAAGGGAGTGGGGGCTGTCTAGGAGGGTGGGGGGCTATCCATGGGGTGTCCAGGTGTGTGTCTGTGTTTGGGGGGGGGGGGGGGGTTCTAGGGGCGTGGGAGGGTTTTCCAGTGGGGTGTGGGGGGGGGGGGTGTCCATTGGGGTGGGATCAGGAGGGTGGGAGGGCTGTCTAGGGGGGTGGGGGGCTGTCCAGGAGGGTGGAGGGGTTGCCCAGGGTGTGTCCAGGGGTGGGTGGGGGGGGTTCTAGGGGTGTGGAAGGGCTTTCTAGAGGGGTGGGGGTGTCCATGGGGGTGGGAGGGTGTCTAGGAGGGTGGGAGGGCTGTCAAGGGGAGTGGGGGACTGTCCAGTAGGGTGGGTGGGGGGCATCCAGTGAGGTTGGGGGTTTCCAGGGGTGCGGGAAGGTTGTCTAGTGGGGTGGGGTGGAGGGGTGTCCAGGGTGTCTATGGGGGCGGGAGGGTGTCCAGGAGGGTAGGAGGGCTGTCCAGGGGGTGGGGGTTGTCTAGGAGGGTGGGGTGGGGGGGGGGTTGTCTAGGGGGTGTCCAGGTGTGTGGGGGGGGGGGGGGTCTAGTGGGGTGGGGGGGAGAGGGTTACAGGGGTGTGGGAGGGATTTACAGGGTGTCCATGGGGATGGGAGGGTTTTTAGGAGGGTGGGAGGGCTGTCCAGGGGGTGGGAGGGTGTCCATGGTGGTGGTGGTGGGGGGGGGGGGGTCCAGGGGGGCCAGGGGTGTGGGGGGGTGTCCAGTGGGGGGGGGGGGGGTTCTATGCATGTGGGAGGGCTATTTAGTGGAGTGGGGGGGGGGGGGGGGTGTCCAGGGTGTCCATGGGGTGGGAGGGTGTCCAGGAGGGTGGGAGGTCTATCTAGGGGAGTGGGGGATGTCCAGGAGGGTGAGTGGGGGGGGGGATATCTTGGGGTGTATGGGTGTCCAGTGGGGTGGGGGTTTCTAGGGGTGTGGTATGGGGATTCTAGTGGGGGGGGGGGGTGTCACGGGTGCCCATGGGGGTGGGGGTGTCCAGGAGGGTGGGAGGGTTGTCCAGGGGGTGGGAGGGGTGTCCATGGGGTGGATGGCTGTCTAGGAGGGTGGGTGGTTGGGGGATTTGCAGGGGTGTGGGAGGGTTGTCCAGTGGGTGGTTGTGGTGGGGGGTGTCTAGGGGGACCATGGGGATGGTAGGCTGTCCAGGAGGGTGGGAGGGCTATCCAGGGGAGTGGGGGGGGGGGGGGGGGTTGTCCTAGAGGGTGGGGGGGGGGGGGGGGTCCAGCGGGTATACATGGATGTGGGGGTGTCCAGTGAGGGGGGGGGGGGGGGGTTCTAGGGGCGTGGGAGGGTTGTCCAGGGAGGTGGGGGTGTCCATAGGGGTGGGAGGGTGTCCAGGAGGGTGGGAGGGTTGTCCAGGGGGTGGGGGCTATCCAGAAGGGTGGGGGGACTATCCATGGGTGTCCAAGGTTGTGGGGGGGTGTCTAGTGGGGGGGGGGGGGGTGTTGTCCAGGGGGTATCCAGGGGTGTGGGGGGGTGTCTAGTGGGGTGGGGGGCTTACAGGGGTGAAAGAGGGTTGTCCAGTGGGGTGGGGGTGTCCAGGGTGTCTATGGGGATGGGAGGGTGTCGAGGAGGGTGGGAGGGTTGTCCAGGGGAGTGGGGGGCTGTCTAGGAGGGTGGGGGGGGGGGTTGTACAGGGGGTGTACAAGGGTGTGGGGGGGGGGGGGTGTCCAGGGGGTGGGGGGTTTCTAGGGGTGTGGGAGGGCTTTCCAGTGGGGTGGGGGGTGATCGTGGTGTCCAGGAGGGTGGGAGGGATATATAGGGGAGTGGGAGGCTATCCAGGAGGGTGGAGGGGTTGTCCAAGGGTGTGGGGGGATGTACAGGGGGTTTCAGGGGTGTGGGAGGGTTGTAAAGTTGGATAGGGGGTGTCTAGGGAGTCTATGGTGGTGGGAGGGTGTCTAAAAGTGTGGGAGGGATGTCCAGGGGTGGGGTTGTCCAGTAGGGTGGGGGCTGTTTAGGGGGTGTCCATGGGTTTGTGTGTGTGTGGGGGGGGGTATCCAGTGGGGGGGGGGTCCAAGGGTGTGGGAGGGCTCTCTAGTGGGGTGGTGGGAGGTGGGGGGGGGGGGGGGTCCATGGGGGTGGGAGGGTGTCCAAGAGGGTGGGAGGGCTGTCTAGGGGAGTGGGGGATGTCCAGGAGGGTGGGGGTTGTCCCGGGGGTGTGCAGGGGTGTGGGAGGGTTGTCTAGTGGGGTGGGGGGGTATAGGGTTTCCTTGGGGGTGGGGGTGTCTAGAAGGGTGGGCGGGCTGTCTAGGGGGGTTGGGGGCTGTCCATGAGGGTGGGGTGGGAGGGGGGGGTGTCCGGTGGGGTGGGGGTTTCTAGGGGTGTGTGAGGGCTATCCAGTGGGGTGGGGATGTCCAGGGTGTCCATGGGGGTGGGAGGGTGTCTCGGAGGGTGGGAGGGCTGTCCAGGGGAGTGGGGGGATGTCCAGGAGGGTGGGGGATGTCCAGGGGGTGTCTAGGGGTGGGGGTTTCCAAGGGTGTGGGAGGGCTATCTAGTGGGGTGGGGGGTGTCCAGGGTGTCCATGGGGGTGGGAGGGTATCTAGGAGGGTGGAAAGGTTGTCCATGGGGGGGGGGGGTGTGGGGAGGGGGTGTCCAGTGGGGTGGTGGTTTCCAGGGGTGTGGGAGGGTTGTCCAGTGAGGTGGGGGGGGGTGTCCAGGGTGTCCATGGGGGTGGGAGGGTGTCCAAGGGGTGGGAGGGATATCCAGGGGAGTGGGGGGCTGTCCAGGAGGGGGGGGGGGGTATCCGGGGGTGTCCAGGGGTGTGTGTGGGGGGGGGGGTGTCCAGGGGGTGGGGGGTTTCCAGGGGTGTGGGAGGGCTGTCCATTGGGGTGGGGGTGGGGGAGGGGGGGAGGGTGTTCGGGGTGTCCATGAGGGTGTGAGGGTGTCCAGGGGGTGGGAGGGCTGTCCAGGGGGTGTTCAGTGGGGTTGGTGGTTTTTAGGGGTGTGGGAGGCCTGTCCAGTGGAGGGGGGGGGGTTCTAGGGTGTCCATGGGGGTGGAAGGGTGGGATGGATATCCAGGGGAGTGTGGGGTTGTCAAAGAGGGTGGGGGGGGGGCTATCCAGGGGTGTGGGGGTGTCTAGGGGTTGGGGGGTTTCTTGGGGTGTGGGAGGGCTATCTAGTGGGTTGGGGTGGGGGGAGGTGTCCAGGGTTTCCATGGGGGTGGGATGATGTCCAAGAGGGTGGGAGGGTTGTCCAGTGGGTGGGGGCTTTCCCGGAGGGTTGGGGTGTGGGGGGGGGGGTGTCCAGTGGGGTGGGGGCTTTCTAGGGGTGTGGGAGGGTTTTCCAGTGGGGTGGGGTGGTGGGGGGGGGGGGAGGTTGGTCTGGTTTTGCTATGTTTTTGGTTTGTTTCAGGGTTTCTTTTTCAAGGAATAGTTGTGGTCGAAGGGTTTTATTAAAATAAATCTGGTTTTACATCTCCTATTTTGTAACCGACATAAAATATGCTTGTTAATTGGTTTTAACGTCAGTTATTTGAAAACAGATGTAACAAATGCATGGGAATGGGGTTTTACATTGGTTATTTCATAACTGACATAATAAATTGAATGAAATAGTTTTTTACCTCGTTTATTTTATAACCGATGTAGTATATATGTTTTCATGTTGGTTATTCTTTAACTGACGTGAAAAAAGATTGGAAAACTAGTTTATAATATCAGTTATGAAAATAACCAACCTGATAAAATCTTTAGTGGTGTAGTTTATTACATTGGTTATTATATAAGAGATGTGAAAAAGTATATACCATGTAGGTTATTTAAAACCCAACATAATAAATCATGACTCTGAAGTGTTTTCCACTTCGGTTTTTGATGACCTGACATGATAAACGCTTCAGTTTTTTGTTTTTTACGTCTGTTTTAAAATAACCACCATAAAAAACAATGTCTATAACGTCTCCTATAATAACATTGGCCAAAAATGACAAAATAAATAAAAAATAACTGCCATAAAATTTTTTTTCTACACTAGTGTGTCTCATGTCTTTTTCCCCAAACTTGGATTTTCATGAGCGAACAATCTTCAAGCCTTTATCATTACCAAATATTACTATACCTTCTTTATCGTACTTGATTCTGGTCACCATATCTTTATAACTATCATATGATAGGTGCATCCACTTTCATTAATCCATATACCAGTGTAATCTGATTCATTAAAGGCAATTTATGCAATCACTTCTTGTTCAAATATATTCTACTTTTTCATCCATGTTTTGACTTCATACCTGATAGAGATTTATAATCTTGAATTTCCTTGGTGTATGATGGACTATCTTTATCATGTAGAGATAAAAATTGATTTTGGATTTTCAACTCATTTGATGATATGTTTGGCTACTACTTATGACCATATTCAGTCTTCTTTGACACATTCCTCTATAAAATTTATGAGAAATATCTTTCCATGTGTCCGAATCATCTACACCTCAAATCATGACCATCAAATAATGATCTTGAAAATTGATCTCTATATTAATTCCTCTGTTGGAATTGAACCCTTATGTACCTCTTTTCTATGGAACAAACATTTTTTGAGTGTCCCATATTTCCAAAACAATAACATCTCTTGTGGGGTACATTTCTGTGTGGTAATATAGCAGCACTGGTTGTCTATTGAGTTATCTAAATATTCTGATCTTGCTTCATACCCAAATCAATCTTCAATCTCAAAGTGGGTGCTTGGGGTCTAACTTCAATCGTTACTACATTCTATTTTCGATAAATCCCCATACAAGACTTATCCATTTTATTTGACTATTGCTTCTATTTTACTAGACCACTATGCTCTACTTTCATCTTTCTTGTTTCCTATATGATCTTCTTTCCTAATGTCATACTAGGAGTCAACAATTTCTCTTGATCCATAAATATTTTTCACAGGCTGAAAACTTCCTCTTCAATTTATTTGATACGTTTGATTTGATATTTTCCAGTTTTTATCAAACTATCAACTTCTCTTTTATGTTCTTCAATTTTGAGCCTCTAATCAATAACCTCATCATAACATTCTAGAATTAAAGAATTCATTTTTTCAATTTCTTCATTTAGCTCAGACTTCTTTTCTTCCTACTATTTCATATAATGTTTGACATCATAAAATACTTTGTTTAATTTCATTATTTTTGCTCTCCAAACATCTATTTCCTCAAGAGTTGCTTCAAGATTGACCTAAAGTTCAACTCTTCCTTCAACTTCACCCTCTTAATTGAATCTTTATTATTTAATTTCATAATTTCCAACAACTTCCACTATAGCATCATCTTCATGATTCTTACAGTCTTCCAATACTTCTGTCTCATATTATTCTATACTATCATCTTCTCTTGAAAAGTGTTCCACAAGATCAAATACCCTGAGGGGGGGGGGTGAATCAGGGTATGAAAGATTAAAACTTATACCCCTTTGGACCTTGTTTCATTGTTAAAAAAAAACTCAATTATCTCTTCCTCCTATAGAAATATATGAAAAAATATGAAATCATACACAAGACACAAAAAAATTTACTTGGTTCACCGTTACTGGGATACTTCCAAGGAGAATACAACAACGATGTTTCGATGTACCAAATTCACTAAGGATCGCTTCCAATAACGAGTACAATGTTTAGGCTAGATCCTCTATTCCCAAACTCATTGCATTTACAAGGTTTAGGGTATTTTTATTTCATTCCCAAGGGTCACTCCATATGCCTCTTTCTCTGGCTCACTACCAGTGTAAAGTGTCACCATCTTCCTATTCTTGCTCTCACTGCTCTTAGAAAGGAATCCACACATATTTTATAGACTTGTAGGTCAAACATAGTTTATAGACATGTAGGTCCCTTCATTTTCATTAATTCTTTCATCCTCAACTTTAGGTAGATGCTATGTTGAAGTTCCTTTTTCACCCGTAGATGAATTCCACCTTTTTAAGTACTGCAAGTTACCTGAAAATACTTTCAAAAACTGATTGGATGATTTTGAAAGCTTCCTTGTGAAAATCACGAACCACCTTCTTCTCCTGGGTACTTGTTGGAACCAAGGATGTTTGTTGATAATAGTGGAATTTGGTTTGTTTTTTTTGTCAATCTACACACGGATAACTAGGGAGTTTGCAAGGAATGAGGTTATGCGACTGAGGCTGAAAGTAGTATTAAAGGTGGCACAATTTCCCAGTGTTTTCTATATTTTTGGGCCTCTAAAATCAGGAGTTTGGAAATAGTAAAAGGTGAAGGCGCATGGTACACGTTGATGGCGTGCAGTACGTGGTGATGGCATGTGGTATGTGGTGAAGGCACGCGGTACACAGTGAAGGCGGGTGGTATGTGGTGAAGGCGTATGGTACGCGATGAAGGCGTGCGGTATGCGGTGAAGGTGTGTTGTACATGGTGGAGGCAGCGGGAACGGTATGCAGAGCGGTGTGTGGAACCAAAAAATAGTTCGCAACAATGGTACGTGGTGAAGGAATGTGGTATGAAAAATACTAAAGGATGAAACGAAAAATGGTTCACAGTGATGGTACGCAGTGAAGTCATGTGGTACGCAGAATGATGAAGTTTGGAGGAATTGCTGCAGTTCGTGAAACAGGAGTGATACATGGTTGAGGCTAACCATACGCAGATGGAGTGAAGTTTGTCCCACATTGAAAATTTGGGTAAAAAGGATTAGTGATTTTTGTATAGTTTTGTGCCTATTTAAGGAACAATAATCCCCTTTGTTAAATGAAGAGATTGGAGATTAAAATTTCTAGGAGAAATCTGGAAATTTTTGAAGTGGTTCATGGAGGAGAAGACAATATGTGGAGAGACTCATCAGCATAAGGAAAATAGTCCGTAGAAGAGTGTGTCGTTCGTGCAGGAAGCTCTCACAGTACGCAGTTGAGAAAGGCAGTATGCAGCACAATACGGTTCATAGAGGCGTTAAGAAGTACATGGAGAAGAGTGGAACGCAGAGTAGCATAGTATGCAGAGGAGTTGAGTGGTGTGCCGATGAGCTGCATGGTACGCAAAAACAGTTGTGGTATACGGAAACAACAATAGTATGAAAAACACCCAAGGAAGCCTGAAAATTTGCCAAATTAGTTTGTGAAATTAATCTTCATAACATATTAGTGTACGGGAAAATAAATTACATTTGTGCATGATTATGGGACTTCAATAGAGCATCCAATTGCAATTGAGGATGCATGAATTAATGATAAACCATTGAGGTGACCTTCAAGTCATTAAACTGAGTGAAGATTCTTCCATCGTAGTGAGCAAGGGGTAGTCAGCGGAAGTGATCTAAGGGATGCAGTGTTCTATCCCTGAACCTTGTAAAGGAAGTGTGCCTATCACATAGTGAATGTGCTAAAATCTTATATTCCAAAACTTGTAAAGATTAGTGTTTTTGGTATGACTGACACACTATCATTGTATGCTCCTTGGGTGTATCCCTTAGTGGTGAACCAAGTAAAATTTTTGTTTCATTGCTTTTCATGTGATTTTTTATTTTATGCTCTTCATCTTCAGACAGGTTTAAAAAGTTCTTACCAATGTGGGAACAGGATCAATCAGTTTAAATGAAATGGTTGACACCCTGATTCACCCCTCCCCTCTCAGGGTGTTCCAGGGTCCTTCAAGTGGTATCAAAGGGAGGTTGCTGGTGTTGAATATGTATTTTGCTGTCATAGAGAATCCAGTCAATGTTAGGGTAGTTCCCCTCTTCAATGGAAGTAATTTTCAAATATAGAAAAATTGGATGAGGTCTCACCTATGATCTCTTAGAATGGAAGTCTTATTTTTCTACTATATAGGGAATAAAAGTCACTAATCCTATAGGACTTTTAATGACATATACAGATAGGAGATTGCATTATGCTGATGCAAAATCAAAAAATTCTCTCACTACATCCCTTTCTGATCAAATTTATCTAAAGGTAATTAGTTACACATCTACCAAGTCAAAGTGGGATAAACTGGAGAATATTTATGAAGGAGATAGAAAAGTGAATGAGGAAAAACTTCAAGTACTACTGAATAGGATTCATGATCTAAAAAATTCACCCTAATGAGAATGCAGACTCCTTTTTCAATCAAATTACTAAAGTTTCAGGAGAAATTCGAGGTCTGAACGAAGAAATCAAAGACATTAACATAGTGAAGAAAATCATGAGAAGACTTCCACCCTTTTACAATGAAATAGTGTCAGCCCTTTAGGAAAGAGATCTCACCAAACTCTCAGTGGATGATCTTATAAGAAATATATCAGCTTATGAAATGAGAATCAAACCAGAAGAAGCTATGACTTTTGTGAGCAAGGAAATGAAATTCAAAGCCATGGAAAAACTAAATGTTACAAGAGATAGTAGTGATATAGATAATGAAAAAAATGAAACTCCCTCTCTCATTTCCATGAAGCTCAAGAAGGGAACATGTAAATTTGAAGGCAATCTACCTATCACTTGTTTTCGCTATAGATGAGTTGGGCACATTGTCCCTTAATGCTCAATAAAATTTGATGATGAATAGAGTGAAGTTAAAAATATGGAGAAACCTCAAAAAAGATTTTTCAAAAAGGGAAACTTAAAATTTTCAAATAAAGTACAGAATAAGAGTTTTTCCTGTAAGGAGGAAGATTATGATAATGAATTCTATGAGGAAGATAAACCAGAATTTAATACTGGAAACCATGCTTTCATGATGGATACCATTGAAAAGTTAGAACCATTGATAGATAAAGATGGAGTCAATCAGTTGACTACTAATGTCGATCCCAAGTTTCAACATAAGGATTATTTTGGTAAGCTTGAGATTAAATGTAAGAAATGTAATAAGTGGAAAGAAATGGTGTAGGAATCATCAGAATATATTGATCAGTTGGAAGTGGAAATTGAATGACTAGAAGAATTGGTGAAAGTTAAATCATTAATCCTTGAAAGAACTGATGATGTTGAGTAACTAAAACTCATAATTGAAGAATAAGAAATGGTTATAAATCACATTACCTTTAGACTAGAGGATAAGTCCAAGACCATTGAAGGACTCAAAGAAGAAGTTGTTACTTTGATAAGTAAACTCGAAAGAGAATCAATTTTAAAAGAAGCAAAGAAGGAAATAAAATCTGGAAGGTTATTAGATGCTAAGCTACTAGAGAGAGAAAAATGTGATTTTGATGGAGTAGAAAATGTATTGAATGATCAAAGACCCACATTCATGGGAAATAGTGGAATTGGTTGTGATGCTGAAATGTCAATTACTATAAATAAAGTGAACCATAATAAAGGAAATATGAAAGTGGATCTTGTTAAAAAGCCACTGGAAGTTCTGAAAAAGAAACCCTTAAATAAAAATGAAAGGAGAACTGAAGATTATCCTTGACTCTATATAAATGATAGGAAGCCAAACTATTTTCTTAAGGAAGAAGGATTGAGGAGAAATAAAAGTGATAAGACATTTTCTTTCATGAAGTTTCCGTTTTGTGGCTATCTGGGCCATACCATGTCATACTATAAAGAGTCAAGGAGATATATGAATGGGGAAGAGTTGGGAGTTTAACAAAAGAGAAAATATTCATATCCTACATATTATAGAAAAAATAATTTCTATGGATATTTTTTTCACTGTTCTAACTTTGTCCATAAAGCTATGTATTGTAGGTAAAGGTATGACAGGAGAAATTCTTTCAATACTTAGAGACGATTCAATGCAAAACAACCAGACGATGTTGTTATTTCAAACAGGTTTGCTCCTTTAGAAGAAGAATCTGTATATGAAGAACCCATGTACATAGAAGAGGGAATTGAAAGACCATCAGTGTCCTACAATCAATCCAATATCTCATGGAAAGAAAAAGGAAATTAGAAAAGTCCAATTTTGCAGAAGTAGCCCTCAAAGTGAAAAAGAATAAAAGAACCTAGATTCTTGATATTGGATATTTATCCCACGCGATAGGTAATGCAGAATTATTAATGAATATTAAGAAAAAGGTAGATGGAACAATGCGGTTTGGTAATGATGGGGATTTGAAGATAAAAGGTAGTAGAAGTACCGAGCTAGCTAATGGAGAGCTGAAGAAAACCGAAGTCCTTTATATAGATGGTATGCATCAAAATATTCTTTGTGTGAGTCAACTTTGTGACTCAGGTCTTATTGTGACATTAAATCAAAATGGCTATACTATAAGAGGAATGTACAAGAATTCTCTCATGAAAGTCTGAAGAACAGATGGCAACTTATATCAAGCTGAAAACAAATAGAACATTTTCTACTTAACATTTGAGAAGGAAAACAACTCATGGCATCGAATATTGAGGCACATCAATTATCAAGACATGGAAAAGATATCTAAGCTGAAGATAGTTATGAATATTCCTAATCTAAAATGTGAATGAGAAAATACTTGTGACGCATACATGAGAGGGAAATTGGTCTGCAGTTCCTACCGACCAAAGAAGAAAAGAGCATTAAATCTCTTTGACCTCATCCATATAGATGTATGTGGCTTGATAAATGTTATTGGAACACATGGAGAAAGGTATTTTGTTCTTTTCATAGATGATTACAGTAGAATGGAATGTGTGATCATTATACATAGGAAGCCAAAATTTCTTGATTACATGAAAACCTATCGTTGAATCACTGAGAATGATAATGGACGGAAGATCAAATTCCTATGGTCTGAAAATGGAGGGGAATACGCATCTATTGAATTTGAAAATTACCTAGAGAAGTATGGGATACAACATGAGGTGGCTACTGTGAGAACTCCATAGAAAAATGGAGTTGTTGAGTGCAGGAATCGACAGGTAAATAAAATTCCTAGAACTATGTTGACCGAGAGTCGTATTCCTCTACATTAATGGAAAGAGGCAGTACAAGAATCAATGTATTTTCAAAATAGAACAGGGTTATATATGGGGGAGACAATGACACCATACGAATTGTGGCATGGAAGGAAGCCCTCTTTGAAATATTTTCCTATTTTTGGAAGAAAATGTTTTATCTGAAACAAAAAAGGAAATCAAGGGAAGTATGAAGACAATGTAGATGAAGGAATATTTCTTAGATACTCAATTAAAAGAAAATCCTACTAGTGTTTCAATAAGCGCTTGGGAAGAATTGTGGAAAGAAGTTATGTAAAGATCATTTAAGAGAAAAAAATGAATGCTTTAAGGAATTATTATGATGATATGATAGAAGATGAATAAGGTTGTGAACATGGAACAAATAATAATATAGAGGTAGAGGAAGGTGTGCAAAACTCTCAAGATTCACATCATGATGTTGACTCTGATAAATAATTCAAAGAGGAAGCCATAACATGAGATAATTCAATTGAACCGTAAAGGAGAAATTGAAGAGTAGAGATTGATGAATCGAACATTATCGGGGATTGGAATGCACCAACACAGACAAGGAGAATAAGGAATAATTTACATTCTGCATTTCTATTAGTTGTGGAACTATCCTCATTTGAAGAGGCTGCAAAGGGTGAGTCATGGGTAAAAGTAATGAATGAATATTTAGATCAGATTGAGAAAAATAAAACTTGGGATCTTGTTAAAATACCTGAATATCATAATGTTATTGGTAAGAAGTGGATTTTCAAGAACAAATTTTATGAACATGGAAATGTGATCAGAAATAAGGCGTGCTTGGTCTATAAAGGATATTCAAAAATTTAAGACGTTGATGGTGAGGTGGCGTTTTCTCCTGTAGCAAGACTGGAATCAATCATAATATTTCTTACCATGGAAATCCAACGAGGTTATAATGTGTATAAAATGGATGTCAAAAAAACATTATTAAATGGATTATTGGAAGAAGAAGTTTACATTGAACAACCTGTAGGGTTTTTTATTGGCAATGATGAACTGAAGGTTTGAAAATTAAAGAAAGATATTTATGGCCTGAAACATGCACCCCGAGCATGGTACTCTTGGTTATACTATTTTCTGAGAAATCTTAAGTTTAAAAGAGGAGGAGTGGATCACAATCTCTATGTGAAAAAGTCTCAACAGGACCAGTTCATGGTATTGGTATACATGGATGATATTATTTTAGGTGGAAGAAGACATGGATCAGTGGATGAATTTTCCAATCACATGAAATCTGAATTTGAAATGTCCATGATTGGTGAACTCACATACTTTTTAGGGTTTCAGGTACTTCATAAGAAGGATTGCACTTTCATTTATCAATAAAAGTATGCAAGAGATCTATTGAATAAATTCAATATGCATGATTCCAAACCAATGAAGAAACCAATTGAAGTTGGTTCAAATCTCATAAAGCATGAGGAAGAGACTTATGTGGATCTAACCATGTATAGAAGAATCATTGGAAGCCTACTGTACCTGATGGTGACATGACCAGATATTATCTTTGTAACTTTCCTTGCAACCTGAATTCATAGTAATCTAAAGGAAGAACATATGGATGTAGTGAAAAGAATCATGAGATACATTCAATGTACACAAAATTAGGGGCTATACTTTTCTACATGAAGAGATGGTGAACTATCAGCATTTTCTGGTGCTGACTAGGCTAGAGTTGTAGTGGAAAGAAAGTATAGCAGTGGTGGAGCATTCTATACTGGGAAGAAATGTGTGGTCTGGTTAAGCAAGAAATAGGAAAGTACTTCAATTAGTATTGCTGAAGCTAGATATATATATGCTACCAAGGCCCGCACTCAGTTACTCTGGATGAAGTAGCAACTAAGTGAAATAGGTTATGAGGTGAAACATCCAATGGTTATTTACTGTGATAATGAAAGCGCAATTGATCTTACGAAGAATCTTGTTCAGCACTCTCGTACAAAACATATTGAGATCAAATATAACTTCATTAAGGAAAAATTTGAACAAGGTGTGATAAAAATGGACCATGTGGGAACTAATGAGAAAGTGGATGATATTATAACCAAGCCACTATCAGCGGCTATGTTTGAGAAACATCAGTTGAACCTTGGTGTTCAGCCACCTCCTAGTGTATAAGGGGGTTATGATATTCCCCTCTCCCGAGTTATTTTAACTGTGCTAATCTATTTTTGGAAGTTTTTCAGGTTTATGGGGGAGATGCGATCAAGGGGGAGTATGTTTTGAGCTCTACAACGTTAAATTACCGATCTTCGGGTTTATTTCCAATGGGGGAGAATGGATAACTTCAATGGAAAGTGATTTGTTTTTTATGGATATAGGAAAAAGAAATAACTACAACAATGAAGGTGGAGAAAAGAAAAGAATGAGAACTCAATTCATGTCCTCTCTCTTGTTCTCTACACTGATCATTTCTCATTTATACTTAGAGTGATGGATGAGTTGTTTCTTGAATATTCAGGTTTTGATCATGGATGGCACATCAGTGAATTTATTCGGAGATTACCAACAAATCCAAAGGGGGAGATTGTTAGAACCAATGCAGTTTGTTGATAATAATGGAGTTTGGTTTTTGTTTTTTTTCAATCTACACATGGATGAATGTGGAGTTTGCAAGGAATGAGGTTATATGACTGAGGATGAAAGTAGTATTGAAGGTTGCGTAGTTTCCCATTGTTTTACATATTTTTGGGCCTCTAAAATAGGGAGTTTGGAAACAGCCCATGGTGAAGGCGCATAGTACGCGGTGATGGAGCATGGTACATGGTTATGGCGTGTGGTACGCGGTGATGGCATGCGGTACACGGTGATGGCATGAGGTACGCGGTGAGGGCGTACGGTACGTGTTGATGGCGCGCGGTACGCGGTGAAGGCACACGATACACGGTGAAGGTGCGCAGTACGCGGTGGAGGCAGCAGGAAAGGTATGCAGAGTGGTGAAAAGAACTAAAACACAGTTCGTAGAAATGGTGCATGGTGAAGGAATTTGGTATACAGAATACCAAAGGTTGAAATGAAAAATGGTTCATAGTGACTGTATGCGGTGAAGCCATGTAGTACGTGGAATGATGAAGGTTGGTAGAATTGCAGCGGTTCGCAAAATAGGAGCGGTACATAGTGGAGGATAACCGTACATAGATGGAGTGACGTGTGTCCCACATTGAAAATTTAAGTAAAATAGTTTAGAAAATTTTGTGGAGTTTTTTTCCTATTTAAAGAACAATAATCCCCTTTGTTAAATGAAGAGATTGGATATTAAAATTTCAGGGAAAAATCTAGAGAAGTATGAAGTGGTTCGCGGAGGAGAATACGGTACGCGGAGAGACTCATCCATGTAAGGAAAACAATCAATGGAAGCGTTTGTGGTTTGTGAAGGAAGATCTCATAGTACACAATGGAGTAAGGCAGTATGCAGATCAAGACGGTTCGCAGAGGTAGGAAGCAGTATGTGGAGTAGAAAAAAATGCGGAGTAGCATGGTATGTAGAGGAGATGGATGGTACACAGAGGAGCTAGACGATACACGAAAATAGCTGTGGTACGAGGGAACATCAGCAGTACACGGAACACCCATGGATGCCTAGAAATTGGCCAAATCAATTTGCGAAATTAATCTTCATAACTTATCGGTGTACAGGAAAATAAATTACATTTGTGCGTGATTATGGGACTTCAATAGAGCATCCATTTTCAATTTAGGATGCATGAATTAATGCTAAACTATTGAAGTGAACTTCAAGTTGTTAAATTTAGTGAATATTATTCTAGTGCAGTGGGTAAGGGGGAGTCAATAGAAGTGATTCAAGGGACGCAGTGTTCCATCCCCAAATCTTGTAAAGGCAGTGTGCCTGGCATAGAGTGAATGTGCTAAAATCTTGTATTTCATAACTTGTAAAGATTAGTGGTTTTGGTATGACTGAAACACTGTCAGAGTATGCTCCTTGGATATATCCCTTAGTGGTGAACCAAGTAAAATTGTTGTGTCATTGCTTTACATGTGATTATTTATTTTTTTCTATCCCTCTTTAGATAGTTTTAACAGGTTCCTACCAACGTGGGAACAAGATCCATCATTTTAAAAGAAAAATTTGACACCCTGATTCACCCCTCCCCTCTCAGGGTGTTCCGGGGTCCTTTAGTACTGAGTACTAGGTTTGGTATGTGGAACTCCTTCTTCATGTACCACTTCCGCTTTTGCGAATCTCACTTCATCCACAGACCGCCTACACCTTCGCTATCACGTACCTCCTTTGTGTGTCTATCTTGTGAACCTCCTTTATGAAACCCCTCCTACCTGCGAACTATTCATTGTTCGCGGACTGCCTCTGCAAATCAACATATTTCCATGAACGTTTCTTTCTTGGCGGACTAATTTTTCTAACCACCTGCGTACCACACCTTCTTCCTCCACATACTTCATCCTTTGTGGGATATAGTCTCCCACAAAAACCTTCAATGAAATTTCATCTGTGCGAACCAGTTCAGCCATCACAGAATTATCCCTCATGAACTTCCTTTGGACTTTGATGAATTATCACATCAAAAATATGTTTTATAATGATATTCAATATCTATATAATCGGTAGGATTAACAATTCGTATATAGTCAAAGATATCTGCAAAATCTATTAATCTATGACTTACCAAATCTTCGATCCAACCTTATCTGCATACCGATCCTCCTACTATTATGAACCGCAATAATTCTAGTGGACCATTTTTCATACACAGTCCACATAATACCTTTTCTCTTATTTGGTCGATCTCCTCTACCAACTAAAATCCATTCGCATACCACACCACCTTCCGCTGTGAACCATTTTCATTTTCGCGGACTGCTCCCACGTACTATTCCTGCTATCTAGTACGCTGCCGCGTACCCTTCCCAGAAATGGTACGTGATACATGTCCTGGGCTCTAATTTTCTCTTCCTTTTCCAATTTTGTTCACCATTCTTCACACTGTTCTGTCCCATGAAGAAATCCTTACATTTCCAAACACAAATTCCTGATTTTGAGGCCAAAAAATTTGGAACACTGGGAACTATGCCACCTTAAAGACCTATCTTTGAAAAATACTAACCATACTCATTTTCAATCATATATCTCTAAAAAACACAACCACACCCAAAAAATATCTAGTTCAAACCTTGATTGATTTTTTCCCAACAATCTCCCCCTTTGGGTTTGTTAACAACTCTTCTCATAACAGTTCTTGTCATTTTTATACTTTATTAAGGCTCTATATTTCTTCAATCATTATTCACATCATGTGATTATGATAGCGATCATAGATTTACCAAAAACATACTCTAATCCCACATGAGACATGATCAGTGTGAGAAACAAGAGTATAATGAAAATTTAATCAATGAATCACTTCATTTTTGACACCAACTCTTTAAACCAATCTCCTGCTTTATACACGAAACCCAACTATCGTGATATGTAAGCTTTGATCGATCACTTCTAGCATCATCATATTTACTACTCCCCCTATGTTACATCTCCTCCAAATAGATTCCTATTAGCTTCAACTCTCCCTATCTCACTGCTCCACTCAACAGCTTCTCCCTGTGTCTTTTCTCCCCAGGAATAGTCACACTTTCTCCCCCTTTGTCAACGAATATGAAGGATGCTTCAAGATTATCTACAACAGGGTAAAGAACACATATTAGAACATTAGGGAAAGTCATATCATACCTTAGGGAGAGGGGGTCCCACATCCACACTTTTTCAAGTACAGTAAGTCGGATGGACTCCCATAGCTAGTTGATGTATTTCAAATGCTTCTTTGGGTAAGGCCTTTGTCAGAGTGTTCACAATATGTTATTCTGTAGGCACATACTCCAAATTCAAAATCCCTTGCAACACCTTATTCTTGATAAAATTATATTTGATTTAAATGTGATTTGTACTTGAGTGATGGACTGGATTTGTTCTAAGATTTATAGAACTTGAAATATTGAAATGAATTCTGATCATAGATTTCAGTTCCATTCCCATATATTCAAGCTTCTGCTTCATCCACAATATTTGCGTGCAAGCATGAGTAGCCACAATATATTCATCTTTTACAGTACTCAATGAAATGTAATATTGATTCTTTCTCAATCAAGAAATACACAATCCTCCAAGATAAAAGGAGCCTCCTGATGTTTATTTCCTATCTTTTGCTGAACCAACCCAATCCGCATCTGTATATCCCAATATCTTTGGCTGAGATTTGTCATTATACATTAGGCCAAAATCCACAGTGCCATTGATATACCGTAGAATTATTTTTACTACAATTATGTGGATCTCCTTGGGATTGATTTGATACCTCACTTCTTGACATGTGGAAAAAATAATATCAGGACTTGTCGCTATAAGGTACAATAGATTTCCAATGATTTTCCTATATTCTGTGACATTAACTGCATTTCCTTCATCATCTTGAGATAGTTTCAACCAGGTAGCAACCAGAGTCTTCAAATATTTGGAATTATACATTAAAAACCTTCTCAAAACCTCTTTGTAATATTTAGATTGAGAAATAAAAGTGTCATTCATTCCTTGTGTTACTTTTAATCCAAGGAAAAACTTCATCTCACCAATCATAGACATTTCAAACTCATTTTTCATGTATTTATAAAACTGTCTACATTGTGCTTAATCTGATCAACCAAAGATAATTTCATAAACATAAACAATAACCATCATCATTTTACTGTTTCCATTGTTGAAATACAAATTGAAACCAACTCCACCAAGTTGAAAACCAAGCTTCTTTAGAAACAGATGAAGCCTTGAATACCATGCTCTTAGTGCTTTCTTTAAAACATAGAAAAGTTTATTTAGCCGATATAATCTATTATCATCTTCATGAATGAGAAAACCATATGGTTTCTCAATGTAGACTTCTTCTTCTAGAACTCCATTTAGAAATTCTGACTTGACATCCATCTGGAAAACCTTAAACATTCTTTGCACTGCTATGGCCAAGAATAATCTAATTGTCTCTAGCCCTAAAACAGGTGAAAATGTCTCATCAAAATCAATACCCTCTATTTGGGAGTTACCTTTTCACACCAGTCATGCTTTTTTTTAATGACAACACCATCTTCATTCATTTTGTTTCAAAATACCTACTTTGTCCTGATGATATTCTTGTCTGCTGGTCTCGAAACAATTTCCCATGTCTGATTCTTCTCAATTTGGTCAAGCTCATCATTCATTTCCTAAACCCAATTCTCATCTATAGCTTCTTCATCAAATCATTTAGGCTCCACTTGTGATATGTATGATTCTTGCAATAGAATCTTTATTATCCTTGTCTTCACTGGTGCTATCTGATCACCAATTATGTTCTGCCTATCAATTCCAAATTTTCTCACTAGTCTTTGGGTAGTCACTAATTTATTCTCATCATCCGAGTCTTCTTCTGAATCATCTTTTGGAGGTGGAATATCTCCTGAAATTCTTATTTCTTCATCACTATCCTCATGGGTTGGATTGTGTATTTGCTGAAGATTTTGTTCATTTCCCACTATAGTCACATCATGACTTTCAACTATCTTTCCTAGCCACTTACTGAAGCATTTATATTCTTTGATCTTCTTAGAGTATCCAATAAATAACCCTTCATCTCCACAAGATTTAAACATACTATGTTTCTCCTTATTGGGAATGAAACACTTACTTTTGAAAACTCAAAAGTATTTCAATGATGGATTCTTTCCATACTATAGATCATATGGAGTCTTCTCTTATTTTGGGAACAGTAAGGCTATATTTTATTTGTATATTTCTATCATCACTTCCTCTTTCCAAAACTTCTCTAGAAGATATTTCTCAATGAGCATTGTTCTAGCCATGTTTTTCACAATTTTATTTCTCCTCTCGACTACTCCATTCTGCTGTGGAGTTCTTACTACTAAAACTTGATTCCTTATCCCATGTTTCTTGAGATAATCCTCCAATTGAATTTTTTTAAACTCTTTTCCATTATCTATTCGAATATTCCATATTTTCTAACTAAGAATCTTTTCATATTCCCATCGACATCTTGTAATGCAACTGGACACTTCATATTTGTGGGTGATTATTGATACCCATTCCATTCTTCTATAGTCACCAATTAAGAGAATATAATATATCCTCCCATCAATAGCCCTTGGAGAAATTATCCCACACACATCAATATGCACCAACTCAAGCATTCTTGTTGACCTTTTCTCCTTTGTCTTATATGTATTTTAAATGATATTTCCTTGTTGACATGCATCAAATGTATGTGTACGATCAGGTGATAATCTAGGGAGATTTTGAGTCACATCATATTTCACTAGATCTTCCAAGTATGGCTAGCTTATGTGACCAAGACACTTATGTCATAACTTGTTTTATTTATCCTTGGACAGAAAGTACATATTGTCTTCTCCACTCACAAGGAAGAGATTTCCTTTTGTATGCCTTCCTTGCAACACAAAAACACCATCCTTGGACTTGATAATACATAGTTTCTTGGAAAATTTTATGGAATTACTTGAGTAACATAATTGAATGACACTAAGTAAGTTGTGACTAATCCCCTCAACAACCAATACATCTTCTCATCTCATGTATTTTCCACCAAACATGGATTTTCCAGAACTAAAAATTTTAAGCCCTCATCATTAACAAATATTACGATACCTTCTTTATGATAACTAATTCTGGTCAGTAGATCTTTATTTTCCATCATATGGGAAGTGCATCCACTATCAATGAATCATATCTCAGTGTGATCTGATGCCTTGAATGCAATTTTAGCATCCACTGCCTGCTCTGCGCTTTTATTTTTGACCCACGTATTTGACTTCATCTCTAGCATGGAATGATAATCTTGATCTTTCTTAGTATATGATGTACCAGCTTCAACCTATAGAGTTTAAAATTGATTTTTAATTTTCATCTCAATTGAAGATACATTTGGCTACTTCTTAGGAACAAATTCAGTCTACCTCGGCATATTCCTATACATTGTTGATGTGCAATATCTTGACATATTTCCAAGTCCTTTACACATGAAACAATGACCATCAAATGATGAATTGTAATTTTTATCTCTGTATGACCACCTCTATTGGTATTTTTCCATTTGGTACCTCTTTTCTATGGAACATACATTTTTATAGTGTCCCATATTACCACAAAAATAACATCTTATGTGAGGTACATTCTTATGTGTAAATGATACACCACTAGTTGTGCCTTGGGATCTCTGAATCTTCTGATTCTGCTTCGTACGCAAATAAATATTCAATATTGGAGCAGATTACTGTGGTAAGACTTGAACCAAAACTACTTTATGCTTTAGATCAAGCCCCATAACAACCTTATCATTCAAAGTTTATTTTTGCTTTTGTTCTGCGAGACCGCTCTGCTTAAATTTCCTCTTCTCTATTTCATGTATACAATTCTTTCCTGATGTCGAACTGAGAGTTAACATTTTCTCCCAATCTTTAACTCTTCGATGCAGACTAAAGACTTCCTCTTCTATTTCATCGATATGTTTGATTTGATCCTTTCTAGTTTCAGTTAAACTATAAATTTCTATTTTCTGTTCTTCAATTTTTAGTTTTTACTCAACTACCTTTTTTGAGCATTCTGGCATTGAAGACATCAACTTTTCAATTTCAAAATTCATCTCCAAATTCTATTCTTCATTCAACTACATATATATTTTGGAATCATGAACAAATTTGTTAGATTTCTTTGTTTTGGCTATCAAAATATATACCTCATCAAGGGAATCATCAAATTCATCCTAATGATAAACTCTTACTTCAACTTCTTCTTCTTTATTTTCACTTTAATCTCTTGTTAAAGAATTTGTAAACAACTATCACCAATGAAACTATTTTATGATCTATGCAGTCCTCAAACTATTCTACCTCATATTCTTCTGACCATTCATTCTCTTTTGAAAGCAGATTCTTCTTTTTGAAGAACTTTCCCTCAGTACTTCTCCTCCCTTTATCATTTGATGAATACTTCTTTTGTGGAATTTCATCACTTTCTTAATTTTCAACATAAAACTTCTTAGGACTCCTTTTTGAAAAATTACCAATATTTCCACATCGAAATCATGAAAATGGAAGTTTACCTTTGTAATTCCATTTTTCCCTTTGCATATTTGAGGAGAGAAATGACATGACATCTTATATGTTGTGCTCCTCAAGACTATCTTCAATAAAGAGATTCTTCATGACCTTGAATTCCACTTACTTAGACTTTCCCTTTCCCACTCCATAATTATCATCTTTTCTCATTTCATATGCTATAAGGGTGATTTTAGGTTATCTAGTGTCATCTCTTTCAGTTATTTGTCTTCCAACACTAAAAATTACAGATTGAATCACGATTGATGTTTCCTCAAGATACGTTTCACAATATTTATATCTTCAATGACTTCTCCAAGACCTCACATTTATTCTACAATAACATTTACCCTATCAAAGAATGCATTAATAGTCTCATTGGTGTTCATTATAAGATCCTCATACTTGTTCCATAGAACCTTCAACTTTGCTTCACGAAAATTTTGTGTCACCCTCATAGATGTTCAAAAATTTTCCCACATAACATGTGATGTTTTAAAGGAAATCAACTTCATATAAATTTCATTTGATAGGGATCCCACTAAGGCATTTATCCCTTTAGCATAAATATCCAATTACCTTCTTTCAGATTATGATAAAGTACCACTATTAATGTCAGTTGATATTCCATGCATAGCTTCTATGAAGACATCCATACCTACTGATCGGAAGTAGGGATACATCTTATTGTTCCATAGTTGAAAATTACTTCTGTTAAAGATTAGAATTCCTTTATGATTGACCACCTCAATTTCTTCTTCTTAAGAGATAAACATTGTCTTTCAACCTTTCCCTCTGATACCAATTGTTAGTTCCACAAAGTCAAATACCCTGAGAGGGGTGGGGGGATGAATCAGGGTATGATAGATTAAAACTTCTTCCACTTTGGACCTTGTTTTGTTCTTAAACAAAACTCAATTATCTCTTCCTCCTATAGAAATATATGAACAAATATGAAATCATTCACAAGACACATCAATTTTTACTTGGTTCACCCTTACTGGTCTACATCCAAAGAGCATACAACAGCGATGTGCCGATATACCAAATTCACTAAATCTAACTTCCAATAATGAGTACAATGTTTGAGATAGATCTTCTATTCCCAAGATCACTGCCTTTACAAGATTTAGGGTCTGGTCACGGCATTCCCAAGGGTCACTCCCTATGCCTCCTTCTCTAGATCACTGTCGGTGGAAAGGGTCACCGTCTTCCTCTTCTTGTGCTCACTGCTCTTGGAAAGGAATCCTCACACAGTTTATAGAATTTTAGTTCAAACAAAGTTTATGGGCATGCAGGTCCCTTCATTTTCATGAATTCTTGCATCTTAGACTTTAGTTAGATGCTCTGTTAAAGATTCTTTTTCACCCGTAGATGAAGTCCACCTTTCCGAGTACTGCTAAGTACCAGAAAATACTTTTGCAAACTGATTTGAAGATTTCACAAGATTCCTTATAAAAATCACAAACCAACTTCTTATCCTACGTACTGAGTACCAGGTTTGGTATGTGGAACACCTCCTTCATGTACTGATTCTACTTCTGTGAACCTCCCTTCATCCATGGACTGCCTCTTCATTCACTATCACATACCGCCTCTTTGTGCCGATCCTGCAGACCAACTTTGCGAAACCCCTCTTACCCATGAACTGTTCTTTGTTCGCAGGCTGCCTATGTGAACTACCCTATGTCCGAGAACTATTATCTATTCATGGGATGCCTTCTCTAACCACCTGCATACGACGCCTTCTACCTCTGCATACTGCATCCTTTGCGGGATACAGTCTCCTGCAAAAAACCTTTGGTGGAATTTCTTACGCGCGAACCAATTCAGCCTTTGTGGAATTATCCCACACATACTTCCTTCAGACTTTTCCAAATTCACAGATCAAAAATATGTTCTCTAATGATATTTTATCACTATTTAATCGGTGGGATTAACAATTCTTATACAAGAAAAGTTATCTGAAAAATCCACTAATCTAAGATATACCAAATATTCAATTCAGCCTTCTCTGTATACTGATCATCCTGCTACTGTGAACCACAAGCCTTCCAGGGAACCATTTTTCATACATGGTTTGCATACTACCTTTTATCTTATGCAGTCGATCTCCTCTGCCAATGACAAGCCATTCACCTACCGCATCGCCTTCTACCGCGAACTATTTTTTTGTTTCGCGGACTGCTCTTACATACCATTCTCGCTACCTAGTTCACGACTGCATACCCTTCTCAGACATGGTACATGATCCATGCCCCGGGCTCCTCATTTCTCTTCTTTTTCTAATTTTGTTTTCTATTCTTCACACTGTTCAGTCCCATGAAGAAAAACCCGTCTTCAGCAAATACCAACCATACTCATTTTCAGTCATCTGGCTTTGTCAACAAACACAACCACACCGAAAACATACCGAAAGGACACCTTGAGGTATTTCTTCCCAACAAAAATATATTCTTATTTTTGAATAAATTTATATTAAGGTTTTTCTTTCCTTTCACATAGGATGAAGACTTCT
This sequence comes from Viscum album, assembly GCA_963277665.1. Lineage (NCBI taxonomy): Eukaryota > Viridiplantae > Streptophyta > Magnoliopsida > Santalales > Viscaceae > Viscum > Viscum album. Next base: position 48,126,594 of record OY728121.1, read on the forward strand.
TTCATCGTAATTTCAACTTCATTCTCTTCATCTTCTTGAAACATATTCGGGAACTTTGCTGCAAGACGTCTAACCTTCCCAAATCGAAAGCATGAAAGTGGAAGTTTCACTTTGAAATTTATTTTTTCTCTTTTTAGATTTGATGAAAGAAATGACATCACCTCATCTTTCTCTTCTTATTCCTATCAATCTTCAATGAGAGATTCTTCATGGCCTTAAATTCCACCTCTTTGGATTTACCCTTTTTTACAACATCGTTATCATCATTTCTCATTTCAAATGCAACAAGGATACTATGAATGTTATACAACGTCATCTCTTTTAGATAATTATCTGCGAATATTGAATCTTTCAAATTGAACTGAGGTGGAAGCTTCATCATGATACACTTCACAATATTTATATCTTAAATGAATTCTATAAGACCAGAAATTCTCCCACAACCTCATTTACTTGGTCAAAGAATGTATCAATAGATTCATTAGGGTGAAATTTTATATACTCATATTTTTCCATATAACCTATAGCTTTGCTTCCCTAACTTTTGAGTCACCCTCATAAAAATTTATCAACTTATTACATATAGAATGTGATGACTTAAATGACATCACCTTTATATAAATTTCATTTGATAGGGATCCCCCTAAAGCATTGTTCCCTTTGGTATCAGCATCCAATTCCCTTTATCTAGATTCTGATAAATACCCACTACTAATACTATCTGAAATAACATGCATCACTACTATAAAGACATCCATTCCTAAAGATCAGAAGTAGTGATGCAACAAATTATTCTATAATTGAAAAATGTTTCCATCAAAGATCAGAATTCCTTTATGATTGGACACCTCCATTTCTTCTACAAAGTGAGAACTACTGACTTTGAACCTACCTCTAATACCAATTGTTTGGTCTACTAGGTCAAATACCATGAGGGGGGGGGGTGAATCATTGTATGACAGATTAAAACTAAATCCCCTTTTTATCATGTTTCATCATTAAACAAAACAAAATCCTCTCTTTCTCCCATAACAAAGTATAAAAAAAATTAAATTATGCATATGACACAAAACTTTTACTTGGTTCACCCTCATCGGGCTACGTACAAGAAGCATACAATGGCGATGTGACAATGTACCCGATCCACTAAAGCTCACTGCCAATTACAAGGTTTGGGCTAGATCACTTCTATACCTAGGCTCACTGCCTTTATAAGATTTATGGTCTTCTCACTTCATTCCCAAAGTTCAGTCCCTATGTGTCTTTTTTTGGCTCACTTCTGGTGGAAAGGATCACTATTTTCCTCTTCCTTCACTCAATTCTCTTTTAAGGGATTCACACACAGTTTATGGACTTGTAGGTCACTTCATTATATCTAATGAATACATCCTCAGTTATACATGGATGCTCTATTGATGTTCCACTTTCATCCAATAGATGAATACCACTTTACCACAGATATACTAGGCAATGATTTTTGAACAACTTTCGCGATGCTCATTACCTTCATAAAGGTCCTCTTTCACAAAGCTCAAATATCCTTTTGCGAATATCCTAATTTTTCATAAATCTCACTTAGCCTTTATGAAGTACACCTATTCCATGAAGCTCAACTATCCTTCTTGAAGATCCTTCCTTTCATGAATCTTACTTAGCCTTCACAAATTTCCTTACTTTTGTGATTCTCAGAACATTCGGTTGGATTTTACAACCTTTGAGAAATTCTTCTCATATCACCTTCATGATCCAACCATCGTGAACCACCTTCTCGATTCCAGAGCCTTAATATTTTCATTTAGTCTCTCTACTCTTTTGAAGGGGGTAGAGGCCTATTTATAGGAATTTCCACCAATTCCAAAAGCTTAACTACCACTTCATCTCCATTTCATGAAGATCCATGATTTACATTGTGATGTAACCTTTTTCATGAATCTCCACACAAGTTTCTCATTAATTATGATCATCATAATCATAGAGCCTCCCATCACTTCTTCGTGCCTCCACGATGCTCCACTCACAATGATCCTCACCTTATCTATTTTCTATACTCGTCATACTCATGGAGCTCACTGTCAGAATTTTCACGCCTTCAAGAAACACACTTCATGAATAAAGTCTTTTAAAAATTTATTCCTTTTATATATTTTCACAATGCCTTCAAGAAAATCCACTTTTCATGGTGCTAGCCAAACTCCAAATTTTGGACCCCAAAAATTTAGCAAACACTGAGAATCAAATTCACCTTATATACACAATTTTCTATACCGCTTCCATGAAATCCATTCCTCTATCTTGGATCCTTTTCAAAATTCCTATTCAACAACATCTATAGACTCCATAACTATCCTTATAAACCTATGTTTTCAACAAACACAATCAACCCAAAAATATTTCAATGTTACATTGGGGGATATTTTCCCAACAGACACACCCTTTAAAAATTCCATAGATTTTCATAAACAAAACACCCTCCTTTAGTATTAAAAGTATGAACTTTATTCTTTAATTGTTTAATTTCCTTCTTAGAGTGTAGAAAATAATATTTTTATATCTTTCCCTCAATAATATTAACCTTGGAATCAAATTGTGTTTCCACCGTGGAATCATTTATCATGGATTCCTTTTCAATATGAAGATGTTCTTGAAATTATTCAAATAAATTATCATTTAACTTCTTTATGAGTGATTTAATAAATTATTACTATATAGGTGGTAAATCAAAAATAATTTCACAACTTGGAAAGTTTTTGGTATTAATATCTTGAGTGGAAAAATATTATTTGTAACGAATTGATGTTTATGCACTTACTCTATTAATATATTATTAGAAACCATATTTAAATTAAGATACTTTAAAAAAAAATTAGTATCATTCCCTTTAGATTTGTATTTAAACTTGATCACATTCAAACATTCTCATGAAAATCTCATTTGAAAAAAGTAATTGTAAGGATGATTTGATAAAGTGATGAGTATGTGACCTTGATAAAGAACCTCTTAATATTCACAATTTGTTCATTTCTTGAATTTATTCCACTATTGTTTCATTAACCAGAGAACCATGATCATTTAGGGTAGATTATTTTGGAATGGGTGGAATATTGGGTTATAAGTTATATAAAATTTTGATTATGGTAATAATAAACTTCATGTTACCTTACCCCTAAGATTTTTTTCCATTAAACCGATCAAGTATCACCATGTATTGATTCAAGAACTTAAGTGACTCAAAATCCATATGTTTATGTTCTTCCTTATTTAAACCCTTTTTAATGATAGATATAGAAGTAAAAAGGTTTATAAATTTAAACACTTTAAATCGGGATATAAATCTTTGTCCAAATGGGTTTAATTAACTACATTAAATTTGTGTATGATCTTTATAGAAGTATCCCTTGATGATACTTCAAAAGGTTAGAGAACAATGAAAAAAACTCCAAATAACTCTTAAACTGAAATAAAATCACTATAATAATTTTAGTATTTAATTATGGTTGTTTAGTGGTAGTTTCCTAAACCATCTCTAAATAAAATTTCATTTATTTCATGGAATTTTTTTAATAACTTCTACTAAACATATAGAAAAAATGAAATTCCTTTCCCTTTCCCTACTCTCACTAGCACAAAAACCTCCAATGTCCCCAATACCCTAACATCGACTTCCACTCATGGTTGATCTTGACCACCGAGATAACATATTTCCATTCATTTAGTGATCTTCCCAATGATGAGAAACCATCCTAGTGATAACCACCCTTCCTATGATGAGCCTTCATTAGCATTGTCCCTCTTCCTATTTCATTGGATATCAAGGTATGATATATATAATCTAATGTGAATTTATATAATCATAGATATTATAACACAAAAAGTTTGACATTGAACTTATCATAAAACACACTATCCTTCATCATGTTTACCCCTCTTGTAATGCAATTGGAAAACCCCTCTGACAATTGAAGGTATAATTTTTTTTCGAAGTATACATTATTTTCTATTTTAATTTCCAAATATATTATATTTTACAAAGTTTTGATGCACCTTGATTTTGATATAATTATTATAGGAATGTGAAGGGTGACATTTTTTTACAGTAAACTATTAAATATTGAAAGATTGAATATTCCTGGATAAAAAAATCATGTTTATTAATGTCTGATTAATTATATACATTGCATATGTATTGATTTGAAATTTTATATTAAATTGTAAAATATAATTAAAAGAAAAATGTTTATTGAAATGAAGGTTGAATACCTAGTAAAAACTATAAGAATAATTGTGATTCCTTACTGAATGTTATAATTTGATGGTATGATGATTTTAAATGATTGGGTGTTTCTTTGGTGTATGATTCATGTTAATAAGTGTTGTATCATATTGTAATTATATTTAACCTCTCCCAGATTTTTGGTGGTTATTTAGTAGAACATGTGAATAGTTAGATAGTATAAAAAGTTATTAATGCGATAAATCTATTTAAAAAATTACTTTTAGGGTAACCTAAAGATAGAATTAGTTTATTAAACAATATATATTCATATTTTTATAATTTTATTGGTTTAATTTATAAATATAATGGATAATAATTATTCAACCAAGGATTACCAACAAATTACCATAATTTCTAAGTCATAAACATGAGTTTTTTTTACTATGGTGGGTATTACCTAAGGATCTAAAATGAGATGAATTCCCATATAATATTTGATGCTTAGGAAATAATTTGAAGGAGGTTTAGTGATTTTTTATATTTGTTTATGAATTTACATTTTTTTTGTATTTTATCATATATCATGGAAGGTAACATTAAACCAACTTGTATGTGAGTATCTGAATACACTTGATTGAAACTAATGAGTTGGGCTTATAGACCTAAAGATATACTATTAATATTTTATACTCACACTCTACATTTAAACCCCCCAAGATAATTTAAGGTACAATCCATTTTTTGTTAATATATTTGTGGATAAAATGTTGACGATATATGTATAAAAATTGGTGATATATAGATAAAATATTGTTTCACATTACCTAAAAACACACCTTAGTATGTTGAGGGATTATAGGATTTTTTATTTTTTTCAATTTCCAATCGATCCATAGATAAGAAAATTAAATTTCCATTTCCCAATTTTAAATTTCAAAGATGGATAATGAGATATAAATTTTATGAAAATTTTATAATAATTAAATTTTTTACTCAATATGTGCATTAGATTTGGAATGACTAATTGAAAATTTTAAAAAAATTGAGCACTAATGTAAATTAGAATAATGGACACACTACTTCTCTGATAGTGAGGAATGAAATTTAGAACTTAATGAATGATTATTTTGGTATTTCAAGGAAAAATAATCAACATCAAAGTATATCAATATAAACTATTGGGGTTTCTACAGATATTAACTTGATAAATGATGTTTTTGGAACTTCAGGACCACCAGATCAAGATTTTAACTTTTTAATGGATCTTATTTATGATGCAATGGAGACCAATGCAAGATAGAATTTTTCTAAGTAGAAAAAATAATTTCTTGAATTAGTTGAAGATGAAAATTGGGAGACATATAGATGATATGTTATATATTCATAACATTATTTTCTACTGAAGTTTTTTCATATCTATTTCCCATAGAGAATTATAAATAAATAAATTACCATGTTATTGGGATTGTAGTTTGATAAATTTACTAAAGATAAGATCCCATATTATTTTTATGAAATAGAGAATTTTTTAACAATATTGGTCTCAATTATATAAAAATTCATGTATGTATCAATGATTGTATGATTTATTAGGGATAGGATTCACGTAAACATGAGTGTAAAATATGTTCGACATCAAAATAGAATCCAAAAAGTAATTTTGAAATTATTAATGAACATAATATTATAAAAAAGATGAATAATAATACTCCTATACATAATTTTCATTATTTACCTTAAAAAAATTAAAAGATTATTTATGTCATATAAAAACACTAAAAACATATGGTGAAATTATATATAAAATAACAATGATGGTTTCATAAAATATCCATTAGATTCATATGCATGGAAAAGATTTTATTTATTATATCCTGATTTATCAACTAATCCTAGGAATGTATGATTGGGATGGGATATTGATGGATTTAAAACATTCAGTAATTTAAGTACTAATTATAATATTTGGACAATAGTTATGATCCCTTACAATCTAGCTTCATGGATCTATATTTCATAAACTTACTTCATCATTTTAATGATTATTCTTATAAAAAAATGTTTTGAAATAAAATAGATGTATAATTTCAACCTCTAAATGAATATTTGTAAGAGTTATGAAAAAATGGTGTTGAAACATATCTTTCATCTACTATGAAAATATTCAAAATTAATGTTTATCTAATGTAGACCATTAGTTATTTCTATGGATTTGGTAACTTATCTATTTGAAACACTTATACTTGTTTGGATTGTCTAGTTTGTAACTTTGATTTTGAGCTCAAGAGACCAATTTTTAGTAATAATTTGAACTTCTTATGTAATCATAGATTTCTTGATGCATATCATAGGATTCAGTAAAACAATTCAAAATTAAATGGATCCATTAATCATAAATTACCACCAATGTTACTCATAGGTTCATGAATTTTGGAACAACTAGTAAATGTTGGAGGAGATTTTGGGAAGGTTAATCATTTGAACATTAGTGGTAAGAAAGTTAAATTTACACCATCAGTTGAAATTGGAACACAAAAAATGGAAGAAAAAGGTATTCTGTTCAAAATTCCATAATAGGAATTTAAATTACTATGTTATAATCTTGATGTTATGCATATTGAAGAGTATGTACGTGAAAAATTGATTTTCACATTACTTAATGATCATGGGGAATTTAAGGACCATATTGACATTGAGAAGGACTTAAAATAAATGAATATAATGTTTTATCTATAGATATATTATAATTTAATGTATGTTTTTGTAGTTATTAAAATGAAAAATAATGAGAATAATATATTCTGTTGAATATTCAGTAATTAAAAATAACTTGATGTCTATTTAAGTAACATTTCAAGATATGTTTATTTAAAACATCAAAGGTTACATGTATTGGAAATTAATGAGTTATATAATTTTCTTGAGTATCTAAGATAAATAAATGAGATGGAGTTTGCCTATGGTTTGGCCGCTAAACCCTATATACCTACAAACCATTAGAGGGTTGGATAATGGGGATGGATCAGGACTGTATCATGGATCATTATGCCAACCGAGTTTGTGGATCTAGTCAGAGATAGTAAAACTCCACGTAGGATTTTGATTTTCACTTCCCATCTCATTTATTTATCTTAGATGAACAAAGATCAATTCAATGAACAAAATTGATATGTGCATCATCGATATATTTAATTTGATGGAATTATATTTTTTTGTGGTTATTCCTATTAGATCGTCTCTTTATATGATAATGGATGGAGGCTAAAAAAACAAAGGTTGAGGTTCATTCATCACATTTTTATAATTTTGGATTTCTTCATTTATTTTTCACATGTTCATCAGAGACATTTCTTTTAGACCATGGTTCGATTAATACCCTATATTTGATCATCGCACAATTGTTATTCGGTGCAACAAATCAATACCATGGCTGCAGTTCATGATCGATGGTGCAATCAATGATTGTTGATGGTGTTGGACGATTTTAGGTAGATCAAAATAGTTTTATGGTGTCCATTATACCTAGTTTCAATGAAGTGGATATGGATGGCTCAATGTTTTGTTTTTTGAGAAGATTCAATGCCTAAAAAACTAATTTCTAGAAACTAGAGGCTCGACCGACCCCTGATTTATAGGTTCTGACAAGGGAGGTAGCTCAGATGATGCACAAGATGAAATGTACAAATATATAAAGTATCTAGAAAATACTAACCAACAGGGAGTGTATTTCCAGATTAGATGCCATGTGGAACCCCCTAACTACAACTCTAGGGTTTCAGTTAGAGTTAAGTATCACACGTTGTGTGACCCCTCAATGAATACTCTTCATGTAATTAGAAAGGTACATAAACACAACCATAAGTACACAGATAGTGTAATGATTTGTACTTGGACACGAACACAACCATGTGTACACAAGCTAGTACACTGACACAGCCAATAGCACACAGGTTAGTGTCGGGTGATATCTACATACTGTGTATTATTCCTACATGCACTATATTTTAAGATTTATATGTCGTGTGGTATTTTTTCACATGGATGGATTTGGGGATAGTTGGACACACTATGTTCCCCTATTACACACCATGTACCCCATTTAGGGTGTTTTTAGCCCTTCATTTCCCTAGTCTGGAACAATTTTGGTTGAGCGTGTTCCCTTGGTCCATTACCTCAAGGGTTCAATGCAACATTACTTACACATGATAGGATTTCGATCACCTTTGGAGGATGAGTCTTAGATAGAGTTCTTGGTGTCCCTCCATGAGACTGGAGTGTGATACTATATTATCTTTATACCCTAGGTGTGGTTTTTGTAATCGGTGTGACCTCCTTGAGTAAGGTGTTGATCCTCCATCTAGTAGGCCTTATCGGTAGGGTTTGTGGTATCATTGGCATACAATCCACTATGCAGTGGGTTGATCTCGATTGGGTTCCTAGTGTACCCCAATGTTTCTGGGCATGACCCCCTATATGAGTATCAGGGTCTTCTGATACCAATGAGATTATTGGGTAGGGCTCATTGACATAGACATCTTCAATGAGAGTTTGTGGTGATAGTATAACTCATGAAGTAGATTCTCATAGAACACACATTTTTTTAGAATAATTTTGTTTCTAGTAGTTGGTTGTGACCACATAGTGGCACATTTCCTTACTAAGTATATTTGAGTATAATCTACTGTAAATTTATTATTATATCTTGTATCGAGTTGAGTATACTTGGTACTTCATATTTATTATTTTATGGGTGTCCTATTGGGTATTCTTATAATCACCCTTACATGGGATCTTCTCATACGTGTAGTATCCTATGCATGTGAAGAATCTTTGATGATGTCCTTGGATGAAAAAAATTAGATGGATCTTAGCTTGAGCTTGTTAGACCGGGGTCTTTTCTAGGAGCTTGCATTTTATCTTAGTACTCTCCCTTATAGAAGGTTGGAATCTTTGTTGTTTTTGGTTGGTCTTTTATTTTCCCCCTTTTTCACTTTTAGTAATTCACTTTCATACTATGTTTGTGGCATTATAGATTTATGGATGAATTGGTTTCAGTTTTTTTAAATTTCAACATTGTGAGGGCTTGAAGATGTGTGTGTGTGTGTACAAGTAATTGAGGCTAATGCCTCCCATTTGTGGGATATTCCTACTTGATACTAGTCTCCAGCCCTTAGCTTATAGGTGGTGGGATTGAGGAGTCATGGTTCAAACCCCAGTGGGTCGGGTTATGATAGAGTTATATCAGAGGTATCAGTTCTAACTTAGGACCAGAGTCGGTGAGTTTTATTTGTGTCAAGAATGTTTAGTGTTTCGAGTTTGGATTTCAGGATAGGGATTATAGTGGTGGTGCGTTGGCTAATATATCTATACAATAGGACTATGATCACATGAATTTTGACTCGGTATATATAAACATTAGTTGGATGGAAAACTTTGGTACATGAATCATATAGGAATGGGTTTTGTTTTCTATGTCCTTTTTGATTCATCTCCCAATATATACTCTTTGACCATGGTACATATTGTTTTATTTTAGGATACCTCCATGTATCCATCTAGCTAGGATTCTACTGCACGATCATGAGGATGATCCACCCAGTGAAGAGGCTTTAGTATAGGGGCCTTAATCTGAGATAACACCTCAAGGTATGTTATCAGCTATACCACCACCCATTGATAATTAGCTATAACTAGAAGTTCTAGAAGAGGATGTACGAGTACAGAGTGTGCTGCACAAGTTTCATAGGCAGATACCTCCTAGATTTATTTGTGATCCAGAACCCCAAGTGGATGAGGATTGGCTAGAGGCAGTTACTCATGATTTATGCCTTGTGAGGATTCTTATAGATCAGATGGTGGTCCTCATAGAGATTCTTCTTTAGGGACCAACTGGGAAATGGTGGAGCTTACTGACTCTATCACATGATGTGACAAATATCTCTTAGGAAAAATTTGATCATCTATTCAGGGAGGAGTTTTATCCATCCACTTGCGATAAGTACACATTCAGAAGCTTCTCATTTGTAGTAGGAAAGTTTGAATCTAGTGGAGTATTCAGTGAGGTTTATTGATATCTCATGATACTCTATAGATATGGTTTGAGATCCATTCTTCAGAGCACATACCTTTGAGTAGGGATTATTCCTAGACATTAGGGATTTAGCGGTATCCCTTTTCATTTCCACTTATGTTGGGGGTTCTTGAGAGGGACTTGGTGGTGGAGACATTCCTAGAAGATCAGGAACCGATAGTGGGTACTGGTAGTGGGCACCTAAGATATGAGGCCTAGGATGTAGGTAGGAGATGACAGTCATAAGGATCCAAGCATGTCAGGCACTTCAGGAGGTGATCCCAAGGCACATGGTCAATGTTGTAGGGATCTTAGGATGTCTTGAATTAGCCGGAGGAGAGGTGGTGTTTCTCCTATGACGATTGTGGATATCTAGCTCGAGATTGTTCAACCTATCATATAGATGATCAAGAGGTAGTTGAGGGACCGCCAAGACAAAGATAGAGGAAGTATTTGAGTGGTCCACACAGTTGTTCACATGGTAGAGGGGCTAGCAGAGCAACATGAGCTGGTCAGAGGTTTGACCTGTTACCACCACTATCCTCAGGTGGTCCATGCTAGGTTTAAGGAGATTATGGTCAGGTATGATTCCAGATATAGGCTATGGAAGCCTATGAACCCAAGGTTCCAAGGATGATATGAGGTATGATCTATTTATTTTATACATTAACTATATTCTTGATAGAGAAAGGTGCGAGTCATTACTTCATTACCAATTCTTTGGTTTGAGACTTAGAGATTTTAGTTGATCCATTAGCTTAACCCTTGAGGTCGGAGAATCTAATAGGCAATGACTCAGTGATTGTTCACCTTATCTGATAGTGTGATCTGACACTTGGAGATAAGAGTTTTTCCTGGGATCTCATTGTAGTAGCAATGAGGCCTTACAAAGTCATCTTAAGTATGGATTGGATATCGACATTTTATACCTAGATTGATTATTTTAGGTGGAGGATGTGGTGTGTCCACAGTTATGGGACCATTTTTTCCTTTTTGGGTGAAAAGGAAACCTTAACGAAGTAGGATGAGTGTAACACACAAATGTTTTTATTAAATATTTTCTTAAAATAATTTTAATTATTCAATAGCTTGCATTGCACGTAATAATGAGTTTAAAATAACTATGAGACACCATTAGTATAACATGACCATTATAACCTAGCAGTTAAGTTAGTAGAAATAAATATAACTATCTTATGAAAATGTATATTTAATTCATTTTCTACAAATTATTTACGGAAAATATCAACCAATTAAATGTAAAGGAAATATTTATATTTTTTGTTATGAAATTAAGGGAATTAAAATTAGTAAATTAAATTAATGAAATATATATGTTATATATTTAAAAAAATATTTTTTATATTCATCCAATATATATTTTATTCATAGGATATGAATAAACCCTATTTTATGTATAACATTCTATTTTTTTCAAAAGGCTAATTTTACCGCCTTTTAATGGTGAATCCATATGAAATTTAAATTTTGATACATTAATCATTTTTACATGACAAAATAAACTTATTATTTGGATGTAGGATATGAAAATTTACTTTGGATGAATTTTTTTATATTTTTATGATAACTTTCAAGTTTTGATGAATAGTAAACATATTCTAAATTTTAACTAAAAACAAATTTTATCATAAAAATAATTTATATGGTTAAATTATAATATTGAATTGTTTTAAAGTATAAATAGAATATATTTTTATCATTTAATATAATTCAGGTCATTGGATTTAATTTACATTTAATTTAGATGTAAAAACATTTCAATCTTTTGCAGTGTCTTAACTTCGAAAACCCGTTTTCTCATTCCAACAATGAGATTAATTTTAAATTAATTACTGCAACTTATTTGTTTTGAATTTTGAAAAAATATATTCAATATTGGGAATCATTAGTTTTAAATTATATAAATATATTTCTTTTATTTTTGGGTATTATGAATAATGACTTTAGTAATTTTATTAATACGGTAAAAGGGTTAATCAGGTAATTAAGGGTAAAAATAATATTATAACATTACCCTAACACTTGTAGTAATATAATCGAATGAGTGTGTTTAAACCTAAATCATCCTTGGGATGAAATGGTATCCTTTGGAAGCCACTTGGATGAGATTAGGACATTTAATTTATTTTATTTAAAGAAAAGTTAAATATGTCTTACTCAAATTTGAATAACTATATCAATTTTAATATATGGTTATACCAAAGATAAATTCAACTATAAATACTCATTTTAAATATAAAATGTTTTTATTTATCATGATAATTTTTTTTTTAATTTTTAAGAAATAAATAAACACCTTCAAGTCTTATACATTGATGATTCTGAAATTATTTAATTGATGAAAAATCAATAATAATTTTTTATTAAATTAATAATAACCATTAAAACCTAAAACACTTGACCAAATTTTATTTTTCAATTATATATCATTTATAATAATCTAATTTTTAATTTATTGACCCGTTTGAACCATATTAAAAAGATTATGACACCTAAGATATTTTAATTAAAGTGATGTTAATGTTGTCACATTCATTTTTTAATAAATATAATTTTTTAATATAGGATTTTCCAAAAGTTATATTAGACTAAAAGTATTATTATGAAATATATAGGATTTATATTAATTATAATATTTTATTTTTAATTTCTATTCAACAAAAAAGTATATTAAATAATTACACTAAACTAATTTTGTAATTATTTTATTAATGGAGATGACAAATAAATGTTTTTAAAAATGTTAAAAAAATATAATTTGGGATAATTAATATAACCAATTAATTTTATAAATTACCTTGAAATATTAGGAATATAATAAAATATTTGGTTCGAAGTAAACTTCTTATCTTTATTTTTTTAATAATAAATGAATTGAGCAGTGTCAAAACTGACAATATTAATTGTTTAGAAAAATAATGAATTGTTAAATTATTTAAAAGTCATAATTTTTTTAAAAAAATATATAATAATTATTATATGGTCTAAAATGATCTAAATTATTCATTTATGGTCTAATTTATATCAAATAAGTAAATATTTCACCCTTTTAATATTGAAATATTTGTTACCTTGGTTTAAAATTAAATATAATAACTAAGTGTTAATTAAAATGATAAGTTTTAAATTGGTATAAAAACATCTATAAGTTTTTTTGGTTGATAATATTAAATCCTTATCTCATATCATAATTGAAACTAGGACATTTTGGAGGTTTTTGGATGGATTTTATTTTATGATAAATTAATATTTTTGGAGATTCAAAAAGTACCCCTCACCTCAATTATAAAAGGGAACATCCTCCCTCACTTATTCACTTCACTTTGAGCTTTCATGATCATCCATACCCTAACCATTTATATTTCGAACTTCCCTAGTCACATTCTATTGGTTCTAGTCTTCTCTAAAAACCAAATCTAGTGCTTTAATAGGAGATCTAGAGGGATCTTGTTGAAGAAATGGTGGTTCTGATACATACAAAGGATATGATACCTAAGGTAATGGATAATTTTACAATCTCATTATTATCTGAGATTGAATATATATAAGTATTTACTAGGGTATATTTATCATCCATGCACATGTTTCTTAAATGTGTTTTCCAAAATATTCTTTCTATTCTTCTACAAATGTTTAAAGTCAATTTTACCCATTGTTTAATTTTATTGAATGGTATGAAATGAGTCTTTTTTCTATTTTTGATATGAGGTAATTTTTTAATTATCTAAAAAAAGTATGAGAATAATGTTTTCTTTTAATTTATATGGCATGAACAGATTTTTACATTTTCATAACACCTTATTCAATGAAGCTTCCTTTACAAAATTTCAAGGTTATTTTCAAAGAAATTATTTTATTTTAAAAATGCATGGAATTTTTAGAAATGAAAATATTTTTGAAGAAGAAATGATATATTACTGAAGAATTAATTTCAAGTGTTCTATCAAAATTATTTTCCACCTATGATGGAATTCATTAATAGGGTCATGTTTCAAGTATATCATCCCTATTATTTGAAAGGTTTGAATGTTTTTATGATGGAATGCTATTTATGAAATCCATTTGTTTTACATGGAATATGTTATGATGGAATGATGTTTAAGAAACCCATTTTATTTTTTGGGTAATGCTATAGTGAATAATTTTTGTTTTTGTAGAATACGTATGAATTATTTCATTATGATATGGGTGGGACCTATATATCCCTACAATGCCGTGGGTAAATATTTACATCTCCTAAGATAGATAGGGCTAGAATAGGAAGTGATCTAGGTTTAGTAATATTGGGATGAAATGAGAAGTAAACATGATTTAGTAATATAGGGTTGTAATCAGGAGTGAACTCAGTTTAGTAATGGAATTTGTCTGCTATGATGGTCTTGGGAAAGAGCCTTGACTAATATAAATGATTTTCCATGAATACACGTTTCCCAAAAATTCCTATTTTAAGTTATGCCCATTGGGAATATTTTCATTGATTCTTTATGAACTTTTATTTTTTATCGCATGACATGATGTCATGATCTTTCATATACAGGATAAGATATTCAAATGTTATGTTCTTATGTATTATGATTATGATATGTTGATATCCCCCTTGTTTACCCTTATTGAGCATATGAGATCACTCTTTCTTATGTTTCTTTTCCCCAGGTTATGAAAAAGGGTATTAAGTAAGATATGTCTAAAAGGGGTCTAGTTAATATGGAATAAGTGGGAGATAATATGGATGTCTTATAAACCTGTTGTTTATTTTTCCCTATTTCTAAATACACTAAACCTATACGGTCCTGGTGTAGTTTTGATATGTTTTGTAATGAATATTCTTAAATTTTGAAGTTATATATATATATATATACTAGGAGCTGTTATAGTTGGTATCAAATAAAATCTATAGTTAAAATTTGGAAAATAGGATGAGTAAACCTTAGTAGGTACTCTAAGGATATTTCGATGTATAGGTTAGAATCCTAGTGTTTTAGAAATGATCCTTAATAAACTAGGATAAAACCTAAAGTGTCCTAAATTGAAATTTTATTCTTGATTATGTGTTTTTCCCATTATGATTAGTGTTTCTAACACTATGAATCTTGGATTTAGTCAATGTATGGAACCCGAAGGAACCATGGTAATGTTGAATGTGATGGGAAATGCAATGATTTTCCTCCAGAGAAACCAAATGTTATGGGAGCTGGAATGAAAAATCTTGTCACTATGCTCACACAACTTTCTCAAGATATGAATCTTATAGGACTTAAAATCGAGAAAAGGAGGGAACACCATTTCGTTTAGTCCTTTATGATGTAGCATCCACCTTATTTCAGTGGTTCTTCTGATCCACTAATGGATGAAAAATGTATTAGTACCACTGAAAAGATATTTTCAGTTATCCAATGTTCATAGCATAAGAAATTCATCTTGGTAGTCTATCATTTGGAAGATGAATCTGATCAATGGTGGAATGTTATCAAGAATACAAGGAAAAGAGATGAAATTGACTCTATGGAATGGGATGAGTTCAATGACATATTTTTCAATAATTACTTTCCACATATTCTTCAAAAAAAGATGGATAAGGAGTTCTTTGAGATTAACAGAAAGTATAATGAATCCATTCGTAACTACAAGGAAATTTTTACAAGGCTCGCTAGGTATGCTTCTGGAATTGTCACCTAACCTGAGAGTAAAATTGATCGATTATTTATTTTCTTAAAACCAAGTCTCCAAAGGTAATTATATATAAGGGACGTCAATAGATATAAGGAAACCGTTTGATGTGATCTCAATATTGAGATGGATATTAGAGTAACCCATAAGTCCTATGGGTTTGATAAGAAGGGAAAATGGAATTCAAGGGAAAATATAAAGACCAAACTGAAGAGAATATGACTTTTCCCTTATGTTGAAAGTGTGGAAATAAACATGGAGGAAATTGAATTAAAGTTATTAGAAAATGTTTCAAGTATGGGAGAGAAGGTCATCTGGAAGCTGAATGCTAAAGTGACGGGAAAAATATGTCTAATGATAAGAATATATAAAAGACTACACAGATTGAACCTCCCATACTTCAATGCTACAAGTGCATGGAAATGGGGCATTATTCTAACTAATGCCCTAATCTAGGGGTTATCGATGATGATCGATGTTAGAAAACTCTTAAGTCCAAAGAAAAAGTCAAGTAACATGTGATCACAATCAGTGATGTGGAGTATGATAATGAAGTGGGGAAAGGTACACTTACCATCTACTCTAATGTAAATTTTTTTTTACTTGATTCTAGATCCACCCACTCTTTTATTTCTGAATAATTTTATGAGGGTATCACCGTATTACCTCAAAAATTATGTATTGAGTTAGTTTTGACAACTCTTAATGAAAAAATGGTCACATAAAATGTTTATAATTATTCTCTAGTTGAAGTTTGTGGTAAAGTGTTTTCTATAAATATTATGATCTTTCCTTTAGTGTAATTTAATGCGATTATTAGAATGGATTGACTTTCTCTATATAGAGATCTTATCAATTGACAAGGAAGGGAAGTCAAATTTCATATTCGAGATCAATCTATGAACATGTTTTGATGCAAGGATAAATATGACCTTCCAGTGGAAATTTCTTCCATCCCACAGGTCTTGGTTTCTATAAATAAAGGTTATCTATCTCAAATGGTTGGGGTGAAACTCTCTATTAAGAATATAGTTTCTGTATGAGATTTTGTTGATGTCTTTCTGAAATAATTTCCAGGTCTTCCACTGAATCATGACGTTGAGTTTTCAATATAACATATACGAGGTTCTATGCCTATTTCAAATACACCATATAGAATGAACCAAATTGAGTTTTAGGATTTGAATAAATAACTCTAATAGAATCTTGGAAAGGGATTAATATTCCCTAGTGCATAAACTTTGGGTGCACCTATTCTTTTTGTTAAGAAGAAAGATAAATCAATGATACTCTAGATTGATTGTGGAGAAATTAACAAGATCCCTATCAAGAAAATATATCCTCTTCTCTACATTGATGACTTATTCAACCAATTATTCAAAGATCATACTTTTTCAGGATTGATCTTCATTTAGGATATCATCAGTTACAGGTCAAGAAGGAGGATATACCATAGAAGACATTCCGTGTAAGGTATAGACACAATGAATTTATAGTGATACATTTTTTTCTTACTAATTCCCCTACTATCATCATAGATCTAATGAATATAGTCTTTAGAGACTATCTTGATCAATTCTTGGTATTTTTTATTGATGATATTTTGGTTTATTCAAAGAGAAAGGAATTTTATGAAGATCAATTGATAATTGTACTGATGATCCTGATAAAGGAGAATCTTTATGAAAAATTTACCAAGTGTGAATTTCTGATTCATAAAGTTTGATTTTTGGGTCACATAATCTAAAGAGAGGGGATATATATGGATCGAGCAAAAACATAAGTTATTTAAAGTTTTCCTAGGATAAAAACTCTAACTAAGATCCGAAGTTTTCTTAGTTTGGATAGATATTATTGACGTTTTGTGAAATATTTTTCCCGAATATCTAATCCACTCACCTAGTTGAATCATAAATGAGTTATGTTAGTGTGGATAGAGGAATGTGAAGATAATTTTAATGAGATAAAAATAAGGTTATCTAGTGCACCTATACTCACACTGACTTATAGTGGAGAAAGGTTTTTGATCTATAGTGATGAATACAAGAAGGGGTTGAGATGTGTTCTCATGAAAAATGATATGGTGATAGCTTATGCCTCAAAAAATTGAAAATCCATGAGAAAAATTACCCAACATAGGATTTGGAGTTAGCTATGGTAGTCTTTGCATTAAAGATATTGAGGAATTATATTTATGGTGAAAGGTGTTATATTTATACTTATCATAAAGTTTTAAAGTATATTTTCACATAAAATAAGATACATATGTGCCAAAGAATATGGTCGGAGTTGATTAAAGATTATGATTTCTCGATACATTACCATCCTGGGAAAACAAACAAGGTGGCATGTGCTTTGAGTCTAAAGGACCATGCTAGCCTATCCATGATGAGGATCACAAAATATCCAATATTTATGGATTTCTATTGGATGGATCATGAAATTATAAAATAAAGGGTAGAAATATTATCTTTCTCAAATTCATGTTCAACTATATATAGAATTTAATATTAAGGAAGTGTAAAAGGTAGATGTAGAGTTACAAAAGAAGGCGAGAAATGTTCCTAAATTCATCCTTGATTGTGATGGAATAGTAAAGTTCAGGAACCGTGTTTTTATTCCTCCCTTACTAGAATTAATGAATGAGATTTTGGATGAGGCTCATAGTTCTTCATTATCTATTCATCCTAGAAGCACAAAGATGTAAATGGAATTGAAAGAGTATTTCTAGTGAGATGACAAGAAAATAGATGTTGCTGAATATATATCTCGGTGTTTGGTTTTTCATTAAGTTTAGGCTAAGTGGCAGAAGTCTTAGGGGATGTTACAACCCTTACCCATACCTAAATGGAAATGGGAAAACATCACTATGGAACTTTTAATCAGACTTCCCAAAACATCTAAAATCCATAATTCTATATGGGTTATAGTTGACCACCTTATGAAGTCGACACACTTCATTGCTATTATAGAATATTTCTATCTTGATCATCTTTCCAGGATATATATAAAGGAAGTGGTAAGATTGCATGGAGTACCACTTTAAATTATATCTAATCAGGTTCCAAGGTTTACCTTGATGTTCTGGTGAAGTCTTTAGCAAGCTCTGGATACATAGTTAAGTTTCAGCACTGCTTATCATCCTCAAATAGATGGTCAGTTTGATTGTACAATTCAAACTCTAGAATACATGTTGAGATCTTTCACTATGGATTTCAAATGTTGTTGGGATCAACACCTACCTTTGGTATAATTCTCCTGCAATAATAGATTTCACTCAAGTATTCAGATGTATCCTTATGAATTCCTTTATGGGAATAAGTATAGAAATCCAACTTTCTGGGATGAAGTTAGGGAATGAAAGCTATTGGGACTTGATATAGTTGACGAAATGGTAAAGAAAGTTAGATCTATTCAACAACACATAAGAGCTACTCATAGTTGAAAAAACATTATAATAACAAAGAAAAAAGTTCTAGAGTTTGAATTGGGTGATAAGGTGTTTATATGAATATCTCCCTAGAAGAGAGTAATGATATTTTGAAATAATGGAAATATGATCCCCATATATATCGGTTCTTTTGAAATTATTGATCATATTGGGAAGGTATCTTATAGATTGTCACTTCCAAAAAATCTCTCTCAATTTTATGATGTGTTCCTTATATCTCTTTAGAGAAAGTACATACCTGATCCTTCACATGTACTAAACTCAGAAGTCATACCGTTGGATCAAGATATTTCTTATGAAGAAAAATCGATAGATATTCTAAATTGTAGTGAAAATGTTCTACAAAACAAGACTACTTGCTTGGTTAAAGTTTTATGGTAGAACCACCAATTTGGGGAATCTAAATGGGAACTTGAGGATGTGATGAGGTATAGGTAATCTCATTTGTTTATTTCCAAGTGAAAAATTTTGAGGGACAAATTCTGTTTAAGGGGGGTAGAATGTTACACCCTAATGTTTTTATGAAATATTTCCTTTAATTAATTTTAATTCTTCAATGGCTTGCATTGCACGCAAGAATGAGTATAAACAAACTGGGAGATACCATTAGTATAAAATTTCCATTATAACATACCCATTAAAATATAGGGAATACATATAACTAAGTTATGAAAATGTATGGTGAATTTATTGGCTAACAATTATTTATAAAAAATATAAACCCATTAAATGTAAAGGAAATATTTGTATTTTAGTATTAATAAATTAAGTGAATTAAAATTATTAAATGAAATTAATGAAATATATATTTTATATATTTAACAAAATATTTTTGATATTCATTCAATATATATTTTAGTCATAAGATTTGAATAAACCCTATTTTATGTATAAAAATATTTTTTCTCAAAAGGGTAATTTTACCACCTTTTAAAAGAGAACCCATTTTAAATTAAAATGTTGATACATTAATATTTTTTGTATGAAAAAATAAACTTCTTATTTAAAATAAGGATTTTAAAATTTACTTTGGATGAATTTTTTATATTTTTCTGATAATTTTCATGTTTTGATGAATAGTGAAAATACACTAAATTTTAATTGAAAAAAACTTTATTCATTGAAATAATTTTTATGGTTAAATTATATTATTGAATGGTTTTAAAGAATAAATAGATTATATTTTTACCAATTAATATAATTTTTCTCATTTTCATTAATTTTACATTGAATTTATATGTAAAAACATTTCAATCTTTTGCAATGTTTTAACTTTTAAAACTCGTTTTCTCATTTTGAAAATGAGATTAATTTTAAATTAATTACAACAAATTATTTGTTTTGAATTTTTAAAAAATATATACCATATTTGGAATTAGTAGGTCCAAATTATGTAAATAGATTTCTTTTATTTTCAATCATTATAAATAGTAACTTCGGTAATTTTTATTAATAAGAAAAAAGGTTAAATCGGGTAATTAAGGGTAAACAAAATATTATAAAAATATCATAACAATTTTCCTAATATCATTGGATGAATTTTTTTCTACCTAAATCATCCTTGGGTCTAAATTGTACCCTTTGGAATCCAATTGGATGAGATTAGAGAATTTAATTTATTTTATTTAATGAAAAGTTAAATATGTCTCACTCAAATTTTAATAACTATATCATTTTTAATATAAGGTTATACAGAAGATAAATTTGACTATAAAAACTCTTTTTAAAGATAAAATGTTTTAATTTATCATGATAATTTATTTTTAATTTTTATTAAATATATAAATACCTTAAAGGATTATACATTGATGATGAAAAAATTATTTAATTGATGAAGAATCAATAATTTAACTTTTATTAAAATAATAATAACTATTGGAAGAAAAAAATCTTTATCAAATATTATTTTTTGATTATTTATAAAAAATAATCATCTAAGGGTCAAGTTATTTACCATTTAGAGATATAAAGAAAAAATTATGACACTTATAATATTTTATTTAAAGTATTGTTAAAGTTGTAACATTGATGTTTTAATAAATATAACATTTTTAATGTACTATTTTATAGAAGATATATTATAATATAAGTATTATTATGAAATATAGAGGATTTTTCTTCATCATAGTATTTTTTTTATTTTTTATTTAATAAATAAGTATATTAAAAAATTACACAAAACTGATGTTGTAATTATTTTATTAATGGAGATAACAAATAAATGTTATTAAAAATATGAAAATAAATATAATTTTGGATAATTAATATAACCAATGAATTTTTTTTATGACCTTGACCTCTTATGAATATAATAAAATATGTTTTTCAATGTTAATTTGCTATATTTATATTTTTAATAATAAATGAATTGAATAGTGTCAAAATTGATACTATTGATTTTTTATCAAAATAATCTATTATTAAATTATTTAAAAGTCATAATTTTTTTAAAATATAGAATAATTATTATATGGTCTAAAATGTCAAAAAGTATTCATTTATGGTTCAATTGATACCAAATAAGTAAATAATTCACCATTTTAATATTAAAATCTTTGTTACCTTGTTTAAAAATTAAATAGAATAACTAAGTGTTAATTAAAATTATAAGGTTTAAATTGATAGAAAATCATTTATAAAATTTATTGATTTATTATATTATGACCATATATCATCTAATATTAGAAACTAGGAAATTTCGGAGGTTTTTTGGATGGGTTTTAATTTTATTATAAATTAATATTTTTGGAGATCCCAAAAGTGCCCCTAACCTCAATTATAAAATGGAACATCCTCCCTCACTTATTCACTTCCCTTTGAGCATTCAGGATCATACATCCCCTAAAAATTTTCATTCTTAACTTCCCTAGTCACATTATAGAGGTTCTGGGATTCTCCAAATACAAACTCTAGTTCTTTAAGAGGAGATCTAGAGGGAGCTCATTGAAGAAGAAGAGGTTCAGATACAGTCAAAGGATATCAAACCTAAGGTAAGAGATAATTTCACAATATCATTATTATATGAGATTGTTTTTATGTATGTGTTTACTAGGGTATATTTATCATCCATTTCCATGTTTCCTAAATATGTATTCCAAAATACTCTTTCTATTATTCTACAATTTTTTAAATTCATTTTTACCCATTGGTTATTTTTATTAAATTGAATGAAAGGAATATTTTATCATTTTTGATACGATGTAATTTTTGACTTATCCAAAAAAGTAAAAGAATAATGTTTTCTTTTAACATATACTACATAAACAGTTTTTTTTGTTTTCATATTGCCTCATTTCCATGAAACTTCCTTTACAATATTTCGAGGTTATTTTAAATGAAATTATTTTCTTTTAAAATTGTGTGGAATTTTTCGAAAAGAAAACGTTTATGCAGAAGAAAGGGTATTTTCATCATGAATTAATTTCAAGTGTTCTATCCAAATTACTTTCCATCTAATATAAAATTATTTAATTGGTTTATGTTTTAAGTATAGTATCCCTATTATTCCTATGGTTTGATTGTGTTTATGATGGAATTATATTTATAAAATCCATTTGTCTTACATATATTATGTTATAATGAAATGATTTTTAATAAATCCATTTTAGTATTTGGGTGATGCAATGATAAATGATTTATGTTTTTATGGAACATGTAGGAATGATTTCATTATGTGATGTGGGGGACCTATATCTCCCTCCAATATATTGCGTAAATATTTATATATAATGAGATATATAGGGCTATAATAGGAAGTGATCTTGATTCAGTAATACAAGGTTGTAATGGGATGTAAACCTAATTCAGTAATACATGGATAGAATGAGTAGTGAACTCAGGTTAGTAATGAACTTTTTCCTCTATAATGGTCTTGTCAATGATCCTTAACTAATATGAATGATTTTATATTTTTATGTGTATGCCAAAAATTATATGTTATATATTATGATCATTTGGAATATGTTCATTAATTCTTTATTAACTTTTATGATTTATCCCATGACATTATATCATGATCTTTTATATGCAGGATAATATTTTCAAATGTTAGGTTCTTATGTATTATGGTTTTGATATTATTGATATCTACCTTATTTACCATTATTGATCATCTAAGATCACCCTTTATTATGTTTCTTTCCCCATGTTATGAAGAAGGGTATTAATTAAGATATGTTTAAAAGGGGTCTAGATATGAAAGAATAAGAGGAAGACAATGTAGATATCTTGTGAACCAATTGTTTATGTTTCACAGTTTCTAAAGACACTAAACCTATACGTTCCTAGCATGGTTTTTTATGTTTTCTAATCAATATTCTTAAGTGTTGAGGTAATATATATGTATGTAATTAATGGGATGTTACAATGATCCCAGATATAGGATAGTGCAACTGATTTCACATGATTTTTCTAGCATGACTCTTGGAGTAGTGGATGCTTTGGGCTATTAGTTTCTTGCGATTGTAGAATATTATGAGGAAGTCTTTCCTTAGGACATACTGGGTTTACCTCCCCACTGAGGGATATCCTTATGAATTTACTTTCATCTTGGGATGGACCTAATATCTTCACAATCATGTTGGTTGGTTCCTTCAGAGTTTCATGAGGTGAGGGTTAAGTTTGAGGACTTAAAAGAGAAGGGATTTGGGAGACCCAATGTTCCCCCATGAGCATCCCCAGTGTTGTTTACCAAAGAGTTGGATGGGAGCTTGAGGTTATGTTTTGGAGAACCTTTACATGAACCAAGTGACTGTGAAGAATAAGTATCCACTACTAAGCGTTAATAGATTCTTTGACCAATTCAGAGGGGTGCAATGGTTCTCGAAGGTAGACCTCAGATAAGGATATCACTACTTTCGAGTACGGGACATGGATATACAAAAGATGATATTTAGATGTTATTGTTGTCATTATGAGTAATTGGTTATGTCTTTTGGCTTGATGAATTCCCCAATAGTGTTCATGGAACTCATGAACCAGTTCTTTCGTCCTTTGTTAGACCTGTTCATAGTGGTCTTCATCAATGACATCCAAATTTATTCAGAATCTAAGGAGGATCATTTATGACACATGAGGATTTTCCTAGAAATGATTTAAGAGAACCATATTTATGGGAATCTATCAAAGTGTCAGTTTTTTGGACCCAGTAAAGGTTGAGGTAGTTCTTGCTTGGGAGCCACCTAAGAGTGTCACCAAGGTATGGAGTGTCCTTGGATTGTAAGGCTACTATCAGAGGTTTGTATCCAATTTCACCAGAGTGGAAACACCCTTGAAATCTTTGACCTAAAAGGGGAAGCCTTTTTGTGGATGTAAAGGTTACAAAACTGATTTTTGGAGATGGGACAAAGGTTGACGAGTGATCCCGTCTTAAGATTTCTAGATGAGAGTTTCAGGTATGTACTGTTTTTTAAGGAATCAAGTACAAGACTTGGTTGTGTTATAATATAGATGAAGATAATGATTTTATATGGTTTATGTCAGTTGATACCACATGAGAAGAAATTTTTGACCCATGATCATGTGCTAATAGCGATAGTCTTCATACTGAAGATGTGGCGAAACTACCTGATGGGAGAGAAATTTATCATCTACTATTACCAAAAGAGTCATAAGTATATCTTATCATAGAAGGATCTTAACATGAGGTAGAGGTTGTAGCTAGAGTTCCTCTAGGTATATGACTTTGATATTTTCTATACTCCTGGGAAAGGGAATTTGGTGGATGACGCTCTTAATAAGACATATTTTTCTCAGTTACTGGTCGAGGTGTCGGAGCAGTTAAACTTGTTATAGTTGTCCTTTGTGGACAAGGATGGTGATTCATGTCTACAGTTGATGGTTATTACCCCACCATTTTTACAGTGTTTCATGGATTCTTAGTATGGATATAGAGATTGTGAGACCTTACATAATCAAATATCCACTGAACATGCTCATGATGGATATTCTAAAGGTGGGTAGAATGCTATCATTTTTAGAAGAAGAATGAAGGTACATTTGATGTTGCGAGAGGAGGTGACTTGGGAGTTTCATATAAACCCTTTGGTGGTACATCTAGGGGTGTAAAAGGTGAACTAATACCTCTGACATTGGTTTTAGTGGCCAAGAATAAATAACAGAGTTGCAGAGTTTGTCTCTCAATGCCTTAGTTATCCACAGGTGAAGGCTGAGCACCAGGTTTCAATGGGTTTAGCTCAACCCCTTGAGGTGATAGAGTGTAAGTGTGATGAGATATCCATATACTTCATAATGGGGTTACCACATACATCTAGGGAACATGATTCCATTTGGGTGATCATAGAGCAACTCACCAAGTTGTCCCACTTCCTATCTATTTAAGAGTAGAGTTCAGTAGAGATCTTGAGATGACTCTACACGAAAGAGATAATTAAACTCCATGGATTCCCCTTGGTGATCATTTTAGATCATGATACCCACATCACGTTACGACTATGTAGAGGATTATAGGAGGACTTCAGGACCCATTTATGGTTGAGCACATCATTTTACCCCCTGAATGAAATCTAGAAAGAGGGGACCATTCAAGTCTTGGAGGACATGCTGTGAGCTTGCATGTTGGACTTCAGTTGTAGTTGGGAGGATCATTTACCTTTGGTGGAGTTTGTGTACAACAGAAACTACCATTCCACCATTGGTATGACACCATTAGAGGATTTTTATGGGTGACCCTTAATTTCACCACTTTTTTGGATTGATCCATGTGAGTCATCACTCATGGAGCCAAAGTTGGTTAGAGCTACTGCGGAGAAGGTATAGATAATCTAGGAGTGGATGAGGACTGTGTAGAGCTTTCAAGAGTTTTATGTGGACCAACAATGAAGAACTTTAGAGTTCAAGGAAGGAGACCATGTGTTTCTAAGTCTCTTACCTTTATATGGATTGTGGATATTTGGATGGGGAAAAAAGTTATCTCTAATATTAATTAGATCTTTTAAGATACCACATAGAGTTGGTGAGGGGGAATACCACTTATCTCTACCTCCACTGTTGGACTGGGTGCACGATGCCTTCACGTGTTGTAGTTGAGTATATACATGCATGACCCATCACATGTTATTGACTGGGTCTAGCTAGAAATCATGGATGGAGTTACCTTTGCTGAGTACCCACTAGAGACATAGGATTAGAAAGAGAAGATCCTTTATGGGAAATTGATTCCCCTAGTTCATTTCTGGTGACGACACTAGAATCTTTTGGAGAGAACCTAAGAGTGAGAGACCTAGATGTGAGCCCAATACCCTCATCTTTTTGAGTAGATTTTTTTACCTTTATAGGATGAAAATCCGCAAGGTGGGGAGACTGTAAAAACTCAAAAATTTTATACTACTTTCATATATTATATAGATTATTTTTGATTCCTGGTGTTGAAACAACCTGTGATTCAGAGGCTCGGTGTTCCTGGAATAAATGTTTGAAATATACTAAATATATTAAACAACATGCAGATGAATTTTTCCTGAAAAAGTGAATAACTCATAAATGGGGGCCCTAGATTAGAAATATGAGGGAAATGTTGAGTTTATAATGTGTGTGTTATCCTAATAATGACATAATATTTTTCTTCACATTTCATTTATAAAAAAATTTCTTGGGTGTAGAATTAATAAAATAAATTAATTAAATGATTTATTTTATTTTGTTCGACATAGTAACCAACTCTCTATATAAATATATGGATATGGAGTTCTACTTAGGGTTATAAACTAAACCCTAGACTCCTAGAAGCAATTAGAGGAGAGAGTTCTTGGAGAATGATGATGGATCCAGATCAGATCTTGGATCTCTGTGCCAACAGAGTTCATAGATCTCATCAATTATGACAATAGAAAGTCTTTCTTCATTAATGATCGATCCAAAATCTAGGTAGGATATTGATTTTTGTTTTTATCCCGTTTCTTAATACCAGAAGAATTCCTATCAATTCAAAGAACAGAATTGGTACTCAAATAATTGGTACATTTAATTTTATGGAATTATATTTTATTTGTTTTTTTTTCTTATTATTTGATTGCATTTTTCTATGACAACAGATCAATGCCGAACAAAAAAATGCTGAGGTTCTTTCCTCAGTTTTTTTTTTGATTTTGAATTTCTTCCTCCATTCTTCATATATTCATAATTGGTGTTTATTTTATCCTATGGTTTGAATGATATGTGTTATTAGATCATTACACAATCATTCTTCAGTACACCAGTTCGATACTGTGGGTGTGGTTCATGATCGATAGTGTGTTCAAGGTGTGAATACGATGGTGGATGATCAGAGGTGGATCAGAATGGATTTGTGGTATGTGTTCAACCCGGTTTCAATGAGGTGTCTACAGATGGATCAATGTGGAACTTTCTAATTTAATTAAAATCCTAGAATCCAAATATCTAGAGACTAGAGGCTTAGTCGACCCCCAATCTATGGGTTTGGGTGAGGGTAGTGCCTCCAAAGACACACATGATGACATGGAGGAAGATCCGATGGATCTGGAAAACCATGATCAATGAAGTGAGTTTTTTGAGAATAAATACAATATGGGACCCTCTAGCTATGGTTCTAGGGTTTCAGATGAAGTTAAGTGTCAAAAACTATGTGACATAGTGACATTCCATGTGACATGGTCACATTCCATGTGAACCCATCATGATGGATCAACTTGTACTTTATAAAGTACATGGACAAGTCCATAAGTACATGGATAGTAAAACACCATGTACTTGGTCATGGATATGGATAGGTGTCATAATATGGTATATAGACACACCCAATAGCGCATGGGTAGGCATCGAGTGATCTATACACATTGTGTAATTTTTCTACACACCGTGTATTTGGTTATTTACATTATGTGTGAGGATTTACCACACGGGAATACCTCGGGATAACTAGATAAACCATGTACCCCTAGTACTTGTTGTTTACCCCATTTGAGGGTGTTTTTAAACATTCACTTCCTTATTCTAGACTAATCTTGGTTTAGTATGTTCCCTTAGTCCATTCCCTTGAGGGTACAATGTGGCATTACATCCATATCATAGGATTGTGATCCCCTTTAGAGAATGAGTCTCAGATTGAGTTTGTGGTGACCCTCTATGAGACTAGAGTGTGATCTTCTATCATCTTCGTACCCTGTATGGGGTTTGCAGAATCATAATGACCTCCTTGAGAAGGGAAATGATCCTCCATCTAGAAGGCCATATTGGTAGGGTTCATGGTATCATTGGAATACAATCCCCTGCATAGTGGGTTGATTCAGATTGGATTCTTGGTATCCACTAGTAGTTCAAGGTGTGACCCCTATCTGATTATAAAGGTATTTTGAGATTAGTGAGCTTATTAGGTGAGGAACAATGAACTATACCTCTTCTATGAGAGTCTCTCGTGATATCATAGCTTGTGGAGTGGATTCTCCTAGAATGAGAATTTCTTTGAGCAGAATATTTTTTCTAATAGTTGGTTATGAACACCTGGTGGCACGGTGTCCTTTCTATATATATATGAGTGTTTGATATTATAAATTGATTTTTATATCTTGTTTCGAGTTGACTACACATGGTGATTAATTATTATTTTTTTGGGATTTTCTATTGGGTATTATTATACTCAACCCTACATGGGCTTTGGCCACATGTTTCATGTCTTATGCAGATGATGGACCTTTAAATGGTTTCATTGGAGGACGTGGATCCGGTAGAGCATAACTTGATATTTTCCAATCGAGGTGTTTTTTTGGGAGTTTTTATTTGATCTTAGCCCTCTCCTTTAGAGCAGGTTGGACTCTTTATAGTTTTTTGGTGGGGCTTTTGTATGGACCCTTTTTCCATTTTCAATACTTTACTATCGTACTCTAGTTAAGGGATTATAGTTGTATGCATGTATTGGTTTCATTTTGTTTTACATTTCATCATTGTGTTGGCTTGGAGATGTGTTAATGTGTATAGGTACTTTAGGTTAATGCCTCCCATTTGTGGGATATGCCTGATTGGTGTTGGTCGCCAGCCAGTCGGACCTCGGTGGGTAAGGTCATGACATGAATAGTGAAATTTCAAATCCACTCATTCTAGAACTGAGGATATAAATAAAGAGATGCATGGGAAGTTAAGCTCAAAATGAGACAAAAATCACAAAATATATTAATAACGAGTTGGGAGAATAGATTTCATTTAATGTAATATATATTCTATAAATGTAATAATTTATATTTATTTTTATAGATAATCAATATCAATATTTGAGCATAAGTGTTAGACAATTTTAAGTTTTTGTGTTGGGTTCCTCTAAAGAAGTCTAGGAAATTTGATTCTTATAATGTGTATGGATTCAAATTTCACATAGTTGACCAAAAATAATGCTTTAAAACAAATAATAATGGTATATTTATAGTCATATAATTAGGATATTATATAAAATTGATTAATATTATCAAATTAAACTACCATGATCATTTTTAGTTGTTTTATACAAATAAAAGTGGGTCTATATTACCAGATGTATTGAAAGATATAAATTGTAATTTTCTTTTGTGAAATTATCTTACTTTATGGATATTATTGTCCATGAATAACATGATTTTTATATCTTACCATCATAAGAAAAATGGTATATTATATGGAAGATACAATATATGAAGGGTGGAGTACTGTTGTTCACATGAAATAAAGAAACTTAAAAAATATGAGTAATGAATTGGACAAATTAACCTATGAGATTGGATACTATTAATGACAAGACATTGACTTGTTTTTCCATGATAATAATAAACATATTGTTCTTGAAAGGGAGGATAGAGAAGATGAAGTGGAAGAAGTAATGACGGATAATGATCTAATATGACCATTGAAATAAAAAATGATTGTACGCATAGTCATTTATTAACATATCAACTAACTTATGCATTATAATATTTATTTTTAGTATTATGAATCAATTATATTATTTAATTTTTTATGCATTATGTGTTTAATTTTGATAATTTAAATGTTATACTTTTTTAAAAATATATGTTTTCATAACTGTTTTTAAATTTTTAATAATTGGAATACTGAGGAGAAAACATTTTAGTGAAATAATCAATTAAGGATAGATAATCCACCCTCCATCCAAACATCATTGAATTTTATAGCTAATTCCTGGAATGTTGTATCTATAAATTTAACTAATGAGATTTCCATGATGATTATATGTACTCTATAGTTAAATTTCACAATTTCATAATCATTTAGAAGACAATTTTTTATTAATTTAAGTTAATATATATATATATATATAACTTAGTTTTATTTTAAAATAAATTATAATGTAGAAGCTAGAATTAGAGAGTGGATATAAAGATAGCCATACTCACTCATAAGGAGGTAGTATTGATGATTATTGATTTTTAACTTCATGTTTATGATGTTAATGTAAAAATAATTTGATTAATTATAATATATGTTGTTTAAACCTCACCAAGGAATATATTTCATTTACTAACCAATGGATTACATGGAATCATGATATCCTAGTGATACCAAAATCATCCAATCATAGGTATAACATCTATTTTATTCCCAATAGGCTCTACTTATTCATCATACTTTCCAAGACCTCTCATTTTACACTTGATAACATTTACTAAAGTACCAATGTATGCATATAATATTTTTCAAAAAACACATATAATGAATGACATAATAACTAATGGACCACCTATATAATCCATATCAGTTACCCCTCGAGTCACAACCATTTATCTATATCCAAGCCCGCACCAACTACTCTCAAGTACACGAGCCCTTATCATAATCCCAAAGAATTAATTAACTAATTATAAACCATTATAATTATTTTTCATAATCAAATAACCTTTTCATAATTGAGGTAACACTCACCAGATGATGTAATGATGCCAAATTACTATAAAATGATATATCGACATCTCTTCACATGCTCTTGATCATTCAATGAGTAAAACCCCCACATATTATTCCAAATTGATGAAAATTAAAGAAAATAGACATTTGTGATTTACCTATAGAAATATGTCATAATACCACTTGAAGTCATCCTTTCCAGTCCACCTCTAACCACCACAACAAAAAAAAAACCATCATAGAGCATGATTTTAATATTCTCTAGTGAAATAAAACTAAATACCTAAATCCAATATCACTAAATTAGATAATGTGGAAGTGGAAAAAGAGAGGGGATGAATGAGAGAGATATTAACTCAATATTATAAGAATAATACTCCCACATTGACCCATAATCGATGGAAATAAAAATATATGAACCAAAGGGTAAGATTTATCCAAATGACCCTCCTCAGATTCCCCCAACTTCTTAAACCCAAGGGAGACTGATCATGAAAATATAATTATTCCCTTCTATTTGAAAAGGCACCAAGGATCCACCAGAATTCTAATAGATCTCACTATACTCTTGGTGAGACTACCAAGGCCCTAATGACCTTCCATTAACCTTCTAGTGGATGGGGAAGTGGTGTAATACCATAGGATAGTCTACCAAAACATTGAAGGACTGTGATCTAGCTTCTAGGTCTTATTGTTATCACCCACCAGAATGCCTTTTTTACACAATAATAAATATTTCACTCCAGGTATTTCCACCTATATTTCCATCTTCAATTTTTTCCTTAATATACAATACATGTCTAAAGCATCTCCTTCCAAATATAAATTTAAAATTTAAAATTTAAAATTCACTCTAGCTATATTTCCAATGGGGTCTAGCTCTCCCTTGATTCCACTAACACATGATATCAGGAATTGTTATAAAATCCTTTCATATTTTTTTCACTATGATATCTAGTGAAAAACTTTGAACACTGAGATCTTATATACACCTATCACTTATGATATTCCACTCAACTTCTGTGTGTCACCACCACATTGATCCAATTGAAATTTATTTTCTCAAAATCCTATCACTTCAATCTATAACATGCACATGTTATTTCTCAAATGATTAACCCAACACTATTTCCACCCCATTATCCTTGATCATGCATGAAAATGACCCATCGATAACCCATGGTACCAAATTCCTGTAAAATATCTATAGACCGATCTAATATAGTAATGAATATCACTTCCTCTAGAAAAATTCATGTCACTAAAAAAATGACATCCCTAAAAGTATATTATTACTGAAAAAAAACAACATACGCCAACAACCAACATCAAAAGTTCATGTATGGTCCCTATCCACATTGACACATACCTCCATCTACTGATTATAAACACTTGACTCACATCCCCCATTGAGACTTGGTAAACTCTATGAAATCTCAAATTAGTAAGCTCATCACCATACTCTTCATGAGAGTACTAAAATTTTCTAGTCAAGATTCATACTTAGGATACTCACTAAAACTAACCCCCTTAGTAACCACTCTTTCCGACTCTGTGTAAGTGTTACTAATAAATTTCCATCCTATTACTGCCATTGTGTAATGACCCAAAATTTTACTAATGAAAATTTCTCTTGATCTAATTAAATGTATTATTATGTATAATGGTTATAAAACATATGCACTAATTGGGTTTTATGTTTTTGGATTTTAAAATACCATTAATTTTTTTACCAATTCTAATATAGCCATTGAACAGTGATCACATGATTTGAATAAATATAGGGATTTAAAAAATCCAATTTACTCAGACAAAGAAAGTGATGGCCTCATCTAGTAGAATTGCTCCATACAAAGCCCATTTTTTGGAGTTTGGAAAATAGGTGACATCATTGGGCTTTTCTCTTGACCAATCCAAATATGAGCTTCAACACTTTAAGCTCGAATGGAACTACCTATGTGAGAAGTGGAAGTTGATAGTGATTACCACCTGAGCGATGTTATCCGAGCCACCCCAAGAGTCTGTCATCATCACACACCTTACCCGAATGTATTAAGAGGGTGTTATAAGGGGTTATGTAACAAGACCTTATCACTATGATTATGTTCATTATTTTTGTATATAATAAATAATATACATTCATTTTTTATAGTTACTTTGTAAATAAATTTTAAAGCACAAATAGTAGTTTTTGTTAATATTCAATTAAGAAATCTATTTTGATGAATTAATGGATTTTTGAATTAAATAATATTTTAATAAAATAATATAAATTTATTTATTTTTATTAAATACAAATTATCATATAATTTTTATGAATACAATTGTGAATTTTATTAATGTTTGAAAGCTATTTTTTTCAAAACCCATGAATTTTCGATAAATGTCAGTTTTTATTTTAAAAGTAAAAATTCACATATTTTGAAAATTATTTATATAAAATAAATATAATTTTTGGAATTAGGACATCAAAATTATCCAATGGTGATTTTTTCATAAATTTCTGAGACAGTCGAATTTTGGGGTAAAAATTAAACACCATTTAAATATATAATGTGTTTTATGAAATCATAATGACCCAATAGTGATGTAATAAAATAATATAAACATTTTTTTGGACAATATAGGTTTTACCATTAAAATAACCTGATTTTAGGTTTGTTTTATTTATTTTACAATGATTTAGCAGACCCTTCAAGACTTACAAAACATTTTAACTTTTTAAATTGATTTCCTTGAGAGTGTGACTCACCTCGACATAGTAAAGCCTAATATTTTAAGAATTTAGGCCATTGGACTTATAAAATAATTTTTCGACTCCCATTTTGAAAACACCATTGGAAAACCCATGGGTTGGTTTGTGGTTTTGTTTAGTTTAATGTGTTGTGGCCAAAACCTAAATAATAAAGAATTCCTTCCCTTTTCCTATATAAACCCACCCAAGATCCCACTTCCTCTTCACTCAAAGCCTTTATAGATAGAACAACCTCTTCACTCCTCTATATATAATCCTCACAAGGCTCCCCAATCTCTCAATAATCCTCTATCAAGCCCCTCCCAAGACTTTGGGATCACACTTCAAAGAAAGAGATTTCTTCCTTTCTCATTTTTGTCCAAATCTCATTATGTTTTTAGGCCATTTTATTTTCAATTAAAAATGTTGGGGTATGATTTCAAACCTCTCCCGTACACCCATTACCTTATCAAAATTTCGTAAGGAATTTCTTTCTTCTCATTTACATTCATTCAAATATTTTGTATTATGAATCTAAATTCCATTAAATTTGTTGGTACATGAACCTATTTGACCCCCTTATGGTACATTTCATGTAAATATGATGAGACACCCCTTTCTTTCACATCAACAATTTTTATGAATTCTTATGTCACACTGTTATGCTGACAAAATTGCACCGTGACTTTCCAAGCCAAAGTCATTGTGTAGTGAATACCATGCCCATTTCGCTATCACAGGTATTTAAATTTATGAATGTTTACTTATTGATTATAAAGTTTCTTGTATTTATTCCAAATTCCTTTATCGTGGAATAAATTACAATGTTGAATAATTCCATGATCCATGTGGAACACTTATGCATGAAATGAAATGATTAAAAAGGGTGCGCCCTGATAGCACTCCAATACATTGGGTAAAGATTTGTATCATGATACATAAAGTGAACTGAGGGTTTAATCATGTTAATTCAAGTTCAATGAGGGTTTACTCATGCTCCATGTGCAATGACCCTTGGCTCTTTCTAATATCATGTTAAGTGTTGTCACCACATTTCCTTGTTATGATAATCATGTAATATCATGCATTTATGTTCATGTTTATCTTATGCTCCATTGATATTTCTATTTCCTAACATGTATTATATTCTTCATGTTATTCCTTGTTTACTCCATTACTGGGCTATATAGCTCACATTTTTCTTATGCATGTCCTTAGGTTATCCCTTACAATGCTAAGTACGAGGGAATGTAGTGGACATGTAAAGGAACTTTTCAATAAGGATGTTGTGTTTCATGTTTTAAGTCATTATTTAATGTTCCTAAGTCCCAGAGAAACTAGACCTCTTGATATTCTATGTTTTATCAAGTGAATATTTTATGTAATAAGTCATGTTTAAGTGTGAAATAAAGTGCAGTGTTGTTATAGTCAGTATCAGAGGATAGGTTTAGTTATTTTTGGGATAAGGATTAAAAATACCTAGTGAAGACTTAGAGATAAGACTAAGTGTAATAAAGACATACCTAAATTTTATTGAGTATTGAGTAAGTGTTTTATTAATCAAATACATCACTGTATGGATACAAGCTGGTAGAAGTGGCTCTGGCACAGATGTACCTAGGAGTGAAAACTCTGAAAAGGAGTTTCAGGTTTGACCCAGGGTATCCTGGTACATGACAACAGGCCTTGATGAACTCTTGGTTACAACACTCTTGGGGGATATGCTCTGGTAAATTCACAAGCTCAGTATGAACCATTGTTAAGGGGAAAAAATTCCCCTAAGAGTATATGTTGTAAATTAGATCATAGATAACATATATTGAAGCCTATAAATTTTTAAGTTAAGGAAATAAAATTAATTTATAAGTCATCCATTTTGTCTTTAGATTACCCTTTATGTGTTAACCCTAAATTCCCTTTTATTCTAGACAATGGCCAGTAATAGGAGGACTCAGGATAACAACTGATACGAAGATCAATGTGATGACTATTCCAATGAGATTCCCAATCCAATAGGATCAGGGATCACAAACATTTTCATGATACTCTCTCAGTTAACTCAATATTTGAATAGAAACACGGTCAAGAGGAATGTTCAACCCCCCCCCCCCCACCCCACCCCAAGAAAGAAAAAGTCACAATAGAGATCTTCATGAGACAAAAGCCTCCTACTTTTAATGTATCATCAGATCCCTCAATTTTCGAACAATGGATCAACTCCATTGAAAAGATCTTCTCCATCCTTCAATGCTCAAAACAAGAGAAGGCTCTTCTGGCTACTTATCATATGGAGGGTGAAGAGGATCAATGGTGGACATTGATAAAAAATATGAATCCTAAGGATGATATCAATGCATTGGAATTGAAGGATTTTTAAAAAATGTTTTTTCGAAAAATATTTTCCTCGCACCCTCCGACATAAGATGGAAAGGGACTTCCTTGAACTCATGAAAAAAGACGATGAATCCATCACAACATATGAGGAAAACTTCAAAAGGCTTGTACAATACACTTCTAACCTTTTCATTACCCCCAAATGCAAGGTTGACCATTTCTTTGGTGGGATGAAACCTAGCCTACAGAAAGCCCTAGAAATTTGTGACTTTGATAGCTATGAGGAAATTTTCCGATGTGCCCTCAAGGTCAAAATGGAGATTGGAAAATCTCAGTGGTATCATGGGGATAAGGAGAATAAAGTGGAACTCGATTCTGGTGGTCTGATGGATAAATCCAATGGTGCTAAGAAAATACAGCACCCCGCTTGCTAAATATGTAGAAAGAAGTACCCTGTAAATTTCCTAAAGGGGATGAGGAAATGCTTCAGGTGTGGAAGATAAGGGCACCTAGGCATTAACCACTGACAAGAAAAATCTGCGGTTGCGACAGAGGAGATGAATTATCTTTTCCACTCTCAACGAGTTTTTCATTGCTTCAATTGGAAATAATCAGGGTGCCTTTCAAACTAGTGCCCTGATCCAAGGGTTTTTAGAGGCAACCAACATCCTACAAGGGAACAAGGGAGATCTTTTTCTATCACTACAACTGAAGTGAACCCTGAAAACTAAGTGGTGAAAGGTATGCTAGTTTTTCATTCAGAAATAGCAAAAATACTTTTTTATTCTAGTTCTATGCATTCTTTTATATCCTGAAAGTTTATCAGAACAATCCCAACACCACGAAAAATAATGGCAGTAATGATTTTGGTGAGTATGATAGATGGGGAAATCATTTAAACCCATGAATATAAATCCTCCCAAATCATAATTTTTTGTATGAACTTCCCAAATAACCTCGTCATACTCCCTCTGGTGGAATTTTATGCAATTCTTGGCATGGATTGAATTTCCTTATATATATCCAACATAAATTTCTGTGAGAGGGAAATCACTCTCCACATGGAGAATCGACCCCAAATCCTATACAAGTGCAAGGAAGAAGATGAATCTTCTTTAGCACCATCATATTAAGCATGGATATTAATTCCCAATGAGAATTCATATCTGGATTATATGATTTAGTATAAGGAAGAAACCATCCTTGATGACATGCCTATTGTGAGGGAATTCACTAAAGTGTTTCTCGAGGAATTGCCTGGTCTTCCTTCTATAAGAGAAGTTTAATTCTCAATTGAAATTATACCTGGGGTGTAACGTCCCAAGTAAATAATGAATATGAAATGTTCATATATATTAATATTTTTGTATAAAATATTAATATTACTTTAAAGGGTATGCAATGGTTGATGGCATATACAATACGCAACAACGAGTTTCTTTGAAATCTTACATTGCACAATAATAATATAATAATATTATTTTAAATGGTAGTTAACTCCTAGTCGTTGTAATGGTGGAAATGAACAGAACTAACTAAAAAATGATTATATATGTTTGTTAAATATTTTAACAATTACCCAATAAATTATAGAGGCTTAAAATGTGAATGAATCCAAATTTAAGTATAAATATTATAATATTCTTTAAAAGGTCGATTAGACACCTTTTGATGGTGAACCCTTTTTAAATCTAATTTTTTTCAATTTTATATGTTATATTTGACAAAATAAAATCCTTCTTTAGAATCGGGACATCAAAATTTACTTTGTGTATTTTTTTTATTTTTATGATAAAGTTCATTTTTAATGAATAGTTAAAATGCTGTATTTTAATTCAAAACCTCCTTTTAATCTAATTTATTTATATGGTTAGATTATCTTTTTAATTTTTTTAATGTTTAGTTAAAATATATTTTTACAATTTAATCCAATGGTGGTCGTTGGGATTAATTTCACTTTGAAATTGGACCTAAACAAGTGTCAATCTTTTGATAGATATTGTTTCTTAAAAACATGCTATTTTTCTTGACAGTGGGAATTAATTATAAAATTAATTAATGAAACTTATATGTTTTTAATTTGGTAAAATGAACATCATTTTTGAATTCGGAATATCAAATTTACTTTGGATAAATTTTTGGTATTTTTCTGAAAAATGTTCATTTTAATGAATAGTGAAAAATACTACATTTTACTTCAAAACTGCTTTTTCATCTAATTGAATTATATTTTTATCACTTAATACAATTTTTTTCATTGGAATTAATTTCACTTTTCAATTGGATGTAAAAACAAGTCAATCTTTTGATAAATTTTACTTCTTAAAAACCCGTCTTTAGTTGTAACAACGAGAATTATTTTTAAATTAATTACTATAATTTATGTGTTTGGAATTTGGTAATATGGATTTTATATTTGGAATCATAAGTTCCAAATTATGTAATTAAGATTCTTTTGTTTTTGTACATTATGAATAGTAACGAAGGTAATTATCTTTAATTATCGTGATTAATTAGTAATCGGGTAGTTAAGGGTAATAAAATAATATCATAATAATATAAAATGATACCAACATGTGTCCAAATCATCTTTTTTGAGTCATTTCCGACCATGGGAATCTTTTTACCAAATTTTAGGGCCCATGGAGTCACATAGGTGTGAAAGTGACATTTATGACTTTATTTTTAAAAAGAAGTGAAACATAACAAAGGTTTGTATATCCTAAGTAAAATAATTTTAATTTTGTTTACATAAATGATATATTATACTATAAATAGTAATTGGAAAGATAAAAATATTTCCGACATCATGTTATTTGTTTTATAATTTTTAGACATTAAATAAATAAATTCATTTATGACACCATGATGATGTAGTGATTACCTCATTAATGAACGATTTAAATAAAATGAAAAGATAAGGTAAAATATAAGAGTTAAACTTGTCTAAAACCTATTTTATGGGTGTATTTAGAACCCTTATAACCTTATCCTAGAAATATATCTTTTTGGGACCATTAAAATCCGAAAACCATTTTATAATAAAGTAACATTTCAAGACTTTCCAAAAGTGACCCTCCTCCCTCTTATAAAAGGCCCCCACCTCTACCCTATTAGCCACAACTCTCAAGCCCTTGGATCATCTAACCTCTGATCATATTATCTCTTAAAATCCTTATATTACTCTTAGAAGCCTCACTTTTGGCATAAGTCTTTCCAAGGAAGCCTTTGGCTCAAATAAAAAAGAGTTAACCGATTTAGAGGTAATGTCTTCTCTTATGTTCTTTTGTTTTATTTTGCATCTCCAACCCCTTAAACTTTTTTTATTCCTTTATTTTGTAACAAAACCATTATATTAAACATACTAGGATGTTGTTATGATAAGGATCAGAGGTAAACTTACACATACCACTATCTAATGGGTGAAGAACATACTGTTTCTGTGGACGACAAACTACTGCCTCATGAAACGATGATTGTTCAATTATCTCCTACTGCCTCTCATGGTGTCCATTAAGATGTCACTATATTTATATATGATATATATTATGTTTATGGTTTCCTTATGATTCTATATTTTTCATTTATTCCATACCTTTATGGTTTCCATAATGGGTAAACTTGATAATTTCATTTTAGGAAGTGCGGACTACCGCCCCCTCAAAGTGATTTGAATCGTTAATGCCATATGTGGGATGTATAAAGGATTTAGTTAATGATATTATACTGGAATTATAATATACCTTTATATAATAATGTTTTCATTCCATTAAATTCGAAATAGAAATGAAAGTAGCGTTCATGCGTACGTACGGCTTACCGTCTCAATGAACGGTGCATTTCATTTCTTACCTTCAAATGTTATGTACTCGAATAAATACATATATATACTAGATATATATGATATATATGATATCTAAATCATTAATATCATTCTAGATATAATGGATAGTTTACTACATGAACAACTTGTAAATATAAGAAGTTCACTTTTGACTCAAGTACCAAATATCGACAAAACGACTATTATTAACATAAATGATTACATAATGTTTATAACATGGTAATAAGTGATATAAAAGAAATAAAAAACTTGAAAAAGGTTCTTAAGCAAGTATAAATTAACTTAAGTTTATCATTCAGGAAGAACAAGGAACATACGAGCGAGTCAAGTCGGACACGTGGTAAGGGGTTTCTTATCTCGCTTTTAATTCCGTGAGATTTACATTATTCGCCGCTTATTTATTGCATGTGTTATATTGTGTACTTACATTTGATATATATTATCATGATTCTATTTATATTCATGGTATTATATGATTCATTTTGTGCTTATTATCTTTTGGTCATACGACTCGATTTTTTACAACGAGGTAAGTATTTTTTTATCTCACTATTTATTCCTGTGAGATTCATGCTATATTTTTCACTATCGCCTTTGTTTGGTGTATGTAATTCCCATTATTATAAACGTTGTATAATATAATTTAGTTTATTGGTATTTCATCAACATTGTATAGTCCTTATTTCATGGGGTGTACGTTTCAAAAGTTACCCAAATCGGTAAGGGATCCTTTCACCCTCCACTTTTTAAAAGACTTATTTTTGTTAGGTCTTTTAATTTACATCTTCATAATGTTGGGATATGTTATTATATATCCTTATTTCTGAAAATTTTATGTCTAAGTGATGATATACCCTTTTTATCTCTCATCAACTCATTTTCTGAATTTTAATGTGACGTCGTTATGCTGTCGAATTTCTGTAAGGGAACTTCTTAACCCAATTTCAATTCTTTGGTTTAAACCTCTACTTTTTTATTATTTCATAATATGAATATGTATGGATGAACTCTGATTTTTTTACACATAATATCCACTTATATTGGGTGTATTTATATTTGTCACACATAATTATGTAATTGATTTATCCTTAATCTAAGGATACCATATTTGTACGGGAGTTCGTCTCAATCTCCCTTCATTAAGGCATATTTTGATTTCTACATGAATTTATTTTATATGGTTTATAAAACCCTTTTGACTTTTCATTTCATTTAAAAGTAATCTTTTTACCCGAATCGTTTTACTAAACTACAAAAGGAATGTTTTTTTGTCTTACGTATGCGGCGGCAATGACTTCTCTGCCGCCGTGACCATTATTTGAGTTTTGACTTCCTCTACAAGCCATAACTTTTTTTTAAAAGAAAAATGAATACCATGTTTTAATTTTCTTTTATTTGGGTTTTGAAAATGGTTTTGATAATGTTTTGATTATATCAATGTGTTGTATTGATATCTTGTGATTGAAATGGGGAAATGTTATGTTTCCTTTATGCATGTTTTATGTGATATGATTATGTTATGGTTCTTGGGAATTGTTTATGAAGTCTGGTGGTTCCGTGATAAACTAAGTGTGGGTGCGCCTGAGATAGCTCTCCAATGCATTGGGTAACGCAAAGGAGTTAAATTCTAAGGTTTATCTGAAGATATTTTGGGAATATACGGTGATGGGTATTCCAAACGTAACCATGAGGGTAACTTTCTATGTAAGAATGTTATGAATGCCTCAAGTTACCTTTATGTATTATGACTTCTATGAGTTATTCAAAAATATTAGGATTTCCTGAGGTATGTTAAAAATCTTATGTTATGTATACATTGATGATCTAATTTTTTCTTTCTTTGTGTATCCCTTACTGAGATTTTTATGCTCATCCCAAGTTTTTGAAATGTTTTTTCACATGACATAAAGTGGAATAGGGTCAAGGATGGGATCAAGGAAATGTCATGCTGTCTAAAACATGGAACTAGACCTGAATGTTTTGTTCAAGAGTTTTTATTTTGTGAAAAAAATGGAAACTGAGTAGATGTGTCTACTTTGTAATCATTGAGATGTAATAGTTATTTCTTAATTATCTAAAACTCTAAACCTAAAAAGATCCTCAATGTGAATTATTCATTTAATTCATGATTATGTAATGTTTTAATGATGGGTCCTTATAGTTGGTATCAATGGTCAGTTTAGATAACTATAGAGGTTAGTGTATTCTATAAGCTTAAGTGACATCACCATAATGGTTAGGATTTCAGAAAGAGTCATAGTTTTTTAGATAAATTGAATGAGTTTAAGATAACATGAATAATTATATCTTAGTATTATATGATTATTTTACTAATATACTCACACTGACCTTTTTGGTTTTAGTAAATGGCTGGATCTAGTAGGCACCAAAGTAACAGTGGATGTGAAGAAAACTGTGACGATTTTCTGAATGAGAAACTGAATGATATGGGAGATGCAATGAGAACTATTGTGGTTATTCTCAACCAACTATCTAGATTCATGATTGACCACCTCAACCTTAGTGATTTTTATAAGGCATCATATATGCGAGAAACAAATCCCTACGGAAGTTTAGGTAATAATCATAAAGGTAAGTGTGTTCAAAAACCTATGTGTCAAAGATGTGGAAAGAAACACCTAGGAAAATGTTTCAAAGGGACATAAAGATGCTATAGATGTGGAAATGAAGGCCATAAAGCAAGAACCTTCCATGGAAAAAGGAATCATCTAGTTAACTCTAGGAAAGGGAAAGAAGTTCTTTATGAAGGATCAATTGAATGTTAAATGTGGTGTGCATGGTTTTTAGGAAAACACATGTCCTATGAAGAAGTTTTAGGAATGGGATCACCAGTACTGTACAAATATTTGTTTACCAATACCTAATGCCATTCCGATTGAGGATGAAGAAAATGACAATGACCAATGAAAGGTATGGATTATTTTTTAACATATGTTTTCCTATTATTGAATCTTAGGATATGATTCATGATTTTGTTTATTGGAAAGAAGTATTTTAGAATATGTTGGAAATGAATGGTTAATGGATCATGAATAATGTTGAATGTGTAAGAAGTCAACATATAAGGGATTCTAGAGTTATGGTAGATTTTAGGATGGTGAAATGCTTAAAAGTATTAAGGCTCTTTTGATGATGGGATTACATTAGAAGACTTTTTATAGTATGTGTAACCCTGATGTTTGATATATGAAAATTTTATTAAAGGAATAATTATCTTTTCTTTTGTGGATATAGTTATAAAGAACCATTTGGGTTTATATGATCCTTAAACTTGAGGAAAATTACCGGTTAATACATTTTGGGATGCAAAATGAAAGTTATTAGATAACCTTTGTGGTTAAAATATGTTATGGTTATTTTTGATGAATTTATCTCTTTTTGGGGAATGTTATATAATTATATAGTTTTTTAAAAGGGACAACACATCGACCGTGTGACAACCCCTCGTGTCAAACGAAGCTGTGGGAATCGAACCCACAACCAAAGTGCGACTGGTATTTATCACCTACCACTAGGCTACGTGAAGTCCCTGGTTAGTATGACTTATTATTTTTAGTTAGATGATTTTATGAATCAAGAATAAGTTGATTTTGGGTTATCTATGGAAATGATTAACCTATCATGGAGGATATGTGATTAGGTTAATTACTTTTCAATATGATACTTTAAGAGTAACTGATGTTATTTGGAGATAAATGTTAAGATTTATCTTAGAAGACTATGTTATTAAATCCTTCGGAGATTTGGGTTTAAATATTAGTTTCGATTTCTTTGAATAATTCTATGTATATCTATTTATTGAATAGTCTTTGATGAACTTTGGGTTTTGTTGGACAAATTTTGGAGATTAAGAGTAGTTTTTCTTTTTGTGAAAATTATCCTTTTTGGGGAATATATGATCTTGTACTAACCATTTTGGTTTTGGTTAAGGTCTAAAGAAATTGGAAATATATAGTTCATCTTTTATGGATTATGTGATTCTATCGAAGTTGATTTTAGTGCTCTTAATGCGAACAAGTCATCTTGAATACTCATCGTTTGGAGAAAATATGAGTTTGTGTTATAAATATAGTAAAAGATGAAAGTACACATGACAAGTGAGTATGTTTACTTATGTTTTAGTTAATCTCATAAATAAATTCCTTAATGAAAATAACTTAAAACAAAAACGTTTTATTTTAACTTTTCCTACTGGGGAATCAAATACTGTTTAACCGATCACAAGTTTTTGATTTTCTGGAGGTTAACT
The DNA here is from genome assembly GCA_963277665.1 of Viscum album. Lineage (NCBI taxonomy): Eukaryota > Viridiplantae > Streptophyta > Magnoliopsida > Santalales > Viscaceae > Viscum > Viscum album. The sequence goes on from OY728121.1 coordinate 48,171,060, forward strand.
TTCCCCTAAACATGTTTTCTATCACTCTCCATCAGAACATGATGGTTTTTTTCACCTCCATATCCATGTTTTAATGGAATCCTAGTATGGGTTATTTCAGGTGACCATTTTACTTCTTTTTCTTTATTTTAAAGTGATAATTTTATTTACTCCTTTTTTGATGTGGGGCTTTCAATAAAGTTTCTGATCACAATTTTAAAATTGCGAGGACACAATTCCCAAAAGGGGGGAAGGATGTAACATCCCAGGTAAATAATGAATATGAAATGATCATATATATTAATATTTTTGAATAAAATATTAATATTACTTTAAAGGGGATGCTATGTTTGATGGCGTACCCAATACACAACAACGAGTTTCTTTGAAATCTTATGTTGCACACTAATAATATAATAGTATTATTTTAAATTGTAGTTAATGCCTAGTAGTTGTAATGGTAGGAATGAACATAACTAACTACAAAATGATTATATATGTTTGTTAAATCTTTTAAAAATTACCCAATAAATGATAGAGGCTTAAAATGCGAATGAATCCAATTTTAAGCAAAAATATTCAAATATTCTTTAAAAGGTCGATTAACCGCCTTTTGATGGAGAACCCATTTTAAATCCACTTCTTGTCAATTTTATATGTTATATTTGGAAAAATAAAATCCTTCTTTAGAATCGGGACATTAAAATTTACTTTGTGTAATTTTTTTTTATTTTTCCGATAAAGTTCATTTTTAATGAATAGTGAAAATGCTGTATTTAAATTCAAAACCTCCCTTTAATCTAATTTATTTATATGGTTATATTATATTTTTAATAGTAATTAAAGTATAGTTAAAATATATTTTTACTATTTAATCCAATGTTGGTCATTAGAATTAATTTCACTTTGAAATTGGACATAAACAAGTGTCAATATTTTGGTAGATATTATTTATTAAAAACACACTATTTGGCTTGACAGTGGGAATTAATTATAAAATTAATTAATGAAACTTCTATGTTTTTAATTTGGTAAAATGGACATCATTTTTTAATTTTGAATATAAAATTTACTTTGGATAAATTTTTCCTATTTTTTGGACAAATGTTCATTTTTAATGAATAGTGAAAAATACTGCATTTTCATTCAAAACTGATTTTCATATAATTTAATTATATAGTTAGATTTTACTTTTAATTAGTTTTAAAGTGTAATTTAGTTATATTTTTATCACTTAATACAATGTTGTTCACTGGAAGTAATTTCACTTTTCAATTGGAAGTAAAAAACAAGTCAATCATTTGTTAAATTTTACTTATTAAAAACCTGTCTTTAGTTGTGACAATAAGAATTATTTTTAAATTAATTACTGGAATTTCGGTGTTTGGAATTTGTTAAAACTAATTCCTTATTTTTAATCATAAGGTCCAAATTATGTAATTAATACAATTTTTTTTTGGACACAATGAATAGTAACAACTGTAATTATCTTTAATTATTGTGATTAATTAGTAATTGGGTTGTTAAGGGTAATAAAATAATATCATAATAATATAAAATGACCCCGACATGTGTCCAAATCCTCTTTTTGAGTCATGAAGCTTTTTACCGAACTTGAGGGCCCATGGAGTCACATGGGTGTGATAGTGACATTTATGACTTTATTTTTTAAAAAGAAGAGAAATATAACAAAGGTTTGTATATCCTAAGTAAAAAAATTTAATTTTGTTTAAATAAATGATATATTAGACTATAAATAGTCATTGTAAATCTAAAAATATTTCCTACATCATGTTATTTTTTTATAATTGTTAGACATTAAATAAATAAATTTATTTATGACACCATGAGGATGCAGTGATTACCTCATTAATGAACGATTTAAATAAAATGAAAAGATAAGGTAAAATATAATACTTAAACTTGTATAAAACCTATTGGATGTGTATATTTATAACCCTTATAACCTTATACTTGAAATATATCATTGTGGAACCTTTAAAATCTGAAAACAGTTTTATAATAAAGTAACATTTCAAGAATTTCCAAAAGTGACCCTCCTCCCTCCTATAAAAGGCCGCCACTTCTACCCCCTTACCCACACCTCTCAAGCCCTTAGATCGTCTAAAATCTGATCATATTATCTATCCACATCCCTATCTTACTCCTAGAATCCTCACTTTGTGCAGAAGTCTTTCCAAGGAAGCCTTTGGCTCAAATCAAAAAGAGTTACCCGATTTAGAGGTAATGTCTTCTCTTATGTTCTTTTGTTTTATTTTGATTCTCCAGCCCCTTAAACTCTTTTTATTCCTTTATTTTTTAACAACACGAGTATCTTAAATATACTAGGATTTTTTTATTAGAATTATTAGAGCTACACTTACACACACCTCAATCTAATGGGTGAAAACATACTGTGTCTATGGATGGCGAACTACTACCTCACGAAACGATGATTGTTCAATTATCTCCTACCACCTCTCATGGTGGCCATTAAAATGTCATGGTATTTATATATGATATATATTATGTTTATATTTTCCTTATGATTCTTTATTTATCATTTATTACATACCTTTATGGTTTCCATAACGGGTAAATGTGATAATTTCATTTTAGGAAGTGCGGACTACCGACACCTCAAAGTGATTTGAATCGTTAATGCCATATGTGGGATGTATAAAGGATGCAATTAATGATATTATATATTATACTATACTTTAATTATAATATACCTTTATATCATAATGTTTTCATTCCATTAAATTCTAAATAGAAATGAAAGTAGCGTTCATGCGTACGTACGTCTTACCATCTCCATGAACGGTGCATTTTATTTCTTACCTTCAAATGTTATGTACTAGTATAAATACATATATATACTGGATATAAATGATATATAGGATATCTACATCATTAATATAATTATATATATAATGGATATTTTACTACATGAACAACTTGTAAATATAAGAAGTTCACTTTTGACTCAAGTACCAAATATCGACAAAACGACCATTATTAACATAAATGATTACATAATGTTTATAACATGGTAATAAGTGATATAAAAGAAATAAAAAACTTGGAAAAGGTTCTTAATAAAGTATAAATTAACTTATGTTTATCATTCAGGAAGAACAAGAAACATACGAGCGATTCAAGTCAGACACGTGGTAAGGGGTTTCTTATCTCGCTTTTAATTCCATGATATTTCCATTATTCGTCACTTATTTATTGAATGTGGTGTATTGTGTGCTTCCATTTGATATATATTATCATGATTATATTTATATTCATTGTATTCTATGATTTATTTGGTTCTTATTATCTTTTGGTCATACGAATCGATTTATTACAACGAGGTAAGGTTTTTTTTATCTCACTATTTATTCCCATGAGATTCATGCTATATTTGTCACTATAACCTTTGAGTGGTGTATGTACTGCCCATTATTATAATATTTGTGTAATATATATTCGTTTATGGGTATTTACATCAAAATTGTATAGTCCTTCTTTCAAGGGGTGTACGTTTTGAATGTTACCCAAATCGGTAAGGGAACCTTCCACCCTTCCCTTTTTAAAAGACTTCCTTTTGTTAGGTCTTTTAATTTATATCTTCTTAATGTCAGGATATGTTCTTATATATTATTATTGTTGTAAATTTTATGTACAAGTGATGAGATACCCTTTTTATCTCTCATTAACACATTTTCTGAATTTTAAATTGATGTCATTAGGCAGTCGAATTTCTGTAAGGGGACTTCTTAACCCAATTTCAATTATTTGGGTTAAACATATACTTCTTGATTATTTCGTACTATGAATATGTGTGGATGACCTCTGATTGTTTTACACTTAATATCCAATTATATTGTTTGTATTTATATTTTTCACACTTAATTATTTAATTGATTTATCCTTAATCTAAGGATTCCATCTTTGTATGGGACTTCGTCTCAATCTCCTTTCATTAAGGCATCTTTTTATTTCTACACGACTTTATCTTATATAGTGTATAAAACCCTTTTGAATTTTCATTTCATTCAAAAGGAATCTTTTTACATGAATCGTTTTACTAAACGAAAAAATGAATGTTTTTTTTTCTTACGTATGCGGTGACAACGACTTCTCCGCTGCCATGACCATTATTTGAGTTTCAGCTTCCTCTATAAGACATAACTTTTTTTTAAAAGAAAAATAAATACCATGTTTTACATTTCTTTTATTTTGGTATTGAAAATGGTTTTGATAATTTTTTGATTATATCAATGTTTTTTATTGATATCTTGTGACTGAAATGTGGAATTTTTATGTTTCCTTTATGCATGTTTTATGTGATATGATTATGTTATGGTTCTTGGGAATTGTTTATGAATTCGGGTGGTTTCATGATAAAATTAGGTCAGGTGAGCCTGAGATAGATCTCCAATGCATTGGGTAATGCGAAGGAGTTAAAAACTAAGGTTTCTCCGAAGAGATTTAGGGAATATACTGTGATGTGTATTCCAAACGTAACCACGAGGGTTACTCCCTACGTAAGAATGTTATGAATGCCTTAAGATACCTTTATGTATTATGATTTCTATGAGTTATTAATAAATCTTATGATTTCATGAGGTATGTTAAAAATCCTATGTTATGTATATACTGATGATCTAATGTTTTTTTCTTTTTGCATCCCGTATTAAGCTTTTTATGCTCATCCCATGTTTTTTAAATTTTTTTCACATGACATAAAGTAGAATATGGTCAAGGATGGGATCAAAGAAATGTCATGCTGTCTAAAACATGGAACTAGACATGACACTTTTTTTCAAGAGTTTTTATTTTGTGAAAAAATGGAAACTGATTAGATGTGTCTACTTTGTAATCATTGAGATGTAATAGTTTTGTCATAATTATCTAAAACTCTAAACCTAAAAAGATACTCAATGTTAATTATACATTTAATTCAAGATTATGTAATGTTTTAAGGCCGAGTCCTTATATGGGGAATTGCCAATATGCAAGACTCTATATAGAATGGATGTTGTGGAGCTTGAGTAGATGATGAAACAACTATAGAAGAATCTTATATGCCCAAGTGCTTTACCATGGGGTGCACTAGTCCTCTTTGTTAAGAAGAAGGATGGGTCAATGCATCTTTGAATTGATTATCACGATCTCAACAAAATCACGATAAAGAACAAGTATCATATTCCACGAATTGATGACTTTTTCTATCAGCTATGTGGAGCACAATACTTATCCAAGATGGATTTTTGGTCAGGATATAAACAAGTAAAGGTAAATAAGGAGGATATCCCCAAGACTTCTTTTCATATAGGATAAGGGAACTATGAATTTATAGTAATGCCTTTTGGACTCACTAATGCTCCTACAATCTTCATGGACTTGATGAATAGAGTCTTTAGAGATTACCTATTCTAATTTGTGGTAGTATTTATAGATGATATTCTAATATACTCCAAAACCAAGGAGTATCATGAGGTGAATCTAACAACTATACTAGAGACCTTACGAAAGGAGAAGCTCTATTAAAAGTACAAGAAGTGTGTGTTCTGTTTGAAGGAGGTCTCATTATTGGGTCATATCATCATAAATAATGGGATATATGTGGATCCCTTCAAGAGAGATATAATTGAGGTATTTTTGAGGCCAATATTGATAATGGATATCCATAGCCTCCTGGGGTTAGCTGGATATTATCGCCGATTTTTGAAAATTTTATCACAATTGTCCAACCATCTTACCAAGCTTACTCAGAAGGGAGTAAAGTCTTCATGGAGTGATGAATGTGAAGTGAGCTTCTAGTAGTTGAAAAAGGAGACTTATCACTACACCCATTATCACTTTAACCATAAGTGAATAACTTTTTTTGGTATTCAGTGATGCTTCAAAGAAGGGCCTAGTTTGTGTGTTTATGAAAAATGAAAAAGTCATTGCCTATGTTTCAAGGAGATTGAAAGTTCATGAGAAAAACTATACAACACCTGATCTGGAGTTGGCTGCAGTAATATTCGCTTTGAAAATTTGGTGGCATTACCTCTTTGGGTAGAAGTGTGAAATATACCTAGATCACAAAATCCTCAAGTATATATTCACACATAAAGAGTTGAACATGCACCAACGAAGATGGTTAGAGCTGATCAAAGACTATGACTGCTCAATCCATTACCACACTGCGAAAGCGAACAAGGTGGAAGATTCTCTAAGTATAAAGGACCCAGTGATTCTATTATTGATTAGAATTGAAAAGGATCCAATCTTCTTATATTTGATGAAGATGGACATGAAAATCATAAAAAAGGCAACATCATCAATACTCTCACAAATTATTTTTCAACCGTATCTTTTAGAAAGGATAAATGATGATTAAAAGGATGATGTGTGAATTTAGAAGAAGGTGGAAACTATCAAGAAAGGGAAATCCTTGGAGTTTAATGTCAATGAAGAAGGAATTGTGAGATTTGGGTCTAGACTATGTGTTCTATCGAATCTGGAGTTAAAGAAGGAACTTTTGGATGATGCACATAGTTCAAATTTCTCCATTCACCCAGGAAAGAAAAATATGTATCGAGATCTCCAGGAGCATTATTGGTGGGATCACATGACTATGGAGATCACTGAGTATACTTAAAAGTTCCTCGTATGTCAGCAAGTGAAGGATGAGAGGAAGAAGTCTAAGGGGATGATGCAACCATTACCCATACCAACATGGAAATGGGAGAACATCAGTATGGACTTTTTCATCGGACTTCTGAAGACATCCAAAGGAAACAATGATATCTAGGTTATTATGGATCATCTTATAAAGACTGCACACTTCATTGCAATTCGGGAGGATTCCTCACTTGATCAACTGACACGGATATACATCAGAGACGTGGTAAGACTGTATGAAGTACTACTATCAAATATATTTGATCGATATCCATGATTCATTTCTATGTTTTGGAAGAGACTTCAACATGCTCTGGATACTGAGCTGAAATTAAGTATGGCTTATCAACCTCAAAATGATGTCCAATCTGAGCAGACTATCCAAACACTTGAGGATATGTAGAGAGCATGCTCAATTGAATTCAATAGAGGATGGGATCAATATCTTTCACTGGTTGAGTTCTCTTACAATAAAAATTTCAACTAAAGCATCCAAATGGCTCTTTATGAATCTCTATATGGGAAGAGGTGCAGAACAATGGCATGTTGGGATGAAGTTGGGGAAAGAAAAGTCCTAGGTCCGAAAATGGTTGAAGAAATGGTGGATAAGGTTAAGACCTTCCAGCAATACATTAAAGATGCTCAGAGTCGAAAAAAAATCTATGATGATAATCATCGACGAGACAAAGAGTTTGATGTCGGAGGCATGGTATTCCTCCGCATATCTCCGTGGAAGAGGGTTATGAGATTTGGGAAGAAGGGAAAGCTTATTCCAAGGTACATCAGCCCTTTTGAGATCCTTGATCACATTGGAGCAGTGGCCTATCAACTAGAAATCACACTGAACCTATCTCAAGTACATGATGTATTACATGTGTCACTCTTGAAGAAGTACATACTTGACCCATCACATGTACTTAATCCATAAGTGATACCATTGGAAAATGATCTCTTCTATGAAGAGAAGCTGATGAAGATCTTAGATAGTAAGGAAAAAGTTCTATGAAATAAGACAATGCCCCTCATCAAGGTGTTGTGGTGAAACCAAAAGTTTGAAAAAGCAACACGGGAATTAGAGGAAGTGATGAAGCAGAGTTACCCACATCTGTTTTAGTGTGGGAAAAGGAAATTTCCAGGGTGAAATTTCTTAAGGGGGGAAGATTATAACAACCCAAACTTCTACTAATGAAAATTCATCTTGATATAATAAAATGTATTATTATGTAAAATGGTTATAAAACATATGCACTTCTTTGGTTTTATGTATTTGAATTTTAAAATACTATTAAGAATTTTTACCGTTACTAATATAGCCATTGAATAGTGATCACGTGATTAGTATAAATATAGGGCTTTAACAAATCCAATTTAATCAGAAAAAGGAAGCAATGACCTCATCCACTAGAATTGCTACATACGAAGCCCATTTGTCAAAGCGTGGAAAGGAGGTGGTGTCATTGGGTTTCATTCTTGACCAAACCTAAGACGAGCTTCAACACGTTAAGCTTGAATGGAACATCCTACGTGAGAAGTGGATGTTGATAGAGACTACCACCTGAGCGATGTTATCCAAGCCACCCTAACAATAAATAACCATCGCAAAACTTACCCTTAGGTATTATGCGAGTTTTATAAGGGGTTATGTAATAATACCTTAGTAATATGATTATGTGAATTATTGTTGTATATAATAAATAATATACAGTCATTTTATTATTGTTATTTTGTAAATAAATTTTAAAGCACAAATATTATTTCTATTTAATATTAAATTAAGAAATCTATTTTGATGAATTAATGGATTTTTGAATTAAATAATATTTTAATAAAATATTATAAATAAATTTGTTTTTATTAAATATAAATTATCATATAATTTTTATGAATACAATTTTGATTTTTATTAAGGTTTGAAAGCTACTTTTGTCAAAACCCATGAATTTTTGATAAATGCCGGTTTTTATTTTAAAAGTAAAAATTAACATATTTAGAAAATTATTTAGATAAAATGAATATTATTTTTTTAATAAGGACTTCTAAATTATCCAATGGTAAATTTTACATAATTTTCTGAGACAGTTGATTTTTTTGGGTAAAAATTAAATATTGTTTAAATATATAATGTGTTTTATGACTTCATAATGACCCAATAGTGATGTAATAAAATACTATAATAATTACGTTTGTCCAATATATGTTTTAACATTAAAATAATGTGATTTTAGGTTTTTTTATTTATTTTACAAATCTTTATTGGACCCTTCAAGACTTATAAATCATTTTAACTTTTTAAATAGTGTGACTCACCTCCACACAAGCAAGCCTAATATTTGAAGAGGTTCTTCCATTGGACTTATAAAATAATTTTTTCCAATCCCTTTTTTCAAAAATCATGGGAAGAACATGGGTTGGTTTGTGGTTTTGTTTAGTTTAATGTGTGTTGGCCATAACCTAAATAATAAAGAATTCCCTCCCATTTCTTATATAAATCCACCCAAGATCCCACTTACTCTTCACTAAAATCATTTGTAGCATGACCAACCTCCTCCCTACTATATATATAATCCTCCCATGATTCCCCAAGATCTCAAGAAGCATTTATCAAGCCCCTCCCAAGCCTTTGGTATCACACTTCCAAGTAAGGGATTTCTCCCATTCTCATTTTTTTCCAAAATTCATTATGTTGTCATGACATATTATTTACAATTAAAAATATTGGGGTATGATTTATAACCTCCCCCATACTACCATACTTATGTTTGAATGATTATATAACCCTTTCTCATTCATTAATGCCTCCTATGTACACCAGTTACCATGCCAAAATTTCGTAAGGAATTTCTATCTTCTCATTTATATTCAAGAAATTATTTTGTATTGTGAATCTAAATTACATTAAATTTGTTGGGACATATACCTATATGACCCCATTACCATCCATTTCGTATTTATATCATGGGACACACCTTTCTCTCTTGTAAACAATTTTTATGAATTCTTATGTCACGTCGTTATTCTTCTGAAATTTCACCATGAGTTTCCATGCCATAGTCATTGTGTAGTGAATACCATGACCATTTATCTATAAATGGTATTAAAATTTATGCATATTTAATTATTTATTTTAGGGTTTAATGTATGTATTACAAATTCCTTTATCATGGAATAAATGACGATTTTGAATGATTCCATGATCCATGTGGCACACTTATGCATGAAATGAAATGATTAAGAAGGGTGCACCCTGATAGTGCTCCAATGCATTGGGTAATGATTAGTATCATGATACATCAAGTGAAATGAGGTTTTACTCATGATAATTAAATTGAAATGAGGGATTACTCATGATCCATGTGCAATGAGCCTTGGATCATTCTAATACCATGTCAAGTGTTGTTGCCACATTTCCATGTTATGATAATCATGCTATATCATGCCTTTATGTTCATGTGTCTATTATGCTCCATTGATATGTCTGTTTCTTAACATATATTTTATTATTAAGGTTATTCCTTGTTTACTCCCTTACTGGGATTAATAGCTCACCCTTTTCTTTTTCATGTCTTCAGTTTATCCCATGCAATGCTAAGTACGAGGGAATGTAGTGGTCATGTAAAGTAAGTTTTCAACAACGATGTTGTGTTTCATGTTTTAAGTCATTATGTAATGTTCCTAAGCCCCAAATACACTAGACATATTGATCTTCTATGTTGTATCAAGTGATTGTTTTATATAATATGTCATGCTTAAGTGTGTAATAAAGTGCTTGTTTGTTATACATCAGAACCATGCAGAATTTACCTACCTACATTATGGTTTCTCAAGGGATGCCTCAATCACCCACCTTAGAATTTTACCACACCCATTGATAAAAAAATTCCTCAAAATTTACCTGACCAAATATTCATACTCTAAGTGATCGATAGGGATATACCAATAATAGGATAGACCATATCATCATCTTATTGACACCAAATCACCAAAATTATGAATCTTAAAAGGATCAATCCTCATGGTCCTCTGTCAAAAAAAACCAAAAAACTAATACCACATGACTCACTCTATATCCTAACCACATTGGGGTATTCTATGCTACCACTACTATTTCACATCACAAACAATCACTCATCATAACCCACAGATCTCTATAGACACAACACACATTACTCAACCAAGTGAGACTTGGAACACATGTTAGGTCACCTTCAAAAAATCATATATCAACATGAATATTTGGCCATTTATCAAATTTTAACCCCCCCCCCAAACTATAAATTGTTACCCATATATAACCTATTACATAATTCACACACACACATACACACACATATATATATGAAATGTTTTAAAAACATCACCAATATTCCAACTAAACATGGATGGATCATACCTTCTTCCTTCTCTTCTAGTTATATGGACACCCACTTTACAAAAGTCTTACATTAATGATTTATAAAATTCTATGAGGCTTCCATTTACACAATAAAACCAATCTGATTTCATGTCGATTAATTATTATTTTATAATTTTAAATATCCTATTATTTTCCTTGTATTTGGTAGGATGACTCTATAATTAGAACAACTCGAGTTACTACAATAACTTTCTTTACAAACCCATAATCAAGAGTTCTGAATATCTAAAATACATTCTCTACAAAGGATAATATTTACTGATAATTACTCACAAGAGATATTATCTTACCCCCACTTGATATCTCATGAGTGTATGCCTTCCAAGCATCACTCTACAATAAAAACAATACTCACACGATGAATATTTTCTTAGAGTAATCCCGATTTATAAGAATTTTCCTTACTATACCTCTCAAATCATCATTACCTATATAGATTTATAACCTCAATTCATCACTAGTGCTTTATAATCCATTTCCAATCCCTCACCCACTTTTCAACCCATACTAACATTCCAAAACCACATAATTTTATAACTTTGGAATGTTTTTCATATCCAATAATTACCACAAAGCATCCCACCACACAGTATAACTCACAAAACAACATCTCACATAATCCATACATTACACCACTATAAACCATCTTTTCTTCAAGGTAAGATAGAGTTTACACTTCCATTCTCATATTTAATAACAACCATCATTAAAATTTCATAGAACATACAAATACTCCCAATCCTTCCTCAATAGAATGTGAGAAACCACTATCCCATAATGAATCCAAGTTATCGAGTCTCATATATAAGAGTGAATATGTTCCTATAGGGATAACATAATACCACATGCACATACATCCAATATCACTATATCAAGTGATAACATTCAAAAATATCATTGTAGATTTAATTTAATTAACAAACCTTTAATAAATTATTTTGTAACACATTAAATAATATTATATTAGGTGATTGGGGGTAAAATTACATCAAACAAACACAAACACACACACACACAACTTCTAACCTAAGTAATGACCATATTTATCTATATACCTATCCAAAATAAATAAATAAAAAAAAGGATCTATGATACCATTTGTAACTTCCTTGGACTGATGTACCTGAAAAATACCTGATATGGATTTCCACAAACCCCAATCATGCCTCCAAGACACCAAAGGCTTCCATATAACAATGAGAGTCTAACCCATTCAACGGGGAGACTATATCCTCAATAATGAAACCACCAAATACCATTAAATAGATAAACTAGTCAAACCAGAAATAGAGTATATAATGGGATTACAATATAAAGAAAACCATAAAAAATAATATAATACTAAAATATAGAAAATGAAACACATGTTGAAACATGTTATAAATATAGAGACACTAGATTTCCCTTAGTGGGTCAATTATATACATCACATGTTATAAAATAATCAAAATATAAATAGTACACACCATCAACAACTAAATCCCTATCACCAACATAGAACCAATTCCAATCCATGCCAAGGTATTCTATCTCAAATCCATTTCCCAAACATGAAACTAAAAAAAAGATTATACATCCTTCAAGGTGCATGTAATGTGCGAGAGAATGAAACTTATTAGGTAACAGATAACAAGGACCCTAAATAAAACCACAATGCATATTATTAGTGAATATATAGTATAATATACAAAGTATTAATACTAATCACACAAAATAAAATTTTCTATACCATACTAACTAGGACCCTATGACAGTCGATCCATCCTATATCGACTAGCCATAATGAAACATAACAGTCATTACAACTATATACTACATAAATTTCTTTGATATCCTAACTATTCCATCTAACTAAAGGTTAAAATTTGGATCATAGAAGAGCTGTATAATAGCCAATACCTTGGTAACAAACCACACCATGGGGTACATAGATCTATATTGATACTTTTGAATCTAGATGTAAAGACCCGAAAAATTCAAGGAAATTTTTTTTTCTTAATTTTTTTTGGATTTTTACAAGAACGCAGTTTCTGACGGCACCTGATTCCGAGGCCCGGTGTGCCCGGAGTCATTTTCCGAAGTTTGGCTCAGGTACGTTCAGTGAACAAACGAGCGGGTTTTTCTAACTTTTGAACCGGTGCTCAGAATCGAATTCTGAGGGCACCGATGGAATCGCAGCGCCGGTATTTTCTTAGAAACGCCTCTTCCGGAGTTGTGTTTGCTCGGGTGTGGTTTTTAATTTTTGGGCTTAAAGTTAAGAAATAAAATAATTGGTACGACAAACTTTATTTTATTTCACTTAAAGCCACTTGAAAGCCACTTAATGCTTTTTAAGCTGAGTTGTTGCGGATAGGGTGCTATCCAAAAATATCTTACCCCCTTGGTAGGATATTTGTGGGGTGGGGCCTGCAAGAGCCCACCGTTTCTTTTCTGCTAAGTAACGCCCCCGCGAAAACCCGTCATTATGAAAGTCAACTGACGTGTTTTCTTAAATTCTTAACACACCAATTAATTTGGAGGTTTTATTCGTGAATTAATTCTATGAATTAATTTAATCTTTTCTTAACCTGTTTACAATCCATTGGCGTAATAATAAAATAAGACCAACGCTATTCTTCTTAAGTGTTGTTCGTTGAGAGGATTTGACAGAAACCTCAAGTTCTTCATCCTCCTTTGCGAAGAACACGAAGAACGCGAAGAACGCCGAGCCCTCGGAGATCGATGACGCAACGCCAAGTAACGCGACGTCGGTGATTCTTCCTCCGCGACGTTCTTCCGCGACAATCCAACCCCGCGACAACCTTCGATCGACAATGACAAGGTAGGGGGTTGCTCTCCTTTTAATTTCTTTGTGGTTTTTATAACAACAATATGGATTTAATTATTATTAATTAAATCTATATGTTTTTGAACCTCGGAGTTCGTCGACGCGACACCCTTCTGTGACGACGTGACGCCCTTCCGCGATGACACGACGCCCTTCCTCGACGCGACGATCGCCTCCTTCTGTGGCGATCAATTCCGCGAAGAACGCGCGTGTGACGACTTGACGAAGTAGGGGTTTGTGAAATAATTTATATTCCCGTGATTGTTTCTTTTAAAACAAATAACCTGGAACAAGTTCAATTTTAATTCAATTAAAATTGTGCCTTGCTTGTTATTCATGTGTTGAATATTTTCTTCCCGATTGTTATCGCCTAACGCGGAGGGTGCGGGCCAAAAAAAACACGGCCCGACAACCCTCCGTAGTTCTTTGTTGATGTGCGGATTGGAAGGCGATGACAAAACATGTCGCAGAGGTGATTCGTTGTTTCCGCAGTGAAGTACGGGACCCGGGTGGAGCTACGGCGCAGACGGAAACGAAATCGGACCACCGGAGCAACTCCGGTGGCCCACGGAACCCACCAGCAGCGCGGGTCGCTGGCGCGGCGGCGCCGGTAGCCGGAGGCGGCAATGGCCAGCGGACCCGCGGCCACGCGGGTCTGGCACACACGGGACGCGGCTTTTCCACGTTCGCTGAATCCAGCGCGGCCCCGCACGGGGCCACGGTGCTTCATCCCGCGGGGGCCAGCGCCCCGCGGTTCCTCCGCTCAGCCGGCTCGGCCGAGCCGAGCCGGGCCGACCCACCGGGCCAGGTCGCACCCAGGTCGGGCCGGGCCACCCTATCCAGGCCGGGCCGTGCCAAACCGGGTTAGGCCGGGTCGGTCCGGGCCCAGACCCCCCGTCTCCGGATGTTTCAAGCGTTTGCTCATAACTTGAGCTACGGGCCTCTGAATGACGCGCCTTCAGCGGTGATGCGATCCTTGGATCGAGACGGGCGTTTCGGTATATCGCAGTCAAGGTTTCGGATTACTTTGGGTTCGTCCGGGTTGGTTCGTACACGAAACCAATCGGGCCCTCGGAGCGGAAACACTCATATCTTGAGCTTCGGACGTCCAATCGACATGCCGTCGACTTTGTTGTTTTCCTCTAAGTGAGACGGATCTTTTGGCATACTCCGCCTGAGGTTTGGACGTAGGTGGAGTACAGTCGGGTTGGTTTTGACTTAAAACCCAACCGGGCCCCTAGGATGAAAAATCTAATAACTCTCAGACCGGGCGTCCGATTGACGTGCCGTCTGCGACGTTGAGTTCCTGTTGATGATACGGAACTTTTGGATACATAAACTCTGGACTATGTGTCAGTTGATGTATCAGCCTCTCGGCTCGTGGAGAGGACCCTCCCGAACGAGCTTGCTGTGTGCGGGAACCCTAGAGCTGGCTGCGACTGCTACTGTGACGACGACGACTGTACAGAGATCCTCAGTGGATTCGACGGCGACGACTACAGCACTCAGCAATCCTTTGTGGGTTAGTGCTACCGATCCTGTGTGGGTCCGATCCTGTGTGGGTCAGCGCTCAGCGATTCTGTCTGAGCCAGCGCCTACAGGTCCTGTGTGGGCCCGATCATGTGTGGGTCTTTGCGGGGGTTAGTTACCTATCGATCCTTTGTGGGTCAGATCCTTTGTGGGTCATTGTGGGGGTTAGTACCTATCGATCCTTTGTGGGTCTGATGGCTTAGATGGATCAGTGATCATCTCTATCATCATTTGAAGAAGTATACATGTGTGATCTAAAACTCTGTTTTACTTTCCTTTGTGGATTGTGTTGAGCTATCCTATGTGGATTTACATTTTACATTCGTTTTTGGAGTGTGTTGAGCTATCCTGTGTGGATTTTACATTTTGCTTTCCTGTGTGGACTGGGTTGTACCTGAGCTCGGATGTTAGAGTCGAGCGAGAATTGATGACTTAGATATATGTATGGGCATATACCTAAGCCGTGTCGGATGTTACTTCATGATTTGTATATTTCCTTTGTGGTTTATCCTTAGTGGATTCTGGGAGACCTTTGGGGGTCTCGAGGTCCCTACTGAGTAGCTTATACTCACCCCTACACGGGCTATGCCCGCACTTCGTTGTGTTGGTTGCAGACGATGGACAACGCTGATCATGGTGGAGGCTTGCGGAGTAGGACGGTACCTGGAGGTGGACCACTGGGCGGGACGTACTCGGAGCGGTCGGCTAGACCCGAGGAGCAGTGGAGGATTTCTGTACCCACCCTTTAGGTGAGACTTCCAGTGGACGGCTCGACGCTGCGGCTTTACTTTTCAGTTGCTGTTTTTCCCCTTTTAGTTGTACTTTACAGTTGGGCTTCTATTTCCGGCCCCCTTTACTTTTCCGCACTTACTGTTGTACCAACTTTTACTTAGTGTTTACTTTTTCTGCTTTCTTACTCTGTGGTGCTTGTTTACATTACAAAGGCAATGCCTTCCCTTTTTACAGGATTTACGCCTTGGTGATAGTCTCCAGTCCCTGGCCTATGGAAGGCGGGCTTGGGGTAGTCACGGCACGGGCCCCGAGGACGGGTCGTGACAAATTGGTATCAGAGCTGTTCGGTTCTACCGCAGACTCTGATCTTTTTCTATGTGAAGCAATATTTTTTAGCGTATTGAGTGTGGTTATCAGTCCAGGGAGTCCAGTGTTGGTGCGGCGGCCGACGTATCTGTACACCCGGACCCTGACTTCTGATTTCCGACTTAATGCACGAAAACATTGATTGCATGTGTGTTTCAAGTTTTCTTTGTGATTACTTTGTATCAGCTCACCAGGTATACTATTCTGACTGTGGCACACCTGTTTCCTTTCAGGATGGCCCCACGATGGCAGTCAACTAGGGTTCCGAGAGTGGTACGTGACGACAGCCCGCCGAGCGATGAGGCTTCGGTACAGGGCCCTTTGACAGCAGAGGCACCAGCGGTACCTCTACCTGTCGAGCCATCGATGCTTCCAGCACCAGCCGATGACGATGCACGTCACCTCAGTGCACTGCATGAGTTCCAGCGCCAGCGACCGCCCAGGTTCTTTGGGGAGACAGAGCCCCAGGCAGCCGAGGACTGGCTGGAGGCAGTGGTGCGTGTTTTCTGGCAAGTGAGGACACCAGCAGACCTCATGGTGATCCTCGCAGCAAGCCTACTGCACACAGCAGCAGGACGATGGTGGAGCTTGATGCTCCAGGTGCACGATGAGGGCTATATCATCTGGATAGACTTTGAGGGCCTCTTCTGCTTAGAGTTCGTCCCGGCCACCCTCCATGCGGTGTGCATCCAGGAGATTCTTCAGTTGCGGCAGGGCAGCTTGACGGTCGCCCAGTACTCGACGAGATTCACCGATCTCTCGCGCTACTCGATCGACATGGTACGGGACCCGTTCTTCCAGGCCCAGAACTTTGAGTAGGGATTGAGACACGAGAACAGGGCATCGCTGATCTCCCTCAGCATCCCGACCCAGGCAGGAGTACTGAAGTGAGCCCTTTTGATCGAGATCTTTCTTGCTGAGACTTCTTCAGCAGCGAGACCTACTGCAGGGCGGCAGGTAGTAGAGTCTTCCGCAGCAGGCAGCCGACGGATGACTCAGGGGTCCAGGCAGACCAGACCCTCACGCAGACGGCCTCAAGACACTGGATCAGTAGTGCGGGGAACACATCGTGGAGCCAGTCTTTTGATAGGCAGGAAGTGCTACACATGCGGCCGGCAAGGTCACATGGCTCGTGACTGCCCGACCCACCGTGCTGAGGAGCATTAGACAGTTGATGGTCCACCCAGGCAGAGATAGAGGGTCGACCGTGGTGGTCCTTAGGGAGGAGGCGGACGAGGCAGAGGAGCTGGCTGAGCAGCAGGTGGTGGGCGACGCTTTGAGGCTCTACCACCACCACCACCCAGAGGTCCACCCCGGCCACAGGGAGCTGGCGGGCAGAGACAGGCACAACTCCGGGCAGCGGAGGCCTATGACCATGGAGCACCCGAGATGATTCGAGGTATGATATGTGTCTATTCTACCCTTTCTGTAGTTCTTATAGACACAGGAACGAGTCACTCTTTCATAGCCGCTGCCCTTGTTCGGAGCTCGGAGATTCCGACAGAGCCGTTGGCTCGATCCTTACAGCTAGAGACTCCTACGGGAGCAGACTCGACGATTACGCACTGGTGCCAGAAGTGTGAGCTTACTCTAGGAGGCGAGAGCTTCGGCTGTGATCTTCTTGTAGCGTTGTCGAGTTATTACGAAATCATCTTGGACAGGGATTGGTCATCTACATTCCATGCACAGATTGACTGTATTAGGCGCAAGGTGCGATGTGTACGCACCGACAGGAGCAGGTTCACCTTCACCAGCGAGAAGAGCGCCTTCGCAGCACATGATGGACTTCCGTAGAGAAGAGGACATCCCATCACTCATCAGTTGGCTAGCCTCATCCTAGGAGCAGTTGACGTGCGAAGTCCTAGTTTTCCTGCAGTGGTGGATCAGTACGCGGACGTCTTTCCCGACGACGTTCCAGGGCTACCTCCTCACAGAGAGGTAGACTTTCACATTGATCTGTACCCCGGGACAGCCCTGATATCCACTCCAGCATATCGGATGGACCCCGCTGAGCTTCAAGAGCTATGGGTACAGTTGGAGGACTTGCAGGGCAAGGGTTTCATCTGACCCAGCGTTTCACCCTGGGATTCCCCGATTTTTTTCGACAAGAAGGCGGATGTGAGCTTGCGACTTTGTGTCGACTATCGTCGCCTGAACCAGGTGACAGTGAGGAACAAGTATCCTCTATCAAGGATTGATGACCTCTTCGATCAGCTCAAGGGAGCATGGTGGTTCTCGAAGATAGACCTCAGGTCAGGCTATCATCATCTCAGAGTTCGAGACGAGGACGTGCCAAAGACGGCCTTCAGATGTCGGTATGGCCACTATGAGTTCTTGGTTATGCCATTTGGTGTAACCAATGCTCCAACAGTGTTCATGGGCCTCATGAACATGATCTTTCAGCCATACCTCGATCGATTTGTCGTGGTCTTCATCGACGACATTTTGATATACTCAACGACTGAGGAGGAGCACGCCTACCACTTACGGGTTGTACTAGACACACTCCGAGAGCACCATCTTTATGGAAAGCTCTCGAAGTGTTAGTTCTGGATACGTGAGGTCCACTTCTTGGGGCACGTCATCTCTGAGGCAGGAGTTGCAGTGGATCCTGCGAAGATCGAGGCAGTGCAAGCTTGGGAGCCACCCAGGAGCGTGAAAGAGGTGCGGAGTTTCTTGGGACTAGCTGGATACTACCGGAGATTCGTGCCAGACTTCTCCAGAGTTGCAGCACCACTCTCAGCTTTGACGAAGAAGGGGAAACCCTTTGTGTGGTCAGACAGATTTCAGCAGAGCTTCCATGAGCTGAGATAGAGATTGACCAGCGCACCTATCTTGAGGTTGCCTGAGGAGGGAGTAGGGTACGTAGTCTACTGCGATGCATCAGGGACTAGAATCGGATGTGTCCTGATGCAGGAGCGGGTAGTGATCTCCTATGGATCACGTTAGTTGAGGTCGTATGAGCAGAACTACGCTACCCATGACCTGGAGTTATCATCAGTGGTCTTCGCTCTGAAGACATGGCGACACTACCTGATGGGAAAGAGCTTTACAGTATTTTCTCACCATCAGAGTCTCAGGTACATCTTCTCTCAGAAGGACCTGAACCTGAGATAGAGGCGATGGCTCGAGTTCCTCAAGGACTATGAATTTGGGATAGTCTATACTCCTGGGAAGGGGAACGTGGTAGCCGATGCTCTCAGAAGGAGGACGGGCATTCAACTACTTGAGGAGGCGACAGAGCAGCTTGCCGCTTTGTAGATATCCTTCGTGGATAGAGATGGAGCATCCTTCCTTCAGTCTCTCACAGTCACTCCTCCACTACTACAGCGGGTCAGAGAGGCACAGCATGGGGACGCTGACTGTGAGACGCGGCGTGCACATATATCCTCAGGACAGGCACCTGATGGCTTCTCCTTTGGAGCAGAGCACGACATCCTTTTCAAAGGACGTACCTTGATACCAGTTGCTTTACGAGAGTAGGTGCTGAGAGAGTTTCACACTTCTCCTTTGGCGGTACATCCTGGAGTGGTGAAGATGTACCAGGACCTCATACGACAGCACTGGTGGCTAGGCATGAAGAAGGCTGTGGCAGAGTTCGTTTCTCAATGCCTCACCTGCCAGCAGGTGAAGGCAGAGCATCAGGTACCAGCAGGCTTGGTACATCCCTTGGAGGTCCCGGAGTGGAAGTGGGATGGCATATCTATGGACTTCGTGACTGGACTTCCACGCACTTCCAGAGGTCACGACTCCATCTGGGTGATTGTCGACCGACTCACCAAGTCGGCTCACTTCTTACCCATCAGAGAGCAGGGCTCAGTGGAGAGCTTGGGGAGTCTCTACGTTCAGGAGATTGTACGGCTTCACGGTGTTCCATCATCTATCGTCTCTCACTGAGATGCTCGCTTTACTTCCCGGCTTTAGAAGGGGTTGCAGGAGGCGTTCAGGACGCGGATTCGTCTGAGCACCGCCTTTCACCCTCAGATAGATGGTCAGACGGAGAGGACCATTCAGACTCTCGAGGACATGATCTGCGCATGTGTCCTCGACCTTGGTCACAGCTGGGAGGACCACCTACCCTTGGTGGAGTTTACATACAACAACAACTACCACTCCACCATCGGGATGGCATCTTATGAGGCGTTTTACGGCAGACCTTGCAGATCTCCTTTGTGCTGGACAGACCCTGGGGAGTCAGCACTTGTGGGACCAGAGATGGTCCGGGCCATGACAGAGAAGGTCCTGGTCATCCAGGAGCGGATGAGGACAGCTCAGATCCGGCAGAAGTCTTACGCTGATAGGAGGCAGAGGCCACTAGAGTTCGAGGATGGAGACCACGTCTTCTTGCGGGTCTCACCTCGACATGGATTGCGAAGATTTGGCCAAGGTGACAAGTTGTCTCCATGCTTCATCAGACCATTCCAGGTCCTCAGTAGGATTGGAGAGAAGGTTTATCGCCTGTCTCTACCACCTCAGTTGCACCGGGTGCACGATGTCTTCCACGTATCCCAGCTGAGGAGATACGTGCACGACCCGACACACATCGTTGACCATGGGGAGCTAGACGTTGATGATGGGGAGACTTTTGTGGAGGTCCTGGTGGAGATCGAGGATCGACAGGAGTGGGTCCTACGTGGATGATCGATTCCTCTTGTGCACATCAGATTGGAGCACGGGAACCTCCAGGAGAGAACTTGGGAGCGGGAGGCTCAGATGCGTGCTTAGTACCCACATTTGTTTCCCTAGTTTATGATGTATCTTTATGGGGACGTAAAGCTCGGAGGTGGGAGTGTGTAAAGACCTGAAAAATTCAAGGAAATTTTTTTTTCTTAATTTTCTTTGGATTTTTACAAGAACGCAGTTTCTGACGGCACCTGATTCCGAGGCCCGGTATGCCCGGAATCATTTTCCGAAGTTTGGCTCGGGTACATTCAGTGAACGAACGAGCGGGTTTTTCTAACTTTTGAACCGGTTCTCGGAATCGAATTCTGAGGGCACCGATGGAATCGCATTGCCGGTATTTGCTTAGAAATGCCTCTTCTAGAGTTCTGTTTGCTCGGGTGTGGTTTTTAATTTTTGGGCTTAAAGTTGAGAAATAAAATAATTGGTACGACAAACTTTATTTTATTTCCCTTAAAGCCACTTGAAATCCATTTAAAGCTGCTTAAGCTGAGTTGTTGCGGATAGGGTGCTATCCAAAAATACCCTACCCCCTTGGTAGGATATTTGTGGGGTGGGGCCCGCACGAGCCCACCGTTTCTTTTCCGCTAAGTAACGCCCCCATGAAAACCCGTCATTATGAAAGTCAACTAATGTGTTTTCTTAAATTCTTAATGCACCAATTAATTGGGCGGTTTTATTTGTGAATTAATTCTATGAATTAATTTAATCGTTTCTTAACCTGTTTACAATCCGTTGGCGTAATAATAAAATAAGACCAACGTTATTCTTCTTAAGTGTTGTTCGTTGAGAGGATTTGACAGAAACCTCAAGTTCTTCATCCTCCTTCACGAAGAACGCGAAGAACGCGAAGAACGCGAAGAACTCCGAGCCCTCGGAGATCGACGGCACGGCGCCAAGTACCGCGATGTCGGCGATTCTTTCTCCGCGACGTTCTTATGCGACAATCCAACCCCGCGACAACCTTCGATCGACAACGACAAGGTATGGGGTTGCGCTCCTTTTAATTTCTTTGTGGTTTTTATAACAACAAGATGGATTTAATTATTATTAATTAAATCTATATGTTTTTGAACCTCAGAGTTCATCGACGCGATGCCCTTCCACAACAACGTGACGCCCTTCCGCGACGATGCGACGCCCTTCCGCGACGCGACGATCGCCTCCTTCAGCGGCGATCAATTCCGCGAAGAACGCGCATGCGACGACTTGACAAAGTAGGGGTTTGTGAAATAATTTATATTCCCATGATTGTTTCTTTTAAAACAAAGAACCCGGAACAAGTTCAATTTTAATTCTATTAAAATTGTTCCTTGCTTGTTATTCATGTGTTGAATATTTTCTTCCCGATTGTTATCGCCTAACGCAGAGGGTGCGGGCCAAACAAACATGGCCCGACAACCCTCCGTAGTTCTTCGTTGATGTGCGGATTGGCGGGCGACGACAAAACATGCCACAGAGGTGATTCTTTTTTTCCACAGTGAAGTACGGGACCCGGGAGGAGGTACGGCGCAGAAGGAAACGAAATCAGACCACCGGAGCAACTCCGGTGGCCCGCAGAACCCACCGGCGGCGCGGGTCGCCGGCGTGGCGGCGCCGGTGGCCGGAGGCGGCAGCGCCGCCAGACAGGGCCGCCGCGGCTTCAGCCGCGGCGGCGACGGCCAGCGGACCCGCGGCCGCGCGGGTCCGGCACACACGGGACGCAGCTTTGCAGCGTCCACTAAATCCAGCGCGGCCCCACGCGGGGCCGCGACGCTTCATCCCGCGGGGGCCAGCGCCCTGCGGTTCCTCCGCTCGGCCGAGCCGAGCCGGGCCGACCCGCCAGGCCGGGTCGCGCCCAGGCCGGGCCGGGCCGGGCCGCGCCAAACCGGGTCAGACCCGGAACTGGGTCGGGTCGACCCGGGGGGGTTGGGCCGGGTCGGTCCGGGCCCAGACCCCCCGTCTCCGGACGTTTTCGGTCTTTTGCTCATAACATGAGCTACGTGCCTCCGAACGAAGCGCCGTCAGTGGCGATGCGATCCTTAGATTGAGATGGTCGTTTCGGTATATCGAACTCAAGGTTTCATATTACTTTGGGTTCGGCCGGGTTGGTTCGTACACGAAACCAACCGGGCCCTCGGAGCAGAAACACTCATATCTTGAGCTTCGGACGTCCGATCGATGTGCCGTCAACTTCGTTGTTTTCTTCTAAGTGATATGGATCTTTTGGAATACTTCGCCCGAGGTTTGGACGCAAGTGTAGTAAGGTTGGGTTGGTTTTGCCTTAAAAACCAACCGGGCCCCTGGGACGAAAAAGCCAATAACTCTCAGACCGAGCGTCCGATTGACGCTCCGTCTGCGACGTTGAGTTCTTGTTGATGATACGGAACTTTTGGACACATCAATTCTGGACTATGTGTCAGTTGATGTATCAGCCTCTCGGCTCTTGGAGCGGACCCTCCCGAACGAGCTTGCTGTGTGCGGGAACCCTAGAGCTGGCTGCGACTGCTACTATGATGACGACGACTGTACAGAGATCCTCAGTGGATTCGACGGCGACAACTACAGCACTCAGCGATCCTTTGTGGGTCAGTGCTACCGATCCTGTGTGGGTCCGATCCTATGTGGGTCAGTGCTCAGCAGTTCTGTGTGAGCTAGCACCTACAGGTCCTGTGTGGGCCCGATCCTGTGTGGGTCTTTGCGGGGGTTAGTTACCTATCGATCCTTTGTGGGTCAGATCCTTTGTGGGTCATTTCAGGGGTTAGTACCTATCGATCCTTTGTGGGTCTGGTGGCTTAGATGGATCAGTGATCATCTCTATCGTCATTCGAAGAAGTATACCTGTGTGAGCTGAAACTCTGTTTTACTTTCCTTTGTGGATTGTGTTGAGCTATCCTATGTGGATTTACGTTTTACTTTCCTTTGTGGATTGTGTTGAGCTATCCTGTGTGGATTTTATGTTTTTCTTTCCTGTGTGGACTGGGTTGTACCTGATCTCGGATGTTGGAGCAGAGCGAGAATTGATGACTTAGGTATATGTATGGGCATATACCTAAGCCGTGTCGGATGTTACTTCATGATTTGTATCTTTCCTTTGTGGTTTATCCTTTGTGGATTCTGGGAGACCTTCGGGGGTCTCGGGGTCCCTACTGAGTAGCTTATGCTCACCCCTGCATGGGCTATGCCCTCACTTCATTGTGTTGGTTGCAGACGACGGACAGCGCTGATCGTGGTGGAGGCTTGCGGAGCAGGACGATACCTGGAGGTGGACCACTAGGCGGGACGTACTCGGAGCAGTCGGCTGGACCCGAGGAGCAGTGGAGGCTTTCTGTACCCACCCTTCAGGTGGGACTTCCAGTGGATGGCTCGACGGTGCGGCTTTACTTTTCAGTTGCTGTTTTCCCCCTTCATTTGTACTTTACAGTTGGGCTTGTATTTTCGGACCCCTTTACTTTTCCACACTTACTGTTGTACCAGCTTTTACTTAGTGTTTACTTTTTCTGCTTGCTTACTCTGTGGTGCTTGTTTACTTTACAAAGGCAATGCCTTCCCTTTTTCCGGGATTTACACCTTGGTGCTAGTCGCCAGCCCCTAGCCTATGGAAGGCAGGATTGGGGTAGTCATGGCACGGGCCCCGAGGACGGGTCGTGACACTAGAAATCATAAGGAAGTGTGTCTAAATCATGGGATAGGCATAACATATCCAAATAACTTAGGAAAAATCACACTGTGGGTACCATGAGTCTATAACTTAGGAAACCAAGTATTGAAAATTGAATAGGAAATCCCTAATGAGAGGTAAAAAACTCATTTTTAGTCTCCTATAATCCAAGGATACTCAAAAAAGAATATCTTATGGGTACCCCACTATCATAGTCATCCCCTAGCATTAGATACCCATTGGAAAATCAAACAGAAACATAGACATTATACAACCTACTCTTATACCTCAACTATGAATCAAATCTTCTTTAATATCTCATATATTTACTTAATCCACCTATAAATTAGGAATTTACTAAATTATACCATACATATCATAGTATAACTATCCCCATACAAAGTTTTCCTAACCAAAAACAACTTATCATACTCCATGATTATCTCTCAGATGGACACATAGCTCGTAGGCTGTAACTAGTCATTCCCACACCTAAACTCTCAATAAAAGATAAACTAAATAACAAAATAACCCATCAAACCCTTGATTGGTAATATTATCTGATCACCAAGGACTACCATTGAATTTAATTTCATTTAGTCAATCACTACCATAGTGAGTTTTGGGGAATTTATTTTCATCTACACACTCAGACCCTTGGAAAACCATTTGTCCAACATCAAATCTGTGGTCCACTCAGAGTAGATTACCCTCAATCAAGTCAAACACTTTTCTAATGCTTATAAAATACCCTTAAGATACAACTATCCTTAAAAATATTATAATGATCCATCCCATACTCCACTAACCAATCACCTCTAATGATATTTTTACAATGTGTTAAGACCGTTACTTATCTTTCTTATAAAATATAACCAACACGAAAAACCCATCAACACATTATGAGTCTCACAATTTTCTCCACATGTAAACCCACTTATATATCTGTAAGACACTATCTATGAAAGCTAAGATTCAAACTTACACCTATACCCTCACCAAGTAATCCATTATATTTACTATCCTAAGGATCACAATGCATCGCAATAACCAATGATCCCAAAATCATTATATAATAAGAGGAACACCCTTTACTTTCCTAATATGATCTATCTATTTAGTGTTGTTTCCAAACCCTCTTAGTTCCTATCCACTCATATTGAATAAACTACCCACACCGACATATCACATTTCACAAAAAAAAATACATAATGCATGGATTAATAACTTATGTACCACGTACCTTATCCATAGGAGTTACCCATCAATTTTTTCCCATTCATCTATGTATAATCCCATTATGACCATACCCAATCAGATGAACCATTACCTCATTTCTAAAAGAATAAAATAATTAATTAAAAACCATTATAAATAATTTTAATAATTAATTCACCTTGGAATAACCTAGTTAATGCCCAACAAATGGCATAATGATGCCAAATTCCCATGAAACAACATGTCAATGACTCATGGAATGTTCATATTAATTCTATAAGTATAATACCCAAATATTATTTTGATATATTATTTAATTTAAACCTAATTTCATGAAAATCAAATAATAAACTAAGAAGATATTTATCTATAGAAAAACAATGTGTAATAACTTACATTAATCCTTTCCCAACTTACTATAGCCACCCTGAGGTAATTTCTAATTACAATGGTCTGATTTCACTACGAAATGATAAAATCACAAATAGTATCTAATTAAAATATTACTAAATTAGAGGAAGGATGTTTAGAGGTGTAAGGGGGGATATATTACATTTATCCACCAAGAGTACTACTTTTTAATCAACCCCTAATCAAGAGAAATCAAAATAGAGAAAAAAAAGTGGATGATTTAGCCAAATGGTTTTCTCTTAAATCCCTTCACTCCTTAAATCGAGGGGGTGGAAGAGATATTCCCTAAATACTTAAAATTATATCATGAGTTTTTTATATATATCATTTCATATTATTTTTCATGACCCCCTCCCCACAAAGGTACCTCTCTTGGATGGGAAATGAGGAAAGATAGACGATGACGCTCAAAGACCACCTCCAATAGGCCATGGGTTGGTGAAAAACATTGAGGGTATATCATACATACAAATGGGAGACATTAACCTCTAATAAGAATGATGAGTAAGTGATAAGATATGAACACCCATCAACTCCTGGCCATAATAGAATAAAATATCCCAATACTTTCATGTAATGTCATACAAGTAAACAAATACAAAAGAAACTAAAAGTACCAAAAGATAATCCTTAGTAGTGGCCTCAAATCCCAAACAACTCATAAAAACTTCCATGAGCTAATAATGTCCATCTTGATCACTAAACATATCGTACAGACCTGAAAAATAGTTTATATATATATAGGGTGATCATAAAAGGTATACTCAGAAGGATTCTCCTTGGAGACTCTCTTGAAATAAATAAAGAAACCATAATAAATCATAATGAATAATTAAGTGAAGAAAAATAATCACCAAAATAGGTATGATAATTTCCTAGACTCAATATGTCTCTCTCACCAAGTATCAATTACAAGAGTTAATATAATATCCAACATAAATAAAAATTGAAGATACCCCACTACCACTTCCCTACCAGTTTTCTGATTTCCCCCAACATCACACATTCTAAGCTATATCTCTCCAAATATATAATTCTACAATAAGAGACCTAGGAAACTATAACATATCATGCACCACTTGATAAAAATATCTCATCATCAACACATACCATGCACCATGTGGATCACATCATCTTATCATCAATATCCATAGCTCTAGATATTAACTAAGTGGTTTTCAAGATCCACCACAACATGTATGTCATGTATTATACCTCAATCCATCACATCCCATAAAAACATACCTATAATAATCCTTTGGATACTATATCCAAAGATACATGTGTGTGAAGAAACCAAATGAAATTATAACTCTCACCACACACACATATATATATATAGTAAAGGTAACCACAATTCATACCAGTATGTAATACTACTAGTATAAGGGAGTGGGGAAAGAGGGGGCTATTCAACCATCCATTCCATTTTAACCTATATGTTAGGTAAAAATTCCTCTAGAGTCCACTGGTGTCATTTTCCCTACTGTAATGGGTGGGGTAGCATATGAAATAATATAACATATGAATATATATATATATATATATATATATATATAACAACCACACTTTGGGAAACCACATATCCTTAACCTCAACAACAACTATCATCTCTCAAAAACCTAGCCGCCACTACTAAGGACTAGATATCCTATAATCACAAAAAAATTCAAAGAGACTTTAATTTAATTATTTATTATTCAACATCTTATATTTCATTAATAATTATAATTCCATAATTTATGGTACTCTAGGAATCATCCTAATCTACCATAAAAATTACATAAACCAAGAACAACTTACTACGTCAAATAGTGGGGAAATAAATAAAATAATAATAAACCCTACCATATAGCCTATCAGTAAATTCATTGTCAAGTAAGTATACTAAAATTAATCACAATAAAAAATAATGGGTAATAATAGCTTCAACCCATTCCATCAGTCCCAATTCCTTCCCTGACACCGTCATGCATATCACCACGCATGCCCCCATTATAGGCACCAACTGCTACCACATACCTGAGAATTCTCACCCATAAACCGTTAACCATAATCCATCATAGGATTATATCACATTTATATCAAGGATATTCATATATATAAATCAAATAAAGCACCAAGAAAACACGAAAATTCAATAGGGTATCTAGGCCCAAAAACCAAGGCATCTGACCTTCATAAGAAAACAAGCTCGCTCGACCCTAATAAATTATCTTTTAAAATAAAAATCTATTAACATCCTGAATAAACATATTAATTTATAATTGTTTGAAACCAAAAACAACCTATGACATAAAATATCAATAACTATAAGATATATAAAATCTCTTCCAATCATAACTTCCAGTTTCATCAAACTATAAGAAAGAACAATTTAAAATTAAATACACTAATTTATTATTAAGACAAAAATAATTAATGAATATATGTTTTATATCCATTTTAACATAACAAACATATTAAACCATAACATAAAAAAAGATATCATTCTATCTAGTAAATTAAGAGGGAAAATATTATCACAGTGAAAACACATTCAATCACTACAACCAAAACCACGCTCAATATTTAATATTGTTTAATATTTATTATGGTTAATTACACAATTACCCAAAGATATAAAACATGATAACTTTACAATTTAAAATAAAAATGGAGAGGCAATGAATCCCCCCCCCCCACAAGGATTTCAACATTCTTTGAATTAGAATAGAACAACAATGAAGAGATCAGATGTCATCTCCCATAAGGAATCTATACCCCTCCAATGATGTTGTGCCATAAGAACACAAAAAAACATTTAAATAAATCTATAATAATGAATGAGATTAAACAAAATAGTATCGAAATGTAAAATAAGATTAAAAAATTTCAAAATGATAAGAAACTATAAGGGAAACAGAGGGAACTCACCTCAAATCAACATGGATCAAACATAGGAATCCAAGGATCAAACCCAAACAAAATGGATTAAAAATGCCATAGAATTGCACCTATAGCACTTGTAATTAGGAAAAAATAGTGGTTTTGGGTGAATTTGAGTGTGTTATAGATTTAAATGCACCCTGATAGACATACATTCATGGTGTGAATGTATTATTCACATCATGAATGGATCAAGCTTTTAGACCCATAAAAAGATGAATCACCTAGATCCAATAAATTTGGATCACTTAATATCATGAAATTCATGTTAACATCATGATTTTTCAAGGATTTATCTGTTCAATTAGTTACTTCAAAATTTCAAATCATGAATTTAAGTTTCACATCATAAATCACACTATTTGAACCATCCTTTCACAATCCAAAAATCACCATTCAGGCTGTGAACTAATCACACACTTCATGGACTATAGTTCACATTATGAATTCCTCATGCTTCCATATTTCATATCTTAAACTCTACGAAACATGATTGAGGATTCATCTAAGAACCTCATACCTCATAAATATGAAAAGGAACATGCTAGAAGGGTCTAATACCTTATATCATATACCTCTAAAATAATTATCACCCTTGAGAATTTAAAACCAAACCTGGAGAGAAGGGAAGGAAAAAACAGTCAGCTAAGAAACTACCCCATAGGATATCTCTAAAGAATATATCCCACACAGGAGAACAACCATGCCACTCATAGAAACAAGGAACCAATCTATAAAACACAAATAAACATATCCAAAACACTCTCATAGAGAATATATCTATCAAATAAGAGTAATTCCACAAATAAGGAATCAAATAAGGGGAAACTATATCATAATATAGATAATAGGTCCACATTAATAAGAATATTTATAAAAGAATAAATAATAATAAAATAGATCAAGATACTGATAATGTATATTTGAATCACATTCCTAAGTTCTCTCCTCCACACCACTATGTCACCATAGGATACAAACTGAGGGAATATCATGCAAACACAACACCTTATCCAGGAATTCTTGGATATCCATAGTCCACTACTCAAAGTTCACATCATCATCAACATTTATCTATCCCCAATCTATGAAATGAGAATCATCATGAAGATAGAGATAAAGATACAACACATTAAAGATATCATGAATCTGGATCATCTACTAGGTAAGTGTTATCTTATACACAACACTAACATGATCCAACACCTCAAAAGAACAAAAAAACTAGGGAGATAGATTACTCCCATAACCAAACCTTCGCATCCTATGAGGAGGAGTCTCCTTCAAGAACACATGGTCTCTAATATAAAACTCAAGAGGTTTCCTACTATAGTTGACATATGACTTATAATGATCCTTCACTACCTCAATCCTATTTCAAATCAATTTATCCATCTTTATTGTGATTTGTAATAGTTCTAACCCAGGAATTGCTGACTTTTCAACCCTAGTATAGTACAATAGAGAACAAAAATATTTTGTGTATAAAGATTCAAATATTTACATACCAATGCTAGAGTGAAAACTATTATTATAAGAAAACTTGACCAAGGTTAGGAGAATCACCCACGAACCTCCAAAATCTAGTACACAAGCACACAACATGTCTTCAAGAGTTTGGATGGTTTTCTTTATCTGACCATCCACCTATGGATAAAACGAAGTACTAAGACACAAATGATATCCAAAATAATAATGGATACCTATCCACACCCAAAAGGTAAAATGAGGTTCATGATTAGATATGATCACCGTTATAAATCAATATAACCTCACCGCCTCCTAAAAATAACACCATAGAAAAACATCAATTGAGATCAAATCCTTGATCAATAGGAAGTGAGACATTTTTGTTCAAATGGTTCACTATCACCAACATAACATCATAGCCTCCCTGATCTCGAGGTAAACCAGTTATGAATTCTATTGAAATTTACTCTCACTTAGATTGAAGAATATATAATGGCTAGATTAAACCACTAGGAACATAATGTTCAAGATTCACCATCTGATAGATTAAATATCAGGACACGAACTATGAAACTAAATACTTTAACTGAGGCCACCAAAATAAACCTCTCAGAGCATGGTATATCTTTCTCACACCATGATGTAGTAATGAGGGTGAGCTATTGAACTCACAGAGAACCACCTCATGCATCACTAAAATAATGAAAATACTCCCTTGAAACAACACCCAGTGCTGATTATCCTAAGACCAACCATCAAGGTCATCACCACAAACAACTCAATCATTCAAAACCTACACCTCAGAATCCCCCTACTAGGAATCCTCCACCAAATACACCAAAGATATTTGCACCATAATATGGAAAAAGGAATTATTTTCCACCAAAATGTCCTATATAAAGATGAATTATAGATAGTTCTTACATCACTCTCTAAGAATCTATAGAATCACACATAGCATCACTATATGACATCCTACTTAGCACACCGACTAAAATATTATCCCTTCATGGGGTATAAGAAATATAAAAGTCATAATCCTATAATAATTCCATCCACCATCACTATAGAAAGTTTAAGTCATTATTAGAAAATACATGCCTCAGGCACTTGTGATTAGTGAAAACCACAAAATTATTTCTGATGAGTTAATGTCACCACAACTTCATGGAAAAAATTTCTATCATCTAGAGATCATGGGCAGTATAGTTATTTTCAAAGGGAATTAATGACTAATACCCATAAGAAATAACTTCCCTCTACTGTATCAAGTCATTAACCAAGATAAGACATGAAGCTTCACATAAAATCTCAAACCAAACACCCACATATAGAAAATAAAGAATTGGAGCTCTAATAAACTTCTCTTTTAGATACTTAAAATCAACTTGATGCTGGTCAGTCCACAAGAACACCCAATTCTTCCACATTAAGTCTATTAGAGGAGTCATAATCCAAGATAAATTGGGAATAAACCTCCTATAATATCTTATAATGCTGAGGAAAATCTATAACTCTGAAACATTTTTGGGCGATGAATAAGAAACATCTTCCTTGATATTTAAAGGATCCATGAATAAACTATACTATGACATGACATGTCCAAAGAAAAAAACATCATGATCCCATAAGTAGTGTTTTTATAGCTTCTAGAACACTTAATGATGACGATGAACTCCCAGAATGGCACATAGATACTCTATGTGATCCTCCTCAAATGAAAAGTACATAAGGATGTAGTCAATCAAAACCACTATTAACTGATAAAAAAACTCCGAGGACACTAAATTCACCATTCCAACGAACACAACTGGTGAATTCATGACACTTAATGGAATTACAATGAACTTATAATTCCCATAATGATATCAAAATGATGTCTTTGGTATATCCTTTTCCTTCACCCATATATGATGATATAATAATCACCTATTGATCTTTGAAAACCAATTATCTCCATTCATCTGATCAATAAAATCATCAATCAGAGAAAGAGTCACTACTACAAAATAGGCATTTAACCAAGTTAAAAATGGCCTTTACCAATGCTAGAGTATCATTGACAATTGGATTGAGATTAAATGCCTTATAATTTTATCCATGATAAAAAAATTCTAATAAAGTGCACCTTTATCCACACTTGTAAAGTGATGATAAAGGGGAATGCATTAGCGTGATACAACAACACACTACAACACTAGTGCAATTTGTTGTAACATCACACTATACCACCAGAAACACAAATAGAAATACAAAAAATCAAGTACCAATACATAATTTAAATGAAATAAAATTTACAAAAAAAAAATAAATAAATAATAATATATTATAGACATTTCAAGCATTGGTTTATACAATTACATATGTAAAAATTATTTCATACATTAAAAACATAAATATTACATTGTCTTTTGTTTCTAACCCTGTCTCATGCTATTTCCAAAAAACCACCCCTACTCGAGAAAAAGAACTCACATGTATGAGAAGACAATTCTTATGTTAGTAATAATATAATGAAATAAATTAATAGAATGAGTTAATTTTAAACTAAAATTTGAGTCATATACGGAAAATTGTGTATCGTATTGAGATGAGGTTAATTCTTGCACATCACACAATTTCTTATTCATATTCAAGCATTTTCTCTATGAAAATTCACTTAATAAGTATAAGAAAAAAATGATAAAAAAATTAATTAAGTAATAGTAGATAAAATGATGAGAAAGAAATATAGGCTCATTTTCTCGGTCTTGGATATGTGATGTGAATTTTAAACTAAGATGATACTTATATATTTAAAAGACACACATGGAGTCATACTGATCACACCATATGTCATATTTAGGTATGGATGATTCCTATACGTCCCAAATGACTTATGGATCATTTTTTTTAAATTATAAAAATAACCTAAATGTATTTTCTTAGTTTTGAGTATGTCAATTATATTATTTTACTAAAATGTAATTTTAAACTAGAAACAAATAATTTTAGTCATACTAGTCACATCATGTCTTAGTTTGATGTAAGAATGATTTCTATACATAAAATATGACATATGAATCATTTTCCTAAATTATCAATATAATCCAGGCATTTTTCTTGATTTTTAGTGAGTGAAAATTTTTGAATGAAAATTTCAATTTTAAAATGATAAAACACTTTTAATCATACCAGGCACATATTGTATCAGATTGAGGTGAGGCTGATTCCTATACATAAAAAATTACTTAGGGTACATTTTTATAAATTACAAAAACAATACGAATGAATTTTCTCAGTTTTGAGTATATCAATTGTCTTTTTTTCTAAAAGTAATACAAATTTTAAATAAAAAAGATGCATTTAGAGTCATACTAGTCACATCGTGCATCAGATTGGGGAGAGGTTTATTCCTATATGTCCAAAATGACATAAGGATAATTTAACTAATGTATCTAAACAATATGAATGTGTTTAATCAGTTTTTCATATGTCACTTTTCTTTTTTATTAAATTTTCATTTTAAACTAAAAACATAAACTTTTAATCATACCAGTCACATCATGTGTCATTTTGACATAATACTGATTCCTACAAATCAAAAATGACATGTGAATTTTTTTCCCTAAATTAACAAAATAATCCGTGTGTGTTTTCTCAATTTTCAATGAGTGAAACTTTTCGAACTAAAATTTCAATTTTAAACTCATAATAGACACTTTGAGTCAGACCAGGAACATCATGTATCATATTGAGGTTTGGATGATTCACACACAAAAAAATGAATTATAAATAGTTTTTATAAATTATAAAAACAACCTAAATTAATTTTATTGGTTTTGAGTATTTCATTTTTTTACTAAAATTAATGTCAATTTAAAAAAAGATGCACATAAAATCATACTGGTCACACTGTGTGTTAGATTGAGGTATGAATAATTTATACACATCCTAAATGACTTATGGATAATTTTTATAAAGTATAAAAACAATCTTAATGTGTTTTATCAACTTTGAGTATGAAACTTTTATTTTTTACTAAAATTTCATTCTAAACTGGAAACATGCATTTTGAGTCATACTGGTCACATCATATGTCAGTTTGATAAGAGAATAATTCCTACACATCCAAAATGACTTAAAAACACATTGTGTGTCATTTTGAGGTACAAATTATTACTACAAATCAAAAATTACTTATGGATCATTTTACTAAATTATCAAAACAATCTGAATTAATTTCATTTTTTTTGTATGTTAGTTGTCTTTTTACTAAAATTAATGTCAATTTTAAATAAAATTATGCACATGGAGTCATTCCGGTAACACCATGAGTCATATTGAGGTTAGGATGATTCCTACATCTCTCAATTTATATATGGATCATTTTCCTAAAGTATCAAAATAATGAAAATGTGTTTCCTAATTTTTGAGTATGTCACTTGTCTTTTTTACTAAAATGTCATTATTAATTGGAAACATGAACTTTGAGTCATACTGATCACATATTGTGTTAGTATTATGTGAGATGGATTTATAAATTTTAAAAATTAATTATGAATCATTTTACTAAAATTTTAAGACAATCTGAGCTCATTTTCTTAGTTTTTAGTGAGTGACACTTTTTGAATTAAAATGTCAATTTGAATTTGATGATATACACTTTGAGTCATATCAGGAACATTGTGCATCATATTGAGTCTAGGATAATTCATACACATCCAAACTGACTTATGGATCATTTTACTAAAGTATAAAAACAATACTAATATATTTTCATGGTTTTGAGTATGTCAGTTGTCCTTTTTACTAAAATTAATGTCAATTTTTAATAAAAAGGCAGGCATGAAGTCATACCGGCCTTACCTTGTATTAGATTGAGGTGAAGATAATTTAAAAAAATACCAAATTACTTATGTATCATTTTTAAAATGTATCAAAACAATCAGAATTCTTTTTCTGAGTTTTGAGTATGTCACTTGTCTTTTTTACTAAAATGTCATTTTAAACTGGAAACACACACTTTGAGTCATACTTATCACATCACGTTTTGGTTTCATGTGAGACATATTAATACACATTAAAAATATCTTATGAATCATTTTTCCTAAATTATAAAGACAATTAGGGTGTGTTTTATTAGTTTTCCATGGGTGATATTGTTGAACTAAAATGTCAATTTTAAACTCATAGCAAGAATATTGAGTCATACGAGGAACATCTTGTATAATATTGAGGTAAAGATAATTCCTAAAAATAAAAAATGACTTACATATCATTTTGATAAAATATAAATACAATCCAAATGTTTTTTCATATTTTTTAGTATGTCATAAATCTTTTTTACTAAAATTAATGTCTTTTTTAAATAAAAAGACACACTTGAAGTCATACCGATCACACCATGTGTCTAATTGAGGTTATAATGATTCATAAACATCTCAAATGTATTATATATAGTTTTCCTAAAGTATCAAAATAATATGAATGCATTTTATCTATTTTGAGTATGTCACTTTTATTTTTTTACTAAAATGTCATATTAAATTGGAAACAAGTAATTTCAGTCATACCGGTCACATCGTGTGTTGTTTTGAAATGATAATAATTCATAAACATCAAAAATGACTGATGAATCATTTTAAAAAATTATCAAGATAATAAGATCTTGTTTTCTATGTTTTTAGTGATTGATTCTTTTTGTATTAAAATGTCACTTTTAAATTGATAATGGAAACTTTGAGTCATATTAGGAACATCATGTATCATATTGGTGGAAGTATGATTAATACACATAAAAAATTACTTATGGATACTTTTACTAAATTATAAAAACAATCCATAACTGTTTTCAAAATTTTGAGTATGTTAGTTTTTTTTACTAAAATTAATGTTAATTTTAAATAAACAGATTCACTTGGAGTCATACTGGTTACTCCATGCATCATATTGAGTTTAAGATGATTCAAACACATCCCAAATAACTTATGTATCACTTTCCTAAATTATCAATACAATCCTAATGCGTTTTTTTCAACTTTAAGTACATCACTTGTTTTTTTACTAAAATTTCAATTTTAATTGGAAACACTCACTATGAGTCAGACCAATAAAATCGTGTGTTGGTTTAATGTGAGACTGATTCTTACATGTCAAAAATGAATTATGAATAATTTTACTAAATTAACAAGACAATCTGAGAATTTTTTCTTGGTTTTTAGTGAGTGATTTTTTTGATTTAAAATTTCAATTTTAAACTGATAATGGACACTTTGAGTCATACCGGGCACATCATGTATCAAATTGAGGTGTGGTTGATTATTAAAAATCAAAAATGACTTTTGGATAATTTTCCTCATGTATAAAAAAAAATTAAAAATGTGTTTTATTAGTTCGGAGTATGTCAGTTATCTTTTTTATTAAAATTAATGTCAATTTTAAATAAAAGAAGCACATGGAGTCATACCGGTCATATTGTTTGTCTGATTGAGGTGAGGTTGATTCATACATGTCTCACAGTCTCAAAAACAACCCCAAATACCAATTTTTCCAAGATTTCCATTATATTTACTTTTAGAACATCCAATGGTGCATATTGATTCGATGTTCTTGGATGAAAAAGGTTTTTTAGCCAAGAACATCGAATCAATATGCATCATTGTAAGTTAAATAAGAAATCCAATGGAAATCGTGGTAAAATTGGTAGAAAGGAAAATATTATATCTTTTGTGGCTTGTTTCAAATAGTTGAATGAAATATATGAATTCCTAAAATACATGTGAAAAAACTAAATAATTATTAGATAAAAATGATAAGGAAATTAACATTAAAAAATTAGAAAAAATGATAAAAAAATTAATTAAATAAGTAGTAGGAATTCACATTTTTTTTATGGTTGTAAACATTATTGACCCATTTCCTTATTTTAATCATCTCAGTTTCAACCTCAATGTCTTATCTCTCATGATCATGAGAATATTTGAACAAACCACCCCAACTCGAACAAAATAATCCACCTTTATAAGAAAAAATTATTATGTGAGTAATACTAAAATGAAATAAATTAAACAATTCTGATGACATATTTTCATAAAATGGATTTCTATCCTTGGAAAAAGATATGTGCATCGATTTTTCTAAAAGCGTAACTCCACTGTTTTTCACTGTAATGCTGTCATCATGTTCTTTTATATAGAACATATAACTATTGATTACAAAACCAATGTAAGATATAACATTTTCATTTCATCCCCTAGATATCCATCAAAGTTGTACAACAATTAAATTCATATTTTCAAATAAATCCTTATAAATTTAATTTCAAAACCATCCAATAAACTTATGATTATGTGTATTTAATATATATCCTTCATCCCTTGATGGATTCAAATCTATAATAATTTATTTGTGGGATTCAATGTATGGATACGAATCTTTACTATTATGTAAAATGTAAAGGTTATCTTGCTCCTACTCTATAAAGGTAATTATAAGATTATATATTCTAGAAATCCCTTCACCTAAAGGAATTTAATATGAAGAGACTTTGGGAGACTGATGTTATCATCATCTAATAGGTAATCGATACATAATTCAATAACTTCTTCAATAATATATTATCCTACAATAAAACCTTCTGGATGACTTCGATTCGTGATATGCCCTTTAAAAATATTCATATACCATTCTATGTGGTATATCCATCTGTAATGGATAATACCATATAGTTGAACCTCTTTATCCAAGTGAACAATCAGGTGAACCATTATATCAAAACATGATGCTGAGAAGAACATATCAAATTCACATAATATGATTGTATCCTCTTTATTCATGATTGGAAACTTCTTCGAGTCTATAACTTTACTGCATAAGAATTTGAAAAAGAAGCATAGTCTAGTTAATATAAACCATACATTTTTGGGAAGAATAAAATAGATGGGAAAAAGCATCAAATATTGCATCAAATCCTGATAGTCATGTGATTTTATTCCCTGTAACTTCAAAATGGTCACTAACATGACATTATTGATATTTGATTAATACCCCTCTGAAACTCTTACACTACTAAGGGAAAGGAAAAATTTCAAATTTTCCTATCTGGATAGAGTTTAATCAACTATAGGAAGAAGATTATGCACTTTACCCTTCACCAGTGACAACTCTTCCATTATCCCCAGGTCATTCATGTCCAACCTAGCCTTAATTTCATATTTCATTTTTTCAGGAACATTTAGTTATGTTCTAATAACACTATCAAATAAATTTTTTATATATGCATGTATTCAAGAAAATTTTTGACGTATAAACAATTCCAATATGATAATTCAAAGAAAATTGATATCTTCTTCCTACCTAATTTCATAAGGTTTTTGTAAAATGGTTTATCGAAAACAATGCCAATATATTTCACTTTATTAAAAAATTTATCACATGTTCATGGAGATAGTATTGTACCTTGTTCAATATTCCCATCAATTACTAACATCCATGATCGACATCTATGTCATCAATTTAAAAATGTATAATGTCCTAAAAACACAGTCTTTGATGAATGTTTCAACCAAACTGTGTATATGCATTCTTCATAAACTGGACACTATAACATTCCTTTAATGTTATAACCTGATAAATTTCCATAAGAAGGAAAGTCATTTATCATCCCCTATAATGTGTCCCTCAATGTGAATTATTCACTTTTATGAGAATCATACAATATGACACCAGTATCCCACATCAATTTTAGATCTTTTATTAACTAATCCAAATAGACACCAATATCATTACTAGGTTTCTTTGGTCCATATATAAGAAAATATAACATAATGTATTTGTGCTTCATATATAATCATGGAAGAAAGTTATAATTTAACAACATGATGTTCCACGTACTATGAGTAATAATCTATACACTAAAAGGATTTATTCCATCTATATATTACACAATATGAATGTTTCTCATCATATTTCCAAATTTAGGATTCTCATAATCAATTTTCTTCCATTGAGGAGAATATGCCAGATGACTTATGCTACCACATTTAATTCTTTTATTTTCATGCCATGACAATTTTCTCACAGTTTTCTAACATCCATAAAGTCTTCTAAACCATTTAATGATAGGAATGTACTAGAAAACATTCAAAGTACTTGATTCATTCTTCTTGTATTGATCTATCCCACACTTAAAAATTTGTTTGAGTGATTTATGGTCCTTGAGAAAAAATATGAAATAATTTCGACAATCATGTATTTTTTAGAGATCAATCCCATT
The DNA here is from genome assembly GCA_963277665.1 of Viscum album. Lineage (NCBI taxonomy): Eukaryota > Viridiplantae > Streptophyta > Magnoliopsida > Santalales > Viscaceae > Viscum > Viscum album. The sequence goes on from OY728121.1 coordinate 48,211,180, forward strand.
GAACGTAGCATTATTTTAGCATCATATGTTCGATATGGTAGTTTATTTTATTCTTGTAGCATATCATTCAGGGGACTAAGTAGTTTTGTAAAGTTGGTTTCACTCCATCCTCTAATATATTTCACATTATATAACTTCAATACAGCTGACAATGTTGCGTATTTAGTAAAATAGGTATATAATGTTCTCTTAGAACATCTATTTATCTTCTCAAACAATTTTGTAAAATCATTAAGGCCATCTTAAATTTCCATTTTCATTTATTCCATGCATTCTCCATCATCTTTTACACTAATATTCATATCAAATGATCCATAAACCATAGTATCATCCCAATTGGTGTGAACAATTAGTTTCACCCATGTTTAGTCCAACATTTATGACTATGAACTATTCCATGACAAATAATTTTTTTTGCAACTATTCTGGATTAATTTTTCTTTAATAACAATAATGTAAACACAGACAGAGGATTTGAGTAGGGTCATATGCAGGATCTATTGAAAACTTGATGAACTCTTTAACTCCATATTCATACTACTTTTTCAAATGACTTGCGTGAATCCATTTTTGATTCATATCTATCATATTAGGTTCATAAATATTCATTTATTACAATAAATAAATAAATAAACAAAAGCGGTTCATTATCAAAGTTGAAAGTTATAGATAATTCTAATAAGGGAAACCCAATATATGATTATTTAAGAGAATTTCACTATGCTTTAAAGGAAATGGGTAATTTAATTTAAGAAAAGAATTAATCCATTATGGTAGGTGTTATCCTATGAATTCATCTGAAGGTGAAAGTAATAGAAAACTGTAATCCTCATCATCTTTATCTCTCGAACATTTATTATTACATTTTTTTGATTGAGACTCATCCTCCATATCTTGTGGACATGCACATATGTTTCATGAAATACTATAATAATTAGTTATTCATGATATTAATACTACTCAAAATAGTTCAGGATATATAAAAGTGATGGGGGATGATTCTCAAGCAAGAAATTGTAATATTAACTGTTTGAGGGATGATGTTAATGGGGATTACATTTGTACTTAATTATGTTATCTAAAAGGGTTAATGCCTCCCATTTGTGATAATTACACCATTATAACTAGTTATTAACTTGTATCCCATTAAAGGTGATATTTGGGGGGAATACACATTCTTGTCTTTGATTCAAGGGGTCTCGGTGGGAACATGTTATGATATATAAATCCTTAGGAATTATATGAATTTTATATTTATAGTATAAATACAGCTTTTAATACTTTCAATCTACTAACTAAGACTAGTCTTACCTATATTAAAATGATCCATGAAGTCTTCCTTAAACCCCCAAAATAAATGAAGATGTAATATAGGAAATTAAGGAGTAATAAGAAATCCAAATATGATAAACAAGAATAATAAACTCTCATTACATAAACTATAAGATATAAAAACATATTGATAAAACATTTTAACAAATAAAGAATTATTTCATAGATATGGATGGTAATTAGATATTCCTAGGGGTGGAACCAATACATGTAAACGTAAAATGATGAATACCTAAAAATATTTTCTAATAATTATTCCAACATATATAGAATTTGAAAACCTCAATTCTATTTTTCATAACAAGTGATGTAACAACCTAAGGAATTATCACATTTAAATTTAATGGTATATCAAATATTAGTAATCTCTATAATATCTTCTAATAAATATTTTCACCTAAATAACTGATATTTTATTGAATGAAGATACTTAAAAACTCTGTAAATATTCTAGGGTTATTTAATATGACTCTTTATAACCAAGCTCATGAATAATAATACATAATAATAAAGTGAAACATTAATCAGAAAAATAAATAACTCAATATAGTCAAATAAAAAATATAAAAATCGGTCACATTATAATGGATCAATATAAAATGTGAAGTAATTCAAAAATAATATACATATAAATATTAGTAAATGAAGAATATATAATCTTGGGAAATTCCAAAACATCCCATGAGGTGACTCTAGACATACTTGGGTTGGAACCACCAATAAGCATGATGATGAGTTCCTATATTTAAAACCTATAAGAGACCCACAACAAGCTTACCCTATTGGACTCCCATGTAGACTTTGATACAAGTGGGGACCCATACAATCTAATCAGGACTACATTGTAACTATCTTTCATCCCTCAATAAGATGCATAAGATCCCTATTATGATATTAATGGGACATATGGTTGCCTTTTCAGAAAACACATCAATTGATATTCAACATAACCCAAACATGTCTATTAAAATATCCTTCCAACACCCATAAATACGATCTATGTATACAAAAAAAATCTTACCTCATCAAAAATAATATAGACAACATCCATAGACGGTGATAAATTTTTATAAAAACCATTTCATGGTAACAACCAGGCCATAAAAATTGATACCACTACTAATTTTCAATGAAAAACTTCTTCATTTCAATATTGTTCAAAATAAAAAACTGAGAATCAATGTAATTTTAAAAAGTTCCAAACATTCCTTAAAGTCATAATTTTAAAACACACACATTAATAGTCTCTCTTGGAATACATTTTTGAATCAAAGAAAATAATTATCGTTTTATTTATTGAATGAATCCTATCTATATTTCGAATGACTACATACATACACACACACACACACACACACACACATATATATATGTAGAATTAAAAATTCATACCCACACACAAAAACACAGATATATAAATATGGATGCTCATATAGGATATCAAGAAAAAAAATAGAGAGATAAAATTCAAGAGACTTAACATAAAATAAAAATTTTGATGTAATACCACTAAAGCTTAAAAATAAAAAAAACCAAAAAACCACACCTCAACTTAAATAAATCATTACATAAAATTCATTTCAATTTATTAAAAAAACCCATGGGTGGAATTTTTAAAAACACTTTGTGTGCATTATTCTCATGGAAGGAAGTTTAACACATTTAAACTTAATATGCTACAAAGATGAAATCAGTGTGTGGAATTATTAATACACTATATGGAATCTAGAAAAGTCATTAATGGGTCAATAAAAAAAAATCATAGAAACACCAACTATAATTTCATTTTATAGGGGAAATCAGTGACATATAATGAATAAAAAGTGACAATGAACAAAAAAAATGAAAATAGATATCATCAAACAAGCAGTAAACAAGTGATAAGAGGATAAAATAACATAGCTTGGATAAAGCTTCGAATATTCTAAAAAAATGTAGAGATATCACCAAACCTTGGATTCATTCGATCCTTAGATTCATTTAACCCATGAATCATTCGAGCCTTGGATTTGAGTTTTGGAATTGTTCAATCCTTGATTTGATCTTGGATTCGAAGAGGAGGAGTGCCAACAGTAGCTGTCTTCCATAGAAAGCCTCAGATATCATGACTGGTAAGAGTTATTTAAATAGACCAAGGAAAATTTTATTAGTGCTTTTAAAAAAGATTAAAAAAATATCTCATTAATCAGTGATAAATAAATAAGCGCTGCTAAAGGATTTATAATCATAATTATAAATAAAAAAATTTAATTATATTTATATAATTAAATATATATTTAATAAATATATAAATATAAATATAGTAAATATATTCATTATTTAAGTACATTAATTATAATTTTCTAATTATTTAAATATATAATTATTTATTTTTAATTATATAAATAATTTTTAGAAAATAATATTTATTTATTTATATTTATAAATAAAAAAATGTATAAATATAGTAAATATACATTTATAAATATATTTATTTATAAATATTTATTTAGAAATATTTATTTATAAATAAATTTTTTACATTACTAATGAATATTTAATATTAAGTGCATGATGTTAAAAATGAGTGAAATTGAATAATTAAAAATGAGTACACTTTAACAATATTGAAAAAACGAACAAGTTTTATTAATTAAATATAAATTATTAAAAAAATCTGGATATATAATGAAATAAATATTAATAATATTTAAAATAATAAAACATAGTAAATAAATATATATAAATAAATAATAGAAAATGATTAAATTCCCAAAAAAATAAAAAATAAAAAATATTAAAAATGAATTAATACCTAACAGTAATAAAAATAAAAGTAAATAAATAAAATTTACCTATTAATTAAATCATATATTAAATTTATCATGTTATAATGAAATTCTAAAATGCTAAAATTTTGAATAAATTACATAAATATTAGGTATATGTGTCTCTATATAAGATTACATTAATTATGTAAATATTTGTGTGTGTGCATTTCATATAAAAATGCATTAAGTATGTATATGTAGGTGAAATCAATATAACAAACATTTGATATATATATGTTAAATTGAAAAACCAAATGACATTCAATTATGTCCATTACTTGATGTAATTATTCAGCTTTTTTAATTCATATTAATTTTTAATTACAAACCATTCTTCACTCAATATATGACTTATTTAGTGTAAATCATAAATATTTTGTATTATATAAATCATATTTTAGAAATATTATATACATTAATATATATATATATATATATATATAATATACTATTTTTAAAATTTATAATATATATATATATGTATATTTTTTTTAATTTTTAGTAATAATTATTTAACTAATAAAATTATTATTATTTTTCTTAATTTACTTATTTTTAATTTTTATTTGTTTAGTAATTTAATTGTACATCTATATATATTTAATATATAATATTTGTTATTATTTATAATTTATATATAGTATATTAAATTTATTCATTTTTATCAATAATTTTGTAATTAAAAAAAATTTAATATTTTTTTAATAAACTAACTTTTAATTTTTATTTATTTAAATATTTCATTTTATTAGGGACCTTTATCGACACTAAAATGTCATTGATAAAGGATTCCTTTATCAACACTAAAAAAATTACTAATAAAGGGTACTTTTTATCTGCACTAAAAATAAATAGCTGATAAGGGGTACCTTCTATCAGTGATAAAAAAGTGTTGGTAAGGGTAGAGATTATTCACATTCTCATAGTTCAAGTTTCAATAATAAATACATAGATTTAGACTTCCATTAAGCTTATTTATAAACAAAACCGGAGAACACTATGGTGACATGCTTGGCTGAACAAAACCTCACTATAAGAGATCATTTATTTGAATTTGTAGCTCCCATAACTCAAAAGGTTACATTATATATGGAGACATCATAATCATAGAAGTGATTGATTATATCTTTATCCCAAAATTGATCTCCCATTGAAGGGGTAACACCACAACCTCCTCAGTAAAGAAATTAGACTACTCTTCCATAACCTTGGGACACACCATCAGCTAAAGCTCTGACAAACTCAGCATCAACAAGGACAATAAAAAATATAATGAAAAAACATGCCTCCGACCTATTTGAGGGACTCACTCACCATTAAATAAATGAGATGATAAGAGATGAGACCTTCCCCCAAATTTCTGAAATCCCTTATGTCAAGGAATATGGGAAACCTAGATCATAACTATTCCACACAGAGAATCCTGATGACTTCCCTCATAACAATATAGTTCTGGCCAACATCCACTCAATAACCTATGCTCTCACTAGAACCTCAATATATATTAATGGAATAAATTCGGTGACATGATACTGAATATTTGGATATAAATCCTCTCCAAAATAAAATTCCATGGCCCCACATCTGGAAATAGTTTTGAAGCTTATCGAATAAGGGTATTGAAATGAATCCCAAACTCATGCACACTGGAACACCCATGTCGAAGGTTAAGTAGCTCCGGAGGACTAGCCACCTTTGTGGTCAAAGAAATAAACTTATATCAGAATTGATCCTAGAACTTCTCCCATGAAACATTTGACTCCTCATGATCCCTGAGGAACATAAAAGACCACTATTTAGATTCCCCACACAACATTGTCAATGACAATGAAACCTAGTGATCCTTCTGACCACAGATCGAACTAAAAGATATCTCCAACTACTATAACTATTTTTCTATCACTAAGTTTAAAACTAATCCCTCGTAATTTTAAAAAATCTAGTGCTAAAAATATTTAAGTCTCCTCCTCTATGTATCATTAATTTTGACCTCAACAGTGTAGTGGTCTACTAGAACATCTTAATAAACATCTTCAGTGTGAACCTAATGAGGAATTTGACCTAGAAACATACCTACAAAAGAAAAAATGGTTAGTGAATCCTCAACTTGGAATATGGAATATTTAATATTAGTTATTTAATTAAGGTTCAACCTGGTCCCAAGGTTTACCCATTACAAAAATATATGCGAACAAGAATAATGAATGATCCTTTCATAGGTCTCTCCCTAACTAGTATCACTTTTCTTATAAGTCTCATTAAACTTTAAGGTCCTCACATCAGATTATTGGGTCCCCTAAATACCAATTTCCTAGATGGTATCTCTGGTTTAAATCACTTACTTAGCTAAGCTAACATTGTTTCCATACCAACCCATATAGTCTTGACCAATTCCCAACTCTAAATTGTGTCTTATCCCTCAACTAGAACCTCTGATACCACTCTTTCATGACCCCCTCCCAACAAAGGTACCTCTCTAAGGCATGCAATGTGGAAAGTGAGATAATGATTCACAAAACCCACTGACAATAGGTAACAGGTTGGAGATAAGCACTGAGGGTATATCATATACACAAATTGGAGGCATTAACCTATAAGAAGAATGGGGAACAATACATAAGATTATAACAACCATAAAAAATACTTCTCCTAAAATAATAAAATATCCCACTACTTGAATTTATTATTACACAACTAAATAATTAAAAAAACTACAACTAACGAAAAATAATCCTTAGCAATGACCTTAATTCCCAAAATACTCTTAAAAACACAATGAGCTAGTTTTACCAAGCCCAATCACAAGCCATCTCATGTGGACCTGAATATTCATTTATATATATGTAGGGTGAGCATAAAAGGTATACCCAATATGATCCACCCTATATTCTCTCATGTAAACGATAAATAAATCATATTAAAACCTATTGAATAAACAAGTAAATCAAACTCATCACCAAACATGTATGCTATGTTTCCAGCCACACTATAGATCTCTCACTAAGCATCACATAAAATAGATAATATAATATCTAATATAAGCAAAAGTGAAGGTACCCTGCTACCACTTACCCATTGGTTTGCTGCTCTACCCCAACATCGTACATCCTGAGCCATCTCTATCCAAATATATAAGCCTGGCCTAATACACATGGGTAAATATAAAATATCATGTACACTATGCATCAAATATCTTATCATCAACACATACCATGCACCCTATGCATCACATCATCTCATCACTAACATCCAAATATCTATATAGTAACCAAGAAGTTTTTTGGAGCCACCACATCTCGTACTTCATGTATTATACCTCAATCCATCACAAGCCATACACAACGATTCTATAATAATACTTAGGACACTATATCTAGAGACACTTGTTTGTTAAATAACCAAAAGTCATTAAAACCCTCCATACACACATATATAGGAATGGTAACTGCTATTCATACGAGAACATAATATTATCAGGAGAATATTGTGGGAAAATAAGGGGTATTAATCCATCCATTACTTTCCTAAATTGATATTAAGGAAAATAACCTCTAGAGTCCATTGGTATCAGTCTACCTATAGACATGGGATGGATATAATATGAAATGAAATAACATAGGAATATATATATAGATCACAACCAAACTAAAAGAAAAAATATATCCTTAACCATAACTACAGCTATAGTATCTCAGATACCCCAATGCCACTTATAAGGACTAGATATCCTATAATCACACAATTAATTCAGAGAGATTTCCTTTATTTAGTTCCTGTTAAAAATTTAACATTTCACTGATTACCAACCGATTTCAATTCCCTTCATCCATAAAACAACCTCTTCCAAAGATCCTCAATATTTATGATCATTTAAAATTACATAGAACCACCAACACCATGAGTTAAAAAATTCATTAACCATTATCTTTCCATAATTCTAGGTACTCTTTCACTTATCCTAATCTACCATAGAAATTGTATAAACCAAGATCAACCAGCTGTGTCAAGTGGTGGGGAAAGTAATGGAGAAACAATCAAGATATTCATGTGGCCTATAAAGTAGATTCGATTTCAAGCAATCATTCTATATTTAAACACAAGTAACACTAATGGGTAAGCCCAACTTTAACCCATTCCATAATTCCAAGTTCTATCTATGACACCATCATGCATATCACCAGGAATATTGCCATCACATGTGCCAACTTCTTCCACATACTCGAGCATCCCCACTCATAAATCATCCACCATTATCCAAACCACCTCACATTACATTTCATGGAAATGATCATCGTCCATAAAAATCACACAAGGATACAAGAAAAAAATAATACAACAGAATTCAACAGGGCATCTAGGCCCAAAAACCAAGGTATCCAGCCTTCATAAGAAAACAAGATTTCTCATACCCAAAAAATTATCTTTATCAAAAACATAATTCAATATAATATTGAATTAACAACTCATTTATCATAGGTTACAACCATAGAAAACCTAAGACATCAAATATCAATAGCTATAATATATGTAAAATATATTTCAAGAATAACTTCTAGTTTCATCAGACTATATAGAAGAAATATTTAAAATTATACATGAATCTTTATTATTTATCCAACAATAATTACCATATTTTAATTATTTATCAATTTATAATATAAAAAACATGATAAAACATAACATAGACATAGATAGAACACTATTTATAAAAATAATAAGAAATTCGTTATCATGGTGGAAACATATGTGATCTCAGCAATGAAATTAAAATTAATTATTTAATCTATTTTAATCTTAATTATGGTTAGTTTGACCATTAACCAAAGTGATAAAGCATGATAAATTTACAATTTTAAAACAACAGAATAAATGAATCCATAACTCAAGTATTTCAATATTTTTTTAATGCGGATGAGACAACATCACAGATCTATGATCACCATCATATAAAGAATATATATCCCTCTAAGGATGTCATGCCACAACCATTCTAATAAAAATCAAAAGAACTCCATAATAATGAGTTAGATCAACCCCCATATCATGGAAATGTAAAACCTAAGGAAATAAAATCGAACCAAGAATAATCCACAAGGGAAAGAGATTAAACTCACCTCAGATCACCATATATTGAACATGGGATGCTGGGGATCAAACACAAAAAGGTCTTCAAAACACCCTACAAGATCTCCTATAGCTTCCAGGAGTTAGTATAAAAATAGAGGTTTTTGGGAAAATCTTACGGTGAAAAATATTTATAGGTACTCTTCCATATATATATATATATGTTCATGGATTTAATGTTTCATTCATGTCACCAATGGTCCGAGCTTTAGGACCCATTAAAAATGCATCACCTAGATTCAATAAACCTAGATCATTTCACATCATGAACTTCATGTTCACATCGTGAGTTTTTTGGGATAGATTCATTGAATATGATCCTTCACCATTTCATGTCATAACGCAAATGTTCATATATTTAATCACAACCTATGGAAGACCCTTTATCAAGTCACAAATCACTATTTAGGTAGTGAACTTCTCACACATTCTACAGACTATAGTTATTATCATGATTTCCTCTTGATTCCATATTTTAGCTCCCAAACTCCACCAAACCCACATTATGTTTCCTCTAGGAAACTCAGACCACAGAAACACATAAATAAATGAGATATAAAGTTATGATCCATTAATCATATTCCTATCAAAAAATTATCACCCTGGAAGATTTTAAACCAAACTCAGAGAGAAGGGAAGGGAAAAAAGGGTCACCCAAACAACCACCCAACATGATACCTCTAAAGAATATATCCAACACAGGAGAAAAATCATATCACCTAGATAAACACAGAAAAAATATATGCAAAACTGATAACCATCTACCAAAAACACTCCTTGAGATGATACCTCTCAAATAAGACCATGGACAAAGATAAGGAATTTAAGATGAGAAAACTATATCATAATCCAAATAAATGGTCAACATCAACAAAAAATATTTCTAAAAGAAGACCTAAGAATAAAAAAACTCAAGATACTAAGCATATATCAATAAATCACATTCACAGGTGCTCTTATCTACACCACTATATCAATATAGGGTAATAAGTAAGGGAATAATAAGCCCACACAACACCTTCTCTTATCATTCCTAAATATCCACATGTTTCTCCTTGAAGGTCACATCATCATCAATGTTGACCTCACCCCAATTGATGATGTGAGAATAGTCATGAAGATAGTAGTGAATCAACAACACATGAAAGATATCATGAATATAGCTCATTTTAATTGAAAGTGCTATATGATATGAAACTAATACAATATAATCCAACAATTTAAAATGACCAAAAAAATGATGAGAGAGATTACTCCCACAACATAACCTTCACTACCCATGAAGAGGAGTCACCATCAGGAACACATGATCTCTAATTTAAAACTCTAGTAGTCTCCTCATATAGCCGGTATAGTACTTGTAACGATCATGCACTACCTTCAACATTTCATGAATCACCTGTACTATCTCTATTATGATTTTCACTAGTTCTAGCCCAAGAATTACTGACTCTTCAAACCCAATCCATAATAATAGATAATTAAAAGTTTGGATATACAAAAGCATCAAAACGTTTTATACGAATGGTGGAGTGGAATATATTATTGTAAGAAAACTCATTAAAGGGTAGCTGCCTCATCCCTAAACCTTCAATATATAGGACACAAGTACACAATATGTCTTCAACAGTTAGGATGGACCACTCTATCTGACCATACATATGTGGATGAAATGTATTGTTAAGGAAAAATTGAGAACCAAAATCATTTCGGAGACCTCTCCAAACTCTGAAGTTAAAACTAGGATCTTGATCCAAGGTGATCAACTTTGGGACTCCTTGGAGCCTCACAACCTTCTGTAGATACTTAAATTGAAAATAATCAACTAATATTGACTCCTTTATCACTAGGAAGTGATCCAATTTTTAAAAAATGGTCCACTATAACCCATATAATATAATATCCTCCTTGAGATCAAGGTAAACCAGTGAAAAGTCCATTAAAATGTCCTCTCACTTATACTAATGAATATCTAATGGATAGAGAAAACTACTAGGAACAAATTTTTCTACCATTAACTTCTAGAACACTAAACTTCTCGACACATACTCTGTAACTAAATGATTTAACTCATTCCAACAACACTGAACTCTTAGTGCACTGTACATATTTATCACACTAGGATGCGTTACTGAGGGTGAACTATGGAACCCATGGAGAATCCCATAATGCATCACTAAAGGAATGAAAATCATCCTCTTAAACAACACATGTTTATGATCATCCTCAAACCAACCACTCGGGGAATCACCATAGAAAAATCAATCATGCTAAACCTCCATATTTGAATCCCCCAACTGGGAATCCTCCACCCGCTACACCAAATATGACTGCACCATCATTTAAAAAAGGAATCCTCTAACACAAACCTATTCCATATCAATATGCATCATATAGAGTCATTCCATCACTCTATAATAATATCTAGACTAATGCACAACATCACTAGATGATTTACTGCTTAGTGCATCATCTATGAAATTACTCCTTCCTGGGTTACAGGAAATCTAAAAGTCATAGTCCTGCAAGAAATCAACCCATAGTTTCTATTATAAGTTCATGTAAACTTAGGAGAAGAAATAAATTAGGCTCTTATGATTAGTGAAAACCATAAAAGTCTTGTCTATGTGGTAATGTCATTACAACTTCAATAAAAAAAAACCACTTCCAACTAGAGATCGTGGGTGACATAGATTATTTCAATTGTAAGTTACTACTGAGACCCAAAAGAAACAAATTCTTTTTATGGAATCAATACACCACCAAAGATAAGACACAAAGTGTCAAATGTAACATCAAATCTAACTTCATATTATGGAAAATAATGAACTAGAGTGCTAACCAAATTCTCCTTCAGATACTTGAAGGTAACTTTACATTAGTCAATCCACAATAATTTCTGATCCTTCCAATTCAAGGTTGTTATATAAGCCACAATTTGAGATAATTCCAGCACAAACCTCATATAAAATCCTTCAAGACTGAGGAACTATTCACCATTGAAACATTCTTGGGGGATTCAAAAGAAAAACCACCTTGATATTTGAAGGAATCACAACTACACCATGCTGGGACACACATAACACAATAAATACACTTCTAAATATTATAAATCACACATAAACAACTTCACGAACAACTACTAATAACAAATAACTACTAGAATGGTAGGAATATTCTCTTTATGATCCTCCTTAGGAACAAAGTACACAAGGATGTCTTTTATAAAAACTTCTTTGAACTGATCCAAAAAATATCAAAACACCACATGAATCAATCCCCTAAACACTTACGGGGAATTAATCACACAAAAAAAGAATTACAATAAACTCATAATTCCCATAATGAAATCATCAATTAGTATTCAGTATATCCTCATCCTTGACCCACATTTGATGATATTCCAATCACAGGTCAAACTTTTAGAATCAATTATATCCCTTTATCTGATCAAATAAAACATAAATTCATGGAATATGGAAGTGATTATTCACTTTCACATGGTTAAATTGATGATAATCAATACACATATATATACTACCACCATCCTTCTTCATGGAAATAACCATAGCACCCTTAGGTGACATGCATGAACAAAAAAACCTCACTGCAAGAGATAATCAATTTGAATTCATAGATACCACAACTTAGAAGGAGACATCATATATGGATACATCAAGATCAAAGTAGTTACCAACTATATATCTATCCCAACTTGATCTCCCAACATGTGGGTAATTCCACAAACACATCAGGAAAGACATCAGGGTACTCTGCTACAACCCTGAGAAACATCACCAACTGAACATTCGATGAACTTAGCTTAAACTCAACCTTCAAAGAAGACAAATTTAGAATACACCTCCCACCTATCTGAGGGTCCCTATCACTAATGAACACAATAGAATCTATTTCAGTATCTGATAACATAATATGCCTCATAAAGAAATCCATGATATCCTATAACAAATACAACCCATCCATGTTGAATATGGTATCATATAGATATATCCACATACAAAGGAAGTCTCCAAAATAGAAGTAATAAACCAACACTAGCTCATAGTCTCTACATACTTATATAGATAAGCTCGACCTCTAAATTTTGTAGTCAATTCCAATCAAATTGGAAGCCTCTCCACCTCAAGTCCTAAATTTCAGATTGGGGTAGATTATATGAAGAGTACATGGATCCTAAATCAAACAATGTATATAACCAAGTATAAAATAAGAAAATGGTACCTCAAGTGACATCTGAATTTCCTAGAGTTGGGAACTCCAATGCATGCAGATGGCCTTGAACTACTCTATGAACTCTATCAACCTGATGAAAACCACCTATATGGCTAAGATTTTCTCATTGAGGATGAGGAGAATCATGTGGTTGTCCTCTACCTACCCCACCCCCTTCTATTTATTGAAATCTAGATACCCATTCTGCAACTACTTTGGATGAAACTTACACAATGACAAAACCTGAAGAAAAACACCATATTCTATCAATCTTTTTAGAAAGGTGGATCACTCTCACTATTAATGACCATGACCTCCATAAGGAAAAAAGATGATTGATCCCTTGGAAGGGGCCCCTAGAGAAACAAGATGATGGGGGGTTGGGATCTACCCATGGATGTCTAAAAGACCTTTTGTATAAAAAAATATGAACCCCAGACCACATATCGACTATGCAGAGAATCATGATGACTCCATTTTCATAGAGTTCCATTCTAGCCAGCATCCTCTCAAAACCTCTACTCTCACCAACACCTCAAGATATGCCCACATCATAAACATGGTAACTTGGAGTTGGATCTCTGAATAAAAATCCTTCTCAAAATTCCTCACCCTATCCTCCTAATTTGGAAATAGTTATGAAAAATATCAAAAAGGGTACTGAAATAGATCCTGAACTCTCACACATTGTAACTCCCCAATTGAAGGGTGAAAATCTCATAGTCACTATCCTCCTTTACGGATGTAGAAAAAAACACAGATTAGAACTAATCCCAAAACTTATCTAATGAAATATACAACTCCTCAAAATCCCTAAAGAATAGGAATCACTACTTCCTAGCTATCCCACAAAGAATCATCACTACCAATGAAACCTAGTGTTGCTAAGCATAGATCAAAATGAAGGCTATCTCCAACTTCTCCAACCAATATTTCATCACTGAGTCCGAAACGGATCCATAATACATATATATAATCTAGAAATGAAACTATGAGAGTGTCCTCCACTAAGTATCCTCATTATAAACCTTAACTCTACAGTAGTCTCCTTGAATATCTAGATAAACATCTTCAGTGTGAACCTAATGAGGACTTGACTTAGAGCCATACATGAAAAATAACAAATGGTTTGGGATTCCTAAACTCAAAATATGAAATATTTAATATAAATTATTTAATTAAGGTTTAACATAGTATTAAGGTATACCCATTTCAAATGTAGGCACAAATAAAAATGATGTATGAACCTTTTATAGGTCTCTACCCTACTACTAGTATCACTTTTCTTAGTGGGATTAATAAACTTGCAGGTCTTCACATCTGATCATAAGGTTCCTAATACCCATGTACTAGTCAGTATCCCTTGTTTACATTTCTTACCATGATTAGCTAACACCATTTTCATACCAACCCATACAATCCTAACCTGTTCCTACCTCCAAAGTAAAACTTATCCCTCAACTAGTACCTTTGATACCACTATGTTAAAAACCCCTCCCCACAAAGGAACCCCTCCTGGGATAGTAATGAGGAAAGAAAGATAGGGATTCTTGAATCCAACCTCCAATAAACTATATGTTGGCAATAAGTACTGAGGGTATGTCATACACACAAATGATAGGCATTAATATGTAAGAAGAATAATGAACAAGAGATACGATAAGAAAATCCAAAAACTATTGACTCATAAAAGAATAAAAGATCCCAATACATTAATGTAATGTTATACAATTGGAAAACTAAAAAATAAACTAAAATTACCAAAATATAATCCTCCATAGTGAGATCAAAGACTAAAAAACTCCTAAAAAACACCAAAATATAGTAATATCCATCTGGATCACCTACTAGCTCCTGCATACATGAAGAAGAGTTTTTATATGCATAGAGTGAGCATAAAAGTTATACTAAGTAGGATACTTCACAAATATTCTCATGACAAAAATAATGAAAATATACTAAATCATAGTGAATAAAAATGTAACGATAACATTTCACCAAAATAAGTATGCTAAGTTCCCAACCTCACCATGGATCTCTCACCAAATTTCACATATAAGAGATAATATAATATCCAATATAAATAATAGGGAAGGTACCCTACTACCAATTCCACACTAGTTTTCCTCTCTGTCCCAACATCGCACATCATGATCCATCTTTCTCCAAATATATAAGCCTTCCTGAAGACACGTAGAAAACTATAACATATCATGCACCTAGTGCATCACATAATATCATCATCAATACATAACATGAACCCCATGCATCACATAATCTCATAATCAACATCCATATCTCCAACTAGTAACCAATCAGTTTCTGAGATCAATCAAAACCCATACATTGTACATTATACCTCAAGTCATCAGAACCCATACACAAAAAATCAATAAAAATCATGAGGAAACTATATCTAGAGATACTTGTGTGTTAAATAACCACAAGTCACTGCAACCCTACACACACACACACACATATATATTGAAAAGGTGAAGACTATAAATACTTTCACATAATACTACCAGGAGAAGAGAGTGGGGAAAGATGGGGGTAGTTAGCCATCCATTCCATTCCAACCTCAATGTTAGGGAAAATTCCCTTTATAGTCCACTAGTGTTGGTCACCCAACCATCATGGGTGGGGTAGCTTATGAAATCACATAACATAAAAATATATTTATAGTTCAGAACCACATTATTGGAAAAAACCAAGGCTTAAAATCAACTAAAAATATCATCCCTCATACACCCGACTTCCACTACTAAGGATTAGATATCCTATAAGCACAAAAATAATTCAATGAGAGTTTCATTTAAATACTTCATATTAAACATTTCACATTTCATTAATTACCAACCAAATTTTACACCATATAGGGATAAAACAACCTCTTCCAAGGTTCCTACGAATTTATCGTCACGTAACATTCCATTAAATCACCAACACAATGTGTTAAAACATTCACTAATCCTTATAATTACATAATTTCTAGTACTCTGTGACTCAACCTAAGCTACCATAAAATATGCATAAACCAAGAACAATCGACTGCATAGAGTAGTGGAGAAAGGAATGAATAAATAAGAAACTTGTTCATCAATATTATAAGGTAGATTAATTATTAATCTAGAATCACATATTTTATCACAAAAAATAACAACAGGTAATCTAAACTTCAACACATTCCCCCATTCCTAGTTCCATCCCTGAAATAATCACACATATTAGCATGAATCTTTCCATTAGAGGTGCCAACTACTGATACACACCCACATATCCCCACCCATTAATCACCA
The DNA here is from genome assembly GCA_963277665.1 of Viscum album. Taxonomy (NCBI): domain Eukaryota; kingdom Viridiplantae; phylum Streptophyta; class Magnoliopsida; order Santalales; family Viscaceae; genus Viscum; species Viscum album. The sequence goes on from OY728121.1 coordinate 48,227,978, forward strand.
ACCATAATCTATCCCAGGATCATATCACATCGCATAGGAATGCACATAATCCAGAGTAGTCATATAAGGAAGTGAGAAAATAATAAAAGTTAGTTGGGTTTCTTGGCCCTAAAACTAAGTTATCCAGACTTTATAAGAAAATAGGCATACTTATCCCTAAAAAATTATCTTTATCAAACAAAAAATTCATTATCATAATGAATTAATTGATTAATTTATCATAGGTTACAACCAAATAAAACATAACTCATCAGCTATCAACAAATTTAATATTTTTAAAATATATTTCATGCAAAACTTCTAGTTTCATCAAACTATAAGGATGAAAATTTTCAAATTATACATGCATATTTTTTATTTATCCAACAAGAATTAATATATTTATTCTTTTTATCTATTTATAACATAATAAGTATGCTAAATAATAACATAATCATAGATAACACACTATCTAGAAAATCAATTAGAAAACTGTTATCATGATGGAAACACCTACGTTCAATAAAACAAAAAAATCTTTAATCTAGTTTAATATTAATCATGGTTAATGAAACAATTAACCAAATATATAAATCATGATTAATTTTTGATTTCATATAAAATAAGAGAAAAAATGAACCCCCTAACTCAAGGATTTTAATATTTCCCAAATGATAATAAAACAAAAATGCTTATCTTCAATCACCTCTCCCATAAGGAATCTACAATCCTCCAAGGATGTTTTGCAATAATTGCGATAAAAAACATAAAAAACCCCATAATAATGAAGGAGTTAAACTAATATAGATTGTAAATGTAAAACTGGATGAAACAAGATTGAATAGAGAAGAAACCACCAGGGAAAGAGAGGAAACTAACCTTATATCACCACAAATCGAGCACAAGAAGTCGGGGATCAAAAAAAAGGAAAGGGATTCAAAAAATACTAGAATATCTCCTATGGATGCATAGATTTAAGAGAAAAAAGGATGGTTTTAGGAGAATATGAGAATTCAATAGATTTATAGGATCTCTTCCAAATGAAAAATTACAACATGATTGTATCATTCATGATGTGAATGGATCGAGTTATAAGGTGCATTGGAAAATATACCACTTATATCTAATAAAACCCAATTATTTAAAATCATGAGTTTTTGGGAAAAAATTCATTAAATATGATTCTTAAACATTTCAAATCGTGAACTGATGGTTCACGTCCTAAATCACTCCCTTTATACTACACTTTTTCAATATGTGAATCACCATTCAGACTGAGAACTGCTCACTCAAGTCATGGACTATAGTTCACATTGTGAATTTCTCCTTATTCCATATTTAGACTCTCAATCTCCACCAAACCTACTCAAGGATTCCTCAAAAAACCTCTAGACTAATAAACACACAAAGTAATAAACATGAATGGTTTCCAACCTTAAATAATTGGTGTTAGTCATATGGTACGATATGCATGAAACATATGGGATGTAATAATGCATATTATTTATGATAATTTGATACTGTTAAAGGTATTGAATGGAAAGTTTATTCATTATAATATTCCTACATTGGATATCATTATTATAGTTGTTTATTTAAATGAAATACATGGAATTACCATCCAAATGTTTACAAGAGTTTTGTAAACTAGAGGAATTTACTCGAATGTTACATAATGTTTGAGTTAATGATTGAAGTATCTAGGAATATCCCCAAGGACTATATGAAGGAAGAAACCATGTTATAATGCATATAAAATCTTTACCCTATTTTATAGATACTACCATACCCATAGTTATTTTCCTCTTCCACTCATATCCTTCATGAGGCACTAACATATCATGGGTGATGAGAGGGTCCTACTTGAGCATCAAGTGATTTAGTATGACCTCAGGATACCCCAAGAGGATTAATGTGTTTTTTATATCTATTTGGTGATCATTATCAAGAATATATGAAGATAGAGGTACTTGATTTCTTTGGTGTAATTTATACACAATCATTCTTCATTTTACAGCTTATGCATGGTTTCAATTTATCACATTATGGATCTTGGTTTGGGTTTTTGATTTACTTTTTATTTCTATTTTAGTAATTAAACCAACCTTAGAAAACTATTATTGGAAGAAGAGTATTTATATATGTTTTATTATTGAAATATTGTGTTTAAAATGGAGAGTCCATGTTGCTTCTGAAAAACAGAGTACCACAACGTTACTATGATATATGTGATGTCAAAAAGAACGATAGGTTTATTTTGATGCTACTCTCTGTGATGGATTTAATGTCATGGAATACAAGATTAATCTTTTGAAGATATCGACCCAGAAGGTTTAATCTCATACAAGAGCTTGATGATTCATACATGATCTGTTCTGCATTACATTTAATTGCACATGGGATGACATAAAGTTAACAGTTTATTAATTTGTAGTACATAGACCAGCTTTGTGTAAGATTAATCATACACAAGTGTCTTTTCATTCTTACATAGTAATTATATTGTAATCCCAACACATTATTTCATTCCTAAATAGTGAAATTCTAATCCTATATTAGGTGGGATTATTATTAAGGAACCCATGTGCATTGAAATAATCTCACACAAGCATTGGCTTAATCTCACAAGAGTACTTGTTTCACCATACCCATAATAACTGAATGCACTAGATTTTTCCAAAATTGCACTTGTTTAATCTCATAAAATACCTCACTAACAGTGTTAATATTAAATAGACACTTTTTTATATCTCGTGATAGCTTGGATGTGTAATTAATCTCATACAGGAGGTTTTTCACCAAGTTATTCCTATGAGGCACACCATATGCTAGTTTAATCTCACATGAGACTACTATAAGGTGAATTAGTCTCACACATGGTTACCTCTATTGATTAATCCTATATAGCGGCCTCTAAATATTTTTATATGAATCATCCATATTGTTAAAAAATATATACATAAATAAAAATTATTTTTCTTATTTTTCATTTTATAATTTAATTAAATGATTTATAACCAGTCTATAAATAATAATAAAATGTATTATGTGATATTTATTAATTTATAAAGGGGTTTATAAATTAATTAATTATAAAAAATTATAACTAATTAAATGTTTATGAAAAATTTAATAAATAAATATCCATAAATATTAATTATTAAAATTAAAACACTTTTTCAAATTATATAGCATGCCTAATAATTTATAAATAATGTTTTTATTTATAAATTCTAAGGGTAATTTATAAAATGATTATAAATTAAAAAAATGAAAAATATTAAATTATTTATATTTAAATTTATGTATTATTTATAATATTAATTTTAAATTTTCAAATTAATGGCCTTTTTAAACCACATTAAAAGGGTTTTGATTATTCATTTAATCAACATTCAAATAATGATAAATATGTGATATTTGGGTTATATAAATTTTTTATATAATAAATATTTCATTATAAAGTATTTATAATTCATTTGATATCATATTTTAAAGTATATTCTATATAATGAACAAATTTAAAGTGTTTATATTTATTTAATTATGGAATGTCCATAATTATTGGAAAATTATAAAATGTTTATAATTTTTATTTATAAATATTAATAAATGCTTATCTCATGTTTAAATTTATGAATTGTTCATTTATTTATTCTCTTACCTTTTTTATTATTCATAGTTATAAATTTTTTATGTTATGAATATGTGTATGACTTAGTTTAAATTGTTAAACTACTTTTTAATTTTTATGCACACATCTAAGGAGTTACATGATAGGTATGATAAATTGATTTAGTTTTCATCTATCTTGAATTTGGTCTGTACTATGTTATGAACATGAATTAGGATGTTAATTATGATTTATACATTGCATGATCGAGTTTCATGTACTTTATGTCTGAGATATATTTGGATGTGTATAAATATATCTATCATTTAATGTAATATAGTAACATAATCTATGAGTTGTGTAAAGAGTTACACATCAATATGACCATATATTACTGATTTGGTGGTAGCAATAGGATTCCAAACTAAATAATTAGAAACATTCATACATATATAGGGAATAAAATGATATAATATGATAATATTAAACCCCCTTTAAAAATATTAAGTGGTATATTCCTTCCAAAGTAAACATTCTTCAATACCTCGATCATCCAACTGGGTAGGTTTATACTAAATTAGGGTGCCCTTGGATTATATTATGTAAGGAAAGAAAGTAATTAGGTGGACCTTGGAGTTAGGTGCCTTGTTCTTAGAATTTTCATTGGTTTACACTTATCTAAGAAACCCTAAGAGTTTGGATATTAGGGGAATGGTATTGAGTTTATCCATAAGATATATTGGGTAAAGAGTTTTCTACTCAACCATCCAAGAGTCATATATGACATTATTGACATAATATCCTACCTAAATATCTAATATGGGATTTTCATGATAAATAGAGGTCATTTTCAAGGTTAAATATATATATTGGACCACTAATATATATGATGAATTTAACAGGGATATCATTTTAGTGGGATCACATTTAATAAATTTTATTATGAAATGCTTGTGAAACTTGATAATCATATAATAAAATATTATTTAGTATATAATAACATTATCATCATCCATATTTTCTTTGAAATCATCATATAAAATAATAATCTTAATGTAATGAACTCTTTAGACTAGTACCATAAGAAATTTTCTTAAGGGAACAAAATTTATGTGTTAAAACAAACACCTTCCTGAGTAATAAACTATTGAAGTCCTTCAACACCTAAATCAAGATTCTTATGAGAACCATTGAATGGTTAAATCAAGGTTTAATAAAGAATTAGATTAATTATCATCTAACTAACATTATTATAGACTTATATATTCTCAATATAATTAGGAACGTTGATGACTTAGAGTGACCAAAGGTTTTCTTAAGGCTTGTTTGAGTTATAGAATTAATTCTATTTTCATTTATGGAAATGTTCTAATAATGTTTATGAGTTTAAGAAAAGTTTTCTTAATATTATCAAAGTATTGAGTATATATGAATTTTCCTATGATGTTTAGCTTATGGTTCTGTAGAGATAGTAAAAGTGGGTAAAATTTAAAAATGGAAAAAGAAAAGCAAGTTTGAGTGTCCAACAATGTTTCTTGAAGTATCTATACAAGGCCCTTGAAACCTAAAGTTTTCTGAAAGTAAGTATATTATTTTTATAAGATGTAATTTCAAGAATTATTGAATGGGTTTGACAAAATCCATATAACGTACATGTGAGGTACTAGTGGTATAGAGATTATTTCTTTAGTTTTGAAGGGTATTCAATACCAAATGTATAATTTACAAATGTTGTGAGTATACAAGAGTTAAAATCAAGGTAATAATCGTAAAATATTCTATTTCTCATGAAATGTGATAAATAAAACTGTTTTTACATTTAATTTTTGAACATAAATGAATATATCAATCTTATATGGATCTTAGTAAATGATGTGTATAATTATCTCATTTCTATTATAAGATAAGAGGAGTTGTTTGTTCAAAAAGTGTGGTTATATACAATATGTGATAGTAGATTCAGTACACATGTTTTATGATTCATCAGATTCTATAACATGTTTTGAGCAATTAATATAGATAAAAATGGTTTATCCAGGATAAATATGTTTATCCATATATTCATTAAAATAAGTGAAATTCATATTCAACCACTATCAGTTGAATATTTTAAAGACAATTTTATTTTCAAGAAAATGATCCAAACACATAAAATACTATATATGATGTGGATATATAATCTGTTTTATTAAATATTCCCACTATAAAAATAAGAGTTATTTCCTTTACACAAAGGAGTTTGTGTGTCTTATAAAAATATTCCAAAAATAATATAGTATCTAAAAGGCTAGTTGGAGTATGTTTTTACTTTCAAAATATCAAAGTTAAAAAATAAAAGATTATTCTTTTAAAAAACTTAAAGTGAATATAAATTAATATCCTAAATGATTTTAGGATATATGTTTTAATAAAGAGAAATATATCAGTTAAATTTAGTCACTGTAATGAATTGAATATAGATATAACATAAATGATTTTAGTATACGTTGGTAAAGTAATAATGTAAATAGCTTCATTAGTTATTAAAATTATTTCATTAACAAAATTGATGGTGAAGTTCCCAGTGTATTGTGGAGTAACACTAAGAGGGGGGGGGGGTAAATCAATGTTGACTAATTTTACTGAATTATTTTCTATTTTAATTTTCCCTCTTGATATTTGAACCACTATATTAGTTAAGATTTATGTATATTTTTGTATGTTCACAACACACAACATGACATTAAATGTAGTAAATAAAAAAGTAAGCACTTCACAATATTTTGAAAAGGTTCACCCTCAATGTATCCTAGTTCAAGACACAAATTTTATCACTGATATTGCATATGATTACAAAAAAGGAATATTTTATATTGAACCTAAAAGGGGTATGGGAAAGTATCTCCCTTTACCCAATGATTTATTATTATAGTTCCCAATGGTTTTTCCTAGCTATCTCTTGATAACTATTAAGTCTCCTTATTGGTACTACTTAGATTATACGAGATCCCCCTAGTATTCAACAGTTCTCATTTTGAGAAAGATATTTAGTATAATCCTAGTTTTATTTTCATCACAGTATAACATAAGTTTTAAAAACATTGGTATTTGAATAATAATTAATTAAAAACATTAACTGCATGCATGTTATATTTTTCACTCCCTAGATATTTGAAAGATGTAACTTATGATTCAACTCAACTCCTTTCAAGTTTCCTAAAATATAAACATTATAAAGTATACATAATATCCATCCTTTATCAATAACTTTTGTATATTTATTATGGGTTCTCAACTTATGGTTTTTTAACTTCCTTTCCTTAATTTCTAGTTTCTCAATTGATTCTTAAAAACTTCAAGTACACATTCCTCCTTTTATTCAACATAAAAAATATGCAAAACATATGTGGTCAATTTATCTTCTTTTATGCAACTCTGTGTTATCATTAATAACTTCATGCAATCATTTTTTGTGTAAGTATATTATCCCAACATATTTTCACTTAAACTTCATCACACAAGGAATACTTTCATATAATCCTTACATGATAATAGAGTTTTTAGATCTTCTAAAAAATACACAACAACGTTCTAATTATGTGTTTAGGTAGTATTTATAGAAAATATCGATCCATTATCACAACCTTTCATGATTCCATAAATCACCAGCTCCATTCATGAATGTAACTTAGTTTATACAACTCATCTTATGTGATTTCCATACTTGAACATTGTTTTGTTAAACTTATATGTTATTTTTCATTGTTTCATGTATTCCTTCCTTTTTTTCTAAAAACTCATTGAAAAATTCTTCAATTTATAACTTATTTGTGAATCAAGCTCCTAAAAGTTTTTATACTCAACTAATTTTTTTACTTCTGAACATTTAAATTTTATAATATTGAAACTCATTATAGGATAATTCACAATATTTATCATAAGTAAATCCTCCAATCATTACTTTTTCTAAAGAACTTCTTAATCTTTTGGAGCCATTGAAACTTCTACCACTCTTAACATTTTGTATTTACATAAACCAAATTAATCAAATGTATTGATTTATACTAATTCCATACATCTTCTTTCCGAACTTCCATTCCATGCAACTCATATTCTCAGATTCCATAATTTACCTTATGGGGTCACTCAAAACTTTAATTCCACTTATATTTAGCCTCTAAACATTTCACTTAAAATTTAATAGTTTCCTTTATTACATGATGATCCAAGATCATCCTTAACATATATTTCTTCAAATTTTATTCTTATAACTTTTGGAGTCCTGAATTTCATTATCTTATGGAGTTATTAACTTCTAATCATCTAATTTTTAATCATCCAACCTCCATCCTCATCTAAAAAATATATTATTCTTCAAGAAAATGTGATTTTTGTTACTTTTAATGATCAGTATATTATTTCCTAACTTACTTCTTGATCACCTTCAAAAATATCTTTATGATCCCCACATTTTCAACTAATAACCTTTATTTAATAGTTCATTACTCTTACATATCATTGATATGATTTTACTTTTTTCTTGCATTATTAAATTCTTATACTTTCTTGTCAAATATTAGAGACTTATTATTAGTTTAGAATTGTGATTCTTATCCCATATGCACACAGTCTATATCAAAAAATATCTTAAAAATGTGTATATGACATTATCTATTATCTTCCAGATTCACTTCGTCTATGTATCCATGACACATTTTTTAACTTCTAGAATTACTTCTAGATTATCTTCAACGTATACATCTTCTGGAAACTATGATTTTCGACTTTATATTCATATTCACCTTCATCATTAGTTATCCTTTCATAAGTGTAACTTCTGTAAGTATTAATTTCATACATAGTTTCCAAAACTCAATTTTTTTATCTTTTAGATTTACCCATTTCTTATAGATTCGTACTTTTGAAGTTCTGAGACTTATGAACTCATACATATCCTGAGAATATAAATTTTGGGAATTGTAACTTCTAGATGAAAATTCATTTAACTTAATTACATCAACCATTTTTTAAATAAACTCAAATTAATTTTAAAATTATCAGAATATACCCAAAGATATTCAACTATATTTACAAGGCCTTGTAAGAATATGAGTACTCAACATTTATTACTTCAATGAATCTCTACCACATCAATAATTCCAGAAAACATTTTCCCTTCATTAATCAGAGATTTGTGAAATTTTCAATATCTGACTTCCTTAACCTCTATAAATATATTTTATAATGTGATATCCTCATACATTAGCATTGGCCTTAGATTCCCACTTAAGATCAGATAAAAAAATCATCATATATTTTTGTGACTTCCTATCAAGCAACATTAATCCTTGACCATTGTTAAGGGAAGCATCTTCTTCATCCTTATTATCATTATATGAATGTATTATCCATATCATATCCAATGTAATACATATTCAATATAATTTATTCATGGGAACTCAAAGATATATCTAAATATTCAAATTATTTATGCATTATTATCTTACTATATCACTCAACACATATTTAAAACTAGATTACTCCTTGATAACAAATACAATCATCTCAATACATTTTTTTTATTTAATATCATCCTTTTTAATTTTTTTCAATACCCTTAACTACCTCATATAAATCACATGTAAATATATTTTTAACATTTCTCTTTTTCTATCCCCATATTAAAAACAAATACAATAACTCTTTTATCTACTTCTATTGAGATTCTTTTATTAGGGTAAGGTCACACTCATCTCATTATTTAAAAAAATTTCTTCTTCTCACCAATATTAAAATACGATATTTCTGAGAGAAAGGTAGAATCACATTTCTCTAAGCAATGATCCATTAAATAATCAACCACAAATCTGTATGATTGAGTTTGGTGTAGAAAACAAGAGTAATTAATTTAGAAATTAAATATTTATATAAAATTTTTAAATTGTGATACCAACTTAGAAATATATTTCTATAGATTATTTAACTAATTTTACATATATCCACTTGTACACATCTTCAAAAAACTCATTAAAAATATTCATGTGCATGAATTTCTGTCCCCCTCTCCATATCAACACATTTACCTTATAAAAACTATAGACGATTCAATCAAAAAAAGAACGAGAGAGTGTGATTATCATACAATATATTTGTCGTTATCCATAAATTATAGATTCACATAGAGTAGTAATGTTCCAGAATCTATTCAACTCAACTAACCCTTAGGGGTAAACTCAATTATCTCTTCATAAAATATGGCCTTCTTCAAATTAAATTCCAAGCATATCATTATAATACCATTTTAAGTGTTTCAAGAAGGCAACATGATATTAGTTAAATAATACCTTGATAAAATTTTCCAATTTTCTTTATGAATTTCACACCATTCATTACTTTAGATCTCCCCATAAAAACATACATAACCTTCAATTACCTATATTAAAAAGGAATAACAAATATGGGTATAAGGTGGGTTATCATTGTTTCTTTATGGGAGTAATATGGATAAGAGTTTATTTTAAACCTGGAAACCCTTTTCATTGAATATCTAGTTTTATTTATTCATGGACCCTCGATTTTAAAAACACTAATATCCATTGGAATCATTTTTTTATTTCTTTTCACAACCTTCCCCATATGTGAAATTATCCTTTTGACATTTTCTAGTAAATATCATTGATTATTTTTTGATCAATCCATATTATTGTACTTTTATAGTTGTGATAGACACATAATAAACAATTTATTAATAACATGATAGAATTTTTTTATGGGACAAGGAATCCTTTTTTACAATAACATCCTCAATATATGTATTCACTGGTGATTTATCTTTCTTTCTCAACATATCATCATGTCCTGGTATCCATGTCATGTATTGTTTTAGAATGTGTCCTATTTGTTTTCACCTTCTACAAAAATTATTATTAGACTTCAAGTTACCCTTATTGGGAAACTTTTCAAATTCCTCTTCTAGGATGGATTACACTAAAAAAATCCTTTTATTTAGTTATTGGAATGATTCTATTTGTTTCTTATCATTTCTTCCTTTAACCTTAATATTAAAGAACTATTTGAAAAGTTCCATGATGTAAAAAGAAAAGTAAGACAAAATCCCTTACATTAGATCCAACACATCACACACATTATTTATCTTTCTGAATAATAAAATTATATTAATTTTCTACTTAATTAAGAACCTTTTTCAATTTTATTTTATTTTATTTTTTACTATGTTATATTTATTTACTTATTTAATTAACTTCACATCCAATGTTTTGATGATATTCAGTTCATATATACAAAATTAATTCAATAGGTTTATTATGGAAAAATTGGTCATTATTACAACATATAAATAATAATAATCAGGACATAATTATCATTTTTATAAAAAAAATTATAATTTTAAAACAAATCATAAAATATGTTTATGAAAAATGAACTACATTATGATTAGGGAGATGAGAAGTTATAGGTATGCATGAGTAACATTTCAATTTTTCAATGATCATGATGGAATGAAAATAAATTTTATTTTATCTTAATAGAATGATAATTATAACATAATTATCAGATTATATTTTTAAATACACTTATATATAGCAGTGATTATTGGTACCACACTGACTGCACTAATACTCAAGAGGGGTGGATTGAGTTGTTGAACTTTTGTTGGCTTAAGAAACCGCCCTCTTTAAAGATAAGATTGATTATGATCTTTTCTTAACAAAAATATAGATAATAAATAAAATAAAAAACAAAAGCTATTAGAAATTGAGATTTATAATTGTTTGGGGAATAAAAATCCCGTAGTCCGCTCCCCTAATTCTCAACTCCAAGAGTTTAGTGATTTTCATAACACCAATACTTTTATCGGGGACTTACAATCATTTTTTCTGGCACTTCATGATTGAGTGAAAGAATTAAAAAGTTGGTACAATAGAAGGATATTTCAATTGATCTCTGAAAAATCCTTTAAAACACCTAAATTTAAGGTTCTTTTACCAGGAACCATCATAGTATATGAGAGAATAAAAAAAGAGTCTATAGATAAGACTCACAATTGTATGATACAACTGATAGAAGAGAAGTGATCTATATGAGAGATGATAAGTATAAAAATAATCTTTTGGAGTGTATTCTAAAGTATTGAAAATATGAACTTGATAGTGCATCTATATATTTAATTTTTTTTTAATATTAGTCTTCACCTAAAATAGACTAAGACACATATAACTTTGAGAGAGTTCTTATATGATGTTCAAGAGCCTATCTTCTTGTTTATATTCTCTTCTTTTTTTACACCACATGAATATTTATGAAAAAGTATATTTTAATAACATAAAATAAAATTCATAAAATCCAAGGTTTGAATTTATATTCCATATGCTGTATTCTTTGAAATACATTAACATTAGTATTAACCATTAAATTATCATTGTAGTTATCTATGATCTTGATAATTTTAGCTTTTTATAATCATTTTTCTGATAAATAGGTAATACACCATTTCATGAATGTACAAAAACATTAATTTACATTAAAAGTATAACAATGATAATAAATAGTATGTTTCTGATCGACATAGCTGATTTTAGATCACCATATAGTATAATTCCTCAATTTTGAATTCACATAGCTGAATGATTCATGTAGCCAATTTTCCCTTAGCAGAAATATCCATGTAGTATAATTTACATAAGCCTTATTCACATAGATTAATTTCATCGCATGGGATTCTTGATCAAAGATCTGTTTACTCCACATAACTAATTCTCATAGTTTTTTGATCTATGAGGATAATTTCACACACAAGGGATTCATCAACATAGGCGATTTTCATGTATTCAATTTCATTATGTCGCTTCTTCATAGAGGTGTTTCCTTCATGTAGCTGATTAAAATAACTGATTTATTGATGTAATTTTTTCTCCAAATATCCAAATGCATCATGTATCCAAATTTTCATACTTAATAATGTCTTCAAAAACATTCCATAACTTGTATATTTCCACAAAATGAGCTAAAATATGGATAAACCTAAAGAACACACTTAAAAAACATCAGTAACATATGAAGGTTATTTGATATAATAAAAACCTAAAGTACATGGTAAATGTCAGAATGAAATTAGTAGTCCAAAAATATCCACTTTTCTGATGATCACACAATCCTTAAGACATTAAACATGAAAATTTAAAAAAATTACACGATTTTGTAGAAAAATATACAATTTATATATTTATTTTAAAATTTTGTGTTTATCCTTTTGTTATTCACTGTAATTAGACACTTTATACTTTATAGTAATTCTCCCAACAAGGAAATTTCTCCCCCTTTTGATAAAATTTTGAAATTTATCCCCTTTTTTGTCACTAACAAGGAAGGAAATATTGATTAAAAACACATTTTACTTGAGCACTTAAAGGAAGGAACTAATTAAGTACATTACTAAAACTGAATATGAACTGTTAAAAAACATGAAATTTAGTCAAATATTATGCAACACATAAAGTAAAATAATTATGAATTAAAACATTAAATGAAAAAAAACCCTATGAAATACACAAGAAATTGTTAAAGAATAATTTCATTAATATATACATTTTTACAAAAATACATTCACTCACTCCTACAAAATTATATATATACAAAAGACTAATTAGAAGACTCGAGCATATAGATAGGTCCAAACTGAGAAGGTGGTTTGGGTGGAGTTATTTTGAAGGCTGGAGAGGTTCAAAAGGTAGTATGAGGTTCTATCACTGATGGAAACAAAAAATTCGCAATCTCTTTTAGTAATACTAGTTTTATATCTAACTATGAATATATCTCTTATATTTTGAGAAGGTGTGTTGATAACTTCTTCATGATTTCTTAAAGGAATATTCAAATAATAATATCATGATGCTATAAAGTCCAGTATCTTTAGAGAGTCTGAGGATAGAGTTTATAACAACCCAGTCTTAACGTACGTAGACAATACATCATGTTTTTGGAATACTTAAAAAATTTCACAAACAGACTCTCAAAGATCGTATTTGTTTAGTACCTTTGGAAGCATGGTAACATAAATGATGATACAAGAGTGAGATAATTTATCTCTTAATAGGTTCTTAATTACTAGAACCCTTCTTATACATACCATACTTAATATATATATTCATATCCTGGGGATGGAAACATAAAAAGTAGTGATCTCAGATGCTCGGTAAGGGTAAAAAAGGGAGATATATGAACATTAACATGAGCATAAGGGTATGATAAAATGATCATGACATTTTAATATCATACCCTCCATGTCAAAAATCATAAACAAAAATCATTTCATAATTATTGGAAGTTCATAAGACATGAATAATAATGGAAACAAGAGCATAATCATATCATCAGAAAAAAGACCTGAAATTTCTGGCATACACATAAACATAGAAAATAACATGTCAAGGATACCTACCAAGACATTCAAAACATGTTAGGCTTGGGATAAAAACCTCTATAACTTCTTCAGGCTTGGGATTACCTCCTGTGTACCCTCTTGTTTTGGTCTTGGAATGTCCACCTTTGTACCCTCTTGTTTCAGGCTAAATATCCCCTCTTGTTTCAGGCTTGGGATAAACTCCCGTGTACCCACTTGTTTTGGGATTGGGATGCCCTCCTATGTACCCTCTTGAGCTCATAAAACATTTATCATTACCCAATGCATTGGAGGGAGATATAGGTCCCACCCATCACAAGATAAAATGAGACATACACGTTCCACAAGATAATAAAACATGCATCATACCATGACCAATAAAAAGACACGAGTTTCATAAACATCATAACATAACCCATGAAATGAAATGGTTATCATACAAATTTAATCATATCATAATATATGGAAAATATATAGGTTTAATAATCATTTCATCGTATAATAACTTGTTAAATGAAGTAGGTTTCATAATAGTTCACCATGGTATAACCCTTTTAAGAGAAACAAGTTTCATAAGTATATAACCCATGGAATAGGAATGGGTTTCATAAAAATATAACCCATTAAAGAGAAATTGGTTTTCATAAACATAAATCCAATAAAATATAAAACATTCATAGAAATAATATGAATGGGACCTTTGGATCATATCCCATAAAGGCATGAGTAACACCAACAGATTTTATCTTAGATGGGAAATAATTTTAAAATATCTTTTAAAAACATTTCTTGAGGAAAATTTCCTTTATTATATTAGGACATTATTTTAAAAAATAAATCATGTTGAAAACCATTTTCCTAGAAAATAATTTAAAAATTTAAAAAGAAATATTGAAATCATTTTGGAGACCTTTTTCCTTGAAAACATACAAAAGTATCTTGAAAATATTTTGAAAAACGTTTTCCTTGTAAAATTATAAAATGAGTATGAAAAAATTTTGAAACCCATTTTCATTGAAAAATTATAAAAGAATCTTGAAACTTTTTAAAACCTTTTCCATTTAAAATACTTTTAAAACATATAAAATAAGCATTGAAATAATTGAAATCATTTTCCTTGAAAACAAAATTTTAAAAACCCTTTTCATTAAAATAAACTAGAAAAATTATAAATAAGGAATGAAAAAGTTTTAAATCCATTTCTTTGAAAACACCTTGAAAACTTATAAATAAATCTTGAAATCATTTTTAAAACCATTTCTTTGAAAACACTTTGAAAACATATAAAGAAATCTTGAAAACGTTTTGAAATCCATTTCCTTGAAAACACATTGGAATCTTATAAAGGATTCTGGAAAACATATTGAAAAACATTTTTTTAAAATACTTTGAGAACATATAAATAAATATTTAAAATATTTTGGAAACCTTTTTTATAAAATATGTTTTTGAATTAACATAGGTTTCCAATTGAAGAGATAGGTAAAGCTGAATTTTCATCAAAACACTTTATTAATAATATTATCTACAAACGAGTGAAAAAATGGTACCAATGCATGAATATATCATTAATATATAGTGGAGAATAAAATTAATGAGTTATATTGAGAGATAAATAATAATATATATGCACACGAGCCTCAACCCAGTTGGTGAGGTATCCTTAAGTGAATCCAAAAGACCCAGGTTCAAAACTAGGTAGAGGCATATATCTGAGTACTGTAGTTGGTACTGTAGCATAACTTTACATTGTGCAGGTACTATAGCAGGTACTGTAGCAGGTACTGTTTGGTACTGTAGCATCTAGAACTATTCACCCTGGGCACCGATTTGGGCTTAGAGTCCTTAAAGCTTTCAGCTACCCAGGCCTTTGGGTCATCAGGGATTTTGGGCCACCATTAAGGCCTTAAATCCACCTCAAGGACTTCGGGCCACATGCAGTTTTCTCAAACACACTACAAAAAGGAGCAACCCCAGAAGAGGATTGAGAGCAGGTGTACTCACAAGAGCAGAGCCAAATGGATTTGTTGGAATGAGAGGGTATGTCTACGCCATCCAGACTAGATTGTGCTTGCATGGGAAGCCTATCCAGATGGACATGCAAAGGTGGAGAACTACTATCATGATGCAGATGCCAGGGAGGGGCCGTTCCTTATAGATAGCCTAGTTAAATTCCCTAAGACCTTCGGGTCATGTAATCTCCTATACCTACGGGCCATGTAATATCTGAGCCTATAGGCCTTGTAAGGGTTCCCTCTCATCCCTTTAAAGTGGGGTTATCAAAAAATCAATAAAAATTAAGGCCTTTGGGACATTCTATAATCATAATATATCATCAATGGAAGCTTAATAATAAACAATCTTGATAAATGATGAGATTGTTTCAATAAACACTTCCAACATGGTAACTTTGAATTATACTCCCCATGTAAGAAAATGAAATGAAATTTAGCTTAAAATATCATGAATAGAATTATATTCATTATTTAACATGTCAATGTTAGAATATACACCTTATAGAAAATGTAGGTTCATAACATGGCATGTGTCTCAAAGAAGAATAATTGATACAAAATTACTTTACCAATTTGGTAACATTTGAAAACTAAACCCCAAGAATGAAATATCATAAAATGGATATGTAAATATGCATAAATGTAATTATAATAATCATTGAATAAATTTATGGGCAATATACAATCCGTATATAAGAAATAAGAGGTGAATATGGGATATATCTCATGGAAATAAAAAGTGAGATGAAATTCCCTTACCTTGTGTCTTGAATATCATCATAATCATAAAAAATCCTATATAATATAAATAATTTTATCATAAATCTATAATAGAACCATATTATTATATCTAATACCATATATGGTTTGATTATGAAATTATATTACCAGCTTGTTAAAAAATTTATGTAAAGGTTTCACTTCAGGTAATATTCACTTTGTTTTTTGCATGTGTCTTAATTAATTATATATTTTCTCCTTATACATATATCATGATTTTAAGAATTTAAAAAATGATATTAATATAATTTATATTCAGTATATGGGTAGTATAATAATCTATATAATATAGAAGTATGAAATGGAATACACCATTTCTGGAGACTGTAGGACGTACTTATGCATGAATGTTGTATCTGTTTTTATTTGTAATATTGAAAGTAAAAAAAATTAAATGACATATTTTTATATATAATATCATTAAAGTAAATATATTATTCCATATATTTAATTTAATTTATGTAAACCCATCTTTAATACATTACATGTTGTGTGTGAATGAATCACATCGCTTTGAGGGGGCAGTCGCCCACATTTCCTCAAACAAAATTACCATATTTACAAAAAATAGAAAGTATAAAGATATTTGTTTTAAAATAATTATAGAATAAAAAATAAATAATAATTTTAATATATAAATAATTTTTCCATCATAATTCTCACCATGGGATGTGGTAAAGTAAGTACGAACAATCATTGTTTCGTGAGTCAGTAGTTCGCCACACACATAAACAATATGTTTGTTACCCATTAGAAGGAATTATGTGTAAGTGTAGTTCAAAACCTTAGTGTAATAAAATATTCGTATATTTAGGATACTATTTATTTTGTATAATCATGTAATAAGGATATTTTAGCTGGTGAAGAATGAAAATAAGATAAAGGAGCTTGAGGGTGGATGTTACCTCTTCTTTGGGAAACTCCTTTTGGTTTTCACCAAAGGGATTCCTTGGATTTAATTCCACCCAAAGGGAGGCTTCAATAAGTAAGGTGGGTATTTTAGGAAGTGTATTGGGTAGATATTAGCCATACCTAAGTTCTTTAAGAGGTGTGAGTAAAGGGGAGAGGTGGTGGCCTTTTATAGGGCAGGGAAATGACTCAATTGGTATTTTTTAAAACGAGTTTGGTGTACCCTTGTTTTTACATAAAAAAGCCATCCAATAGCAAAAAAGTAAAAATGGAATGTTAATTTCTGAATCATGTATAGAAAATCAGTATTGGATATGTGTGTAGGTCATTTTTTCCTTAATCGTACGGTTCAGTCCTTTGTTAAGCTTAATTTTTCCTTAATCATTGGAATTAATTTTAATTAATTTTACTTATATTTTTGGTCAAAAAATAAGTGGATATTATTCAAAATTTTAAATTAAAATTTTTCAAAATATTGAATCCATTTTTAAAAATTCAAATCATATAAGTGGAAGAAATTAATTTAAATTTAATCTCGCAGATGGGACCACAATGCTGGTTTTTAAAGTAAAAACGTTCAAAAGTTTTCTATGTTTTTATATCCAATTTCAATGAAAAATTGGTTCAAATGAACTAAATTGAATTTATTGATGTATATTTTATCTAATTTAACTTTAAAAAAAATTAAAAAATAA
Organism: Viscum album; assembly: GCA_963277665.1. Lineage (NCBI taxonomy): Eukaryota > Viridiplantae > Streptophyta > Magnoliopsida > Santalales > Viscaceae > Viscum > Viscum album. Next base: position 48,246,368 of record OY728121.1, read on the forward strand.
TTTATCTATATAAATAAATTAGAATAAAAAGAAAATTTGAATTAAAATTCATTATATTTCACTATTCATCCATAAATGAAGTTTCTAAGAATAATCCCAAAAAATCACCCTAAGAGAATTTCAACAATCTAAATTAAAAACATATTTTTATTTTATCAAATTAAACTTATAAATGTGTCTAAAATTAACTTTATTTTTTTCACATAAGGAAATGAAAATCAGTTCATTTGAGAAAATAGTAGTTTTGAACTTATAAAGACTTTACCAAAACTTATTTTTTTCATTATCATTATGTTTTATTTATATAAAAACATTATAAATAATATTTTTAAATTATTTATTACTATTAATATTTCTATATTTAACGGACTGGTTATAATTATAATATTTAAATAATTATTGCAATAAAATGATGTTTCATAGAAACTCAATGTTGGTGTAACACGCGCCAAGTCAGGGTTGTGTGTAGAAAAAACCAAGTTAGTGGAATAGTAAAGGAATGTTTGACTTAATTAATTCACATAATATAACATATATCTTCTGTTTATTGAAATTAAAAATATAAAAAAGATTAAATTAATTCAAAAAAATCACAAAATCTCAGGGTGTTACAAGATTTTTTACTTTGATCACTCAAAAACGAAGGCAACATCAAGCTTGGATTGTTATTTATTATAAATTGGTGTTTTTTCATAGATATAATTAAATATTATTGTTTTACCTCTAAAAGAATATATAGGATCTGGTCTTAGAGTTCATCTAACTTATAGATAGAATAGAGAATCTGTACACTTGTCAATCCTTTTAATGATATCTGAATTGAAGAACTCTATAATAGAATTACACACTTTTATATGAATTTTTGAAAATAAGAGAGACCATTATTTTGGATTCCTTTAAGGTATTCAAGATTTATAGAGGAAAAAATTTTAAGAGTACTGAACTAGAGGGTAGGAAGATGGCTGAATGAAGTGGCTGGAAGGTCTAAATATAACTTGTTCAGAATCTAGTGTACTAATGCTTGCACACAGACTAGTATTACATTAATTCATTGAAGATTCCTTTTAAATATTGTATATATTATCTACCATAACTTTAGATACCTCCTGAATATTATTGGAAGGATTTTGGGACACTAGAGCACTACCAGTAACAATAGTAGGCTAAGGTACAACTGAAATAGGTACTACAGGGGAAGGGGAAACTAGTTGCACTCAAGGAATGACTTTAAGAGGGCTGTAAACAAAAATATATTTCCCTGTAGCAAAAACTAGAACTAATGGAGTTTCTTTAGACTATGAGGAACTTGAATCCTCTTTAGAATACAACCCTTCAACTTCCTCAAATATATTTACAATCAAGGATGTAATGTACTAATGATTTATATTAACATGACCTATTGAAAAACATATAATCCCATACACATCTTGAGAAACTTACAAGATCTATTTTATCCTTCCACTAAAAGATTCTTCAATATAACCCATTGTGTCATTCAAGTACCCATCTCTTCCAACAACAAGCTTTCTAATAGATTCTCAGGTTTCTTAGAAGTCACCCAAAATATCCTTCTTTAAATTATAAATCTATACAGGAGTGAACATGTCAAATTACATAGATTGAATTTGATAAGAAATACAATTAACCATATAAAGTATTTGATCAACAACATTTTAGAGCTAGGAATCAATGAAGGTGTAGATGAAGAGGTGGTTATTGGTTGAAACCTCTTAAGAAACTAAAACTGGATAACCACTATACTCTTCAAGATATTTATGATTTCCATCATTACAGACTTAAAACTTGGAATTTCAACAATTACATCCTATTACATATCAGATTGTACCATGGGAATATTTTGAATTATGTATATTTGAAACACAATTATCAATCCAAGATCATTGGAAAATGACTTGGAAACATAAGTATTTTTCAGCTAACTCCCTTGAGATTTCAACTCCTCAAGATATTTTTCACTTATTTAAGAAACATCTTGATATATAGAAGTGACTAATTGAAGATTATTGATCAAGTCTATTTTAGTTTCCATAATTCCAAACAAATGACCTAAATTAGATTTTAATATATAACATTTCTTTAATTGTTTTATTTCATCCTTAGAGGATATTAATTCTATTTTCAAATCATTGTAATATCCTCTGAGATTATAAAACTCATTAAATTGAGCATAAGAAAAGGTTTTCATTTAGAACTACATGAAATCTTCATGATAATAGGTGAATTCTCATCCAAACAAGGAGGATATCAAATATGTGTTGTATGATAATGATCAATAGTCTCGATACCCACATCTTATATTATATTTCCATTATAAGGTGATCTAGTAAGATTTGGACCAACTTCAGTGTGCTCCACTACAACTGTAACACTAATCATAGTTTCAAATGGACCTTCCTCATGAGATAAAATATTTGTTTCAATAACTAGCTCAAAATTATGAACTACATCAAAATATTCAAAAAGTTCTACTCCATGACTTTGAACTAGATCTACTATTATAAGACTGACTTTTGGTAACTAAGGCTCTGGTATGGTAGCCACTATCTCTGGAACCAACCATATAGGCATTATATTAGTATGTGTAATGTCCCTAGGTGGTGAGGTTTGGGATGTCTCCCTCTAAGATTCACCTTTCTGTATAATAAGTTTTAAAGAATTTGAAAAAATGTTCCAGTATTATCCAATTATCCTCAAGAGAATAGTATAAAGAGTATTAATTTTATAGAATTTTACCACCCCCATTGAGATCCACTTTTTCTTTAGAATCAGGGAGATAAGCCTAACATAATGGTAATAATTGAACATTGTTTCCCTTTAAAACAATGATTCATAAATAAAATCATATAACTTGGATGATTTATCTTAATATTGTTAATAAATATATATATAATTGATACATATCATGGGAAAATTCATTTTCTATTTCACCAGTTCTTTGGGAAATCATAGTCTTGGTGAACTTACACAAAACGTTTCAATCATGTTTTAAATATTTTACATGCTTCTTCTAAAAGGAATCACTTTCAAATAGGAAACTGAATATCTTATTTGGTCCTACTGAACTCATAGAAACTAGATTTTTACTAATGTTGAAATTCCCCTCATGGGGAAAATGAAATATTTTAGCTATTTATATAGATGAAACTATCACACATTTCCCATTGAAATTTGAAGAAACAACATCCTCTATTTCACTAAACCAGAACTTGAAATTCCTCATGAACCCATTCAATTCTTCCTCAAACAATAAACCTCACTTCTTTTCATAAAAAAAGAACCCCCAACATTTAAAATGAAAACTTTTTTTGGAATCCTATTTTTAGGATTCAACTAACCCATGTAAATGGATTTTCTAATAATTATACTATATAGACCACCACTTGAATTAAATTTCATGAAATAATCACAAATCCATAATCCCCATGCTTATAATTTCCCATGGAAGATAGATCAGTAGGTGGTTGGGATGGGATCGAGAGAGATGGGGAGGGAAAAGAGTGATGGTTCAACTTTTGAGAGAAGAAACATAGGTGAAGAGATAAAGGGTCATGGTCTAAATTGAATTTAGGTTGTGGACCCAATTATAAAAAGGATTACATACCCAATTCGGAATTTGGGTCAATTCTGACTTAAAAATAAAAATAAAAATAAATATAAACTAAAAGAATGTGATTCATTTTCTAAAAACACAATTTCATTAATTTACAAAATACATTAATTTAATTTTCATAAAGAATTAAAATAAAAAATTACTAAAATAATGCTAAGATTAAAATATAAAGAAATAAGATAAACTCAAATTATTTGAATTCAAATAATACTAATACTAATTTAATAAAATCAAAATGATCATAATAATAGTGATTTGTAAAACTATCTTCTAACTGAGTCTCAGTATAGATAAACTCAAGATTAATATCACCTTTTTTTGCATTATCTCTCATGAAATGATAAATTAGGTCTGTATTCTTCATTATGAAATGATTTATTAGATTCTTTAAAACATTTATATCACTGGTGTTATCAAATTTTATTGAAACTTGATTATAATTGAATCCAAAATCCACGAAGGTGTGTTCTATCAACAATACTTGTTCACAATAACAACTAGAATCAATATATTGTACTTCATTAGTAAATAATGCAATAGAGTTTCATTTTATACTAGACTAGGATGCCATATATGTACCTTGAAAATGGTAGGTTCTTGAAGTAATTTTTATATCTAGTCTATGACCACCAAAGTTGGCATTTGAATATAAAGTTAGATTAAGATCATATGTTTTTGGAAAAAGTAAGGAAATATATATTCTTCTTTTTAGATACGTTAAAATTATTTTGGTAGATTTTAAATGATATTCCATGGGTTTAGATTTAAATCTAGTAAATAAGCATATTATAATCATAATTTCTAGTCTACAAGTAGTTAAATATAGTAGAAACCCAATTATTCTACTTTATAACTTACTATCAAATATTTTGCCAACTTAATCCAAATAAATATTTTCATTAGAACTAATAAGAGTTTCATGTACTTTAACAATTTAAAGTATAAAACTTTTAAGTAAGTCAAGTATGTATTTACATTGATTCATCAAATTACAAAATTCATTTTGATTAATCTGAAAACCAAGAAAATAATTTAATTAAACCATTATGATCATATAAAATTCTTTTTTCATACACAATTTTTTATTTGTAGAACCAAAACTCACACCATCAACATATATCTGAACTAAAAAAATATCAAAAGATGAAGTTTTATTGAATAGAGTAGGATCTTCCACTCCAACTAAAAATAAATTTGATAAAATAAAGTAACTTAAAAATCCATACCAAGATCAAGTTGCTTGTTATTGATTTGGTAGGTTTGGAAATTGAATTTGGAAAATGCGGATTTTCAAAAAAATATATGAGATTTATAGGCTAGAAGAATCCTAATGTCATATAATTCAGATATAGGTGCAGAGGTCTGTTTATAATTTATACCTTTCTCTTGATTAGAACCCTTAGCTACTAGTCCAAGCTTATTCTTAGTAATCACACTAGGATCATCCTACTTATTCCTAAAAACCCATTTTATTCCAATAATTGGATATTAAAAGGGTATATTAAATAATTACCAAACCTTGTTCATCATAAAATGGTTTAAATCTTATTTTATTTATGAAAACAAATTCTCACCAACTAAGGATTCCTCTATAGATTTTGGTTATAGTTGGGATAAAAATGTAGAAAACTCTACAAGATTTATTACACTTATTTTATTCATAATACCTTCATTTAAGTTTTCGTGTAATATTTTCTAAGAAATATTTCTTAAGGGTTCTAAGATATTTAGGAAATGAACTTCCAAGTTCACTAGTATCCATACTTTTAGGATTCTATTCACCAAAATCAAGTTCCAAATCATCATCCAATTCATAGTTAAAGAAAGGTTCATGTATCATGTTTTAAAAAGAATCTATTATCTCCTCAACTTGATCTTTTTTTATTAAAAGGATCACTTTCATCAAATTACACATGATTTAATTCTTCAATAATATTTTACCTTTTTTTAAAAACTCTTTATTCCTTGGAATTATTAGAATAGCTAAGGAAGATTCCTTCATCAACCTTTGGATAAAATTTACTAAAATTTTCCTTGGAATTTAGAATATAAACCTTTTATACAAAAACTTTAAAGTATCAAAATTCTGTATTTATATTATTACATATCACATTGGGATTTTCAAAAAAAATAGGTCTAATTAGAACTATTTTTATAAAAAACATGTTGTATTTATAGATTTGGACCAAAAATTACTAGGTAGGTTTATGAAAACCCATATCATTAATACACTTTATTTGTTTATTTATTATAAAAGTATAAAATTAATAAAACCCCAAAAGATCATGAGGCATATTTTATTTGGTTAATTAGATACTTATTATAACAAATTGAAACAAAAATACAAAACATAATCTAAAACTCTATAACATTCCCTTAAATTTCATGGAACTTCGTAAACTGCATGGGATAACTAAGGGACATACCTAATAAAGGGGTATGAAATAAATCTCAGAAAGGGAATAAAAAAAATAAAAATAGGTAAAGTAGTACATGTGAACTAAGAGGAATATCAATACAATATAAGAGGGGTGATAATCATAATCTTTAACATTGAGGCATGATATAACATGATAACATAAATGAGATATAGGAATGTTGCAACAACATAAACCATGAAGTCATAAACATAAGTCAATGATAACCACCAATAAATAGTAACATATTTTACCTAGTATAACATCCCATGAAACATAAAAATCATATCATTAGATAAAATAATTACACAATTCATTGGCAGGCTATATAATTTTAGGTCCACCAGTCACTTTCATATCACATACATGCAAAAGTGTGCCTGATAGACCATATAGCATAAGGATATATTTCATAAATTTTAACCCCAAAATTAAGGAGTTTGGTTTATATAAATATAAATCCCAAATAAAATAAAGATAGGTACAACTAAATTAATACCCTTGAGTGTAAATGAGATGGATATTCACTACACAAATGTTTTTCATTGAAAATTGCAGGATAATTCAGGTAGCATAATAGGTTTCTAGAAAGGTTTATAGAAGATATGAATAAGAGAGAAATATGTATATCAATACTTGGAAATCATAAGGATAGTAAGAGGGGGGTTTAAAAAATATACAAACATGTAAAATTGGAAATAAAAAAGGCATAACATATATAATGTTCTTGAATTAAGAGGAGAAGGAGAGGATCCTTTACCTTGAGAGGGTGCTTCTAAAAACAAGTGAGGGGATTATTAAGAGATTGGGGGAACCTTGGGGAATCTATAGAGGTAAGGTTATAGTAAATTAATGATCCAATAGTTTTTATTACAGAGTAATGAGAGGTTTTTTGGGATTATATAGAAAAAGAGAGGAGAATTCTTTATTAATTTCCAAACATAGGTTATGAATTCTATATGATATAGAATTAAAAACCACAAAAATTATCATGGGGTTTTAATAGTGGATTATATGAAATAGTAGTGTTTTTAATTATTTCATAAGTATAATAACCTAACTCATTTAAATAATACCCTTGGTGATTTGGAAGTGACTCTTATTTGGAAGGAATAGATTTTAAAACCTTAAAATATAATATAGGATTTGGAGGATTAATTAACAGTTAATAAAATTGATCAAATAACATAAAAAATATTATTTTAAATTGCAAACATGAATTTGTTCATGGATACATTTTATATAATATATTAAATCACTTTTGATTCATTATGATGTTATAGTATATACAGTATATTTATACTGTATTTAGTTTTTACCCAAAAATCCAACTTTCTCTGAAAATTATTGAAAATTCACCATTGGATAATTTCTAAGTGATGATTTCAAAAATATTTTTTATTTTATCAAATAAATTCTCTAAATATGATAATTTACACTATTAAATAAAAAATCTTCATTTATAGAAAAATACTATTTTTTTAAATAATAGTTTTCTGAACCTTATATAAATTAAATTTTACTTGGTAAAATTATACTGACATTAATATTTAATAAATATTATTAAATAATAATATGTTATTAAAATATAATTTATTTGGAAAATTATTTAGTTAATTAAAAATAGTGACTTAACTGAAAATATATATTTCCCAAAAATATAATTTGTGTTTCAACATATCAAAATATAATTTTTATCAAATTCATTATGTAATCATTTAAAAAGGAATATTAAAAATGGATAAATATAATCAGTATTTTAATCAAACAAAATATAAAAAACATATTATTAGGGTCTAGTTACAAATCTCTTTATTGCACCAATGAATGTATAAGGGCAATTCATTAGATATAGCTAATATTTTTGTAATTATTCATATGTTTTTCAATGATTAAATACATACCAATTAATCAATTTGAGTTGATTTTCATCATTTTCATATTTTTGGTGATTTTTTGGTCTTAATTTTGAAAATTAATTAATTCTATAAATTTAACAGTTTTCTATCACTTATATATTTCAAGAATAACTTTTATAATTTTGATTCAAATTGAGTGATACTTTTTTAAGATCCTTTTTTTGTGGGATTTAGCTTTGTCTTCTGAAACTAGAGCCCATTTAAAATACAGTATCCTAGGAAAATCAATCGAGTTGAAAAAAGTTTCTTAAAGACAAAATGGACACCACCTCTATAATTGAGTCATAGCTTACCTTAAAGACATCAAAATGAGTTTATTATAGTTGTATTGGAAACAATACTCAAATATTCATTTTTAAATTAAATTTCATGGAGTATTTTGGTTATTAAGTTGGCTATTTAATGCTCTTATGTGGAGGGATTTGAAGAGTCTCATCATCCAGAAAATGTTTTTTTGTAATTTGGGAATAAATTTTTTGACACTTAGCTATATGAGATGATAATTGGAGAGAGAAGAAACAAGTTAGATTGGAATTTTTTTTGAAGACACCTTCCTAATATTATTCTATTTACTATGTGAATTAAACTTAAACTTTTAGAGGAAATAAATTGGAGGTAAAATTTTCCACCCCTCAAGCCTATAAATATGTGTTTCCACTTCCATTTTAAGGGTTAAATAAGGTGAAAGATGAGATGTTATAGATCATTGGAACCTTTAAGTTATGTGGTTTTGTTTTTATATTTTCTTAGTTTTATAATTCTCTCTTATTCCCCCTTCAATTATCTTAACCTTCACATGGAGGGGTAAAACTTTTACGTGATCAAGGAAGGGGGAGTTTTCTTTTTTGTATTGTAAGAGTCTTGAACATTAATTTCAAACTATAAATTTTTATACTGAATGATTTTTATTTTTCTCGGTTCCTAATTCTCTTAATGAAATGGTATTTAGGGTTTTGGTGTCATTCATTTTTATATCTTTGGTTAAAGATCTTTAAACTCCCCCCACCTAGTGCAGTTTGTATCAATCGAGTAGATTGTGTTGGGTGGTGAGTCTCTTGATATTGTTGGAACATGTTTGGAATTATTGAATTGATTCTTGATTTATAAGGATACAAAATTCATAATGTAGACTTACCATAGTTTTTTGTGGATGGTTTATGAATTTTCATGCAAATACCTGTGGTTGTCATTGCTTTCTTTAACCAAGGGTGATTAACAACTCAATTGAGGATCCTCCCATTTATCATTCTATAGGAGGAGAGGGGTAATTATTTTTATAACCATGATAACATTTAAAAATATGATCCTATCCTGAAACCATCAATCTCTTCATCAATTTTTATTCAAACTTCATTTTTATTGCTTTTTTGTTTTTAAAATCAAAAAATTTCAATGAAACCTCCACTTAATTATCTAATTTCAAGTGAAAAATGATATTGTTGTGCACTCCTCTCTGGAGGAAACCTAGGTTGACCACTTTATTTCATTTTAACTTAGGAAATATTTGTTTTTTTCGCACCCCATGATAGGTATGTGTCAAAACCTGGTGCTATTGTTGAGGAGGTGGTTCCAAAAATATTTTTTTATTTTCTTCATTTCTATTAAAAATTTCACAACTAGAACCAAAAACACCGACCCTTTCCCACAAGTTCTTGGAATTGAAATAACCTTTTTGAATATGCTTAGAAACCATAATTTTCAATCTGAATTTCATGAATTTTATCTTCTATAATTTATTAAATCTTTAAGTGTTCACTTTGATCCTGCAATCATGGATATAAATGATAATCCAACCCTTAGATACTTTTATGAACCACAATTCCTTAATAAGAAAACTAAAATTTCAATTCTAGAGTTACAGAATTATTTTGGGATTAAACCTAACATGATTACATTTCTCAGAAAATATCATCACTTGGTAGGAGAAGACCCTAACAAAAAAATTAAATATTTCACATAAGTATTCTATACTTTCATACCTCTATGAGTAGCTGAGGAGCAAGTGACGTGGAAGGAATTTCCATTTTATTGGAAGAAGATTCCAAATAATGATTTTATGTCCTACCACTAGGATATGTGCATGATTTTAATGACTTAGTGAGATGATTCATGCAATGATTCTTCCCCACCTACAGATTCCCATACATTAGAAAATAAATATATGTCATCAGACAGTCTTCTAGAGAAACTCTTTACAAGTATAGGGAAATATTTAAAAAGATATGTGACAACATACCAAATCAATAAATTTAATCTCATCACATTATTTTATTATTTAATCAATTATTAATGTAAAATTACATAAACCTTCTGGATGTATCATATGGAGTAACTTTTATTAACAAGTCACCAGAAGAATCCAAGGGCTTGATTGAGAAGATTTACAAGAACTCACAATATTTTGGTAAAGGTGGTACTAGAAAAATAGGAATTAATGAGGTCATAACTTCTTATACATCACCTTTATTGGGAAATAATATTGATTACATAACCAATATAGAGAGACAAGTAGCCCAGAAACAAGTTGGTGACCAACAAGCACAAGCTAAGGTATGTAGTTCATGCTCATCACCTAATCATTTCACTAGCCAATGTGATGAAATACAAGGAATGTGAACATTTGAAGATAAATTTTAGTTGAGGAAGTTCCAACAAAATCATGTATAGAGAGACCCTAACCATGTTCAATATAGATTTAGAAGTCATAAGAATCAAGCTAGACTACATACCAAAACCAATTACAAAACCAACCACCCATCTTACCACCCACAACCCACATTACAAAGACCCTATGAGTATCCATATACCATTACACAACCTCCAATTCATAACCCACAACACATATATAAGTTTTCTGGGCTGAAAGACACCATAAAAGATTTTTCCAATAAGTTTGAACGTATCATGTACTTCTTGACCAAAAATAAAAGGAAACTCCATTCCAAAAAATTCCCAAACCCAAAAGAGGATGTCATAATTTTAACAAAAAGAAGTGGAAAAATTTATCACCACTATCAAACCATGAACCTAAAACAAGTCCACCTGAGTTGAGGGAGAATGTAGTTGGAAACTCTGAAAATTCTATGAAAATGCACCATAAAGATAACAAAGAGGAGTACTAGAAGGATATGATAAGGGTTAAGAGAAAATAAACTCCATTAAAAATGGAAAAAGGGTGAATAAATACATACCACCACCATTTACATCTAGGATGATTGAATCAATGAGATTGATGGATGTTTCACTTCAAAAAGAATATTATGGACACCTTCTAGATAGTAGAAATTGATATACCCCTACTTGAATCACTCAAATAAATTGAAACATATGCTAAATTTTAAGGATATTTTCACCAAGAATAGACGACTTCAAGGGAATCATATGATCAACTTGGGAAGAAGTGTGTCTGCCCTTATCCCACTATAATTGTCAAAAAAAATTCAAGACCCAAGGATGTTTTATAATCTATCCACCATTCGTTATTTAAATTTATCCAATTCTTTGTGTGATATAGGTGATTAAATTAATGTATTTTCTCACTCAGTATACACTTATTTTCATATGGTATACTTGAACCCCACAATAGTGGTAGACCAGCTTACAAATAGATCCATAGTTTTCCCAGAAGGAGTTCTAGAGGATATCCTTATAAAAGGAAAAGATCTCCTATTCCCAAATGAATTTTATGTGATGAATATGGAATATGATAGGATCATATCACACTCACCACTCATTTTGGGATGCCCTTTCTTAAATATTATAAAAACCATCATCAATTTCCATGAAGGGACACTCACTATGGAGTTTGGAGATAACATTATCCACTTAAATATTTTTTAATCAAAAAGGCACCCATCATATAATCATTAAATCTTTTAACTCTCCCATAAAGTTTTTATTGGGAAAATTGAACAATTAGGGATGTTTCATGAATTATTATCCCAAGGAGATAATTTTTCCATTGAAAATATCACTAAAAATGTCGGAGGAAGAGGTAAAATTTTATTTATTTAATGATTTTTTAAATTATGAAGAAGATGATATGATTTATTGTATGTGGGATGTACAACCTTTGGAATTGGGGAACCTTAGTTTAATTTAATCCCTTAGGAACCCCATGGATATTTAACTAAAACCAGTCCCTGATGATTTGGAATTTGTGTACCTTATGGAGGGAGATAAATTAATAGTGAAAATTGATAATAATCTGTTTGAAACCCATGAAGAATATTTGATTTTATTTTTGAGAGATAATTTCCATGAAATACGGTAGTGCTTAGGTGATATCCCAGGAATAAACAAAAAAATATGCTCATAGAGAATTCATCTTTAGGGTGACTCCAAACCTATCAGATATAACCAAAGGAGGCTAAATCCCACCTTGATAGAGGTTGTGAAAAAATATATTAAGAAAATCATGGAATCTACGATCATCTATCTCATTTCACATTCCTAATGGGTTAGCACCATTTATGTAGTTCCAAAAAATTTGGCCTAACCACTATGAGGAATGAAAATAATGAATTAATCCCTATGAAAATATAGAATAGCTAGAGTGTGTGTAATGATTTTAGGAAGTTGAATTAGGTCACCTGAAAATATAATTTACCCATCCCCTTCATTGACCAGATGACAGAGATATTTGTAGGGATAAATCATTATTTCTTTTTGGATGGATTTTTAGGTTATTTACAAGTACCTATTACTCCATAGAATCAAGAGACAACAACCATTACCTATCCCATTGGTACTTATGCATTTAAAAATATTCCTTTTGGATTATTCAATTATCTAGGTACATTTTAGAGGTGTATGGTAAGTATTGTTTCTTACCTCATTAAAGATTACTTGGAGTTTTTCTTTTATTCTTTCAATGTTATATAAATTATTTTGACCACTGTTTGAAAAATATGGAAAACTTCTTGAAAACATGCATTGAAAAAAAAATATTATTTTAAAATTTTAAAATTTTCATTTCATGTTTGAGATAGGAATAGTAATTAGGCGTTTCATTTCAAAAAAAGTCATTAAAGTGGATAAATCAAAAATTGATGTGATACATTTATTACCTTACCCAACTTGTGTGAAACCTGTTTGATCACTTTTAAGATGTGAAGGATTTTATAGGAGTTTTATCAAATATTTAAATAATATTTTTCTCCCTCTCCATAAATTTATTTTTATAGATGAAATTTTTTATTTGAATAGTTTATGTAGTGAATCGTTTGATGAGTTGAAGGGAAGATTAATTACACCACCAGTGATGTAGCCACCAAATTGGGATAAACCATTTGAGCTACTTTGTGATGCTTCCAACCAAGTAGTTGGAGTAGTCCTTTATTAGTGAATTGAGGGTAGGAAATAAGTCATTAACTATTCCTTGATAACCTTAGATACATTTCAATTCAATTACACAACCACAGAAAAAGTGTTTTTAGCATTTGTCTTCGCTTTAGAATGATTTAGATCATATATTCTTAGAACTAAAGTCACTCTATTTTCTGATCATATAGCTTTTAGGTACTTGATGAAGAAGGATGAAGCTAAAACAAGGCTAGTGATTTAAATTTTACTAATGTTTGATTTCAACATAGAAATTGAAGATAATAAGGGATTTGAGAAACAAGTGGCAGATCACAAAATTAGACTGGAAAACACTACTGAATCTAAAATTCTAGACAAAAAAGAACTGAATGATCTTCTTCTAGTAGAGCAGTTGTACTTAATTGAGGGAGAAGTTCCTTGGTATGGTGACATGGTTAATTATTTGGTAAAATCTCGAGTCCCATCTCATTTAAATTTCCACCAAATTCAAATGATGAAATATGAATCCAGATATTACATTTGGGATGATCCATTTTTTTATAAGATTTGCAATGACCAAGTGATAAGAAGATGTTTTTCTGAGAGTGAAATTGGTTATGTCTTTGAGTTTTGTCACACTTTATCTTGTGTAGGTCACTTTGGACCTCAAAGGATAGAAAGGAAAGTTTTATAATATAGACTTTATTATCCCACCATTTTTTAAAGATGCTCATGAATTTTGAAAATGTGTGAAAAATTTCAGTTTTCAAGAAATATTTTAAAGAAAAAAGAAATACCCAAAAACCCCTTATTTTTTTGTGAAATTATTGAGGTTTGGTGGATAGATTTTATAGTAACTTTCACAATTTAATTTTTAAATTATTATATATTTCTTCAAGTAGATTATGTTTCAAAATTTTTGAAAGAAAAAATCCATTAGGACTGACGATGTTATAGATATTTGAGATTTCATCATGGCTAATATATTTTATAGGTTTAGAATGTCTAGAGACGTCATCAGTGATCAGGGGAATCAATTTTTCAATATTATAATGAAGGATTTTCTGAATAAGTATGGGGTTCATCATAAAACATCAACTCCTTATCATCTGTAGACTAATAGTAAAGATGAAGTGTCCAATAGAAAAATCAAAGTAATTTTGTAAAGGACTGTTAAAATGAATATGAAAAATTAGATCCAATATTTGGAAGACACATTATATGATTACATGAAATACTAAAAAACCCTGATTATAATGAGTCCATATAGGTTGATTTAAGGGAAAAGTTGTTTTCAACCTATGGAATTGGAGCATAAGGCGTATTGGGCTATGAGGAAGATGAATTTGGATCCTGAAAGTGTTGTGAAAGAGAGAATATTTCAGTTACAAGAGTTATGGGGAATTATAATGGAAGAATTCTAAAATTCCAGGATTTATAAAGAGAGGAAAGTAGTGGCTCGTGACAAGCTGATCCAACCAAAAGACTTCCATCCTAGAGACACAATTCTATTATTCAACTCAAGACTCAAGATAATTCTAGGTAAACATTATTCTAGAGGGGAAGGTCCATTTTTAGTTACTCATGTATATCCTTTTTGTTTTTTTCAGATTTCAAAAGATAGAGATAAGTATCTATTCACTATTAATAGACATATATTGACGAAATTAAATGGGTATATTCCATCCAATGGAAGAGATCACACTCCTCCAACCTGTTTATCAATAAAATATATCGGGTCATACCTCTCTTTTAAACTTTATTTCTTACTGTGATTAATTATCAAATATTCGTATATGTTAAATTCATTTGAATTTAGTATGGACACCTCATTATTTAGGTGTGGGGAATGAAACTTTGATGTTTAGTATTTTTAATTTTCTGTTTTTCTATTTTTCAGAAAAAAATGAGTCTTTCAAATTATTATGTGTTTTTGAAACATGTGAGATCCAATGATTATATTTTCCATTTTTGAATCCCATTTTTATGTGTGAAATAATTTATTCCATGAATGTGAGCTTAAATTAATAGTGAAAATGACTTCGTTTCAATTTCAAATCTTTGGGATATTCATGAAAATTACTCTGATTTTTAATCTCATTGTGCATATAACTATCTTTGTCTTTGAAATCAGTTTTCTATGAAGCTTCTAAACCCTTTTTGATACAATATTTTCATTCACCTAATTTCTTGATAGAACCTAACCATGCTTTCTTTGACCAAAATTTTATTTATTCCTACCAAAACATGAGAGTTTGAGGTACTTGTTTTTAAATAACTGACGTGTTTCATTGGTTTTAAATCTCATTTTCAAGAGAATCCCTTTATTCTAGCCTTCCTTTTACATTTACTCATTTTATCCCTTAGAAATATTGAAAAAACTATTAGGTTATCAACATTACAGATCAATTTTACCTATCCAACATGCTCTTGAAGTAAAATTTCATGATCTAGGTGAAATTAAGTGTTGGGGGATGATGTCATGTGTTGTGACACCTCATTTTATGATACTTCGGGTGGAAAATAAAATCCATAATATATGTTTTTTACTCTAGAAAAATTCATTATTTTTAATGTTGTTCCATTCTAGAGCTTTCCTGGTAAAAGAAGTTGTGACTTTCTAGAGCTTCCAATGGAGAAAGAATGTTATGAAAATCTAGAGAATTCAAGAAAAATTATGTTTGATAAGATTGAAAATGTTACTACTAAAATGATGAATGGAGTGCACTTTCCTTGATTTTTCATGATTATGGAGTTGATTTTATACTAAGGGGTGTGAGGAGAATACCATACCTGAGTTAAAATTAGAATCTTTACATTTTCATTCAAAAAGAGCCAAACCCTCCTCATTCAACCTCAGAAATATTGACATCTTAATCCAACCAACAAAAATCCCTAGAAAAACCATACAATTACTCATGATAAACATGTTTCATTAACTCACATCTGGTGGAGAAGTATGAATTTATCATGCCTATGGTGTCTCTTTCATAGGTTTGGATGAGATAGGGCTTGTTGAAAATGGCGTTTGTGAGATAAGAGAAAATTCATGTTGGGTAGGTGTTTTTCGTGTATGGGAGGAGAAAAAAAGTGAAAATATATTGAATGTGCTAAATGGAGAAAATGAAATAATGGTTTTTTATGAGGCATGATATCTTTGGTTTCTTGGTGTGGAATTTGTTGATCTCTTGGGTATGTGTTTTGAATTTGATTTGATTTGTTTTTTTAGGCTTAATTATCTTAGATTCCAAGTGATAAGTGTGCGGGAATTTATAAAGTCAATATTTTCATAATTATTCATATGTTTTTCAAGGATTTAATCTCTAGTAATTAAACAATTTGATATCATTTTCATCATTTTAGTGTTTTTGGTGAATTTTGGGCTTAATTTTGAAAATTGATTAATTTTGTAAATTTAACAATTTTATATCAATTATATATTTCAAGCATAAATTTAACAATTTTGAACCAAATTTAGAAATAATTTTTTAGGATCGCTTCATTTGTGGGATTCAACTTTTTATTCTAGACCTAGAGCCCATTCAAAATACACTAGCCCAGAAAAATCAATCAAGTGGGAAAATGTTTTTGGACAACAGAATGGACCCCACCTTATTAATTGAGTCATATATTGGAATAGATACATCCAAATGAGTTTATTATATCTGGATTAAAAATTGGATATCTAAAATCTTTTTAAAATTAAATTTAATGGAGAATTTTAGTCATTAAGGTAGCCATTTAATGCACTAAAGTGGAAGGAGTTGAATTGTCTCCTCATCTAGAAAATGTTATGATCAGTAATTCAGGAATAAATATCTGAAACTTGTTCAAATGAGATTATAATTGGAGGAGGCATGAAAAATGGATATGCGAATAATTTTTATGAATACACCATCCCAATATTAGGCCATTTAATATGTGAATTAAAATCAAAATTTCGGTGGATAGAAACTGGATGGAAAATTTTCCACCACTCAAGCCTATAAATATGTGAATCTACTTTTATTAATAGTGTTGAATAAGGTGAAATAGGGGTTGTGTTGGAGGATTGGAACCTTGAAGTCCTTTGTATTTTATTTTTGGTTTTCTTAGTTTTATAATGTTATCTTCTACCCCCCTTCAACTCTCTTACCCTTCACGTGGAGGGGTAAAACTTTTGAGTGATCGGGGAAGGGGAAGTTTTCCTTTTATAATGTCAGAGTCTTAAAATTTAATTTAAAATATATCTTTCCATATTTAAATATTTCTATTTTCAATGGTGTCTTATTCTTTTAATGCGGTCTTATTTTGGTTTTTTGTGTCATTCATGCTTTATACATTTGGGTGAATAATTTTAAAATAACTCTATATAGTGAACTTTTTCTTGATTGAGAAGATTTTTTTAGGTGGTGAGTGTCTAGAGATTGTTAGAACAAGTGTGGAAAAGGTGAATTTTTCTAAATTTTTAAGGAGTAAAAATTCTCGATCAGTACATTACTTAGTTTTTTGGAAATAGTATATGAAATTTCATGCACACAGAAGTGGTTTCCATTTCTTCCTTCAACCAAGGGTGATTAAAAACATGATTGAGGATCCTTTCATTTATCAATCAATAAGTGGATAGGGGTGATTTTTATTACCATGATAAAATTTAAAAAGGCGATCTGACCCTAAAACCATCACTCTCATCATAAATTTGGGTCCAAACATCAATTTAATTGCTTTCATTATTTTTAAAATACAACAATTTCAAAAACAACTTCCACTTCTTTCTATAAATTCAACTGACAAACATGATTTTTTTCATTCTCCTCTATAGATATAACCTAGGTTTACCACTTTAATATATGATAACTTAATAAATAATTGTTTTTGTCACACCCCATGACAAGCACATGTCAGGGTGTGATGATGAAATTTTCTTGGGGTTGTTTGGTGAACATGATTTAGATCATGATCTCGATAGTCTATGAACTCTCCCGTAAATGGTTTTAATCATGCTTTAGTTGTTTAATATCATATTGGTCTTGGTAAAGGGAAAATCCAAGTGATTCTATCTCCCTCAAAAGCTCACATAAATGGGATTCATAGGGATAAATCCTATTATTTGAGGCCATTGTTTCCTCTGTATGTGTTAAATCAGATATCCTTTTAGAATACCCGTAATCTTCCCTATGATAATTTCTTTCACTTATTCTAATTCAATTCCAATAAATAACCTTTTTGTTAAAAAACAGCTTATTCTCAAACAACTGATTCTGTGACATCTTTTCTTTCCTTTCAATGCAGCTTAAAAAACTACTGCTCTTTATCCTTAAATTGTTCATTGTGCCACTAGATTAATATTTCTACATGTTTTTGGGATATTACTAGAAGTGAGGGTCTTTTGATCTTCCTCTCACTCTAACGGTATCTAAATTTGTAGTATCTGTTGTGAAAGGTAGAAAAAATGGTATGGTAATACTACTTGGCATTAGTAGCCACTATCAATTATTATGTATAATGATATTTTAAATTTTATTGAACATATAAAAGTTAAAAATAACTAATGTAGTGTTTTTTCAATAACTATATTACTTTGATAAGGAATTTATTCATAGAAATGGAATATCACTTACAAAAGTTTCAGTTGATACATTCTACCCCCTTTCGAAATTTTAACCTAAAAATATTTATTTCATACACTTAAATATATGAGTGTTCTTTTGTTTCATCACCTCTTCCAGTACCCAAGTCTCTTCCATAAACTTGTGGGTTTTCCACTATACTTCAACCACGCGAGTTGACTTGTTTAGTAGAACTTTGTCTCTATGATCTAACATATCCACTGACTACTCTTAATATGAAAGATTATTCTCCAATGGTACCACCTCTGTATTCCTTAAATGTGAGGGTTCTAGTATGTACTTCCTCAATAGGGATACATGGAACACATCATGTATTTGAGATATGTTAGGAGTGAGTACAAGTCGATAGGCCACCACTTTGATGTGATCAAGGATCTCAAAGGGGATGATATATCTAGTAATAAGCTTTCCATTCTTCCCAAACCTCATGAATTTCTTCCATGGTGATATTTAAAGAAACACCTTATCTCTATCCTAAAACTCCAAGTTTCATTGATGATATTTAGTATAAATTTTTGTTCGACTTTTTGTGGATTTTATATAATACTGAATTTTCATGAACTGATCAGGGGTGTCATCCAACCTAACACTAAACCTATCCCATGGTAAGGCCCGAAGGGTGTTCCCAATCCCGATATTATAGAAACTAGTTCTTGGGAATAAAACATCACTTTTGGGAATAATTTCTCCCATACCAATCAACCATAAACAAACCCATAAATAACACGTCATTCCATAAGAATAAACCATAACCAAATGAAATAAAACTATCACAAGTTATATAATTTACATTTTTAGACCAAAAACCAAAATACTACAATAAAAATGGGAACCAACTACATGACCATGTCTCCATTCAACAACAGGGCCAATACCCTCAAGCCACCTCCATAAAAACCTACAAGAAGAGGAATACAAGAAACCAAATCCACCATCACTACTCGAAAAAATATTTCCTTTACCTTGGTCAAACATAAAAAGGTTTATATACACCATAGGGCATATGTAGGGTTTTATGAAATTCCTAGTAGGATATCACCCAAATAGAATCCATTCTATAACATAATATGAAAAATCAACAAGCAAGTTTTTAAGGTAAAGGAAAGAGAAAAAATGAAAATATATTAAAGTAGAACTTGATTTGAAATTAAAAATGGAATGTAAACTTGTCACCCAGACGAGCAGTAACCATATCATCACATGAGCACCATGGGAGATCCCTAAGGAACTAGGGTTAGTGGGGACATAGATCCTTATACCTTGGTGACATGGTATCAAAACCATAACCCACAATGTCTTAATTCATGATCCACTAGAGAGGATTCATCCCAATACTCTAGTGGTCTCTAATCATCATCAAATGTTTAGTTAGTGTTGTAGTATCAATCCTACTAAGGGAACTAGGCCTCGGCCCTACCGATCAGCCTAGTGTACTAGACCTTGTATGACTAACCTATTCACCCAGGATTCTATTTTTGTGTACAATTCCATTTCCCCTGTCATATGAACCACCACTTTCACTTACACCCACAACCAACACTAGAAACACACATGAAAACCACCATTTTCCAAAGGAAAACCCCGTTTCGGAACCAAACACACACCAAAATCCTTCAAAACATAATTCTCACCATCCACAATATTCATAGACACATTTAGAAATAATTTAATGAATACTAAAATAATAACAAAATGTTAAAGCATAGAATCACCTACCTTTCACTTGGGAAATTTTGTAAAATGGGCGGAAACCGAAAACGCACCACGGGGAGGCCCTAGAAAATAAAAAGCACACCATAACCATCAATATCGAACCCAAAGAACTAAGTTTTATACCATTATAGAGGAAATAACCCACTGGAGATGAGAGAACTCAAAGTGGAAAGAAGAAACCAAGAAGAAGAAAGAAATCAAGATAGGAGGGGGTTACATGATGAGTTATTAAAGAATCCACACCAAATCCACCAAGAAATGGATGTCTAAGGGAGCTAAGAGGGAGGGGGAGACAATCCTAGGGATAGAAATCATGATTGGGTTGAATTAGGGGTGGATTGGGGCTAATATAAGGTAAGGGTAGAATAGGAAATTTAATATTTTTAAAATATGGGCAAGCAACAACATTTGGACGCACAATTTTCCAAATTGTACGAAAGTTGTGTGGAACCTCTGTCTAAATGGAAAAGAGGTTACATGGTTTTATAGAAGATGGTACACACCCATGTAGTGGACTGTGAACCTCAAACAGATCCGTTGGTTTGGGTGTACTATTAGTTTGCAAACCCATGCACAAAATATGTTCCTTGGAAATTTCCACTATCTTGGGTGCATAATCCCTTATAGGCTGATGCATAGTTTCCTCTAACCATGCACATGCCAGTACCACCTGCTTCAAACACAAAAACTAGTATTTTCAACAAAAACACCTGAGAAAGATATATAAATACTACAAGACAAAAATATAATTGAAAAATAACTCAAAATAATATCATGTATATGAAAATTCTCCCCACCATGAAAACTTTCTACCCTCAGAAATTCATGTTACGGTTTGATCAGAGGAAAAAAATGGGTAGTGATCCTCAACCTAATATATTTTCTCCCAAGTTTCATGATCATCATTACTATTCTTAAAATGAACCCAAACCAATAATATGAACTTCCCTCATATAAATTTCTCTTGGGAGTCTACAATCCACATTGGTTGCTCAAACACCGATAGATCAGTATCTAGCTCCAATTCCTCCCAATTCAATATATGGGTCGAGTCCGGATTATACTTATTTAATTGTGAGATGTGGAACACATCATGAATTGATGAAAATTTAGATACTGAATCTAATTGGTATTCCACCTTACCAACTCTCTTGGTAATCTCAAAAGGTACTACAAAACTTCAAGCTAGCTTCCATTTTTTACTAAGATGATGATGACCTATTAAAGGAGCCACCTTTAGAAACACCTGATCAATAACTTAGAATTCTAATCTTAGAATCATTGATTAGAATAAGACTTATGGTGGATCTACTCCATTAAAAAATATTGTCTAATAAATCTAACATTATAAAATATCTCCTTCACAGGGCTCGGTCCCAACAACAAGGTCTCACCCACATCTTCCCAACACAAAGAGGACTGACATGATTGAACGTAATACACTTCAAAGAGAGCCATTATTATTGTAGACTAGAAACTATTATTATATGAAAACATGACTAAACCCAAAGGGATATCCCATAGTATGTAGAAATCCTATACACATTCCTAGAGAATATCCTATGAAATCTAATTTTCCCACTCCTTATGACCTTATATATGAGGTTGCTATGTCATAGTCAAACTAATATGTGATCCCATTTACTTTTGAATTCCCTCCCAAAAATGAGAGTTAGAGTGGGGGTACCTATCTAAAATAATGGATGATGGTACACCATGAAACCTCAGTATCTCTTGAACACACAACCAACCCAATTCATCTAATTTAGATGATTCCTTGATCAGAATGAATTATGGTAATTTGGTCAAATGGTCAATCCCCATAAAAATTTCATTCCTTGCCTAAGGTGTGCAATGTTATCCAATAATAAAATCCATGGAAACCTCTTTCTACTTACAGGTAGGAAGGGTGGGGTCGAAATCAAACCTGAGGGTCTCTAGTTCCCTATATTAACCTAATAACAAGTATAATATTGAGATTCAAAGTTTGTTTTATCCCACTTAATACCTGGCCACCAAAACTGATGACACCAATCATAAAACATATTGTTGGTCCTGAGGTGAATGACACAGTGAGAGTAGTGGATATACTATATCACCATCTTCCACAATGACAATGACACCACAACATGGACCTTGAAGAAAATAACTCTATCTGAAGACAAATACCAATCATCCGACACCTCTCCACTATAAAAAAGCTGCATAGACCGCTCACACAACTCATCACCAGGTTGCTCCTCCAAAATCAACTATAGGAGAGAGGGGGTAAACTGAACACTTTCCCATAATGTTCCTCCATTACACCCTATAGCTACAAAATTCATCTGGGAAAATAGCCCCATCAAAGTCCACTCATCACTAGAATCCATAATCACTTTCACTGTAACTTTCCAACTCAACGAATCTGCTACCACATTAGCTTTTCCCAAGGTATACATGATATCAAAATCAAACCCCTAAAGGCACTAGAACCAACAATGCTACCTCAAATTCAAATCCTTTTGAGAGAAAATGTATTCTAATACATTATAATCTGAATAGACTATACAATTATCCCTAATTAGGTAATGATTCCATGTATTCAAGGAATGTATCACCAACACCAATTCTAGGTCATGGGTTGGGTAGTTTTTTTGTGTGGTTGGATTTGGTGATATCCATACACCACCACATGATCATTCTGAATCAACACACACCCAAGACCTATACTTGATGTATCTTAGTACACCACATATCCCATTACATATTTTGGTAAGATCAAAATAGTGGATATGGTCAAGCATCGCTTAATATCCTCCAAGGAAACATTACACTTAGGCCCAAGAATCTGTTGATTTCAATAACTTTCTTCAACTACTCCGATGAACATACTTCACTGATCTTCTCAAATTCCACTAATACCCAATTTTCCAAGATCATGAGGCCTAATAACTTCACCTCCCTAATCTAGAAGGTGCACTTAGAAATGTTAGCATAAAAAAGATGATATCTAATATTTCTCAACATTATCCTCAAATGCAGCTCATGAAGCTCATGATCTTCCTCAATCCTGGAGTAGACAAAGATTTCATACACAAATACAATGAAAAAGGTGTTGAGATACTGATGGAACACCCTATTAAAGAGTTCTATGAAAACTACTAGAGCATTCATCAGTCCTAAAAGGTATGAAATAATACTCCAAGTAGTCATACCTTCTTTGGAATGATTTCTTTTGAAAATCCACCTCTATAATTATGACCTGATGATTACTAGAAGATAATAAATCTTATAGAACCACCTTTCAACCATGATCTTATCAAAAATTTCATCAATATAAGGAAAGGGGTATTTGTTCTTGATCGTTACCTTATCCAACTTCTGGTAATCGATGCACAACCTAAGTGATCCATCGACCTTCTTTGAAATAAAACTATGAAGGCCTAAGGTGATATGATCAGGAAAATGAATCCTTTGGATTTCAAATGATCTACTTGTATTTTTAAATACCTCAACTCAATGGGGGTCATATGATATGATGGAAGAGATATCAGATGTGTTCCTGGTGCAAAAATGATGGTGAAATACACATCCTTCTTTGGAGTAAAACCTAAGAAAACATCATGAAATACCTATGGGAACTCATCCACCATAGGAGGTAATCCACGCTTATAACCACCACCTTCTTCCTACAACATGAGTGATGAGATATGAAAATAATACTTCAAAATTATGTAAGTTGAGGTCCAACAAATCCTGACCAAGGATCCCATTCACCTAGGAAAATCATGAGATATTCCATTAGGTTTAATAAATCCCACCTACCACTAATAACAATCAATGTGTGCCTAAAAATTCACCATCCAATCCAAGTCATGAGATTTATTGTCAACATCAAAAATCCACAAGACAAGTGGAGATAAAAGAACTAGAATCAGCTATATAAAATAAGGTGACAACTATGGATGATGCAACAATAACCATAACTCGAACCATTATAGGTCCTACATCTAATTCCAATAGAACATGATCGTTATCATGAAGGTTCCTCAACTCATCTTGGTCCTGAGGAAGACTACTAACCTACATATCTTCCTAGAGCTGACTCTACCCATAAGTAGATCTATCCCTTTCTCCATGACCACCAAATTGAGAGATCACTATCCTAAAAGGTTTTGAAAGGGATATCATTCCTTCAAATACTACAGAACCCAAACCAACCTGATATGGGTCCGTATCTCTGAAAAACCATTATAAGTGACCCATATTTCCACACTGATGGAAAGTTCTAGGTGGGGCTAGACATGCTAACCACACATGCCCCAAATTCACACACTAATGCCATGAGAATAATCCAACATAAAAAGTTGTAGATTAAGAAGTTAGGGAAGGATGTCCTGATCTACCACCTCCCCTCTTCTCCTGATCATCTCACTTCCTCTTCTTTTTATATGAACTACCATTTCTCAAATCCACTGTTGAAGCCAACTCAGAAAAACCAGACTTTCTTGCATGATCAATCTCCACCATCAAAGAACAATCAACCACCACTACAAAAGTACTCAACATAAATATATATTCATGTTATTAGATATTAGGTCTCAACCCTATTTCGTATTTTTTAGCCTTTAGCTACTCATTATAAACTAATTTGGGTATGAAATAGACTAACTTTGCAAAGTGGTTGTCATACATTAACACGGTTTGACCCCCCTAGTGGAGATCCGAAAACTCCTGTGTCTTATAGAAGGCCAAGGTCTCTAGGAAATACTTCTCATTGAAGATGAACTTGATGTAATTCCAATCCATATTCTTATTCTTCTCATCCCAAACCACTAATTACCACCACCTCCAACTAGGACCTTCTAAGAGAAATTAATCTCACTTCACCTTGACTATCTCGAGATTATTAAGAGGACCAAACATCCTTTAAATATTTTTGATCCAATCCTCTACTTCTTGGGGGTATGTAATACCCTAAAATAAAGGAGGATTTTTCTTGAGGAACTCTTAAGCCTTGTCATTTTCAGGATTAGGTTTGTCTTCCCTAATATGAGAAGGACCAAAGCCCACTGCATATCCCATGTCTAGACAACCCAAACCACTTATTCCACTAATCTATAATCAAATGGTGGGAGAGAACTCTCTCTGGCCTCTACCCATGTTTGTATAGGGATACCCTATGAAGGCATAATTTTACACCCATCAACAAACACAAAGCAACCATCAACAACATATCCAAAAAAATCAGCAATAATAAATTTGAAACATATTTATGAATAAAAAAAGAACCATAATAAGCACAATCACAAGTTAGACCAATTCTACCTTGATCAGTTTTTATGAATTGTCTATAGCCTATATGTCTCACCTAGAGGATAATCCAAAATATATCACAAACATAAGATGGTTACTTGAGGCCTATCATAAGGTTTGTTGTCCAAACACTCAACTAACAACCAGAACCTCAAGCTCTGAGAATCCTAGATTTAGTCTATCTAGGATCTCCAAAATATCATGACCGGTAGAAAGGGAAACATCTACTCTAATACCATTTCATCATGAAATGGTCTGAGATTCAATCCAACTGGATACTTGGCCTGACCTGTGGCAAGGCCTGAAGGGATTTCCTGATCCACATGAGTTGCAAACTAGTGCATGGGAATCAAAAATCACTTTTGCGAATGATTTATCTCATAAAAAAAACATAAATAACCATATAAATAACACATCATTCCATAAGAAAAATACATAACCAAAAGAAATGAAACTATCAGAAGTTATACAATTAACATTTATAGACTAAAAATCAAAATTCCAAAACAAGAAGGGTAACCAACTACATGACCATGTATCTATGCAACAAGTGGTATGAAACCCTCAATCCACCTCCACAAACACCTGAAATAAGTGGAATACTAGATACTAGATCCACCATCACAACTACAAAATTTGTTTTCTTTACCTGGGTCAAACATAAGAAGGTCTTAATACACCCAAGGGTGTATGTAGGGTGTAATCTAATTCCTAGTAGGATATCACCAAAGGAAATTTCATGCTATAACATAATAGAGAAATTAAATATGAAAATTTTCAAAGGAAATGAAAGAAAATAAAAGGAAAACTTTTTAAAGTGGAACATGATTTGAAACTAAAATGGGAAATTAAACATGTTACCAAGACGAGAGATCTCCATAACATCACATGAGGACCACATGTGATCCTAATGGTGCTAGTTTTAGTAGGGACCTAGATCCTTATACCTTAGTGACATGATATAGAAACCATAACCCATAGAATCCTCATGAAAAAGAAACTAGAGAGAAGTTAACCCAAAGTTATAGTGGTCTCTGATCATAATGAAATGTTTATTTAGTGTTTTAACATCAATCCTGCTAAGGGGAACCATGCCTTGGTCCTGCCAATCCTCCTATCATACTAGACATATCCTGCCCAACCTAGTCACCTAGGATTTTCTTTTTGTTCTCAATTCCATTTCATATGTCATATGAACCATTGCATTCACTTAAACACGCACACCCCCAACAATGGAAACACATAAGAAAACCACCATTTCCCATAGGAAAGAACCCTTTTGGAACCAAACACGCACTAAAATCCTTTAAAAGTGTAATTCTCGCCATCGACACAATTCACAAAATAAATTTAGAAATCATGAAAATCATAAAAAAATCCAAAAATGATAAAGAATGGAATCACCTACCTTTCACCTGTAAACTTTTGAAAAATGGGTGGAAACCACAAATGCACCACATGGAGGCCCTAGAAATGAAAAATCACAACATAAACATCAAGATCGAACACAAAGAACTATGTTTCAAACTATTTTAGAGAAACCAACCCACAAGAGAAGAGAGAACTCAATAAAGAGGGAAGAAAAAACCAAGAAGAAGAAAAAAAATCAAGAGAGGAGGAGATTACTTGTGGAGTTCATGAAGAATCCCCACCAAATCTACCAACAAATGGAGGATAAATGGATCCAAGAGGGAAGGGAGATTTACTTAGGGATGGAAACCACGATTTTATAGAATTATGGGTGGATTAGAGTCAAAATGGGGGAAGGGTAGAATAGAAAATTTCACATTTTTAAAATCTGGGCTAGCTACACATTTTGGCCACATAGTTTCCCAAACCACGAGGAACCTGTAAAACACCTTTGTCTAAATGGAAAAGAGGGAGAATGGTTTTCTAGGGGAAGGTTCATACTAGTTCAGTTGGTTGTGTGCCTCAAACAGACTCACTTATCTAGGTGTACAATTATACCAAATTCTCATGTGTGGGCTGTTTTCCTTAGACAATTCCACTATCCAGGGCCCGATGTCTTCTGGGCTAGTGAAAGAATTCCTCTAAGCATGAAAAATCCATGTGCCACCTACTCACTAGTGAAAAAAGGTTTTTTACATCTATTATTTTTTATTTTTTATGTTTTTTTTGGGAGATGTTTTTACAGGAGACATTATAAATATTGTTTTTTAAGTCAGTTATTTTAAAACCGACATAAAAAACATAAATTCGAAGCATTTTTCACGTCGGTTCCTAAAAAATCCATGAGGAAAACACTTCAGAGTCATGATTTATTATGTCAGTTTCTAAATAACTGAAATGGTATATAGTATATTATAATGGTTATTACATAAACGACATAATAAACTACACTTCCAAATCATTTTTTCACATTGGTTTTTAAAAAACCGATGTGAAAAACAAGTTTATCACGTCGGTTATGAAAACAACCTACGTGATAAACCATTCAGTGAAGTGTTTCTTCATGTTGGTTATTGTTTATCCGATTTGAAAATATATATACTATGTCGGTTATTAAATAACCGACGTAAAAAACCATTCCCATGCATTTATTATGTTGGTAATAAAATAACCAATGTAAAAACCATCTTTTTAATAAAATCGTTAAACTATTACTATGATATGCCAAAGAAGACCTAAAACAAGAAGAAAAAAATAAAACCAGACCAAAACTAGAATAGAATACATACTAGAAAAACATCAGAACAAGACTAAAACAATAAGAACCAAATAAAAATTAAACATCCACATTCATAACACTCAAAATATACAATGTCAACTAAAAAAACATAAAACCCCTTGGATAGAACCTACCCCCAGGGACAAACCCCCACACCAAAAGACACCCTCCCACTTTCTGGACACCCTCCCATCCCTAGAAACCCCTCCACCCCCTAAACACCCCCCCCCCCCCGTGCACAACCCCCACCCCTTGGACACCCACACCCCTTTGGACAACCCCACCCCTAGACACCCCTACCCCCATAGACACCCTCCCATCCCCTGGATAGCCCCCCACCCCCTGGACACCCTCCCACCCACTAGACACCACCCGACCCCACTAGACACCCACACACATTGGACCCCCACCCACCCCCTGGACACTCCCACCCCCTGGACACCCCCACCCCCTAGACACCCCCTGGACACCCCCTAGACACCTCACCCCCTGGACACCCCTAGATAGACCCTCCACCCCCTGGACATCCCCCACCCACCTTGACACCCCCACCCCCAAGACACCCCCACCCCCTGAACACCCTCCCACTAAAGGACACCCCTAACCCCCCTTGACAGCCCCTCCACCCCTGGATAGCCCCAACCCCCTGGACACCCCCACCCCTGGACATCCCCCACCCCTGGAAACCCTCCCACCCCATAGACACCCCCACCCCCTGGACAACCCCTCCACTCCCTAGATATCCCCAACCCCTGGACACCATCCCACCCCCAGGAAACCCCCGAACAACCCCTCCACCCCCATGGACAACCCCCACCCCCTGGACAAACCCTCCACCCCTGGACAACCCCACCCCTGGACACCCTCCCCCCACCCTCTAGACACCCCCACCCCCCTGGACAGCCCCTACTCCCCTGGACACCCCCAACCCCCAGACATCCTCCACCCCTGGATACCCCCACCCCCTGGACAGCCCCTCCACCCCTTGGATAGCCCCACCCCTCTAGACACCCTACCACCCCCTGGACATCCCCACAACCCTGGTCACCCCTCCCCCTGGACACTCCCACCCCCATGGACAACCCCCACCCCTAGACACCACCACCACCCCTTGGAAACCCCACCCTTAAACATCCCCCCACCCCTGGAAAGCCCCCACCCCCAAGAAAAAACCCCAGCTCACTAGAAATACCCCACCCCTGGATACCCTCCCACCCCTGGACACCCCCGGACAGCCCCTCCACCCCCTAGAAAACCCCCACCCCGTTGACACCCCCACCCCCTGGACAGCCCCTCCCAATGGACACCACCCCCACCCCCTGGACACCCCACCCCCTAGACAGCCCCCAACACTTGGACAGCCCCCACCCCCTAGACACCACCCCACCCCACTGGACAACCCCCATCCCCTGGACACCCTCCCACCCCTACCCCCTTGGACACACTCCCACCCCTAGACCCCACCCCACCCCCCTTGGACAAACCCCACCCCTAGACATCCCCCACCCCCTGGACACCCCTACCCCTGGGACAGCCCCCCCCCCCCTAGATAGCCCCACCCCCACCCCCTAGACACCACCCCACCACACTGGAAATCCCCATAGACACCCCACCCACTACACCCTTGGACACCCTACCACCCCATAGACACCACCCTACCCCCCATGGATAGCCCTCCACCGCCTGGACACCCCCACCCCCTGGACACCCCTGCCCCTTAAACATCCCCCCACCCCCTGGACCCCCACCCCCTGGAAACCCCTACCCCTTGGACACCCCACCCATGGACACCCCATCCCCCATGAAAGCATTACTATTCTCTCCCAAATTATGAAACCAGAAAAAACCAGACCAAAATAGACCAAAAACATAACAAAATCATAATAAAAAACATCAGAACTTGACCAAAACAAGAAGAACCAGAGAAAATTCAATCATTCACATATATAAAATTCAAAACATACAATTTCTACTAAAAAAACCTAAATCCAACCAAAAAAAACTACCAAATACACAATTATATTTACAATATTCAAAATTACATTTTACAATACAAACAAACTAAAATCCAATCAAACCTGTAATATAATTTGACCATTCCACTTGTAAGTGTTTGACATCTTGAGCACTATAGGGTTGAGGGTAATAAAATAGCTACAAATTAAAAGGATAGTGATTAACATGTACAATGAATAAATCAAATGAAATATTATGGAAAATTTTATAAGGAAATATTACCAGGTCTGATTTCACAAGTGTTCCAGTTGTAATTATTTTATACATAAATATTAACATATAATTTCTGCATTCAATGGCGCCTTGTTTTTCATGCAAATTCTATTTAAATGAGTGTTAATTAAAAATATTATTTTATGTAATACATCAAAAAGTAAAAATTATAAATGAATATTTACCTCTACTTTTACTTATTAGATATTGGCACTCTTTTTCTTTGTGTTTTTTTGAAATTAGACCCATCCCCTGTTAGAAAATAATATGAATGGGATAAATTTAAAATTCATTAGAATATAAACAACTATTAAGAAATTGAAACTTACTTTCCCAACATATTCTTAAAACATCCCCCCACATCACCATGGATAGATCATATCCAATAAAGTGTTTTCTCCCTTGGAAAAAAACACCTAACATCTAATGATCACATCCATCCAATGGCCCGAAGGCCTTCATTTTTTATTGATTTTTGATAATCCACATTTCAAGGGGTGATGTGGAACCCTTAAAAGGCCCGTAGGCATAAGTATTACATGTCCCGTAGGCCTTAGATGAATTCATTTTCCCATAGGCTTCAAACATTACATACAGCCCAGACTAACTACTTGAAGCTGCTCCTCCACAGCATCTTCATTGTGAAATAATCTCTCCACCTTCGCATGGCTATTCAGCTAGGCATTCCTGTGCATGCACAGGCTTGTCCTGATGGTAGGTACCATACCCTCTCATTCTTGCAATCTGTTTAGATTCTGCTGTGGTGAAAGCTCCTTGCTCATCCTTCTTGTAGAGCTTGTTCCTCATAGGTCGTCTTATTTGCATCTGCACTTAAGGTGGCCCGAAGTCCTTTAGGTGGCCCAAAGGCCTTACTGACCCAAAGGCCTGGGTGGCCCGAAGGCCTTAAAGGACTGAGGGACCAAATCGGTGGCCTGAAGGCCCCAACGGGGGCATATTCCTAGCTGCTACAGTGCCAAACAGTACCTACTACAGCCCCGCTACAGTACCTGCTACAGTACTACACAGTTCCCGCTACAGTGCCTGCTATAGTACTACTACAGTGATTGCTACAGTACCCCCCTGTAAATAATGTCTCTACCTAGATTTGATCCCAGGTCTCTCTGATGCACTTACAGAGTCCTTACCAACTAGGCTAAGGATCATGTGCAAAAGTGTTTAACGATTAACACGTGTATAGGTGCGGCCTTACACGACCCGCGCGCCACACCTCCCCAGCTAGGCCCAAGGTGTCCAAACCTTGGGCTTGGGCCAGTTCCCGCAGAGTTGAGGGGATGAGAGGATCGCTGGAAAATGGTTCACGTTTCCTTTTCGAGGACTCAAACCAGTAACCTCGACGACGGGATGCCACTGCCTTGAACCAAATCACCCAGCCCCTGCGGGCCATATAATGATCCCTGATATAAAAGAAAATATAAGGTTAGTGGTTTTTATGTTAAAAGATAATGAACACTTTTCCAGATATATGTTTCATACCACTCACAAAAAGTAATCAGCAAACACTATGTGATTATATTCTGTTCAAATCGGTGAGCAATATAAAGTGTTCTTTGTTCCTCATCCAATGCATGTGCTTCAGGGGAAATCAAATACGGGTCCATGAATCCATATACATTTTTCCTCTCATTCTTCTCACACATGTTATAAATATACCTAATACAAAATAGACATAAGTATACATTTTTAATAAATATAATACAGATAAAGGTGTTAAGACTTATATGGAAAAAATCTACACCATGTTGATGCCCAAATTATCTTCAGTAATGAGCTCCATGATATCATTTTTCACAATCCCCACATTTATTGCATGTCTACAAACATCAGCTTCCATTGGAAACTCATAATGATCCACCAACTAATTTGAATATCTTGAAAATCAGTGAAGACTACTAGAATATGTATCTGAAGTCATAGCCATTTTTATTTGTTGTTGTCTATACGATATTTCTTTACCTTTGAAGTATTCCTCTACAAATAAATATAAAAATATATTAGTTCTCAAATGTTAAAAACAACATTAATTAAAAAAATAAAAGATATAACATACATACCTCTATGGTAATGAGTCATAGAATTCTGGATGGACAAACTAAAAAGTGTTCGATACTAGGTACAAATATCGTCAGCTCATCTATAGGTAATGGTACTGAATTTGATCTATCTATAATATCATGTACAATTACCCTATGATTCTCTACCACTAACTGTTGATGATGAACTATTTCACCTATACAATATACCAGCCCATATGAAACTATATGATGGTGAGGATCATCAACATACAACTCACAATAAGTAGGAAGCTATGATAGAGTATTAGGTTAAAAAATGGGGTATGCAGGTTGAGGTGGGGGAGTGGTAGATACTAGAAGAGGTAGAGGATAAATAATGTGGTCTGCAGGGGGAGGTGGAGGTGTGGGAGCTGCAGTCCAAAATTATATTTGCATGTCCTTAAACATAGACTGTACTGGCGCTCTAATATTTTCCTCCATAATCACATTAATATTATGAACTTCAACCTCTAAGAATTCTATTTTTTTTATAAACACCCTCAATGGAAGAATTTTAAGAATGTGGAAACACTTTTCTTACCAATAAACCCGTCGGATATCCTCATATAGGACCGGGGTGTCCGGGCTTTCCCAATGTCACAAATAAAATCACTTTCCTCCCAGTAGCTATAAATACCCTATATGAGCTCTACTCTTTAATAGAATCATGTATTAATTAATTGAACATTTCTACAATGATTCTAATTATATAAAGAATATAATTAAATTAAATAAATAAAAATAAATATCTTACAATCCTCTCAGCTATGATTCTTGATACTTTCAAAAGATATTTCCTCTTCTTTTCTCATATGATCTCTCTTCTTTTTTCATTTCTAGATGGAGGGGATGGAGGGGAAACCTCTCCAGATCTTAAAGACTCATCTCTCAGTTCTTGTAATTTTCCGCCATCATTTTTTCTTCCAATAATGTATACCCTCCCCAAGATAATCTATGAGGGTATATATTTTTGTGATTGATCTCCTGATGAGATGTCCTTGTTTTCTATAAATTAAGAATAATAAATCATTAACAAAACATTAATAATATCATTTATATAAGAAATTTTATAAAATTTTACATTGACCTTACAAAAATGAATCTTTTCTTCTACTTTCAAAAAATTGTCTTCATGTGTCTTCATCTATGAAAATATATATATGAAATGGATTATCATGATTCCTATAACCAAAAATGAAATCATATGTGAGGGTTGATTTGAAATCCCTCTATATCCTAGCAGCCATTGATAAACATTTCCTCCTCAATCCTCCAGATGTCAGGAATGTCAAATGTCATCTGATAAAGAAGAGGTAAAACATATTACACTAGAAACACTTAAAGATTAGTCAAACAATATAAAAAGATCTTACCAAAATCGTCTCCCACAACTGAGATATTATCGTTTTTTCCACACTTCTCCAATCATCATACAAAATGCATACTTTTCTTTTACCCTGATTTGATACAAAAATATTGAAATCTTTTTCATTTGGAGCTATATGAATATCATTCTCATCAAACTAAATGTCTATCCTCTGGTCCTAGCTATAGGCAAGTGATAATTTTCATAAACATGTGCAACCACATTTACCAACTCTTGAACTCTTATTTGTCATTATGGGAGAACATAAGGAAGATTGGGGAACATCAATAGGAGCATGTAAATGTTCCTCCCCATAGGTATGATCATGATGCTCATATCCATAATCATGTGGCTGATCAACAGATTGATCTGTCATTATCCTTCAAATCAGAAAAGAAAAAAGTTAGTTCACAAATATAAAAATTCAAAGATTACAGTACTAATGTAAACAAAAAATGGAAAACTCAACTAAGTTATGTAATAGTAAACATGGTAAATATGGTATGCATGTTAAACAATGGTAAAGATGGTAAACATGGTAGTAACTTTTCATTCAAAATAATAAATAAATATATAAGTTATGTAAAGGTAAACTATGGTAAACATGGGAAACATGGTAATCATGGTAAAAATGGTAAAGTAATTTTCATTCAACAAAATCAATAGATATATAAGTTGCGTAATGGTAAACATGATAAACTAAACTAAAAAAATTAAAATAAAAAAATTCTACTTATTTGTTTTAATACGCATTTTAATAAAGAAAAAAATTACAATATCTGACGTTTTTTGAAATTAATAAATGTAAACAAGAAATAAACATATGTTACCTATAATATTAGGAATGTACAAATGGATTGTTTTCCCAAATTCCATCTTCATGATCATTCCTTATGGCACAACCCATTTCTTCAACATGCTCATCATTATTTTCTACTAATCTTTCCATGGAAGTAGGGATTTCGCATAAATCAGCATCTTCATCAAGTTTATCCTCACCAACATATTGTTTTTTCTCTTGTAAAACAATAGACTATTGCATATCTGATTGATCAAATACAAAGAAAATCTGTTTTGCATGTGTTTCCATTAAAAATAAACTATTGTGTCTTCCAATTTATTTAGATTAACAACTGTTATTCCAAATTCATCATGTACGAAACTGTTGTTACTGATAAACCATTTTCAGTTAAAAACAAAAACATTAATTTTAAATTAATCAACCTACCATATTTCTTCAATTATACCATAATATAAACTTGATGCAAAAATCGTGTTTTTGTATTTAGAACTCAAAAAATTCATTGCTTCTACAAACACTAATACACTACTATTTTGAACTCCACTTCTATTGTCCTAAGCTTTCATATGAAATGTATAGCTATTAATGTCATACCATGACCATGTTATCAAACTTAAACTTGTACCACCCACTAACCATCTTAATGTCTCTGATATATCTGATCTACCAAAAAAGTCTTTTTAAACCCTGGAAAAATTTTGTTTGTTGTGCTCATTCAAAATCCACATTTCTTTCTTCTTTCGATGACATTGTTTCAACTCATTAATATGAAATGTGATATATGGTTGAGCATCATCTATGTTATTCAAGATGTATATGTCTACCATCTTCATCTATTCATCTAACCGAGATTTGACTATCAAGACACAAATCCCCTTTCTCTGATTATTAACTCGTTCATGGAGAGATGGAGGCCAACCAATGTGCTACGCCACAACCAACTAGCTCGTACAAAACTCAGCAACCTCATTAGAAGTATAATTTTTAATAATGTAGGCTTTAGATCGATATGGATTCTTAACATACCCGTTCAATATTTTCATATACCTTTCAAAAGGATACATCTAATAATGATATACATGTCCACAAAGATTTATTTCTCTAACAAGATGAACCATTAAATGCACCATTATATCAAAAAAATATGGAATAAAATACATTTAAAATTGAAAAAGTACATAAATTTCATCCTTTTCCAAAATGTTCAAATAATTCACATCAATCACCTTATTACAAATTGAACTGAAAAAATAAAACAACTTCATTATAGTCTTTCTCACACGGATGGTCAATATTCCATGAAAGGAAACTAGTAGAAGTTGTGGCATCATGACTTGAAAATCATGACATTTCTTACCTATCAACTTCAAATCCTTCAAAGAGACAAAAAAATTTACATTTGAAGAATAACCTTGAGGCACTTTGATATCATGAAGACATTGAAAAAATCTAATTTTCTCCCTCTTGGATAATGTATGACAAGATGAGGGAAGAAATTTTCATCTTCCATTAGAAGTGGGAGTTAACTCTAAATGTATTCCCATTGATAGTAAGTCTAATCTTGCATTCAACCCATATTTTGTCTTTCATTATATATAATAATGTTCCGATGAAACTGTCATAGATATTCTTCTCCACATGCATGACATCAATATTATGTTTCACTTCATGATATCTCCAATATGGTGGCTCAAAAAATATTGACCTTTTGTTCCTAATATGTCCATCATTACCAGATTTATGTGTCTTTCCCAATGTCACATCAAGGTTTTGCACCCTCTCAAAATACACATCAGGGGATAATGGTTTTGGGGCAATATCAAATTCTTATAAGCCTTTGAATGCCTTTTTTAGTCTTCTATAAGAGTTATCCATAGGAAAAAACTGACGATGACCCATGAATACTATTTTACTCCCATGATGCAATTGAAAATATGAAGTCTGTTGTTCGCAAATTGGACATGATTTATGCCCCTTAACACTTTATCCATACAAATTTCCACATGCTTGGAATTCATTTATAGTGAACATAAGCACTGCATGCAGTTGAAAATATTCCATTTTATAAGAATCATACACCCTAATACCATCCTCCCATAAAAGTTTCATATCATCAATCAATGGTTACAAGAAAATATCAATATCATTTCTGAGTTGCTTCATACGAAAGATCATTATACTTAATATAACATATTTTCACTTCATACAAACTTCGGGATAGAGGTTGTAATTACCAATAAAACAGGACATGAACTAAGTGTGCTACTGAGGGTTAGGTATGGATTCATTCCATCTGTGAACAACCCAAGTATGAGATTTCTAATTTTATTTCCAAATGTAGGATACTACTCATCAATTTTCTTCCATTGTGGATAATAAGCTGGATGATATATTTTTCGAACGCATATTCACTCATCAGCATGCCTTCTTAACGTTTTTTCATCATGTGAATTAGCAAATAAACATTTCAAACGATGAATCATAGGAATATACCAAAATATATTGGTAGGGGTCTCTGTAATCTCTACACCAGCCTATGATTTTTCTTTCATCTTATACCGTGATGTCCCTCATTTAGGACACTCTGATAGAAATTAATATTCCTTCCTATATATCATACAGTCATTCGTACAGGCATGTATTTTTTTTGTATCCAAATCCCATCAGGCATAATATTTTTATTTACATATAATGTGAATCTAGAATATTGTTGTATTTTGGAAGAATGTTTTTCAAAAATTGTAGCATCTCTGTAAATCTTCTTTCACTTCATCCATGTTTCGCCTTCAGGTTAATCAATCTTAACACTACTGATAAAATCATAAAATCCATACAACCAGGATACAATGGTTTTTTAGCATCACCATATAGATGTGACACTATCAGTTCTATGTCAATTTGTTCTTTTATAATATCACTTATCATTTCTTCAATTCCATTAGAGTTGTCATCTTTCAAATCATCATCGTCAGTAGATCTAAAATTTTTTCTAGTTTCACCAAGAAAAATCCAAGGTCTGTAACTCAGATTAAAACCATGAAAAATCAGATGAACTTTGATCTCTCTACTTTTCAACTTCTTCATATTCAAATATTTCAGGCATGAACATAAATAAATTTCACTGCATAGAACATTTCGTTTAAAAAATTCCAAAAATCCATCAACACCTTCCTCATAATAATTACTCATTTGATGTGTCGTAATCAAAATTCGACTCATTATTACCTATATCAAATATCAAAATTAATCAACTTTTAAAATAATCAAATTTTATATTTATATAAAAAATATCATAATTTTAATGTAAATCAATTTTGAAATATAAAACAAATAAATGCGTATTTGAAAAAGTTATGCATGAAAATGGTTTTAAAAAGAAAATATAGTTAGATATAGCAGTTTAAAATTCATCTTGGTTCCTTTCTTCTTAAGGTACACAAATAATACATCCTGGTGCAACTAGATACCAAATTTACCCTTCCATAAACAAGAAATATGAAGTATAAATATTAAAATATGTAGAAATTCCCTACTGAAAATTACACCCATCCCAACAATTTGAAACCCTTGTGATCGTCCCTGAAACTCTTGGGATAGAATATCCCAACAGTTTTAGACACTATTGGCAAGATGGTCGTTGCAATAGCCCTATAACAACGGTTCTACAGGAACCATTTGTATAGACTGCCTGAAGTTTATATATTCCAAAGTTTTCAATGAATCTATTGGGATATATATATATACCAATGGTTCAAGAACCATTGGTATACATGTTTTCTAGTATATAATATATTCCAACGGTTTCATGGAAACTGTTGTCATACACTCTCTAATATATAATATATTGCAACGGGGGGTGGGGGACTGTCTAGGGGGGTGGGGGCTGTCCATGGGGGTGGGGTGTCCAGGGGGTGGGGGTTGTCCAGGGGGTGGGGTGTCAATGGGGGTGGGGTGTCCAGGGGATGGGGGGTGTCCAAGGGGGTGGGGGTGTCCAGGGGGGTGTCCAAGGGGGTGTCCAAGGGGGTGGGGTGGAGGGTGTCCAGGAGGGTGAGGGGGCTGTCCATGGGGGTAGGGGTGTCCAGTGGGTGGGGCTTTCCAGTGGGTGGGGATGTCCGGGGGGGGTGTCCAGGGGGTGGGGGGTATCCAAGGGGGTGGGGGGATTTCCAAGGGGGTGGGGGTGTCCAGGGGGCTGGGGGTGCTATCTAGGGGGTGAGGGGGGTTGTCCAACCCCTACCCCCTTGGACAGCCCCACACACCCCTGGACACCCCACCCCCCTTGACACCCACCCGCCCACCCCACCCACACCCCCTGGACACCAATACCTCCTTTCACAACCCCCCTCACCAACTGGAAACCCCCCCCCCCACCCCCTTGGACACCCCTAGACACCCCCACCCCCTTGGATATCCCCTACCCCTAGACACCCCTACCCCCTGGACACCCCCTACACCCTTGGACATCCCCCTCACCCCTGAGACACCCCATACCCCCTTAGAAATCACCCTTACCCCCTGGACCCCCACCCCCTTGGGCACCCCCTAGACACCCCACCCCCTGGACACCCATAACCCCTTTGACAACCCCCTCACCCCCTTGGAAAACCCCACCCATTGGACACTTCCTAGAAACCCCCCACCCTCTAGGACAGCCCCCCACCCCCCTAGACACCCCCACCCCAGTGGACAACCCCCACCCCCTTGGACAACAGTACCCCCTGGACACCCCCACCCCATGGACAGCCTCCCCACCCCTAGGCCACCCCCACTGGACATCCCCCCCCCCCCCCCCCCGTGGACACCACCACACCCTTGGACACCCTTTACCCCTTTGGAATGCCCCCTCCCCCCTGGACACCACTCCCCACCCCCATAGACACCCCCTAGACACCACCTCCACCCCCTAGACAACCCCCCTTGGACACCCCCACCCCCTGGACACCCCCACCCCCTGGACACCCCCTACCCCCTTGGAAAACCACCTCACCCCTTGGACACAACCCCACCCCCTTGGACAGCCCCCCTGGACACCCCCATCCCTCACACACATGAAAGTACACGCACACACACATGATGAAACACACAAAAATCATAAACTTGAATGATATCACTTCCATGGTTTATTTTACACGAAAAGAATTTAGCATTTTATAAAATAACACTATGACACCTTCCATGATAGAAAGAACTATGATAGAAAATAACATCTCAAAACATAATTTTAGGGCATCACGAAAAATAAAAAATGAAATCGAGGCGTGTGAGGCTTACTTGAGTGTTGTGAGTCGACCTGATAGATCTGGTGATAATAAAGATGATGAATCATGTTGAAAAAACAAGGTTGGAGGGCATTAATTCGAAGAATACTTTCTAGGTTTTCTTCATGAGAGAGATGAGTCACAAGTTGCTGGATTGAAGAAAACAGAATGACAGAATATAGGGTGCGATAAATCATTTAAAAGATTTATCATGTTGGTTATTTAATAACCAACATGATAAACTATTGTTTTATGTTTATATCATCAGTTATTTAATAACTTATGTAGAAAATCCTTTATGACATCAGTTATTTTATAACTGACATAATAAATCACCAAGAATTGATTTATCACATCTGTTATAAAATAACTGGCGTGATGAAGTGCCCAAATTCGATCTTTCATGTCTATTGTAAAATAACCGACATGATAAATCTAATCTTGGTATTTTTTACATCGGTTATTTTATAACCAATGTAAAAAAATCAATTCTCGTCGATTTATCACATCGGTTATAAAATAACCGACATTATAACCCAATTTTTTCAGCTTTTGACGTTAGTTATATAGAACCGACTTGAAAAACTATGACGTGTTAAACGTTTTTTTTCACTAGTGTCTACTAGACCCAAAACAGAAATCTTTCACCAAAAACACAAAGCAAAGATACACAACAATGATGAGACCAAAATAGATGAGAAAAATAACTCAAAATAAAATCATTGATGTGAAATGAATGGTTTGAACCTTCTCATCGTTTATTGGATAAGATTAAGTCCCATAATCTTTAACACTCCAACTTTATCCCAAAATATAGAAGTATGACACAACTTCCAAATTAATGCCTCATAAGGTTCCATTTGAATGATATAATGAAAACAATTATTATATG
Organism: Viscum album; assembly: GCA_963277665.1. NCBI lineage: Eukaryota > Viridiplantae > Streptophyta > Magnoliopsida > Santalales > Viscaceae > Viscum > Viscum album. The sequence continues at coordinate 48,287,564 of OY728121.1, forward strand.
AGAACTATACTAAGGGATTTTTCTGGTACCAAAATCCTTAGAAATCTATTGAACATGATCTCATCATATCCTCTAGAGTTTAAATGGTCCTTTTAGACTGAACATCCATATGAGGGTTATAAGAAGTGTTCATGCTCAGTTCATTATCCAATTCTTTCTAGTGGCTTCTCTTAAACCTTGAGGTAAGCCTCATATCTCAATCAGATATAATAGAGAGTGTAACTCTATGTTGTCTTTGAACTTCCATTATGTATATCATGGTTATCTAGTCAAGAGAAAAATCTTCCATGATCTCAATGAAATGGGCTAACTTTGTAAGGTGATCGACTACCACCCAGATAAAATTATTGCTTTTATGTATCTAGGGTGTCATAAAATGAAATCCATTATTATGTTTTCCCATTTCTATAATCATATGGGAAATGGTTTCATCATACCCTTATTATTATATCATTCCACCTCAATTTATTGGCATTTCAAGCATCAAGATACAAGCTCCAAAATTTCACCTTTATGTTATCCCACCACAAGTTTTACTTTAAATCTCAATACATATTAGTGATTCTTATATTAATAAAAAATTGATCTATCTTTATCATCCATAATTTTCCTCTTTATTTCTGAAATTATGGACACATATCTAGGTTCAAAACCTCATAACTCCACCTTCAAAAATTTGAACTCTAAAATATTTGCTACCATCTTCTGTAAAAACTCGTTATATTTCTGGGCCTCCTTGATCCTCTCATGAATAGATGGTTGATAAGTTATTTTAGAAAGGTAGGATAAATATCATTTTATTATTATCATATCAATCCTTTTCATGTCTGATAATATTGTATCCCTTTCAATCCACATCATGGATAGGGTTGTGGGGTCCTTTATACATAGAGCATCTACCACTTTGTTTTCCTTCCCAAGATGATAATGGATTAGACAATCATAATAATGGATTAGCTCTAACAACCATTTTTGGTGCATATTAAGATTTATTTTTGTGAATATATACTTGTAGATTTTATGATTCATGTATATATATATCACACATTTCTTTATATAGATAATGTCGCCAAATATTTTATGTGAAGATCACTACTTCCAATTCTTGATCATGTATTTGGTAGTTCATCTTGTGGATATTTAATCAGTGAGCGGAATTGGATATCACTTTTTTATCATGCATGGGTACAGCACCCAATCCATTTTGGGACACATCACTATAGATAAAAAATCATTCTCCACTAGTGGGTAATGTGAGCACATGTGTAGTGATTAGTTTCTCCTTCAACTCTTTAAATATTTCTTCACAATCATCAGTCTAGATAAACTTGACTTCCTTCAATGTAATCTTGGTTAGTGGGATTAAAAATCGTGATAAGTTTCTTATAAATCAATGATAAATAATCCACATAAACAACATATTTATATCATAGATAGTTATCTAGTCCCTCCTTTGATTGCCTCTATTTTTGAAGGATCCCTAGATATCCCTTTATTGGTGATAACATTCCCTAATAAAAGGTACTTGATCTAACCAAAACTCACATTTACCATAAATTTCATATAAATTTTTCTTATGGAAGGTCTTGAGTATAGTATTTAGATTATCCGCATGTTATTCATTGCATTTTGAGTGGATAATAATATCATCTGTAAATACTACCATAAATATTTTGATTGAATCCCTATACACTCTAGTTATTAAGTCCATGAATTTTTCTGGAGCATTACTTAGTCCAAATGGAGTCACTATGTACTTTTATTTCCTATACATTTAATTAAAATAATTCTTGAGGATATCCTCCTTTTTCAACTTTACTTGATAATATCCCGACTGAAGATCCACCTTGGAGAAGTATTGGGATCTACGTATCCAATCAAACAAGTCATCAATATGTGGTTGAGGATACTTGTTCTTTATAGTTAACTTGTTAAGATCATGATAATCAATGAAGAGGTCCAATTACTTATCATTATTCTTGATGAAGAGGTCCAACACACACCATGGTGAAGTACTTGGGCATATAAACCTATTTTCAGGATTCACCTATAATTGTTTCTTTAGATCCTCAAGTTTAAAAACATACATTATCTATCAATTCTTGGATACTAGAAAAGATCTTGGTATGAGATCAATTGAGAAATCATCCTCATAGCTAGGAGGAAGAATAAAAAATTCTTCAAGAAACACATCAATGAATTCCCTTACAATTGGAATGTCATCAAGGATGATATTTTCTTTAGTATTAATCATTTTAGAAAGATACACTTACTCGCAAGGTAATTATATCAATTATTGAGATACTGGTACCAATGAAGATTCATCCTCCTCACAATTTTATAGAATCTGGGGTAGATTTGTGATATGGATGGATATTTCCTTCTCTTTAGGAATTTATGATGGATCTATACAAGGAAAGTCAATACATACCCAGAATTGCATCAAATTACACTAATGGGAGTATTAGAAGGTTTTCTGGGGAATTCATTCCACAAATTTGGATGGGGGAGTTATATTCTGGGGATGTAATAATTGACCCATTTTAAATCTTCACTGATAACTTGACTTCCATGTTTTTGAGGTAGTGTTTAAAGAGTTATACTAATATTTCAAGATATAAAAGAATGAGTAGGACCAGAATCAAATAGTATGTATTATATCCTTGAATGAATAACTAGCATACTTTTCACCAATTTTTTTGTGATCCACCTCATCCATTTTGATGTATTACTCTTTTCCTTTCTCTCTAGGCCTTGGAGGTTGTTTTTTCTGGTTATCATAAAAAACCCTTATCTTAGGGTATTGATTCACATAGTTTCATTATTCCTTGTAGTTGAAAATCTGTATGAAAGGCTAAGGGTAGAATGGAGTACTCCTTTCTTCCATCACATTGGGGCATTTTTTGATGCCCCAAACCCGCACTTCTAGATTCATAACATAAAAATGTTGTTTGTATATTTTTTATTATAAATTAAAAAAGAAAAATACACATAGTATTTAACATACTAGGAACATTTATGATTTATATTTTGGGGAATTAGACAAATACATTATAAATTAAAAAAAATGTACAATGATTTAAAACAAATGTCTTCATATACGATGCCTCCTTATGTGAAATAAACACCAATTGAAATTCTAATAAACCTATGAAAATAAATTTAAAACATAGGCTTAACACTAATTTTCTTAGAAAGGGGTTTTAAAATATTTTTAAAATATCTTTCTTCAAAAACTATAAATATCTTTGAAAACATTTATCAACTAAATCATTTGATAAAAAAATATTTAGAAATTTTTTTTCAAACATTTTCTAAATAACCTTAAATGGTGTATGTTACTTTGAAAACCATATATAAATAAATAAAAGTATAATTGATAAAATAATTTAATAAATTATCATTTATCATAAACATATTATTATTATTATTGAATAAAAATGTAATTTTATTTCTAATATTTATTTTAAAGTATTATTAATTAATTTTACATATTTAATCTTAACATATAACCAAAATTTATTTTTGATTTATTTAAAATAATGACCCTATTAATATCCAGGCTATTACATTATTCCTCCTTTAAAATAATTGCACTTTAAAAAATTATTCATCAAACATATGAAAATTTTTAATTTCCATCTTCAAAATTAAAAAAAACTAGATTTGCTAAACTTCGATACTCTACCACTTAAATTTTTCTCAAACAACAATATTTAATTTTCAAAGTTGTCTAGATCGTCACTTTGATACCAAGTGTGAAGCCCCAAAACCACGTTTCTAAATTTATAACATAAAATTGATATGTATATATTTTTTATTATAAAATAAAAAAGAAAAATGTACATATCATTTAACATACCAGGACCATTTCCAGTCTAATTTTTGGATAATTAGACATATACATTACAAATTCACAAAAATATTCAAATATTTTAAACAAATATCTTTATTTTCACTACCTATTTATGTGATATTAAATCCAATTGAAATTATACTAAACCTATGAAAAATAAAATTAAAACATAGGGTGTGAAATGATTTTCTTCATACAGGTTTTTAAAATATTTTGGAAATACCTTTCTTAAAAAACTATAAATCTCTTCTAAAACATTAATCAAATAAATAATTTGATAAAAAATATTAGAAAAGTTTTTCAAAAATGTTCTAAATATCCTTAAATAGTGTATATTACTTCTAAAACCATATACATTCAAAATAATAATTATTTTGAAATTATACTTTGGATTTATCCATTTTTAAAATATTAATTTTATAGATTAATTATGATACTCAATTGGCCATAACAAAACCCTAAGTTCACTTAGTTGTATCACATGCAGGACAATTTCCCTTAGAGGTAATGGGTTCACTGCCTATACCACATCATACCATTCAATACTCTAGTTTCATAATTTAAGAAAACATTTTAAATGGTTCTGTCTTTCTCACTTATAATATAAAAATAATTTCAAATCAATACCTATATTATTTTCATAGAAGAAAATAATCTTACCAATTTCTTTACTTGAAAAAAATCGTATTTTTAAAGAATTTATAAAAAATTAAGAGAAATCTATAAATATAAATAATTTATCTTATTTAAAATATGTAAGTATAAATACTAAATAAATTAAATGAATGCTTGAATTAAGGTGCATGGAATTCCAACAACCTTTTAGATGAAGGCCATATCTAATGTTATGAATGAAGTTCTTGGACATATAAATACAATTCAGACAAAAAATGATAAATTTTATCATTTACAACATGTTTTAAATGATTGGTACACATAAAATGATAGCATATACATAAAATAATAAGTTTTATTATTTTATTTGTAAAAGAAGCAATTTAAAGATAATAATAAGAAATCAATGTTTTATTATTATTTTGAGAAAAATTATTTAAAATTATAGAATAATTATTTATATCATTAATTTTAAGTAATATATATACAGATATATATATATATATAGATAAATATATATATGAGAGAGTACTTTGAAAATAAAATGATGATTGGATTTCTTAGAAAGGTTATAATTGAAATCAAAATTTGTAAACAAAATAGAGACTTTGTTTTTCTAAAACATATAATTGGTAAAAACAATGAAATAAAAAAATCCTTTTATTATGGAATTTGAAATTATATACATATCGATATATAAATATATGTAAATTTATAAATTAAATACATCCCTTACCTGAAAAAGTTGAATCGATAGTCTGTTGGCTTCTGGACACCAATAAAAAGAAATGGTATGAATTTGGGGAGGATGAATTTGTGTCTTATGGGTGTGAAATCATGAGATTTATATATAGAAATATTTTATATTTTAAGTATATCAATAATTATCATATAATAGTAGTGTAAATACTGTGTATTTGGAAAAACGAAATCAAGGGTTTGTTTATAGGGCGAACTGTTCTTTCAATTTTATTTGACGATAAATATAATATATATATATATAGCTTCCTTCGGAAGTTATGGAAGGAAAATTAAAATTTTCATTTCCTCCATTGTACTAATTTTCATTTTTTAATTCATTCATTGACACACCTACTTTATTTGTATATATTATTATTATTCCTAAATCTAGGAATCAAGACTTCAAAAAAATGGGCCTTACCTTTTTGATTTTACACACACACTCATTCCATTTATTATATTTCATTATTATATCTTATTTCTATTTTTTCAAATTACTATTTTTATATTATTGTATGTCAATATCATTTATTTTTTATCCCTTCCTTTTTTGTTTTAGCATTTTACTCATGTCATATTTTATATTTTTTTATTATTCTTTGTTTTACTATTTTTTTATTAATCTTGTTGCCTTTTTTACATCATGTTTCTCTTTCTTTTTTTAAATCGTTTTACAGTTTTTTTGTAAATAATTCATATAACATTTCTTTTTTAAGGGATTAAGCCTCTATTATTACTATTATTATAATGCATTATTATATTTATTATATTAAATTTAATTAAGAAATTCATATATATATATAAATATATTTATAAACACTGATAATTCATATAAAGTTTATAAATAGTTAAAAAAATATTGCTATAATTTATTTAATAAATTATTTATTGAATTTAAGTACCATTATTATATTTTGTTAAATTATAATTATTATAATTTATTTGATAAATTATAATTATTATAATTTATTTATTAAAACCAAATATTATTTCTTGACTCAATTTTTTTTAAAATTTTATGTTAACCGGTATTGATTGATAAAAACATTTTTCTTTTAAAACCGATTTATTAAAAAATATTTTAATTATCAATTTAACTTGTAATTTAACTTTATTATTTATAATAATTTCATAATTATTTTAACATTCAAAAAATCTTTTGATTTTTTTATTAAAATTTTATGTTTTTCCAAAAATAGTCAATTAAAAATATTTATGTTAAATTGTTATTTTAAACTGTAAAATGTAATTTGTTTATAATTTAAAATCACATATTATAATAATTTATTTAAAAATTTCTAAAATAATATAAATAAAAGTATGATTGATAAAACAATTTAATAAATTATAATTTATCATAAAGCTATTATTATTATTATTTTGAATAATAATTTAATTTTATTTATAATATTTATTTTCAAGTAGTATTATTTAATTTTAAATATTTAATTTTAACATATAACCAATACTTATTTTGATTTATTTAAAACAAAGAACTTATTAATATCTGGGATGTTATAGCTTTCTCCCATTGATAATCTCTAGCTAGGTGCCCTTCATTCCTGCACCTAAATAATTTCCTTTTCCCCTCCAGAAAATTTCTTGGATGCTTCTTCCCACACTTTTGACAGGTGAGAGGATGTAATTTCTTACCCCATGATATTTTTACATCACACCAATAGAATTAAAATCCATTATCGACATTATATCTAGTCCCAAGAGACCCTTGAAATTTTCTAATCTCTATGTCAACTTTGAGACCACGTAGAATAATTTCATCATATCTATCTAAGTCTCAAATAGCCAACACTTTTCATAGAATTGAATTTATCCCATAAAAAAGTAATCAACATTAATTTCAGTGGTAATGAAAAATATGGAGGCATATCATGAAAGTCTTGTGAAATTTTCCATGCATGCCCCCAATGAATTCATCATTCTTCTTCTTAAGACTAAGTAAATCCCTCTCCACTTGATGTTGGGGAGTGCAAAGAAAATATTTGTTGATTTATTTTTTGGAATTCATTCCACTCTATCTCTTTTATCTCATCCTCATGTTTATTATTTTCTAACAACATCCACCATTTATTATCTTCTCCCTCTATATGACTAACAACGAACATGAACTTCTATTTCTTAGAGAATTGAAGGATAGAGAAGATATTTTTAATGAATTAGATCAATTTCTCCACGATTAAGGGACCAGGAGATTTATTTAAATTTGAAGGCCTTTGTCTCATAAAGTTCTCAATTACATATTTCTATTTATTATGGGGATTTGGGCATTCCTTTTGATCTAGGTTTCTCTTCAAAACCTAAGTCAATTGAGATAGTGTTGTCAGAATGTTTGTTATTCCTACTCCCATCGGGTTGAGAATCTTATTTGGTTAGTCATAATTTTGCCTCTCACATTGGTTGTTAACTCAATTCCTCCTATTTTCATCCATTTACTAGAAAGAATGGTATAATTAAGAGTGATAATTATTTTTAACAATTAAAGACATAAACGGGAAGCCATGATTATTAGAGGGATAACTAATAAATGAAATATATTTTTAACCTATGAATTTATACATTTAAATCCAAGTTATCCACGATCTATTTTCCAACTTAAAATATTATTGGAATTTTTCTTCGCATAATAATGTTTTGTAATGAGCTTGGTAATTTACCAAAGTATATACACCAAGAGAGTAGTTGGGGTGTGGCTTAGTTGTAAGCACCCCGTAATACTACATGAAAAATGGGGGTACAAAACCCATTGGGCGTAGGTACTATAGCAGAACTGTAGCGGTACTGTAGCAGCGGCGGTACTGTTGATCGGCGGGCACTGTAGCGGTGGCAGGGCACTGTAGCGGTGGCGATACTGTAGCGGGTACTGTAGCAGCCGGGTTACTATTCACAGAATAGGAATTTGGCCAAAAATTTGGGCCTACGGGCTATGTAATGGGCTACAAGCCCACTGGGCCTTCGGGCTATCTAATGGGTCTCCCTCTACCCACTTAAAAGAGGTATTTGCTTTGCTTTATTAATAAAAATGAGGCTTCGGCCCCAACCTTTTATATACACCAAGAGATTTAAACACGGTGTGTAGAAAGGATCATATTTATACACCAGATGACAATTGAGTCTAGATCAATGCACCCTTTTTAGAGTTATTACCCTTAAGTGCAATTTTTCTAGAGCCATATCCACTTCTAGTATCCAAAATTGGTGGTATTTTCTAGGAAACCTATAACTCTCTGCTTTACCAAAATTTGTGATGGTTTCCTATGTTTAGTATTATCCCCAAGTATTTTACAAGAGTTTTCCAATCCTAATCCCCAAAAATAACTATATGTTTCTCTATTAACAACTATGACAACCCATTTCTTTTATACAAATTATTTCATGATTTATTACATATGGATACACTTAATACAACCAGAAAGGATAATGATGCCTAGTGTATTTTGTTAGTTGGGTATATATAATAAAATATTATGATAAAAATATAAAAACATAAACTAAAACTCTATAACATGCCCTTAAATTCTATGGATCTTCTAAAATTGCATGTGATAATCTGGGGACATACAAAAGAAATGGGTGAGTAATAAATCTCAATAAGGGAATAAAAAAAATATCATTAGTTAAATTAGTAAAATTGAGTCGAGAGTCATATCAAGGTAACATATAATGGGTGAGAATTATAATCATGAACAATGGGGCATGATATAACATGATTACATAAAGGAAATATATGAATGTGGAAACAACATAAAACTTGATATCATAAACACAAATCAAGGCTAAATTCCAAGACATTATAACATATTGTTCTTAGGATAACATCCCATGAACCATACATGGAATCTCACGAGATAAAAACATTAACCAGTACATCGGAGGGATATATAATTATGGACCCACCAGTCACTTTCATATCACGTACATGAATAGGTGTGTGACATAGATCATACAAAATAAGGATATATTTCATCAATTTTAACCCCATGATTAAGGATTCCAGGTTTCATACATGTAAATACTCAATAAATGATGGATATGTACAACTAAGTTAATAACATTGAGTAGAAATAGATATGGCTATTCACTATACAAATGTTCATCATGTAAAATCGTAGAATAATTATGACAACAAAATGGGTGTACAAAAAGGTATATAAGAAGGGTGAATGAGAGAGAAAGGGGTCAATAATAAATTTTAATCATAAGGAAAGTAACATGTATGTGTAAAAACATACCCCAACTTGAAAATTTTTAACTCAAAAGGCCTGACATAAATAAGGTTCTTGAATAAAGAGGATAAGGAGATGATACCTTACCTTAAGAGTGTGCTTCTAAAAACTTGGGGGGAGCCTCTTAAGAGCTTAGGGGAACCTTGGGAGGGCTATAAAGAGGAATGATTTGAGTAAAGTTTTTATACAAGTGTGTTAAGTGGAGAGTAATGGGAGTTTGGGTGGGTATATATATATAAAAAGAGAGGATAATTATTTATTAATTTCCAAATTTAGGTTTTAGATTCTATATGATAAAGTAATCAAATCCAAAAACCTTCCCATGGTGTCTTCCAAAGAGGATTGGGTTTAATTATTTTGTATGGATATGAACCAAATTCATTAAAATTATTCCATTGGTGAAGTTTAAGTGAGTCATGTTTTTAATGAACAGATTGTAAAACCATAAAATATAATATAGGTTTTGGAGGATTCATTAAGGGTTTATAAAATTAATAAAATCACTTAAAAACACATTATTTTAAAGGAGAAACATGATTTGGGTCATGGATAAATTTTCTGGAATATATTATGTTATGAAACGACCCACCAGGGCCTATCTGGTTGGCATAAGGCCAGGACAAAACTACCATAAGCTAGCCTCCATAGGCTAGGGGATAGCGACAAGCATTGAGACGGAATATCTAAAATGGTAGGCCTTTTACTAATTTTCCTATATGCATGCACACATATCCAAGACCATATAATATAAAAATTTAAAAAAAAATAATAATGCATGCATAAATCTATAATCCCACAATAAAATTACAACATAAAGTACTAAAAAGTATAAAAGGGGGAAAATACAAGGCCAACCAATTCCAGAAAATAAATTTTGGTCTACACAAAAGGATAAGACTGCAATAAATACAAAACTTATATAAACCTCTGTATGTCTAGACCAAACTAATATCCACCTACTCTTATTCCCATAAGGACACCATAAAAAGGATTATTGTCTCCATAATACAAAACATGTGTAGGTAGTTTCCATGAAGAGTGAGTATAATAATACCCAGTAGGACATCCCAAAAACACCGAACATAAGGAATCAAGAGTGATAAAATCATAAAACAAAGGTATTTCAAACAAGATATGATACATAATTATAATCAATGATATCCCAGATTAACTCATAAAAGAATCCAATCCAAAAATAGGTCACAACCATTGAAATCTATAGATCTTCTCTAGGTTTTAAGGAAATGCTCATCTAGGAGGAACTGCTCCCTGAGATATAATTCCACTAACAACACACATCCCAAAGGTCATTTTCATCAGGTCTATCCAAGATGTGGTTCATAGGAAAATTAGAGGGTTTTTACAAGATAAACACTTCATTAGACTAATACCCCCAAATAAATATTAGATATTGATAAACATATAGGGGCCAATGCATAAGGATCATTGGGGAGACACCAAAATTTACTAGAAATATCCTCACATATAGTGGACTGATTCTCGTGTAAGTGTTGGTAATGTCAATTCCAAAAACCATACCTAAAAAAAAGGAAATGATAATCACTCTGGGCCTCTCTAAAGTATACAAGATCTAATTTACTAAAGGGTATGAGGTCTGATGGTTAGGACCATATGCTGTACTAAACCCTATAAAAGTGGATTGGGACAACTCACTCTAGAATTAGATAACTCTCCCATACTTCCCTAGTCATCAAGAAGTTGTATATGGGTCACCATTCAATGATGAGGATGTGATGCTGCACCGAACCCTCATAGGAACTGGCTAAGGGAAAACACTCAACTGATACTAGTCTTAGGAAGCTCACTGAATCTCATAATGAAGTTGAACATAAGAGAAATAGGACTCCAACCTATCCTAAAAAAGTACATGGTGTGTACCTAGGGGTACACGGTGTTTCTTAAAAATCCTAGAACTCCCCCATGTATCATTCTCACATGACACACACTTTTACAAAAAAACATGACATGACCCATTAGGTATACATAATGTAGATATCACCCTAGAACTCAGTGTGTTATCTACCCTTGCCCGTATACACTAGGATTTTTTTATGTTCTTGTCCTTATCTCAGTACACAGCTCGCTTGTGTACTTCAGACATCCCATGTACCTCCCAAGTACATGTTTTTTGGGGTGACATGGCCACCTAGGAGTGTACTCCCTTTACATCCCAATCCATCCTCCATGTGCTACATAGTGTGTGACTTGGAACACACAGTGTGTAACACTACATGGATTCCTCTCTGTGTACACCCTATACATGTTGAGTTGTTCATAAAAGTGTCAAATGGAATGTGTTCATAGGATTACATTCTATGTAGTTAGGTTTTTCATATAAACTATGAAAGACATCACATATCTTTTGATTCTAATTCTTATATCACCAATTCCACCCAGGGAACTTTGATTTTGTCCAATCGAGTCTCATCGTCACCTTGTCACCAAATTTCGGCCACATCCACCACTCAGGGGATACCCACCATCACACCAACACCACGGTTACATACCAAATCCATGAACACAAACTCCCAATTAATCTGTAGATCTACTAACATTATCACACACCATAACCATAATGTCAAATCTCCATCCCTAACTTGTAGTAATGACTCCTTGCACCAAATGCCAAATTCACAATAATCATTCACCAGTTATTCATCAAATCATAGGCCAAAATAAAATTATAATGATTAACACAAATATAATGATAGAAAATGAATAATACAAAAAAGTTTGTAATATGCCTAAACCAATGTTTTTGTTGGCCTCAATTATTTTTTATAGGGAGATAAATAAAGATAAATAAATAGACCAAAAGAAATTCAATTTCTATACCAGAATAAGATAATGTAATTACCTGAATTAAAAAATATATCCATGTATTAATTTGTTATATGATTAATTCATTTTCATCATGGGAAAATAAAAGTAGGATAAATGAACAAAAAAATTCCTACCCCAGTTCGGATCAATCGCTGATGAAGAATGATCAAACATCATTTTCATTAAGGATATACACACACTACATTATTGTTTGTGTTACTTGAGGTACTTAGATCATCGATCCATGATCTCAATGTACACCAATATTCCTCCACACTCTCCTCTTAATTCTCATAAATATGAGGGTAAACTTATAAAATTGTATTTATAGAGGAAAAATTAGGTTGTTTCATCAATGTAATAAATAAATAAATTTAATTTATTTATTTAATTATTTTCACATGTGGTGGATTTCAACCAAACACCCAACAATAACAATGATTTTTTCATGTCTAAGGAAAACTCCGCTTTCTAAAAGTAATGGTGGTCTCATATTTTTGATCTGAACTCTATACGGAAGTTATTCCACTTTTTCTAGAAAACTAAACGTGTGTGATATTAATATATTCAATATATTTAAAATATCAATTTTAGGATCACCAAAACATGGAATCTTATGTTGTCTCATTGTATGGCTTTGAATTTTTTTATTATATATAAAATTATTATAATGAAAAAATTGAGTTTCTATGTTATTCCCCTCTTAAATAATTTTCATCCTCAAAAATCACAAGCTAAATAAAAATGTCAGGATATTGAGCTCTTAAATGCATCTCCCATTCCCAAAATCTCCTCTAATGATTTCCTATGCTACTAACAATCACACACCCAAGGAAACAAATTTCCCTCGAAGGGTATTTCTCTGTCGGTTATCAACACTATTGAATCCTTGAAAAAGAAAGCTCTTCTCTCCCAACCCATCATACCCAGGTCAATATCATTCAATAAGTCATGTATATACATCCTTAGCTGTGAAATGTAGATAAAACCCAGCAACCAAAACAACTGTGGTTATGAGGTTAGGCAATACACCACCTAGCTAACCAAAAAAGGTTGTAGAAAAAATAAAGGGTTTAAGAACCTATAAGATATGTTATGACCTTGGATAAAACATCACAAATCTCGAACTCCAAAGTCCTTATTTGTTCTTTTTTAAAGAACTCCTTATGTTTTATAGGAAGTATCCATCTTCCCATGGATGGACCGCACCCTCAAAAACATCACTAGTAACCAAAATAGGGCCCAAATACTATCAACCATTGGATCCAACCAGTATGAAAATGGCCTACGTGGTCCCTCAAGCATGGCCTAAAAAGGTGAAACTCCTATGGTGGAGTTATAATCATTATAATATGAAAATTAAATTGACAGTAGATGATATTCCCAACTATGTTCGAAAACCAATATGAAAACCATAAGCATGTTTAATAGAACCTAAATGGTCCACTTTACCTGGCCATATAACTGGGATAAAACACTATTGTCAATGGCAACCAAGTCCCAAAAGTTTTCTAACCTCCTCTCCCAAATCAGTCCATTAAGTAAGCTTCATAGTCTATAAAGATCATCAAGTGAATTCCACAAATCTAGTCTACCTTCTGTATGCAAAAGTGTTCTAAACACTCTAAAAATAACTATTTTTCATCACCCTCATACAGGTGAGACAACAAAAGTTTATCTTGAAAACTTTTCACAACTCCATTGGATTCCTAAATGATTCCAAGAGATTCTCATACATCCCCCACCTCCACTAGATGTACTACTAAGGAAAAACAACATCCTCAACACCTAATTTCATAGTGTTACTCATGTCACCATCTATCCTCGAACAAGGATGAAGATCTTCCCTTATTTTTAAAATACATCCAGAACATACCTAGTGGATATCAAGTCACAAAAATTCTCATAATTGATATCCATAAGTTATACCTCGGGATCTTTGAATAAGTATAGGGTTAAAAAAATATTTACTAGAGGTAAACCACACCATCCTTAAGTGTCTTTCATGATCCAAATTGGATGTCAATCACACATGGATTTCACCAAGAAAGACTACATCAAAATAATCTATAAAGGGTTAAGGATCCAATCCACAAGTATTATAACTATACTAAGTCATACAACACACTGAAGGGTATCACCATGAACTCAAAACATACATAGTGGCTTTGGAAATCCACTTATGGTATATCCTTCTCCAAAACTAGAGATGGTGATAACCTGTCTTGAGGTTAAACTCTTAGAACAACTTTACCACAAACCACTAGTCAAAGAACTCAAGGATTATCGAGAGTGGATACCATTCCTCACATCAACTTGTTCAACTGACTCCAATTCACACCCAACCTCAAGAACCCATTCAAATCTCAATAAAACATCCCTGGGATGAAAAGGGGTCTTAAAAACCCCATTATCAACAAACATCCAACTGCACCTTCTTCTTATGAAGCTCAATGGGTTCCATCTGATATGATGTTGTAAAAATAATGGTTGATCCTTGGTACCATCCTTGAAGAAGCCTAATTTTGTTGTAGATATAGTCTGAGAATGTCCCTAGGAAAGACTTCCTCATACTCCACCACAACTTTAGGAAAAAAAATTTCATAGAATCCACTGTTCTAAAGGTATTACTAGACCACTAATATGAATTCGGTCGCAACCTCTGGAACATGATATAATTATGATTTTCCTAGGACCACTCCTTATCAAAGGAGAAAAAATCTACCCCAATAAGATAAAAACACCACCATACTCAGTGGTGGAAAACAAATGATCATGTATGGTATGAAACCATTCCATACTAAGGAAAACATCATAGGGTCTCACCACCACTACGAAGATACTCCATACGAGGCTATCTCTCTCTCTCACTCTCTCCTCCCATAGTTAGGTCACACTAAGTATAGAAGCATGTAATCACTGATCCTCTTAATATGAGCCTACAATAAAAGGGTCTAAAAAAAGACTTCACTGGCATCAATATGTCTCGAATATGGGATATGCTTCCAGATAGGTGGATCATGAATCCATGTGGAAACTGTAACTGGGGTAATAAAGACACTTGTCGAACCTCAAACCACACGAGAATATTCTGCGAGCTCCAACTACTTAAAACTCATAATTTCCCTTTCTTACATATTTACAACAACAAAGTATTTATCTGACATTTTAACACATAAAAAGGATCTCAAACACACATGTATAAGGAAATCATCCACCATTCCTCAACACTATCAACCTTGGGCGACACTAGATTTCCTGCACGGTTTTAGATCACATCTCAAGAATTATTCTCAATTGGGGAATTGAACCTATAATTTTAATGTATAAATTCTTTCCAAAAATCACCAAAACAGGTCTCTATTAGAACCCCACATACCCTTGGAAAATAATCAAACAAAGGAGGAAAAATAGTGGCACATACATGTGTCTAACAATACTGAAAAATAGAAGGAACAAAGATCGTACATCAAAAAACCCTTAGAGCCTCTGGGTAAAAAACTCATAGAACCTATGGCTATCCAAGATTCTAACCACAAGATTCCTAATACTAGTGTTCTCCAACCAGGGTTAGTGGTGGTAGCTTCAAACTAAAACACCAAACACAACCTACTTCCCCCATCTCCTCTATCATGTATGTCACCCCACAGACCTTCGTGCTCCTGCCAATGCCTCTTCTTGGGTGGTTCATTGAACACCTCTCTGAATGCATCAAGATAGATTGGAAAATAAATATTGATATTTATATACCCATAACAAGAATAACAATATCTCAGCCTTAAAGAACTAAGTTTTCCTAGAGGTTTCTGATCGAACCTTCTATTTCATGACTTATGTTGCACACCTGTAGTTAGTAGGTCCTGTCGACACTGTATCCCAGGAAATACCTACCTTATAAGTTCATGATATGCACTCAAAACCTACAAATAATAATAATACACTAAAAAGATCCATCCATGACTTATTCTGACATGATTCATCCACCTGAACCACAAGAGGTGGGTCTACAAACTGATCAATAGGAGAAAGCTCCACCTACTGAACATCTTGAGGAAAGACTACCTCATGACTATGCCCCTACAGGGATGCCTCATCACTCATTGGGTCATACTCTGGACTATTTTTTTTAAAAATCACTATTTTTCATCATGGAAACATCCTAAAATAGAAAATTCATACCATGATCAATGATAATATCTAGTGAGATGACTCAATAAGGACATGGAAACCACATCCCATTCCAATATGATGCATGTAAAAAATTTCAATGTAACCAATGTATTAGTATTATGAGATGATAATCAGGTATTTAGAGTATTTTTGAATGGATACGTCATCCACTGCACCAACACTGGGATCCTTATATGGAAATATGAACTTGATACACTTTGAAATTGTTTCTCTAAATTCCCAACTGAACCTCATAAGGGGAAAAACTCCAAATACTATCACAATGTCTAACCACATATGGCACCATTCTATCTTGACTCGACCCACAAGGTCCCTCATAGATAGTGGAAGACTTAGTTGTAACTACCCTAATCTCACCTGCGTAGGCTAGAGGTTGGCAACATGCATCGAGAAGGCATATATAAAATGGGAGGCCTTTGCCTAATGTACCTGTACGTACACACACATATCCAAGATCATAAAGTGATAAAATGCTAAATAACTAATAATAATGAATGAATACATCTATAATACCATAATTAGAGAGTGGAATAAAGTACTGGAAATCTTAAAAGGGGGCCAAATACAAGTTCACCCAAAGCTGGAAAATAAATTCATTCCGGCTCAAAAGGAGGGGACTACTTTTAATGCTACACCAGTATACTCCTCATTATGTCTAGACTAAACTAAGATCCACTTTCTCCTATTCCTCCAATGACTCATTAAAAGTATATTTCATCTACATAAGACATGACATGTGTGAGGAGAGCCCATGCAGGGGTGAGTATAACAATACCCAGTTGGATACCTCAAAAACACCAAACAAAAAGAATAAAGAGTTGTCATATCATCAAACACGAGTATGTCAAACATGATGTGATAAATAATGATAAGAAAGGATATCCCAAATATAATTATAAAAGACTCCAAATCACAAAATATTTTGACCACTGCTAGAAATTTAACCACACGAGGTTTCAAGGAAATGCTCATCTAGAAGGAACCCCTCCCTAAGCTATAATACCACTGACAACACTCATACTAGAGGTCGTGATCGTTAGATATATCCAAGAACAATAACATAGGAAACTAAGAGTATTCATCCAAGATACACACTCCATCAGAATAATAACCCATCATAAAGATCAAATCTCATTACACAGATATGGGGTCAATGTCCAGGGCTCACTAGGGGACACCAGACTCTACTGGAAATATCCTCTTAGATAGGGGATCAATGCTCATGTAAGTATTGGTTATACCAATTCCACAAACCCTACCTAGGGAAAATACAAAGAAAATGAGAATTTCTTCAGGCCTCTTAAGGGGATACATCATCCATGTCAAGGAGATATTTGAGGTTTGATGCTCGAGACCATATGTCATACTAACCCTTGTAAAAGTGGATTAAGACAACTCACTCCAAAATAAGAGAACTAACCCAAAATACCCTAGTCATCAAGAAGCTATATATGGGTCATCATCCATTGACAATGACATCATTCTACATTGAACACTCGTAGGAATGGTCCAAGGGAAAACACTCAACCAATACTGGTCCAAGGAAGACAACATAAGATCACAACGAAGCTAAAATGAGGAGAAAGAGGACTCCAACCTATCATTAAAGGAGTAAACATTGTATCACTAGGGGAATATGGTGTATGTCACATAACATGACACTACCCACGTCTCTTGCTCTCACGACATGAAATTTTGCATAATACATGATGTGACCCTTGGGGAACATGACATATAGATGTCACCTTGGCACTCAACATGCCATTTTTATGTTCCCGTGTACTTGGTTGTGTCAGAGTACACAACTCTACTCATGTATTCCAACCTACTAATTTAAATCCCAAGTACATGGTGTGTGGGGCCACATGGCCACCTGGGAGTGTACTCCCTATACATGTTAATCCATCCACCATGTGCTACATGGCGTGTGACTTGGAACACATGGAGTGTGACACTACATGGATTCATGGGTGTGTAAACCCTATACATTATGATCTTGTTAAGAAAGTTTCACATGACGTGTGATACTTATCTATATGATTAAACCTTAGTAATTCATAGAGAGAACTACAAAATATGTTTTCTTATGACTACACATAATGTACTTTGATTTTTCAAAGAACCCCCAGAAGACTTCATGTGTCTTCTGATTCTAACACTTCTTCCATTGATTTTTCTTAAGGAACTTGGATCCGGTCCAACCATGAACCTTCGTCACCTTATCTCCATATTATGACTGTGTTTGTTGCTTAGGAGAAACCCGACGATATGCCAACACAACTCTTACACAAAAAAATTTGAGAACACAAACTCTGAATCCATCAATGGATCTACTTCTATTATCACACACCATAACCATAATGTTGCATCTCCATACCAAACTTGTGTTAGTGATCTATTATTCCAAATAATGAATTCATAATGATATTGCATTTGGTATTCATCGAATTGTATACCAAAATAGAATTCCAATGATAAATGAATGTGGAATTGGGAGAGAAAATTCATAAAACAAAAATGTTAGTAACATAATTTGTTAAATTTTCATGTTAGACTTGATTATTTTTTGTAGATAGATAAAATGAGAGAAATAAATTATCCAAAATGATATTAATTTCTATAATGTAGTAAGATAAAACAATTTCATAAATTAATAAATTGATCTGTAAATGATTTGTTAGATGATTAATTTGCGTTCATCATGGGTACATCAAAATGGGATAAATCCATACAAAACAAAAAACCTACCTAGATTTGGACCAATCATTGATGAGTAACAATCACACATTATTGTTGATGATGATATCCATATGCTACATTGTTGTTGGTGTTCCATACGATACTTCAATCATCGATCCACGATCCTGATGCCCACCGACATTCCTCCCTGATCTCCTCAAAATTATAAGGGTTATGAGGCTAACTATATGAATTGGTTATAAAAATATATTTATTGGGAAAAAACTAGGTCGTTGTGTCAACATAATAAATAAATAAATTTAATTTATCTAGTTCATTATTTTCACCCAAGATGACTTTTAACCAAATGCCCAATGCCCAAAATATTATTCCATGCCCAGTTTGAACCCAATGTTTTGAACTTAATGAATTCCTTAGATTTATGATATGAAACTCTTTTTGGGAGTTATTCCACTTTTTCAGAAAAACTACCAACACATGATATTAATATATTCAATATCTTTAAAATATCAATTTCGGGCTCACTAGGCCTCAGAATCGCATGTTGTCTCAGCGCATGGCTATGAAAATATTTATTAACATATTTTAAAGTATTTTATTTTGAAAATATGGTTTCTACTTATTAAATAAATTTTGGGTAATTATGATGTTATAATACATACATTATATTTATACCATATTTAATTTTTACCCAAAAATTAGATTATCTCATAAAATTATGAAAAAAATCACTATTGAATAACTTTAAAGTGGTGATTTCAAAAATAATATTTATTTTATCAAAATAATTCTCTAAATATGAGAATTTATACTTTCAAATTAAAAATCCCCATTAATTAAAAATTTCATTTTTTATAGTAACAGTTTTTTAACCCTTATAAAAATTTCATTTGACTTCATAAAATTATATTACAATTTATATTTAATAAATATTATTTAATAATAAAATTTAATGAAAATATAATTTATTTTAAAAATTATTGAATTCATCAAAAAGAGTGTCTTGATTGAAACTATATGTTTCCAAAAAATACAATTCGTGTTTTATCATATCAAAATCTAATTTTTATCAAACTCATTATTTGTTCATTGGAAAAGTAATAATAAAAGGAATAAATATAATCATTATTTTTTTGAAAGAAAATATAAAAAATCATACTATTATGGTCTAGTTATAAAACCCTTTATTACATCAGTGAATGGCATAGGGGTAAGGTGTGTGATAGTGATATTTTATAGGCTAGTATGGTGTATGTGGTTTGGTCCATGATCTCGATGAGTTTTAACTTATCTTGTAAACTGATTTTCTTATGCTTTAGTTATTGAATCTCATCTTGGGATTGGATAATAGAAAAACCCAATGATATTATATTCCTCTGAAGCTCCGATAAATGGGATTCATAGGGTACAACCCTATTGTTCGACATCACTTCTAATTTTTTTGTGGGTCAATTAGATTTATCATAACCCTATATATATACTAATCACGTGATCATTGTATAATGGTTATAATATAAACAATTATAATGCCTAATATTATTTTAAATTTTATATACCATATAATGGTCAAAAATAACCAAATTAGTGCACATGTTTCTATAACTACATTATTTTGACAAGGCATTTATTCATGAAACAAGGAATTTAATTTATAAAATTTTGGGTTAATAAATGGTTATATTCACATAAAATTGTTCTAAAAATTTCATTCAGAGTCTTATTCCTCATTATTATAGCACCATATCATTGTGGTGTCATGGGGTTTAAAAAGTATGATTAATACCATGTTTTGAACGATATGAATTGAACTCATGTTTTTCAAATTCTTCTCCATGGTGACTTATTCATGAAATAGTTTTGACATATTTCTATTTTTGAACCAATTTATAATTACCTATAAAAATTGAACACAATTTACTCTTAACACCTAGAAATATTACCCAATTCAATCTAGAAAAATCATCAACTAACACATTAAAAAAGGATTTTTCCTCTTTATATTTACGTACTATATGGCCCAAATAAGTCTATATGAATAAGTTATAGGGTTCTAGAAGTATAAACCTATTTAATTGTTATAAAATATTAATTTTTTAGCTTTCTTATTTGGAATGAATCAAATAGTTTATTTTTTTTAATTTAAGTTGAAGTAAATTTGAAACTATATTCATTTTACATAATTTTCTCAATGAATAGACATTATAATGTACTAGTCTTATATGCCAAATCCAAGATTAATTTATTTAAGCATTTAAAAATTTAACTCTTTCTTCTCAAAGAATTAGGATCTGAGAATAAAAATTATTTATTATAGGTTCTGTAAATTTAAGAATGTCATTTTTGAAAATAGAATCGGCATTGTTAGAAAAATCATAAAAATAACCTTCATCACAAATTGTGAAATACTTATTAGATTTTTCTTTAATCCATACAAATAAAGAAATTTCTTAATGAGGATTGAGTTTGTATTACCAACTAATCCAAATCCCATTATATTTCCTTTTAATTTTCACCAAAAGTGATATAGAATCCATTAATTTTTTATAAGGAGTGGAAATTAGAAAAATATCTACTCATATGTCTTAAACAACCACTATCCATATACCATTTTTCATTTATGATCTTGAACCTTTTTTACTATAAGGACAAATCAAACAAAAAAATGTTTTGGTAACCATATTTTTTTAGGTCGAGCAATATTATCAACAAAATAATTGGTAACCCAAATATGTTTAGGTTGTGTAAAAATATAGAATTAAAATTTGAAAATATTTTTGAAATAAAATCATATTTTAATCCACAAATTTGGGGATTTCTCAAACTACAATAAATATCATAGTTCCCTAATTATCCACAATGAAAAAAATAAATTTCATAATGGTTTTTTCTTATAAATTTTTATAATATGATTTTTATAAGGATTAGGTTTTTCACCTTTTCTTCATATTCAAAATTTATTTTACTGAGAATTATCAATTCTAAAAAAATTATTTAATTAAATTTATATTTTTGTGAAAAAACATTTATCATATTTAAATTCTTCGACTTATTTTTGTAATCTTTCAATATTTTTACCATGTTTAAAACAGAAAAAATTAAAAAATCTCAACTTTATTTTCATATATAAAATATGGTAATTTAATCCATATTTTTCATTTACAACCACATTATAGAAATTTTTAACAGTTTTATGATTCTTTTTCAAAGATTCATATTTGGTTTCGAGTAAGGTGCAATATTTATTTAATTCCTCATAATAGAAATATTAATGTTTAGATTCATATTCATTATTAGAATAATAATAAAAATATACATCATTTGAGTGGGTTATAAAGCACATCTTGATCATTTGATTAGAAGTTTTAGCTTTTGAGATTGAAGATTTATCGTCACTAGAATCTTCAGAAGAACTCAATTTTTTAATCATGTATTTCATGGCCTTCTTCCTCTAAAAAAATTATTTTGAAAACTTTTTCTCAAAATTTTGGTTATCTTGCCACTGAGGGCATTCTGGATTGATGTTCCTTAGCTTATTACCCTCATAACATCTAAATTATTTATAATTTATCTCTTGTTTCTTATAATTATTGAAGGTTATTTTGAAACATATTCTCTTGTTATAAAACTTTCTAAAATTTATTTAAAAATTATAATGATCATTATCTAGTGTATAAATATTTTAGGCATATTTATCTGATGTCATTGTATGTCTTTACTTTTCTTATCATCTTTAAAAGATGAAACCTTTAGTGAAACTTTATCATTCTTAAACAATCTATGATCTTCATCTTCATCTTCCATCTTAGACTTATACATAATAAGAGTTACAAAATATATTTTAATTCAAAATTCATGAACTTTGTGTATTTCATAATAATAGATGAGATTCACTTCTATATGGGTGGTCAAATGATGAGGATTTTCAAACCCTGATCTAGTTCAACAAAAGGTTATTCTAAAGTAAAAAAACTATTTATAATCATAGTAATTATTCCATTAAGTTGGGTAATTATTTGTAGTTACATAATTATAAATGTTTTTAACTTAATTGTGGAATTATTATATCAAAGATATCACATATTATATGTACCGTCATAAGATACTTATATAATAGTCAACACTTCATGAGTTATTTTTCATGGTGAAACTCGGTTGAACTCATCTGGACCTAGCCCACATACTATAGAATTCACAACATTATATTTTAGATTATAAATGGTTTTAATATCAATATCCCATGTTTTAGGTTGATTTTTATGAATTTCATAAGGATTTATGTATTTAAGATAAACCTTGAGACCAATATTATTCAAATAAATTATCATATTTTCCTTTTTGTAGCAATAATTCTTACCATTAAAGTAGAGAGATGTTTCAATTGAAATTTCTTTTCTATTTTCATTCATAGTAGAAATTTTCACAATGATCTTTGGAATTAAAACTTTGAAATATGAGAACTAAAAACTCAGAATCTTTGATACCAATTATTGGTCCCATATTGACTACACTAAGACTAAAGGGGAGGGGGTTAAGTTATTGAAATTTTCTTTTCTTAGAAAACTACCCTATTTAAAGATATAATTTCTACTAATATTTTACTTACACTAGCATGCAGTAGAAATAAAATCACATAGAAAAAATATTAAGCATTGAGATTTATAGTGGTTCAGTGGTTCCTCACTTTTCCCAAAAAAAATTGTTTTATAATAAAAAATTAAGTTTCAGTCAACACCCTATTCCACTCTATTATCACTCAACTCTATGTGCTTGCTTATTTTCACTACACCGGTCCTTTTATAGGGGTCTACTATCCTCTTCCCAGGGACTTCACTACTGAGTGAAGGAAATCGACACATGGTATAATAGAATGAGACTTCAACCAGGCTTCTGTAAGTCTTTATAAACACAATACTTCAAGGTTATTTTACAAATAAAATATATAGTTTATGAGAGAATAAATAGAGATTTTAAATATAAGTCTTACAATTTTAATATACAACTAACTAAAAAAATAGATCTCCTAGAAAGATGATAAGAATAAAATTTATCTCTAGGAGAGTCTTCTAAAGGCCATAAAAATGATCTTGATAGAGAAACTATAGATTGAATATTCTTCTTCTTATTCATGAAAATAGGGAAGTACATAGATAGATTTTAGAGAGTTCTTGGATGGTATTTATAGTGCCTCTCTCCTTGTGTATGTTTTCTTCCATTTCATGACACATGAATATGCATGAAAATTTATCATTTAATCACACAAAATCAAATCCATAACATTTGTGGTTGGAATTTAAATTCCACCTATCCTTTTCCTAGAAATAACTCAGTAATCGTACTTACCATTAAATTATTCGTATACTTATCTCTTCTCTTGGTACTTGTAGCTTTTTATAATCATTTTTACCATAAAGAGTCAATCCACCATTTAATGAGTGGAAAAAATATTAATTTCCACTAAAAGTAAACCGATGGTATTAAATAGAAAGTTATAGATAAAAATAGATAATTTTAGATCAAAACATAGCTATATTATATGGATTTTAATTCACATAGTTGAAAGATACATGTACCCATTTTTCATGTTGCCAAAATATCCATTGAACATAATTTTTACAGGCCTTCTTCACGTATCAAAACATCCTCATAGAGGAACCATGATCACGTAGCCAAATTTGGTGTATCTGAATTAATTATGTATCTAATTAGAAACAAATAACTTATTTCACCATTTACACAAATCATGAGCTAATTTCGCCACATAACCAATTCACGTAACCGTTTGATCTGTGTAGTTGATTTCTCATGTAGGTGATTCATCGATGTAGTCAATTTTCACATAATTGATTTCACGAGGTAGAAAAATCACATATAATTACTTCATTTATCCAATTGAAATATATAATTACTCAATATATTCCTTTCACAACATATCCAAATACCTCATTAATCTAAATTTCCAAACATAGGAAAATTTTCAGCAACCTTCCAAAACTTGCAGCTCTTAATAGAATAAACTAAAATAATGAAAAAACTAAAGAACAAACATAAAAAATATATGAAGGTTATTTAATAATATAAAAACCTTAAGTATATGATATGTTTTTTAGAAACATAATTAGTCCAACAATCAAGTTATGTGTTTATGAAAAACGAATCACATCACTTTGTGGAGGTGGTAATTCACACGTACACATGAACGATGTTATTATTTTTTAATGATTGGAAAGGTAATAAACAATATGATATATAACATTTAAATAATGATAAATATGGAATTAATAATATATAAATATATAAAATCAATCATTAAAACCCTTTGTGAGTAGTGGTGAGGAAAAATGAATTACATTAGTTCATAAGATGGTAGTCCATTGTACACACAGACAACAGTTTCATTTCCCGTTTTATGGAATATGTGATGGATATAGGGAATTTAATTGAAATAAAAAAATATATTTATATTGGAGATAATGATTATAGTATATCATAATGTTTGGATAATCATTTAATGAGATTTATAACATCCTAGGTAAATAAAGAACATGACATTTTTCATATTTATTAATATTTTTGAACTTAATATTAATTCTACTTTAAATGGGATACTATGTTCGATGGTATACCCGATACGCAACAATGGGTTTCTTTGAAATATTACATTGCACACTAATAATATAATATTATTATTTTAAATATTAGATAACACCTAGCCGTTGTAATGGTGGGAATGAACCGAACTAACTACAAATTTATTATATATGTTTGTTAAATGTTTTTACATTTATCCAATAAAAGTGAGAGGCTTAAAATGTGAATGAATCTAATTTTTAACTTAATTTACTTTAAAAGGTTGATTTACCACCTTTTAATGGAGAATCCTCTTTAAATATTGTTTTGGTCACTTTAATATGTTCCATTTGACAAAATTAAATTCTTCTTTAGAATTGGTACATAAAAATTTACTTTGGGTAAATATTTGGTATTTTTCTGAAAAAATTCATTTTTATGAATAGTGAAAAATACTATATTTTAACTCAAAAGTGACTTTTAATATTATTTATTTATATGGTAAGATTATATTTTTAATTAGTTTTAAAGTTTAATTATATTATATTTTTTCCATTTAGTCTAATGGTGGTCATTGGAATTAATTTCACTTTGAAATTGGATATAAACAAGTGTCAATCTTTGATAGATACTGTTTCTTAAGAACACGCTATTTGTTTTGACAACGAGAATTAATTTTAAATTAATTAATTCAAATTATATGTTTTTAATTTGGTAAAATAGACATAATTATTTATTTTGGAATACCAAATATATCTTAGTCTGAATTTTTGGTATTTTTTTGAAAACTTCAAGTAAAACCACTTAGTAGTAGTTAAAAAACTGGCCTTTTCATTTAAATGAAATTTTACTACTTCTGTGAATTGAATTTTAAAAATACCATATATATGGTTGTTATTAATAAGTAAAATGTGATTCAATAAGATGAAAATAATTTTTTATGAATAGTAATTTTTTACTTTTATTTACCGTGATTAAAGGTAAAAAGGGTAATTCAAGGTTAAAATAATATTATAATAATACAAAATTAACTTAACACTTGTCCTAACCTTATTGGTTGAGTCTTTTACGTCTATAGGCATCATTGGGTACATTTTGGGACCCCATTGAGACACATGGGAGTGATAATGACACTTTAGATTAATTAACTTAAAGTAAAGGCAATAATTACATAAACAAATATCTTTTAGTAAATTAATTTTTACAAGGGGTTATATAAATTATCTTTTAGACTATAAATATTAATTGGAAAGATAAAAATATTTCCTAAACCATGGTAGTTTTTTTATAATTTTTATAAATCAAATAAATTATTTTATTTATGACATAATAATGAGGTAGTATTTACCTCATTAATAAATGATTTAAATATATAAGATAATAAATATTAATAAAATATCCAAAACCTGTCCAATTATTATTGGATGATTTTATTTCGACCATTATCCATCTTATCTTATACTTTAATTAGTTTTTGACCTTTATAAACCAAATATCAATATATAATAAAATAATATTTTCACATTTTTCTAAAGAGCCCCTCCTCACCCTTATAAAAAGCCCTCACTTAGAACCAAATCCACACACCTCTCAAGCTTCTTGGATTATCCAAAACCTGCCCAAATAGTCCATCAAGATCCCTCTACTTCTTCTATAAGCCTTACCTTAGGAAGAAGTCACTTCAAGAAGTCATTTTGGTTCAAACCAATGGGAGTTACCCAAATTAAAGGTAACAGTTTCTCTTAAATTATTTTATTTTATTTTACTTCTCCAACCCCTAAACTCTTTTTATTACTTTATTTTATAACAACAACAGTATCCTCAATAAACTAGGATTTTGTTATGATAAGTATTCTAACTACACTTACACACACCTCCATCTAATGGGTGATGGACATACTGTTTCTGTGGATGGAAAACTAACGCCTCACAAAATGATGATTGTTCGATTATCTTCTACCGCCTATCATGGTGGCCATTAATATGGAACTATATTTATATATGATATATATTATTTTTATTTTTTCTTTATGATTCGGTATTTTTATTTTAAATCATACCTTTATGGTTTCCATTGTGGGTAAACGCGATAATTTCATTTGAGGAAGTGCAGACTACCATCCCCTCAAAGTGATATGACACTTTCATACCATACATGGGACATAAAAATGATGGAGTTATTGAAATTATATATTATATTATACTAGAATTATAATATACCTTTGTATAATTATGTTTTAATTCCATTAAAATAGAAAATATAAATGAAAGTAGTGTTCAGGCGTACGTACGGCTTACCCTCTCCATGAATTGTGCATTTCATTTCTTATCTCCAAATGTTATGTACTGTTATAAATATATATATATATATATATATATATATATGATATCTAAATCATTTATATCATTATGTAGATAATGTACTTTTTACAACATTGAAAAGCTGTAATTATAACAAGTTTATTTTGACTCAAGTTCCGAACACCGATAAAATATCCAATATGAACTCAAATAATTAACTAATTATTATAGAAAGGAAATAAGTGATATAAAAGGAATAATAAAATTGAAAAATGTTCTTAATAAAGTAGAAATTAACTTATGTTTATTATTCATAATGAACACGGAACATACAAGACATGTCAGACTTGAGGTAAGGGGTTTCTTATCTCACTTTTAATTCCGTGAGATTTTTATTGTTCACCACTTATTTTTTTCATGTGGTGTAATTTGTACTAGAATTTGATATATATTATAATTATTATCTTTATATTAAACGTATTATGTGATTCATTTTGTGGTTATTAACTTTTGGTCATATGAATTGATTAATTACGACATGGTTAGTAGTTTTCATCTCACTTATTATTTCAGCGAGATTCATGCTGAAATGGCTACTATTTCCTTTTGTGTGGTGTATTTACTTCCCATGATTGTATTCTTGGTTTAATATATTTTACTTTATGGGTATTTACATATTCATTGTATGATCCTTCTTTCATGGGGTGTAATTTTCATAAGTTACCAAATCGGTAAGGGAATTTCAAATTTCAATTTCCACTTATTGGGCTTTTCACATACTTCATTGATTATTTTACTCCATGATTATATGTGGAATCACTATTTATTAATTGTGTAGTAATTTCCACTCCCCTTTATGTGGATATAATTTTGATAAACATAATCACTCCATTGATAAATTATCAAGTCATCGATATGAACTTGATAAGAGTAATTTTAACTCAATCTCCATTTATTGAGTTAAACATCCAATTCATTGGTGTTGTTTTTACAAGAATATGTGTGAATGTCCTATTATTGATTTACACTGAGTATCCAATAATATTTAGTTTATTTATATTTTTCACACATAATTGTTTCGTTGATTTATCCTTAGCCTAAGGATAAGGTATTTATAAGATATTTCATCTCAATTTACATTCCATTGAGACTTCATTGTTGTTATACACCAATTCACGTTTATATGGTGTATATAATGTACTTTGACATAGTATATCATGAATCCATTTACTCTCTTGATATATTAAATTTTTTATTACATCAATTATTTTTATTCAAGTGTCTCTCTTTTGGTTAGGAACTCTAACTAAAATATCATTTTAAATGTTTTAAAGATTTATTATTCTAAATCGTTCTCATTAATGTCCATGTTTTAAAAATGGTTCTAAGGATTTATTTATATTGACATTAATGTTTTAAAACTAAAATTCTTTTTAAAGTTTCAAAGTGGTATGAGACACTTTGATTCAAAAATCTATTTTTAAATGGCTTCTAAATAAATAGTGTGACTTTTAAATGTTTTCAAGAAAAAGGGGGATATTTCTCTCAAATAGTTTTGATGATTATTTTAATCTATGTCAATATCCGTAATTATTCTTAATTGAGGTTAATCTGTTACAATAAAATCTTCCATATTGTATTGAATGAGTTATGTTTGACTGTGAATGTGCTATTTTTATACCATTTATGGTTTGTGGATAAATTATTGACATTTCGTATGCTAGTTTTAATACAAATGTTAATGTTATGTTTCAAAATTTTAATATGAGGAATGAATTGGACTTAGTAAGTGATGGGTGGAGCCCACTATATCTCCTTGATGCATCTGTAGGTCTCTTGAGACAAACTAGTGTTTTGGCACAAGGCCTTGACAAAATCATATTTGTAGTCTTGGAATGAGGCCTTGACTATGTGGTTATGATGTCCAATATTATTCATTCCATCATTATGAGATTAGCTATTGATATTTCATGTGGTTATTCGACTAGTAGAATACCCATGACTATGTTTTATTATGGAATTATTTACTCAGCTCATATTCCTGTCATAAAGTGTTCATGTCTATTATTTTTAAAGGAATGTGTTTTCAATTATTAACCACGGCTAATGTTTATGTTATCTTACACTATATTTCTTACTCTTACTAAGAATTTGAGATCACCCCATTCTCATGTTTCATTTTCCCAGGATATGAAGAACTTAGTTATGATTGACTTGCAGGAATAATCTTGGAAGCTTGGATGTTTCTAAGGGAATAAATTAGTGTTGTTTTACTAATCAAGTTGTAGTGTTGAACTTATGTATGTATCTTGTTTCTAAGACTACTAAACGGGTCGGTACTTTGAGACTAGATTCATTGTAATCATGCCAACGTATTAAAATAATGCACCAGCTCTTGGATTATGGGGTCGGGGAGTTATAAGATTTAAGAAGAAATAATATAAAAATGTTTGGTTAAGAATGATACCTCTTCTTCAAAAAACCTCTTTAGGTTTACACCAAAAGCCATACTAGGTGGGTTTTATAATTAAAAAATTCCTCTAGTATGTGTTAATTTAAGTAATTAGGTATTTGGGAAGATATTATACAAACCAAAATTATTTTTAAGTCTTTGTTAAAGACGATAAGAGGTTTCCTTTTATATGTGAGGGAATGAGGACTTTTGGAAATTTTAAATTATTAAATTAATATAAATTAATTTTCATATTAAAATGTATAAATAGTGACAATATTTCAACATAATATGATTATGAGTTTAAATAATCTCATAAAATAAAAATTTTACATGTTTAGGTGAAGTTTTCACCCTTGTCTTTTGGTTTTAATTTATGTTAACTGTTTTAAACAATTACCATTATAATGAATTGTTTACTCTTTAAGGGTAAATATAGTTACTATAGAAAGATAATATTCCAATAAATAGACCATGGTTGATATTTTAAACCATATAGTAATAACTTTTATAAATATATTATTTTTTAAAAAAATTTATCATTTAATAAAATATAAATTATTACAAAACATCATTAATGTCATTATTGAAACTATTCATTAAATTTGTCTTTGGAACAACATGACAACAATGTAATTCTAATATAATCCAATATAAAATCACTATCATGATATATGTATCTAAAAAATCATTAAACACAAAAATTAATCCAATTTATATTACTTTTAATATTTATAAAAAAATTATTTTATTTTTCAATTAATATAATAAAGATGGTGTCAGCATTGCATAAACTTTTAAGGTAAATAAATAATCACTAAAATATATAAATGAATTAATATAATGAAAATAATTTAATTATTCTCAAAATAACCATTAATATTCATTCATAACTTTTTTCCCTAGGTGAACACATAATAGATTTTTAAAAGTAAGAGAGTAACATTTTGTCTTTTTTCTACTAAAATTATTATTTGGGTCACATTGATGGAAATGTGTTGAATAAAAAAATAAATTTGGATACTGATGTGACAATAGTTGAAATAAATTCATCTAATAATATTTAAGATGAAAACTAGTGGCCTTATCACTTAGTTTTAACCTAGGTTAACCTAATCTAACCATTCACTGTGGTGACAATTTCTTTACTATTTTTACTATTTATTATGACCAAAGAATTAAGTTTCCCTTAATAAATAATATTAATTGTGATTATTCCAAATATATAATCCATTTTACCAAATTTAATCCCTATATTTGTAAAAAATTCAATTTATAAGCGTCTTGTAAAGCGTGATGAAAATCAGTTTTTCAGGGAAATCAATTTTTCAAGAAATATATGATCTTATATCAACTCTAAAAATAATTATTATTATTATATTAATTTAAATTAATATAAAATATATATATAATATAAATATATCATTTAAATTATCCCTTATTAGGTTTTATTTTATTTAATTAAAATTGATAAATTTATGCACTAAAAAATAATTTTCAGAAAACTGTTTTTTAAGCATAAAAATAAACTTATGTCATAATCTTGAAAATTGATTATTAAAATGAAATTAATTATATTATCATAAATAAAATGATTCATATGTCACTTTATGATAAAATATAAAATATAATGGGAATTTTAAATTTCATTATTTAATGAAAATAAATGACAATATTTGAAAAATCGATATATTTCACTATTTATTGAAAAATCAGGATTTTTAGAAAAATATCAAAATTTATCCATGAGATAATTTTTTTATGATGATTTAAAAAATTGATATAATTTTTATGAAATAAAATTTCTAAAATTTCCAGAAATTAGTTACATTATTCCATCACAAAAACAATAAAAACCATTTATGAAGAAAACATAGTTTTTTAAAATGAATTTAGTAAACATTTGAATTATTACTGACTAAGAATTTATCAATAAACTCATATCTATTAAGACATTTATATTTATATATTATGAAGCATATTATCCTATTTATACCCACAAATTTAATGGGTAGGTTATAACAATCACATTTAAATAATATATTTCGTGGGTCATTTAAGCTTAGTGTTGTGTGTCGTATACGCTATCAAATATAAAGTTCTTATTTTAAAATATAGAGGTGTTACATTTTTTCTACTTAATTTTAGGATTCATAAATACTTTACCATTATAATTGGATACATCTTGTTCATCCTATTTTCAAACATATAAATGGATCTTCCTTAACATATCTAATGGTAAGAAACATTGCTATAAGTGATCCCTAGGAACTCCAAGATCAGTCTCAATATTCAACCTATTTATGAATTGGAATCTTCCTCCATCACTAAAAACATGTTTAAAACCAACTTATTCATTTAAAATAAACAGAATCATCTCAATACATTTTTATTTTCAATCTCACCATTTGGATTTATTATTAATACCCTTAATTAACTCATATAAATCACTTTTCAATATGTTTTTAACAGTTCAATTTTACTCTCCCCCTTATAGAAAATAAATATAGTTTTTTTATCTCCTTATTTTAAGATTCATTTATTTGGGGAGTGTCATAATCATATCATACTTTACTAAAATTTTATATCCCCCTGAGTAAAATCTAATTTTCATGAGATATGAGTGGCATCACGTTTCTCTAGGTAATGAGCTATGAACAAATAAACTCTACATCTATGTGAGTGAAATCAGTGTAGAAAACAAGAGTTAATAATCTATAAATCAAAGTTATATAAAAAAATTTAAGCTTGTGATACCAACTAATAAACCAATTTATTTGGACTTCTCAAGAAGTTTTACATATAGCCACATTGACTCATCTTTAATACATTTATCAAAAATATTAAAGATAAAGTTTCCCTCTCCACTTTCATAGATAAATGAATTTTCCCTTCCAAAAAATAGATATGGATCAATATACACAAGAATTATAAAGTGTGATTATGATACCTTATATTTATATTTGTTTAGAAAATCCAAATTCATAAGAAATAGAAATTTTATTGAAGTTGTTTAACTTATATCTCCCTCAAGGAGTAAATTCTAAAATCTCCTCATCATGGATGGTTTTCATCAATGTAAATTCAAATCATATCCTTATGATACTACGGGAGGTGAGGAGGCAAAATGATACTAGTTAAATCATTCCATGATGGAAATTTTCAATGTTTTTTTATGATTTTTAGAATATTCATTACATCAGGTCTCCCCTGAATATATGAATCACCTTAAATTTCCTACATTAATGACATAAATAAAATAAATGATAATAATGTTCGTATTTATATATTCGCAATTAGATAAATATAGTTGATAATTTCTTTTAAACCAAGTAACCTTTTTCATTATAGATCTAGTTTTCTTTTTGATTGCTCTCTAGATTTTCTAAATATTTTTCTCCTTAGGAAGTATTGTCTTCTTAAATTTCACAACCTTATTCATGTTTGGAATTAAATTTTTCAAATTTTTAGAAAGGATAATTAATTATTTTTTTCTTTCTATATCTTATTATCCTTTTCTTTTTGGGATGTCCATATAATCATACATTTCTTAAGAAAATTTTTTACTTTATTCTTGTGTGAGGACTCATTTTTCATATTAGCATTCCTAGAACAAGAAGTCATTGGTTATTTATATTTCTTTCTCAACATAACCTTTGGTATTGGTACTGAAGTCATGAATTTTTAGGTTTTTGTACTTTTTTTTACCTTCCACAGAACTTCTTAGAATCCTTTAAGTTACCCTTATTGGGAAAATTTTCTATTTTGTCTTCTAGGATGTCTTCCATTAAAACAATCATATTAAATCATTCTTGGATTCTCTTTTTTGTTTTATATTCTTACTTTAACATTAATTTTTATGGAATATTGTCAAAGGTCCATTATATAAATTTGTATTCCATAATAGAATCATCTTTTACTTGGTATAACATCCCTCTTAACCTTATTCTTGGGTGTTCCATGCATAAAACATGCCTTTTTCTCATGCACTATGGTAGACTCTACTTATTTTCTTATCTATTACGTTAACTATTTTTGCCTTATTTTTTTTATTTATATCCTTTTTTTAATACATGTTAGTAATGAAGAAGAACTTCTTATAACTGTGATCACTCTTATTGAAATTTTCACAAAATTCATTCAAGTAACCAAATATGTTCATTAAATATAGAATAATATCATTTTTATTCTATGAATATTTATTCTATTCAAAAGGTGTTAAATTAAATTAAATTCACCCTATTAATCCATGGATTCTATAATTTTTGGGAATTAAAAAATCATTTTAATATTCAATAGCATTATGTACAAATATTCTATAACACAAATAATGACCAATAAATCATTCCCTTTTACCTTTAGTTGTGTTCTAGCCAATTTTAAATTCTTACTATTTTTGGATAGATCAACCCTTATTTTGTCTTTACTCCAAAGATATATAATTCATTCTCTTATTTGAATCTAAATTTTATGATGTGGTGGGTTTCTGTAAATTTTTCTTCACCCATTCTTGTCCATAATTCCTTTTGGAACTTTCATTATCTGTTAATATAACATTAGTAAAAATATATTTTTATAGAACATGGGTTACCTTTTATCATGATCATGAAATGTATTAATCATTATATTATCTAAATATATTTTTTCCATTAGAATGATCCTTTATATAAATAAAACTCTTAACAAAATTATTCATGGAAAATGGTATTCTCTTTTTTGTATCTTGGGTATTCTTAGCCTGTACTACTTCCAAATTTATTAGTTTTACTTCCAACTCAAGAAATTTCATGTTATGGTTATTTTTATCCACCTAAAATTAACTAATCATTTATTATTATTCCTTATTAATCTTTTTATTCTAATCTTTACGAGACTTACTCATTTATTATAAATAAATTTCAATCTCCTTCTCTGTTTTATCATTTATCTCTAGTTGCGACCTCTTGGCACCTAAAATATATTTATGAGTTTATTTTGATTCATAGATCCTCTATTTAAATTATTCCCTTGTATCATATTTCAAACTTTTTTTGAAAACATTCTTCATACATGGTATGTTTTTACTTATATAACCACAAAAAAATTCCTTGTCTTTTATATCCCTAACGAGAGTTTTTCACTTCATCACTTTTTCATATGATGCATTTTTTAAAGAATTAAATTCCAAATATAGATATAATTTTTCATATTGTAGAACCTTTATGCATGAATGTATATATGTGAAAAAATTAATAGGTATATCTTTAAAATATTCCTTTATTTAGAGTAAAAATA
The DNA here is from genome assembly GCA_963277665.1 of Viscum album. Classification (NCBI taxonomy): domain Eukaryota; kingdom Viridiplantae; phylum Streptophyta; class Magnoliopsida; order Santalales; family Viscaceae; genus Viscum; species Viscum album. The sequence continues at coordinate 48,323,346 of OY728121.1, forward strand.
ATTTCGTGATTCACTATGTACATACTCTTCACAAATTGAAATATATTCTTCAAGGGGATCATTCTAAGAATATATAACTAAAAAATTATAAATTTTGTATATTTCAAGTAATAGAGGATCCTATTTATCCTTATAGATATTTCTTGAATTCTTAGCCTCTTTATTCTATCCATTTTTCAATATTTTGGCTAAAACATCCATGTTAGTTTTGAAAAATATGGGAATTTTTTTTTCCATATGAGGAAACTCTAATCCTTCTTCAAATATAAACTTCATATAATTCTGATAAAAAAAACTTGGAAATAAAATAGATCCATTAATAGGTGTAACTATTTGATTTCATACCAATTGAAGGGGATAGTGTATCATATAGTCATACTGAAGGGGGGAATCAGTACAAGAAAATTTTCTCAAATTATTGTCCCTTTTAATTTTACCTCTTAATATGGAAACCTCTATCTCAGTTAATATGTATGGATCTATTTGTGAGTTCCCAAAACACAAAACTATATTAAATTCAATAACTAAAAAAGAGATAAATTTTTAGGATTTTATGGGTTTTAGGTTTTTAGGGTTTTAGGGGTTTTTTGGGTTTTGGGGGTAATTTAGGGTTTTTTTGGGATTTTAATGTTTTAAAGTGGCTTAATGGTTTTTAGTGGATTTTTTGGATTATTATGTTTTTTAAGCTTGACTTCCAGTGTGGGTGACTATATCCTTATTAACTTTAGGCGTAGTCTGAGACTGATATTTTATCAATGATATCATAAGTGATTAAAACATGGAAAGTATCATTTTGATCTCTATAGGGGTGTGACAAGGTATCACCCTTTACCCAATGATTTATTTTATAGGTTCCAACATTTTATTCCTAGTTACCTTCTGACATCTCTTTAGTCTCCCAACTTTTAATGATTAAATTATACTATATACCTCCATTGTTCAAAGGTTTTCCTTCTGAAAAATATCTTCAATGTACACTTAGATGTCTTTGCATCACAATGTAAGATATTATTCCCCCCACATAGGTATTCATCTGAAATCGAATAAATAACATAAAATACATGTATGTTAGCCTTGTAATCCTTGAAAATTTGGAAGATGTATCTTCTGAACTAGCTCGACTTCTTTCAAGTGACATAACTTATAAACCTTATATAGGATATAGAATATTTGTTATGTCTCAATAATTTCTAGTTCTTTATTCTATACTATTAACTTACAATTTTTTAACTTTCATTCCCTAATTTCAGGTTCCTTAATTTTTTATTATTTAACTTCTATTTTCTAAACTGGTACATTATAACTTCAATTAATGGTTCTTTAAGTTCTTCACCCAAACAATATTCAGAACTTAGGGATAAGACTTCTCTTCTTGCGTGTAACTATGTGTTAGTGTAAAATAAATTCATGAAATTGGTTGTCATATAAGTACATTCACACAATAGAATTTATGTTAAATATATTTTCATAAATAATATGTTCCCATAATACTTACATGAGAATAAATATTTGGAATTTTTTTTTTAAAAATCAATAACATTCTAATGACGGGGTTAGGTGGTATTTATAAGAAAAGTCAACTTGTTAATAAAACCCTCAAAAAATCCATAAATTATCACATATATTCATAAATATATCTTGATTTTCAAAATTCATCTTATATTGTATCTTCACCTGAGTGCTATTTTATCAAACTTTCATGTAACTCTATGTACTTGTATGAATTTTTTTATTTACTCTAAAAACCCAGAATAAACTTGTCAAATGACTAAATTATAATCGATTTAATTTTCATAACTTTTTTTCAGCTCTATTCATCTTAAAAACTTTTCTAATTTTTAATTTTATCATCTTGAAATACTTTTTAGGCTAACTCAATGTCTTCCACAAAAGTGAACCTTTTGGATTTCACTTATTCTCATAAACTTCTTCAACTTTCATATTATTCATTCAAACTTACATCACTATAAAACTTTTTGATTTACATCAATATATGTAGTAATAATTTTTGAATGATCCTACTTTTATAAAAAAACTTTTGGAACTTTCATTCCCTACAACTCATATTATCAGATTCTGGACTTCACCTTTAGGGATTGCTTAAAAATTCACTTTTACTTTCATCTAGCCTCCAAAAAATTCCAATTTTTCTTCCAGTGTTACATTTAGTACATAATTATCCAAGATAATCCTTAGTATATGTTACATTATCTTTTTTTCCTTTAACTTCTAGATTCTTGAACTTCATTATCTTTCAGATTTCTTAACTTTGGATCAATTAACATTCAATCGTATGATCTTTGGGATCATATTTGTTAAGGTTAAGAGTTTTTTGAGATTTTTCTAAGAAGTTGAAGGTGTTCAGAAGAATTTGAGTCATATATAATAAGGATTTATTGAAGTTTCATATTTTATTGTTCAACATAAATCATTTAACATTATTGAGAACATAAATCACTTAACATTGTTGAGTTACAAAAGTGATAGGACAAATTCCAATGACTCAAGGATATTGGATAGAGTCCATCAGTTTGAATCCATTGGTCAGAGTGTGGTACATAATTTTTATCCTATAATTTTTACAAGTTCCATCATATAAAACATTCATTGAAGTTTAAATCCTTTGATGATTTATTAATTTTAAAGGTTTCAAACATCACAGTTACTAAAATTTCTCATGATTCAATATTCAATCAAAAGTAGGAGATTGAGGTACATCTATACAAAGTTTTTGTATGAAGTTAAATGACATAGATGTTTGATATTTTTAAGATAATGATACGAAATTATAAATTTTTATCTATTATACATTTAAGAATTATTCTAATCAGAGCAAAACCATTTTATTTTTTGAGGTTGTTGTGAATGGAGTTGGTTAAAAAATGAGTTGAATTAATTCTAACAAATAGAATTGTACAAACATATCAATATTAAGTGACAAAGTTAGAGTGTATAAATTTTAGCTAACAAAACATATATAATTTTAAAGAACATAAGGTTGTGTGAAGGTTCATCAGATGATGAATCTTAGAGTCATAAAATGAAGTTCCCCATTCGACCCTTTTTTTGAAAATTCATCAGATAGATAATTTTTTATGGATTCTCATGATTAAAGAGAGTTTTATGGGGCTTTATAAAGTTATTAGAAAAATATTTCAGAATGTACTTCTTCATAAAAAGGCTGCCTAGAGAGGGAAATTGTTGAATTTTAATGAAAAAATCTATTATTCAAAGGAAGAGTCTCTAAAAATATTTCAAGATGTTCCTATGAAGTTATAAAGAAACACTAGATATAGTTTTATTGGACAGAAAGATCAAAATATCTTTTATGAGGTTTTTGTAAACTCATAAATGTGATGATGTTGAGTTAGACATTCAATGTATAAATAATCATGATGTAAATTAATGATTCAAGGTTATATTATAAAAAGGTTTGAAGTTATGATTTAATAAATATTTAAAAAAAATTGTTGATTCTGGGTCTTTTAGAAAGTTCATGAGTTTTATGAGGTTTTAATGTGTTCAAAAAAAGGATTTTTTTGTGTAAAAAAGTAAATGTATTGAGTGGAAAGTTTCAATTTAATATTCATGCTATGTCCTAAGATTTTGGAGATGCGTTTACAATATAAATGGTAGATGGTGTGACGAGAAAATGTTTTTCAATATGTGTTTTTGGGTAAATTATTGTAGAAATGAATAGATGATTAGATGGAAAATGTGAAGAGACCTCGATCTAAAGGTTATAAAAAAAAGTTACCTATTAGTTGATACCAGATGAATTTTGTGAATAGGAAATCAATAGAATAGGTTGAAGAGAAAGTATATGAAGAATAAGAAGATGAAATCGGTCAAATATAATAAATAATCCAAATATATTTGATCGGATGAACCTAAAATAAAACCAATATTTGACCCAGTATATTTGAAAAATAAGTGATCAGATGAACATTTTCACGTAGATGTCCAAGAATAATTTCTTGCTCACTGTTGTGTAAGAAAGTGAAGTGGAAGAAGAAGAAAATAAAATATGGTAAAGGGTGACTAAATTTCAATAAACCCAATGACAACATATAAAAACTTATTGGTGATTCTTCTTATAATATTTATAAAGAATTGCTATATATTTTATATTTGAAAGGATCATATACATTGTCAATTAACTATAGTAATACACAAGTGAAAGGATATTAACTAATTTTTGTAACCATAAAAGGATAGTTTTATAGTAGTTATGTGGTCTTGGATTTCTTCAAAACCATTCCAAGAACAAGGTACTCTTAGTGAATACTAAACCTTATAAATAACTATTTTCTTATGGGTGTTATTGATTTATTTTCTAGTAGTGTATTTTATCACTAACCAGAGAAGAAGTTTTTTAATTAATTTAGAAAACATAAAAATACAAGATCATTGATTCACCCCTCCCCTATCAGTGATCACCAAAATATTGATTGTTCCTTTCATGTGGTATCAAAGTGAAGGTCCCATTTGTAGAAAATTTATTATACTTTTAATAAAAAAAATGAAGCCATAGATATTCAGAACTCTTTAAAAAATAAGGGGAATCCTATATTAAATGGGAATAATTATCATATCTAGAATGATATAATGTTACCTCATCATATATCAATTAGCTATAAAGTTCATAAAGCTACTATAGATGGATTCCCTCCATCTGTTTAGGGTGTTATCTTAAAATCATTTGATAATAATAACTTGAAGAATAATGGCCAATCTAAGAATGTTATACTTTACTCACTCTTTAAAAGTTATTTTCTAAGAGTTAAAGGTATTGGAGTTGCTAAAGGCATCTGGGAAAAGCTGAAGAAATTTTATAAAGGAAATATGAAAGTAAATAAAGTAAAGTAATGATATGGAGATTAATGTATGAAGATCTTAAAATGGGTGAAGATAAATTTTTTGGTGACATCATTACATAAATTAATGACATTATAAGGACCATAAGATGTTTCAATGAGAATTTATACGATTCAAATATAGTTTAAAATATTATAAAAATTATTCAAAATAAATATGATGAAAAGTACCATCACTAGAATACATATATACCATGAAACTCTATGTTTTCATGATGTTTATTGCATTATCATCACTTACAAAATGAAAAGATAAAATTTTATGAAGAAAAAAAGAAAAGGTTGATTGATAAATTTAATTTAAGGATATTAATAAAGGGAAATACCATAAAGTTATTAGGGAATAAGTTAGTGAATATAACATCAAAGATGTGGTATTTAATTTTTTTTATGAATTTATGTCCTTTTTTATAAAAGGGTGAAAATAGGAACAAGTAAGTATAAAGGAAAATTGCCACTAAAATAATTTAGTTGTGGATCCATTGGACATTTCATAGAAAATTGTCCTCAAAGAAAATAATATGAATAAAGTGATGGAGATGATATAAATTCAAGAAGATCCCTAAGTAAAAAAGGTAGAAAAATCAATGTCCAATTAAAAATTAAAGGATAATAATTTCTCTAAATAAAAGATAAATTATTTTTTCAAGTGAGACGAAGATGTTGATAACAAAGTGGAAAGTGATGATACTATAGAAAAATTACTTAATACAAAATAGTATGATGAAAATTAAAATAGTTATGATAGTAGTTTCTCTAAGGAAGAAAAAAAGGATACTCAGATTGAGTTTATGTTCAAATGAGAGTTGAGTGAATTTTCCCAAAGATTGTGAAACTCGAAAGGGAGAATAAGAAATTTAAGAAATAAGATTTTTTAGAAAACAAATAAGAATATTTTCTTGAATAAAAATACAGGTTTCTAAAATATATTGATGATTTTATGAAGTTAATTGATGAGGAGAAAAAAATCAATGCCAATATTGAATAAAACATAAAGGATACAGAGAAATAATTTGATCTTATTTAGAAAAATATTATTCAAGTTGAGTGAGGAATAATAAAATTCCAAAACTCTATTTAATATATTGGTGAAATATATAAGAAATATAACCCGTAGAAGGATCTATAAAAATTATCCTCATAGTTTAACAACGTGGTTGATAAGTTTTAAAAGAAAAATTAAGTTAAGAAGAATATTTATGTATCCAAAACATGCCAAGTTGAATGTTCTAAAATTTATAAGACTTTAGAGTCTAAATATAATGTTTTTAATACCAGATATCTTTTTATGGATGAGAATAAATCTAATAAGAAGAATAATATGTTGATATTCATACAAAATTTTGTATACAACAAAGTACCATGGTGGATGTTAAGAAAAATGGTAAAAGTATGTATGTAGTACTGAATATGATGTGAGTTATAGAAAAAATAAAATGCAATTTATTGATATTACTAATACTGTGGGGGATTTGAGAATATAGAGAATATATTTCGGTTCAATAATAAATACTATAATGAATCTAGGAAGAACTAAAGGCAATGTTTAAGGGGGAGTTAACCCACTCAAAGAAGACAACATGTAATATTACTTTAAAGATTTAAAATAGATTGCAACCTTGAGATTTGTTTTGTGAAAGACAAGATCATCCAAGACATATTTCTAAAGGATGTATTTTTATATTAATAGTTTAAAAAGTTTTATATAAAAAATCTCAAAATCCACATGAGAAGGAATAAAAATTCAGGTAGTAGGCCTTAGTTATTTTAATTACTCTCAAATATACAAATGGAGAAGAGACTTGGATATTGGATAGTGAGTGTTCTTCATATATAATTGAAGATTTTATGTTTTTAAAGAATTTTAAAGATTAAAAAGATGGGATAATGATATTTGGAAATGATGAGTCCCTCAAAATCAAAGGTATTTGATCTGCTATCATTGTAAAAGAAAATTTAAAATACAAAAGAGCCTTATTTGGTGATGGAATAAAACACAAATTGTTAAGTGATTCACAACTCTGTGAAAAAAGAAAAAATTCATTCAAAATAGGTGGTTTTTGTGCCTAAATATTTGAATATGGTAAAGTTTTTATATGAGGAAAACAAAACAATGGAAACTTATTTCATGTTTTTGATGTGAAAATAGAGTGTGATGGATGAAAATAAGCTACGGAAAAAGAGGTCGAGACATATTTTATAGAGGAATATCAGTATGATAACAAAGAGAGAAATTATTAATGATATTCCTATAATTCCAAGAAGAATATATTAGCATTGTTCCATATACCAGAAATTCAATATTACAAACTCGGTACATAAGAAAGTTGATAAATATTCAACTCGTCCCTTGGAGCTGAAACATTTTGACATATAGCATCCTATGAGAAAGCAATAATCAAATAGAGATAATCACTTTATTTCCATTATTAATTTTTTTAATAAAATTACATGTATTATATTTTTGAATCATAATTCGGATCCTACGAAAATTTTAGGATTTTTAGGAGAAGTGCTAAAAAATGATGTGGATATTCTGTTAAAAATATATGAACTAATAATGGCGCTGAATGCGAAAATGGGATGTTTAGAGATTATCTTGAAAATAATAAAATTAGACATGAGTTTAGTACACCATACACACCAAACAAAAATGGTGTTTATTAAAAAAGAAATATATGTTTTGTGGACATTGTAACACCCTGATATTTTAAAATAATAATATTAGGTTTGATAGCATATATAACTTGAAACACCTTTCTTAAATGGACCAAAAAATATTATTATTTAAATATAGTCATTAAGAACTTGTTGAATTAGTGGGTATGAATAGTATTAACCAAATTAAGAAATATATATAAAGGACCAAATCAATAAATATTCATTTATTAACCTTTAATAAATAAATATTTAATTTTTACTAGTAATTTTATTCCTAAAAGATTCAAAAATTATTTTTATTGATTTTTGTGAGAAAATAATATAATTAAAATTTTCCACTTTTAAAAATTTTATTTGATAAAATTAACTTCATTTTTTAAATCAACATATGAAAATTATATTACGGTGATTTTTTGCGATTTTTCTGAAAAACAAGATTTTTGAGTGAATAGTTAAATATTGTTCTTTATAAAAAACATTTTTTTAAAGAATTTATTTTAAAATTATTTAAAAATAAAATTAGTTAAATTATATTATTAAAAATTCAATTAAGTTAATTATAATTGATTTTATTATTTAATTTTGTATGAAAACATTTTCATACATAAAAAGACATTTTTCTGAAAAGACAACTTTTCATTGTATTTTCCATTTTGATTTTAAATTTAAATTATTACATTTATAGGTATTTAATTTTATAAAATGTATTCTATATTTGGAATAATAAGGTTAATATTTTGTTAATAGGATCCTTTTGTTTTCGTTCAATATCAACAGTAACTATGGTAAAATTTATCACCTTACGAAAGGGTAAATTGGGTAAATGCGGATAAAATAAAGTGATAAGGTCATAATATGTTATTATAGTCATTATTTGATAAATTTAATTCTACCCTTATCACTTTAGTCTTGAATTTTAGTTGTTTTAATGTAAAATTTTCCATGAATATGACCAATATTATATTTAAATCAAATAAAGATACAAAATGTCACTCTATTAGTTTTAAATATCTATTATGTGTCCACATAGAGACAAAATAATGTTATGAATGAATAAAAATTTCATTTTTTTGAATAATGAAATTATTTTCAGGATTATAATTTAATTATAATATTGGTTATTCTATAATTACCTTAAATGCTTGTCCAACACTAATACAAGATTTATTCAATTAATAGAAATATAAAATTAATGATATTAAAAATATTAAAAGTGATATAATCTGAGTGATTTATAGTGTTACACAAAAATTTTCTTATTAATATTAAATATTAGTGATTTTTAAATGAATTATATTCAAAATAAAACTTTCTTAAAGATGTATTTTTATTCAAATTAAATTAATAGTGTCAAAATTAACATTATTGATAATTTTTCGAAATATATTTATTATTAAATTATTTAAAAATGATTAAAATTTTCAAATAGGATAATGAGGATAATATATGGTAAAAAATGTTATAACTTGGCCATTTATGATCCATTTTAACCTTATATTAAAAATTATAGACTTATAAAAGTTGAAAGGACATCAATGCAGTTAATGTTAAAATAGGTTAACTGAGGAGTTAAACCAAAAGATAAGGTTCAAAACACCACACAAATCTGTAAAAATTTTATTTTTCTATGAATTTGAAACCAAATAATATCCTATTTTTAAATACTTTTATATTTTTATGAATTTTTCTATATAATTAATTTAATATAATTTAATATTTTATAAAATTCCAAAAGTGCTCATCACCTCAATTATAAAAGGGAACCACCTACCTCACTTTTGTACACCAAATTGAGCCTTATATCTCAACCAAAAACTCAAATAATACCTTATAAACTTCCTTATACAAATTATATAGGTTTTTTCAAACCAAAATTCCAATCTTAGGATCCTTAAGAGTAAATCTAAAGGAGTTCTTCCTAAGAAGAGGTAATCACCATAACGAGTCACTTTATTTTTTTACTTCTTATTTTAACTCCTATAAATCTATGGTATTTTTCATAAAATGATAAAATAATTAGTTTAAATATTATTTAATTTTATAATTATTATTAAACCACCATTATCCACCCAATTTCCTATCGAATGAGAATAAAAAATATTGCTTGTGCGTACGTACGGTTTACCGTCTTTATGTAGTGATACAATTCATTTTTCATTACCATATTGTATGGATGGGACTTATCCTGGATTTAGTGTTTATATATGATATTTATAACATATTTATTCTTATTTAATTATAATATCATATATACCATATGAACTTCAAATCCTTTGGAATACAATAACATCATTTGTTTGTACGTGAAGACTACCACCTCCACAAAACGATGTGATTTTTTTTCATTTCCATTTTTCTTGGATGGACATAAGGATGGTTTTTAAATATATATATATATATATATATTATTTATATGATTTAATTATGATTTTTTCTAGTTGAATTATTTTTTACCTTTCTTTCATCCCATCCACTAAAAAACTAATACAGTTTTCAAGTGTACGTACGACTTACCGTCTCCATAATTGGTGTAATTTATTATTATATCTATAAATTTTATAGATGACTATAAATTTGTATATAAAGAATATATATTATATTTATATCATTATTAAAATTCTGTATATTATGGAACCACTATAATTTACATGGACCAAAACTACCGAACCAAAACATACATAAAAATGAAGCAGTTATCACCCAGAAGACTGATTTTAATAAAGAATTATTAATAAATGGGTGATAAAAGGTTATAATTAAATTATATGTGGAATGATTTATATTAATATTATTATGTAATAGATTTATAATAAATATATATTTACTATGTATAAATATTTAACACATACGAAGGAAGTCAGACTTGAGGTAATGGTTTCTCATCTCACTTTTACTTACATGATACATATGTTATATTCACCACTAATTTCATTTATGTGATTTATATACTGGACCTTTGATATTTTATATCCTGAATATATTTTTATTCAGGTTATTTAATGTTTTATTTGATGTTATTTCATTCATGGGGCTTAAAATTAGTATATTACCCTAGTGGTAGGGGTTTATTTCACAATCTCATCATTATTCAGACTTTTTTTCTTTAAGTCTCCCTAGGGGAATATTTTTCTTCCATATCCATATTTTACTTAAAAAATAAAGATTATTTATATTACTCTCTAATTATTTATTAATTTCATTTTTATTCATATTTTATTTTTTGTGAAATGTTTTGAACGGAATCTTCTTTTCATTTTTCGAATGTGGTACATTTTAGCCTTTTTACAATAGTGTGAAAGAAATGTTTTTTTAATTTATATGACATGGATGGATTTTACCACCATCATGACTAATCATTTATTTTAATATTCCTTTACAAGTTTAAATGTTTATTTTAAAATAAAATGTTTCCCTCATATTTTCAAAGTTTTCAAATAAGCGATTTCAAAGTGAAAATAGTAATTTCCTCAAGAATCTTCCAATGATATTTTTAAATAATTTTCAAATGTGTCAACATAATTTGTTGAATATTATGATTTAATAAGGTTATTATATTTTTTATAATCCAAAATATTTTTATGGATGGTTTATTATTAGTTTTACTGGGGGAATGTTCTGATATTTCGTATTCTTGTTCTTCTAATATGGACATTTATTAATTTTTAAGGAAGTTTATTATGTTATGTTATTTATTTATATTAGGAATTAATTGGAATTATTAAGGGATGGGTGGGGCTGAAAATTACATATCCTCTCAATGCATCAATATGTCTCATGGGATAAACTAGTTTGGGTATTTGGAAATGGACTTACCTATTTATGTAAAATGTCTTGGCATGAGGCCTTGATGGTACAAATGTCTTGGTAAAAGTCCTTAATGATATAAATGTCTTGGTACATGTCATAAATGATATTTTTTAGATATCCTACATTATGAATTCCTTAATTATGCAATATTTTATTGATTTCCATGTGATTATTTCAAAATTTTAATATCCATGGATATGTTTTTAACTAATGATATTATTTATATGGAATTATTTGATCATTTATTTCTTTCCATATTATCCATGACTTGTTTATCTTATGATGTATGCATACCCTTACTAATCAACCGATCTCACCCCATTCTTATTTTTCCTTCCCTAGGATACCATGATGTGTATTATGATTGATATCCAATGTTATTATAGTGTAAATAATGATTTCCTTGAAGAAAATATTTTGTTTTATTTTAGGTTTACAAACATAATTTGAAATAAAATTATTTAACTAGTTTTACAATACTAATAAACTAATCGTCTTTTCATATACAATTTCTGGTATCTAGTTCCATGGTAATAAAGTAACCACTAACTCTAGGATACTAGGGTTTGGGTATTTATTGTTTGTATTATAGGATTTTGAATAGGAACATTGGGAACTAAATTTAGGAAAACAAATATTAGAGAACTTAACCCTATGATAAACCATGATAATATTCCCAATGAAACCAATATTATGATTATGATATTATCTATGCATAAAATTTTAAATTTGCATTAAGTGTTTAACTAGTTTTGAAATTATACATTACTATTCATAATGTTAAGTGAAAACCGATTATATTCAATTATCTCAAAATAAAAACAAGTAGAATGAATGGAAACCATATCAATGCATGTAATCCATGTAGGGATTTACCTTCTGGGTAAGATAATTATTCTAGAGTTGGAGATGAAAAAAATATAACTATATTGTGGAAATTGAATTAGGTTATGATAAATAACCTTACCTGTATGGAGTATCCATCCAATCCACAACACAATGTAACAATGTTAGACTATTTTATGCATAAAAAAATCCATCATTCAATGTAAATACTAATACATTTTTAGATAAGAAATTTTAAAGTTCCTTAGAGAATATATTTCTTACTTTGGGAATTAATGAAAGGGAGAATGTTTTCATGGTAGTTTATCATCTCTCAGGGGATGAAGATAAATGGTGGTAAATGACTAAAAATATTAACGATGAGGTGGAAATAATGAGCATGGAATGTAAGTATTTTAAAGAACTATTCTTGGAAAAATATTTTCCACATGAACAATGAAAATATATGGAAATAAAATTCTTGAGGATGAGAAAAAAGGAAGATGAAAATTTTACTAAGTATGAATCTAACTTTACAATGTTTTCAAGGCATTTTGTAGACTACATACGGAATCCAAAGAGTAATATTAATTTTTTCTTCATTGGGTTAAATCCAATCCTTCAAAGGGAAATGGTCTCTTAAAAATTTTCATTATATGAGGATATAGTATCATGTGATATCAAGAATAATAAATATTTCTTCAATTCTTATGGTTTTGAAGGAAAGTAAGGTAGGAAGAGGATGGAAGAGAAAAAATAAATAAGAGGAAGAAGATAAAGAAGTATTTTTTCACATGTGATAATTTTGGAATGAAACACCCTGATAATTTTCTAAATGAGATGATAGTTTGCTTCAAGTGTGGAGAAAAGGGAAATTATACATGTGAATTCAATGTTAAGAAGGAAACCTATGATATTTAGTGTTCTAACTGTAAGGAGATAGGGAAATATGGAAATGAATTCTCGATGCATCAAGGGAATATACATTAAAAGAAACTAATGGATAATGGTATATATTAAGATATCATTACTTCCAATGTGGAATGATTAAAGTAATTATATATTTGGATTCAATAATTATGTTTTAGAAGTATTTTATCAATGATACTCATGTGATAAGAATCATGAAACTTATAAGAATTATACTACATTAGTATTTCATCAAGGATTTGAAGGCATATATTGAATGGTACTGATGACCAAGAAAATTTATTTAGTAGTAAGGTGATATTTTTAGTTAATACATGAATACGGTAAATAAAATACTTAATATTTTCATGATGTTGTGTTAATATTGTTTAGTTTGGATAATTATAAGATTAACATTGAAGAATAAAATGAGATATAATTGGTGAATATGATAATGGTTAATGATTTGATGAAAAAGTAATTCATGATGGAGTTCGCTAATTTTTTGGAATTATATCTGATAATAAGATATTTTATTTAAGGGAATAAGAAGTATTTTAATTTTTGGAATCATGCATGTTTTCATTAAGGTTTTTTGGTGATTCAAGTTATTACCATGAGATCAAGGTAATTAGATGTGACATTAAGGGTCACTTTACGGGGGATTAACTCTAAGTTAATTTTTTAAATTCATTAACCTTATTCCTAAATTTTTGGATTTTTTTGAATTTGGTCTAACATATTTTGGAGGATCCATAAGGTTAACTACTCATGGAATGGATTGAGTTTAATTTTGAATCTTATTGTTAGAGGTTAAAGTATGTTTTATCATTTTTGATAACCCACACAAACCATTTTGGTTTTGGTAAATGTTAAATGGATAAAGGAATGACTCATGGATATTATGATTCATTAAAATATTATTTTAGTGATTCAGCAATTCAAAAATTCATCTCTTATATCCATTTCTTGGTAGAAGAGATCATGTGTAAATTGATCAAAGTAAAACCAAAGGAATATATTGGGCTTATGACATGGAAAGAAATCAAGAAAGTTTATTTTCCAGAGATCTTTATCTATATAGTAAAAAAAATCCCTCATATTTATAAAAGGACCTTGAAATAAAAATATTATTTTTTTACATTCTGTATAGAGAAATCAATGGTCCTTTAACCCATCATATATTTAAGGTATTGTTATGGTAAATTTTCTCATAACCATGTTCTCTATCACTCTATATTAAACCTTGGGAAATAGTTTTCTCTTCAAGGTCTATATTTTCTCTTTATAATAATTTTACCCTATTTGGAACCCTAGATATGTGTCATTATAGATGACCTTCATAATTCGCATTCCCTATTTTTGAGAGCAATTTTTATTAAACCTTTTTATGATGTGGGTTTTTAATAAAGGGATTTTCTAATATCAATCCCTTGATTACTGAGCACAAGTTCAAATTATGAGGACACAATTTATTAAATGGGGGAGAATTTAACACCCTTATATTTTAAAAGATGAAAATTAGGGTTGATAACATATACCACATGTAACATAGAGCTTAAAAGAACCATAAAATATTATTAATTAAATATAACCATTATAACCTAGTCGTTGAATTAGTATGTATGAATAGTATTAACTGAATTATAAAAAATATATAATGTACCTACTCAATACAAAATTATTGATTAAATTTTTTAAAATAAACATTCAATTTTTAGTAAATTCAATTTATCCTTCAAAAATACATTTTCTTCAAACATGATTTTTATTGATTATTTGGGAATGAATAACATAAATAATTTTTTCCACATTAAAAAATTTCATATGATAAAATTAAATTAATTTTTTAAATCATCATATAACAAATTTACCAGAGTGAATTTTTGAGATTTTTCTGAAAAGATTGATTTTCTAGTAAATAGTGAAAATACTGGTTTTTATCAAAAACTAATTTTTTGTTTCAATAATTTACAAAGTTCCGTTTTTATTTTAAAATGGTTTAAATCTAAAATTAGTTCTATAAAATTAATAATTCAATCATGTTTATTGGAATCAATTTAATGATTCAATTTGGTATAAAAATATTTTTATATGTAAAAGGCATTTTTATGAAGAACTGTTTTCGTTGTGTTTTATTTATTTATTTTTAATTAAAATTAAACCATTTATATG
This sequence comes from Viscum album, assembly GCA_963277665.1. Lineage (NCBI taxonomy): Eukaryota > Viridiplantae > Streptophyta > Magnoliopsida > Santalales > Viscaceae > Viscum > Viscum album. The sequence continues at coordinate 48,338,600 of OY728121.1, forward strand.
TATTCAATTTTATATAATGGACTCCATATTTTTAATCATATGGTTCAAATTTGGTAAATATACCTATTTTATTTTTGGTCAATATGAATAGTAATCGTAGTAAAATTTGTTACCCTCGTAAAGGGTAAATCGGGTAAACCTAGGTAAAAATTATGTGATAAGGACCTCATATTTCTTATGAAGTATTATTTGATAAATTTAATTCTACCATTATCACATTAGTTTTGAATTATAATTTTTTAATGGATACATTCACAAGAATATGAACAATATTATTTTTAAATTAAAGAAAGATACAAAATGACACTCTCTTAGTTTTAAATATCTACTATGTGTCCACATAGAGAAAAAACAAGTAATGAATGAATATAAATTTAAATTTTTTATATAATGAATCTGTATTTATAATTATAATTTATTTATAATTTTTACTAATTACATTAAATGTTTGTGCAATGATAATATAGTATTTATTAAATTAATAGAAAAATAAAATAAATTATATTTAAAATATTCAAAGTGATATAATTTGAGTGATTTATAGTGTTACACAATTTTATTATATAAATATACAATATTAATTTTGTTTAAATAATTTATATTCCAAATATATCTTTACCTTTATGCATCTAAAGTCAAATAAAATGAATTTTTTAAAAAGTGAAATTAATCATAATTTTTCAAAATAATATTTTATAAATTATTTAATGATCATAAAAATATTAAAATAGGACATGTTGGATAATATATGGTCTAAAATGTTATCCCTTGTCTATTTGTGAGTCATTTTCACCTTATATGTAAAATTATAGACTTTTATGAGTGAAAAAGACATTACCACTATTAATTTGTATACATTTTTCTAGATAATTACTTTTTTAAAATTTAATATTTTAGGAAATTATAAAAGTAACATGCACCTCAATTATAAAAGGGAACCGCTGCTGTCACTTATTTACACCAAATAGATCCTAATAACTCAGAAAAACCCTACTAAAATCACTTTTAAAATTACTTATCCACATTATAGAGGTGTTTTCATTCCAAAAGACCAACCCTATGGTCCTTAAGGGAGACCCAAATGAGTTCTTATAAATAAGAGGTAATCACCATAACCTATCACTTTATTTTTTTAATTATTCTTTTACCCCTTCTAAATCTATGTAATTTATCATAAATTGGTAAAATAATTATCCTAAATATACAAAAAATTTATCCTAATTATGAAACCACAATTATCCACCCACTTTCACATAAAATGGCAAGTGAAAGTATCACTCATGCGTATATACAGCTTACCATCTCCACGCAGCGATACGATTTATTTTTCATTACAGTATTTTATGGATGAAAATTTTGATTGTTTTAATATTTATATATGATATTTATATGAAAATTATACTTATTTAATGATAATATCTTATCTAACTTCTCACCTTCCAATCTTTTGGAATACAATAACGTCGTTCGTGTGTATATGTGGACTACCACCTCCTCGAAGTGATATGATTTGTTTTTCATTTACATTTTACTTGGATGGTAATTAGTATGGGATTATAAAAATTTATTATTTATATTATTTAATGATTATTCTTTATAGGTTAATTATTTTTTATCTTTCTTTCATTCCATCCATCGGAAAATGAAAATAACGTTTGTTCGTAAGTAAGACTTATCGTCTCCATAAAGGGTGTAATCCATCATTCTATATATAACTTTTATGGATGACTATAGATATGTATTTAATGACTATATATGATATTTATAACATTATTAATATTCTGGGGATGATATAACCTTGATAAAAGGTTATAAGTAAATCATATATGGTATGATATATATAATATGGTTCTATAATATATTTATAATAAAAATATATTTATTAAACAGTAATTTCAAACACATATGAAGGAATTTGTACCAGGGTATGGGTTTCTCAGCTCAATTTTACTTCCATGAGACATATGTCATATTCATCACTTATTTATTTATAATAGTGTATATTCTGCCACTTTTATATTTTATAACATGAATATATTGGTATTCATGGTATTTAAAGTTTAATTTTAAGTTATTTCTATCATGCTGCATATGATTCAAAAGTTATGCAAGTGGTATGAGTTTATTTCACAATCTCATCATTATTCATAATTATATATGTTTAAGTCCCAGCCAGGAGAATATTTTTATTCCATATCCTTATTTTCATTAAAATGTTTAAAATAATATTTATATTACTCTATAATAATTTATTAATAACATTTTTACTCATGTTTTACTTTTTTTACAAAACGGTTTGAAAGGAATCTTCTTATCATTTTCCAAACAAGATACTTTTTAAAAAATTTACAGTAGTGTGGAAAGAATTTTTTTTAATTATACAACATGAAAAATTATTCCTATCATAATAACTAATCTTTTATTTTAAGTTTCATTCATAATTTTACAAGGTTATTTTCATGGAAAATGTTTTCGTTTATATCTATGATGTTTTGAAATAACTGAATTTAATGTGAAAGTGGTATTTTTCTCAAGAATTTTCTAATTATATTTTTATGGTATTTTCCTAAATTTAAACATAATTTTTTGAATATTATGATATTACAGTTTTATTATATTATTATACCACCTACCATATTTTTATGGATGGTTTATGATCAGTTTTACTAGAGAAAGTGTTGATATTTCATATGTTAGTTCTTCTAATACGGATAGTTAGGGATTTTTATGGTAGTTGATTATGTTGTGTTATTTATTCATATGTGTAATTAATTAGACTTATTATGTAATGGGTGGGTCCTGATATTATATATCCACTCGATTCATCAATAAGTCTCATGATACAAACTAGATTGGGTATTTGAATGAGGTATTACCCATTTTTGTATGATGTCTTGGCATGAGGCCTTGACGGTATATATGTCTTGGAACGAGGCCTTGATGATATGTTTTAGACGTCCAACATTATTAATTACATCATTATGAAACCAATTTTTTATGTCCAAATTTTTATTTTAATAGTTGTCATATCCATGGATATTTTTCAGATCATGTGATTATTTATATAGAATTATTTGACTATCATTTATCTCATACCATATTATTCATGCCTTATTTAGATTATATTGTATGCATACCCATACTAAGAATATAATATCACCCCTATATTATGTTTATTTCCATAGGATACCAAGATGTGTATTATTATTGATATGTACGGTTATAATAGAAGAAACAGTGATATCCTAAAATAAAATACTATGTTTTATTTTATGTTTTCAAATGTAATGTGAAATTCAATTATATATATATATTTTTTCAAGACTATTAAACTATTAAATAATTTGGAATATTATTGTTTGTATCTAGTTCCAATGTAATAAAATAACCACTAACACTAGGATACTAGTTTCAGGGTATTTTTAGAGATGACATGAACTATGTTGATTAAATAGGATACTTGTCGATACTTTTATAGTCATGCTATTAGGGTAGTTGTTCACTTTCCAAATCAGTGTTTCGATAGGGTTAATTATGATATGAATTTTAATAAGATGTTTTAAAAATAAACCACAATTTGAGATGACTAAGGGTATTTGGAAGCCCTTTCATTATCAAAGTCAAGGGTGGGAATCATGGGGTGTTTGATCAGGGAGGTGCTGATGGAATATTTATTTCCTACCCACCTAATAATATAGGATACAAGTAAAATAATATAGAAATAGGAAATATTATTGAATATGTATATGTGAAAGTTATATAAAAGTCTAATAAGAAATTTTCATTGAAAATTGTAGATATTCAAGAACGGAAATATGATGTAGTTATTGTAATGCCCTATACTTTTTGAATAAAAATTGTTTCATGATAAAATGTGTGTAACATTTTTTTTACACAACAGAACTATATCTCTACAATAATGAAGAGAGAATAATTTAACTATGACCTTATGGTTTCAACCTTTATATATTCATTTCTTAATTATGACCAATTTTCAATACGACCATTGTAAACAATGTTGTTGATAAAAAATTTAATGTTATAATTACTGGTTATAAGTATAAATGACAAAATATAATTAACATGGAAAGGAAAAAATATGTCCTTGAACAGTAGATTCATGTCCTAAAACCCCATTTTTCATAACTTGGGAGTAAGGTAGAATTATTGGCTTCTCTCTTGACAAATACCAAGCTGAGCTTCAATAAGTGAGGCTTGAATGTAATCACTTATGGGAGAATTTCAAGTTAGCACAAATTACCACTCAGGCGATGTTAGTCGAGCAACACCATAAACCTATCACTATTTCACACCTTACCCATAGTTCATATGTAGTTGTTATAATGGGTTATGTGTCATGTCCTTATTTACTTAATGTATAAACCCTTTGTGTAAATTAAATTTTTGTTCCATCAATTCTGTTTTGAGTTTAGTTTTTCTTAGAAATATGAATAATGTAGTAAGTTGATTTTTTGGATAGAAATTGTAATTTTTAGATAATATATAATTATTATAATAAACTAATATATTATGAATAATTTTTATTTTAATTAAATTTTATTATAAAAACACTCTTCTTTAAATATAAATGATAATATAATTTTATTTTTTTCTAGTCTTAGAAATTTCACTGCATTTTCTATCCGAAATTATTATTAATAGAAAAGGATTTTTTATATTTAAAAGATACAATTATCATATTTATATAATTAATATGATAATATAAATATAATTTTTGAAATAATCACATCAAAATTATGTTAGGGTGAATTTATAATAATTTTCTACAATACATTATTTTTTTATGAATAGTAAAAATATAGTTTGAGTTTTTTGGTATGTTTCATGACATTATAATTATGTCATAATGATGTAATAATTTATATAAAATTTTATTTATCTCTTTTGGATTAAAATATCATAATAGTTGTACCAAGTTTCCAATACCATGGGAAATCCCATGCTTTTTCATTAACCACTACTGATGTGTCCAAGGAAATTAATAAACAATTTATCATCTTTTTCTATAAATACCCACCCATTTCTCCATTTACTTTCATTACCAATTCTTCATCGATGTAGGTATGATAGTTTCACCTCCCAATTAGTCTTCCCAAGGATTCTTCCCATGGTTTCCTCAAGCCCCCAAGGTCCAAATCCTTTATTTTTAGGAGTTACTCTTCAAGGTAAGGAAAATATCCTTCTTTTATCTTTGTTTCAAGAACCTCTTTTTGTATATGTCTTCTAAATGTTATGTTAACTCTATCTTATTTTCTTTTTATTCATTAAATTACTTCAAAATTATGTTTTATCAATGGGATACGCCTATCTTATCTCTTTTTACCCTTTTCTAAAACCATGTTTTATACCTGTTATGCTACCGATTTTACTTCTCAAAATTTCTCTCTTCCTTGTAAGAAATTCCCTTTTATTTTCATTATGTGAATAACCAAACCTTTTTATTTATATGGGTATTCAATAAGATGTTTAAATTATTTATTTTATTCTTGTTTTTTCATACATAAAACCTTCATTCCGTTTTTCATGGGTTAAAAATGACATAATGAACATGTTCTACAATCACTTTTTAAAATTACATTATTTTGATACAAAACTCATTTCTTCAATTCTCAATTAGTTATCCATGAAATTTTTTATTATAATCAAAGTGAATCAAATTAATTAATACATATTAAGGGTGTGCCTTCATATAACTCCAATTCATTGGGTAATGAATTTAATCTCAAGAGATGACATGTTTTACGATACCTTGATGAATAACCTTGGTAATTTTTATGAAACCTTAGTGAAAATACTTTGGGATATGCTTATGAATGTATAAATTAAATTTTTTAGCCACAATTACAATTTTTTATTCATTTTCTTATTATTATTATATGTATCTTTCTCATGCCTTTATTATATTTCTCATGTTCTTATTGATATTTCTTAAGATCATCTATAAAATGTTTCCCTTTCTTCCCTAACTGGGCCTTATGATCAAACTTTCCTTTGATATATGTCACCATGTTAAGAGAGGTATTAAATTAAATTAGTATAAACCTATGATGAATTCATAAAGGTGGAATATAACAATGTTTTAAGTTTTCCTGTATTATTTACACTTTTTCCATGAAATTAAACTTTAAAATATTCTTTATTTGTACCAAGTAAATGAAAAGTTATATAATAAAAAGGAAGGATACCATACTTGGTATCAAATTAAGGTCTAGTTATTTCTAGAAATTAGGATTTTAAAAAATTAATAAGAACTTTAGGGACTTGTTTAATATCTTTTTATTTTGTTAAAATATTAAGTAGGTTGCTTCTGAGAAAATAAATATCTTATTGGATACAAAAAAGTTGATGTGGTATTGGAACAGATGTACCTAGGGGTAAAAAATCTTATAAGGTGTGTTAGTTCTAAATTTTCATAACCTCGTACATGAAAGCTGGTCTTACTTCACACCTAGTTTGACACTCAGTGGGATATGTTTAGTTAATTACAATCCTTTTATGAACCATTATGAAGGATATGTAGAAAATTTAATTATTGTTAATGAATAAAATAATTATATTTTAAGACATAAAATTATTCTATAATTATAATATTATTAAAAGAAACACATTTTTTACTAAGGTTTTGTTCTTTTAGAAAATGGTGGGAAATAGGAGAAACTGTGTGAATGGTGAGAGCAATAGACCATGTTCTAATAGCCCTCTTATGGAAGCCAAAATGGAAAACTTCATGAGAATAATGAATCAATTGACCTGAGTTATGAGCAATAACTTGAATTAAGATGAGATACCAGATTCTCCTTGAAGGGAAAAACTTTCCATTGAGTCATTTCTGAATTAAAGACCACCTTATTTCATTAGATATACTGACCCGTTGATTTGTGAACAATGGATAGGCCCTATAAAAAAGAAATTTTCTATACTCTACTATTCCAAATAAGATAAAGTCACCCTGAATATGTCCCACTTAGAGGGAGAATATGATTAGTGGTGGAAACTGATTAAAAATGCAAATCCAAAAAGGTAGATTGATGCTATGTAGTGGGATGAGTTTTGGGGAAACTTTTTCAAGAAATATTTCTCTCATTCAATTCAAATGAAAATAGATAAGGAATTACAAGCGCTGAAGTAGAAGGAAATGAATATGTGGGAATCTATGAGATGAAATTTAAAATACCTTCTCACCACACCTCTAGTTTTTTCATGGATCCTTATGAAAAGGTTGATATATTATTTGTTAGACTAAGACACCATCTATAGAAGAATCTATCCAATCAAGAATATGAAAACTATGAGGAGATAGTGTGAAGTGCTGTGAAGTTTGAACTATATTTTGGAGAGACACAGTGGTCCTATAGATTTAATGAAAATAAGAGATCAATGGATTCAATCTTAGGGAGTAACTTTCATCCTGTAAGAGGAGGAAAGAAAGCTCAACTTCCAACATAAAACAAATGTGGGAAGAAGAATTTGGGGAATTTATTTCTTGGGAGTGGAAAATCTTGCAAGTGTGGAAGAGATGGTCATATTTCTCAAAACTGACATTGTTAGGTGAAGTCTAAAATTCTCAATAGTATTGATAAAGGGAAGATAGTATCAGCCCAGTATAAAGTCCAATTCTTCAAGTGTGGACAAATTGGACACTTTTCTAATCACAGTCCAAATTTGAAATTAATAGAGGGGAGTTACCATCAACCACAGAATAGCCTAAGGGAGAAAGGTAATTTGTTTTATATCATGACAGTTGAAGTTGAATCTCTAAATGATGTGGTGGTAGGCACTCTCATTGTTCTATCAATGTTATCAAGTACTTAGTTAGATTCTGGTTTTACACATTCCTTTATATTCTCCAAGTTTGAAAAGAATATATAATCAATCCCTGAACTACTATAAGTTGAGTAATTAGTCTTGAATCTTGGAGGGATTATCCAAACATAAAAAAATTATTGAAATCTAGTATTCACATTGGAGAGAACAACCTCATAAAAAATATAATAGTCATTCCCATGCTAGAATTTGATGTTATACTTGGGATGGAATGGATCTCAAAGTATAACACTAATATCAACTACAAAAGCAAGGATATATTAGTAGTATTGAATGGAAAACCTATAATTTTATTCAAAGGATATATATATTGACCTGATATTTTTCTAGAATCCCATCACATAGCCTTCATTATGTAAGTGATCAGTAAAGATGAATAAGTAAATGAAAGTATATAAATAGATAATGTCCTAATAATTCCAAAATACATTGACTTTTTTCTAAGGAGTTTCATATACCTCCCCCAGAAAGAGATTTATATTACTCCATTAAACTCAATCCTATATCCAAACTGATATCAAAGACCTCATATGGAATAGAAAATGTGGAGCTGGATGAATTAATGAAATAGATACAAGATACTTTGGAGAATGGGTTTTTCTGTCCAAGGGTGTCTCCTTTGGAAGCACATGTTCTATTTATGAAGAATAAGGATAGATCAATGCAACTATGCATTGATTAGAGAGAACTTAATGGGATTATAGTGAATAATAATTACCCACTTCTAAGGATTGATGATTTTTATGGCCATCTTCATGGGGATCAATTCTTCTCTAATATTTATCTTTGGTTTGGTTATCATTAATTGACGGTGAAGAAATAAGATATTCTAAATACTGAATTCCAATCAAGATATTGATATTATAAGTTTTTTTATTCCATTCATCTTGACTAATGATCCCACTATTTTTATGGATTTGATGAATATAGTCTTTAAAGACTACCTTGATACCGTTATAGTGGTTTTTATTAATGATATTCTATTATATTCCAAAATTTGTGAGAGCATGAGGATCATCTAAGAGTTATATTTCAAACTCTAAGTAAGGAGAGGATATTTGGAAAGTTCATCAAATGTGAATTTTTGTTACAAAAAGTTGCTTCCTTGGGGATCATTATAACCAATGAAGAAATATCAGTTGATCCTACCACAACAAAGGTTGTGGATTTCCCTCATCCTACAACAGTAACTGAGATTCAAAATTTCCTTGAATGATAAGATAATATAAGAGTTTTTAAAAAATAATCAACAACTTTATAATACACTAACCAAGTTAACTCAAAAGTGGTCTATGTTCATCTAGAAAAATGAGTGTGAAGAAAGTTTCAAAGATCTGAAGAAGATATTAGTTACAACACCTAAGTTAACTCAACCATCTATTGGAGAAGGATTAGTTATTTTTATTGATGAATATCTAAAAGGTATTGGGTGTTCCCTTATGAAAAATGATAAGGTGATTTCGTATGCATCTAAGTAGTTAAAGCCTCATGAGAAGAATTATCATACACATGAACTAGAGCTGGTTTTGGTTATTTTTTCTCTGATGATATGGAGGAACAATCTTTATGGGGAAAATGTGATATATAAATAGACTAACATTTTTTGAAGTATATTTTCCCACAAAATGAATTGAACATGGGACAATGGGGATGGTTGGAAATTATTAAATAGTACAATTTTTCAATTCATTATCATCTTGGAAGAGAAAACAAAGTCAATGATGAATTAAGTTGGAAATATCATATTGTGCTAGAAATGATAACGATTAAAGGAGATCCATTGATCAAATAAATAATAAAACTGGACATGGGAATCATAAGGGAAGGGATATCATAAAACCTATCCCAAAGGATTTATCAACCATACTTACTATATAAGGTCAATAAATGTCAAAGATAATATCTTTTTTATACAATAATATCGAGACTATGAAGAATGGGAGGTTTCATGAGTTCAATATTGATCAAGAAGTTGTATTGAAATTTCATATCAGGCTATGTTTTCCATCTATTTTTAAAATAAAAAATGAATTAATGGATGAAGCTCATAGCTCTATATTCTCTATAAATCGTGGAAGAACTAAAATACCTAGGGACCTTCATTATCATTATTAGTGGGATAACATGAAGAGGGAGATTATTGACTACACTATATGGTTCTTGGTGTGTCAATAAGTAAAGTCAGAGAGACAAATTTTTAAAGGGGAATTACAACCACTACCCATTCCAATATGGAAGTAGGACAATATCACTATGGAATTTTTCACTGGTTTCCTGAGAACATCCAATAGAAACTATGTGATATGGGTTATAGTGGACCATCTCACCAAGACTGTCCATTTTATCTCTATCCAGGGAGACTTATCTCTTGATAAAAATTCAAAGATATTCATGAAGGAAGTGGTAAGGCTACATGGATTTCCACTTTCTATCAATTCCGAATGTGATCTAATGTTCACATCAACATTCTAGAGAAGCCTTTAACATGCTCTAAATATGGAATTGAATTTCATTACATCATATCACACTAAAAATTATAGACAATCTTAAAGGACTATTCAAACACTCAACTAAATGATGAGAACATGTTCAATGTAATTTAAATATGGCTAGGATAAACACCTCTCATTATTTGAGTTCTCATACAACAACATCTTCTATTCGAGTATTCAAATAGAACCCTTTGAATCTCTATATGGAAAGTGATGTTGAACTCCTACTTGTTAGGATGAAGCTAGTGATAAAAATCTTCTTGGGCATAATATTTTTCAAGATATGATACAAAGGGTTCAAGTTATCCAAATAATACATTAAGGCTGCTCAGATCTGGTAGAAGATTTATGCTAAAAACCATCGAAGGTACTTTGAGTTTGATGATGGTGACAATTTTTTCCTTCTAATTTCAACTTGGAAGAGAGTCATGAAGTTTTGGAATAAAGGGAAGCTTAACCCCAGGTACATTGGGCCCTATGAAATCCTAGATCACATAGGAGTAGTGGCCTATCAGCTGGAACATCCACAATATCAAGCTCAAGTTCATTATGTATTCCACATGTCTCTCTTGAGGAAGTACATACCTAAACCTTCACATGTACTAAATCCTTAGTTGGTATAACTTAAACATGACCTCTCTTATGAGGAGAAACTGATGGGGAACTTAAACCATATAGACAAGGTTCTACTCAATAAGACTACCCACCTCATCAAAGTGTTGTGGAGGAACCATAAATATGAAGAAGTGATGTGGGAACTAGAGGAAGAAATGAGGCAGAAGTACCAACACATTTTCTCAACTGAGGTAATGAATTGAAATTTTGGGGATGAAATTTATTAAGGGGGTAATAATGTAATGACCAAGAATTTTTGAATGAAATTTGTTTCTAATGAAATTTGTGTTACATTATTTTTTTTGTACACAAAAAAAAACTATATCTCTTTAATAATGAAGTGAGTAAAATTTAAATGTGACCTTCATCTTTCGACTGTTATATGACCATTGGTTAATTATTACCATTGGTCAATATTACCATTTTAAAAAACACTCTTGATAAAAAAAATTAACCTTATAATTAGTGTTTATAAGTTGAAATGAAAAAGGATAATTAATACGAAAAGGAGAAATGATGACCTCCACCAGTAGAGTTGTATTGTACCAAGACCATTTGTCAGAACTTGGGAGGGCGGTAGTGCCACTAAGATTTTCTCTTGACAAGCCCAATCCTAGCTTAAAAATTTGAGGCTTGAATAGAATCTCTTATGGTAAAAGTTCAAGTTATCAAAAATTAAAACTTTGGCGATGTTAGTTGAGACGACCCATGAATCTATCACCATCACACACCTTACCCTTAGGTTGTATGAAGGTGTTATAAGGGTTTATGTTTCAAGTACATAGTTTCTTAATGTATAATCCATTTCTATTAATAAAATTTTTGTTTCATAAATTTTTTTTTTGAGTTTACTTTTTCTTAAAAATATAATAAATGTGATAAATTGATTTTTTGGAAAGAAATTATAATTTATAGAAAAGATATAATTATTATAATAAACTAAGTTATTATGAATAATTTTTATTTTAATGAAATGGTATTATAAAAACAATCTCATTTAAATATAAATGACAAAATAATTTTATTTTTTCAAGTGTCAAAAATTTCACTATAGATTTTCTATCCACTGTTTTTTTAATAAATAAGGTTTTTTATATTTAAAAGTTAAAATTATCATATTTAGATAATTAATATTACAAAATAAATACAATATTTTAAATCAACACATAAAAATTATATTAGTTTGAATTTATGATAATTTTCAAGAATACTTTTATTCGTGAGTAGTGAAAATACAGTTTGAGTTTTTTGGTAATTTTAATGACATCATAAGTATATCATAATGATGTAATAAGTAATATAAAATTTTGTTCGATTATTTTGGTTTAAAATATCATAATATGTGTCTTAAGTTTTTAATAATTGGTGTCTCAAAATTCCAATTCCATGGGCAAGACCATGATTTTCTATTTACTACTATCTAGGTGTCCTAGGAAATTAATAAACAATTCCTCTTATTTTGCTATAAATACCCACCAATTTCTCTATTTTCATTTATTCCAAATTCTTCCTCCAAGAATTGCTGATATTTTTTCTTCCCAAGGAGTACTCTCAACGTGTCCTTAGTCCCCTAAAGGTCTCATTCTTATAGTTTTATGAGTTACTCTTCAATATAAGGGAAATATCCTTCTTTTCTCTTCATTTCCAGAATAAATTTTTGTATATGTCTTTATAATGTTATGGTAACTCTATATTATTTCCTTTTTATTCATTACCTTAATTATAAATTTTTTTATCAATGGTATACCCATTTCCTATCTCTTTTTACCCTTTTCTAAAACTATGTTTTATAATCGTTGTTCTACGCTTTAAGTTCTCATAATTTCTCTCTTCTCCCCCATGAAATTACATTTTATTTTATTTATGTGAATAACCAAACCTTTTTATTTTATAGATCTATTGAAAAATATTTTTAAATGATTTATATTATTCTGGGTTTGACATATATAAAACCCACATTCCCTTTTCATGAGATAAAAAAAGTCATAATGATCATGTTCTGTAAGAGCTTTTTAAAACTCCATGATTTTGATATGAAACCTGTTTCTTCTATTCTCCATAGTTAATTTATAAAATGTTTAATTATTATATATTTGGGTAAAATTAATAAATTTATATGATGGGTTAAACCTTATAGTTCTCCAATTCATTGGGTAAAGAATTTAATCTCTAGAGATGACATGTTTTTTGATGCATTGGTGAAAAACCTTGGTAATTTTTATGGAACCTCAGTGAAAAACCTTGGGTGTATGCTTATGAATGTATAAATTAAATTTTGTATCCATAATAAAAAATTATTATTCATGTTATTATTATTATGATATTCTTTTTTCGCATGCCTTTATTATAATCCACAAGTTCTTATTTATATTTCCCAAGATTACATGTAAACAGTTTCCCTTATTTTCCATTATTGGGCCTTATGCTCACCCTTTCCTTTTTTGTATATACCCAGGTTATGAAATGTAGTAAATTCACTTAGTATTAACCAATAACGAATCCTTTCAAGTGGATTAGAATAATTTTTTATGTTTTCATGTATTATGTTCTTTTTTACAGGAAACTAAACTCTAAAATGTCATTTTCTTGTACCATGCAAATGAAAAGTTATTTAATAAAAACGTTGGATTTCATAGTGGTAGATAAACAATATGAAAATTTTATTTTAAAATTAATAGTATTTAATTTTTACAATATAAGGATTATTACTAATATATCTCAAGAAATGATGAAAAATTACATTCATCTAATCTTAGGTAGGGGAAGAAAGTGGAAGTCCAAAACATCATTGGAGATCAAGGAAAATTGGTTTAAACTAGAAGACCATTGATATTATTATAATATACATCCTTATATTCACAATTTTATCAAAAATATGTTGAATAATATTTAGAGCATCAATAGTGTATTAATACCATGAATGAAGAGCTGGGTCAAATTGAGAATAATGATACATGGGAACTTGTACTCAAACCAAAAAATAAGAATGTGATTAGAAAAAATGGGTTTTTAAAAACAAGATGAATGATGAAGGTGAAGTTATAAGAAATAAGGAACAAATATTTTATAAAGGTTAATCACAAATTGAAGGCATTTATTTTTATGAGACCATTTCCCCTATAGAAAGGATTAAAACTATCATAATATTTCTTTCCATCACTAAAAAATAAATATAAATGATCTTCCAGATGGATTTCAAGTTATATTTTCTTAATGTAGAGTTGAATGAAGAAGATTTTATTGAATAACCATGTTGATTAATTTTTGGTAAATATGAAATTTATGTGTTCATGTTTAATAATTATTTATATGGTTTCAATCCACATATGAGATCCTAGTAAACTATACTAGATACTTTATTAATAAATTTTAATTTCAAGAAAGGGAGAGTTGATAAAATCCCCTATATAAAAAAATACCAAAATGTTTCCATTATTTTAATTATTTATGTTTATGAAATTATATTCATAGTTAAGGATGGAAAATAGTGTTTGATTTTTTTTTTGAGGAAATAAATAAGTTGTTTTAAATGTTCATTCTAGGATAAATGAAATACTTTATTGGCCTAAAAATATCTCAAAAGAATAATTATATTTTCCCATATTAAGAGAAGTGTTAAAATGAAATTATAAATAAATTTAATATGGAACATTCAGATCTAGTTCCCACACCCATTTTAGTGGGAAAAATTTGGATAAATATGGGAAAGTAAAGGAGGTTAGTCTTAACGAGTTTATAAAGTTGGTTGGAAGATTGTTATATATAATGACTTCAAGTCCATATATAGTAAATGATGATACATGTTGTTATAGGTATCAGATTGAACTAAAGAATTCTCATATCATGTCTAGAAAAATAATTATCTGGTATATTAAAGGGAGAACTAATTTTGGCTTAAAATATGATAGCACATGAAAGATTGATTTTTTGGATACAGATATGCAGATTTGGAAGTAAGTGTCGACGATAGAAAAATCCAAATCTAGTGGATTTTTCTTTCTAGGAGAAATATGTTATAGTCAGAATACAAAAAAAAATTAGTAACTCTCAACACTAAAGAAGCTAGGTATATAGATGCTACTCAAGTAGGAACATAATTCATACAGATGAAAACATAGTTAGAATACTTTTGGGTTAATGTGAAGTTACTCCATCTCTTGGATTGTGATAGTTAAAGTTCTATAAATATAATTATGAATATATTGTAACATTCTAGATCCAAAAACATTGATATTAAATATCACTTTATCAAAGGTAATGTGGAAACAAATGAACTAAAGATGCAGTTTATTCCTACAATAGATAAAGTTGTGATGTTTTCACTAAACCATTGTTGTAGGAAATATTTCTGAATCCAAGGATGATTGTTGGAGTACAAACACCCTCTATTCATAACTAAGTAATTTTATTTTCATCCCTTATTTATCTTTTCATTGGATAATGTTTTCAAAGGGGGATACAATATATTACAGAAATCTATCTATTGGTATGTGTTCTACATTTTAAGGAACAGAATATATTTAGGGAGAGATTTAAAATGGGTAAAATTTAATCATAGCATGTGTAAACTATTTTAATTTTTTATTAAAGTGTTTTCTAGAAGTTTATTTTCATGTTTGAATTTGTTTTTGGTGGTACCCATTCGAGGTGAAAAAGTATCTTGAAAAGTTTTTAAGAAATGTTTCTTAATGGTTTTAAGGAAATTTTATTAAATCAATTCTTATAGACAACACGGTATTATTGTTTAATGATTCTTTTTTCTATATCATGTTCATTCATGTAGGCATAGAATTTTTGTATAAGTGATCCATTGATTGATTCATAAAGTTTTGGTGATTTATATTCCATGGTTTCGAAAAAAATCCAAATGGGGTTATTGTTGGGTCCAAGAGGTTTTTGAGGTTTTTTTAAGAAAATTGATGTGTAAAGAAGAAGTTGGTTGAGATGTAAGAAGGTTTTACTAAAGAGTTTTTTTTAACATAAATCACATAATATTATTTAGAACATAAATCAATAAACATTGTTTGGATAAAAATGTGATCAGGTGGAGTCCAACGACTCAATGATATTAGGAAAATTCCATCGATCTAAGGCCATTGGTGAGTGTGTGGAAGATAATGTTTATCCAATAATTCTTACAATTTCCATTATATGGAGTGTTTGATGAAGTTTAAATAATATGTTTCTTTTATAATCATCAAAATTCTAAACATCATGGTTACTAAAAGTTCTCATGATTTGAGCTTCAGTCAAAAAGAGGATTTTGAGGTGTGACTATAAAAAGTTCATGTATAAAGTAGAATAATATAAAAGTTCAAGGTTTTTAAAGATAAAGTTATGATTTTAAATTGTTTTATCGGTCAAAAATTTATGAATTATTTTAATTAGAGGAATAATGTTTTAAGTTTTGAGGTTGATGTGAATGGAGTTAGTTCTTATAATGAGTTTTAAAAATTCCACCAGACAAACATGTAAAAAGATCTCAATATAAAGTGATGAAGTTAGTGTGTATAAAGTTAAGTTGATAAAAATTGTATAAATTCCTCTGATATTAAGTTTTGTGTAGGTTCATTAGATGGGGAATCTTAGAGTTATCAAATCAAGTTCACCGGTTAAATATTTTTATCAAATTTATCATACATTGATTTGTTTATGGAATCTGGGGATGAAAAGGAGTCTGATGGAGATCTATGAAGTCATAGGATAAAATTTTTCAAATGAAGTTCATATGATAGAGTCATCCTAGCAAATTCAATGGTTGATATTTTTTGGAGTAGGTCATAGGATAAAGTAAAATACTTGTGAAAGATTTTGAGATGTTCCTACAATGTTTTAAAGAAGCAATGGATGTAGTTGTACCAAATAGAAGGTTATAAGATCCTTTATGATGTTTTTTTGTAAATTTATAAATGTGATGATGTTGAGTTGGAAGTTCAATGTTTCAATAATCATGAAGGCAATTTGTGTTTGAATATGAAATTCTAAGAAGGTTGGAATCCAAAATTTAAGGCAGATTTGATAAATTTTGTTTGGTTTGGTATTATGGACAGTTCCTAACTTTTAAGAGGTTTGAATGAAATTAAACTAATGCTATTTTTGGGTGGGATGTTCAATGTATTGAGTATTAATTTTGAATTTAATAATCATGATTATCTCTATGATTTTAAAGATTAGATACCTATATAAATATGAGATTGTGTGATAAGAAGATGTTGTTGAATTTTTATATCTAAGTGATGTGCTGCATAAGGGAATAAATGATTATATGAATAGAATGAAGCGACATGGGTCTAAAGTTTATTGGATTGAGTTTCCTATAAATTGATTCCAAATGAATTTTGTGAAAAGCTGATGAATAAAATAGGTTAAAGAGTCAGTGTAAGAATAGTAAGAAGTGGTGATCACTCAAATAAAAGTGAACATCCAAATAGGTTTGATCATATGAATATGGAATTAGACCATGGTCCATCAGACAAAGTTTCTTCAAACCTAGTATATAAAATGAAGAAGTGATCAAAAAAATAGTTTCATAAATAAGTATAGGAAGAAGTTCATTTTCACTACCATGTATGAATATTTAGTGGAAGAATAATAAATTGAAAAAATGGAAAGTGTGGATAAAGTTCAAGAAGCATAGTGATGATGTATCAAATAATATTGGTGAAGGTTCTTGTATTTTTTACAAAACATTGTTTTATATTTTATATATGTGAGGAGTAGATACACTGTAAATTGACAATAGTGATTTCAAATCAAAAGTATATTCCCTAATTATTGTAACCACCAAAAAGGATTACTTTCTAGTGGTTGTACAGTCTTCAATTTCTTTTAAACCATGAAAATAACTAGTTAATCTTATTGAGTATTGAAGCTTATAAATACCTATGTTTCTATGGGTTCGCTTGTTTTATTTTGTAGGAGAGTTTTTCTCACTATCTGAATGTTAAGTTTGTTTCTTATGTAAGGAAACATAAAAAGTGAAGATCAATGATTCACCCCTACCCTTGTCAATGATCATACATATCCTTATTGGCCCTTTAAAAAATTAATTATGAATTGTTCTTCAAATAATTATGATGTTTGTTAATTGGAATGATCAACATAACATCATATGACTTAACTTCTAGAACACCTTTTAAAATATATTCATGATCCTTGTATTTTAAAATAATTACATTTATGTAAGACTTCATTACTCTTTTATATCATAGTGATTATTTTCCCATTTACCTCATTCTTCAACTCATCTAACTTGTATTAAAATATTTCAAGCTTCTTTATGGGTTGGCATAGGGATTCTTTTTCCAGATGCACATGGACTATATTCGCAACATATATTTTGGTAGTATATAATCTGATATTTTAAATGCGTGTCTTCCTTAATATATTATATTTAGAATTCAATTCATCTTAAAATTAATTCCTCATCGTGAAACATTCCAAATTTCAATGGATTATCTTTAATTTATAAATCTTTTGGAAATGGTGCTTTCAGACAACATCTCCATGTGTTCTTGAATCCTCAGTTCTCCTTTAGTAAATATAACTTCCAAAAGTATGAATTTTCAATGTATCTTTCAAAACTATAATTTTCTTTATCATTTGGATCCAACCATTTCTTTTGGATTGAAACTTTCAAAACTTTTGGGATTCTAAACTTCTTTTTCTTTTGGACATAGTACTTCCAGATGAAACTTCTTCTAACTTAATTCATTCAACTATTTCTCAAACAAATTCAAATAATTGAATTATTAGAATGTTCCCAAATATCTTCAACAACATTTCAAAAGACGAATAGTATATGAGTTCTCAACTTTTAGTACTTCAATAAATCTCCACCACCTCAATACTTCCATCCAACCATTGTACATCATTAGTCACAAATTTTGTGAGATTTTCAATAGATTTATTCATCAACCCCCAAAAAAATATTATATAATATTCTATCCTTATAAATCAGCACATATCATGGATTAACACTTAATATCATATAAAAAGCATCAAATATTTTTGGTTCTTCCCATAAAGAAACATAAATCCTTAACCAATGTCATGGGAAAAATCTTCTTCATCCTAATTTCCAATATATGAATGGATATGCCTTTAAATATTTAATGGGAGGTAGTTTAACTTCAAGTGATCCATCATAAATCCCAACTATATGTCAATATTGAACATTTTTCATACATTTATCCCTTCCTCTATCTCACAATATATATTTATAACCAACTTACTCATTAAAAAACAATCATCGCAATCTATTGGCCTCTTTAATATACCCATTTTATTATACTCAATACCCTTAAATGCCTCATATAAATCACTTGTATATATTTTTTCTATAATTATTTTTTTCTCCCCTTATTGATAATAAAAATAAAGTCTCTTTTATCTACTTCATTTGAGATTATTTAGTTATGGGAAATTCACACACATCTCATAATTTTCTAAAATTTAAGCTTCTCTACCATAGTAAAATCTAATCCACATGAGAGAAGGGAGGAATCACATTAT
The DNA here is from genome assembly GCA_963277665.1 of Viscum album. Classification (NCBI taxonomy): domain Eukaryota; kingdom Viridiplantae; phylum Streptophyta; class Magnoliopsida; order Santalales; family Viscaceae; genus Viscum; species Viscum album. Next base: position 48,358,066 of record OY728121.1, read on the forward strand.
CTATGAAATGATCCATTAACTAATAAACTTTAAGCCTACATGAGAAAACTTGATGTATCAAATAATAGTGATTAATTTAAACATAAAATCTATCTATAATGTGTTCATATTTTGATACTAAATTAGAAATATGTTTCCAGGGGCTATTCTAGAAGTTTTACATATAACCACTTACACTCGTATTCAACAAATACATTAAAAACATTCAAATTCAAGAATATATCTACCCCTTTATAGGTCAACACATTTTCCCATCTAAAAATCATATATGACTCAATAAAAACAAGAATGGAAGAGTGTGATTATCATAATTTATCTTTAAATTTAACCAAAAATTCAATATTCACATGAAATAGTAATTTTCATGTAGTTTTTCAACTCAAATTTCCCTAAATGGGTAAAATCCACCATTTATTATTCCTTATTACTATTTTTAAAATAAAATTCCAAGAATATAATCCTGATAAATCTTTAAGTGTTACGAGGGGAAACATGAAACTAGTTAAATCATTCCATGATGGAAATACTCTATGTTTCTATATTAATTTCTCAACATTCATTACTTCATGTCTCCCCCTAAATATATAAATCACATTCAATTACCAGTATTAAAAAAGAAATAATAGATATGGGAATAAGAAGGGTATTCATATTTTCTCAATGAGAGAAACAAGACTGATAGTTTCTTCTTGAACAAGAAACCATTTTATTTACAGCTTCATTTTTCATTCCTTCTACCTTGATTTTCCAAACACATGTATCCTTAGGTACCATGGTCTTCTTGATTTTCATAGATTTGTCTTATATGGAATTGGATTTTTTTACATTTTATAGAAAGGAACATTCATTCTATTATGATTTCTCTATCTTATTATCCTTTTCTAGTTGTGTTGTACATATAACCATTCATTTTGTTGTGAAAAAATCCATCAAGGTAACATTGCAGTATTTTTGGGTTGATTGTGTTTGTTAATAAAATGGGTTCCCAAGGATAGTTGTGGAGTCCAGGGAGTTTATGGACTAATAATGTTAAAAAATATCTTATAAAAAGTAATGTATATCCTAGAAGTGGTACAGAACATTGCATACACAAGGTGATGCTTTTTTCCAGGGTTTGCCAAATTTTTTGGGTCCAAAATTTAGAGTTTGACTAGAATCATGAAAAATAGATATCCTTGAGGTCCTTATGTAAATATTAAAAATGAATCAGTTTCAAGAAGAAGGGATTCATGAAAGGTGTTCCATGAAGGATCAAAGAAAGATGGCGGTGATCTATGTGATAATGAAGAGCTTCTCAAACGACGAAGGTGATGATCATTGCGAGTGGAGCATCGTGGCGAACAAAAAGTGTTTGACAGTGATCTGTGTACCAATAACGGGCATCATGAAAAGGAGATCATCACAGAGGAAAATAGGGAGCATCATGAAATGGTGATGACGTGGCTGGAAGGTTCTGGAATTGGTGAAAAACACCTATAAATAGGCCTCTACGCCATTCAGAATAGTAGCGAGACTTAACAAAAATATTATTGCTCCAAAATCACAAAGGTGGTTAACGAAGGTTGTTCATGAAGGCATTTTATGTGAAGAAATTATAGAAGTATATAAAATTCAACTGAGTGTTCTTATCATCATGAATGTAAGGGAATTCACAAAGTCTATAAAAATACGACCTAAAGTGTGGAGCTTCGTGAAGGCTAAGTATGCTTCATGAAAGAAAGGAGCTTCGCAAAGGCTAATTGAGATATGTGAAAGAGGTGTTCTTTGTGAATGATAAGTGTGTTTTGTGAGATTTTGGAGCTTCGTAAAGGATATTTGAGCCTCACAAAGGTAGGGATCATCATGAATGTTGGTTAGAATTCATTCCCCAATAAAACTGTGGTAAAGAGATATTTATCAGTGGATGAAAGTGGGACATCAACTAAGAATCTATCTATAACTGTGGATGTATTCATTATAGATAATTGAGGTAACTAAATCTCTATAAACTATTTTTTAATCCCTTACAAGAGCAGTGAGAAAAGGAAGAGGAAGAAGGTGATCCTTTCCACCGATAGTGAGCTAGAGAAAGTGACATAGGGAGGGAACCTTTGGAAAGTAGTGAGCTGACCCTAAACCTTATAAAGGCAGTAATCCTGGGTATATAAGAGATCTAGTCCAAACCACCTTTATTTGAAATTAGACTTGGTTTTTTTGTTATAATAGACATGTTTTTGTTGTATGTTGTTTGGATGTAGCCTAGTGAGGGTGAACTATGTAATAAACTTTATCTCTCATTCATAATTTAATTTTTTCTCTTACATTTCTACGGGAAAGAGAGAGAAGTTTGTTTTGTTTAAAGATGAAAGAAGATACGAAGGGGTATTAGTTTGAATATTTCATACCTTAATTCACCCCCCCCCCCCCACTCAGTGTATTTAACCTAGTTGGGATAACACATTTCTTAGGAACATACATATCTTTATTCTTGCATGAGGAATCCCTTTTCATAGTAGCATTCTAGTAACATAAATCCTATTGAGATTTATGTTTCTTTATTAACATCTCCAGAAATCCCACTAGCAATGTCAAGAATTTTTTTGGAGTGTGTCATATCCATTTTAACCTTCCACACAACTCTTAGTAGCCTTAAAGTTACCCATCTTGTGAAACTTTTCTAATTCTTATTTTAGGATTTCTTCCACCAAACCAATCCTCTTATTTCATTCTTAGATTGATTCTATTTGATGATTTCTATTTATTAAGTTAACATAAATTTCCATATACTATTTTAAAAGTTCTATGATGTGTCATTTTTTTCTATAGTGGATGCATATTTTCCTTCATTTAGTATCCATATTAGAATTCTTCTTGGGTGTTCTCTACTTAGAACTTTATTTTCTCATTCTCTAATAAAAACACTCCTTCGGGTTACCTTATTCCATGAGCTTATAGTGGTTTACCAATGGATGATCTCAATATATTTTTTACATTATAATGAGTCTATTTAAAAACATGACTCTTATTAGAAGTATTCATGGAATCTTAAATTATCTTCTCATCAAATAGGGAAGTTACTTCTAGATTTCTCATTTTTAATTCCAACTCAAGACACTTCAACTCGATGGTATTTTTCTGAAACTCAACTGAAATAATGATTTCTTCCCATTCCTTATTTATCTTGTTCGTATTATCTTCGTGAAACATACTCATTTATTTCAAATAAATTTCAAGCTACTTCACCATATTAAACTAGATCACTAATTTAGCATTCTTGACACTTATGATAGTTTTATTAGTTTATTCCAGTAAATAGATACCATCTTCATGAGATTTTATTGTCTACTCTATCTCATAAAATGTTTATTGAAAATATCATTTAGAAAGTGTTCTTTTTTCAATGTAGAACAACATAGTATTTTGCTTGGATTCTATATCATTGATGAGAGGGTTACACTTCCTCACTTTTTCATATGAAGGATTTTCAATGAAATAAACTTCTAAATCCAACTATTTTTTTCATCACATATCCCCTGATGTATAAAATTATATATGTGACAACTTAAATAGGGATATTTTTAAAATAGTCCTTTATTTCAGAGTAAAAACCACAGAGTTATTCACTATACACATACCCTTCATAGCTTGAACTATATTATTTAAGGTGGAAATTCATAGTATATATAACTAAACAATTACCACTTTTATTTCCTTTAGGTGGTAGTTGGTACTATTTATCCTATGATATATTTCTTGTTTTATTAACTTATTTCTTTTATTTTTTTTAAATTATCTAGCTGAAACTATTACATTAGGAGTAAAAATTTTGAGAAGTGTTTTTCCATATAAGTAAAATATTATCCTTCTTTAAATCATCACTTCTTATGAGTCTGATAAAAATAATTTTGGACTAAATTAGATCAAATCATAGGTTTAGTCTTGTGCTTTGACAATAATTTAAGTTACCAATAGATTGTTTTGTCACACTCATAGGTATGGGGGTAAATTAGTGTTGACCAATTTAATTTAATAATTTTCTCTTTTAATTTATCCTCTTGATATTCAAACCTCAATCTCAGTTAAGATGTAAGGATTTTTTATGTGTTCCCAATACACAACACTAAATGAAATGAAAAAACTAAATAAGAGAGAAGTACACAATATTTTTATAAGGTTCTCCCCCAGTGTTGGTGACTACATCATTTCTGTGTTTTGGGCCCAATATAAGAAATATATTTTATCACTAATATCATAAGTCATTACAATAGGTTATCTATCATCCTAAACTATACATGGGTTTGGAAAGGTGTCACACTTTACCCAATGTTTATTATAAAAGTTCCCACTAATTTTTCATAGGTATCTATAAATATCTCTTTAGTCTCCCAATTGGTACTTATTAGATTATAATGGATCCCTCTTGTATTTAATGACCCTATATATGAAAAAGATCTTCACTATGCTCCTATATATTTTTACATCATGATGTAATATTATATACCAAAACATAGGACTTTAAATTCCAATGAATAAAAAACTTCAATTGTACGCACATCATCCTTGTACTACTCAAATATTCATAATTTGTAACCTATAAATAACTTAAAATTCTTTAAAGTTTTCTATCCTCTATAACTTATATAGGATGTAGAATAATTATCCTTTCTTAGTAACTTTTGGTTCTTTATACTAGATACTTAACTTCTAGTTTTTTAACTTTCATTTCTCAATTTCTAATTTTTTAAATTCTTGTTTCCCAAGTAATAATTTATAACTTCAAGTACAGGTTCTTCAATTAATTGTATCTAATAAAAATTTAGGAAATTATGAAGTTTAATTCTCTTCTTGTGATCAAATATGTGTTCACATAATATAACTTCCTGAAATAGGTTTTTATGTAATCATATTAGTGAAAAATATTTTCACTTAAATGTTTTCTTGAATGGAATACTTTCTAATAGAACCTTTTTCATAAAAAAGATTTTGTACCTTCTTAAAACTCTTAAAAAAATTATAATTATGGGGTAAAGTGGTATTTATAGGAAAATTTGTTCATTTATCATGACCTTTCATGATTTTAGAAATCACTACCTCCATTCATGAATGTAAATAAATTTATATAAATAAACTTCCATGAATTCCCTACTTATGTTATGTTATATAATTCTTCCACATGACTCTACATTATTTCCTGAGTTCCTTCCTTTAGACCAAAAACTCGGTATAAAATTCTTAAATGATTGACTTTAATGTGATTTAACTTTTGGAACTTTTGTTCCTCTCAACTCATATTTTGAAATTTTATACTTTTAAATTTTATCATCTTGAAAAAATTTCCAATATAAATCAAAGTATTTCACATAAGTGAGTCATTTATTCTTTATTTCTACCAATTAACTTCCTAAAATTAGATATTAGTCATTCAAACATATATCACTCTGATTCTTTGGAATTTACATCAACTGAATTAATTAACTTTATTGACCGCTCCTACTTCTGTGCATATTATTTTGAAACTTTCATTCCATGAAACTCATATTCTAAACTTTTTAACCTCACCTTTCATGATCAATAAAATACTCACTTCAACTTCTAGTCAACCTCCACAAATTTCTTCTCTACTTAAAGAGTTTATTTTATTACATGATTCTCTAAGAGCATCCATAACATCCATTTATTATACTTCAATTATTCTAACTTATGGAGTATGAAACATCATCATATTATAGTTTTTTTAACTTTCATTCATCAAACTTCCAATCATATTTTTTTTAATTCATCTTGGATCCTGTTTTATTATTAAAAAAATATGTTTCTTACTTTCAATGATCATCATAGTATCATCTGACATAACTTCTAGAACACCGTCCACAATATATTTATGATTCTCACATTTTCAATTGAAAACTTTTATGTAAGAGTATATTACTCTTATATATCACAGTGACCCTTTTCCCTTTTGTCACTTTAATTAACTATTCTAACTTCTCGTCAAATCTTTCAGACTTCTTCTTGATTTCTTATAGGGTTTGTTATTCCAGATGTACACAGTTTTCATCTTCAATAAATCTTCTATAATTTTATCATAATATCTTAAAATTTTGTATCTAACTTAATATTTTATCTATATAGATCCAGGATTAATATATATTGATATTACATCATTTTAGATGAATATTCCGTACATTACAAAGATACATGCACGAGGAACGTAAAAGTTTAGTGTATTTGGAAACTTGGAAAAAAATATTATATCCTGTTGAAATATCTTCAACATCTTCCATAAAGATCTCAAAATTTAGTACTTATACCTAAAACCTTTCTTCATAACTTGGGGAAAGGAAACATAAGAAAGGGGTAGGCTTAGATGCTCAGTAACGGTAAATAAAGAAAATGTGTAATCATGACATGAACAAAATGGTATAGAACTTGAGAATAACATTTTAATATCATAACTAGAATATTATTGATCATAATAATTATTATATGTTCATAAGACATGAATCATAAATAAAATAATGAAAATAAACTATTAAATCATAACATAGGAATAGAACAAGGACTTGTGGAAAACACATAAGCATATAAAAACCCAATTTCAAGGTGTTCAACCAAGGGACTTTGAGACATGTTAGGCTTGGGTTAATCAATCATGTACCTACTTTTGGATTTTTATTCCCTCCAGTGTAGCCTCTTGTTTCGATCTTGGGATGTCCTCCCATGTACCCTCTTGTTTTGGGCTTAGGATGTCCTCCCGTGTATCCTCTTGTTTCGGGCTTGGGATGACCTCCTATGTACCCTCTTGTTTCGGGCTTGGGATGTACCCCTATATACCCTCTTATTTTGGTCATATGATTCCTTATTGTGTAACCTTTGATCTCATAAAACATTTATTATTACCTAATGCATTGGAAGGAGATATATGTCCCACCCATCACATGATGAAATCATACAAACATTTTATATAATATAATAAAACTTACATCATAGTAGGACCCATAAAAATAGATGGGTTTACTAAACATCATATCATAACCCTTGTAATGAAATGGGTATCATAAACCTTTAATCATATTATAACATATGGAAAATATATGGGTTCCATAATAATTTCATCCTTGAATAACCCATGAAAGGAAATGGGTTTCATAATTATTTATCCCACATAAGTTAAACGAGTTTCATAAACATATAACATGTGAAAGAGAAATGGGTTTCATAAACATATAACCCATTAAAGAGAAATGTTTTTCATAAATATAAAACCCATGAAAGAGAAAAGAGATTCATAAAGACCATGATGTTTATAATAACCCATTCATAGAAAGAATATGAATAGAATATTTAGATCAACTCCTATAAAGACAAGAGTAACATCAAAAGATGTCATCTTAGATGGAAAATAATTTTGAAATATCTATAAAAAACGTTTCTTGAGGAAAATATCCTTTATTATTTGAAAAATTATTTTTAGTGTATAAAACCATTGTAAAATCATTTTTTATAAAATACCTTGAAAACTTATAAAGAAGGCTTAAAATCATTTTTGAAAACATTTTACCTTGAAAAATTATAGAATAAGATTAAAAACATTTTAAAAACATTTTTCTTTGAAAACACTTAGAAACTTTTAAAATAATACGTTAAAACATTATGAAAACCATTTCATTGAAAATACTTTCAAAACTTATAAAGAAAACATGAAATTTTTTTATGAAACTTTTTACATGAAAACTTATGAAAGAAGCTTGAAATTTTTTTGAAAAAGATTCCTTTAAAATTACTTTTAAAAACATTTTCATAAAAATTAACCTTTTAAATATGGAAATGAATCTTCACAAAAATTATTGTGAGTAAATCTGTACATGCCATATGAGGTAGAAAGAATATTCATTTTTCATGATATAAAGGTAAGAAAAATGAATTTTTCGGAAAGCGATAAGAAGATTCCTTTGAAAACATTGGTGAAAGAAAAAAAAGGAAAAATTTTATTTTAAGGATTATAGTATAATAGTATAATATTCATGGAAACCCTTTCAGAGAACATGGTTTTGAACTCAAAATTATGACCGATGGGAGAGTTAAAGTCATACATTCTTAAAAACACTTTATTAACTATATTATGTACCAAATAGTGAAAAAATGGTACCAAAATATTAATATATCATTAATAACTAAAGGATAATAAAATTCATGAGTGTTCTTGAGATATGGATCATAATATTTCATTAATTGAAACATAATCATAAACAATCTTGAAAAGTGATGAAATTGTTTCAATAAACTCTTACCACTTGGTAACCTTCAAACATACTCCCCATTTATGAAAATGAAATTACATGAATCATAAAATATCATGAATAGAAATAGATTCATGATATAAATTCCAAATTTATTATACACAACTCATGTAAAAATATAGGTTCATAACATGGCATGTGTCTCAATGAAAGAAAATTGAGACATAATTATTTTACCGATTTGGTAACTTTTGAAACAAAGTCTATATGAAACAAATATAATAAAATTGATATGTAAATACCCATAAATTTAATTATTATAAAAATATAATACATCCATGGGTAGTATACACACCACACAAAAGGAATGGGTGATTAATAAAGCATGTATCTCATAGAAATAAAAAGTGAGATGAAATTCTCTTACCTTGTGTCTTTACTCTCATCGCACTGATTAAAGAATCATGTATAATAAATATAAATTTATTATAAATATTTCACAAAACCCATATTATTATATATAATACCATATATTGATTTATTATGACTTTATATTTCCTATTTTTTAGTAATTTCATGTTAACGTTAAGCTTCGGGTAATATTCACTTTGTTTTTCGTTTGTGTCTTAATTTGTTATATCATTGGTCCGTATACATATATCATGATTTATATAATGTCAACCATGATATAAATATCATTTAAATTAATTATATTTTTATTATAATAATATATCTAGTATAGATGTATGAAATTGAATGCACCATTCATGAATACAGTAAGTCGTACGTACGCATGAACGTTGTTTCTATTTTTTATTATCATATAGAAAGAAACAAATTACATGACATATCTATATATAAATATTTATATATATCACTATTATAGTGGAATTACTATATCATATACATCATATGTGTTCACTAAACTCATCCTTAATACATTCCATGTAGTGTGTGAACGAATCACATCACTTTTAGGGGGCGGTAGTCCACACTTCTTCAAATGAAATCATCATTTTTACACCAAAGGAAAAGTAAAAAAAAAGATATGGGTTTTAAAAGTAATCTATAAACTTAAAAAAATATAATATATGAAATATACAAATAGATTTTCCATCATAATTTATGTAACACCCCAAGCATCCACGGTACTCTTCTCTTTGAATAATACAAGAGCATGTGTTGTACGCAACTTTGAGTTCTAACACACACCACAACCAATCAAACTAGCCGTTATGAATAGTAATACCCACTTTTTGAAATTTTATAAATTTTATCTTTCAAAATGGAATTCATTTTTGGATTCAGAATATCGAAATTAGCTTAGGGTGAATTTTTGGTATTTTTCTGAAAACTTTCAATTTTTCATGAATAGTGAAAAACACTGAGTTATAGTTTAAACCCAAATTTTTATTTAAATAATTATTTATTTTATTTAAATTTATTTTAGGTCAAAATAGTTACCTAATACCTATATAAGTTCAATGTAATTCATTGGAGTAAGTTTATAATAATTTTAGATATATGAAAATTTTATTGAACTTTTCACCGCCTTTTACCCATCTCCTAGAAAAATTTACAAATTCACATAAAACATAATTTTACCACTTCTATGAGTGGAATTTAGAAAATCCAAGAAACATGATTAATATCAAGGAGTAAAATGTGGTTCAATAGGATAAAAATAATTTTTGATGAATAGTAACTTTTTACTTTTATTTACCACGTTTAAAAGTAAATAGGGTAATTAAGGGTAAAACTGATATTATTATTACCCTAACACATGTCCTAATTCTATTGGATAAGTATAATTCGACCAAAAAAAACCTTAAAAATGAAATATGAACATATTTGGTCCACATGGATTAGATTAGGACATTTATTATTATTTAATTCAAAGAAGAGTTAAAAGAGTTAAAATAAAAGTTTAATAACTAAAACATTTTTAATATAGGGTTAAACATAAGATAAATTCGATTATAAATATTAATTATAAATATAAAACTATTTCATACATAATGGGATTTTATTTATAATTTTTAGACATTAAATAATTTAATATATTTATGACATAATGGTGATGCAGTATTTACATAATTAATGAAATATTAAAATAATTGATATTATAAATATCCAAATAAATTTAATATGAGACTTTTAATGAATTCCACTAATTTTATAGTATAATATGATATTTTAGGATTGATTAAATGAATTTATTTATAATTAATAAAGTTGTTAGAACTTTAAAAAAATCAATTATTAAATAGTATCAAAATTGACATAAAGGAGCATTTAAAAAAAATAGTATATTATTAATTGATATTCTATTCCTAAAAATATAAGGTTCGGGAAAATGAATTAGATAAGGTTATATATATTAATAATGAACCACTTAGGTTTCTCTTGGCTTGTTATAGTAAGTTTATTAACCATATAATATAAAAATACAAAGAGACATGGTTAATGTCAAACTAATTAACTAAGAGTTAAACATAAATGATAAGGTTACTATAGTGACACAAACCTATCTAAAATCTATTAGTTTAAATGATTAAAACCCATACCCACCTTATCCTCGAAATAACTAACTTTTGAGCTATTATAAACCAAATATAAATTTATTATAAAATAATATTTTAAAATTTTCCTACGGTGCCCCTCACCCCTCTTATAAAAGGGAACTCCCCCTTATCTCAAATTCATACCCTAAAATCCTTTTGGTTCGACCAAAACCTGCCCAAATATTCTCTAAACTTCCATCACTTCATCCTAGAGGCCTTAATTTAGTCAGAAAGCCAACTTAAGGATCCCTTTTGATCAAATCAAAAGAAAGAACCCGAAGAAGAGGTAAAAATCTCACCACCTCTTTCAAGTTCCTTTCTTCTTCCACTTCCTTTTTCTTTGTTGTTTCCATTCAAAGATAATAACTCCAGTATCTTCTATATATTTTTATGTTATTATAAATATGGTACAACAAAATTCATTATTTTATTCATCCCTTGAATGACATGTCACCATATGTGTGTACGTACGGCTTACCGTCTCCACATCGTGGTGTAATTGTTATTCCATACATTATTATTTGGATGGGTATAATAATGATGTGTAATTAATTTAAATAATAAATATAACATGATAATGATTCTGTATATATGATACACCATCCAATTATATATTATTTTTATATCAAAAGAATGATATTGTCACTCGTGCATATGTACGGACTACCGTCTTCACAAATGCGATGAGATTCATTCCCCATCGTATTCATTCCAGACTAATTTTCATTTGATGATTAAAAATTACTTTTAAGGACTTGATATCATTATGGATATGAATAAGATACAACCTATGGATAAAAAACAAGGCTTATGTAACAAAACATATAAAAGAAAACAAGTAAGTGAACACCTGAAATGACAATAATACTAAAATATTATTAACAAAGCAACATTAAAAGATCATATATGATATCATATTTATATATATGATTATTTTATAATTTAATAAAAATGATTTAAATATTATACAGGAGGTTAACCTACCCTCGAGCAAGGAAAAGTACAAGGTAAGGGCTTATTTCATAACCTCTTCATTATTCAAGGTTGTTTATACGTAATTATCTACTGGGACCTATTTATCATCCACATCCATTTTTCTTAAAAATTTATTTCAAAACATTTTTACTATTGAATAGACAATGGGTTAAATTCATTTATACCCTTATTTGACCTTATACATTTTTGAAAGGAATCTTTCCGTCGTTTTCCAAACATGGTACTTTTTAACCTTTTCGACAAAATTATGGTAAGAATGTATTTTTTAACTTATATGGTGGGTGAGGCTATTTTCCATCGTTATAAAATAATTGAAACTTCCCTTACAAGATTATAAGATTATTTTCAAAATAAAGGTTTTATTTTATAATTATGTGACTTTTAAATGATTTCAAAAAGGAGATATCTCTCTCAAATAGTTTTGATTTCATTAATGTCAACATCCTTTGATGGATTTTAAGCTTATTTAAAGTTTATTTATTATGATACAAAACTTCCATATTGTATTGAAGGTTTTGTGATATTTTTGACTATGGATGTGTTATTTTTATACCATTCATTGTTTATGGATAAATTGTTGACATTTCGTATGCTAGTTTTAATACAAATGTTTATGTTATGTTTAAACCTTTTCATATGAGGAATGCATTGGACATAGTAAGTGACAGGTGGAGCCTACTATTGCTCCTAGATGCATTGGTAGGTCTCATGACACAAACTAGTGTCTTGGAACAAGGCATTGACAAAATCTTATTTGTAGTCTTGGCATGAGGCCTTGACTATGGGGTTATGATAGTCTATCATTACGCATTCCATCATTATGAAAGTGGTTATTGATATTGCATGTGATTATTTGACTAGTATAATATCCATGTGAATAAGTAAATGGAATTATTTCATTTTATTTTTTCCATATTATGATAAAGTTCAAGTTTAAAAGGATTTTGTTTTAGTTATACATTGCCCTAAATTTTTGTGCTTATTTATGAAAGTTTTATCTATATTGTTATCCTTACAGAGAAACTGAGCTCACCCCTTTCTATGTTTTATTTTTCCCAGGATGTGAAGAAGTATTTCTTGACAGACCTGTAGGGATAGTCTGAGGAGATATGAGTGTGGACTATGGAGACAATGTTTTTGTAGTTTTTCACTGTATGATGTAATTTAATACTTATGAATGTATCTAGTGTTTCCAAGGATACTAAACTAATTGGTCTTTAGAGACATGATCTTTTATGATCATGCCAATGTTATGTAATAATGCACCAAATCTGGGTAACTAGGGTCAGGGCGTTACAATTGGTATCAGAGGAAGTTTAGTACAAACCTTATAATCTAGATTTAGAAAAACTCTGATTAGAGCACCTAGACCTAAGATGGACTTTGAGGATTAGTATAGAAGAACTTCATAGAATTTTGGTATTGTAGATATTTTGTGAGTTTTCCAAGAAATACATCCCTTTCTAGATACAAGCAGGTAGAGGCGGCTCTGGCATAGATGTACCGAGAGGTAAAACCCGAAAACACCGCTTTGATCTAGACTCGAACGAGAACTGGAGCACGACAAAGGGCATTGCTTCACTTTTGGTTAAGACACTCCTGAGGGATATGCTTAGGATAATTCTCATTTTCTTTACAAACCATTATGAAGGGTTTATGAGTATATTCTTCCTCAAAGAAATTTTTTTTATGATTATGGACTATGTCCATAAACTTTTCAATTCTTGTTAAGTGTTTTACAAGTTTGTATTTATGTATTGTGATTCATAAATTGTTCTAGTTTATGTCGTTGTTTAGAAATGGCGCCTAGTGAAAGGAATGGAAACCGTTTCAATAAACGAACTCCATGTAGGGATTTCCATCCTAATCAAGATAATTACAATGGAGATGGTGATGCAAATGGTGTTGATCAGCCAATCACCATACTGGGACAACTCACTCAGGTTATGAATAATAACCTTAATTGTATGGAGCACACTGATCCACAACGTGGAGGATCAATGTTAGATCACTTCATGAGGAAATAACCACCAACATTAAAAGGGGTACAAATCCACTAGTATCTAAGCAATGGATAAATTCATTAGAGAAAATATTCCACGCTTTGGGGAGTAGCGAAAGGGAAAAAGTTGTCATTTCAGTTTACCACCTCACTGGAGATGCTGATCAATAGTGTTGAATGATTCAAAACAAGAAGGAAGATTATGAAGTATCAAATATGGAATGGAGATATTTAAATGATATTTTCTTAGAAAAGTACTTTCCTCATTACCATCGAGCAGATATGGAAAGACAATATTGAGTCTGAGGAAAAAGGAGGATGAGAATGTTGCAATGTATGAGTCTAACTTTACAAGGTTAGCATGGCATGGTGCAGATTATATACGTAAACCAAGAAGTAATATTGATCATTTATTTGATGGGTTAAAACCATTTCTCCATCGAGAATTCGTCTCACAATCCTTCTCGTCATACAAAGATATTTTCTCATGTGTTATCAAGAAAGAAAAGGAATTCTCTAAGTCTTATGACTTTAAAGAAAAGCAAGAGAAGAAGAGATCGGTTGATCACTCCAGAAATGGAAATAAGGGGAAGAAGCGAAAATTTGAATATCCATCCTGTAGTAAATGTGGGATGAAACACCCTGGTAATTTCTTGAAGGGAATGGGAGTCTGTTACAAGTGTGGTGAAAGATTCTACCAAACTCGTGATTGTAAGGGGAAGAAAGAAGCTACCGATGTTCAATGCTACAATTCCAGGGAGATGGGACATTATGAAAATGAATGTCCTAAGCATCAGGGGAACTTAACTCAGAAAAGGCCAAGGGATCAAGGCCAAGCTTATGCTATCACTGCTACTGAGGTAGAAGCTCCGATAGATGTGGTGGAAAGTAATTTAATGGTTTCCTCAAGTTTAGAAAATTCTTTATTTGATTCTGGATCATCCAATTGTTTCATGTCTTCCTAGTTAGCTAAGAAAATTAGATATTTCCAATTTGATTTAACAAGGTAGTTGTCAGTTAAAACTCCTATGAAATGTATCATTTCTACAAAGTTCTATGAATCAGTTCCCATTAGAGCATATAAATGTTATTTATCTGATGATCTCATCGTCATACCTATGATTGAGTTTGATATAATCCTCGATATGGATTGGCTTTTAGACTATGATGTGAAAATTTATTTTAAGAATAAGGAGGTTATGATTTTTGATGATGATGATAAGGAAAACCTTATCTTTAGAGCAGAATCGTCACCATCGAATTCTTATCTAGATACACCCCCAATATCTCAACTAAATTCAATTATTGGGGAGGAAGAGAATGAAATAACTATGGGTGAGGAAAGGAATGTTTAAATAGAGGATGTACCTATTGTGAAAGAATATGTTGATGTTTTTCCAGAGGATTTACCTGGACATCCTCCAGAATGAGAAATTGAGTTTTCCATTGATTTAATTCCTAGATAAAGGTCCATATCGAAGACCCCTTATAGAATGGCCACTGTGGAATTAGTGGAAGTAAAGAAATAACTAGAGGAATTGAGTAATAAGGTATTTATTCACCCTAGTTTTTCTCCATGGGGAGCCCTTGTTCTTTTTTTTAAGAAGAAAGATGTATCTATGAGGTTGTCCATTGACTACAGGGAGATCAATGCTATAAAAATAAAGAACAAGTATCTCATACCTCGCATTGATGATTTATTTGACCAACTACATGAAGCTCAATACTTTTCAAAGATTGAACTTCGATCTAGATACCATCAGTTGTGTGTGAAGAAGGAAGACATTCCGAAAATAGCATTTCGAACTAGGTATGGACATTACGAGTTTACAGTAATGCCTTTTGGGCTGACTAATGCACCCTCTGTTTTCATGGATCTAATGAACAGAGTTTTCAAGAAATATCTTGATGAATTTGTAGTGGTATTTATTGATGATATCTTGGTATACTCCAAAATCTACAAAGATCATGAAGATCACTTGAGCACTATACTGAAGACTCTGATAAGACATGAATTATATGGGAAGTTTAGCAAGTGTGAATTCTGGATTTAGGAGATTTCTTTTCTTGGCCATATTGTCTCTAAGGATGGAATCTCTATTGATCCTTCTAAGACCAAGACAATCCAAGAATGGCCAGCACCAATGAGTATAACCAAGGTACGCAGTTTTATTGGTTTAGCAGGTTATCATCGATGTTTCGTCCAGAATTTTGCCTGATTGGCTAACCCATTAACGAATATCACATGTAAAGGGGTTAAATTTTTTTGGACTAAAGATTGTGAATAATGTTTCAAATAACTGAATAGAATATTATTCAATGCTCCTATGTTGACTCTACCATCGTGGAATGATGGGTTTGTAGTGATGCTTCAAAGAAAGGACTTGGTTGTGTCCTTGTTCTAAATGATAGGGTTATTTCCTATGCATCACGATAGCTAAAAATTCATGAGAAAAACTATCCTACTCATGATCTTGAGTTACCAGTTGTATTATTTTCTTTGAAGATTTGGAGACACTATCTCTATGGTGAAAAATGAGAGATATATACTGATCATAAGAGTTTGAAGAATATTTTCTCACAGAAAGAACTCAACATGAGGTAAAGGTGATGGCTTGAACTACTCAAGGATTATGATTTCATGATACACTACCACCCGGTGAAGGAAAATAAGGTGGCAGATGCTTTGAGCAGAAAGGATCCTGGGGTTTTGAACAAGATGAGAGTTAAAAGGGATCCTATTTTCATGGATCTATTAAAGATGGATATGGGAATAACCACGGAAGGTGAAACATCAATGCTTTTTCAAATGGTTGCCAAACAATATTTACTAGAAAGGATAAAGAGTTCTCAAACCGATGATGAAGAGTTTCAAAAGAAGATTAAAGATGTGAATGATGGGAGATTGAGTGACTTTGTGTATGAAGATGGAATTTTGAAATTTGGTAAGAGATTTGTGTTCTCGATATAACTGATCTAAAAAGTGAATTGTTGGACGATGCTCATATTTCTGATTTCTCTATACACCCTAGGAGCACCAAAATTTATAGATATTTGAAGGAACATTTTTGGTGGGACAACATGAAGAGGGAGATTTCTGATTTTGTTTCAAGATGTATGGTTTTTCAACAAGTGAAAGCTGGAAGGAAATAGCCTGGAGGAGTCATGCAACCTCTTCCTATACCGGAGTGGAAATGGGATAATATTATGATGGGCTTTGTCATGGGACTACCAAAGACTCCTAGAAGGAACGATGCAATATGGGTAACTGTTGATCGTCTTACCAAGTCAGCACATTTTCTTGCTATAAGAGAAGATATACCACTTGAACATCTTGCAAGACTATATATTAATGAAGTTGTGTGACTTCATGGAGTACCATTATCGATTGTTTCTGATCGTGATCCCAGTTTTACTTCAAGATTCTGGAAAAGTCTTCAGAAAGCCCTGAATACTGAGCTTCATTTGAGCACTACATACCACCCCCAAACTGATGGAAAATTAGAGCGGACTATTCACACCTTAGAAGACAAGTAGAGATCATGCTCACTTGACTTTCAAGGTATGTGGGATCAATATTTACCTCTGGTAAAATTTTCCTATAACAATATCTTTCATTCAAGTATTTGGATGGCACCATATGATGCGTTATAGGGAAAGAGATGTCACACACCAACCTGTTGGGATGATGTTGGTGAAAGAAAACTCGTAGGCCCATAACTTGTGGAGGAAACGATGGAAAAGGTGAAGGTAATCCAAAACCACCTCAAAGCGGCTCAAATTAGGCAGAAGAGTTATGCTGAAAACTGAAGGATTTAGAATTTCATGTAGGAGATCATGTTTTCTTGAAAGTATCTCCACGGAAGGGTGTTATATGTTTCGGTAAGAAGGGAAAATTATGTCCCAGGTACATCAGACCTTTTGAAATTCTATAACGAATTGGGGATGTAGCTTACCATTCAGAAATGTTTCCAAGTCTCTCCAAATTTCATGATGTGTTCCATGTATCACTATTGAGAAAATACATGTCTGACCCAACACATGTACTCACCTATGAGAAACTAGAACTAGAACCTGATCTGTCTTATTGCGAAGAGCCTGTCAAGATTCTTGATACTAGAGAACAAGTGTTGAGAAATCGGATGACTCGTCTGGTAAAAGTTCTATAGAGAAACCATAAGATTGAAGAGACAACGTGGGAACCTAGGGAACATATGATGAAGAACCATCCGAGTCCTTTTATGCAGTAATATTCTAGAAATTTCGAGGATGAAATTATTTGAAGGAGGGGAGAATGTAACACCCCAATCTTCCACGGTATGCTTCTCTTTGAATAATACAGTAGCATGTGTTGTACGCAACTTCGAGTTCTAACACACACCACAACCAATCAAACTAGCTGTTATGAATAGTAATACCCACTTTTTGAAATTTTATAAATTTTATCTTTAAAAATGGACTTCATTTTTGGATTGATAATTTCGAAATTATCTTAGGGTGAATTTTTGGTATTTTTCTGAAAACTTTCAATTTTCGATGAATAGTGAAAAACGCTGAGTTATAGTTTAAAACTGAATTTTTATTTAAATAATTATTTATTTTATTTAAATTTATTTTAGTTCAAAATAGATACATAATACCTATATAAGTTCAATTTAATTCATTGGAGTCATTTTATAGTAATTTTAGATATATAAAAAAATTTGAACTTTTCACCGTCTTTTACCCATCTCAAAGAGAATTTGCAAATTCACAGAAAACTTAATTTTACCACTTCTGTGAGTGGAATTACGAAAATCTGAGAGATATGGTTATTATTAAGGAGTAAAATGTGGTTCAATAAGATAAATTTTTTTTGGTGAATAGTAACATTTTACTTTTATTTACCACGGTTAAAAGTAAATAGGGTAATTAAGGGTAAAACTGATTTTATTATTACCCTAACACATGTCCTAATTATATTGGATAAGTATAATTAGACCAAAAACAACCTTAGGAATAAAATATGAACATCTTTGTTCCACTTGGATTAGATTAGGTCATTTATTATTATTTAATTCAAAGAAGAGTTAAAAGAGTTAAAATCAAAGTTTAATAACTAAAAGATTTTAAATATAGGGTTATACATAATATAAATTAGATTATAAATATTAATTATAAAGATAAAGATATTTCCTAAATAATGGTATTTTATTTATAATTTTTAGACATTAAATAATTTAATTTATTTATGACACAATGGGGATGCAGTAATTACCTAATTAATGAAATATTAAAATAATTGATATTATAAATATCCAAATAAATGTAATTTGAGATTTTTTATGAATTCAACTAATTTTATAGGTTACTATGTCATTTTAGTATTTATTAAATGAATTTATTTTGAATTAATAAATCTTTTAGAACTTAAAAAAACAATTATTAAATAGTGTCAAAATTGACATAAAGGAATATTTAAAACTAATATTATATTATTAATTGATATTATATTCCTAAAAATATAAGGTTCAGACAAATGAATTATATAAGGTTATATATATTAATAATGAACCACTTGGGGTTCGCTTGTCTTGTTATAGTAAGTTTACTTACCATATAATATTAAAATACAAAGAGACAGGGTAAATGTCAAACTATTTAACTAAGAGTTAAACATAAATGATAAGGTTAATATAGTGACCCAAACCTTTCTAAAATCTATTTGTTGAAATTATTTAGACCCATACCCACCTTATCCTAGAAATAAGTAACTTTGGAGCCATTTTAAACTGAATATGAATTTATTATAAAATAATATTTTATGTTTTTTCTAAGGTTCCCCTCACCCCTTTTATAAAAGGGAACTCCCCCGTATCTCAAATTCATACCCTCAAATCCTTTTTCTTCCGCCAAACCCTGCCCAAATATCCTCTCAACTTCTCTCACTTCGTCCTAGAGTCCTTCCTTTAGTCATAAATCCAACTTAAGGAGCCCTTTTGATCAAATAAAAAGGAAGAACCCGAAGAAGAGGTAAAAATCACACCACCTCTTTCATGTTCCTTTCTTCTTCCACTTCCTTTTTCTTTGTTGTTTCCATTATAAGATAATAAATCCAATATATTCTATATACTGTGATGTTTTTATAAATATGGTACAACCAAATTCATTACTCTATCCATCCCTTGAATGCCATGTCACCATACGTGCATACGTACGGCTTACTGTCTCCACGTCGTGGTGTAATTGTTATTCCATACATTATTATTTGGATGGGTATGATAATTATGTGTAATTCATGTAAATAATAAATATAACTTGATAATGATTCTTTATATATGATACACCATCCAATTATATATTATTTTTATATCAAAATAATGATATTGTCGCTCGTGCGTACGTATGGACTACCATCTCCACGAACGCGGTGAGATTCATTCCCCATCGTATCCATTCATGACTAATTTTCATTTGATTGTTAAAAATAATTTTTAAGGACTTGATATCATTCTGGATATGAATAAGGTTCAACCTTTGGATAAAAAACATGGCTTATGTAACAAAACATATAAAAGAAAACAAGTAAGTGAACACCTGAAATGACGATAATAATAAAATATTATTAACAAAGCAATATTAAAAGATCATATATGACATCATATTTATGTATATGATTATTGTATAATTCAATAACAATTATTTAACTATTATATAGGAGGTTAACCTACTCTCAACCAAGGAAAACTACAAGGTATGGGTTTTATTTCACAATCTCTTCATTATCTGAGGTTGTCTATACGTAATTATCTATTGGGACCTCTTTATCATCCACATCCATGTTTCTTAAAAATGTATTTCAAAACATTTTTACTATTGAATAGACAATGGATTAAAGTCATTTATACCATTATTTTACCTTATACATTTTTGAACAAAATCTTTCTGTCATTTTCCAAACAAGGTACTTTTTAACCCTTTCCACAAAATTATGGTAAGAATGTCTTTTCTAACTTATACGGTGGGTGCGGATATTTTCACCGTTATCTCGAATCTTCCCTTACAAGATTATTAGAGTATTTTCAAAATAAAGGTTTTAGTTTATAATTATTTGACTTTTAAAATGATTTCAAAAAGGAGATATCTCTCTCAAATAGTTTTGATTTCATCTATGTCAACATCCTTTGATGGATTTTAAGCTTATTTGAAGTTTATTTATTATGATACCAAACTTCCATATTGTATTGAAGTATTTGTGATATGTTTGACTATGGATGTATTATTTTTATACCATTCATGGTTTATGGATAAATTTTTGACATTTCTTATGCGAGTTTCAATATGAATGTTTATGTTATGTTTAAACCTTTTAATATGAGGAATGCATTGGACTTAGTAAGTGACGGATGGAGCCTGCTATAGCTCCTCGATGCATCAGTAGGTCTCATGAGAAAAACTGGTGTCTTGGAACAAGGCCTTAACAAAATCTTATTTGTATTCTTGGCAGAAGGCCTTGACTACGTGGTTAGGATAATCTGGCATTATACATTCCATCATTATGAAAGTGATTATTGATATTTCATGTGATTATTCGAGTAGTAGAATATCAATGTGAATAATTAAATGGAATTATTTAATTTTATTTTTTCTATATTATGCTGAAGTTCAAGTTTAAAAGTCTTTTTTTTAGTTATACATTGCCTTAAATGTTTATGATTATTTATGAACGTTTCCTCTATATTGTTATCCTTACTGAGCATCTGAGCTCACCCCTTTCTATGTTTTATTTTTTCCATGATATGAAGAAGTATTTTATGATGACCTGTAGGGATAGTCTGAGTAGATATGAGTGTGGATTATGGAGACTATGTTGTTTTAGTTTTTCACTGTACGATGTAATGTAAGACTTATGAATGTATCTAGTGTTTCCAAGGCTACTAAACTAATCGGTCTTTTGAGACTCGATCTTTTATGATCATGCCAATTTTATTTAATAATTAAATGACTCTGGGTAACTGGGGTCGGGGAATTACAATTTCATCCATGAGATGCGGTAAATGAAAAATGAACAATCACTGTTTAGGGGGGCGGTACATCACCGTAAACAAAAACAGTATGTTCGTTACCCATTAGATGGATGTGTGTGTAAGTGAAGGTCGAACCCTTATCATAAAAAAATCCTATTATATTTAATATAATGGTGTTTGTATACAATTATAGAATAAATAGAGTGTATGTGTTGGAAAAGGAAAATAAAAGAAAGAATCTTGAGAGAAGAGGTTACCTCTTAATCGAGTAACTCATTTTGGTTTGTGCCAAAAATCTTCCTTGGATTGCTTTCTACCCAAGGATAGGATTATAGGAGTAAGGGAGGGAAGTTGAGAAGTATATTGGGTTGATATTTTCTGAACCTAATAGGTTTGAGAGGTTTTATGAAGAAGGATAGTTGGTGTCCTTTTATAGGGAAGGAAAATGACTCACTAGGATTTTTTGAAAACAAGTTAGGTGTAAAAATGTTATTACCAGAAAAAATTCATAAAAAACAAAAAAATCAAGAAAGGAATGTGTATTGATGAAATATAGCTATAAAATGGGTTCTTTAAAAGTTCCAAGTTTATTTGGTCCCCTAAGATTAAGGTTTATTCCCTAATTAAGCTTAATTTGACCCGAAAATTTATGATTAATTTTAATCACTTTTGCTAATATTTTTGGTCAAAACTTAACATGATCTAATTAGAATCTAATTATTACACTGATTAAAATAGTTTATGTAGATTTTTCTAAATTAAATTAAAAGAATCATAAAAATTAATATTAATTCTAATCCTATAAACGTGATGAAATAATGGGTTTTTAAAGTAGAAAAATGTTCAAGAGTTTGTTATGGTTTTATATTCAATTTAAAGTGAAATTGATTATAATGACCTAAATTGTATTAATAGATGTATAATTGATATAATGTGACCTTAAAAAAATTTAATCTATAATTTAATATTAATAATTATTTAAACGAAAAGGTTTTTATTAATTAAAATGAAATATTTTTCACTATTCATGAAAAAAATGAAGTTTCTTAGAAAAATCCCAAAAAATTCCCTAAGATAATTTATGAATTATAAATTAAATAATAAAGATTTTTTATCAAATTAAATTTCTATATGTGTCTAAAAAAAAATTTATTCATAGAAGGACATGAAAAGGAGTTCATTTGAGAAAACAGTATTTTTAAACATATAAATACTTTGCAAAAAAATACATTTTTCATTATCAATGTGTTTTATTTATATAAAACCATTATAAAAATATTTAAAAAGTAGTTATTACTATTAATAGTACTAATATTTAATGATTAGGTTATAACTAACTCCTCTAAATAATTATTACAATAAAATGATGTTTCGTAGAAACTCGATATTTCATGTAACTTACGCCAAGTTGGTGTTGTGTGTAGTGCATGCTAAGTCAGTGTTATGTGTAGCACAAGCCAATTCAGTGTTGCATGTAGTGCAATACATGTTTTTTCATTTTAAATGAATGTTTTAATTAGTGTTTTAATATATATATATATATATATATATAACTATTTATAGTGTCACGTGAAATGAAAAATATAAAAAAGATAAATTAATTAGAAAAAAAATATTTCCAAAAATCTCATGGTGTTATATTATACCCTTATTAAAATGAATTTCACCATCAAAATTCATCTAGGTTATCAAAGGTTTAATACTTGAAAATTAATTTCATAGAAACCCACATCGTAAAAATGAATACTAAAACTTCCTTTAATAATTGAAATTTGTAACCATAAAAGTTACCCAAAGTAACATAAAACTGGGTTTCCATATAGTAGAACATAAGTTGGGAGTGAAGATTAGATATAGAGGAAGATTATAAATATTTATAGGGAGTGATTGAGGTCATCAATCACAAAAAAGTAAATGATTATGAAAAGTTGAGGAAATCAAATTCATAAATCTGTGATGATTTAAAAGGCCATCGATTCAACAAAAATTAAGGTATTTGGATAATATTTTTTTATCATTATCCTAACATTGGGTAATTATTTTATTAACCAAGAATATAAGGAAATATACTTAATTTATATATTTCTATAAAAAATTCTATTATTTATTTTTTTCTTTTATCTATTTATAATTCATCCACTACATCAATAAATGGATGTAGAGAAATTAATTTTGATGCCTGAAGTGCTAAAATACACTTTTATATTATATTGAGGCCTATAAAAGAATGAAAAGTATAACCACTTATCTCTAAATATTATTCAAAATTGATATTGTTAATACATTAATATACAAACATAAAAAGTGACACCACTATTTCATCGTAAATATTTATTCATCAAAAAAAATTATATATAACCAAGACATCATGTATGCCAGTGGTAGGCATGAAAATCTTATCATCCATCAGTCATGGGTTCAAGAACCAAGGAATTGAGGGACTATATTGGTTGTCACCCAACATAAATGATGTCCTTTTATAAAACCACACTAATATAATCTCCAAAATATAATGGAAATCCATGAAATAAGGTTAATCACTAAATAGAATTTTATCCAATTTTTTCAATACAAACTCAGTACATAACAACTTCCTCTGAAGTTTAAATTAAACATTTCATGAATGTTTAACCTTATAACCCGTTTTAAATATGAAAAAGAAAAAATTTAGAAAAAAAAGTCATGAAATCATCTTAACATTGCTCTCGCATATATCATAAAGTAAAACTTTGTTGTCACATTCCAAACATGTGAATACCCTCATCCTATTTTATCTTCAAACATGGTAATAACCAAAATTTCCCAGAATACTTCTGGAAATAAGCATGCTTCCTTATTCAATATATTACTGGTTATATTCCATAAATCCATGATGTTTTAAACTTCATACATGATATCATAAACTACTTTTCAATAAGTCCTTAATTAGTTCTATAGTAATCAGTACCATCACTACCACAAAAACAGTTTTTCGCAGCGCCCCCCCCCCCCCTTATCAGCGCTTTTGTTAGCGCTGATAAAGGGCCCCCCTTTATCAGCGCTTGTTTAGTAGCGCTGATAAAGGGGGGCCTTTATCAGTGCTTTTTTTAAAAGAACTAATAAAGGGTCGGCTTCAAAAAATTAAAATTAAAAATATATTAATATATTAATATATAAATATAGTTATATTGTTATGTAAATATAATATATAATTTTTAAATATATTTTAGATAAGTATAAATGTACATTTACACTTATTATACTTAATATATAAGATATTTAGTGAAAATGGATTCTTAAAAAATTAAAAAAATGTTTTTAATTAATAATTTTATAATCATTATGAAGTAATAGTCATTTAATAACAATTTGAGGACTAAAAAAATTAAAAAACTTAAAAAAAGATCCAAAATATGTTGAAAACGCAACTCAAACTTCAAACGGCCATAACTTTTGATCCGGGTGTCCGTTTGAGCTCTACCACATATCAAATCGAAGCCTGTGACGAGATCTACATCGTTGTGACCTGGGGGGGACCCCGGCCAAGCGTTTTTTGAGTCCAAAATAGGCCCATAAGGCCTCCAAAACTAAGTTTTTTGTCGGGGTACCCAGATTTTTTAACATTTTGTGGATTTTCAAACTTGTTTAAGGGGGGTATTATTGGCTTTTCTTGGCGGGGACTAAATTTATTCCAAGGTATTACATTCATATTGATATTATTTCTTCGAAATTCCATCCTTTTTTATAATGCACTGCTATTTATAATCAAATATATAACTATATGTACATATTTTTTATATATTCGCACCTAAAAATTAAATTTTTAAAATAAATAATTAAACATATTTACATATAAAATATATTAGATTTATCTAAATATTAACTAAGATCCATTTTATTTAAAATACCAATATATGAATATTTATATACCTATATATTAATCTAACTATATATATATATTAATCTAACTATATATATATATTAATCTAATAACTATATATATATTAATATAACTGCATATATATATATATTAGTATTACTATAAATATATATATTAATATCACTATATATATATTCATATAACTATATATATGTTAATATAACTATATATATATATTAATATAAATATATATTACTATACGAATAAATATAACTAAATATATATATATATAGATATAGATATATATTAATATCACTATATATATATATTAATATTACTATATATATATATATTAATATAACTATATATATATATATTATAATATAACAGTATATATATATATATTATAATATAACTATATATATATAATAATATAACTATATATATATATAGAGAGATATCATGAATTGGAAGACAAATCAAAATATAGTAGTGGTAAAGGCTTAGGCGCGTAGGGGGGAGGTCTCGAGTTCAAATCCTGGTGGAGGCAAGGGTGCGCGCGCATGGGGGAATATAGCAGCAAGCGCTGTTAAAGGGTGGAGGGGGTGTGTGGGGCGATGTACAAGGGCAGAAAAGCGCTGTAAAAGGGGGGGCTCAAGCACTATAAAAGCCCCCCCGATTCGCAGAATTTTTAATTTTAAAAAAAAAAATTAAAATTTTTTTAAATTTTTTAAATTTTTTTAACTTTTATCCGCGCTTTTTTAAAAGCGCTGATAAAATTGTCCTTTATCAGCGCTAAAACAAAATCGCTGATAAAGGAAGCGCTGATATAGGACCCCCCCCCCTTTATCTACGCTGGCTTTATCAATGCTTTTTCTAGCGCTGATAAAGGCCATTTTTAGCGCTGATAAAGGCCGTGTTTGTAGTAGTGCATACAATTATTTATATCTAACATATCTTTATCCAACCAAAATTATCCTAACATAAGTAACATATTTAGTTTTATCTTTACCTTAATCATGTGTTTTTTGTAGATATAATCTTACCATTAAAACATTATTCTATTCCACCGGATCCATTCAAGTATTCTTAAAAATCATTAGAGAAAAAACATAAATTAGACAATCCTTATATATTTCACCTTTAATAATTCTTGTAACCAAATACATAAAAAACTTCTATTAATTTATCCTTCATATATTAACAAGGATACCTCATCATATTAAAAAATACTTATTTCCTTTCACATTTCATCTGTAGTCTCTTCATCAACAGCAATGTAACCATTACTCGCACCTCCTTACTGATTCTCTTTAGGAGCTTCCTCTTGGGACATTGAGTGGAATAATGGAAATTTATTCCACACTTAAAACACATAACCTTTGATGATTTATTAGGGTGGAAAATTTTTTCATCCATTTCATTAACCGAACTCATCATTTTTTCCTTACAGTCAGTTGCATTGTGTCCTTCTTTTCCATAGTCAAAATTTCTTATTGTTACTCTAAGACATTCACTTAGGAAATTATTTCCACATTTTTGACACAAAGGAAACCAAATATTATTTCCTCCATCGTCTCCATTATCCTAAATCTCAACAAACTCCTTCTTTCTCTGTCTGGGGGAGTCTGAGAGTTGGTTAAGTTACATGTTATTAATCATGTTCTGTGAAAACTGATTAGGAATGATCACGACATATTTTACATCGATAATCATCCCACTTGAATTCTCATTAGAAAAACATCCATCACATTCAATGTTAATCCAGTTCCTTTCGGTTCCCGCCATTAACTAAAACCAGAAGCATAGTGTGAGCATTGCATATCATAGTAGGAAACCATATTGTTGTGAAAATAATTACTTATAAGATGTATAAATCGTGACATCTTCCTTAACATATGAAACCATAGGTTCATTCTAGTTTTTTCATATACAACCTATATATAAATCTTTTATGATGGGTTGTGAAGAGTTTGGTGAATTTCCAAAGAATATCCCCTAGGAGTGTCAAACCAGGTGTGCAAAAAGGCATGTTGTCGGGTACCAGACTACCCTAAGGTAGGCCTAGAATGTCTTTTAAGAGTTATTACCCTTAGTTACATCTATTCCATATCTACATACACTTGTAGTATCCAGACAGGGAATTATTTCTAGGAAACCACTCACATTATCCTTTACCAAAAGTATAGAACATTTTCCTAAACGTTAACTCATCCTTATACTTATCCTTAGAGACATCCCTAAACATATCCTAATAAATATACCTAGGGATATCACTAAAGTTTTATCATCCTAGTATCTAAATTATGAATAAACATTTCCTTTTATAGCAACTATAGCAAACAAGGCTTAACATACATGGATATTACATCATTTTAGATGAATATTCAGTACCTTACAAAAATGCATGCCTGAGGACCCTAAAACTATAGTGTCTTTAGAAACATAAAAAAAGCATCTATCCTAGAGAAAGATTTTCAACATCTTCCATAAGGATATCCACCTTTATTACATCTACCTAAAACATTTATTCATGATCTGGGGAAAGGAAACATAAGAAAGAGATGAGCTTAGATGCACCGTAAGGGTAAATAAAATAAATGCAAATGAATAACATGTAAAAAAGGTATGGAACATGAGCATAACATTTTAATATCATGCCCTACATATCAGATATCATAATAAATATTTCATGTTCATAATACATGAATCATAAGTAAATAATAAACATAATCCATGAAATAAAAACATATAAATAGAACATGGAATTTTTGAAAAAAAATAGCATATAAAAAACCTATTTCAAGGTGGCCTACCATGACAATTGTAACATGTTAGGATTAGGTTAATCACCTGTGTACCTACTTGAGGATTGGGATTCCCTCTTGTGTACCCTATTATTTCGGTCTTTGGATATCCTCCCATTTACCCTCTTATTTTCGTCATGGGTTGTCCTCAACATTACCCTTTTGTTTCAAGCTTGTAATATCCTCTTATATACCCTCTTGTTTCAGGCTTGGTATGTCCTCCCAAATATCCTCTTGTTTCAGTCATGGGATTCCCTCTCGTGTACCCTTTGAGCTCATAAAACATTTATCATTAACCATTTCATTGGAGGGAGATATAGGTCCCGCCCATCACATGATAAAATCATACATACATTTTCCAAAAGACAATAAAACATGCATCATACCAAGACTTATAAAAAGAGATGGGTTTCCGAAACATAATATCATAACCAATGGAATGAAATGGTTATCATAAACATTTAATCATATCATAACCTATGGAAAATATATGTGTTTCATAATAATTTTATACATTAATAACCCATGAAAGGAAATGTGTTTTATAATCATTTATCCCATGAAAGAGAAATAGGTTCCATAAACATATAACTTGTAAAAGAGAAACAGGTTTCATAAACATATAACTTGTGAAAGAGAAATGGGGTTCATAAACATATAACTTGTTAAAGAGAAATGAGTTTCATAAATACCATGATGTCAAGAATAACCCATTCAAAGAAATAATTTGAATAGAACATTTAAATCATTTCCTTGAAAGGAATGACTAACATCAACATATGTCATCTTAGATGGAAAATAATTTTGAAATATCTTTAAAAAAATTTTCTTGATGAAACCATCATTTATTCTTTGAAAAAAGATTTTTAATGCATAAACCCATTTGAAAATCATTTTATTATAAAATACCTTGAAAACATATAAATATGACTTGAAATCAATTTGAAAACCTTTTTCCATTTAAAACATATAGAATAATCTTCAAAAACATTTTAAAAACATTTTTCTTTGATAACATTTTGAAAATATTAAAAGAAATACTTAAAATGACTTGAAACCCATTTTATTGAAAATACATTGAAATCTTTT
This sequence comes from Viscum album, assembly GCA_963277665.1. NCBI lineage: Eukaryota > Viridiplantae > Streptophyta > Magnoliopsida > Santalales > Viscaceae > Viscum > Viscum album. The sequence goes on from OY728121.1 coordinate 48,387,608, forward strand.
AAAGAAGTCTTGATTTTTTTTAAAATCCTTTTTACAAGAAAACTTATGAAAGAATCTTAAAAAAAATTGAAAACAATTTTCCTTGAAAATTACTTCTAGAAACATTATATTAAAAATTGACCTTATAAACATGGAAAGAAATCTAAAAACATAATGGTATGTAAATCTATACATGTCGTACGAGGTAAAAATAATATTCCTTTTGTATGATATAAAGTTAAGAAAAATGCCTTGTTCGGAAAGTGAAAAATATTCATTTTAAAACATTAATTAATGAAAAAAAGGTAGAAATTTATTTTAGTAATTATAGGAGAATAGTATAATATTCTTGGAATCCATTTTTAGAGAACATGGTTCTAAAGAAACTCAAATTTTCGATCGAAGAGAGAAGTAAATTCATACTTCCTTAAAAACATTTTCTTAACTATATTATATACCAAAGAGTGGAAAATGGTACCAATATATTTTGATATCGTGAATAACGAGAGGATAAGAAATTTCATGAGTTTTCTTGAGATATTTATTGTAATATTTCATCAATTGAAACAAAATTATAAGCAATATTGAAAAGGGATGAGATTTTTTTAGTAAAATATTACAACTTGGTAACCTTAAACCATAGTAACCATTTAATAAAATTAAATTACATTAATATTAATATATAATGAATATAAAGTGATTCGTGATATAAAATTTGAAAGTTATTATATACACCTCATGGAAAAATATTGGTGCATAACATTGCTTGTATCTCAAAGAAGGAAAATTAAGACAAAATCATTTTACTGATTTGGTAACTTTTGAAACATAGTCCCCATGAAAGAAATATAATCCAATGGATATGTAAATACCTATAAATTTAATTCTAATAATCATATAATACATCCATAATCAGTATAGACCCCACACAAAAGTAATGGGTTGTGAATAAATCATGTATCTCATTAAAATAAAATGTGAGATGAAATTCCCTTACCTTTTGTCTTTACTCTCATCGTACTCATTCAAACCTCCTGTATGGTATATATAAATTTGTCATAAATATTTTATAGAACCATATTATTATATATAATACCATATATGTATTTATTATAACTTTATATTATGCTCTTGTTAGCAATTTTATGTTAACGTTATGTTTCAAGTAATATTCTCTTTGTTTTTCTCTTGTGTCATAATTTGTTATAACATTGGTCCTTACAGTTATATCATGATTTAAATAATGTAAAAAATGATATAAATTTCATTTATATTCAGTATATTTGTATTATAGTAAACTATATAATACATAAGTTTGAAATGGAATACATCATTCATGGAGATGGTATGTCATACGTACATATAAACATTGTTTTCGTTTTTTATTATCGTATTGAAAGAATCAAAGTACATGAAATACATGCATATATATTTATATATATTGTTATTATAGTGGAATTATTATATCATATATATAATATAATTTCACTGAACCAATCCTGAATACATTCTATGTAGTGTGTGAACGAATCACATCACTTTGATGGGGAGGTAGTCCACACTTCCTCAAACGAAATTATTGTATTTACAACAAATGAAAAGTAAAAAATATATATGTTTCAAAAGGAATAAATAATATTAAAAACCTAATAAATATAATATATGAAATATATAAAAATATTTTCCATAATAATTTAAACCATGATATGAGGTAAAGGAAAAATGAACAATCATCTTTTAGTGAGGTGTTAGTTCGTCGTACACATAAACAGTATGTCTGTTACCCATTAGATGGATGAATGTGTAAGTGTAGGTATAACACTTAGCATAAAAACGTAATATTATATTTAAGATAATTTTTTATACAATTATTTAATAAATAAATTGGATGGTGGATATGGAAAATAAAATAAAGGAGTGTGAGAGAAGAGGTTACCTCTTAATCGGGTAACTCATTTTAGTTTATGACAAAAGGGTTTTCTTATTACATTATGCCCAAGGAGAGGAATTTAGGAGTAAGGGAGGGATTTTTATAAGTTTATTATTCATATATTTTCCTAAACTAAGATGTTTTATAGGTGTGAAAAAGAGGGATATGTGGTGGCCTTTTATAGTGAAGGAAAAGGACTCACTTGGAATTTTTAAAAACAAGTTAAGTGTACACATGTTCTTACCTAAAAAAGTAATAAAAACAAAAAACAAATAAAAAATTCAAGGTTTATGGAAGAAATATGTCAATACAATTGTTTTTGGACAAGTTTATATGTCATTGGGCCCTTAAAGATTAAGGTTTAGTCGCTAATTGAGCTCCATTTGACCTTAATCGTTGGGATTAATTTTGATCGCTTTTACTAACCTTTTCGGTTAAAAATTAAAATTTTCTAATTAGAATGTAGATATTATAATTTTTATAATTTTTTATTTCATTTTTTATAAATTTAATTCACAAGAGTGGAGAAATTAATATTAATGTTAATCTCATAAACGGGTTGAAATAAAGAGTTTTTAAAGAAGAAAAATGTTCAAAAGTTTGTTAAGTTTTTATAATCAATTTCAAAGTGAAATTCATTATAATGACATAAATTTAATTTATATACTTATAATTTATCTAATGTGACCTTAAAAAAATTAAAATTAAAATTTAACATTAATAATTATTTAAATGAAAAAAAATTATTAACTAAAATGTTGTATTTTCACTATTCATCCAAAAAACATTTCTTAGAAAAATCCCAAAAATTCACCCTTAGATAATTAAAGAATATTAAATTAAAAAATTAATTTTATTTTATCAAATTCAATTTCTATATGTGTCTAAAATTAATTTTTTTGTTCTTTACAAAAGGTCATGAAAAGCTGTTCATTCGAGAAAATAGTATTTTTTAACATATAAAGACTTTACAAAAAAATATATTTTTCATTATCAATATATATTATTTATATAAAACCATTATAAAAATATTTGAAAACTATTTTTCATTATTCATATTACTTATTTTTAATGGCTATATTATAACTAATTTGTTTAAATAATTATAACAATAAAATGATGTTTTATAGAAACCCGGTTTTGCATCTAACATACACAAAGTTGGTGTTGTGTGTAGTACATGACAAGTTAGTGTTATGTATAGTTCATGACAATTTAGTGTTGTGTGTAGCGCAATCCAAGTTGGTGTCATGTGAAAGAAATATTTTACTTAGTGTTTTAATATATATATATATATATATATTTCCAGTGACATGTGAAATGAAAATATAAAAAATATATTTCCCAAAATCTTGGGGTGTTACATACTACCCCCCTTAAAATAAATATCACCCTCAAAATTCATTTGGGTTATCAAAGGTTTAATATGTGAAAGTTCATTTCATAGAAACCCACATCGTAAAAATGAATACTAAAACTTCTTTTAAAAATGAAAATTTGGATCTATAACAGTTACCCAATGTAACGTATAACAGGGTTTACACAAAGTAGAACATTGGTTGGGAGTAAAGATTGTACATGAAGGAAAATGTAAATATTTATAGGGATTGATTGAGGTCATCAGTCACAAACAAGTGAATTATTAATAGAAAGTTGTGGGCCTCAAAATCATAAATCTATGATGATTTAAAAGGACATATATTACATATAAATTAATGTATTATGAAAACACATTTTTTATCATTATCCAAAAATTGGGTAATTATTTTATTGACCACAAATATAAGGAAATATACTTATGTTATATATTTATATATAAAAATTCATTCTTTAGTTGTGCTTTTATCTATTTCTAATTAATCCATTACATCAATAAATGGATGTCAAGAAATTAAATTTGATGCCTAATGTTCTAAAACACACTTTTAATAGATCTTAATTCCTATAAAAGAATGAAAACTATAACCATTGGTATTTTAACTATTCTTCAAAATCAATATGGTTAATAAATTAATAGGAAAATATAAATTTTAAAACTATTGTTTCACCATAAATATTTATTCATCAAAAATAATTATACATAACCAGGTCATCACATAAGCTAGTAGTAGTCATGAAACCCTTATTATCCTTCAGTCATGGGTTCAAGACTTATATCCTTGTCAAACAAGATTGGTTGTAACCCAACATGCATGATGTCGTTTTCTAAAACTACACTAATACAAACTCTAAAATATGATGGACATCCTTGAAATAAGTTTAATCACTAAATATCCTTTTATCCAAGGTTTTTAATACAAACTCAGTACATAACTACTTCCTCTAATGTTTAACATAAACATTTCATAATTTTTAACCTTATAACCCTTTCTAAAGATGAAAATCCAAAACATTAGATAGAAAGTCATGAAATAAGCTCAACATTGATCCCACATATATCAAAAAGTACCATCTGGTTGTCACATTCCATACATGCGAATACCCTCATCATATTTTCTCTTGAAATATGGTATTAGCCAGAATTTCCATGAATTTGTTTGGAAAAAATGAAGTATTCCTTATTCCATATATTATTGTTTATATTCCATAAATCTGCGAATTTGTAAAATTCATCCATGATAGCATAAACTAATTGTCCACAAGTCCTTAATTATTTCCAAGTTAACCAGTATCATCCAATTTAATATTATCAAACATATCTTTATCCAAAAAACATTATCATAAAATAATGAACATATTAAGGTTTATATTTCCCTTAATCATTTTTCCATGGATATCATCTTTCAATTAAATCACTTTTCTATTCCATTAGATCCATTCAATGTATTCTTGTAAATTATTAGAGAAAAAAATCATAAACTGGCCAAGCCTTATATAGTTCACCTTTCATAATCCTTGAATCCAAATACATAAAAATATTATTACTTCATCCTTAATCCATTATCAAGGCTCACTCATCCTAATACATAATTTATCTTTCCTTTCACATTTCATTTGTAGTCTCTTCATCATCAAAAATTTAACCATTACTCACATCTCCATGTGGATTCTCTTGAGTAGATTTCCTCTTGAGACATTGAGTTGCATAATGACTATTTATTCCACACTTAAAACACATAACCTTTGATTATATCTTAGGGAGGCCAATATTCTCATCCATTTCTTTAACTGAAATCATCATTTTTTTCATGTAGTCACTTTCTTTGTGTCCTCCTTTTCCATAGTCAAAACATCTTCTTGTTCCTATAAGACATTCACTTAGGTGATTTTTCCACATTTATTACATAAATGAAACTTAATTTTTTCCACCATAGTCTCTATTACCTGAAATGTCAATAAACTCCTTTCTTTCTCTTCCTTGGGGAGTCTGAGAGTTGGTAATGGTACACATTAGTAATCATGTTCCATGAAAACTGATTAGGCATGATCAGATTATCATTTACTCCAGTGATCATACAACTTGATAGCTCATTATAAAATCTTCCATCACATTCAACATTAATCTAGTTCCTTTTGGTTCCTTCTATTGATTAAAACCAGAATCATAGTTTGAGCATTACTTATCATAGCATGAAACCACATAATCATGCTTATAGGATGTTTAAATCATGAGACCATCCTTAATATATGAAATCAAAGGTTTATACTAGGTTTTTCATATTCAAAATATATAGAAATCCTTTATTATGGTTTGTGAAGAGTATTGTAATTTCCCAAATCATTTCCCCTTGGATTTAAAAACAAGGTGTGCAATAAGGCCCATTGTTGTGTACTAGATTACCCCGATTTAGGCCCAGAACATCTTGTTGGAATTACCCCTAGGTACATATATTCCAGAGCAACATCCACTTGTATTATCCATACATGGATGTATTTCCTGGAAACCACTCCCTGTATCCTTTACTAAAACTACAAGACATTTTCCTAAACATTAACTCAACCTTATACTTATCTTTAGAGACATCCCAAGAAATATACTTATAAATATACCAAGGTATATGACTAAATTATTATCATCCTATTTTTCAATGGTTTACTAAACGTTTCATCTGATACCTACTATAGAGACCCAGGATTAACATATATGGATATTACATCATTTTAGATGAATATTGAGTACATTACAAAAATATATGACCGAGGACCATAATAGTTTATTGTCTTTGGAAACATAGAAACAAAATATTCTATCCTGGGGAATGATATTCAAAATCTTTCATAAAGATCTCCACAATTATTAGTTTTACCTAAAACCATTCCTCGTTAACTAGGGAAAGTAAACATAAGAAAGGGGCGAGATCATATGATCATTAAGGGTAAATAAAGGAAATGTGTAAGCATAACATGAACAAAATGGTACGGAACTTGTGAATAACATTTGAAGATTATACCCTGCATATCAGAGATCATAATAAATATTATCATATCATATGGCATGCGTCATAATGAAATAATGAACATAATCCATGAAATCATAACATAAGAATAAAACATGGAATTTTAGAAAATACATAAGCATATAAAAACCCTATATTAATGCATCATTATGAGGCCTTTGTAAAATGTTAGTATTGGGTTAATCACCCATGTACCATCTTTGGTATTGGGATTCCCTCCTGTATACCCTCTTGTTTTGAGATTGGGATGTCCTCCCAAGAACTATTATGTTTTGATCATGTTATTTCAACCTGTTTACCCTCTGTTTTTGGGCTTGGCATGTCCTCTCGTGTACCCTCTTGTTTTCTTCTTAGAATGTCCTCCCATATACCCTCTTGTTTTGGGCTTGGGATTCCCTCACGTGTACCCTTTGAGCACAAAAAACATTTATCATTACCCAATTCATTAGAGGGAGATATAGGTCTCATCTATCACATAATAAAATTACACATTCATTTTCCACAAGATAATAAAACTTACATCATACCATGACCCATGAAAAGAGATGGGTTTCTTAATCATCATATCATAAACCATGGAATTAAATGGATATCCTAAACATTTAATCATATCATAACTTATAGAAAATATATGGGTTTTATAACATTTCATCCTTGAAAACCCCATGAAAAGAAATGTGTTTCATAAGCATTTATCCTATGGAAGAGAAACGTGTTTCATGAACATATAACCCATGAAAGAGAAATAGGTTTCATAAACATATAACTCATGAAAGAGAAATGGTTTTCATAAACATTTAACCCATTAAAGATAAATGGGTTTCCTAAATACCATGATTTTAAGTATAATCCATTCAGAGAAATAATATTAATGGAAAATTTAAATCATTTTCTTGGAAGATAGAAGTAACATTAGTATATGTCATCTTAGATGCAAAATAATTTTGAAATATCTCAAAATAAAATCTTGAACAAAATATCCTTTATTATTTGAAAAATTCTTTTTATTGTATAAAACCATTTGAAAATAATTTTCATATAAAATGCCTTAAAAATATATATTGAATTCTTGAAATCATTTTGAAAACATTTTTCCTTAAACCCTTATATAATAAGCTTCAAAATATTTAATAACATTTTTCAATGAAAATAAATTTGAAAACATTAAAATAAATCTTGAAATTTTTTTTAAAACCATTTCATTTAAAATACTTTGAAAACCAATAATGAAAATTTGAATTTTGTTGAAAGCCATTCTTCTTGAAAACTTATGAAAGAAGCTTGAAAATTTTTTGAAAATAATATTCCTTGAAAATTAATTTAAAAAAATTATTAAAAAATAACCATTTAAACATGGAAATGAATCTTCATGAAAATGACAGTGGGTAAATTCATACATGTTGTATGTGGTAAAAAGAATTTTCCTTTTTCATGGTATAAAGATAAAAAAAATGCCTTGTTCGGAAAGCGACAAGAGGATTACTTTGTAAAAATTGGTTAAGGATAAAAAATGTAAAAATTTAGTTTAATTATTATATGAGAAAGGTATAATATTCTTGGAAACCATTTTTATATATCATGGTTTTGAAGGAACTCAGAATTCTAACCAAAGAGAGAGGTAAATTCATACTTCCTTAAAAACATTTTATTAACTATCTTATGTACCAAAGAGTGGAAAAATGGTACCAACATATGAAGATATCATGAATAAAAAATAGTGAATAAAATTAATTAGTGTTCTTTACTGATGGAACATAATATTTCATCAATGGAAACATAATAATAAACAATCTTGAAAAGCAATGAGATTATTTCAATAAACTCTTACCACATAGTAACCTCTAACCATACTATCAATTTAAGAAAATGAAATTACATGAATCTTAAAATATAATTAATAGAAATATATTCATTATATAAAATTTAAAAGTCATTATATACACCTCATGGAAAATTATAGGTTCATAACATGTCATGTCTGAAAGAAGGAAAATTGAGACAAAATCATTTTACTGATTTGTAACTTTTGAAACATAGTCTACATGAAATAAATATAATAAAATTTTATGTAAATACCTATAAATTTAAGTATAATAATCATATAATACATCCATGGGTAGTATACAAACCACAAAAAAGTAATGGGTGGTGAATAAAACATGTATCTCACGAAAATAAAAAGTGAGATGAAATTCCCTTACCTTATGTCTTTACTCTCATTGTACTCTTTCTAACCTCCTAAATAATAGTTATAAATTTATTTTACATATTTTAAAAAACCATATTATTATATATAATTCCATATATGTATTTTTTATGACTTTATATTACCCGTTTGTCAGTAATTTCATGTTAAGGTTACGCTTCAGGTAATATTTTCTTTGTTTTTTTCTTGTGTTTTAATTTGTTATGTCATTGGTCCTTATACTTATATCATGAAATATAGAATGTATAGAATGATATAAATATAATATATATTAATTATATTATTATGATAATAATCTATAGAATATATTAGTATGAAAGGGAATACATTGTTTATAGAGACGGTAAGTCATAGGTACGCATGAACGTTGTTTCCACTTTTTATTGTCATATTAAAAGAGAACCAATACATGACCCAAACACACACACACACATATATATAGTTATTATAGTGGAATTATTATATTATATATACCATATGATTTTATTAAACTCATAATTAATACTTTTCATGTAGTTTATGAACGAATCACATCGCTTTGAGGGGGCGGTAGTCCACACATCCTCAAATGAAATTATCATATTTACACAAAATGGAAAGTAAAAAATTTATGCATTGTAAAAGGAATAAATAATATTAAACACATAATAAATATAATATATTACATATAAAAAAATATTTTCCAACATAATATCCACCATGAGAGGCGGTAAAGTAAAAATGAACAATCATCATTTAGTGAGGTGATAGTTCATCATAAACCTAAACTGTATGTTTGTTTCCCATTAGATGGATGTGTTTTTAAGTGTAGGTAAAAAAATTAGCATAAAAATATCCAAGTATATTGAATATACTATTTTTTTTACAAGTATGAAATAAATATATTGGATGGTGTGGAGAATTAAAATTAAATAAAGGATCTTGAGAGAAGAGGTTACCTCTTAATCAGGTAACTCCTTTTGGTTTTTGCCAAAAGGATTCTATGGACTACTTTTCCCCCTAAAAGATGATTCTAGGATGAATGTATGTATATTTATAAGTGTATATGGAAGATATTTTCCAATCCTAGAAGGTTTGATAGGTGTGAATAATATGGAGAAGTGGTGGCCTTTTATCGGGAAGGAAAAGGACTCACTTGAAATTTTGGAAAACAAGTTAGGCGTACACATGTTCTTACCTAATAAAACTCATACAAAACCAAACAAAATCAGTAATAGAAGGTTTTTTCCAAAAATATGACTATAAAATGGGTTTTTTACAAGTGTATAGATCATTTTTCTCCCTAAGATTAAGGCTCAGTCCCTAATTAATCTTAATTTGAACATAATTGTTGTGATTAATTTTAAACACTTTTAATAATATTTTTGGTAAAAAATTAACATGATATAATTAGACTATAAATTTTGTACTTATTAAAATGTTTTATATTTATTGTTCTAAATTAGATTTACATAAGAGAAAAAATTAAGATTAATGTTAATCCTGCGGATGAGATGAAATAAAAGGTTTTTAAAGTAGAAAAACGTTCAAAAGTTTGTTATGTTTTTATATTCAATTTCAAATTGAAATTGATTATAATGACAAAAATTGTATTAATAGTGGTATAATTGATATAATGTGACATGAAAACAAATTTAAATTATAATTTAACATTAATAATTGTTCAAAATAAAAGTCAGTTATTAACTAAAATGTGGTATTTTTCACTATTCATAAAAATGAAGTTTTGCAGAAAACATTAAAAAATTAACCCTAAGATAATTTCAGAATTATAAATTAAAAAATTGAGTTTATTTTATAAAATTCAATTTCTAGATGTTTCTAAAATTATTTTTTTTTCTTCACAAAAAATACATAAAAAGTAGTTTATTGGAGAAAATAGTATTTCTAAACATATAAAGAGTTTACAAAAAAATATTTTTAGTTTATCAGTATGTTTTATTTATATAAAACCATTATAATAATATTTTAAAATTTTTCATTACTATGAATATTAATATGTTTTAATGGATAGTTTATAACTAACTTGTTCAAATAATTATAACAATAAAATTATGTCTCATATAAACTCAGTATTGCATGTAATGTACGCCAAGTTGGTGTTGCATGTAGTGCATGCCAAGTCGGTGTAGCATGTAACACAAGACAATTCATTATTTCATTTATTGTAATCCAAGATGGTGTGGTTTGAAAAGAATGTTTAACCTAGTGTTTTAATATATATATATATATAACTATTTCTAGTGTCACGTGAAATGCAAAATATAAAAAAGATAAATTAATTCGAAAGAAAATATTTCACAAAATCTTGGGGTGTAACATTATCTTCTAGAATCACATTAATTGGGTATCCAAAAATTATCATGTTACTTATATAATTACTTCTAGATTATCTTCAATGTATGTATCTTCTGAAAATATTACTTCTCGAATTCATCTCCATATGTGAACACATCCTCAATTTTACATTAATAAATGTAACTTTTTTAATTGTGAATTTAAAATGTGACTTCTAAAATAATATTTCCTAAATTATCTAGATCCAACCATTTCTCTCATATTCATAGTTTTGAATCTTGTAGTCTTCTAGAATTATTCTTGTTTCAAACATTTAACTTCTAGAAAGTGTAACTTCTTGATGTAGCTTCCCCTAAATATATTACTTTAAATATTTATCAAATCACCTCAAATGAATTTAAAATTTATAATAATGTTCCAAACTCTTTTAAACTATATTTCCAAATCCTATCAATATATAAGGTCTCAACTTCGAGTAATTTAATTAATCTCCAATACCTAAATACTTCTAGTAAGACTTTGTACTTCATTTATCATTGCTTCCTGATATTTTTAATATAAATCTTCCTTAACCTCCATTAATTTTTTAGAGATATTTCTCTCATCATGCATCATCTCTTTTCATAGATTCACACTTACTATTATTTAAACAATATTTAGATGTTTTTTCTACTTCAAGTAAAACAACATAAATATTTTCCTATAAGAAAGGGAAACATCTTCTTTATCCTCACTAACAACATATGAATGGATCCTCCATAGAATATCTAATTATAAGAAACATTATTATAATTGATCCTTAGAAATTCCAAGATACATATCAATATTCAACCACATCATGCATTGGGATCTTCCCCCACCACCCAACACATATTTAAACCCATCTTACTCATTAAAAAAATTAATCATTTCAATCAATTAGGATCTTCATATGGAATGTGATATAAGAATTATGATGATAAACTTAGATATATTTCTAAGTAGATAATATAGGTTGTTAACATCAGAACATTTGATGTTTTGAAGTTAAATAGTTTGAATATTTTCAAATATTTTGACATTAGTATTGTGATTCCTAAGTCTCACCATTATTTAAACATGCTTACTTTATATATGATAATCACTATAGGGTTTAGTGGTAGGATTTTATTATATGTTCACATAGAGATACAACATGGTCTATATATAAATATAACGAGTTTAACAAAATCCTTGAAAGTGTAGAAAAAATAAGGAAGATATGTAATTCTATCATATATGATTTGTTAGATAACTTCATTTGTATTGTTGTTTTAGGTTTTCTTAAAATATATTAATAAATAAATTGTATCATGTTATACAAAAGGTAGTCTTCAATTTATCATTATTTCATATTGGATGCATATTTTTATATATTTATATTTTTTGTGAAGTGTAATGATAATTAACCTATAAAAGTATGACTTTTTGTTATCCCCAATTTATGTTCGTCATGGATTATTATATGTTATAAATAAATATTATTGTTATAATGAGTATTATTTTTGAATTGGGAGACAAAATATGATCATAAGGCATAGAACAAGTTTTGTACACTCGATGGCCCATGAAGTATACCAGATAGAGTGTCATGTGCTCTGCCTTTGGTATACTAGGGGTACATTGTTCATATTTAGTGTCCCCATTACATGAGGTTGGGGAGAAACCAATCATGATAACATTAATACTTTGATAACTCTCTTATAAAATCATTAAGCGTTATCTAATTAGGGGGTTGTTGGGTATGTTTTTGATCATGTCGTTTGATGGAGCACAAATAAGATGGGATTTTTCCTCTAATATAATTAGTATGACATCTGATACCTTGATTAACACTGACTAAGGAAGTGTATAGACACACCTAAAAAATACATATGTTGTTCTTATATATTCAAGTGAGGGGCATGTGATGTGCTTATCCATAATGTTGAATAACATGTTATGTATTCATCAACATGGTTAGTCTATACTTGGGGAATCCTGAATGTATGAGTTGGATATATGTGTTTACCATACTTCATGTCCCATGGTCACTTGATGACATGGATAAAGGTATCATATGAAAATTCATGCTTGTATATGCTAAAACTGTAATACATTAGTTTAAAAATACTTGTGTTTTATGTAGATTACGTCATATACCTTTTTAGATTGAGTAGAACTTATGATTTTATAGAGGAATCTCTTTTCTTAAATTTATGGATCTGGTGATTATTATTTTTTTGTATACACTAAAAGGGACCAAGGAGTTATAATTTGTAGTATACTGAATGAGGATTTAATTTAACTCTAAGAGCTACTCTAAAATCGTTTTAGAATTTATCTAAAATAATTTTTTTATGGGTATTCATAAGGTTTTACATAAGATGTGATACAAGGTGAAATTTATAATATATTTCTTATAGTATTTTGGGAAATCTCTAAAAGAATTTTTCAACATAATTTCACAACTTATTTTATATCATATAATATTTGGTGAAATATAAAAAAAAATATGAGGCTTTAATGTAAGTGGGAAATTAAAAAGATATTCCCAAAATACTTAAACACATATAATTAGTTTTTAGGCTATATCATTTTATATTATTGGTTCAGTTCATATGGTATAACATACATGAAACATAACAGAGATCAGATAGAATATTATTATTGATAATATGAAATTGTTGGAGGAGGATAAATGATAATTGTTTTCATTTGAATCTTTATGATTCTAGATATAATTATTCTAGCAGTTTCATCAAATGAAATTCATGGGTTTTTTCAAAGGTTTATAAGTGTTTTCTAAACCAATGGTATTTTCCTAAATGTTACATAATATTTGATTAGATTCATGTAGACTTGTAGAACATCGCCAAGGAATATATAAAGGTTATCACCATGTATTGGTTGATATACGATACCACCTCTATTTTTTTATACTTCAATATTGATTTCTCTATTCCTCTTTCACCCTTAGCCTTTATGATGAACTGGAATTTAATGGGTGACTAGTGGGTCTCATTCAAAGATCGAGTAATTCATTATGACTCATGGATACCTTATAGAAAATAGATTTCTTTTGTTTTCCACTTTGGTGATCTTTATCAAGCATGGATAAATACATAAGTAGTCACGTTGATCAATGTAATGTATGCACGATAATTATTTATTTTATAGATTATTCATGGTTTTGTTTTCTCACATAGTGGATTCTTCTTTGGGTTTCTAATTTACTTACACTAAAAATCATTTAACAATCCTTAGAAACATAACTGGGTGAATATAGAAAGACAACCCTATACCTCCTTTTTAAATATGACTAAGGGAACCACTAGAATTATAGTGGAATTCATTGAAATTTTTGGTAAGATCACTAAGTTCAGAGTGTCCAACCATTATCCTTTCTGTGTTAAGTAGAGTGGTGTAGTGTCGCTACCCAATCCACTAAAACTCTGGTGAACTTCCCCTCGGATTCTAAAGTCTTGGAACTTCCACCCATCGAAACTACCGGTTTACCCCACACTAAATATTTAACTCTAGGTATTTTCTACCTTCAAAACATCATTTTAAACATCTTATATGTTTCCATATAATATCCTTCCTAATCCAAATTTTAAATTTCAAATTCACCATGGATCTAGTTCCATTAGAGTCAGGCCCTCCCCCAATTCCACCAATACATGGAAACATGGACTATTACATTCACCTCCAATATTAATGATACATACTTAATTATTCTTAATTAAATAGAGATATTCTTGATGGACACCTATTGAATTTCACTAGGGTGATATTAATGTATGTTGTTTAAGTTCAAAACATAAGATACATTGGTTTTATTACATGACATGATATACATTATAAACCATATTTTTTAAATAATTCCATCCCTATGATTCCTTGATTCATATTTAAAAGTACATTAACCCTTTTAAAGACTCATATCATGTAATAATGGTAAAAATATATTTACTTAATTCTCTATGTTAAACATCTTGATAATTTTTCCAATATACATGTTCTGAAAAAAAACCTATTACCCTTTTTAAGATATATATAAAGATCTTCATACCTAGTATGTATGTTATTTCTCCCATGTATTTCATTAGTAAAACTTTTCTCAACTAAATATTTACATAATTTTAAGTTATATGTCATTTTTATAAAGATTTTATTATCCACATACAATATGAGAAAGACTACTAATTTTACACTTACAATAAACATTCACTAAATATTACATATCATAGTATTTGGTATATTCTATTTCGAGACCTATGATATGTGAGGATATAACATGAATGTTATATTGAATATATTTTGTGTATTTTTTATTTTCTATATAAATTATTTATGTATTGATTATTAAAACATTATATTGCATGGTTAATGAAGTTTAAACGTGATGTTTTTCTATTAAATTGTTTAAAGGATCCAATAATGGTATGGATTAATTAGTATCATTTTATAAAGTTACGTGAAATAACTATTATTGATCTAAAAATAAAACAATGCATTTATAAAATCTACATGCAGCTAGATATTTCCTACAGTAATGGAGGATGACTATATAAATAGGATTATTCCACATTGAATTATATATATAAAACTCATTTATAAACCTTCATAATTGATACACACACTCTCTGTCACTCTCTTATTTTATAGTGGAGGTGCTAACATAATTTTGTTGAGGGATAGATCCTCTAACATTGTTTCATGATTACTTAATTTATGGAATGAAAAGAAAAAAAAACTTTTTATTATTTCTTAAATATAAATATTAAAATCATTGATTTTTGAATATTGTTTCATCATTGAGGTATGTTAAATATTTACTTTAATGGTTTATTCTTATATTATTGTTTCTAATAATTTTAACATTGGGTGTTATTTTTTATAGCATTCAAAGAATTTTTTTTCCTATAAAACTCATATGTGGTATTATACCCAATATGATAAAAATTTAATGAATTTTGGAATATTTAGAAAATGCAATGTTTTTATAATGAAACTGATATAATAGAAAATGATATGAAAAATATCATTGGTTGTGATATGATTTTATTAATGTGGTCATTTTTTATCATTGGATTGAGATATCAATGAAAATAATATCATATATTATTGTATAGGACATGTTTAGCCAATCTTTTCAAGAATAAAGAAATGTATATATCTATCAATATGAAATTATTACATAGAGTACTATAATTAAGATCTTTTAATTTAGCATATCATAGGTATTGATATATGATGTCACTATTTATGATATAAGAGTTGAAATATTAGATATCATGAAGACTTAGTGAGAAATGGTATAGGCTAATATTATATCACAATAAGTGATATAATATATATTTTCCTTTTTACACAAACCCCACCTAAACCATTATAAAGAATTCTCTTCCTAATATGGCCCTTATAGGCCTTGGATCTTGAATTCTCTCCATAAGATTGACTGACTAAAACTGGACTCCCCAACCTTCCCTTGGTTGTTGAGATGGTAAATCACCAAGTGCATAATTATAACGTCAAACACCCACTAGTGGGAGTTAAACCCCTAACATCAAGAACTGAAGCCCTGGACTTTTCCATTGGGCCAACCCTAGTGGGGAAATGATATAAGATATCAATGTCTATATTATAGTTTTTTAAAAAAGTATTTATTTAATGAATGTATAAATAACTTTAAAATTGTTTATAAATTATAAAATCAATGTAATATAAAAATTTTATTTACAAATTGTTAATTTTTTATAATTTAATAATTAAATTTTTATAAAATATTTAATAAAAATTATTTTTTCATATTAATTCCTCAATTTATAAAAAAAAATTCTTGTACTAAATCCCCATAACTTTAGTCCATTATCTAACTATTTTCTAGGATGAAATATTTTTCTAAAGTTGTTATATCTCATGTTAAATATATGAATTGTTCATATATTTAATTATTTTCTTATTTTAATAATTTTTAATATGAAATTTTTATATTATAAATATTTTTATGCTTAATTTAGATTGATTAAGTTCAATCTTATAAATTTTATTTCATGCATATAAGGAGTTTCAAGAAATTTATTTTATAATATTCAATTTAGTTTAACAAAAATTTATAATTTGTTTTATTGTAATTTCAGTTTGAAGGTTTAGTATAATTACTCTTGCATATTTATAGTTAAAATTTTGGTGAAACTTTAAATAATACTTTGGGTTATACTTACTACATGTTTGAGGTTTTATGCCCTAACTAGATTATTTTATATTGACTAATTATTTCACCACAAGTGCTCTTTTATAGGATTTTGGTTTCTCATGTTCCTAATCCATTATATGAATGGATTTTCACGTACCATTTTCATGTGATACATATGGGTATGTTTTGGATATTATAATTTATTTTTTATTGTGGATATGTAACACATGTCATTATTTGTATAAGAGTAATATATCAACATGTTTGAAATAATTTAATTTTGTAGAGTCCATAAGATGTATAAATTAAACCTTTATGGATATTATATTTTTAGGTATTTTATAATATGTAATGTACATGAGATAAATATATAAAATTAAGATATCTTTAAACCCCCTAGAAAATAAAAAAGTGAAAGGTTAATTTCCAAACAAATTACTCATTAAGAACATGATCATCCAAATGGGTTGGTGTAATAACACACATGCAATAGAATATGTTTTTGAAAATGGAATTTCAAATTTAATTATTAGTTTGGATTTTTTATTGTGTTTTTACTGAAATTATATGGTTTGGGGGGTTGTAATTTAATTATGCCATGTGATTGGATATAGTTTGGTATGGGGATCCTTTAGTGACTATTTGGGACAAGGTTAAAACATAATTTGACTAAATTAGTGTAGAATATTATGATTTTAGTAATGGTGAACCTTGGAATAAGGATAATATAGTGTGACTTGATAAAGTGAATTTGGATCAAACAAAAAATGATTCATTTTTTATTACATGTGTATTAAAGTATGTTAAATTGGTATGGAGACCTTTGGGAACCAATTATCAATATCAATATAATATGGATTGAAAATATAAAATTCATAGTTTGATTTCCAAAGTGCACAATTTGAATGAACAGTTATATAACCATGCATATCACTCCTAGGGTTGATGCATAATTGATGCATGATTATTTAACTATGCATTAAAACATGGAATCCCTTTAAAAGTTATTATTCTTTAGGTATTAAAAATGGTAATTTTGATAAATTAGAATCATTCATTATATACAAGTAGGGGCTCGATGTTGTTCCCACAACATGGATACACCCACAAAACCTCAATGTATATAAAAAAGACCATTAATGTAAAGACATAATATAATGATGAATTTAAGTGAGAAGGAAGTTTCATAATCTATATCGACCAAATAAGACTCTGTAAAGTAAATGAATAATGATAATAGAATAATGTAAAAAATTCATACACACAACACCAACACATAAGTAATTTAACATGGTTTTGGTAATTCCTTATATACATAAAAACACTATAATAAACTAAAAGATAGAGGATATATAAACTTATTATAACCTATTGAATATCCCTATTTGGACCCCATATTTACATGAAATCATAATCATCTGTGTCAAATTACTTACTGATACTGTGGAAATCAAAAATTTACAACCTAAATATACTCAATTGTTAATTAGATATCTTTGTACCACTAAAAAATATTGTACATTGATATTTTAGTCACAATATTTCACCAATATTTTTGATTCATCAATGCTCCAAGAGTTCCAATGAATCTCCATCAATATTATTCAAGTCAAGAAACAAACATCACACCACATAAATCTATGAATTAAAGACTTTTCCAAGAATTTTTTTAATGATCTTCTAAAATTATATCTCCTTACACATTTAGATAAACCAATTATCTTATTATCACCTTAAATTTATCTATGTCCCACAACGTTACGACACCATCCCAAAATTTTCTGAACCATCCACTTTATCAACCCACCTACCAAATTTTCACTCCCACAAAACATCCATAGTTACAACACTATCTATTATAAAATATACTTGATGAAATAATATTTTATTTGAATATTATTTTACCTTTAATGAAATACCAGATTCTTAGAAAGATAGGTTTAACTCTACCTATTATAAAATAACATTCTATTCCCCAACTTCCTTCTAATATTCCTCCAATAGAACCTTCAGTCATATAAACTCCTTCCAAACCTTTTTTGTTTCCATATACTCTACTTCAATGGTTATCTGTGAAACTACCAGTTGTATTTGGGAGATCCATCTAACTTCAATTCTTCTATAAGTGAACAGATAGCCTATAGTAATTATTTAATAGTCCACATATCCTCAAATGTATAAAATGAAATATCCCTAAAATGAAACAAATATTTCAAAACACAGAGATAATTCTATACATTATCATATTAGATTATCCACTTTATAGATTCCTAGTCATTCTTCCCTAAATTTTACACGTATCTTTTGATAACTCCTACAACAAAAATAAATTCAATCCTAGTATATACCAAATTTTTTTGGATTTTATCCTCTAATAAATATAGAACTCCTTCCTTGTAATTTTCCTCACCATCCATTCTTGGTTCCTTCTCTTTTTATATCATGAAGTAACTATTCAATAGGTTTGAAAAAAAATACTAACATTATGAACCATTATGAAACCTTACAAGTATAGTTAAACTTCAATAAATTCAAAATTTATACCTTTTAGTCTCTACTAATCATTTTCTACAAAATACTCTATTTTTTATGATCTTTCATCTTGAACATTCCTTTTAACTCCCAATTTAATTCCACTAAACATTTCATATTAAAACTTTCAATGAGAATATTGTCTATATACAGGATAATCATAATGAAATATCTATCATCAAACACATTTAAGTAAATTATAATAATCTTCAATACACCAATAAAAATATTTCTCTTTCATTAAAGCATACAATCTCCTATTGCACTGTTTAGCAACCTATTTTTGCCCATGAAAACTCCATTTAAGAATGAAAACCAGATCAACATTTTTTTCTTTGAATCCAACTAGTTTCTCTATGAAAATTTCATCCTCTAATTCACTGTGAATTAATTTCAATTTTTATATATAATTACTCAATATATAGAGCTTATATAGAAACCATTCTAAAAAAATTCATATTATCGACTCTTACTATTTTGAGACACTCTG
This sequence comes from Viscum album, assembly GCA_963277665.1. Classification (NCBI taxonomy): domain Eukaryota; kingdom Viridiplantae; phylum Streptophyta; class Magnoliopsida; order Santalales; family Viscaceae; genus Viscum; species Viscum album. The sequence continues at coordinate 48,407,639 of OY728121.1, forward strand.
GATTCCCACCTCTTCCATGATTTCAAATTATCCACCATCCTTTATAATAAAATAGTTCAAGTTTGACTCAAAACTCTATATAAGTCTTCTTAAACATGTAGACCTTCTTAACTGAACCTAAATATTAATTGTTAATTTTAGAAAACTCATCCATGCTTTATTAGTTTTTGGACATTATGGTTTATCTATCCTTCATGATACCTCCATAATATGACCTCCAACCAATATTCTTATATTTTCTAGTACCTATGTACAATAAGAACACCCTAAAAATTAAATATTTCTATAATTTTATTTAGTTAAAATTATTTATGCTCTATATAATTTTTGTTCTCAATAGTACCATCTACTAGGTTTTGATCCTTGTATTCTATATTTTAATTATATTATGTTCAAAATTATCATAAATATAAAATTCAAATTCATTACCAGTATACCCCCATAAAGAAACATTCCTTAGAATTAGCTTCTACCTTTTCCCCTTTTCTTGTATCAATATAGATATAGGTGATACATCCTAAGGATTTTGGGTATGATAAATAAACTAGATTATCATTACAAATTTCCTCAGGAAACAATTTTTCAATTGTTAATAATAGTCACCTATTGGTTAAATATGTTGTGACATTCACTGCCTCTACTATAATACTTTTAGAAAACTAAAATTCAACTGCATGCTTCAAGATCTCTCTTTTATCATTCTATTAATTTTTTTCCGCACCATTTTATTATTGTGTGTTATGTATTATTTTTTCAAATTCTATTCTTTTTTAGGGGAATTTTTTGAATTATTTATTTATATACTCACCACGATCATCAAAATTCAATCATTTTAGCTTTACATTGTCTTATTTTCCACCACATTTCTTTATTTTTTGAATCTTACACAGGCTTATGTATTTTTCTTCAAAAATCACACCCAAAATTTCCATGTAACATCATCAATGAATGTGACGTAGTATAGTGAATCAATATATGAATATATTATAGTTTTTCACCATGGATTTATATGAAAATATCTATATTTTAAAAAATGGTTGTTTGTACTTATATAAAAAATAAATATATTTTTAATTTCTAAGGATAAACTATTCCACATTTTTCTTAATCCATACAATATAGTTTTAGTATGCCTTTAATATCCATAAGTATCATTTTCTTCTATCTTATGTGACTAATATGGTAATTTAATAACTAGTTATTTTGGTAGATGTAAAAAAAACCATTATTATACTCAACATTCTATCTAGATATGAAATTCTTTATCTTACGCCTTTGATCACCTCTATTGAAATCATGGTGATCTTACACACCCCATATACAAATGTGGTACAAAATCACACATCATCTAGTCAAAATATTGAAATTAGATTATTCCTCAATCCTAGTATTTTTATGACTCCTTGTATCTTCTAACAAGCATCAAATATTTTTCCATATATCCAAATTACCCTTTTTTACAATCTTAAAAGCTTTATCATCAACAAGATAAACCTTAAAAAATATTATGAATATATAATTATCCATGAATACTCTATCTCATATAGTGTGAAATAATAATCTAGGATCAATGTTTTATGACTCTTAGATACCACTGATATTCATAAGAAAATAGTTGTTACCTTTCTCAGTTATGATATTTTTAGATTATGCTTCATATTTTACCCTTCAATCCTTGAAATCTTTTTTCAAATATCCTTTATTCTCTCATGACCAATTTTCAAGATCCAAAATCAAGGATTTACCTCAAATACTTTTTATCAATCAACTTATATCCTTCTAACTTCTCTATTGAGTTGATCATCCTCGACTCTATGTACTATATTATATTTTTATATACTTATGGACTTCCCTCCATATGATATATTCATTCATAATTAGATCCTAAATATACTCAAACACTAATACAACCTTACCAATTAATCTTAACACAATGGTAACCATCACATACCATGATTCTATAAATAATGATAACATGATCATTTCCCACAATAATCCTATTAATTTCACATTTATAGTCTTTAAATGGATTTTTATTATGATAAATTCAGATACATGATTGACCACTAACATTCCCTTTGTAATCTTAAGACAAAAGAGTCTTCACATTTGAAAACCATTTTCATTGTCATAGGCTTATCATAGATATTGATAAGTGTAGAAATAAAATTAATTAAAATATTTATCCATTGGATAATAAAATAAAAATTCTATCTTCATCTGTATAACTCCATAAACATTCTGTTCAAGATTCTTCCATTCACATTTTTCATCATCAGTATATTAATATATGTTAATGACATATTTAGATCTCCCTGATACAAATAATCCCTTATTTTGATCCTCAAAAAACTAAAATCTTCCATTTAAAACCTATTAATACATTATTTTACTTATTTTAATTCCCTATATTTAAAAAATCCTAAAAATAACCCCAAATGTAAAAAAAACCCAAGCACATTCCAAAAGTCTTTAACTCTTCTAGGAACATGAACAATGATTTAATATTACTTGTGAAAAAAATACATATCCATCCTCTATAATTCCTTGATAAAAACAAATACGGAATATTTTAATCACCCAATACTATGAAAACCATAACTTCACTTCGAAAATACATCAAACCATTGATCTAATCTCCTTCCACTTTCTTAAAATTATTTATTATTGATAATATAGTTTCTATAGTTCATTTTCATGATTTCCTTAATAGAACTCTATATATGAAACTAATTCTATACTGACAATTTCTATGAGGATAAATATGCTTCACACCTTTATACTCAACCCTTAAAGAAACTCCCTTAATTTACTCCTATGTTCTTCAATACATAAAAGATTTAAAATAATTTGGTGGTGGTGTTCATCAATTGGTAATGCTAAAGTGGGGATGGGGTATTTCATTTGTTCCTTTAACTAGTTGGTGATGATTCCTTGAAACCCCTATTTTAACTATTTTTATATGATTTTTTGAGATATACCATTTGGATATGAATCTGGCAGTGATATTTGAATTGTGGCATCATATTAGCTAAGGGTAGGTAGTCCCTAACCTATTTCATAGTTTATTTTTTTGTTCCTTTGTGATGTATCATCCAATCATGGATAATTGGTCATAATAAAACCAATTTTAAAGTTAAAGGTTTTGTAATTGATTGATTAAAAAAGTGAATACTATTTAGACCATGGTGGATAATATAAACACATGAGTTTCAATTTCGGTTCACTCAATGATTGGGTTATTTTGTGAGTTGAAAATTAGAATGGTATGATGGAACCAAAATGTGTGTTTGGGGATGATAAAAATTATGGGATACTTATCAAGGCCTCATAGAGATATAATAGGTAACTATCCAAGGTTATGGAATTTTATTAAATGTTTTTAATGGTTTTCTATAAGAAATTGGTTGTGGATTGATGAGTTTTGGCCTAAAGGTGATATAATTATCTAAGAGGTGATTTATAAGTGTTATGAATTTTTTTAGGATGTTTGAGCTCTAAAAATGGTATATTTGGGTATTTTATGCATAATATGTGATTTGTAATAACTGAGAGGTAGTGTATTGGGTTTTTTGATACAATGCCCTTGTAATATCTAAACACATGATGTTTTAATACTTGATGATCTTTCTAATATAAAGGTCATGAATATTTTATGTCTCTAACAATGATTTAATATAAACTTCCAAAATTACTGAATATATTATGCCTCTTTCCATGATTTATAGGAAACTCCCTGAGAGATTGGATTTGTTATTTCTTGACCCATGATTTAGTATAATCTTCCCTAGCATCACATGTCATGCTACCACAGTGGTGTATATTGTTATTGATTAATAAATCTAGATCATATTTCACAACACCACCATAGTGTGTATTATGATCAATTTTGGAGAAATGGGTGTGGTTCATGAATGTTTGTTTAAGCCAATAGTATTGAGAATCATAGTGGTTTAGTAATCACATGATGAGTTGACTTGTTTATTTATATCTTATTTGTTGGTACTTTGTATACTATATTTCAAAGGGAGAATATCTCTATATATCACTCACCCTCTATATATCCCTCTCACACACATAAATTGTATAGTATATGGGGGGCCCATTGGAGCTATTTTATTGATTTTTGTATATACATATGGAAAAAATGACCTGGGGAATGTGAAAACATTATGGTTCTTGGAATAGGAAATGAAAAAGGGATCAATGATAGGAGGTAGAGCCCAAATATCTTGGTAGATATGTAAATATGGTACTATGGAAATATTAAATACATTTTGATGATGGAATCTCTATATATACTTTTATTTATTTTTAAATACTACCATACGTTGAATTTACCTTTAAAGAGTGGTCCTTTTGATGTATGATTTATATTATATGACATGGGTTATATATGATATTACATAGCTATTTTTTATTGGTTATGGTTAGTACTCCACTATGATTCTATTATATACTCTGATGTTAATGTTTTATGATTTTTTATCTATAATTTTTATTTTTTAATATCTAATTGAAGGAATAGTCTCCCCAATGATCAAAGTAGGATATTTTTACCAATTAACAACATTTGGCATATAGGGAGGCTCATTTAATATATTATGGTGTCTCAATCAAAGTGGATAGGCAGAAGTATTAAAAAATTGTATCAGGTTTTTTTCCTTCATTTATTTATTTAGGGGATTAATAGATATAGATATAGTTGTTTGTACTTGAGATTGAAGACACACTTTTTCTTAATAAACACCTTTATAGTTGAATTATAAGTTACCAAAAAGTATTATATTAAATTTATTATATTTTTATTATTGTTTGGTGATTTGAAAGAGTATTTTTCTTTTGAGTTATGATTTAGTTTTTTTACTCTTATATCGATGTTGCAAGTGGGAATGCATAATGAATCATACTTAGTACATAGGCTTACATGATATCTACATGTTTGTGTTGGATTGGAAAGTGTTTTAGAAAAAAAATTCTAAATTAAAATGTTATAATGATGTATTTGATGTTTTTAAAATAAATCATTACTGGTTTGTTGATCATATAAAATTGTATGTGAGAAGTTTTTGGTTATCATTACTTTGACTATGATACTAGTATAGTGATCATAAAAAATATAGGTAAAAACCTTGAAAAGTGTAGTTTAGTCATGTATATTCCTTTGGTGTATATGATATGGGAATGTCAGCATAGATCGTTTCTCAGTGAGACATGTTGACATATATAATATATATTCTTTGTTTTAGGTGTGTGGGCCTATAAATTGTGACATTTATAGCATAACTAGCCCTTTTCACCAACACCATGACCAAACATGAGTGTTAGGGACCTTAGGTTTTCCTCCTCATATTCCATTGGTTTTCGAAAAGTGGTGAGACTCTAAGGTGTGAACGTAGGGAGACTATACCCTAAAATACAATCAACTAAGGGAAAAAAGTTGTATTGATAACCCATCAACACTATATAATAAAAAATTAAAAAAAAACATACCACATGTTATTTTAAAACAGATATCTACAATATCATTTGAGGCATACAAAATTAAACTAGATCACTTAGAGACTGATCATATACAAGTTTATCCAAAAAGAGAAAGAATAACTCAAATGAGTTACTAAGGATATTATAAATCCATATACAAAATAAAACCATTTAAATACCATATATATCTATAACATCACCAACAACTATTCTCTAGTCTTTGGGCCTTTTCCCTATCTTGTATCAAGATTCATGAAATCTGCATGTGTCTCAGATGAACCATGTCGTGTGTGAGTATAAAATCAATAGGACACCACCAATGGTGTCCCTATATAATATCCATATGTCTATAAGAACAGGAAAAGTGAAATACATGACAACTATAAAGTAATAACCCTCATCCACCTTGCGCTCAACCATCCACAAGTTAGTATCCCACCCACTTCATCCAATGTAGAAATGGGATGATGTACCCATAGTTTGAACACACCTAGAGGGATAATGATGAATCATCTATATCTAATAATTCAAAAAAAACAAGTTATTTCCATGATCATGACCTCTTAGTGGATGATACATCCTCAAAACCTAAGAACCTTAGTCCCTCATTCATTATTCTCAGCTCAATAACCTCAAAGAATCCCATACTAGAAGATATTTCTGATCTCGTCTTGGGATCACAATCACTATTCAAAATTCATGATAGTCATACTTGGTGTATCCCTCCCCTATTATTTTGATAAAAACCACCACCTTAAGTCACACATATATGAAAAATATTTCCAAAAAACTTGTGGTAACACCACTCTATCCCCATTTGAACACATACCCAACAACCTCATCCCCAATGGTGTTTGAAAAAAATAACATCCTATGACCCCAAACCTGGAAAACCTTTTTCATAACCACTATCCTAAAAATACATTTTTTTTACTTTCTAAAATCCAATTTAAGGATTAGTGTTAACCCCACATTCAATGATTCAAAAACACCCTCCCAAATTTCAATATACAAATTCAAAAATCAAAATGCATAACAACACAGGCCACAAATTCAAACATAGAAAAGAACTCATGTTCATGATCATCAAACAACATTCCCCAACATGTATCAATATAAAAAACACAAAACCATAATATAAAACCCTTATTATACCTATATTTTACATTGGATACGTCATCTAATACCAATTCCAAACACTCACACACCCCCTCCATGCTCGTAAATCACACTTTTCAAAAATACACATATAAAAGTAGAAGTATCTTGGAACCACCTACTTGGATTTAGTAGGACACCACTAATTGATTTTAATTTTATTATTTTAATTTAATCATTATAAACCAAGAAAAATATTAAAACCTATAATTTAGGGAATAAATAGTGAGAGATGAAGAAATAAAAAAGAAAATCAGATAACAAGAATAAGAAGTCTGGTAGACTTACCCACACCGACTCCTTAACAAAAATGACTTGAAGATCATTACACAATAAGATATGATCCTATACTTAAAGAAAAATATAATGATAAATGGAGGTATAATTCAATCAACCTACTAGTGGGTTGAAATGGAAGACCCTATCATTTTAATTGAATTTCAAAAATTAATTAATTAATAAAACAATTTCAAAAAACAACCAAGGTAACCTATGATACTCTATAACCCTCCATCATATATATGATACCCACTGGGTACCTATCTCAAGTCCATCAGGTAGTTTATTGACCTCACTAAGTTACCCCCATCCCATCCTGGCACACCAGGTAACCAATACAAGTCCACTAAGTACCTGATGAAATCTATCTTTAAAGACTGATGTCAAGAACTAGGATCATCTTCCCCAAACCAAAACTCAATCCTTCCCCAACACATTTTAAAACTCAAACACACCCAATTATAGGTGATCATATTGAAATTAGACCCAAAATATCTCACCCAAAAACATATGTCATTACAACCTACCAACCACAGAATAACTCATCCTTGAGTTGTCTCTGACCACAACATTTACCAAACCCAACGGAAACCCAAAAATCCCACTCATCAAATCCTTGAAACACTAATATGGTACCAAATGAATCCTTATATTCCTAATTACCATGACCAACTGATTTAAATATACTGATTCAAACTATGGTTACTTCCTACCAAAGGAATCACCTATCTAGTCACACCATAACCGAACTACCTAACACGATGATTGTGTCATTTCCAACCATCACCTCAAAACCATGGTTACTATCCATTAACCACACAATCATCAATAATCATATTAGACTCCCAAATCTAAAATATCACGTGGTTTGTCTAATTTACACATAACATACAATGTGCATCATTACCCATTGTAAAAAAACAAATCAATATGATGATTTCGTACCACAAACTATCAATGTCTCTCCCTTTTTCGTAGAAAAGATTAGATTAATCATATATAACAGATCTAAAACTAGACCTCTATATTCATGAACTCTCTATGTATTCACACTATGTATCGGCCACTACTAATCACCATGTCCTCTTCCATGAAATGTGCTTACAAAAAATCTCTAACTATTACCTATCAGTAATTACACAGGTCTTATCTTAGATACATGAGTCTAACTTGATCTATGATCACCAGAAAGCTACGAAATAACCATATAAAATATCTATAAATTCCCCATATTCCAAAAATATCAACATTTTTTAGGTGATTGATCACAATATATTTGAATATTATTAGTCTACATGTACTAATAACACCTGAAAAATAGCCAACTCTGAGGTAAAAAGATAATCCCCTTCTCTAACCTCCCCATTGGATATTTTTTATCCCTAATTACTACTACCTAAATCTCCAATACCAATCCCCCTATTATTTTTCTTAGTATGGTAACACTACCATCATTGAAATAACTGAATCCTAGTTATTTCAAATCTTTCTAATTTCAGCGTAATACACACAGTATCTTTGAAACTAGTATCATAATACCTAACTAAAAGATCCCCCTATATTAATGGCATAAAATCTCAGTCTCAGTCCACCCATAGTGTCTTAAAGAATAATTTCTCAAATAACCTCACATAAAAATCCTTCCAACAAATCCTATCATTTCAATCAAATTTCACTTATACATCCTACCAGCTTTTCATAGGTCCCCTAAGCATGTAAATCACCAACTTCATCCTTTGATCTGGAGGAATGTAAATATAATCAAAGATAGTTTAAATTGACTCAATATAGAACTTGGTATCCTGGGATATTACCTTATCCCAAAACAAGGGAGGATTTTGATTCTGGAATTACCACGTCTGATACAGAATATAAAACTCAACACACTGAGTCCCTTAATTAAAACTCTAAATAACTCATACCAATATCACACTTAGAAATCCATCAAAAAACTACTTTATCTCAATTGGATACCTTTAAACCTTAACATATATCTCATGTTTATACCTACCCTTATGGGACCCAACCATATCATGCCTTTGCGGAACCACATATTCTCCCTCTTGGGGCATAATAAGTACACACCTTGATGCAAACTCATCTCTTCCCTCTTGGTGTTTTAACATAGGTTCTCTGGGTGGAATATCATAGGAAATAAAATAACCTACTCATTAAAAATATAATATCACAAGTATCGCAAATAGGTAAATCTATAATGGAAACTATAACCCACTATCTTATACAATTTTATATACACACCAAGATATCATACTATCCATCCTTATGACCTAGACTACCCATTTTAGGTAAAGTTAACACTCAAAACCACACACATAGACACTTAATATCCATATATTCAATGATAATCAAGATAACTAGTACAGTTGAGTAGAATTATATAATGACCCAATATTGACATACATTAACATTACATAACTTTTTCAGATTACATAAAATATTATACAAATAAATTCATGAAGACTGTACTAGTCTAGTGCCTTTGGAAACATGGAAACATAAACATTGGTACATAATTGAGCTACATTATCTCCCGCTAGGTTCTTCTTGACTATAACCCTTCTTAGACACATAAAACATAATACATATCTTCATAACATAGGGAAGGAAACATAATAATGGGTGAGATAAATTTCTCAATTAGGGTAAACACGGGAGACATGCAAGCATAATCAAGAGCATAAAGTTATGAGAACAAGATCATGAAAAGAGAAAATCATACACCCTGCATATCAAAGATCATATACATGAATCATGGTATAAATCTTGGAAGTTCATGAGACACTAATAATAAGGAAATAGAGAACATAATACATGAAAGCATAACATAGGAATGAAACATGGAATTGTTGTAGACACATAAGCATATAATATTATTTCCATATTAGCCAAGTCATCATTTCCAAGACCATCTTAGTAGTCGTGGTTCCCTCACATAGACATCTTAGAATCATGATTTCACTCCTCATACTATATTTGTAGTCATGGTTCACTCACATATCCATCTTAGTAATCAAGGTTCATTCCCAATACCATATTAGTCTATCTCATGAGATATAAATCTTTACCCAATGCATTTTAGGGAGATATAGGTCCCACTTATCTCATAATGAAATCATAAATAAATATGCCACGATATCATTAATAATCATATCATAACCCATGAAATGAAATGGTTAATGTAGACATGTAATAATATCATAACCTTTGTAAATAGATAGGTTTCATAATCATTTTATCATGAACATAACCCATGAAAAGAAGTGGGTTTCAAATGCATATAACCTTTGAATGTGAAATGGGTTATACAAACATCATGCCATCAAAAAATAATCCATTAAAAGAAATAATATGAATGGAAAAATTGAATAAATTTCCCAAAAAGGCATGGTTAATACCAATGGATGTTATCTTAGATGTTAAATAATTTTAAAAGTTCTTTTAAAATAATTTCTTGAGGAAAATATCCTTCCTACATTGAAAAATCTTTTTAAAACATAAAACCTTTTTGAAAACATTTTTATTTGAAAATATATTTTAAAACATATAAAGTAATATTTGATAATAAAAAAAAATCATATTGCCTTGAAAATTATCATAAAGGATCTTTTTAAAACATTTTTGAAAACACATTTGAAAATTTGGTTTTTGAATACAATAGATTTCCCACTGAAGAGAGAGGTGGTCATATTTTACTTAAGAATATTATATTAAGTAAAAAAGAGTATAAAAAAAGGAACTAACACATAAGGATGTCTGGAATAAATATAGGATAATGAAAATAAATATTATTATGGAGATATGGATCAAAAGATTACATCAAAGGAATCATAAACATAAAGAATCTAGAAAAGTGATGAGATTGTCTCAATAAAATCTTAGAACTTGGTAAATTGGGATCATACTCTCCATGTAAGAAAATAAAATTACATTAATCATAAAATATCATGAAAATAATAATATTCATGATATAACATTGAAGTATATACACCTTGAAAAAAAAATTAGGTGCATAACAATACATGTGTCTCAGAGAAGGCAATTTAAGACAAAACATTTTTTACCGATTTGGTATCTTTGGAAACTTAAACCCCATGAAAGAAATTTTATAAAATGGATATGTTAAAACCCATAATTTTAAGTACAAGATACATATAATAAAATAATGTGTAGTACATACACCACACAAAAGGAAAGAGCGGTGAACATAGAGTGTATATTATGAAAATAAAAAGTGAGAAGAAATCTTGTTACCTTGTGTTCTGACTCTCATCGTACTCACTCAAAACACCTGTATAATAAATATAAATTTATTATAAATATTTTATAGAACCATATATGTGTATATAATACCTTATATGTTATTATTATGACCTTATATTAACCTATTGTTAAAGATCATATGTTAAGGTTTCACTTTGTGTAATATTCGCTTTGTTCTTCGCATGTGTCTTAATTTGTTATATTGTTGGTCCTTGTAATTATATCATGATTCCATAATATGAAAAATTATAAAAATATAATTTATATACATTATATATGTATTATAATAATATATATAATATATAATTATGAAATGGAAAACATTGTTCATGGAGACGGTAGGTCGTACATACACATGAATGCTATTTCCATTCAATTGTCATATTGAGAGAAATAAAGTAAAATACATATATGCATATATATAATTTTTAAATAATCTTTATTATATCATATATATTCACTAAAACCATACTTAATACAATCCATGTAGTTTATGAATGAATCATATCACTTTGAGGGGGTGTTAGTCCACACTTCCTCAAACGAAATTTTCATATTAACACAAAATGGAATGTAAAAATATATGTGTTGTAAAAAGGAATAAAAAATATTAAATAAATAATAAATTAAATATATTAAATATATAAATATATTTTCCATCATAATTGATCCCATGGTATGTGGTAATGTAAAATGAACTATCACCATTTCGTGAGGCAATTGTTCACTATACACAGAAATAGTATGTTCATTACCCATTAGACGGAGGTGGGTGTAAGAGTAGGTAGAACCATTTATATAAAAAAACATATTGTGATGGTTATAATGGTTATTTTATATAATTATATAATAAATAGAGTTTATAGGGTGGATAATGAAAATACAATAAAGGACTTCAGATAAGACGTTGCCTCTTAATCAGGTAACTCCTTTTCATTTGTGCCAAAAGACTTCCTTGGATTGCCTTAGGCCCAATGAAAGGATTATAGGTGGAATCTTGGATTTATGGAAAGTGTATTGAGTATTTATTTTATAATATTAATTGGTTTTATAGGTGTTAATAAGACTTATAGGTGGTAGATTTTTATAGGGAAGGAAAAAGACTCACTTGGAATTTTTTGAAACAAGTTAGGTGTACACATGTTATTACCTAAAAAAAGTAATAAAAAACCAAATAACTCTATGATGGAAATTTTATGGCCTAAATAGGGACATAAAATGGGTGTTTTACAAGTTACTAGGTCATTTGGGCCCTTAATTTTAAGGTTTAGTCCCTAATTAATCTTAATTTGGACTTAATTGCTGTGATAAATTTTAATCACTTTTATTAATAATTTTGGTAAAAAATATTAACTTTTTATTATTATAATCTAAATATTATATTGAATAAAATGTTTTATATTGTTTTTTTTAATTCAAATCACAGAATCAGTAAAAATAATATTAATTCTAATCCCATAAATGAGGTGAAATAAAGGGTTTTAAAAGTAGAAAAATGTTCAAAGGTTTGTTAAGATTTTATATTAAATTTCAATGTAAAATCGGTTCTAGTGAATTAAATTTTAATAATATATGTAATATTTATCTAATTTTATCTTAAAAATTTATAATAACATTTAACGTTAATAATTAATTAAACCAAAATGTGGTTTTTAACTAAAAAGCACTATTCTTCACTATTCATCAAAAATGAAGTTTTTCAGAAAAAATCCCAAAAATTCACCCTTGGGTAATTTAGATTTTATGAATTCAAAAATGAATTTTATTTTGTCAACTTTTATTTCTAAAAGTATCTAAAATTAATTTTATTATTAAATGTGGTTTATTCAATAAAATGGTATTTTTAAACATAAAAGGACTTTACCAAAAATCTTATATTTTATTAACAATATGTTTTATTTATATAAAACAATTATAAAAAATATTTGAAAAGTAGTTATTAATATTCATGTTACTAAGTTTTTTTGGATATTTTATAACTAACTCATTTAAATAATTATAATAATAAAACGGTATTTAATAGAAACTCGGTATTGTGTGTGATATATGCTAAGTCGGTGTTGCGTGTATCGTACGCCAAGTCAGTGTTCCCTGCAATGTATACTTAATTATTGTTGCATGTAACATACTCTAATTTTTTTTCATGTAACATAATCCAATTTAGGGCTACATGAATGGAATATTTTACTTATTTCATTACAATACACAAATGAATAATTAATTTACTCAAAAAAGGTCTATAAAAACTAGGGGTGTTGCATTCTACCCCCCCCCCCCCCATTAAATCTATTTTCACCCTAAAAATTTTTCACTTGGGTAAAATAAAATGAGGATACTTATACTTGATCATATCCTCAAGATTTCATGTAGCTTCCTCTTACTGGTGATTTCTCCACAAAACATTGACCAGGTGAGTGGTCTTGATTCACAAAACTTTCTCTGATCGGTCTAGAATTTCAACTTTTTGTTTGTTGTAAGACATATCCATCTCCAGTGGTAGGAAATCTGAGTTTGGTAAATGTGAAGGGCTAGTTATTTACATTCTCAAGAGAGATACATGGAACACATCAAGTACTTGAGATAGATTTGGAGGAAGTGACAAGCGATAGGCTACCGTCCCAATATGACCAAGAATATCAAAGTGATCGATATACATAGGGATTAGTTTACCTTTATTCTTGGATATCAAAACTTTCTTCTAGGTTGATATTAATAGAAACACAATTTCACCAACTTGAAATTCTAGATCATGTAGATGGTTATCATCATAACTTTTCTACCGACTTTGAGCTGCCTTGATATGCTGCTGAATGGTTAAAACCTTCTTGATAATTTCTTCAGCAATCTTAGGTCTCAATATATTTATTTATCCATCTTCATCCCAGCACATTCTATATATACACTTCTTCCCATACCATCTTGGTATGAATAATATGAGTAAATTTATTATTGAAAAATAAGTTCTTGAACTTGTCCCATTCCATGGATTCAATCTCATCTTGATGCCTCATATTCTTGATTAGAGCCCACCACTGGTCTGATTTTCCTTCTAACTGATAGATAGGCAGAACGACTTTCTCATGATCTGAACATTGGATAATGGAGAATATATTTTCAGTGGTACTAATCCATTTTTCAGCAACAAGTGGATTATATGACCCTCTTAAATAAGGTGGGTGTAGCCTCATGAAAAACTCAATATAATGTTGTTCCCACATTTCCTCATCTGGGAGTCCACCATGATTCATAACTTGAGAAATCTATGTGAGCATAGCAATGAGGTTTTGAATTCAAGCTACCATATAATTCAGTTTCTCGGGAGTATAATCATTTCATTTTCCATCAAAATCACCATTAATGTGGTTCCTTCAGGTGCCATCCATTGACTAAAACCAAAATCATAAAGTAAGAAATATTTATCATGATTATGAACCACATAATCATGAAAATTCCCTTATAGTATATCTAACTTATGGAACCTTCCATAATCTATGACACTTTAACTTTATCCTAGGTTATTCATACACAAATTATATTTAAATCCTTCATAATAGTTCATATAGAGTTTGTTAATTACCAAATAATATCCCCCAATAATTCAAACTAGGTGTATAGTAAGGCTCATTGTCATGTACCAGATTACCCTGAGTCAGGACTAGAACATCTTGTCTGAGTTTTTACCCCTAGGTACATTTATGCTAGAGCCACATCAACTTGTAGTATCTAATAAATGATGTATTTCTAGGAAACTACTCACTATATCCTTTAAAAAAATTCCTGGACATTTTCCTAAATGTTGAATCATCCTTATACTTATCCTTAGACATTACATTATGGTTCTCACTATGTTTTTCTCATCCTAGTTTCCAAATTTTAACTAAACTTTTCCTTTGATACCAACTATAACTGCCTAGTCTTGACATATATTAACATTACATAACTTTTGAGGAATACATAAAACATTATACAAACAGACACCTGGAGACCGTACTAGTATAGTGCCTTTGGAAACATGGAAACATAAACACAAGTACATAAGTGAGCTAATTATCTCCCACTAGGTTCTTCTTGACTAGAACCCTTCTTAGAAACATCAAACATAATACATATCATCATAAACTAGGGAAAGAAACATAAAAAAGGGTGAGATCAAATGCTCAGTAAGCGTAAACAAGGGATACATGTAAGCACAATTATGAGCATAAGGGTATGATAAACTGATCATGAAAAGATAATAACATACCTTTCATATCAAATATAATATAAATGAATCATGGTATAAATCTTGGTAGTTTATAAGACACGAATAATAATTAAATGGAAAACATAATCCACAAAAGCATAAATTGGGAATGAAACATGGGGTTATTTCAAACACATAAGAATATAATATTATTTCTATAGTATCCAAGGCATCTCTTCCAAGACCATCTTGGTAGTATAGGTTCACTCCCCATACCATCTTGGTAGTCATGGTTCACTCCCATGGACATCTTGTTAGCATGGGATCACTCTTCATACCATCTTGGTAGCCATGGTTCTCTCCCATGGACATCTTAGTAGTCAATGTTCATTCCCAATACCATATTAGTCTATCTCATGAGACATAAATATTTACACAATTCATTGGAGGGAGATATAGGTCTCACCCATCTCATAATGAATTCACACATACATATTCCACAAGATCATTAATAATCATATCATAACCCATGAAATTAAATGGGTATCATACACATGTAATCATATCATAACCTATTGAAAGATATGTGTTTCATAATCATTTTATCATAAACATAACTCATGAAAAGAACCTTGTTTCTAATGAATATAACACATGAATGTGAAATGGGTTCTATAAACATCATGCCATAAAAACATAATATATTAAGGTATATAATATGAATTGAAACCTTGAATAAATTCCCCATAATTTTATGATTAACACTAAATCATGTTATCTTACATGTTAAATAATTTTGGAAGATATTTTAAAAACATTTCTTGAGGAAAATATCATTTCTGCATTGAAAATGCTTTTTAAAACATAAAACCTTTTTGAAAACCTTTTTCTTTGAAAATAGATTTGAAAACATATAAATTAAGATTTTAAAAAGAATAAAAAATAAAATCATTTTCCCTTAAAAAATTTCATCAAATATCTTTTGGAAACATTTTTGAATTTTTTTTTAAAACATTATTTTTGAATACAATAGATTTCTGTCTGAAGAAAGAGACGGTTGGATTTTAATTAAAAATATTATATTAATTACCAAATAGTGTAAAAGTGGTACTAACATATGAGTATGTATAGAATAAATATATTATAATTAATATCATGAGTATTCTTGAGATATGGATCATAATATTACATCAAAGAAAGCATAAACATAAACAATCTCAAAAAGCGATGAGATTTTCTCAATAAACTCTTATAATTTGGTAGCTTGGGATAATACTCTCCATTTAAGAAAATTAAATTACATGAATAATAATAAATCATGAAAATAATGAGATTTTTTAAATAACATGGAAGTATATAAACCTCTAAATAATAGTTTAGGTGTATAACAATACATGAGTCTCAAAGAAGGCAATTTCAGAAAAACCATTTTTTACAGATTTGGTAACTTTTGAAACCTAAACCCCATGAAAGAAAGTTCTTAAAATGGATATGTTAATACCCATAAATTTATTTAAAATATAAATAGAATAAAATAATGGTAATTATATGCACCACACAAAAGGAAAGAGTGGCTAACATAGCATGTATCTCACGAAAATAAAAAGTGAGAAGAAATCCCCTTACCCTGTGTCTTGACTCCCATCGTACTCAATAAAACCAATTATATAATAAAAATAAATTTATTATAAATATTTTAAAGAAAAATATCATTATATATAATACCATATATGTTTTTTATGACCTTATATTGCTTTCTTGTTAACGATCCTATGTTAAGGTTTCACTTTGGGTAATATTCGCTTTGTTCTTCGTATGCATCTTAATTTGTTGTATCATTGGTCCTTATAATTATATCATGACTCCAAAATTTGAACCATGATATAAATATCATAAATATACAGTATTATTTTATTATAATAATCTATATAATATATAAGTCTGAAACAAAAAATACCATTCATGGAGACGGTAGGTTGTACGTACGCATAAATGTTATTTCTGTTTAATTTTCTTATCGAGAGAAAGAAAGTAAAAGATATATATGTATATATATATATATATAATATAGTAGATTAATTATATCATCTATGTTATATATATTCATTAAAACCATCCTTAATACAATCCATGTAGTGCATGAACGAATCATATCATTTTGAGGGGGTGGTAGTGCACACTTCCTTAAAAAAATTATCGTATTAACAAAAAATGGAAAGTAAAAAATATATGTGTTGTAAAAAGGAATAAGGAAGATTAAATACATAATAAATTTAATATATGTAATATATAAATAGATTTTACATCACAATGGACACCATGTTTTGTGGAAATGGGAAAATGAAAAATCATCATTTCGTGAGGCGGTAGTTCATCATACACAGAAATAGTATATTCATTACCCATTAGATGGAGGTGTGTATAAGTGTACATAGAAACATTTACATAAAAACATAATATTATATTGGTATAATTTTATTTTTATATAATCATATAATAAAGGGAGTTTTAGGGGGTGCAGAAAGAAAATAAAAGAAATGACTTGAGAGAAGACGTTACCTCTTAATCTGGTAACTTCTTTTGGTTTGTTCCAAAAGGCATCCATGGATTGCCTTCTGTCCAAGTTAAGGATTATAAAAGGAAGGGAGGATTTCTGGGAAGTTTATTTTTTAGGTATCATCCAAACATAAAAGGTTTTATAGGTGTCAATAATAGAGATAGGTGGTGTCTTTTTGTAGGGAAGGAAAAGGAACCACTTGGAATTTTTAGAAACAAGTTAGGTGTACACATGTTATTACCTATAAAAATATTAAAAACCAAAAACCTCAATAATGTAAGGTTTAAGACAAAAATATGGACATAAAATGGGCTTAGGAAAAGTTGATAGGTCATTTGGGCCCTTAATTTTAAGGTTTAGTCCCTAATTAATCTTAATTTGGCCTTAATCGTTGTGATTAATTTTAATCACTTTTACTAATCATTATGGTCAAAAATTAACTTGGTATTATTAGAAACTAAATATTATACTAAATATAACTGTTTAGGTCAGTTTTTTTAAATTCAAATCATAGAAGTTACAAAATTATGATTAATTTTGTTCCTATAGACGGGATGAAATAATGGGGTTTTAAATTAGAAAAATGTTCAAAAGTATGTTAAGATTTGATATTCAATTTATAAGTGAAATTGATTATGGTGAATTAAATTTTATTAATAGATGTAATATTTATAAAATATAACCTTATAATAAATTTATAATATCCTTTAACATTAATAATTAATTAAAAAAAAGACAGTTTTTTAACTAAAAGGTTGAATTTTTCACTATTCATCAAAAAATGAAGTTTCTCAGAAAAATCCCAAAAATTAACCCTAGGATAATTTAGACATCATTAACTGAAAAATTAAGTTTATTTTATCAAATTCAATTTCTAAAAGTTTCTAAAATTAATTTTATTATTAAAATTGGTTCATTCGAGAAAACGTTATTTTTAAACATAAAAGGACTTAACCAAAAATCATATATTCCATTATCAATATGTTTTATTCATATAAAAAAATTATAAAAAAAATTTGAAAAGAATTTATTGCTATTAATGTTACTAAATTTTAGAATCTATGTTATAACTAACTCATTTAAATAATTGTAATAATAAAATGATGTTTTGTAGAAACTCGGTATTGTGTGTCATGTATGTTATGCTGGTGTTTCATGTATTATACACCAAGTTGGTGTTGCGTGTAATGTACACAAAGTTAGTGTTGCATGAAACGTACACCAAGTCAATTTTTCATGTAACATACACTGATTTTGTGTCGTGTTAAAATAATGTTTGACTTAATTCATTGCAATTCACAAATTAATATTTAATTTTTTTAAAAAATGTCCATAAAAACTCAGGGAGTTACAAATTCCACCAAGAAGATATGAAGGAAAAACTGTTTAGAAAGTTATTGAAACTTTAAAAAATGAAACTCATTTTTTCGAGAACCAAGTAAACAAGAACACATAACAACATTCATGTCACATGATCCCTAAATTCCTAAAATTATTCATGTACATGCACACTCTTTTGTATCTATAGGAAAAAAGTCGTATCAAAATCCAAGTAACCATCAAAAAACACCACTTTTTTTAAATAAAAAACTATAATAAGGACAACCAATTCAACATTCCAAACCCTAGAAACATGGGAATCATTTAAATAGGATTTATCTACTCACCTAAATAGGGTTCCTTTATAGGTACCTTACTTCTTTAACCTCAAAATACTAACCCAAAATAACAAAATAATAACCAACTTGTTACCATTTTTAACAACTGGGCCACACAATACCTTGATCGACCATGCTCTAATACTACTTTATAGAATCCTTATTTTATTTCACCTCCTCTATGACCAAACTAGATCCACAAACATTAGGTTTGCCTCCTTTTATTCCATAGGCTTCCAAATAATTGTTAAGGTCTATGGTGTGACCATTTGGAGGCTATACCATCTTATGAAATAAGTTAAAGAAAACAATGAAAGTAGTTCTAATAACCCATAAACACTATATAATGTAAAAATTAAAAAAACACAACTATGTTACAAAAAATAAATATATATAATATCATGTGAGGCATAAAAAAAGTAAAATAGATCCCTGATGGGTTGATTATATACCATAGTTTCAAAAAATAACCAAAGAACAACTCCAATACAGGACCGAGAATCTGATAAGCTTGTGTCCAAAATAGAACCATTCTCACCCCCTATAAACCCATCATATTATCAGCCATTATACTCCAATCACAAGGCCTTTTTTTCTTATATCAAAATTCATGAATTTTACACATGTCCCAGAGGTCCCATTCAAAGTGTGAGTATAAACATAGTATGCCACCAAAAATGGTGTTCCTTTATAAAATCCTCATGTATATAAGTTCATGAAAATTGAAACATATTAAAACTATAATGTAACAACCTTAGACTACCTCATGCTCAAATAGACATGGGTGAGCAGCTCACCTACTTCATACAATTTCGGAATGAGATGATGTACCCAAAGTTTGAACTCACCTTTAGGGAGAACAATGAATCATCCTCATCTCATAATAAATGTAAAATGTCACTATAAGGCTCATAGCCTCATAGTGAATGAGTCATAATTGAAACCTATTATACATAGTCCCTTATTTATAATTCCTAGCTCAATGGACTCTTATAATTCCATTGATGGAGATATTTACACTCCTAATCAAAGGTCACAATCACCATTCAAAACCCTTGTCCAAAATCTATGGATAAACCATCCTCTAATCTTGTGATCAGCACCAACACCCTATGTAGAACATATATGGAAAATAACACTAAGAAATTGGTTTCAACACCACTCCATCCCTAGGTGGGCATGTTGACAAAAACCTCAACCCTAATGGTGTATGGAAACATTAACTTCCTATAACCAAAAACCTAAAAAACAACCATCACACCCACTATCATTGAACAATATATCACCAACACACCATACTGGAGAGTCATAATGCCACCCAATTACTATCATAAAAACAATTTAATGAAATATAGGAACAAATCACTAACCATGTTCTAATACTTTGTCTCCCAAACAATATAAATTGACAAAAATCAACCCAAACAACAAATATTGGCCTTAGAAAATCCTTAAGACACCTCTCATGTTTCTCAAAGACCTCATCTAGCCTAGATTATAGATATTTGAATCCCCTTACACCCACCACACTTTTAAATCACATAATTTAAAAATAAAAATATAATAGTGGGAGCATCAAAACACCAGCTACTTATATTTAGTAGGTAGATAATCATTAATTATCATCATAAATTTTGAATAAAATTGATAAAAACCATTAAACCTAGAAAACCAACTAATTTAGGGTAGAACCAGTGATAGATGAATAAATAAAAATAAAACTATAGAAAAAAACAAGAGGACTAGTAGCCTTACCTGTAGATACTCCCAATAAAAATTTATTGAAAGATCATTCCATAGTTGAATGAGATCCCACCATTGGAGAAGAAGAGAATGAGAGAGGGAGGTAAAAGTTGAACCCTATAAGTTTGAGGTGAAATAAGATTCCCTCTCATTATAATATAATTTTACAAATTAATTAATTTAATTATTTAAAAACAACCCAGGTGACCAATGGTACCTAGAAACCCTTCATTGAGTACCTAGTACCCAATAAGTACCCATTCCAAGCTCTTTTAGTGGTCGGTGGACCTCATAATGCAACCCCATCCAACATGGGGACACCATGTACCCAACACCAGTCCACTGAGTACCCAGTGGAATCTATCTTCAAAGAAAGATGTCCCACTACAAGATCATCTTCCCAAAATTGATCCTCATACATTCACTGACACATTCAATAACTCAAACACACCCAATCACACATGGTCATGATGGACATAGAATTAAAATCACTCATCAAAAACCCCTAGTTGTTATAAGATGGTACTCATGGTAGCATGAGTTGAGTATGATAAAAGGGTAGTTTGGGATCATATACTTTCTTGAGTTTAATTTTAATTGAAATCAAGGATTTTTATTGAAATTATGAAAAACATGGATTAGGAAATAACGAGTTAATACACTATAAAAACATCTATTTCATCACCAGGTGGTAAGGGAAAATAATACTCCTTTAGTTTTGGACCCAAGGTCCTAGGTTGAGGAGCATCTCCTGATGGGATCATTCAGGGTTATCCATTTAATGGAGAGAGTAGTCTATAGGGTTGAGTCCATGATGGCAGTGTAGTTTCTAGATGCAGTGGAAGTGGTGTATGTGGTTTTCCAAACTCATCTTTCCTTCATGGTCAATGATTAATTTGATATTTACATGACAATAAATTTCGTGATCATTGAAATTTAATCAAATAATATATATAATATTTAATAATGAAACCAAAGCATAGGAACTTCATATATTATTTTTTATTAATTTAATTGATTAGAAAATTACCTTTTCAGAAATTATTTATTTGGTCACGGAACTAAAAACATATCTACATCATACCATTGTTGTGTTGTTGGAATAAATAATAGATTTCCTCCATCAGTGATCCATATGTGTCCCATGAACCTCTGAACATTGTCATAGTAATCTCTAGGATATATCTTGGAAAATATTAATTCTTATATCATTCCCCTTTGATCTCGTTAATAATAGATTCAAAGAGGGTTTATATTTGATCTCTCTAGACTTGAGAGTGGTGTCATAGGAGGATCTCTCTCCATTATTAAGATAATTCTAAGAGATGGATATCTCTAGGGATTTTAGTGGATTCTCTCTAGATATCATTTCTTATAACTATTGAAATGTATCGCTTAAGAAAATAATAACCTTGTGTTTATATATCTATAGTGTTAGAAAATAATAATTGGACAAACACCCTTATTATATTCATAATACCTATTTAACACCATGTCTATAATAATAATTATATTATTATTATTTCTTCATATTCTCTAAAATCAAGAATTAAATTAAATATTATTTATTTGAATATTATTTGATGTATATATTTTTTCTGAATGGACCAATAAAATCAATCTTCTATTCCTATATAATATTTATTAGGCCTTAAATAAAGACTATTTATTTAATAAATTAATATCACAACATTATTCACCAATAAATAAATAAATATTATATTCACTAAATAGAAAATAAATATTTATTAAATATTATTCTCACAAAATATTCTCTCTAATAACTGGTGATAAAATATATGTGATCAAGAAAACATGAATAATTATTAAACCATGTATGAGAATAATTTTTATTCAACTTGTAAAATAATATTATTATTTAACTAATATTCTAGATACACTTAGTGTGTGGCCCTCTAGACCACTTTCTTGGTGGAATTAGGAGAAGAATCCAAAAATACAAGCTTATCATCTTGCAATATGAAAAGTAACCCATAAAGATAAAATTTATTATTATAATGAAATAATACCTCATACGGATTCTTACTGTGAAATATAATCCCTTTATCACTATATCTCTAATAAAGTAGGTTTCATGCTGGTTCCATCAACCTATATGCTCAATATCTCTTTCTTTAAATTTCTAGAAATTGAACTCACCTACAAAACACCATGTCTATGGATTTATTTAGGCTATATCATTTCTATAAAAGGGCATGAGATATCAATTTTCTTTAAAGAAAAAAAGTGACAAATCCTTTGGCACACTATTCAATAATGAATTATTACTCCTGATTCACCCAACGTATCCTACCTCACTGCAAACATATGTATTCATAGTTTTTTTCAACACATCAAATTACATGACATACAATAATAATTAGTAATAATTTTAAAGTCTAAGTACCAATACACACATCCACATACAGGAACATGCAATGACACATATAATTGTGGATTTCCTACTGGTGGGTCTTGTTTTCATAATATGTTACACTAGATATTACTAAGGGAATACACCATGATAAAGTAACTCAAATTCCTATGAGTCTTCAACCCTAATAGCTTGTATCATTTTTTCCGTTAAATTATTTCATTTAGCTATATAATATATATTTAATAATATTTTCATTGCACTTCTGGATTCTTATCATAGCTGGGAACAACTATGAATTTTCATTGGGATAGATACTCTTAGGAAACTATCACATAATTTTTCGCAAATTATAAAAATAATGATGGGATGAGGAGTCTATTAATATTAAAAATAATTAATACACGTTATCATAAAGTACACTAAATTTGGTTCTAGGGAACCAACTCCAATAGACTCCCAATTTCACTATATCCAACTATTAACAAACATAAATATGTTATCTCTCACATAATAATCATGATTTTTCTAATATATTACTTTATACAAGGGTTCCACCACATTTTATTCTGTTGGAACTCTACTTATTGTAAATTCACCCCTTTGAGAAAAATACCTCAAGAGGTGATACTTATAGAGTATGTGTTTTGTTCATTGGTGTGACCTTATCACTTTTTCAAGAGCCACTAATATAGTATTATCATAATACAATGTGATAGGTTCATTACTTCTAGGTACCATATCAAGATAATAGAAAAAATATTAATATAAAAACGACTTCCTTGGATACATCAGAAGCCACTATATACTCAAACTCTACTATTGAATCAATGATAACTAGCTTCTTTGAACTCTTCCATCTTACAACACCTCCATTGAAATAAAACACATATCTTGACTATGACTTCATATCATTATAATATATTTTAAAACTATAATCAGTATAACCCCTAATGAATAGATCCTCTTCTCCTCCATACTCTAGGAATATATCCTTAAATCTTCTCATATACTTAAAGATATCCTTAATAGTTGACAAATGATTTTCTCTTGGATTATCTTGTTATCTTCCTACCATGCTCAATGAATAGACAACATAATGTATATTACATAACATGGAATACATGATTGAATCTATCACTTAAGTGTATAAGATCTTACTCATTCTCTCTTTCTCCTATTATGTCTCACGAAAAATTTTCTTAGAAATATGTATACCGTGTGAAACTGAAACCAATCTACTCTTGGATTATTCCATACTAAATTTATTTTGTATCTAGTAAATTTATTTACTTTGACTTAGTCCAATTAGCCTCTTGGATCTATCATAAATGATCTTGATCCCTAGAATATAGGTTTTTTCAGCTAAGTACATCATTGAGAAATACCTGTTTAACATGTCCTTAAAAAACTATAAAAATGGTATGTCATTTACAATAAGTAATATGTCATCAACATAAAATACTAGTGTAATAGCCGCATTCCCACTAAAACTCTTGTAAACACATGTCTCAAATTCATTCCTTATGAAACCGAATTATTTTACAACTTCATAGAATTGAATGTTCTATGAACTACATGCTTTATTTAATCTATAAATGGACCTATACAACTTTTATATCCTTTTGGATTCACCTGGAGTCAAAAACCCTTCCGGTTGTGTCATGTAGACATCTTCCTAATGTTTCTCATTAAGGAAAGATGTTTTTACATTCATCTTCTAAATTTCATAGTCATGGTAATCTTCTATAATAATTATAATTCTGATGGATTTAAACATGGAAATTGGTGAAATGGTTTCATCATAGTCAATTCATTGATGTTGTTTAATCCCTTTAGCCACTATCCTTTATTTATAGGTATTTAATTTACCTTCAATGTAAATTTTTCTCTTTAATTCCCATTTCCACCATATGGGCGTTACATCAACTAGCACATCGACCAGAACCCAAACATAGTTCTGATACATGGAATCCATTTGAGAATTAAAGGATTCTTTCCATATTGTTGCTTGTGATCTCTCTACTACCCCTTTTTAAGATATAGGTTAATCATTATTAACCAATAATGAGTCACCATATTTGGTGACTAGAAAACCTTACCTCTTTAGTTCTCTTACCTCTCTAGAGCTCTTATGTAGTACTTTTGATTCAGGAACTAATCTTCCAAGATGACCTATAAAATATGTTCTTGTACCAACACTTGTATATATTGAGCATCAAACTCATCAATGTCAATCTATATCCCACTATCCTTTTTTTAGGATGTTCTCCCTCTCATGAAAGATAGATTTTCCAGTGATAGTCACATTCATGTATAAGGGGTTTTATAGGTGGTATCCCTTTATTTACGTAGTATACCTATAAATATACACTTTATGCCCTCAACTTATAGTTTTTTTCCTAAAAAGGCCATAACAAAGGCCTTGAAATCCCATACATGTTTATACAACAAAATGGGTTTTGTTTCACACCATAGATTGAATGTAATTCTATTTTCCACTTTAGTTGGTACTCGGTTTAGTGTGTATACTATAGTTATTAATTCTTATCCCTAAAAGGATAATGGAAGATATAAATGACTCATCATAAACCTTACCATGTCTAGAAATCTATGGTTCCTCCTTTCACTAACACTATTCCACTGTGGTGTTTAAGGTGGAGTGAGTTTAGATAGAATCCCAAACACCTATAGAAATTCAATAAACTATTGGTTAAGATGTTCCCCACCTCAATCTGATCAAAGCTTCTTTATCTTCTTTCCAAGTTTATTCTCTACTCCATTCTTGAATTCTTTGAATTTTTTAAATGACTTGTACTTATACCTCACTAAGTAGACATAGTTATATCTACTCAAGTCGTCATTAGAAGTTATGAAATAAGAATATCCACCTCTAACTTCTACTAGAAATGGTATACACACATCTGTTTGTAAAAATCCTAAAATATTTGTGTCCCTTTCACCCTATATACAAAATAGTGGTTTACTCATTTTTTTTCTTTTAAACAATCATGACATCTTTCAATTGGTTTCAACTCAAAGGAGTCTAAATTTCCATATTTATAGATCTTTGTAAAATGATTTTCATTTACATGACCAATATGGTGATACCATAGCTGGGTGTTATATGAGTTGTGTTAATATGGTTTTTTGTTTATTTAAAATATTTTGTGTTTGTAGTTTAATAAATATAGACCATTATTTAAATGTTTCATACCATATCATATATTGTATTTATAAAATAAAAAAAAAATTATTTTAAAATTTGAAGATAAACCCATCTATGTCTATGAAGGATACATAAATTATGTTCTTGGTAAAACTTATTACATAATTAAAATACCTTAAAACCAATATCATACATGTTGGAAATGAAAATTGGTAGTCTATAATGGCTAGATCATCCAACCTCACACCATTAGTAGCTTGCAAATCCACCTCTCCCCTAGAAATGTTTTTAAATCTACCAGGTTCATTCATTTGGATATATATGTGATCATTATATCTAATACTCAATTTGTAGATATTGAATGTTTACAATTGATAAAGAATGAACCTTTAGCTTCCCCTTAATTCTGGTTGTAGTTCCTCTTCTAGTTGCCTTTCTCTACACATGTAAAATATACTACTTCCTTTTACTTTCCCTTCCTATAAATCTTCTTATTATTAGAAGGATGGTTCTCAAGAGATGTATAATTTTTAGGTTTCTTATTCCCCTTCTCCTTTTTCATCCTTTTATTATTCACTATAAGGGTCGTGGGTTTTACACACCCCATGTCCTTGTCCACTTGGAGAATCAGAGTAAGAATTTTTTATAGACTATTCTCATTATTTATCATGTTAAAATTAATAATAAAACTAGAGAATGACTTGTATAATGAGTAAAGTAGAGATTTATGTACAACTCATCTTGGAATTTAATCCCTAAGATTTCTAAGAATTCAATTTATCTAATAATATTGAATACATGAGGCTCAGCTGGAATCAAGTCTCTGAGCTTAGTTGTAAATAGGTAATTATAGATCTCATATCTCTCTTGTATCACCTTCAATTGATAGAGATCCTGAAGGTGAGACATCAAGATATACACATCCATATCCTCAGGTTTATTTAGAATCTCATTGTTCATGGATGATAGCATAAAACACTAAACATCTATAGAGCCATCCAAATGTTTCTTATAGAGAGTTAAATCTTACTCACTAGCCTATTTTCTAGGAACATCAAGAAAAGTTTATTCTAGCACATACAATTTCCTTTTAGGGATATTGATTCCTGAAAAATTAACCTCAACAGTTTTAGGATTGAATAAATACTTGAATCATAGGTATTATTTCCTTTAAAAAAGGAAGGGAGGAGTAGCCTGACTACATGATGATCAGGTGGCTAGATCACACAAATCACATAACCCCTAGGAGTACATGCAATCACATGGACCTAGTAATACCACACAACCAAATAATTCTCAAAATTATTTGAAAATTATCACATGAATACCCTTTTATGATTCCTTTAAATCATATTAATCTCCTCCGAAAAGACCTCCTCTCCATGAAAAGTCATATAGAAATGTGATGATGATCATGCAATGGATTCTAGATTATTTCTTCCAATCATGAGATATGTTAATCAAGAGGACATCATGTACATGTGAAGGCCCTTGGGCATGTCCATTTGATCAGGATACGCCCCTCTATATCCATATAAAAGGGGTGAAATTATCCATGATAATGCTCACATGACATTTAAATATCCATAACTAATCATGCGATGTACCATAGAAAAGTGGATTGATCATCCATGGAAATTATCTCATGTCCTCACAAGATCCATCACTTATCACTCGATGCACCACAGATAAGAGGGATGACTATCCTTGAAAATGATCGCATGCCGTCATGAGATCAATTAATTTTCATGTGATGCCTTAACATATAACCAATGGGAAAAGGAAATAAGTCATGTAAAATAAAGAATAAAAGTTGAAAAAGGTGGAAGACTCTTGTGAAAGGAAGTTATGTTGTTTTTCATGAAAAGGGGTTATGTGCCTCATGAGATCAGCTCATTGATCATGAAAATACCCTTGGACATGCCCACTTGATCTCACAAATGGACTCTGATAAATATCCCATGATCACATGAAGCATCATCGACAGATGATCTAATATCAGGAAGACACTTTGAAAAGCCAACTGAATCTAATGAAGGGCCTTTGACAAGCCAGTTTAATCTCTTGAAAGATCTCAGACAAGTCTCCCTCGATCTTGTGAATACCTCTTTGATAGGCACCCTAGTCTCGTGAAGACTCCCAAACAAGTCATCCTAATCTTTTAGAGGCCCTTTAACATGTAGAAATGATCATGTGAAATCCCTTAGATAATCAAAGGGTCCAATAAATTCCATGATGAAGGAGTGTTCTTGTGGTAATTTTTTATCATGAAACACAAAGATGACACCATGGATGACCCACAGCAGGATCATGTGAAGCATGTAATCTGATTCCCCCTCCACTTACTTGAGCCCATATCTTTGATATATGCATCGCATAAGGCAATGTAGAACCAGGGATGCAATGCCTATAAATTCCTCCATATTTGAACAACAAAATAGAGGAAACACAAGTCACACCCATAGGAGTGCATAAGTGAGAGAAGAATTATCAGAGTGAAAAACCATGAAATCACAATGGTATTACACTAGGTAAAACATGGGTAATGACTTAAGAGGTTACTCATTCTGTATATATGCTTTTCATGATCACCCAATTGATCATGTGAAGAACTTATGGCACACCGGCCATATTATGCGAAGCATTTTCCATGTGTCAAATTGGTCATGAAAAACCCCAATAGGAAAATGCCTGAAAAACATTGAGGCATATATTCTGTAAAATTTAAAAAATATGGGATATTTAGGAAAAATAAGATACATTGATTTTCATGAAAAATAAATATGTGCTTCACATGACTTATCCATGTCATGTGACAACCCTATGATGTGTCGCTTATAATAATGTGACACCCTTGGATATGTCTGTGCAGATCATGCAAATTCCTTTATAAATTTTAGATAAGTCACACAAAGGACCCCAAACATATCATCCAATTCATGAAAATTCCTCTAGACATGTTGGCTAGATCAAGAGACAACCTTCGAACATGTCATCCTTGATCATGAAACACCCTTGGAAATGTCTCTATTGATAACTTGAAAGCAACCATACATATCAGCCAAGAAATATAAATTCCTAAATAAATTATAACTAGATCATGTGACAAACTTCAAACATTTCATCCCTAATCATGTGAAACCCTCGGACAAGTTTTCTTCAATCATGAAAAAAACCTTGAACAAGTCATCCTTGATCATGTGACACCCTTGGACATGTCTATGTTGATCACAAAAAGACCCTCAGATGTATCAAACAAGTCATGTGAAAGTCCTCCTGATATATCAACTAGATCAAATGGCATACCTTTGACATGTTTTTCTCAATAACACAAATACCATTGGATGTGTTATCCAATCCATGTGGAGTCCTCCAAAAATGACATCCAGATCATGTGAAAACCTTCCACATGTCATCCCTAATAAATTGATACCCTTGGAAATGTCTACTTCAATCATGCAAGGCAGATTAGACATGACATCCTTGATTACACGACACACTTGGATGTGTTTGTTTTGATCACACGAAGACCCTCAGATGTGTTAGCTGAGTCATGCGACAGTCTTCCAGACATGTCAGCCAGATCATTTGGAATACCTCCAACATGTCTACCTTAATCATGTAAATCACCCTAAGACATGTCACCCTTGTCAGATAGACACTTAGAAAATTTCTGAAAAACACTCAGGACATGTCATCCATGTTAGGTATAGATATTCTGATATGTCAAGCATGTCAGGGAGATGACCTAGGACATGATAACCTTTTCCATAATACACACATAGAAATAAATAGTTTTGAACTATGAGGAATTTGATTCTTATTGAAACATAATACATAAGATGCCTTTCTAAGGCTTTATATCAAACAAGAATCCACCCTAGTGTAGTTCCCTCCATATCTCAATATTATTAACTCATGGGATTGAATTATCCCACATTTCTACCATCCTTCGATGTCCATTAGAGGGTGATAATTAGTCTTATACATGGAAAACCTTTAATGTGTAAGCCTCAGACATTCCCTCAAGTACATTAAACCCATCATTGGGTTAGGTATGTTTTGAACTATAAGGACTCTACTTCCTAATATACGAAATATATTTAGGACACCTTCCTAATCCTTAAGCTCCATATCAAACACTCCTCTAGGGAATCCCTAGTGTATATTTCCTGAACCCATATGTGATGAGTTTGATCACTTTATATCCCTTATTTATCACACTAAGAATGACTCACATGGGATTATGGTATTTTCAGTGATCATATCACTCATAATATAAATTTCCCCAACCATGGAAACCTTAGTGTGTAATCACCATTCAGTGGCATGATATGATTTTTCCCATACAATGGAATCCACCACGGTGTAAGTCCCAAAAGAATTCCCAAATTGGTCAACCCTAGGGAATAACCCTCATGGGAATTAATCATATATCACCTCCCACCAATAGTTTGAGCATAGATCAAACTATGATGGTTGTGATTCCTACTATAAGTAGTATATGTATGATTCCTTCCTAAGGCCCAATCTCTATACATGGTGCCTAAGTTCCATCATATATATCCTTTTTATATGATGTTAAATTTCATGGATTGTACTCAAATGAATTACATGGGTTATAATTCTTATTATAAATAGGATACATATGACACATCATGAGTGTTAAATCCCATACTAGAAACACCAATCGCCTCCCTAGATGGTTTTAATCTTCAGAGTGCCTAGTTATAGGGATTCAAAATATAAAAACCTGCTCATTTATAACAATAATGGGAAACATATAGATAACCTAAAATACATACGAATAGTATCAATAATATAACCCTATTTACATGTGGAAGTATTCAATACCTAATAATTTTATTAGGGTAACTAGTCCCATATTGGGATTTGGAAGAGATGCATGAACATATCTTAAATCTATAAGAGAGTCCCAAATAAGAAAAAATCCCCCCCTAATGGGTTAGATGAGCATGACCTACCATCCTCTCAACCAATGTGAGTTCCTAATTATCATTGGGTTTAAAATCCCAATTGACTACCTAGGTTTGGAAATCAGTTTTATACCTAGTTATGGGTGTCGAACCCATTCGGAGATTCTATGGGTGATGAAAATGGTAAACCTGATGTGAATGATTGTGAAACCATACTTAAAAACCCTCCAAAATAAATAGTTAGAGATTATATATATCTAAAGTAAAAAAGAATGGTGAAAATAATGTCAAATGATGTAATGATAGAATAAATTAATAATTATAGGTATTGAGCATTATGTCTCACAAATCCCATGGATTCCATCTATCATATTTCAAAGGAAACAAAATATTGAATCCAATGTGAATCTCACAAATAATAAAAAAAATCATATGACTATGTGTTGGGCTATTTTTTTGTGTATCCTATGAAAAAACAAATGGTATACCTGATGTGAAATCCTTCATAACTAGGTTTCTCATGAAATAAGTCCATTCTCACTATAAAAATTCAATGAGAGAAAGGTGGTAAAACCAAGAACAAGTAAGACAATTTTGTTACCTATGTATAGATGATTACGAATGTTTCCTATTTTGATGATGTACTAATCAATGAACGTGTTCCTTATTGTCTTTGTAACTATATAAACTACTCTCACAGACAACTTAAACCAAAATCATGTATTTTTCAAGAGAATTTTTTTGAACCTCAGCTACAACAGTAACCCCTATGGGTCACAAAAATAGCCTCACCCACCTAAAACCTTTAACTTTGGGTGGAAAAAGTGGTTTTTTGAGAATACCACTTACATAGAATGATCCAAACCCTTAAAGTTGTACATAAAGGTCTCTATATGCTAAATCCAGCAATTCCTTATTGTTTAGGGAATGTTTTAACGAAACTAGTGGCACCTGCTGCTGGCACCAATCACCCTAGAAGATTATCAATGGATAGTGGAAATGAGTACCCTATATATATTAGGAAGGTGGATCAAGGAGTTTATTATGGCTTCATCCTGGTTTAGGAGATTCTTATGAGGGCTCCTGTCAACCGTTATCACCTGCATTATCTCATCGATTCCCCTTAGTTTCCTGATAAGGGAACCACCTAAAAAATTTCACCCTTGACACACATGCATAGGTAAAAATGAGGTCTCTCTAGGTATAGAAATTTGTGGATAAATATGAGTGGGATAATGTCCCATCTTCCACTGATGAATCATGTTAACATATTCTGATGATAGCCAATTGGAATTCTCATATCCCTACTCACTCAGATCAAGTCTACATACATATTATTACAGCGAGCATGGGGTAGGCACATATCATTTCCCCATGCATGAAGCACATCAGCACATTCTGATTGATTAAGGATTAAAAGAGTTGGATTATATCCCTAACTAAATAAAATAAATCTACCAGTATATATTGGAGACTAAAAATGTGTAGGCCTAAATTCCTGCACACACTTTTCTAAAGTTTCACTACATTCTAGAAACAACAAAAGAGTTATGCTGACATATTTTAAAACTGGTACAGATTAAGGGAAAGTCATGTATTACTATCCTGACAACCATAGCATCATATCACCATGATCAGTAGGAACAGGAGGCTACTCTTGAGTAAGTGCACATTCTTTATCATTCCAATTAATATTATCATCATATTTGGGTAATGGATAAGGCATAGGACCAGGCTCATATCCCCATTCCAACCAAGGCTCACACACTGAGTTCGGAACATGTCTTGAGATATGCACAAATTTGTATATAAAAATACTTTTGACATATTCCAAAGGCTCCAGATTGAGCTAATTTCCTTGTTACAACTAGGTATCACTAACTTACTTTGGAATATTCCATAGGACAGGCACATATTCCTATCAAAAAATACATGTGATATACTTCAAAGGCACAGGATTGAGCTCATATTCGCGGTCCAACTAAGGATTGTTAGGAAAATATGGAAATCACCACAGAGTAGGCTCATGTCCCTTCTAATGAAGCTAATCCACATATTACAATAGGAAATGAAATCAAGGTTCATATCTATACTTCTACTAATGAATGACTATGCCAGCTTCCTTCAATGGATATACAGGAGGAGGCTAATATCCCTTCACTCATTCCATAGTTCCATCAATATATTCCAATGGGGAATTCATATTTGAACTAGTCCTATATCTCTACTTCATCCAAGATTGACTAGAATATTTCAGTAACCACCCACAAGAAAGCTAATATTCCTACCGATAACACAGAAGATCACCAACATACTCCAGCTACTTCTCAATTGTAGGCTCATATTCCCAAAGAACCAGGTAGTTATCAAAATATTCTAGAAACCATCATGTAGTAGGCTTGTATCCCTACTAAAACCCAAAATGTTGGTCAACATATTCCATCTGTGATGTAGAATGTGTCTCATATTCCGAATCAACTCAATTTCAGTGTCCTTGAGGTTGTTGGACACATATCAACAACAACTCAAGGGTCCATAGACTCTTCAACCGATGCATAAGGTGATCATTAACTCGATAGTCTTCCTCGTGGTAGTGCATTGATGGATCATATAGACTTTACTCCTGACATCCACCATGTTCAACCTCCCCATGGTGATATCTCTCTTAGATAGGGAATCATACCCTTGATCAGAGACCTTAATATATATTGTGGCTCAAAACACCAAGGTTAACAGTATATAATGCCCCATCAACTATCAGCAGCACTTCACCATGGCTAGCATGCAACCCAAAAAAGAAAACTCTATGGTCTGACCAAGTGGAGGAAAATAAATATGATGAAGAAGAGGAAAACATGGATATATGGAGATAATTAGCTGGAAACAAACTCCCAAACATATTCTGACACATCTCCACTTTTGACTATAAGATACCAGATGAGCTAGATAAGAAGTGAATGCCTTACCTGTGCCAAAATATGTGGGAAAATCATTAGCGGTTAATTTCTAGAAACCTCCCATATATAGGATATGAGTATTACCATCAAACTATACACATACTCTATTTTCAAATGGGCATGGATGCTATCTCCATAGACCAAGACCCAAAATAAAAAAAATCCTGGCTATAATCTATAGCACGCTTGACACCATTGCACCACAACCCTTCAACAAATAATCATTAAAGCCACACCATATATTCATATTCAAGGATGGGGGAATTGTGGAGTATTTAACTTCATTGTATCTCTATAGTTAAAGAAATCCCTAGATATGGCATCCTATAATGTCATAATTTCAGGAGAAATTTGGGGATCAGGTAATGCATGATCCAGTTGGTCAATATAGAGAAATTACCCAACTTTGAATGTGAAAAGAGGTCATGAAAAGAGGGAGAAGGATTCCAAAATACCATTAATCCAAACCGATTTAAATAATGGGAATGAATTACATACATGGAAGTAAAATTTTTGGACCACCCAACAACTTCCCATGGAAAATGACTCTTTTTCATATGCATCGGTGGCACCCATATCATACATGGGCACACTTTCACCAAATAAAATGGATCACAATAGTATTCATCCAGGAACAAACCCAACCCATAGGGCTGTGGGAATTTTTTCCATTGCCTCCACCCCCATTTCATCAAACCCTATGGGGATCTAGGAAATATCAGTGATAGCTACAAACCAACCCCAAGCCGTAGGGTTGAGAGGATTTTTATCTCAATCTCCATCACTAGGTTCATCACACCCTATGTGGGTTCCGTAGAAATCAACAGTGGTCCCAGATCTAACCTAGTCCTCAAGGATGGGTAAATTTATATCTCGATTTTCATCATAGGATCTATTATATCCTTGACTAGAATCATAAAATCCTTAACAACAAGATTATAAATTGCTAATAGTAGCTTTGAATAATCCCCATAATGTAGGGAAGGGGTAATTTTAATAATCATCATCACCAGATAATTTATCACTCTTCTCTGGGTGGGGAGGTAAATATCAATGATAGGCATCCCATCTGTTCCTCCTTCCATGAACACACCTTTTTTATTTGGGTCCCATTCGGTAGGCATGATCATAAACACCCTCAAGGTCACTATTCACATACCAAGATAGGAGAAACTTAAAGGGAAGGAAATCAAATCCCGTGAAGTTTATAAGACAAAATGGTTCAATATAGTTAGGGTCAGAGAAATGACCCTGATACGGCCCTTGATGGAGGAGTAAGTGGTACAGATCACTCTATTTCCTGTAGAGTAATGGAATAACTACAATTTCTCGATACACCTTAGTGAATTTTTTCACCATCAAAAAAATAAATTACGTAGATCAAGATAAAAATATAGAGGGATGAAATGTTGAAATCATACCTTAATAGGTGGAAGATCTGGATGCAACCACTAAGGTTGCATGAACGTGAAATCAGAGAAGGATCCATAACCTGGAACTTATTAATAATTAAGTATCGCCTCTATGGTGGAATGCTTCCATGGATAAAGGGAATGGTGTGGCTATATCCCAATCACCACCTAGAGGTGCTGAAATCCCTTCATTAGAGGAATGGTTGGCATAATATGAGAATGAGATCAAAAAGATCAGACAACTCAATGAGGAACTACTCAAGGTAACATTTCTATTGGGTAACATCTTCATACAGAGATGAATATCCCTCCTCCCACATATTAGGAGAGCTATAATCCACCAGAAAGGGTGATATATGACTATCAGGCTTGCTCTAGATCTAGGTAACTGATCTATATAAATGAGGATGTTAAGGATGAGCCTAAATTTCCTCCATTACAGTGAAAAACACTTCCTCATCAGGGTGATCATTCAGTCCTATAATTAATTTAGAATCAGTAGGATATGAAAACAAGGCCACCTTATCACGCCTTTCCTACACCCTATAGATGGGAGGTATTCCAGATAGTTGTACCTACAAAATTACTCAATATCATTGAATCCATGGCTTCTCAAATTTAATCTGTGTAAGGGAGGTGTTCACCCGTGAAACCCAAGAAGTGTCCATATCCTGAATGGGTGGATGAAACTTTCCTCCCAACCAATTTCAAAAATCTCAAATTCTCAACCTTTGATAATGCAGGAGACACATAATTTTATCTAACACACTTTTTGTCCCAATTCAGCCCAATTATGGGCCCTCAAGATCAGCAGGAATTTATTAAGCTGATAACTTTTGTAAAATCTCTGGTGGGGATAGCCTACATTTGGTACAACAACCTTTCAGCGGGATCTATTGTCGGATAAGAAGAAATATGTCATCAATTCCTTTATTAGTTTATCTATACACTAAGTAAAATGACAATTTACAACATCCCAAACTAGAAACAACATTAAAATGATATGGTTTCTTAATTAATTTCTAGATGGAAGGGTTTAACCTATTCAATCTGCATCCCTCACTTGCAGAAACAATTTTTGGAACTCTATGCTGAAAATCTTCAGGATGATCTATAAACACCTTTGATCCTGATGATGTATCCAAATAGATTTCATGATTTTTCAAAAATGAATCGACTCATAGAATATTCCATTCAATGAACCTTAGATAATCCCCATACCATTCCCTCGGCATAGGGGGAAATTATTATTAAGGAATAAACCATTTTTATTAACCTTAAGACAATATTAGTGCCCATTGAAGTACCCAGGTAGACCTAAAAT
Source organism: Viscum album (assembly GCA_963277665.1). Classification (NCBI taxonomy): domain Eukaryota; kingdom Viridiplantae; phylum Streptophyta; class Magnoliopsida; order Santalales; family Viscaceae; genus Viscum; species Viscum album. Next base: position 48,445,155 of record OY728121.1, read on the forward strand.
CATTCAGTGCCTCCTGTCGAGTGGCAACACCAGCAACATCACCCTCGGCTAAAATAAAAAAGATATTAGGGTTGCCCACTATTTGAGGAATAGATGAATTATTTTTATTACTTCCAAAATGAGCAGGTCCCTGGTTATTTCCTTATAGCCATATAAAATAACCTACTCAAGATACTAGATCCCAAGAAACCCAAGAAAGTCAATCTCACTGATCACCCTGACTACTTCTCTTTTCATAGGAGCCTATTTTACACCATCTATGATTTATTTGTCTTTAAATACATTCTCCAAAGTATAGTTGATTCTAGAGAGTTGATTCTAGGGAATTATCTGGCATAGGTTTCCTATATAACCATTAATCCACTAGAAGAATAGGGTGATTTCTAATAGGTTTCATCCTATAATGGATCGAAGTTTGATAACTGGAATACTCAAAAACAAGTTGATAGAGCTCCTGAAACCCTAAGAGAATAGATTCATAAACAAAAAATTATCCTTTCACCAAGGTAGGAGACATTTAATATACCTCTTGGAGGTAGACTCAATCACCGGACATAGTAAAATACATAAGAGAAAGAGTCATGTCCAACTTCCACACAAGATATTACTATTAAAGACTCTTTCCTTCAACATTCAAAGAACAGGAACTACCCCACCAAAAGGACCCCTCATCAGATGAAGAGAGCGTTTTTTGTTTTTTTAACATAGTTCACATAATAGATCCCTTCCCAAATGATGAAAACGCCTATAAGTATGAGTTCCAATACCTAACTAGGTAGCTAAAGGTGAAGGATGTTGAAGCTGGGGATATAGAGGATGGTGTGGGCATGTTCAAACCCAACATTTTTGTCACATCCTCATGGATTACTCATATTAATCTAACACCCATGGCCAAGAACTCTAGAAATCCCAATAGAAACATAGAGATGCCTCAGATCCCTCTAGCGGTCATCCAAGACCAATCGCCATTCACAACTATCTGGTAAGGGTGTGATTTTTTGATCATCCCAGACAAATGGGACATCTGACATGTCCCGCACCACTTGTATAAAATACTCCCTCAACCTCTACTCAAGAAATAGACATTACCACCTAAAAAAACTCCTGAGACACATAATAAAGAGAAACCCCTCCTTGGGAAGCATAGATCTCTAGCACAAAAGTGTGAAATTTTGAAATAGTTGTTGGTTTTCCTAGCCAAAATCATAATACAACATGCTCTCCATATTTCAAAATAGATTAGAGAGGAATTCATTGAATCCCTTCAGATCCCATAGGATTTAAATATATAATTATTTGTGTTTTAGGTTTATTGAGTAGACACTATGGAATTAGAATTCCATGTCTCCACCCCGTTTATAGAACATGATCATGAAGAAGTTATCCAGGTACATATCAGACCCATGTATCTTTCAATAAAACTCAGCAATATTGACATCCTAAGGGATCTAGTAGATGGTTATTCTAAGATAAACCTCATCCCAATTTTTACCCTCTGACGTTTGGGATACAGTGAGAGGGATTTATCTCTGACAAAGCTAACCATTTACTAGTATGATAAGAGAAAGAAATTTCCACTTAGGAAGATGAAGATCAAGGATCAATTTTGGAATCTCACATCTAACACTGATTTAATATTTATCTAAGAAGAAATAGAATATAATTCCCTACTTGGAATACCATGTCTTCTTAGACACATATAAGTACATTTAACATTCTATCAGTGCTTGAAATACCCCATCAATGGGAAGGTAGGTATATTACATGTTGATGGTTCCCCCTTGGAGACTTATGAATCCATATATGCTAAGGTAGGCTTCTACAAAAAGTAATGAAAACAACTATTGGTGGATGATGATATGCTGGTTGTAGCCCCTAATGGATTGGGGACAACCCCTATGAATCCATGCAGTATGCTCGATAGTGTTTATGTCTACCCATAAACCTAATTGAGGCATAAAAATTAATTCTAGATTTCTAACTCATCTTGTCCTCAGTGACAACATAAAATAAAACAATCAACTCAAAAATCTCTCTATGGTGACTTCGGCAGTTTAGGATGACAATGTCTTTTCCCATGGCCTCTCTTGCCTTGAAAGTGGTGGATATTTCCATGGATTGTTGACCATATATGAAAATTCCTCCAAAAACTTATAGATAAAAGAAAAATAGGGTGACCTCAGGAACTCCCCTCCTGCATTTGAGGAAGGCATCTCCACCACGATCGAAGAGATTAGGTAGGTTAATTTGGGAATAGAAGAATACATGTGGACTACATTGATTAATTCCACCATTCCTCTCAAGGAGAAAGATATGTATATTGAATTTATAATGAATCGTTGATATTTTTTCACATAGAATTATATGGAAATTCCCATGAAGAACCTCAAGGTGGATACACATCAACTAGGATTGCCTGGTCACCATCATGGTTTCAAGAAAGAATCTAGGAGGATTTTCCCCTCTTATGATACTAATTTAGAATCAAAATTTGAAAAATTAATCAAATTAAATTTTTTCTGTGAAGTGTAGTACCCAAATTGGATCACCAATAATGTATCCTTCAAGAAAAATAATGGGAAGATCAATATGTTCATTAATTTCGGGTACCTTAATCAAAATTGACTGAAGGATGATTTCCCATTTCTGATCATAGAGATTTTGATTGATACCACTACTTGCTTCCAAGACCTTTCCATCATGGATGGGTATTTAGGGTATAATAAGATAAAGATGGACCCTAAAGATAAGTAAACCACCACCATCAAAGACACTCAGGGGATATTTTGCTATTAGATCAACCCTTCAGATTAAATAATGCAGGCACTACTTACCAATGCACCATGAATCATATCTTTAATACCTTATTGGGATGAATAGTTTAATTATATGATGATTACTTGGTAATCAAATCTCTACAACAATGTGATCACTTCAAAGATATTCAAACAATCTTCAATAAGTTTCATTAACATAGTTTGAAGATGAATCTACTTAAGTGTGATTTTGGGGTAATTTCATGGAAATTACTTGGCTTTTTCATATTTCAACATGGAATTCATGTTGATATATAAAATAGTAGAATAATCCTAGAAATTTCACCCACTCAGAATCTATATGAATATAGAGGTGTCCAAGGAAACCTCACTTACATTCAGTGTTTCATAGACAATCTGGCTGGAAAATCTCTCTCCTTCACAAAGTTAATGAAAAATAGAGTCACCTACTAATGGCATGATGACTGCCAATAAGTCTTTGAGAATCTCAAGTGGTACTTATTTCACCCACTGGTCTTGATGTTACTGGTAGAAAGAAATTAAATTATCTTATATGTGTCTACCATGGAATGATTTCTCTGTTCACTCCTCACACAAAAAAATGATGTGGGGAATGAAAAAAGCATCTACTACCTCAGAAAAATGATTCTTAGTTCTAAGACCTGATATTTTAATATCGAGAATAATTTAATAACATGAATATTTGTAGTGAAAAAGATGATACATTACTTACAACATCATAAAGTCTACTTTGTATCCCTTATTGACATGCTCGATTATATCCTTGGACTACCTATACTGACTGGGAATTTGGCCCAATGGGCAGCTATTCTGTAAAAATATGACATCTAGTTCATGTCACATAAGGGAGTTAATGGGTAGGTTATTAATGATCGTCTCACAACACATCCCTCCCTATAAAGCACAATAATGGACACTGAACTTCCAAATGAAGAGTTTTTCTATTCTTATGACACTCCCCAAACATGGGAGATGTATTCTTATAGTGCTTCCAAAATTCCTATTAGAAAGAGGCTAGAAAACCCAATGCTCAGCCTAGTTTTTGTAGGGATTATATTTTTCCCAAAAAAACTAATTTTTCATACTCCTCACTATCTGAACACTATAATAATAATGAGGTGGAATACAAAGTCATCATTTCTATCTTGGAACTATCTCTACAGATATAGATATCCCACCTAAATATCAAAGAGGATTCAGATCCAGTGATGAAAAAACTTAATGGTGAATATTCCATCAAGAAGGAATAGTTGGACCCTCTCATTGGTTATGTCAGTGGAATGATATTAGAGTTCCCTTTAAACCAACATTACATCATGTCCCTTCATCACAAAATGCTCATGTCGATTCACTAGCTAATGCATCCATAGTCCTAGATAACCTCGATTAAGATGAAGTGGTTTTCTAAATCACATAAAAAATGATGGTCTCATCAGTCATCATTTATGGAATGAAGAAAATAAATCAGTTCATCACTTCCCCAGAACATGATGAACCAATATTCACCACTGGATAGATGGAAACCATAACTGATTAACTCCAAAATCAGGCCCTCTGGTTATATAAATCATAAAGGAGTAGACTCAATGATGAGTAGTGAAATTTACCCTTTTGGATGGTCCAAATGAGAAAAAGGGCCTTTAAAAATGAAGCTTTGATGGAATCCTCATCGGATTCATAACAGAGAGAGAGATTCCCACAATTATGGAAGAAGTCTATGCAAGCTCCTGCAGTACTCATTTGTCTGGGGATGTACTTTCCCACCAAATTTGGATGTTTGTTTACTACTAGAAAAGAATGATACAATATTTTTAAAAATTCACTAGAAAATTTAATTCATGTCATATTAATGAAAACTTTATTCATCAACCCCTAGAATTTATACATATAGCTCAATATTCCTAGCCATTTTCTATAAAGGGAATGGATGTTGTGGGTCTATATCCCACATCCATATCTAGTTAGTTTAGGCACATCCCTACTCATACCAATGTATTTTCAAAATGGGTTGAGGCAATACCCCACAAGGAATTTAGGAAAAAGAATATCATTAACTTCATAGAACATAATATCATCTCCAGGTTTGGAGTCCCTCACACGATATTGATAGAAAATGGCACCAACTTCTATTCTGCTGAATTGAAGAAATTGTACCAGGAGTACAACATCAAATCCAACTATTCATACCTCTATCATGCAGATTAAAATGAAAAAATTGATGCCTTTAATAAGACTCTATCAAATATACTCCATAAGATTGTGGAAAAGGATAATAAGCCCTAGTCGTTCAATATCTTTCATTCTTTATATGTTTAACGTACTACCATGCACACTACCACACATGTGACACCATATTCATTGGTTTATGGGACTGAAGTAGTGTTTCCCATTGAAGTCCAATCTCCCTAAACCCAAATACCAGTCTCTGGATAACACTCAGACAACGATAAATCACACAAATAAGTTGGATGGGTTGAAATGAATCAATGAGAAAAGGATGCGTACATTGAATAACCGCGAACTCCATCAGAATAAGATCGTGTAGGACTTCAATATAAATGATTTACTCTACTAATTCCTTTAAGTAGAAATTTTATTGCCTCTTATAACCCCAAAAATACTAGGAAATAATATTCAATGATACAACCCAAATGGGAAGATCCTAACATGATACATAATGTCTATTCCAATGGAGTTTACTCATTTTCCACAATAGACGGGGAACATGTTATGACCTCTACCAATGTAAGGTTTCTAAAGAAGTATTTTTCATAGCTTACATCAATCATCTTACATCCTAGTCACATAAAATTAAACTCCATGATATATTCTAGTTGCATGACATTAAACTGTATGATACGTCCTTACCACATGATGTTAAATTACATGGAATAATTCAAGAAAATAAGACTTTAAACTTTATATCACAAAATATCCTTACCATATGACATTAAAAAACATATAATATGTCCTTTCTTCATGAAAATAAACTATAAAAAATCATCTTTACCATATGATGTTAAACTGCATGAAAGACATCCTTCATACGTGATGATAAACTAAACAAAAATCATCCTTACCACATGATGTTAAACTGCATTGAAGAAGTCCTAGAAGCAAGACTCTAAACTTCACAATAACCCAAATTCTTGGAATCAAGACTTTAAACTACATAATATCGTTCATCCTTATCACATGATGTTAAACTGCATGGAATTTATCCTCACTCCATAATGTTAAACTGCATAGAATACATCCTTACCACATGATGTTAAACTAAATAGACAACATCGCTTCATGGGAGATTCATTGCATATGAGATTGATCTATGTGGAAGAAAAATGAAGTATTCCCTTCCTTGTTTGTTTTTCAGATCCACATAGGGAGTTTTCCCAATTAATAACTATGTGTGGTTTGATTCTTTCCATAATGGGATATGTAGTGATTCCCAAATCCCATATATTGGGTCTATCCTCAATATAAATGGAAAAAATTTCCCCCTATATATATAGGTAAAATCTACATGGAGATTTTTCCATTCAAAAACTATGTGTCGATTGATTCGCATTTTGATGAGAAGTGATGTGATGCCTAGAAAATATATCCAATCTCATCCACCACATGATAAAAAAGTCCTTGTACTATTTTTTTAATCACCCCTATGTGGTGAATGAAACCTTTTCCATTCCTTGTTTCTAACACCAAGTATATCTCACACGGTCTTAGGAATTTCTGTAAGAGATTCCTCTCATTATCAAGATATATCAGTTCATGTCAAGGTTCGAATGGTCCCATATGAAAGTGATTAAAATGAAAACCTAACATCTTTACCACGTGATGTTAAAATTCATGGTTAACATCTCTTGAATGACATAAAAGTGCATATTTCTATGGCCTTCACCCCAAATGTACACTTCCATTAGTGTTGGTCTACCACATCACCTCCAATTACGAGCCATGTGTGGCTTGATTCCTATTGTTTTAGGATACATAGTGATGTCCAGACCTATAATCTTGGGTTTATCCATAATGATCAATAGAAAAAATACCCCCTATATGTATGGGTCAGACCGGTGTGGAGAGTTTTCCATTTAAGAACTATGTGTAGCTTGATTAATATTACTATATGATACATAGTGATGCCTGAATCTCTAATCCTGGGTCGAGTTTCAATAATCAATGATAAAAATCTCCCTCTCCAAGTGGGTTAGACCTGCATGGAGATTTTTCCAATCATGAACTATGTGTGGCTTGATTTATTTCATTACATGATATTTAATGACACCTGGATCTCCAATCCTATGTCTAGACACAATTATCAATAGGAAAAATTCCCCCTCTGCATATTTTTCAGACCTAGATGTAAGGTTTTCTGCTCAAGAACAACATGTGGCTCGATTCCTATTATTGTAAGATACGTAGTGATGCCCAGATCTCCAATCCTAAATCTATATATAATAATATATGGAAAAAATAACCCCCTATATGTGTAGGTTAGACCTGTGTAGATAGTTTTCTATTTAATAACTATAGTTGGATTTATTCCTACCATTATAAGATATGTAGTAACACCCAGATCTCCAAATTTGTCCATCTATAATAATAAATGGGAAAAATTTCCCCCTCTATGTATGGGTAAGATCTGTGTGTAGATTTTTTCATTCAAGAACTATATGTGTATTTATTCTTATTATTTTTGGATATGTAGTGATTCTCGGATCTCTAGACCTAGGTCTAGCCATAAAAATCAATGGTTAAAATCCCCCCATCTACATATGGGTCAAACCAGTGTAGAGAGTTTTCCATTCAAGAACTATATATGACCTAATTCCTATTACTATAGGATATGTAGTGATTCCCGAATATCCAATCTTAGCTCCATCCTCAATAATAAATAGTAAAATACTCCTTCAATGTATGGGCTAGATCTGTGTGGAGTGTTTTTCGTTCATGAACTATGTGTGCATTTATTCCTTCCATTTCAGGATATATTTTGACACTCAGATCACTAATACTAGGTCCATCCACAATAATAAATGGGGAAAAAATCCCCCCTCTACATATGGTTATGACCTGCCTGGAGGGTTTTCCATTCAATAATTTCGTGTGGCTTGATTCCTACAATTACATTATACATAGTGACATTTATATCTCTAATGCTTGGTCAAGTCATAATAATCAATAGGAAAAATACCCCCTTTATGTATGGGTTAGCCCTGCATGTAGATTTTTCCATTTAATAACTACATGTGTCGTGATTCCAATTACCATTAGATACATAGTGACACCCGGACTTTCAAACACATGTCCATCCATAATAAAAAAAATCCCCCTCCTTGCACAAGGGTCAGACTTGCATAAGGAACATTCATACAAGAACTACTTTCGGATTGATTCTAATTTCTATAGGATAGGTAGTGATTCCCAGATCTGTAATATTGGGTCCAACCGCAACATCAAAGAAACAACTTCCTCCCTTTATGTATGGTTCAGACCTTCATGGAGAGTTATTTGTTCAAGATTTAGGTGTGTCTTGATTCCTATTACCATAGGATATATAGTGATTTTTGGATCCCCAATCCTAAGTCTAGTATATACATATAGAATTATAAAAGTGTACCCCCTCTACATATGAAATGTACCTATGTGGGAAAATATTTGATAAATACTTGTGGATTGATTCATATCATCATAGCATATGTAGTGTAACACCCCATGATTTTGAAAATAAATATTGAATGCATTTAATAATCTAGCCATTAAACACAACTTTGCCTCTATTTTTTTTGGAATTTCGAATAACGGTCATCTAGAGTTGTGACCAGTAAGTCATTTGGAGTCTGTTAGAAAAAACTTGATTTTTGGTGAATACTAACATACCCTAATGAATAGTAATATGAATAGCAATATGACCCTTATTAATAGTAAATAATGATATTATTTTATTTTCTTAATATAATAAGATAATGAGATTTTAATTGATTTTTCAATATGATATAAAACTAATTATACCTTAAAATTGTTATTTTTAGAATTAACTATGAATTTATTTAAAAATTAAATTAATAATATTTTGAAAATTAATTTTGAAAAATGGAGTTCATTTTTGAATTCTACAGGTCAAAAAACGTTAGGGGTAAAATTTTGAGATTTTTCTGAAATTCTCGAATTTTTTATGAATAGTGAAATGCGATAAAATACCTTATATACAAATTATCAGTTAAATACACTATTCATGATATCACAAGTTATGCAAGGACACTTGGTTCAAACTCACACTCACTTATTACTATTAGGGGTTATATGAAACAACACTATTGGTTGTCTTGAGGGAAATAATAAAATAATGAATTCAATATTCCAAATTTACCCCTCTCCTTCACTATAAAAACCCCTCACCAATCCCTCTTCTCTTCACTCCTCTAAGCCTTTAATATCCTCAAAGTTCTACCCAAATACCCTTTCCTAGTCACTCCCCATGACCATGAATCTATTGGTCTTTCCAAAATTCCAAAATCCCTTCCCTTAAGGAGGTTCTTGAGGAAGTTATTTCAAGAGGTAAAGTACCTTTCTTTTTCTTTTAGTTTCATTTGAATTTATCTTCTTTTGTTATCATCTCCTCACCTCCTCTATCCAAATAACCATGATAACTCCATTATCATCTATATACTGGATTTATATCATGTTAATGTAAGAACCATCATCAATATTCTAACTCCCTCCCTTTTATTTTTATAAATGAAATCAACGTCCATGAGGTTCCAATTTATAACCTTCGTGGATGATGAAGTTTCATTATTAAATTTATCCTTCATTATTGGTCAGGAAACTATTTTAATGGTTTAACAAGACTATAATACATGTATAATAACCTAATTAATATTCAGGAACCAATATATGTACATATTATTAAATCATATGGCAAAACTAGTTCATAATAATCAAACTACCACCAAATAATAGAAGTAGTTATCATCTAATGATTCATCCTCATTCCATGTAAAAAAATGATGTAAATGACCATTAACAATTATTGGTGTTAATAAAGAATAATTAATTCCAATTCTGGATATTTACAACCATTCTACATGAACTTAATTACTTAAAAACAAGTGAACCAATTATAAAAATCAAGAAAACAAACACTCTAGAACGAAAGAATTCAATATAATAACTTATAAATAATAACATAAATGAACTAAACAGAATTATGATAAACTAAATACATTTATATTAGGTTCTGAAATAAGTTATTTATATTTATAATTTCATATTCCAGGACCTTAAGTTCAAGATGGGAACACATTCGGACTTAAGGTAAGGGTTTTTTCACCCGAACTTCCATTTCCATTCGGATTATTTTCATTGTCTAAATTAACTCAATGAAATTCTTATGTATTATTATATAATCATCATAAATTCTGTGTGAGTGTTATATATATTTACAAAAACCATAATCCTTCTTTATTTTATGGTTAGTTACATTCTTTAAAAGGATCTTTCAAATTTTTTCCAAAATACAAGCCTGATTCAAGGGAATATCTCAATTTCTTACCTATTTTCAAGAAAAATCTCTAATATACTTTTTGAAACTATTATATCTATAAAATACCTCATTTTCTTATGAGAAAAATATATTAATTCACTTATGGTTTTATACAAATATTTTTCCAAAAGAACACTTCTTTTCAAAGTAAAAGAGTATTTATTTCAAGAATTACTCGAAGATTTTATAAGAGTATCTTCCTCTATTTCAACACACTTGTTGATTCTTATGTATTATTGGGATTATAATTCCATATTATCATCTACCATATTAAATTTAATTTTTTATGATTATTTTGGTTATTGGTGAGCTATCTTTAAACCATTCATCTATTTACTTTGAATGGTTAGCGTTTTGGCTTAATGTTCGGGGAAAGCTATTTACATTTAATATATTAATTTGTACATTGTTTATGTTTATCCCCATTCATATGAGGAATAAATTGGATATAGTAATTTTCAATTGGGTCCTACTATATCCCCTCGGTGCATTGGTAGGTCTCATGAGACAAACTACAGTCTTGGCACAAAGCCTTGACAATATGATTATTTATGGTCTTGGCACAAGGCCTTGATGGTATAGATATGTTGTCCCGCATTATGCATTCCCTCATTATGAATTTAGTATTGATGGTTCATGTGGTTATTCTACTAGTATAATAACCATGATTATGTTATGTTATATCAATATTTACTCAGCCCATATTTCTACCATATATGATCAAGTTTATTTCTAAAGGCATGTGTTTTCAATTATTCTCCATGTATAATGTTTATATTATCTTCCGCTGTATTGCTTACCCTTACTGAGCGTTTGGGATCACCCCTTTATTATGTTTCATTTCCATAGGGCCAGAAGCATTCAATTATTAATGACATGCTGAAATAACCTAGGAGTTATAGAAGTTGTCTAAGGATTTTCCATGTTCTTTTTCATTTCAAGTTGTAATGATGAACTTATGTATGTATCTTGTTTCCAATAATACTAAACTACTTAGTCCTTTGGGATGCTTAATCCTTGTTTGTATGCCAATTTAAACAATAAGGCACCGGTTTCGGGTAACTGGGGTCGGGTCCTTACAGTTGGTATCAGAGGAAGGTTAGTAGAATACTTGGAAACTAGATTTAGAAAACATAGAATTAGGGAAGAGTCCCTAAGTTAGTCTTTGAGGATATACATACAATAATGTCCTAGTATTTTGGTAAGGAATAGATTATGTGGATCTTTCAATAAATACATCCCTGTCTGGATACGATCAGGTAGAGGTAGCTCTGGCATAGATGTATCTAGGGGTAAAACCCAAAAACACCTCTTTGAGCTAGACTCGAATGGGAACTGGCGCACAACAATGGGCCTCGCTGCACTCTTGGTTACACACTCTCGGGGTATATGCTTAAGATAATTCACATTTTCTTTACAAGCCATTATGAAGGATTGAAATGTAAAATTTTCCTCAAGAAAACCATTTTTGTGAATATGGGATTAGTCATGCGAAGGATCTCAATTTTTTCTAAGTATGTTGTTAAGCTAAGATTATACATTATTATTCATAACCTAATCTAGTGTATGACATTATCTAGAGATGTTGACAAGTGGAAGGAATGGAAACCGCACGAGCGCACGTGTCCCCTATAGGGATTTCCCTCTAATGCAAGATAATGATGTTGGCTCTGGTGCTGAGAAACTCGTAACTATACAAGGAAAACTTACTCAGGTTATGAATAATAACCTTAATCGTATAGATCATTCAGATCCACCATGTGGAGGATCTATGTTAGATCGCTTTATGAGACAACAACCTCCATCATTAAATGGGACTAAAAACCCATTTGTAGCAGAGTAGTGGATATATTCCCTTGAGAAGATATTTCTCGCTTTGGGATGTAATGAAAGAGAGAAGGTTGTCATGGAAGTTTATCGTCTAAAGGGTGATGCAGATCAGTGGTGGTATTTAGTCCAAAACAAAAAGGAGGAAGAAATAGAAGAGATGGAATGTAGGGATTTTAATGAAATATTCTTAGAAAAATATTTCCCTTGTGAACAACGAGCAGATATGGAGAGGAAATTCTTGAATCTGAGGCAGAAGGAGGATGAAAATGTTTCCAAGTATGAATCCAACTTTACAAGTCTTGAAAGGCATGCTGTAGACTACATACGTAATCCATGGAGAAAAATTAATCGATTCTTTGATGGTTTAAAACAATTCCTCTGAAGGGCTCTAGTCTCCCAAAGATTTGAATTATATGATGATATAGTCTCAAGTTCTATCAAGATAGAAAATGAATTATCTAAGTCTTATGAATTTAAAGGAAAGCAAGAGAAGAAGAGGGATGCTGAAAACTCTGGGAAAGGAAATAAGGAAATGGGGAAGAAGGGAAAAGTTTAATTTCCATCATGCCATAATTGTGGGAAGAAACACCCTGGAACTTGCCTGAAAGGAATGGGAGTCTGTTACAAGTGCAGAGAAAAATTCCACCTATCTCGAGATTGTATGGGGAATAAAGAAGCTACCAATGTTATGTGCTACAATTTCCGGAAAATGGGACATTATGCACAAGAATGTACTAAGCGTCAGGGAAATGTTCCCCAAAGAAGACCAAGGGAGCAAGGCCAAGCTTATGCGGTTACAATTGCGGAGGTGGAAGTTCATAACAAATTGGTGACAGGAACATTGATTGTTTCATCCAACTTAGCCAATACTTTATTTGATTCTGTATCATTGCATTCATTTATATCTTCCCAATTTTCCAATAAAATTATATAGGTCCAATTTGATTTAATAAAGGAGTTATCAGTCAAAACTCCTAGTGGATGTATCATTGCAACAAAGGTGTATCGATTAGTCCCCCCCATGACCCATAAACGTGCTTTAGTTTCTAACCTTATCATCATACCAATTGTTGACTATGATATAATTCTCGATATGTATTGGCTATAAAATTATGATGCGAAGATATATTGCAAGACGAAGGAAGTTACAATTTGAGAATGGTATAGAATCCCTTATTTTTATAGTAGAAACCTCACCATGTGATTCTCATCCAGATCCACCCCCAGTAGCTCTACTGAATTAAATTATTGGTGAGGAAGGGAATGAAATAAATATGGATGAGGAGAAGAATGTACAGATAGAGGACCTACCTATTGTGAAAGAATATGTTGATGTATTTCCAGAGGATTTACCTAGACATCCTTCAGAGCGGGAAATTGAGTTATCCATTGACTTAATTCCTGTTTCAAGGCCCATATAAAAGTCCCCTTATAGAATGGCCACTATAGAGTTAGTGGAACTAAAGAAACAACTAGAGGAATTTAGTGATAAAGGATTTTTTCACCCTAGAGTTTCTCCATGGGGAGCCCCTTACCTCTTTGTCAAGAAGAAAGATAGATCCATGAGGTTGTGCATTGATTATAGGGAAATAAATATTATTACAATAAAGAATAAGTATCTTATACCACGGATTGATGATTTATTTGATCAAATTAATAAAGCCCAATATTTTTCTAATATTGATCTTCGATCTGAATATCATCAGTTTCTTGTGAGGAATGAAGACATTCCAAAAATAGCATTTTAAACTAGGTACGGGCATTATGAGTTTATTGTAATGCCTTTTGGACTAACTAATTCACCATCTATCTTCATGGATCTAATGAACAGAGTTTTCAAGGATTATCTTGATGAATTTTTAATGGTGTTTATTGATGATATCCTGGTATACTCTAAAATTTGTGAAGATCATGAAAATCACATGCACACTATTCTGAACACACTTGGAAGAAATAAATTATATGGGAAGTTTAGCAAGTGTGATTTATGGCTCCAATCAGTTGCCTTTCTAGGCCACATTGTTTCTAAGGATGGAATATCTACAGATCCTATGAAGGAAAATGCTTTGCAAGAATGGCCTACTCTAACAAATGTAACTGATGTACATAGTTTTATTGGTTTAGCATGTTATTATTGGTGTTTCATTCAGAACATCACTCATTTAGCCAACTCAATGACCAAGCTCGCACGAAAAGGGGTTAAGTTTGTATGGACGAAGGAATGTGAAGAATGTTTTGAATAATTGAAGAGGATGTTATTGAACGCTCCGATCCTAACCCTACCATTGGGGAATGATGGGTTTGTTATCTATAGTGATGCATCAAAGAAAGGACTTGGTTGTGTCCTTATGTAGAATGGTCGAGTGATTGCCTATGCATCTAGACAGCTAAAAATTCATGAACAAAACTATCCAACTCATGATCTTGAGTTAGCAGTGGTAATATTGGCTCTGAATATTTGGAGACATTACCTCTATGGCGAAAAATGTGAGATATATATATATCATAAGAGATTGAAATATATATTCTCACAGAAAGAACTCAACATGAGACAAAGTAGATGGATTGAGCTACTCAAAGACTATGATTTCACAATACAGTACCACCCAGGGAAGGAAAATAAGGTAGCATATTCTTTGAGCAGAAAGAATCATGGAGTTCTGAACAATATGAGAGTTGAAAGGGATCCTTTGTTCATGGATCTAGTAAATATGGATATGGGAATTATCAAGGAAGGTAACATATCACTAATTTTTCATATAGTTTCCAAACCATCTTTACTAGAGAGGATAAAAAGTTCTTAGGAAGATGATGAGTAATTTCAAAAGAAAAATAATGTTGTAAATGATGGGAAGTTGACTGACTTGGTATGTGAAGGTGGCATTTTGAAATTCAGGAAGAGGCTTTGTGTTCCCTCTATTCATGAGCTAAAGAGGGAACTATTGGATGATGCACATAGCTCTAATTTTTCTATACACCCTGCTAGCACAAAGAGGTATTGATATCTCCAAGAAAACTTTTGGTGGGACAATATGAGATGGGAGATTGTCGATTATACATCAAAGTGCCTGGTATGTCAACAAGTGAAGGCTAAGAGGCAAAAGTCTAAGGGGGTGATGCAACCACTACCCATAATAACATGGAAGTGGGAAAAAATTACCATGGACTTTGTTACTAGACTTCCAAGGACTTATAGAGGAAACAATGTTATATGGGTCATTGTGGATCGTCTTACAAAGACATCTCACTTTATCGCGATTCAAGAGGACTTCTCATTGGACCAAATTTCATGGATTTACATCAAAGAAGTGGTAAGGCTAAATGGAGTACCACTCTCTATTGTATCCGACTGTGATCCTATATTCAGCTCAATGTTTTGGAAAAGTCTTCAACATGCTTTAAGCACTGAACTGAACTTCAGTATGTCCTATCATCCTCAAACTGATGGATAATCTGAGCAGACTATTCATACACTAGAGGATATGTTGAGAGCATGTTCTAAGGAATTCAAAGGAGGATTGGACCGACATCTTCCACTGGTTGAATTCTTCTACAACAACAATTTCCACTTGAGCATCAGAATGGCACCATATGAAGCCCTTTATGGGAAAAGGTGTAGAACACCAGTGTGTTGGGATTAAGTCAGTGATCATAAGTTTCTAGGACCTAAAATGGTTGAAGAAATGGTGGAGAAGGTGAAAATCATTTAGCATCATATCAAGTCAGCCCAAAGTCGACATAATAGTTATGCGGATAACCATCGATGAGACCTTGAATTCAAAGTTGGAGAACTGGTTTTTCTATGCATATCTCTATGGAATATGGTCATGAGGTTTGGAAAGAAAGGAATGTTAAGTCCCAGGTATATCATCCCCTTTGAGATCCTTGATCGAGTCAGAGTTGTGTCCTATCGACTGGCACTTCCACCTACCATGTCGAAAGTACATGATGTCTTTCATGTATCCCTATTAAGGAAGTACATACCAGACCCTTCACATGTATTCTCTTTAGAGGTGGTATAGTTGGAGGATGATCTCTCCTATGAGGAGTAGCCAGTGAGAATCTGGGATTGTAGAGACAAAGTTCTATGCAGTAAGACTACTCATCTAGTCAAGGTACTATGGAGAAACCATAAGTACGAAGAGGCAATATGGGAACTGGAGGAAGAAATGAAGGAAAAGTACCCCCACCTGTTTTTGGCCTAGATTGTAAAATAAAATTTCAAGGATGAAATTTTTGTGAGGGGAGAATGTTACACCCCATGATTTTGAAAATAAATATTCAATGCATTTTATAATCTATCCATTAAACATAACTTTTCCTTTACTGTGTTTGTAATTTCGAAGAACGATCATCTAGAGTTGTGACCAGTAAGTCATTTGGAATCTGTTAGAACAAACTTGATTGTTGGTGAATAGTAACATACCCTAATGAATAGTAATATGAATAGTAATATGACCCTTATGAATAGTAAATAATGATATTATTTTATTTACTTAAGATAATAATATAATGAAATATTAATTGATTTTTCAATGTGATATAAAACTAATTACACCTTAAAATTTTTATTTTTCGAATTAACTATGAATTTATTTAAAAATTAAATTAATAATATTTTGAAAATTAATTTTAAAAATTGGAGTTCATTCTTGAATTCTACACGTCGAAAAATAGTAGGGGAAAATTTTTGGGATTTTTCTGAAATTCTAGAATTTTTTATGAATAGTGAAATATGATAAAATACCGTATATACAAATTATCAATTAAATGCACTATTCATGACATTAAAAGTGATTCAAGGCCACTTGGATCTAACTCATAGTACTTATTACTATTAGGGGTCACATGAAACAACACTATTGGTTTTCTTGAGGGAAATAATAAAATAATGAATTAAATATTCAAAATTTACCCCTCTCTTTCACTATAAAAACCCCTCACCAATCTCTCTTCTCTTCACTCCTCTAGGCCTTGAAGCTACTAAAAGTTCTACCAAAATACCATGTCCTAGTCACTCCCCATGACCAGGAAGCTCTTGGTCTTTCCAAAAGTCCAAAATCCATTCCCTTAAGGAGGTTCTCAAGGAAGTTATTTCAAGAGGTAAAACACCTTTCTTTTTCTTTTAGTTTCATTTGAATTTTTCTTCTTTTGTTATCCTCTACTCACCTCCTCTATCAAAATGAACATGATAACTCCATTATCATCTATATACTTTGTTTATATCATGTGAATGGAATATCCATCATCAATACTATTACTCCCTCCCTTTTATCTTTATAAATCAAATCAACGTCCATGAGGTTCCAATTTATAACCTTCGTGGATGACGAAGTTTCGTTCTTAAATTTCTCCTTCATTACTGGTCATGAAAACATTTTAATGGTTGAAAAAGACTATAATAAATATATCATAACCTAATTAATATTCAGGAACTAGTATATGTACATATTATTAAATCATATGACAAAACTAGTTCATAATAATCCAAATACTGCCAAATAATTGAAGTAGATGTCATCTAATGATTCATCCTCATTCCATGTAACAAAATGATGTAAATAACAATTAAAAATTCTATATGTTCATAAATAATATTTAATTCCAATTACGGATATTTACAACCATTCTACATGAACTTCATTACTTAAAAACAAGTGAACCAATTATGAAAATCAAGAAAACAAACACTCCGGAACTACAGAATTTAATATAATAACATATAAATAATAACATAAATGAACTAAAAAGAATTATGATAAACTAAATACATGTATATTAGGTTCTTAAATAATTTATTTATATGTATAATTTCATATTCCATGACATTAAGTTCAAGAGGGGAACACATTCGGACTTATGGTAAGGGTTTTTCTACCCGAACTTCCATTTCCATTTATATTATTTTCATTATCTAAATTACCTCAATAAAATTCTTATGTATTATTATATAATCATCATAAATTCTGTGTGAGTGTTATATATTTTAAAAAAAACCATAATCCTTCTTTATTTTATGGTTAGTTACATTCTTTAAAAGGATCTTTCAATTTGTTTCCGAAATACAAGCCCGATTCAAGGGAATATTTCAATTTCTTACTTATTATCAAGGAAAATATCTAAATTTTTTTTGGAAACCATTATATCTATAAGATATATCATTTTGTTATGAAAATAATATCTTACTTCACTTCTGGTTTTATACAAATAATTTTCTAAAAGAACTCTTCTTTTCAAAGTAAAAGAGTATTTATTTCAAGAATTACTCGAAGATTTTATAAGAGTATCTTCCTCTATTTCAAAAAACTTGTTAATTCTTATGTTTTATTGGGATTAGTATTCTATATTATCATATAACATATTCAATTTAATTTTTTATGATTATTTTGTC
Organism: Viscum album; assembly: GCA_963277665.1. Classification (NCBI taxonomy): domain Eukaryota; kingdom Viridiplantae; phylum Streptophyta; class Magnoliopsida; order Santalales; family Viscaceae; genus Viscum; species Viscum album. Next base: position 48,463,720 of record OY728121.1, read on the forward strand.
TATTTATGAGCTATCTTTAAACCATTCATCAGTTTACTTCGAATGGTTAGTGTTTTGGCTTAATGTTCAGGGAAAGCTATTTACATTTAATATATTAATGTGTATGTTGTTTATGTTTATCCCCGTTAATATGAGGAATTAATTATATATATTAAGTGTTGGGTGGGGCTCGCTATAGCCCCTTGGTGCATCGGTAGGTCTCATGAGACAAACTATGGTCTTGGCACAAGGCATTGACAAAATGATTATTTATGGTCTTGGCACGAGGCCTTGACAGTATAGATATGTTGTCCTGCATTATGAATTCCCTCATTATGAATGTAGTATTTATGGTTCATGTTTTTATTTGACTAGTAGAATACCCATTATTATTTTAACACCCCAGGTAAATAAAGAATATGACATTTTTATATTTATCCATATTTGTGAATAAAATATTAATATTACTTTAAAGGAGATGCTATTCTCTATGGCGTACCCAACACGCAACAACGAGTTTCTTGGGAATCTTACGTTGCACTCTAATAATAAAATAATATTATTTTAAATAGTAGTTAACGCCTATCCGTTGTAATGGAGGGAATAAACATAACTAACTACAAAATGATTACATATGTTTGTCAAATATTTTTACTTTTTACAATAAATGTTAGAGGATTAAAAAATTCAAATGAATCCAATTTTAAGCGTAAACATTCTAATATTCTTTAAAAGGTCGATTAACCACCTTTTGATGGAGAACCTCTTTTAAATCCACTTTTTGATAATTTTATTTGTTATATTTGAAAAAATAAAATTCTTCTTTAGAATCGGGACATTAAAGTTTACTTTGCGTAAATTTTTGGTATTTTTTCCAAAAAAGTTCAATTTTTAATGAATAGTGAAAAATGTTGTATTTTAATTCAAAACCTCTTTTAATATAATTTATTTATATGATTAGATTATCTTTTGAATTGGTTTTAAATTGAAATTAGAATATATTTTTACCATTTAATCCAATAGTGGTCGTTGTAATTAATTTCACTTTGAAATCGGACTTAAACTAGTGTCAATCTTTTGATACATTTTGTTTCATAAAAAACACGCTATTTGTTTTGACAGCGGGAATTAATTATTAAATTAATTAATGCAACTTATATTTTCTTAATTTTTTAAAATAGACATCATTTATGAATTTGGAATATCAAATATAGCTTAGGGTGAACTTTTGGTAATTTTCTGAAAAACTTCAATTTTTGATTAATAGTGAAACCACTAAGTGGTACTTATAAAAACTGATTTTCTGTTTAAATGAAATTTTGCCATCATTGTGTTTTGAATTTAAAAAATCTGACATACATGATTGTCATTAAGAAGTAAAAATTGGTTCAATGGGATTAAAATAATTTTTTGGTGAATAGTAACTTATTAAGTTTTTAATCGCGATTAGAGGTAATTAGTGTAGTTTAAGGTAGGAATAATGTTTTAATGAAATGAAATGACCTAGACACATGTCCTACCCTCATTGGATGTGTCATGGACGACCAAGACAATCCATGGGTCAACTTGGGGACCCCATGGAGCCACTTTGGTTGGAAAATGACATAAATATCTTTTTATTTAATGTTAAAGTAAAAATGACACAAACATGAGATGTTTTACTAAAACAATTTTTACATGGGGTTATACAAGTCATATTTTTTACTATAAATAGTCATTGGATATCTAAAACGATTTACTACATCATAGTGTTTTTTTATAATTTTTAGACATTAAATAAATTAAATTATTTATGACATCATAATGATGCAGCGATGACCTCATTATTTAACGATTTAAATAAAATGGAAAGATAATGTAATATCTAAGACCCACACATGTCCAAAACCTATTGGATGAGTGGATTTCGAACCCTTATCACCTTATCCTCGAAATACATCAATGTGGGACCTTAAAAATCCGAAACACTTTTGAAAATAAAGTAACATTTTGTAACTTTACAAGAGTGCCCCTCCTCTCCTCTTATAAAAGGCCCCCACCTCTACCTCCTTACCCACACTCCCAAAGCCTTTGGCTCGGACAACATCTGCCCTTTTTGTCTCTCCAATTACCTATCTTACTCCTTGAAGCCTCACTTTGGGAAGAAGTCTTCCCAAGGAAGCCTTTGAGCTCAAACCAAAGGGAGTTACCCGATTTTAAGGTAATGTCTTCACTTGAGTCCTTTTGTTTTATTTTGCATCTTCAACCCCCTAAACTCTTTTTATTCATTTCTTTTGTAACAACTCCAGTATCTTCAATATACTAGGATGTTGTTATAAGAAGTATTCGAGCTACACTTTCACACACCTACATCTAATGGTTAAAAAACATACTGTTTCCGTGGATGGAGAATTTCGGCCTCCCGAAACGATGATTGTTCAACATTCTTTTAACACCTTCAAAGGTGGACATTAAGATGACACTATATTTATATATGATATTTAATATGTTTATTTTTTCCTTGAGCTTCTGTATTTTTTATTTTGGGCATACCTTTATGGTTTCCATTATGGGTAAACGCGATATCTTCATTTAAGGAAGTGCGGACTACCGCCCCCTCAAAGTGATGTGATTCGTTAATGCCATATGTGGGACGTATAAAGGATGGATTTAAAGTTATTATATATGATTTTATACTGGAATTATAATATACCTATATATAATTATTATTCCATTCCATAAATATATGAAATATAAATGAATATAGCGTTCATGCGTACGTACGGCTTACCGTCTCCATGAATGGTGCATTTCATTTCTTATCCCCAAATGTAATGTACTATTATAATTACATGTATATAATGGATATATATGATTAATGATACATCTAAATGATGAATATAATTATGGAATTAAAATATACATACCTCTCATTTAGTTTTAATTACATTAATATGACAAAGAAATGAAAGTAGCGTTCATGCGTACGTACGGCTTACCGTCTCCATGAACGTTGCATTTCATTTCTTACCTCTAAATGATTATGTAATATTATAAATACATTTATATTCTGGATATATATGATATATATGATATCCAAATCATGAATATCATTCTGTATATAATGAACCATTGACCACACGAACAACATGTAATTGTAAGAAGTCCACTTTTGACTTAAGAACCAAATATCGACAAAACAAACATTGTTAACATAAATGATTACATAATTTTTATAACTTGTCAATAATTGATATAAAAGGAATAATGAACTTGAAAAATTTTCTTAAGCAAGTAGAAATTAACTCAAGTTTATTATTCAAGACGTTAAAGAACGATCGAGTCAAGTCGGACCCGAGGTAAGGGATCCTACTCCTCTCTTTCTTTTTAAGTACTCTCTTTTATGTCATTCCTTTTAAAGATCATATTGCTTGTTATTGGGATGTTATTTTATATTACTCTTACTGTAATTTTTATTGTTCATATGATGAGATACCCTATTCTCTCTCATCAATCCATTTTGGGAGTTTTGGGTGGCGCCGTTAGGCTGCCGAATTTTCGTAAGAGATCTAACCTCTCTCTTTCTTTTTATGTACCCTCCTTTTTGTCACTTCTTTTAAGATCCTCTTTGTTATGTTGGGGGATGTTCTTTTATATTCCTATTTCTGTAATCTTTATGTTAATATGATTAGAGACCCTAATTTCTCTCATCAATCCATTTTGGAAGTTTTAAGTGGCGTCGTTAGGCTGCCGAGTTTTCGTATGGGATTTTTCATCTCACTTTTATTCCCGTGAGATTTATGCTAAATTTTCCACAATTTCATTTTATTGGTGTATGTACTTCCCATTATTATACTCTTTGTGTAATATACTTTTGTTTATGAGTATTTACATCAATGATGTATTGTCTTTCTTTCATGGGGTGTATGTTTCGAAAGATACCCAAGTCGGTAAGGGAACCTTTCACCCTCCTCTTTTTAAAATACTTATTTTGTTGGGTCTTTTAATTCACATATTGTTATGTTGGGATATTTTCTCATATATCCTTATTGATGTAAATTTTATGTCCAAGTGATGAGATACCCTTTTTTTATCTCTCATCAACTCTTTTTCTGAATTTTGAAGTGACGCCGTTAGGCTGTCAAATTTTTGCAAGGGAACTTCTTAACCCAAATTTGATTCTTTGGGATAAACTTTTACTCCTTGAATATGTTGTTCTATGAATATGTGTGAATTACCTCTGATTTTTTTACACTTAATATCCACTTATATTTGGTGTATTCTTTGTCACACATAATTATGCTATTGATTTATCCTTAAACCAAGGATATCGTCTTTGTAAGTGTCTTCGTCTCAATCTCTATTCATTGAGGAATATTTTGTTTTATACACAACCTTCTTTTATACGGTGTATAAACCCCTTTGACTTTTATGTTTATTCAAAAGGAATCTTTTTTCTATGAAGCTTTTTACTAAACGACAAAAAGGAATGTTTCTTTTTATGTACGCGGTGACAACGACCTTTTCCGCCGCCGCGAGTATTATTTGATATTTGGATTCCTCAACAAGACGTAATGTTTTTAAAATAAAATAAATACCATATACTTTTTTTTATTTTGGTATTAAAAATGGTTTTGATAAAGGATTCTATTATTTCAATATATTTAAAGGATATATTGTGGTTGAAATGTGGAAATGTTATCATTCCTTTATGTTGGTTTCATGTGTTATAATTTTATAATGGTACTTGGACATTTTACGGGTGGTTACGTGATAAACCATATGACGGGTGGTGCCGTGATTACCAGGATGGGTGGTTATGTTATAACCTCCAATGCATTGGGTATGGAAGTTGGTCGTATGGCTATTCCATTAAGTATGTATGGAAGTCGGCCGAATGGCTATTCCATTAATTGATATGTGTGGAAGTCGACCTTATGGTTATTCCACTTAAGTATGTTTATGTCCCAAGTTACCTTTATATGTTATGTGATCTTTATATGGGTTTTATGGTAATATTTTGGTTACATAAGGGTAAGTAATGAACTTTTATTCAGCGAAGAGTTTTTTACTACTTCGAAAAGGTGAAAAGTTTTACTTTGATAAAGTATACATGGTTTACTTGTTGTTTTGAAAAAAACTAACAGTTTTCATTCTTTGTGAATCCCTTACTGAGATTTTTATGCTCATCCCAAGTTTTTGAAATGTTTTTCACAGAACTTAACATGGAATAGGGTCAAGTATGGGATCAAGAAAAAGTCATGCAACCTAAAACATGTAACTGGACATGTTTCTTTTTAAGAGTTTTTATTTTATGGAAACTTAGTAAAAGTTTCTACTTTGTAATCTTTTGAGATGTAATAGTTATGTCCTAATTCTCTAAAACTATAAACCTGAAAAGATCCGCAATGTGAATTATTCATTTAATTCAATATTAAGTAAGGTTTAAGGTCGGGGCCTTATAGTTGGTATCAAAGGTCGGTTTAGATAACCTTAGAGGTTAGGGTATTCTTTAGGCATAAGTGACATGACCATAATGGTTAGGATTTCAGAAAGAGTCATAGTTTTTAGATAAAGTGAATGAGTAAGTATATCTTAGTGTTTATCTTCCCCTTTAGTACATGATGGTTTTGTTGATATACTCACATTGACCTTCTTGGTTTTAGTAAATGGCTGGATATAGCAGGCACCAAGGTAACGATGGATGTGAAGGAAACTGTGATAGTTTTCTGAGCGAGCAACTGAATGATATGGGAGCTGCAATGAGAACTCTTGTGTTTATCCTCAACCAACTATCTGGATTCATGATTGACCACCTAAACCTTGGTGATTTCTATAAGTCATCATATATGCGAGAAACAAATCCCTACGGAACTACAGGTAATAATCATAATGGTAAGTGTGTTCAAAAACCTATGTGTCATAGATGTGGAAAGAAACACCTAGGAAAATGTTTCAAAGGGACAGAAATATGCTATAGATGTGGTAATGAAGGTCATAAAGAAAGAACCTGCCATGGAAAAAAGGAAGCATCCAGTTGACTCGAGGAAAGGAAAAGAAGTTCTTTCTGAGGGATCAATTGAATGTTTTAAATGTGGTGTGCATGGTCATTTTGCAAACACATGTCCTATGAAGAAGTTTCGTGAATGGGATCACCAAGATCATACAAATACTTGTTTACCAATACCTAATGCCATTCCGATTGAGGATGAAGAAACTGACAATGACCAATCAAAGTTATGGATTATTTCTTAACTTTTGTTTTCTATTTTGGGATCTTAGGATATGATTCATGATTTTGTTTGTAGGAAAGAATTATTTCAGAATAAGTTGGAAAGGAATGGTTAATGGATCATGAAGAAAGTTGAATGAGTAAGAAGTCAACATATAAGGTCTTCAAGAGTTATGGTGAAATTCTTAAGAGTATTAAGTGTCTTTTGATGATGGGATACAGTAGAAGACTTTTTATAGTATGTGTAATACAGATGTTTGATATATGAAAATTTTTATTCAAAGAATAGTAATCTGTTCTTTTGTGGACATAGTTATAAAGAACCATTTGGGTTTATATGATCCTTACTTTTGAGGTAATTATGGGTTATTATATGTTATGCTGGAAAATGAAAGGCTTGAGATAAACATGAGGTTAAAATTTGTTATGATCATTTTTGAAGATTTTATCTCGTTTTGGGGAATGTTTTAAAACTATATAGTTTTGGAAGAAAGACAACACGCAGACCGTGTGACAACCCGTCGCGTCGGACAAAGCTGCGGGAATCGAACCCACAACCAAAGTTCGACTGGTATTTATCGCCTACCACTGGACTACGTGAAGTCCCTGGTTAGTTTGACTGATTCTTTTTAGTTATATGATTTTATGAATTAAGAGTAAGTTGATTTTGGGTTGTTTATGAAAATGATTAACCTATCATGGAGGGTATGTGATTAGGTTAATTTCTTTTCAATACGAGACTTTAAGAGTAACTGATGTTATTTGGAGATAGGTGTTAATTTGTACCTTGGAAATGTGACTAAATCCTTCAAATATTTGGGTTTCAATATTAGTTTGGTTTACTTTGAAGTATTTTATGGACAATTTGTTTATCAAATAGTCCTCGTTGGACATTGGGTTTTGTTGGACAAATTTTGGAGATTAAGTATAGATTTTCTTTTTAAAGGGTTATCCTTTTCTGGATTATCTGATCTTGTACTAACCTTTTTGGTTTTGGTTTTGGTTAAATCCTAAAGACATGGGAAGTATATAGTTCTCTTTGGTGGATTAGGTGCTTCTATAGAAGTTGATTATAGTACTCTTAATGCAAACAAGTCTTCCTAAATACTCGTCTTTTGGAAAAAATATGAGTTTGATTAAGGAATCTAGGAAAAGTTGAAAGTCAACATGATAAGTGATTATGTTTCCTTATGAATAAATTCCTCAATAAAAAGTAACTTAAAACAAAAATTTTGTCTATTAACTTTTCCTACTGGGGAATCGAATACCGTTTAACCCATCACAAGTTTGTGATTTTCTTATAGTTAACTTTCTCCTAGACGTGTTTACTATCACTCTCCATCAAGAACATGACCCTTTTCTTTTTCTTCCATGTCCATGTTTTCCTACACGGAATCCTATTATGGGTTAACTCAGGTGACCTTTGTACTTGTCTTTCTTTATTTTAAAGTGATTGTTTTACCGACTCTTGTTCCGATGTGGGACTTTCAAGGATGTTTCCAAGCTCAATTTTAAAATTGCGAGGACGCAATTCCCAAAAGGGGGGAAGGATGTAACACCCCAAGTAAATAAAGAATATGACATTTTTATATTTATCCATATTTTTGAATAAAATATTAATATTACTTTAAAGGGGATGCTATGCTCGATGGCATACCCAACACTCAACAATGAGTTTCTTGGGAATCTTATGTTGCACTCTAATAATAAAATAATATTATTTTAAATAGTATTTAATGCCTAGCCATTGTAATGGCGGGAATGAATAGAACTAAATACAAAATGATTATATATGTTTGTCAAATATTTTTACTTTTTACAATAAGTTTTAGAAGATTAAAAAATTCAAATGAATCCAATTTTAAGTGTAAACATTCTAATATTCTTTAAAAGGTCGATTAACCGCCTTTTGATAGAGAACCTCTTTTAAACCCACTTTTTGACAATTTTATGTTTTACATTTTACAAAATAAAATTCTTCTTTATAATCAGGACATCAAAGTTTACTTTGCATAAATTTTTGGTATTTTTTCCAAAAAAGTTCAATTTTTAATGAATAGTGAAAAATGTTGTATTTTAATTCAAAACCTCTTTTAATATAATTTATTTATATGATTAGATTATATTTTTAATTGGTTTTAAAGTTAAATTAGAATATATTTTTACCATTTAATCCAATATGGGTCGTTGGAATTAATTTCACTTTGAAATCGGACTTAAACTAGTGTCAATCTTTTGATACATTTTGTTTCATAAAAACACACTATTTGTTTTGACAGCGGGAATTAATTATTAAATTAATTAATGAAAATTATATGTTCTGAATTTTGTAAAATAGACATCATTTTTGAATTTGGAATATCAAATATATCTTAGGGTGAACTTTTGGTAATTTTCTGAAAAACTTCAATTTTTGATGAATAGTGAAACCACTAAGTGGTACTTATAAAAACTGATTTTCCATTTAAATGAAATTTTGCTATAATTGTGTTTTGAATTTCAAAAATCCGACATACATGGTTGTCATTAATAAGTAAAATTTGGTTCAATGGGATTAAAATAATTTTTCGGTGAATAGTAACTTATTAAGTTTTTAATAGCGATTAGAGGTAATTACTGTAGTTTAAGGTAAGAATAATGTTTTAATAAAATGAAATGACCTAGACACATGTCCTACCCTCATTGGATGTGTCATGGCCGACCAAGACAGTCCATGGGTCAACTTGGGGACCCCATGGAGCCACTTTGGTTGGAAAATGACATAAATATCTTTTTATTTAATGTTAAAGTAAAAATGACACAAACATGAGATGTTTTACTAAAAAAAATTACATGGGGTTATACAAGTAATATTTTTTACTATAAATAGTCATTGGATAGCTAAAACGATTTCCTACATCATATTATTTTTTTTATAATTTTTAGACATTAAATAAATTAAATTATTTATGACATCATAATGATGCAGCGATGACCTCATTATTTAACGATTTAAATAAAATGGAAATATAATGTAATATCTAAGACCCACACATGTCCAAAACCTATTGTATGAGTGGATTTAGAACCCTTATCACCTTATCCTAGAAATACATCAATTTGGGACCTTTATAATCCGAAACTCATTTGAAAATAAAGTAACATTTTGTAACTTTACAAGAGTGCCCCTCCTCTCCTCTTATAAAAGGCCCCCACCTCTACCTCCTTACCCACACTCCCAAAGCCTTTGTCTTGGCCAAACTCTGACCGTTTTGTCTCTCCACTTCCCTATATTACTCCTTGAAGACTCACTTTTGGCAGAAGTCTTCCCAAGGAAACCTTTGAGCTCAAACCAAAGGGAGTTACCCGATTTTAAGGTAATGTCTTCACTTGAGTCCTTTTGTTTGATTTTGCTTCTCCAACCCCCTAAACTCTTTTTATTAATTTCTTTTGTAACAACTCCAGTATATTCAATATACTAGGATGTTTTTATAAGAATGATTCGAGCTACACTTTCACACACCTACATCTAATGGTTAAAGAACATACTGTTTCCGTGGATGGCGAATTTCGGCCTCCCGAAACGATGATTGTTCAACATTATTTTAACACCTTCAAAGGTGGCCATTAAGATGACACTATATTTATATATGATATATAATATGTTTATTTTTTCCTTAATCTTCTGTATTTTTCATTTTGGGCATACCTTTATGGTTTCCATTATGGGTAAACGTGATATCTTCATTTAAGGAAGTGCGGACTACCGCCCCCACAAAGTGATGTGATTCGTTAATGCAATATGTGGGACGTATAAAGGATGGATTTAAAGTTATTATATATGATTTTATACTGGAATTATAATATACCTCTATATCATTATTATTCCATTCTATAAAAATATGAAATAGAAATGAAAGTAGCGTTCATGCGTACGTACGGCTTACCGTCTCCATGAACGGTGCATTTCATTTCTTATCCCCAAATGTAATGTACTATTATAAGTACATGTATATAATTGATATATATGATGAATGATACATATAAATGATGAATATAATTCTGGAATTAAAATATACATACCTCTCATTTAGTTTTAATTCCATTAATATGACAAAGAAATGAAAGTTGCATTCATGCGTACGTACGGCTTACCGTCTCCATGAACGGTGCATTTCATTTCTTACCTCTAAATGATTATGTAATATTATAAATACATGTATATTCTGGATATATATGATATATATGATATCCAAATCCTGAATATCATTCTGGATATAATGAACCATTGACCACACGAACAACATGTAATTGTAAGAAGTCCACTTTTGACTTAAGAACCAAATATTGACAAAACAAATATTGTTAACTTAAATGATTACATAATGTTTATAACATGTCAATAATTGATATAAAAGGAATAATTAAATTGAAAAAGGTTCTTAAGCAAGTAGAAATTAACTCAAGTTTATTATTCAGGATGTTAAAGAACGATCGAGTCAAGTCGGACCCGAGGTAAGGGATCCTACTCCTCTCTTTCTTTTTAAGTACGCTCTTTTATGTAATTCCTTTTAAAGATAATCTTGATTGTTATTGGGATGTCCTTTTATATTACTCTTACTGTAATTTTTATTGTTCATATGATGAGAGACCCTATTCTCTCTCATCAATCCATTTTGGGAGTTTTGGGTGGCGCTGTTAGGCTGCCGAATTTTCGTAAGAGATCTAACCTCTCTCTTTCTTTTTAAGTACCCTCCTTTTTGTCACTTCTTTTAAGATCCTCTTTTTTATTTGGGGGATGTTATTTTATATTCCTCTCTCTGTAAATATTATTTTAATATTCTAAGAGACCCTAATTTCTCTCATCAATCCATTTTGGAAGTTCTAAGTGGCATCGTTAGGCTGCCGAGTTTTCGTAAGGGATTTTTCATCTCACTTTTATTCCCGTGAGATTTATGCTAAATTTGCCACAATTTCATTTTATTGGAGTATGTACTTCCCATTATTCTACTCTTTGTGTAATATACTTTCGTTTATGATTATTTAAATCAATGATGTATTATCTTTCTTTCATGGGGTGTATGTTTCGAAAGATACCCAAGTCAGTAAGGGAACCTTTCACCCTCCTCTTTTTAAAAGACTTCTTTTGTTGGGTCTTTTAATTCACATATTGTTATGTTGGGATATGTTCTCATATATCCTTATTTATTTAAATTTTGTTTCCAAGTGATGAGATACCCTTTTTTTATCTCTCATCAACTCTTTTTCTGAATTTTGAAGTGACGTCGTTAGACTGTCAAATTTTTGCAAGGGAACTTCTTAACCCAAATTTGATTCTTTGGGATAAACTTGTACTCCTTGAATATGTTGTTCTATGAATATGTGTGAATTACCTCTGATTGTTTTACACTTAATATCCACTTATATTTTTTGTATTCGTTGTCACACATAATTATGAAATTGATTTATCCTTAAACCAAGGATATCGTCTTTGTAAGGGTCTTTGTCTCAATATCCATTCATTGAGGCATATTTTGTTTTATACACAACCTTATTTTATACGGTGTATAAACCCCTTTGACTTTTATGTTTATTCAAAATGAATCTTTTTTCTACGAAGCGTTTTACTAAACGACAAATAGGAATGTTTCTTTTTACGTACGTGGTGACAACGACCTTTTCCGCTACCGCGAGTATTATTTGATATTTGGATTCCTCAACAAGCCGTAATGTTTTTAAAATAAAATAAATACCATATACTTTTTTTGTATTTTGGTATTAAAAATTGTTTTGATAAAGGATTCTCTTATGACAATATATTTAAATGATATATTCTGATTGAAATGTGTAAATGTTATCATTCCTTTATGTTGGTTTCATATGTTATAATTTTATAATGGTACTTGGACATTTTACGGGTGGTTACGTGATAAACCATATGACGGGTGGTGCCGTGAATACGAGGACGGGTGGTTACGTTATAACCTTCAATTCATTTGGTATGGAAGTTGGTTGTATGGCTATTCCATTAATTATGTATGGAAGTCGGCCGAATGGATATTCCATTAAGTGATATGTGTGGAAGTCGACCTTATGGTTATTCCACTTAAGTATGTTTATGTCCCAAGTTACCTTTATATGTTATGTGATCTTAATATAGGTTTTATGGTAATATTTTGGTTATAGAATGGTAAGTAATGAACTTTTATTCAGCGAAGAGTTTTTTACTACTTCGAAAAGGTGAAAAGTTTTACTTTGATAAAGTATACATTGTTTACTTGTTGTTTTGAAAAAAAACTAACAGTTTTCATTCTTTGTGAATCCCTTACTGGGATTTTTATGCTCATCCCAAGTTTTTGAAATGTTTTTCACAGGACTTAACATGGAATAGGTCCAAGGATGGGATCAAGGGAAATTCATGCAACCTAAAACATGGAATTGGACATGTTTCTTTTTAAGAGTTTTTATTTTATGGAAACTTAGTAAAAGTTTCTACTTTGTAATCTTTTGAGATGTAATAGTTATGTCCTAATTCTCTAAAACTATAAACCTGAAAAGATCCTCAATGGGAATTATTCATTTAATTCAATATTAAGTAAGGTTTAAGGCCGGGGCCTTATAGTTGGTATCAAAAGTCGGTTTAGATAACCTTAGAGGTTAGGGTATTCTTTAGGCATAAGTGACATGACCATAATGGTTAGGATTTCAGAAAGAGTCATAGTTTTTAGATAAAGTGAATGAGTAAGTATATCTTAGTGTTTATCTTCCTCTTTAGTACATGATGGTTTTGTTGATATACTCACATTGACCTTCTTGGTTTTCGTAAATGGCTGGATATAGCAGGCACCAAGGTAACGGTGGATGTGAAGGAAACTGTGACAGTTTTCTGAGCAAGCAACTGAATGATATGGGAGCTGCAATGAGAACTCTTGTGTTTATCCTCAACCAACTATCTGGATTCATGATTGACCACCTAAACCTTGGTGATTTCTATAAGTCATCATATATGCGAGAAACAAAGCCCTACGGAACTACAGGTAAAAATCATAAAGGTAAGTGTGTTCAAAAACCTATGTGTCATAGATGTGGAAAGAAACACCTAGGAAAATGTTTCAAAGGGACAGAAATATGCTATAGATGTGGAAATGAAGGTCATAAAGCAAGAACCTGCCATGGAAAAAAGGAAGCATCCAGTTGACTTGAGGAAAGGAAAAGAAGTTCTTTCTGAGGGATCAATTGAATGTTTTAAATGTGGTGTGCATGGTCATTATGAAAACACATGTCCTATGAAGAAGTTTCGTGAATGGGATCACCAAGATCATACAAATACTTGTTTACAAATACCTAATGCCATTCCGATTGAGGTTGAAGAAACTGACAATGACCAATCAAAGGTATGGATTATTTATTAACTTTTGTTTTCTATTTTGGAATCTTAGGATATGATTCATGATTTTGTTTGTAGGAAAGAATTATTTCAGAATAAGTTGGAAAGGAATGGTTAATGGATCATGAAGAAAGTTGAATGAGTAAGAAGTCAACATATAAGGGCTTCAAGAGTTATGGTGAAATTCTTAAGAGTATTAAGTGTCTTTTGATTATGGGATACAGTAGAAGACTTTTTATAGTATGTTTAATACTGATGTTTGATATATGAAAATTTTTATTCAAAGAATAGTAATCTGTTCTTTTGTGGACATAGTTATAAAGAACCATTTGGGTTTATATGATCCTTACTTCTGAGGTAATTATGGGTTATTATATGTTATGATGGAAAATGAAAGGCTTGAGATAAACATGAGGTTAAAATATGTTATGATCATTTTTGAAGATTTTATCTCGTTTTGGGGAATGTTTTAAAACTATATAGTTTTGGAAGAAAGACAACACGCAGACCGTGTGACAACCCGTCGCGTCGGAAAAAGCTGTGGGAATCGAACCCACAACCAAAGTTCGACTGGTATTTATCGCCTACCACTGGACTACGTGAAGTCCCTGGTTAGTTTGACTGATTCTTTTTAGTTATATGATTTTATGAATTAAGAGTAAGTTTATTTTGGGTTGTTTATGAAAATGATTAACCTATCATGGAGGGTATGTGATTAGGTTAATTTCTTTTCAATACGAGACTTTAATAGTAACTGATGTTATTTGGAGATAGTTGTTAATTTGTACCTTGGAAATGTGACTAAATCCTTCAAATATTTGGGTTTCAATATTAGTTTGGTTTACTTTGAATTATTTTATGGACAATTTTTTTATCAAATAGTCCTCGTTGGACATTGGGTTTTGTTGGACAAATTTTGGAGATTAAGTATAGATTTTCTTTTTAAAGGGTTATCCTTTTCTGGATTATCTGATCTTGTACTAACCTTTTTGGTTTTGGTTTTGGTTAAATCCTAAAGACATGGGAAGTATATAGTTCTCTTTGGTGGATTAGGTGCTTCTATAGAAGTTGATTATAGTACTCTTAATGCAAACAAGTCTTCCTAAATACTCGTCTTTTGGAAAAAATATGAGTTTGATTAAGGAATCTAGGAAAAGTTGAAAGTCAACAAGATAAGTGATTATGTTTCCTTATGAATAAATTCCTCAATAAAAAGTAACTTAAAACAAAAATTTTGTCTATTAACTTTTCCTACTGGGGAATCTAATACCGTTTAACCCATCACAAGTTTGTGATTTTCTTATGGTTAACTTTCTCCTAGACATGTTTACTATCACTCTCCATCAAGAACATGACCCTTTTCTTTTTCTTCCATGTCCATGTTTTCCTACACGGAATCCTATTATGGGTTAACTCAGGTGACCTCTGTACTTGTCTTTCTTTATTTTAAAGTGATTGTTTTACCGACTCTTGTTCCGATGTGGGACTTTCAAGGATGTTTCCAAGCTCAATTTTAAAATTGCGAGGACGCAATTCCCAAAAGGGGGGAAGGATGTAACACCCCAGGTAAATAAAGAATATGACATTTTTATATTTATCCATATTTTTGAATAAAATATTAATATTACTTTAAAGGGGATGCTATGCTCGATGGCATACCCAACACTCAACAATGAGTTTCTTAGGAATCTTATGTTGCACTCTAATAATAAAATAATATTATTTTAAATAGTATTTAATGCCTAGCCGTTGTAATGGCGGGAATGAACAGAACTAAATACAAAATGATTATATATGTTTGTCAAATATTTTTACTTTTTACAATAAATGGTAGAAGATTAAAAAATGCAAATGAATCCAATTTTAAGCGTAACATTCTAATATTCTTTAAAAGGTCGATTAACCGACTTTTGATAGAGAACCTCTTTTAAACCCACTTTTTGACAATTTTATGTTTTATATTTTACAAAATAAAATTCTTCTTTATAATCAGGACATCAAAGTTTACTTTGCGTAAATTTTTGGTATTTTTTCCAAAAAAGTTCAATTTTTAATGAATAGTGAAAAATGTTGTATTTTAATTCAAAACCTCTTTCAGTATAATTTATTTATATGATTAGATTATATTTTTAATTGGTTTAAATTAGAATATATTTTTACCATTTAATCCAATAGGGGTCGTTGGAATTAATTTCACTTTGAAATCGAACTTAAACTAGTGTCAATCTTTTGATACATTTTGTTTCATAAAAACACACTATTTGTTTTGACAGCGGGAATTAATTATTAAATTAATTAATGCAACTTATATGTTCTGAATTTTGTAAAATAGACATCATTTTTGAATTCAGAATATCAAATATATCTTAGGGTGAACTTTTGGTAATTTTCTGAAAAACTTCAATTTTTGATGAATAGTGAAACCACTAAGTGGTACTTATAAAAACTGATTTTCCGTTTAAATGAAATTTTGCCATCATTGTGTTTTGAATTTAAAAAATATGACATACATGGTTGTCATTAAGAAGTAAAAATTGGTTCAATGGGATTAAATTAATTTTTTGGTGAATAGTAACTTATTAAGTTTTTAATCGCGATTAGAGGTAATTAGTGTAGTTTAAGGAGGTAAGAATAATGTTTTAATAAAATGAAATGACCTAGACACATGTCATACCCTCATTGGATGTGTCATGGCCGACCAATACAGTCCATGGGTCAACTTGGGGACCCCATGGAGCCACTTTGGTTGGAAAATGACATAAATATCTTTTTATTTAATGTTAAAGTAAAAATGACACAAACATGAGATGTTTTACTAAAACAATTTTTACATGGGGTTATACAAGTCATATTTTTTACTATAAATAGTCATTGGATATCTAAAACGATTTCCTACATCATAGTGTTTTTTTATAATTTTTATACATTAAATAAATTAAATTATTTATGACATCATAATGATGCAGCGATGACCTCATTATTTAACGATTTAAATAAAATGGAAAGATAATGTAATATCTAAGACCCACGCATGTCCAAAACCTATTGGATGAGTGGATTTCGAACCCTTATCACCTTATCCTCGAAATACATCAATGTGGGACCTTAAAAATCCGAAACACTTTTGAAAATAAAGTAACATTTTGTAACTTTACAAGAGTGCCCCTCCTCTCCTCTTATAAAAGGCCCCCACCTCTACCTCCTTACCCACACTCCCAAAGCCTTTGGCTTGGCCAAACTCTGACCGTTTTGTCTCTCCACTTCCCTATATTACTCCTTGAAGCCTCAATTTGGGAAGAAGTCTTCCCAATGAAACCTTTGAGCTCAAACCAAAGGGAGTTACCCGATTTTAAGGTAATGTCTTCACTTGAGTCCTTTTGTTTGATTTTGCTTCTCCAACCCCCTAAACTCCTTTTATTAATTTCTTTTGTAACAACTCCAGTATCTTCAATATACTAGGATGTTTTTATAAGAAGGATTTGAGCTACACTTTCACACACCTACATCTAATGGTTAAAGAACATACTGTTTCCGTGGACGGCGAATTTCGGCCTCCCGAAACGATGATTGTTCAACATTATTTTAACACCTTCAAAGGTGGCCATTAAGATGACACTATATTTATATATGATATATAATATGTTTATGTTTTACTTAAGCTTCTGTATTTTTCATTTTGGGCATACCTTTATGGTTTCCATTATGGGTAAACGCGATATCTTCATTTAAGGAAGTGCGGACTACCGCCCCCACAAAGTGATGTGATTCGTTAATGCCATATGTGGGACGTATAAAGGATGGATTTAAAGTTATTATATATGATTTTATACTGGAATTATAATATACCTCTATATAATTATTATTCCATTCTATAAAAATATGAAATAGAAATGAAAGTAGCGTTCATGCGTACGTACGGCTTACCGTCTCCATGAACGGTGCATTTCATTTCTTATCCCCAAATGTAATGTACTATTATAAGTACATGTATATAATTGATATATATGATGAATGATACATATAAATGATGAATATAATTCTGTAATTAAAATATACATACCTCTCATTTAGTTTTAATTTCATTAATATGACAAAGAAATGAAAGTAGCATTCATGCGTACATACGGCTTACCGTCTCCATGAACGGTGCATTTCATTTCTTACCTCTAAATGATTATGTAATATTATAAATACATTTATATTCTGGATATATATGATATATATGATATCCAAATCCTTAATATCATTCTGGATATAATGAACCATTGACCACACGAACAACATGTAATTGTAAGAAGTCCACTTTTGACTTAAGAACCAAATATTGACAAAACAAATATTGTTAACTTAAATGATTACATAATGTTTATAACATGTCAATAATTGATATAAAAGGAATAATTAAATTGAAAAAGGTTCTTAAGCAAGTATAAATTAACTCAAGTTTATTATTCAGGACGTTAAAGAACGATCGAGTCAAGTCAGACCCGAGGTAAGGGATCCTACTCCTCTCTTTCTTTTTAAGTACGCTCTTTTATGTCATTCCTTTTAAAGATCATCTTGCTTGTTATTGGGATGTTCTTTTATATTACTCTTACTGTAATTTTTATTGTTCATATGATGAGAGACCCTATTCTCTCTCATCAATCCATTTTGGGAGTTTTGGGTGGCGCTGTTAGGCTGCCGAATTTTCGTAAGAGATCTAACCTCTCTCTTTCTTTTTAAGTACCCTCATTTTTGTCACTTCTTTTAAGATCCTCTTTATTATTTGGGGGATGTTCTTTTATATTCCTCTCTCTGTAAACTTTATGTTAATATTCTGAGAGACCCTAATTTCTCTCATCAATCCATTTTGGAAGTTCTAAGTGGCATCGTTAGGCTGCCGAGTTTTCGTAAGGGATTTTTCATCTCACTTTTATTCCCGTGAGATTTATGCTAAATTTTCCAAAATTTCATTTTAGTGGTGTATGTACTTCCCATTATTCTACTCTTTGTGTAATATACTTTCGTTTATGAGTATTTACATCAATGATGTATTATCTTTCTTTCATGGGGTGTATGTTTCGAAAGATACCCAAGTCAGTAAGGGAACCTTTCACCCTCCTCTTTTTAAAAGACTTCTTTTCTTGGGTCTTTTATTTCACATATTGTTATGTTGGGATATGTTCTCATATATCCTTATTGATTTAAATTTTGTTTCCAAGTGATGAGATACCCTTTTTTTATCTCTCATCAACTCTTTTTCTGAATTTTGAAGTGACGTCGTTAGACTGTCAAATTTTTGCAAGGGAACTTCTTAACCCAAATTTGATTCTTTGGGATAAACTTGTACTCCTTGAATATGTTGTTCTATGAATATGTGTGAATTACCTCTGATTGTTTTACACTTAATATCCACTTATATTTTGTGTATTCGTTGTCACACATAATTATGAAATTGATTTATCCTTAAACCAAGGATACCGTCTTTGTAAGGGTCTTTGTCTCAATCTCCATTCATTGAGGCATATTTTGTTTTATACACAACCTTATTTTATACGGTGTATAAACCCCTTTGACTTTTATGTTTATTCAAAAGGAATATTTTTTCTACGAAGCGTTTTACTAAACGATAAATAGGAATGTTTCTTTTTACGTACGTGGTGACAACGACCTTTTCCGCTACCGCGAGTATTATTTGATATTTGGCTTCCTCAACAAGCCGTAATGTTTTTAAAATAAAATAAATACCATATACTTTTTTTGTATTTTGGTATTAAAAATTGTTTTGATAAAGGATTCTCTTATGTCAATATATTTAAATGATATATTGTGATTGAAATGTGGAAATGTTATCATTCCTTTATGTTGGTTTCATGTGTTATAATTTTATAATGGTACTTGGACATTTTACGGGTGGTTACGTGATAAACCATATGACGGGTGGTGCCGTGAATACAAGGATGGGTGGTTACGTTATAACCTCCAATTCATTGGGTATGGAAGTTGGTTGTATGGCTATTCCATTAAGTATGTATGGAAGTCGGCCGAATGGATATTCCATTAAGTGATATGTGTGGAAGTCGACCTTATGGTTATTCCACTTAAGTATGTTTATGTCCCAAGTTACCTTTATATGTTATGTGATCTTAATATGGGTTTTATGGTAATATTTTGGTTACAGAATGGTAAGTAATGAACTTTTATTCAGCGAAGAGTTTTTTACTACTTCGAAAAGGTGAAAAGTTTTAATTTGATAAAGTATACATTGTTTACTTGTTGTTTTGAAAAAAACTAACAGTTTTCATTCTTTGTGAATCCCTTACTGGGATTTTTTTGCTCATCCCAAGTTTTTGAAATGTTTTTCACAGGACTTAACGTGGAATAGGTCCAAGGATGGGATCAAGGGAAAGTCATGCAACCTAAAACATGGAATTGGACATGTTTCTTTTTAAGAGTTTTTATTTTATGGAAACTTAGTAAAAGTTTCTACTTTGTAATCTTTTGAGATTTAATAGTTATGTCCTAATTCTCTAAAACTATAAACCTGAAAAGATCCTCAATGTGAATTATTCATTTAATTCAATATTAAGTAAGGTTTAAGGCTGGGGCCTTATAATTATGTTATGTTATAGAAATATTTACTCAACTCAAATTTCTACCATATTATGTCAAGTTTATTTCTAAAGGCATGTGTTTTCAATTATTCTCCATGTCTAATGTTTATGTTATCTTCCTCTGTATTTCTTACCCTTACTGAGCATTTGAGATCACCCCTTTATTATGTATCATTTCCACAG
This sequence comes from Viscum album, assembly GCA_963277665.1. Classification (NCBI taxonomy): domain Eukaryota; kingdom Viridiplantae; phylum Streptophyta; class Magnoliopsida; order Santalales; family Viscaceae; genus Viscum; species Viscum album. The sequence goes on from OY728121.1 coordinate 48,484,055, forward strand.
GGCAAGAATAATTCAATTATGAATGACATGATGAAATAACCTAGGAGTTATGGAAGTTGCCTAAGGAGTTTCTATGTTGTTTTTCATTTCTAGTTGGAATGATGAACTTATGTATGTATCTTGTTTCCAATAATACTAAACTACTCGGTCCTTTGGGATGCTTAATCCTTGTTTATATGCCAATGTAACTAATAAGGCACCGGATTCGGGTAACTGGGGTCGGGTCCTTACATGTAGTGACACCTAGATCCTCCATTTTAGGTTCATCCATGGGTTTCAATCACTCCCAACCATATCCCATTCATATGAGTTGGATCGATATAGGGTATATCCTTAAAAGATATGATTAGTTCATGATTCCTACCCTTAAAATATTCATGGGGAAACCCAGGGAATCCTAGTTATAAAAATTGAATATACCTGTATTTAAAGAGGGTTGAGCCATACAGACTCTCTCTTCCTATGCATGAGTAATATGTTTATACATATTTCTTGTGCATGAGATAAATATGAACATGAAGGGATCAGACATAGCGATAGACATCAATAAGCCTATTCATGGATAAAACGTGATTCTTGTATCAAAATTCCCTTGGACATTGAAAAGTTTCCCCAAGGATATCTTTCACAATTTCACATTAGTTCCTATGTCCTTACCTCATTATGTTAAACTACAAAGAAAACATCCTTGTCATATGAAATTACACTACATGATAGATATATACCCACTACATGACATTAAAATGCACAAACCATAACCCATTATCAATCCTTATTAAATGAACACAGCATCCTATACATGGTCAAACAGAGTATGGGGTACTTCCATCATATTTTATGCACCTCAAACCATAAATCACACTTCATATATTGAGTACCTAGGGTTGCTAAAAACCTTTCATGACTCCTATAAAGGAGAATAGATCTATCTATTTGACCATTCTAGAGGTGGATCTACACAAGGGGTTTAGACCCACCAACCAGAGGTATCTTGGCCCTATAGGAAAGGATTTCTGATCCTTTTGATCCCTAACATAATCATAGTATATCTCATCACCTTAGAGTGATTCAAGATCATTTTTGGTAATTTTGACCCATATCATTACTCATGACCTAAGAACTGTGATCCATGATTTATATCATTTTCATCTCACAATAAAAAGTATGTTGGATCACTTTTAATACTAGGTACCATAATTATACTATTGTGTAAAATTCCCCTCATACTAGGTCCATGCACATCATGATCTTAAATTGCATGCACTCTGATCAAATATATACAACCTTAAACTTTAGCCTTAGACGGTTCAAATCACAAGACCCTAAACTGCTAGTGAAAAATACATAAATCTTATCAGATTGAAAACATGGAAAGGGAGGCCTCAGTAAAATTCAAGTCTCTAATCACTAAACACTCCATATCTAGAGTTTGTTAAAAATTTAGAACACACATAAAAAAGGCATAAAGCTCATAGGGTTCATCTTTTTATCCTAGTAAAAGTCGAGTCATGATTTTTGGACCCCCTGGTCCCAGAAAAATATAGATTAATGATTTTTTACATCAAAACACTATAATAAAATATTCAATAGGTATCAAAACAACTTTTAGGATGCATGAACCCTTTTGAATATTATGATCCCCATAAACCACCTTCATGTATTTGAAGAATAATATGAAAAAACCAATTCCCAAAGGATGTATCCATCTCTTGGAACCCCATGGACCTTGGGGTCCCTTGATCCTAGTTTTTTCATATAGAAAACTAGTAATATGGACTGTATAATCCAAAAGGACCTTAATATTATTTGTTGGATAATTGAAAACCCGCCAAAGAGCTTGTGCCTAGAGGATTGGTCCTAGAGAGAGGCCACCCTTAAATCTTGGAGTTATTGTCTTGTCTAAGTGTAATATTGTATTCCTCCATTACTAATGGTTTCCCTATACCCAATATTTTCCAACTCTAGTTTACTGAGATGTTTCTAGATCGTGATTTATAATCCCCATAACCATACTATTCAAGCGAATTTGACATCCTTGATGTTACATCATTGTGTATTGTTCCCTTCATCAAAGAAGGAATGAAATATTACATTATAGAACATTTTTATGACCCATTTCATGTGACTCAAAACCAAATTGAGTAGGGATCGCGCTTCCCAACTAGAAACTAAACTACCATAGGGTGTATAAACCCTCCTTGGATAGCCTTCACCCCACTTCCCACTTCATCATCCAAATATTTGAATCTTAAAAAATATTTCATATACCTTGGAAGAGAGTGGTTTTGCCTCTACTTGAAAATGAATTTAATCTATATGGTCTCATGCATGATGGCCTCTGACCTACCAACTAAAGTCATCTCCTCATTTCTATAAAGGAACTCTAATACTTGTGAGCCTTGGAAACACTATGGGGGAACTCATCACCTTAGGATGTTTTGGGTCATCCCCAACATGTATTTCCCATTATATATTAATTGATTCAAGCTCCTAGATAGGTTATTTACACAACCCATATTCCAACTATCCAGGTGGACTCAAATTCCCTACTATTTTACCATCCACCAATACCATCATAAAAAAATCTTCCATAGACCTTGGAAGAGTTGGGGTCCCATTTACTTGACTATGAATGAAATCACTATAGGCCTATGTATAAGGGCCTATAACCTACCAACTATAAGCGTCTACTCCTTATAGGAATGGAACTCTAATCCTTATGAGTTCTAACAATATCATAGTGGAACTCATCACCTTAGGGTGTTTTGGATCATCCCCAGTATGTATTCCCTATCCAATTTCATCGGTTCAAACTTTAGGGTTATTATTTACATAATCCATATTCCAACTATCAGAGTGGACTCAACTTCCTTGATATTTTACCATCCACCAATACCCTTGGATGTAAGGATTTAGGGGGTCACAACTCATCAGGGACATTTATACATCATGTTTTCTGTAAGAACACAAGGTTACAGAACCTTTCTTGAACATTCATTCTCAATAATTCCATAAAGTATCCAGGATCATCAAACCCTTAAGGAACTCCCATCCTATAATATCATTAGTATAGGTTCAGAGCTAGAATACCTTACACTATAACAATAGAGTTCCCAAGCTAGAAGACCTTAAAATAAAATAGAAGATGGTCCGAGTTAGAAGACCTTAAACGCCAATAGGAGATGGTTTGAGCTAGAATACCTTAAACTACAGCAGTAGAGGGTCTGATTTATAATACCTTAAACTAAAATAGCATATTTCCTATGATAGAAGACCCTAAACTACAACATAATAGTGGGGTAGTTTATAATACCGTAATGTATCCAATTAAAATAGACAAAATGCTTTCTAGGTTGAAAACCAGAAAAGGGATCCCTCGGAAAAAATCAATTCTTTTCTCTCTATACATGAAATTTGTGTGATCCAGGTGATATTTATCATTTATAAAATGGAAAAGGAATAAAAAATTTAATGTAAAAACCCAATAAAAGGGAATCTGGGGAAAAATCCAAGTCTACACCCTCTGGGATTTTCCCATATGAATCTTATTAAAAAGATAGGGAAATATAAAAAAAGATACAAATATTGTAGGGATCATTGTTTTTTCCTAGAAAACATCAAGATGTGATTTATAGGTCTAAAAAATAGGTATAAATTAGAGAACTCTCCATCTGGTACATGTATTTCACCCAAATTATCCTTTTTAAACCAAGTGATCCAAATACAACTGATGCAGATACATCAATGACGAATTTCATGTTAGTAGGCATTCATGAGTAGTTCTAAAGAGTACTCTATTTTGATTTAAGCATTCAAATACAATCATTTGGGTTCACTAGGTATTAGAAAAAATTAAGTGTATCTTTGATTATTCTTATGATATCAAATTGATGAAATTTCATGAACATCATGAATACATGAGATTTGATATTTGTTTTTGACCATAACCTTGTTCAAATTTTAATAATCCCAACATAATTTCAAGAATACATAAATATTATTGGTGAATAATAATAAACCACCTAAGGGGAATTACATTTCCATATGAACCCCTTTATCACCAAATAATATAGTAGAGTTTTCAGCTATCAAAGCTTTATATGATCCATCCTTTAAGGTGGAATAGTTATGGTCTTCACACCTAGTAAGAGCTCAATTATGAACTCAACCTCACACTCAGATGGAACACTAGATAAATCCTTCGAAAAAAACAACTTGTAATGGGTCCACTATATGATAAAATACTACTGGGTGTGTCTCCATGTTACCCAAAACAAGGATAGAATCATGTGCTATGATCCCACCTTGACACTAATGGATAGTTTCTTCATGACATACATGCATGTACTACTCTCCAATATAGACATAATTATCACCCTCAAAAGATTTAAACGATACCCTTCCATGATAACAGTTGATGTGGTATCGATTCTAAACTAGCCAAATCAATAACAAATATCATGTTGAATTTGGGAATATCTAGAAAAAATAAGTCCCAAAGGAATATATAGATACTAGTCACTATGGAAAAATCATAAAATCTATGAATTCTCTTAGATTAGTCCCTCAAGGGTGTATTTATTGACATAACCCCATATAGATACTCTACATCTAGTATTAAACCATTAACTAATTGAGAATAAATGAATGAATGTGATTATCTTGTATAGAATAATTCATATGCTAAATTATAAGCTACTAGAATCATACCTCGAACAATAGTTTATCAGATATCTTGACTAGTTGGAATAAAATCAACAATATGCAACTGAATTGGACCATGTCAAAGTTACTCTTACCAAATCCCCTAAAACATGCTCCCCTAAAATCACTACTTTCCCTATCCCTAGGCACCATTTTCTCCTCCCCAACTCAAACAGATAATGGAACTTTAGCTACATATATCTTGACGCATACCAAATTTCTCTCTTAAAATCTACACATTTTCAAATCCTATAATATTGGATAATCATTTAGAACTTATAAAATAACATTGTGGGTTCCCTATCCTCCAACATAATTTAAACTCAACTAGATACCAGGCACACTAACTACAATGATGACCAGGACAACTACATTGATAAAAACCACAAATTCTTTATCCCTAGGTATATGAAATGAAGCACCACACTAACTACTCAATACATCACTACCTTGGAATGATCCATTAAATTTTTTTCTTATTCCTTCCCAATGATCCATCACCTACACACTTAGAACAAGAAAACTACCTTGATAATCTCTCCTTATTAAGGTTCTTCTCTTTAATGGGGTACTGATTCATAACCTATTAAAATGTAGGAAGGTAAAAATATTCACCTATACTTGTATCATGCATTAGATATGATCCATAAAATTTCTTTCTCTAGATATCTCATCCCCAGATAGTGCTGGTGAAAAGTGTTACAACTCAATAAAGAGGAAAAAATACTCTATCATTGTTATCCCTCCAAAAGTGTGGTTCATATAATCTCACTTTTTATCCACCCTAAAATTATTTGAAAAGAATTTTTCAAAGAACCTATTCTATAAGTCCCTCTAGGATAACATGATGTGCTGGTCTACCTAGACTGATATCTTCCACCAATGACTCTTTGATCCTCATAACATTAAAACTACCAAATTTACCACTCATGGTGTGTCTTAAATAGATTAAATATATCCTAAATAGACTCCACATAGAGAAAAACTACTCTAGGGTCACAATCCCCAAGTAATAACAGTGGGTGTTGCATATAGAAATATTATTTCATCTCCAGCATGGAAGTTGTATCCCATATGTTTTTCCTCTCCTTATACTTTGCAACCTGATGTAATCTCTCATAGATAAATTCATCCATCATCAATCCCTATGCAATGGGAGGCTCTGACCAAATTTCCTATGTGAAATGATAGTCCCCTCCATCCTGGATCTCCACTAGAGGTCATCATGGATGCATTTCTCTATAGTTATAAAAACACTCTTAAAAATATTCTATTAAAATTCAAGATATCATAGTTTGGGGAAAATAGTAATAGGTGTAGAATCCCACCACACTAATCACCCAATATAATAAAAAATTCACAACCCAAAAACTCTCTATAACCCCATAAACCTATAATATAGGTCAAAATAAAATTCCAATATGTTCCATATAATTAAATTTATTTTTTATTTTCATTCCTTCATTTATCAAGGATATCAAATTTCTAGTTTAGTTAAATAAAATTTCATTCACAATTAAGAGAGGAAAACACTTTATAAGTTGATAATGGAATTTTATTTAATCAAACCCATTTTTAAATTGGATACTTAATAAATAGTAATAATAAATAAACCATATAAGTAATCATTTAAATAATATTTCACCATTCAGTTATATGGGAAAACTCCGTATAATTTATTTATAAAACTTTAATTAATCAAACCATATATCATAGGCCAGGTATCCAATCACATTAAAGTATACAAATTAAATATGAATCCTAAATGCTTTATATAGGTCATGAATGGACACCCTCTTTCCATTCGTTATAAGAGATAAATCACATAAATCATAGACCCAATATCAAGGTTTGTCACACTAGGTGAAGTAACTCAACCATAAAAGAAAAAACTATGGAAAAAGATCCCATCATTGGTCACATAGACTTCCCCTATACATGGGTTAGCTAGTCACAGATGGAATATCCATACAAAGTTCGAAAAATATTCTATTTCTCATCCACATTTCCCATATAGTAATATAGAGAAGGGAAACAATTATATGATACCAATTTGTAACATCCCCAACTTGTCTCATTCCACAATATCCAGACTGGTTCCTTACAAGACCTCAATCATGCCTACCTACATGTTAGGGGTTGGCAACTATTAGTGTGGTTATAATAATAATCATGGGGAGACTATATCCCCTAGATTAGATACCCGTAAAGTATAAAATAAGTATCATCAATAATAATCATCTAGATAAATAATAGGTAGAAAACATCATATAAAGATCCAATAAACAACATATACAACCCATTATGTACAAAAATAAAATCTATAAATTTCAAACATGTCATAAAAACCCAATCAAGATCCCCCATTGTTGTATCCTATACATCAAAACTAAAAATAACAAAAAATAAACAAAATTCAAGAAAATCCAAAAAACTAGTCTTCAGACTTAACTCAATAAAATATCTCATACCCCATCCTAGATAGATAGATCAACCCTAAATCATATAAACTTTTACCTTATCCTATACCATAACCATGAAGTCTTCTTGGATACCCATGGTAGTCTAAGAAGGGTGTGAGTACAAATCAGTAGGCCACCACCAATGGTGTCCATAAACATATCAAGTCTAAAATAAGTTCTTGTTTATGTTCCATAATAAATAAATTAAATCATTAATAAAAAATAAACATTTATCCTTAGGTTCTATGGTATCTCCCAAGATCAACTATACCTGCTTTGGCTAGTTCTGGATGTCTTTGAAGATGATATATAAATTTTATGGGGGGGTACTTCCCCTCCCTAGAACCATCTCATCATAACAGTATTATGGGAAATTTTAACCCCACCTAGATCCAAATCATCCATATAAATATCATGTGGAATGAAATCATTACCTACTCCAACTCAACATATTAATAATAAGGTGGAATAGTTCACCACCTTACTCACACTCACCAGATCAATATCAGGGAGAATAAAACCCAACCCAGCTCTAACTAACCATATCAATATTAGGGGATAATGGAACCTCACTCTTCTCTAACTCACTATATCAATGTTAGGTGGATAGTTCTACACCTTATTCTAACTCACCATGTAAATATTAGGGGGAATAGTTCCCCATGCTACTCCAACACACAAAATCAATATCAAAGGAGAATGGTGCCTCACTAAAATCCAACTCACCATATCAATATTATAGGGTAATATCCCCACACCCTTCTCTAACTCACTATATAAATATCCTAGGGAAAAAAACACCCTTCTCTGCTACAAATCACCATATCAATATTAGTGGGAATGATGTCCCACCCTTCTCTAACTCACCATAACATAATTTGTTGGATTAGATCCCCACCCTACTTCACATCATCCTTATAAATATTAGGGGGAATAACACCCCACCCCATAATCAACACATACCCATTTTATCATTTAATGAAACCATATAGAAAACAATTCTCATATCCCATACTAATGAAGATTCTCATTATATAAATAATCCTTTGGAATGTATATTGAACTAACTAGGTTATCATTGCATTAGGTCATCCTTTGGGTTTCCTTCCAAAATTACCATTTCTTAATAAAAACAAATAACACCTCACTTGGTGGCTAAAGGTTAGCCTCTTCCTTACCCATTGAAAACAGGTGGGCTGAATGACATGATTTTCACATATAGAGGAGGAATTTATTATTTAATCATGTTTTTAGTAAATTTTGTGTTAGGTTAATGTGAACACACATCATACACACATGGATATAATATTAAAACTTAGGGATAGATTTTTGACCACCTACCCTATGTTTCTATAAGGTCACTCATTGAATATGTTTAGCTGAATTGAACTCAAATGGAAGAAAACAAGGATTCTGACGAAAACTAGGAAATGTGGTAGAAAAAGAAATAACTGATCTAGTACCATTGAATAGAGATATAATCCAATAATAAATAAAATATGAGTGATAAAATTACATTTATCTATCTGTTAGATTAAAGGATTCTTGAAACTATAGAGGAATGAATGAGATCCTACTTTAGGAGAGAGGAGCTCAGAAGATAGTGTAGTGGGATTAACACATAGGTTTCATAAATAAGGAACCCTAATTTATTATATTTAACAATAAAACCATTTATTTAATTTATTATTTTAAAAACATCCCATGTCATGCATCATGGTGTGACCATTAAGGTCACAGTATCAACAACCCATTAGGGTTCTTCCCATGACATGGTCTCCCTTGGCCACAACAATAAACTCCTCACTATGGTTGAGTCGTTGAATCCCACACCCTAGTCCATCACGGCATGTCAATCCATTTCATAGTGTGACCTCCCCCTTCATAAACTTCTCCCAGCATGGCAACCTCAAGTCATTACATTCCCAACATTCTTCAAGAAATTTCCCAAAGAAATGTGTAAGGTTTTCCTAAGGTGATCTCTAATGTTTTACAAAATAAATATGAGATTTTTAATTAATAATAAAAACAATCATAACATTTTCCCTTCAGCATGAAATAACCCTCATACACTTATGAAAATAATAAAATTAAATAATTAATAATTTCAAAATGATATATAATATTTATCGCCATAGTGTGACACCCTTGGTCACGACGTGACATACTATATGTATGGTTTTTCCCTTGGTGAAAATTGTGGGTAAATTCTTGGGTTAGTTAGTATTTTTATCATATTTTTTATTTTTCTTCTTTTCTCTTTCTACATAGCATTTTTACCCCCCCCCCCATACAATAATACTCATTTTTTATGCCCACCTAATGAAGAAAAATATTGAAAATTCAAGATTAATTTCCTTATTTCAAGTTGTTTTAACATTTAAAGAAAATTAAGTTCATCAATGACATGTTATTTTAACATTGAGGTGTGATTTTTTTAGTAAAAATTTTTTTTTAGTGATTTAAATGGTTTTATTACAATAAAACATCTGAGATTATTGATATGGGTTAATAACATCACTTGATATCTCTACACCACGTTACACTAAACCATTAAGTGTGAATATTTATTACATAATAAAAGGTAAATATAAGTTGTGTTAATATTTTTCATATCTTAAAAATTATTTTTCCATGCATTCATTCCTTATATGATCTTTTTCATTACTATATCAGATTTACCTACACATGTGTACATGTTATCTGACTAATATATGCCCTAAAAACACAAAAACAAAAAAAACGAAAGAAAAACAAATAAATAATGAGGGGAGTGATTAAATGTACAAAATATGTGGATATGTAGGTCAGTATCTTAAGGTTTGGCTTCTAGATATGATTAATTCTATGGGTCTTTATATTTGATTACAAAGGATTTAGGGTAGGTTCATTAGAAAGAATCAAGTAAGAATAAATTTTTTGAAATAACTTATATTTACTTGATAGAATGTGTAAATAATAGATTTAATTGGTTTTCACACACACACCCACACATGTGGAGATTTAGTGACATGGTTGAATTGTAAATTCCATTCTTAGACCGGTGTCATACATCTACTTTAATTTTGTTCTGATACAATTTATGAGATATCTTTTTCTATTATCCCTGAGAATAACTCCTTGGTGTGGTTTTTTATTTGATCACATTGCTATAAAGAATGAAATTTTCATTGAATGTAAAATATTCATTCAGTTTTTAATATCTCCAAGTATAATTTTGGGAAATGTAAATTTTCCTAAGGGTGAAATATTTAGGTATGGGGGTGTGATCACACCTTGATTCACTATTTTATTTCACCCTTACACCGCTATGTTAAACTAGTTTTGAATTGAAAATGTAAAAAATAATAACAAATTTCACTTAATATTATATTAAATTATTTAATTTTAATCACTTTAAAATTTTCAATTTTAACTATTTTTATGATTACATTATAGTAGGGTGTGATTAAGAGGGATAGAGATGATGTAGATGGAAAATGGGCTAAACTACATGGAATACCAAGCACATATGTTCACTGTTTTACATGTTATATGAAATATGTGTGTTAAAATTGGATGAAATTTATTTATTTTATCCAAAACTCATTGTAATACAACTCATATCAGGACACATAAGACCAATTTTCCTATCTGGTGGCCTAACCAAACTGATCTGTCCAGGGAATCGAATCTACCCAAAGTCAAAAGTTAGGTTTGGTAATTTGATAACATATCCAATTATCGATTTCCAATTTCCAAAAAATATATCATAGTTATATTAAATATGTATTCCAACAATTATTATTTTTTTCCAAGTCAATATAAGGCCATTTAATAATCTAAAACCAAGGTACAAGTGGTATCTCAAAATCTAGTCGCCCAAAACCACCTCCCATTTTAGCAATAAAAGGGCACCTTGCACACATAATTTTCAAGTTTTGACAAGGGGTAAAGAGATGAAATTTATATTTCCATATATTTCCTCTCATAACCTTATATGGATCTTCCTATACTCATAGGGATAGATTATATGAATAAGTAGATCCATCTGAGCTTCCTTCTCCTCTCGATGGTGGGCCAAACGATGGGCATTCTTCATGAGGGATCTACACATCTTTTAAAGGGATTTATGAAAATTTTATAAATACTGGTTTGATATATGTTGTGTTTGAAAATATTTCATTCATAATTATAGTACTTTTATTCATATTTTAATTCTTTATTTGATTTAACTGAATAGAATATCATTTACTTTAAAATGATCGGTGTGAAGTTTTGAGTGTGTGAATTATGTTGTTCTGATTGAAAAACATGAGAATCCCTTTATTACCAACTTATTTAATATTTAAATTTTATTTGGAAGTTATTATACCATGAATAAAATATGTAAATTGGATATATGATTGTTATTTCAAGTTTTCGTTCAACATGTATTGATATAAAATCTTGGAAAGTAATCAGGATTCCGATTAATTTCAACCAAAGAATTACTAAAAACCTAAATTAATATTTAAGAAAAATGAACTTGAAATATGTGTAGTGAAATCACAATGACTCATTTTTATTATATTTTTCAAAATTTACTTTTTTAAACTATTAAACTCTTCAAATTCAGTTATTTTCATAAAACTATTTTTAAAACCACCCCCAAATTTTAGTTCTTTTTATTGAGAAGACACATTATAAACCTAAAAATCTCCTTGAGAGATGAACTAGGGTCTTACCTAGACTACATATAATCATATAAAACAAATTAAACTTGATGTTTCATGACAATATAATCAAATCATAGCACCATTTCCAGGGATCGATTTTATTTTTAGTGTGTGTTTTTATAAAAAAATCATTTTGTAAATATTTGTGTGATTCTTTTCTTCCTTAATTTTTTACGTTGTTTTTTAAAATATTAATTTTTTAGTCCTTGTTCATGACATGATATTCATCAGAGTAACTAATTACTTTTCAAAATGAACTAGAGATGATCTTCAGTCATTGAAACCTAGAAGTACCAAATAATCCCTTGAGCGAGGATGCACAGAACATAAACACTCTTTGAGATCCTTGTTATTCTTATAAAAAACATCAATACTAAAATAAAATTTTATAATATGGATGAAAATAACTAGAAATTAAAATAATTTACCACACTTGATGCATATATTCATCTCGCATACATTCAAATACAAGTTGAAGCACCTAATTTTGAACTAAAATCCAGACTCATTCAATTATTAACAAAATTTCTTAGACTAGATGGAGAAGACCCATATAAGCACATAAAGGAATTATATACTATATGTTCAACATTAAAATTATGTAATTTGGATGAATAATTAGTTAATGTTAGGTAATTTTATTTCTCACTTTAAGACACTGCGAAATATTGGTTATACTATGTCGACTCCCCAATTAGAGGTTTGGCAGACATTAAATGAATTTTTCTTGAAAAATACTTCCCATCCTCTCGAATAGAAACAATAAAGAAATAAATTTTTGGAATAATAAAATTAAAAGGGGAAAATTAATGAATATAGGGGACATTTTAAAAGGCTTTGTTCATGTTTTCTACACCACCAAATAAGTGCTAAACTTTTAATAAAATACTTTTATGGGGGTTTAATTACAATTGATCATAACATGATTGATGTTGTTGTAGGTGGTTACCTAATTGACAATACCCCAATAACTAAAAGTACTAGCATTGAAAATATGGCACAAAACACTCAAATTTTTTGTATAAGGTCCAATTTACCCATCATAGGTGTCTAAGAGGTGAAGAATTTGGAATTCGAGAAGAAGGTGGAGATAAATCTTAAAGAGGTAAGTACCCTACTCCAATAAAATAATCTTTCCCAAGGGAAATACCAATATCCTCCTATAATTCATTATAGTATATGTGATGATGACACCCAATATTATGAACAATTCCTATAACACCCCAAAAATTGTAAATTTTATTTTTAAAATTAATTTAACCTTTGTTATATTTTTCATTTCATGTAACACTGAAAATAGTTTATTTTATATTAAATAACTATGTTTGAATTGTGTTATATGAAACCCCAAGTTAATCATGTACTACACACACACACACAATTATATTTCTCTACATAGAACACCAAGGTTATCTATGAATTACATTACACACAACACCGACTTGGAGTATGAAACACACAACACCAACTTGGCATATGTTTCACGCAACACTTAGTTTCTAAGAAACGTCATTTTATTGTTATAATTATTTAAATGATATAATTATAATCTAGACATTAAACATAGTAATATGAATATTGATAACTACTTTTCATTTATTTTTTATAATGTTTTTATATTAAAAAAACATATTGATAATGAAACATATAATTTTTGGTAAAGTCCTTATATGTTTAAAAATATTATTTTCTAAAATAAACTATTTTTCATGTTCGTCTGTGAAAAAAAATTAAATTTAGAAAACTTTATAAATTTAAATTGATAAAATAAACCTAATTTTTTAATTTATAATGTTGAAAATATCTTAGGGGAATTTTTGGGATTTTTCTAGGAAACTTCATTTTTTGATGAATAGTGAAAAATACCAGATTTTATTTCAAAACTAGATTTTCATATAATTTATTTATAAAGTTAAATTTGATTTTAGTTTTGTTTAAAAGTATAATAATATCATATTTTTATAAAATAGTAAAATTTAGTTCACTTCAATAAATTTCACAATGAAATTGTTTATAAAAACTTATCAAAGGTTTGGACATTTTTACTTTAAAACCCCGCAGTGTCGTCCCATCATCAGGATTAATTTTAAATTAATTTATACTAATTATATGATTAAATTTTTTTAAAATGGATTCAATTTTTATAATTTATAATAATTTAAACTTGGTCTTTTTACAAATAACATTAGTGAAAGTGATTAAAATTAGATACAACGATTAAGAGAAATATTAGGTTAACAAAGTACTAAACCTTAAATTTAAGACCCTAAACTACCTATAACATTGTAAAACACCAATTTAATAGCCATTAATTGTATATTAACTTTAAATTATTGATTTTTTTTGTTTTTTATTACATTATTAGTTAAAAATGTGGGTACACCCAACTTGTTTCCCAAAATGCCAAGTGTGTCATTTCCCTTTCCTAAAAAAGTCCACAAACTCTCCCTCTTCCTTACACCTATCAAAACACTTAGGTTCGGCCAATATCTACCCAATACACTTCCCACCATCCTTACCTTACTTATATAATCCTACCCTTAGGAATAAATCAATCTAGGAAATATTTTTGGCACAAACCAAAAGGAGTTACCCAATTAAGAGGTTATGTCTTCTCTCAAGCTCATTTCATTTATTTTCCTTCTCCACCCCCTCCACACTATTTATTCCATGACTGTATAAAAAAAGTATCACTAATATACTAATATTTCTTTAGTATAATTTTTATACTTATACTTACACACACTTACATCTAATGGGTACTGAACTTACTGTTTATGTGTACAGCGAACTACTGCCTCACTAAACAATGATTGTTCATTTTTTCTTTCACCACCTCTCATGGTGGACATTATGATGGAAACTCTATTTATATATTACATATATTATATTTAATATGTCTTTAATCTTATTTATTCCTTTTAAAACCCATACCTTTTTACTTTCCATTTGGTGTAAATATGATTATTTCATTTGAGGAAGTGTGGACTACCATCCCCTAAAAGCGATGTGATTCGTTCACACATAACATGAAATGTATTAAGGATGGGTTTAGTGAAATTATATGATATATATAAAATTATAATTATATTTTAATGATATTATATAAATATATATATATATTTTATTTTCTTTATTTCTTTCAATAGGACAATAAAAACTGAAACAACATTTATGTGTACGTAAGGCTTACCATCTCCATAAACGATGTATTACATTTCATACTTATATATTATATAAATTATTATAATATAAATATAATGGATATAAATTATATTTATATCATGTATTAAATTCTTTAATCATGATATAAGTATAAGGACATAAGATATAAAAAATTAAGACACATGCGAAGAACAAAGCAGATATCACCCGAAGTGAAACTTTAACGTAGGATTGTTAACAATATGATAATATAAGGTCATAATGAAACCATATATGGTATCATATATAATAATATGGTTCTTTAAAATAGTTATAATAAATTTATATTTATTATACAGGTAGTTTGTATGAGTACGAAGAGATTCAATACACAACATAAGGGGATTTCATCTCACTTTATTTCTGTGAGATACATTATTTACTCACCACCCATTACTTTTGTGTGGTGTGTATAATAAACATAGATGTATTAAATTATTCTTATAATTAAATTTATGGGTATTTAAATATCCATCATATGATATTTATTTCATGTGGCTTATGTTTCAAAAGTTTCCAAATCGGTATAATAGTTTTGTCTCAGTTTTCCTTATTTGAGACTCATGCTTTATTATGCACCTAAATTATTTTTCAAGGTGTATACACATATATTTTAGATTTTATATCATGAATCTACTAATTTTCATGATATTTTATTCTTTATTTAATTTCATTTTCTTACTTGGAGAGTATGATTCCTAGTTACCAAGTGATAAGAGCTTATGGAAACAATCTCATCGCTTTTCGAGATTGTTTATGTTTAGGATTTTTTCATGAAATATTATAATCCATATCTCAAGAAAATTCATTAATTTTCTTATCCTATGGTTATTAATAATATAATAATGTATTGGTACCATTTTTTTACTCTTTAGTTCATAATATAGTTAATAAAGTGTTTTTAAGAAATCCTAACCTTACCCTCTCTTTGGTCGGAAATATATTTTCCTTCAAAACCATGTTTTCTAAAAAAAATTCTAATAATATTGTACTATTATCATATAATATTTAAAATAAATTTTTCCTTTTTTTATTTAAAAATGTTTTAAATGGAATCTTCTTGTCTCTTTCTGAATAATTAATTTTTCTAACCTTTTACCATGCAAGGGGAATTTTCTTCTTACCTCATATGGCATAAAGGGATTTACCCACCATAATTTCTTGGAAGCATTTGTTTCATGTTTAAAAGGTTAATTTTTAAGACAATTTTTTAAAAAAATATATTTTCAAATAAATGGTTTTCAAAACATTTTCATAATTTTCAAAGTATTTTTCAAGGAAAGTGTTTTTTAAAAGGTTTTTAAGATTGTTTTATAAGTTTTCAAGGAAAATTATTTTCAAAACATTTTCAAGATTTATTTATAAGTTTTAAAATTATTTTAAAAGAAAAATATTTTCAAATTTTTTTTCAGAATCTTTCATTAGTTTTAAATTAAAAGGTTTTCAATAAGTTTTCAAGCCTTTTTTATATGTTTTCCATGTATTTTCAAAGAAATAGTTTTCAAAATGTTTTCAAAGTTATTTTATAATTTTTCAATGAAAATGGTTTTCAATAGGTTTTATGTTTTAAAAAACCATGTTTTATGAAGAAATTATATTTTCCTCAAGAAATTATTTTAAAATATCTTTCCAAGTTATTTTCCATCTAAGATGACATTTGTAGATGTTAATCATGCCCTTTTAAGAAATGAACCAAAGTTTCCATTAATATTATTTCTAAATGATTTATGTTTGATGGAATGATGATTATGACACATGTTTCTCTTTAATGGTTTATATTATTTTGAAACTCACTTCTTTTCATGGGTTATGTTTATAATGAAATGATTAGGAAAACTGTATTTTTTCACAGGTTATGATATGATTACATGTTTATGATACCCATTTCATTTCATGGTTTATGATATGATTTTTTATGATCTTTTGGCACATGTATGTATGATTTCATTATGAGATTAGTGGGACCTATATTCCCTCCAATGCACTGGGTAAATATTTATATCTCATGGGATAGACTAAGATGGTCTTGGGAATAAACCTTGACTACTAAGATGGACATGGGATTGAACCATGACTACCATGATTATATGAGGAGTAAACTCAGGATACTAAGATTTCCATGGGAGTGATCCATGACTACCAATATGGTATGGGGACTAAACCCATAATACCTAGATGGTCTTGGAAATAATGCCTTGGATACTATGGAAATCATATTATATTCTTATGTGTCGGACACAATTCCATGTTTTATTTCTATGTTATGATTTTATGACTTATATTCCTTATTTACTTATGATTAATGTCTTATGAACTATAAAACATTATGAAATGATTAATTTTTATGATATTTGATATGCAGGGTATGATCTTCTATTTTATCTATAATGTTCTAATACCCTTATGCTCATGATTATGCTTACATATCCCCCTTATTTACCTTTATTTAGCATATAAGATCACCCATTTTTATGTTTCTTTTCCCAAGTTATGAAGATATGTATTATGTTTGATGTGTCTAATAAGGGTTCTAGTCAAGAAGAACCTAGGGGGAGATAATGTAGCCCATTTATGTACCAGTGTTTATGTCCCTTGTTTCTAAAGGAACTAGACTAACACAGTCTTTGGGAATATATATTTTTAATGTTTTAAGTATTCAAAAAAAGTGATGTGATGTTAATGTATGAAAAGATAGGGTCTCTATAGTACCCTAACTGGGATATTATTCTGAGAGTTGTGGGGCAATCTTCTTAGGCCGCCCCTATAACCATCCTATAAGGAAAGAAACATACTATCCATACAACTCTAGATGGAAGTAAAACTGATTCTATTGGAAAGGGTGGTATTATAACCAACCTCAATAATCCTAGAACTACCCAGGTCAAAGTATTCATCCTCCACCACCACCCAAAAATCCCCAACCACCATAAAGGCATTTCCAACAAACCCCTATAAAACTCTAGTATGGCCTTGATCACATGATGAAACAATGGCTAAAATAGTCACAAATTACAAAAAACACAAGAATCCATATAAGACCTAAAAAATCAATTAGGAAAACTCTTTAACTTAGATGGAAAAATCCATAGTCAAGGGTCTGGAAAAATACCATTCCAACTTGTTTCCAATCCCATTGACAAAGGTAATGTATGTGTTATCACACTTTTTAAGGGTAAATAAATTTCTCCTTTGAGTGATTCTAAATACCAGGTACATCCTCCTTCTAAAAACTCTCTTTCTCTACCCTAAAAAAATTCAAGTGAAGAAAAAAAGGGTAAAAAAGTTATCAATTAGGATTCACCTAAACAATCAATTCCTCTTCCCTTTCCCCAAATACTCTCTAAATAAAAGAAAATTTTTGATAATGAAATTTATAAATATATAATGAATATATTTAAAAAGGTACAAGCGAATGTTCCTCTATTGAATGAAATTAAACAGATTCCTCATTATGCTTAATTTCTAAAAGAAATTTTCACACAAAAATGGTGATTGAAGTGTAATGAGAGATTAAACCTTTGAAGGAATTTATCATCCTTTACACAACTAGAAATTCCAACCAAATTAAAGGATACATGAACTTTTACAAAACCTTGCTCTGTAGGGGGACTTTCTTTTCTAATGAAATGATTGATTTAGGTGTTTTGATTAATGTGATGCCTCACTCTGTGTATACTTATCTTCAGGTTAGATATCTTCAACCAAGGTGAATCATCATAAAACTTGTGAATGGTAGCACCATATACCCAATAGGAGTGATCAAGGATGTCCTTATGTGTGTAAATAATCTTATCTTCCCTGTAGACTTCTACATTCTTGAGATGGAATATAACTATACCCAATGAAATTGTCATCTCATACTTGGAAGACCTTTCCTTAAAAAAGTAAATAAAATCATAAATATTCACAATGGTACATTTTCTATAATGTTTGGGTGAGAAAAGGTAAGGTTCAATATCCTATATGCTATGAAACACCCTATTTAAGAGCACTACACTCTTCTTTTATATTCGATGGAAGTGATATCTAATGACACGCACACACAAAATTATCTTCTCTAATCATACTATGATTTGAATTTCACTTCTTTAGCCAATGATTATTTGGGTTATGATTCATCTTTTGAGTGTAGTGTGGATTTGGAAAAGTGTAAATATTGTGTTTTAATTGGAAATTTATTGATAACTAAGGATCCATTGACCATCGATGATACTACTCAGCTTGTAAAATTTTATTCCTAATCTAAGGATGTTACCATTGAGAAGTTAGATGATATTATTAACCTCTCAGTTTCATATTCACTCTCATCAATCCAAAATTCACCTAAATTAGAACTTAAAAAATGACCTCAAAACATGAAACATTCATATATTGATAATGGTAACAGGTTTCATTTAATCATTTCTAGTTCACTCCCACTAGAGAATAAATTAAGATTTCTAAACCTTTTGAGGGAATATAAACAAGTATTTGGATGATCACTTGCTTAAATTCCTGATATTAGCTCATTAATTTTCATGCATTGTATATTGTTAAAATATGAGGCTAAACTAGTGAGGAAGGAATAATATTGAATAAACAAAAACATCCTTGGTGTTTCCAAAAATGAAATAACTAAATTATTGGCTAATGGAATCATTTACCCCTTCTTTGACAGCCAATGGGTCAATCTAGTGAAGGTAGTGAATAATGGTAATAAAAAATGAAAACAATGAATTTGTTCCAACCCATGTGTAGAATAGTTGGTGTGTTTATATAGAGTATAATTGAATAAACTATAACACTAATAAGGTCAATTTTCCATTACCATTCATTTACCATATGTTATAGGGATAGTGGGTAATTCCTTATACTAATTTTATGATGGGCATTCTGTATACTTTCAGAATCATATTGACCTCAAGGATCAGAAAAATACAACCTTTACTTTCCCCTTTGTCATATTTGTATATATAAGGATGAAATTTGGTCTTTTAAATGTTCCAGATACTTTTTTGTGATGCATGGTTCATATTTTTTTAGATTTCCTAGATAATTTCATATAAGTTTTCATGAATTATTTCACTATTTATGGATCCTCTTTTGATGAGTTCTTGAGTAGTATTGTTTTCTCCCTATGTCACTATATGTAAAAGAGTATTGTATTAAATTATGAGAAATTTCATTTCATGGTGCATCAAGATATAGTACTTGGACATGTCATTTTGGGGGACGGTGTTTAGGTAGATAAATCAAAAGTAGAAATAATTTTATCCCTACCATTCTCTAAAAAATTGCGGGAAATGTGGTCTTTCTTAGGTCATGTTGGATTTTATCATCATTTCATTCATGACTTTAGTATGATAGCACTCCCTCTATATGAATTACTCTAAAAATAAAAAGAATTTTTTTTTATAAATAATGTGAGGAAGTTTTTAACAAATTAAAATGGAGTCTAACATCACCCCTAGTAATCTAACCACCTTGGCGGGATTCACCATTTGATCTCATGTGTGATGTCTCTAAATATGCAGCTGGGGAAGTCTTATCAAAACAGGTTTATTGATATCCACATGTCATAACCTATGCCTCACGCACAATGGACCATTACCAATCAAACTACACTAAAACTAAAGAATAATTCATTTACATTGTTTTTTCCATGGATAAATTCAGTTCATACCTTTTATAGTTCAAAGTAATTATGTTCTTAGACTATCAATCCCTTAGATATCTCCTTAAGAAACTAGATTCCAAATCATGTCTCATTCACTGGATGCTCCTACTTTGGGAACTTAATTTAAAAATTGAGGATAAAAAGTAGTAGAGATTGTGGTATCTAAAAATATTAGTAATATTTTCCCACAATTGGAAAACCATATTAACCCATCGCTCCCCATTGGAGAATTCTTCCCTGATTAGCACCTTTGTGATGTACTAGACCTTACCCCTTAGTATGCAGAGATTGTGAACTTTTTGTTATCATCTAAGATCCCCATAGATTTTATCACTTAAAAATCCCAAATACTTAAGCATGAATCATGATGGTACATTTGGTATTACTCGTACTTATAAAGAATATATAGTGAACATATTGTTTTTTGGTGTGTCTCTGACTATGAGTTCACCTCTGTTCTGAGCTTCTACCACAGTTTGTCATATGGGGTCCACTTTAGCTCTCAACATACATCTTGAAAGGTCCTTGACTCTGGAATTCATTGGAAAACATTTTTTTGAGATTCCCATCGATTTTGAAAGTCATGAAAAAGATTTTAATTCATAGAGAATATCTCAAAGAGGAATGAAATTTCCCAAAAACCCATGTTATTTATTAAGATATTTGATGCATAGGTAATTTTCAGAATTTATTTGGATTTTTTTACATATTATTGGTTGTTGAATATGTATCTAAATGGGTGGAATTAAAGGCTACAAGGATCGATGAATATTGAGTGGTTGTCAATTTTGTGAGATCTAATTTTTTTCAACAGGTTTGGATTTCCAAGAGTCATCATTAGTGATTCGGGTACAAATTTTTATAATCAAAACATGAAACAATTCCTCTGTAAGTATGGGGTTGTACATAAATTCTCTACTTCATATCACCCCCAAACTAACAGATATGAATAAATTTCAAATTTGTTAGTTAATAAAAGCTTGGAAAATGGTATAACTTAATAGGAAAGATTGGAGTTTATTCTTGGATGGTGCACTTTGGGCATACCGTACATCTTTTAAAACCCCAAAAGGAATGTCACCGTACCAGATTGTGCTTGGAAAGGTTTTTCACCTCCCCATGGTGGTAGATAAACTTCCATATTAGGTTGTTAAAAAATTTAACATGAACATCTTAGATGCATGTGATCATAGCAAGTTACAAATTAATGAGTTGGAGGAAATTTGAAGAGACTCATATGAGAACTCCGGGGTCTATAAGGAGAGAACCAAGGTTTCCCATGACTGCCTCATCCTTCATCTTCAATTCCACATTGGTTAGAAAGTTATCCTTTACAATTAATGGATTAAGTTACAAATAGTTAATCTTCATTCCCACATGTTTGGAAAATACACTATTACTAATGTCTAGCCATTTTTCGTATATAGGTTAAAAATGAAAAACCCAAAAAAATCATTGTTAATGGATAGAAGCTGAAGCACTGGCATGAAACCATTTTGGATTCCCCATTAGAGGAACTCCATGTTCAAGAAGAAACTTACCAGGGACACGCATCATGTTTTATCCTTCTTTCCCATATTATCTTTTATTACAATGAGGACACATCATGCTCTAGGTGTGGGGGGATGGGTACATTCCTAGGTTATTTATTATTTTTATCATTTTTATTTCTTTTTCTCTTTTACAGTTGTTACATAGTATTTTTACCTCCCCCATTTTGTGTAGGACTACTCATTTTTTATTCCCACCTAATCAAGTAAATTATATAAAATTACTGAGTAATTTCCCCATTTCAAGTTGTTTTAGCATTTAAATAAAACATTATTCACCAATGGAACGTGAGTTTAACATTTATGTGTGACTTTTTTAGTCAACTGGTTGTGTTTAAATGATATAAATGGTTATATCTCTTTGACACCTTTTAGATTATTTATACTATCTTCATGAGTGGTTTATAGGATAATAATGTCACTTAATATCTTTACACCACATTACACTCAACCATGAAGTGTGAATATTTCTTACTTAATAGAATGTAAATATAAGTTAGGTTAATATTTATCAGCTTTCCAAAATGATTTTTCCATACATTTGTTCCTTATTCGGTCTTTTTAATTATTTTACCGGATTAACCAATGCATGTGTGCCTATTATCTGAATTTTATACGCCTTAAAAAAACACACACAAAAAACATAGTGGAAAGAATAACATGATTTTTTTGTCACAGAATCACATGGAGAATTAGTAACATTGTTGAATTGTGAATTCCTTTTTTAGATTATTATCATACAAATATTTGAAATTTACAATGATACTTGGTTAATATTTTTTTTATTACCTAGATAATTTAATTTTAGTTTTCATAGATGATTTCACTATTTTTGAATCATCTTTTTATGAGTGATTGAGTAATCTTGGTTCTATCCTACATTGCTACATTGAAAATCTTATTGTATCAAATTATTAGAAACAGAATTTCATGTTGTGCAACATTATAGTACTTGGACATTTCATTTATTGGGATGGTATCCAAGTAGATAAATCCAAAGTAGATATCATTTCATCCTTACTATTCCCTAAAAATGTGCAGGACATGTGGTATTTCTTAGGTCATGCTGGATTTTATTGACGTTTCAATCATTAATTTGGTAATATTTCACTCCCCCTCTCCCACTTACTCTAAAAAGAAAACGAATTTGTTTTTGATGTATAATTTGAGTAAGATTTTAAAAAATTGAAATAGAGTCTCAAGGAGTGTTTTTTTATAGTGTATGTTTTTAATGAAAAGAACTAAAAATTGGGTGTGGTTTTGAAAACAGTATTAACAAAATATCTAAAATTAAAGAGTTTTATAGTTGAAATAAAGTGGATTTTGAAAGATATGAGAAAAAGGGGTTATTTTGAGTTCACTACACACATTTCAAGTTCATTTTTATTAAATATTAATTTAGTTTTAGGGTAAGTCTTTGGATGAAATTAATCATAATCTTGATTACTTTCCAAGATTTTATATCAATGCATGTAGAACCAAAACTTGACATATCAATTGTATAGCCAAGTTCTAGATCTTATTCATGGAAAAATAAATTTCAAATAAAATTTAAATCTAAAACAATAGGGAAATAAAGTTATTCTTTTGTTTTCCAATCATAACAACGCAAGTTACGCACTCAAAACTTCACAATGATAGGTTAAAAGTAAAGATCATTCCATTCAATTGAATCAAAAAAAGAATCAAAATATGAATCAAAGTAAGATAATTATAAAATAAATATTTTAAAGACAAAAATACATCAAAAAGTATTAATTTGAGTTTTGGAACTCCCTTTACATGATTTGTAGATCTCTCACAATGAACTCCCACTTTTTAGCAGCTCATCGAGAGGACAATGAAGCTCAAATGTATCTCTATATTCAATTCAAATCTACCTATGAGGATATGGAGATATAGAACATAAAAAGTGATCAAATAAATTTTATAAAACTATAAAATGGTATCACTTCACTCCTTGGTCGAACTTGGAAATAGGGTTCCCAAGGTTCCCTATTATAACCAAAATGGGAGGTGGTTTTGGGCACACAGATTTAGACTTACCATTTTTATCTCGATTTTGGACTAGTAAACAACTGTATCTCATCTTTGATAAAAAATAATAGTTTTTGGTAGCCCTATTTAATATCACTATGTAATATATAAGGGCCATTTTATCTATATAATTTGAGATATTGTCAAATTACTGAACCAAACATTTTACTTTGAGTAGATTCAGTTCCCTGGATAGATCAGTTTAGTTGGGATAAAATATGGAAGAATTGGTATTGGGTGTCTTTATATGAGTTGTATCCCACTTATTTTTGTATTACTGCATAATATTTCATCCCATTTGTATCCATGTATTTTTTATAACATGTAAACAAGCAGAAATATGTCCTTGGGATTCCATGCAGTTTGACCCATTTTCCTTCTGCATCATCTTTGGACCTCCAAATCACCTCCTCCTATAATGTAATCATTAAAACAAGTAAAATTTCCTTTTTAACAGTGATAGAAATAAATAATTTAAAAAAAATTAATTTTAATTTTTTTATTATATTTTAAATTTTCAGTACAAAACTATTTTAACACAATGGTGTAAGGGTGAAATAAAACAGTGAATTGTTATTTGATCAAGACCTCACACAAATTCTCCATGTGGTGACACCCACTGGTCATGAAATGACCCTCCCCATACTGAGAAAAATAAAATACAAACACCTATCATATTTTGACCCCCACCTATCATCATATGACAGCCCCTTGTATTAGATTTCTACAACTCGCAGCACTCTTTCTACCCAAAATCCTTATCCAACTTTCATAACCAACTCATGAACTCCCCACCAAAATAAAAAATATTTATAGAAAAATAAAATAAATAATTTTTTGAAAAAATTTAAATGGTTTCATATCTTGATAAGGCCTATGTTATTCTAGCAATGTAAGGTTCCTCTCGTACTGAATCTTCAGGACATTAGACTGTATCAAAAAAATGATAGTATTTATCAATGTCTAAAGTTATAATATCCATTAATAAAAATTTTATTTTTTATTTAATATATTTAAATACCTATTTAATATCCATATATATGTTATAATATTAATATTGGTATAATTTAATTTAAATTGTTTAAGTTTCCTATTATAATTTTCATACCATACATATAAGAGTTACATGCTAGGTAAAACCTAGAATTTTATTTCTTTAAACCAAGATTTTGATTTCTTATTTAGTCATAATATTAATTACAATGGTTGATTATTTTTTACACATTAGGTGTTAGGATTTTATTTAAATTAAGTAAACACTTCATTATTGATCCATTGATAGTGAGAATTTGTGTTAGACTTCCCACTGGACTAGGAACTTTGGATATGCTCACGAAAGGTGAGGGTTTTCTACAAACTGTACCATACTTTCTCTTGAGTATATTTCTGTATAATAACTTATTCATGATATTTATTTGGATCTATATTAATATAATAACTTTTTTTGGTCAAGTAGTATAAATAATTAGTTTTATTACATGTTATACATTCATATGTTTGTTACCAGTTAATTCGTTTGAAAGTATAGGATATAAAACTTAATCATTAAAATCATTAATAAATATAAAGATTTTATGATATGAAATTATATGCATTAGATGCATTTTAAAATTGTGAGACTAAGAAAACCCCCCAAAATACTAACTGTTAGATTCCTTACAAAGTTAACACTTATCTAAACCTTTATCATTCAGTATGGGTGGACCTAACCATTAGTTTTCCATGAATTGTATTATGTAAGGAAGGAAAATTATAACTAATCCTAAAAACTATATGATTATATTTGATGTGATTTTTGGGTCACATTTAGTGGGATAACCCTAAGCCTTAGGTTCCAAGTAGAATGGAGTTAGAATAATTCATATGAATAATTAGGTAAGAACTTTTCCACCCAACTATGTAATAATAATATATGATATGATGACAGGATTTTAGACCATATATATTAATTGTTTAATATAAAATATTTTTCATGTTAAGTCATGAAAAAATATAGATCTTATCCCATTGATATATATGATCTATGGGATCATCATTTTACACTACTATAAAACCGGCCTTTAATAGTGCTAGAAATTGACTTTATCAGTGCTAGAAAATCATTGACTTCATGAACGAGGTTAAAAGACCATGTATTTAATTAGAACTGAAAAAGAACTGATAAAGGGGACCTTTATAGGCGCTAAAACAGAACTGATAAATGGTACCTTTATTAGCGCTTTAATTTAGCAATGCTAAAAGAACCATTTATCAGTGCTTATAAAATCATTTCTAATGGTTCGTTTATCAGTGATATTATGAGAACTAATAAAATATACATTTATCACTAATTATAGAAGTGCTGATAAATTTTAATTTTTTCAGTGCTTTTAAAAACACTAACAAAGGTCCATACTATTGTGTGTTGTAACAACACACCGCAGCACCGGAAACACATGAGATATCAGCAAAAACTAGTCCCAATAAAAGATTTAGATGAAATGAAATTTAAAACAAAAACACAAGAAAAAAAACTATATTATAGACATTTCAAACATTGCTTCATACAAATACATAAATAGAAATTTTTACATACATTCAAAAACATCAATGTTCCTTTAAATCCTAACCTGAATCATGTTATTGCTGAACAAACCACCCATACTCGATCAAAAGAATTAACCTATATAAGAAAATAATATTATGTTAGTAATAATATAAAGAAATAAATTAACAGAAAGAGTTAATTTTACTAAAATTTATATTAAGATGACAATTTTAAATAAAGACACACTAAGAGTCATACCGATCACACTGTACATCGGATTGAGGTGCGGATGATTCCTACATGTTCCAAATCACTTAAGGATTTTTTTACCTAAATTATCAAAGCAATATGCATGTGTTTTCTCAGTTTTGAGTACATCACTTTTCTTTTTTTAATAAAATGTAATTTTAAACTTAAAACACACACTTTCACTCATATGGACCATATCATGAATTAGTTTGATGTGAGAATAATTCTTACATGTCACAAATGTTTTATTAATTGATTCCATAAATTATCAATAAAATTTGAGCACTTTTTATCATTTTTCATTGAGTGAAACTTTTTAAAGTCAAATGTTAATTTTAAACTCATAACGGATACAATGAGTCAGTTATATATTTTGCTAAAATTAATATCAATTTAAAATAGAAATAAGTACTTGAAGTCATTATAGTTACATCATTAGTCGGATTGAGGTGTAGTTGATTCTTACATGTTCCAAATTCTCAAAAAAATCCTAACTATCAAAGTTACCATGATTTCCATTGACTTTATTGGTCAAACTCCCAACACTGCATGAGAAGCTTGGAAAAAACCACATCAACTTGAAAAAAAAAGATTCCACCTATATAAGAAAATAATTATTATGTGATTAATACTAAAAAGAAATAAATTAAACATAAATATAAAACAATAAATTAACTTTATGGAAAATTATTTTACTTTTAAATATCAAGATTATCTTTGTAATTGAGTAGATTTAGCGTCATTTCTCTTCCTGTAAAGGAAATTTAGGTAACTTGAAATAAAGTGATAAATTCACCACTGTAGGGGTGAAAAGGTTTTAAGGGAGAAGAAGCATTAAACATGGATATATCAACTCAACTCAAAAAAATATTCCACCTATATAAGAAAACAATTATTAAGTGACTAATACTAAAAATAAATAAATTAAACATAAATATGAAACAATACACAAATTATATGGAAAATGATTTTACTATGAAAACATCAAGATTACCTTTATAATTGATCAGAGGAAGCATTGTTTCTTTTCCTATAATGGTAGTGGAGGTAACTTCAAAGAAATTGATAAATGCACCACTATAGGGGTAAAAAAGTTTTATGGGAGAAGAAGCATGAAAGTTGGACAGAGCACCCCAATTAGAACAAAATAATCCCCCTATATAAGAAAAAATTTATTATGTGAGTAATACTAAAAAAATATAAATTAAACCTAAATATTAAATAATACAATAATTTTAAGGAAAATGGTTTTAATGTGAAAACATCATGATTACATATGTAATTGAGCAGAGTTAGCATCGTTTATCTTCCTACAAAGTCAGTGGAGGTAACTTAAAAGAAATTGATAAATGCACCACTATAGGGTTGAAAAGGTTTTAAGGGAGAAGAAGCATGAAATATGGAAAGAGAACCCCAACTCAAACAAAATAATATGCCTATATAAGAAAACATTTATTATGTGACTAATACTAAAAAGAAATAAACTAAACATAAATATGAAACAATTCATTAATTATATGGATAATGATTTTACTGTGAAAACATCATGATTACCTCTATAATTGAGCAGAGGAAGCATCATTTCTCTTCCAAAAACAGTATGAAACATGGATCAAAATATTCTAAAATAAATGAACAACATAAGGAATGGTGAAAATTAAATCAATGTTTCACTATATAATTTTTTGGTAAAATAGAGAAAGTATATCAAAACATTACCTTTACATCTTCCCAAAGGGTTTCCTTCATTATAGTTTTTTCTTCCATCATGTGGAGAAGATATTGTCTACACGATTAGTCAAAAATTTAATTTAGATTATGTTATGAAGCAGAGAACATATAATATTATGATTAAAAAATAATATATTAAAAAACACTTTTACCTTCTCATTAAACCCTCATTATTTTTTTGAAATGTTTCAAGTATTTGGTTCCTATATTGAGAATCTAAATCCCCTCTTTGTGGTCCCCTCCAATATATGAGACATTGTCTACATTGGGACCTATATGAACTGATTGTGATGTACCAATTAAAGAGCTTTCATCGATTGAATTTTCATCTGATTCAACATTTGTTTTAGTCACCAACAAGGCAATCAACCAATTTTTATTTATTGGATCGGAGACATAAAATAATTTCACTTCTTCTGATGCCATTAGGAATAACTCATTTTTTCACCTTCCACACTAAAATTCACCTTCACAAAGCCAATTTCCTAAACTTTCACTCAATTGATATTTTCAACCCATTTTCAATGGAAAAGAGGCACTTGAAATGTTGTATAATACAACCTATATATCTGTTCGATAATGCAAAAATATGACATATTTTCATAAATTGGATTTCTATCCTTGGAACAAGATATGTGCATCGATTCAGCCACGAGTGAACACCACTATTTTACATCATAATAAAATCATTATTTTCTTTTGTATAGAATGTATAAACATTGATTAAAAAACAAGTGTAAGATATAAAATTTTCATTTAGTCCTTTGTCTATCCATTGAAGTCATTCGGAAATTAAATTCAGTTTTTCATATAACTCCTTATAAATTGTATATATGAACCATCCTATAAACTATTAATTATGTGTATTTGATATCCATACTGTATCACTTGATGGGTTCAAATATCTAATAATTTATTTGTGGGCTTCAATGTATGGTTAAACATCTTCACTATTATGTAATATGTAAATATTTGCTTGCTCCTACTCTGCCAAGGTAATTGTAACAACTTATCTTCAATAAATCCCTTAGCCCATAAGGCATTCGTTGTGATGAGACTTTGGGGGCCGATGATTTCAACATTGAATAGGTAATTAGTATATAATTTAATATCTTCTTCAACAAAATATCATTCTCCAATAAAACCTTTTTTCTGACTTGAATCCTTGACATACCCTTTCAAAATATTTATATACAATTCAATGGGGGTACATCCATTTATAATGGACATTACCACATATTTAATCCTCTCTGACCAAGTGAACCATCAGGTGGACAATTATATCCAATAATTATGGTAGGAATAACATTTCTAATTCACATAATATGACTGAAATCTCATTTTTCATGATTGGAAACTTCACCGGGTCTACAACTTTACTGCATATGGCTTTAAAAATAAGTAGAGTCTGGTTAATATATGTCGTAAATTTTGAGGCAGAATGCAACAGGCATTAAATCTTGCATCAAAACATGACATTCGTGTGATTTTAGTCATTGTAACTTCAAATTAGTCATTGACATGACATTATTGATATTTTAGGGAACTATTTTATATATTTCAAATGGAAGATTTAAAACCCATGTTGACACTCGTTGAAAATTGAATAAAATTTTCAAATGTTGTGGATAGAATGTCAATCTATATCATGTAGTGTAGGAGATTCGTCATATTCCAACTTTATTGATAGTAAAAAGATTTTATATACTATTTTCAACATGTCATATAGGTAGGTATCGAAGTGATTCCATAAAAATCCACATGTTATTAGTTAAATAAATACTCAAAGGGGGGTGAAATTCTTGAAAATCTGTATTTCTAAGAAAGATATTATAATGTCTTATAGTGGTATATAGGTCTAAAAAAAAGCTGTATAACAAGAAAGTGGTAATCTCTATAGGATATTTTTTTTGTAAATTATTGAGAGAGGGGGAGTAGGATGATGATGAAAATTTATAATGTAGTTGGAAAATAGTACATAGCATCAATGTATAATATTTCATATATTATTATTAAAAGGATTTATAAATAATTTTGAATTAATTTAAAGAGGTAGAAAAATAAAAAAATATATATTTTTAAGTGTAGAGGCATAGGAAGTTGGATTATTGAGAAAAGGTAAAACACATTTATCAATAAGTAGAGTTTCCAAAACAAACCCAAGACAACCATATATCAAACACATGAGTTGTTCTATAATAGTTTCCAAGGGACATTCTCAATCCCCCTCAGGCTAGAAACTGGCACCATGGCATGAAAAACAACACAGTGGGAATGATTTGGACCAAAAAATAAATAAAATTCGTAGAAAGAAAATTTAAATAAAAACTTCCATGATGAGTATATACATTGGGTTCCCACACAAACATAGATAAGTAGAAAAAATAAGACATGAATCGGTATAATATAAAAGAAATATCTAAACCTACCATCAACTCCCTCACCCAAAAAAATCCCTAGTTTCAATTTCTAAAATTTCACATGTATGGAATACCATTGATAAAATAAATAATGAAAAATATGTATGATAACTTTGGATAATCAATTTGGGAAATGTAAAAAATAAAACAATCAAATAAACTCCATGTGACATCATGTGTCACCATCGAGTCTAGAAACAGTAAAATCTCCATGAGTGAACAAGAGTTGAATCAAAACTGGAAGATAAGAATATCATAAGGCCTTCCTCACTAGTATACAATCACCAGACCACAAATAATGACATCATCAAAGAAGAAACTGAAAACAAAACAAAAAATATACAAAGAAAATTGGAAGGCCTACCTTGCTAGGTTGTATAAAATATGAAACCCTTTATGGAAACCCTAACATCAATTGAAAACCATTTGTCGGAGGTAGTCGAGTGGTGTGATTTGAGATTCGATTCATCGAGTAGGAGCACTGAAAGTGGGTGGCTTCAGCAAAACTCTTCTGACATCACAATGGGTTTGCAGATGGGTAGGGTTTTTTAAATAGATTGGGACACTTTTATTAGCACTTATAAATAAGTGCATATAAAGGTAGGTTGTTATCAGTGCTAAAAAAGTTCTTCCAAAATCAATCTTTATTAGTTCTCTTTTTAGAGATGATAAAGCCTCGTCTTTATCAGCATAAAAATAGCATTGATAAAGATACTTTTATCAGCACTTTTTACTTAAGCGCTGATAAATGATTTATAATTGTAATTATAAATAAAAAATTGTAAAAATTTATTTATACTTAATAAATATATATAAATATAAATATAGTAAATATATTCCTTTTTAAATATATTTATTATAATTTTATAATAATTTATTTATAATTATAGAAATATTTTTTAAAAAGATTATTTATATCAATATATATATAATTATACATATATATTTAATAAATATATATAAATATAGTAAATATATTTATTATTTAAGAAAATTTATTATAAATTTAATAATTATTTAAATATATATAATTATTTATTTATAATTATATAAATACATTATAAAATATTTATTTATTTATAATTATAAATATATAATTGTATAAATATATTAAATGTACGTTTACAAATATATTTATTTATAAATATTTTTTTTACAAAAAAATTTTAATATTATTAATGAATATCTAATTTTAAGTGCATGCATATATGTTAAAAATGAGTGAAATTGAATAAATTAAAAATAAGTACACTTTAACAATATTGAAAAAATGGATAAGTTTTATATGTGGGAATTATATATATAAATGCATTAATTGCGTATATGTGAAATCAATATAACACAGATTTGATTTGTACATGTTAAATTGAAAAATCAAACAACATTCAATTATATGTCGAGTACTATGCAATAAGTCAATATTTTTATTTCATATTAATTTTTAATTATAAACCATTATTCAATAAATATATGACTATTTAATATAGAGCGCATAAATATTTTTTAATATATAAATAATATTTTTATACATTAATATATAGCTATATATTTAATATATAGAATTTAATAACATTAATTATAATAATTATCTAACTAATAAAATGTTTAATATTTAATAATGTATAATCAATTTACTCATTTTTATCAATAATTATTTAATTAATAAAACTTGTAATATTTTTTTTAATAAAACCATTTTTTATTTTTTATTTATTTAATTATTTCATTTTATTTATTCAGACCTTTATCAACACTAAAAATAAAGCGCTGATAAAAGGTTAAATTTATTATCACTTTCCTTAGAACTAATAAATATTCCATTTATTAGCGTTTGTTTCTAGCACTGATAAATACCATCACTATTAAATGCGGGTTTTTCTGTAGTGTTAGTGTGATTGTTTTCAATAAAAGTTATTGTTTAATTGATATAAAACATGATACTCACCTAATAAATATTTCATGTTATATATTGTAAAATTCATTATGAATATTATTTTAAGATCTATTAAATGTGTTGCCTATAATTTAATATATGTTTATCCAAGTTTGGGAATTATTTTGAAGGAGCAACATTATAAGAAATAGGATATGAATGCTATAGAAATCAATATAATAACCTCATATTTTTTATGTGTGTTATGATTTATTTTCGACCTTTAATTATATTTTTTTAGCTATGAATTTATTAGAATGTGTTCCATTAGTTTATGGTGGGTTTCATAGTGTTTTAGAGGCCTTTTGAAGGTGTGTATTTTGATCATGGTTTTTCCAAACCATGTTTATTCTCTATGAATCCATGCACCATGTGGAAGTGGCACTCGAGGTGGTGCATGTTTAAGGTGAAAAACTTTTCAAACTGGGTGGTGCTCTAAAAAACCATGTGAAACCCTCCAATGGACAATAACATGGTTGTTTCATGGTTTAAAAAATCGTGCACCCAAACTGTGGGGGTTCTCAGGTAAGGTAGAATACCTCACATGGTTGGGGCACAGTTTTTCAAATTGTGTGCCGAAACAATGTACGTGTAAATTTAATGAATTGAAAACCACCTTTAATGACTATTTATGGTCTATTTTAATCTGTTTTTTTTCATGGAAATTCCTCTATAACCTCTCTTGTGGGCTTCTATGGATAATTATAGTCCTGTAAATCTTGATTCTAGTGGATCCAATAGATTTGTTGACTAGGAATTGAGGTATGCAATCTAAACCATCGATCATCAGGTTATTTCTAGATCTACCTCTTTTCCCTTGAAAAAAATCATATATCCACCATTCCATTTTCCTAGTATGTATATTTTGATTCAATATAATGATGGATTCATCAATCATTAATATAAAAAAGGTGGTTTTTAATGTGATGAAAATATCCTTTTGACTAGAGCTATATCTCTCATGATTAGTGGATGTTTCCAAGAAAGTAATCATAGATTGATCACCTTAAGACCTTATTCTTATAGAATCTCATATTGGATCTATTTTTTAATGATTTATCAATTATGTATCAATGTTAACTATCTAGACCCAAGGTTCTCCCCAAGTTTTTATGAGGAATTCATGATCCATTCTTAAATTGAAAACAGACCCAGTGAATTGGTTTCCTCTTCTTCAACATATATCAAAACTAGTTCTATTGATGGAATATAGATGGTATGTGATTCTATAACCACCCTTCTTGACAAGGAATCTTCTTGGGTCTCTTTTATAAACCTACTTATTGATGAAACGGAACATTAGATTGGCATCCTTAACATGTGAGTTAGTTTTTTGGTCGGTGTATGAACATGGAAAAGGAGATAAAACCCTTAAATAACCTTCACATTGACATAAAAACCCTTGATATGGGAAGTTCCTTACTATATAGTTACTTTTATATAATTGTTTCATGATTTTATGGTTTATGATTGATACCCCTTCTTGATGTATTTTCTTTTGAGTGTGTGAGTGGCACTTAAGATCTATGTTTGATTTATGACCATATGATTTGTGTATATCCTCTTGAGATATACTCTTGATATGCCTTATTATTCCTTGATATGATATATATTATTTTTGGTATTTCATAGATCACAGAACCTTGCTTTATGTATCAAGATGATCAAGATGCTCAATTTCAGTTAGATAGTACCTTGGAGGGGGAGCGTGATGCCATGATGATCACTATGGATTGTGGCTCATTTTATGATATAGTTCAGATCATGAACATGTATGTTGATGAGGGAGTACATCATTCCTGGGAATTTATAATCCATCATCTATAGTCTAAAGTTGGATAATTCCATGAAAAGTAGATGTGTTATCCAATTACATAAAAAATATTAGGTGTGGATTACCATCATCCAAGGATAACGAACACTATTGGGGTGGGTGTACGGTGTTTCTAATAATGACCACTATCATAGTGAGGTGATTAATTTTTACTTTATTGAAGAACTAGGACAGATAGGCGTAGGGTGAAAACCAATGTTGGGACTTGAGGTACAACTTGTGATGTGTGGTGTTTTTCATTGAAATCCATACACACATTATTCTGAAGTAGGTGGGGTTGGGGTTCGGGGTGGATTGGTTAGTGATAGATGACTTGGTGTATTTGTGGTTGTATTTTTATTTGAAAATTTAATTTATTTCATGACATACACTGTCATATATTTATGTTCACTTATGTCAAAAATGTATTGGTGGTGTCTTACTTGATTTATTACTCAAATCCTACATAGGCATCTTGATGTGAGTATAGATTTTATAACTGAGGATCTATTAAAGGGAAAGACCCTATAATGGGGATTTGAGGATATAGAGACTTTGAGTCAAAGGTGATGTTGGGGAATACATTGAACTATTGCTGCTATATTTATTTTCTTTCCATAATTGATTATTTTGTATGACCATCCACATTTGAGGGTCCTTGGTTTATTTTCCTACATGACATGAGATACTTAATATTCCATTTGTTACAACATTTTTTATTAATTCCACTAAATTAATCCATTTTATGATTTTAACTTGTATTTATTAATTCTAAGGGTATAGTATCCCCATTAAAAGCACTTGAACCCTCACTTCTAGTTAGAAACCTATTTCATATGGGGAGGCACACATGAGGTTATATGGAACTTTGTCTCATCCTTTATGATTTAATCATGGGTGTTAAAATCAATTTCTCTAATTCTAACTAATTATTAATATATATCAAGTGCATGTTTTCACATTTTCATTGATATAGACAAACTCATAAATAGGATACAATTAATGAAAGGATAAATAGATCTAAATATTATTAATGGAGAAAGAGTTTTTGTATTAGAGGTAGAAACATATGATATGTACCTACTTGGTGGATTAATTCTATAATTATAAAAATATTATCATTTTCTAGTAACAAATATAAATTTGATTTATATATATTTTTTGGAAAATAATTGATTTTTTTATGCTTGAGAAAAAGATTTGTTTTATATACATGTATAAATTTTTTTTGTTACCATGAACACGGTGACTGGTTTATAAAATTTGGGAATGGATAATACATTCTATAATATTCAATATAATAAGTTCCAGGTAGTTGATTATAACACCACTTATCTTTATCATTGTCATCTTGGGCATATAAATGAAAAATAAATTCAAAGAATTCAAAGAGATAGATTATTGGAATCATTAAATTATTAATTTTCTGACAAATGAAAAAAAAATATTAGAAAATATTACCAAATATACTTTTTTTAGAAAAGTTGAATAAGATTGTGGGATTTTGAACCTAATTCATAGTGATGTATGTGAACTAATGAGTATACATGTATGTGGTGGGTATCGTTACTTTGTAATCTTTGTTTACGACTTTAGTAGGAATGTTTATGTGTTTCTTATAATAAACAAGTTTAAAACCTTTGAAAAGCTCAAATAGTTTTAAAAAATCACATAATTATAACTACCCTCCTTTTTATTACACACATAAAAAATATTTATTACACAAAACTTTCACTTGATACAACATAGAATATCAAGAGGTCTAGTGTCTTTGGGAATTATGAACATTAAAAAATAACTTAAAACATGAAACAAAACATATTTATTGAAAACTTACTTTACATGACCACTACATTATCTCATACTTATCATTACATCGGATAACCTAAGGACATTCATAAGAAAGGGGTGAGTTATAAGGACCATTATGGGATTAAACAAGGCATAACATGAAGAATACAATACATGTTAGGAAGTAGTCATATCAATGGATCATAAAAGAAACATGAACATAAAGTAAAGATATAGCATGATTATCATAACATGGAAATGTGGCAACAACACTTAACATGGTATTAGCATGATCCAAGGTTCATTGAACATAGAGCATGAGTAAACCCTCATTGAACTTGAATTATCATGTCTAAAACCTCATTTCACTTGAGGTATCATGATACTAATCTTAACCCAATGCATTGGAGCGCTATCAGGGCACACCATTCTTAAACATTTCATTTCATGCATAAGTGTTCCACATGGATCATACAACATGGAATCATTAAAGATCATTATTTATCCAGGACCCTTCTAGGTCGGTCATTATGGCTTTCTCTGCATCCCTGGGGCGAGGTTCTTCTCTCTAGGCCGAGGCCAAGGAAATGTTGATGGGGCTCTCCTTATGCCATCAAGAAGGGATCACACTATTAGAGGTAGAAACTGACTCCCTAATCCTCCATAATGCCATCCATATTTTTAGCATCCCTTGGTCCATCCACTACATCACCAGGAAATGCAGAGACATGATCAGTAGCAATATGAGCATTGTCCACACTTGGCGTGAGGGGAAAAAGGTTTCGGACTACCTTGACTCCATCAACATCCCTGGTTCATCCCATTGTTGTTTTCACACTATTACCACCATGAAGCTAGAGAGAGTCTATTTGGTTCGAGGGGACGCCCATGGCCTCCATTATTTTTGGCCACCTTGGGCCTCACATTTCTCACGTTTCTCTTTAGGCACTTTGGGCCTCCCCTCTTGTATTTTGCATGATTTCTTTCTGAATAAATTTATAGTATGATGAATAAGTAAATGTTAATAAAGGTTAATACCCTTTATAGAGAAATGGGCATGGTATTCAGAACACAATGACTTTGTCTTGGAAAATCACGATGCAATTTCGGCAGCATAAGGGCATGACATAAGAATTCATTAAAACGGTTGATGAGAGATAAAGGGGTGTCTCATAATATGTAAATTAAATGGGAAGTAAGGGGGTCATATATATATATTTCCCAATATAGGTAATGGAATTTTAAATTCATAATACAAATTAATTTCGTGAATGTAAATGAGGAGAGAGCAAATCCTTACGAAATTTTGACATGGTAACGGGTATACATAGAAGGAATTAATGATAGATAAAGGGGTATATAATCATTCAAAAATAAATAGGTCAGTATGGGTGAGGTGAGAAATCATACCCCAACATTTTTAAATGAATATAAAAATGCATAACAACATAATGAAATTTGGACAAAAAAGAGAAAGGAAGAAATCCCTTACGGAAATTCGGCATGGTAACGAGTGTACATGGGAGGAAATAATGAGAGATAAAGGGTTATTTCATCATTAAAACATAAGGAGGGAAGTATGGTGGAGGTTAAAAATCATAACCCAACATTTAAAATTGAAAATAAAAGGGCATAACAATATTAAGAAACATGGATAAAATGAGAAAGGAAGGAATCCCTTACAGAAATTCATCATGGTAACGAGTGTACATGGGAGGCATTAATGATAGAGAAATGGGTATCTCATGATTCAAACATAAGGAGTGAAATATGGGGGAGTTTAGAAACCATTCCCCAACATTTACAATTGAAAATAATAGGGCATAACAATATTAAGAAACTTGGATAAAATGAGAAAGGAAGGAATCCCTTATTTGGAAGTGTGATCCCAAAGGCTTGGCAGGGGCTTGAGAGAGGATTCATGGGAGCTTGGGGTTCCTTGGGATGATTTTAGAGAGAGTATAGAAGAGGTTGGTCGAGATCCAATGGCTTTGAGTGAAGAGGAAGTAGGATCTTGGGTGGGTTTATATAGGAAAAGAGAGGGAATTCTTTATTATTTAGGTTTCGGACCCTATAAATTAAACTAATCAAAACCAAAAACCATCTCATGGTTTTTTCCCATGTTTTTTTCCAAAGAGGAGTGGAAAAAAATTATAAGTCCAATGGCTGAACTTCTTAAAATATTAGTCTTTCTTATGTGAAGGTGAGTCACACTCTCAGGGAAATCATTTTAAAAAGATAAAATGTTTATAAGTATTGGAGGGTCAACTAAGGCTTTGTAAAATAAATAAAATAAACCTAAAATAACATTATTTTAATGGTAAAACATATATTGGCCGAACATCACACTTATAATATTTTATTAAATCACTATTGGGTCATTATGTTGTCCAAAAACACATTATATAATTTAACAATATTTAATTTTTTTCCCAAAATTTCAACTCTCAGGAAATTATGAAAAATTCACCATTGGATAACTTCAACATCCTGATTACAAAAATAATATTCATTTTATCTAAATAATTTTCTAAATATTTGAATTTTTACTTTTAAAATAAAATCTGTCATTTATCAAAAATTCATGCGTTTTGACAAAAACGGCCATCAAACCATAATAAAAATTACAATTGTATTCATAAAAATTATAGGATCATTTATATTTAAAAAAAATTAATTTAGTAATAATATTTTATTAAAATATTATTTAATTAAAAAATCCATTAATTCATCAAAATAGATTTGATAATTGAATATTAACTGAAAATACTATTTGTGATTTAAAAACTATTTACAACATAACAATAATAAAATGAATTCATATTATTTATTATATAAATAAATAATGCCCATAATAATAGTGTTAAGGTCTTGTTACATGACCCCTTATAACACCTGCATAGGACTGAAGGGTAAGTCTTGTGATGGTGACCGACTCTTGGGGTGGCTCAGATAACATCATTCAAGTGGTAATCTATATCAACTTCCACTTCTCTCATAGATGGTTCTGTTTGAGATTAACATGTTGAATCTCGGATTGGGATTGGTCAAGAGCAAAGCCCAATGACTCCACCTCCTTTTTGAGCTCTGAAAAATGGGCTTTGTACAGGGAAAGTCTACTGGATGAGGTCATCTCTTCCTTTGTCTGAGTAAATTGGATTTGTTAAAGCCCTATATTTATACTAATCATGTGATCATTGTTCAACGACTATATTAGCAATGGTAATAATTATTAATGGTAATTTTATATCCAAACACATAAAACCAAGGAAGTGCATATTTTATATAACCATTTTTCATAATGATACATTTAATTATATCAAGAGGAATTTTCATTAACAAAAGTTTGGGTCATTACAATCTTCCACCCTTAAAAATTTTCTCCATAGAAATTTAATTTTCCCACACTAAAAATATATGGGTAACTCTACTTCATCACTTCCTCTTATTCCCACATTACTTCTTCAAACATGTGGTTTCTCCACAACACCTTGACGAGGGGCATTTTATTATTTCGTTGAACATTTTCCCTATGATTTAAGATCTTCCTCATCTTCTCTTAATAGGATAGGTCATTCTCTAATGATACCACCTCTGGATTAATTACATGTGTTGGGTCAGTTATGTACTTCCTCAAGAGTGATACATGGAATACATCATGTACTTGAGATAGTTTCGGTGGGAGTGATAGTCTATAGTCCATTGCTCTAATGCAATCAAGGATCTTAAAAGGGTTGATGTACCTAAGAATAAGATTTCCCTTCTTTCCAAATATCATAACCCTCTTCCATGGTGATATGTAGAGGAATACCATGTATCTAACATCAAACTCAAGGTCTCTTAGATGATTACCAGCAAAGCTCTTTTGTCGACTCTAAGTAGCTTTAATGTGTTGTTGTATGGTCTTAACCTTCTACAAAATTTCTTCGACCATTTCAGGACCTAGGGGTTTTCTCACCCAAACTTCATCCCAACATGCTAGTGTTCTTCACCTCTACCCATATAGGGCTTCATAAGGAGCCATTTGGATGCTTGAGTGGAAATTTTTATTGTATGAGAACTCGACAAAAGGAATATGTTTATCCCATCATACATTGAAGTCTATTGAGAATTCTCTCAACATTTCTTTAAGTGTTTGGATAGTCTGCTCAGATTGGTCATCTCTTTGAGGATGATAAGTTTTACTGATGTTTAGCTCAGTATCCATAGCATGTTGAATACTCTTCCAAAACATAGAGGTGAATCTTGGATCTCGGTCAGATATAATTGATAGTGGTACTCCATGTAGCCTTACCAAATCTCTGATGTAGATCCGTGCCAGTTGATCCAGTGAGAAATCCACCCAAATTGAAATGAATTTTACAATCTTTGTAAGAAGATCCACAAAAACCTAGATAGCATTGTTTAATTTGGATGTCTTCGGAAGTCTGGTGACAAATTCCATGGTAATTTTCTCCCATTTCCAGGATGGTATGGGTAATGGTTTCATCATACCCTTAGACTTCTACCTCTTAGCCTTCACTTGAGGACATACCAGGCACTTTGATGTATACTCAGTGATCTCCTTCTTCATGTTATCCCACCAATAATGCTCTCGGAGATCTCGATATATCTTTTTGTTTCCTGGGTGAATGGAGAAATTTAACTATGTGCATCATCCAAAAGTTCCTTCTTTAACTTTGGATTCGATGGAACACATAGTCTTGACCCAAATCTCAGAATTCATTCTTCTTTGACATTGAACTCTAAGGATTTCCCTTTTCTAATAGTTTCCACCTTCTTTTGAATTCCCACATCATCCTTTAACTTTTTCAAAAGAGACAGTTGAGAAATCATTTGTGAAAGGATCGATGATGTGCCCTTCTTTATGATTCCCATGTCCATCTTCATAAAATCTATGAAGATTGAATCCTTTTTAATTCTCATCAATGATAGAATCATTGGGTCCTTTATACTAAGAGAATCTACCACCTTGTTCTCTTTCATAGGGTGGTAATTTATTGCGTATTTAGGGTCTTTGATCATCTATAAACATCTTCATTAGTTCATGCTCAACTCTTTCTGTGTGAATATATACTTGAGGCTTTTGTGGTCTGTATATATTTCACACTTCTCCCCAAAGAGATAATACCTCCAAATTTTAAAAGTGACGATCACTGCAGCCAACTCCAGATCATGTGTTGAATATTTTTTCTCATGAACATTCAATTTCCTCGAAGCATAGGTAATGAATTTTTCATTTTTCATCAACACACAGCCTAGAACTATCTTCAAAGCATCACTGAATACCACAAAAAGTTCTCTACTTGTGAGTAATGTGAGAACCGGTGTAGTGAGGAGCCTCCTTTTCAACTCCTTGAAGCTCTCTTCGCATTCACCACTCTAAGAAAAATTGACTCCCTTATAATTTAGCATGGTAATAGGGTTTGAAAATAATGAGAAATTTCTCACAAATCGGTGAAAATATCTAGCTAACCCCAAGAATCTACGGATATCTATTACCGATTTTGGCCTCGGTCATCCCTTAATTGCATCTGTCTTAGATGGATCCACAGATATCTCATTTCTTGTGATGATATGGCCTAATAATGAGACCTAATTCAAATAGAACTCACACTTTCTGTACTTTTCATAGATCTTCTCCTTTCGCGAGGTGTCTATTATAGTTCTTAGATACTCCTCATGATCTTACATGGTTTTAGAGTATATTAGAATATCATCTATAAATACTACCACAAATTTGTCGAGGTAATCTCTAAAGACTATATTCATCAATTAAATAAATATTTCTTGAGAATTAGTGAGTCACAAAGGCATTACTATGAATTCATAGTGCTCGTACTTTGTACAAAAAGTATTCTTAGGGATATCCTCCTTTTTCACCCTTACATGATAATATCCTGACCAAAAATATACCTTGTACAAGTATTGTGCTCCACGTAGTTGATATAAAAAGTCATCAATTTGGGGTAGGGGATACTTGTTCTTTATCATGATTTTTTTGATCTCATGATAATCAATGAAAATTCACATTGACACATCCTTCTTCTTGATGAAGAGGACTGGTGCACCCCATGGTGAAGCACTTGGGCTTATAAACCCTCTATCCATATTCTCCTGTAGTTGTTTCTTCAGTTCCTCAAGCTCCATAATATCCATTCTATATAGAGTCTTGGATATTGGAAATGCATTAGGTATAAGGTTAATTAAGAATTAAACATCTCTTCTAGGAGGGAGACCAGACAATTCCTTGGGAAACACTTCAGCAAATTCCCTCACAATAGGCATGTCTTCAAGTATGGTTGCTTCCTTGGACTCAATCATCTAAGCCAAATACGCATGATCATAGGGAAATAATATCCACACTTGAGATAATGGTGCTAAGGAAGATTCATCCTCCTCCTTTCACCTGTATATAATCGAGGTTTGATTCACCATATGGAGAGTGATTTCCCTCTCATAGCAATTTATGTTGGCTCTATATAAGGAAATCCAATCCATGCTAAGAATTGAATCAAATTCCACCAAAGGGAGTATGATGTGGTTCTCCGTAAAGTTCATTCCACGTATTGTGACTGGAGAGGGGTTATATTCATGGGATTCAATGATTTCCCCATTTTATGTTCTCACTGACATCTTTACTTCAATGATTTTTTGTGGTGTTGGGATTGTTCTACTAAACTTTCGGGATATAAAAGAATTTATAGAACCAGAATCAAAAAGTATGTTCACTATTATTGAATGAATATCTATTGTACCTATCACCACTTTGTTTTTGGGGCTCACTTCGGTGGTAGTGATGAAAAAAGATCACCCTTGCTGCCTTGGAGGTTTTTGGTTGCCTCCGATAACCCTTGGCTTAGGGAACATATTTTCAAGGTGCTCTGGTTCTTTGTAGTTGAAGAAATGAACAATACGTTGAGGGTCGAATGAAGCATTCCTCTCCTTTATCGTAGCTGTGGATTTTTCTTATCAGTAGTTAATAGCTAAGTTCCCTTGTCTTCTAAACCTAAATCATTTCCTCATACCCTTCAGGAAATCTCTGGGTTGCTTCTTTCTGCACCTTTAGCAAGTAGGGTGCTGGATTTTCATAGCACCATTGGATTTATCCATCGGACCACCAGAATTGAATTCCACCTTATGCTTCTTATCCTCATGATACCCATAAGATTCTTTGATCTCCATTTCTACTTTGAGGGCACATCGAACAATTTCCTCATAACTCTTGAAGACACAGATCACTAGAGCTTTCTATAGGCTAGGTTTCATCCCACAAAATAAGTAGTAAACCTTGCATTTGACCCGGGGTATCCTGGTACATGAAAATGGGTCTTGCTTCACTATTGGTTACAAACCCTTCTTTTTATTACATAATACTTCTTTTTATTACATACATAAACAAGATTTATTACATAAAACCTTCACTTGATACAACATAGAATTTTGGACGGTATAGTGTCTTTCATGATTAATAACATTACATAACAACTTAAAATGTGAAATAGAACATATTTATTGAATACTTCTTTTACATGACCACTACATTCCCCCGTACTTAGCATTGCATGGGATAACATGAGGACATGCATAAGAAAAG
Source organism: Viscum album (assembly GCA_963277665.1). Lineage (NCBI taxonomy): Eukaryota > Viridiplantae > Streptophyta > Magnoliopsida > Santalales > Viscaceae > Viscum > Viscum album. Next base: position 48,528,426 of record OY728121.1, read on the forward strand.
GGTGAGATATAAAGCCCGGTAAGGGAGTAAAAAAGGTATAACATGAAGAATAAAATACATGTTATGTATTAGACATATTAATGGAGCATAAAAGAAACATGAACATAAAGTCAATATACAGTATGATTATCATAACATGGAAATGTGGAAACAACACTTACCATGGTATTAGCATGAGCCAAGGCTCATTGCATATGGAGAATTAGTAAACCATCATTGCAATTGAATTAGAATGATTAAACCATCATTTACCTTGATGTATCATGATACTAATCTTTACCCACTGTATTGGAGCGCTATCAGGGTTCACCCTTCTTAAACATTTCATTTCATGCATAAGTGTGCCACAAGGATCATACAGCATGGAATCATTAAAGATCATTATTTATTCCATGATAAAGGAATGTGGAATTAATAAATGAAACTCTATAATCAATAATTAAAAATTAATAAATGTTAATACCCTTGATAGGTAAATGGGCATGTTATTAAAAACACAATGACTTTGGCTTGGAAAATTGTGGTGCAATTTTGGCAGCATAACGGTGTGACGTAAGAATTCCAAAAAAAGGTTGATGATAAAGGGGTGTCTCATCATATGTACATGAAATGGACTATAATGGGGTCATATAGATACATGTACCAACATAAGTAATGTAATTTTAGATTCATCATACAAAATAATTGATTGAATGTAAATGAGGAGAGAGATATTCCTTACAGAATTTCAGCATGATAACGGGTGTACATGGGAGGCATTAATGAGAGATAAAGGGATATTTCATCATTAAAAAATAAATATGTTATTATGGGGGTGTGAAATCATACCCACAACATTTTTAAATGAAAAAAATGGCATAACAACATAATGAAATTTGGACCAAAAAGAGAAAGGAAGAAATCCCTTACAGAAATTCGGCATGGTAACGGGTGTACATGGGAGGCATTAATGAGAGAGAAAGGGGTATCTCATCATTAAATAATAAGAAGGGAAGTATAGAGGAGGTTCTAAACCATACCCCAACATTTAAAATTGAAAATTAAATGTCATACAAAATTTAAGAAACTTGGATAAAATGAGAAAAGAATGAATCCCTTACTGAAATTTGGTATGGTAACGGGCATACATGAGAGGCATTAATGAGAGATAAAGGGGTATCTAATAATTAAAAATAAGTAAGTATGGGATAGGAGTGAAACCATACACAAACATTTAAAATTGTAAATAAAAGGTCATAACAATATTAAGAAACTTGGATAAAATTAGAAAGGAAGGAATCCCTTACTTGGAAGTGTGATCCCAAAGGCTCGGGAGGGGATTGAGAGAGTATTATTGGGAGATTGTGGCACCTTGGGAGGATTTTAGATATAGGAGGGCAGATTTTGTTCGATCTACAAGGGAATTTAGTGAAGAGGAAGTGGGATATTGGGTGGGTTTATATAGGAAAAGAGAGGGAATTATTTATTATTTAGGTTTGGACCTTATACATTAAACTAATCAAAACCACAAACCATATCATGGTTTTTTCCCATGTTTTTCTCCAAAGGGGAGTGGAAAAAAATATTTTAAAAGACCAATGGCCTAAATTCTTAAAATATTAGGCTTGATTAGGTGGAGTTGAGTCTCACTCTCAAAGAAATCATTTTAAAAAGATAAGATGTTTTATAAGTCATGGAGGGTCCACTAAGTCTTTGTAAAATAAATCAAATAAACCTAAAATCTCATTATTTTAATGGTAAAACATATATTGGCCGAACATCCCACTTATAGTATTTTATTACATCACTATTGGGTCATTATGATGTCATAAAACACATTATATAATTAAACAGTATTTAATGTTTTACCCAAAAATTCAACTATCTTGGAACATTATGAAACATTCACCGTTGGATAATTTTGACATCCTGATTCCAAAAAATATATTCATTTTATCTAAATAATTTTATAAATATGTGAATTATTTATTTTAAAATAAAAATTGTCATTTATCGAAAATTCATGGGTTTCAACAAAAATGACTTTCAAACCTTAATAAAAATTACAATTGTATTCAAAAAAATTATATGATCATTTATATTTAATAAGAAAGTAATTTGGTAATAATATTTTATTAAAATATTATTTAATTCAAAAATACATTAATGCATAAAAATTGATTTCATAATTTAATATTAACTAAAAATACTATTTGTGCTTTAAAAACTATTTACAATGTAACAATAATAAAATGAATATTTATTATTTATTATATAAAAAAATAATGCACATAATTATAGTGCTAAGGTCTTGTTACATAACCCCTTATTACACCCACATATAACTGAAGGGTAATGTGTTCGATGATGATAGACTTTTGGGGTGGCTCGGATAACATCGCTCGGGTGGTAATCTCTATCAACTTCCACTTCTCTCGTAGGCAGTTCCGTTCGAGCTTAACGTGTTGATGCTAGGCTTGGGAATGGTCAAGAGCAAACCCCAATGACACCACCTCCTTTATAAGATCTGAAAAATGGGCTTTGTATGGGGAAAGTCTACTGGATGAGGTCATCGCTTCCTTTGTCTGAGTAAATTGGATTTGTTAAAGCCCTATATTTATACTAATCATGTGATCACTGTTCAACGACTATATTAGAAATGGTAACAATTCTTAACAGTAATTTGAAATCCAAACACACAAAACCAATGAATTTCATATTTTATATAACCATTTTACATAATGAGACAATTAATTAGATCAAGAGTAATTTTTATTAACAAAAGTTTGGGTCATTACAATAATAAACTAGGTAAAAGTGTTAAGATGATTGGTTTAGATAGAGGTTATGAATACTTGAGATAGAAATTTATTGATCATCTGTGAGATTATGGAATAGTTTCAAAACTCAGTCCTCCAAGAACCTATAATGGAATAATGTGCTATGATTATGAATCAGACATATTTAGACATGGTTCAATTGATGAAGAGTCAATGTGGCCATACTATATCATTCAGGGTATATGATTTAGAAGGAAAAAATTTCATAATAAACCACATTCAATTTAAGTCTATCATAAATACACAATATGAGATATGAGATAATAGGCATAAAAATTTGTGTTTTATGATGATTTGAGCTTTTTTAGCATATGTGAAACATTTTAATTTATAAAATATTGGTCCCAGTTAAAAAAAATACATTTTTATTGGTTATACTAAAGAAATTATGGGATATTATTTTTATAAACCTAATAAAAACAAAGTTTTTATTTCTTGGTGCAATGTTTTCTATAAAAATGATCAAATTTATCAAGTATTTAGTGAGGGGAAAGTTAAACATGGAAAATTCCAAGTCCAAAAAACATGAATAGTTCTTGAGATGTAAAGTGATATTGTTTCATAATGGGTTTTGATAGTTGAATAAACCTAGGTTATACAAGAACCTCAATGTTTAGGACAAATTCATTATGAGATTTAGATATATAAATTTATTAGGGAAAATTATGATAAATAAAAAATTTAAAAGATGAACCTACTACCTACTAAGAGGCCATCGAGAGTTCTAATTCAATGAAATGGTCAAGATCCATGAATTGTGATAGGGAATCTATGTGCACAAATTAATTTTTCAACTTGGTGAATGCTTATGAATGGGTTAGACTGGTAGGGTGAAAATGGTTTCACCTATAATTTTTTTACTATAAAAGGGTATACAAAAATTCATGGCCTTGACTAAAAATATACCTTTTGATCGATAGTGATGATACAATTTATTAAGATATTTATTTCCATAAAAAATAATATGATTATGTGATATACAAAATTAATGAAAAAAATTAATTTCTTTAATAGGGATTTAGTTAAGGTTGTTTATGTTATATTACCCAAATATTTTGAGGATCCAAATAGAGATGTTAATGTATAAAATTTTCAATGATCCATTTTCATATTGAATATATATTCTCAAAGTTGTAAAATATGGTTTAATAAAGCAATTAAATGTTTTAGTTTCATCAAGAACATATATAGGTCGTGTGTATACAATAAGGTTAATGGGTGTTATTTAATATTTATAGTGATTTATGTGGATTATATACTAATAATTAGAAAATATATCTAATTTCTACATTCTCTAATTTTTATATGGTGTGAGTCTTACAGAGTATAAATGATTATATATTGGGTTAGAGATGAAAAACCTGAATGAGATTCCATATTATTCAATAATTTGATACATTATGTATGATATGTTGTATACTCAACTCGATGTCTCTTATTCTTTAATCATAACTAGTAGATATTAATCCAATCGTTGTAAGTGTTAATTGATTGTAGTAAAGAACATCCTTAAGTACCTAAGAATACTTATGGATTTATTATTGATATTTTTAAGAGAATAAGTTCTCATTATAAAGGGTTGCACTAATTAAAAATTTTATATTAATAAGGATAATTAAATATCTCAATATGGTTTCATTTTTTTCTTGTTGGTGGAGCCATTTATTTAGAAGAGTTCCAAACAACTCACCATGGAATATTCAATAATATAGGAAGAGTACATTTTATATTAATTTCTATAAAGGAATATTTTTAGATCAATAAGTTTATAATTAAACTTAGGGTGTTCATAGTATATTCAGAGTAATGAAGCTCTACCATGACAATAATAAAGAAATTTATCAGGATAAGGAATCTCAACCTCCCTAAAGGACCAAACACATCCTTTTTAAATACCATAACATTTGATAGATTGTTGAGAGGTTTGATGTAAATATTTTATGGGTGTTTATAAAGTTGAATGTGGTAGATTCATTGAAAAATACCTTATTTTAGTATGTAATATCCCAATCTTGGTCTACTCGAATGATTCCTAAACTGAAGAGTAACTAGATCTAAAACTGACCTCTTTATATGCTAGAGGATTTGGAATAGTATTGAGGTCCTGAAATATAGATCCATGAGGGAATCCCACAGTCCAATATAGAAATAATAAAAATTTTATATGATAAAACATACATATAAAAAAGAAACAACAGAAAACTTATACATAATAATAATTATTAATATAAAATAATACCCCTTTGGCTAATACATATGAAATAGAATAATTGAAATAAAAATATAATGGAATTTGAACAAACTCACTAGTCAACTCCTACTGAATCTTAACCTCCAATATGCTACTCATCTCAATACATTAATCTATCTTTGATCTAATACCTACAACTAAAATGGAAACATGAAAATCTACTAATTTACATTAAAATCTATTCCATGTATATGGGAAGTAAATGAGCGCAATGACTCCATATTATTACCCCAATAAACTTTACTCACTGAGTTTAAGTGATCATGTGGATACATGTGTAATTCTATGGTAAGTCCACACAACCTATTCATGCTCATACAAATCTACACCTTCATATGCCATCATAAGAAAAAAAAATATACACACCTCAAAGACTCAACTGGTTCTGATTAACATAGTCTAGGTCCCACATGACTATAATATAAGACTCACATACCCTCATGTTCTAATGTGATATACCAAAAATTCAATCTCATCTCATTAGAGGAAATTATTTTGAGGTTGCATACAGAGACCCTGCTTTTTCTTACATAGCTATTAAATCATTTTAAAGACCAGCAACATAAAAATATTACAAAACCATGATCCAAAGTTTTAGTTTATTGGTAAAATTAGTACCATACATAAAAATTACAAAATAAAACATAAAAATTTATTTAATTCCTTCTTCTCTAGATTCTTATTGTCCTATGTTTTCTCCTTAGTACATTTAATCACCTAAGGATATACATCAAAGAAAGGAGTGAGATAAAATCCTAGTAAGAGGATAGATAAGAATATGAATCAATTTAAAATGGGGTGAGAATAATAATTATCATAATAAAATAATAAAAGGATCATAATAATGTGAGGAAACATTAGATAAAGGTAAGAAATGTGGTGGTGCATAAAAATGAAACATCATGTCTTAGTGGTCAACTACCACACATAATTGTGAACAAAGCTAACATCATGTTCATGTATATTTCAATTTATCTCATGATATTCATCACATTACCCAATTAATTTGATTTCTATATAATTTTGGGTTCATCCATCACATTATAAAATTTAAATTTCACAATATAATTCCGAGTGCACTGGTCATATCAAAACATTTACATTATCATGCATACCACATAGAACGTATATCAACCTTGGAAAAAACCCCATGTAAAGGAAATGGGCATCATAAAGAATAATTTTAAGGATAAAAATTGGGATTTCCAAAATAAAATGGGAATAATAGACTTGGAATAAGAATCATCCATCTTGAGTAAATAAGAAACAAAATCAAGAGAAGTAAAACATGTGTTTTTAAAAGGAAGTTGGATTTTGGAAAAATATATTCTTTTATCATAAAATTAGATTGTAAACATGTATATCTAGAAAATAAAATGTAATTATAAATAAATTATATTTATGTAACATTAATTTAAAATCCATACTTAAAATGGATTGAAATATGGAAACCCCAAAGGAAGAGAGTTGGGTTTAATAATTCCCCTTACCTTATGTCTGAATTCTTTCTTCACTTTAATATCCTATATAATAAAATTAAATTAATTAATTAAAAAATATAGAACCTTTTATGAATTAATTAGATAAATTGTAGTTTTATTAAGTTAATTTATGGAATTTTCAAGGAGTTATAGATTTTAATTTCATCATTCAGGAATGTTTATTTTCTTAGTTTTCATGATCAGTTCACTTGTATACATGAATGGAAGTTCATGTAAAATGTGGATAAATATACAAAATTTTTATTATATTTTATTAATGATCTCCCAAAAGTTTAAATTGTCATATAAATAACTTTTTTATATTTTATGAGGATGAATCACTATAAAAATTTAATGATGATCATTTTAGTTTGATTTTGGTGATTTTTTATCTAAACAAACTTGTTTTGATTTATCATTTAATATTATGTATATATGTTAGCTAAAGAACCTAAAAATGGTTATTAAATATATTTTATAGTATTTAAAAACCATTATAGTGGTTTTATGAATATCCTTGAATGATTTTAAAGTAAAATGAAAATGCATTTTCCCTAATTTCAGTAAATTGACATACAACGGGCAATGATTTCGTTTTCAGAATAAAAAAGAGAGATATAGAAAAGAGCTTAATTATGTAAATTCCAAGAACATGATATAATTCAAGTATATGTAAGTTAATTAATTAATCATTCCATTTTAGTTAGTCTATGTGAGTAGATAATAATAAAATAAAGGAACTTTAAAAGAAATTAAATGAAAAGAAAGAGGAATTTACCTCTTGAATTCCTCCTCCTTGAGAACCTCCTTAAGGAAAATTTTTTGGCCTTTTTATGAGACCGAGGGCTCCTTAATGTGTGTTAGGGGATTATAAAGATATTTTATCAGAATTTTGACAAGGATAAAATCTTGAGAGGTGTGAGGAGAAGTGGTGGTGAGGGGTGGTATTTATAGCGGGGGAGAGGGGTGTTTTCTCATTATTTTATCCATTAGTTCAATATTTTGGCTCAAGACTATGAATAGTTTGAGAATTATCATTAAATAAATTAAAATGATTAATGAGGGTTCTAGAATTTTGTTTTACATTAGCCATACATCATCCATGACTCATTAATTCATATATTTAGTTTTTATCATAAATTAGCAAATTTCATTATTCACCAAAAATTCAAATATTTCTGGAAAAACCCAAAAATTATCCCTAAAAATTTTTAAATATGTAGAATTAAAAAATTAAATCCATTTTAAGAAATTAATTTTCTAAATATGAGAAGTTTAATTTTTAATTAAAATCATTATTTATTCGAAAAATGGATATTTTAAAATTTAAACTGATTTTCTAACACATTATAAAATTATTTAATGTCTCATAAAATTATATTATAATCATAAGACAAAAAAATATTAATTTATGAATACATTTTATGAAAATAAATATCCTTTAAAATTATTAAATTAATTATAAATTTGTAATTAAATATTTATGACCTACAAAAATACCAACACTTAATTTATCATTTTTAAAACATTTATTTACTTATTCTATGAAATAAATAAATCATATTTTCATTGGTAAAATACCGAAATTTTATTTATACCTTCATAGGTGAGGTTACTATTCTATTGGACAGATTACTATTCCTAAGGTTCATGTTACTATTTCAAAGTTCTTATTACTATTACATTGGTAAATGTTCCTTAACTTCTATAAATACCTCTTATTTCATTAATTATTAATTTATAAAGTTTGTATTATGTTATAAAAGTGATTTTATGTGGTTTATCATATATTAAATAATTATAAGAAGGAATAAATTACATTAATAAAATTTTGGGTTGTTACATTCTTCCCCCTTTTGAAATTTCATCCTTAAAATTTTGTTTTACATAAATATGGTATGGTACTTCTCTTTCATTACCTCCTCTAGTTCCCAAGTCACTTCTTCATACTTATGGTTCCTCCACAACACATTTACAAGGTGGGTTGTCTTGTTTCATAGAATCTAATCTCTCTGTTCCAGAATCTTTACTAGCTGCTCTTCATAAGAGAGATCATCTTACAGTAGTACTACCTCTAAGTTTAGTACATATGAGGGGTCTATTGTCTACTTTCTTAGAAGAGATACATGGAAAACATCATGAATTTGATCCATACTTGGTGGAATTGAAATCTGATATGCCACGGCTCCTATGCGATCAAGGATTTCAAAGGGGCCAATGTACCTTGGTCTTAGATTCACTTTCTTTCCAAATTGCATGACTATATTCCATGGTGATATTCAAAAGAAGACTTTGTATCTGACATCAAACTCCAAGTCCCTTCGACGGTTTTGAATATAGATTTTTTTCCAAATCTGAGTAGTGTTGATATGTTTCTCGATGGCTTGAACCTTATCTATCATTTCTTGCACAAGATTAGGTCTAATTAGATTTTTTTTCAACTTAATCCAAATATTTTTGACTTCTACATCAATTTTCATATATATCTTCATATGGATTCATATGAATACTCAATTGGAAGATATTATTGTATGAAAACTCAATCGATGGAAGATGATGATCCCAGACACATCTTAATTCCATTGAGCATGATTTCAACATGTCTTTGAGCATCTAAATAGTCCTTTCAGATTGGACATCAATTTGGGGGTAATAGGTCATGCTGAAATTCAATTTCGTACTCAAAAAATGTTAGAGACTTCTCTAGAATTTAGATGTGAACCTTGGATCATGATCATAGATGATTTAAAGTTGTACTCCATAAAGTCTCACCACATCCTTCACATATAACTTAGCAATTTGTTCAAGCGAGAGATCTTCCTGAATAGTGATAAAGTGGGGTAAGTCTTGGTGAGTCGGTCCACTGCAAACCATATCGCATTATTTCCTATGGATGTCTTTGGGAAACTAGTGACCAAGTCCATGGTGGAATTATCCCATTTCCTCATGGGTATAGAAAATGGTTACATCATCCCTTTGTAATTCTGATGCTCTACTTTAACTCGATGACATATCAAGAACATTGAGATATACTTTTCAATCTACTTATTCATGTTATCCCACGAGAGGTGTTCTCTAAGACCATAGTATGCCTTGATACTCCTTGGATGGATTGAGAAAGTTATCTTTGTGCATCATCCAATAGCTCCTTCTTTATCACAGGTGATGAAGGCACACAATTCCTTATTCCAAACCAAATCACACCATTATCATTGATTTGGAACTCTTGCATCTTTACTTCCTTTACTGAATTCACCTCATTTTGAATCTCTATATCATCCATTTGTGCCTCCTTAATCCTCTCTTGGATAGATGGTTGGGAAATAATCTGGGTATGGTATTCCCTACTGTTATGATTTCAAAATCCATCTTTTTCATATCCATGAATATTGGGTCTTTCTCAATCTGCAATATGGATAGAGTAGAGGTTCTTTTCTTCTAAGAGCATTAACTACCTTATTTTCCTTTCCAGGATGATAGTGAATAGAGAAATCGTATACCTTTATTAGATATAACTAACTCCTTTGATACATTTTGAGCTCCTGTTGTGTGAATATATACTTTAGGATCTTTTGATCGGTATATATGTCACACTTCTCAGCATAGAGGTAGTGTCGCTTGATTTTCAAGGAAAAAATCAGCTGATATCTCTAGATCATGTGTAGGGTTGTACTTCTCATGGATCTTCAACTTTCATGAGGTGTAGGCTATCAAATTATCATTTTCATGAGTACACAACCCAATCATCTCTTTGAAGTGTCATTGTATATCACAAAACTTTCTCCACTGGTATGTAATGTGATTACAGGTGTAGTGATCATCCTCTTATTTAGCTCCTTGAATATTTTCTAACATTATTCTATCCATACATAATTTATACCCTTTCTTTGTTAAATTGGGTAGAGAGCTTGAAAATCATGAGAAATTTCTCAAAAAATGTCGATAGTACCCTGTTAATCCCAGACAACTACATTTCTGTGAAACTAGAGGGTCTGGTACATTCCTAAATTTCTTTTTTTTAAGGTTCCACAAAAATCCCCTCACTTGTGATTGTGTGTCCTAGTAATGTGAATTGCTTCATCTAAAAGTAACACTTTCTGAAATTTTTATACAAATTCTACTCCTTTAATGTCTCCAACATAAGAATTATATGTTTTTCATATTCCTCCTTACTCTTAGAGTAGATGAGAATATTTTTGATAAATACTACCACAAATTTTTCAAGGTAATGTCTAAAGACTCTATTCATAAAATACATGAATATTATAGGTGAATTCATATGTCTGGAGGGCATCACTAGAAACTCATAGTGCCCATACCTTGTTCAGAAGGAATTTTTCTAAATATCTTCCTTCTCCACCTATAGTTGATGATATCCAGAATGAAGATCCACCTTTGAGAAATACTAAGATCCTCATAGTTGATCTAAAAATTCATCAATACTTGGAAGAGGATACTTGTTATTTATGGTGATCATGTTGATTTCCCAATAATCGATACACATCCACATTGATCTATCCTTCTTCTTTACAAAGAGCACTGGTTCACCCCAAGGATATGCACTAGGGAATATGAAACCTTTTTCCTAGTGATCTTGCAGCTACTTCTTTAACTCCTCTAGTTTTATCAGGGACATCCTATAGGTAAATCTTGATATATGAGTATCTATATGTATGAGTTCTATTGATATTTATACCTTGCGATCTAAGGGAATTATTGGTTAATCTTCAATAAATACATCACTATATTCCCTCACAATGGAAATTTCCCAAAGTTTTAAACCTTCCTTTGAGTCAAAAATTTGAGTGAGGTATGATTCTTTATAGTCAATCAACACCCACACCATTTTAGGATTTTCTAAAGGAGATTCATGATCTTAATTGAATTTTTAGAGGAGCATGGGAAGTTTCAAAATGTGAAAATATATTTTATTTTATTGAAAGTTGATGTGTTATCTATATAAAAATATCTAATCCATCCCTAGTATATAATTTAATTCCACCAAGGTAAGTATCACAAGATTCGCTGGAATAACATTCCCACATATGCCAATAAGAGAGGAGTCTAACACATGGGTTGCAATGATTTCACCACTAGGTATTTTTATGGATATATCTACTTCAAGATTTTGGGGCTTTGATTAAATAGTTATAGGAAACATGAAAGATATAAATGAATGCGTAGAACTATAATCAAATAATACTTTTTCCATTATTTAGTGAATAATAGGTATACCTTGTATGAATTTTTTTCTTGCTCTACTTCCACAGTAGTGATATAATAAGCCATACCTTGATTCATTGGATTTAGTACCTGATGGTGATGAATACCCTTGAGGAATCTAGGTTTAGTGCATTGGCTTGTATAGTACCCTTACTCTCTACATTTTTAGCATTGGACCATGGGTGGTGCTCTCCTTTACTCTATTGTATCAGTTGGCTTCTTAATGTATTTTCAATATTCATGAGATTTGTGGCCTTATCTTTCACACTTATAGAATTTTCCTATCCCTTTTAGGTAGTTCCCATGATTTTTCTTCCCACATTTTTGACATGTGAATGGTTGATATTTCTTCTCACATTTTTCATGAGATCCTCTAGATTGAAACTCCATATTTTATTCCTTATCACCATAGCCATGGAACCATTCTCCAAACTCCATATCCACTTTGAGATCACATCGAAAAACATCTTCATAACTCCCAATGTCTCAAATTTCTAGAGACTTTTGAATGTTTGGTTTTAATACACTAAATAATCTATCATTTTTTCTATCATTTTTTATAACAAAAATTGAAATGTGCCTTTCAAGCCTTGAAAAATTTGCTTCATAGGCCATGATAGATTCACCATCCTTTTTCTTAAACTTGATGGATTCTCTATCCATCTTTATATGAATATTCAGAGAGAAATACTTATTAAGAAACATTACCTTAAAGTATTCCCAATCCATTTCCGCAATTTTTGCTTTGGGTTGGTGTTATTAATCAAATATCACCATTCGTCAGCCTCTCTATCTAAATGGTAAATGATCAGAGTCACATTCTCCATCTCAAAATAATTAATCACAAAAAAGATCTTCTCTATTGAGTTGAACAATTGATTTGTGACTAGTGGATCAAAATATCCACTAAATGCTAGTGGTTATTACCGCATAAAGGACTCGATAGCAAGTTGATCTCTCTTCGGAAAAGGAGGAAATTCCACATTATTCAGGTTATTGTTCATAATGTGAGATATTTGGTTAAGAATCTCCATAAAATTTTGAACTTCACATCCCAAGGCACTGGGGATGTCGTTCGGGAAATTGCTTCATTTTCCATCACAAAGGTTGTTGGCCAGTTTTATCATTATTCCCACCATTTTCTAAAATAGGAAAGGTTATAACAAAACATAAGTCAACAAGTCATCAATAAATAATTTATGTATTTGGGAAATTAAGTCTAAAGGCATATTTTTTGGGATCCCTATGTTTATAATTTTCTAAAACAAGTATTCTTGGGTTATTAAATATAATTAGTCTCATAATAAGGGTTTTCACTAAAGGTCCCTAATCATAATTCCTAAATTAACTAAACTGTACTTTTATGCCAACTATAGCAACCCTACTTTTTCTAACATAGCTATTAAATAATTTTAAATATAAAAAACATTAAAACATTACAAAACTAGGATAAAAAGGTTTAGTATCTTAGGAAAATTAGAACCATACAAAAAATTTACAAAATAAAACATAAAATTTTATTTAATTCCGTATTCCCTAGCTTCTTAGTGTACCTTGAGTTCTATTTAGTACATGTAATCACTTGAGGATATAAATCAAAGAAAGGTGTGACCCAAAGTCCCCATAAGATGATAGATAACAACATGAATCAATATAACTTGGGGTTATAATAATCAGTATCATCATAACATAATCATAGGATCATAATAATGAGAGGAAACATTAGATAAATTCATGGAATGTGGAAATGCCTAAAAATTAAACATCATGTCTTATTGGTCAACTACCACACATAGTTTTGAACAAAGATAGCATCATGTTCACTAATATTTAACTTTATTTCATGATATTCATCACATTACCCAATGAATTGGTGTTATGTATAATTCTGAGTTCACCTATCACATCATAACATTTACATTATGCTATATAATTTTGGGTACACCCATCACATCATAACATTTACATTATCATGCATTACACATAGAACGTATATCAATATTCAACATAAAATAACTCATGGAAAGGAGATTAGTTTCATAAATCATAATTTCATATATAAAAATTGGGTTTCCTAAAATAAAAAATTGAATAACATACTTGTAATAATAATAATCCATCCTGTGTGAAGAAGAAACACAATAAAGAAAGATAAAACATTTTTCTAGAAGGAAGATTTCTTTTGGAAAAATATTTTATTTTTTCCCTAAAATTAGAATAGATGTATTTATATCCATAAAATAAAATTTGAGGAGAAATAAATGATATTTAGGGAAAATTAATGGAACATCCATACTTAAAATGAAGTGAAAGAGGGAAACCCCAAAAGAAGAGAGTTGGGTTCAATAATTCCCCTTACCTTATGTTTGAATGATTTATTTACTTTAATATCTAGGATAATGAAATTAAATTCATTCATTAATTAATAAATAACACTTTATACATTAATTTGATTCATAATATTTTTATTAAGTTCATTTATGGGATTTTTGAGGAGTTAAAGGGTGTAATTTCATCGTTCGAGAGTGTTTTTTTTCTTAGTTTTCATGATTGGTTCACTTGTATACATGATTGGAAGTTCATGTAAAATGAAGATAAATATACATAACTATTATTATATGTTATTAATGATATTAAAAAACTTTAAATGATATTATAAAGAATTTTATTATATGGTATTATGATGAATCATTAGATAAAAGTTAATAATGATTATTTTAGGTTATGTTTGGTGATTTTTTATCACAACAAACTCATTTTTTTATCATTTAGTATTATGTATATATATTTGTTCCAGAACATAAAAAATGGTTATTAAATAAATTTTAAATTATTTACCAACCATTATAGTGGTTTTATGAATATACTTGAATCCATTTAAAGTAAGATGAAAATGCACCTTCTATGATGTTGGTAAATTGACACACCACGGTTGATGACTTCATTTATAAAATAAAATAGAAAGAGAAAGGGGTTTAATGATGGATATTCAATTTAAATGATATAATTACATTGTATGTAAGTTAATGAAGGTATAATTCCTTTTTTATGAGTGTTGGTGATTAGAGAATAATAAAATAAAGGAACTTGAAAAGAAATTAAAAGGAAATAAATAGGAATTTACCTCTTGAATTACTCCTCCTTGAGAACCTCTATAAGGAAATGGTTTTGGTATTTTTATAAGAACAAGGGATACTAGATGTGGGGGAGGGTCTTGGGAGGATATTTGATTAGAATTTGGACAAGGATAAATGTTTTATAGTTTTGAGGATAAGTGGTGGTGAGGGGTGGTATTTATAGTGGATGATAGGGGTGTTTTCTCATTATTTTATTCATTAGTTTATTATTTTGGCTCAAGACAATGAATAGTTTGAGAATTATCACTAAATACCTTAAACTAATTATGGAGGGTTCATGATTTTTGACTTACATAATCCATAAATCATTCATGACTCATTAATTCATGTATTTAGTTTTTATTGTAAATTATTAAATTTCACAATTAACCAAAAATTCAAGTATTTCTAAAAAATATAAAATATTAAACCTATCCATTTTTAAACATATAGAATTAAAAAATAAACTCCATTTCATGAAAATAATATTTTAAATATAAGAAATTTATATTTATTTAAAATAATCATTTATTAGAAAAATACTAATTTTAAAATTAAAACTGATTTTCTAACACTTTAAAATTTTAATTAAGGTCTCATAAAATAATAATATAATAATAATACAACAAAATATTAATTTGTGAATACATTTTATGAAAATAAATTTACTTTTAAATTATTAAATTAATTGTAAAATTGTAATTAAATATTTATGACATACAAAAATACCAACACTTAATTTATCATTTTCAAAACATTTATTTACTTATGCCATGAAATAAATATATCATATTTTCCTGGATAACATACCTAAATTTTATTTATACTTTCATATGTGAGGTTAATAATATATTGGATGGATTTATATTCCTATGTTTCATGTTACCATTCCAAAGGTCAAGTTACTATTCCATTGGTAAGGTTCCTTAACTTCTTGAAATGCCTCTTATTTCATTAATTTTATATTTATAAAGTGTTTTTTGTATTATCAATGTAATTTTTTGGTTTTATACTAGATGAAATAATTTTAAGAAGGAATAAATTCCATTGATAAAATTTTGGGTTGTTACATTCTTCCCCCCTCTTGAAATTTCATCCTCAAAATTTTGGTTTACACAAATAGGTGAGGGTACTTATCCTTAATTACCTCCTCCAATTTCCAGGTCATTTCTTCACACATATGGTTCCCCTGCAACACTTTGAAAAGGTGGGTTTTCTTGTTTCATATAAACTTATCTCTCAAATCCATAATTTTTACCATCTTCTCCTCATAAGAAAGATCATCTTCCAATAGTACAACATCTGACTTTAGTACATGTGAGGGATCTAGTATGTACTTTCTCAAAAGAGATACATGGAAAACATCATGAATTTGAGTCATACTTGGTGTAAGTTCAAAATGATAGGCCATAGCTCCTATGTGATCAAGGATTTAAAATGGGGAAATATACCTTGGGTTTATCTTCTCTTTCATTCCAAAACCACATGATTCTATTCCTTGGTGATATTTGAAGGAAGACTTTATCTCCAACATTGAACTCCAAGTCCCTTAGATGGTTGTAAACATATAAATTATACCAAATCTAATCATATTTGATATTTTTTTGGATGTATTTAACCTTACATGTCATTTATTTAAAAATATCATGTCTAAGTAGCTTCTATTTTACAAATTCATCAAAAAGGTTGGAGTTTTACATCACTTTCAATACAGAGCTTCATATGGATCCATATGAATACTCAAGTGAAAGTTATTGTTGTATAAAAACCCAACCAATGGAATATGTTGATCCCATCAAACTTTTAATTCTATTGAGTAGGATCTTATCATGTTTTTGAGCATCTGGATATTCCTTTCAAATACACCATTAGATTGGGGGTAATAGGAGGTGATGAAATTCAATTTATTACTCAAGGCATGTTGGAGAATTCTCCATAATTTTATGTGAACCTTGGATCACGATTAGATATGGTTAAAATTGGTACTCCATGCACATATAACATAGAAAGTTGTTCAAGAAAGAGATCTTCCCAAATAGTAATAAAGTGGGAAGTCTTGGTGAGTCTGTACACCATAACCCATATCACATTATTTCCTTTGGATATATTTAGGAAACCAGTGATGAAGTCCATGGTGACATTATCCCATTTCCACATGGCTTTAGTAAATGGTTTCATCGTCCCTTTGGGTTTCTTCCACTCTTCTTTAACTTGCTGACATATCAAGAAACATCATATATAGTCTGAAATCTCTTTATTTTTGACATCACACTAGAAGTATTCTTGAAGATCACAATACATCTTGGTAATCCCTGGATGGATAGAGAATTTTGAGCTATGTGCATTACCCAATAGCTCCTTCTTTATCCCAGGTGATGAAGGCACACAAATCCTTATTCCAAACTAAATCACACCATTATCATCGATATGGAATGCTTGCAGCTTTCATTCCTTTATTGCATTCACCTTCTTTTGAATCTCTAGATAATCCCTTTCTTCCCCCTTAATTTTCTATTCAATATATGGTTTGGAAATAATTTGGGCATGGTTGGATATATTCCCTACCATCATTATTTAAAAATTCATCCTTTGCATATCCATGAAGATAGGGTCTTTCTCAATTCAAAACATGGATAGAGTAGCAGGTTCTTTTCTGATAAGATCACCATCTACCATATTTTCCTTTCAGGATGATAGTGAATAGAGAAATACTGAAAATTGTTTTTTTATTATACAAAAACATGTTGAGATCCTTTTGTGTGAATATATACTTTAGGATCTTGTGATCAGTATATATGTAATACTTCTCACCATATAGGTAGTGACTCTATATTTTCAAGGTAATAAACACAGCTTCTAACTCTAGATCATGCAATGGGTAGTTCTTCTCATGTATCTTCAACTATCGTGAGGTTTAGGCTATCACTTTATCATTTTTCATGAGTACACAACCAGATCCTTTCTTTGAAGAATCATTATATATCACAAAACTTTCTCCACTAGTTATTAATGTGAGTAAAGGTGTAGTGATCATACTATTCTTTATCTCCTTGAATCTTTCCTCGCGTTCTTCCTTCCAAACATAATGTAACCCTTACCTTCTTAACATAGTTAACGGTCTTGAAAACCGTGAGACATTTCTCAAAAAATGTCGATTGTACCCTGCTAAGCCAAGAAAACTATGTATTTCCATGCCACTAGAGGTTCTAGGCCATTCCTCAATTGCCTTTTTTAAGGGTCCATATAAATTCCCTCACTTGGGACCACGTGTCCCTAGAATGTGACTTACAGCATCCAAAAGTTACACTCTCTGAACTTGGAGTACAACTTCTCCTTTCTTAATGTGTCCAACACAAGCATTGTATGTTCTTCATGTTCCACCTTTCTCTTGGAGTATATGAGAATATTGTCGATAAAAACTACCAAAAAAATTCAAGTTAACATCTAAAGACTCTATTCATTAAATACCTAAATATTAAAGGGGTATCAGTAAGTCTAAAGGGAATCAGTAGAAACTTATAGTGCCTACACCTTGTTCAGAATGAATTTTTCTAAATATCTTCCTTCTTCACCTTTAGCTAATGATATCTAGATTAAAGATCCACCATTGAGAAGTACTAATCTCTTCATAGTTAATCGAACAGGTCATCAATCCTTGGAAGAGGATACTTTTTCATTATGCTGATCTTGTTAAGTTCCCGATAATCTATGGACAACCACATTGATCCATCCTTCATCTTCACAAATAACACTGGTGCACCCCAAGGCAATGAACTAAGGCATATGAACCCTTTTTCCAAATTCTCTTGAATTTTATTTTTTAAATATTCCAATTCGATTGGGTCCATCCTATAGATACATTTTGAGATAGAAGTATATCTGAGTATGAGTTCTATTGAGAACTCAACCTCACAATGTGGGGAAATTCTGAGTAAATCTTTGGGAAAATACATCATTTTATTCCCTCAAAATGGGTATTTCCCCTAGGTTGGTACCTTCCTTTGACTCAAACATTTTATCATGTTATGATTCTTCATAGGGAATCAACACCAACACCATTTATGGATTTTACAAATGATATTCATGATCTTCCTTAAATTTGTAGAGGATAATAGGATGGTTCAGAATATGAAAATACATTTCCTTTTCTGAACAATTGATGTGTTCTCTATATAATGATATCCAAACCATCCCAAGTATAGAATAAAATTAAACCAATGGAAGTATCATGAGATTCACTAGGAGAATCTACCCACATACACCAATAGGATAAGAGTCCAACACTTGTGTTGTAATCATTTCACCACTATGTATTTTTATGGATATCACTATTTCAAGATTTCAAGGATTTTATTCAACAGTTATAGACATCTTGAAAGATATAAAGGAATGTGTAAAACCAGAATCAAATAATACTTTTTCCATTCTTGAGTGAATAATAAGTGTACCTTTTATGACTTCATTTTATTTCTCTACTTCTTCATTAGTGATTGAATAAGTCTTCCCTTTCTCCTATGGATTTGGTGGCTAATGATACTGATTATGCTTGAGGACTCGAGGTTTAGTGCACTAGCTTGTATATTTCCATTTCTCTCTATAGTTTTAGCATTGGACTATGGGTGGTGCTCTCCTTTCCTCCATTGTATCGGATGGATTATTAATGTCTCTCTGATATTCATGATCTTGGTGGCCTTCTCTCCCACACTTATAACATTTTCCCATCCCTTTTAGGTAGTTCTTGTGATGTTTCTTCCCATATTTTTGACATGTGAGTGGTTTATATTTCTTATCACCTTTGTCATGAGATCCTCTAGCCTGAAACTCCATCTTTTGTTTCTTATCACCATATCCATGGGACCATTCTCCAAACTTCATCTCCAATTTGAGAGAACATCAAACAACATCTTTATAAATCCAAAAGTCTCAAATTTCTAGATCCTTTAGAAGGTGTGGTTTTAATCTACTAAATAATCTATCAATTTTTTATCATTTTTGATAACAATGCCCAAAGAATAACTTTAAATCCTTGTAAAATTTGTTACATGGGTCATGACAGATTCACCTTCCTTTTGATTCAGCTCTATGAATTCTATATCCATCTTTATATGAAGAGTTCATAGGAAATACTTGTTAAGAAACATTGTCTTAAAGTCTTCCCACTTCATTTCGTCAATTACATTTTTCATATTAGTGTTCTTAATCAATGACCACCATTGGTTAGCCTCTCCATATAAACAGTAAATAGTCAGAGTCACATTCTCCATCTCAGAATAGTGAAGCACAAAAAAAATCTTCTCCATTGAGTTGACCCACTGTTTTGTGCCTAGTAGATCAAAAGATCCACTAAATTTCAGTGGTATTTTACACATAAAGGACTTGATATCCAATTTCTCCATCTTAGGTGAAAGAGGAAGTTCCACATTATTCAGGTTATTGTTCAAAACCTGAGAAAGATGGGTTAGCATTTCCATGAAATTTTGAACTCCACATACCAAGGCATTGGGGATGTTGTTCGGGAAATCACTGCATTGTCCCTCGCATAATTTTTTGGATTGGTTTCTCCTGGCTCCCACTATTTTCTAAAATATAAAAGGTTAGAATAAAACATAAGTCAACAAGTCATGAATAAATAATTTATTCCTTTGTGCAGTTAAGTCTAAAGGAATATATTGTGGGATCCATATATTTATAATTTTCTAAAAAAATTCTTCTTAGGTGGTTACATATACTTAGCCTCATACTAAGGGTTTTCACTAAGGTTCTATAATCCTAATTCTCAAATTAACTAAACCATTATCTGATACTAACTATAGAGACCAAAATTTTTCTTACATAGCTATTAAATAATTTTCAATAAAAACATCATAAAAACATTACAAAACCAGGATACAAAGGTTTGGTGTCTTGGGAAAATTTGGACCATACATAACATTTACAAAACAAAACATAAAAATTTATTTAATTCCTTCTTCTCTAGCTTCTTATTGTCCATTGTGTTCTACTTAGTACATATAATCACTTGGGGATATACATCAAAGAAAGGGGTGAGCTAAAAGACCAATAATATGATATATATATATATATAAGAACATGAATAAATATAACATGGGTTTATAATAATCATTATCATAAAAACGTAGTCATAGGATCATAATCATGAGAGGAAACATTAGATAAAGGCATGGAATGTGTAAATGCATAAAAATGAAACATAATGTCGTAGTGGTCAACTATCACACATAGTTGTGAACAAATATAGTAGCATATTCATTCATACTTCACTTTATCTCATGATATTCATCACATTACCCAAAGAATTGGAGTTCTATATAATTTAGGTTACACCTGTCATATCATAACATTTAGATTATTCTATATAATTTTGGTTGCACCTCTCATATCATAACATTTACATTTTCATGTATGCCACATAAAAAGTATATCAATCTTGGACATAAAATAACCCATGGAAAGGGAATGGGTTTCATAAATCATAATTTAATGGATAAACATTGAGGTTCCAAAAATAAAAAGGGAATAACATACCTGTAATAAGAACCATCCATCTTTATTGAAGAAGAAACAAAATCAAGAGAAGTAAATCCTGTGTTTTTTAAAGGAAGAGTTCTTTTAGAAAAATATTTTATTTTGTCATAAAATCATATTAGAATCATGTATATATAGAAAATAAAATTTAATAATAAATAAATTATATTTATGGAACATTAATGGAATATTCATACTTAAAATGGAGTGAAAGAGGGAAAATCCAAAGGAAGAGGGTTGGGTTTGATAATTCCCCTTACCTTATGTATGAATGATTTATTCACTTTAATATCCTGGATAATCAAATTAAATTCATTAATTATCACGTAAAAACTTTTTATACTTGAATTTTATTCATTATAGTTTTATTAAGTTAATTTATGGGATTTTTGAGGAGTTATAGAGTTTAATTTCATCATTCATGAGTGTTCATTTTCTTAATTTTCATTATAGGTTCACTTGTATACATGAATGAAAGTTCGTGTAAAATTTTGATAAATATCCAGGATTGTTGTTATATGTTAATAATGATATTTCATAACTTTAAATGATCTTATAAAAAATTTGGTTATATGGTATGAGGATAAATCATTAGATTAAAGTTAATGATGATCATTTTAGGTTAATTTTCACAGTTTTCGATCACAACAAACTCGTCATTTAGTATTATGTACATATGTTAGTTAAAGAACATAAAAAGGGTTATTATATACATTTTAATGTATTTACCTACCATTATAGTGGTTTTATGGACATCCATTAAGGTGTTTAAAGTAAAATTAAAATGCATTATCCATGATGTTGATAAATTGACACACCACGGGAGATTATTTCATTTTTAGAATAAAAGTGAGAGAGAATGGA
Source organism: Viscum album (assembly GCA_963277665.1). NCBI lineage: Eukaryota > Viridiplantae > Streptophyta > Magnoliopsida > Santalales > Viscaceae > Viscum > Viscum album. Next base: position 48,550,726 of record OY728121.1, read on the forward strand.
GTTTAATGGTGGATATTATATTAACATGGTATAATTACATTATATGTAAGTTACTGTAGTTATAATTACATTTGTATTAGTGGATTTTAGTAGATAATAATAAAATAAAGAAACTTGAAAATAAATTAAAAGAAAAGAAATAGGAATTTGCCTCTTGAATTCCTCCTCCTTGAGAACATCCTTAGGGAATAGGTTTTGGTATTTTTATGAGAACAAGGTATCCTAGACCTGAGGGAGGGGATTTGGAAGATATTTTATTATAATTTGGACAATTCACAAGGATTTTGGGTTGTGATGAGTAGTGGTGGTGTGGGGTGGTATTTATAGTGGAGGATAAGGGTTTTTTCTCTTTATTTAATTCATTAGTTTAATATTTTGGCTCAAGACTATGAATAGTTTGACCATTTTAAGTAAATAAATTAAAATAATGATGGAGGGTTCAATATTTTGGGCTTAAGTCATCCATACATCATTCATGACTCATTAATTCAGGTATTTAGTTTTTATCATAAATTATCAAATTTTACTATTCAACAAAAATTCAAGTATTTCCAAAAAATCCCAAAAATTCACCCTAAAATTTTTTTAACATTTAGAATTCAAAAATTAACTATATTTTTTAAAAATAATTTTCTAAATGTGAGAAATTTAATTTTTAATTAAAATTAGCATTTATTCAAAAAATACATATTTTAAAATTAAAACTGATTTTATAACACTTTGAAAAATTAGTTAAGGTCTCATAAAATTAAAAAATAATCATAAGAAAACAAAATATTAATTTATGAATAAATTTTATGAAAATAAATTTACTTTTAAATTATAAAATTAATTATAAAATTGTAATTAAATATTTTTGACTTAAAAAAATACCAACACTTAATTTATCATTTTTTAAAATTTATTTACTTATTCCATGAAATAAATATATCATACTTTCATTGATAAAATACCTAAATTTTATTTATACTTTCATAGGTGAGGTTACCATTCTATTAGACATACTACTATTCCTAAGGGTCATGTTACTATTCCAATGGTAAAGTTACTATTCCATTAGTAAAGGTTTCTTAACTTCTAGAAATATCTCTTATTTCATGAATTATTAATTTACAAAGTTTTTATTATGTTATAACATTGATTTTATGTGGTTTATACTATGTAAAAAAATTATAATAATGGAGAAATTTTATTGATAAAATTTTGGGTCATTACATTGCATCGATATCTACAAAGACTCACTCATAATAGTCCCACCTAAGTCATCAATCATATAACTATTCATTAATAACCAAAAAATGGAATATCATGGTAAATAATGATCATACCAAGAAACATAACAATATAAAATTAAATATGGTACAACCATCAATATCAATAAATAGATGTCAATGAAAACTAGAATGGAAGACAATGAGGCCCCAAAGAAACAAATAGGTATGAAAAAAACAGTCTTAAGCCTCCATACTTTTCATTGGTTGTGATCAAAAATATTATCATATTATTAAAATGAGACTAGATATGATTTTTATTATGGGATAATATTCATATGGGTAAGTCCATATAGATATGGGATTGCCTGTGTGCTTATGTTATTGTTTTTAAAATATTATTTATTAATTTTTTAAACTTACCCATTGATAACTTGTTTTCTTTTTATTTTTTATTTTATTGAATTTAAATTATTTTACACAAATTATTCCTCCAAATTACAACCTTCCAAGATAACCTAATTATTTTCTATTTTATTATTTTTATTAAATTAAATGAACTTATTTAACATTCCCAAGAAATTGATAATTTTTAGCTTATAAGTTTTGAAACTGCGACATGAATGATACAAGTGAAACAAAGATCCAAATGAACTATCATTTATTCAAGTATATAATTTTTATATATATAATTTCACATAATATAAAAAATAGTTTGGGCATGTGTTTTTATGGGCTATAAAAAAATGGGCTAGAATTTTAAATTTTGATATGTATTAAAGTAGGCCAAAATAAGCAAGGCTTAAAATGGACTGGGCATGTACATGTTTGTCACATTTAGGCCCTAAGCACCCATTTTTCATGCCTAATTACAAATGTAAACTAAATCATAATTCAATGATAAAAAATGGTAAAATAAATAATGGATCCCAACCACATGAAATAAAAATCTCATGTCTTATATTATACCACATCTCATCTCATTAGTCCTAATATAAGTTATCTGTTATACCACCCATATAGCACCTATAGATTTATCCCATACAATTTAGGTCATTACATGGGATATATATCACTACATGATAGTATAGAACTACCATTACACATTGATCCCTATGATAATATACCATAACCATCATAAAATACTATGTTTTGTGACCAGGGTCTTACTGTAAGAGAAACCATGTGAGAAATAGGTCTACTCTACCACATGAAACTATCAATATCCTACCGATATTCTTCCCCAATATATCATAGATCCTTATCTACCATTATACCATGTTAAAAACACTCTTGGGTAAAATAACGTCTTGCATAATTATAAATACTAACTATAAAAAAATAGCACACACAAACACTGATAAAAGTAACCATGCCTTAAATGGTCAAGTTAAACCCTGAGGTTGTCCTTAATGTCACATCCCATGGGTTTATATCCCAGTTAAGAAACCTATTGTGAAAAATCATTATCTCATAGGCTATGTTCCTAGTCACATTGTCTGATGTGAGGATAATCCAATATAACTTAGGAGTAAACCCACTCTCTTTCACTCAAAAGCACGAATGAGGGATCCAACTCACCTCTTAATCCCATATCTCAAACCACATTGAGGATAATCACCATACCAATACTAATTCTATTAATTCATTCTCTATAGTCCATTAATATGTCATAAATATTATCTATCACCTCCACCACTAATTTCAATCAGTAGGGAATTCCTAAAAGAACTAAGTAGGCCATCCACACAACAAGAATATCATTTGTAATGGCCTGAAAATTACTTATATGATTAATAAAAGAACATGTTTTCATAATGGTTATTTTATTAATTTTCATAATGGAAGTATATAGAAATAATATTTAAAAAATAATATTACATGTTAAGTAATAATATTTATTACTATATCTAAGACTAGTATGGGATATAGAAACCAAATAATTATGACCACACAATGGTATACTCCATAGAATTGAACTTTACCAGGAATATTACACCCAACATAAAAAGTATTAAAATAAAAAAGGAAACATTAGGAATAGAATTGAAATTATAAAATTAATTTTTAAAACCTTTAGTAATGAAGTAATAAATATTGATTTCTGGTTCTATGTATTGGATGTAATCCGAAATATGACCATTAGGATATAACCGTTATATCAATGCTACATGATTGTTGGTCAAAATGATCATTGGTCAATATGAATGTTGGTAATGGAGAAATAATAAAGTGACTGTTAGGGTTATTTTATATCAAGGTTAATTATAAGGGTTAATTGAATGAAGAGAGAATAAATGATGGCCTTAATCAGTAGTATCATGCCTTTTGAAGTCTATTTATCAGAAATTGGGTGAAAATTAGCATCACTAGGGTTCTCCCTTGACCCGTCCAAAGAATATATTCAACAAGTAAGTCATGAATATCATTGACTATGTAATAAGTTCAAGTTAGTAGTGATCAACACTAGGTCAATGTTAGCTGATCTGCCACATGAAACTACCATCATCGCAGACCTTACACTTAGAGTGTATGCTAGTGTAATAAGAGGTTATGTATCTAGACCTCAGTATCATAAATGTGTAATTTACTTTTTATAAATGAAATATTTATTTCTTCAATACCATGTTCATTACTATTTTATTTTATAAAATACACATGACTATAATATTAATTTGATAAATAGATTTTTGAATACAGATAAAACAAAATTGTATTCTTAGAAAATATGTAAACTTTTATACTTATTCATTCTAAAAAAATTATTTTCATGAAATTGTTTAATAAAAAATATGTATTTAAATATAAACAATAATATAATTTTATAATGTCCTAGGAAAGTTTTATAATTTTCATAAAGTTGAATATGTCATAAAAATGTTGTTTTTCAATAAATATGTATTTTTTATTTTAAAGTTAAAATTATCATATTTAGAGAATTATTTTCATAAAATATACATTATATTTGAAGTCGGTACATTGAACCTAGGTTAGGGTTGTAATGTTTCGGTTCCAGGTGTCGCCTAGAGGTGCCTCGTACCCAGTTGGTCACATGGCCTCAAGCGCATTTCCCCAAACGCCAAAGGCTGTCGACTAGCAGCGAGGGACTTGGGTGTGATAGTGGGGAAACAATGCCCTCATTGGAAGAGTAACACAATGGAAATAAATAGATAACAATAGCGGAAGCAATAATAACATGAAATATGTAAACAGCAAAAGACTGAAAGTAATAAACAACTTGAGCACATATATATATATATATATATAAATGATGCATGATGCATATGTCTAGGAAAGAATCCAAACAAGTGACAATGCTGGAATAAAATACTAAATAAAAGTACAAGAAAAAAAGTAAACAACTCCTCAGCATCGTAAACCTCAGCTTGGTCCCATGCTCTCCACCTCTAAATTAGTCAAGTACCTGAATTAGAAGGGTGCTTTCCCTTATCAATACCTATAACAATATAATCTGTTTGGGCCCAAAAGCATGACCCAAACATGGTGTGAGACGAATCCCAGTAGGAAACAACCTAAAGATCTATTCCTAAAATTTAATGAATATATATGGCAGGAAATATACAAAAGAAGTAATAAACAAGGGAGTACTCATAAGTAAAAAGTCCTAAAATTTCAATTACAAACATTTACTTTTAACAATTTAACCAACCAATTACAAATGAAAGAAACCCTCTGGGAAATTTCTCACATCCTAACCCCTATGCTTCAACCAAAAATAAGGATATAGTGAAGACTCTCTAAGGAAGCACTCACCATCAATTCCCCCTATAGTATCGTATAATCAAAGACTCTCTGAGGAAGCACTCACCATCAATTCCCCCTATAGTCTTTTAACAGTAAACTACTGACACTCTAAGGAAGCACTCAATGTCAATTACTTTTGTGGTCTCATAACGTATCTATATACACTCTAAGAGAGCACTCAACGTCAATCCCCCCAATGGTCTCACAGCATGATAGTTATAACAGAAACTCTAGGAAATCACTCAACATAAAATTTTCCATATGGTCTCACTGCACCAGGTTCCCACAGCCCCATTTAAAGAAATCGTACGCAAACGATAATCAGTAGCCAAAGTAAACCTCAAATTACTACATGGATAATTAGCTACAGTGCATGGCACACCATATCAGATAAATAAACACTCCATCCTAACAACACTATGAATGGGAAAAAATATACTAACTGGCAAAGCTAGACCAAACGGTCAAAATCAAACAAGCATGGAAAAATGCATCCATAGCATGTAAATTAACCCTATTAAAAATCAAACAACCTCTATTCAAACATACAAGGCATAGAAGGCATTAACATGGTTAAAATCCCAAACACGCAACACCCTAAATGAGGGTATTGGGAACTATTTCATATATAACTCCAAGAATAACTATGGAAAGGCACAAACCACCTACCTCGGCATTATACGGATGATATACGTGAACCTCATGCCTTGAATCACCCTATAACTCCATAGATTTACAAAAATTATAAACACATTCAACCAAGGATATCTCGTGAAATAGGAGAAATCAGAAAATGAGGCTCTAGAAGAAGGAAGAGATTATCGTGGTGATTCCAACACAATCAATATAAGTCAATTCAGAGAATGGATGGTAAGTTGGGGGGATCAGAGAAGAATTGTCAACCATGGATGCTCCTAGATGAGATGAGTAGAGAAGAAGATAAAATTGTGAATGAGACGCGACCCCGGACCATTTAATGAAATAAAAAGAAATTACACAGTGTGTTCTTAAAGGGTACATGGCGTGTACTTTATTTAACCAACCTCTATTTTAGGTGGTCTCTAAGTCACCCCAAACATCCATGTACTCAGCCGTTACATGGCCAGAACATGGCTACCCGTGGAAACTGGGTACAAGGTGTGAACTTATAAGTACAAAATGTGTACTTATAAGTACATATCGTGTACTCCTGAAATTTCCATAAACTCATATTTTTCTCAAAAACAACTAGAAAATAAAGGAATACCTAAAAAGAAGATCTGGGTTCTTACAAGGGTGAAATTTTGAGAATTTTATAAAATAGTTTATTATTCAGTTAATAATAAAAATACTTTTTTGTGTTTTCAGTATATTTTATGAATTAATATATATTTAATAAAGATAAAATAATTAATTAAATATAATAATAGACCGAAAACATTTTATTTCATTAATATTATATTTTTTAATGGATTTAAAACAATTTAAAATGACTTTCCAAAGTTTTAAATGGAAATTATTATTTTTAAAAACTATATTTTGTGGACAATTTAATTTTCCTTATCTACGGTAATATTAAAAAATTGATTTAGGATTTCATGGATTAAAATATTATAGAAAATGAATTGAATTTCTAAAACCATGAGAAAAAACCAAGGTTAAGACAATGGTATTTCATTTTCCACAACCTATAATTTCAAGACATATATTTAGAAATTATTAAACAATTAATCCTATTTTACTATAAATACCCTCACATCCCCCCATTATCCTCCTCTAAAATCCCTTAATAAATAAATTTGGATCATCTAACCACTCTAAAGTCCTTATAAGGTGTCACCAAGGTCCTATGGTTTCCATATTCATGCTTTATGAAGTTAATTCCCTAGGAAAGTGAACTCTCATCTTATTCTTTTCCATTAAAGTACCACTTCTGTGATGTGTATTCTAAATTTTGAATTACCTTATTTTTATGCATTTATTATTATACCATTACTACCAAAATAATGTTTTATCAGTGGGAGGCCTTTGTTCCCTCTCATTATTTCCTTTACTTAATCCACATTGTATACTCATCATGTAACCAAATTTGTTTCATGAATTTTTCTCTTTTACATGAAATAGTATTATGTTGTGAATACTCAACCCATTTCTCTATTTATGGGTATTCACCTAGATGTAACCATGCTTCATTGATTTGTAACTTCCAAAAATGAAACCCTCAATCCTTTCTCTTGGGTTAAATGATGTAATTGTTATTTATTTATGCATTTATGAACTTAATGAATTTTAGATGAAACCTTTTCATTATTTACCATGAGTTATTAATAAAATGTTTTTTTATGATCTATATAGAACATATGAATTTATACATATTAAGGGTGTTCCCTAATAACACTCTAATTTGTTTGTTAAATAATTAATCTCTAGATATGACATGTTTTACGGTAACTTGGTGAATAACCTTAGTAATTATATTTTATGAAACCTTGTTGATAAACCTTGGTGATATGCTTATGATTGTCTCATTTTATATTGTATCCACATGTTATTATTATTATTAATGGACATTATATTATTATATTCCCTATATTCTTATTTTCATTCCATATTGTTATACCTCATGATCACATGATAAATATTTCCATTTTTATTCCACTATCAGGCTTTATACTCACCCTTTTCTTTTAATATATGTCCCCAAGATGTGAGATATAGTAAAAGTAACCTAGGATGAATCTATGAATATTAATTCCAATGGGATTAGAATAAAGTTTATATTTTTCATTATTATATTCCTAATTTCTAAGAAACTAAACCTCAAAATATCATTTGTGTTATTAAATTTTATACCATTTAATGAAAGTTTTATACATTAAAAAGGTAGGATTACATATTTGGTATCAAAGGTACATTTAGTTATTTATGTAAATTAGTACTAGAAAAAAAACTAGTAAGAACCACATGGATAAATCTAAATATAAGAAAACATCCTAAAATTTTGGTGAAGTATAAAGAGAGTGGTTTCCATGTAATGAAATCCATTTCTAGATATAATATGTGGATATGGATTTGACATAGTTGTACCTTGGGGTAATGATGAAAAAAAGGAGCATTGGGTGTTAACTTGATTTTCACCTGGTGCATGACAAATAGTCTTTGATTCACACCTGGTTTGATACTCCCATGGGATATGTTTTGACTAATCACGTGTTTTTTATGAACCATTATTAAGGATATATAGAAAATGTAATTTTTATTAAACTAGATTAAAGAATAAAATCTACAAATCATTTTATTTTAGGAATAAAAATCCATTTAGAATTAAAATATTCCTAAAAGTAAAAAATTTATCTCAAAGGATTTATCCCTTTATATAAATAAAAGGAAATAGAAGGAATCATGTAAATAATAGATAAAATGGATAGTGAAACAGTGATCTTCCTAATGTGATGTAATATGGAATTGAAGACTTCTTGAAGATGATGAATCAGTTAACTCGGATCATGAATAATAACTTAAATCATTTGGATCAATTAAATTCACCAAGGAACAAATTGTAGTTGAATCCTTTATGAATAAAAAAACTTATTTTTAGTAGAACCTATGATCTACTAATCATCATATAATGGATCAACACTATAGAAATTAATATGTTTGTACTCTATTATTTGGGCCAATAGAATGTTACGTTGGAAGTATATCTCTTTTAGGGAGAATCTGGTTAGTGGTAAACACTGATCAAGAATACAAATGCAAGGGATAAGTTATAATACATGGAATGTGAAGACTTCAAAAAACTTTAGATCCCCAGGATGGATTAGGTGACACTAATAGGGGATTAATCAGTGGTATGATTATTTTATTAATTATTTTTTACTTTTTAAATTCAACCACTTAAACTTTCTAAGATTCTACATCCACTCTATGATATCTCTCAAAATCACCTTATGTATAGTAGTAATAATAGAGAGAGAAACTCACAATATTAAAGATTTTGGTATAAATACCTACTCTTTTACATGTTGGTTATACCCCCATAATCAATTATCTATTATAAACTAATTATAAATTACAACGGTTTAGGAAATAACTAGTTATACAATCCAGCATTCGATCCTCCAATTGATCCTAGTTATACCCCCCAGCAACCCAACTCTTATGCCTCAGTTTGTTATACCACACAACCATCTTATCCTCCTTGATTGGTTATACCCACTAGTCTCAAGCCTCTTTAACAATTGGTTATACCCCCCAGTCAAAATCTCCTTCTTTTTCTATATAGAAGAACGGATCCACTATAGGATGATCTCTTGATATTACTCCATGAGATTGTTGGATAACACTTTCTTGTATATAATTCAAGTACCTTTAACATTCATTAATCAAGTATATCAGTCTTTGTTGATAATTATGATCACATGTATCTGATCAGTTTCATTAGTGCAACAAATGCTTGGGCTGATTATTCCTTCTGGTGTTAAAGTCCCATCCTTACTGAATGTGTGCAAGTGATGCACACAATGTCATCAAGATTATTTTATGCAAGATAAAACATAAAAAATCTCATATGCTTCTCATATTCATTAACCCTATCACATAAAAATTCATTATTGTTTCTATTTTATGTGTTATGTAAATTTTGTTTATTATTCTCATGCTTCCTTATGGTTATATATGCATACATGTGGCTAGACAATGCATGCAACACAATATCCACTTTCTTCTTTGTGTAATTGTATATGCATCATTATAAAACTCAAGATTAATTATTTTAATTACTCTACAAAAAATAGTACACATGTATCCTTATATTCTTCAAAAAAGTGTAATGCTCTATCTTCTGTATTTTACACACACCATAAGAGGTATGCAGTAAATCAGTGTGCTCATTCAAACGAGGAAGATTTTGTGTAAGGGTATCATGAAATATCATGGATTCACAGAACCATTTCTTCATGAAACCCTTTATTAAAAGGTTTAAAATTCAATTGTGGTCACAAATACTATTCTTCTTCATTCATGTAGTAATCTTCATGGGTTTCATATTTTCAAACCATAAGTCTTCATGGTGCTCTATTCTTCTTTAAAAAAATATGATCCTCTCTCGATATTGTAATAAAATCTCTCATATTAGAATCTTTTTATTTATAGACCTCAATAATAACCTATCTTGTACTCTTCACTGACTTAGAATAATAATTATTATAGCATGTCAATGTTGATATTATAATACCTGAAGATCCCGATATTTAAAACATTTCCATGAATGAAGGCTTCCTTATTCTGTGACGTTGAAAATCATGACATCACCTCCTTCATGATCGAATTCTCCTCAGAGTGATAATCTCACATGCATGTGATTTTAATTTCATGCTTCTTATTATTTTTAAAGCTCAAAATCATCCAGGTATCTGAATATCCTTCCACAACTTTGTTTTCATTCAGCCAAATAATATTCTTCAAATATCAATATGCATGAAAGAAATATATTACATGCATGGATTCAGATCAATCCCAAATGCCACATCCTTTTGGACTCATCATGGAAGATGTTTGGTTGTCTCGACCTCAGATACATACTCTAGCATAACCAAAATAACCCTCAAGTATCCAAATATAAATATAAACACATTGTAGTGATTAGATGTTTGATATTGGATTTATTAGGTGGCCAATTTTATTTTCATAACCTTTCTCATGCATGAACAATTCCCCCACATTACTATCTCCCATATCAAACTCTGATTTTGTTGAGTGATCATTAATAAATCAATCCATGAAACTCACCACTCAAGCTGGCAATGGGTATTGACACACACAACACTGGACACACATTGAATTTCACAGGTTGGGCCTCCACACACTGGACCACCTTCCCACCCCCATGCGCTCTCACCAAGTTTCACACTCCTTTTGGCCTTATGCGTCCCACTCACTCTCCCGGTGTCATGATATCACTTATGGTCTATCTCTCCCATATGGTAGAGGCCTCCTCCCATAAGTGTGAAACTGAGTTTGACCTTTGGGATCAAGTGGATGGCCATGTTTTTTATATAAGACTCATTCATATAAAATATATAATTCCAAGTATAGAATAGATTTCCATTACTTCCTCAAATTTTATTCATGTAAAATGTAAATATATTTTACATGTTCTTCTTATTATTCCTTGATGAAATGTGTCATCGTTAGCATGATCGATACATGTATTTGACATTAAATATAAATCACACAATTTTCACATTTTACATAGATAATTTTTCAAGCATGAAATCTATTTCTATTCATTGAATACATAAAACTTCTCTAAGAATTACCGCTTCATCTTTAACTCACCAAAAACATATTGACATGTCATTGACAAAAAATTCAACATTGGTCTCAACAATCTCCCCATTTTCATTTTATTGACAATATCTCTTCAGATATTTAAAATTTAATATATGTGCTCAAAACTTTCTCCCATTATTAAAAATCAAATTAAAAGGGTGATTGGGGGGTCTTATTATCTTCTAAATTTTCCCATAATATGTTCTCCTCCCTTGTATGATTATTTCTTTAACGCTTCTAAGAGAGGAATGGTATAACATGGTTTTCTTAGCAAAGATCCTTTAGTTAATAAACTCTAAGTCTATATGGGATAAACTAGTATAGAAAATAAGAGATATATAATCAAGGTTGTCTATATTGTCCATAAACTACCATTCATGTGAAATTATGCTAAAACATTCACAATTTTATCTAAGGGGCTGCCAATAATCATAGTTTTCAATGAAATGAAAAATCATACACACACTTCAATAAACATATTAGAATGTTTGGGTTCAGAGAGATAGCTCCCCCTTTGTCTCGTATTTTCATAATCCAAGAACTACCCATTAATTGATATGATTAATATAATTAATAATGAAGGATGATGGTGTTATTTTTATACCTCGATCTTATGTTTTGATATTTATCCAAATTTTTACAGATTCATTGGATCCCCCTTAAGGGATGAAATATTTTTATTTTATTTCATGAATGTAATTGGACTCCATGAAGTAAAATATATTCACATTATCCAGTATTGATAGCCTCAAATATCCCCCTTAATTCCCTACATGCTAGATCAAAACACAAAAAATAATAGGGAATAAGGATTGACCTATTGGTTTCTTGGAAATAACATTCTAACTGAGAGATTCCTCTCAATATAGTCCACTTTTTACTTCCTAATTCACCCTTTTATTTATGTTAAATATATTATTACTTTATATTCATTTTATCACATGGATCATCAAGATATTTCATCTTATTTTTAAATATCTCAAGTATCCATGAAGGCATGTCAAACATTTTTTGGTTGTATGTCCTAAATTCTTTCACTTTTCACGTAAGGCACCAGCCACCTTAGTTTCTCTAGAAAAATGATTTCATTTACTATTATAAAGTATTTTAGAATCCTCCAATTACATAGAAAATTTTATTTGATTTGTCCAAACAACTAGGCACTCTTTCCTAACATTTTATACATTTTCATAAGCTTCACATTACTTACCACTATTTTTATGTTGAAGACTCTTTCCTTCCATAAAATAGGAAATATATCTTGGTATCCTACTCATTAATTTCTCATATATGTGATCGTATTTATTAAATATACTACAAATCCTTTATAATAATTCATATTTATTCTAAATTGGAATCTTAGATGTATATTTTCCCACAATATTTTTATTTTTTGTGATAGTTTGTTTAACAATCTTATTATTTTGTTCAGATATCATGAATGAATTTTCATCTTCATTTCTGACCTACCTACCCTTTTGTAGTGATATTATCTTCACATTATTATATTATTTATTAATTATTGGTTCATATAAAAACTCATCATAACAATGACCACTTCTATTACAGTACTCATTGAAATCTTCAAATCATTCAAATATGTTCTTTGTAGATAGACTCATTTTTTATGGATTTTTCTTCTCTAGTGAATAAATTATATTATATTTATCTTTTATCCACATAAATTAACTCCTTATGTTATTTTATTTTATTTCCATGTTATTACAACATTCTAATTCGTTATTCCCAAACTTCCAGCAACACTAAAAATAACCTATGAACCTCTTCTCTTCTTTTCTTGTGTATTCTGTCTAGATTTCATAGGGTGTGTACCTTGTTTTTTTAGTGAAACCACCACACGTTTTCACACTTATTGAGTAATTAATTTTTATAAACATTCCCTCTTTCACCCTTGATGTGGTGGGTTCATGAGTTGTTTTTACCATCCATATTTTCTTAGAGTTTGGTTTGAAACCTATACTAGCACTTTAAACCACATTATTACATAAAATAGTTTATAGGTTATGGAATAACTTATTCTTGTATGGGGTTTACATTTAGTTATATGATTATATAATTCTCTTCTTTGAGTCATGATCCTTAATGAAAACTTGAGTGGAAACGGCTCTTTTACTAGATTTTTGGGATGTTCTAGTTTGTGGTGATTCCTAATTCTTCAAACTCGCCTCCAGCTATGAACACTTCATATTGAGGGAGTTCCTGTCATACTCAAATATTATTAACTTACCTTCCCAATCCTATTTCAGATTAATTATTTTATATTTTTTCATTTTTATTGATTATTGCAAAGAATTTTCAATCTCTTTGACCTTGTTTTCTTTATCCTTTATTTGGACAGCTTTGACATATATAGAAACCTTTTATTGTTTTTTAAATATATGTAAATATTTTAAAAATAAAATATAAAATAAATATTACTCATAGCAATTTATTTTAAATTCTTCAATATATTTATAATATATTTCCTTTCAAAGAGTAATTATCTCATCCTTTGATTTCACAAGTTTTTTTGAGAGTGTTGGATATGTCAACCCTTTTAGACAATGTATCTTACAAAGAATTAGCCTCTTCTTCCTACTGTAATTTATAATCCTAAAAACATTTAGTGACTTCAATAATACATTTTACCACTTATTTGGGGATTTTCTTAATATTTTATTTGAATATAAAATGAATACCACTAAGTGATACATCATCATTACATATTTATTAGGCATCATTAGAAAAATCACAATCAAGATAATTATTGTAATATAAACCACTTTATTACCTTCAGTTAGTGGTGTCTCTGTATTTACTATAAGATTCTTCTTTTTCTTCCTTCCCTGTCTTTTATTTATATTCTTCAAAGTCTTGAATGAAATATCCATATTAGTATCCTTAGAATTAGATTACTTTTTCTCCATCTGATATAGCTCACTCATTTCTTAAAATATGTACTTCATAATAACTTGTTTGGATATTTAGAGGGAATTTATCCTCTTATACCACTTGTAGTGCCCTAGGCTAAACTGGGTTTCACTAAGGGGTGAATTATTAGTACACTTGTTTTATAAATTATTTTTACTTTTTAATTCAATCTCTTGAAATCATTTAGGTTCTATATCCACTCTATGATATCTCTCACACTCTCCTCATGTGAAAAAGTAATAATAGAGAGATAAGAACATAGTATTTACAAGTTTTGGTATAAATACCTACTATTTACCATGTTTTTTATACCCCATAACATGGATTCTCCACTATAATCTTATTATCATTTATAATAGTTTAGGTAGAGACTAGTTATACCCCCCAGTAGTCCATCCTCTAGTTGATCCTGGTTATACCCCTAGAAATCCAACTCTTATTCCTTAGTTAGTTATACCCCCCAACCATCTTCTTCTCCTAAGATGGTTATACCCCCTAGTCTTTAGCCTCTTCAGTAACTAGTTATACCCCCATTCACAAGCTCATTCTGCTTCTCAATAGAAAAAACAGTCCACTATATGATGATCTCGTGATCGTACTCCATGAGCCTATTGGATCACGCTTTCTCATGTACACATAAAGTATATTCAGCGACCACTGATTAGGTCTATCAATATTCCTCAATAATTTTGATCACCTGTACATGATCAGTTACCTAAGTGAAATAGGTAGTTAGGCATATTATTCCTTTTTTATGTTGAATTCCCAACCTCAATGAATGTGTGAAATTGATTCACACAATTTCTTCAAGATTATTTTATGAAATATAAAACTTTCACATTAAAAATTTTCTTTATTCATTGATTCCAAGAATCATGGCATCAACTCCTTCATGATTGGATTCTCTTCATAGTGATAATCTCATGTTCATGAAATAATAATTGCATGCTTATCCTCATTTCTAAATCTCAAACACATACAAGTATCTAAATGTATTTATACAACTTCATTTGTATTGGTCCAAATAACATCCTTCAAATATCGGCATGCATGTAAAATGGAGATTTCATGCATGGATTCAGATCAATTTTCAATGCCTAATCTATTTGACATCATCATGAAAGATGGATGGTTGTCTTGATCTAGAATATGTACTCCATAATAACTAGATGAACCCTTGGGTGGCTGAGGTTGAAGTTGAATATTCTGTAGTGATAGGACGACCGATATTGTATTGATTGGCTAGCCAGCATTATTTTCATAACGAACCCTAAATTACCATTCCCCACATTGAACTCGACTTCAGTTGAGATTTCATTTATAAATCAATCCATTCCACTCACCACTCAATTTGGAAGTGGGGTTTATCAACCACAACAATTCACACACATTGGGTTTTACAGGTTGTTCCTCCACATGCTAGCCCACCTACCCACTCCCATGTGCTTTCACATGGGCATGCACTCATGTGGGCCTTATATAGCCCAATATCTCTCTCTTATCACCATGTGATCCCTTATGGTCTTTCTCTCTCACATGGTAGATTCCCCCACCCACATGTGTGGGATTTATCTAGTTCCTTGGGCTCAAGTGGTTGTCCATATTTTTTATATAAGTCCCATTTATATAGTACTTATAATTTTAATTATATAATAGAATTAAAAACCTTCCTCAAATGTTCTTTAATGTAATGTGTCATCTTTACTATGATCGAAGCATGTATTTGACAATAAATATCTATCCAAAAATCATCACAATTAAAATGGATAATTGTTCAAGCATGAAATACAATTCCATTCATTGAACCCATAAAAATTCTCTAAGCATCAACACTTTATCTTGAACTCACTAAACACATATTGATACATAATTGAAAACAAATGCAACATTGGTTCCAATAAAAAGTATTTTTTGAAAATTATTTTCTTCATACCCTAGAAATAAAGATGTATATGGAATTAATTGAGTTGAAACAAAGATAAAATGAATCAGTGGGGAATTATGAGATGAAATCTACAGGGATTTCATGATATGTGTCAATATTTATCATCAATTCTAATGGGAAGATCAACCGATTATTTGTCAGGATGAAACCCTATAAACAAAAATAATTGTCAATAAAAGAGTTTGGGAGTTAATAATAGATAGTACGATTTGATATCAATGTTTAAATGGATTTTGAAAATTCCCAATTGACTCATAGATAGAATTACTAGAAGATAAAAATGGAGTGAAATTTTGGAAATAATCTTTATTGGAAAATTTCAATATCCATGTGTGGTAAATGTGGGAAGAAGGATTTTGGGAATTGTCTAAAAGTAAATATAAAGTGATATAAATGTGGAATATATGGTCATATATCTCAATACTTTCATGTATATGTTAAGCCTTAACACATGAACACAATTGAAAAAGTGAATATGGTGCAAGAAAAACCCTCCAAGAAATTATTCAAGTGTTGGGAGCATGGAAATTTTACTAATAAATGTAAAAATTAGAAAATAATGGTGGGAAATAGCCATCAACCCCAAAAATTTCCACTGCATCATGGTTGTTGTTTTGAGATCACAATAGATTAATTTGAGGATACAAATGATGTTGTGGTAGGTACACTCATTGTATACTCAAATCAAGAAAGTACATTATTTGATTTTGGTTTTATACATTTTTTTATTTCATTAAAGTTTGAAAAGAACATCAAGTTAAGCCCTAAAATAGTAACGGTAGAGTTTTAGATTAAAAATACTAGAATAATTATTCAATAATCAAAGATATATAAGGATTGCATTATTAACTTTAGTGAGTGAAATATCTCCATAAACCTAGTGTTCATTCCAATGGTGTACTTTGACATAATAATTGTGATGGATTGGTTTTCAAATTATAATGCCAATATAAATACTATAAGCAAGAAGATTTATATTATCTTCAACTACAGCCCATATTTATCTTCAAAGGAGAGATATCCCAGCCTAAGTCTTATCAAGAACCACCTATTATTACCTTCCTTATGGAAATGATTGGTAAGGAATGAGAAGAAATAGAATGTATAAAAATTGGAGATGTACCCATTTTATAGGAACACATTGATATATTTCCTAAAGTGTTACCAAATTTTTCCTTAGAAATAGAGGTAGAGTTATTAATTTAACTCATACTTGAATCCAATATAATATCAAAATTCCCATATAGAATGGCATATATGGAGTTAAAGGAATTAAATAAGAAACTACAAGACCTCTTGGAAAAAGGATTTATTTGACCAAGTGTGTCTCCTTAGGGAGTAATTGTTCTCTTTGTGAAAAATAAATATGGATTAATGAGGCTATACATTGACTTTAGAGAGCTTAATGGGATCATAGTAAAGAACAAATACCATTTACTAAGGATTTATGATTTGTTCGACCAACTTTGAGGGGCTCAATTCTTATCCAAGATTGACTAACAATTAGGGTATCATCGATTCATGGTGAAGAAAGAAGATATACCAAATATTACCTTTATAAAAAGATATGGGTATGATAAGTTTTTTATTATAAAATTTGTATTACCCAATTATCCTATCATATTTATGAATTTGATGAATAAATTCTTGAAGGACTACATTGATAAATTTATTGTGGTCTTTATTGATGATATTCTGATATATTCCAAAATTCCTAAGGTGCGTGAGGATTATATAAGGGTCATATTATAAACTCTAAGTAAGGAGAAGTTTTTTGGTAAATTTAGTAAATGTGAGTTTTGGTTTCACTAAGTTACTTTCTTAGGGAACAGTGTAACTAGTGAAGGAATCTTAGTTGATCCTTCCAAGACAAAGGATATAGAGGAGTGGCCTCATCCTACAATTGTAAGTGATATTATTAGTTTACTTGGTTTAGAAGGATATTATTGAAGGTTTGTGAAAAACGTTTCAAATATTTATAATCCACTAACCAATTTAACTTGAAAGGGTGTTAATTTTATCCGGATAAAGTACTGTGAATAATGTTTCCAAGAACTGAAAAAGAGGTTGGTTAGTGAAATTGTTCAAACTTAACCCTCTATAAGAGAATTATTTTTTATTTATATCGATTCATATTTGAAAAGTATTGGATATGTTCTTATGAAAAATGAAAAGTTAATCACCTATGCATATCGACGGTTAAAGCCTCATGAGTAGAATTATCCTAATCATGGACTAGAGTTAATTGTATTCATTTTTTCTCTAAAGATATGGAGACACTATCTTTATAGAAAAAAGTATGATATATAAATATACCACCAAAATTTGAAGTATATATTCACATAAAATGAACCAAACATGATACAAAATATATTTTTGGAGCTTTATAAAGAATATTATTTTTCAATTCATTATAACCCTAGAAAAGAAAATAAAGTCACATATGCATTGAGGAAGAAAGATCCTAGTGTTCTTACAATGATGATGATTAAAGGAGATCAATTGATCAAGGACCTAGTAAGTGTAAGAGTTTGAATATGTTACTTAATTAATTAATAGTTTTGTTTTGATAAATTATTATATCTTCACTTTTATTAAATTCAAATTATTTTTAATAATTAAAAATCATTTCTTATTTGAATGTATTAATGTTTATAATGATTAATGATTCTTTTTATTTATATTTTTTATTTATATACCAAATCTTCAAATAATTTTAAGTGAATATTTTATATCTTTTTATTTTGTGATCTTTAGATAAAAAATTAGCCAACTAAGGCTAACCCAGTCTAGCCCTCTACCACATAGGGAACCCAAAAAGTCAACCCCATTGGAGAGATGGTGCAAGGGATAGCCACAGTGGAAATAGTGTTCCCATGTATATGGACCAGGTGTAGGCCCATGTATAAATCTATAGAGAGCATTCCTAAAGTCACATGGAGTGGGTTGGCTATGTTGGAGGGCCAAATACAAGGTAGGTGGATAAGGGTGTGCATGTGTTGATCCCCCACAGGTAGCTCGATGGTGCTATGGCATGGGTTGTGTGATATACTGGAGGTCAAAAACTTGCACATTTCTATTGTTAGACAATAGGTGGCATGTCACTGTTCATCCATTTCAAATATTCATACATGTGTCTCCAATCCGATCCATTTCTCACAGTCCATCTGATCTCCCATGCTTTATTCAATATCCCATGCTTTGAATTTTTTGAAATACTTCATCTTATTCCTCCAATATTGTTCGAAGTTTTACTACCCGTAGGAGTTCACGGAAGATCTTCTTATTGAGGCTTCCATGGAAGAACTTATTATGTTCATACTGAATGATCGAGACAAAGTGATTTGAACCAAATTCATTCATGTTAATCATTCAAAGAGAAATTTCCTTTTTTGTTTATTATCAGTAGCATTTGGTTCATCCAATCTAACACAATTATATGGAACTGGTTTGAAAACTCTTTAACATCAGCAGTAGATCACTGGACTTCTATAGATAGTTATGTGAATCAATGGTAGATCACATATCAATAGTAGGTTTCGGGTTAATAGTATATCACACCACTTTTTGACCGTTCTACTATTCCTACATGTTCAGTTGTAGGTCCATCAATGGTTGATCATTCACCTTCCACCAATGGTATAACTTTCTCTTCATAGCATTATCTCTATGTATGATAGTAGTATTATTCATCCATAATGGTAGATCACTTTTCATCAATGTTAGATCTGTCTACCACCCAACACAGAGAAACAATAGTAGATACTTTATTCCATGTAGTAATTGTAGACCATGTTCCTCAATGGTAGATCATTCTATTATTAAACTCCAATGGTAGATCTATGCAATGGTAGTTTATCACCAATAGAAACATCATGCTACCACCAGGTATTTCAATCTATCATTCATTCAAATAATTTATCTAAAAATATAATTCTTATCTTTTTAATTGATAAAATTAAAATAAATATTCCTAAAAATATTATTATATTTTTTTAAAATATAATTATATATTGTGTCAAAAAAATTGAGCATATTCTATACACATATATACATGTAGTTGAAATTGGTTATATTACATTGTTTTATAAAACTTCAAATATTTTAATAAAATATAAGTTTATTCATGTATATTATATATTATTGTTCTACCAATAAAGTTGGTAGTTTTATACTATCATTTAATGAAGAAATAAAGAGTGTTAAAGTTATTTTTTATTCATAATGACTTTAAAAAAAAGGTAATGATTATATTTTTTTATTATGTGATAACTCATGGAATCCAGATATTAGTTATTTAGATGCTATGAGAAGATCATTATTTTAATAAGTCAAGATTAATTCCTTAGATATATAATCAAGGGATATAAAAAATTAATTTAGATCTTTTGAAAGACAACCATGAAATAATTCTTATTTCCCTCATACAATCATAAAACAATTTAGGCTTCTATTCCTTAGTTATTATCATAGAAGAACTTCAACATTCAAACTTATTCTATTATAGTGATCAAGGATCTTAGAGATTCATCATCTTCAATATCATTTTATATTCTATTGGTTTATTTTTAATTATTTTTCTTCATGTTATTTTTATTTCTTCTTCTTGTAGTTTTTCAAGTCTATTTTATGATTTTCCAAATAAAAAGAAATACTTTCATGGTTTGGTTATTCCACCACCAAAAAGGATGTCTAGGTTGTGACTCTCAATCAAAATTCAGGTCAAGAACTGGGTTTAGTCTCCTATAAAAATTTTGTTTTGTGTTTTTGGTTTGTTGTAAATATTAGAGTTTGTAACAAGTTCTCACACCTTTAAAATTGAGGCTCTTAGTGGGTACCAATATTCTCATAGAGTAGAGAAGATTGAGGAGTAGACTAAGATCTTGGTGATCAGAACCACTATAAATATTTGTGTTGTATCTTTTTACTTCTTCTAGACTTAATTTCAAGAATACAACACCCAATAAATATAATTATTTTATAAACACTAATTGATTTTTGATAAATGTTTTTAAATGACTATTCACCCCCCCCCCCCTATAGTCTTTATTGACATCACTATCGATCCAAAAATTGGTATCATAGGGGATTATTCCTTAAAAGTATATTTAGAGTCTTTGATTGATTCTATTGTTTATTTTTATCTTTGTGCTAACCTAATATCCAAGACTGATTATTCTAAGGAATAAAAGAAATTTTTTATTTTGAGATGGAAAGTTTAAATGAAAATTATGGATGTATTCCATAAAAACACTTTGATGGAAGTGAATATGGATACTAGAAAGAAATAATGGAAGTATACTTGAAACAATTAAGTGAGGATCAGTGGAATATCATGTATAATCCTTGTGAGCTACCAAAATTTGATATGGAAATACTTGTAGGTGATGAAATAGTAAAATATGTTTTGAATTGTGAAGTTAAAAATATTTTGTATTGTTTTATAAGTAGAAGTGTCTATATCCATGAATAAAATTGTAAGACAACCCATGATATATAGATAATAATTTAAATGACTCTCTATGGAACTTACAAGATCAATAGAACCATTCTAGGAATGATCTAAGAAGAATACCAAGACTTCAATATGGGAGATAAAGAATAAGTAAACTAGATGTTCCATTGGTTTACAAGTATTACTAATGGTATTAGTGACCTTATAGAAGTTTTGGACAACAAAAATAAAGTGTAAAGGGTACATAGAGCTCTTACAAAAATATGGCACGAAAATAAGGTTTTCATTGATGAGATTAAGAATTTTAAAGAGCATTACTTAGATAAGCTAGTTGTCTCTCTGATGTAGTATAATTTAGAGTTAAGAAAATATTTATGAGGAGTATATAAAGAGAAAAGGTATAGTTTTAAAGTCTAATGTTAATGAAATATATAGAATTTCAGAATTTGAGTTCTAGGAAAGTTACAGAGATATGGATCACTTTAGCAAAAAGTTTTTCAAGTTCATGAAAAAAAGGTGGAAAGAGACAGTTCAGAATAAAGTTCAAAAATGACTATAAGAAAGGTAATTATACTAATAATAATTATGTTTTAGAATTAACATGTCATGATTTTAGGAATAAATGTCACATTAGAATAAGATAACCCAAACTCAAAATCCAAATAAATACAAAGAGATAAGGATAAAAGAAAAGAATGATTTTTTTAGAGGTTGGGACTGCTCATATAGTTCAATTCAAGTAGTGATTCTTGAAGTGAACAAAAGACAAGAAACCTTTCTTTGATGGGTGTACAGTGTGAGGTAACTGATTCTATTTTCACTCAAATAATTACTCTTTCAAATATAGATCATAATTATTTATCTAAAAATTAAAATGAAATTGATTATGATTTATGTTTTGATTCAGATTATCTGAATTCCAAAGTTAAACAACCGCTTAAAGAAAATGAATAATTACGAAATGATGGATGCTGGATAATTGAAAAGTATATTAAAATAAAAATAAAAAAATAAAATTTTTATTAAATAAAATGAGAAATAAAAGGAAAATGTGATAATATAAAAATCTATGTTTCCCAAAATGATAAATCTAAAAAAACTGATTCTAAGTTGTTAAAACTAAATAAGGATAATTAAAGAGTTAAAAACTTTCTAGTAGTGAATGATAAAGATCAATAAATAAGATTTAAGTTAGCTATGTATTATTTAAATAATGTTTAAAATGAATATAAGAAACTTATGAATGAAAATAAAAAATTAATAAACAATGCTTCAGGATCTAATGTGAAAGTTTATATAGATTTAGAGACTATTCAAAAAGAGAGTATGAATTTGAAAAATTATGTTTTCAATATCAAATAAAATTTATCTATATTTGTTAAAGGGAAATAACAATATGTTAAAATGAAGTCATTGATGAAACTAAATACAAATAAGAATGTTTTTGGTTATAATAGTTTATCACAAAAGTTAAATAAGACTAAATTTGTTAAAATATCAAAAAGAAGTATTTATATTGTAACCTATTTTAAATGTAGAATGAAAGGGAATTATTCCAATGAGTGTTTACTGAGATTTACAAAATCAATTGGATATACTGGAACTTTCATTTCTAGAGTTTTATTTTATAAACAACCCACTAATAAATTCTTTAAATAAATTTGGGTTCCAAAATTTTATACTACTAATTCAATTGGACCCAAGTTAGAATGGGTACCAAAAAAGACTTCTTAAATTGTTTAATTTTAGTAAATCAGCCTTAAAAGTCTCAAAGAATCATGGTATTTTGGCAGTGGATGCTCTAGACACATGACAGTTAATATTTCAATACTTATATCCTTCAATTCATTTGATGGTGACCTTTTCATATTTGGAGACAACTCAAAAGGTCATATTAAATGTATTAATGATGTTGGTTTTTCTAAAATAATAATTATTTTAAAATTATTATATGTAAATGGTTTAAAACAAAATCTAATAAGTATATCACAACTTTGTGATGGTGAATTAAATGTTATTTTTTGAAATAAAAATTATAATGTTATGAAAAATAAATCTATTTTCTTTTGTTTAAATAGAATGTTTACACTATTGATTTCTCTGATCTAACCAAACAAAAGGTTAAGTGTTTTAATGTTGTAGAAGAAGATAACATTTTGTGGCATATGAGGCTTGGGAATATAAATTTTATATTGTTACACAAACTTTCAAATCATGAACAAGTTTTTAAATTACCAAAATAACTTATAAGTAATTAATTTATGTGTTATTCCCATTTAAAGGATAAGCAGAACAAAGAAATATTTAAACATATAAATGATATTGGTACTATTATATGTTTAGAACTATTACATATTGACTTATTTGGACCTATAAAACCTGTTAGTTTTGATGGTAAGAAGCATGTATTTTTAATTATAAATGATTACATTAGATTATTATAAATTTATTTCTTATCCCATAAAAATGAAACATTAACCAAATGTTGTGCCTTCTATAAGCTTATTCAAAACTTCAAAAATCCATCAATAGTATTTATCAGAAGTGATAGAGGTGGTAAATTTTTTAATTTATAATTTCATAAATTTTGTGATTAAAATGGATAAAAAAATTATTTTTCATCCCCTATGACACCATAACAGAATGGGGTGGTATAAAGGAAGAATATTTTTATTTCAGAAACATCTACGTCTATACTAATGGAACTTAGTGCACCTAAATAATTTTTGAAATTAGTTGTTAATATAGATTTCCATGTTTTAAATTGATTTTCTAAAATATATTTTTTTTAATAAAACCCATTATGAATTTTGTATGCTTTTAAACCTAATGTTTTATATTTAAGGGTATTTGGTTGTAAAGTATATATCTTAAATACAAAATATAATTTAGATAAATTCGATTCTAAATTTTATGAAGGAATATTTTTAGGATATTACACTACTATAAAATCTTATAGAGTTTTCAATAAGAAAACATTAGTTGTTGATGAATCTATACATGTTAAGTTTAATGAAAATAACTCTAAAAAATAGTATTCTGGTCCAAACAAAGATAATGTTGAATTCATAGAATTCAATTTTGATAAAGATAATGACCATGATAAAGAGAATTTATCGGTTGAGAGGGAGAATATATCATATAAAACTTTTCCTAAATAATGTAAAACACTTAAAGATAATCCAATTGAAAATGTTATTAGAAATATAGAATCTAGTATTCAAACCAAAAAAATCTATTTTACTTTACTATAAAAACTTTGATTTTGTTGTTGATTTTGATCTGGCCAATATTTACAATGCTTTAATTGATTCAAATTGGATTGATTCTATGTATGATGAATTAAATCAATTTAAAAGAAATAAAGTGTGTAATTTAGTTGAATTTCCAAAAGATAAACCTATAATTGGAGCTAAAAGGATTTTTTGAAATAAGCTGGATAAATATGGAAACATAGTTAAAAATAAAGCAAGACTAGTTGCTCAAGGTTATTCCAAAGAATAGGGTATTGAATTTGAAGATTATTTTTATCCTGTTTCTAGGATAGAAGCAATTATAATTCTATTATTCTTTGATTTCATTCAAAATATAAAATTATTTCAAATGGATATAAAAAGTTCATTATTAAATAGAATAA
This sequence comes from Viscum album, assembly GCA_963277665.1. Classification (NCBI taxonomy): domain Eukaryota; kingdom Viridiplantae; phylum Streptophyta; class Magnoliopsida; order Santalales; family Viscaceae; genus Viscum; species Viscum album. Next base: position 48,575,982 of record OY728121.1, read on the forward strand.
TTTCAACAGAATTTTATGTTAAAAAACCCCTATATTTGAAAATGGTAAACTTCAAAATCATGTTTTTAAACATAATAAAGATTTATATGGCCTTAAGTAAACTCCTTGAGCTTAGTATGAAAGAGTAACTCATTTTTTAATTGAAAATTATATTTTTTAAGGTATAGTTTATCTAACATTGTTTATAAAGAAAGTTTATAATGATATATTGATTATACATATTTATATTGGTGATATAATGTTTGGTTCAACAAATGAATCACTATGTAATAATTTTTATAAACTAATGACTAGTGAATTTTACATGAGTTTAATGGGATAACTAAAATTTTCCCTTTTTTTACAAATTAATCAAATAAATGATATAATTTTCTTAAATCAAGCTACATATGCTAAATAACTTGTTAAAAGGTTTGGTATTAAATCTAGTAGGAATATGAAAACACTAATGAGTACTAATTCCAAATTGGATTTAGATGAGTCTAGAAAGTCAGTTGATATTAAACTGTATAGAGGCATGATAGAAAATTTATTGTATCTCACTACATATAGACCAAACATAATGTTTTTAGTATATTTTTAAGCTAGATTTCAGTACAACCATAAAGAAATTCATCTTAAATATGTTAAGAGAGTAATTAGATATATCAAGAGTACTTTTTATACTATAATATTTTATTCTAATGAGAATTATTTGGATTTACTATCTTACCTTGATTCTGATTTTTGTGTTTATAGAATTTACTGGAAAATCACTATAGGTATGTATCATTTTATAGGTAAAAGTTTGATTTCATGAAGTTCTAAGAAACAAATTTCAGTATAAATTCCAAAATCTGAGGTTGAATATGTTTATGTTTCTAGTTGTTGTTCACAAATTTCATTGATAAAAAAAACATTGTATGATTTTAATATTTTTTTAGATAATTTTCTAATATTATGTGATAATTATAGTGTAATTTCAATCTATAAAAACCCTCTACAACACTCTAAAACAAAACACATAGATGTTATATTTCATTTTCTAGGGGGTCATGTAAATAAAGATGATATATGTTTATTATTTGTTCCTACTAAAAAAATTTTCAGAAATATTCACTAAACCTTTAGATTATATCAAATTTAAGAAAATGAAGTTTTAATTGGGTATGATTAAAGCTTAACATTTCTATTTAATATAGATAATTTCTTGATAAAACAACACTTTGTTTTAAATTTTTTTACACATGTATTGTACCTAAATGATATTATTTATAAAATATTTCTTACCTAATAATTCTAAGTAGTTTATAATTTTTAAGAGGAAGAATATTTTAAAGATTTTATTTTAATGTAATTTTAGAAAAAAATTAAAAGGGGGGAGAATTTTTTTTGAAAGTTTGATAAATGTTGGTTATGTAATTAATAAAAAATGGGGGTATTGTTAGAGTTTAAATCTATGCCTTAATTATTTAACTATATTGTTTGGATAAATCACTATCTACTCACTTTTACTAAATATAAATTGTTTTTAATAATTAAATAATCATTTCTTATTTGATTGTATTAATTTTTATATTGTTTAATTATTTTTTTATTTATTAATAATCTATTGAAATACTTTTAAGTGAATATTTTATTGTTTTTTATTTGGTGGCCTTCAGCTGAAAAATAGCCAACCATGTCTAACCTGGGCCATCCATCAACCATATAAGGGACCGAATGGGTCAACCCCATGGTAGAGCCATCCCAAGGGCTATAAATAGTGGTAGTAGTAAGCCTGTGTAGAAGGACCTGGTGCAAGACCACGAATAATTCCTAAGAGAACGCACCTAATATCCCATGGAGTGGGTTAGCTATATCGGTGGGTCAAAGCCCAAGTAAGTGGATAAGGGTGTACGGGTGATGATCCTCCACTGGTAACTCAATGGTGTTATGGTGTGGGTTGTGTGATATACTAGAGGTCATCTCTTGCATGTTTTTAATGTGGGACAGTGGGTGGTGCATCACTTTTCATCCATTTTAAAGATATAGACATACGATTCATTGTTCGACCCATTTCTCATGAGCCATCCAATATCGTTTTATTTATTCAATCTCATGTGCTTTTCATTTTTTGAAATAGTTTTCCTTATTCATCTAGTATTGTTTGAAGTTTTACTATTCATTGAATTTTTTCAAATCTCTTCTTATCAAGGCTTACATGGATGAACTGATTGTATTAAATCTAAAGGATTGATATAAGATGATTAAAACCAAATTTATTCATGATGATCATTCAAAGAATAGTTACCTTTTTCATTATCAACATCATATGATTCATCCAGTCTGATTCACTTCTCGATCCCTGGTTAAAATGTTATTTAACATCAACAAAAAATCATTGGACATCAACAAATAGCTCCTTGCATCTAGGGTAGATCACAGATCGATGGTAGATCTCAGTTTGATGGTGGAGCACACCACCATTCAACCATTCAAAAATTCATTCATGTTCAATGGTAGATCCATAAACGGTCAACCATTCACCATCCACTGATGATATAACCTTCTCTTCATAGCAGCATCTCCATGCATGATGGTGGTATTTTGCGTCTATAATAATAGATCACTTTGAACCAATTATAGATCTATCTACAACTCGACACAGTGAAACAACGGTAGATCCTATGTTCTATACAATGATGGTAAATCATATTCCTCAATGGTAGATAATTCTACCATTTGACTCAAATGGTAGATCATGTTCCTCAATGGTAGATCATTCTACCATTTGAATTCAATGGTATATCTTTGCAATGGTAGTTTTTCAGTAGTAGTGACATCATTCTACCACCAGGTATTTCTATATATAGTTAGTTAAAATAATTATTCAACAAATATAATTCTTATATTTTAATTGATATATTTAAAATAAATATTTTGATAAAACTTTTATTATATTTTTCTAAAATATAATTATATATAGTGTAAAATAATTTTGAACATATTTTATACACATATATACATGTAGTTGAAATTGTTTATAATGCTTTGTTTTATGAAACTTATAATATTTTAATAAATTGGAAGTGTATTAATGTGTATTATATATTATTATTATACTAATCATGTTGGGAGTTTTATACTATCATTTCATGAAGAAATAAAGAGTGAAATTTCTTTGTTATTCAATACAACATTTACAAACAAAGGTAACAGTTATATTATTATTTTTATGCACTAACTCTTGGAATCTAGCTATTGGTTATGTAGATTCTCCAAGAAGATAATTGTTTTAATGGAGTGAGACTAATTCGTTAGATATATCATCAAGGTATATAAAAACTTTCATTTAGATCTTTCAAAATACAACCATTTCATAATTCTTTCTTCTCTCATACAATCAAGAAACTTCTGAGACTTTTATTCCTTGGTCGTGTCTAGGTAATAACTTCAATGTTCAACCTTCTTCCATTTAAGTGATAAACAATCATTAAGCTTCATCATCGTCAACATAATTTGATATTCTACTGGTTTATTTGTATTTTTTTCTTCATGTTATATTTTATTTCTTATATTTCTAATTGTTCGATTATGGTTTATGCTCTTCCTAGTCAAAATCAAGTCTTTTCTTGTCTGGTTATTCCACCACCAAAAATGAAGTCTCGATTGTGACTCCCAATCAAAATTTAGGTCACAGTCTGGGTTTAGTTTTCTATAAAATACTCAGTTGTGCCTTCAGGTTTTTGTAAAAGGAAGAGTCTGTAACAAGTTCTCACACCATTAAAAGTGAGGTTCTTAGTAGGTTCCAATATTTTAGTAGAGTATATAAGGTTATGGAGTGTACTAGGATCTTGGTGATATAAACTGATATAAATATTTTTGTTTTTTCTTTTTATTTCTGCTACAATTAATTTAAAGAACAAAACACTCACTTTAGATCATTATTTTTTAAAATCTAATTGATTTTTGATAAAAAAAAATGACTATTCACCCCCCCCCCTCTAGTCTTTATTTCCATCACTATCGATCCAATAGTATCATTGTACATAGGAATAATAAGGGAAGAAATTCATAAATCCTATCCAAAATTATTTCTCAATATTTATTAGTAGAGAAGATCAAGAAATCTCAAAGAGATGATCCTTTGATGAAAAGAAGATATAAGCTATGAAAAATCGTATGTTTCCTGAATTCAATATTGATAAAGAAGGTGTACTAAACTTTGGTACAAGAATATTTATTAAATATATTCTTGAGATAAAGAAGGTGATGATTGATGAAGCTCATAGATCTACATTATATATATATATATATATATATCTGAAGCACTAAAATGTATAGGGAACTTTGTGATCATTATTAGTGAGATAATATGAAAAGGGAGATTGTTGATTACACTGCTAGATTCTTGGTGTGTCAATAAGTGAAGTCAGATTGAAAACCTCCAAAAGGGGTATTATAACCACTACCAATACCTATATTTAAGTGTGAAAACATCATTATGGAATTTTTCACTAGACTTCCTAATACATCCAAGGGAAACAATTCTATATGGGTAATCATTGATAGATTGAAAATTTATTCCCATTTAATTTCTATAAGAAAGGATTTATCCATGGAGCATCTAGCTCACATATATATTCAAGAAGTAGTGAGAATCTATAAAGTATCATTGTCAATTGTTTCTAACTGAGATCCAAGAGTTACTTCTACGTTCTATTGGAGCCTTCAAAAGTTTGTGAATATAGAATTAAACCTGAGAACATACTATCATAATCAAAATGATGGGAAGTCTGAGATGACAATTCAAACATTAGAAAACATTATAAGGGTTAGATTAATTTATTTTCAAAGGAGTTAGGACCGAAATATTCAAATTTTTAAATTATCCTATAATAATAGTTTCCACTTGAGTATTCAAACGAAACCTTTTAAAGATCTCTATGGAAAAAGTTGTAAAAATACAAATTGTTGGGATAAAGTTGTAGAAGGGAAACTATTGAGACTAAACATTGTGAAGGAGAATATATAAATGATATAAGTGATTCAAAAATAAATCAAGGTTTCTCAGAGTTGATAGAAAGGTTATGTTGAAAGATAAAGGAAGGACATAGAATTTCATGGTGGGGATTAAGTTTTTTTCAAGATATCGCTATGGAAAGGAGTTATAAGATTTGAAAAGAATGGGAAACTGAGTCTAAGTTACATTGGACCATTTGATATTCTGAAGTGTGTTGGAATGGTTTCTTATTGATTAATACTACCTAAAAATATTTCAAATGCCCATGATTTATTCAATGTGTTTATATTGAGAAAGTATATGTCTGAACCAGTACATATACTTGATATTAATGGAATGGAATTGGAACCTGACTTTTCTTATAAATAGAAACTGATCCATATTATTGACATAAGGGAACAAGTGTTGAGGTGAATGGAAAAATTACTTGTGAAAGTACTATGGATAAATCACAAGTTTTAAGAAGATACTAGGGAACCTAAAGAAGAAATTTAGGTAAAATTGCCCCATTTTTGTGGTAAAATTTAACTTTTAAGGATGAAATTTCTTAAGGGAGAGAATGTAATAGTTTTCAAATTCCTTCTATTATTAATTAAATAAATTTTATTTATAATGGTTATTTTATTAATTTTAACAATGGTAGTACATTGAAATAATATTAAAAAAATAATATAATATGTCAAGTAATAAAACTGATTACAAAATCTAAAACTAGTACAGGGATATATAAACCAAAGAATAGTGACTACGCAATGGTATACTACATAGGATTTAACTCTTCCAGGAAGATTAAATGTACCATAAAAACTTTTAAAATAAAAAATATTTTTTTATAATATAATTGAAATTTTTAATGGAATTAAAAAAATCTTTAGGAATAAAGTAGTAAATTTTAATGTCTAATGTTATATATATTATGTAATCTTAAATGTGATCATGAGGATATGACTGTTACATTACTGTTACATGATCGTTGGTCAATATGAAAATTGGTCACAATGAACATTGTGCATTATGACCGTTGGTAATATAGTTGTTATAAAGAAACCATTTGGATTAAATTATATTAAGGGTAATGATAAGTGTTAATTGAATTCAAAAGTAAGAAAAGATGACAGAAAATATTAGGATCATTCCATTTGAATCTAATTTATTAGAACTTGGGAGGGAGGTAGCATCATTTGGGTTCACCCTTGACCAAGCCCAAGAATATATTCAAAAATTAAGGCTAAAGTGCAATCAACTATAAGAGAAGTTAAAGTTGGTGGATATTAGAAATAGGTCATTGTTATCTGATCTACCCCATGAAACTACCACCATCACACACCTTTCCCTTAGGGAATATGTTGATGCAATAAGGGGTTATGTATATAGACCTTAGTATCAAAAAATTTTAATTTCCTTTTTATAAATGAAATAGTTATTCTTTAATTACATGTTCATTATTTTATTATTTCATAAAATACACATGAATATAAGATGAATTTGATTGATATATTTTTGAATAAAAATAAAACATAATATTATTTTTAGAAAATATATACAATTATAATTCAGGAATTCTAAATAAAATTTATTATTATGAAATAGTCTTATAAAAACTATTTATTTAAATAAAAATGAAAATATAATTTTATAATTTCCTAATAAATTTTTGTAAGTGTCGGAAAGTTTTATGTCGGAAAAATACTTATTTTTCAATAATTTAGGTTTTTTTATTTTAAGTAAAAAATATCAAATTTATATAATTATTTTGATAAAATAAACATTATATTTTAAATTGGTACATTAAAATTAGGTTAGGGTGAAATTTTGATAATTTTCAAAAAAAAATTATTTTTCAGTGAATAGTAAAAATATAGTTTTGTGTTTTCAATATGTTTTATGACTTATTATATATGTAATAATGATGTGATAATTAATTAAATAGAATCCATGGAAAAAATCTACATGTTATTTTATTAATATTATGTATTTTAATGGATTTAACTCAATTATCAAACTTATAAATGACTTTCCAAAGTAAAAAATGAAAATTATGATTTTAAAAACTATATTTTGTGGAAAATTTAATTTCCCATGTCCAAAGAAATATTAAAAAATTTATTTGGATCCTAATAGAATAAAATATTATAAAACATGGCTTAAATTTCTAAAATCGTGATAAAAAATTATGGTTAATCCAATGGTTTATCATTTTCCACAACCTAGAATTTCAAGACCTATATTTAGAAATTCTTAAACAAATCCTATTCTTTAACTATAAATACCCAACCATCCCCCCATTAAACTCTACTAAAAATAAATTAATAATTAAATTATACTCATTTAACCTCTCTAAAGTCCCTCTAAGGTGTCTTCAAGTTCCTAATTTTTCCCTCTAAAATCTTGAGGAAGTTATATACCAGGGTAAGGGAACTCTCATATTCTTATTTTCCATTCAAGTACCTCTTTTTTTGTATGTTTTCTAAATGTTTAATTATATTTTTTTCAAGAACTTTTTATTATCCTAGTACTTAAAAAATAATTTTTTATCAATTGGATACCATTGTTCCCTTCCATGGTTCACTTTACTTAATCAACATTGTATACTCATCATGTTTCCAAATTCATTTCTTGGATTTTTATCTTTTACGTGAAATATTATTATATTGTGAATACTAAACCCATTTCTATATTCATGTGTATTAAACTAGATTTAACCATGATTCATTGATTGTGTTTTTCCAATTATTAATCCCTCATTCTTTTCTCATAGTTAAAAATGATTTAATTCTCATGTCTTTAATCATTTATGAATTTAATGACTTTTACATAAAACCCATTAATTGTTTCCATGGGTTATTAATGAAATGTTTCCTAATTAAATATGTGAAACAAATTAATTTATATATATGAAGGTTTCACCTTGATATCACTATAATTCATTGGGTAAATAATTAATCTCTATATATGTCATGCATTCTGATACCTTAGTGAATATCCTTGGTAATTATGTTTTATGACACCTTGGAAATAAAACCTAGTGATATTCTTATGAATTTCACATTTATATCCACATTTCCATTTTATGATTCATGATCATTCTATACTCCTCATGTTCTTATGATCATGACCTATTTTTAGGCCACATGATAGTATGCTAAATATTTCCTTTGTTATTCCCTTACCAGGCTTTATGCTCACCCATTTATTTTAATATATATCCTTAGGATATGATATGATATAAAATTAACCTATAATGAATCTAAAAATAGGAATTTAAAGTAGATTATAATAAATTTTATGTTTTTCATGTATTATTTTCCTAATTTACAAGAAAATAAACATCAAAATATTGTCGGTGTTATTAAATAGTTTAGCATGTAATGAAAGTTTTATGTATTAAAAAGGTGGGATGCCATATTTTTTACTTCCCAACAATTAATTGTAAATGTTATCACCCATAACTCATTAAAAAAATTATCACACTAAACCTAAGGGTTTTCCCATACCTTGATCACATCCAGGGTGTGATCTCTTAATCCAAGTATCACTGACCTCGTGACTCACTGCAAGAAGTTGGGGAAACTAAAGAGACCTAGATTCAATCTTATCTTAAAAGGTGTCCAGTGGTTCATATGGACATTCATCGAAAAGGAACCTATCAAATATATCAAATGAATCTAACAAAACCATCACCCATGGGAAGGTCTTATATATGGTTCCCATGATATTTTTCACCAGAATATATTAGGATAAAAAATACATGGTGACCACAAATTAAGAGGTCTCATATAATAACACTTTCTCTAGAAAATTGGGTAACATTCATGGAAACCATAAATCAAGAGGTCTCACATAAAAACATTTTATTTGGATAATATGGAATTTAACACACAAGGTCAACCAAACCAAACCATTTATAAAAACAAGATCCCTTTATTTTCCTTTAGAATATAAGTCCTAAAAACCTTGTATAAATAATATAAAAGGCATAAAATGTCAACTTTAACCATTTAAAGACATTATCCAAATTTTCTATTTAAAATAATATTTAGAAAACCATTCATTATTTCTTTTAAAATCACATTCCAAAATCAACCATTTAAATCATAATTTCTTTTGAAATTCCCATTTAAATCCAACATTCCATTTTAAATTCCATTTAAAAGGTTAAACCATTTCCCCCTTTTAAAAAAGTAATTGTGAATCCAAATCATGACATCAATCGATCAATAATATGGCCCATAAACACTCATTCATATAAGGCACTATCAATGTTCTATTTGATAAGTTATACAGTCCTTTTTGACAATTTGATCGACATATGACCGTTCTATTTATGAGGCGATGCAATTCCACATAATAATTCAAATAATAATAATCACAATAAAAAATACACAAACAAAATAAACCAATATTAAATACAATACAAATAGGTAATTAGAATTATTAATAGGTAAGTGAAACCTACCTCGATCACATGACCATTTAATAATTTCGATCTCATATCAACCATCATCAACTCCAACGTTCACTTATTTCATCAAGAACCATCATTGATACATAAATCATTCATTTCAAATCAAAAACCCACAATAGAATATATTGTGTAAAACTAATTGAGAGGAACTATAGCACCAAAACCATGAGGAAAAATTTTTAATACACTCTTAACACACACCCAAACTCATCACACACAAAATCCCTAATCTCTAAACCTAAATTGATGGTAAATTTCTTTAAAAATTTATGAAATACGAAAATAAATTCACCATAATATGTAATTCAAAAAAACAACATGAGACAGTGAGAAACTAGCCTTCTTGATCCTCTTTTATACACCACACATTAAATGCTCATCATTATGAATAAATTCCACCTTGAGTTGGTGGAAGTGAAACTCAAATCTTTAGGTGGTCAGAGAAAAAGTATAGTATGAGGAAGAAGAATACCAAAAGAGGTATAAAGGGAATAAATTTTCTCAACATAGAAAACCAAAGGAGCCTCCTCCTACACTAGTCCTAAGACTGAAGACTCATCACAGAGTGGATCATCATCATGATTCAATTGTGGAATCCTATATGGTTTTCATTATGGAGGCATCCTCAATAGTGAAGACATTACATGGTCAAAGATCATATCTAGGGAGTCATCTCAAGAAGGGAATAAAAAAACTCATTCCTATATGATATGTGTACTGATGTTTTCCTTGTAACTAGTGCCTACATGTGTCGATTCAACAAGTATGTTATTAGAGTCCTAGTGAATTGATACATTGTCCATTGCACCATCATTGGGTTCCCTAGTCTGAGAGTTGAACTCGTTACACTTTGAAATTGTTTCTATAATGACCCAAAGTTTTATCTATAGAAATTCCCTTATTATAATTATGTCATATGGTATACACACATAATATAACACAATACAGGCTTTATAAATGATGAATGAATGAAATAAGAATCATTTCTATAAGTTAAGAAACTTATACCGATAAAATAGTAACTTGACCTTTAGAATAGTAATGTGACTCTTATGAATAGTAAACCAGACAATTGAATATTAACCTCACCAATGAAAGTATAAATAAAATCAATCCATCATATAAATGACAATATGATATAATTGTATCACAGTATAAGTAAATAAATATTTTAAAAATTATTAGTTAAGTGTTGGTATTTTCATAAGTCATAAATATTTAATTACATTTTTTTATTAATTTAATAATTTAAAATAAAATATATTTTCATAAATTTTATTCATAAATTAATATTTTTATGTCTTAATATTATAAGATAATTTTATGAGACTTAATTGATTTTTCAAAGTGTTAGAAAAGAAGCTTTAATTTTAAAATTTGTATTTTCCAAATCAATGATGATTTTAATTAAAAATTATATTTCTCATGTTTATAAAATTATTTTCATAAAATGGAGTTAATTTTTAAATTCTACATGTTGAAAAATGGTTAGGGTGAATTCTTAGGATTTTTCTGAAATACTTTAATTTTTGGTGAATAGTAAAATACGATAATTTAAGATAAATGCAAAATAAAAGATTTATAGAGTAATAGATGATGTAATATAGATTTAAGCTCAAAATAAAGAACCATCCTTCATTATTTTATCTTATTTGATGATAATTCTCTAACTATTCATAGCCTTGATCCAAAATAATAAATAATGAGAAAACACCCCTCTCCTTCACTATAAATGTCACCCCTCACCACCTCTTTTCTTAACACCTCTCAAACCTTAACCCTTGTCCACATTCTACCCAATATTCTTCCAAAACCTCTCCCCCACGTCTAGGATCTTTTTCTATTAATAAAAGACCGAAACCAGTCCCCTAAGGAGGCTCTCAAGAAGAAGGAATCCAGAAGTAAAACCCTCTTCCTTTTCTTTTAATTTCTTTTCAAGTTCCTTTATTTTCTTATATTATCGTCACTTAACCTTGTAAAAGTGGAATTAAAACTCCATTATATTACATATAATTTAATTTTTACATTTTTATGGAATAATTCTTCATCAAATATCATCTCCCATCTCTTTTATTTTAAGAATGAAAACATCGTATGTGAGGTGTCGATCTACCACCTTCGTGGACGACGTGATTTCATCATTCAATTACATCTTCAAGGCTGGTCATGAAACAAATTTTATGGTTTAACCAGATTATAATATATGTATTATATCTTATTTATTGTTATATAATCATTTTTTACACATGATATTAATTTATAAAACAAAATGAGTTCTTTGTGATCAAAAAAAGCTAAATTAATCTACATGATTATCATTAATGATTTTTCTAATGAATCATCCCCACTTTGGGAAAAAATTGTATTTTAATATTATATAAGTTAATTAATAACATATAAGATCATTTTTGTACAACTATCCTCAATATACATGATTTTTCATACAATTATACAAGTAAACCGATCATGACAACCAAGGAAATCAACACTCCCAAACGATGAAATTGAATATCTTAACCCATCAAAAAGGCCATAAAAGAACTTAATAAAGTTATAATAAATAAAATACATGTATAAAAGTTTATTAATTAATTAATTAATTAATGGATTTAATTTTATTATTTGGGACATTAAGATCAAGTGCAGAATCATTTCTGACATAAGGTAATGGATTCTACTTGAACCTCTGTTATTCCTTTGGGTTACCCTTTCTCTCTTTTAACCAAATGAAATTCTATTTTATTTTTATTTACATATTATAATTGTTGTGTATATGTTCCAAAATCATGTATCAATATCCATATATCATTATTTTTTGAGGATATACATCTTTTTAAAAGGTTCTCTGCCCAGTTCTTCTCGATATGCAAGCCTCATTCAAGGGAACATCCCAAATTCTTACTCATTTTCAAGTGTTCTCCAAAATATGTTTTAAGCAACCATTTTTTTTCAAAATCACTCATTTTATCATGAAAAACTAACTTGGTTAAATTCTGTGTTTATACAAACAATTATTCCTTTTCCATTTTAAATAATTTTGAATGTTTTCCCTTAAATAGCACAAAAACGTTTTATTTCTAAAGTTTCTTAAACACTTCTTTCACATTAGTTTGACATCACCTATCATGATATATGTCTATATTACCTTATGAATGTCCATTTACTATTTAAATCCATCATTTTAGGGACCTGTTATGATATTCCCTTTTTATATGAATTTTGATATAATTATGATAACCAATTCTTTCCATTGTAACCCTTGTGTTTATGTTTGATTGCTTTTGTATGATTATTTTTATGGAAAACATATTCATGAAAATGCTATGATGGGTGATCCTAGATATTACTCCAATTAATTGGGTAATGTTTAGTCTCATGATATGTTATGTCCAATGGTCCTAGTGGTTAGCCTTGACTCATGCTCTATGTGAAACGGTCTTGGTGGCTAGCCTTGATTCATGCTCCTCTATGTGAAACAAAACTTGAATCATGATCCTATATGTGAAACAAGACTTGACTCATGCTGAATTCATGTCTTATGTTTCTTCCACATTACTATGAATCCATTATTATATGATCCCATGTGATGATTCCTTATATGTAATAATGTTCCATGCCTTTTTATATAATTATGTTATGCCTTCTAACCCATGTGTTAAGATTTATTTTAATGATTATTCCCTTACTTGGATTTTTAACTCATCCCGTTATTGATGTTATCACTATGTTATCCTATACATATGTAAGTCCTCAAAGGAAGATAGTATCTCTTTATGAAGATTAAATAAAAGATATACTTATCTTGTAATCATGATGTTTAATTATGTTCCTAATCTCCAATACACTAGACTTTATGATCCTTGGATTTTAATTTCATAGTTAATTATGCTCAAAATCATGTAATGATATGTTTGTAGGGTCCTAAAAATTTGTCCAAGAGGAGAAAATATCCCCACAATCACTTTCTAGAAGGAATCAAGCACTTTTACAAGTCTATCAAGGTGAAGGGACTCAAATTGAGTTGTAATATTCATAAGAAACTTAAAGGAATTCAAGTTTTCAAGGCATTTTAAGTGGCCCACGTACCATCACCAAGAAAGGTATGCGGACCAGCCGGATCGCGAACCACCAGGTACACAGAATGATCCGCAAAATGCTGGCCCATGGAATGATGGCCAACGAATGAGGTAAACCTTGAACCGCATCGCCAACAGATTCATACATGTGATTACCATCTTTGTACTATGCCATGAAATCATCAGTTCATGGGCGAAGTGAACCAGTAGGATTCCATGAACCATTATCGTGAACTGAATCCTCTGTAATCCCTGATTGACCAAGTCTTCCGTGGGTCAGGATATTACTTCAATGGTCCTCCACAAATGGTGTTGTGTTCCCAATAGATATGATTGATCTGATGCTCTATAAAAGGATCACAGTAGAAGTATGGAAGACAGATAGAGGGATATGGATAGAGGGAAGAACAGATGGAAAAATATTGAGAGAGACTTAGAGGTTTCACTCCAGCTTCCATCTTGCTTCATCAGTGAATCCCAAACCGCGAACCAATCCCTTCGTAGGTACAACCGGTCGTGAACCATAAAACGGGGGAATTGAATAATAATAATAACAATATAACCGTGAACCTAACTGGTGAACCTCGAACCAAAGATTTATCTCAGATGAACTCCCCACGAACGATGATCCCCTGGACCCTCCTTCAATATGGTTCTTCATGTACCGTACCACTACGCAGACTGAACCCAGCGCCACGTACCAAATCGGTACGTAGATATAACCCAAAGGGCATGGTGAGCGGCATACCACTTTGTTACGTGGTGGACTATACCCATGCCCATGTACTGCATCGGTATGCAGACGGCCCCTTAGCCTGCATACCACCATGGTATGCGGAGCCCTCCCCATCCCACATGAGAAACTAGTACATGGAATAGGGTGTTTTCATGTGTGTTCCTTCTGGTTCCAACCTCAACCTTCCATTACCATCCAGTCCTCCATGATCCCTCCACTAACCAGTCCTCTTCCATTAGGCCAAATCCTCCTCCAAATCCACCAGACCCATATGATCCGACCATCGGGTGCATCAGTGCGCCCCGTTGAGTCTACATACCCATGGTAAGTGGAGTCATGAAGGCCACCCCCACAAAAGATGAAGGCTTGTTAAATGATTGTGAGGCTACATTCACACGATAACCCAGAGTCCAACCTTGGGACGCCGACCTAAACCTCCCCATTCTAGGGATTAAGGGTGATCACTTGATTTTCATTTCAGTGATGAATAGTGATCAATCAAAGGGGTTATGTTCGCTCCCCCCTTCCCAAAACATGATCTAGGGCCCTCCCACTGTGGTAAGTCCCCAATCTTCCAAGGCAGGGCCATATGACCTTCAATGTCATTTCACATTAAAAGTCTCATTGCTCTGCGCCCTTGCCCACAGTCGCCCCGGCCTCTTCCGTTGTGGGCTCTCCCTACCCCACCAATAGGGGAGGAGGCATGTGAATTGTTGAATCTTTCACATCCTCTTGTTTCTCACACTGAGTATGACTCATGTGGGATTAGAGTTTTATAAGTATTACAACATCCACATGATTATGAACTACGAGAACTTTGATTCCTGATTAAATCGGGATACATAGGACGCCTGCTAGAAGGCCTGAGCTCAAAAGGGTTCCCATCCACCAGGGTCCACCCAAGAATGCCTCCTCAAATGGGAAGCTTCTACAAGTAATACCCACACAATTCTGAACTAACAGAACTCTGATTCCTGATTAAATCGGGATACATAGGATGCCTACCAGAAGGCCTGAGCTCAAAAAGGGTGCTCATCCAAAAGGTTCCACCCAGCCATGTCTCCCAAATGGGAAGCTTCTATGCATAAGCCCCACATAATCCGAACTAAATGGGTTTTGATTTATCTCCCTAGGATACATATAAATACATCCTTGTTGGCATGATCCCAACATGAAGTCACCTTATGTCCCCCCTGGATGATGATAAACTCTATAGTGCCTTATAATATGGCTCAAGTCAACATCACTATTGTAGCATCAAATATATGCATGCTTATGATGATCTTGTAAGCCAAGGGTATCCCATGGACACACTCTTTGGGAATGAACCAAGAATTCATGAACATATGAACATGACTTAAATCTATAAGAGAGTTCTGTAACATGAAACAATCCTCTCTTGGAAGGGTGCGGTGAGCCTAACCTCCCATCCTCACGACCAATGGAGTCCTTAAATGTCGCTGGCCAAATATTCAGCCAATGAGCACCTAACTTTGGAAAGAAGGTCCATGAATCATGGATACTAGGGTTGTTGGGAATTCTTGACTCCACGAATCGACCCATTGGAGACCATCCAAGGAAATTATATTTGAGAAGGATTGATTGCATGAGTGCTTGACCCCCACACAATTTCCCGCTGGGACTAACAGTTCCCAAAGGGTTAATTCAACCTTATTTAAAGGATAATGATGCTAAACAGGTCGAAACAAAGGAATGGTGAATTCAAAAAGAGCTTGTGTCTATAGAAAATGGATAGGTGATGATACTCATTGGACCATTTCCTCACCCACCCCAAAATACGCCACCTTGGAGGCGGAACAAAAATGGTGAACCTAGCGTGAATTCTAAACCAAGGTGGAAGTTCTACCCGAATGATAAAAGACAAAATAATACTGCACGTCGAACCATTTTTTTACCCTAGTATATGAAAAATGTGCCACCTCAGAGGCAGAACAAAAATGGTGAACCCGATGTGAATCCTTAACCAAGGTGGCGGTCTCACCCCACTCAGGCCCCTTTACCCTGCAACAAAAGAAAAGGTGAAGGGGGGCAAGATAAATCTCCAAATATGAATATGTTTAAAGGAATTCTACTCTGATGGTGGTTTGTGGTCTGTATGTCATATATGTATATTTCAAGTTCCCTCAGAGAAACCTTTGATCCAAATCAAATCCCAATGACCCATGCAGACACACACATTAGTAATCTCACAGGTGGCCAGGGCCCCAACGAAGAGCAGGACCCCCTCGCCTACCCAGTGTATTCAAAGTTGGGTATCTAATATGTTGATCAAAGAGTACAACCAAAATGGTACTCTCCCCATACTGGAGGCCTCAAGACAAGACCTATAGTATGCAAAGGTCGGTCAACTACCTCTTCAGCCACTGTCGGAACCCCAGCACAAGGCAGCCCTAGTGGTCATCTCAAATTGTTTCGGGAGCCTGTCCCAGGAATGTAAAACTGAGTACCTCTCTGATCGCAGGGAGGCAGATGAAATCAATGCGGATGAATTTATCTCAACTGCATAGGGGTCCTACCCACGGGCCCCCACCAAAGAGTGTCACTGCTAACACCAGATGACTAGGCCTACTCCCACTGAAGAGGACCTTATACCGAGGGAACCTGTCAAAGTTCAGGAGACCTAGGCCCCTTGGGCTACCCACCAAGGGTGGCGAATATACAATCAGGAACATGATATCACCCTGGTTCCCGAGAAGCAGCTCTGTTGTACTAACACAGTGGTATTTAATGGGAAAACCTTTGATCATACCCCCTCCACTCAATCCCCCCATGGAAATAGGGTGGCACAATACGAGAACATGCATGTTCCTTCCAATGATCGCAGGTCCCGTCGTGTACATAGAGCAGAAAACTATAGGAAGATGCAGATATTTGCTGATGCACAACAATCCTGCAATCCAAATAGGGTGGCACTTAGCTACATGCAGGCATAAACCCCTACTGATGCATTTAAATAATTCCATATAAATAGGGAAGAAACAGGCTATATGCGGGCACAAATACCTACTAATGCATATCAATCCCTCCATCCAAATAGGGTGGAAACCAAATATGAGAAGAGTCAAATTCAGGAGGTTGCATAGAATCCCGTGAGAAAAATACAGCGGCAAGCGAGCAGATGAAAATCCATGCTCATGAACATGAAGACCACTAGTCAAATACAATGGAAATTGGAAAAGATAACCAGTGACAGACTCGTTCCTCTGTCCTGGCACAGGAGAACTACCAGTATCTACTGGAAACACATGGAAGACTGGAGGAGGAACAAACTCTTGCTATGACATCATAATGGGCCTCCATACCCGTTTCATCCAAAGATGTATCATATCACATCTTGGAAATGATGGAAGATCAGAAGTCGATTCCAGATCATATCCTCCAAACATGCCAAGATATCATTGCATAGGTCGGAAAGGCGAGAAATCGGGCCCACAACCCGGTTTCCTCGAACAGAATGACTCACTTGAAAAATGATTTAGTCACTTCGGAGAAGTTATGCATCCCTGGTCCAGTCTAGGAGGGTCGAAGGAAATATCCTACAACATACGGATAATAGGATTGGGAATAAATACTCGTTCCAACTAGGGGAAGTCGGTGCAATGTGGTGGCCACTCCAGGGCAGGCATATATCCCTGCCAAAACTCAAGATGTTTGTCAGCATATCCCGATGACATCACGGGATCCCACAAGACTGAGAATCATATATGAATGCCATTACCAATAGAATATGGCCCCAGTTACCCACACGAGAGAACCCAAGAATGACAAGCACCAAAGGAAACTGAAAAATGAAGAGCGCGTACATGATCCTACTCTATTGGAAGCTGGGGTTCTTGACACCATCAAACATATATTGACAAAGGATCAAGACCCTGACATTCCATTACCAAATTATGGAAGTGGAAGTAGCAGTTTTGATGTTCCTCTCCGCAATGTCGCTACCAGCAGCTTTGAAGGTCCTCCACAGAGCACCCATGGGGGATTACTCCATGGGTCAAGAATGATTGATCACGAGATCCTATCTCTTGATGCGTGTTGGGGTAGCCCTCCCCTCGACCTGAATATTAGACATCACGAAGGTCCTCCTTTTTCTATCATCCACCCAGATGGTCCTCCCCATGGTATACGCTACAGATATGCTTCTCCCTATAGTCAGACATCAAGTCATAATGGTAGTCCTTGCCATGATGATGGTCATTTCTAAGTCCCTCCCCACAATGATGGTTTCTATGAAGGTTATACCCATAGTAATTCCAATAAATGAGAAGGCCCTCCCCTCATTGCAGTACATCCTGAAGGCCCTCCACAAGATGTGTACTGTAGAAATTCTCCCTATATCTAGATATCAAGTCATGATGGTAGTCCTCTCCATGATGATAGTCATTGCGCAGTACCTCCCAGCAATGATAGTTGTTGTGAAGGTCCTCCCCACAATGAAATAAAGCAACAAGAAGGTCCTCCCCTTACTACATCCCACCCTGAAGGTCCTCCTCAATGTATACGTCATTAGGAAAATTCCTGCGATCGGGCATCAAGTTGCAATAGTAGCCTTCACCATTGGAGCACCAATTGCAAAGGTCCTCCCCACAATCAAAATCCATGCTGTCAAGAAGGTCCTCCCCTCAATAAAACAAATGTGAGAAATCCCTTCTATGTTGAGGCACTCAGAAGGATGGAGTCAGACATATCAGGCACTCCATCTATAACGAGTGATATTCTTTCTCAACCAGAGGATGGAATGGGGCCACGCTCATATTCTGAGCCAACCTCGTGATGTCTGTAAATCAATAAGGCTCCCATAAACCTAGTTTCCTAGGATGAAATTATTAAGAAACAATCAACATGGGCATATCAATTAGAGGATCCTCCAAAAGAACAACAGCATGATATGTTTCTTGTGAGAAGAAAACTATCTAGGAATAATATACCAGTGATGTATTGGACTACGACCCCTTATCACTTCTAAATACCAAGATATTTGGTTGGGTAATGCACACATGACATTGTCCTCAACATATGGAAGAATATTCAAAATCTGAAAGAAAAATTCCTACCCTATGAAGGGTGCATTGACCATGTCAGCACGATAGGGGATCTTCACCGTCTAATCGACCTAGAGGCCCTCATGTCTGCAAGGAAGCCACATTTAGAAAGGTGAAAGAAAAAACTTGAAGTGTATTTCCCTCATGTACTACATAAATTGTGTCACCTCATTGGCAACGCCCTAGATGGAGTTCAAATTCGGGGGTGGGGAGAACACAGAGCTTTCCACTTCGCCCCATGTCCCGTCCAGAAGTCCCCATTGTATATAAAATCCTGCTATTTCATCACCCATAGGCAGAAATCAAATGAATTTACTACTTAGGAAAGATGGGATACTCAACAAAAACTGGACCGAAGTAAGTCACAAAAGTATCGGGGTTGAAGAGATCAAACCATCGAAAAGCTTCTGAGTCAGAAAACCAGGAACATCCAGCATGCTTCCTGCCTAAGGGAAGCTAGCCAGAAAGTAGTGGTCATGTCTTCAAAATACCATTGGCTCTATGTAGTCCCAATTCTATACTCATCTTACACCCACATGGGAGTACGTGAAATTGAAAATTTGAAAATAAAGGTAGCTACCACCATGATACGGGAACAACCCCAACCCACAGGGATGTGGGAATTTTTAAATCAAAATTCCCCTATAAGACCAAAAAATACATGTTGTAGCGCATCAACAGGAGAATGGGAATAACCCCAGCCCATAGGGCTGGGGGAATTTTTACCTCAAATCCCTGCATAGTGGATATCTATCTTCCACCATCTAGGAAGAATGATGGAAAGAGGAGATACATGTTCCACCCTTTCTCATGGTTCGCACCCTCCAAGATAAAGGCGCATCACGAGGTTAGACCAGGGATCCCTTTAGGTCAATATTCACCGAGAAACCTGAAAAATACCACATAATGGAAAAAGAAAGTCCAATAAAGGGCGAAGGAATCCTTCCTAACATTCCGCACTGGGTATACCACCCCCAATGCGGTATGCCTCAGTGAACATGGTAAACATCAACCCCATGGATCTCACAGGAATTGACACAGTGGGAGAGGATTTGAAAGAAGAAGGTTCCCTCCCAAAGGCATCCCACACCAAACCTGATGGTGTGCATACTTGGAACCAGAGGGTGGTTCTAAATTTTGGTGCCCCTTCAGTCAATCTGAAATTACATCCCACACAGAACCCCAATAAGGAGAAGAATAAATCCAACGTCATCTATGACCTTCCTTCTCCTACCCCTGAGAGTGCGTCCTTCACCCTCGAGGAAAGGTTCTCCATGCAGGAGGAATAAATGAAAGAGATCAGGTGAATTAATGTTGATCTACGTCGAGGGAGCTATCATATCGGATGTGTTCCCCCCGTGGAACGTTAGTAGGTGATCCCTGAAGAGGTTCCCATGCCACAGGCACTCATCCCGGTGAATTAATCCAAGCTCGGAGGACCATTTAACCTAGCCCCAGAAGGAAATCAAGACTTCCCATCGCTGGGAAGGCAGCCGGAATATATCCAGGTAAACCCACAAATGATTCCCTTGTCTGGGTATTTACCCCAAATTCCAGTAGTGTCGGCATGCCCAGTCTTGGCCACTGCCGCACCAAATCATACTCAAGCCCGATAGGATATTCATAAAGGGATCCTAAACACCATCGAGTAGCTAATATCCTGACTAGAAGATATGGAGGGGTGGTGTGCTCTGA
The DNA here is from genome assembly GCA_963277665.1 of Viscum album. Taxonomy (NCBI): domain Eukaryota; kingdom Viridiplantae; phylum Streptophyta; class Magnoliopsida; order Santalales; family Viscaceae; genus Viscum; species Viscum album. Next base: position 48,597,001 of record OY728121.1, read on the forward strand.
TACAACAAGAGCGCAAACCCTACCCCGAGTGGGTGATCAATTTTCCTCCACCACCAAACTTTAGGAACCTAATATTCCCAGTATTAAATGGATTGAGGTATCCAGAACAGTATTTGATGCACTATGCTTCTTAATATAACCCCATTATGGGCACTCTAGAGTAGAAATAAGCCATAAAACTCAGGTGCTTCGTACAAACCCTATAGGGCTTGGCTTTTGTATGGTATATTATCCTACCAACCAATTCAATCATACGCTGGGAGGACCTTTGGTGACAGTTTCTCTTCCAGTTCAGTTCGACACTGCCTTAGACGATGGTCAGTGATCTCATTAACTAAAAATAGTGAGAGAACAATAGAGTCTCAGACTTCATTTCCAGATGGAAAGGCCTAACATATTCCCTAAATCGGCCCCTCCCCCAGGATGTGATGCTCTCTATGTGCATCGATAACCTTCAGGATGAATTGAAAATGCCGCTCATCTTAGTGAAGTACACCAGTGGGTTTAGATACTTATCTGCCATTTCTAAAAGGATATAAGACTCTTTGCAATGAACCAACCTTAAGTCCTGAGTGGCCCCATCATCCCCAAGGAAAAGAATTGGAAAAGATGAAGTGGCTTCTGTCGTTTTTAATCCACCCCCGGCACCATCTCCAGTTGTGAGGCCCCCACCGAACCATGCGGGACCCCATGGATTCCAACACCCACCCCCACCTCGGAAAGATGAGCAATGGGGTGATAAAATAAATCAGTTTAAAGAGCGAATAAATAAGGTTTACTCGTTCCAAGATGACCAAGTCTGTGACTATTTCATAGCCTCCATGAATTGCTATTTGCTCCGGCTACCAGAGCCTGAGTGGGCCGATGAAGTGGGTCTCAACGACCATCCAAATTATTTTCCATATCACTGGATACTAGGACACTCCATCCAGAAATTATTTTTTTAAGGATCTCCTACAAAACATGGTGGATTCCAAGAAAGTCACGTTGGGCCCACCACCAGCACAAGTAGCATGTTTCTCTACCTCTGACTCAAGAGAGGAAGAGTAATGGAAAATTGTCTCCAATAAGAAGGAGAAAAAGTTCGAAAATTGGATAACCCTAAAGATTGTTAACCAAGTCCATGGAATCCTCCAAGAATAGTTGAAATAACCAACTATGCCCCCAAAAGCTCCTAATATAGTACAGCCATCCTCCTCGGCCCCGCGGTCCTCTAAAGGCCAGAAGGGAAGAAAGAAAGAGAAAGAAGATGAGATGACACCAAAACTGAAGTCATTATTGACACTTTTGGACTCCATGCCAACAGTCTTGGTACAATGGTCACCGCCCCAAAAGATGGTACAATGGGAACCGACCAGCCAAACGGCACCATTAGAAGGAGACATTCAGACAGAAATAGTGTCGGATCAAGAACTGGTCTTTGGCTCCATTAATATCATTCACTTGATGGACCCCTTCTATGATGAAGACTATGGACACAAACCTGAATTCCCCACGCCCAATTGGAGAGTTGGAGGAAGAGGATGCAAAGGCCGAAGGTTTCTTGGAAGGCATGATCATGGTAGGAGTCAAATTCTCAACCATACAAAAAGTCAAACCGTTAATATCACGGAAACTCGCGGAAGGACCCTCTGACAGACACGACAAGAACCAGAATGCTCCTTCACCCCCGTCAGGAGAAATCCAAGCCCAGTTATCTTGGAATATCCATTAGGGGAAGAACAAATACCGAACCGCACATGGTATATAGGCAGACCAGTTTGAAAAAATGTGGAAAGGACTATAGCATCGTCGACCCCTGTTATAGAGGATGAACCATCTACGTCCAAAGCTCAAACCCCTAAAGTTTCTATAAAAGTGAAAACCCAAGTCGGGAAGCGCTGACCTTTAGAGAAGAAGTGTGATATTTTAAAGTAGCTGGATTCAGTACCAGCAAATCTGTCAATCTTGGATGTGTTGAGCCTATCTGCAGATCTTAGGGAGGCACTCATCGAAGCCTTACTAATCCCCCAAGAGTTCGAGACCAAAGTATCCACTAAAGTCTACCGAACGGAGATCGGTCCCAACGAATGTCACGATGTCATCTCGTTTATAGATAGGGATGAAGTAGCCATCATGAAAAGGCACATAAAACCCTCATATGTGTCTGGAAAGATAAATGGTATTGATGTTAGAGGATATTCATAGACAATGTCTTTGGAGTTAACCTCCTCCCACTGTGAACGCTTCGTTGACTGGGATATGATGAAGACATCTTAACACCCTACACTACAACTCTTCTAGGATATGACAAAAGTGATCAGAAACCATTGGGTTGAATCAAGCTTAAAACTTAGCTCAATGATCTCATATCAGATTCCCATTTCCTGGTGGTGCGGCAAAGTATGGCCTTAAACGTCCTGTTAGGGAGGCCTTGGCTACATCAGCACACTGAAATTCCATCCTCATACCATCAGTGCATCAAATATTGCACTAATGGGAAAAACAGGACGTTTCACACCGATAGATACTCATTTGAGTCTTTTGAATCTCATTTTATCGACATGAGTTCTATGAGTCAGAATAAAAACATCTTCTGACAAATGATGTTGATTAGATCAATGCCCTAAATGGATCATAGATAGCTCTTTATGACCCCCTCCAATAGCTTGGGGAGTAGTATGTACTACCCATCAACCAAGTTGAATGTGTAAGTACAAATATGGGTGTAGAATCAGTTGTCTACATGGTCTCTGTTAAGACCACCAAGTCCAAAGACATGGAAAAGTGAGTTGACTCTCATGTTGATAGTAAAATCCCTATAAAAGATGCTCTTGGCCCATCCTCGGGACATCAAACTGCCCTTTCCTCACACAATAAGGTAAAATATGATTTCTCTTCCCACATTGGAGAGTTTGTCTCAAAAATCCTTTCTCCATCAGAAGTGGAAGATGATGAAGATGATGAAGAAGAATCAGAAGAGAAAGAAGACCTCAAAGATGCCCCTCCTACATTCAAAGAAGGTATATACACCACAATTTATGGACTTAAGGAGATAAATCTAGGCACCAAAAATGACCCTTGGCCCACTTTTATTAGTGTGGCTATTCCTGTTGAGGAGCAGGAGTCATATACCTCCTTCCCAAAGAAGAATCTAGATGTGTTTTCCTGAAATTACATAGAAATCCCAAGCCTCGATCCTGAGGTCCCCACCCATCATCTAGGATTACCAGAAGATCATTAGGGCTATAAACAGAAATCTAGAATGACCCACCTGACGCATGCCTTCAAGATAGATGTTGAGGTTGAAAAACTGATAATAGCCAACTTCATACGGGAGGTCCAATATATGATCTGGCTGGCGAACATAGTTCCTGTCAAAATATGAATGGATAGATTAGAATATATATTGACTTTAGGGACCTTAATTGGAATTTCCCAAAAGACTAATTCCTGATCCCGATCATATAATTTTTGATTGATGCGACAGCTAGATATGAATCCCTCTCTTTCATGGACGGTTATTCCAGATACAATCAAATTTGGATGGCCCGAGGAGACAAAGAATCTACCACTTTTAGGTCCCCTCAGGGGGTGTTCTATTATAAAATGATTCCCTTTGTTCTAAAGAATTTCATCTCCGCATATCAGTGTGCCATGCATCACATCTTCAATCCCTTCATGGGAAAATTTGTCGAGTGTTATGTCGATGACCTAGTGGTTAAATCACAACAGCGTTTGAAACACCTGGATAACCTTGAAACTATCTTCAACAAATTGCAACAGCATAGTTTAAAGATGAATCCGCTTAAATGTTCCTTCGATGTTACCTCGGGATAATTCCTCATATTCTTTGTATTCCATCGCGGCATCGAATTTGACCTCGAGAAGACAAAATCCATACTTGGCATGTCCCCACCTCGCAACCTCACCAATTTTAGAGGTCCCTAGGTGCACCTCACCTATATTTGGTGCTTCATAGCCAACCTAGAAGGTAAATGTTTACTTTTCACCAGTCTCATGAAGAAAGGAGTTATGTATGAGTGGGATAATGATTTCCCAGAATCATTTTACAATCTTAAAACATATCTCCTAAGCCCGCCGGTGCTCATTCCGCTAGTTGAATAGAGACTGCACATTTTATACATAACTGCCCTAGAACGGTCATTAGGCACCTTCCTAGCATAGAAGAATGATGCTGACATTGAGAATAGCCTCTACTACCTCAGTAGGATAATGATCGATGCTAAAACTCGGTATTCAAAGATTGAAAAGAACTAACTAGCCCTAATCTTCACAGTTCAGAAGCTCAGGCATTACCTGCAGTACCATGAGGTTCACCTAGTCTCCTGCTGCAACCTGCTCAAATATATCCTCAACCATCCCATGCTAAATGGGAACCTATCATGATGAGCGGCCATCATATAATAGTTTGACATATGGTACATTCCCCAGAAGGCCATCAAAGTCCATGCATTAGAAGACTTCTTGGACGAGCACCCCTCATAAGAAACAACACCGTTGGATGCCGAACTTCTAGACGAAGAAGTTTTTTCCGTTCGGGAGGACCCCCAGACATGGGAAATATACTTCGATGGTGCTTCCCGAAGCCTGACAGGAAAAATGATGGAGGATCCCAAACTCAACAAAGTGGGGTTGGGGGTCCTACTCGTATCTCCCGAAAACGCCATCTTGACTTACTGTTTTTTTCTTTCCTAAGGGTGTACAAAAAATGAAGCGGAGTATCAACCCTCATTGTAGGTATGGAATTTTCACACCAGGTGTAAGTTAAACACCTAAAAATAAAGGTTGATTCAGAGCTAGTCATCAAACAGGTTGAAGATGACTATACTGTCAAGAAAAAGGTATTGGTTCCCTTGATGAACCATGTTCAAGCACTAATAGACAAATTCCCATTAGAAACAATGTTGACTTATGTCCCCTGATCATAGAATTCTCAAGATGATGCTTGGGAAAATGCAGCCATGACCTTGGCCAATCCCGAATAGGAAGAAAGATTCATTAGCATTACTCATCATTGGATGGTCTTAACATTCATCCAGAGTAATATAGTGGAAATAGATGAAATTAGTCATGTTCCTAAGCCTTATGGTCACACCAACGGTTGGATTTCACCCATTGAAAATTACCTTCGGAATGGGAAACTCCCACCATATAGGGCTAAAAGGGAGCAGGTCTGAAGATGGGTAGTCAACTTTTCCTTGTACAATGGAGTAAACTAAGAAAAAGGTTCTATAAAAATAAGGCCTTGACAGAGTCCTTCTCAGGTGCATTGATGGAGAAGAGACTATTGTCATCATGAAAGAAGTTCACATCAGAGCTTGTGAAGTGCATCAGTCAGTGACCAAGTTCTCTCACCAAATTCAAAGGCATGGGTATTACTGTCCCACTATGATACAAGATTTTTCCATATTCACTAATATGTTCCATTCATGCCATGTTCATGATAATTTCAAACACCAGCCCCTAGAGTTACTTCACACAGCCAAGTACTCCCGGTCATTTGTTGCCTGGGGGATGGATGTTGTGGGACAATATCCTCCCGCTATAGCTAGACAATTCAAATTCATACTCATAGCGACCGACTTCTTTTCCAAATGGGTCGAAGCCATACCCCTTAAATAATTAGGGGCAAAAAACATCGTCATCTTTGTGAAGGCCAACATAATCACCATATTTGGTGTCTTGCATACAATCCGGACGGATAACGGCACAAACTTCTACTCTGCTAAATTGGACAAGTTATACTAGGAGTATAGTATTAAACCCAACTGTTTGTCCCATTACCACGCGGCGACCAATAGTCAGATAGAGGCTTTGAACAAGACTATGTCCAATATACTTCAAAATAAGGTTGACAAGGATAGGAAATCATGGCCAGACAAGATCCTTCATGCTTTGTGGTCTTACCAGACCATGGTCCAAACTCTATGACACTAAACTATGCGTAAAGAATGCCTACAATTCCATGGTACAAACTCTATAACCCTAAATTATGTGTAAAGAATTACTATAATTCCATGGACCAAACTCTATGACCCTATACTATGAGTAAATAATGAAAAAATTCCATGGTATAAACTCTATAACCCTAAACTATAAGTAAAGAATGCAATAATTCCATAGTCCAAACTCTATGACCCTAAACTATGAGTAAAGAATGAAACAATTCCATGGTCCAGACTCTATGACCCTAAACTATGTGTATAGAGTGCATCCAATGTTATGGTCCAAACTCTAAGACCTTAAACTATGAGTCATCATCTTGGCCATATGATGTTAAATTGTACGGTATAGTCCATACAACATGATATTAAACTGAAATACCATGGTCCAAGATCTATGACCCTAAACTATGAGTAAGAAAATGCCCACAATGTTATGGTCCAAGCTCTATGACCCTAAACTATGAGTTATAATGGTACCCAATGTTGTGGTCCAAGCTCTACGACCCTAAACTATGAGTTATAACGGTACCACATGTTATGTTCCTAGCTCTATGACCCTAAAATGTGACTTATAACAGCCCTCCATGTTATGGTCCAAACTCTAAGACCTTAAAATATGAGTCATCATCCTTTCCACATGATGTTAAACTGTAAGGAACTCATCCTTGAAACATGAAAATAAACTGTGACTCATGTCCTCACTGTAGGAAATTAAAATACATGACACAAAATGTCCTAATCACATGACAATAAACTACATGATCTCTTATAGAACTATGTGTGGCTTGATTCCTGACCTTGCAGGATACGTAGCGACTCCTTGATCCTTGATCATGTCCCAAACCCCATAAAAAATGCCTCCATCACCCCCCCCCCCCCCCCATTTACCCATATTCATAGGGGAAACCCCTATCACTCATTATTTCTCACATCAAGTATAACTCCCTTGAGATTGGGATCAACAGTAGGGATTATTTTACGAAATCCAACTTTGGAGTAACATGACAGACTTGGCCACTATGATAGATAGAATGAAAATGTCCCTACCCCTTGGACTAATCCAAATCAGTACAAGGTACATACAGAACTACATACTGCTTGATTCCTGCCCTCGTAGGATATGTAGAGACGCCTCGATTCTTGATATTGGCCCAACCCCACTAGGAAAGAAAATGAAAATTCCCTTATCATATTCCTTGCCTCTTCTCACTTGCGAAGGAGACTATGTGACCACTCCTTGTTTATCACATCGAGTATAACTCACGTGAGATTAGGATCAGTGCTGAGGATTCTCTTACGCAAAAAAAAATCGTAGGGGAATATGGTAGGTCTAGCACCCATATCAAGTGAAACCAAAATGCCCTCAAGTGTCCCTACACATCAAGCAAAACATTTGTAGGGAACTAGCATAACTATGTGTGACTTTATTCCTTCCCTCATAGAATACATAGTGATGCTTGGATTCATCATCCCGGCCCAGCCACCAGAAAAAATGACCCTTTACCCCATACGTAGGTCAGACTTGTACGGGGAGTATATGAAAGGTCCTATAGAATGACAATAAACTATGAAATTATTCAAGAGTAATGTGTGGCCTAGTCCTCAGCTTTATGAGATTCTGCACATGCCTCTCTGTCACGAGAAGTAAAAAGATCCTGCTTCCCACTATATATATGGGTCAGATCTATGTGGAAGCTCCAAGTAGTTCTTGTTTAATCATGGTTCAGGTATTCTCATATTCCCATGCACATATTTCCCATTTTTCACACTCCAAACCTCGAGAAAACATGGATCTCCATAATCATTCAAGGCCATCTAGGATGGAAGGCCAGTGTTTTGTGGATACCTTTTCTTGACTATGCACATCATGCACTAGAGGCTTTGCATATGTTGCCCAAAAAATGGCCATCAATCAAAGGTAAATTTTTCCCTAAGAGATTCCTCTCCTATCTCAGTACGCCCAACGGCTTCCAAGCCCCATGTCATCCTTCCTGGTTCAAGTTTCCCTTAGGACTATGGTTTAAACATTCTATCATCACTCACATATAAGGAATGCTAGAAAATCATGATTGAGATTAACCTAAAACTATTTAATATCTTTATGATAGTATAAACATCCTCACTTCATGACTCTAAACTGTACAACATAAATTTCCTCACTGCATGACTCTAAACTACATAGCATCACATCCTCACCGCATGACGTTAAACTGAAAGGCCAAAATTGTCCTTATTGTACAAAATTAAACTACATAACAATGTTTTAATCCCAAAATTTCCCTCTAATGATGATTTTTTTATTCCTAAGAAATGACAAGGAATATTCGTGATCACTTGTTTCTCACACCGAGCATAGCTCACACGAGTTTAGGGATTTCAGTGAGAGATCCACCGTGGCATTGTGGAAAAATAGTCTAGGAATTTGGTCCTAGAAGCATGACCCTAAAAGGAATGTCACGATTCCATCCCCTGAGAGGAACCCCATGTCCTAGACATGTGATGTTAAATAACTAGGTATCCCAAATATGGAATGGATGCCTCACCCTGCGTACGAGTCAGATCTATGTAAGGGACACTCGATTCCATGAGTAAATCGCAACCCAAATGCCCCTAATATATCTGGATGCACTCCTTCCATACTCCAAACTCCATGCTCTAAGTGATATTGAATCTACATAACCCTCCAAGGCCTTCTAATATGGAAAGACAGAGTCCTATAGACACCTTTGTTTGACTATGCACATCATGCCCCAAAGGCTCTGCATATGTTGCCGAAAAAAATGGTCGTCAATCAAAGGAAAATTTGTCTCCAAGAAAGTCCTCTCCAATATTAGTATGCCCAATGGATTAAAAGCCTCATTCCATCCCTCTTTATTCAAGGACCCTCAAATTCATGGTTTACAATTTCCTCCTTACACACATCCTGAATATATCGGAACATACGGGCCTGATTCATCTCTGGTCTCTTTTGAGGATCCAGAGATATCTCATCCGTATGCGTGAAGCTGATCAGTATACAAAATAAACTTTTCCCCACTTTTTTATGGGATTCCCTGAAGAAGTTCAATTAAAAAGCCTCCTTTTTTGTTCGGGAGCACCCCTGGTCGAAGGTCACATACCGTATTCAGAAAGTTCCCAATCTAAATAATCCTCAATGACCATCGGAGACGGAAGGCTGATGTCCTACAGACACCTTTTCTTGACTCTGAATATCATTCCTCGATGGCTCTTCATATATTTCCCACAAAAATGGATGTCAATAAAAGTAAAATCCATCCCCATGAGAGTTATTTCCAGCTTCCGTACGCTCAAATGACATTAATGTCTTGTCACACACCTAGATTTAGAAAAATCTTGGATGACGGCTTGTGTACCTCCTTCTTTCCAAGTTACCCTGACATAAAAAAGGGGTAATATTAATCGAACTGACCATTCAATATCTCTCCCTCACGCAAGTAATAAATGTGCAGGAATAGTTTCCCACTCCAAGATGATAAGAATGTTCCTAATGTTTTAGACAACACTCTTATGGCCAGCCACCCATTATGGCTCCTAACATAAAAATAAATACAAAATGTTGTAAATCCCACCAGGACATTAGAAATGGAAGTCCATTGTTCTACGGACACCTTTTATTGACTATGCACATTATTCCCCAGTGGCTCTACATATGTCTCCCACAAAAATGGCCTCCAATCAAAGGAAAATCCATCCCTAGGAGAGTCATTTCCAACCTTTGTATTAATAAAGCGGCTCCTGGGCCTCAGGCATCTACAGAATCCACAAATCAAGGGTTGATAAAAATCCTTAATCCATGTCTAAAGGATACTAGAACATTCCCAGATAATGGTCCCATGTTAGGGCCCTACCCTGTTAAGTCTGTTCAAAGCTGTTCGACCAAAAACTTCAGAAATAAGTTTGATTGGAAGGATTGTGAACTTCCAGTGAAAAAGACTCCATACTTTCCAAAGGGAAAATCCACAGAAGTAACCTCTAGGAAAAAAATTCAACTATTAGTTCATTAAAAAATAAAAACATTTAGCCATTAGAAAAGGCATAAATCTTGTTAGGTCGAAAACCCATGGAGGACTAAGAAAAAGACAAGTTATGCAAAGCTAAGTTATGCTCTCTAAGATCGTACCAAGAAGGATTAGGAAAAAATTAGGGTAATATAAAAAAATACACAAATGTTCATGGGGTTTTCCCATGAATCCTTAGAAATAGTAAAACTACACTCGCTGAGTCCCATGGATTAAGAAAAAATTAGAGCTAGAATCAATTATTTTATTTTACTGATTTCAAGTCAAGTTTTAAAATTGATTCCTGATTGAAATAATTTTGACATGACAAGAAAAGTTAAAAAGAGAGATATTTAAAAACCAAATGAGTTCCATTGATCTTAGCAAAAAAAATAGAGTAACATCCCCAATTCAGATTCTCTCTAAGGTATCAAAAAAAGTGGGAAGATTACATATCGTGATTTGAGATAGGACTATAACAAGGCTCGGTTCTCCCTTTCCAGAAGAATGGAAAGTTATTTCCATGGGCCATCGATAGTCTACTCCAAAGAAGTTCTTTCCTCCATTTTGGCCATGACAATCAAACACACCCATTCCAGAATGACTTTAAGGTCTTACTATTTCTTCTATATGACTTCATAGTTGGCGTGCGAGGAGGCCAGTTGTTCCCTCAACCTTTCTTTGTGGGCTTCTCACTCCCGCAGTTCTTCCTCCAAGGTCTCCATAAAATCACGAGCCTTCACCTCTTTGTACTTGAGATGATCATATTCTCCCAAAATGTATCGGTAGGTCGCCACCTAGTGATGGGAAGAATTGAACTTGGCCAGCATGTCCTCGCAGGAGGCAAGGTCTTCTTGGGTAATGAATATTTGGTAAATAAGGAGTTTTAAGTGTTAATAATCAAAGCCTCGGGAACCCATCTTAGTAAATAACCGCTAAAAATTTTCACCCTTATCAAAAAAATTGGCCATGGGTGTCTCCGCGGAAAGAGCACATAACTGGTGTCATGCCTCTTTTCGCACTACCTAGTGCCTTTCCATAGCACTGTCACTTTGATCCTCCCCTATTTTCACATGTCAATAAGAAGGAAGCATCACTACAGGAGTGGGGAGGGACCTAAGGTAGGTCACCCAATATGGGTGACTCTTTCTTCCCTCAGATGGCCCATCCACTGGAGCCAGATGCGAAAGACTAACTGCAGCCTCCGAGATGATCGGTGATACTCGGCTGGTTCCAGTCTCATTAAGATCTTGGGAAATATCAAAAGTAGGGGAGTATTCTGAATCAATTCTCACTAAAATAGCTTGTTCTGATGAATCCCCTCCCAGGTGCTTTTGACAATGGACCGAACACCTTCTTAACATAAGAGAAGGAGCATGAGGTGTATCCATGTTAGTTGTTGTGGGGACATAAATAGAAGGTGTAGTTGTTGCACTTTTCACGGTATAAGAAATGTGTAGCATTGTCATTGGGGCAAGGACAGGGCAAGGAATGGTTAGGGGTTTCTACACCCACTGAACTAGTTCTTTTAGCATCCCATCGAGGTAACAATATTTGCATAGTCAGGAATACTCTAGCAATAGAAAGGTGGGGCCCATTATGTTAGGAATTATAATCTCCCTAGAAACACCTTCATGCATCATCATAAGTCACAATTGGCAGAGAACCATGGGATGAGATTATCCCCTTAATTGAACAACCAGAAGTAGCGCAGTCTATTGAAGTCATCCAAATTACCTGGAAAACCGGTAGGGGAGGTATGGATCACAAATAACTACTCGGTCTACATGAGCAGTGAGCATCCCGTCCCGAAGGTTGATGAGGTATGATAATTCATCCAAGGAACTTCCCCTGTCACCTCTCAATGACCAATGAGGGGTAGGATGCAGTGTGAATGAGAAATGAGAGGCGTCTTTCAACAGCCCAACCGCATCGGTAACACTCAGAGTCTTGGGACGAATAGTAGAAATGTTTTGAAGAGTAGGATGAAAGTCAGAATAGGGAACCCTTGTGGTATGTTGGTATTCATAACAGGGTAAGTGTTCTTCCATCCACTTGTATAGGATTTGGAAGGGTTCATTGAGACGATGTGGAGGCCTACCTTCCAGTATCTATCCCAACAATTCATAAAGCCGGGCAAGGGTAGGAAGGGCCAAATTAATGGGTCGAACCTCTGCTAGGATGGCCTCCATCATCAAGGTATAGGCTTGAACCCTGGTGTATACATTGTGGTATGGGAAGATCCATCCACTTAAAAATGTGGAAAAGAAACCTTCTAGTCTAAGAGAAGGTGAAACGTCTGGCAGAATCTCATATCCCCGTGTGGTATATCTCCATGCTTCAAAGGTAGCACAATATGACCGTGTACTTTGGTGAGACTAGTGAGTGGGATGAGTTTGACTGTAGAGAGCCCCTGGCTTGGGTTCGTTTGTCTGTAGGAATAACCTTATCCATGCTTCAAAGGGGTTGAGGGAACGAGCCTTGAGGAGATGATCTAGTGATCCTGTTGCCATGACTAGTAAGCTCCCTGTCAAAGGAGACACGTGAGCGGTGTCATTCCATGTGTCAGCTACTATGAGAAACTCGTCGTAAATTTATCCAAGGATGGGGAGACCTCCAAGATGGTAGATATCCCATAAATTGATTCCCACCACCCCATGTAGTAGGTAGAAGGTGTTTGTACTTGAACACTAGCAGCTCAGCAATTCAGCAAGGATTTCACCCGAAGAGAAGATTGAAAACTAAGAAACGCAGGCTGCCTGGTGCAAGACCACCGCCTTCAGTTGTTCGGGGGATTCCAAACAGGTTTGATGCACCCAGAATTCCTAGGCCCAATCATTATAGAAACATCCTCCGGCCCTCAAATCCCACTTGGTGCTCTACCTGCCACTAGTATTTTCTTGGGATATGCTTAAATTATAGGTATTCTTGAGAGTTTAGTCTCATAACACTATCGTAACACCAGTAGTTACCCTGAGTCCATGTCAAGCCTCGCAGTATGAATACATTCTCCTGAATCGGAGCAGCGATGACTTCTCCAACTGGGGAAATGTTGGCACGATCGTGACCTTGTGGTGCCTTTAAGAGGACGAAAGGGATGTCAGGGTTAGGAAATGGCAGAGGCACATCGGTAGGAAGACCAAAGACGTAAAGTTTAAATTGTATGGATAATGGATAAGCTAATAACTTTGGCATCAAGAATATTGTTAGGAACCTATCATGAGGAATGAGGTGGGCTTGAAGATGATCATCTCTATTCCCCCACCATGGTTTCCCTTGACTTCATCAATTTAGCAGCAGCCTGTGACTCAACCATTATAGCCTGCATAGGAAGATCCATAAGCTGATGAAAAGTAAGTCTGATAAAAATTGTTAGATAAAGGCTATGAAAGAGTGGTTAAAGGACTCAAAATATGTATACATAAAGCTCTGCATGTGGATTTAGGAAATGGTACATGGTAGCTACATCCCGCGTACTTCATGATAAATGGTAGTAACCCCACCTATGGCTATGGTACGTGGTCACATTCTACTGCATATAGCCATGGTACACAGACCATCCATGAGTCGTTGGCCCACGGATCGTTTCCATTAAACAGAAGGGTTCGCGAAATATGGCTCATGAACTTGGGATTTGATTAAGTTCATGTTCAGAAATTGTGGGTTAAATTTTAAGTTTAGATTGTTAATATTCATAAAATTTTGGTTCGCCGATCCAAGTGAGGTAAGCGGACAAGCCAGCTGTGTAGTATTCTCCTACATGAAATCTGGATTTTAAGTCTTAAAATTCCACAGTCCCATTTGCAGAACCCAAAATATGGTACGTGGATGGAGAAATGGTGAGGAAATCAGTTCATAGAACATACAGAGTAGTTCGTGAATGGGATTTTTACAAGGATCACGGTACATGATAGTAGAGGAAACTGGGGAGATTGAGAGCACTTTTCCCCACGAGAAATAGTAAAAGGAAAATGACATGGTTCCCTTATATATAAGTGTGGTCCCCTCCTACTGGTTCCATCTGTTCTACCATGAACCATTTCATTTAAAGACCGCTTTTATTTCAGAATAGTCCCCTTTTCATTCCGAACAGACACCATTCTGATGGGGGGCATTTGTAGGGTCCTGAAAATTCCTCCAAGAGGAGAAAACACCCCCACAATCACTTTGTAAAAGGAATAAAGAACTTCTACAAGTCTATCAAGGTGAAGGGACTCAAATTGAGTTGTAATCTTCAGAAGAAACTTGAATGAATTCAATTTTTCATGGAATTTTAAGTGGCCCGCGTACCATCATTGGGAAAGGTATGCAGACCAGCTGAATCACAAACCACTGGGTACATGTAATAATCCTTGATCTTTTGGCCTGTGAAGCAATGGCCAGTGAATGAGGTAAACCGCGAACCATGTCGCTGATAGATTCATACCCATGAGGACCGTCCATGTACCATGCCACGAACTCATCAGTTCGCGGGCAAAGTGAACCGGTAGAGTTCTGCAAACCATTATTGTGAACTGAAGTCTCCACAAACCCCAGTTGACCAAGTATTCTGTGGGTTAGGATATTGCTTCAATGGGACTCCACAAATGGTTTCGCATGCCCAATATATATGATTTCTATTATGCTCTATAAAAGGAGCATAGTAGAAGTATGGAAGAAAAACAGAGGGAGATGTATAGAGAGAAGGAAAGATGATGAAATCTTGAGGGATACTTAGAGGTTGTACTCTGGATTCCATCTTATTTCATCGGTGAAGCCCAAATCGTGAACCACTCCTTCCGCAGGTACATTCGGTCGAGAACAATAAAACTAGGGATTTGAATAATAATAATATAACTGTGAACCTAACTGGTGAACCGAAAACTAAAGATTTCTCATGGATGAACTCCCCGTGAATTATGATCCCTTGAACCCTCCTTCAATATGGTTCTTCATGTAGCGTATTGCTACATGGACTGAACCTGGCATCGCGTACCAAATCAGTACATGGGTATAACCCAAAGTGGCATGGTGATTCACGTACCACTTTAGTTTGCGGTGGACTATACCCATGCCTGCATACCACATCGGTACGCAGACGACCCCTCTACCCATATACCACCATGGTATGTGAATCCTTCCCTATCCCGCATGAGAAACCAATATGTGGAATGGGGTGTTTTGGGTATTGTTCCTTCCGGTTCCAACCTCACCCTTCCATTACTGTCTAGTCCTCCATGATCCCTTTTCTAACCATTCCTTCAGCATCAATCCAAAGCCTCCTCCAATGACACCAGACTTGTATGATCTGACCATCGAGTGCATTAGCACACCCCATTGATTCTACATACCCATAGTAAGCAGAGTCAAGATGGCCATCCCCCCAAAGGTGAGGGATTCTAGAATTCCTTGAGGCTACATTCCCATGGTAACCTGGAATCCAACCTTGGGATGCCAACATAAACCTCCCTATTCTAGGGATTAAGGGTGATCACTTTCTTTTTCATTCAATGAGGAATAGTGATAAGTCGAAGGGGTTATGTTTGATCACTCCTTTGATGAGGATGAAACTCCTCCCCTTTCCAGAACATGCTCTGGGGACCTCCCACTAAGTTAATTCCCTAATCTTAAGAGGCAAGGCCACATGACCATCAATTTAATTTCACATTGAAAGGTTCATTACTCCACACCCTCTCCTATGATCTCCATGGCCTCCTCCGCCACAGGCTCTCCCTCCCCCACCAATAGGGGAGGATGCATGTAAATTTTTTAATCTTTCATATCATGTTGTTTCTCACACTGATAATGACTCATGTGGGATTAGAGGTTTATAAGGATTAAAACATCCCCATGATTCTGAACTATGAGAAATCTAATTTCTAATTAAATCGGGATACGTAAGATGCCTACTAGAAGGCCCGAGCTCAAAAGGGTTCCCATCCACTAGGGTCCACCCAAGCATACCTCCTCAAATGGGCAGCTTCTACACGTAATCCCCACACAATTCTAAACTACAAGAACATTGATTCCTAATTAAATTGGAATATATAAGATTCCCTACCAGAAGGCTTGATCTCAAAAAGGATGCCCATCCAAAAGGGTCCACCCAACCATGTATCCCAAATGGGAAGCTTCTATATGTAATCCCCACACAATCCGAACTACGTGGGTTCTGATTCCTCTCATGAGGATACATAAAAGGCCCAACTTATGGGACTAATCCCAACATCAAGTTACCTTGTGTCCCCCCTGGATAATGATAAACTCTAGAGCGCCTTATAATATGGCTCAAGTCAGTATCACCTCCGTAGCATCAAATATATGCATGCTTACGACGATCTTGCAAACCAAGGGTAAACTGTGGACACACTATTCGGGAATGAACCAAGGATTCACGAATATAGGAACACAACTTAAATCTATAAGAGAGTCCCAAAGTAGGATAAATACTCTCTTGGAAGGGTGTGGTGAGACAAACCTCCCATCCTCTCAACCAATGGAGTCCTTGAGTGTCTTTAGCCAAATCGTCAACCAACAAGTTCCTGCCTTTGGAAAGTAGGTCCATGAATCATGGATTCTAGGGTAATTGGGCATTCATGGCTCCACAAATAAATCCATTGGAAACCATCTGTGGAAATTATATCTGAGAAGGACTGATTGCATGAGTGCTTTACCCACATGAAATCACCCACTAGGACTAATAGTTCCCACAGGGTTAATTCAACCTTATTTAAAGGATAATGACACTGAATGGGTCTAAAGAAAGGAATGGTGAATTAAATGATAGCCTGTCTCTATAGAAAAAGGGATGGGTGACGATCCTCATTGAACTATTTCTGCACCCACCAAAAAAGGCTCCACCTCGGAGGTGAAACAATGTGTAAAAGTCTTGGGTTTCTATAGTTTCCATAGTTCCCAAACTAATCCTCATGGATATAATATCTACAAACTCTAGTCCTAATACATCCCATGCTCTAATACCACTCTGTTATGACCTAAACCATTAGGGTCCATGTGGTCGATAGTCTGTCGAGTCTGACATCCCAATCCCACCTACAATAGGTCAGAAGCTGGTGACCAGTTTGAGTAGGAATATCACACAAATATCCATAAACTAATAAAATGTGGAAAGGAAAAAATACTAATAACAAAAATTAATGAATATAAAAAAGTCCATCATTAGAGTATTGTAAAGAGTATGGAAAATTAAAGGGCGAAATACAAGCCCACCATAACTATAAAAGAATCCAACCCACTAACAAAAAGGGGAATGCTGTCAAGATGTAACTCTTGAAACCGACCGTGGTCCATCTACTAAAAATAATCTCCACATGCTCCTAGTCCTCCTAGGACTCCATCAAAATGAATTTTTTCTACATAAGACACTATATGTATGGGAAGATCTCATATAGGGGTGATTATAAACATACCTTTTAGGAAACCACAAAGTCAAAAAACATGAATTCAAAGAGAGAGTTATCCAAATATCACAAAGGTGATTCAATTAGAAGGAAATACAGTAACATCCTAGATATGATCATAAATAGACAAAAAATCTCAAAGTAAGGTCACAAAGTCACTTCCATCCTAGGATTCTTCCTGAGGCTCAAATTTAGGTTTGTTTGAGTGAACTCACTTCTTGTGTCTCACTAACACTGATGGAACTCACCTAAGATTGCACTCTTTGGGCCTTGTCATGATTAAGTGCAAACTTGGATCTCATAAGATATTGATACACATTATAGGGGATCATGCCTAGGTCTTATGGGAGATACCTACCCTATCTAGGATAATCCAATAATAAGAGGATCACACACCCTTGATGTCATAAATAGGATACATGGCCTAGCCTAGGGAATAATTAAAGAGGATCACACCCTATTCCACATAGATAGATGCCTAAATCTATCCAAAACTAACTCATAGAGGGGATCGATCATCCTATACTCATGATGTTATAACCTCTTAGGGATGGACCAAGGGAATGCACTGATGATATAATGACCCATACTTTACATACATTGATATTACTTCAAAATTGAAGAATATTTATTACAAAATATAAAAAATCCATGATAGGATCGTATATGTATTGTGTCTTTAGAAACTAGGAAACATAAACAACTGGTTCATAGAACATCTACATTGTCTCCAACTTATTTCTTCATAATTGGACTCCTTTTTGACATATCTTACTTAATACCCTTCTTCGTGAACTGAGGAAAAGAAACTTATAAAAGGGTGAGCTCAAATGATCATTAAGGGTAAAAATGGGAGATATCAATTATATCATAATCATAGGACATAAAAACATAACATTTGAAAATCTTATCCTAAATATAAAAGATCATGATATCATTTCATGGGATAAATCAGAAAATTTCAACATAATCCCAAAAGTCATAACATTAGACATGAAATTTTGGGGCATACACATAAGCATAGGAAATCATTTCATATTATTCAAGGCTAATTTCAAAGATCATCATAGTGGACAAATTCCATTACTAAACTGATTTCACTCCTCGTTCGAGCACTATATTACTGAACCTTATTTACTTTTCATTTCAGTCATGTTTATATCATGAGATATAAATCTTTACCCAATGTATTTTAGGAGATACAGGTCCCACCCATCTCATAATGAAATCATTCTTACATGTGTCACAAAAACATAAATCATAGCATAACCAAAAGAATAAAATGGGTTTCTTAAAATTCATTCCATCATAACATAATCCATGTAAAAAAATGGATTTCATAAATAACATTACTTCATAAACATAATTAAATATTATTAATAATGGGGATAGAAACCTAACCCCATTTTATATGGAAAATAATTTTGATAAAACACTTGAAATTAATTCTTGAGGAAAATATTATTTCTTCTTAAAAAATGTATTCCTTTCTCAAAATGCCACAAAATTTTAAAATAAAATAATTTTATTGAAAATAAACTTGAAATATTGTAAAGGAAAATTCATGGAAGTAAGGAATTATGAAAGAGTAAAAACATGTTCATGTCATATAAGTTATAAAAACATTCTTCTCGTTCTTTTTTTATAAAATTTAAAAATTACCTTGTACCGAAAACAAAAAAATATTTATTTCATACCATTTAATAAAAATTAACCAATGGGTAAAATCTAATTTAAACAATTTTATAATGATAAAAAGAATATTTTTGAATAATTATTTAGGAAACATGGACGTTCATGATAAATATACCCCAGTAAATACTTATAAATAAACAATTTTAGATAATAATGAGATTGTAAAATTATCCATTAACAATTTATAATCAGTCGAATCATAAGCCTAATAAAATAAATAAAATTATATGAATATTTAAATATCATAACCTTTATAATAAGAATTATAAAAACATTCAAGGGAATAATAAACACCATACAAAACAAATAGGTGGCGTATAAGGCATATGTCCTATAGAAATAAATGTGAGACAAACTAATCCCTTACCTTTGGTCTGATTTCCTTTGTATGTATCTAAACATCCTATATAATGATTTAAATAATTTCATTTAATTATTTCAGAATAATAGTTATTTTTACGTTATCATATATGATCATATTATCAACCATTTGTTAATAACATTTCATTGTTACTCGTTATTCAGGTATTAACTGCTTTATGTTCTTATGCATGCTTTGTCGAATAAGTTCTAGTTATTCTTATTAGTTCATAGTTATATCATTAAAGAATGATATTAACATAATATATACCATATTTATTCATTATATATATTTATATAATCATGCTTTAAATAAGATCATGTAGAATGGATCGCATCGCATCGTGGACATGGTAGGCCATACGTACGCACAAGCGACGATATCATTCCTAAATTTGTTGAATGGTATTGAACTAGATGGTGTAAAATATTTTAGAATTAATATAATGTTGTAATAATCATATATAGTTATTACTTTCACCATTATACCCATCCATGTAAGGTGGTGGTGAAAGACAGATTACACCACAATGTAGAGACGGAAAGTCGTACGTATGCATGGGTGGTGATTTCGTTTTTTCATAGGATGGATAGATTGTGGAATATGGTTGTTTCAAAATTATAATAACATATCAGTATATAATTTATACTGTATTTATTACTTTATAATGAAACAACTTATTTAGAGGAAATATAAGAAGAAAGAAGTTTAAAAGAATAGGTAGAAGAGATTACCTCTTCTTCGACGTGCTTCCTCTAAATCTCCTCTTAGAGCACTGGAGTTGTTCTTTGAAGAATTAAATAACATATAGAATGTAATTAGATAATTTTATAATGGAAAATGGTGGGGGATTTCTGAGTTTGAAGGCTCAAAGTGAAGTGATGAGATGAGGGAGGAGATTCCCTTTTATAATTGAAGTGAGGGGCACTTTTGGAAACTCCATAATTAATAATTTATAATAAAATCAAAATCTACCCAAAAACCTCCTAAATGTAACAATTTAGAGGATGAGATGAGATAGGGTTTCAATATCATCAACCAATAAATTTTTTACAAGTATTTCTTCCAATTTAAACCTTATCATTTTAATTAACACTTAGTTATTCTATTTAATTTTTAACTAGGGTAACAAATAATTTAATATTAAAACGGTGAAATATTTACTTATTTGATGTAAAATACACCATAAAGGAATAAATTAGAACATTTTATACCATATAATAATTATTATATATTTCTAAAAATTGTCTTATGATTTTTAAATTATTTAATAAAACAATATTTTGATAAATAATCAATAGTGTCAATTTTGGCACTTTTCAATTTATTGAGTTTAAAAAAATTAAGAAAAGTAAACTTTGAACCAACTATTTTATAGTATTACTAAGAGGTAAATGTATTCTTTAAAATTAATTATAAATATTAATTATCCCAAATTATATTTATTTTAACATTTTTTATAACATTTATTTGTTATCTCTATTAATAAAATAATCACTGCATAAATATTATGTAATTATTTAATATACTTATTTATTGAATAAAAATTAAAAATAAAATTCTATGATTAAAATAAAACTGTTAGATTTCAAAAAAAGTTTAGTCAAATTTATCTTCTAGAAAATGAAATGTTTAAAATGTTATACTTATTAAATTATGAATTTGAAAGCTTTAACATCACATTAAATAAAATAATATAAGTGTCATAATCCCTTATATAAGGCCAAAATGGTCAATAACTCGACCCTTGGATGATTATGGTCTAGATATAATCTAAAAATAATATTTAGTCAAGTTTATGGGTCTTTTAATGGGTATTATTATTTTAATAAAAACTATATTATTGATTTTTCATCAATTAAATAATTTATGCATCATTAATGTATAAGCTATTAAAATAATTATTTATTTATTAAGAAATAAAAATAAATTACCATGATAAAGAAAAAAATTTCATCTTCAAAATTAGTATTTATAATGAAATTTATATTTTGTATAACCTTATATAAAAAATAATTTATTTATTAAAATTTGAGTGAGACATATTTAACTTTTCTTTAAATAAAATAAATTAAATGTCCTAATCTCATCCAAGTGAATTAAAATGGATACCATTTCGACCCAATTATGATTTAGGTCAAAAAAATCATCCAATTATATTAAGAAAAGTGTTATGTTAATTTTATAATAGTATTCTTATCCTTAATTACCAGATTTACCCTTTTACCGTATTAATAAAAATTACTGAAGTTACTATACCTAATGATCAAAAATAAATTAAAGATATTTACATAATTTGGACCTAATAATTCCAAATATGGAATAAATTTTTCAAAATTCAAAACACATAAGTTTTGGTAATTAATTTAAAATTATTCTTGTTGTTGGAAATAAGGAACGAGTTTTAAAAGTTAAAACATTGCAAAAGATTGAAATTTTTTTACATCTAAATTCAATGTAAACTTAATGCTAATGAGATAAATTATATTGAATGATAAAAATATATTCTATTTATACTTTAAAAACATTCAACATTATAATTTAACCATATAATTTATTTTGATGAAAAAAGTTGTTTTCAATTAAAATTTAGTGTATTTTTATTATTCATCAAAATTTGGAAGTTATCAAAAAAATATTAAAATATCATCCAAAGTAAATTTTTATATTCCTATACCAAATAACATATTATTTTTTAATATAAAAATTATTAATGTTTCAAAATCTTAATTTAAAAGGGTCTCTCCATTAAAAGGTGAAAATTTACCCTTTTGAAAAATATAGGTTTTTTACATCAAATAGGGTTTATTCATACTCTATGACAAAAAAATCCATTGGATGAATATCAAAAATATTTTATTAGTTATATAACATATGAATTTCATTAATTTAATTTACTAATATTAATTCACATAAATATACAAATATATAATTGATTTATATTTTTTATGCATTTTCATAAGTTAGTTATATTTATTCTCGCTAACCTAACGGCTATGTTATATTGTTCATTTTATATTAAGGGTGTCTCACAGTTAATTTAAAATCATTATTACATACAATGTAAGCTATTTAATAGAAAATATTTAGAGAAAATATTTCATTAAAACGTCTGGATGTTACATTATACCCCCCTTAAACTGAATTTTTCCCTCAAAATTCGTCAGTTGGATACAAACAGATGAGGATACCTATACCTCATCGCATTCTCAAGTTCTCATGTAGCTTCCTCAAATTGGTGGTTCCTCCAAAAAACTTTAATCAAGTGAGTGGACTTATTTCATAGAGATTTTTCACTACGATCCATAATTTCTATAGGTTATTCTTCATAAGAAAGATCTTTCTCCAGTGCTACAATTTCTGAGTTTAGTACATGTGAAGGATTAGGTGTGTACTTTCTCAGGAGAGATACATGGAACACATCGTGAACTTTATAGAGGTTTGGTGGAATTTCCGATCAGTAAACTACCTTATTAACATAATCTATAATTTCAGAAGGACTGATAAACCTAGGGATCATCTTTCCCTTCATTCAAAATCTCATTATTCTCTTCTAGGGAGATATTTGTAGAACCACATTGTCCCTCACTTCAAACTCTGGGTCTTATCATCGATTTTCAGCATAAATTTTTTTCTGACACTGAGATGCTCTTATATTTTTTTGAATAGAAATGACTTTTTCTGCCATTTTGTCAATAATATCAGGTCCTAATAGCTTTCTTTCCCCAACTTCATCCCAAAAAGTTGGAGTTTTGTACTTATTTCCATAGAGGGATTTTTAAGGATCCATTTGAATACTGGAGTGAAATATATTGTTGTATGAAAATTCCACCAAAGGTAGGTGTTGATCCCAACAACCTTTTAAATCCATAGAGAAAGCTCTCAACTTGTCTTATAGAGTTTGAATTGTCCTCTCAGACCAGCCGTTAGTCTGAGGATGATAAGTAGTGCTGAAACATAACTATTTATCCAGAGCCTACTAAATACTTCTCCAGAACTTCAAGGTAAACCTCGGATCCCAATCAAATATAATGGAAAGAGGTACTCCATGAATTCTTACCACTTCCTTTATATATATCCTAGAAATCTAATCAAGAGACAAATACTCTCTAATATAAATGATGTGTGCCGACTTCGTAAGGTGATCAACTATAACCCATATAGCATTATGGCCTTTAGATGTTTTGGGATGTCCAATGACAATGTATATAGTGATGTTTTCCCATTTCCATTCTAGTTTGGGAAATAGTTGTAACAACCCCTTAGACTTCTATATCTTAGAATTAACTTTCTGATAAACTAAGCACCGAGAGACATATTCGAAAACATCTCTTTTTATTCCGTCCCACCAGAAATAATATTTCAAGTCCCTTTACATTTTTTCTACTTTCATGGTGAATAGAGAATGGATAACTATATTCCTCATCCAATAGCTCCTTACGTAATTATCATATGGGAGGAATACAAACCTGATTCCTGAACCTTATTATTCCATTACAATCACAGTTGAATTCAATAAAATTTATCACCTTATTTTGTAGCTCTACATCTTCCTTCTACGCCTCCTTAATCTTTACATGTATAAATGGTTGAACATTCATTTGATAAATACATGATTTCTCCCCTTTAAAATTTCAAGATCCATCCTTTTAAAATCCATAAATATTGGATCTTTTTTGATTCTCATCATGAATAGGCTAGTATGGTACTTTATACTCAAAGAATCTTCCACCTTGTTCACTTTCCTAGGGTGGTAATGTATTGAGAAGTAATAAACTTTAATTAACTCCAACTATCTTCTTTGACGCATATTCAGCTCCTTTTGTGTGAAAATATACTTTAAACTCTTATGATCTGTATAAATATCACTACTTTCACCGTAAAGATAGTACCTCCAAATATTTAATGCAAAGATTATCGTAGTTAACTCCAAATCATAATTTGGGTAATTTTTCTCATCAATTTTCAATTTTCGCAAGGCATAATCTATCACCTTATCATTTTTCATGAGAACATGTCCCAACCCCTTCTTTGATGCATCACTACAAGTCACAAACCTTCCTCTACTATAAGGCAGTGTGAGCATAGGTTCACTCGCTAACCTTATTTTGATCTCTTTGAAATTTTCTTCACATTTCTTCATCCACATGAACTTAACTCTTTTCTAAGTCAGCTTGGTGAGTGGATTAGATAATTGTAAAAAATATTTCACAAAATGTCTATAATATCTAGCTAAACTAAGAAAAATTCAGATCTCATTTACCATTTTTGGTCTTGGACAACTTTGAATAACTTTTGTTTTTTCTGGATCCATAGATATACACTCTCTTTAAATTATGTGACCCCAAAATAAAACTTTATGAAGCCAAAATTCACACATGGTAAATTTTTCATAAAGCTTATCCTTTATTAGGGTCTTCAGAAAAATTCTCAATTTATCTTCATGCTCTTTATTTCTTTTTGAATAAAAAAGAATATCATCTATAAATAATATCACAAAATGATCATGATAGTCTATAAAGAATCTATTCATTAGATCCATTAATATAGAGGGGGAATTAATAAGAACAAAAGGCGTCACTATAAATTCATAGTGTCCATACCTTGTATGGAATGTTGTCTTTTGTATATCCTCCTTCTTGAACCATAATTGATGATATCCTGAATGAAGATCAATCTTGTAAAATTATTGAGATCCTCTTAGTTGGTCAAATAAGTCATCAATGTGAGTAAGAGGATATTTTTCCTTGATATTGATCTTGATAAGTTCTCGATAATTAATGCATTCTTATTGACCCATATTTCTTCTTAAGAAAAAAAACAGGTTCTACCCAAAGTGATGCACTAGGGAATATGAATCCCTTGTCTAGATTATATTGTAGTTTCTTCTTCAATTCCTACAACTCAATTGGGGCCATTCTATAAGGTGTCTTTGAAATAGTAATATCACTCGGTATGAGTTCTATTGAAAACTCAACTTCACGATTTGGCGGAAGACATGGTAATTATTCCAGAATTACATCATAAAACTCTCATACAATGGGTGTATTCATAATTATGAGTTTATTCCCAACCATTTGATATATATAACCTTCATTTATATGAATCAATACCCATAAGTTGGATGAAATTTTCATTGGAAGGTCATACTCATCCTTGCATCGGTAGATGATCATAGATTGATCTGGAATATGAAATATTACTTCCCTTCCTTGGAAATTGATATGAGCTCCATATAGAGAAATACAATCCATTCCAAGAATCACATGAAATTACACTATATAAAGGATCACAATATTTGAAGGAATCACTTTTCCACAAACTTCAACCAGTGAAGAGTTAAAAACTTCTGATGCGACTGTTGTGCCATTAAGAGTTGTCACAACTAACTGAATATCTAATTATTGAGGTAATATGGTGATACAGTTAGAAAATTCTTCATAAATAAAAGATTGGGTGGATCTAGAATCAAATAAAACATTTTCTACTTTACAGCGGATGGTAAGTGTACCTTTCACCACTTCATTAACATACTCCACATCGCTGATAGTGATTGCATGTGACTTTCCTTTTTCTTTGGCCTTAAGAGTTTTCTAACATCGATCATTATCAATAACCCTTAGATTATGGTATTGATTGGCACAATTCCCCATTTCCTTTCACTTGTATCATTGAAGTATAAGAGTTGTATTCTATGTAGCCTTTTCTCTATTCACATCATTAGTCATCGTTTTCCCATCACTTCAACATTCAACTGCTCGATGGCCTTCTTTTCCACACTTAAAAAATTTACTAGTACATTTAAGAAAATTTCCTCCATGTTTATTTCCACACTTTGAGCATAAGGAAAAACTCATATTCTTTTAGTTTGATCTTTATATTTTCCTTTGAATTCCATTTTTCTCTTCTTTTCAAACCCATAGGACTGATGGGTTACTCCAATATCCATCTCAACCTTGAGATCACATCGAATGATTTCCTCCTAGATATTAAAGTCTCTTATGGCTAATGCCCTTAGGAGACTTGGTTTTAAGACACTAAATAATAGATGAATTTTACTCTATGGTTGGATAATAATTCCAGAAGCATACCTTGAAAATCTTGTAAAATTTTATTCATAGGTACCAATGGATTCATTATCCTTTTACATAAGTTCAAAAAACTCCTTCTCCATATTTGTTTGAAGAATATGAGGAGAGTACTTATTGAAAAATAAGTTCTTGAACTCGTCTCATTCCATGGATTCAATTTCATCTCATTGTCTCGTATTCTTGATAAGGTTCCATCTTCACCTTCCAAATGATAGAATGATAAGATGAATTTATCATGTTCTAAACATTGGATAACTAAAAATATCTTTTCAGTGGTACTGATCCATTTTCTATACACTAATGGAACAGAAAACCCGCTGAAATAAGGTGGACGATGCCTCATAAAGGACTCAATAGAATGTTGTTCCCTCATTTTCTCATTTGTAAGTCATGCATGATTTGTATCTTGAGAAAAAAAAATTAGCATAGCTATATGATTTTTCATTCTAGCACCCATAACCTTTAGTTTCTCAAGAGGAAAATCATTGCATTGCTCATAGCATTCAGTGTTAATATAGTTCCTTTGGGTTCCATCCATTGACAAAAACAAAGAAGCATAGTGTGAGAAACAGTAATAATAATGGGAAAATCACATAATCAAGAATAAAATTTCAATTTTGGACACGTTGGGTTTTATCCTAAGTTATTTATGATCATTTCTAAAACACTAGGATTGTAACCTATTCTTTGAAATATCCTTTGTGTTCTTACAAAGTTTTTCTCAACCTAGTTTCCAAAGGTTAACTATACCTCCCCTCTGATACCAACTATAATGACCCATACTTTACATACATTGATATTAATTCAAAATTGAATAATATTCATTACAAAATATAATAAATCCATGACAAGATCGTATAGGTATAGTGTCTTTAGAAACTAGGAAACATAAATAACTGGTTCATAAAAAATCTACATTGTCTCCCACTTATTTCTTCATAACTAGACTCTATTTTCACATATGTTACTTAATACCCTTCTTCATGACATGGGAAAAATAAACATATGAAAGGGTGATCTCAAATTCTTATTAAGGGTAAACAGGGGAGATATCAATCATATCATAATCAGAGGACATAAAAAACATAACATTTGAAAATCTTATCATGTATATCATGATATCATGTCATGGGATAAATCATAAAATTTCAATATAATCCCAAAAGTTTAAACATAATACATCAAATTTTTCAGCATACACATAAGCATATAAAATAATTTCATATTAGTCAAGACTCATTTCCAAGACCTCATAGCGGACAAATTCCATTACTGAACTGAGTTCACTCCTCATTCCAGTCCTGTATTACTAAACTGGATTTACTTTCTATTCTAGTCATGTCTATCTCATGAGATATAAATCCTTACCCAATTTATTTTAGGGATATATAGCTTCCACCCATCTCATAATGAAATCATTCTTATGTAGTCCACAAAAACATAAATCATATCATAAGCCAAGGAATAAAATGGATTTTTTAAACTTCATTCCATGAGAACATGATCCATGTAAAACAAATGGATTTGATAAATAACAATACATCATAAACATAATCAAATCATAGTAATAATGGGGATAGAAACATAACCCCATTTTTAGATGGAAAATAATTTTGATAAAACACTTGAAATTAATTCTTGAGTAAAATATCCTCTCTTCTTCAAAAATGTTTTCCTTTCTCAAAATTCTGCACAATTTTAAAAGAAAATAATTTCATTGAAAATAATAATAAAATATTATAAAGGAAGATTCATGTAAATAAGGTGTTATCAAAGAGTAAAAATGTGATCATACCATATAAGTTAAAAAACATTCGACTCATACTTTTTTCAGAAAAGTTTAAAAGTACCTTATAGAAAAAAACGAAAAAAGATTCCTTTCATACCATTTAATAAAAATAAACCAATTGATAAAGTTGAATTTAAAAAAAATTAGAATGATATAAATAATATTTTTTTAATATTTATTTAGGAATCATGGACGTGGATGATAAATATACTCCAGTAAATACTTATGAATAAACAATTTTGGATAATAATGGGATTGTGAAGTTATCTCATACCAATTTATAATCAGTCGAATCATATGCCTCATAAAATAAAGAAAATTATATAAATATATAAATATCATAAAATTCATAATAATAATTATAAAAATATTCAAGGTAACATTAAACACCACACAAAAGAAATAGGTGGCATATAAGGCATGTGTCCCATAGAAATAAAAGTGAGACAAAATAATACCTTACCTTAGGTATGATTTCCTTTGTATGTATATGAAACTTCTATATAATGATTTAAATAATTTCATTGACTTATTTCAGAATCATATTTATTTTTATTTCATCATATATGATCATATTATCATCCGTTTGTTAATAATATTTCATTGTTACTCGTTATTTGGGTATTAACTGCTTTATGTTCTTATGCTTGTTTTGTTGAATAAGTTCAAGTTATACTTGTTAGGTCATAGTTATATCATTATAAAATGATATTAACATAATATAGACCATATTTATTCGTTATTTAGATTTATATAATCATGATTTAATGAAGATCTTGTAGAATGAATCACATCACATCATGGAGACGGTAGGTTGTACGTATGCACGAGGGATGATATCATTCCTAAATTTGTTGAATGGTACTGAATTAGGTGGTGTATAATATTTAATAATTAATATAATGTTTTAATAATCATATACAGTTATTAATTCCATCATTATACCCATCCAAGTAAGGTGGTGGTGAAAAACAGATTACACCGTAGTGTGGAGATGGTAAGTCGTACGTACGCACGCGTGGTGATTTTGTTTTTTACAGGATGGATAGAAGGTGCAATATGGTTGTTTAATAATTATAATAAGATATAATTATATAAGTTATACTGTATTTATTACTTTATAATTAAACAACTTATGAATACTAAGTAGAAGAAGAAAGAAGTTTGAAATAATCGGTAGAGGAGATTACCTCTTCTTCGACGTGCTTCCTTTAAATCTCATCTTAGAGCACTAGATATGGTCTTTCAAGAAGAAAAACAACTATAGAATGTAAATAGGGAAGTTTATATGGTAAAATTGTTGGTTATTTTTAAGTTTTAAGGCTCAAAGTTATATGATGTGATGAGGGAGGAGGTTCCCTTTTATAATTAAGGTGAGGGGCACTTTTGGAAACTCCATAATTAATAATTTATAATAAAATCAAAACCTACCCAAAAACCTCCAAAATTTCTCAATTTAGAATATTAGATGAGATAAGGTTTCAATCTCGTCAACCAATAAATTTTTGACAAGTATTTCTATCAATTTAAACCTTATCCTTTTAATTAACACTTAGTTATTCTATTTAATTTTTAACTAGGGTAACAAATAATTTAATATTAAAAGGGTGAAATATTTACTTATTTTATTTAAAATAGACCATAAATGAATAAATTAGAATATTTTATACCATATAATTATTATTATATTTTTTTAAAAAAAATATGATTTCTAAATTATTTAATAAAACATTATTTTGATAAATAATTAATAGTGTTAATTTTGACACTATCCAATTCATTGAGTTTAAAAAAATATTAAGATAAGTTAACTTCAAACGAACTATTTAATCGTATTACTAATAGGTAAAGGTAATATATCTCATTGGAAATATTAATTTTCCAAAATTATATTTATTTTTACTTTTTTTATAACATTTATTTGTTATCTCTATTAATAAAATAATCACTACATAAATATTTTGTAATTATTTAATATACTTATTTGATGAATAAAAATTAAAAATAAAATTCTATGATAAAGATAAATCTGTTATATTTCATAATAATATTTTTAGTTGAATTTATCTTCTGTAAAATCCAATATTTAAAATGTTATACTTATTAAATTATGAAAGTGACAACTTTAACATCACTTTAAATAAATAATACAAGTGTCATAATCCTTTCTGTAAGGCTCCAAATGGTCAATAACTCAACCCTTGGATGATTATGTTTGAGATATACTCAACTAATAATATTTTTTCAAGTTTTTGAGTATTTTAATGGGTATTATTATTTTAATAAAAACTATATTATTGATTTTTCATCAATTAAATAATTTCTGTATCATTAATGTATAAGCTATTAAGGTGATTATTTATTTCCTAGAAATTAAAAATAAATTACCATGATAAATAAAAACATTTTAAATTTAAAATGAGTATTTATAATTGAATTTATATTTTGTATAATATTATATAAAAATGATTTATTTATTAAAATTTGATTGATACATATTTAACTTTTCTTTAAATAAAATAAATTAAATGTCCTAATCTCATCCAAGTGGATTCAAATGGATACCATTTCGACCCAAGGATGATTTAGGTCTAAAAAAACATATAAAATGATATTAATACAAGTGTTAGGGTAATTTTATAATAGTATTCTTACCCTTAATTACCTGATTTACCCTTTTATTGTTTTAATAAAAATTAATGAAGTTACTATTCATAATGCCCAAAAATAAAATAAAGTTTTTTACATAATTTGGACCTACTAATTCAAAATATGGAATCCATTTTTCAAAATTCAAAACACATCAGTTTCAGTAATTAATTTAAAATTATTCTCGTTGTTGGAAAGAGGGAAGAGGTTTTAAAAGTTAAAACATTGGAAAAGATTGAAATGTTTTTTACATCTGAATTCAATGTAAAATTAATGTTAATGAAATAAATTATATTGAAAGATAAAAATATAATCTATTTATACTTTAAAAACATTCAATATTATAATTTAACCATATAAATTATTTCGATGAAAAAAGTTGTTTTCAATTAAAATTTAGAGTATTTTTACTATTCATTAAAATTTGGAAGTTATCTGAAAAATATTAAAATATCATCCAAAGTAAATATTTATATTATTCTACCAAATAAAATGTTTATTTTTTCATATAAAAATTATTAATGTGCCAAAATCTTAATTTAAAAGGGGTTCACCATTAAAAGGAGGAAAATTACCCTTTTAAAAAATATAGGTTTTTTACATCAAATGGGGTTTATTCATACTTTATGAGAAAAATATCCATTAGATGAATATAAAAAATATTTTATTAGGTACATAACATATATACTTCATTAATTTAATTTACTAATATTAATTCACATAAATATAAAAATATATAATTGATTTATATTTTTTATACATTTTCATAAGTTAGTTATATTTATTCTTGAAAACCTAACGACTAGGTTATAATGGACATTTTATATTAAGGGAATCTCATGGTTCATTTAAACTCATGATTGTGTGAAATTCAATCTGTTGAATAAAAATTATTTAGAGAAAATATTTCAATAAAACATCTGAGTGTTACAGATGTTGATATTGTTATTAGAATAAGGGAAAAAGGGATGCACTTTGTCCTAAAATGGGTACATGACATGTACAGGGGAATATGGTGTGTCCTGCTAAGTTTTGGACCTACCGTGTCTGTGTCTGTGTGCTTCAAAATATGCATGTGTACTCTGTTCATGCCTGTGTACACTGGTTATGTCTATGCCCATGTGCCCAAGGGTATACATTGGGCCTCTAGCTTTAGGACACATAGTATATCGTCAAGTCACACACCCATGTGATACTTATATTTATGCCTAAACCCTATCCACTACATAAGAGTGAAAAATGGTGTGTGATCTTTAAAATTTCACATCATGTATATCGATATTTTCTAGAAACCATTGGTACTAACGTGTATCTTCCAGTATTGCCTCCTCATTTGCTTTAGCCATGAATCATTCTATAAAGTCCATATCTAAGGTTGACTATACCTGATCCATTGTCGATGTCAAGATTTGGCCACCCGTATTCTCATAAATAATCTCCTATAGCCTTGCATTTCCTAAATTCCAAAACCTAAAAATTGATCACCATTAATCCAACACCAATCTACTGTCATCATCAACATGTATCCATCATGCCATAAATCCTAAATCTAAACCCACAGTAATGATCTATTGTGCCAAATATAGATTTAAAAATGATCTATTACTAGATATAGTTGAACCATTAGCCAAAAAAAATATTGGCAATGAATGTTTGAAGAACAATGGGTGAAAAGAGAAAAACACGAAGGTGAGGAATAAACGTTGTCCATTTCTCTAGTTAGACTTCATTTATGAATAGAAAATTTGATGAATGAGGAAGCAAAACATGGGCTAAAAAATAATAATATTCAACCATAAAACAAAAATCAGCCCACAAATTAACTTCTAAAAGAATTAATTCACATTATTTATAGAGAAATCAAGAATGGGTATTAATCTAACCACAACAGACATCTTACCAAAATATTAGATTGACTAATGATGAAGAAAGGTTCTATGTTTTTTTTCATTAGTGATATCCAAGAAATATTTTGATGAAGAAATTCTCATAAGAGAGTCCATAGATGAATTTTTTGTGTTCTTAATCATCTCCACTAATCTCCCCAAAGATTATCCTTATGGTGGTCCTCCTCCAAACTCTTAAGTATATGTAGATAACCTTAGATTTTCCCATAATAGGGTTATAAATAGAGTTATTTTCAAGTTTAAACATTTAATTAGACAATAAATCCATTCATTAATTTATTTTTTCTAATTTCTACTTGCAACCATACTATAAAGACCCTGACCCTAGTAGTCTAGATTCTATGCTTACTCTATTACACTAGTTCTAGATACAATCGATCTCATACCAAAAAACAAAATTGTTTAGTAATCATTGAAAACTAGATCCATACTTGAAACTCATATTAGATTTGAAAAATTAAAATATGGTATAAAATTTTCTTTGAGAACACCATTATTCCATTTAGAAAATCCATGTATATCAATTATACTACACTTCTTGCCATCCTAGGGAAATGAAACATAAGAAATGGTTGAGCTCTAATGTTCAATAAGGGTATGTGTACAATGAAATATATCATGAATAAATGAGGTATAATCAATGTGGAAAGGTAAATAACTGAAACACATTCCATTTAATCAATAACTTAAAGATGAAGAATAATATGGAAGTAATAAATTATGATCAAATAATTCCATATAAATAATTATATGATCTTAAAACTTATCCAAGAATATTCTAACTAATATAATAATCACATGGACATCAATAACTAATCTCAAAATAATGGAATGCATAATTTTGAAAATAATGACCATACATTCAAGTAATCATGCCAAGAAATCTTACATAAATGGGTAAGGCATTAACAAAAAACCTGATCTTGTTTGTCTCATGAGACCTACCAATGTATATAAGGGTTATAGTAGGCCCCACCCATCACTTACTAAGTCCAACGCATTCCTCATATGAAAGAGGAGAAACATAATCAACATAATATTTCATATTGAAAAACTAGCATGCTAAATGTTAATACTTTCCCCAATCAATAAACATAATTATAAACCATCTAGAGTAGAATGGAAAATGGTATCAAAATAGAACATCCACAATAAAACTGATTTTAAACCATCCAGAGAAATAATAAGGATATTATCATTAAAACATATCCCCAGTCAAATTGATCATAAACTATCCAAAGATATAATAAGTATAGTATCATTATAATATATCCCTAGTGTAGTATAAGTAAAATAAGTGTTGTTTTCATTGATGAATATAAATACTATAAAAATTTCATTACAAAAATTCTTGAATAAAATACACTTTTCACTTTCAAAATCACTTTTAAAAACAAAGAATTTATATAATATTAGGAAAAACATTTTATTTAAAAAATAAACCTTTTAAAATTATAAAGTAATATTCAAACAAATGAGTTTTCATGATATCGAGTAATTTGGTACATGTCATATAAGTTAAAAAACATTCATTTCACACAGTTGTAAAAAGTTTAGAAAGTACTTCATTCATAAAATGACAAGAAGATTCATTTCAAACCATTTCATAATAATTGAAACATGGGTAAAAATGTCTTTAATGAATAATTTGGATAATTTTAAAAATATTTTTGAAAATATTTTTAGAAAACATAGATATGGTAGAAAATGGATTTTTGATCGAAGAGAGAAATAAAGTGACTTTTTCTTGAAAATATTTTCTTAATAAATTTAAGTACCAAAGAGAGAAAAATGATACTATTACTTTATGTTTATGAGTAATAATAGGAGAATAAAATATAATGGGTTTAAGATAGAAACACCAAATAATTACCCCAATGGATACTTAAACATAAACATTCCTGAATAATGATGACATTGTGAAATAAACCCTTATCACTTTGGAAACTTTTGAATCGTATTCCTAATAAAATAAATAACTTCAAATGAAACACTAAATACCATTAATATAAATAGATTCATGATATAAAATATAAAATGGGTATTGGAAAAATCTCATAAAAATTAATTGGTTCATAATACCAAATATGACTCAATGGAGTGGAAATTGTCGCGGGATCTCTTACAAAGATCATACTGTTGAAGTAAGGATTAATAAATGAATTTATTAGGTGTATCAAATGTAAATACACATAATACAGGTGGAAATAAAATATATAATAATAAAAATTCATTACACAAATAATCTTATAATATCAAATGTAATTAATAAGTAATATAACCTAATGAAAATAAATTGAGTTATGAAACATCTTACCACTTCGGTAAATTTCAAATAAAATCCCTTTGGATGAAGTAAAATTAATTTTAAATTAAAATACCATGAATTATGGATGATTAATTATATAATATGTAAAATTGGAAACATATAACTTATATAAAATAAATTATTTTCATAACAATATTGTATTCCTCAATGAAATAAAATTGAGACAAAATCTCTTACCTCAAGTTTGATTTCCTTCATACATGTCTGAACCTCATGTATAATAAATATATATTTATTATAAATCTATTAAATAACCATATTAATATATATAAAATCTTATATTATTTACTTATAACCTTTTATCACCTGTTTATTAACTATTCTTTATTAAAATCACTATTACAGGTGATAACTTCTTTGTTTTGCATGTATGTTTTGGTTTAGTGGTTTCGATCCCTATAATTTTATCATTGTTAAATAATATGAATAATGTTAAAAATTATATAAACATAATATATAAATTCATTATATAATTATTTATGATATTATATAAAATTTAAATATAGAAAAATGAGTTACATTGTTCATGGATACAATAGGTCTGACGTACACATGAATGTTATTTTTTCTTTTTTGATAGATGAAACGAAAGAAATTTAAATAATATTTCACCTTAAAATAATAATAATTATATCATATATATATATATATATAATATATTCATTAAATATATTCTCATTACCATCCATTTCAAAATAAAATGAAAAAAATCACATCGCTTCGTAGAGGTGGTAGTCCACATGTACGCATAAGCGAAATTATCATTTTTTGATGGATTGTAAGGTAAGAAGGTAGATGTGATATTATAAATCAAGAAGTTTAGTAATTTAATAAATATAATATTTATATATTTTATCCATTATTATATCCATCTCTGAGATGTGGTGATAGAAAATGAATTACATCAGTTCGCAAGGTGGTAGTCCTCCGTATATATGACCGATGGTTTCATTTCCCATTTGATGGAATAGGATATGGATATAGGTAATGAAATTAACTTAATAACATATAATTATATGTGATATACTATTTTTATTATTTTATCATATTTATGGATATTTTATGGAGTTAAAGGAATATATAAAATGAAAATATATGGTTAAGAACTATACATCTTCTTCAGACAACCTTTTTAGGTTTATACGTAAAGCCTTCATAGATTTGTTTTTTGATAAAATAAAAGGACTCTAGTTTTTGGGAAGGATGTAAAAAAATTATTTTTGTAGGTATTTTAATAAACAACGTTTTTTGGAATAGTTAAAAAGAGAGTAGTGGGGGTGTCCTTTTATAAGTGGGGGAGAGTACGCACTTGGAATTTTTGAAAATAATAAAATGTACCCACCTTTTACACATGTCAAAAGGTTAAAAAAGAATAATTTTAGAATATTATATGATATAAGTTCTAAATATTCCCATAAAAATAAATTAGATAAGTTTATATTCCATTTAAACACTTATCATTTTAGTTTCACCCCCACATAAACCTGTTTTAACCTTAATCACAGTAATTAATTTTTACTATTTTTACTATTTATTATGAGAAAATATAAATTTTACCTTATTATATAATATTAATTATTATTATTCAAAATATATAATCAATTTTTAAAAATTAAATTCATATAATTTTAAGGATTTAATTTAAAATTAAACCTACAAAAGCAACGAAAAAACGGTTTTCCAAAGGAAAAGTTGTTATGTGAATAAAAAAGTTTTTATAAAAAAAATTGAACATATAATTTATTAAAATGACCTAAATTTTATTAATTATTACATAATTTAACTAAATTTAACTTTTAATATAAATCTAAAAAAATGTAACATTGTAAATTCTTTAAACGAGAAGGTAGTTTTCACCAAAAATCATTATTTTTTCACTATTCATCAACAAAAATCTTTTAAAAATATCTCAAAAAATTAATCTAAGATAATTTTTTCATGATGATTTCAAAAAATAATTAAATTTTTTTAAATATATTTTCAAAAAAATTCAAAAATTAATTTTCAAATAAGTTTTCAAAATGCGACGAAGCTGTTTTTCAGAAAAAACACATTTTTTAGAATAAAGACAAATTTTTAAAAAATCATTTATTTTTACTCAATTTATATCTAATAAATTTATTTTATACATGGGTAAAATATAAATTTTTCATAATTTTTTAGTACTATGAATACCCACCAATTTAATGGCTTGGTTATAATGTTAATATTTAAATAATATATTTCATAGGTTATTTATGCTTGGTGTTGTGTGTCATATATGCTATCAAACACATTGTTATTATTTTAAAATTTTGAGGTGTTACATTATTCCTTAATTTAATAAGTTTCATCCTCACAATTTTAACTTGCACTTGAAAAGCAATGGTTTGTTATCTAAAAATACCTTTTTTGAAATCTTGTATTGTAAAAGGGGTTAATAAAACTTCCCTTTAAAATAGAGAAAGGGAAAAATAAAGGTCATATAGAATAAAAGAAGCTATGATTCCAAGTAGGAAAACATTAGTGTGAAAATACCTTTTTTTCATCATTTGTTTTGGTTACAGTTTTTTTGTTCGTGATGCTGAGATTGTGAGCGAAGACGGTGATGGTCTGGTTTGTGGTCTTCAGTTGATTGTGTGATTTGGTTGTGGTTTTGATGTCTATTGAGGTCTGGTAACTTGTTTCATGTTGTGAGCTTCTGCGGTCAGGTGCATCGCGGTGAGCTGAGGAGTTGATGGCCGAGGATCCAAGGCTGGAACATTGGATTTTCTGCTCATGAGGGTTCTGGATGTTTTGGGTGCCTTTGAGTCTGAATATGCTTAAGGAACTCTGTTTTTGGTAAAGTATTTTCTGCTCATGGTTTTTTGACGTGGTGTGAATTATTCTTTGAATTGCTTGAGATCACGATGTCAGTTTGTTGCTGCTCGCGGTGGTTGGATCTATTTTTTCCTCAATGGTCTGGGGTTCAGGAGATTCTACAATCACGTCATCTACATGAGGCTTCTCTAGATGAGGTTTAGGGCAATTAGTTTCCACTATAACATCACTTTTCATAATTGGAAGTTTGATAGGGTATGGCTCCGTCCATCTGTACCAGGACCATGCATTATTGCACGGGACAGCTTTCCGATTAGTGATGGAATGTGGAAGGTGGATTTTATGTATTTTCATGCTGGGAGGGGATTTTCTCATATAGTGTGGTTTTTTTGGTCTTGGACTTTGGATCGTTGGGGTTTTGTCTTGCTTATGTCTTTGATGTCATGTTGGTTTCCCACTTCTCCCTTAAAAGGGGTTTTATCTCAATAAAAAATAATTTTCAGATTGAGATCATTGATCACAAGAAAACAAATAATCAATAGAAAGTTAACAACTAAAAAACCATAAACTAATGAAGGGTGAAAAATACCATTTGATTCATTGTAAATAAAGGTAAATTTATAACATTTTATTTTCATGATCCTTTTCCTAAATTTGAGGGATTATTTTTATCTCATAAGCATAATTTCATACTTTGTTTGCATTTCGATCAATTTTCACTTCATTTCTTACTATAATAAATGAATATCCAAGATGATTTTTTTTATGTTTTAAGAACTAAAATTAAATTTTAACATGTCATATAATCCAATAAAAAATAAAAAGTTATTTCTCCTATATTTAATAAAACCAAATGGTTTTCAAAATTTATGATAATACCTAAAACGAATAAACCTTAATGTGTTTGATGCTGGGTGAAGCACTTCTTCGTAGTCTTGTTTTGGGTTTAAACCATCTTTATTTTCAATTTTTGTTAAGGTATTGATGTCCTTGAAGTCCTGGTTTCCCCCTTTACACTTTAAAGGGGGATTATCCAAAATCAATAAAAAAATTCGGCCTTCGGGCCATTCAATCAGCCAATAAACCTTAATATGAAGAAATAATAGATTAATATCCAAAATTAAACAATAAAACCAAAGGTCTAACATAGATCATTCCTTAAATAAATAACCTTATATCCCAAATAACACAAATAACCTCATCATTAAATAATGTTTTAGCCTCAAAGGTTATCTCATACTCTTTAGTATACACCTTTAAAAATGTAATACCATTCTTTCCAAATAATCCTTTAAAGGTTAAATATATTTATATATATATATCTAAAACCAATAATATTTCTACCAAAATATCATTAATGATCTCAAAATCATAAATATTAAAAAATATTTTTTCCTATAATTTGTTTCCCAAAATCAACTTAATATTTATCCATTAAATTATTTAAGTAAAAATAACATCATACTAACGAGGACATCACATAGTCCAGTGGTAGGTGTTGAACCCTCATCACTCATCTGTTGTGGGTTTAAGCCCCACAGTCTTTCTGGATGTGACGGGTTATCACCCAGTACGCAGGTTTTCCTTTTTCTAAAACTATATTAATATAATTCCTATAACAATCCTAAAAACATGAAAACATCCTCAATAATCCCAATAATAATGAAATCACTTTTTAATCACTATGGTTTTCTATACAGCTTATTTTTTCACAAAATTAGATAATCTTAATTGACTATTATTACCTTAACATCAATGATCATATTAACCCTAAAGTTTATCAATAATTTTCAACTAATTTCCACAAAGTGTAAAGTAATTATTCCTCAAATAATTTTCTCACTAAAACCCATACTAATCCTAGGGGTTATATTACCATAAATGTCTCCCAAAATAATCTTAATCAACTTGGACAAACGTAACTTAAAACCTCAAAAAGGGTCATCTAAGACTTTAAAGATTCTATCAACTTTAAACTCATAAAGCCTTTATGTTATCCTTAAATATTGAGTTAATATTATATGAATACATATATTCTTTCAAAAATTAACACAATCCTTAGATGTTTCATGATTCTCATAACCAAAATATCATTCATAAAAATAATTTTACAACATAATTCTTGGATCCCAATACATAAATAATTTAACCCTTTTACTTCAATGATTGATATAACCTTGGTAATTCCTTATTATAGGATTTATCCTTTAAAAGAAAGAACAGGCATAGATAATTCCACTTCATTTCATTTAAGACAACTAACTATAAATGGATCTATAAGGTGAAATTTATTTCTCTACATTAAACTCCCTAATTTTCTTCAGTAACTCATTGCTTTATGCCCTTATTTTATACACATAAAACATTTTTTTGTTTCTTTTATACATTTTACTAAGTTTCTCTTTCCACATTTCTGACATTAAGTAAATTGATCCTTATTTCCTCCAGAGGCTCTACCACCAGAACTCTTAGTGGATTCCATCCTTATCTTTATTGGTGAGTCCGAGAGTTGGTTAATTTATATTTCATTAATAATATATCAAGATAAATAATTATACAAATCACAATATATTTTACTTCAGTCATCATCCCATTTTTTTACTCAGAATCACCATATCTTGCATCACAATAACCATTAACATCATTCCTCCTAGTTCCATCCATTCAATAAAACCAAAAAACATGGTGTGAGAAATAATAATCATAATTATGAAAAATAATTTATAGGATGTCTAAATAATGGAACATTTTTTTCAATCTATGATAAATTAGGTTTAATATAGGTTATCTATGACATCATCTATTTAAATCCTTTATGATGGTTCGTGAAAAATTGTGAATTATCCCTAACATATTCCCCAAGAGTATCAAACCATATGTGAAGTAAGACCTGTTTTTGTGCACTAGGTCATGATCGAGTCAAAACCCAATGCACCATTTTAGGATTTACTACCCCTAGGAAAAATTGTTCCAAATCCATATCCACTTATAGTATCTAGACAGGGATGAATTTCTAGGAAATCCATATAATCTCTACCTTACCAAAACATTAGTATGTTATCTTATACTTAGACTTTTCATCAAAGTTGGTCATAGAGTTATGTTCTCTAATATAGGTTTTCATAAATCTTGTTCCCAAGTATTATACTAAACTTTCTCTAATACCAACTATAAATACCCCATCCCTGGTATCCTAGAGTTGATGGTTAATTTATTATATTAGTGATAGATATAAGTGATGATATCCCAAAGAACCAAATATTTTAGTAGTCTTGTAAAACTAGATACATGCTTGAAACTCACATTACATTTGAAAACATAAAATATAACATATAATTATCATTGAGAACACCATTATTACCTTTATAATATCCCTACATATCAATTATAATACACTTCCTAACATCTTAGGGAAAGGAAACATAAAAAAGGGGTGATTTTTAATGGTATGCGTAAAGTAGAATCTATCATAAATAAATAAGGAATAATCAATATAGAAAGGTAAATAACTAAAACATGTGAAATTTAATCAATAACTTAAATATAAATAATAATGTGGTAGGAAGAAATGATGGTCAAATAATTTCATATAAATAATCACATAAGCTTGAAACTTATCCATGGATATTCTAACTAATTGAATAATCATATAAACATCAATAACTAATATCATAATGAGTTAATGCATAATGTTGGACATTATAACCATATCTTCAAGGCCTAATTAAATGACATATTAAATAAATGGATAGTCTCCCATCCCAAAAACTCAAGCTAGTTTGTCTCATGAGACCTATCGATGCATTAAGAGGTTATGGCGAGCTCCACCCATTACTTACTAAGTCCAATTCATTCCTCATGTGAAAGGGGAGAAACATAATCATCATAAAAATTAAAATTTAAAAACTAGAACATGAAATTTTAATACTTTTCCTAATAAACAAACATAATAATAAACCATATAGAGTAGTATAGAAAATTGTATCAAAATAGTACATCCCCAGTCAACATGGTCATAAACCATCTGGTGGAATAATAAGGATGCTATAATTGAAACATATCCCCAATAAAACTGATCATAAACCATTGGGATAAATAATATAGATTTTATCATTACAACATATCCCCAATAGAGCATAATTAAAATAAGGGTTATTTTCATTGATTAATATAAATATTATAAAAATTTCATTAAAAATATTCTTGAATAAAATACCCTTTCACATTAAAAATAACTTTTAAAAACTAAAAATTTATAGAATATTAGGAATAAAATTTCTTTAAAAAATATATTAAACTTGTAAAGGAATACTCACAATAATTAGTGTTCATTATTGTGGGTAATTATATACATGTTGTATAATTTTAAAAATACATTAATTTTGCACTTTTGTAAAAAGGTTAAAAAGTACCTCCTTTAAAAAATGACAAGAATATTCATTTCAAACAATTTTGTATAAATTAAAACACTGGTAAAAAAATATTTAATAAATAATTTGGATATTGTTAAAAAAAATTAAAATATTTTTAGAAAACAAGAATGTTGAAGAAAAAATATTTTCAACCAAAGAGAGAAATAAAGTCAGTTTTTTTTAAAACATATTCTCAATGAATTTAAGGACCAAAGATAGGAAAATGGTAAAATTACATGAAAATTTCATGAATAAAAATAGTATTAGAAAATAATATTCAGT
The DNA here is from genome assembly GCA_963277665.1 of Viscum album. Taxonomy (NCBI): domain Eukaryota; kingdom Viridiplantae; phylum Streptophyta; class Magnoliopsida; order Santalales; family Viscaceae; genus Viscum; species Viscum album. The sequence goes on from OY728121.1 coordinate 48,639,682, forward strand.
TTAAGATATAAATTCCAAATAATTCCTCTAATGGAGACTTAAACATGAACATTCTTGAATAATGATGTGATTATGAAATAAACCATTACCACATTTGTAACTTCTGAATCTCAAGTCCCATGAAAGAAAAATCTTCAAATGAAACATTAAATAACATGGATATAAGGATATTTATGATATAAAATATAAAATTTGTAGTAGATACACCTCATAAAAATAATTATTTGCATAATACCAAATATATCTCAATGTAGTGGAAATTAAGACAGAATATCTTACAAAGATCATACCATTGAAGTGAGGATTAATCAAGGAATTAACTATGTGTATCAAATATAAATCCACATAAATTTTTTGTAAATAAAACACATATTAATAAAAAAACATTACACACAATCTTACAATATCAAAGACAATGAATAAGTAATATAACCCAATGAAAATAAATTGATCAGTTTTAAAACATCTTACCACTTTGGTAACTTTCAAATCAAATCCCCTCGGATGAAGTAAAATTAATTGTAACTTAAAATACCATGAATTATGAATTACTAATGATTTAATAAGTAAAATGGTAAACATATACTCCCTAGGAAAGAAATTAGGTTCATATAATTGCAATATGCCTTAATGAAAGGAAATTGAGACAAAATCTCATACCTCTGGTCCAATTTCCTTCATATATGTATGAAACTCTTGTATAGTAAATATAAATTTAGTATAAATATATTAAATGAACATATTCATATATATAAAACCAATTATTATTTTATTATAACCATTTATCACCCATTTATTAACAATTATTTATTACAATCATTGTTTTGGGTGATAACTTCTTCGTTTTTCATGTATATTTTGGATTGGTAGTTTCAATCCCTATACTTTGATCATTATTACATAATATCCATAATTTTAAACATTATATGGATAACATATATAATCATTATATAATTATTTATAATATTCTATAAAAGTTATAGATATGAAAATGAGTTGTAGTGTCCATGGAGATGGTAGACTGTACGTACCCATGAACGATATTTTCATTTTTTTTACAAATGGAAAAAAGAAAGTTAAATAAAATTTCAACTTTAAAGAATCATTATAATTTAATATATATATATATATATTATTAATTAAATAAATCCTTATTACCATCCATGTCAAAATAAAATTAAAAACACTTCACAAAGCTTCGTGTAGGTGGTAGTCCACATGTACGCACGAGTGACATTATTGTTTTCCAATGGATTGGAAGGTAAGAAGGTTTATGTGATATTATAATTAAATAAGTGTAATTATGTAATAAATATAATATATATACATTAAATATATCAATATATCCATCTGTGATATGTGCTGATGTAAAATGAATTACATTGGTTTGTGAGGCGGTAGTCCACCATACACACGATCGACGATTTAATTTCCCATTTGATGGAAAAGGAGATGAATGTAGGTTATTCCATTAAAATAATAACATATAAGTATATTGGAGATACAATTTTTATTATTTTATAATATTTTATTTATATTTTAAGGAGGTAAAGGAATAAATAAAATCAATATGATTGTATATGAACTACACCTCTTCTTCGAACAACCTCTTTAGGTTTATACCTAAAGCCTTCCTAGATTGGTTTTTTGATCAAAAAAAGGAATCTATGAAATTTTTAAGGATGTAAGGAAGGTATTTTATTAGTTATTGTCTGAAAAAAATGGATTTTTAAGTGTGAAGAGGAGAGGATAGGGGTGTCCTTTTATAAGTGGGGGAGTGGACACACTTGGAATTTTTGAAAAGAATAAAGTACACACACATTTTACACATGAAAAATGATCCAAAATGTAACATTAAAAAGAATTATATGAGATAAGGTCAAAATATATCCAGACTATAGATATCATATAATTTTATAGTTCATTTTAATCCTTGTATTTTTTTAACCCCAGATAAACATGTTTTAACCTTAACCGTGGTATTAAATTACTAATGCTTTTACAATTATTTATGAAAAAAATTAAGTTTACATTATTGTATAATTTAAATTATTCTGATTAAAAATATTTAATCCATTTTTTTCAAATTAAATTCAGAGAATTTTCAGAATTTAATTTAAAATTAAACCCTTAGACCCGATGAAAAAACAGTTTTCCAAAGGAAACGTTTTCATAAGTATAAAAAGTTTTTATATTAAAATTGAACATATAATTGATTCCAATGAACTAAATTGGATTAATTATAATATAATTGAACTAATTTTCCTTTTAAATAACTTTCTTTTTTAAATGGAACTTTGTAAATTCTTTAAATGAAAAGGCAGTTTTCAAAAAAAATAGTATTTTTTCACTATTCATCGAAAAAACAGTCTTTTCGGAAAATTATCAAAAAGTCACTCTAAGATAATTTCTACATGATGATTTCAAAAGTTAAGTTAATTTTTTCAAATATATTTTCTAAAAGTGGTAAAAACTAATTTTAAAATAAGTGTGCAAAATACAAAAAACCCATTTTTTAGAAAAAATATAGATTTTCATAAAAAAATCTTTTTCTTTAAAATGATTTTTATTTTTATTTCCACTCAATTGATATATAATAAATGTATTGTATACATGTGTAAAACATATAATTTTCATAATTTATTTAGTATTATTCATACTCTATAATTTAATGGCTAGGTTATAATGGACATATTTAAATAATATATTTCGTGGGTTATTTAAGCTTAGTGTTGCATGATGTATATGCTATCAAATACAATGTTCTTATTTTAAAATCTCAGGGTGTTACACAAACTCTACTGGAACACCCAATACTAACCAAAATTACAGCATGCCTAGTGTAAAACCCACATTCCATATTTAATGGTGCTCTTGTTTTTCCCATCTGAGACACCTTTTAGAAGTTATTCCATTATTTCTAAAAACTACATGCCCATGATATAATAAATAAAATATTTTTAATATATAAATATCGAGGTTCCCTAGGCCCCGAAATCCCACGCCAACTCCACACCTAACTCTAAAAAATATTCTTTAAAATATTCCAAAGTTTTATATGGAAAAATGTAGTCATTATACTTATTATCTGATCTGAATCACCAAAGTATATCTCATGGAATGTCATATGTATGGTCTTTTCTATACTTAATAGTGTATGTTTATATTAATCTCCACTACCTCAGGTTATAAAGTTACTTAGCATGTGAACCTTTATAATTTCATTCCTTTCTTACACTAACCTCAAGATTGAGATAATTTGGGGATGGTTGGGTAAGTTATTGATCATGTGGTGGGTATTTGTTAACCAAGATAGGGATTTGACTCTTAAATGAAAAGTATAACATATGTACCCTTGATTGAATTAGACTGAGGAAATGCATAACTATACTTAGTAATGAGTGTCGTGATTATCTACTTGGGTGAATGAAATATGATTTATTTATTTAATCATACCAATCTACTTCAAAGAATTGAGAATGCTTGAGTTGACCTATACTAGATTGACATAATCTATATCTATTGGACTTAATGTCTTGGATAAAGGGATTATAGGAGTATGAATATGATTTGTAGAAATAAATTTGATGGAAACATAGTAATATAGAGATATGAGTGTGTTTTACATAGATCACGCCAGACCCCTTTATAGCATGAGAAATAATGGTATTTTTCACTACACCTAAAATGCCAATAAGATGCGTTTTTTTATCATTTAGTGATGATTTAAACTAATGAGAAATTATTCATGATAGTTTTTTGAAACCACCATGTATTCTGGTGTAACAAATCATCTTGAAACATTTTTATTATTTATTATTCACTATTTACTATTCACAATTCACTATTTACTATTTACTAGGCATAAATATGTGTACGGTGAGATTTGAACCACTTATCTCTTTGTTATTTTACAAAGCCTTTACCACTCCGCCAAACCCTTTATATAGTGACTAAGTAGACTTTAATATACTTATATATATATAAATACAAGAAAATACATATATATGCATACATATATTTATTCATAATTTATAAATACATACATATAAAAATATAATTTCATATAAATTTATATAAATTTAGTTATTTATAAATTTAAAAATATATGTAAATACATATAAATATCTATAAATATAAATAAATTTACATGCGTGTATATAAATATATGTATGTGTGTGTGTGTGTGTGAAATTAAATAGAATTATATAAATATATAAATATATTCAAATATACATATATATATATATATATATCGATATAATATATATAAATATATAAACATGTATATAAATATACATAAATAAATTTAAATATCTATAAATATAAATAAATTTACATAAATATATATGTATATATATAATTAAATATAATTGTATATAAACATAAATATATACATATATAAACACATATAAATATACATATATATACATAAATATATTTAAATATTTATAAATATCTTTAAATATATATAACTATAAAAAATGTACATAAATATATATATATATATACATGTGTATATATATAATTGAATGTGCTATATATATAAATGTACATAAATATATATACATATATAAATAAATATCTATTTCTATATATACCCACGTGATATATATAAATATATATAAACATAAATACATATAGCTATAAATTAATATACATAATTATACATAAATACATATAAATATCTATAAATATATAATTATAAATAAAAATACATATATATATATATATTATAAATAAATATACATAAATATATATAAATAAAACTATATTTATATATAATTATATATATTTATATATATTTATATAAACACAAATAAATATACATATATATATACAGAATTATATATGTGTGAGTGAGTGTGTATAATTATTAATAAATATAAATATATATATATAAATACACACATATATAAAATTAAATATAATTAAATATAAATTATATATGTGTGTGTGTGTGTATATATAAACATATATAAATATACATAAATATATATATACACACACCTATATAATATATATAAATATACATAAATATACATAAATACATGTAAATATTCATATATATATATATATATAATTATAAATAAATTTACATAAATATATATAAATACATGAATATATATATAATTGAATATAAATATATATATAAATATATATATATATATATATACACATATAAATTTACTTATATATATACACACATACTTATAAATACCTATATATATATATTAGGTAGAGGGAATTACAAACCGACAATACACATGCACCCAGGTACCATAGTTGGTCAAGCCTCATCCCTTCCTAAAAGGAATGATAAGCACCTATTAGAATTTTTTTTATTACATAGAGTGGCCTGAAGGCCCAATTCATGATGAACCTAAGGCCCAACTGGTTATGGCTTAAAGGCCTCTGAAAGAGATGACATGTGGACCTAATTCAGCATCATGTATCATGTTGTGTCCCCAGACTTATGTCACACTACCCAATGTCAACAATCATCGAACTGGATCACCTGTATGAATGTCATGTTTCCCCTACCATGAAATGTCGCGTCGTGATGCCTTCTATCATGTTGTCGAAGATCATCCATCCATCCCACATAATAAGTATATGTGGGAAGAGGGTTGGTTGATAGGTGTCAATACACTCATCTCTCTTTTGAGTCACCCACCAAGAGATGCCTATGTGACACCCTGCTACACCACTTGCTAAGTCATATTGTGTCATCTGATTGGTTTCACTATGTTTATTATCATGTGTAAGAGCACCCCTCTATCCCATATTATAAATTTGAGTGGGTAGAGGTTCGATTTATAGACACTAACACACCCATCGATCACTCTTTTGAGTATCCCACCCAACAATATTAGGGTATTGCCATGTTTCACCACTTACCCATCACACCGCACCATCTACCTAGTTACACCATAACACATTACCCCCTAATATTGTGAAACCACCTTATCAATTTCCATAGTCTTAGACCCCTTTTAATGCTATAAATATCCAACATATTCCTCTTAAGGAGACTTCCAGGATTTGAACCCTAGTTTGAAGTATAATTTCAAGGTGACTTTACCACTCAGGTAAGCCCCCAACAACATATGTGTGTGTGTGTGTAAATATAAATACACATAAATATGTTAAAATGTATATAAATATACATTAATATATATATGATTAAATATAATTAAATATAAAAATATTTATATATGTGAACACAGAGATATAAATACTAAATATATAAATAAATATATATAAATTGATATATATGTATACACACAAATAAATATCAATAAGGATACACACACACACATATAATTCTTAACCTTTAACATTCCACTATAAGTAATGTTCATGGACACTAAAGATTAACCATGAATTGCATCCAAATTCAATCCTTGGAATTCCCATGAGAGAAGAATCAGAAAATAACTAAGCGAAATAAATCCTAGGCATATAAGAAACATCATAAAAATAAATCACTAAAATATAGAATAACACTACAATTTCCATACCATTATATCAATAATAATGTAAACTTGGAGAATAAATTTATACACCCTCCAAATAGGATAATATGACCCTCTTAAATGAATAAAAAATACCATTAAAAGTTATAAAATTTGGGTACCTTAACTTAAAAACCCAATTTTGGAGGCCTTCCAAGCCTCCTTTAACCAATACAAAATGGGTTATAGTTATCCCCACTACTAAAAATCTTATATATCATCATAAGTTTCAATTTGATAGTTTGTGAAGCCCAAACGGACACCTGAATCAAAATTTATGGTTGTTTGAAGTTGAATCCTGATTTTCAACATCAATACATTTTTTATTTTTTATTATTACTAATTTTTTATCCAATATGATCATAGTTATTTTTGTAATATTTTATTTTATAGTTCCTAGGGAAAAAATGGACACCCGAATCAAAAGATATAGTTTTTTGAAGTTGAAGTCCAATTTTTACCTTCTCTTAGAACATTAGTTTAGTGAGAAATTTTTTTCCATGGTTTTAATATATATATGTGTGTGTGTGTGTGGACACAGACCTCTGTTTGGTATTGGATTTGTTTTCAATCAACATTATACTTATATATGGATAGGATTATTATTGATTAGGAACCCGATTGATGTGTGAAGTCTATGAGATTCATTGAACTGATGAAGGTCTGAAGGTGCAAAAATACAAAGCATCAATTTAGAAGCACGAAAGAGGAATTGAAGTAGGAATCATTTCCCAATGTTTTTCATAATTTAGGACATAAAATCCAGAGTAAAGGAAATTTAATTGTTTAAGCCTTAAATATATATGTGATTGCATAAGGAAAAAAGGATTATTAAATCACATTAGTGTGTAAGAGGCATATGACTACATAAACCCTTATGGTCATGTGGCATCAGCTTAACCGATAATTCGGGCGACACTCTTAAGCTTAAATTTTTTAGGTGGAAAAGCTAAGTGTACTGCATGAGTATGAACAGTTCACACGATGATGTTAGGTGGAGTGCTTAAGAATGATGAAGTTAGAAACATCAAGTAAACCTAGAAGTGTCAAGCATTCATGTAAGTTGTGTTGGATCATGCTATCACGTAAGGTGTGAATGAATCACATGAATTAAGTACATCACACGATCATGTACGTTCATTCAGGTGACATGATCATGTGGATCATGTAAGAGAAGTGACGTTTTCTGAGGCGTAGAGTTATCATGGATTGAGTAAGTTTCTACAAGTGTAAATTCTTGAATAAATCATGCGATGGGGTTATGTGAAGCATATGAAAGAAATCATGCAATTCAGTTTCATGAATTATATTAATTGGGTTACACTGAAAAATACAGTGATTTAGGCCCACCATGAGATGATTATATTGATGAGTTATGCGATTAAGTAGTTACTTAAGAGGAACTCATGATAATCGATTTATCTAAAGGATGACATGCAACCCACTTGTAATTTTATGAAGTGTGTCCCCAGGGAGGAATATTTCACACTCGGGGGTTTGGTTAAGTGTTTCCCCAAGGGGGGATATTTCACACTTGGGATTTGGTGGAGTGTGTCCCAAGGGGGGAGATTTCACAATTAGGTGTTTGGTTAAGTGTTTCCCCAAGGATGAATATTTCACAATTGGAATTCATTTGAGTGTGTCCCTAGAGAGAAGATTTCACACTTGGGATTTGGTAAAGATGTTGGAGTGTTAGGATTGAACCTCAAGGAGGTGTCCTGCGTAACCTATTTAAGAGATAAGGATCAAAACCCGTATAGTTTGATGTTGCAGTTTAAGGTCATGTGAAAGGAACAGTCCATACAATTTAATGTCATGTAGTAAGGAATATCATGTCATAGAAGTATTTTCAATGAGGGATGGTGTTGGGATTATGCATATGGGATGCCCTAAGTAGGATTCCATGGGGGTGAGTGGCTTAGTCCCAGAGTAGATGTCCATTGGGATGTGGGGATCAGGCCTGGAGTATATTTCCATGGGGGTTCCATCTCATGATGATTATACATGGTTCATCCCATATTCTTCACATGGGGTAAGGATATAGTTTTATGTCATGTGCTGAGTATTTTTTCATGCAGTTAAACGTCATAAAACTAAGACATAGAGCTAGGCAGTTTTACATCATGAAACTTGGTTGTTATTGGGTATTATGCAGTTGGGATTTCTAGGCACCACAAGGAACAATAATAATGTGGTTGGGGATTATGCATGGAAGCTTACCAGGTGCCTCTAGGATAAGTGATGATGTGGATGGGACTGATGCGTGGCAGCAGCCCGAGTGCTTATAGGAGAATTGATGGTGTGTATGGGGATTATGTGTGGAATAATTTCAGGTGTATAGTGGTATCAACTCAAATATATCACATGAGTGATCTCATGATTTTTTCATGAGGCATCATGAGCTTATTACATAGGGTATCACAAGTTCATTTCATAGGGTAAGGATGTAGTTTAACTTCGTGTGGAAGTACATGATGCGTGGGGATTATTCATTGAGCTACCCATTATGTCTTGCTCATGTTGGGTCAAGAGGGTATCTCATGTTCATGGCATAGGGTATGGTTATAGTTTAATCTCATGTGAAAGGATGTGGTGTGGGGGGATTATGCATTGAGCTTCCTATTTTTTCATCCTCACGTTAGGTCATTAGGGAATCTCAACCTACTGATGAGTCAAGGAATATGATTAGGGATTACACCTGAGGAGGAGGCCCATGGGGGCTACTTGGGAGTATCAGGGATACATATGTGCCATGAAATCTAGGGTTTTCCATTCTTCTTCCTCGTGTCAGTTCATGAGGGAATCTCAACCCACTGATGGGACAATGAATATAATTAGGTATTATACCTAATGAGTAGGCCCATGTGGACTATTTAGGGGTTTTATCATGATCATTACATGAGGCATATTACACATGAAGCATAAGGAATATTGTGCTTATCACAAGATACATCTTGTGCTTTTCATGTAGGGTATACTGTAGTTTAATGTCATGTAGTGAGGATGAAGGGGGTGGTATCATGACACCAAATGAACCATATTATGCTATATATGTAAGTAATATCATTCTTACCACATGTTGCATCCTATACTTTCCATATAGGGTATACTATAGTTTAACATCATGTAGTGAGGACCGCGAAGTAGAAAATGACTAGAAATGGATGGTGTGGGGCTTACGCAAGAGAGGCCCTTTCTTGTTCGACCTAGAATAGGGGTCATATGATGGTGTTTCAGGAGTTTCGTGAATAGTATTTTAACTCAAGGTGTCCAAGGAATCAAGAGGACAGTCAAAAATCGTTTCACAAGAAAGGTACCAAGAGGAGTAGGTCAACTCAAGGTATTTCAGGGAGTGTAGAATAGTATCTCAACTCATGGCATTAAATGGGTGGACTTTAGTGTGTACAAGTGTGTAACCCAAAATATCTTCAGTTTGACCCAAAAAGTTTCCAGTTTGACTCTTCATTTTTCATAGGGATCAGTGGTGGTGGTGAAGGGACCAGGCTGGAGGCCCGAGACTGCATCCCAGCACTGATCCTAAGTGGGCGTGTGGGGTCACAACCCCTATGGTATGGACCAAAATTCTTGTTTTTGAACACTATTCCACACAACTATACACTTGGTAATGAAACTTTTCATTATGTCACACAACTATGTGATGGGTCGTGAAAATTTTCCAGTTGTGCGGATAAAGGAGTTTGTTCAATTCATGACCTGAAAGTGTGAGTCAGGAAAACATTGTGTCATGCAACGTTGAAGTTGAATGAAAAAAAAGGTTGTTTGAAAATTTAATAACTATATGAATTTTGGATCCTAATGGATAAATTTGCGTGAAAACTTCTAATCAGAAGCTCATGCATTAAGGGGATTAACTTGGGTAATTTCATACAAGTTTAGAAATTGGTGGTTATATGAAGTGTGCAACCTCAAGTTGTGAAAATGAGAGATTCAGCACTCAAATACCAAAACTCCCCTCAATTTGATGGATTTATGCCATATTTAAATGTATTTTTTGTGTTTCATGAAACTTATCATGTATTGTGAAACTTTTGGCTATTTCATGAAACTTTATGGGGTTGCATGAAAATGCCTTTTTTGGAGGATGGAACATGTATGTGTGGAACTTCTGTGTTTGACGTTTCTATTTTCATGAAACTCATCTTTATAACCATGAAGGAGTTGCATGAACTTTTGTAAAGTTGGGTGAAATTATATACTTTTCTCTAGAATCACATTGGCTGACCATTTTCAGAACTCTAACTTCACATCCATAAATTTTGATCTAAAAATATGATTGGGCTCCACAACCAATAAATAGAAGCATGTGAAATGAACTATGCTCATTGATCAAGTTATTTAGAATTTTCTCCATACTTGGATGCATTTTTTCATCTCTAACACCACCAAAGAGGGAGGTAGGGTTTTCTATCGACTTAGTGACAAGTAATCGGCCCATATCTATCCCCTTGTATCATATGTAACCATATGAACTAAATTATTTTAAGGATCAGTTAGATAACTTGATGTACAAAGGCTTTATTTGACCCAGTGTGTCACCTTGTTCAGTAGAAATGATTTTTTACAAGAATGTCTATGGTACCCTTCTCTTGTGTGTTGGTTACCGAAAGATAAATAAGGTTTTGGTATAGAACAAGTATCATTTTCCCTATATTAAATTTTTTTTATTATCTAAAATGGTAAAAAAAATCTCTAAGATTGATCTTTTGTCTGGTTATCACCAACTTATGATTAAGGAGTCTGATATCCTAAATATTGATTATATAATAAGGTATGGCCACTATGAGTATCTTGTTATTACATTTGGCATGACTTATCCTCTTTTTTTGTTTATGGAATTGATGAAAAAAATTACACTAGTATCACAATTCTTTCATTATGGTATTCATGGATGAAAACTTAGTTTACTCTAAAACTGAGGAGGATCATGTGATTTATTTGTGAGTTTCTCTAGACATATTGAAGAATCACTAAATTTATGTCAAAATATCGAAGTACCAATTCTAGATTATGGAGGTGGTGTTCTTGGGGAACGGAGTCATGGAACATGGTGTCTTAGTTTATCTTAAAAGAGTGAAATATGTCATGTTATGGGAGGAACCACAAAATGTCTTTGAGATGAAAATTTTTTTTTTTGGTAGGGTATTACCATAAGTTCCTAAAATATTTCTCAAATTTTTCTTCTCAGTTGCCAGATCTCAGTTGTAAGGGAGTGAAGTTCATTTGGGATTTGAAATGTTTGGCTTACTTTTATGAGTTGAAGTGTCATTTGACTTCAACACCAGTTTTGAATCTTCTAGAGGTTGGGAAGGGATATGTGGTCTTTTATGATACAAAAATATTAGGTTTGGGATGAATTATTATGCAGTGTGATAATTTTGTGGGTTATGGTTTTTTTAATATTTGGCCTCATGAGAAGAACTATCCCACACTTGATCTTGAATTCATATTTGTGATTAATGCTCTTAATATTTGGTGGCATTACATTTTCAAAAGGAGGTTTATCATTTAATATAATCATAAAATCTCAAGTTATATATTTTTGTAAAAATATTTTAATCTTTGATAAAGGTGATGGGTAGAGTACCTACAATAGTTTGAATTTGACATTTCTTACACCCATGGAAAGAGAAATGTTGTTGTTGATGCTTTGAGTAGGAAAATACCATCCCAAGTAGTGAAGGAATTGTCATAGGAGTAGAATATAATGGATCTCTTTCCTCTCATGAATTTGGGAATCTTAGAGGATTATATTGAGGTTGTTTTGGCTAGATCTTAGTTAACATAATCTCGTCTTGAGATGATCTTCCAGGAAAAATATCTTGATGATGAGTTCTAAAGCATTGGAGATTCTTTCAATGTTGGGGTGACCATCGTTGAATGGTATCTATCTTTAGAGGAAATCCTTTGCTTCAGTAACCATTATGTCATTCCACCACTAACAAGGAAGGTTATGTTGGGGTATTTTAATTATTCCAAGTAGAATATTCTCCTACGAATGATGAAGATGTTTTATGATATGAGGCATCAATTCTGGTGACCAAGTATGAAACATGACATTGCTAATTTTGTTTCTCATTGTTATACCTGTCAATGGTTTAAGGCCGAGCATAGGAAGCCTTTATGTTTGATTCAACACATTCCTATGATGAATTGTAAGTGGTATGAGATATATATATATACTTTTTGGTTGGTTTACTATATACTCCTTGAGGAAATAATTCAATTTGGGTAGTGATAGACCGGTTGACCAAATCGGAATACTTCGTTCCCATTCATGAAACCACCAAAGTTGAGGATCTCTGAAATTTATCTATTGGGGAGATCTTTAGATAGCATGGGGTTACATCTTCCATTATTTTTGATATGGATCATAATCCACATCTTGATTTTAGAGAGGCCTCTAGGAGGTGATGGGATCCCAGGTCAGGTTGAACAAGGTGTACCATCCTCAAATAAATGAAAAAAATGGGCCATACATATTTTGTAGGACATGATTTGTTCTTGTGTCCTATAATTTAGTAGAATGTGGGATTTACATTTGGGACTATTCAAGTTTTCCTAAAATAATAGATACCAATTTTCCGTTAAAATAGCACCCTTTTAGGCCTTGTATGCTGACCTTGTAAATCTCCACTCTATTGGTCAGAGATTGGTGAAGCTTCCCTTTTGGGACCTTGTTTGGTCTAGAAGATGATGGTAAAGATCCAGATGATATATCATAGATTGCTGATAGAATATATCTGGTATAAATATTATGTGGATCTTCATTAACATCATTTGTAATTATCAATTGGACACTAGTTTTTTTAGAGTCTTGCCTCATTTGGGACACTAACTTCTTGAAAAATAGGGGAATATGGCACTGAGATGTGTGGAAACATTGAAGATTGTTAACAGGATTGGTAAGGTGGATTACTATTTGTATTTTCCACCTTTTATTACTTTAATCCATTACATATTTCACATTTCATCACTTGGAAAAAATCTTTCATACCCATCTCATGTCTTGAATTGGGAGGACCTTGATGTGGAACCTATTTTTTCCATGACAGGGTAGCTAGTTTTGATTATTGATTCTCAGATTATGGTTCTTCATAGAAATTATATACCTTTGATTTCGGTTTTGTGTAAATATGGCTATGATTCTCATGATATGTGGGATCATGATATGGTGATAATAGAGTATTGGATTCATCTCTTTGTAGACCAGTCTTCTTGATAGGCTTTCTAGGGGTAGAAAGAATTTATGGTGTGAAGAATTATAACATCCCAACACTTGATTTCAGGTACTTACATTCCTTTTTTAAAAAAAATTTTTGGATCTTTTAATGGTTTGTTTTTTGGAAAATTTTATATTTTTTAGAGGTTTTTGGGCATATGCACAGTTGGTGCACGGTTAGGGAAAACCATGAGGATATTTCAAGGAAATCATTCACCTTGGTTTAGAGTTCCTGAGGAGGGAACATGGTTAGTACAAAAAATGCATCCTTCCTCTCAAACCATGTGGCATTGAGTAGAGTTTTTTTCACAGTTGGTGAACAATTTATCAAATTGTGTAACCAAACCATGTGGCTCTTCTAGAATCCCAACAAGGGGATCACATTTGGCATATGTTTTGACAAACCATGTGACATAATTTAATTTTTTTTATTTTCCTACTTTAATTCTTGAAACCCCAATTTTAAGTAAAAACACTTCTACTTATAACCTATTTCGATACATTCAAACTTGGAGGCTCTCTTAAGGCATGAATTTTTTTATGATTTTGAAATGAAATGAATTTTTTTAAAAGTCGTGATTTTTTATGAAAACCCATTTAATGTTGGTTTTGAAATGAAATGGAATGTATGAAAACATGATATGGGGTTTCTTGAATGATGATTGATGAACTAATTTAAGATGAACGGTTTTCCCCTTGATTGATTGACTCGAAGTACATGGGATCCTAGGTAATTAGGTTGGTAGTCCAATATAATCACATTGGGCATGTATTAGCTATAAATAGCCATGGAATAATGATTACAATGATAATAACCTTGATTAGGGAAGGGAGTTCATTCATTGGGGTGGAGTCTTATTCCCCCTAGGCCTGAGATATAGGGACGTATACACACATGGAGTCATAATTCACTTAGATGTGTGAGGATCCTTAATCCTTGATATAACTAACCATGGACATTATAACCATGGTTTTATGATTAAAAATGATTTATACATTCTAGTTTTTATGAAATTATTTACTCGAGTTTGTTTTGATTAGAATGCTTATACATGCTTGATTTGATGGAAATGCACTTTTGGACATGTTATGTACTTTCCATTGCAATGTTTTGGAAATCATATTTCTCTATAAATTGTTAGAATATTTCCATGACATGTTTTATTTAAAATTCATAATATTTGGATAATTTGATATGAATTACTTGTGGAATTCTTAGTGGAATCCAACTGGGCTACACCCAAATTTTTCCTTTGGGTATTTATAGAATTTCTTATGCCAAGTCCATAAAAAGTAAAAGCACCACTTGGAGGTGGTGGATGTTATTGATTAGTGAGAACTTGGGAGTTGGTAGTGAAAATCATAGTATGTGATCCACTTATTTTGAGGAGTGTTTGGGATGATATTGTTCTTGGTTATGTAATGTATTTATTTAATATACCACATGGGATTTTTACTTGTCTAATTGTGGTATTTTTCTCTAGAAGAGTGTTTTTTCATATTGAATGTTTATGGATAATTCCAATGATTTTGTCTTTATAAACTTTTCTTATGGTGAAATCATCACCACTTGATTTTTTTATGCCTAGGTGCGAGTTTACACCCTATGGAGATCAGGAATTCCATTTGGGCCGTGTCAGGATTGATTCAGGTACTATTTTAGTGGGTTATCTAGGTTAGTTCCTGATGATGATTATGGATATGCTTTCATTGATAATTATGACAAAATTGAATAAATGATTCTTAATATTGAAGTGGAAGCAATTGATAAAATACTGACGATTGGGCAGCCGTATGGTGATATTAAAAAATCACTTTATTCGGGTTGTATCAAATTTACAGTTTTATGAACTATATTGAGATTAGTTAACTTGAAATATAGGATTGGATGGAATGATAATAATTTTATATAATTTCAAGATCCATTGAAATACATACTTATAGAAGACAATGGTATACCACATTAAAATTATAATGTGAAACAAATATTATGTCTGGTCAGATTAGGGTATATGAAGATACATGCATTTCTTATTGATTGTTTGTTGTTTATAAAGGAATATGAAGGCCCGGAGTCTTGTATTATATGTGATACATCATGGTATAAGTTAATATAAATATTGTTGGTTGATTCATATATTATGCCAAACACCAAAACTCCTACTAATGAAATATGGTATCTTCATATAATTCATTGTACAAAACATTTACTAGAAAATTCAAATTATACAAAAAGGATATTATTAAATGAATATGAGCGAATATCCAATGAAAAATCATGTAATCTAGCTAATTCCTCATAATGGAAGAAAATTGATCAGTATTTTCCTATATTTAAAAATAATGTTTGAAATCTCAAACTTGGACTTTGCATAGATGGAATGAATCCATATCAGAGCCTTAGTATAAAATATAGCTCATGGTCTATTCTATTGGTAATTTACAACTTATCCTCATAAATTTATATAAAATAAAAGTTTATTATGTTCAGTTTAATGATTTCAAGATTAAAACAATCTGAAAATGATATTAATGTTTACTTGTCCCCATTAATTGGTGATTTTAAACTCCTATGGGAGAAAAGTACAAAAGTTTTCAATTCTTATAAAAAGAAATATTTCCAATTATATACCATGATTATGTTTATAATAAATGACTTCACACTACATGAATATTTTTTTGGATACAATGTTAAGGGGAATAAATCATATCTAATTTACCAATAAGGGACTTCATTTTATCAACTACATAATATGATAAAAATAGTGTACATGGACCATTGAATATTTTTTTGTATGGATCACTCTTATAAAATATTAATTAAATCATTCAACAACTCACAATAATTTTATATTTCCCTAAATAATTTATCATCTAATCGGTATTTGGAGAGGGTGAAAAACATTTATGACATGTTTGGAAATAAATAAAGATTAGTTAATGACATAAATATATAGAAGAAATGATTAATGTTTTTTGTAACACCCCAAGATTTTACAGTATGTCTCTTCTTAAATAAATTCAATTTCTTCAATAGCTTACATTGTTTTCAAAACCATGACAATCTTACGCCACACACAATAATGAGTTTGGTTGCATTACATGTAAGGCCGAGTTTTACCGAATAATAATATATTATTAAAAAATTATTATTTAATATAATAAGATATAACATAGCTGTTAAATTGGAGGTTATGAATAGTAATAACTAACTTATGAAAATATATGGTTTAATTCATTACAAATTAATTATAAATAAATATAGGAACCAATTGAATATATAAGAAGTGTCTTTATAAAGAACTATTTGTATGCTCACAAAGTCATCTTATCCTAATAAATTAAATTAATTACTATTAGATGATGATATTAATTAAATATATGTGCTATATATTAAATAAAATATTTTTTGATATTCACCTGATAGATTTTATAGGCATATGATAATAACAGACCTAATATTACACAAAAAAACCTATATTTTTGTAAAATCATTTTTACCGCCTTTTAATGGAGAACCGATTTTAAATCCAATTTTTGACACTTTTATATAATTTATTTAAAAAAATAAACTTATTATTTTAAATTGGGATATAAAAAATTACTTTTTAAAAAAAATTTGTATTTTTTGGATAAGTTTCATGTTTTTATGAATAATAAAAAATACTAAATTTTAATTGAAAACAAATTTTTTCATCAAAATAATTTATAGTGTTAAATTATATTATTGGATGGTTTTAAAGTATAAATATTTTATTTTTTATCATTTAGTCCAATCTAGGCCATTGGAATCAATTTTACATTAAATTTAGATATAAAAATGTTTCAATCTTTTGCATGTTTAGATTTTAATAACCCGTTTTTGAAACCCATAAATGGGATTAATTTTAAATTAATTACTGAAACTAATGTATTTTTAATTTTGAGAAATGGATTACATATTTTGAATTATTTGGTAAAAAGTATTTAAATATTTTTTTTTATTTTTGGGCATATAAATAGTAAAATTTAGTAATATTTTATTTACCACAGTTAAGGGTATATCGGGTAATTATAGGTAAATATAATGTTACAATATTATAAAATAACCCTAATATTTGTCCTAATTTAATTTTATAAGTGGGTTTTGACCAAAATCAACCTTATTATGAAATTATAACCTTTTTTAATCCACTTTTTTTTAGAATGTAACATTAATTATATTTTATTTAAAGAAGAGTTAAAGATGTCATACTCTAATTTTAATAACTATACCATTTTTAATATAGTGTTATAAGAAGATAAATTCAAATATAAATATTAATTAGAAATATAATAAATTTCAATTAATTATCATAATTTATTTTTAATTTTTAGAGAGAAAATAATTTATTTAAAGGCTTTCATAATAATGAATCAATAATTGTTTAATCAATGAAAATATCAAATAAATGATATTTAAAATATTAAAATAAATATAATTTGACATAATTAATGACATACATGAATTTTATAGATAACTTGGACATGTTATGGATATATTATATGTTTTATTTTGAAATTATCTTGTTATGATATTTTTAAAAAGACAAATAAGGAATAGTACCAAAATTGATATAAATGATACTTTAAAATAAATAATATTTTATTAAATGATATAAAATTCATAAAAATATAAAATTTGAAAAATTAACTATAACAAGTTTAAATATGTCATAAATTATCCAATTGGGGTTTTTTTTGGAATTTTATAGTAACTATATTAACCCTAAAAATTAAAAAAGCCAAGTTGTCAGAGTAAGAGTTAAAGGATTTAACTGAGGGTTAAAACCAAGAGATAAGGTTAATATTGTGATATAAACATGTCTAAAAATAATTTTTTGAGACAATTTAGAATAATACTCATATTATATTTTAAATAAATCACTTTGGGGATATTTTAAATCTAAAAAAAATTATATTAATTTTATATTTTATGGGATTCCAAGAGTGCCCCTCCCCTCTCTTATAAAAAGTCACCTCCTCCCTCACTTCCCTAGACCCATTGAGATTTATTTATTGACCAAAACTTTCCCATTTACCTTATAAGATTCTATAGACACATTCTAGAGGTTATTTTCTTCTCAAAAGACCAACCCTAGTGTCCCTAAGAGGAGATCCAAAGGTGGTTCTCTAAAGAAGAGGTAATCGTTTTTACCAACTCCTTCAAAATTATTTCTTCTTATACTTCCTCTTCACATGTTGTTTACATTAAAAAATAATAACACTGGTATATTATATATTATTATATTTTATTATTATTATTCTACAACCATATTCCTCCTTTTATCCATCCTATGAAAAACAATATCACCATGCGTGCAGACGTACGGTTTACCATCTCCACGATGCGGTGTAATTTTTTTCCATCGCCACATTATTTGGATGGGTATAATGATTAATATAATGGATGTAAATAATAAATATGACATTATATTGATTATTTATTATTGATATATCATCCAATTCCTTACCACTTTACCATTAAGGGAATGATATCGCCGCTCATGTGTACGTAGGGCCTACCATCTCCACGACACAATGAGATTAATTATCCATGTTAACCATTAAATAATGATTATAAAAATTTAAATCATGAGTTAATATATTATTTATTATCTTAATATCATTATGGATATGAATAAAATATATCTTATGCATAATAAACATGACTCACATAACAAAACATGCATAGGAAAATGAAGTAGATAACACCCGACAAATGGTAATAATGAAATATTATTATCAAGCAGGTAATTTAAAGTCATAAAAGAATCATATGTGATATAATAAATATTATTATTATTATTTTACAAGTTAATAATATGATTAAAACCATTATATATGAGGTTAAAACATGTACAACCAAAAAGAAGTGTGAAGTAAGGGTTTCCCATCTCACTTTTTACCTCTTTGAGATATATGCCTTTTTCACCACATAATCCTTGTGTGTGGTGAATAAACTAACCTTTAATAAATCATATCATTAATATAATTAACTTCATGGTATTAAATGTTTCATTTGATAATTATTACAATTTTGGGGTATACAATTTGACTAATTACAAGTGTTAAGGGGTTTCTTAACTCAATTTTCTTTCATTAGATTATATGTATACTTCATTGATTATATTATTAAAATCCACTATTTATTTATTTATGTTATATCCCCACTTCTCTTAGTGTAGATATACTAGTTTTACACATTATTACCCCATTGATAAATTTTATCCTCAATATTATGAACTTTATAAGGGTTAATTTCACAATCTCATTTTTATTCAGGATTGTTTATATATAAGTATATATTGAGAAATATTCATCATTCACATCCACGTTTCTTAGAAATATTTTTCAAATTTTTTTTTCTAATATCCTACCAATTTTTTAAATCTTTTACCCATGTTTAACTTTTTATAAAATGGGTCTGAAATAAATATTTCTGTCATTTTCCAAATGAGATACTTTATGAATTTTTCGACAATAATATAGAAATAATTTTTATTTTTAACTTATACGGAATGAGTGGTTTTTACTGCCATCCGAAAACCATGATGTTTTGAAACTTACTTTATAAGTTTAAAAAGTTATTTTTAAATAAAAAAATTTCTTTTATAAATGTGCAGCATTTAAATAAATGGTTTCAATGAAAAAAGGTATTTTTCTCAAGATATTTCTAACAATTTTATTATAATATTTTCATCTATGTCAACATACTTTGTTGAATCTTATGTTTGATTAGGTTTTATCTCTTATGATACCATCAACCCTATTTTATTAAAGGTTTTATGATCAGTTTGACTATGGATGTACCATTTTGATACTATTCATGGTTTATGGATAAAGCATTCACATTTCATATTCTAGTTTTTCAATATAAATGTTTATGTTGTTTATGTTTTAATGTGAGGGATGCATTGGACTTAGTACGTGCTGGGCAGGGCCTTCTATATGCCCTCAATTCCTTGGTAGGTCTCATGAGACAAAATGGCATGGTTTTTTACCCATTTATGTATTGTGTCTTGGCTGAAGCCTTGATGGTATGTTTATGATATCTTGTATTATACATTCCCTAATTATGATATTAGTTATTGATATTTCATGTGATTATTCGACAGTAGAATATTCATGGTTAATCTTCATTATCATGTGGTTATTTATATGGAATTATTTGATCATGTTTTATTCCTACCATATTATGCTCAGGTTATTGATTAAATATAAAGTGTTTCAATTAATCAACTTTCCATAATTGTTTGTATTTGTTTTTGATAGCTTATACTATATGTATACCATTACTGAGCATTTGAGATCACCCCTTTTTTATGTTTAATCTTTCCATTGGATTATAAGAAGTATATTATGACTGATATGTAGGGTTACACTAATGGGATTAATGGCATGATCGAAGAAAATTATTTGTGTATTTTATGTTTTAGATTATGATGATAACTTCAAGTACATAATCTTGTTTCCAAAACTACTAAACTGATCAGTCCTTTGGGATTCGAATCATATATTTATGCCAATGTAATAAATTAAGGTACTAGCTCTGGGCTACTAGGGTCAGGGGCATTAAAGTTGGTATCAGAAGAAGTTAAATAGAAACCTTGAAAACTAGATTTAGAAAACATAGATTAGAGAACATGACCCTAAGATAGACATTGAAGATAAGTATGGAAGAACGTCCTAGAATTTTGGTAAGGTAGATATTATGTGTTTATTCCTAGAAATATATTCTTGTCTAGATACTAAAAGTAGACGTTGTTTTGGAACAGATGTACCTTGGGGTAACAACTCTAAAAAGGTGTCCCAAGCCTGACTTGGGGTAACCCAGTATATCACAATGGGTCTTACTGCACACTTGGTTTGACAATACTTGGGGATATACTTAGGACAATTCACATTTTCTCTATAAACCATTATGAAGTATTTGAATAGAAGATGAAAATGAATATCCTATGTTAAACCTATGGTATTTTAGATTGAAAATAAAGTTTCGTGATATTATATAAATGATTATATATTTTTTCTAACTGTAACTATTGTTACTCACACTATGCTTTCTAGTTTTAGTCAATGGTTGGAACCCAATGGAGTCATATTAACATTGAACATGATGGGAATGGTGTTGGTGATGATAAAACAAATGGAATATTGATTGGAGTGAAAGATATTGTGTTCATGCCTAATGAGTTTTCCAAAAATATGATTAACAACATATACCTTAACCAAATCCCAAACTCACCAAAGAATAGAAGGATAAAGTATGCTATGTTCCCAAGTGGTGGAGAACATGGATAAAATAAGGATCAATTTCCATCATGAAAGAAATGTGGAAGGATACACTCAGGAGAGTGTCTCAATGGAATGAATAAATTCTTTATGTGTGATAAAGAATAAAATAAAGAAAATAATTGCTAAGAAAAAATAAAGGGCGCGATGGAGGGAAATAAATATCATCATAAGAATCAATTTTTAGTTCATTACCTTAAATGTGGGGAACCTGGGTATTAACTGAGTCAATATACTCTTCTATAACATAAACTCTAGACCAATTAAGGACCTATGTGGAAATAATGGATTAAGTATTTATGTATTGGGGTTGTATGGAAAACCTTAGTTAAAAAGGATATTTAGTGATTATCCTTTTTTCATGGATGTCCATCATATTTATTTTTGGAGTTATATTAACATGGATATGGTTTTAGAAAAAGGACAACCCACAAACTGGGTGGAAACCCATCCCATCTAGCAAGGTTGTAAAGTTTGAACCCACAACTGAAGGGTGAAAAGGGCACAATGCCTACCACTAGCCTATGTGAAGTCCTGGTTAGCATGTTATTTTTTATTTAGTTAAAATATATAATGGATAAAGGTTATTTTTATTTTAGGGAAATTTTTTATCAAAGAGATAACATTAGGATTAGAAAATTATTTTGTAGTAATTAATATCATTTTGGAAGAAGTTCACTATTTTGGGAATCCTATAAGATTAAGGTAAACATAATGAATTTTATTTTGGATTCAAATATGATTTTACTGTGGAATTGTGGTTATGGTTATAAAACCTTGTATATTATGATATTTAGGCAATTAAATTTTTAGTATAAGACATTTAGAGTGATTTATGTTATTTGGAAGACTATATTATCAAATAGTTCTGATTTTTGGATTTCAATCTTAGTCAAGAATATTTTTTTAGGAAGGATAGTTATTTTTCGAATGATCTATTTTGAACTTTGGAGTTTTACTATTGAATTTTGGATAATTATTTTTGGGTAATTATCTTATCTTATCTTAAACATATTGGTTTTGGTTAATGTATAAAAATAAGAGGAATATATAGTTATAATTTTGTGGATTTTTTTATCTGTAGAAGTTGATTCAAAATCTTCATGCATGAAAAAATCATCTTAAATGCTCATAATTTAGAGAAAAATATGATTTTATGGTGGAAATTGATTAAAGTATGAAACTCTACTTATCAAGTAAGTATGTTTCCTTATGTTATTAGTATATGAAGTAAATAAATTGTTAAACTATAAGGAAAATATATTAAAACCAAAAAATATATACTAGTACCTTCTTTCTTTATCAATCAAATGATCCCTTAAATCATCACAGATCTATAGCTTTGTGATTGTTAACTTTCTTATGATCATGTTCTCTATCACTCTTCATTAGAACTTGATTGTTAGATTTATCTTTCATGTCCATGTTTTCCTACATGGAATCCTAGTATGTGTTATCTACGGTGACCTTCGTACATCCATTTCTTATTTTTAAGTGGAGGTATCATTAACCCTATTTTCAATGTTGGTTTTCCCCACAAACTAATTTTAAAGCATCAACATTTGATTTCTGAAGTACAATTTCAAATTTTGAGGATGAAATTTTTGGAGGGAAGAATGTAACACCTCAATATTTTACAGTATGTATTATCTTAAATAAATTCAATCTTTTCAATATCTTATGTTTTATGAAATATCATGATAATATTACGCTACACACAATAATGAGTTGGATTGTGTTACACATATGGCTGAGTTTTACCGAACAACAATATATTATTAAAATATTATTATTTAAAATAATAAGATATAACCTAGCCATTAAGTTGGCAGTTATGAATAGTAAAAACTAACTTATGAAAATATATTTTTGAATCCATTACAAATTAATTATAAATGAATATATGAACCAACTGAATATATAGGAAATGTTTTTATAAAGAACTATTTTTATGCTCACAATATAATTTTATCCTAATAAATTAAATTAATTACTATTATATAATGATATTAATAAAATATATATTTTATATATTCAATTAAATATTTTTTATATTCATCTAATAGATTTTATAGGCATATGATAAGAACAAACCCAATATTACACATAAAAACCTACATTTTTATAAAAGTAGTTTTACCGCCTTTTAATAGAGAACCTATTTTAAATCCAAATTTTGACACTTTTATATAGTTTATTTGAAAATATAAACTTCTTCTTTTAATATGGGGTATAAAAAATTACTTTTTTTAAATTTTTTATATTGTTCAGAAAAGTTTCATGTTTTGATGAATAGTAAAAAAATACTAAATTTTAATTAAAAAAACTATTTTCATAAAAATAATTTATAGTGTTAAATTTTATTATAAAATGGTTTTAAAGTATAAATATATTATTTTTTATCATTTAGTCCAATGTATCCCATTTTCATCAATTTTACAGGGAATTTAGATATAAATTTTTTTCAATCTTTTGCATGTTTAGATTTTAATAACTCGTTTTCTCACACCGTCAACGAAATTAATTTTAAATTAATTACTGAAACTTCTTTATTTTGAATTTTGAAAAATTGATTACATATTTGGAATCAATGTGTCTTAAATATTTAAATATGATTCTTTTATTTTTGGGCATATGAATAGTAAAATTTAGTTATATTTTATTTACCACGGTTAAGGGTAAATCATGTAATTAAAGGTAAAAATAATATTATAATATTATAAAATTACCCTAAAACTTTTCATAATTTCATTTTATAAGTGGGTTTAGACAAAAACAAACCTTATTCTAAAATTATAACCCTTTTTAAGCCACTTTTGTTAGATCATGACATTTATTATATTTTATTTAAAGAAGAGTTAAAGATGGCATACTCCAATTTTAATAACTATACCATTTTTAATATAGTGTTATAAAGTAGATAAATTAAACTATAAATAGTCATATGAAATATAATAAATTTATCTTAATTATGATAATTCATTTTTAAATTTTAGAGAATAAATAATTTAATTAAAGGCTTGCATAATAATGATGCATTAATTGTTTAATCAATGGAAATATCAAATAAATGATATTAAAAATATTAAAATAAATATAATGTGACATAATTAATGACATAAAATAATTTTATAGATAAATTTAATATGTTAGGGATATACTATAATTTTTTTTTTGAAGTTATCATGTTGTTATGATATTTTTAAAAAGACAAATAATGAATAGTATCAAAATTGACATAAATGATACTTTAAAATAAATAATATTTTATTAAATTATATAAAATTAATAAATATCTAAAATTTTTAAAACTAATTATAATAAGGTTAAATATGTCATCAATGATACAATTGTGGTTCTTTTTTCATTTTATAGTAACAATATTAACCCTAAAGAGTAAAAAGTCAAGTTGTCACGGTAAGAGTTAAAGGATTTAACTAAGTGTTAATGCCAAAAAGATAAGATTTATATTGTTACCTAAACATGTATAAAAATTATTGGTTGATATTATTTCTACCCATCCTCATCTTATATTTTAAATAACTCACTTTTTAACTATTTTAAATCGAAAAATATTTTATATTAATTTAATATTTTAAGGGATTCCAAGAGTGCCCCTCCCATCTCTTATAAAAAGAAACCTCCTCTCTCACTTACTCACACCACATTGAGCCTTATTTATCAACCAAACCCACCCATTTACCCTATAAACTTCCCTATCTACATCCTAGATGTGTTGGTCTTCTAAAAAGACCAGCCCTAGTGTCCATAAGAGGAGATCCAAAGAAGGTTCTCTAAAGAAGAGGTAATCATTTTTACCGACTCCTTTAAAAATATTTCTTTTTATACTTCCTATTCATGTGTTGTTTTCATTATAAAATAATAACACTAGTTTCATATAGATGATGATATGTTTTTGTGATTATGGAACATCCATATTCCTCCTTTTATCCATCCTACGAAAAACAATATCACCATGCGTGTGTGCGTACAAATTACCGTCTCCACGCTGTGGTGCAATTTTTTTTCATCAACAAAATTATTTGGATGGGTATAATGATGAATATAATGGATATAAATAATAAATATGACATTATATTTATTCTTTATAATTAATATATCATCCAATTTTTTACCACTTTACCATTAAGGGAATGATATCGTCGCTCATGCGTACATACGGGCTATCATCTCTACGACGCGATGAGATTCATTATCCATATTAACCATTAAATAATGATTATAAAAATGTAAATGATGAGTAAATATAATATTTATGAACTTAATATCATTATGTATATGAAAAAAATATATTCTATGCATAAGAAACAAGACTGACACGACAAAACATGCATAGGAAAATGAAGCAAATAACACCTGAAACAAGGGTAATAATAAAATGTTATCATCAAATGGGTAATATAAAGTCATAAATTAATCATATATGATATAATAATTATTATTATTATTCTTATATAAGTTAATAATATGTTTAAAACCATTATATAGGAGTTTAAAACATGTACGACCAAAAGGAAGTGTGAGGTAAGGGTTTCTCATCGCACTTTGTACCTCTTTGAGATATATGTATTTTTCATCACTTAATCCTTGTGTGTGGTGTATGAACTTAACTTTGATATATAATATCATAAATATCATTACATTCATGGAATTAAATATTTCATTTGATAATTATTACTATTATGGGGCATATGATTTGACTGATTACAAGTGTTAAGGGGTTTCTTAACTCAATTTCCATTAATTGGATTATACGTCTACTTCATTGATTATATTATTACAATACACTATTTATTTCTTTATGTTATATACCTACTTCTATTAGTTTGTATATACTGTTATTATACATTATCACCCCATTGATAAATTCTTACCTCAATAATATGATCTTTGCAAGGGTTAATTTTACAATCTCATTCTTATTCGGGGTTGTTTATATGTAATTATCTGTTGGGAAATATTCATCATCCACATAC
Organism: Viscum album; assembly: GCA_963277665.1. Taxonomy (NCBI): domain Eukaryota; kingdom Viridiplantae; phylum Streptophyta; class Magnoliopsida; order Santalales; family Viscaceae; genus Viscum; species Viscum album. The sequence goes on from OY728121.1 coordinate 48,666,750, forward strand.
ATGTTTCTTAAAAATATTTTTCAATTTTTTTTACTAATATCCTACCAATTTTTTAAGTCTTTTACCCATGTTCAACTATTTATAAAATGGTTTTGAAAGGAATCTATTTTTCATTTTTTAAACAAGTTACTTTATGAGTTTTTTTTAAATAATATGGAAAGAATGTTTATTTTTAACTTATATGTCATGAGAGGTTTTTATCATTTTCTGGACACCTTGATGTTTTGAAACTTCCTTTACAAGTTTACAAAAGTTATTTTTAAATAAAATGTTTTCTTTTATTAATGCGCAACTTTTAAAGAAATAGTTTCAATGAAAAAGTGTATTTTTCTCAAGATATTTCTAACTATTTTATTAGAGTATTTTCATCTATGTCAACATCATTTTTTGAATCTTGTGTTTGATTGAGTTTTATCTCTTATGATACCATCAACCATATTTTATTGAAGGGTTTATGATCGGTTTGACTGTGGATGGTCTATTTTAATACCATTCATGGTTTATGGATAAAGTATTTACATTTTGTATGCTAGTTCTTCAATATTAATGTTTATGTTTTTTATGTTTTCATATGAGGAATGCATTAGACTTAGTAAGTGATGAGTGGGGCCCTCTATAGCCCCTTGATTCATTGATGGGTCTCATGAGACAAACTAGTTTGGGTTTTTACCCATTTATGTATGGTGTCGTAGTCCAATCCTTGACTATATGTTTATAATGTCTGACATTATGCATTCTCTCATTATAAGATTAGTTATTAGTATTCCATGTGATTATTCAACTATTATAATATCCATTGTTAAGTTTCATTCTTATGTAGTTATTTATATGGAATTAATTGATCAACTTTTATTCCTGCCATATTATACTCAGGTTATTGATTAAATGGAAAGTGTTTTAGTTATTCAACTTTCAATAATTGTTTATACTTGTTTTTGATAGATTCCGTTGTATGTATACCCTTACTGAGTATTTTATCTCACCCCTTTATTATTTTTAATCTTTCCCCATGATTCTAATAAGTATATTACGAATGATATGCAGGGTTACACTAGTGGGATTAATGGCTTGCTCGAAGAAAATTCTTTGTGTATTTTATGTTTTAGATTGTGATGAGAACTTCAAGTATGTAATCTAGTTTCCAAAACTGCTAAACTGATTGGTTATTTAGTATTCAAATCTTGTATCTATGTCAATGTAATAATGTAAGGTACCGACTCTGGGCTACTGGGGTTGGGGTGTTACATTTTTTGAGTTTCCATATTGAAGATATCTTGAAGTCAAGAATAACATTGATGTAATGCATATTGAGAGGAATGACTTTGATATTTTGATTGGAATATTGTTAGATGTTAAAATTATGACTAATGATGGTTTGAATATAATACTAGACTTATTTTCAATGAGAATATGTTTAGAGTTATCTCCCACTTCTAAAGAAATGTGAACACACTTGCTTCCATCTTTCCATACATTATCCAAGAGAGATAAAATTAGTTTTTTTTTCACTGTCTATATGGTATTAAGCTGCCTTAGGTCTATTCATCAAATTTGAAAAAAATTATATCATTAAATTATTTGAAATTAATAGGCATTAAATCTCATGATTTTCATGTTTTGAGGCAATAACTGCTATCATTTTCACTATGTGGAATACTATCGATCCATGTAATATCATCAGGGCATGTAACCTTTTCGATTCTATCTATAGAAAAGTGATGGATCAGTATTAGTTAAATAATTTTGAGAATGAAGCAGTGGATATACTTTTTCAACTAGAAATGTGTTTTTCGCCATATTTTTTTGATATCTTGATAAATTTAATGGTTCATTCATTATGAGAAATAAAGTTATATAGACCCATATACCTACATTGGATGTATCCTTTTGAAAGATACATGAAGATATTTAAGGTTTATGTTAATAACCCATATTGATCAAAGGAATATTTTATTGAAATTATATTTTTGAGGATGTGGTTGAATTCTATATAAACTACTTGTTTAAAGTGGAGCACACTGGCCTGCCTACATCTCTCCATGAGGGAGTTGTTAGGGTGGGAAAGGAGATCTATGACATAAAAGTAAAGTCATTATCATGTGAATAAATAATTCAAGAACATTCTTACATATAGAATATAACTTATGAGATTCAGTTATATATAACAATTCATATTAATGCATTAAAGAAATGTTATTAGAATAAGAACGATATGTGGGTAATGAACATGTATGAAAAACATTTTTCGCATGGTTTAAGGAGAATTTAATTATTGATTCTATATCATCAAAAACATTGAGATGGTTAGTGAGCAACCTATGTTTAAATGTGATAATGTGGTATGGGTATAACATTAATGGTTATACCTTTTACACCATAGAAAATAACAATAAAAGTGTAGTTCAAAATAATAGAGTAATGGTTTTCGATGAAGTAATGCATGTTTTGTGTACGAAAGACAAAAACCCAATCTAAATATCTAGTATATATTATGTTTTTATTTAAGAAATATGAGAGACTGATTACATGAAATTGTGAGTACCTATGTTCAAGTGTAAATGGGTCATCAGTAACAATAGTGTTAAACATAATGAATTCAGATTTACACTTGAAGATATGAATAGATTGGGATATACAGATAACCCTTTTATCATGAAAACTTATACAAAAAAATCTACATTTTTGATCCATCAAACGACTGGAGGTTTATCGTTTTTCAAGGAATGAAACAATATCTTGTTGATGAAAATGTTGAACGTTATGAATACTCATGTGAGATCTATACATCCATGAAAAGATTATCAGAGGATACTAATGACCACAACATAGACATGGTTCATGCTATTCAGAATGACCATGAAGAAGGAATATGATAAAACAATCCTTTAATAATCTCTTAATAGTGCAGGTACAATATAATTATTTATAGTTTAACATTTCAAATTATGAAAAAAATAAAGTATAATGTTTTTTTAGTATTGTTATTAAAGTAAACGATTTCAACAAATATGCTAAATGGTTTTTGTCATAGTTCAAATTTCATCACATTTAGTGATTAATTTTAATTTTGTATTTAAATCACTTTTAATATTAATTAAATTTAGTTTTCTTCTGTCTATACCATTTAATGTCTCATGAATGCTATCAAAATTTATATAATTATTTAAGTTAACTATTTTAGAAACTATGCTAATATGATTTTATAATGATTTGAATTTCATTACATATATTAATAAACTTTATTTTTATATTCTATATCTATTGGATCCAAGGATTTTCTTGACTAAAAAAGGAGCATGGTTCGGGTTTGTTGTCAATTCTCTCATGGATGATTAGGGAGATTTCAAGGGAGGAGGTCATACAGTTCATGTTGAAAGCAGTTTTGAGGGTGACGTCGTTTCCCAGTATTTGCCAAATTTTTTGGTCCAAAATTTGGAGAATGGAAATCATTGCGAAAAGTGGTTCTTCTTGGAGGACTTAGGAAAATATGGTAAAGGTGGGAGTTTCGTAGAGATGGGATTCTTGATTTGTGTTTCGCAAAGATTTAAAGAACTGAGATGGTGTGCTCTGCGATTATGAGAGTTTGATCTTTGAGCTTTGCGAAAGCTATTCTTCTAGAATCAACATTTCATTTATATGTAAAAGGCATGGTTTTCATGAAAACTCGCATGAGGATTTTTAAGAAATGAAGCTCTGTGATTTCATACGGTATTCCTTTGCGATTACGACTAGCTCTGTGAACTAGAAATTCCAGCAGAGATTTACAAGATGGAGGAAGCACCGCAGAGACATTTTGATCGATCCGAATTTTGTGCCTGAAGAAGCGGAGCTCCGCGTTCGACCATGCCTATAAATAAGAGGTCACCCCTCTTCATTCTGGATGATTCGAAGAGAGAAAATCTAGGATCGCTTTGACTTTGCGAAGGAAGGGGTACTCCGTGAAGCAGATTGTTCTGGTTGAGCTTGAGCTTCGCGAAGAGACTTTTAAAGTCTTGAATGATTTCAATGCATATAAGTCATGAGAGATTCACGAAGATGGGGTGTTCCGCATTGGCTCAGTGAGCTTCATGATGTAGGTTGCTCTGCTAGGCAGTGAGCTCCGTGAAGGGTGTTGCTCTGCGAGGCAGTGAACTTCGCAAAGGGTGTGATCTGTGAGGCAGAGAGCTATGCAAAGGGTTGAGCTTTGCAAAGAGGCTTTGCGAAGGGTTGTTTTGAGTATCAATGTTGAGTGGTCATGGCTTTCAGTGAGCATCTACTTAGGTCTTTGATGCAAGCAGTGTCTCGTGCTGGACAGAGACAAAGACTTCAATGTCAATCTATTGAAGCAAACTTCAAGTCGATAAACTAAGTTAGGCTTCTCTCATAGTAGTGAGCTAGGGGGAGTTTACTGAAGTGTTCTGAGGGAAGCGGTGAGTCATACTTGAACTTTTGTAAGGGCAGTGTGTTTGGCACAGAGTGACTCTGACCAAACTCTTTGTACTCCACAACTGGTGAAGATTAGTGGATTTAGGTATGACTGACACACTGTCGGTGTATGCTCCTTGGACGTAGCCCTTTGTGCTGAATCAAGTAAAAGTGTCGTGTTATCTCTCTACTTTCAACTGACTGACAGATTTAACAAGTTCTTACCAACGTGGGAACAAGATCCACAACTTTAAAAAAAAGTTGACACCCTGATTCACCCTCTCCCCTCTCAGGGTGTTATGGGTCCTTCAATATCAATTTTAATAAAACTTATGTTTAATTTTTTTTTCCTATATAATTTTATTCCTTATAAATGTTTTCAGTTGATTATATATTATTTTATATTCAAATTTTAATTTTATGTCAACTTTAATTTTAATTATTATAAATTTTCTAGTTTTCATTCAATTTTATATGTTAAAAGGTTTATTTAAATTTATTGAATGTCATTTTGTAATAATTTTTTGTTAATTTTATTTGTAGGAACAAGATCATTGAACTCCCAAGTTATCTGGATCTTTTGGACATGAGCCTCTACAAGTGCCTCTTGGTTCTATAGGTGATGTGACTTTATTTTCATGCATGTTTGACACATGTTTTTTATGATAGTCTAATGTTTTTTTGTCTTCAAATGAGTTTTCAATGATGAATGCTTAATTGACTATCTTGTATCAAAATTATACTTGAATTTTTTTATGAAAAACAGGTTTTTAAAGCTAAAATTGATCAAATGATTTTTTCTTTAATTTTCGCGTATCTCTTTAAGATCAAATATTTTAGTGGGTTATGGTGAATTTTAACTAAAATATATTTTTGAAGAGATTTTTTTTAAGTGTACAAGATCTATAAATCTCACAACCTTTATTGTAGGGGTGTCCATGGGTCGGGTTGGGTCGGGTTGAGGGCTATTTTGGACCCGACCCAAACAAAATAGGTCGGGTCGGGTTGGGTCGGGTGAGAGATGATTTTGGATTCAGACCCGACCCCGACCCAACCCGTCTCAAATCGGGTTGGGTTGGGTCGGGTTGATCGGGTTAAGGAAAAAAATCGTTTGGTATTTTTTTATGATCCCAACCCGCAGGTTGACCGAGTTACGACAAAAAAAAAATTGTTCAGTTCTTTTTTTGGCTATCGCCCTGTGGGTTGATCGAGTTACGTATTCTTCTGCTTCATCTTCTTCGCCACACTTGGGAACGCCCGCGTCCTCCGCCCTGTAATAAATCGACCCAAAAAAACGTCAGTCTGCAACTCGATGGTGTGATGTGATTAGCTTGCCTGCAAGTAGTTATCAAGATTTGAGGAGGTTCAAGGCGAGGACAGAAGGGTGATGAGAATGAGGTAGTGCCTGACACCGATAGATTTGGCACCGAACACAGTCGCGATGGAGATGGAGGTGGTGGCAGAGGCAGGGGTACATGCAAGTGCGACGCGGTGGATACACTGGACTGTTGAGGGCGAATGAGATGTTCAATGATCGTTTTCTTAATCGATCATCCACCATCGGATCTTCGAATCATTAAAATTGTTCTATCTTCCTTTGGTTTTTTGTTTGTTCTTTAGTTTTCGTAGCAAAATCGAATGAAATCCAGTTATCTTCATGTTTTTGTTTGTTGATCGGGCACTGCTTTTCCACTGATTTCACATGTCTCGATTCCTTTGAATTTATTTTATGTTTGTCTTAGAAATGTCATGAAAGATTCAATCATCTATGCGATTAATAAAGTATTTATGTAATGGTGGACGATGACATGGACTCAATAGATGTGTAGGAAAGGGAAAAGACAATGGCTTGGGGTGAGGGTGAGGGGGCATTGGGTCTAGAGGCGGGGGAAGAGGGCGAAATCTGAAGAGGTGACTCACAGTAGTCGGGTTGGGTCAATTTTTTCCCAACCCGTGACCCGACCTAACCCAACCATGATATAACCCTACCCGACCCGATCAAGTTGAGTAGGGTTGGTCCGGTTGGGTCTGGCGTGGACACCTCTACTTTATTGACTTGATATTTCCATTGAAGTTGGGAGAAGACAGCGCTACTGAATGAATTGAAAAATACAACCCTCTGAGTCATGATTGAGTTGTGAGATCGAATCAAAGCTGATCGAGTGTGGACGAAGACAATTCATCCGAGTCTGATTGATGTTGAACCTGCTCACGAATGTTGATCGACAGACTTGGTTGCACATTAGTTGAAGCTGGAAGCTGCGTCAGCCAGAGAACATGATTGATGATCTGTGAAACTCACTGAAGGAGTTGGATGAACCAGAGGTGTGTGGCGACGAAGAAGAGGATGGTCGACTGTCGAACTAGATCCGGCGATCTTGATCCATAGAGGTGCTGCACTTATTCGAATAACTGGCTTGAGCGCTTGCAGTTGATGAGACCACTGGAAGATGCTCGTGTTGCTGGGTATCCAAGATAAGATTTGAAGAATTTGTGCTCGCCGGTGTCTGTTTGCAGGTTCGATCTGAAGAAGATGAAGGGGACCCTCGTTCCTCCTGATCGCTGCGGCTGCGTGACCGAGGATGAATGAACCCAAAGTGTTCGACCGTATGACCGTGAAAAGCAGTTTGAAAGCACAGCTATGATTGGAGGTGTTAGACTCGTCGCGTTGGCTCAAGTGCTTAGAGATGAATGAGTGCAGCTGTGTTCACTGAAGTTGTCAAGCCCGAGCTGAAGTGGAGAACAAGTGCGAGGCTGGTTCGTCACGATTGAGGCCACCTGATGGGAAAGTGTACTTCCATAGAGGTTAGGTGATGAGCTCATTGACTCATTTTAATGCAACAGAAGAAGATGATCAATCAAATCGCGCATGCCCTCATCTCAACGCTGTTAAAGATTGAATCTAGCATGAACCGTTGCTGTTGTGCTGAGTCTGCGAGTTTGATGATCGAAGGAGATGTGGCAGCCCGAGCTTGAGGAGGAAGTACACAGCTTCCAGGCGAAAAGCTTCACTGGTCCAATTTTTCTTCTGTGCATAAAAGTTAGACATAAATGATGTCATTTTGATGCAGTTACAGGTGGAGTATTTAAGATCCTGTGCAAGTGGAAAGAGTTTGTTGAGTAGTTGTGATAAATTTACAGGGGAAGTAGCAGAATCAGGAGACAACTAAATTAAGTCGGTGGATCATTCCAGTCATGTGAACTAAAATTAAGGTGGTGGGAAATCTTTTTTAAAAGGGGGCATTAATTCATTCTGGGAGATTATTCATTCAGCACACGGCGGAGGAGTGGGACTGAAGGAAAAGGGCATCATTCGAAGCAGTGGTGCAGGGAACTGGAGCCGGAGGAAGGGGGAGATGTTGACAGAGGAGCTCATTTCTTTCTTTCTATTTTCCCCCTTCTTTGTTGTATTCATGATGTATTTCTTGAATATCTTTGGTGTTACTGTTAGTATGCGTAGTTAAAGATCATTTAGGGGGTTGGATGGAATAGAATTGAAATCTTTTTTCCTGTTCTTGTACAGTTTTAATCATAGTCGCTTGTTGTTGTTCATAGATTTGTTCATTGCTTCCATTTCCCTCAACTCTGATGGAGAATTTACAAATGAAGTTAGAGTTAGATTCTTTTTGGTAATTGAAAACCAATTCATCCTTTACCAAGATTGATAGATTTAGGTGGAGTTTACTTGGAAGTCAGCCGTGTGTTCTTTTTCATTCTGTGTTCTCATTTTCTTTTCCTCATGAGCATCATTTCTAACCTACTCCATGTACCGCTGAGTGAAGTGTAGTGGATTTTTTTCCCTATTTAATTTCAACCGAATTACTTAAACCAGAAAATGTTGAAGTTCTGTTTCCTCCATGAATAATCATCTATTTCGGGAGTTTTGATATATATATCAGCCCTTACGAGAGTTCACCGGGAAAAGTTGTTCACCAAGCAACATCTAGGTGCTTCAACTCACTTTCTACATAGCTTTCTAACACACTTATGCTTAATCTTGATGCAAGAGCAAATACATTTTATCAATTCAGTTCTGTCCAGTTTCCCCTAAATCCATTCCTTATTCATACCTTATCTTTTCCTCAGGTTTTCACACTACTTTTTTCACTTTCACCGCTGCTTCTCATCTTTCACTTTGCCTTTGCACGATCCTTCAACCACATTTTTAGTTTTCTATTTGCTGCTGCTGCTGCTGTTTGTTTTTGCTTTTTTTTTTTTCGAAACACACCATTATTTCCCTTTCTTGGGTTTGACCCTGCTTACAACAATACTAGTTCTAAGTAGGTTGATAAATAAATAAATTTGAGTGTGTCAATGAACGTGCTACCAAATTTTTGATGTCCTTGTTGGGAAAGGAATGTGTGATCAACATAAAAAAAAATAAAAATAAAACACTAAATCTATAAAAAAACAAACCTGAAAATCAATTGAAAATCTGAAAATTTGAAAATCTACTTGTTTTTCTTTATTGTGTGCTGAATTGTAATATGTTTTCACTTAACTTTGTTTGCACACAAGGGAATCATCTAAAATTGAACTAAGTCCTTTCACACCTGAAATTAAAAAGCATTGTAGTGCCTTTAGGAGGAAGAAGATAACTCAAATGGAAAATATAGCAATTGAAAGAGTTGAGAACCAAAATTATAACACCATTCCACCATAACCCAGAAATCATATTGTCGAGTGGCCTGGACTTGACATTTTCAACTTCCTACAATGTCAAATAACCCATCTTGCATATAGTTATCCCCTTGGTCTAGAAATTATGAAATAAAACAATCTTACCTCCCCATGTTACCCTCCTTTAATGGTCAGCTCAACGAGGATTCTTTAGAGTTTATCAGAGACTTTTATAGTACTGTGCAGTAATTACCTTTGCATGGACTTAGTGAAGAGGAGCTTAGGTGGGGAGTGTTTCCCTTTTGTTTAAAAAGTAAGGCGAGGAGCTGGTTCCAATAATCGGATGATGAAATTTTTGACACTTGGAACCAATTCTTCAATGCATTTTATATGAAATTTTATTCAAGAAATATAGCCATTGAGGTGAGGAAAAAAATCACAGAATTTTTCTAGGACGGGGAAGAGATTTTCTATGAAACCTTAGACAAATTTAGAGGGCTTGTTTAGCAGTTTCCCACCCATCATCTCACTCCTAACCTCTTAAAGGAAATCATTTATAATGGTCTTTCCCCTTACCATCAAAACATAGTTGATCAATCTTCAAGGTGGTGATTTCTCTGATGTGGCAGCTGAGGAGCTTAAGCAAATCTTTGATAAACTTGCTCAAAATTCTCTATATAAAGTTATTGGAAAAGAATTATCTGTAGGAGTGAGTCCCTTCCTCAGGCTGCTAGAATTTTCATTGATAATTCACTTAAGAGAACCATGAAACCATTATGGAATGTTCAGGCATACAAAGAAATACTATCCTAATTTTGGTCCACCCAATCAACAAGATGAAACTACCCAATTTGTAGAATTTAGGGGTATAAATCAGGTTAATAATGACCCATTCTCAAATAACTATAATGTTGGTAACGAAAATCATCCAAACCTTTTGTGGAGAGATCAAGGAGTGGTGAAACAACCCACTACCCCTGGATTTCCACAACAACCAAAACCATAATTCCAAAATCAATATAGGGTTGAATCCTATAATTATCAAGGGGAATTAAGGGCTTGATGCAACAAATTTTGGGTAAAATTGTATCTTTAAAAACTGATATCGATTATAGGATCCATAGTTTGGAATTAAAAATGGGCTAACTTGCAAAAGATTTAAGTTTTAGGGATAAGGGTAAGCTTTCCTGCACAACAGAAATAAACCCCAAAGAAAATTCAATGGATGTCACCATAAGAAGTGGTCTAAAAAATACAAGAAAATCTTAGGGTAAGCCTAGAAAAGGTGAAATAGAAGATCTAACTTATTCTAAAAATCAAAATCTGGAAAAGATAAATATGGAAATATGGATAGTAAGGTACAAACTGAACCGAATAATGATTCTTCACTTGAAAAAGATAAGGAACAAAAGAAAATTAAGCGGGAATTAATTAAGGAAGCTGAGAAGAAAGTTATAAGTAATGAAAATGAGAACCAACCTATTTTACATCATTATGTCCCTTCCATTCCCTTTCCCCAAAGAATCAAACCAAAGAATGATGAACCAAATTACTTGAAGTTCGTTGAGTTGTTTAAAACTTTTAACTTGAACATAGCCTTTGTTGAGGTCTTAAACAAAATCCCATCATATGTAAAATTTCTCAAAAGGTTTTTGGATAATTAAAGAAACTTGGAAGTGATGGCCACCATTAGTCTAACTGATGAATACAGTGTTGTCCTATAAAAAAAGTTGTCTCCAAAACTTAAAGATTCCAGGAGATTTGTTATACCATGTAGAATATGAGAAATTAGGGAGAAAAATTACTTGTGTGACTTAGGCGCTTGTTTCAACCTGATTCCTTACTACTTATTTCAATAGTTGGGTCTAGGGGAGTTAGAACCTACTTCTGTTTCACTACAACTGGCTGATAGGTCCATTACTCAACACATTGGAAGAGTGGATGGCTTATTAGTCAATATAGGGAAGCTTACATTGCCCACCAATTTCCTAGTGCTTGATATGGAGTGTTATAAAAAGTTTCCGATCATTTTGGGCAGGTCATTATTAGTTACATGAGGTGTTGTTATAGATGTTTCTAAGGGAAAAAATGGGTTTTTATGCAGGTTGTCACACCCCGACCGATGCTTAATTTTATTTTAATTATTTTGGGGCTCACTTTTGAGTTGTGGTTTGCACCGGTTCCATTTTAAAGAAAATTTGTGATCTTATACGGGTGCACGACCATGTGTAGTGCCCAACATTAATAAGAAAACGTTTTATGATAAAATTTATTATTCCACTGGCGTGCGACTATGTCGCGACCACGCATGAGCTTGTGCGCGGTGTCCAGACTCAATAGTTCATGCAATTATTTTTGCGACTGGTTTTATTATTTTAGTTTTATTCTTAGTATTATTATTATTTAGGTTAATATTTCAAAATAGGTTATTATTATTATTATTATTTCAGTTAATATTTTAATTAGGTTATTATTTTTATCAAATCATTAACATTATTATAAAATTATTAACGTCACTGTCTTGTTTTTAGTATTATCTCTAATTATTATTATTTTATTTTAAGTTAGTTGAGTATTTATTTTAGATTTTATTTCATTTTTATTTTTCTTTATTTTACCTTTTTTTACTCTCTCCCCCTCCCCCCTATCTCCCTCGTCTCGCACAAGACCCCCCTTCCCTCTGGTTTGTGCCGCCTCACCCTTCTAACCCTAAGCGCCGCAACCCCGCTCCCTCCTCTTCCTTGCTAGACCACCTCTGCCCCCTCTCCCGGACCACCCTCGTCCTCCTCCTCCGACGACGAACCGGACCAGTAGCCGCCTCGCACTGACCTGCGTTGCCCCACTGCCTCGCGCCGCTCCCTTCCGCAGCACACCGCCGCACCTCCCATGGCTGGATCACTCTCGGCCACGCCTCCCCTCCGGCTCACCTAGCGTCGTCGCGCCACTATCCTGCTCCCGTTCGGAGCTGCCCGGACAACCTCCCCATCCAGCACCGCCCCAACCGGTTTCCTCACCAGGTGCCCACCGGCTCTCCGACCACCTCGCGCCGCACTGCCCCCAGCTCGGAACCCTCATTGCCGGCGTCCCGACCTCCTCCGGCACATTGAAACCCCTTGCACACACCCCCTCCTCCCATCAGCGGTCACCCCTCCTTTATCCAGCTGCACGCGCACCTCCCTCGGCATCATCTGAAGCTCCGACAGCCTCCTCTCTTGGTTGCGCCTCTTTCCGGTGGTTCCCCTATTTCTTTTTTGACGCCGCGCAAACCCCGACAGCCTCCATCGTCCTCCGACCAGCCTCTCGGACTCCTCACCGTAGGTGCGAAGTACCCAAGTTGATCATCTTCTTATTTTGGGTGTTTTTTGTGGTTAGGGTTGGGCTGTGTTTGGTTTATTTTTGGGGCAGATGTAAATTACTTTGTTTTAGGGTCCATTAGAGACTCCTTGCAGTGCGTTCGTCGTGCGACGGGAGTTTCATGCCAAGCTCGCAAGGCTTCCTACACCGAGGTAGGTGTTTCCGCGTATAATCATTATTTGATGAATTCTTTTGTGAGTTTAATTAATTCATCTTGTTTAATTATTAGTTTGCATGCTTTGAATTTGGTTATGTTTGAGATTTGATGTACTTTTGATATGTTAGTAGCATTTGGTGCAATATGTGTGCAATTTTCAGTGAAAAGCCATATTGAGGTGTTGAGTATTTTTTTATATAAATTGTGCAGTTTGAGTTTTGGTGTTGCGTCATGGTGCGCTTGGTTTTAGAAAGGATGTTTTGAGTGTGTTATTGGTGTAAACCTTTGATGTGATATTTTAAATGTTTTATAAATTGTTTAAGTGTTTAATTCCTTTGTTAAATTATATGTATAGTGAGTGGTCCCTTGGGGGTTCGAGTCATCGGCAGTAAGGACCTATGTATATACATATTCATGAAAATGTATATGCATGTAGGTGAAGCAGTCTCGGGTTGCCCATGTCAAAAGCTGCGTGTTTTGAGGTAGGTCCCCAATGCCTATGCCTTCAATTTGAATTCCATAAATGCTTTAGTGCTTTAAAAGTGTTTTCAAGATTAAATAGTATATACGTGCTATGAAAAGTGTTAGCGATGCTTAGCATTAGACATCCCTTTATATTTAATGGTTAACTTTAACGATTTAAAATGTGTAGCCTTATTTTAGATATGTTTTCTAGCTTGACACACTGAATGTTGTGAAGTGTTTTTGAAAAATGGTTCTTCATTCTCTATGCATAATTTATAAAGTTTCCAACGTGTGTTTTTCATGTTGATATATGATCCCGACCATGCTTGGAAACTGTAATACCCTTTTTATGCTAAATTGGTTTTGAAATGCTAAATCCTTAAAGTGGTTTTTCCTAAGTGGATAACACGTGTGTGTAAAGGTTGATTTTTGAATAAAAATAGATTAGTGCAAGACTTTAAAAAGAGGGAAGTTCGTGTTTTGGTTAGTTTGTAAGAATGCATGAGTTTTGGAATAAATCTGGGGTTAATTGGAAATTTGCCTCTCTTCAATGGTTTTATTTATTTTAAGCATGTTTTTAAAAGTGTGGTGCCTTGGTTGTGCAAATGGATTTTTAAGAAGATTTTTGGAACTTAAAGATGTTGATCAACATTGTTTTCTGATTGGTAATGTTCTTTTTAAATTAATGGGGCTCGTTTCGCACTTTGAAAATGGTTTACAAAATTAGAAAACCCCTCTTGAGGCATTCCCCCTAGTTTGAGAAATGTAATGCAAGTGTTAAAATGTGATTTGTGATATGTTCCTAGTGTTGATGCTTATGTTTTGTGTGGTGTGAAAGAGGGGGAATGCGCTTAAGGAGGGATGACAGTGGTGAGAGGTTGAATGAGTTTTGGATAAAGAAAGTGTTGTGTACATATATGTTTGCTTGATAAAAACTCACCACCACTTGAAACAAAGCACAATGGGAAACCTGGGTATCTAGGAGGGTGAACTAGGACTTGTGGGCTGGTGGTCCGGAGGTGACTTGACCCGGTTTCACTACAGGTTTGACGATTGCAACACTAAATAAACATATGAATGATTGAGGTTCGTGGTCTTCTAAGCCACGTTTTCTGAGGGTCGTGGGCTTCTAAGCCATGTTTCCCTGAGACACGAAGATCCTAGGTCCCCAACTAACACTAGCTGCTTAGGGACTTCCCATGGTGCTTGTGATAGGATTTTCAATTCAGTTGTTTCATGCTTGTTCCCTCTTTTGTGAAAACCATATTTTAATCTAAATTGGTCTCCTTTAATTTCGAAATGTTAATGCATGCTCAAAACCTATTTTGAAAAGGTAAGAGAAATGTTTTTCTTGGAAATGAAATCTTGTTATTTGAATTTGAAAAGAGCGAAAAACATTATTTTATTATGCCTTATTTTCAAACTAGCATGATTTGGATTTCTTATTAAAGGCAGTGGCATAGGGCGTTGTTGTATTTTGGATTTCCTACTGAACATCTCGATGCTCACACCTACTTTATATTTTCAGTTTTAGGTTCTAGTTGTGGATCTCTCTTGCAGTAAGCTCGTTTTTGTGTTTGGTGGTGACCCCTGAGGTCACTTTGAGGAATGTTTAACTTCCCATCCTTGTTCTATTTTCAATTGCAAGTATTTGACTACCTTTTTTAGTTTATATCGATTGTTTATATGTATTTTATAGGAACAATAATTCTCAACTGCCTCATTGTGGTGCCCGACACTAGTTTCCAGCCCGTGGGGATCGGGAATGCCCTTCGGGCCATGTCGCGGACCGGGTCGGTTCATGATAAAATGGTATCAGAGGAGGTTTTGTTGTTGTTATTTGGGGCGTCTGGTATATCGGAGATAGGACTGTCGGTACTTGAGTGGTAGGTGCGGGAAGAGCATCGCGAACTCTTACTCGTTCTGATCCTCAAGTAACCAGGGGTAGTCCGAGATCTAAGTTTTCGATTTGGTCTTTGTGGATGGGGGATTACAATAGGAGTAAACCGGTACTGTGCGCGGTCTCACATGGATTAACGACCCATGTGATGCCCGAGAGTACGGTTCGACACTCCTAGTGGTTGGTGCTTGTCTAGGGCATGATCTGCTAAACTATGTAGCCGGGTTAGACACAACCACTAGTCCTCCATCCAGGTTCTTTAATGCTTGTGATGTCTTGCTTTAGTTTTTGGGTTGGCACGAAAGTGTTTTTTTAAGGAAACGAACTTTGGAGTTGCTCTTATTTTATTTTGGTGCGTGTTTGGTATGATTCTTGGGGTGTGTTTCTTTTGAAACTTGTTTCTAGAAGTCAACATTTGATTTGTCGAAGATGAATTTCTAAAAGAACGTCTTGGGTTATTTGAAATTGAAGTGAGTTATTTTTGAAATGGGAAGCATTTTTAAAATATTTCTTGAATTTTTGAAATGGTTTGGAAAAAGGTATTTTTGGAATATTGGGAATTTTTTGTTTTGAAAGTGGAAGAAGCTTATTTCGTCTAGTGGTATTTCTATGGGTGCTTGCATGTTCATGTGGAAGCGATTAATGGATAGTTGGTGGATCATGTGGATGAGTGCGTGAGTGGCACACAAATGCATATCTGTGAGGCTTCTAGGAATATCAGTGGTGAGTGATTGATTTTTAAAGCTGCTTCTTGTCTCCTAAAAAGTGGGTTTTCTCTAAATTGGGTTTTTTCTGCTTAAATGGTTTTAGAAATTGTAAAATGGTTTTGAGTCCGGAGTGAAAGCGACGAGTTCAAAAGAGTTGTTGGGTTTTAATGTATTGTGCTTGGTTCCTTAAGTAGGTGTTTTTCTTTAAGAATGAATTGAAGTTTTAAATTGGAATTACTGGAATTGTGTCTATGGAGTGGATGTTTGTTTTTTGATGTGTTTGGATTTTTGGAAGGCTATTTTGTGTTTCTTGTTTGGGATATCCCCCCCTAGAAAGGTCCCATGGGTTTCCAGCAAGTCTCTCGGTTCTTGGCTCAGCCCAGAATCCCAATGGAGTGGCGGAGTTGGGTTATGCTCGGTGGTGTCGATTGTTTGTAGATGTCGAGGTCGTTTGGATATCATTGAGTGCTTTGATAATGTTGGCAGTGTCTCCAGTTTTTGAAGAACTCCAAAAGTTGCGTGGGTGTATGTTGTCTCAAGTATGTCTGGAGGAGCAGGACTAAACTAGTGAACAATGATTGTTCCGTTTTTGTTTCTAGTGGGGATGTCCTGAGCGATCCTCAAGATTAGCCTCATTCATCGGTTGTACCTAAGGAAGTGAATGCGAGAGAAAGCGGAGGATTTTGCAGGTTCTTGACCAATCAGAAAGTAGAGATGGAGGTGTGTTGACCTTTCTGATGAGCTAGTTCCATGCTCCCTAGAGGTAGTGTGGAACCGTCAGTTTAAAACTCGTACAAGTTGTTGGTCCTATTTATACTTTGGTAAGTAAAGGTTCCTCATCCGATGAGGAGTGTGAACCAATGAGACCTGTTCTTGGAGTGCCCCTTCCATCAGTTTGCATCGTTCGTTTGACAGACCGCTCAATCTTCTATCTCTAGTGTGGTCAGTCGGGCACTCCAAGTCGTTCGCTGCAATTCTCTATGGGTATATTGATAGAGTGGCCATGCGGGACACGAGAAGTATGAAGGTTGCTTTTCCAGTGGAGGAAGTTCCAGTCAGAGATGGTCAGTTTATGACTACAAGGTGGAAGATGCTTCAAACATCAGGGCCCCAACCAAAGGTCTTGGGGTAAAGCTTGCGCGCAGTCAAAACTCGTCGGACGCGGTGCGAGTTTGGTCTGACTTAAGTCCGCAGTGATAGATGGGGAAAAATTAAATTTCCTTATTGCGGTATCATCTCCGAAGGTTTCATTTGTGTTGTGAGGGGCATGAAGCCCTTGTCTCCTTGCTATGGTGTTAGGAAAAAAAATTCTAAAATGGTGGGGAGACCCACCTTGGGTCTCACCAATGTCCCCTCTTGTGTTGGTTGGTTAAACATAGGGAGCTCAGATGGTCAAACCAGTTTTAGGTGTTTTCCTAGGTTGGTAAGTTGTTTTGGTTTGAAGAACCAATGTTTGACGAGAACCCTAATATGGTGGGGATACCACCATAGGACGAGCTTGTGGAAGACTCTATTTTCAAAGTGTGTTTGGCGAAGCAACCCCTTGCTTCTGCTCCACCTGACCTCGACCATTCTAATTGGTTAGCTTGGGTAGTGGGTCGCATGACGAGCGTTATTGGAGATCTTGAGTGGCCTCGGTGATCCCTAAGATGGGGGTCGGGGTGTTCCATGTTTTAGTTCTGCCTGAGGTGAATTCCTTGTTGCTAGTTGTTTTTCTTGGTGATTCTGGTTTTGAGATATTTGGAGTTTCAGGTCATGGGTGTTTTGAATGCCCGATCTTCAGGTGATTGAGTTGTGTTTTAGGTATCTTCGCGGTCTTGCTTGGAATCATTGCTTGGTTAAGTCTTTTGGGACTCTCTGGGGGAAGAAAGTGTCATGGTGGAGATAATTGTCACACCTTGACCGATACTTACTTTTATTTTAATTATTTTGGGGCTCACTTTTGAGTTGTGGTTTGCACCAATTCCATTTTAAAGAAAATCCATGATCTTATACGGGTGCGTGACCGTGCGCGTGACCGTGCGTGCGACCGTGTGTAGTGCCCAACATTAATAAGAAAACGTTTTATGATAAAATTTATTATTCCTCTGGTGTGCGACTATGTCACGACCATGCATGAGCTTGTGTGCGGTGTCCAGACCCAATAGTTCATGCAATTATTTTTGCGACTGGTTTTATTATTTTAGTTTTATTCTTAGTATTATTATTATTTAAGTTAATATTTCAAAATAAGTTATTATTATTATTATTATTATTTCAGTTAATATTTTAATTAGGTTATTATTTTTATTAAATCATTAACATTATTATAAAATTATTAACGTCACTATCTTGTTTTTATTATGATCTCTAAATATTTTTATTTTTATTTTAAGTTGGTTGAGTATTTATTTTAGATTTTATTTCATTTTCATTTTTATTTATTTTACCTTTTTTTTACTCTCTCCCCCTATCTCCCTCTTCTCGCACAAGACCCCCCTTTCCTCTGGTTTGCACCGCCTCACCCTTCTAACCCTAAGCGCCGCAACCCCGCTCCCCCCTCTTCCTTGCTAGACTACCTCCGCCCCCTCTCTCGGACCAACCTCGTCCTCCTCCTCCTCCGACGAACCAGACCAGCAGCTGCCTCGCACTGACCTACGTTGCCCCACTACCTCACGCCACTCCCTTCTACAGAACACCGCCACACCTCCCATGGCTGGATCGCTCTCGTCCACGCCTCCCCTTCGGCTCACCTAGAGCCGTCACGCCACCATCCTGCTCCCATTCAGAGTTGCTCAGACAGCCTCCCCATCCAGCACTGCCCTAGCCGGTTTCCTCACCATGTGCCCATCGGCTCTTCAACCACCTCGCGCCGTACTGCCCCCCAGCTCGGAACCCTCCTCACCAGCATCCTGACCTCCTCCGGCGCACTGAAACCCCCTGCGCACACCTCCACCGACTTCATCCGAAGCTCCGGAGACCTCCTATCTTGGTTCTGCCTATTTCCAGTGGTTCCCCCATTTCTTTTCCAGTGCCACGTAAACCCCGACAGCCTCCATTGTCCTCCGTCCAGCCTCTCAGACTCCTTGCCGTAGGTGCGAAGTACACGAGTTGATCATCTTTTTATTTTGGGTGTTTGTTGCGGTTAGGGTTTGGCTGTGTTTGGTTTATTTTTGGTGAAGATGTAAATTACTTTGTTTTAGGGTTCATTAGAGACTCCCTGAGGTGCGTTCGTCGTGCGACAAGAGTTTCGCGCCAAGCTCATAAGGATTCCTACACCAAGGTAGGTGTTTCCGCGTATAATCATTATTTTATTAATTCTTTTGTGATTTTAATTTATTCAACCTGTTTAATTATTAGTTTTCATGCTTTGAATTTGGTTATGTTTGAGATTTTATGTACTTTTGATATGTTAGTAGCATGTGGTGCAATATGCGTGCAATTTTTGGTGAAAATCCATGTTGAGGTGTTGAGTATTTTTTTTATATAAATTGTGCAGTTTGAGTTTTGGTGTTGTGTCATGGTGCATTTGGTTTTAGAAAGGATGTTTTGAGTGTGTTATTGGTGTAAACCTTTGATGTGATATTTCAAATGTTTTATAAATTGTTTAAGTGTTTAATTCCTTTATTAAATTATATGTATAGTGAGTGGTCCCTTGGGGGTTCGAGTCATTGATAGTAAGGACCTATCTATATACATATACATGAAAATGTATATGCATGTAGGTGAATCGGCCTCGGGTTGCCCTTGTCAAAAGTTACGTGTTTTGAGGTAGGTCCCATATTCCTATGCCTTCAATTTGAATTCCATAAATGCTTTAGTACATTAAAAGTGTTTTCAAGATTAAATAGTATATACGTTCTATGAAAAGTGTTAGTGATGCTTAGCATTGGACATCCCTTTAAATTTAATGGTTCACTTTTACTGTTTAAAATGTGCAGCCTTCTTTTAGATATGTTTTCTAGATTGACACACTGAATGCTTCGAAGTGTTTTTAAAAAATGGTTCTTCATTCTCTATGCATAATTTATAAAGTTTCCAACGTGTGCTTTTCATGTCGATATATGATCCTGAACATGCTTGGAAAATGTAATATCCTTTTTATGCTAAATTGGTTTTGAAATGCTAAATCCTTAAAGTGGTTGTAACGCCCCGACCCCAGTTACCCAGAGTCGGTTCATTATTGCGTAACATTGGCATGATCACAAAGATCAAGTCTCAAAAGACCAATTAGTTTTGTAGCCTTCGAAACACTAGATACATTCATAAAAGTTACATTACATCATAAAGTGAAAAAAATACAATAAAATGGTATCCATAGTCCACACTCATATCCCCTTATGACTATCCCTGTAGTTCATTCATAAAATACTTCTTCACATCCTGGAAAAATTAAAACATTGAAAGGGGTGAGCTCAGATGCTCAGTAAGGATAACAATATAGCGGAAGCTTTCATAAATAAACATAAACATTTAAGGAATTTTATAACTGAAACAAAAGCCTTTTAATCTTGAACTTTAGCATAATATGGAAAAATAAAATGAAATAATTCCATTTTCACATGAATATTCTACTAGTTGAATAATCACATGCAATATCAATAACCACTTTCATAATGATGGAATGCATAATGCCAGACTATCATAACCACGTAGCCAATACCTCATGCCAAGACTACAAATAATATTTTGTCAAGGCCTTGTGTCAAGACACTAGTTTGTCTCATGAGACCTGCCGATGCATCGAGGAGCTATAGCGGGCTCCACTCATCATTTATTAAGTCCAATGCATTCTTCATATGAACAGGTTTAAACATATCATAAACCATAACGTAATCGTATCACATAAAACATGCATAAAGAAAACATAACATTTCCACATTTCAATCACAAGATATCAATACAACACATTGATATAATAAAAACATTATCAAAACCATTTTCAATACCAAAATAAAATAAAATTAAAACTTGGTATTTATTTTTCATTTAAAAAAAAGTTATGCCTTGTTGAGGAAGCCGAAACTCAAATAATGGTCACGGTGGCGGAGAAGTCGTTGTCGCCGCATACGTACGACAAAAAAAACATTCCTTTTTGTTTTTTAGTAAAACGCTTTGTATAAAAATATTCCTTTTTAATTAACGTAAAAGTCAAAGGGTTTTATACACAGTATAAAAGAAAGTTGTGTATAAAACAAAATATGCCTCAATGAAACGAGATTGAGACGAAGTCCTTAAAAAGATCATTTTTTTTAATAAAATAGATCTATTATGTGTATTCACTATAAGTACACATAAAGATAGTACAAATACAAGATATGACATAGTAATATCATGACATAATTTGAAAGTAGGAGATTAAACCAAAGAACGGAAATTGGGTTAAGAAGTTCCCTTACCTCGTGTCCGACTTGACTCGACAATTCTTTAACCTCCTGAATAATAAACTAGAGTTAATTTATAATTGCTTAAGAACATTTTTCAAGTTTATTATTCCTTTTATACCACTTATTACCATGTTATGAACATTATTTAATTATTTATGTTAATAACGGTCGTTTTGTCGATCTTTGGTACTTGAGTCAAAAATAAACTTCTTATAATTACAAGTTGTTCATGTGGTAAAATATATATTATATCCAGAATTATATTAATGATGTAGATATCATATATATCATATATATCCATTATATATATGCATTTATAATATTACATAACATTTAGAGGTAAGAAATGAAATGCACCGTTCATGGAGACGGTAAGCCGTACGTACGCATGAACACTACTTTCATTTCTATTTCATATTTAATGGAATGAAATCATAATGATATAAAGGTGTATTATAATTCCAGTATAATATCATATATAATATCATTTACTCCATCATTTACATGTCCCACATATGGCATTAACGATTCAAATCACTTTGAGGGGGCGGTAGTCCGCACTTCCTAAAATGAAATTATCGCGTTTACCCATAATGGAAATCATAAAGGTATGACATAAATGAGAAATATAGAAGAATAAGAAAAACATAAAAATAATATATATCATATATAGAAATAGTTTCATCTTAATGACCACCATTAGAGGTGTTAAAAGAATATTGAACAATCATCGTTTCGTGTGGCAGTATTTCGCCACCCACAGAAACAATATCTTCTTTAACCATTAGACGGAGGTGTGTGTAAGTGTAAATCAAATCCTTATCATAACAACATCCTAGTATATTTTATATACTGGTTTTGTTACAAAATAAAGTAATAAAAATATATTAAGGGGTTGGAGAAGCAAAATAAAACAAAAGAACACAAGAGAAGACATTACCTTAAAATTGGGCAACTCTTTTTGATTTGAGCCAAAGGCTTACTTGGGAAGACTTCTGTCCAAAGTGAGGATTCTAGGAGTAAGATAGGGAAGTTGAGAGAGTATTTGGGTAGATTTTGGCCAAGCCAAATGGCTTTTATGGTGTGAATAAGGTGGTAGAGGTGGGGGACCTTTTATAAGAGGAGAGGAGGGGCACTCTTGGAAAGTCATGAAATGTTACATTATTATGAAACGATTTTCGGATTTTAAAGGTCTCACAATGATATATTTCGAGGATAAGGTGATAAGGGTTCGAAATTTACTCATCCAATAGGTTTTTGACATGTAAAAGTCTTAAATTTTACATTATCTTTTCATTTTATTTAAATCGTTAATTAATTAGGTAATCACTGCATCATCATGGTGTCATAAAAAATTTAATTTATTTAATGTCTAAAAATTATAAAAAAATTATAATGATTTAGGGAATATTTTTATCTTTCCAATGAATATTTATAGTATAAAAGTTAACTTATATAACCCCATGTAATAATTGTTTTAGTAAAACATCACATGTTTGTGACAATTTTATTTTTATTTTAAATAAAAAGTTATTTATGTCATTTTCTTACCCAAGTGGCTCCATGGGGTCCCCAAGTTGACCCATGGATTGTCTTGGTCAGCCATGACTCATCCAGTAAGTGTAGGACACGTGTCAAGATATTTTCATATTTTTATAATATCATTTTTACCTTAAATTTCACTAATTACCTTTAATCGCGATTAATAAAACTTAAAAGTTACTATTCACCAAAAAATTATTTTAATCCCATTGAACCACATTTTACTTCTTAATGAAAACCATGTATGTCGTATTTTTGAAAATAAAATCACAGAAGTGGTAATGTTTCATTTACATGAAAAATTAGTTTTTAAACTACCACTGTGGTTTCACTATTCATAAAAAATTGAAGTTTTTCAGAAAAATACAAAAAATTCACCCTAAGCTATAATTGATATCCTAAATTCAAAAATGGTGTCTATTTTACAGAATTACAAACATATAATTTGCATTAATTAATTTTATAATTAATTCCCGCTGTCAAAACAAATAGCGTGTTTTTATGAAATAATATCAATCAAAAGATTGACAATTGTTTATGTCCAATTTCAAAGTGAAATTAATTCTAATGACAACCATTGGATAAAATGGTAAAAATATATTCTAATTATACTTTAAAACCACTCAATAGTATAATTTATCACTATAAATTATTTTTATTAAAAAAGTTGTTTTTAAGTATTTTCTCTATTTATAGAAAATTAGAAGTTCTCAGAAAATTACAAAAAATTCAACTTAGGATAATTTCGATATTTTGAATACAAAAATGAAGTCCATTTTGAAATATAAAATTTATATAATTTCAAAAAGTGGGTATTACTATTCATAACTGCCACTTTGATTGGTCGCGGTGTGTTAGAATCTCGAACTTGCGTACAATGCAAGCTATTGCATTATTGAAAGAGAGGTGTACCGTGGAAGCTCAGGGTGTTACATTCTACCCTCCTTCAATAAATTGCGTCCTCTCAATTTTGAAATTGCTCTTCGAAAATAAAAGGTTGAAAATAGAAAATACCTTTGTGGAAAACCCACATCGGAAATAAGGTTAATAAAATTTAGCCTTAATAAGAGGGAAAGGGAAATGAAAAAGTCACCACCAAATTATGATTTCGATAGGAGAACATTAGTGGAAATTAGAGACATATAATTGGAGAAAAAACATAAATATTTGTAGGGAGTGATTGAGGTCATCAATCACAAACAAGTGTAAAATTGAGGGCCTCAAAGCCTTCGATCTATGGTGATTTAAAATATCATCAGTTCAACAAAACATAAGGTAATATGATAACACTTTTTTTTAATATCCCTTTCCTAAAGTTTAAGAATTAATTTATTCATAGAATAATAGAGAGGTATATATATATATATACTTGACAAGTAGAGTTTCAACCTTCAACTAATTTCTACCACAAACTCATCTTTCACTCAAAAAGATAATAGAACTCAAAAATATTCTATTTATCCTAACCGTATAGGGTTCCAAAAATAAATTTACAAATCATCTATCATAACTAAAAAAAACTACATTATACACTCCAGGGACTTCATGTAGTCCAGTGGTAGGCGATAAATCCCAATTGCACTATGGTTGTGGGTTCGATTCCCACAACTTTGTCTGACACGATGGGTTGTCACTCGGTCTGTGTGTTGTCCTTTTTATAAATATCCAAAAATAACCTTAACAATAGTATCCAATGTAAAATATAATCCATTCCAACCTTTATAGTTATCCAAAATACCTCTGTCCAGACTTTCTCTAAAAGGTCTCTAAATTCCAAAATCAATTCATCAGATTCCTCAAACAAAGTAATGATTCTTATTGTCACATACTAAAAATATGATTAACTTTAACATATCAAAACCTTAATGAAAACAAAAATTACTGCAGTACAATCCTTAGATATCACATTATTCTTATAACCAGAATATAATCCTTGATTCCAAAAACAAAAATATATTAATTATTCAACTTCATCTGTAGCAAAAACATAAGCTTGGCCTTGATCCCTTGACTTTTTCTGAGGTAAGTTTCCTTGGCGCTTAGGAAATTCATTCGCATAATGCCCCATTTCTCTACAATTGTAGCATTCAACATTGATAGCCTCTTTCTTTCCATTGTAATCACGAGCCTGGTGACCTTTTTCTCCACATTTATAACAAACGCCCATTCCTTTTAGGCAAGTACCAGGGTGATTCTTCCCACAATTATCGCATAATGGAAAATCCTTCTTTCCCTTTTTACCTTTATCTGTCTCTTGTTCCACTGTTCTATTCTTCTCTTTCTTTACTTTGTTGTCATAAGACTTAGAGAATTCCTTTTCTGTCTTGATATCACACAAGACTATATCTTCGTATGTTGAGAAATATTGTGATACTAAACCTCGATAGAGAAATGGTTTTAACCCATCAAAGAAACGATCAATATTACTTCTTGGGTTACATATATAATCTACAGTATGCCTTGCTAACCTTGTAAATTAGCCTCATACTTTGCGACATTCTCATCCTCCTTCTACCTCAGTCTCAGAAATTGCCTTTCCATATCTGCTCGATGGTTATGTAGAAAGTATTTTTCTAAGAAAATTTCCTTAAAATCCCTCCATTCCATACTTGATACTTCTTTATCTTCATTTGTGTTTTGAATCAGCGACCACCATTGATCGACATCTCTAGTGAGGTGGTAAACTGCCATGACAACCTTCTCCCTTTTGCTACTCCCGAAGACATGGAATATTTTCTCTAAGGAGTTTATCCATTGCTTAGCTACTAATGGATTTGTACCCCCATTAAATGTTGGTGGTTGTTGCCTCATGAAGAGGTCTAACATTGATCCTTCACGTTACGGATCAGGGTGCTCCATACGAGTAAGGTTATTATTCATAACCTGAATGAGTTGTCCCAGTATGGTGATAAGTTGATCAGCACCAGTTGTATCACCAGCTCCATTATAATTATCTTGAGAAGGAGGGAAATACCTACATGGAGTGCATGCATTGATACGGTTTCCATTCCTTCCACTAGGCTCCATTTCTAAACAATGGGATAAACTAGATTAGTTTATGAATCAAAATACATAATTCCATACTTGTAAAACACTTAACATAAATTGAACTATTTATGGATATAATACATAATCATAAAAATTTTTTCTTTGAGGAAGTATATACTCATAACCCTTCATAGTGGTTTGTAAAGAAAATGAGAATTATCCTAAGCATATCCCCCAGGAGTGTCGTAACCAAGAGTGTAGCAAGACCCGTTGTCGTGCACCAGTTCCCGTTCGAGTCTAGATCAAAGCGGTGTTTTCGGGTTTTACCCCTAGGTAAATCTGTGCCAGAGCCGCCTCTACCTACTCATATCCAGACATGGATGTATTGCTCAGAAAACTCACAAAATATCTATAATACCAAAATTCTAGGAAGTTCTTCTATACTAATCCTCAAATTTTATCTTAGATCTATGTGCTCTAATCAGAGTTCATCTAAATCTAGCTTCCAGGGTTAGTACTAAACTACCTCTGATACCAACTGCAACGCCCCGACCCCAGTTACTCAGAGTCGGTGCATTATTGCGTAACATTGGCATGATCACAAAGATCAAGTCTCGAAAGACCGATTAGTTTAGTAGCCTTGGAAACACTAGATACATTCATAAAAGTTACATTACATCATAAAGTGAAAAACTACAATAAAATGGTCTCCATAGTCCACACTCATATCCCCTTCTGACTATCCCTGCAGGCTATTCATAAAATACTTCTTCACATCCTGGACAAATTAAAACATTAAAAGGGGTGAGCTCAGATGCTCAGTAAGGATAACAATATAGCGGAAGATTTCATAAATAAACATAAACATTTAAGGAATTGTATAACTGAAACAAAATCCTTTTAATCTTGAACTTCAACATAATATGACAAAATAAAATGAAATAATTCCATTTACTTATTCACATGGATATTCTACTAGTCGAATAATCACATGAAATATCAATAACCACTTTCATAATGATGGAATGCATAATGCCAGACTATCATAACCATGTAGCCAAGACCTTGTGCCAAGACTACAAATAATATTTTGTCAAGGCCTCGTGCCAAGACACTAGTTTGTCTCATGAGACCTGCCGATACATCGAGGAGCTATAGAGGACTCCACCCGTCACTTATTAAGTCCAATGCATTCCTCATATGAACATGTTTAAATATATCATACACCATAACATAATCGTATCACATAAAACATTCATAAAGGAAACATAACATTTCCACATTTCAATCACAAGATATCAATACAACACATTGATATAATAAAAACATTATCAAAACCATTTTCAATACCAAAATAAAAGAAAATTAAAACTTGGTATTTATTTTTCATTTAAAAAAAGTTATGGCTTGTTGAGGAAGCCGAAACTCAAATAATGGTCACGGCGGAAGAGAAGTCATTGTCGCCGCATACGTACGACAAAAAAAAACATTCATTTTTTTCATTTAGTAAAACGCTTCGTATTAAAATATTCCTTTTGAATAAATGTAAAAGTCAAAGAGATTTATACACATTATAAAAGAAAGTTGTGTATAAAACAAAATATGCCTCAATGAAAGGAGATTGAGACGAAGTCCTTACAAAGATCATTTTTTTAATAAAATAGATCTATTATGTGTATTTAATATAAGTACACATAAAGAAAGTACAAATAAAAGATAGGACATAGTAATATCATGTCATAATTTGAAAGTATGAGATTAACCCAAAGAACGAAAATTGGGTTAAGAAGTTCCCTTACCTCGTGTCCGACTTGACTCGACCGTTCTTTAACCTCCTGAATAATAAACTAGAGTTAATTTATAATTGCTTAAGAACCTTTTTCAAGTTTATTATTCATTTTATATCACTTATTACCATGTTATGAACATTATGTAATTATTTATGTTAATAACGGTCATTTTGTCGATCTTTGGTACTTGAGTCAAAAATAAACTTCTTATAATTACAAGTTGTTCATGTGGTAGAATATCCATTATATACAGAATTATATTCATGATTTAGATATCATATATATCATATATATTCATTATATATATGCATTTATAATATTACATAACATTTAGAGGTAAGAAATGAAATGCACCGTTCATGGAGACGGTAAGCCGTACGTACGCATGAACGCTACTTTCATTTCTATTTCATATTTAAAGGAATGAAATCATAATGATATAAAGGTGTATTATAATTCCTGTATAATATCATATATAATATCATTTAATCCATCCTTTACATGTCCCACATATGGAATTAACGATTCAAATCAGTTTGAGGGGGCGGTAGTCCGCACTTCCTAAAATGAAATTATCGCGTTTACCCATAATGGAAATCATAAAGGTATGCCATAAATGAGAAACACAGAAGAATAAGGAAAACATAAACATAATATATATCATATATAGAAATAGTGTCATTTTAATGTCCACCATTAAAGGTGTTAAAAGAATATTGAACAATCATCGTTTCGTGAGGCAGTATTTCACCACCCACAGAAACAGTATGTTCTTTAACCATTAGACAGAGGTGTGTGTAAGTGTAAATCAAATCCTTATCATAAAAAAATCCTAGTATATTTTAGATACTGGTTTTGTTACAAAATAAAGTAATAATAAGATTTTAAGTGGTTGAAGAAGCAAAATAAAACAAAAGAACATAAGAGAAGACATTACCTTAAAATCAGGTAACTCTTTTTGATTTGAGTCAAAGTCTTCGTTGGGAAGACTTCTGCCCAAAGTGAGGCTTTTAGGAGTAAGATAGGGAATTTTAGAGAGTATTTGGGCAGAGGTTGACCGATCCAAATGGCTTTGATGGTGTGAATAAGGTGGTAGAGGTGGGGGGCCTTTTATAAGAGGAGAGGAGGGGCACTCTTGGAAAGTCAGGAAATGTTACATTATTATGAAATGATTTTCGGATTTTAAAGGTCCCACAATGATATATTTCGAGGATAATATGATAAGGGTTTGAAATATACTCATCCAATAGGTTTTTTACATGTGTAAGTTTTAGATTTTACATTCTCTTTTCATTTTATTTAAATCGTTAATTAATGTGGTAATCACTGCATCATCATGGTGTCATAAAAAATTTAATTTATTTAATGTGTAAAAATTATAAAAAAAATATAATGATGTAGGAAATCTTTTTATCTTTACAATTAATATTTATATTTGAAAAGTTAACTTATATAACCCCATGTAAAAATTGTTTTAGTAAAACAACACATGTTTGTGACAATTTTATTTTTACTTTAAATAAAAAGTTATTAATGTCATTTTCTTACCCAAGTGGCTCCATGGGGTCCTCAAGTTAACCCATGGATTTTATTGGTCGGCCATGACTCATCCAATAAGTGTAGGAAAAGTGTCAAGATATTTTCATATTTTTATAATATCATTTTTACCTTAAATTTCAGTAATTACCTTTAATCGCGATTAATAAAACTTAAAAGTTACTATTCACCAAAAAATTATTTTATATCCATTGAACCAAATTTTACTTATTAATGACAACCATATATGTAGGATTTTTGAAAATCAAATCACATAAGTGGTAATGTTTCATTTACACGAAAAATTAGTTTTTAAACTACCACTTAGTGGTTTCACTATTCATAAAAAATTGAAGTTTTTCAGAAAAATATCAAAAATTCATCCTAAGCTATAATTGATATTATGAATTCAAAAATGGTGTCTATTTTACAAAATTACAAACATATAATTTTCATTAATTAATTTTATAATTAATTCCCGCTGTCAAAACAAATAGCGTGTTTTTATGAAATAATATCAATCAAAAGATTGACAATTGTTTATGTCCAATTTCAAAGTGAAATTAATTCTAATGAACACCATTGGATAAAATGGTAAAAATATATTCTAATTATACTTTAAAACCACTCAATAGTATAATTTATCACTATAAATTATTTTGATTAAAAAAGTTGTTTTTAAGTATTTTCTCTATTCATAGAAAATTGGAAGTTCTCAGAAAATTACAAAAAATTCAACTTAGGATAATTTCGATATTCTGAATACAAAAATGAAGTCCATTTTGAAATATAAAATTTATATAATTTCAAAAAGTGGGTATTACTATTCATAACTACTACTTTGATTGGTCGCGGTGTGTTAGAATCTCGAACTTGCGTACAATGCATGCTATTGCATTATTGAAAGAGAGACGTACCATGGAAGATCAGGGTGTTATAGTGGTTTTTCTTAAGTGGATAGCATGTGTGTGTGAAGGTTGATTTTTGAATAAATATAGATTAGTTCAAGACTTTAAAAAGAGGGAAGTTCATGTTTTGGTTAGTTTGTATGAATTCATGAGTTTTGGAATAAATCTGGGGTTAATTGGTAATTTACATTTCTTCAATGGTTTGATTTATTTTAAGAATGTTTTTAAAAGTGTGGTTCCTTGGTTGTGAAAATGGTTTTTTAAGAAGATTTTTGGAACTTAATGATGTTGAGCAACATTGTTTTCGATTGGTAATGTTCTTTGAAAATTAATGGGGCCTATTTGGCACTTTGAAAATGGTTTACAAAATTGGAAAACCCCTATTGAGGCATTCCCCCTAGTTTGTGAAATGTAATTCAAGCGTTAAAATGTGATTTGTGATATGTTCCTAGTGTTGATGCTTATGATTTATGTGGCGTGAAAGAGGGGGAATGCACTTAAGGAGGAATAATAGTTGTGAGAGGTTGAATGAATTTTGGATAAATAAAGTGTTGTGTACATATTTGTTTTCTTGATAAAAAATCACCACCACTTGAAACAAAGCACAATGAGAAACCTGGGTATCTAGGAGGGAGAACTAGGACTTGTGGGCTAGTGGTCCAGAGGTGACTTGACCCAGTTTCACTGCAGGTTTGACGATTGCAACACTAACTAAACATATGAATGGATAAGGGTCGTGGTCTTCTAAGCCACATTTTCTGAGGGTTGTGGCCTTCTAAGCCATGTTTCACCAAGACATGAAGATCCTAGGTCCCCAACTAACACTAGCTGCTTAGTGACTTCCCATGGTGCTTGTGATTCTATTTTCAATTCAGTTGTATCATGCTTGTTCCCTCTTTTGTGAAAACCATATTTTAATCTAAATTGGTCTCCTTTAATTTCAAAATGCTAATGCATGCTCAAAACCTATTTTGAAAATGGAAGAGAAATGTTTTTCTTGGAAATGAAAGATTGTTATTTTAATTTGAAAAGAGTGAAAAAAATTATTTTATTATTCCTTATTTTCAAATTAGCATGATTTGGATTTCTTATTAAAGGTAGTGGCATAGGGAGTTGTTGTATTTTGGCTTTCCTACTGAGCATCTCGGTGCTCACACCTACTTTATCTTTTTAGTTTCAGGTTCTAGTTTTGGATCTCTCTTGCAGTAAGCATGTTTCTATGTTTGGTGGTTACCCATGAGGTCACTTGTAGGTATGTTTAACTGTCCATCCTTGTTCTATTTTCAATTTTAAGTATTTGACTACCTTGCTTAGTTTATGTAGATTGTTTATATGTCTTTTCTAGGCTAAATCATTCCCAAATGAATCATTGTGGTGCTTGAAACTAGTTGCCAAGCCACGGGGATCGGGAATGCCCTTCGGACCATATCGCGGACTGGGTTGGTTTGTGACACGGGTGATGACCAATAAGAATTCACTATTTTTAATGAATCTATACTAAAGATGAGTTGTAAACAAATAGATATTGTTGAAGAAGTTTTTATCAATGGGATTAAGAAGGATACCCATGACCCTTTTGTAGATATGATTCAAAGTTCAGTTCATGAGTACCATCCAATAAATTTAGTTGAATCTCAATTCACACAAGATTTTGAAATATTAGGAAGACTTGAGATTAAAATTAGGGAACTCATTGATAATAATTAAGAAGTGGAACATCATAAATAATGATGATTTTTTGTGAATTATTCTCGGGGTGTTGATCAACACTCACAATCCTCTCTTTGTGAGAGGATATTCTCCCTAACACCCAATCTAGATTCAGTTCCCTGTACCTACCACATTAAGAATTGTAAGTCTGTTTTATCATGATTTCTAGTTGAAAATGAGTGTTTCATGGTTGAGGAAAAGTCTAAGGATAATTCCATTAAATTATAAGTTGAAAATAATTTTCTCTAGCTTGTTGAGAGTGTTAAAGATGAGAATCAAGTCTATTTTCTAGAGAAGGACAACATGTATATTCTTGCTAAGATAAACTATTTAGAAGATGAAATTTATATCTGTGAGATTAATCAATTATTGAGAGTTCTTGATAATTATTCTCCTATTTCTGATAAGGAGAAAAAATGTGAAAGTGGTAGTTTTTCTTTAGAAAGTAGAGATTATATTACAATATTATGTACACCATAATATGATAGTTTAGATACCTCAAATGCGGAGGAACCTTGTGAGGATGGTGTTTTTAAAATCCACACATGAGATTGATGAAATCACTTGGGGGGGGGGGGTTGAATCAGTGATTAAAAATTTCTTTTGAGTTTTCCATTTTGAACAAACTTCATTTCCAATAAGAGTAAAATGAATTCACTGTTAAACACACCTATAATCACACATTGACAAGGAAAAATATATTTTATAAGGTTCACTACTCAATAATAATAGCTAGTCCTTGGTCTGTTCTAGAGAAAAATAAGATCACAAATTCCACTAGAAACAATCCTATAGATTACAACAAGCATGGGATAACCATGAACTTGCAGTACACCATAGTATCCCAATGGTGAAAGTGAATCCCATACAATAATGATAGGTGAGATAGTTTCAAAACAATAATAACGTCACTACCAGCTTCATATTTCAAGTATATATACTATTACCATGCTACTTCCTTCTTCCCAACTTGCACCAGATCAAGTCTTATTTTTTCCTTCTTCAAACTCTTGCACAACTGTAGGCAAGAAAAAATCTTCTTCTTCTTTCTTACTCATCTTTCTTCTTCAAAACACACTGAATATTATCTATAGTTTCAGCAATATCATCCGCAATTGATATTTCCTTCTCCTGTACATATATATTAATTGAATAATATCAATACTATTATTTATATAATTTCTATGGAAACTATATGATTATAGAAAGTGAGAAATCTTTCTATTTGAGATTGTTCAACCTTTTTTAAATCATGTCATGGATTCCCATTAAATTTCCCCAAGTCTTGACCATTTAAAACACATGTGATTTTTGTATATCCATGTCTATAAAATTTCTGAAAATATAATTGCTTTAAATTATTCTAAATATCTACATGCATGGTGTCATGAATCAGATTCCATGTGGATCTCCTATTTTTATCATCCCTCCAACCATCTAAAAAAATTCACTATGCCCTAAAGGCTTATTCTTAGATGCCTTTTTCTTAACAAAGTCTTATGCTTAATAGAAAAGACTTACATTCTCAAAAAAGACTTATGATCGGTGCATCTCAAAGATTGAAATTTATTCCATTGTCAAAATTCTACCTTATCTTAAAGGATTAGTTTTAATATAAAGGTTTATGTAGAATAGTTGTAATCATAAAGACCTATTCCCAACATCAAAGTTGTACGATCAAATTACTAGTCAATTGAAACTCATTCAATATGGATCAATCACATTCCTAGATTGACCGCATGAAGCGCTAGATCGACCATATGAATAACTCCATATTGATCACATGAACGATTATTAAATCGATCATATGGACAACTGACTATGTGAAACAAATTCTAGATCAACCACATGAACATAGTCTATATTGAACACATTCCTTCCTACCCTTACATAGCCTCAACCTTTACACTTACATTGCCATCACAACTTCCTACATACCTTTACATAGTTCCTTGTTCTCCCAATCTACCCTTTCATAGGTATTGGAACTTGAAGACTACCTTTCCATAGCCCAGTGTGGACCGATGTTACCTTTACAAAACCAACACAAACTTCTCCAACTTCTATCATATATTGTAGACAACACTCTCACCATCAATAGTTACCATTATCTTGAAGATAAACATATAAATCATCACATTCAACTTTGAATATGATTTATGCATTGATAATAAAATCCAACAAAATCTACCATATCCACTCCAGCCTTTATCAAAACAACCTTTCTTCAACCATGAGCTCAAAAATCTCCCCCTTTGGATTTTTTTGGAAACCAGGGAACATAAATCACTTTTAGAATTGACAAAATTAGCAATAAATCATCATCTAATTCTTCTAATATTACTTAAGTAAAATTAATATAGGAAATAAGAACATTGAACAATAATTTCATGTTGTCCGTAAAGTAGTGATGTAAATTCAACCTATTCAATATCTGATTCTCCCCATTCAAAATTTTCAAATAAACTGTTAAAATAGTTCACACATGCACATCGATGAATTCATAGCTTACCCCTTTTACTCCCCCTAAATACATGTTCCCCCTAAATAGGTGAGACACATATATCTGCAATTACCCCAAGTTTATTTCTCACCCTTTGTAAATACACACAATAAATGCCTAAGAAAATAAACATAATAAGATATATATTGTCATTTCTCAGCCTTTGATAATAAATTCCAAAGAAAGAGGCATGATAAGGGACATGAAACAATACCTTAGCCTTGTTTTAGGGGATATTTAACTACCATTTCAAACCTTAATCTTTAAAAATTATCCTTTTATAATGGTTTGGTGAACACATCAACTATTTTCTCCAAGTTAGGAACAAATTTTAGTTTTTTTCATTTATCTCCAAAAGTTCCTTAATGAAGTGATATTTGATATTAATGTTCGTTCATATTGAATATTGAATGGGGTTCTTTGATAAATTTATGGAACTTTGATTATCATAACCCAAGATAAGTGGTGACTCCACTCTCACCATGAGGTCTTCCAACTGAGTCTTCATCTATATCAATTGATTAGTGTCTAGACATATAACTACATACTATGCCTCAACAATGATCAGGTTCATGAAATTATACATCTTTGTGTGAAAATAAACACACATATCAACAAGAAAAAACACTCCACATGATATGGATTTTTTTAGCATCAACACATTCTTTCCAATCTATATTTGAACATCCATACAAATTCAACTCCCCTTTTCTATCATATTTCAACAAAAAATTAGTTTTGATTTTTATGTATATATGAATCCTTTTACCAACCATAACATGTGAAATTTTTGGAGAACTTTATAATCTAGCACAGAGGGTGACAACATAGACTACATTGATCCTTGAAGATGTTAAGTATAATAGACTTCCAATCTTCTTTTGAAATTATCTTTGATCTACTCACTTTCCTTGTTCATCTTTATATATCTTGGTTCCTAATGATATAGGTGTAGAAATCAGTCTTGAATCATCCATAAAATATCATTTAAGTAGTTCAATAGTATAATTTTATTTTTATAGAAAGATATAATCTTTCTCTTGAGAAATCTGTAAGCCATAAAATAACACATCTCACCAAGAATGAAAATTTTGAAAAACTCCTTCATTTATTTGGAAAAATATTCACATAATTCTTTATAATTTTCAATAAAAATGACATAATATACAAAATTAATGACAATGAGAGAAACCTTTTTGTCATCATTGATGTAGATATTTCTTTCCACTCACTATTTTTTGAATTTGAGCTTCTTCACATAGGTGTCTAGTTTAGAATACCAAACTCTTAGAGCTTGTTTTAACCCATATAAATCTTTCTTTAACATGAACATATGTATTTAATCTTCTCCTAAAAGAAAAGAAATTTTCTTAATAAAAACCTCCTCTTCTAGCTCACCATTTAGGAAGGTAGATTTGATATCCATTTAAAAAATATTGTATTAAATTTGGGCAGTGATAAAAAGAAATATTATTATGGTTTACAACCTATAAACTAGTAAAAAGGTCTCATCAAAATCCACTCCTTCAACCTGATAATATCCCTTATACACAAGTATTTATTTATTTCTAATAACTTCACCTTTTTCATTCAACTTGTTTAGGAAAACTCAATTTTTTCCAATGACGTGATTGTATTCATGTTTGGGTACCAACACCCATGTTCCATTATTATCTATATGATTTAGTTATTCATTCATGACATCAACCCACTCTTGATGTTCCACATATTCTTTAACATCTCTCTGTTAAACCTGTGAAAATTGTGAGGTAGGCGATGATTTTCTCAGAGTTATCCAGGTTTGAACTTTTTTTCCTTGATCTCGAATAATTTTTTGGACTTCCACCTATATTTTCAGCCTTGTATGAGATGAGTGGGGTTCCTCTTCATCACTTGAGTTGGCTAAATCACCATATTTAACATGAAACTCTTTGGAACTTCCATCATTTTTTATAACTTCATCCTGCTATTTAACCAAACCAGATTCATCTTTATTACCTTTGATACTTGTTTCATGTGTTTATTATTTCCTTTCACGTTCAATCACTTTTAAATTATTAGTATACATGATAATCTTTGTATCCTTATTGTGATGTTAGTATCCTCTTCCATTTATAGGATAACCTAGGAAGATACCATCAACACCTCTTCTATCAAACTTACCAAGATGGTCACCTTTGAATTTGATAATGCAGGGGATTAAAAATACCCTTTAATACTTCAAACTTGGGGTCTTCCTATAATACATATCATATTGATACATGTTAGAATTTTGTCTATATAAGAAATTATTTTGAATATGAACTACTTCTTCAATAACCTGTCACCAAAAATATTGAGAAGTATTATTCACTATCAACATTGTTCGACCCATCTATACCAAGTTTCTATTTTTCCATTATTTGAAACCAATTTTTCGTGGTGTATATGATTCTATGAGTTCATGATGAAAACCATGCTTCTCTAGGTATTATTCAAATATTCCATTTGCGTATTTAACACCATTGTCTATCTGAATCATCTTCAAGGAGTGAATTCTCTCCTTTTAAACACTTCTTCTAAAAATCTTGAAAATATTA
The DNA here is from genome assembly GCA_963277665.1 of Viscum album. NCBI lineage: Eukaryota > Viridiplantae > Streptophyta > Magnoliopsida > Santalales > Viscaceae > Viscum > Viscum album. The sequence continues at coordinate 48,703,279 of OY728121.1, forward strand.
AGGGCTTATAATTTATGTTTCATATACATGATTCATGTAATGTGAGTAAAATAATCAATAAAGGAAATAGAATACTTATCTAAATTTTTTTATTTCTTTATCATGGGTTCACATATGTCAAAATAAACAATTTTTAAGGCATGAGATACATGAATCTCAATTTTCTTTTCTGAAAAATTAGTGATCACCCCCTTCTGGAATGTGAAGAATATCCAGTCCATTTCTTAACTCATATTAGGATATCAAAAAAAATTTCTATTTTTGTAAGATTTATCATGTTACTTTGGAAAATATGGCCAAGCCTCATAGGCTATAATTCATTTTATTTTTACATACCCAGGTAGTGTTAATATTGAGCATCTCCCACTTGAAACAAGTTACCCTTAGTTCATTTTCCTCTTATAACAATCCTCCAATGTCCAATAATTTTTAATAAAAAGTAATATTTTATGAGAATCACCTCATTCTATTTATTAGAGTGTTTAAAAACACTTAACATATTGTTTTTCAACTCATCAACAAACAAGGTGCCTTTTGAATCCATTTTCTCTCTACCAATAATAGCCAAACCAACTCCTTTTATCTTCAAAGACCCATCATTCCAAATTTAATCGATCCTTATTTATAGTCTTCAATATTCTTCAAAAACTTCAAGTCTTCTATAATATGTGGAGAACATACACTATCCAATACCCATGGATTTTTCCCTTTTGAATCCTTGAGTGCAAATTCAACAATAAGATCCTTTTAATTATCTTAATTCATTATTTATTGAGGTTTTGAGAATTCTAATTAATAATTTGTTGTGATATTATAAGTATGAGACATTCATTTTTTTATGACTGATCTAGCCACATCTACCACATAATTCCTTAAGCACTTGAAACCTATTCTTTGAATTTTTTCTAGAGTTCACTACTTTCCTCTAAACATGTATTATTTGAGTAGATTTATTCCTCATTAATCTTTTCCTTACACTAATTTTAGATTGATAAGAATATAGATGGTTATAATAAAATATTCTAGTTGTATGTCTAAAGCCTCTACATTACCAATAGTATCCGTAAAAGGCATACTTCCCTCTATAATCCGTTTGTTGTCCATATTCTATCACTTTCCTTTTTCCTTATTTTGGAAAATAATTTTAGATTTCATTTGGTAACTAACATTATTTTGAGTCCCTAACATATTATTTTACAAATTAGGCCTTTTTTCACCCACTTACATGCCACTGATTGTAATAGTTTTTGAGCTTGTGTTCAGTTTTCTAGAATTTTCATATTTCTAGGATTCATTGGATTTAGCCACCAACTTGGTATTACAAAATTTATTATTATTTTAATACTTATCAAAAAAATTCAGAAATATTTTCTCCCTTTGAGAGTGATTTTATCTGATCATGATAACCTTATTCCTTTTATGATCATTCCCCAACTTGTTGGATAAAGTCTCTGATTGGATCAATATTTTACCAATTCTTCAACAACTTTGATTAGTATTTATTGAGAAATAACCAGATCATTATATTTATATTTTATTTTCTATTACTTATTGATGTTAAAATTCATTTCATCATCAAGTAGTTTCTTTATATAATCAATTTATTTCAGAAACTGGGACTTATCTTCAATATGTTCAAATTCTTGGTTGCCAGTAAGGTGATCAACCCTTTTCATTGACTTGTTTTATTTTTTGAGCTTAGAAAATTTTATAGATTTTTTTAAACTATATAATTAGTATAATATTTATATTAGTTTCTTATTATTCACTTATATAACCACTAATTTATCACAAGTGTTGTTTTCATCACTCACCGTGGTAATAAGTATCTTCTTCTCATCATCACCAAAAGTATCAATTCCCCTTTATCTTCACTATCATTAATTCCTTTATGATTTGATAAGTAGTTTCTATTTTTATATTTTGATAACATACAAACCTTCCCATTAAAACTATTCTTTGACTTTTCAACCTTCTTTTTAAAAGATCTTCTTGGTCTCTCATCTTCATCATCACCAAATTTATATTTATTCAATGTTAGGTAGTTTACCGTAAAGTTTATAATATCCCCACACTTAAAAAAATTTTATGGGAAGATTACTCTTGTACTTTTCTATGACTTTTCTCACTTTTCTAGTGAAAATTGACATAATATCATCAAACTTATCATTCACCTCTTCTTCTAAGCCAGAACAATCAAATCCACCATTTTTTCCTTCCTTATTACCCTTCTCCTTCTTAGAAGCACTATGAGAAATATATTTTTTAGTCTTTTATTTATTCTTGGCAGTATTATCCCTCCTCATATCATAAGAAATAAGAATATGGTGTAGGTCATAAAGAGGGTTATGAATTGGATCTTTATCTTCTAGTTTTGAAACCTTTGAATCAAATTTATTTGGTTTAATTCATAGGATCTTCTCAACCATAGTTGAATCTACAAAATTTTCACCAAATCTCAAAATAGTGCTTATAATATATTTTAATATTGTGAAGAATACATCAAAATATTAATCATTCCTCATCTTTAGATCTTCATATTTTATTCTCCAGTTTTGTAACTTTTATTTCTTTACTTTTTTTCCCTTCATAAAAGTTATCCAACTTATCTTAAATACCTTTAGCCATGGTAATTCCTTTCACTTTTAGAAATTCACTTTCTGACATAGAAGATAATATTTTATTTATAAAACATATATAATTTTCATTATTCCTCTTATAAATTGATGTTATAGTATAACCTTTAGAACAAGGTATAAAACCATCAATAGTAGTTTCTAGAACATCATAACTAATGGTAAATAGACATGAAAAAATATTATCATTACAAACATGGTAATTTTTCACATTAAATATGGGAATACCCTTTCTATTGGTTTATTTCAAAATATCCATTATTAATAATATAAATCAATAGTAAAAATACATATTAATCAATATTCAAATATCCTTAAGTCAAATAAAGGGTACTTGTCTTTGATACCATTTTAAAACCCACCCATGACATTGATGAAATAACTGAGGGGGGGGGGTGAATTAGTGATTAAAAATTTATTTTATGTTTTCCATTTGGTAAAACCTTTGTTAACAGTTAATGTAAAATAAATTCACTATTAAATACACCCACAAGCACAAAAAAATAAGGTACAACAGATTTTACAAGGTTCACTACTCAATAAGAGTAACAAGTCCTTGGTATGATATGAAACCACCCAAGATCACACGGTCCACTAGAAACTATCCCATGGATTACAAAAAATAGGGGGAAACAATGAAATTTCAATAAAATATAATCTATTGACTGTGAAAGTTCATTCCACATAGTAATGATAGGTCAGAGATTTTCACAACAATAAGAAAGTCTCTTCCAGCTTCAGAATTTAAGTATATTGTTACTGTACTGCTTCCTTCTTCACAATTTTTACTGGAGTAAGTCTTATTTTATCCTTTTTCAACCTCTTACATAATAGAGAGAAATAAAATCTTCTTCTTATTATTTATCACTATTCTTTTTTTTCAAAACATATTGAATATTCTCTAGAGTTTCAGTAGTATCAACCACCATACACTTTTTCTTATCTTATAAATATATATTCATTGAATAATAATAAGAATATTATTTCCATAATTTATATGGAATCTATATGATTTCAAGAAGCAATAAATCATACTCTTTGAACTTTTTCAACCAAATTTAAATAGAGTCAAGGATTCCCATTCCATTTCCATAAGACTCAACCTTTTGAAACATACGTGATATTTGAATATCCATGACCATAACTTCTCCAAAAAGTTCACATCTTTAAATTATTCAAAATACCCACATGAATGGAATCATACATCACTTTCCAAATGGATCACTTTTTTCTAGCATCTATACAGTCATCTCAAAAAATTCAATATGTCTTGAAGTTTTATGATCAAAAGGCATTTTCTTAATAATGTATTAAACTCATATGGAAAGACTTACATTCACAAAAAAGACTTATGATAGATATAGCTCAAATACTTACGTTCATTCCTTTACTAATTTTTTACCTTAGATTAAAGACTTACATTTAAGAAAAAGGATTATACAGAAGACTTATGATCATGAATACATACACTCGACATCAAATTAATATGATCAAATTCCTCCTCAACTAAAACTCCTTCAATCTAGATTGACCACATGCTTAGATCAACCACATGAATAACTAGATCAACTGTATGGAAAATTACATACCAACTGTATGATAAATTTTCGGATCAACCATATATACAACCAACCATGTGAAGAAAAGTTTGGATCAACCACATTAACATGGATTAGATCAACCACATACCTTCCTACTTTCACAAATCCTTAACCTTTAAACTTATGTTGCCTTCACAAATCCCTTATTACCTTTATATTGTTAATTGTTCTCCAAAGTTTCCTTTCTATAGGTAGTGGAACTTGGATTCCACCTTTTCATATCCCAGTATTGACTGATGTTACCTTTATGTAGCTAGTACAACATCCTCCAATATCCATCACATGTTGAAGATAACACTCTTACCATAAATAGTTTCTATTAGCATTAAGATTATCAAATCAAACATCACATTCAACTTTGAATATGATTTATGAATTGAAAAAAAATCCAACACAATCAATTATATTCAATTTATACTTCATAAAAACAACATTTATTCAACCATGGTCTCAACATGTTATCAATTTGGGTGTTTTTTCTAGGTTGATGTCATTATTTTTTTCTCCTGTTTGTAAGATTTTGGGAATTTAAACAATAGTGGATATCAAACTCAGTTCTATGTATTATAAGAATTCAAGAATAATTTTCTAAAATATAAATTTGTGTAATTATTGGGAGGTTATGATAAGTTTAAACACAAAATATTGAATCAAAAATCATCAATAAAACATACCCACTAAGTGATCATGGTAAAACTTTTTAGAAAAAATTATGGCTAAAGACTATAAAATTAGCAATGAATGGGAGGAAACCAATGGTTTTACAAATTTTTTCTTAAGTTTTTTATTTAAAATAAATTTACCTCACACTATTTATTTCGAGACTCCAAAAAGTTTTATAAATAGAGAACATATTCCATTTTTTTGTCCAAGGAGTTGGTCCACCACAATGTCAAATTATTTCAATGGCCTGGAGCTTTTTTCCACATCCTCTCCCTTTATATTTGTTTAATATTTTTATTTTAAATTATTTTATTCCATATTTGATTTATTATATAATTTTATGTACTTAAATGGGAGAATCTAAGTGACGTTTAAAGTCTTAAAGGAGGGTAATTTTAGGCATGACTATTAAGAGTTAACCAAATAACAGGGGAGTAACATTTTGAATTCTATCATTTTTCTTTGAATATTTTATGATGGCTTAGACTTATGAACATTCCCATAAAAATTTGACATAAATTATTTATTTTAATCTTATTTTAATACCCACTCATGAATAAAAATTAAGTGTGTGGGGGAAAGGTGTTTGTTTTGAATTGAAATTAAGTGGATATGATTTGAAATTGTTGGATGTTATATTTTTTTACAATCTAGGTTATTTAAAATTAGTTTGAAACATATGTAAAACCTTTATTAGCACCCTAAATTTATCTTTGGTTTGTTTTAAGAGTGTTTGAAAGTATTTTCAAAGTGATGCTTACTAGAATCACTAATAAACATGCTATTTTTCTAATCCTCATTGAAAATCCTGGTGTCCTATCAATATTTTAAAAAATCATGTACATTTTAATTCTATTTTAGATTAAATTATGGTATACATGCTTTTTTTAATTCATTATGACCCTTTATAATTAATTCGAACTACTAAATTGAAAATCCATTTTGAACGTAAACTTCCTTAATTGTTTCTTTCATCTTAAAGTTCAATATTGGTGAAAGTGTTGAGTTTTAAGTATAGGTAAAGGGACTTTATAAAATCTACTAAAATGTATTTAATTGAGACAACTTCAAAATAAACCTATATTTTTTTCAAAATTGACTATTTTTTATAATAATTTAGAAATTTTAAAGGTTGAAATTTTTTCTTAAGGTTTATGGTTGTTTTTCTACTTTATAGTGTTTAATCATTCTTATTAAACCATGATTTCGATCTTGGAATGAATTTTCATTGATATATTAAAAAAATTTATTTTAGTTAAACTTTGAGAATAATTTTTATAATTATAATTGAATTTTAAATTCTTGTTTAGATCTAAAATAATAAGAATTACATTCAACCGATATAAGAATGAACTCATAATCCTTGGTTGAGCCTTTTATTCTTTAAGTTAAAACTGTTGGATTGGTAAATTATGATTCATTTTTAATTATTAAACTCACTAATTTATTTAGTTGTGTCTAATTATTTGTGTACTAAAATATATTAATCTATTCTCTAGGGATAAAATAGAAATTTTAAGAATAATTGAATGTAATGTGAAGTTTGTTTAATTTATTCCAATTTTTTTTAATTTAATTATTTTTCTAAAATTAGAAACAATTTTTTTCCAAAGCATTTCACTTTGAGAAAATAAATCATTCATCTTACATGGGAGAGTCCACAAGGGATTTTTTTTTGAAAACCACTCCATTGTTGGCATTATAATTTTTTGATGCGATTCTATTTTTATGCATGTTTATCAAATATTCTTTATGGTATTTTGATGATTTTTGTGTTTAAATGAGTTTTCAATAGTGGATACTTGGTAATTTACTATCTTGTATTGAAATTATATTTTTTTGGATATTTTTATGAAAAATATGATTTTTAGGATAAAATTGATCAAATGATCTTTTCATTAATTTTAACATATTTTTATGATCAAATATTTTATTATGTTGTGGTAAATTTTAATTAAAATATATTTTTTGAAGAGATTTTTTTAATTGTTTTGGATGTTAGACTTAATATTTCCAAAGTTCCATGTTATAATATTAAATAATTTTTTTGTAATTATTTTTAATCATTTTTTATAGAAGTTGAATCTCATGGAAAGATAATTTTGGAATTTTCATTTTTTATATTCATTTAATTTATCTTTAACTAATTTTTCACAATTACATTTTTGTTTTTCAGTGGGATTTTGAAAGATTTTTAAAGTCCATAGGAATTTTCATAAAATTATCATTGAATGTTTTCTCCATCTATCACATAGGATATTTTAAAGTCTCTCTATGAAGGATATTTCTTTAACCCACTAGTCACATAAATTATTTCTAGCTATCCATGTATATCATTTTTCAATAACTATCATATAGGATATATCTAACTGCATAGGAAATTTATCCTATATATAAGAGATTTCCATCTCCCTATTTTTGAATCGGATCAACTTATCCTAAAAAGAAGAGTGGAAAATTGAAACCAAAATTGAGAAGAGCTCTGATCTAGCTTAAATGAAGAATATTGACATTGATATATCTAAGGATGAAGAACAAATGAATATAAGTGAATAAAGAGGATGATCTACATTGAAGGGGGAATGAAACTAAATATTAGAAGAATCAGTTGAACCGGTCTACTGAAGAAGAACCACCTATGTATATTTTTTTGAAGAAAAATGGTCCCTCATTAAGTTGTAAAGAATTCTAATTGAATTTGGGAGAAGATAATGTAAAAATCGATTTTCCTCTATCCCTAGGTTTTCTAGTCCAAACACATAGACCCTTATAGGGTTCCACCCTAAAAACCATGGGTTTTAGGATGAAATCCCAAAAGGGCCTATGTGTTGGTCCTAGGTGAAAGATGATTGGATCTGATGCATTATCATTGAAGGGAATGTCCAATTGTGTGATATTTGGTTTTAGGGGAGGATTGTTGGGTGAAAACCCAATCCCATATCGGTTTATTTAAAGGTTTATGGATCCCATATATAATTGGATGGGAAATTCATCCTATCACCCATGGGTTTTAGGATATAACCCTAGAAGGGACTATGTTTTATGCCTAGAAGACCTAGGGATAGAGGAAATCTATCATGACAATTGATCTTGAAAAAATTATATGTTACCCATCATCCTTTGAAAAAATAGAGGTTGTATTGGGTTTATAACTAATATATAACACTGTCAAATCAGTTGAAAAATAAAACCCCCTGAGCCATGATTAAGTTTTGAGAATAAAGAAATGCTACTTGATCATGGACTAAGAAAATTCATATCAATCTGATTAATGATGAACCTGCTCGCGATTATAGATCGGTGGAATTGGCAGTGCATGAGTCAAATTCAGAATATTCATGAGACTGATTACTTTATTGATGATTTGTAGAAATTTTTGAAGGATTTGGATGAACCATAGGCTAGTAACAATGAATAATAGGATGGTGGACTACTAAACTGGATTCGATGATCTAGATCTAGAGAGGTATTTCACTTATTTTAAGAAATAGTTCAAGTGCGTGAAGCTGATGAGATCATTATAAGACACTTGTGTTTATAGGTATCCAAGATGATATTTTGATAATTTTTTTCCCACTAGTGTCTATTTTCATGTTTTATCTAAAGAATATAGATGGGACCTTGTTCCTCTAGATTGTTTTAGATATGTGACCGATAATAATTGTACCAAAAGTGTTCAACCATATGAATGTGAGAAGCTGGGTGAAAGTGCAGTTATTATTAGAGGAACTGGACTCAAAACACTATATTGAGTTATTAGAGATGATTTAGTGTAGCTACATTTACTAAAGATGATAACTAATGTGATGTTGGTTCATCATAATCAATTCCACCTGATAAAAACAAGTACCCCAAGAGAGGTTGGGTGACGAGATTGTTTGCTCATTTGAATGAAAGGGGAGAAGATGATAAATCAAGTCCCAAAGTTCCTCATATTAAATCATTTAAATATTAAATCTAATAAAAACTTTTAATATCTATCCTTTCTTGGAGGTTCTTTCATTTTTATTTTTTTAGGCCTTATCTAGTTATGTTGTTTGGGCACGTTTTTGGGGCTAGGAGTAGTTTTAGGAGAAGTTTTAGGGGGCCTAAGGATATGAGTTTTAGGGGTGGGCCAAACATATAGATGAATAAGATATATAAGGTCTATAAGTTAGCCAGTGAGGGGCCATCGAATCACCGATGGAGGCTAGTGGCTATCCAGTGGGATCCTGGGTATATTTTTTAACAGGGGTAGTTTTGTAGCTTCACCCAGAGCCCCCTTTTATGAATAATATGATTTTCTCCTCCCATTTTAGTCCAGTATACCCATATGAATTCCCATCCCCTCCTCCCCCTTGGTATATATCTTTGAACCCATGGATGAATGGACTTACTTCTAATGATTTGGTGAGCTTGAGGTAAGGTTAGGACTCCATTACCTCCCTTTACTGTTTATTTCACTATCAAGAGAGCTCTCATCATTTTTATTTAATATTCCCTATTTTCAGGAATTTTGAATGATTCTATGTTTTATGTCATTTGGGATTGAACTGAAGGCTAGTATTGAATTCATGGATTTAATTGAGGCTAAGGTAGGTGGTCCCTAAGTCTTTTATATAGTATAATTTAAATTTTAAGTGTATGTGTTGTGTGGTCATGTTAACATTTTGTGTGTCAAACCTAAATTTAAATTAAGGAATTAAATATGAAATTTCTAAGTTCCCATGCCATAAAATATGATTCTAATTGATTAAATTGATGGTGATCCAAAGTTGATTCCTTTATTAGGTATTTAATATATGAAATGGTGATAAAGAGTAGGAAACACGAATGTTTAGTGGTGAATTGGAAATGGGGAAATCTAAAAGCATAATGGAGGTTGTGGACTTGGTATATAATTATATTTTTGAATGATAAATGATGATAAGTGTTTTTAACTTTTTTTATACCCTATGAAATGGTAAATTGATGCCATATTCCACAATATTGACATGCCTAATTCTTGTGCTAATGAAACAGTATAAAGGGTGATCTCAGGGGGTTCATAAGTTTATAATTAGAAACTTTAAGTGTTTAAATGTTATGTTAAAATATAATGGATTATCATGAAATAAAATGTGTTATAATAAATTGATATTGATGTGGTAAATTAGTAAATGATGGTTTATGAAATGGGTAATGTATTTTATGATGTGAATTTATGACTCTTGAATTGAAGTGAGATTTGTAAAGTGAATTGGTAAAAGTTAAAATGTGAAATGAGATCAATGTTGTAAATGGTAAATAATGATGATCTTGTAAATGGATAATGAAATAGTAAATTAAAATGGATCATTAGGAAACTTAATTAAAATGAAATTTTTTAATTCCCTCAGACTGGTCGTGATACATGATGTGGTAAACGACCTTGGGGTGGTCTTGATAAATTGGCTGTGTAAGTGACCTTATGGAGGTCTTGACACTATGAAATGAAAACTCTCATAGATAAGTAATGAAAACATCCTTGTCTCAATCTTGATACCATGGATTATAAATTCTAGTGGAGCGGTCATGTAAATGTTCTTGGAGTGATCTTGATCTAGTGAAATTGTAAATTCTTTTGAAGAAGTTTTGATACAAATGAGTAGATTATTTTGTTCAGAGACATTCGATACTAAGAAAAGCAGGTATGCTATTAGGCATTGGTTCTAGGGTAGGAATTGACCCCCCTATGTGGCTACTTCTGGTTTTAATGATCGTATTACAAGCTTAGAAACATACAACACTAGACAAAGTAGGAATGAACAACCCTGGGTGTCATCATAGAGCCCATACATCATCGTTTATTTATTTTTTATTGGTTGATTTATTTATGGATCCTCTATTTTCACTTATAGTTATGATTGGATATTTAGAGATTCCATTGAGTATGGACTAATGAGTTTTAATCACATCCTACTCAGGACTCTGTTCAACACCCAAGTAGACTTTATGGTTTCTTGTTTGGACTAGAGAAAGGGACCAATTCTTAGTGATTATTTTGGATAGATAGGATTTAGTATGGATGATGGTATTGGGTTAAAATCAAGAATAGTTTTGGGGGGAATTATTATAGTCTTGGTTACTTTAGTTAATTTTATATATTTTGTATATATTCCACCTAGGGGATCATTTTGACTTGTAGGATGTAACATCCTAACTTTTCTCAGAGGTACAGACCATTGTTTTCAACTTTAATTCCTTGGTTTGGATCTTAAAATGTTACCTAATGGAGTCATGGGAATCAAAAGGGTGTCATAGGCTTGTTCAGTTCCCAAAGCCTTGTTTTTTAGAGATGCAAACTGGCCCGCATGGTTTGGAGAAACCATGAGGAGGTGTGGAAGAAGGGAGATGGGGGTGACACAGTTGTCTACAACCGTGTGATCCAAGTCACATGCCCATGTCGGTGGTGCTATCATTTTTGACAGTGGAATTCACACAGCTAGTACATTGTTAGCCAAATCATGCACCTAGATTGTGTGAGGTTCCCCCCTTAAGAAAAACTGGGTGCAAGGTTTGGCCAACCATGTGTCCAAACAACATGTTACTTGGTAATTAAAGGAGAAATGAAGGTTTCCCATGGAATGTTTTTAATCCCTCATTCTTATTTACCCTTTAATTTTTCTCCTCCAACATCTGCCCAAGATCTCTCCTCCTCCTCTCATTATATATTTTGATCCCTCCTTAATATGGTATCCAAATCCTTCACTGTCGGATGCATTGGAAAGCTTGATGTAAGATCTAAACTCCCATTCTTTATGTTCTAAGTTTCTCTTCTCCTCTGTTTCTCTATTTTAGCACGAGCTCAGTTTCCCCATTTTTAGGGCATTTGAATATTTCTCTAATAACTATTATTCTAACTTGATTCAAGGTTTGACAATGGATGTGTGGTCTTCTATGAACCCAATTTAAGAAATCTAACTTCTTTACCACAAGTTACATTGAGTTTATTCTATGCATTGTTGTTCCATGCTCCAGACCTTCTGATGATGTCTCTAAATTTTTAAATAAATAAATTTGAATTTTTTCTCATGGCTATTATGTCTCTAGTGAGTGGTGATTCACCTATTTTTAGCAATTTACTTGACTTAATCCACCCCAAGGGGTGTTCCCTTCCTTAGAGACTTAGTGCCCATAGTATTAAATTGACTAACCACCTCTTAAAGCATGTTTCCATTGTAACTAATGTCTTAAATTAATAAATTGAATTAAGATGAAAGGTAGGCCATGAGTTAGGCTATAATTACTCCTGATTATTGATATATACCCCATGAAATATGTTTTGTGATTTATTCCTTGTTTATATCGTATGATTCATGATTTATGCATCATGAATTATGCTTCATGATATATGCGTATTTCTTATGCCTTATGCCATATTCCCATGTTTAGGATTATTTCCAAATTCCTTTTTCCTTAGTTAATTGGCTTGAATAAAATGATTTGGATAGCTTGTTTAGTATGTGTTAAATGTAATGCCTCACGAAAAAGGATGCGAAATTGATTGAAATGCCTTATTGATCACATGTGATCATGAATTCCATGCCTTACCTTTTTATGGTTTAGGAACGAACGTGGGTCCCAAACTAAGGACATTGTGGATGGGATTTCCATTCTTGGTACTGGGATCTGTTAGATGTGCTAGGAGCGATACATGGATTTCTTTATACGGGATCTCCAGGCGGATTATTATTCCCATGAGTGACACTAGTTCCCTAGGGGAGGCACTATGGATGGGCTCTTTAGAAAGATGGTTATACAATGATTTGGGTGATACTCGATCCCCTATGTGAGATACCTAGGATGGGATCAGAGGTTCATGCTTACACCATGATGAGAGTGATACAAGGGATGCCTTTTATGGGTCGCATTGGATGGGATTTTTGGTGTTGGTTGTTTTGGGAGCTCCTGCAGTGACCCTTGGGAATCCTTTATGGATTTCTTTAGATGGTCTCAAGATTCCATACTAAATTTGATGGTTTCTTCACTTGGTTTATATGTGATGACTTATTATTAAATTATAAAAGTGTTTAACTGATGATCTTGGGATGCATCTGCCAAGACCAATCACAAGATTAGGGTTATTCCGCACTTGAAGTTATTTTATAATGACACATGGACACTCCTTATTACATTTGTATAGGTTCCTTTGTTAAGAGTCATCCGACTTAGGCTAAAGTAGGTAGTGGTGGTTGGGTATCTAAGTGGAACCTGGACCATCATGTTTTTTTTATTTCCATGCATTTAATATTACTTACACACGATTAATTTTATATTTCATGAAATAGATTGATATAGACACCATTGGTAGTGACCTAGTGAGTATATCTCACACCCTTCTTGGGACACCTCTGGTACCCAAGTAGTCTTTATGATTTCAGTTATAGATAAATGGATGTTTCTAACTTACGATGACTGATTGAAAGTTCTTATATTGATTATGGGAGAAAGAGATTGATCCTATAATTGTGATGCTAGTATTACCTATTTTTTGGCCTTTTTTATATTTTTGATAGCACGTGGTATATGCCTATATCACATGTTTCCCAGTGTACTCATTTTTTTATAGTTACATGACATAATGATCATCATATTTTGTATATATTTAATTTTTTATCTTTCTCTTGTTGATTATTTATCTTGTATGATTTATTATTACTATTCTTCTATTGAATATCTATAATTAAGGATTACACTATAGTAGGTTAATGGTCCTGTTATTATAGTGTTTTCTTATGCTATTTTCTATTATATATATATATACATGCCACTCCATTCCACTCTAATATACGGGGGAATAGTCTACCTACAAACACACCCAATACCCTCACTACTAATCGGAAGCCTTTGGCATATGGGGAGACATTCTTGTGGTATTTTGGATCACTGTCTCAGGGCACCGCTAAGTGGAATCCAGGGAAAGATGTTATAAAGTGGCCTCAGATTCCTTTTTTCTAATTGTTTGGATATTAGAAAGGATATTATGAGTAATGTAATTTGGTAATGAGCCTATTATTAGGAGTAGCTAACCCACGTACAAGGGAAACCCAAATTTCCTAGGATGGATTTATAACGACCCGCTCTTTTCAAACATTAAAATTACATAACTTTTGCAGAAAAAAAAACATTACACATACAAATGCTAGAAGAACATACTAGTATAGTGCCTTTGGAAATATGGAATACATAAACACTGATACATAAGTGATCTACATTATCTCCCACTAGGTTATTCTTGATTAGCACCCTTCATAGACACATCAAACATAATGCATCTCTTCACAACCTGGGGAAGGAAACATAAAAAGGGGTGAGATCAAATTATTAGTAAGGGTAAACAAGGGAGGCATGTAAGCATAAAAATAAGTATAAGGGTATGATAACATGATCCTATAAATAGAAGATCATACCCTTCATATCAAATATTATAACCGAAATCATGGCATAAATATTAGCAGTTCATAATATATGAATCAGATGAAATAAATAACATAAGCCATGAAAGCATAAAATATGAATAAGAAATGGAATTGTGGCAAACACATAAGAATATAATTATTTCCATAGTATCCAAGTCATTACTTCCAATACCATATTAATAGTATGGGTTCACTCCCCATACCATTATAGTAGTCATGGTTCACTCCCATGTTCATAATAGTAGCATGATTTCACTCCTCATACCATCTTTGTAGTCATAGTTCACTCCCATGGCCATCATAGTAGTAAAGGTTAACTCCCAAGACCATATTAGTTTATCTCATGAGATATAAAACTTTACCCAATGCATTGGAGGTAGATATAAGCCCCACCAATCACATAATGAAATCATACATACATGTGCCACAAGATCATAAATAAACAAATCATAACCCATGAAATTAAATGGGTATTATTAAAATGTTAACATATCATAACCTCTATAAAGAGACCTGTTTCATAATCATTTCATCATAAATATAACCTGTGAAAAGAAGTAGGTTTTAAAAGCATATAACCCATGAAAGAGAAACATGTTTCATAATATCTGGCCATAAAAAAAACCATTCATATGAATGGATATATTGAATAATTTCCCCATAAAGTAATGAGTAAAACCAATTGATGTTATATTAGATGGGAAATAATTTTTAAATACCCTTTAGAAACATTTCTTGAGCAAAATATAATTTCTTCTTTGAATTTATTTTATTACATAAAACCTTTTGAAAACCTTTTTCTTTGAAAAAATATTTGAAAACTTATACATAAAGCTTTGAAAAAAAAATTAAAAATACTTTTTACTTGAAAATTATATTCAAGTATATTTTGAAAATATTTTTGAAAATATTTTGAAAACATGGTTTTTTTGAATATTATATATTTCTGCCCAAAGAGAGAGACAATCATATTCTACTAAAAACATTATCCTAAGTAGAAAAGAGTGAAAAATGGTACTAAAAAATGATGATATATTTAATATATAGAGGATAAGTAAACTCATGAATATTATTTATATATGCATCATAATATTTCATCAAATTAAGTATAAATATAAATAATCTCTGAAAGCGATGAGATTGTCTCAATAAACTAGTATTATTCGGTAACATGAGATCATACTCTCCATTTAAGAAAAGGAAATTACATGAAGCTTAAGAAATCATTAAAATAAGTTTATTAACAATATAACATGTAAAATGTAAGTATATAGACCTCAAAAAAGAGTTTAGGTGCATAATAAAACATGAATCTCAAAGAAGAAAAATTGAGACAAAATAATTTTACCGATTTGGTAACTTTTGAAAGTTAAACCCCATGATAGAAGGATCATAAAATGGGTATGTTAATACCCATAAGTTTAATAAAAATATACATAGAATAAAATCATGGCTAGTATATACACCACACAAGAGGAAAGAGTGGTGAACATAACACGAATCTTATAAAAATTAAAAGTGAGATGAAATTCCCCTTATCTTGTGTCTTGACTCTCTCTGCACTCATACAAGCTTAGTATATAATAAATATAAGTTTATTATAAATATTTTACAGAATAATATTATTATATATATTAAAATATATGGTTTTATTGTGACCTTATGCTACCTGCTTGTTAACGATCCTATGTTAAGGCTTCACTTCAGGTAATATTTTCTTTGTTCTTCGCATGTGTCTTAATTTGTTATATAGTTGGTTCTTATACTTATATCATGATTCTATAATGTATAAAATGATATAAATATCATGTATATACATTATATGTGTATTATAATAATCTATAGAATATAGGAGTATGAAATGGAATACACTGTTCATGGAGACGGTAAGCCATACGTATGCATGAACACTGTTTCTGTCTTTATTGTTGTATTGAAATATAGTATATAAATGAAATATATATATATATTTATATATATTTATAAATATTAAAGTATCATTACTATATAATATATATCATATAAGTTCATTAAAATCATCCTTAATACATTTATTGTGCTGTGTGAACGAATCACATCGCTTTGAGGGAGCTGTAGTCCACACTTCCTGAAATGAGATTATCATATTAACACCAAATAGAAAGTAATGATATGTGTGTTTTAAAAGGAATAAATAATATTAAATACATATTAAATATAATATATGAAATATATAAATATATTTTCCATCATAATGGCCACCATGATTAGTGGTAAAGGAGAAATGAACAATCATCATTTCGTGAGGTAGTAGTCTGCCGTACACAAAAACAGTATGTTCACCATCCATTAGATGGAGGTGTGTGTAAGTTTAGGTTGAAAAATTAGCATAAAAAAATCCTATTATATTGACTGTACTAGTGATATCAAACAATAATGGAATAAATGGAGTGGAGGGGGTGGAAAAAGAAAATAAAGGAAAGGAGCTTGAGAGAAGACACCACCTCTTAATTGTGTAACTCCTTTTGGTTTATGCCAAAAGGGTACCTTGAGAAGCTTTATTCCTAAAGGGTGGATTCAAGGTATAAGGGGGTACTGTTTTGAGGATAATTTTTCAGATCTTGGATGAACTTAAAATGTTTTAGAGGTGTGAGTAATGGGTAGAGGTGGTGGCCTTTTATAGGGAAGGAAATGGTCTCACATGGAATTTTTAGAAACAAGTCTGGTGTGCACATGTTCTTACAATGTTTTTTTATAAAAATCTAAAAATAAATAAATAATTTAAGTTTAATGGACTAAATATAGACAAATAATGGGTTTTGGACAAGTTTATAGGTCATTTGGGCCCTTAATTTTATGGTTTAGTCCCTAATTAAGCTTAATTTGGCCTTAACTACTGTGATTAATTCTGATCACTTTTACTAATAATTTTGGTCAAAAATTAACATGGTATTATTAGAGTCTAAATATTATAATGAATAAAATGATGTATGTTGGATTTTTTAAATTCAATTCACATAAGAGGAAAAAATAAGATTAATGCTAATCCCACAGACAGGACAAAATAACAGGGTTTTAAAGTAGGAAAAAGTTAAAAAGTTTGTTAAGATTTTTTATTCAATTTCAAATTGAAATTGATTATAATGAATTAAATTGTATTAATATATTTATTATTTATATAATGTGACCTTAAAAAATATTTATAATATCATTTAGCATTACTAATTAATTAGAAAAAAGGCAGTTTTTAACTAAAAATAAGTATTTTCACTATTCATAAAAAAAATGAAGTTTCTCATAAAAATCCCAAAAATTCATAATAAGATAATTTTTAAGTTCTTAAATAAAAATGAATTTTATTTTATCAAATTAAATTTCTAAATGTGATTAAAATTACTTTCATTATTATAAGTGGTTCATTCGAGAAAACAATGTTTTTAAACAAAGAATGACTTTACCAAAAATCATATCTTTCATTATCAATATGTTTTATTTATATAAAAAATTGTAGAAAATATTAATATTCATATAAATATGTTTAATGGATATGTTATAATTATATCCTTTAAATTATAATAAAAAAGAGATGTTTCATAGAAACTCAGTGTTGCATGTATCGTACACCAACTCAGTGTTGTGTGTAATGTATGCCAAGTCGGTGTTATGTTTAAAATGAATATTTTACTTAGTGTATTGCATCATATAAAATAC
Source organism: Viscum album (assembly GCA_963277665.1). NCBI lineage: Eukaryota > Viridiplantae > Streptophyta > Magnoliopsida > Santalales > Viscaceae > Viscum > Viscum album. The sequence continues at coordinate 48,721,288 of OY728121.1, forward strand.
AATTTAAATTTATTAAAAAAATTGGTCCATAAAAACTTGGGGTGTTACATTATACCCCCCTTAAAATGAATTTCACTCTTAAAATTCATCACTCGGGTAAAAACAAGTGAGGATACTTCTACTTCATTATATCCTCAAGTTACTTCATAGCTTCCTTTAACTGGTGATTTATCCACAAAACTTTGACCAAGTGAGTGGTCTTATTTCATAGAACATTCTTTGATCGGTCTAGAATTTCAACAGGTTACTCCTCATAAGAAATATCTTTCTCCAGTGGTATGACCTATGAGTTTAGTACATATGAAGGGTCAGTTAGTACTTCCCCAAGAGTGATACATGGAACACATCATGGACTTGAGAGATATTTGGAGGAAGTGACAAGCGATAGGATACCATCCTGATACGATCAAGAATTTAAAAGGGGATGATATACCTAGGGATTAGTTTCCCTTTCGTCTAGAATCTCACAATTTTCTTCTTGGGTGAGATTTGTAGAAACACCTTTTCACCAACTTCAAATTCAAGATCATGCTGATGGTTATCAGCATAACTTTTATTCCCTCTTTGAGTTTCCTTGATATGATGCTGAACAATTATAATCTTCTCGACCATTTCTTCAGCGATCTCAGTTACTAATAGCTTTCTTTCTCCAACCTCATCACAACACATTGGAGCTCTACAAATGGCGCTGCGGGTTCAGATTGGCCTCCTCCATGGCGCTGTAAACTAGGGTTTCGCTCCACGATGGTCCCTCACTTAGATGAATATTCTCTGGTGTTGATCCGCTCATATGGGACTAGGGATGAGCAGCGTGAGATCCCGATGGTTTCTGTGGTTTCGTCCGAGCACATTCTGCCCGTGAGGAATGGTACTTGATGAACAAGAGTTAAATATGGGGCGTGAGTAGTATCGGCAGCTTCTTCACGTGATGAGTCTGAGATCCTTGGATCTCGGAGTGATGATGGAAGAAGTCTACCTGTTGAGATTACAGGATGAACCGCAAGGGTTTTGAGCACCTCAGATGGGATTTGGGAAAAATTTGAGGTCCCGACGGCTGTTGTGGGTTTGTCCTAACTTTCTTCACCTATGAGGAGTGGTCCTCAATGAGCGAGAGTTAAAGATGGGAAGTGAGTTTCTCCGGATTCAAAGTCAGTTTCACATGATGTGTCTGAGAGACTTGGCCCTTAATGTGAATATGGGAAGAGTACTTCTATTGATATTGCAGGTTGAACCACAAGGATTTATTCTGATGCACCTGAAAGGACCAGATTACAACGTGAGGATGGGAGAAATTGTTTTGCAGAAGTTTCAGATCTTAAGGTGCCTCAAACTGCTCCAACAATCCGTACCCATGGTTTTCTGGATGAGGGTTCTTCAACTAATAGTTATTTTACAAGCTTCAAAGGAGTTATCGATCCTTCCATTCGAAGAAAAGGGAGTATTGAGCATATTAAAGCTGATCCTGATGCAGTATCAGAGCGACTTAAAATGGGTGAGTTCTCAATTATTGATCGCTTATTTCTGCCTAAAGGTACTGAGCCTCTAAAAATGGATGATCTCAAGGCACAAATTTTGTTAATTTGGGGTTTTTTATCTTGGAAGTGTGTATCTCTAGGAAGAGGATATTTCCATATGCTATTCCCTTTGGAAGAACAGAAAGTCCAAGCCTGGGGCTTCGGTTCAATAGCACTCAAACCTGGGATTATTCATTTACGTGAATGGGATAAAAAATTCAATCCCTTTGAGGTTGGTAACTCTACTACTCAAATATGGGCACGAGTTTATGGTTTAAATTGGATTCTCTGGCATCCTAAAATCTTGTATGATATTTCCCTATCCATTGGTATCCTGATCAAAATTGACAAGGAAATTGAAGTAGCTCGTTTTGGGAACTTTTCTAGATTCTTGGTTGAGGTTGAACTGGGGTCCACTCTTGTTGACAAGGTAATGATTGCAAATGATGATGATATCATTGAGTTGAAGATCATTTATGAAAAAATGCCCAAATTATGTAAGGAATGTAATGTTATTTTCCATGAATCATCTACATGTAGGCGCTCTATAGTTTGCAGCTTCTATGCTTTGCATGGCCATGACGTGAGTAAGTGTCTCAAAAAGAGCAGATTTCCTACTTAGAAAGATGATGTTCTTCCTCAATTGTAGCATCTTGTTTGTAAAAGTTATGATAGAATGGGCATTGAATAGAGGATAGAGGTGCAGAGTGTTTTTCCTGAAATGGGAGACCATCCAAATGCCTCCACCTATGAAGAAAAGATGAAATCTTGGGTTGCTATCTTTTCTGAAGAGATGAATGTTCATTTAGCTGATACTTTTAATATAGGAAAAGGTGAAATATTTCAGCATGCTCACTCTTGTTCGCCTTCTAAAGAAGATGAATTAATGGATGATCAAGTTAATGAAGAAGGAGTCCAATTAGAGGTGGATCACCATCTCTCACAGGAAAGGATGGTTTCTTCAGGTAACCGAAAAGGTAAAAATATCTTAGAATCTGACTCTATAGTATTTTCTAAATATTCAAATCCATTTGTGGATAGTGAAGGATTTCAGCTGGTTTCCTACAAGAAGGAAAAACCCCCGGTTCCCACTCCAGTGGTGGATGAGCATTCGATTACAGGTAACACTGCCACTCTATCTGAGCAGCATATAGGTGACATTGAGATGTAGGATTCAAATATGATCTCTCCTATTGAGAAAAAGAACCAGAAGATTATGGACCCAATGGAAGCAATTACCATTGAGGGAATTTATCAACCTATGATAAGATACACTTCTCATAAAAAATGCGAGGAATTAAAAGGGGAAAATTATGATTCTGAAAGCACTGATGCATAGACGCTCTTAAAAAGGATTCAATCTCTTCCTTCAAGTAGGGTCCAATTGAGAGGTCGGGGGAACGGTCGTGGAAGGGTTGAATGGAATGCCCTTTAGAAAGAAGAAAGGATTCTAAGTGCACGACTGTTGAAAAATATCGGTAAGTAGTTACTAATTTGGGTTTTGCCTTATTTTCCAATACTATTCTCAGCAAATATCTTTTACTTTATATTAATAAGAGGCTTAGCCTACATATTTCAAAAAAAAAATGGAGCTCTACATTTCTTCCCATATAGGGCTTCATACAATGTCATCTGAATGCTTGAGTGAAATCTATTGTTGTAAGAAAACTCAACTAGAGGAAGGTGTTGATCCCAACCACCTTTGAAATCTAGAGAACAAGATCTCAACATATCCTCTAGGGTTTGAATTGTTCTTTCAGGCTGGCCATCTATTTGAGGCTGATAACCAGTGCTGAAATTCAATTATGTATCAAGTTATTTCTAAAGACTTCACCAAAACTTTGAGGTAAACCTCAGATCCTGATTTGATACAATAGAATGTGGTACTCCATGAAACCTTACCACTTCCTTAATGTATATTCAAGAAATTTGATCAAGAGATAAATCTTTTTTGATGGAAAAGAAGTGTTCTGACTTAGTAAGGCAATAAACTAACACCCATATAGCATTAAACCCTTTATAGGTATTGGGTAGTCCAATGACAAAATCCACAGTGATTTTCTCCCATTTCCATTCTGCTATGGGTAATGGATGCAACATCCAATTATACTTTTTGTCTTTTAGCCTTAACTTGATGGCATACCAAACATTGAGATACAAACTCCACAATATCTCTCTTTATTCAATCCCACCAGAAGTATTATTTTAAGTTTCTATACATCTTCATACTTCCAGGATGAATAGAGAATAAAGAACTATGATATTCCTCTAATAGCACCTTCTTCAAATCTGGCATGGAAGGAAAACATACACGGTTCCTGAACCTTATCATTCCAACCTGATCAAGTTTAAACTCAGGAATATTTCTACCCTTCTTTTGAAGTTCTTCATCTTCCTTCCGTGCCTCCGTAATCTTCACTTGGATAGAGTGTTGAACAATCATTTGAGAAAGATAATATTTCCCCCCCTTTAGTCAATATTTCTAGATCCATCCTTTGAAAATCTAGAAATATTGTATCTTTTGTGATCCTCATCATAGATAATCTAGCATGATATTTTTGACTCAAAGCATCAGTCACCTTGTTCACTTTCCTAGGGCGGTAATGTATTGAGCAATCATAACCCTTTACCAAATCTAACCATCTTCTCTAGTGCATGTTCAACTCTTTTTATGTGAATATATATTTCAGACTTTTATGATTGATATATATATCACACTTTTCCCCATAAAGACAATTTCTCTATATCTTTAATGAAAAAATTACCGCTGCTAAGTATAAATAATTAGTTGGGTAATTTTTCTCATGAATCTTCAACTATCATGAGGCATAGGCTATAACCAAGTTATTTTTCATAACAAAACATCCCAAAACCTTCTTGGATGCATCACTATAAATTACAAACTCTTCTCCACTACATGGTAATGCGAGCATAGGTGCACTGAACAACCTTCTTTTTAATTCTTAGAAATTTTCCTCACATTCATTTATCCAAAGTAACTTAACACCCTTCCGAGTTAACTTGGTTAGAGGATTAGATAGTCATGAGAAATTATCCACAAACCGTCGATAATATCCAACTAAACAAAGAAATATATGGATCTCAGTCACTGTGGTTGGTCTAGGATAACTTTCAACAGCCTCCGTTTTTGATGTATCTACTACTATACCATATCTTGAGATTATGTGACCCAAAAATGAAACCCTTTGTAGCCAAAATTCACACCTTGTAAATTTTTCATATAAATTCTCTTTCTATAGGGTCTTTAGTAAAATTATCAAGTGATCTTCATGCTCTTACTTAATTTTTGAATAGATAACAATATCATCTATAAAGACTAGCACAAACTGGTCAAGGTAATCTCTATAGAATCTGTTCATTAAATCCATAAAGATAGTAGGGGAATTAGTAAGACCAAAAGGCATCACTATATATTCATAGTGACCATACCTTGTACGGAATACCATCTTGGGTATATCCTCCTTCTTGAACCTCAATTGATGATATCCAGAATGAAATTCAATCTTGGAAAAGTATTAAGCTGCGCATAGTTGATTAAACAAGTCATCAATATAGGGAAGAAGATACTTGTTCTTTTTTATGATTTTGTTTAACTCCTGATAATCAATATAGAGTCTCATTGATCCATCTTTATTTATCACAAAAAGAACTGGTGCACCCCAAGGTGACACACTTGTCCAAATTAATCCCTTATTAAGGTTTTCTTGGATATTTGTTCTTCAATTCCTACAAATCAACCAAGGCCATTCTACAAGGAGTCTTTAAAATTGATGTGGAACCAGGTATAAGTTCTATTGAGAACTCAACTTCATGTTTTAGTGGAATACTAGGAAACTCTTCTAGAAATACACCCACAAAATCCCGAAAAATAGGCATATCATCGATGTTAATCTTCTCCCCAAACATTTGATATAAAAAACCCTTTTTAATGGGAATTAAGACCCATACACTGGATGTAATCTCCACAAGAAGTTCAGACTTATTATCACATTGATGGATGATCATAGGAGGGTTTGAAATATCAAACATAACTTCCCTTCCTTGATAATCGACGTAGGATTTATGAATAGAAATCCAATCCATGCCTAGGTTGACATCAAATTTGACCGAAGGAAGAATGTCAAGATTTTTAGGAAGCATATCGACATAAAATTCAACCAGAAAGGAATCATAGACTTGAGACACAATCATCCTACCATTAGGGGTTTGCACTGCTAATTCCACCTCTAATTGTTTTGGAGGAATTTTAACACCCTTAGAAAATTATTTGGGTATGAAAGAGTGGGTAGATCCATAATAAAATATGACATTAGCAGTTCTATAGTAGATGGTAAGTGTACCTTTCATCACATCGTTATCTCACCCCTATTTAGAAATAGAAATTGCATGATATTTCCTCTTGTACATCGGCTTAAGAGGTTTCTGAAATCGATCATCATCACCAACCCTTGGGTTTGGGTAGTAGTTAACATAATTCCCATTCTCCGTACACTTTTAGCACTAAATCGTGGGAGGTTCATTCTATGTGGATATTTCTCCATTATCATTTTGAGCTAACTTCTTACCATCAACTTGATAGTCAATTTCCCAATGACCTTACATTCCACACTTAAAACATTTATTAGACCCCTTAAGGAAATTTCATCCATGCTTCTTCCCACGCTTAGAGAATAAAGGAAAGTTCATATTCTTTTCTCCATAGTTTTTAGAGTTTCCTTTAAACTCCACCTACCTATTCTTTTCAAATACATGAGATTGATATGTGACTCTTACATCCATTTCAACCTTGATTTCACAACGCACAATCTCTTCATATCCACTAATGTATCTTGTGGCCAATTTCATTCTAAGAATTGTCTTTAATCTACCAAATAACCTATCAACTTCACTTTTATGTTAGATGATAACTCTCAAAGCGTACCTCACAAGTCTTGTGAAATTAGATTCATAGGTACCAACATATTCATCATCCCTTTGATTAAACTCAAGGAACTCTTTCTCCATCTTGGTATAAAGAATTTTAGGAAAGTACTTATTGAAAAATAAGTCCTTGAACTCATCCCAAACCATGAATTCAATCTCATCATGCTACCTCATATTGTTTATTGGAGTCTACCACTGATCCGATTAACCTTCTAACTGATAAACAACCAGAATGACCTTCTCATGCTCCGAACACTGAAGAATGGAGAATATATTTTCAGTTATACTAATCTATTGTTCAACAACAAGTGGATTAGGAGACCCTATGAAAGAAGGTGTGTGTTGCCTCATGAAAGACTCAATAGAATATTGTTCCCTCCTTTTCTCATTTGGAAGTCCACAATGATTCATAGCTTAAGAAATATGTGTGAGCATAGAAATGAGGTTTTTCATTCCAGATCCCATAGAATTCAGTGGTTTTAGAGGACAATCATATCATTTTCCATCACAATCACCATTAATACGGTTCCTTTGGGTTCCAGCCACTGACTAAAACCAAAATCATAGATTAAAAAATAGTTATCATAATGAGGAACCACATAATCATGAAAAATATCTTATATGATTTCTAACTTATGACACCTTCCTTAATCTATGAAACCTTTGGTTTGTCCTAGGTTATTAAAAGCCAACTTATATTTAAATCCTTCATAATGGTTCATGAAGAGTTTGTGAATTTCCAAATCATATCCCCCAGGAGTGTCAAACTAGGTGTACAACAGGGCCCATTGTCATGTACTAGATTACCTCGAGTCAAGCCCGAAACATCTTGTCAGAGTTGTTACCCCTAGGTACATATGTACCAGAGCCACATCCACTTGTAGTATCTAGATAGGGATGTATTTATAGGAAACCACTCCCTCTTCCCTTCATCAAAATTCTATGACATTTTTTATACTTTGACTCAACCCTATACTTATCTTTAGACATGTCCTTAGGGTTCTCACCAAGGTTTTCTCATCCCAATTTCCAAAGGTTAACTAAAATTTTCCTCTAATACCAACTATAGATATTTGTTCTTTTAAAACATTAACATTTCATAACTTTTGTGGAAGACACAAAACATTACAAAAACTGATGCAAGAAGACCGTACTATTATAGTGCCTTTGGAAACATGGAATACATAAACACTGATACATAAGTGAGCTACATTATCTCCCACTAGGTTCTTCTTATCTCAAACCCTTCATAGACACATCAAACATAATAATTATATTCACAACCTGGGTAAGGAAACATAAAAATGGGTGATCTCAAATTCTTAGTAAGGGTAAAAAAGGGATACATGTAAGCATAAACATGAGTATAAGGGTACAAGTGCTGGAAAAAAGTTATTTGGAGAAGTTTCTTGGAAGTAAGAAGTGGTTGTTTTAAAAGTGTTATCCTTTTTTTCAAGGAATATTGAGAATAAATGAAATCACTTAACTTTTTATAAGTGGATTATTAGGCTGATCTTTATATTTAGGAATTCAGATTCACAATTCTTGAGAAACTCCATTTTATTAAGAAGGAAAGATGTTACTAGAATACATGGAAGTTACAATACTTTTCTTGGTAAATCTAACAATTATTTTCTAATTTGTATTTCAAAAATATCATAAGTTGTTTGGAGAACTTGTAATACAATCCTTATGATTGTAAGGGGGATAAAATTTGTTGTTGGATGGCTATAAATCAACATGGTTGGTTTTTCTGAAGCATATTTTAAGGTGGCGTAGTTTCCCAGTGTTTTCCAAATTTTTGGGGTCTAAAATTTGGAGTTTGGGTAGAATTGAGAAAATTTGATTTCCTTGAAGGTCTTATGAAAATATGTCAAAGGCATGAGTTTCACAAAGATAGGCTTTGCGAGGTGTGTTTCGCAAAGGCATGAAGATTTTGATGGTGATCTTCACGATTACAAGAAATGGAGAATTACGAGCACGTGATGATTTTATGGGAATCTTCACAATAGCAATGAGAATCACAAACAATTAAGGTGAGAAGCATCATGTGTGGAACATCACGGTGGTGCAATATTTTGAAGGAAGGCTTTACAATTATGAAAAGCATCGCGAATGGGAAATTTCGGTGGAGCTTAGCGAAAAAGGGAGCATAGAGAAGGAAATGATGTTGCTTCATGAAATGGTGATGACGTGACATAAAATGTTCTGGAATCGGTGGATACATATATAAATAGGTCTGTACCCTCTTAATAAGAGAAGCGAGACTTAATGAAAATCTTAAGGCTTCAGATTTACATAGGCGGTTCATGAAGGTGGTATGAAAAGAAGTTCACGAAGTCTATAAGCCAACTAAACATTCTGAGCATCGTGAAGAGTAGTGAAGGTAAAAAAGGATAAGTGATCTTTGTGAAGGAAGTAAGTTCCACGAAGGTAGTTTGCTTCATTAAGGGTGTGATATTTGTGAAGGATCTTCGTAAAGGAGCTTTGCAAAGGAGATTTGTGAAAAGCAGTTTTGAATACCCAGTTTAAGTGAAAAAAAATTTCATAGAGCATAAAAAATAGATTGAGGTATTGGAATAAGTATAATTACGAAGTCTATGAGGTTCTTACTATATTTTGGGTAGGAAAGAAAATAATTTTTTTGAAAGATCAAAATTTTGGAATTAGATCAAGAAGCACCGTAATATTGAATTACATCATTTTGGGATAGAAAAAGCACACACACTTTTGGATTGTTTTCATATTGCTACCCAAGTGTAAGAGAATATCCTACTCATTGTATTTCACACAAAAAGATTATTTTCTAGTTTTAATGTGTGGTATTGGATTATTTCCATACTATTCCAAGGATGTAGCTACTCTTGTTGAGTAGTGAACATTGTAAATTCTTATGTTCCTGTAGATGTGTGTTTTGATTACAATCAGTAGGGAAGAAGCTATTTAATCATAGGTTAAAGTTTGTTAAAAAAACAAGGAAAATAAAAGAAAAATATATGACTAATTCACCCCTCCCCATATCAGTGATACTTGGATCCATACTAGGAAAATTCAATTGGTATCAGAGTGATAGGTTTCATTAATTTATTCTTTACCGAAGTTTTGAAGAGAAGTTGTGATGAAGAATCTGAACTATGTGAACAATAAGGGTATTCTGATATTTTATGGGAATAATTTTCATATTTGGAAAGAAATAACAATTCCTTGTCTTATGTCTCTTAGGTATAAAGTTCTTGAAGCTAAAACATATGGATTTTTTGATATTGATGACAAGGTTCTTCTTACACATGTCGATAAGAAGGATCTTGAGAATGATGGAAGAGATAAAAATGATTTACTTTCATCACTTTTAGAAAGTTAATTTTTAAGAGTAAAAGGAGTTTCCATATCTAAAGGTATCTGGGATAAGCTAAAAGCATCTATGAAGGAAATACAAAAGTGAAGAAGGAAAATAAAAAATATGGAGGCTGAAGTATGGAGATTTGAAAATGGGTGAGTATGAATATGTTGGGGACTTCTTTACTAGGGTAAATGAAATTTTCAGCACAATCAAATGTCTTGGTGAAAATTTGGAGGATTGTATAGTTGTTGAAAATATATTAAGAATTCTACCTGAAGATTTTGATTAAAAAGTTTCTTCATTGGAAGATAGAGACCTTGAAACATTATCTCTAGTTTATTTTCATAGAACTCTCATCACTTATGAAATGAGAAGGGAGAAGACTATGGAGAGAAAAATAAAAGTTTATAGAGAAATGTACTTCAAAGTTTCCAAGAAAGAAAATTCTAAGAAGGATATTGAGAAAGATGATTTTTCTGACTTTGAATCTGAAAATGAGGTATGTAAAAACTTTTATGTAATTTTATCCTTATTTTCTAAAAATGTAAGAAGAGGTACAGGAAATTACAAAGGGAAACATCCATTGAAATGTTCTAAATGTGGACCTGTTGGACACTTTGTAGCTAATTTTTCTCAAAGAAAGAAAGATGAAGATAGTGATGAAGAAGAAATAAGGCCAAGAAGGACGTGGAAGAAATATGGTGACAATGATATTTTTTTTGGTAGAGGGAAGGATGAAAAGTTCTTCAAATCCAAAAGAAGATGTTTTTTGTCTAAAGAATAAGAAGATGAAGATAGTGAATCTGAATATGAAAAATATTTTTCTAAGAAATCTAGAGAAAATACATTAATTGCAGTAGTGAACATTGAAGATTTTGGGTGTGGTAGTTTTGAAGAAGAAGAAACTCAACTTGAATATCATCTGAAAGAAGAGGTGAAAGAATGCATGAGAAAGATTATAATACTTGAGAAGGAAAATAGGAAGTTGATAAATGAAATTTATTCATAAAACAATCAATAAGGTTTTCCTGATGAGAAAATCAAGATGATAAAAGAGATTGATGATATGAAGGGTTATATTGAACATGAAAAGAATCGTAATGAACATATGGAAGTGAAGATGAAGGAAAAACAAGAAGAGTTGTAGCTTGTTCAACAAAAAATTTATAAATCTGAAAAAAGTAATGTAAGTTTCAAAAAATCTATCTCAGAAGATGGTGAAAGTTATAGTAAGGATGAACCAAATAAGGATCAACAAAAGTCACCTTCAATGGTTGATAAGAATTCTGTATTTATCTCTGAGAAGAAGAAAGATGAGAAAGTTATGTATGTGGACAAAGTTAACAATGTTGGAAAATAAAAAGTTTCTAAAAAACTTGATACTGGAATTTTTTTGATTACTTATATATCTAATATGTTTGGAAACAAATCTGAGTTGAAGAATAAATTTTCATTTGAAAACAGAAGGGTTGATGGTCAAAAAAGTTCTAGTAAGAAATTTGCAGAGAAGCATGTTCACAACTCCAGTTAGTATGGAAGTTTCAGAGGAAAATATTGTTTCTATGGATACTTCTGGTAGTGTGGTGGATTAGGACATACAAAAAATATGGGCCGGTTTAACCAACAACATTACTATTATTTCACCAGTTATAGAAAACAATGATTGAGGGGGAGTCAATCCTCTCAAAAGAAGAAGTATGAGAAGGAAGTTCAGATGAAATATGAGAAGGCTGGTGTAAAAGTGGAGAATAGGTTCCAACCACTGGAAACTATTTGTAAAAGATGTGAACAACCTAGACATATTGTTAAGGGTTGTATTGTTTTTTTAATGGCACAAAAAAATATTCTTAACAATTATCAAAAGCCAGAGGTGAATAATGAAAAGGAAGAATAAAAATCTCTTGTTATTTAAACTACTTTGAAAGCTATAAAATGAGAATGACCTTGAATACTTGATAGTGGTTGTTCATCTCATATGATAGGATACTTAAATTTGTTAAAGAATTCAAAAGACTTCAAACAAGTAATTGTGACATTTGGAAATGATGAAATCTCTAAGGATCAAAGGTGTTGGATCAACCATCATTGGGGAAGAAAATATGAAATACAAGAAAAGGTTATATGTTGATGGGTTGAAACCCAATCTTATGAGGGTTTCATAACTTTGTGATGAGGGTAACAAAGTTACCTTCAGAAAAGAAGGGTTTTTTTTTGTGAAAATGTAATAATATGGATAGATAGTTACGAGGGGACAACATACAAAAGGGAACTTGTTCCAAGTTGGTGAAATAAAAAACTCTTGTTACATGGGTATAGTGGATGAAAATCAGTTGTGGCATAAAAGGCCATGACATATGTGTTATAGAAACATGAGTAAGTTATCGAAGCGATACAGTGTCTAAGATATTCCTGATATTTCAAGAAGAAGTGATTGGTGTTGTACTATTTGTCAGAAAGTAAAAATTATAAACTCAATTCATAAGAGAGTTGACATTTGTTTAAAAAGACCCTTGTAACTTATTCATTATGATATTTGTAGGATGATGAGAAAACAATAAACCAATGGAGATAATTACTTCATCACTTTCATTGATTAATTTACTCGCATAACTTGTGTTATGTATATAAAACATAAGTCAGATGCTCTGAAAATGTTTAAGAGTTTCAGGAGGAATGAAGAGAAGGAATGTGAGTATGCAGTGAAGAAGTTGAGAACTGAAAATGGTGGTGAGTATAAGAATGAATAATTTAAAAAATATATTGAGAATCATTGAATTCAACATGATTTTAGTTCACCATACACACCTCAACAAAATTGGGTTTATGAAAGAAATAATAAAAGTCTGGTGGAAATGGGGAATACTATGTTACTTGAATATGGTCTCTCTCATTATTATTAGAGGAAATCCACGAGTACTGCTATATATATTCAAAACAGATGTTTCTATAGGTTGAGTTTAGATATGACTCCATATGAAATGTTTTATGAAAAAACTCCATGTTTGAATCACTTAAGAGTTTTTGGGAGTCCATGCATCATAAAGAAGAAAGGTGGAAACCTTGGAAAGTTCAATCAAAGAGGAGATAATGGAATTTTTCTTAGATATTCTCTAGAAGGAAGAGGATATAGATGTTTCAACAATGAAATAGGAAAAATTATTGATTCTAATAATGTGAAATTTATTGAAAATGTTGAAAAAAATAAGCTTTATGATGATATAAAAGTTGAGCAAGATAGGTAAAGTTTTTTTTAACAATTTTGATAATGTTGTATATAATGGTAATCCTACTTAGGAAGAAGAATCAGACATAGTAATATCAAGTGATGAGGATGAAATTCAAATAGATCATCCTAGGCTGAGAAAGAGAGTGGAATCTCATAACATTATTGGTGGTCAACATCAGAAGGTTCAAATAAGAAGAATGTAAAAAGTTATTACACACACTTATTTGTATTCAAAAGTCGAGCTGAATGATGTGAATGAAGCTTTTGAGCATCCAGAATGGGTTCAAGCTATGAATGAAGAGCTTGATCAGATAGAAAATAATAATACTTGGGAACTTGTACCCAAGCTAGATAAAAAAATGTTATTGGTACAAAATGTGTTTTCTAGAACATGTTGAATGAAGGTGAAGTGATAAGAAAAAAATAAAGATTGGGTTTCAAGGGGTATTAACAAATTTAATATATTGATTTTGATGAAACATTTGATCCGGTGGAAAGGTTAAAAACAATAGGAATATTTCTTTCTATTCCTGCACAATAAGGTTACAAGATCTTTCAAATAGATGTTAAATCTGCATTCTTGAATGGTGATATTGATAAGGAAGTTTACATTGAACAACCTTTTGGATTTTTTTAAGGAAAGATTAAAGTTGTATACGTAGGTTGAAGAAGGATTTGTACAGGCTAAAATAAGCTCTGAGGGCATGGTATTCAAAATTGGATACTTTCTTAAGGAATATGAATTTCAATAAAGGTAGGGTTGATAGAAATCTTTACATCAAGGAAAATAATGAGTTTTCCATCATTATAATTATTTATGTTGATGATATTATCTTTGCTGGAAATGATGAAAGATCTTGTGAAAGATTTTTTAAAGAGATGTAGAAGTTGTTTGAGATGTCCATACTGTGAGAAATGAAATAATTTCTTGGGTTACAAATTTTATATAAGAAGAACCACATTTTTATTTCTCAAGAAAAGTATGCTAAGGAAATTTTGAATAAGTTTGGATTCGAAAATTCGAAACTAGTTTCCACACCGATTTTAGTGGGAGCCAAGTTGTCTAAAGATAGAGAAGGCAATGAAGTTGATCAGAAAGAGTTCTGAAAGTGGATATGTAGTCTGTTATATCTAACTGCATCAAGACCTGACATTTTTTATATTGTTACCTTATGTGCAGGATTTTAGAGTTCTCCTAAAGAATAAAATTTAATTGCTAGAAAAAATATTCTTAGATATATCAAAGGCACAACAGATTTTTTAATCATGTATGATGGATCCAAAAATATTGATTTTTTGTGTATTGAGATGCTAATTGGGCAGGAAATTTTGATGATAGAAGATCCACATATCGTGGAGTTTTCTTTCGGCATAAAAGTTGTGTTAGTTGGCATACAAAGAAACAGAATTCAATAACTCTAAGCATGGATGAAGCTGAGTATGTTACTACCACTCAAGATGTTACCCAACTTATGTGGATGAAAACCCAGTTTGAAGACTTACTTGTTGAAGTAAAGTTACCCTTACTCTTGGGATGTGACAATAAAAGAGAAATCAATATTACAAGGAATCTAATACAACATTCTTGTTCAAAACATATTGACATAAAGTACCACTTAATCAAAGAGAATTTGGAGAATAATGAACTGAAGTTGGTGTATGTTCCTACATCAGAACAAGTTGTTGACATATTCACAAAACCATTACCAAAGGAACCATTTTCTAAATTAAGGTTGAACATGGGAATCCAACCTCCTTATCATCAATTTTGAGTTAAGTTTTTCTATCCCCACTATCATCTTACATTTGGATAGTGTTGTCAAGGGGGAGAATTATTTTATAAATATATCCTTATAGAATAATTCATAAAGGGGGAGTTGTGGGAAAGTTGTGAATCCATCATATATGTGTGTGAACTATTCAATCTATTTGTTGGAGTGGTTGTATTGAAACAATTTTTTTATTCCAAGAAAGTTGAAGAAACATAGATAGATGTTCTGGAGAAGGCTAAAGAGGAGAAATGAAGAAGTTTCATAGTCACTAATTTTAGATAGCATGATTTTTTATATCAATAATTATTGATTACTACAATGAGTTAGCTCACATAGGATTATAATTGTTGATATGTAATCCATATATTGAGGTTACAAAGTTCAGTGATTTATTAATCTTGGTTGACAACAAAATCCAAAGGGGGAGATTGTTGGGACCAAGTTGGCTAGAGAAGTTTCTTGAAAGTTAGAAGTGGTTATTTTTAGAGTGTTGTCTTTTTTTTTTCAAGGATGTTTGAGAAGAAATGAAATCAATTCAATTTTTATAAATGAGTGATCGGGCTAATATTCATACTAAGGAATTCAGATTCACAATTCTTAATAAATTCCATTTGATTTGGAAGGAAAGATGTTATTTGAATATAGGGAAGTTACTATACTTTCTTAGTAAATCTAACGATGATTTGCTAGTTTTTATTTCACAAATATCATAAGTTGTTTGGAGAACTTATGATATAAGACTTATGATTTCAAGGAGGAGAAAAGATATTGTTGCATGACTATGAATCAACATGGTTGGTTTTGCCGAAACATATTTTAAGGTGGCATAGTTTCCCAGTGTTTTCTAATTTTTTGGGGTCCAAAATTTGTAGTTTAGATAGAATTGAAAAAAGTGGATTTCCTTGAAGGGATTATGAAAATATGGTAAATGAATGAGTTTTGAAAAATGGGATTTGCGAGGTGTGTTTTGTGAAGGCATGAATATTCTGATGGTGATCTTCACGATTATGAGAAATAGAGCATTACAAGTGCCTGATGATTTTATGGGAATCTTAAAAACAATGAAGAGCATCATGAATAGTGAAGGTGAGGATCATCACGAGCAGAGCATCATGACAACATGAAGTTTTGACAAAAGGTTCCAAGATTATGACAAGCATCGCAAACATGAAATTTTGGTGGATATTCATGAAAAGGGAGCATCATGAAGGAAATGAAGGGGCTTCGCAAAATGGTGATAATGTGGCCTGAAAGGTTCTGGAATTAGTGGAAACACCTATAAATAGTCATCTAACCCCTTAATAAGAGAAGAGATATGCAATGAAAATATTAAGGCTCCGGATTCACGAAGGTTGTTCGTGAAGGTGGTATGAGAAGAAGTTCACGAAGGCTATAAACCAACTGAACGTTTGAAGCATCATGAAGATTAGTAAAGTTCACAAAGGCTAAGTGAGCTTCACGAAGGATGTAGGTTCCACGAATGTAGTTTTCTTTATGAAGGGTGTGAGCTTCTCGAAGGAGCTTCGCGAAGGAGCTTTGTGAAAAGTAGTCTTGAATACCCAGTTTAAGTGAATAGAACTTTCATAGAGTATCAAAAATAGACTAAGGTATTGGACTAATTATCATTATTAAGTCTAGGAAGTTCGTACCAGCTTATGGGTAGGAAAGAGAAGAATTTTTTTAAGAGATAAAATTTGTGGAAGTGGATCAAGAAGCACCATAATATTGAATTACATCATTTTGTGCTAGAAGATTCACACACACTTTTGGATTGATTTCATAGTGATAAATGAGTGTAAGGGAATATCATACTCATTGTATTCCACACCAAAGGATTATTTTTTAGTGGATGGTGTAGTATTGGATTATTTCCATACCATACCAAGGACGTAGCTACTCTTGTTGAGTAGTGAACCTTGTAATTTCTTGTGTTCTTGTGGATGTGTGTTTGGATTGCGATCAATAGGGAAGAATCTCTTTAACCTGAGGAGACGGTTTTTAAAAAAATAAAGGAACATAAAAGAAAAAGATATCACTGATTCACCCCTCCCCCTCTCAATGATACTTGGATCCTAACTGGGAAACTTCAATGAGAACATGATCCTGTAAATAGAAAATCATACCCTATATATCAAATATCATAATTGATATCATGGAGTAAATATTGGCAGTTCATAAGACATGAATCATATGAAATAAAGAGAATAATCCATGAAAGCATACCATAGGAATAAGACATAGAATTGTGGAAAATACATAAGCATATAATGATTTTTATAGTAGCCATGACATTGCTTCCAAGACCATCTTAGTAGTATGGGTTCACTCCACATACCATCATAGTAGTCGTGGTTCACTCCCATGGCCATCATAGTAGCACGAGTTCACTCCTCATACCATCTTAGTAGTCATGGTTCACTCCCATGGCCATTATAGTAGTCAAGGTTCACTCCCAAGACCATCTTAGTTTATCTCATGAGATATAAAACATTACCTAATGCATTGGAGGGAGATATACATCTCACCCATCACATAATGAAATCAGACATACATGTTCCCCAAGATCATAAATAAACACATAATAACCCATGAAATGAAATGGGTATACTAAAAATGTAAACATATCATGACCTATGGAAAGAGATAGGTTTCATAATCATTTCATCATAAAAATAACCCATGAAAAGAAGCATGTTTCAAAAGCATATAACTTGTAAAAGTGAAACGGGTTTCATAACATCATTCCATCAAAAAAAAATCCATTCAGAGAAAGTATATTAATGTAAACATTGAATAATTTTACTATAAAGGCATGAGTAACACCAATTATTGTTATCATAGATCATAAATAATTTTGAAATATCTTTTACAAACATTTCTTGAGGAAAATATCCTTTCTTCTTTGAAAAATTATTTTTATTACATACAACCCTTTGAAAACATTTTTCTTTGAGAATAGATTTGAAAACTTATACATGAATCTTTGAAAACAATAAAACATTTTAAAAAAAATACTTTTTACTTGAAAATTATCTTCAAGGATCTTTTGAAAAAAATTTTAAAATGTTTTTTGGAAACATTTTTAAAACATGGTTTATTTGAATACAATATATTTTTAATCAAAGATAGGGACGATCAGATTTTACAAAGAACATTATCCTAAGTACCAAAGAGTGAAAAAATGGTACTAAAAAATGAGGATATCTTGAATAAATTGAGGATAATAAAACACATGAATATTATTGAGATATTTATCATAAGATTTCATCAAAGTAAACATAAATATATACAATCTCAGAAAGTGATGAGATTGTCTTAATAAACTCTTATTATTCAATAACTTGGGATCAAACTATCTATGTAAGGAAAGGAAATTACATGAAGCTTATGATATAATTAAAATAAGGATATTCATGATATAACATGTAAAATGTAAGTATATACACATTTAAAAAGAGTTTAGGTTCATAACAAAACATGAATCTCAAAGAAAGAAAATTGAGACAAAACTATTTTATCGATTTGGTAACTTTTGAAAGTTAATACCCACGAATTAAGGATCATAAAATGTGCATGTAAATAACC
The DNA here is from genome assembly GCA_963277665.1 of Viscum album. Lineage (NCBI taxonomy): Eukaryota > Viridiplantae > Streptophyta > Magnoliopsida > Santalales > Viscaceae > Viscum > Viscum album. The sequence goes on from OY728121.1 coordinate 48,739,669, forward strand.
ATAAATTTAAGTAAAATATAAATATAATACAATCATTTTCAGTACATACACCACAAAAAATTAAAGAGTGGTGAACATAACATGAATCTTACATAAATTAAAAGTGAGATGAAATTCCCCTTACCTTGTTTCTTGACTCTCTCTGTACTCATACAAGATTCCTATATAATAAATATAATTTTTTTTAAATATTTTAAATAATTATATTCTTATATATATTAATATATATGGTTTGATTATGACCTTATATTACCCTCTTGTTAATGATCCTATGTTAAGGTTTCACTTCGAGTAATATTCACTTTGTTCTTCACATGTGTCTTAATTTGTTATATCGTTGGTTCTTATACTTATATCATGATTAAAAAATGTATAACATGATATAAATATCATTTATATACAGTTTTTATTATTATTATCTATATAATATAGGATTACTAAATGGAATACACCATTCATGGAGACGGTAAGCCGTATGTATGCATGAACACTATGTCTGTCTTTATTGTCGTATTGAAGAGAAGTATGTAAATGACACACACACACACATATGTATTTAAATATGTATCATTATTAAATTATCATTAATATATCATATATATCATATAAGTTCATTAAAAACATCCTTAATACATTCCATGTGGCGTGTGAACGAATCACATCGCTTTGAGGGGGCGATAGTCCACACTTCCTTAAACAATATTATCGTATTAACACCAAATGGAAAGTAAAAATATGTGTGTTTTAAAAGGAATAAATATGATTAAACACATATTAAATATAATATATGACATATATAAATATATTTTCCATCATAATGGTCACCATGATTGTTGGTAAATGAGAAATGAACAATCATCATTTCATGAGGCAGTAGTTTTCTGTACACAGAAATAGTATGTTCAACATCCATTAGATGGAGGTGTGTGTAAGTGTAGGTAGAAAAATTATCATAAAAATATCATTTCATATTTAGTATACTGGGTTTTCACACAATAATGTAATAAAGAGAGTGGAGGGGGTGGAGAAAGAAAATAAAGGAAAGGAGCTTGAGAGAAGACGTTACCTCTTAATTGGGTAACTCCTTTTGGTTTATGCCAAAAGAATTCCATGAGAAGATTTCTACCTAAAGGGATGATTCATGGTATAATGGAGTATTTTTTGGAGGATACTTAGGAATATATTGGACTAACTTAAAAGTTTTGATAGGTGTGAGGAATGAGTAGAGGTGGTGACCTTTTATAGGGAAGGAAAAGTACTCACATAGATTTCTTAGAAACAAGTTTGGTGTGCACATGTTCATACCAAAAAAAGTAATAAAAAACCAATAAAAATCAATAATGGATGGTTAATGGAATAAATATGGATAGAAAGTGGGTTTTGGACAAGTTTCTAGGTCATTTAGGCCCTTAATTTTAAGGTTTAGTCCCTAATTAAGTTTAATTTGGCCTTAACTGATGTGATTAATTTTAATCACTTTTACTAATCATTTTTGTCAAAAATTAACATGGTCTTATTAGACTCTAAATATTATACTGAATACAATAGTTTATATTGGATTTTTGAAATTCAATTCACAGAAACAGAAAAATTAAGATTAGTGCTAATCCCATAGATGGGAAGAAATAACAGGTTTTAATGTAGGAAAAAGTTCAAAAGTTTGTCAAGATTTTATATTCAGTTTCAAAGTGAAATTGATTATAATTAATTAAATTGTATTAATTTGTGTAATATTTATCTAATATGACCTTAAATCATTTTTATAATATCATTTAGAATTAATAATTAATTAGGCAAAAATTCAGTTTTTAAATAAAAAGTAGTATTTTTTACTATTCATCAAAAATTGAAGTTTCTCAGAAAAATACCAAAAATTTACCCTAGGATAATTTAGAAATTATGAATTAAAAATTAATTTTATTTTATCAAATTCAATTTCTAAATGTCTCTAAAATTAATTTCATTATTAAAAGAGGTTCATTTGAGAAAACGATGCTTTTAAACAAAGAAGGACTTTACCAAAAATTTTATCTTTCATTATAAATATGTTTTATTTATATAAAACAATTGTAGGAAATATTAATTTTCATATAACTACATTTAATGGATAGGTTATAATTATCTCCTTTTAATTATAACCAAAAGATATGTTTTTTAGAAACTCCGTGTTGTGTGTATCGTACGCCAACTCAATGTTGCATTTAACATATGTGAAGTCAGTGTTGCATGTAAAAGGAATATTTGAATTAGTTTATTACAAGATATAAATGAAAATTTAAATTTATGTTTAAAAAAAAATGTCCATAAAAACTCGAGGTGCTACAGGGTTATTGCTTTTATTGGTTGCGTTGTTATAGTTGATTAGATTTCCCCATTGGGTGACACACTTTTATTATGCCATTCTTGTTAATGATATTATTTTGATAAAATTTATTTACCATGGACCAATTATATGAGGGATTATAAAGTAATTCATCATATTTAGAACCATATGAATTTAATTTCATGCATTATTCCACAACATATATACTTTTCTGTGTGCATTTCCTGTATTGCATGTGCTTGATGTGGTTCCTTATATGTTATGCATTGTAGTGTGATAGTGATTTTGAATGATGAAATAATTGGTTTAATCGATCAATTATACTACATTAGTTGGTTGGATTGATGAATTTCAATTCCAATCTCTGGAGCGATTAATTCTATATATTAGAAATGATAGTTCATTTAATCCAATCACTATACATAGCTTGTTATATCCTATTATTGGGTGTAAAGGTCAGGTTATATTTACTTGATGTGAAAATTTCAATTCATAAAGAGTATGAGACTTTATAAATTAGAATTTGTGACACAATTAACTGGATCATGATAGCTATAACCAAATAAATAAGAATAAATTTCAATATATTAAAATTTCAAAATGAAAAGTTTATCGCTAGATGAAAATTCCAAAGGAAAAGTAATGAGTGTTTTCATCTATACCTTGCATTTGAAACTCCATATACGGGATCCTATGTGGAGTTGTATGAGACCTTGAGCCAGAACTGACCTTAGTAGTGAGAAGTAGGCGGTGTCTCCTGTGATCTTTCCATTATGATCTTTCTTACCATTTAGACCTGGCTTATGGAGAAGGTAGAGAGGTGTGACCTATTTATAGGGGGTTTGTACCTACACTTTACTATTATTTCTTTTTCTATTGCTTATAAATATTATCTAAGGAGTTCACTTGAAAATTGTAGAGTTTTTCCACTGTGATGTGTTCATTCCATGATCCAAGAAAGTTGCAACGAACATGGTCTGAAGGTGGTGGGGCATGAACCACCAATGAAACTTCCTACAGTGCCACCTGAGGTAACTCATGTTGATCTTCCATCGGGAACCGATGCTTAGTTATGTGATAGTTTCTTTCAGCTCATGTAGTCTGTTCAGGGTGCTCCTGACCCTTCCCTACTATGAAAGAGTTGACTTGGGAGTTTCAGCAGCAGAATCCTCCCACTTTCTCAGGGGATGGAATAACTCAGGTTGCTAATTCATGGCTAGAGGCCATGTTTTCTATCTTTGACCATCTAGAGATACCTACAGAGTGGAGGGTCAATCTTGCTACTTACATTCTATGTTAATCCTCTAGGAATTGGTTAGATTTTATCTTTCATGATGAGATTTATTAGGGTATGGTCTGGGAAGACTTCCAGATAGCCTTCTACGATCACTTCTTTTCACAAATATTGAGAGTAGACCGAGCTGGGGAGTTTATCCATCTTTAGTAGGATTCCATGTCTGTGTTAGAGTATCCTTCTAACTTCACCGAGTTTCAGAGTTTTTCTTCAACTTTGAACAGTGATGAGTTGATGACTGCACGAATATTTGAGGATGGTATCATGTTCACCAATTGATTGTAGGTGAACATCTTTCGATTGAATACCACTACAGAGATATTAAACTAGGGCTTAATCATTGAGAAGAACCTAAGGGAATCTAGAAATGTGATCTAGGGAAGTTCAGTTCCAAGGTAGGGTGATGGTTCATCTGGTAGTAGGAAGCACTATCTTGAGGTTTAACATGGGGGTAGTACCAGCCAGGTGACATGTTCCAATTGATATGTGGGGTTTCACCAGTTTAGAAGGCTAGGCCATAAGAAGCCACAATGCATGAGGAACCCAATTGAATACTGAGCCTGAAGAATGATAGGCCATCTTAAATGATTATTCTAATCTTTTCCTGTAGTGGCTAGTGAGAGGGGATCTATACTGACACCTATTTCAGGTACATGATCAACAATTCCATGTCAGACTGGGAGTTGGTCTTTTACCGGATGATTTGGACAAGGAGGTGTCCATGGCCGAGGTAGTCAGACCTCTGAGGTTCAACCCAGTAGAGAGAGCCTACCCAAACTATTTAGTAAGTATCTCAGGTCCACAGTTCATACCATATCTATTCTGTGCAACCTATTCTTGAGGAGCAGAGTCCATGGACTTCTACTGTATGGGGTACTATTCTGGTAGCCTCCACTTTAGTTTCTCTCCTTTTTGATATGGTTGCTTTGCATTATTTTATATCTTCTATGATTATGGAATGTATGTACCTTGAGATGGAATAATATAGTGACACTATGTATCTTGATACACCGTTAGGGGTTATAAAATAGAGTATATGATAGTGAAAAGAGTTCGCCTTGAGATAGGTGGGTACTATTTCATATGTAATTTTTTCTTCCTCGAGTTGATATACTTTAACGTCATTCTCAATATGGACTGACTAGTGTTTTATTGATCCCACATGGATTTCTATCACCGGTGAGTGTCTTTCACCTCACCTAAGGTTATCTTGTATATTCATAAAGGAAAATGGGATATCCAGGCTAGTCATGCTGGACTCGAGCATCTGGGTCTAGGAAGAGTGACCGCCCAAATGGTGAATCTATTTATGAGTGATCAGGGAATACAACTTGTGGAATTTCCTCCTATTGTTGATCACTTCAGGGATGTATTCCCTGATGATTTCTCTAGTTTACTTCCTAAGATAGAGGTTGAGTTCACCACCGAGCTAGTGACAAGTGTAGAACAAGTGTCCATTCCTTCCTATAGGATGACACCTATAGAGCTCCAAGAACTCAATAAGTAGCTTGAAGATCTCAAGGAAAAAGGTTTTATCTGACCCAAAACACCTCTTTGAGGTTCACCTATTCTTTTCACTAAGAAGGAGGATGGTACCCTCAGTTTTCATGTGGATTACTGCTAACTAAACTAGATTACAATGAAAAACCGGTATCCACTACCTTGTATAGATGACCTCTTCGACCAGCTCTAAGGAGATACCATTTTATCTAAGATTGATATAAGGCTAGGCTACCATCAAGTGTGTGTGAGGCCATAAAAAATACCACATATGGTGTTATAGAGTAGGTAAGACTTGTACGAGTATCAAGTTATACCTTTTAGCCTTACGAACATGCCATCAATCTTTATGGCTCTGATGAATTTATTTTTCCACCCATACCTAGATTCTTTTGTGGGAGTCCTTATAGAATAAATCTTAGTTATTTCACCATACAAGACCATTAAAATAATCTTTATATCATGTTGAATACACTAATAGGGCACTAGATTTATGAGAAGTTCATAAAATACCACTTTTGGATCAGTAAGGTTCACTTCTTAGGTCATATCATATCATAGGAAACCGTATCTGCTGACCCAGAGAAGGTGAGAGTCGTGGTTTCCTAGGAGAAGACCAAGAATGTGTTTGAGATATGATGTTTCTTGTGGCTAGATGGATATTACAGGTGATTCATTTAGGATTTCTCCTGCTTAGCTGTGCCTCTCATGGGATTGACTAAGAAGGGTGTGAAATTCATCTGCTCTAAATCTTGGGAGACAACCTTTCAAGAGTTTAAGGGGAGACTGACTTCATCACCAATCCATATTCTTCCAATGTTGGGAAAAGGATATAATATTTACTATGATGATTTAGGGATCTAGATAAGAGTATTATTAATACAGGGTGATAGGTTTATAGCATTTGGGTCCCTCTAGTTGAGACGTCATGAGAGAAATTATCATATTCATGACCTCGAGCTAGCTGTTGTGGTCTATGATCTACATTGTTGGAGGCATTATATTTTGGGTGATAAATTCATTGTTTACAAGATCACAAAAGTCTCAAATATATATCCACAAAGTGAGACTTGAATTTGAGGCAGCACAGTGGGTTGAGTACCTGAAGTCATTCGATTTTGAGCTTGCTTATACACCCAATAAGGGTAATTCTATAGATGATACCTTGAGCTAGAAGACTCATACTCATGCCATACAGGAGGAAGTTTTTGAGTGGAAGATGATGGCTATATTTTATAAGATATAAATGGAGGTTTAGGAAAATCATGAGCAACCTATCTTAGTAGCTCTAGTAGTGGTTTCCTCTCTTTTGGAGTGGGTGTGGATGAGGAAGCTATCAGATCCGGATGGCCTTGTCCTAAGGGAAAGTGTCTCAAGTGAGAACCCACCTCTTGGCTAGGTTGTTGATGGGAATAAGACCATACTATACCATGGGCATATTTGGGTGCCTTATGATATATGGGAATAGTTGATAAATGAATCTCATGCCTATTTTTAGGAAGTTTACCATGGAATCACCATGATGTACTGAGATGTATGCCATCGGTATTGGTGGATAGGTATAAAGAGGCTTATTGTAGGTTTTATTACTTGGTTATCCACCTATCAGCTGGTGAAGGCTGAGCACTAATAACCTGATAGACTTTTATAGATTCTATCCATTCCTATGTGAAAATAGAATGATGTCACCATGGATTTCATGATAGGATTTATAAGATCCCCTTAAGGCAGCGATGCAGTATGGGTTATCATTGATAGGTTGACCAAGGTCCCACACTTCCTACTAATCTAGGATACCTTCTCAGCTGATGAGTTTGGGAGGATATACATCTAGGATATTGTTCATTTTCATGGTGTTCCCTATTATATCACATCAGAATGAGATTCCTGGTTTACATCATGGTTATAAAAGGGGTTGCAGAAGGAACTGGGTTCATAGGTTCTCTTTAGTACAACTTATCACTCACAGACAGACAAGAAGTTTGAGCGGATGATACAGGTGTTATAGGACATACTCTAGGAATGTTTCCTTAATTTTGGAGGTTCATGGAAAACACATATACCTCTTATAGAATTTTCCTACAATAAAATATTTGATGTAATTATTCAGATGGCTCCGTATGAGGACCTTTATGGTAGGTCATGCGGTTCACCTCTATACTAGTTAGAGGAAGGACATGAAGCACTACTGGGTCCTCATCTCATTCAGGATACTTTATAGCAAGTACAACTGATTCAAAAGCATATGGATACAACTCAGTCTATATAGAAGTCATATACCGATCATCACCATCAGCCTCTGGAGTTTGAGCTAGGACATCAGGTCTTTCTGAGTGTATCGCCTAGATTGGGTCACAGAAAAATTCAAAGACAGGGCAAGATATCACCTCAGTATGTTTAGCCTTTTGAGATAGTGGAGATAGTTAGACCGATAGCCTATCATTTTCAGTTACCTCATAGGTACTGTGCTGGGCATGACATCTTCCATGTATCACAGCTTCGACATTATCATTCCAACCAATCTCATTCATTTGACCTCGAGGACATTGACCTTGAGGAAGATACATATTTCTAGGAGCATTTGATACATATCATTGATCAGATCATGACTTCTCTCTGATAACTCTTGTTATATACCGATTCAAGGGCCGCCAATGGATGAGTGGTCATATATAAGCCTAAGGTAGGTTGTCTAGCTTCTTTCCCTCAAGTTTCATTGTGTTTATGCTATGCGCTATTGTACCACACATCAGACCTTCCCAATGATGGCTATAAATTGTTCAATAAATTAAATTGAATTCTTTTTCATGCCCACCATGGCTCTAGTGAGCGGCGAGTCACCCCTTTTTGGAAATTTACTTGACCTAAGCCACCCCAAGGGGTGTGCCTTTCCTTAAAGGCTTAGTGCCCATTGTATTAAATTGACTAACCACCTCTTAAAGTGTGTTTACATTGTAACTAATGTCTTAAATTAATAAATTGAATTAAGATGAAAGTTAGGCCATGATTTAGGCCTTAATTCCTCTTGATTATTGATATATTCCCCATGATATGAACTTTGTGCTTTATGCCATGATTATATAACATGCTTCATGATTTATGTGTCATTCCATATGATTCATGCTCTACACTTATTTCTTATACCTTAGTCCATATGTACATGTTTATACTTATTGCCTCATGACTTGTACCTTAGTTTTTGGGATTGAATAAAATGGGTTTTCTATCTTTTTTAGCATGTGTTAAATGTAATGCCTCTTGAAAAAGGGTGTGAACTTAACTACAATGCCTTGCTGATGACATGTGATCATGAATGCTATTCCTTACCTACTTATGGTCGAGAGTGAACATGGGTTTCAACTAAAGGACATCATAGATGGGATCACCATGCTTGGTACTTGGATATGTTAAAAACGGTTGGATAAATACTTAGCTTTCCTTGTACAGGCTCTCTGGGAAGATTATTATGCCCACAAGTGACACTAGTTCCATAGGGTAGGCAACATGGATGGACTCATTGGAAAGATGGTTATACCATATCTTGTGTGACACTCAGTCCCCTAAGTGAGATACCTAGGACAGGCTCTGAGGTTCATGATTACACCATGTCGAGAGTGATACGAGGAACAACTTGGATGGGCTTTGTAGTGTTGGGTATTTCAGGAGCTCCCATAGTAACCCTTAGGATTCCTTTATGGATCTCCTTGGATGAGCTTAGGATGACATACTATATTTGATGGTTTATTCACCTGGTTTATATATTATGACTTATTATTAAATTATGAAAGAGTTTAATTGATGATCTAGGGATGAGCCCTCCAAGACCAATCACAAGCTTGGGGTAAGTTGACACTTGATGTTTAATTTATAATGACACATGAACACTACTTATAACATCTTTACAGGTTCCTTGGTTCAAAGAAATCTAACATAGACCAATGAAGGTAGTGGTAGTCAGGTATCTAAGTGGAATCCAAGCTATCATGTTTTATTTATTTATTTCAATGCATTTACTCTTAGTAGAACACAACTCATTTTACATTGCAATAAATATATTGTTCTAGACACTATTTTATATGTCCTATTGAGTTTATCTCACACCCTTCTTGGGATTCCTTCTGTACTTAAATAAACTTCATGATGGAAGGTATAGACAAAGGTAAGTGTTTAGATTCTGATGCTTGATTGAAAGTTCTAGGATGGAATACGAGAGAAAGGGATCAAGCTTATTCTCATGATTCTAGTAGCGACTTATTTTTGGAATTTTCTATTTTTGATAGCATGTGGTATATGCTTGTATCCCATATTTCCCTATGTACTCATTTTTTATAGTTACATGACATCATGATCATCATCTCTTATATCTATTTAAATGTTTAGCTTCCACTTTTTGATTATTTATCTTTGATGATTTACTATTATTGTAATGCTATTGTATGTTTATCATTACTACTTTCACTATGGTGGGTTATTGGTATTTTTGTTATAGTACCTACTTTCAATGTTTCTTATTATATATATATACATGCCACTATGTTCAAATCTAATCTATGAGGAAATAGTATTTCCATAGACACACCCTATGTCCTCCTTACTAGTTGGAACCCTCTACTATATGGGGAGGCATTCTTGAAGTCTTGTGTCCCATCATTTTAGGGAACCTCTAAGTGGGATTCAGAGAGGGACACTACATAGGGCTGGTTTTCATGTATAGAATACTCCATTTTGTTATAGCATGCGATGTTATGATTATTTATCAAAATTTTCCTTTGTTTGTGAATTTATCAAGGTTGGTTTTATTTGATTGAATTTATTTCTACTACTATTTCCACTCTAAATAGAGAACACAATGTCCCCTTAGTATCCTCATGAACCCTAGAATACAGGGAGTCCCACTTGAGGTCATTACAACTCCATTATCCGAGACACTCTTTTGAGTATCTTGAGATGGGGGTATTACTATGTGGTATCATATCCCTTTATTTTTATGACTATCTGGTTATGGTAGATAGGAGTTAGGTCATTATTTTTATATGGTACAGAACTCATTCCTAGGAGTATCTAAGCTACATACGAGGGAATTTCACATTGTCAGGGATGAGATTGAGGTTCTTGTTGTTCACTTTTACATTTTACATATTTCACCTTCAGTGATACACATGATTATGAGGTTATTTATTAATGAAATTTTTTCTTTTTAATGGCATGAAAAGAGTAAATTTGTTCATGCATCATGTCATACATGCTGGAATCACATGTTATTTTCATGATTTCCCATGGTTGTTTACTTAGACTATGATATGGGTCAGTTATTTAAAGTTTCTGCAACCATTTATATAGTCGTTTCCTATATAATTGTATAGTGTCATCTTACTAAACTTATCTTCTAAAGGGAAAAATGAATTTTAAGTTATTAGTTACCTTCATTATTATAAGGAATATGTTATAAAAAATTCCAATTACAACTTATAAAGAATTTTACTCTATAGCTTGTAATTGATATCTCATTTAACTTAACCTCTATCATGAAAAGTTTTGGTTAAAAGGGTATTACATGATCACTTTTCTTGATCATTATGTTCATTAGCTAAATAAACTACCAATTATAACCTAGAAATCATTTCCTATATAATTTTAACTAACATTTCATTTAATTGATCGCCTTGTTGTGAAAATATTGGTTAAGGAAAGAAAATGAAAATAGGGGGTGATATGGATCCTGTATATATGATGTGGACCCTATGTGTATATGATTTTAACCCTATGTATGAGTATTTGGGGTTGTTGATATTGCCCAAGTTATGAGGTTCCTGTGGTATGAGATGTAGAGGATATCAGGTCATTGTGCTTATTACTACTTTACTTGAACTGTGGTATTAAGGATTTAAATGGAAATATATTTTGACATGGCTCATAGTGTTCATGAGTTGATCTTGATAATGGGTATATGGGGATACATATATATCCCAAAATATTATACCTTTATGGCATGGGGTGTATATGATAAGAAGATTCTATGCCTGTTGCGACTTTGGTTTTGAACTGTGACATTGAGAATTATGATGTGTTGTGATTTTCAGTAACCCTTGTAGGTTTATGCCTAACCCAAGAGGGGGTTGGTTGGTTTTGAATTGATTTTTTTTGTGTGAGACCCAAGAGTGGGTGGTTTTTTTTATCATGTTAGATACCATGTGTCTTGAGACTGGAGCAGGAGAACTAATAACTAGTTATGGATTATGTGAGAACTGATTTATAGGATTAGGTGTGAGAGCCTAGTAAACTATGAGATGAATCTCAGGATAATGGTGAGTTAGTGGATTTTAATGATTGATAGTAACCTGAGAGAGGGTTTGTCCCAATAACGTAAGTGCTTTTAGAAATTATAACACGTGGAAATGATCACATTTGAGACTGATACACAGGAGGTTCTATTAGTGTGTGGTGAAGGATGGTGAGATTCCTTGAGAATTTATGAACTTGGGTTTCCTTATGTATTTGGACAACTTTATAGTGTTTTGAGTAAGGGATTGTGTATTCCTTGTAGTTTTTTTGGTATTAAGTCTTGTTTTGAAGGGCATGATCTCTTGGATACCTATCCCTTTATATTACTAGTGAGATTTATAATGGGATGGTAAATAGTGACCCAAGATAATTGAATAAGGGTGAGTAAATTGTGGAAAAACACTTTAAGTTTTGAAATTATTCTTGGGTTATAGTTTTTCATATGAATGGTTTTGTCTTGGATATATGTCTTGGTTTTGAAGTGCACCAAGGGTAATTTTCACTTGATGAGACTGGTATGAAGTGTAATCATGGCCTGTGGATTAGGATCATGAGCTTAGTTTTTATGAGATGTGACTCATTGTAATTTGAGTAAGGTATTTATGATTGAGTTTCACAAGAATTTGGAACCATTTAATTTTGATGACATCATGGATACACGCATACATTGGAGATGCACTGTTCCATTTAACTTATGTATCAAGTCCTGTAGGATCATACTCCAACTATGTTTAAATGATTTTAGAGTAGTTTGTATTGGTTACATGTGGTTACCATTGGGTTTTGAATAAATGAGAAGTTGTGTGTGTAGGATGAGGGCCAATGTAGATTTAATGAGAGTCTTATAGGCATGGAGACATGGGGTTTTCAAATGAGAATCATGATGCCTATGTGGTATGGGATGAAATTGTGAATGAGTTGGGGTGAAGTAGCATAGTCTATACTAGATTAAACTATGTTATAGGTTATCATAGTGGATGAGTGTGGCTCAGGAAGAGTGACACACATGTGTTGTTGATGAAACCTTATGAGGTTGTGCTCAAGGAGTGGTATGAGTGATACTATATGATGGGGACTATTCCATTGAATAGTTAAGTGTGTGGACCTTGTTTTGAATTAAATTTTAGATAATTCTATGGATGATGTTCCTAGTAAGCTGGGAATGGGTGGTGGTTAGTGTTTTGTGTTGTCAGCTAGGTACGAGTGGGGTAATCCAGCCCTTTCATTTCGTTTTATAATGGATGGAGTGTGGACCATGTTGTTTAGTGTTTTATTTTGATATAGCGATGATGAGGAAAATCCTTTGGTGTGGAGTATCGAATTATTCATGAGTACACGATCCCATGTGGGTAGGATTATAGATATAGTATGAACATTAGTTAGATAGTCGAGGTGTCACTAGGGTGCCGATGAACTAGTGGATCTAGATTTATCTAGTTAGTGGAGGATACTGAACTTTGAAACCTATATGTGGTGTTTGCTAAAGTATGAGTGTTAGTATCTGACTCAAGGTAGAATTCAATGATCTAAGTGGGATTCTGATCGATGGTGCATCAGTACTTGTGGTATAGTGTGATGAAAAATTTGGCTGCTTGGGGATCTAATTGGGGAATGACACTAGGAGTCAGATTTGGAATATAGTGTATATTCTTGGGTTGTATTAGGATACCTTCATAAGATAAGGACTCATGATTAGATGATGTCATAGTATGTTAGTAGGTGTGGCCTAATGCTTTTTCCGAGAGTTGGCCAGAGGAGGCCCAACCATTGATGGTGTGTGTAGTTAGATGTAGTGAGGTGGAAACCACATTAGGGACATTGTGGGAACATGGGGATTCTATTTTAATAGGTGATTCCTATTATGGAGAACCAAAGCATATAATTTTCCTTTAGGTGTGGATTCATATAGTGGGGAACACTATAGGTTTGTTCATGAGTGATGACATGAGCCCTTGTGATATAAATAATCTCAGGAATGAGACTGTGGGTTTTGATGAATTAGGAATTTAGGAAGTCCAGTAGAAGGATGGCATCATGATGGAGTTGGTTAAAATGATTAGATCCGTAATGAATAGACTAATGATTTTTTTGAGATATGGGGCTTGTTGGTGTGGTTTTAGAATGGCCATAAATAATAGAATACTAGTGAATCAAAGTTGATTAGGCCAAGTATCATATAAGAGAACTCAAGCATGATCATTTGATCTTAAAAATACATGGATACTACCTGGAGTAGAAAAAGGTCAGATGTGGATTGATGATTCTGACCTACTGAGTTTGAGGTGTGTGGCCACATGTTCTTAAAAGGTTTATTGATGGTGGGACACCATTGTGTTCAGAGGCAAGATAACCTTGTGCTCATATACGTGGGGCCATCTAAGATTATGGAGAGGATCAGTCCAATTGCATACTCATTGTCTCTTCTATAATGGTTAAGTTCCTTACTCGATGAATTTCATGAATCATAGCTTCAACGAATTTCTCCTGATCCCTCTATTATGATTGAGATTGATGACTTTGAGCTTGAGGTTGATAAATCCTTTGAGGATCGTTTGTTTGGAAAGGTGATCCACATCAGGAAGAATATTTATGCTAGGAAATTCCCTTAGGTATGAGTGTTGTAGAGGCACAGGAATATCCAAGAGAGAAGTGGGATAGAGATTAGGATGTGTGGGATCAGTGGCTAAAGTTTTCACTAAAGTGGACTAATGATTCTTGGGATCACTACTTGAGGCTGAGCTATTGTATTTTGGGGAGGAAATAACATCTAACCCTTCTTGGTGGTGAATTCATTTTGAGTTTTACCAGGACTTATGTAGTTTCCTTAATTTGGTATGTTTTTGTGTCTATGAGTTGTTTAAGGGGTTCTAGGAATAGAGTTTCAGGAGATTACTGAACCAATATTTGAACAAGTTACAGGATGTCTACTGAAAATCTAGTGAGGGGCCACCAGTTAGCTGGTGGGATGGTCAGTCACCTTGTACGATAGCTAGGATCACTGACTTGTCTACAAATGTCCACAACTAGACAATGTGATCCTTAGTATAATTTTTATGAGGGGAATTTTGAAACTTTATTTAAAACCTAATATTCCAAAGTATTGAATAATAATTGGGGGGGGGGTTGAATCAATTCACTTTTTATGAGTTTCAAAACTTTTAGAAATTTATTCCCTATAACATGTTATGATTTATTTCCTTATCAAATTTTAGTAAATTCTCATGAATGAAAAAGTAGGAAAAAAAGTAAAGAAAAAAATATTTACAAGGTTCTACCTTAGTGTGAGAACCTACATCCTTGTCATATCCACTCCCATGGGTCTATGGAAATCAACTATTATGAATAAGAAAATACAACTTGTTCCAACTCCAATTAGATACCTTTTATCTCTTGATAGGAAATATTATAATGACTCTCTTTAGTTTACAATGTTTTCTTATAAAAAAATTGATCCAAAAAAAAAATAAACACTTTGTTAAAATTGCTCCATAATTGCTCAATGAAAATCCTCAGTCCAATTTGGATAGATCTAATTTTCTCAATCCGATGAGGTCAATATGATTCTTCCTTACTCAATCTACACTTCTCAAACTCTGATCATAAACTAAATATGATGGACTCAATACAATGAACCCATTCTCAATTTACAAAACTCAAACTCTTCTTAAATGCTCAATATGACCTTCCTCAGTCTAATTGACTAAATATGATGGACTCAATATGATGATCCCATTATCAATCTGTAAAACTCAAACTCTACTCAAATTATCAATACAATCTACCTTAGTCTGATAGACTCAATCCGATTGAACCAATACAACATTTCCCTATATGATTCTCTATTTCAGTAAACAAAAATTTCAAATGTATTCTCTTTTTATGAGATCTTATTCTAGAAAACAACTTTCACTTTAATTTTTCAGTTATCTTCCTTTTTTTCTTGTGTGGAAGTTACAATAAATGAAATATCTTATCAACTATTTATAGGAGACTCAGAAAACAAAATCAGAAAACTTGAAAACTTTCCCCACTTCCTGAAATTTCAAAAACTCAAAAAACACTCACATTTAATATTCAACTTTGACTTCTTCAATCCTCCTCAGATTTCCCTGATATTTATGAAAGATTTAATTTTAGGTTTGACTTTTTCAAATTTTCATAAAACTTTGGGAATCTTCTTTTTGATTCTTCTTCATAATCATCTCATTACGAGCATCCTTTATTTCTCAATTCATTATGATCTATTTTCTTCTCATCTCATTATGATCTATTTATTTGTTAGATCATTATGATCTATTTACTTCTCACCTCATTACAAATCTATTTCCCTCTTATCTCATTCTGAATTCTCTTTCTTTCTTAACTCAATAAAATTTATATTTATTTCTCAATTTATTACAATTTCTATTTATTTCTTAGATCATTATGATTTCTATTTATTTCTCATCTCAGTCTGATGGAATTCTCTAATGATGAAATTATCATTATAATGGAATTACCATTATGATGAAATTCCCATTATCCTGGAATCTTCCTAATGCAACTATAAAATTATCCAAAACTATCCACCATTTCTTTGAAATATTTTATCATGAGAGTTTTCATTATTTGTGAGAACTTTATGATCATAAATACTTTGTATAATTTTGTTTATAAAGTATGAGAACTTTCTAACACCTGTCTTCACTTTCTTCAACAAACCTCTTCAACATAATTAAGAATTATTTATACAATAACTTATGACTTTCTAATTTAGAAACTCATTTCTTTATCTAATTATGAAAAAGTAAAACAACCATCAATCAAAAATTTCTGCCTATGATTCTTTTGGATATTATGATCTTTTAACATCATGCCAATGGAACTAAGTCCATTTCTCTAAGTTTGAAAAAAAACTTTCTTTTGTTTATAAACTTTTCTCTCCCTTTATCTTTGGGTTCAAACTTTCAGTAACTTGAAACTCTTTTACAAAGCACATTACGATGGACTGGGTCCAATTCCTGAATAAAGAAAAACATTCTTATACAAAAAGTTTAGTTGTAAACAAATAAAAAAACTTTGTTAAAATATTTTTTCACAAAGGTTCTTCAATCCCCCCCTTTGGATTTTTTGAAAACCCTTGTTAAATTTTTTTCTAACTCTCAGACTTTTTTCACAACTCAACTTTTGTAAAAAACTCAGGTTTTTTAATTTTTATCAAGACATAGACTTTTTCAAAAGAGAGTGTCATGACACCACACTACTATATAAAGAAATGTTTTTTTGAAAGCATTCCATACCTCAGTGGAAAGCAAATTTTGCAGCCATGTAAAGATAAACTCCCCTTACTTTTATCTTTTCCTATTATTTTTCTTTTTCTCTCCCCCATTTTATGATAACCACAGTTTAAAATTTATAAAATAAAGATAAGTAAAAAATTATTATAAAGTAAAAATTTGTTACTTTATCTCCCCCTTTTTCAATATAATCGAAATCATGGTGGGGATACTTCTTTATGAGATTTAGAAAGTCATGGGAGGAGGATGAACATGAAGTTTCAGCCTCAATTCTAGAATCCTTTCTTTTAGCATTGCTTTGGTAACAATACCAACAATATGATACTTTGTTGAAATGTATTCTAATAAAACATCTCCATTAGAAACTTTCTCTATTATATTTATAGCAATTTTTTTTGATCTTGAATGTTTTAAAAGTTTTTTAGAAAGATCAATTGCACTTTGATTATCACAAAGTATCTTCAATGGTTTATAAAATTTCACTTTCTAGTCTTCTAGTTGAACTTTCATCCACAAAATTTGAGTATAATCCTGAGTAAATACAACATATTTAGATTCATCTATGATCAAAGTTACTGAACGTTGTTTCTTACTATGCCAACTCACACAATATTCTTCCAAGAAAAAATTTTCTCCTAAGGTTGATTTTCAATCATTACAATCTCCAACTCAATCGACATCAGTATAACCATAAAACTTCATATCAAAATTTATTTTTTATAAAAACCCATGTGAATTTATTCCTTTTACATATCTCAGAATCCTATTTGCTCTAACATATGTGATTCTTATAGATTACTTTGATACTTGTCACAAAAAGTCACAACATAAAAAATATTATGCCTTGAAACTATACGGTAAATAAGAATTCCTATCAAATTTTGAAGGTATTTACAATTCACACTTATTTCAAATTCATCTTTACTAAAATTAGTTCTTATAGAAATAGGAGTAGAAAATTCTTTGAATTATATCATTCCAAACTTCTTTTACAATTCCCTAGAATACTTTTCTTAAGATAAGAAAATTCACTTTTCTTTATGTTGAACTTGTAACCCAAGGAAAAAAGTTAATTATACCAACATCGATTTAAAAATTATGTTTTATTTACTCATCAAATTCTTTACAAATTTTTTGTTCATCCCTAGAAAAAATTATATCATCCTCATAAACAATTACAATTAGAGTTCCGGAGTCAACATCAATCACATACAGGTTGCTATAAAATTTTACTTTTGAAAAATTCCACATTATCAAACAATTTTCAAGTTTTTAATACCACAAACATGTAGCTTATTTCATCCCATATAAAGGTTTATTCAATTAACAAACTTTTTTTTCATCCTCATCAAGTAGAAACTCACAAGGTTGTTCAATGCAAAATTCTTCCTCGATCTCACAATTTAAGAAAGACGACTTTACATCCATCTGATAAAATTTTTAATTATGATGAGAATCTTGTGAAAGAAACATTCAAATAGTTTCTAGTATTAAAATGGGGGAAAATGTTTCATCAAAATATGCACCTTCCACCTGTTCATATCCTTTACAAACAAGTATTTATTTTTTATTAAAACTTCTTCATGCTCATTCAATCTATTTCTATAAACCAAATTTGTTATGATAAAATTTTTATTTGATGTCCATGGATCAAGTTTCTATGTTTCATTTTTCTCAATATGATTTAACTCTTCATTCATATAATCCACCCATTATTTGTGTTTAATTTCTTCTAAAACTGATTCTAGTTCAACTTTTGAGATAAGTAGAGTTTGATTTTCTAAACTCAACCTTCTCATGGTCTGAATCAGAGCCTGATAATTCACAATAATGTTTTTAGATTCAACATGTTTTTTAAGGTAGGAAATCTCAAAGTTTCTTTCCCAGCTTAAATTTTCTCATCATATGATTCTTTTAAATCTTAATAAGGATGTTTTGACATACTTTCACTATGTTGTAAATCTCCAGTTTATCCTCCATATTATTCTCAACAACTTTTATTATATAATTTTGATTTTCAATTACTTTCACATCATATGATTCCACTAACTTTTTTAAACATTTGTTCCAAAATTTTTAACTTCTTCCTTTTAGTGAATAACCCCTAAAAATTCCTTCCTCAAATTTCTCATCCAACTTTCCCAAATCATGATTTATTATTTTAATTAAATACAGACTTCCAAAAACTTTAAATTATTTCAACAAAGTTTATATGTTATAACACATCTTTTAAGAAGTCATGTTGGTTTCTAATCTTATAAAACATCTATTTAGAACATATAAAATAGTACTAATAACTTCTTTCCAGTAAAACTTTTAAATTTTGTATTCTTCTAGCATACTTCTTCCCATTTCCACTAAGCTTCTATTATTTATTTCTACTAATCCATTTTTTTGGAGTATTGGGAGAACTATACTGATGTTTGATACCATTTTTCTCAAATAAGATTCAAAAGTATTGTTTGTTAACTCAGAATATGTTCTCAACTTCTTTATATAAACCCCCATTTTTTTCTCAACTTCTTTTTTGAATAATGTGAAAATTTTAATATCCTCTGACTTATGCTTCACAAACATGATGTTTTTCATTCAAGTGAAATCATCAAGAAAAGTGAAAAAGTATAAATCTATTTTTATTGATTGATGTTTCATCAACCCACATAAATTAGAATGAATAAGATCAAGTAGTATAGTAGATTTAATCTCAAATGTTTTATGAATTTTGTTAGTCATCTTCCCTTTTTGACAAGTTACACAAACATATTCTTCTCTTATTTTCAATTCTAGAAAGTTTCTAATGACATAAATTTTAGAATTTTTGTTCTTAATTTTTTTCAAAGGTTCCCAAGTCTTTGGTTCCACAATTTGTTTTCATCTTTAATACTCATGTATTAGGAGTTGTTGAATTCTTCTATTTGGAAGATATTCTTATTGGTTCTTTCTACCTTTTTAATAAATTTTCCATATTTCACACTTTTGATGGTACAAAAATATTTTATAAAAATAACTTATTTTCCATCATCACAGAGTTTACTTACACTAAGTAATTTATGTTTTATCCCATCCAAAAATAAAACTTTCTTAGATTTCAACTTTTCCGCTTTAATTTCATCCATTCCGATTCCTATGTTTTTTAAGGAACTATCATTACCAAAGGTAACTGCTACTCCATCATGACTTTCTACATGTTTCAATATTTTTTTATCACCTATCATATGTGAAGAAAAACTACTATAAAGTATCCAAAGTTTGTTCCTTTTACTTTCTTTCAAAGATATCTCAACAAAAATCTATTTCCTCAACTTTTTTCTTTTCAGCTTCCTTTTCTTTTATATCATAAGAAACTTGTTATGGAAGGAGTGTCATACATATTTCAGAATGATGACCAACATAATCACATATTCTATAAATTTTTTCCAGACATTCAAATTTATTTTTTGTTGGAAAGTTTCTAACATCTCGAGAATTTACCTTTTAAACCATCTTTAAGTTAGAAAAGTTTATCATTCTACTTTCAAAATTTCTTCCACTTTACTCAAACCTTATTCCAGGTAGAGACAAGTTGTGCTAAAAATTATAAGCTATATGCCCATAGATTCTATAAATCCATTAATAGCCATCAAATCATGATTTTCTATTCAGGAAATCTATTTCTCTATTGAAATTTTTTTGAGGTTGGTAACTTCTTACTACTCTAATATAATCAAGACTTGGACCATATTTTCTTTTGAGTGAGTTTTATAATTTAGTATATTTGATAGGTTTTTCACATCCTTTCTCCATCCAATCTTTCCCAACACCTTTTCCGAAAACTGAAATGTTTGAAAAATCAAATGAAACATTATTTTTGGTGGGTGATAATTTCACCTGATTCTTGATTTTATATTTCTTAGTAACTTTATAAATATCATATTTTACTTATGAGGATCTGTTTAATTTTTTATTTATCTTCCTCAGGGTTTTTACATAATCAAGAAGTTTTGATTGAAACATGTTAACTTCTTCTTCCTTATCTTCCAGATTATTACTGATATCTTCAACCATATTTCCTTATTCAACAATTCTAGGTTTGTAACTTAAAATATCCTAAATGTATTAATCCTCAAGCTTGATAACATCTTTTATTCCTTCAACAATTTATTCATAATCTTTCTTTATCATTTTTATTTATTTCTTGAGAGATTTTTTTTCAAGACATAAAAGAAGTTCTATTCTGATTTGATACTCTTAGAAAGATTATTAAACTCCTTCTTCTTCACTATTTGAAGATTATTTAACTTTATCAACTTTTTCAATAAAGGTTCTTAATTTTTTTGAGCTTTAATCTTCTGAATAATTGTTGTCATTTGAGTCCGATTCATCATTCTTACTCAATATACTTCTATTGTTCCAAGTAAACTTGTTTTTGGATTTGTTGGATAACTTTTCCTCTTTAGGAATGTTATTCCACTTATTCCATCATGGGTTTCATCAGAATGATCTCGATATTACACAATATTCTTCTTGGGGAAATTCATAGAAAATTGTTCAATTCCACCACACTTAAAAAATTTGAGAGGAATTTTACCTCCATAATTTCCTCTTCCTCTTCGATAGTTCTTGGATATAAGAGACATGATTTTATCATTCAACTCATCATCCTATTTACCTTCGGAGTCATAAGGATCAACATCTTCAACATCTTGAATTTTCAACTTTCTCAAAGCATCAAAATACATTTAATATTTCAGCTTATTTTTAAGCACTAGAGACTTTATCATTTCATAAGAAACATGAATGTTATGAAATTAATCCATAGATAAATCATTCTTATCTTCTAAAGAGAAAATATTAGAATCAATCCTATCTGGGAAGTTTCACATTAGTTTCTTCACAATTGTATAATCTTACAGGACATATCTAAATCCTATGATGTTTTAAAAAATTTCATTTACTCTAGGGAAGTATTCATCAATAGTTTATTCATCTCTCATTTTTATTTCTTCATACTTACTATGCCATATTTTTAGTTTTTATTTCTTCACTTTAGTATTCCCTTCAAAAATACTTTCCAGCCTATCACACATACTTTTTGAGGTATTGAGACCCATAAACTTTTGATAAACATTCTATGATAAAGACATAAGGATTTTATTTATAGCCTTTCCATAAAATTCTATATTTCTTTTATCATCAAATGTCATAGGAGAATATTTCTCAATAGGTGGAAAACTAATAGTAGCAACATCAACAACATCCGGGCCAAGAGATAAGAGATAAGGAATCATCATATTTTTCCATCCATAATAATTTTTTCCATCAAATGTAGAAATTACTCTACTATTAAAAGAATTGATATTATCCATGATAAGGATTCAACAAGGGTGCTTAGCTATGATACCAATTGAAATTCCAATGGATTGAATAACAAATGAGAGGGGGGGGGGGTCGAATTAGTTGTTCACTTTTATGAGTTTCAAAACATTTTGAAACTTAACCTCTGTAACTTGTTAATTTTTATTTCCTTATCAAATTTTAGTAAATACTCATGGATGAAAAATTTGGAAATAAAGTTAAGTACATAAGATTTACAGGGTTTGACCATAGTGTGAGAACCTACATCCTTTCCATAGCCACTCCCAAAGGTCTATGTAAATCCACTATTATCAAGAAGTGAATAAAAATTGTTCTAAATCCCATTAGAAACCTTATATCTCCCTATAGGAAATATTATACTAAATCCTTTCAGTTTACAATGTTTTCTTATAAAAAAATTGATCCAAAAATAATAATAAAGACTTTATTGAAACAACTCCACAATTGCTCAGTCTGATTCCTTAGTTTGATTTCGATGGATCTGGTTTTCTCAATCCGATGAGGTCAATATGATTCTCCCTTAATCAATATTCATTTCTAAAACTATGCTAAAAAACTCAATAAGATGGAAATAATATGATGAACCCATTCTCAATCTATAAAATTCAAAATATTCTCAAATTAACAATACAACCTTCCTCAATCCGATTGAATCAATATGATAGACTCAATATGATGAAACCATTCTCAATCTTAAAAAATAAAACTCTTCTCAAATTACCAATATGATCTACCTTAGTCTAATTGTCTCAATACGATTGACTCAATATGATATTTCTCAATAATATTCTCCTATCTGGTAAACAAAACTTTCAAGTGTATGATATTTTTCTGAGATCTTAGTCCATAAAATAACTTTCACTCGAATTCTTCAGTTCTCTAACTTTTCTGCTTGTGTGAAAGTTACAATGAATGAAATATCTAAGAAACTATTTATAGGTGAATCAGAAAAAAGTGGGAATCTAGAAAAATTTCCCTGCTTCATCAAATTTCAAAAACTCCAAAAAACACACAAATTTTATCTTTAACTTTTACTTATTCAATCCTCCTCATATTTCTCTTAGATTTATGAAAAATTGAATTTTAGGTTTGACCTCTTCAACTCTTCATAAAAATTATGGAATCTTATTTTTGTTTATTCTTCATAATTAGATCATTATGATATGCCTTTATTTCTCAGTACACTACAATCTATTTTCTTCTCAACTCATTATGATCTATTTCATTATCAGATAATTATGATATGTTTCTTTCCTAGCTCATTATGAATCTGTTTCCTTCTCACCTCATTATTAATTCTTTTTCTTTCTAAGCTCAATATTATTTTTTTTCTTTCATAGCTCATTATGATTTCTGTTTCTTTATTAGAACATTATGATTTCTATTTCTTTCTTATCTTAGTCTAATGGAATACTCATAATGGTGGTATTATCATTACGATGGAATTCCCATTACAATTAAATTCCCATTACAATGGAATATCCCTTCTGTAACTCTAAAATTCTTAAAAACTCTATAATATTTCTTCAAAATATTTTATCATGAGATTTTTCATTATTCATAAGAACTTTATAATCATAAAATAATCATCTATGTTTTTTAGAAAGTATGAGAACTTTCTAACACCTGTCTTAACTTTCTTCAACAAACCTCTTCAGCATCATTACAAATTCTTCATAAACCAAATTCTAAATTTCTAACTTATTAACTTATTTATTTCTCTAATTATGAAAAATAAAAACTACCATCAATAAATAATTTTTTCTTATGATTCATTTGGATCCAATGATATTCAACGTCATGCTGATGGACCTAAGTCCAATTCTCTGAGTCCATACAAACAAATTTCTTTAAAATAGAAAATTTCTCCCCCTTTATCTTTGGGTTAAAACTTTTATCAACTTTAAAATTTCTTAAAAAGCTAATTATGATGGACTAGGATCGATTCCAAAATAACAAAAGCATTCTTCTAAAAAAATGTTAGTTTTCAAAAAATACAAAATCTTTTTTTAAAAATATTTATAACAAAGGTTCTTCAGAACCTCATTTTATTCCTCATTTGATTTTCTCCACCCATTTTGGTCCAGTTTTCCCTCATGAATGCCCCTTCCTCCCCTTCTATTATATTTTAAAATCACCTTGATCCCATGGTTTAATCAACTTTAGTTTGAGACATTGGTGAGCATGAGGTATGAAAACAACTTAGTTTCTTACTCTTTTTTGTTTATTTCACTATCAAGTGACCACTCTCTATTTATGTCTAATATACCCTATTTTTGGTATCTTTTCTACTTTTTCATTTTTTTATATTTTAGATCGACCCAAAGGATAATATTAGATGAGTGGATGTATATGAGGAAAATGTAGGTGGTCCCTAAGTATTTCACATATTCATTTTTAAATTTTAATTATATGCATTTTGTGGTGAATCTGATGTTTTTTTCATTGACTCTAAATTTAAATTGTACCCTTAGATATGAAATTTCTAAGTTACTATACCCTAAAATATGATTCTAATTGATTTAATCAAAGGTTATCCCAAGGATATTCCTATGTTGAGGAATTTAATCTATAAAATGGTGATGAAATATGGGAAACTAGAATGGGTTGTGATGAATTGGTAATAGAGAAACTAGAATGGGTAAGGGAGGTTGTGGAGTTGGTATATATTTATATTATGGAATTGTAAATGATGATAAGTGTTTTTAACTTCTTTTATGACATGTTAAATGGTAATTTTACTATATATTTCTTGATATTGATAGGAATAATTCTTATGCAAATGAACCTATATAAAGGGTGATCTCAAGGGGATCCTTAGTTTAGAATTGGAACCTTTAAGTGGTTAAATGTTAGGAAAAACAAGAATGGATTCTCATGAAATAAAAGGTGTGATCATAAATTGATATTGATGTGGTAAATTGGTAAAACATTGTTTATAAAATGGTACGGATGTTATGATGTGAATTGATGACTCATGAATTGAAATGAAATTTGTAAAGATAATTGGTAAATGTTAAAATGTAAAATAGAATCATTGTTGTAAATGGTAAATGATGATGAGGTTGTAAATGGATAATGAAATGGTAAATAGTAATGGATCATTATGAAATTTCATTTATATGAAATTGGTAAACACCCTTAGGGATGTCTTAATGTATGATATGGTAAACGACCTTGGGGAGGTCTTAATACATTGGTTGTGTAAATTCCCTTGTGTCGATATTTACACAATGAAATGTAAACATTCATGGAGTGGTTGTGTAAATTACATTGTTTAAGTTTTGTTACCATGAAATGTAAATTATTTAAAGAGCGCTGTCGTGTGCGCCCTCAAATTATTAGTGTGATTTTGGTGTACTTAGGTGCAGTAGAGTGGCTGACCAAGGTCGTCTCTCAAAGGAGGAAGTAAATTAAAACAACTTATAAAATATATTCTAAAAAGATAATAGAATTAAAACACTACTTAAAAGGATTGGGGTTGTTTATAGTTTATAAATCTAGAAGAATTTTGATGGAAGAAGATTTCATTTTTTTTGTTTTTAGTTTTAAAATGAAGTTCGATTAAAATGGCATAATAAAAAGATGTTTTTTAGGAAATATTTAAAAGGAGTAATCGATCTTACTATACATCTTCATTTAATTATTAATCATTATCATTTAAATCAATATCCACTTAATTATGATCCCCTAATTTGTTAACCCTCTAACATACAAGAGTTAACTTAAACACAAAGATGGAATTACTTAAACCCTAGGCTAGCTTCGGAACCCACAATCGCAACACCCTGCTTTGATTGTTGTTCTAAGGTTAGCTTATGGTCAGTGGTTAATTAGATCACATATCCATTCTATAAATGAGGATGAATTGTGTTTAGGGATTATATTTTAACTCTACAAATTTATCCCACGTGGTCTTGCATTACCGATTAAGATCGCGCTCTCACAATTTACACAAAATCTCAACCTTGCGTGTTTTTGTGTTAATTATTCAATTGCTTTCTTAGTTTTTTAAAATTTAAAAAAACAATTAATGGATCATATTAAGTGAATTACAGTATCTCAATGATTCAAAATAATTAAATGAAGAGGTTAGAAGATAGATCGATTACTAAAAGACTACTCTTCCATGGGTGGCGTAATCATCGTAGAAGCGTTTTGCATGTGCAAAGGTTTATAATGGGTATAACCCAATAACGCTTCTACTAAAGAATTCCAGAACAAAGAGGGAGATTAAGAGAAGAAAAAATTTAAACAAAAAAGAATAAAAGAGAAGAAATAAAATAATATCAAAGAATTTTATTACACAAATGAAAACATTATAAAATGAAGAGGAGAAGGAGGCTTTGATGAGGGGATCCTTGCTTCAAGAGCTACCCCTCTTACAATGGCTGGATAATTTGGTTGAAACCAATTATTTTCGGCCTTCAATATCATAAT
Source organism: Viscum album (assembly GCA_963277665.1). Taxonomy (NCBI): domain Eukaryota; kingdom Viridiplantae; phylum Streptophyta; class Magnoliopsida; order Santalales; family Viscaceae; genus Viscum; species Viscum album. The sequence goes on from OY728121.1 coordinate 48,766,139, forward strand.
TCACGTACCAACCCCAAAAAATGAGAAAAACACCAATTTATAGAGTGGTGGGGAGGCTAGATTCAAAGTGGTTTCAAGTGTGAATGGAGAATCTCGGCCAAATATTTTATGCCAACTTTAACCGCCAATTTGACAACAAAACTGCGTGATTTGGCCGGATTTCCAAAAGGATAATATGTGAGTATAAGGGTCCTATATCTCCTCTAAAAAGTTGGGCTCAATCCAGGCCCAGATGAAGGAGTTATGAGCGAAATACAGAAGCTTCTCCATTCTAGTGTTTCCATCCCACCTTTGATTTTATGGCCCAATTACTCCATCCAAATGCATTTTTTTATCTAGTGTCCTGAAAAAAAGTTGCATCCCATTAAGTAAGGAACACAGTTAAAAAATATTAAGTTAAAATAATTCAAATAAAAATATTTATGATTGAAATACTACAGTGATTTTGAAAGGGTAAAACTGGAATTTTCATCAAATATTCAAATGAATGATCTAATCCCAAATACTTTCTAATTAAACATATTTAACACAATGTGAGGGAATTATATAATTTATTATCAATAAAATATTCAATAAAATAGTGTTTTATCAACTCCCCCACACTTACCCTTTTGCACTCCTGAGAAAAACCTTATATCAAGTAAACATCAATATCAAATCAAAACCAATTTTAAAACACATATCCTTGAGATCAAACAATTACACACCAAGAAACAAAAGATATCATGCCTCATAAAAAATCATTATTTAAACTTCTCCATTTATATCATTAAATATATTCCCACTTCATTTATCCTCTCATGCACAAAACACTTACCTCGCTTGAATTTTCTCTTATCACACAAATATCAATTTTTTTGCAATGTATTTCTCATCCAAAATCATACAAGGGTCACCATAGGCTTGATAAATTCCTACATCGCCACCTGATGCGGGTTAAAGACATATGTTTATCATGAGGACTTTTCAGGGTTGTTCTGTGACTTTCAGTTGGTAGGATTAATGTGTGAAAAATTTTGAGGCTGAATGAGGAGGGCTTTACTCTTCTTGAAGAAAAATTACATTAATCTAATTTTCACTTAAAATGGTATTCTAATCAATACCCATAGTATAAATTCAGCTCCATCATCATGAAAAGTCATGGAGAGTTTACACCATTCATCATTTCAGCATAAAAAATATCAATCTTCTCAAACATGATTTTCTTGAAAGCTCTTGATAGGCACAACTTTCTACCTCAATTAGAAGCTCCAGAAAAGGCACAGCTTCACTTGTCATGAAAGCTCCATAAAAGGCACCACTTTAAATATAATTATTTTCTTCAAAAGAAAACACATCTCTTTAGAATTTAATTTTCCACCCAAAGTATCACAAAATTTTGTATCACAACACAACATAGCTTCCCCCACACTTAAGCTCAACTAGATTATGCAATTCACTTCAAGAGTTGGTTGGATAGGGAAAATTGGCTTGTAATATGGAAAACCTAATAAGATATGCATATATTCTAAGGGCTATAAGGATTAAATCTTCAAGGTAGGCCATTATAAAAAATGATTCTTTGAAATAGGGGCTTTAATACCAAACAAATGCCTCAATCATTTAAACATATGTACCTCAAACCCTCAAGTTTTGACAGGAATAAATCAAATTCTGGTTAAATCAAGCATGGTTTGGTTCTCTCAATAAGTGAAGTGAATGTAAAGAATATGAAAATAATGGTTCAAAAGCCTCATAGGAAAGTGATTTCAAATATAAATATAGTGAGATGTGGCATGAGATTCAAAATTCAATGTACTTTTTATGAAATTACTAAATATTTGAACATTAAACAAAGTAATTTTCAGCATTCATTTAAGCTCAGTTTCATGGGATAAATTGTTTAACTCATTGATATACATTTTAAAATTGTGATGAGAATCATTTCATCTCAAAAATTTCAAAAACACAAAGAAAATTGAAAAATAAAGACACAAATTTTGAAAAAAACACAATTTTTTTAACAGGAAAACAATTGAAATTACTAAACTAAAAGGTTCCCCCCCACACTTAAAATATTTAATTGTCCTCAATGTGAACCCATGAGATGATATATGCACATGAAATGCAGAATTTTTAAATAGGACAAATAATATAAAAGTGAAAGGGTTAGGAACAGCCTGATGTGCTCAAGTGATGATGGGGTCATGCAGTGTGATAAAATCCACTACATCAGTAGGAAGTCCCTCAATGTATCTATTCAAACATTGCCCATTGACTGTAAAGATCCTTCTAGTGTCCTCTTGTGTGATCTCCAATACACCATAAGGAAAAAAATTAGATACAATATAAGGACCTAACCATCTGGAACACAACATACTAGGCATCAGCTTCAGTCGTGAACTATGGAGAAGGACTTTCTCTCCAACATGAAACTCCTTTTGTTGGATCATTATATCATGAGCTGCTTTTGATTTTTCCTTATAGAGCCTTGATTTTTCATATAAAGATAATCGAATCTCCACAAGCACTTGAATTTGCAACTTCTTTTGGATTCCAACTTGGGCCAAATCCATGTTGCATTTCTTTATAGCCTAATAAGCCTAATGCTTAACCTCCACAGGGATATGACATGCCTTCCCAAAAACAATCCGAAATGGGGACATACCAATGGGTGTATTGTATGCTGTCCTATAAGCCTACAATGCATCATCCAAGTGCTTTCTCCAATCCTTCCTATTTGGCTGCACATTTTTCTCCAAAATTTGTTTCAATTCCCTATTTGAAACCTCAGCCTGGAAATTTGTTTGAGGGTGGTATGGTGTTGATGTTTTGTGTGTCACCCCATACTTCCGAAGAAGGGAAGAAAAATTCTGATTGCAAAAGTGTGTCTCTTTGTCACAGATGATGGCCTTCGGTACTCCAAACCTACAAAAAATCTATGCTTTGACAAAGTCCACAACAACATTAGAGTCATCAGTCCTGGTGGCCTTACCCTCCACCCATTTACTCACATAATCAACAGAAACCAAAATATATAAAAATACAAATGAACTAGGAAAAGGACCCATAAAATCGATGCCCCATACATCAAAAATCTCACAGAATAGTATGGGTTGTTGGGGCATCTCATGTATCCTAGAAATGTTCCCAGTGTGTTGACAATGAGAGCATGATTTAAAAAACACATGAGCATCATGGAATAAGCTTGGACAATATAATCCAGAGTTCAAGACTTTCCTAGCTGTCCGTTGGGGTCCAAAGTGTCTACCACAAGCAAGTGTATGACAAAAATGTAAAACAGACTCCAACTCATGATCAGGAACACACCTCCTATTAAATTGATCACTACACATGCGCTAGAGGTATGGATCATCCCAAACATAATACCGAGACTCACTTTTTAATTTTTGGACTTGATTTTTCTTTAAATTTACAGGTATTTAAGAGGAAACAAGGTAGTTAACTAAATCTGCATACCAAGGATGCGTACCTGAGATGGAATAAAGATTCTAATCAGGGAAAGTGTCCCGAAGTGGTACCTGGTCCAATGTGTCATCCTCTAGTGTGTGAGTAATCCTACTCATGTGGTCTGCCACCAAATTCTCTGACCCCTTCCTGTCCTTTATCTCAATGTCAAACTCTTGAAGAAGGAGCATCCAACGGATAAGTCGTGGCTTTTCATCTGGCTTCTTTAGGAGGTACCTCAAAGCTACATGGTCAGAAAAAACAACCACTTTAGATCCCAATAAATATGAATGAAATTTATCTAAAGAAAATATAACAGCAAGAAACTCCTTTTCTGTTGTGGTGTAGTTTGATTGGGAAGAATCCAATGTCCTCGATGCATACAAAATCACATGTGAACATCCCTCCGCCCTCTGAGATAAGACAACTCCAACATCGAAGTTGGACGCATCACACATAAGCTCAAATGGAAGGTCCCACCATGGGGGTTGTATGATCGGTGGAGTGGTCAGACACTTATTTAGCTCATCAAATGATACCCTGCATGAATCATCAAAATTGAAGTCAATATCTTTTTGAAGCAATCAAGATAAGGGTAGAGCAATCTTACTAAAATCTCTGATGAAGCGTCGATAAAATCCAGCATGTCCAAGGAATGATCGAACATCACGCACACATATAGGATATGGAAGGGATGAAATAATGTCTACCTTAGATTTATCAACTTCAATGCCATGTTGTGAGACTATATGACCTAAGACAATTCCCTTTTCGACCCTGAAATGATATTTTTCAAAATTTAAGACCAGATTCTTCTCAATATAATGATATAACACATCACCCAAACTAGAGAGACATTAATCAAATGAGGATCCATAAACTGTAAAATCATCCATAAATACCTCCATTCAGGCCTCAATGAAATCTGAGAAAATACTCACCATGCATCTCTGGAAGGTACTTGGGGCATTGCAAAGTCCAAATGGCATCCTTCGGTAAGAAAAGGTACTGAATGACCAGGTGAATGTCGTCTTATCCTAGTCCTCTACTTCAATGGAAACTTGAAAATAGCCAGAAAATCCATCCAAGAAACAATAGTGTGTCCTCCCAACTAGTCTCTCAAGCATCTGATCAATAAATGGGAGGAGGAAATGGTCTTTGCGAGTGGAATGATTTAGTTTCCTATAATCAATACACACACACCAACTGTTTTGTAACCTTATTGGAACTAACTCATCTTTCTTGTTCTTAACAACAGTAACACCACTTTTCTTAGGCATAACATGAATAAGACTTACCCACTGAGAATCTGAAATGGGATAGATTATACCTTCCTTGAGAAAATTTTCAACCACTTTTTTAACAACCTCCAAAATGGTTGGATTGAGTCTCCTTTGTGGTTGCCTCACCGGTTTAGCCTCACCCTCCAAAAGAATCCTATGAATGCAAATGGAGGGGCTAATACCTGATATGTCAGCCAAGGTCCACCCGATTTCCCTGATGTTCTCCCTCAAAAGATTCAAATTTTTCTCTTCATGTTCAAAATGGATATTGTTAGCAATGATAACAGGTAATTTCTCACCACTTAACAAGTATGAGTATTTGAGATTTGGTGGAAATGGATTGAGTTCCAGTGTAGGGGGGTGGTGTATGGATGGGGTCATAGAACGAACTGAAATTTGTGCACAAAGAGCATCAGTATCAGAATATACATCATCGAAATCAGAGAATAAAGCATCAAATCCATCAGTATACTCAACAGCCATGTCATAATTAGAGTTCACATGATCAACATCAAAATATGATTCCATTTCAAAATCAAATATTAGAGAGTCTTTTTCCTTAGAAACGGGTGTGGAAGTACTCTTAGACATCAAAATAGATCCAATACTCATAATCTCCCTAAGCATAGGACAATAAAAATCCATGTGGTTTTTACTTTGTGGTTCAAAATGGGAGATAAAAAATGCAGAATGATTCTCTAAGGGGTACTTCATGGAATCCATAACATTAAATATCACAACTTCATCACCGAATTCCATGGAAAGTGTACCCATATTGAAATTTATGATAGTTTTTTCAGTTTTGAGGAAGGGTCTACCTAAGATAATGGGGGCATGAGAACTTACCTGATCATCCTCCATGTTAAGCATGTAGAAATCTGCTGGAATGATCATGTCTTTTACCTAGACATGTACATCCTCAAGGACTTCCACTGGATATTCCGTAGCTCTATTCTCCAATTGCACCACTACTCTCGTCGGCTTCAACTCACCAACCTGTAAAGAAGAGTATACAGAGTGAGACATCACATTTATTGAAGCTCCCAAATCACAAAGTGCATCAGAAAAGTGAAAATCCTCTATGGTGTATGGGATGGTGAATGTCCCTGGATCCTTTCAATTTGTCGGAATTGCTAGAGTTAGTGTAATGAGTACTGAGACATTCCTTCCAAGGTTGATCCTCTCATTTCCCTTGATCCCTCTTCGGTTGGTGCAGAGTTCTTTTAAGAATTTGGAATACCTTGGGATTTGTTTTATGGCTTCAAGTAGAGGAATATTGATCTCCACACGCTTGAATGTGTCCAAAACCTCCTTTTGCATTGATTCTTCAGCCATATTCTTGGTTTGAACAACCCTGTTTGGAAAAGGAAGGGGTTTAGGAGGAACATCATCAATCTTTTTCTTACCTTTATCTTTCTCCTTGGATTTATCACCAGTTGGTATAGAATGCAGCTTCTCTGGAGTTGAGGTGAATCCCGGTGGAATGATAGGTGGAGAAGCATCAGTTGTTTGCTTCCCGCTTCTCAATGTAATGGCACTGACATTCCCCTTTGGATTGAGAGTAGGTTAATAAGGAAGATTTCCAGAATTCTTACTTACCAGTTCATGGAGGGCAGTGGCAATCTGGCTCATTTGAGTCTTCAACTCCCTCAACTCCGAACCTTGAATCTTTAGCTCATTATGTTGATTAAGAACAATTTAGTTCAAAATATCATCAGTGTTAGATTCTACCTTGTGTTGGAGATTCCCTTGTTGCTGACTTGTTGATGTTTGGGCTTCAAATATCCTTTGGGGTTGTTGGAAACCCTGCTGGTAAGGTGGAGACTGCTGGAAGTTTGGTTGAAAAGGGGGCCGTTGTTTCCCAGAGCCATACCTCATGTCCGATTGATCCTTCCACCCTTGGTTGAATGTTGGTGCAAAGGATATATACTTCTTTTAGGGATGTGGTTTTTGTTGTTGCTGATATGGTCTCCCAGGGAATGCTACTGCACAATCTTCTGTTTCTTGTATTTGGGGGCAACAGTCAGTTGGGTGGCCTGTCTCAGTGCAAATACCACAAGGCCTTGGAGGAGGGGGTTGGGATGTCTTTTGTGACAAAGTAATTTGTCTCACCATAGTTATTAATTCTTCCAACTTGGTATCAATCAAATTACTTTCAAGAGAAGATGGACTTACCTGATGTACTCCCCTGACATGTGGTGTACCTCAATCGCCAAATTGTTGGGAGTTTTAGGCCATTTTGTCGATCAATGCATGTGCGGCTACTGGCCTCTTGTCCACTAATGCCCCTCCTACTTCGGAATCCACCATAATCTCCTCCATAGGTGTGAGTCCTTCATAGAATTACTGGATGAGTAATTGCTCACTGATTTGGTGATGTGGGCAGCTTGCACACAACTTCTTGAATCGCTCCCAGTACTCATACATTGACTCCCCTTGTGCTTGATTGATCACCGAGATCTCCTTATGAATAGAAGTGGTCCTCAATGCTGGAAAAAATATCTGTAAGAAAAGATGTTTCAAATTGTTCCAACATGTTACATCTTCAGGTTGTAAATAGTACATCCAATCCTTTGCAGCCCCATCAAGTGAAAATGGGAATGCTCTTAATTTAATTTGATCTTCAGAGACATTTCTAGGTTTTAGGGTTGAGCAAACCACATTAAATTCTTTCAAATGTTTATTGGTATCCTCCCTAGAAATGCCATGAAACTTTTGAAGTAAGTGAATTAACCCAGATTTTAGTTCAATGTCCGATTCGAGATTTGGGTATGCAATACAATTTGGTTGATAGTTAATATCAGGTGTAGCCAATTCTAGAATGGTTATATTAAGTTCATTTCCATTATTTTCAGCCATTGGCTCTTATTTTATGGTTGAATTTGAATTTCTTCTAATTTCAATGTTCTGATATTGGAGTAATTCTCCAACTGTTTGAATGTTGAAACTTCCCATAGGCTGAGAATGTCTGATTCGAGCTCGAAGGCTATGTTCAATCTCATGGTCAAGATCTAAGAGATCCTCAAGATTAGTTTGTGTCATAAATAAATGAAAGATGAAAATAAGGAAATTGGACCATAGTAAAATAAAAATTATAAGTTTGAGTTTATGGTCCAAAAAGAAGTAGAAGAAAATAAAAGAAGAAGAAGAAAAAAGAAATCAGATTGGGTAAAGAAAGAAGAAAGAAGAGAGGAAGAGAATAAAATATAAAATAAAATAAATACATCTAATTGGTTGAAATAATTACTTGCCTCCCCGGAAACAGAGCCAATTTTAAATAGTACTGTCGTGGGTGCCCTCAAATGATTAGTGTGATTTTGGTGTACTTAGGTGCAATAGAGTGGCTGACCAAGGTCGTCTCTCAAAGGAGGAAGTAAATTAAAAAAACTTCTAAAAAAACTTCTAAAAAGAGAATAGAATTAAAACAATACCTAAAATGATGAGGGTTTTTTATAGTTTATAAATCTATAAAATGTTTTCTGGAAGAAGATTTCATTTTTTTTGTTTTTAGTTTTAAAATGAAGTTTGATTAAAATGGAACAATAAAAAGATGTTTTTTTAGGAAATATTTAAAAGGAGTAATCGATCTAACTCTACCTCTTCATTTACTTATTAATAATTATCATTTAAATCAATATTCACTTAATTATGATCCCCTAATTTGTTAACCCTCTAACCTTATAAGAGTTAACTTAACCACAAAGATGGAATTACTTAAACCCTAGGCTAGCTTCGGCACACATAATCACAACACCCTGCTTTGATTGTTGTTCTAAGGTTAGCTTATGGTCAGTGGTTAATTAGAGCACATATCCATTATATAAATGAGGATGAATTGTGTTTAGGTATTATATTTGAACTCTACAAATTTATCCTGTGTGGTCTTGCATTACCGATTAAGATCGCGCTCTCACAATTTACACAAAATCTCGACCTCGCGTGTTTTTGTGTTAATTATTTAATTGATTTATTAGTTTCTTAAAATTTAAAAAAACAATTCATGGATCATATTAAGTGAATTAAATTAGCTCAATTATTCAAAATAATTAAATGAATAGGGTAGAAGATAGATCGATTACTAAAAGACTACTCTTCCATGGGTGGCGTAATCATCGTAGAAGCGTTTTGCATGTGCAAAGGTTTATAATGGGTATAACCCAATAACGCTTCTACTAAATAATTCCAGACCAAAGAGGAAGATTAATATAAGAATAAATTTAAAGAAAAAAGATGAAAATAGAAGAAATAAAATAAGATCAAAGAAGTTTATTACACAAATGAAAACATTACAAAATGAAGAGAAGAAGGAGGCTTCGATGAGGGGATCCTTGCTTCAAGAGCTACCCCTCTTACAATGGTTGGATAATTTGGTTGAAACCAATTATACTCTGCCTTAAATCTCGTAATTCACTTCCCAACCCCACAAAATGAGAAAAACACCAATTTATAGAGTGGTGGGGGGGATAGGTTCAAAGTGGTTTCAAGTGTGAATGGGGAATCTCGGCCAAATATTTTATGCCAAATTTCACCACCCATTTGACCACCAAAACATGTGAATTGGCTGGACTTCCAGTCAGATCATATGTGAGGATATGGGTCCTCTATATCCTTTAAATATTTGGGCTCAATCCAGACCCAGATGAAGGAGTTATGGCCGAAATACAGAAGTTTCTCCATTCTGGTGTGTCCATCCCACCTTTGAATTTATGGCCCAATTACTCCATCCAAATGCATTATTTTTATCTAGTTTCCTGAATAAAAGTTGTATCCCATGAAGTACGGAACACAGTTACAAAATATTAAGTTCAAATAATTCAAATAAAAATATTTATGATTGAAATACTACAGTGATTTTGAAAGGGTAAAACTGGAATTTTCATCAAATATTCAAATGAATGATCTAATCCCAAATACTTTCTAATTAAACATATTTAACACAATATGAGGGAATTATATCATTTATTATCAATAAAATATTCAATAAAATAGTGTTTTATCAATTATCATGTAGTGGTCATGTAAATGATCTTGGATAAATATTTAGTCAATGAAATTGTAAACTATCTTAATGTAATTTTGATACAAATATGTAGATTCTTTTGTTCAGAGACATCTTTCATTGGATGAAGAAAGAATGTATCAGGTATTAATTCCAGTGTAGAAATTCCCCCCTATGTGGTTACTTATGGTTGTAATGATACAGATACATTCACAAAGACATATATCACTGGATGAAGTAGGTATTACCAACCAATGGTATCACTACGAAGCCCAGAAATCAGTGTTTATTTATTTTGTATTTCATGATTTATTTATGGAACTTCTGCATGCACATATATTTTAGACTAGATATTTAGGGGTGTTATTGGTGGTGTACTACTAAGTTATACTCACACCCTTCTTGGGTCTCTGGTTGGTACCTCATAAGAATTCATAGTTTTAGGTCTAGACTAGGGAAAAGGATCGTTGCTTGGTTATTATTTTGGCTAGCTAGGATGGAGTATAAATTATGGGACCAGGTTAGACTTGGGACCATATTTGGGGGAATGAATCTAGTCTTGGTTACATTTTTTTGTATATTTTATATATGGTAAACCCATTGGGTATCCTTTTTAATTGTAGGACATGTTAACATGTTTATAATACACTATTTTATTATAGCATGCGATTTTATGATTATTTATTAGCTATTTCCTCTGTCTGTAATGTTTATCTATATTGATTTTATGCGATTTGATTTATTTATGATGCTATTAATACATTTATGAGAGGGAATAGTCTCCCAATGGTATCCAAAAAAAAAAACTTCACTTCTATTCGGTAGCCTATGACATACAAGGACACATGCTTGAGGTTCCAGAGGCTCCACCATTTTGGGCACTATTCAGAGTGGCCTATGATAGGGGAGTTACACAACTATTTATATTATGAAAATTTTATGAGTTTTATGATCAAAGGATATATGATAGCCTGATATTAATGAATAAGAATACAGTTTGAGTTTTAGGCCAAAGGCTTAGTTGGTCCAATTTTTTTTACTATGTATGAAAGTTAAAGACATCAATGATGTCATTCAGATGTAGTTAAATCTAAAGGAAGGGGTGATCATGATATAGAAACTAATTTATGTATTTTAATTTTCCATTTGATTTATTGTATTTTTGATGTATTTATTGAATATCTTAATGATTATTATTATCATGGGTAGTTAATCTCATTTAAAGGGATAAATAAAATAGAATAGAAATATATTTTCATGTTTTTGTACCTTTTCAATCATAGTATTTTGTTTTTCTTCTTGGATTTGTTCACTACTTACATTTATCTCGACTATAATAAAGAATTTAAAAATTTAGAGTTAGATTCTTTTTTTAGTTGATTTTTTTAATTTTCATCAATATTGAAATACTTAAGTGCATTTTCTCTAGAAGTTAGTAGTGTGATCTTTTTAATTTAGTGTCATCATTTTATTTTCCTCATGAACATCATTTTCACCCTACTCCATTCACTGATGGGTGAATAGTAATGAATATTTTTTCCTTTGTAACTTCAAACAAAGTTTCTATACTAGAATAGTTTGATGTTTTGTTTTCTTCATGAAGAATCATCCATTTCTTGAGTTTTGATAGACATATCAATCCTTAAGAGAGTTTACTGGGAAAGGTTGTTCACAAAAAGACAACTAGGAATTTCAAATCACTTTCAACACATATTTTTAGAAATTCTATATTAAATATTAATGTAAGAGAAGAGATATTTTATCAATTAATTTATATATATTTTCCCCTAAATTCATCCCTTATTCATTCCTTGTCTTTTCCTTTTGTTTTTACACTACTTCCTACACTTTCACAAATGGTTTCTAATTTTTCACTTTACCTTTTCACTATCCTTCCACTAAATTTACTATTTTATACTTATTTTTTTTATTGTTGTTAGTTTTTGTTTTTTGAAAACACAACATTATTTCCTTGTCTTGGGTTTAAACATACTTACCATAATATTTGTTCTAAGTGGGTTTATATAGAAATAAATTTTAGTGCATCAATGAACAAACTACCAAATTTTTGGAACCATTGACAGGGATGGTTCATGTGACCAAAATAAAATAAAAATAAAAATAAAACACTAAATATGAAAAAAACTTAAAAATATGTTGAAAATATGAAAATATATTTGTTTTTCTTTTTTTTTTGTAATAAATTATAATCTATTTACAATTGAGTTTTCATGTATACAAGGTTATCATCTAAAACTAAAATAAATCCTTTTATAATTAAAATTGAATAGAATTATAGTTCCCTTAGGAGGAACAAGATAAATTAAATGAAAAATGTTAGAATTTAAATAGCTAAGAACCAAAACTACAACATCATTCCACCTTAAAATAGAAATTATATTACTAAGAGGCTTAAACTTTAGTATTTTCAACTTCCTATAGTGTCAAATAAACTATATTTTATAATTTCATCCCTTAGATTTATAAATTATGAAATAATAAAAATATTACCTCTCTTTGTTAGCCTCTTTTAATGGTTATCCCAATGAATATTATTTATAGTTTAGAAGATACTTTTATAGAACTATGTAAAAATTTACTTTTTATGGGATTAATGAAGAGGAGCTTAGGATAAGAGTTTTTCCATTTTTTATAAAATGTACGGATAATATCTAGTTCTAAAAATTGGATAAATAATGTTTTGACACTTTTGACAAAGTCTTCAATTAATTTATGATGAAATTTTATTCTAGAAATATGGTCACTCAAGCAAGGCCCAAAATCACTAGATTTGTTTAGGATTTGGGAGAGAGTTTCTACGAAACATGGGGAAAATTTCTATATATTATTTGGTAGTTTCCAAACTATCATATCACTACTCACCTCTTAATGGGAATCTTTTATAATGGTCTTGACCCTTACCACCCAAAACATAGTTGATCAATCCTCAGGTGGAGATTTATGTAACGTGATAGTAGATTATCTTAAGAAAATATTTGTTAAACTTTCTCAAAAAAATTTATATAAAATTTATAGGAAAAGAAATATATTTAGGAGTGAGTCTCATCCTAAAAATCCTATAATTTTCATTGATAATTCGCTTAGAGAACAATAAAACCATTATTTAATGTTAGATAATACAAAGAAATGCTATCCAAATTTGTATCCACCCATTCAACAGGATGAAACCACCAAATTTGTAAATTATAGGGGTATAAATTAGAGTAACAATGACCCATTATAAAATAATTATATTAATTTTACAAAAAACTTTTAAACATTTTGTGTAGAGAATAAGGAGTGGTGAAACAACCTAATACCTCTGGATTTTCATAGTAACAAAAACCACAATTCCAAAATCAATATAGGATTGAATACTATAATTATTAAGGGGAATTAAAGGGCTTGATGTAAAAAATAATAGTGTAAATTAGATCCTTAATAACACACATATATATATTCTAGGATCCAAATACTAGAACTAAAAATGGTCCAGATTTTAAGAGATTTAGGTTCTAGGGATAAGGGTAAGCTGGATAACAGAATAAAAATGAACCCCAAATAAAATTTCATTGATTCACCAAAATAAGTGGTATAATAACACAATAAAATGTTACGGTAAGGCATAAATGATGTGAAATAGAATATATAACTAATTCTAAAAAAAATTAGGAAATATATAAATTAATAAATCAGGAAAACATGGTCCAAAGTGAACTAAATAATGATTATTCACTTAAAAAAGATAAGTAATAAAAGAAAATTAAGTGGGAATTAGTTAAGTAATGTGAAAAGATAAATTTTCATGAAAAAAAAGAGATAGAACAACCCATTTTACATCATTATTCCCCTCCCATTACATTTCACCACTGATTAAAATTAAGAATGATAAACCTAATTTCTTGAAATTCTTTTAGTTGTTTATAACTTTTAACTTGAATAAACCCGTTATTAAGGCCATAAAAAAATCCTATCATATGAAAAATTTCTCAAAATGTTTTTAGATGATAAGAAAAACTTGGAAGATATGACCACCCATTAGTCAATCAGAGGAATGTATTTTTTCACAAAAAAAATGATACCATTAAAACTTAAAGACCCCAAGAGATTTGTTATGCCATGTAGAATAGAAGAAAGTGAAGATCAAAATTTCATGCATGACTCAGGAGCTAGTGTTATCCTGATTCCTTACAAATTATTTCAATAGTTGGATCTAGGGGAGATAAAACCTACTTATATTTCATTATAGCCAATTGATAGGCCCATTAATCAACCCATTAGAATGGTATCTATTATTAAATGTAGGGAAGATCACATTTCCCACTAATTTTTAGTGCTTAATATAGAGTGTGAAAAAAATATTCCAATCATTTGGGAAGGATATTCTTAGCTACAGTAGGTGCTGTTATAGATGTTTATAATGGAAAAGTAGTTTTTAATGCTGGGGATGATCAATAAGAATTCAATGTTTTTAAGGAAACTACACTAAAGGTGGGTTGTAAACTGATAGATATTTATGAAAAAGTTTTTAGAGTTGGAATTAGGAAGGATTACCACGACCCTTTTGTAGAAATGATTCAATATTCAGTTCATGATCACTTTTGAGTAAATTTAATTGAATTTAAATCCACACAAGAATATGAAAGATTAGGTATAATTGAAAGTTGAATTAGGGAAATCTTTTCCAATGACCAAGAAGTGGTCCATCATGAAAAATATGCTTTGTTGATAATTATTCTCAAGTTTTTAATCAACACTCATAGTCTTATATTAGTGAGAGGATCTCCTCCCTTGTATTCAATATGGATTCAGTTCCCTATACATCCAATCCTGAGAATTGCGAGTATGTTTCATTATAATTTCAATATAAAAATTAATGTTTCATGATTGAGGAAAAGTCTCAGGTGAGTTATATCCAATTATAATTTGAAAATATGTTTTCCATCTTGTTGAGTGTACTGATGATGAGAATATGGTTAATTTTCTAAAAAAGGATAATATTTTGTTTCTACTAAGATGAACTATTTATAAGGTGAATTTTTTATCTCCAAGATGAATACATTATTGGAAGAGTTTGATAATTCTTCTCTTACTTCTAATAAGGGAAAAAATTATGAAAGAAAATGTATTTATTTGGAAAACATTCAATATGTTGGAATAGTTACAACACCTAAATATAAGTGTTTGGATTCCACAAGTATGGGGGAACCATGTGAGGGAAGTGTTTTATATTTTGGTGATTTTTCAAGGAATTTGTAACTAATTGTTTGTCCTATTTTTGAGATTTTGGGAGTTGAAACTGTAGTGGGTGATAACCTCAGTAATATGGACTTAGTGGAATACAGAAACACTTTTTTAGATGTCATAGATTTGGAATTATCGAGATATTATGATAAAGTTTCTACACAAAATAATAAAGTGAAAATCATCAAGACATCATACCCACTGAGTGATCAGGGCTAAAATTTTAGAGAGGAAGTATGAATAAAGACTCTAAACTTAGCACTGTATGGGATTTAATATGTGAATTTACAAAAAAAATTCTTTTGTTTTTTAAATAAATATACCTTACTCTATATTTGGAAGCCTCCCAACCTTGTCAAAAATGGAACACCTATTCCCTTTTTACCAAGGATCCAGTCTACTTCAACATCAAATTATTTCAATGGCCTTGATATTTATTGTCACATACTTAACCTTTATCTTTGTTTCATATTTTTATTTTTAATGATTGTATTCCATAAATGATTTAGTATACTCTTTTATGTAGTTAAATGGGAGAATCTAAGTGGAATTTGAATTCTTAAGGGAGGATAATTTTGGGCATGATTGTTAGGAGAAAACCAACTACAAAGGGAGTATTTTATGAATTCTATCATTCTAGTTTGAATATTTTATGTTGTCTTAGATTGTTAAACAATCACCTAAAAATTTGACTTAAATTTTTATGTGAACCTTAGTTGAAAATCATCTCATGGATATAAATTAAGTATGAAGGAAAAATTTGTTTGTTTTGAATTAAATTTAAGTGAATATATTTTGAAATTACTAGGTGTTATGATTTTCCATAATCTATATTATTGAAAATTAGTTTGAAACAAATGTTAAATCTTATTTAACACCCTTATTTTTTTTTGGTTTTTTTTTGAGATTATTTGAATGTATCTTCAAGGTGATTCTTGTTAGAATCACTAATAAACATGTTGTTTTTATAATAATCATTGAAAAACTTATGTTATATCAATATTTTAGAAAATAAAGCACATTCTATTAATATTTGGATTAAATTATGGAATACACGCTATTTTGAATTCATTGCGACCCTTTCTCATAAATTTGAACTACTAAATTGAAAATAAATTTTGAACGTAAACATTATTAATTATTTCCTTCACCTTGAAGTTCAACATGGGGGGAAATTTTGAGTTTTATGTGTGGGTATGGTGTCTTTTAAAAAAAATTCTATATTGTATTTCAATGATTCCACATCAAAACACCCTATTTTTGTTACTTCAAAATTTATTATTTTAGAGATTTATTTAGCACTTGAAATGGTGGAAATTTTTTATTAATGTTGAAAGTTATTTTTCTACTCTATAGTGTTGATTTATTTTTATTCAAACATGGATTAAATTTTAGAATATTTATCTTTGATCACTAAAAATCATTTTCATTCAGTTAAAATTTAGGATTAAGTTTTAAGATTATTTTTGAATTGAAAATTATTTTTTAGATTTAAACTAATAATATTTTCATCCCAGTGGCATGAAAATGAACTCCCAATCCTTGTTTGGGATTTTTATTATTTAAGATAAAACTATTGGATGGGTTAATCATTATTATTTGTTAATTAATAAACTAACTTATCCATTCTATTTTTACTAATTACTTGTGTGTTAAAATATATGCGTTTGTTCACCTTAGAGAAAAGGATAAATTTGAAGAACAATTTAATGAAAGGGGAAGTTTATTTAATTTCTTTCAAAATTTTAAAATTGAATCATTTTTGAAAATTTGGGAACCAAATTTTTTCCAAACCATTTTATTTTGAAAATATCAATCATTCATTTTAATTGGGATAGTCTATGAGGGAAAACAAATTTGAAAACCACTCCATTTTGGAATTATCATTTTTTTAGTTTTAATATTAATTTCATTTACCTATTTTTTTAATTTATTCATTAAGGACACAAAATATGCTAAATGTGGTGGAGTTTAAAGTTGATTTATTTTTATGCATGTTTAACACAACTTTTTGATGATTTTTGATGTTGTTTTGTGTTTAAATGAGTTTTCAATAGTTTTTTTAAAAGGTTGGAGCCGAAGCCTCAATTTATTATTTAAAGAAAATACCTCTTTAGACTGGGTAGAGGGAGACCCATTACATAGACCGAAGGCCCAAAGCCAAGTGGCCTGAATACAAGGCTTGAAAGCCCATTTTTTGGCCCAAAGGACCCTTCGGTGAACAGTACTACTACAGTACCCGCGTTGCTACAGTACCCTCTACAGTACAACCACTGCTACAGTACCTGCTACAGTCCCTCCTCTACTACAGTGTCACCACTTCTACAGTCTCCGTTGCTACAGTACTGCTACAGTAAATGAGTTTTCAATAGTGAATACTTTATAATTGTCTATTTTTTGTTGAAATTATAATTATTTTAATATTTTTACAAAAAGTATATTTTTAGGATAAATTAGATCAAATAATATTTTCTTTTATTTTCATACATTTTCAGGATCCAATATTTTAGTGGATTACAGTGAATTTTAATTGAAATATATTTTTGAAGATATTTTTAAATTGTTTTGGATGTTGTACTTAGTATTTATGATGTTCCATGTTCTAATATTAAATAAAATTTTTGGAATTATTTTTAATCATTTTTTGTTAAAGATGAAACTCATGGATTGATTAGTTTTGAAGTTTTATATTTTTTGGATTCATTTTATTTCAATTCAATCTATTTTTCAATATTATATTTTTATTTTGAAGTTGAATTTCATAGTAGTTATTACCCCATAAAACGTTTCATCAAATTATAGTATAATATTTTGTGTAGGCTATTTCTTTCACTCACAATCTAAATAGGAAAATTTTAGATGCCCTTTTAGATCATTTTCAGCATCTCCCATATAGGATATATCTAACTATATATGAAATTCCTCATATTTTTACTATATTTCCATCTCTCCATATCTAAATCTTCTTATCCAAACTTGATGAGAAGAGTGAAAGTTTCAAGATGAGCTTAAGAAAATCTAATGTCAGGCTTCAATGAAAAAGGTTAAAGATCAGATCTATGAGGATGAAGGCCAACTGAGACTGAGAGAACAAAGATGGAAATATGCACTGAAGGGGAAAACAATTCAAGATAAGAAGAATCAAATGAAATGGTTGATTTAATAATAAAAACTACACAAGACTAAATTTTGAAGGAATATAGTCCCTCCTTGATCTACGAATAAGTCTGAACAATATTGGGAGAAGACACTGGTATCAAATAAATTAAAAAAGATGACCCTCTGAGCCATGATTGGGTCGTGAGATGCAAGATTATCCACATGAGCATGGATTAAGATAATTCACCCTAGTATGATTGATGATGCACTTATTCATGGATATTGATTGATGGAATTGATTTCACATGAGTTGAAGCTGTAAGCTAAGTGAGTTAGAGAACTTGATTGTCAATATTTGGAACTCATTTATGGATTTGGATGAATTAGATTCATGTGATGATGAAGAATAGGATGGGAAACTACCAAACTAGATCTAAAAATATTGATTCATAGATATTCTTCACTTATTTGAAGAACTATTTTGAGAAATTGAATTTGATGAGTGTACTAGAAGACGATCATGTTGTTGGTTACCTAAGATGATATTTAAATAATTTCTTTTAACTTGTGTTTGATTGAAGGTTTGATCCAAAGAAGATTGAGGGGACTTAATTAATCATGATTGATGAGGCCATATGACTGAGGATTAATCCACCCAAAGTGTTCAACCATATGACTATTATAAGCTGGTTAAAGGTGATTCTTTGATTGGAGGTGTTGGACTCTTCACACTGGCTCGAACTCTTGGAGATGAATTAGTGTAGTTTTGTTCCCTAAATTTGTCAAGACCAAGCTAAAGTTGATAACCTGTGTGATGTTTTTGTCACCATCAGTGCCTCTTGATGGAAATGGATAAATCTAGAGAGGCTAGGTGATAAACTCGTCGACTCATTTGAATGGAATAGAAGAATAATATAAATAAAATCATGCATGCCCTCATCTAAAATATATTAAATATTGAATCTGTAATCAAGTGTGGTTGTTGTACTGAGTCTATGAGTTTGATGACCAAAGTGTACATGAAAGATATAACTTAAGGAAGAAGGATGCAAATTGAGTTAATATATGAAGGCTTCACTGGTCTAATTTGTGTTTTGTGAATAAAACATAAAGACATAAAAAATTTCATTCTTATATAGTTACAACTAGAGTATTTAAGACCTATTCAAGTGGAAATAGTTTGTTGAGTTGTTATGTTAATGTTGCAGGGGAATTAAAAAAAACATGTGATAGATAAATTAAGTATATGGAGCTTTTTAGTAAAGTGAACTAAAATTAAGTCATTGTAAAATCTATTTTAAAAGTGGGAATTCATTCATTTAGGGAGATTATTCATTCATCACATGAGAATTAGTGGTGTAGGGAACTGAAGCTGGAGGATGGGGAGATATTGATAGAGAAGATCCTTTTTCTTTCTCTTTTCCTCCTACTTTTATGTATTCATTATTTATTTATTGAATATATTTGTGTTTAGTATTAACATGAATATTTAATCTCATTTAGGGGGTGGATGGAATAAAATTGAAATATATTTTCCTATTCCTGCATAGTTTTTGTCAAAGTTTTTTATTTTTATTCTTGGTATTGTTAAATTCTTCCATTTCTCTCAACTATATTGAAGAATTGGAAAATAAAGTTAGTGTTAGATTATTTTTGGAAGTTGAAAACCAATTCAACCATTACTAAGATTTAAAAATTTAGGTGGAGTTTCTCTGGAAGTCTGTAATGTGTTCATTTTCATTATGTGTCTCATTTTCTTTTCCTCATGAGCATCATTTCTACCCTACTCCATATATATATAGGTAAATATTAGTGTATATTTTTCCATTGTAAATTTATTTAAGATAATTAAACCAGAAAAGTTTGAAGTTTTATTTTCTCCATGAAGAGTAATCTATTTCTTTAGTTTTGATAAACATATTATCCCTTAGGAGAGTTCACTTGGCAAGGTTGTTCACCAAGAGAAAACTAGGTGTTCCAACTCAATTCCTACACAAATTTTCAAAACTTCTATGTTTAATCTTGATATAAAAATAGATATATTTTATAAATTATGTTTTGTATATTTTTACCCTCAATCCAACCCTTGTTCATACCTTTTCTTTTCCTTCTATTTTACACTACTTCCAGCACTTTCACCATTGGTTTCTCATTTTTAACTTTTCTTTTTCACCATCCTTCAACCACATTTACTATTTTTTGTTTCTTATTATTGATATTTTTTTCTTTTATTTGGAAACACACAATTATTTTCTTCCCTTGGTTTTGACCTTGCTTACCATATTACTAGTTCTATATAGGTTTATAAATAAAATAAAATTGATGACATCAATAACTGCACTACTAATGGGAAAGGATAAGAAATTCAAGTTTGGAAAATGTAGTAGTACATTTCTTCCTAGATTATCACATGATCGTGAAACGGACTAGAGGAAACCTATTTATTTTTATGATTATATTAACCTCCCTAGCTCAAATGTGAAATAATTTAAGACTTTTTTTATTTACAAGAATAATAAAAAATCATCCTTTTAATTTTTGATTGGATGAGTGTCAACAAGACCACACAAGATCATATATGGTAGACCTTATGAGAAAAATATTTATTATTAATTTATTTTTCTTAAATAATTTTAATTAATTTATATATTAAACTTTATATCACTCATTTTTAGATAATATTTTATTTAAATCATATATAATATAGATGAACTTTAAAAAAACATTAACTTTAGATTTAAAAAATGAATATCCATGCCTACTTTATGGATTTTTAGATGAAGATACATGGAAGAAGTTTTTTTTAAAATAGAAAGCTTGAATTATTTTTGGTAAGTGTAATATCAACTATATAATTTTTTTATATTTATTAAAAAAATTATCAATAATTTATTAGTTATTAAATAATAGTCTTTGATTATATCTTAACAAGATATCCAAGTAAAGAATGTATACCATCTTACTTTATCTCAAGGAGGGTATTCACTACTTTAAGAGAAAATGATTGCCAATTTTTTTGATAAACTGAGCGCTAAGTTATCAAGCTCTGCATAGATTTTCCCCTTACCCCCATCTCACTGTGGAAAATGGAAAAGGGAACAAGCGATTAAAAAGGTGAAATATATTTCAAATATTCAAATTCTATATATAATAATATTTGGAGAAATGTTTTTTATTTTTTTTTAATTTTTTTTTAATTTTATAACAGTAATATAATTTCTAAATATTCTTTATTGGATTAGATATTGGAGAAGAGAACACAATAGACCTTTATATTTGAGTGTATGATGGAAATTTCAATGAATTTGTTAGGAAAGGTAGAATATTTAGGTCACATATGAGGATATATGGGAGGCACATTTTTTAGAAATGTGTTTGGTCATCCTAGTACTTATTTAAGGGAGGAAGTAATGAATGGAGAAATAGATAAATTAAAATAAAAAGTTCTAGAGTTATGAGAGTTGATTGAGGAAATGATTAGATCACCGGTGAAGTCTATTTTTACCAATATATAGAGATAAATTTAAAATGAATATCCCATTCCTCTACCTCCTCCATAGTCGACCATTTATTGTGTGTTATATGTTGAAGATCCTCACAATCATCTTATGGAATATAGGATTATTAATTATATTAGGTACAATTTACATCATCCATATATGGAGTAAAATATTCTACTGGTTATGGTATAATATATTATATATTAATCAGCTATAGTGATGTTTTCTATAGATGAGGTGGATGTAGTTGGAGAATGTGTTATACATTTTATATTTTGACTATATAAACTTGTAAATAAAGTGAAAACTAAGGTATGCATAGATTATTATTATTTATTTAATATTATTTTTAAATGAATAAATTAAAAAATTAAAATAAATAAATAAATAAATAAATAAATATATATATATATATATTAAGAATACCTGAAATGTGAAGACTCAACATTGTATAGAAGACAATAACAGACTACTACCCCTTTGGATACTACTTCTCATGTATCCAAAATACTTTCTAAATTATTACTTTATACATTTATTTTGGTATAATACTACCATCCACTAATGACTAATAACATTTTTGGATGTGATTATCAACTAATAATTATGAAAAAATACACCATGGATCTGATAGTTGTAGATATGTTAGGAATCATAGAAATAAACATATTTTCTATGTAATTCAATTATCATATTTGTTTTAATTAAATAAAATTAATATAAATTAAAAAATATGATTGTTTTAGATTAAATAAGTATCTTCATACACTTTTTATTCAATATGGATCGACATCCATGTATGGATTCCTGAAACCCCAATTTATTTCTCCAGTAGTGAGGAGTATGAGAGAATTTTAAAGAATAAAATATGTTTTTGGAAGATTTTAGAATAAAAAAATTATGTGTTGGATGCTTCCTTATCTTTAGAGTCATAAAAATATATTTCACTATAGTGTAATAAAAACATTGAATTATATAATCACTCACATTAGATTTTTTTATATCAGAACCCATTGTAATTTATGTGTATTCTATCCATTAGAAAACACCTCTTACTGGTTATACTCCACACATAGTGATGTGTAGGACAACTTTAAAGATGTATGAAGTAGAAATTTATATTATTTTAATGCTAATATATTATTATATCCTTTTATTTTATTTTATAATTTTTATCATTTTCAAACATATCATGGAATCACTACCATGGGCTATCAAAAATAAGGGTATGAAAAATCAAACATGTTCATACATAACTGACTTATTAATTAAGTAGTTTTGTTTAGTTACAAATTCCAATGTAAATTTAAATTTAAAGCCTGTTTTAGAATAATAGTGTCTTTTTCAACAAGGAAATATTGAATGTGAGTATCATGTATTGAGATTTATGTATGAAGTAATTACTACTGGAACAGTTTCAACTTTTAACAGGGTTAGTATTTATCAAAAGTTTTCCTTTTATTTATCATATAATTATATTGATATTATTGATAAAATAATTAGTTTATATTTTAATTTGTTTTGATAGAGATAACTCATAATCTCCAAATTATTTGAATCATCTATAAGGAGAATTGGCTAATTATTTTAAAAGTTTAATTAAATTTTGGTACATTTTAATATTTTTGTTTGTAGATTTTTTATTTTAACTATGAAATTATAATTCTATTATAGTTGTAACAAAGTTGTTATATGAATTATTAATGTTGAATTATACTTTAAATTTATATTCTCTTTATACTACTTGACATTTCATGGGTTTTCTGTTGTTTTTTGTCAAATAAGTTTGAGTATTGTATGTTTTAACCCAATTTATTTCTAAAAAACATTTTTTACATCAATTATTATCAATATCAATGTACAAATTCTCCACCTGAATCTTTCACGTTGGTTCCTAGATAACCAATTTAGAAGAACATCTTTAACATTGTTCTTTTATAAATAATTACATTTAATATCATCCACCACATAGGTTTCGAAGAACCAATATAAAAGAGTAAATTATTTTTATTAATAACATCTTTTAAACATTGGATGTACAAATAACCAATTTTAAGAATCATGTATGACATCGATTATAAGAATCGATGTAAAAAATAATTTTATAATATCATACCCAATGAAAACGTTTTATAACAAATGTTAAAAATAAAAAAACTAACATAAAACCCCTTATTGTACTAGTGTAAAACTTGGACCATTATGTTATTTAGTTTAAGGTAATATGACTATGGCCATTAGGTGAAATGTATATAGTGATGGTTTGGTACAAGAATTATGAATGAATGACCATTTTATAGTTTTTACTTCCAGGTGATCTAGGTGAATGTGTGTGGATTACATTATATTTATAACCCATCTGTATGAGATCAACTTGAGAAGGATTACTGGACCCATGGGAAGTAAAAATCCCTATGATTAGCCAATATGGGTATCCTAGAGGACAACTCTTGGAGACCTGACATCCTTGAAGGGATATAAGGTTAACATATATGTCAGTTGTTCCTAAATATATGATATCCCTATCATTATTAGAATACATAATTGAGAAGACTTCAAGGAACCATTTTGGTGAGAAGAATACCAAGGGATATTTGCTATAAGAATACAAGAAACAGACCAGTCCTAAAAATAGAGTTTCAGAGACATAGTTTTGGGAAAATATAATATTTTAGGGGCTATATACACATATAATGATACCACTAGGGTCATTAAAGTCATTACATATAACTAATATTTATTCACTTAGGTTAGTGATAGTGTGAGTATTGACCCCAAGTAGCCTTTGTGGGCTGATGAAATTCATCTTATACTGAAGGGGGTTAGTTTCCAAATCTATTACAACATCATTCTTTAATATCTTCATCATAGTGGTCCTTCACCCTAGTCCATGTATAAAAGTTGGGTTAAGTGGTCTTTTATATTAGTTATATATGTAAAACCCTTATATGACTCATATAACCCCATTTTCTATATCTTTCTATAAGGTTTGATTTAAAAATCTCTTATAGGAGTCTATGGATAATGAGAGCATTCAAGATGATCCTTATTCTCCTCTATATCTTGGTGCCTTTGTTTCTTTGTCTTTGGAAGATAAAGTATCCTCTTTATATGGAAAAAAACCCCAGGTGCCTATCCTTGTTTTAAATATATCACAAAAACCTAGATTTGTGTAGGGAACAAGAAGTACTCTTTTTTGAAGGGCATGCAGGAAAATATTTTCTTTAGATTGGGGTATTTGTGCTACCTTTGTACTATGGAACAAATAATTCCTTTTTTTGGGTTTACACACTACCTTGGATTAGGGTATGCATGCCGACTTGGATTATAAAGGGAATGGTGGTTGGTATTATGGTGAATAAAAAACCTTTCTTAGGGAACCAATTTAGCTTTGGACAAGTTACCAAGCTTTTATTTTGTATAAAAATAATATAATTTTCTACTTAAGACATTTTATTAGTGTGTTAAATAATTCTTGGGCCCCCAAAACCCCCCCATGGAACTAGATCCATTCAATATAAAAATGATCAAATTATAAGGATACAAATACTTAGGGGAATGTTACAATTTTGAGAAGGAAGTGTAATATCCATATAGACATTCATACACTCTGTTTAGAGATGGACATGTGTGATGCTTGGAGATTAGAACATGCTCTTATTTGACACCCCAATGGAAGGAGAATCATTTCACATTTCCTTATAGATAAGGGGACTTCCCTTAATTGTGTGCACAATTTGATTGGTTTTTAAGGATCAAATGACACTTGTTCTAGAAGTAGAATTTATAAGAAACCTCATTTATCAAGATCAACCATTTATGGAACTCAAAACCATATATAAAAAAAATTGATGAACTCATGAGTACCTTTCACTAATGACCATCACTACCAATTTCTTTATTAATATGTTTAAGGAATATCATACAAAGGTAGTTATGAAATTACTTTGTCTATGGTGTATCTATGGGATAAAATGAATCACCCATCAAATGGGTAGGATCTTACTCTATTATTATGTCATGTTTGTGCCTCTTGTTGTAAATAGAGAAGGTGAGATAGATTTTGGGAGAGAGTGATTCATCCAAAGGCTTGAACAAGGTTCAAAAACCATCTCATAGAAACAACCTTCTTTATATAGGCTTAAGGAAAATCATGATCCTTCTATATCATTTAATCTTAATTTTCAAAAATATACAATTAAATGGAACAAATTATAACATTTATTACCTTTATCCATCCAAATGCTCTCCCATGCATTTCATCTTATGAAACATCTATAATTAATGATAGATTACGCATGGAGGTTTCATGTATATTAACATTTAACAATTGATTTCCAATCAATAATTGAGTGTTATAATGAATCATACTATACAATTCAACTCAAAACACTACTATATGATATATACATATTTTTTCATTAGGATAGTCTTAAGGAAATGGTATAAAATCTTTTATTCATGCCTTGTGATATGCCAATATTATTTCTTAAAATATATCCAAATGAATCACATGTATATATACTTTAGGGAACATCTCCATCAATCACCCACTTGTAATAAAGTCTCATAGACTAAGTGTCATGTAAGATCCCATATTTTTAAAGGTACACCCCTCTTTGAGTTTTTCGTTGATCCTTGGTGGATGAGACTTGTTTGGAGACAAAGAGCCTTTATTAGGGAAAATGAATTAAATCTCAAGGATATATATCTATTTGAATTAATATAGTCAAGATATAAACTTTTTAAATTGGTTTATGAGGGGTTTCCATAATTTGGATGGTTTTAGAGGTAGTTCAAGTTCTTTCTATGGGAAACAAGCTGAAGGCTATCTACAGAGAAATTACATTCCATGTAATGGAGTTACACGACATGTTACTATTTCTAGGAACAATCCATGAGCATGGTTCATGATGTAAAATGAATACACTCTATGCAGACAATACACATCATGTAATGTTCATGCAATGTTAAAAATCACCCAAGGTGATGAGTTTTTTGGAAATCCCTTTAAAAATAAATACACAATGTGTAAATAGATTACATGACATGTATTTATCACAAGTAGTGGTTTTAATTATGCCATGAATTTCATTTTTGATTGCATCTCGGTGAATCTTTGCCTCTCTTGAGCCTAGGGAATATTTCAGGATATCTTGGAGTGCCTTCCTTGATTCTGGATGTCTAGTTTATGCATCTAATCCATGGTGACTGGTTTTTCTTTAGTTTTACCTTCTCTCCATTTTTTCTATTGTCATTGTGGTGTAATATTTTTACCATGTTCATTGTTAGTTTTGATCTTGATTGTTCGTGGGCTAGGATCCTTCTTGTGATCATCTGCACATTCGTTTCTATTGTAGAACCCTACTAGAATCATTGTTTGATCATTGGATAAAGGTAAGAGGTCTAAATCATAACCCTGTGGTTTGTTTAATTTCAAAGTATGTGAAATATCATGATTATCCAACATGAAGTGCACCTAAACTGATTAAATAATGAATTGTATTATTCTTTTGAATCCCTTTGGATCCAATCATTATGACCTGGATTTTGGATACCTATTAGATGAGAAAACCCTTGATTAAAAGGAATTGGATAATGGATTAAAGTGTATTTAGCATGACAGGAGACCTTAGGCGATTTCTTGATACATAATCCTTGGGTAATGACTTATTTCTTATTGATATGACTATTGATCCTTTTTGATATAAATGAAGTAAATTGGAAAATAAATGGTAAATTTAATAATAAACCATTGAGTTGTATAATGTGAAATTGTGATATCCTTATTGTTGTAACTTGTTATATTATCATGTTATAATGCTTATATTGACTAGGATAGGCCTAGTACCATGCTCTAATGCTTATGTTGAGTGGTCTAGGCCTAGTCCCTTGTGGTAATTCTTATATTGAGCGGGTTAGGCCTAGTCCCATGCTGAAATGCTCATATAGTGAGTTTTAACCCATATTTTTGGATTTATACCATGGATATGTTGTTATTGGTTGGCATGATTATGAGACAAGATCAGAGTCACTCTGACATGGAACTGAAGTAGGTTATGTTTTACATGGTTATATAGTTGTTTATTGGCATGATTTTACTACATGTTTAGAGATATTCTGGTAGGGTGTCGAAGCATGTTTCTTTATATATTATATTGATTTATTAATTAATACATTTTTTATCACTTTATTTCAGACACTTATTATCAGAATGATTATATTTAGGCATAGTGGTTTCAACCTACTATGTTTTACTCACACCCTATTCAGTCCACCATTTGGTACTCGAAAAGATTACTTGGATGTAGGTTTGGATAAGGGAAATGGACCTTGATGTTGATTGTTTCTTACTGGATGGGCTAGAGTTTAGGGTAAGAGACTAGAGTCTTTTGGGTTTACTTGAGTCTTCTAGTATTTTATTTTTATTACTTCTAGCATGAAATTTAGTTAAATTTCAACCTATCATTACATGATTCATTAATATTGGATTTTTTTTCTATTTTATATCCAATTGATATGATATATTTTTTTTTAAATTTTCTATTACTATGATTATGTCATTTATATTGTTGATTTATTCTACCATTTCACTCTATACCAGGGGTATAGTATTCCCACTATTCTGATCACACCTCTGCTATTAGTTAGTAACCTATGGCGTATGAGGAGGCATGCTTGAGGTCTTGTAACAAACCCTTTCTATCTATGGGAGAGAGTGCTAGATTGGGGAATGTTAGAAAATGGTATCAGAAGAGTAGGTTTATCTTTTATGTTTCTTTATTATTTGTGAATGGTACAAAGGATACTAGGATATTCTAGGACTTGGTAATGAGTTTGGGTATGGGAGTAGCTAACCCATATATGGGGGAAAAGTTGAGAACCCAGAGATGGGATTGGTATTTATACTATTAGGTTGTTATAGTTGATGCTATTTCACCTTGGGTGATTCACATGTTGTGTGATGTTATAATTTTATGACGTTATTGATTTTTGCAATTTATACTCCTGGACTGGTATGGTGCGAAATGAGTATGCATGCATCATGATAGAAACATAGGGATATATATTGACATGAATTGTTTGTGATACTGACATATTTATTTCATGTGATATATAGTTTCCTATATGAATTGTGGTATGTAATAACTTCTATATATGAGAAATGAAATAAATTAACTGTTATGTCATGCTAAAACACTTTTAATCCATGTTTAGAGAGACCTGGAGTAGCGGTTCTCTATTGTTGTCACCTATTGAGTATGGCGATGTTGTTACAGCTAGTGTTCTAAGAAGTGTGTTTTCCTTATACAGAAAATTCATCCTCATCATCTTTGAGTTGAGAATTAGGGGATTGGAAATTAGCATGATCCTAATAAAGCTGATCCAGATCTTCCTGTTGATCTTGAGGATTAGTTGGATGTTCATCTTTGTGATAGCTTGTTGAGGGACATGCGATCCATGGAGAGGGAGACTATTCACATTGTACCTTTGATGTCTAAGATGATGAGAGTGTTTTAGCTACAGTATCTACCTAAATTCACTGGGGAGGGAGACTCCCCAGGTAGCCATGTTCTGGATCAAGTCAGTCCATATGATCTTCAAGCACCTCAAGAAACCCATATATAGAACTGTGAAGCTTGATAATTACATGATTTGAGGACTAGCCAAGCATTGTTGTGACATTCTAGAGAAATATGGTTAGTAGTAGGATTTATCTTGGAAGGAATTCGAGATGAAGTTACTTAGCCACTTCTATCCAAATAAGTCAAGGGATGAAAAGGCTCATGAATTCATTCACATGACACATGAGGCCATGTCAGTGCTAGACTACACTGAATGTTTCACCGACCTTCATCACTTTGCACCATTTTTAATTTATAACGATATCTCCAGGATGGTATTTTCAATAAGATAAGGTTGTAGGTGAATGTGTTCCATCTGGGAATTTTTACAAATGTGATAAATCAGGCACTTATCACAGAAGGGAATCTAAGAGAGGCCCTGAGTAGCGGCTAGGCTATTTAAACCGGGTGAACTAGGAGGTCTTCTTTTGGTGGTAATAAGCACTAATATAATAGTTCTTACTAAGTAAACAATGGTAATAGAAGTTAAGGTAGTTTTAATCTATCCGAGGATTGTGTTCCGTTGTAGTGTTTTTAGTGCGTCAAGTTGGGCCACAAATGGCCTCAGTGTTTGTACTCCACTTTGGAGTGTTGTTATTACGATATTATGGGACTACTATAGAGGTTTTTAGGGTCATTCTATATTAGAGAAGTGTATGGGGATTGGGATAAGCACTAGAGTCTGGGAAGAAATCAACTACTCCTTAGTAGATAGGTATCCTGAGTTCCACGTGATGTTCTAGTCTGGGTAGGGGATGTGGTACCCCAGTGTAAGAATGACAGTACCAAGTAGAGGGAATCACTCAGGGGAGTCATACTGAAGCCCAATGGGGGGGGGGGGTAGTCTTCTGCATTTTATGCATATGAGTCCATCTAGTGTGGATGCATGCTTTTCTACTATCAGAGATATGATTCTTGTATCATATACCCTTTCTTGTGTTCTGTTTGATACAAGATAATCATAATACTTTTTTATCCAATATTTTTTAAAATGGTTTGGGATTGGATGTGGGAATCTTGTATGGTTCTTTAACCATAGACACATCATTGGGAGTGTGATCAAAGAATATAAAACGTTAAAATGAGTGTTCTTTAGAGATTGGTGGTTACCATTTCTTTTGGTAACCATTTTTATGGAAATGATAGGTTTTGATTTGATTCTTGGAATGAATTTTCTAGTTCTATACTAGGATCATACTAGGCTCACATAGACTATTACCAGTTTCTATCCCACCATACAGGATGAAACTGATAGAGCTTCGAGAGTTTAAAGTTCAGTTAGAAGATCTAGAAGTTAAAGGCTTTATACGACCTAGTACATCTCATTGGGGTTCTCTATTTCTCTTCGATAAGAAGGATGATGGGACTCTGTGCTAATGTGTAGATTATTGGATATTGAACCAGATGATAGTCAATAATTGATATCCTGTTCTGTGTATCAAAAATATCCCCAGTCATTTGGAGGTAATAAGATCTTTTCTAAGACCGATTTCAAACCAGGATACCATTAGTTGAGTGTGAGACCATCAAACATACCTAAGACTAATTTTAGGAACATGTATGGCTTGTATTAGTTCATAGTGATTCCATTTGGTTTGACCAATACAATGATAATATTCACAGACTTTATGAATCAGATCTTTTATCATTTTCTGGACCAATTTAGGGTGGTTTTTTATCAACAACATCTTAGTGTACTCCTAGTCAGAAGAAAATCATACCAAAAATCTTGAAATTGTTTTAATACCATTGATAGAGCATTATATTTACTCTATGGTAACCAAATTTAGTTTTTGGATTCATAAAGTGAACCTCTTGTTCCATGTCATCTTTGAGGAAAACGTGCCTATGGACCCAGAGAAAGTTGTAGACATGGTATCTTGGAAGTATCCCAAGAATTTATTTAAGATTAAAAGATTTTTGGGTTTAACAAGTTATTATAAACACTTAATCACAGACTTATCTCATTTGGAAGCACCAATGTTAGGGATGAAAAAGAAGGTAGTGATGTTTTTTTGGTCAGATGATTGCAATAGATCTTTTTAGGAGATGAAAGGTAGGCTGATCTCAACACCTATCCTCAATTTACCTATGTCAAGTAAATCATATACTGTGTACTGTGATGCATCCAGAGTTGGACTCAGAGAAGTTTTGATGTAGGAGGATCAAGTGGTTGCTTATGGATCTAGACACCTAATACCACATGAGAGAAATTACCCTACTCATGATTTGGATTTAGCAGCAGGGGTACATGACTTGAAATACTGGAGGCAATATCCCATAGACAAGAGGTTTTCGGTATACATGGACCACAAGAGCCTCATGTACATCTTTTCTAAGTGAGACTTAAACCTTTGGTAGAGGAGGTGAGTTGAGTATTTGAAGTCTTTTAACTTCAAGTTGGCTTATACATTGGGAGAGGGAAATGTTTTTTTGATGCATTGAGAAAAAATAAATAGACATAGGTAGTGTGGGAGTCTTTCAATGAGTGGTGGATGATGACACTTTTTGCAGACATGTATCTGGATGATTAAGATTCTCAAGGATGAGTAGCTCTGACTTCTACATCTATTATACATGTGATTTTGGAAGGGATTAGGACTGAGTAGTTATCTGATCTAGAGGGCTTAGTTTAGAGAGATAGCTTATATGATGGGGAGACACCATTGAGATGATCACTTATTAGCGACAATTCTCTTCTTTCCCATGATTGATTATGGGTTTTTATGAGCTTGCACAAGGAGATGATGGGAGAATTTATGGTTCTATATGGGTGGTACATGATGGTTTAACAAAGAAGAATCCTTATCTCCATAGACAGTACTGGTGGTTAGGAATGAAGAAGGAGGTGGTAGGGTTTGTGGAAGGATTCTTCACTTGTCAGCATGTGAAATTTGAGCATCAAAGTACAACTAGGATTTTGCAGCCTTTTCCCATTATTGAGTAGAAATTGGATGATGTATCTATGAATTTTGTGATATGATTACCCAGGACAACCCATAAGAACAATTCTATATGGGAGACCATAGATCAATTGATGAAGGTCACCCACTTCTTTCCTATCAGGGATACCTTCACAATTGAAGATCTAGGTAGTCTTTATGTACGTGAGGTAGTTCAACTGTATGGTGTTCTGAGGAGTATCATTTTAGAAAGATATCCTCATTTCACATCATGGTTCAGAAAGGGTATTTATAAGGATATAAGATCACATGTTCATTTGAGAACGACCTATCATCCTCAAATTTATAGTAAATATGACCAGACTATTCCAGTTCTGTAGGATATGTTATGAGCATGTGTTTTGGATTTTAGTGTTTCATGGGAGAAACATATGGAACTTGTGGAGTTTTCATATAATAATATCTTATAAGATTCAATCTAGATGGAACCTTTTGAGGCTTTGTATGGAAGTACATGTTGTTCACCTCTTTATTGGTTGGAGGTAGGTGTGATAATGCTTGTTGGACCTAGTCTCATGCAAGAGACTTATGAGTAGGATTAGTTGTCTAGGAGGCAATTGGTGACCACATAGATCAAGAATAAATCCTACGATGACCATCTAAGATGACCTATAGAGTTTTAAGTTTGTCATATTGATTTCCTTTGGGTGTATCCTAGGTTAGATTAACATCATATCAGAAAATAGGGAAAGATAACACTAAAGTTTGTAGGGCTGTTTGGGATAGTGGATAGGGTTGGTCCAGTGGCGTACCAATTGGCCCCTCCACAGTGCTACAGTTACATGCATAATGTGTTTCACATGTCACAGCTTCAGAGATATTATTCAGACCCTTATAATGTGATATATGTAGCCGAAATCGAGTATAGTTTTTATGTGTCCTTTAAGGATCATCTGATACAGATTTTGGACCATAGTGAGAAGTATCTCTGGGGAAGGGTGAGACTTTTGGTTCAGGTGCAGTATAAGCATGGGATATTCCAGGAGGAGAACTCAAATAGGTTGTTTGATATATGAGCACCGTGTGAAGAATTGTTTTCAGAGACCCCACAATGATATTTGGAGTAGCTCAAGGATGAACTGTTATATGGTGGAAAAGTTTTAAGATCCCATCTTTTTTAGGTATGCCCCTATTTGAGTTTTTCATTGAGCCATGATGGTTTAGTCATGTTTAGAGACATAGATCCTTTATTGGGGAAAATGAATTAAATCCTGAGTATGTATGTTTTTTTTGAATTAATAGAGTCTAGATATAAATGTGTTAAATGGTTTTTTAGGGTTTTCCATTCTTTGGATGGCTTCAGAGGTGGTTCGGGTTTTTCCATGGGAAACATGCTTAAGATTGTTTGTAGAGAAGTTACACATCATGTAATGGATTTACATAACATGTAACCATTTCTAGGAACAATCCATGATCTTGGTTTATGAAAAAAATGATTACATGCCACATAGACATTACACATCGTGTAATGTTCAGGAAATGTTAAAAATCACCTGAGGTGATTCGTTTTTTAGTGTATCCCTTTAAAAAGAAATTCACAACGTGTAAATAGATTACATGCCATGTATTTATAATGACCAATGGTTGTAAGTGTTCCATGAATTTTATTTTTCATTCCATCTTGGTGCATATTTTCCTCTCTCAACCCAAGGGTGTCTTCTCAGAAATTTTGGAGTGCCTCCCTTGATTCCAGACGTCCCGATCATGCATTTGATCCCTAGTGAGTGGTTTTGCTTCGGTTTTCCCTTACCTCTATTTGTTCTCCAATCATTGCGGTGTAATGTTTTTACTGTGTTAATTTTTGGGTCTTATCTTGATTGGATGTGGTCTAGGATCCTTCTTGCGACCATCTACACATTCATTTCCATTAGTAAATCCTTCTAGAAGCATTGTTTGATCACTAATTAATGGTAGGAGGTATAAATATTAACCCTATAGTCTGTTTAATTTCAAGGTATATGCAATATTTCGATTTTGCATACATGACACATGAATAAATTGATTAAACAATGAATTGGATTATTATTTGGAATCCCTTTGGATCCAATTGTTATAACCTAGATTTTGGAGACCCATTGGGTGAGAAAACCCTTGATTAAAATTAATTGGCTAATGGCTTAATGTGTGTTTATCATGACATCATACCATATGTGATTTCTTGATATATAATTTTTAGGTAATGTATTATTGCTTATTGATATGATTTTTGATCATTTTGTTTATAAATGAAGTAAATTGGAAGATAAATGGTAATTTTAATAATTAACCATTGAGATGTATGATGTGATATTGTGATATCTATGCTGTTGTGACTTGTTATATTATCATTCTATAATTCTTATATTTAGAAGGCTAGGCCCATTCCCATACTGCATTACTTATATTGAGTGGGCTAGGTCTAGTCCCTTGTGGTAATGCTTATATTGAGTGGTATAGGTCCAGTCCCATGATGAAATGCTTATATTGAGTGGGATATGCCCAGTCCCTTCCTGTAATTATTATATTGAGTAGGATTTGATTAGTCCCATGATGAAATGCTTATATAGTAGGGTTTGACCCAAATTTATGGATTTATACCATGGATATATGGTTGTTGGTTGGAATGGTTGTAAGACATTATCAGATACAATCTGACATGGCACAGGAGAACGTTATGTTTTACCATGGTTATATGGTTATTTGTTGTCATGATTATACTACATACTCAGAGATATTCTGGCAGGGTGCCGAAGTAGGTTTCTTTATATTTTGTATAAATTGATTAATTAAAACACCTATTTATTCATTTATTGCATACACTTATTATCAAATTGGTTATATTTATACATGTTGGTGCCGACCTACTTGGTTTTACTCACACCCTACTCGGGATGTCGTTTGGTACCAGAGTAGATTACATAGTTGTAGGTTTGGACAAGGTCAAGGGACCTTGCTGTTGATTGTTGATTACTAGATGTGATGGAGTTTGGGGTTAGGGACTGGAGTCTTTCGGGTTTACTTGAGTCTTATAGTATTTTATTTGTATCACTTCTAGAATGACATTTATTTATATTTCATCATATCATTACATGATTCATTACTATTGGATTTTTTGCTTCTCCTTTTATTTTTAGTGATATGAGATATCATTCCCCCTTGTCTATTACTCTAATTATGTCATTTATATTGTTTATTTTCACTTCCATGTCACTACATACCAAGGGGTATATTATTCCCACTATACTAATCATACCCATACTGCTAGTCTGTAGCCTCTGGCATACATGGAGGTGCACTTGAGTTCTTGTAACCAACCCTTTCTGGCCATGCGAGAGATTTCTGGATTAGGGGAAATTACAATAATTTATCCTTTAATTTCATCATATACATTAACTCATTAAATCAATTCCAAAATTCCTTTTGGATATTTTAAAAATGATTTTATAAATCTATCATAAAATTTTCCTTGTATCGTATCATACGAAATACCTTGTGAATACTCATCCAAAAATCCTTTTGGAGAAACTATAAAACATTTTAAGAGTAGTTCTCAAAATAAAATTCAATACCCATTCAATCAACCAGAAAATGTAATCCCAATGACATTTATAGAATTAAAAATCATTATGAATTTCTATATCCATAAGTATAATAAAATAGAATACTCTAGAAAAACATCGTTGATACTCAAGATATAAATGGATATGGTGTGATCTCTATTAAACACATGTATCTTCATACTTGTTTCCACCAACTACATCATATACAAGAATTCATTTTAATATGATCCATTTGTCTAAGACACCAAGTAACCACAAGACTCAATGTATGTCAATCCCATATAGCTACTCCATGCACTATTGATTCTATGAGTATAGACTAATTTGGTTGATGAATACAACACATGTTGTTCACCCATATGAATAAAAAAATCACATACCCCTAATATTATAGATAATAACATCATATGTGTTAACTAGATAAAAATTTACACTTCCTTATTCTATACCAATCTATGGATGATATGTCATACTCATCATATGAGAGAAAAAAAAATCCAATTTTAGTTGATCTTAAAATGATGGCATGATCAAAAACATACCAAACCATCCCCTAATTAGCTAATCCTCAAGGATTTTGTAATAAAGGTATCCAAATATTAAGGTTCTCATGCTAGGTTTCTCACTAACATGTGATATTAGGGAAATCCAAATATAAATCATGCACCCATAGTATACCTAATACATAGTTTATTCCCCTCTATATGGTATACTTTTTGGGTCATCCAATTAACAAAACAAATTTTTTAACACATGATTATATTATTTATCTTGATAAATGAATCCTACTTAAACCAACCATACAATTTTATCATAACCTATACTGATCTATGATGAATATCAGTTAGGGATAACTCAAAGTCTTACTTGAGAGGTCAATTATTATTTCAATTTATGATTATATACAACCAACATGAAATAATGATAAAGTGTAGATTTAATTTTGTATAACATGATACATTTAATATTCTTAAACTCCTCTAATATTTTTAACAAAACCAAACTTAAGTGCTTTACTTATCATATCATATATGATAAAATACCAGATCAAAATTATATTTGTTTCAATTTTAGGTTTTTATTAAACTCATTACATATTTATATAATTCTTGACACATATTTATGTGAACACTTGATAAAACCCTCCCACTTGAGTAACATCTATAAAGTAATACAATTCAAATAATGGTGAGTCATACAAATCATATTCCTAATGTTTATCTCCTTAAAAAAGTATTCAAACTCATTTACTTCACAACATCCTATATTATGTTTTTCATAATGTATGTTGTCTTTATAAAACTATTTATAAGTTCATCATCATCACCATTCTTGGAAAATTTCGATAATAATTTCCCTGTAATATTTTTATAAACAATATTACTCTTTACATTAATATTTTATTAACACATCCTAAAATATTTTTTGATATAAAGTGAAATTTTCTTCAAATTTTGAATGGAATAATATTTTATTTTTTAAACTTTTAACTTTACTAAGTTTAAGAATACTCCCAATAAAATATGAGACACTATATTATTTTTGGAATATCATGATAAGATATACTAACTACTTTGTGTCAGAAAATAAAATTTATTTCCTTTAGTGGGAATATTTAAAAAATAAAATATTATATCTATATTATCTATGATAATATATGTGTTTGGGGTTTGTTCTTGAAAACAACATAATTCTTTAAAATATTCCCTTGAATGGTAGTTTTATAAAACCCATTATATTTTAACAAACATTTAGGATAAAATCTTTATCATAAATAAAAGTCCTTTTATACAATTATTCTTTCAATGTATGTTATAGAATATGATCAATCATAAACCATGTGTATTAAATCCATTATCTCATATTATTCTTAATAAATCCATATTAACAAAAAATTTCCCATATCATATAAGAGAAATAAGATGAAAATACACAGTCTTTAAAATACATCTGATCTTGATATATTTTTCCTTTTCATCCATTACAATATTCAACAACCATTTGATTTATTAATCAAATTAAGGCTACAATCACTTTAAATTCTTTCCATGATTTTGAATTCCTGTATATTTATAACACTTGTAAAAAATATAGTTTGTATCATATACCCTTTCAAAATTGAAGAATTTATTTCTATAACATCAATACCTGACATGGAATTTCCAGGGAGTTTCTGAAACTCCTTTAGGTATTCTAGAAAATTGTATCCTTTTGAATCATTACCCATACTTCCTAATGACACCTTTATGTTTCAATAACCTTATCCAGTTACTCGAAGAGATTTTGTTTGGATTTCCAAATAACTTTTTTTCTTCCACTTTTAACTTTTACCCACTTGTAATATTAACACAATACCAGAAGTTGGATATATCATGATCGGTTCATCTAACCTTAATACTTTGATAATATTAGTTAAAATTTTATTAAAACCCATTAGCATTGTCAGAACATTTTCAATAATGATTTAAAAATGAATTCCAAAACTAGTCTAACCTAAAGCCCCTATACCCAGGGAGAATTTACCCAATAGAGACCTAAATTCCATCATAATTCCAACACCTAATATGTATAAACTATGATTAATATTTTAATTTAAGATCATAAACTAGTATAAGATAAATTAAATGTGGAAGAAAACTAAATTCATTGTCATACCTAGCATGTAACTCCTTATATACATGTATAAAAATTTAGAAAATTAGTTTATCAATTTAAACAAAAGCATACACCCATTCACGATATTAAAAATTTATATCTATAAACAAAATAAGGAATAAATTAAATAAAGGAATAATTCCTAAATTTAAACAAAATAAAAATAATTTATTAAAAAATATTAAATAAATAAATTATAGTTAGTTTATAATATATTCATTTATTATAGACATTCCATAATTAAATAAATATAAACACTTTATATTTATTCTAATATTAACTCCTTTATATTATCTATTTATATGGAATTTACATTAAATATATGATATATAACATATAAAAATTAAATATATGAACTATTTATATATTGTGTAAATATTCTTAATAAAATATATTTAATATTATTTAAACCTTAATTATATCAACTATTAAAACTACATTTGATAGGGTTCAAATAATTTCCTCAAATAAGGCATTTTAATTTGAACAATTCAAATTACATAATTATGAATATTTCATAATAAAAAATATAAACTCCTTTTTTCTTATTTTTAATATTTTATAAATTATACTTAAAATTTCTATATATACATTACATATCCAGATTATAGGTCATTCCATAAAATTATAATGTATTTTAATATTCACAATTAATATCATACAATTTTTATTTATTAAATGTCCCAAAAACACTTAATAATTAATTATAAATAATGTCTAATTAAATTTTTTTTTATAAATTATATAAATATTCTAAATAAATTTTTTCACATGACTTATAAAATAATTTACAAACCATTTAATTCAATTCTAAATTTAAATTTAGAAGAATAATTTTTTTATGCATATCATATTCTATGATATCTACTATATTGTATGGTGAAATTGGAACTATTATCTATCATATTTTACAAATGATTATTCCTGACCTATAATATCACCTTCAACACCTTTTATCACATATCTTATGATATTTGTTATACCGTAACAATGATATGACACTCTATTTTTGTAAACATGACATAGTGCCATAATCATTTATGATTTTCTTTTTTATACACTATGATATAGTGAAAAAGTGAAGGAACATGCTATTTCACCACCTATGATATAATATATCACAGGATATGAATGTATCACAACCAATGATATTTTATATCGTATGGACCATCATATTATAATAAACCATTTTTTTACAATATGGAATATGAAATCCATGTAATATCATATTTATTTATTTTCAAACATGATTTCATGAATCAATTATCATAACATGGCTCTGATATCACTGTTGGGTTTTTAAGGATTTAACAACACTCATTATAGGTAGTAGAAGAAATAAGAAATCTCATTTCCCAAGATCAAACATACATGAAACCCAAAACCATGCATAATATAAAATGTAGTACTAATGAGTACCTTACACCAATGATAAGCACTTCCAATATATTAATAAATATGTTCAAGGAAGATCACTCAAAGGTAGAAATAAAACTCCCTTATTTATGGTGTATCCATAGGATAACATTAATGACCAATAAAATTGGAAATATATTACTTTATTCTCATAACATTCAAGTGCCTCTCCCAGTAAAGAGTGAAAGAGGAAGAATTTAGGGAGAGAGTGATTTATCTAGAGGTTTTCAAAATATTCAAACACCATATCATGGTGGTATAATCCTTTATATAGTATTCCAGACATCCCTGAGTGTTCCATAACATTTAATTTTATGTTAAAATATATATGAGTAAATGGAATAAGTTATACCACTTATAACCTTTAACCATCCAAACGTTCTCCCATGCGCTTCATCTTATGAGATGACTATAACCAATGACATCTTGTTCATGGAATATTTATATTTGTTAACATTTAAAAATTGTTTTCCAATAAATTATAATGTTAGATTTAATCTTATTATATGATTCAACTCACAAAATTTCCATAATATATAGCCTTATCATATAATATGATAGGGTTAAAGAAAATGTAATGAAATCACTATTTCATTCCTTATGATATACCCATATTTTTTCTTATGGTATATCCAAATGCATCAAATTCATATGGAATTAATTGAATATCTTCATAATAATCTACCTTTGAATATTTGGGAGACATACAATCTCTTTTCACCCAAGATGAACTATTAGGAAACTTTGTTTTTTGTAAGTTGGATAAAAGAACTTCTCCTTTAAAGCCCTAATGAATGTGTCTATGTATAAAGTGATGAAAAAATGATATTTTATCTTTCCAAAAACCTTTAGTTTGTGATTTTAGTTTGTTTCTATACTTTTCCATGATATAAAGAAGATGGACACAAGCTCTTCCCATTGCGGTCTCAAGATTCCTGTAAAGAGGAAGATATTTATAAATAAAAACGTTGAGGTTGACCCATGGTGGTTTGTTTTTCATCATCATCAAGTAATATCATGATTTTTGGGACCATAACTTCTAAAATATCGTTCATTTGATATTTTTAATTTATATGGATCTGGTCTTCTTGACGGCACACCGATTCTAGACTCGATTAACAATTTTATATCTGTATGGTTCTTGTATTCATGGGATTATATCTTGGAAATTTAAAAATATAATGATGAGAAATCATATAATCTATAATACTCCCCATTTTCAATGGATAATTAAATATTGGTATTATTTCCATTCATCCCAAACTATTCAAATATTCTTTCATCTTTAATATAGTATCATAAAAGGTTATAGAGTCTCCAATGGGATCTTCTCCTCGAGGGGGATTTCATTGAGGAGTGGTCATGAAACTACTGGGTTCATCAGATCTATATAGAATTTAAACTGAGGGTGAAATATATTAATCCCTATAATACAAACTAGAACACTTAATTTTTAGTATACAACCATGATAAACTCATTTAATAATTAATTAGATAATGGAGTTCAGAAACCAACATATTTCACTTAATATATAGAGAGGTTTTAATTAGTCACTAGGATATATATTGAGTTAGATTTATTCCAATTTTTTTTGATCTATGATGAATTTATTCTGGTATATAATGTTTGGAATTATATTGAGAAAACCAAATTCTTAATGCAAGAATTATTGGGGATGATTAAGAAATAGCTAGGGACAAAGATTTAGCTTCACTTGGTTTTTCATTTTAATAAATGGGTTAAATTTTTTATAAAGTTTCATAAATAAATACCAAATTAAAATATACCTAAATATTTTCCACCCACCATACTCATAGGATAAGTTATTCATTTTAAATGAAGGTTAATATACAATATGGGGATATTGAGTGAGGTCTAAAGTGACGTTTGATCTTTAATTAATGAGATCCTTAGTAATGTTTCTCACTGTATGGTTACTATCATCTAATGATGCTCACCGATTGATAAGATTAACTACCACCATCATGGATGCATGTTCGATGCTAGGATATTGAAGCAATTTAGTTATGCTAGTGCTAAGTAGTTTTTTTTGAATGATAGACAATTTATAATAGGGAGAGTCACCATAATATATTTGTATACCAATTCATATTATTTATGATTAGATTATAACACACCCAAGAGGTTAAGAATTTTAAAACTCTATATTGTTCACTTATTCTAATTTCAAACCAATGTTACTAGATATTATTATTATACAACCAATGGTCATGGATGCCAACAAACATTCTAAACTAGTTGGATTTCATTATCAGTTAACATTTTCCCTTTACAAATTAACCACTATAATGGAAATGAATAATGATATTGTATATATGATGATCATTCTTATATAATATCATTCCATGATGGGTTAATTTCTACTTGAGTTGATGGGATTTACATTTTCAAAACTGATACACCCCACCAATTTGAATAATAAATCAAGTGTATTCAAAGGATCAAACCACCACTTTTCTATAGAGTGTGTTCTGAGAAATATTCATTGATTATATGAAAATTTTTACTATTTCTATCACATGAGTACACATATATACATGTTATTCACCCATCCATTATTGTATTAGTTATCCAATGTACAGAATTTTCCCATGCATGAATCAGATGTTACCCAAACATTTTACTAAATGGTCTGATTTCTCAGATGAATGTGCATCCTCTCATATAAGGGTATAAGAGAATTCCCCAATGGGAATAATATTTATAGAGGAATATAACCCCTAAAATAATTCAAGAAAAGTTGAGAGATATTAATATAATGTGACAGTTTAAGAAATATGTCATGATGATAATGTTATCAAAATCGATCCCTTGACAATTCAATAATAAGCTTCCCATATCGAGGCTCAAAGACAGTCAAAGTAAGTCAATATTTAAAATTTACACTTCTCATTCCTTAATATGTTATTTATGGTAATATAGTTTAGGAGTATCTATAGGAATAATTTTCATGGATTATTTTACTACTCAAAATGTATTTGATATAATTAATAAGAAAATATTACTAAATTCATTATTTCTTAATATAAAACCGTTATCTTTGTTTTTAATTGAATCAAAATCTATGACTTCAAAATCCTTTTTATTCACAACCTTATTCAAATATATGTACGAATCCTAAAATAAGAGGTAATTTTTAAACTTGAGACCATCATTATTAACAAATGGTGAGAATAGATCGTGAGAAAATATTTATTTCATGATTACCTAATTCACTTTAGCTAATATAGGTAGTAAATAATTTCACCTTCTCTATATATTTACAAGATTAGTATTAAGTGATTTTGATCACCGATCATTGTATGCCTTCATTCAATGGTCTCTGTTTATCTAAGAATAATTAGTAGGTTGAGAAGTATACCTTCATGCAGTCAAAATTATTGTTTTTAATATAGAATTATTATATTAGATTACCCAAAAACGAAATA
This sequence comes from Viscum album, assembly GCA_963277665.1. Classification (NCBI taxonomy): domain Eukaryota; kingdom Viridiplantae; phylum Streptophyta; class Magnoliopsida; order Santalales; family Viscaceae; genus Viscum; species Viscum album. Next base: position 48,809,359 of record OY728121.1, read on the forward strand.
AAAAAGGGGAGTAATAATATTAACCTTTAAATTTGATTAATATTTAAATATTTAAAATATAAAAAATGAAATTCACTTAGTAATGATCTGGTAAAATCTTGAAGAGGTGGTAATCCTAGTTGAGAACATCCAAAAGTGGTTTTAGGGGTCAACCTTGATGGATGAGTTGCTACATATATTAGATAATGTATAGTATACTAAATATGTAGACCCTAAATTACTAATTGACCCATCCCAAAAAGTATTTTTAACTTAGATAATTTGTTCATCTAACTTTTTTTATGATTCTAATACTAATCCATGATTTCATTCCATATTAATATATCAAGAAGAGGCTATAATTTATGTACATCCCTTTTGTAAAAATTAATATATCAAAGAATCTTTTGTTTAGTTTTGATTTCATTTCTTTACATCATTACAAAAACCTAAACACTTCTTATGATTTTAAGATATTGTGGGAGTGTGGTTTGGATGATTCATTAAACATCCAAATCTCTTGTAATGAAATGAACCTTTGGTCATACTAAATATAAATTAATCTTTGATAAATTTTGTAAGTTCATAAAGAGTAACATTAAGAGTAGTAAAATACACTTGAATATAAAATGATGAGGGATTTCATAAATCATATTTTAAAATATTTATGTCAATGTTGATTATATTTGATTGATCAGTTATCTTCCAAGACATGTTTTATAAGATGGGTATATATGGAATGTATATAAAGAAAATGTTTTGTCACCATGGGATGAGGTTATCCTATTAGATAAAATATAAAATAGATTTGATTTTCTCATGGACATGTACTCTTGGATCAGTATAGGTGGGATATATATATATATATATATATATAACACATGCGACATTAAAAAAAGTCAATGTTAGTCTATTTTAATATGAAAATGCGTGACTCAAGATAAGAGAAATCATAATGGGAATTCAATATGGGTGAAATAATGTTTAAAATGATTTTAAGTACCAAAAAATAGCATCATTATTCTTCTTGTAAAATTTACCTATGCCAATGTACATAGGGAATAAGAAGGTGCTCCAATTTTTGTATAGATTTATAGAACCATAGAATAAAAATTTTACTTTTTTAGGGAATGTTTCGATCCAATATAAGATTTATTTATTTTTCATTTTCTTTTTCACTACAACTTTTTTCTAAGCCACTAAAATATGAGGATTAGAGAGTGAAGTCTTGAATTTTTCTCATCTCACCCTTTATGAGTTTCTAACCTAACAAGGGTTTTTCCTATTTTGATTACCTTTTAAGGTCTTTAATGTTAGACCAAAATTGAATGTATGAAGATTAAGTTCAAACATCTTTGTGAAACATTGGATGAATTTCAAGGTCATACAACATTGAAAATATGTATTTGATATTTAAATTCATAAATATTTGACCAAAAGTGTATAATGTTTGAGGTCACATATCTTTGATCAAAATTGAGGTCACTGACCCAACCAAAATAGAAAAATCAACCTAATAAGATTAATGTACCCAATATCAGTACATGAAAATTTTAGGGGAAAATTATAAATGTAGTTTAGGGTTATATTAATAAAACCACATTGGGTCTCTGATGTTTAAGGTCATATAACATTTAGTAAAATATGAATCATTGTTTAATGTTGTAGAGTTTAGACCAAAAATTTCTTTCTCAATATAATCATAATTATCCTGACATGAATTGGAATTTAATCACCACTATAAGAAAATATGATGTTATAAAAATAGATAATAACTTATAGGGGAATGTTTGTTTTGAAATATCTCTAACTTTTTCCTAGAAACATATACCTATAAAGAATGGATAAAAAAAATTCAGGGGAAAATATTGGTCCCATGAGTTTTGTAACTTTTTCTATTATACTATAGATTTTTACTAATACAGAAAATTATTATTCTTTAAGGAGTGAAGACTTTACATTTAATCAAACCTCACTTTATGGGTTTTCAACTTAACAAGAATTTTCTATTTTTTTCTTCCAGAGTTTAATTTTATATAGACTAGACCAGATATAGATGATGTTTAAGGTCATATAGATCACACCGGAAGGTATTTGTTTCATATGGATATTGTAAATTTAACTCAACAAGAACGAAAAATTTAATAATGATAAAAAGACTCCATTTTCAATATAAAATTCCCCACATTATCAGTGAACACACCTCAAGGTTGGGGGAAGTAGATGTTGATAACTTTTTTTATCAAATTACAAATTTTATTTTAACTATTTCTCCCTTTTGGTATTTCAAACTCTATTTATAGTTAACAAAAATATAACTTTTATTTTTTAACTTAGAATACACAACTATATGTAATATAGTGTAGAAAATAAATATTAATACAAGTGTTTTTACAAGAATCAACCCCTCCTAGGAAACCCACTCCTTGCTGTGCTCGAGATGTTTGAGTTATTTATTTTCCACTATAATCATAACACCAAATTACAATGGGTGTGGGGAGGTATCATCCTATACTAATATTTAATCCTATAATACTTCACTATATGATGCAAGTGAAGGGACTTTATACTAAATCCCATAGACATCATTCCCTTGACCAGTATTGTAACTTCCTTCCACCTTGTTGAAGTAAATTTCCAATATATCTAGGGATGTCACTACATCCAATCAACTAATCTAATTCCTCAGAACATAGTCTTTGAAAATTTTCTAATGCCTTAAAAACAAAGAATGAAACTTAGCCTTTACACAATATAACCTTAATTTTAGTTATGATTCAAAAACTAGTCGTAGGATTTTATCAACTCAAAAAATCACGAGTCATGACTACCAATGAATATTTAGAATAAATTTATATAAATTAAACACCTTTTATTGTCTTCCTATTATCAATATTTTGCAAAAGTTAGCGTTATAGGAACTGATACATGAACTAGTTTTCCCCTTCTCCTTCTTTGACACCCATATGGGTTTATTCTATATCATAGTATCGATACTTATTCTTCTTCTTCTTCTTTGAGAGGTATTTATAGGTTCTCTTAGAACATATGAACTATCTATTTTTATCATATTCTTTAGAGATATATTTTCTTCCGGAAAAATCACCCTATCTCTTGATAGGCCCACACACCATTTCTATTCAACCTCAACTATTTTCTTTTTTGGGAGTCCTTTTATATTTCCCATAAATAGAAATATATAATTACATACAAGAAAAAAAAATCATATGCACTTATTTTTTTCTTCCCACACAATATCCACAACATTTTCCTCAAACAGATATCTCTAGAAAAATGAAATCTCTACCCTTCTACTTTTATTTATTTTAATTTTAATCTGGCTAAATAAATACTCCATTTATTTATTTAGAATATTTAAGGGTATTATTTTAAGAACATATCCACAATAATATATAAATAAAAATTTCACTATGGTTTTATAAAAAATTAAAACATCATATTTTTGCATGGACCTTTCTTCTGGTAGTATGAAAGATTATAAAATAATACACATCTTTATCTTTAATCTTTGAAATCTTAAAATGAATCCCAACTTATCTTTAAAATTATAAAATCACTCAACATGAATCATAGATCCCTTTTTTATATTTAAACATTAAATATCATCATATTAATTTAAAAATTTTATTTACAATTAGATCATCAATATTGATGTCCAAATATCTTAATTTAGAAATCATAATATTTTGGAAAGTGATCTCCTACCATCTCATTTCACTCAAATAAAAGCTTGAATCATGGATAAAAATATATTAATGATGTTTTTAACTTTAAATAAGCATCATCCCATTTCATTTATTTTATCATAATTTAATTCTAGAAACTTCATATTTTCATTCAGTAGAATATTTGAAATTCTGCCAAGTATAAAGTCATACATAGTACCAAAAGTCAAAAGATACTTATACACAAAGTCCAATGCTGGTTAAAATTATTTCTATCTTGAATGAAAGTTTTATGTGAGATTAATAATTCTTAGGTCCAGATCAATGTTTTATGTACAATGGTATACGTTGCATAATACAAAGAATTATGCCTGGTGGGGAAGTCTTACACATTCTAAAATTTGGCTAACTCATAAGTCTAACAGACATATAAAGTCTTATAAATTTCAATCAAAGTATTATGTGGGTTCTGTATAAGGCTTATGACTGTTGTTAAGTCTTATGAAATATCAAATTTTAGCTAACTCTGATGACTTACACCTAGTAGTCTTATGAAGTTAAAGTATTATGCCGACTATCACAAAGTCTTATTCCGAATCAAGTAAAGTCATATGAGTAATAACCTTTCCAAAATTTAGTAAACTAAAAATTATTATTATATGATCTAAATCCATATGTGATTTCCTTTAAGTCTTACCATGTTTACTCAAATTCTTATTAAGTATGACTTAAGATAATTTTCTAGTTCCGGTAAAAAAATTCCAAACTTCTTTTAATGACTCTAGGAATTATTCAAATCACTTTTGGCCATTCTCAAACTATGGAAAATACTATATAGTAGCTTTAATTTTTTTTCTAAATTATAAGAATAATTCCAAACTCCTCAATATAATTCCCATATTTTTGAGAATTATGTAAATACTCAAATGGATTATTTCAAGTGTCTTTACTACCCTTTATGATTCCATCACCAACTGGATTCATTCTAGAATTCATCCAAGTGATATTTATCTTTTATTTCAACATCCTTGATGCTTAATGTTTCTTAGATGGTTTCCTCATAACTTAGTTATATTCTCTAAATAAATTGAACCTATTTTTTTTGATTTAACGACTCACTTCCTTATTTTTTTTGTAAATCAAAATAAAATTCATATGAATATACTTTTACACTAGAACTATTTTATTTATTTTTGGCATGAGTAATGATTTTTGGTAACCTTAATTATAGAGAACTTAAAGAAGGATGATGAAAATTTGGTGATTTGAAAATTCATTCTAGATTAAATTCACCATATTAACAATAATTATAATAGTGATGATAAATTCATCGATAGATTTAGTGAGATTCAGAGTTATTTTAAAGATGTTGAAGCTTCGGTGGTTTCTATTACAAATAACTCAATAGATTACAAAAATATAACCATTATATTTTGTTATAATTACATTTATAAATAGATATTAAACTTCAAATGTTGGAAGAATAATTTTAAAAATTTATTCTAATAATATATATTCGTTTTGAAGTTGTGCAATTTTTTATTACCGAGTGAAGTTCCTATTGGTGTAATTATTTTCTTTCAAATTTATTTGACTAATAACTAAATTTAGAAATGTTTTATTTTAAATATATTGGTATTTCCATTTTAATTATTGTGTTTTTGATCCTATGTGGTTGAGGTCTTTTGGGAATAAGAAGATAGAGTGTTCCGAGATAGAAAACTATACCTATAGATAGGTTAATTCAATTGATTCTGGGGATAGGGAGACATAGAATATATTAATGTGTTTGAGTTGAGGGATTATAGGGATATGAATAGATAGATACATTGGATCTAGTAAAAATATCCATGATACACTATGACTTAAAATTGTGGTTTTATTAAATAATTCAAAAAGAGTATTTGGTTTGTTAATAATTACTCCATGTTTTTTAAACTTCCACCTTATTAAATTTTGTCTTTTTTTATGTTAATAACTTTTTAAATTTTCAATAAAAATTGATAGTTTAATTTTTTATGTATTAAAATTATTATAAATATTTTTTAAAATACTAATTGTTTTATTTATATTGTGTGCAAAATTTTTACCATGATATATTGTGGGTATATTGGAAATTTATATTTTTTATGTTCTTAATGTTTGAGTAGGACTACAATTATAAGTTGTTTCAAATCAATAATCCTTCCAATTGTAGTATTTTTTTCATTTGTCTCTTGGGAAACAATGGTTATCAAAGAAATTCACTACCTTATTCTATGTATAACTGAATTACTGTTAGTAGTTCATAATTTTATCTCATTTTTCTTACACTAAATTTTTTAGTAAAGGAAATATTTTTATTTTGATGGGATGAATTCTAGTTGGAACTATTGAAAATTTGAATCCAATCATACCACCTAATTTTTATGGAGTAGATTATGAAAATTAGTATCATCATTTTTAGTCTTTTATTATTAATAATAGAGTTGATAAATTTCTCATGTCGACCGGAAATTATAAAGTCCCAAAGAAAGGAATTGTTCATTTTTCTCATGAAGAAAGTATATAATATCATTTAAAATGTAAATTTTATTATAATTTTTTGTGTTCAATGACTGGGAACATTTATCATTAGATATATTCTTTTTATATAGAAAATAGTATATGGAAGATGCAAGAGTTACTCATTTTGGAACCACCAAGGTTTTAGAAACCCATAGATAAATCTTAAGATGGGACTATCAATCTTTTTATTTTCTACCTGGTGAAATGATAACACAAAATCACCAATGTTTTCTGAATATTGTGAATAGTTTACAATATTTAGTAAAGAGATAATTATTATAATATCATCTTATTGAAAAAGTGATTGATTTTAGGTGGAAGTAATTGGAATCAAATAGGATAGCCAACAATGATACTAAACATTCGACTAAGCTAAGTCTGGACGACTTAATCAGTGCAGTAATGAAATATAAAAGTTGATTAAAAATATATTCTAATAAATAGAATAATAAGAATGGATTAGAATCTTCATCTACTTTTGGTAAATCTTACTTTTAGTACTCTTAATACTTTTACAGATATTTCTAAATATTTGGTTTCTAAGAGGTAATGTAATAATTTTGATCAACGTAGTTCAGATGGTAGTGAGAATGAGATTATAAAACATCATAGAAGGATGAATAATATATTAGGTAATAAGATATTCTAACATACTCATCATAAAGATAGAAAAGATATAAATTATAAGAAAAAATATTTAGATGTTATATGATATGAATATAAGAAGACATGTCATATTAGAACATATTGTCCTAAATTTAAGAGGAAAGATAAAAAGTTGAAAAGATAATCCAAGAGTAAATAGAATAAGGGTTAAAAATATTTTGACACATGAAGTTAAAGGGAATGTGATATATCTTTTGATAGTTCATTGGAATAATGTGGAAGTGAAATTTATAAAATCATTAGATTTTATACAGACATTCCTACCGATGAAAGATTCTACATGGATAAGGTAACTTCTGAATCCTTATAAAATTTAACTCTATATTATAAATTCAATTTTACCTATGAGGATGATTATTAAAATTCATAAGATGATGAAATAGTAAAATCATTATATTTTTAAGATTATATTTCCACTTTTGAAGAAATGGAAAGATATGTAAGTCATATAAGAAAATAAAATAAAAATTTAAAGTCTAATTATGATTATATAGAGGGAAAAACTATTAATTATAAAAAAAGTGTTTCAAAATTATGTACCAAAGTTTCTAAACTTTCAATAGAATTATATTTAAATTCTAGTTCATGTTTAAGATTGAATAATCATAATTTTGATGATCAGAATTTTATAAATAAACATAAATCTATTGTTTATAGTTAAAAAAACATTTTTAAAACTTTGCTTCAAGTAAATAATTTTTTTATAAAATATAAAAACAAATAAGACCTATAGAATACGTAATGTAATAGGATTTACTTCCAATAAACTACATTTTCTATCAAATTATTATGTACCTAAAAGTTAACCCTTTTACACTAAATTTCATAGGGAAGGTTATTTGAATAATTTTTTTTATTTAAAGAAGTTCAATATTTTAGTTTTCAAAAAGCATTCATTAATAAAGAATTAGTAACTATTCAACAACATAGAGTTGGGAAGATTTGGTTTCTCAAAATATTATTTTCTAATGTAAATATACCTAAGAACAATTAGGTACCAAGAACTTAGTTTTTCTATTTTTAGGAAAAGAGGCAGAGTACTAGAAACTAAAACAAATGGTACATGTGAAATGGTTGTTCTCAAAACTTTATAAGAGATAAGTTCAAATTCTAGAATCTGATAAAGTTGAATAGAGGAAAATTTACTTTTGGAGACAATTCACATGGTGAAATCATCAGAATCAGTGATGTTTCCTTTCTTAGAAAAACTTTAATTTTAATAGTTTTATATTTTTTATGGGTTAAACAAAACATTATTTTAATTAGACAACTATGTGATGAGGGTTATCTTGTGAACTTTAGGAATTATAAATTTATTATTAAAAGTTAATAAGGTAATTTTATTCCGTATATTGATAGGCATGAGAATGTTTATAAAATTGAATTAGAAGGCTTAAGGCATAATAGTTTACCTTATTAAAGTGAAACTTGATATTTATCATGGTCATGGAATATAATATTAGTCCACTATAACTCTCAAATATTATCTAAATTTTTTAGAAAAAGATATGTTAGATAAATTATAGAAATTTATTTTAACTCAAGTAGATTTTATAATCCTTGTCAAATTGGTAAGAAACATATGTTTAGCTTTATATCTAAAATTGAAGTCTCAACTTCTAAATATTTAAATTAGTTCACATGGATTTATTTGGTTTTACACAAACTTTATGTTGGGTTGTGATGTTACAATGTTAATAATCAAATTTCCTATTATGGGGTGGTTACCCATAGGTTCATATGTACCCTATCTGCATCCACTTTCTAGTATCTAGACATAGATGTAATTTATAGGAAACTACAAAATCTATTCTCTACCAAAACTTTAGGATATTTTTCTATACATAGACATATCCTTAGGGTTTTAAATAAATTTATCTCATACTAATACCTAAAAATAACTAATACAATCCTAAAAAATAATTAATACTTTCTTTGATACTAATTGAAGTGCCCAAACCCTCACTCTTAGGTTTGGTGATAAAAACACTTTCTTTAAACACTAGATTTGATACAAAGTGAGATAGTCCGAACTTTATTTTACAACATTACTATAAGTTAAACAATATATCTCATATTAATCAGAAAATACAAAGAATATAAGGTTTAGTTTCTTTGAGGATCAACTATATAATAAAATTATTTTTCAATAGTTGTGAACATTTCTCCATTATTGAACCACACTAGACCCCCTTATATAATTTTCATAAGTTATTCTCAACTTCATAACCAAGGGAATGGACATGTAAAAAATGGGTGAGATCAAACATTCAATAAGGTATAAACTCAATAAAATTTCATTATGGTTTAGATCAGAAGAATATAAGAAAACATGACTAAGAGAGAAATATATTATTATAAAGAATATAGGACAATAAGAGTTGTCCATAAGTCAGGATAAAAGTTCATATAATCTCAAATGAAAAAACATATACCATAGAAAAAGAGTGTGGAGTCATGAGATAATAAATATGAGACATAATGAATAATATATTCATAATATTATGATATAAGAGTGTGTCATAAATATAAGAATATAAATCATATTTCAAGGCTACCACAAAGACATTCATCATATGGTAAGCTTGGGTTAACAACCTATGTACCTACTTAGGTCATAGCTTGACCAACTATATACCTTTCTTAGGCTTGGTATAATCCTCTCATATACCCTTAGGTCCAGGATAATCATCCCATATACCCATTGTCTTAGTATAATCCTCCTATATACTCTTTGTCTTGGGATAATCCTCCCATATCCCCTTTGGCTTGGGATAATCCTCCTATGTACCCTTTGTCTTTGGATGATCATCCCATGAACCATTTTGATATCATAAGATATAAAATTTACCAATTCATTAGAGGGATATATATGACCCCAACCTTTATAATAATAATCACTCATACACATGTGTTATATTAGAATATAAAAAAACTCATAATTCAAACATCAATTCATTAACCCATTGAAAAGAGACATGTTTCATGAAATTTTGTTCCCAGAACATTCCATAAGCCATTCAAAGAAATAATATAGATGGTGTTATAAAAAAAATATCCCCATTGTAACATAAGTAACATCAAATGATGTTGATATAGATTAAAAACACCCCTTTGAGGTTATTAGATAAGTTACATTTGAAAAACATGAAGAAAAACCACTTTTTTTAAAATCCATAAAAACTACTCAAAATGTATTCTTTAAAATTAAATAATTTTGTCATGATAAAACATTTTAAATATTAACCTTTAAAATAAAAAAAAAATAGAAGAAAAATTTTCTAAAAGAAATGTGATTTCAAAAACACTATAAAGTTATTTCTTAAAAAACAGGGCATTAAAATACATTTTTAAAATAAATAATTCATTTAAAAATAAAAATTTATTTTACTAATTTTATTTTTATTTTTCTTATTAGGGTAGAGGAGAGTAAATACATCACATGGGACTACAAAATTGGAGACCGAGTGCATCCCCAATAAAAATATCATCACCTCCTAGGGAGACAATATCCTAAGTTAGAAAACTCCATAAGGGGGAATTCCTGGGTAGTCATGGAAGCCAAGAAGTCAAACACATGGTTTCCTTCACACCATGTATGAAGGAGCTAAATATTGTTGGATAAGAGATCCTTGCACATACAGAAAAAGTAGATTATTATTTGGGGAGTGGGAGAATCACCTTTGAGATAGATCCAGATGATTTTAGCATCCATCTCAACTATAGACAACTAGATGTTTCTTGATTTGAAAATTTCAAGGCCGTTGATAATGGACATATCCTCCACCTTTAATGATATAATTTCCCATTAAATATAGTTGTATCACTGAGAGGGGGAGGGGAAAATCAATGGTATCTTTTTCTTTTATGTTTCCTGACATATGAAACAACCATCGCCTACTGTTAAAGATTTATTTCTTGGTTGAAAACAATTCAAATAAAAATCCACAAGAACACAAGAATTTATAAGTTTTACTACTTAATAAGAGTAGTTATTCCCTTGGAATAGTTTAGAAACAATCAAATACCATATAATCCAGTAGAAAAAATTCTTTTTGTGTTGAATACAATGAGTAGTATATGCCCTTACACTCATGTTTCACTATGATCAATACAACAGTTCATGTGCTTCATGTAGCACAAAGAGGTAATACATTTTTTTTCATAAAAAAGTTGTTATGGTGATTCTTGATCAACTTTTACAAATATGATATTTTGAAAAAAATTCTTCACTTTCTTACCCAGAAGTTGGTTAGAACATTTTTGAATTTTTTAATAAAATTCAGTCTGATTTCCCAGTCTAATTTCTAATCTTGATTTCTCAATACGGAAAATATATTTCTGTCAAAATACAATTAAGATAATTCTAGAACAATTCTATCTGAGTCTAGAAATCCCAATCTAATTGATCAGTCTAATTTCTCAATACGGAAAATCAAAATATGATATTGTCTCTTATCCTTTCTCCTTCCTCTATCTAGAAAACATTATTAGATAAGACCAATATGGAAACTCTTTCTCTCTAAAAAATTATTTATCAATCCACCTTCTCTAAACCTTTCATGAACAATACATGCATCAGAAAGTAAAGAGTATTTTAACCTTTTATCGGTGACCCAAAAGAGGTTTGGGTGGGATTATTGAAACGTTTCCCACTCAACCAATTTTTCTTGAATCATAATTTCTCCTTAAATTTTGGGTGTATCTTAACTTTTTCAATGATTCTCAACACTTCTCAACTCTTCTCGAACCTTCTCGAATATTCTAACAACTTCAAATCAGTTTTGAATTCTTAACAAAATTCAGTCTGATTCTGATTCTTTATTCTGATTTTCCCATTATTATTTCTTCATTATGATGCTCCATAACCAGTTATGAAAACAAACAGATTCTTAGAGCTTCAAACTCCCCCTGTCAAAACTTTTATATATCCTTCATACTCTTCAACGAAATATTCCATACTTAAAAAAATTCCATTTTGATTCAGACTTTGATTTTCATTACGATATGTCTCATTATGATGAAGAAAAATGTAAAACCATATATTTTTCTTGATCTTTTATCATGAACCACATGGAATAAAATTTGACTTTATTTTTCACTTAACTCAATCAACAAATCATCTTTATGAGAAACATTTGATTTCATTATTGATCAGTCTTAGACTTTTCATCTTGAATCAGCTCAAACATCTTCAACTTCCTTTCTTTATCATCAGTCCCAACTTCTCCCGATGAAAAATATTCTATCTCTGATGATTATGAAGGTATAATGAATTCAATGGACTGATATTAACATCTTTGAATTCAGAAACTTCATTATTTTCTAGATACAATACCAATGAACTTTTAGAACTTAACTTCTTTCTATTTATTATTATGAAACTCATCAAACTCTTTCTCATAAAATTTAAATATTTTGGATTTTGGTCTAACAAAAAACCAAAAACTTTATTATGATCAAGCTCCTTATTTTTAAACAAATCTGCCTCTAGTAAACTCATTATGATGATCCTGAGACCAAACATCTTTAGCTTCACCAAATTTCTTCTTCTTCAAAATTTTAGTGAGTATCATTACTACCTTCATGAATTTGAAATATTTAATATTAGATTCATCATTGTATGAATTTCAATGGAAATTATTGTAACATCTCATTCCTCTAGAAAAATATTTCTTTCCTTCTTAGCTTGAAAATGATTGTCCTAAATATGATTTAAAACACCTTTTATCCCACTTTATTTCATCAATACTGCATCAAAAGTTTTAAATCTTACTCGTGATTTGTGAGAAAAACAAAATAATAAATTATCATTAGATTTCTATTAGATCCATACTGAATCTGTTTTTCTTCCTCATTATGACGAGAACCTCATTCTAGGCCCAAGGTGAGTCCGTTGAACATTTTATTCTAGAGAACATCTTCCCATTACGGAAGACTTTATTAAACTTTGTGAATCTGATTTTATGAATATGATAGTCAGTATGGTTTTAAAAAAAAGTGATGTAAATTTTCCTTCTTCGTTCTTTCCTTGACAAAAAAAGACAATACCTGAATATGATAAATGTCTTCATCAGCTTTCTCCTAAAAATCCCCCTTTGGATTTTGTTTTCAATCGAGATTCATAAATCAATAAACACTGTAACCTAATATTATGTATTACATATCAATAATTCTAATCCCACATGAGCTAACTCATTGTAGGGAACCCGAATTATTGAATGGAAAAACATGTTGTCCAAAAGTTGTGATCCAGGAAAACTTCTTCATATTTAATCCTTTTCTCTTCAACTTCATATTTTATTCCTCAACTTTCTTCATTAGTTGTTGAAATTACCTGGAATACAATTTTTTTTACTACAACCACTCCAACAAACAATTAGAATAGTTTTTACACTTACATTACTGAATTCACAGCTTACCCACAACTCCCCTTTATACATTCTTTCTTTAAGGATAGTTTTATGAAATAATTACCCCCTTGAAAAAAATATCCAAACGTAAGATGTGATAGGGGATAAAAAAACATACCTAAACCTTGATGATAAAGATGTTGAAAACCCATGTTCAAAGTCAATGTAAAAAATGGTTCCTTCAGTAAAGGTTTTTTGAAAAATTCAACAACTTGTTTTGATGTGGGAACATACTCCCTATTTAACTAATTATTCTATACATGATCATTTATGAAATGATATTTGATATTGAAATGTTTTGAATGAGACTGTTGTATCAGATTATTGGTAAGGTTGATTTCACTTTGATTATGACTACCCAAGAGTAAGGGTAACTTCACTTCAACAAGTAATTATTCTAACTATGTTTTCATCCACATAAGTTGAGTAATAGATTGAGTGGTAACAACATACTCAGCTTTAGTCATGATAAGAGTTACTGAATTCTGTTTCCTTATATTTGAAATTAAAAAACTTTTCCAAAGAAATAATACTCCACTAGCTGTGGATGTTTTATCATCAACATAACCTTCCCAATCAGCATCTGAATACCCAAAGAAATCAATACTTTCTGATCTATCATACCTGATTATGAAATTTTTTGCACCTTTTATATATCGGAGAATTCTTTCTCTAGTAAGTAAATGTGATTCTTTAGGAGAACTATAAAATATTTCATATAAGGTAACAATATGAAAAATGTCAGGTCTTGGGGTATTCAAATATAAAAAACTACCAATCAACTTTCGAAACTATTTCTGATCAAATTCCCTAACTTCTCATTCTTTACTCAACTTGGTTCCCACTGATATTGTTTTGGAAACTAGTTTCTAATTTTCTAAGATGAAATATTTAAGAAGTTCCTTAGAATAATTTTCTTGAGAAAGAAAAATATGTTTCTTATTTTGTAAAATTTTAACCCAAAAAATTATTTTATTTCTCCTAGCATGGACAACTGAAACAACTTTTTTCATCTCATTAGAGAACCTTTCACACGATCTTTCATCATTTCCAACAAAGATAATGTCATCAACATAAACAATTATAACGTGGGATAACTTCTAACTTTCCTTGATGTAAATATTTTTATCAACTCTTCATTCATTAAAATTCATCTTCCTTAAGCAAGTATCCAATTTGGAATACCATTACATTAGAGATTATTTCAACCCATACAAGTATTTCTTTAATATACATACATAACTTTTATCTTTCCCAATAAAAAATCCACATGGTTGTTCAATGTAAACTTCCTCACCAAGATCCAAATTTATAAATGTAGACTTTACATCCATTTGATTTTTTTAACTTCATTGTGCAGAAATAGGAAGAAAAATTATTATTTTTTCTAATGTTTCTACTAGAGAAAAAGTTTCATCAAAATCAACAGCTTAAATTTGTGTGTAGCCTTTGCACACTAATTTTGCCTTGTTCCTTATCACTTCACCTTCTTCATTCAACTTATTCTAGAAAACCCAATTTGTACCAATAATTTTTTTGTTATTTTGCTTAGTTATAAGTTCCCATGTATCATTATTTTCTATCTAACCAATATCTTTATTCATGGCCTGAAACCTTTCCAGATACTCAAAAGCTCCATTTACTTCTTTCGGTTCAACTTTTGAATACAAGGAATTATGTGTAATCACATTTGTTGTTCTTCTTGTTTAAAACTTTAGATGTTGATCTCCAATAATTTTATGATATTCCACTTACTTCCTCATCCTAGGATTTCATTTTCAAGATTCTTCTTCATCACTAGAAATAGATGTGCCTGATTATTCTTCTTGAGTAGGATTACAATTGTCTGAATCCTTATTAGAAATGTTAACAAAAATTTATTATCCTACTCAACTTACTTATATGCATGAGTCTATTTATCTTCCTCATGATTTTAAATATCTTTTACATTAATAAAATATAAATTTATACCTATTTATTTTTTGAAATACCTATATGCCATTTCTTCTAAATTATACCCAAAAAAATTTCCATCTTCCCCTCTCTCCTCAAACTATCCAAAGTTTCCACCTTTATTATTTATAATTCATGGACTTCAGAAAACTCTTAAGTGTTTAAAAATTTATGTTTTACCATAAAAAATTTCATTTAGAGTCATATATTAAATTTTACTATAAAAAAACTGGGTTTGAATATACATAACAGTACTCATATCTTGCCTCCATCAATAATGAGAAAGAATATGTTCAAGTGACACAATTCTACCCATTTCCACCAAACTTATATTCTTTCTTTCAAAAACCCCATTTTATTAAGGAATATATGGTGAAATGAACTAATAAAAAATTTCATGCTTCTCAAGATAACTTTAAAATTCATCATTCTTATATTCACCATGATTATCAGTTCTCAATATCTTTACTAAATACTCACATTCCTTCATATCATTCCTCCAAAAACTTTTAAACATTTTCAGAGCATCTGAACTATGTTTCATATACATAACACAAGTAATGCGAGTAAATTCATCAATGAAAGTTATAAAGTACTTATATCTATTCATTTATTATTTTATCATTGGCCCATAGATATCATAATTAATAAGTTCTAGGGGTTGTTTTGAAAAAATGTCATCTTTATTATACACATAATTTGTAGTCTTTCCTTTACGAAAAATAGTGCAGCACCAATATCTTCTTCTTGACATATTCATAATATCTCATACACTGTCTCAATTTTATAACTTTTTCATGTTTATCTGACACATGTTTCCCAGAATTTTATTCCACAAATGATTATCTTCCACTATACCCAAGTAACAATAGTTTTTTATTTCACCAACTAGAAATAAATTTTCTTTTGTATGCTGGCCTCTTATAACTGTTTTTACATCCTCATCAATTTTAACAAAAAATAAATATTTTTTGAAAATGACTTTGTTTCCTTGACCAAAAAGTTGTGAAACACTTAGTAGGTTGTGTTTCATCCCATCAACATACAAAGATTTCTTATATTTAAACTTTTCTTTCCCAATGATGGCTGATCCAACACCTTTGATTCTTAGGGATTCACAATTTCCAAATGTTACTGTTTATTATTTAAATTATTTCACATTATTAAAAAAATTATAATCTCCTATCATATGAGAATAACACCCGCTATCAATAATCCAAGGTCCTTCACATTTTATAGCTTTCATTGCGGTCTCTACAATAGGATCTTTTTATTTTTTCATCTCTGGATTTTGAGAATTGTTAAAAAACATTTTTTGTGCTGATAACAAAACAAGATAACCTTTTGCAAGATGTTCAGATTTTCAGACCTTTCAAAAATATTTTCTATGGGTTGGATCTTATTTTAAATTTTTACACCATCCTTCCCAGTTTTCACCTAAACACCCATCTCATATTTATTCATTTGAGGAGATTGACTCACCCTCAAACTTTTCCTTCTATAATTTGTGGGATAGTAGTAATATTTTTGGTTTAACCAAAACACTTTCTTATATTCTAGAATCCACCAAAATACCAGTAGTATCCTTATAAAGAATACTTGCCTCTAAAACTTCTATACTGACCGAAGTTGTGAAGATGTTTCTCAAAAACCTTCTTGTCTTCCTTATTTAAATTTTTTTGACCACCAACCTTTATGTTATCTATCAAAATATTCTTTTTCATCTTGGTTTTATTTTCATCCTTATTGGAGATTGAAGTTGTAACAAAATATTCAAATTTAGAATGCTTAGAAACATTTTTAGACTTATAATTTTTAGAAGCTTATAAATTTTCCACTTTGTTAATATTTTCTAGATAGATAACTTTCCCAAATTTCTTATTTTTAGAAACATCTTTAGTTTTCCTCTCAACCTTTGAAGGAAACATTTGTTGATCCTTCTCAGGTTCCCCCTTATAAGAACCTTCACCAAATTTAGTGATCGAGATTTTAAAACTTGTACCTCTCTATTCAACTTTAGAAAGTTTTTTTGGACAAGTTCCAACTCGTATTTTTTTTCCTTCAGCTTTACTTCAAGATGTTTATTACAATTCTTTTCTTTCTCAAGATATTTCTTCAAATCATAAATTTAATTCAACAATTTAACTTTCTAATCAGAATAAAATTCTTCTTTGTTTTTTTGAGTAACCTTTATTTTTCCACTTCTTAATTTCTTTCTCTTACATTCCAATATTTATCAAGTATTATTTTAATTCTTCTTTCAAATGATATTTTAATCAAGTTTATTATTTTTAGAATTACTGCTTCTAAATTCTTCATTGTTAACTATCGCAATAAAAGTATTTCCAACCTTCTAAATATATTTTTTGGATTCAAATTCAATATATTTTTCTTCATCATATTTAGATAAGAATCATATTCTTTTGGATTTAAAGAACTTTTTATTTTCCCTTTTGAAAAGGGTTTATAGTTATCACCCTATTTATTCCATGATCTTCTCTTCCTTTTATCATCTTATTCAGCATCCTCTTCTTTATTTCTTTTAGGAAAATTAGCTGCAAGTTTTCCAATGGATCCACATTCAAAGAATTTTAGGGGAATTTTCCCTTTATAGTAATCTATACCTCTTCTCAAATTTTTAGAAAATAAGGATAAATATTCATCAATATTTTTACATACCTCATTTTTAGAATCAAAACCACCAACTTATTCTTAAGTATGAATCATACTTTACTTCTCTTTCTTGGTATCCTTGAAAGAAATTTTGTTATCATTTTTTTATTTTCATATATTTAGATCTTCACATTTCATAAATTATGAGATTTATATGAAAATCATCTAGAGATAAGGTTTTAGGATCTCTATCTTACAATGAAGAAAATTTAACATCAAACTTATCAGGAATAATTCTTATGATCTTTTCAACAATTGTAGAATATTCTATATTTTCACCAAGACATATGATAGTGATTAAAATTCAACCTACCAATGAAGTCCCAAAAAGATTCATACTCACCCATTTTCAAATCTTCACACTTAATTCTCCATATTTTTAATTTTTCCTTCTTCACTTTTGTATTTCCTTCATAAATGTTTTCAACTTGTCCCATATACCTTTGGCTTTGAAAACAACCTTCACCCTTATAAATTCAATTTTAGAAAGTTATGATAGTAAATAATTCTTGGCACTTACATCATTCTCAATATTCTTATTACCAATATATGTAAGATGAAATTTTTCATCAATAAGAGGAAATCCATCTGTTGAAGATTCATGAACATAATACCTAATAGAAATAATATAATACCACATTCAAAAATTCTATATATGATAGTTCTTACAATAAAAAACTAGGATCCCTTTACTGTTGAAACAATTCAAATTCTCCATCAAATTTTCTTCAAAACTTTATCAAAGTATAAATGAAGGTAACCTTGGATCTGATACCAATTGTAATTGCCCAGTCAAGATAGTGGTATCACTGAGAGGGGGTGGGGGTGAATTAGTGATATATTTTTCTTTTAAGTTTCTTGACCTCTGAAACAACATTTTACTCCTATTAAATATTTCTTTCCCTACTAAAAACAATTCAAACACACATCCACAAGAATATAAAAATTTACAAGGTTCACTAATCAATAAGAGTAGCTACATTCTTGTTATTATTTCGAAATAATCCAATACCACAAAATCCACTAGAAAACAATCCTTTTGTGTTGAATATAATGAGTAGGATATTAACTTACACTCATGTAGAACTATTATCAATACAATAGTGAATTTTCTTCAAGTATCACAAAGTTATAATAAAATATTTAATAGCAAACATGTTATGGTGCTTCTTGAGAAAATTTTAAAAATATTATATTTTCAAAAAAATTCTTCACATTCTTACTGAGTAGATGGTAAAAAATTTTCTGTATTTTGTAATAAAACTCAATTAAATTTACTAATATGATTTCCCAATAAAATTTCTCAATACGAAAAATATATTTATGTTAGAATATAGTTGGGACAATTCTAGAAAAATTCTATTTGATTCCAAAATCTCTAATCCAATTGATCAGTCTGATTGCTCAACATGGAAACCCTGAATACGATCTTGACTCTTCTTATTTCTTCTTTTGTCTGGAAAAATTTCTTAGATAATACCAAACTAGAAACTTCGTCTCTCTAGAAAATTATTCAAAACTCATCCTTCTCTCAACCTTTCATGAACAATACATGTGTTAGAAAGTATAAAGTACATTCGAATTTTACAGGTGACCCAAAATAGGTTGGAGTATGATTCAAGAAAAGTTTCCCACTCAACCAATTTTTTATGAATCATAAATTCTCCTTGAATTTTGGTTTTATCTTGACCTCATCAATGCTTCTAAACTCTTCTCAAACCTTCTCAAATATTCTATCAACTTCAGATCACTTCGGAATTCTTAACAAACTTCAGTCTGATTCTAATTCTTCATTCTGATTTCCCCATTATGATTTCTTCATTACGATGCTCTGTGCCCATAGTTAAAAACAAAAATATTATTCTATATTCAAACTTCCCCTTGTCAAAACTTTTTATATCTCATTCATACTCTTTAAGGTAGGATTCTAGACTTAAAAAAATTCTAGTCTAATTATGATTCTGATTGTTATTACAATCTATCTCATTATGATGAAGAAAAATGTTAAACAATAGATTATTCTTATTATTTTCTCTCGAACCACTTGGAATGAAATTAAACTTTATTTTTTTTTCTAAACTCAATCAAAAAATCATCTTGATGAGAAATAATTTATTTCATTGTTGATCGATCTCAGACTTTTATTTTTGAATCAACTCCAACATCTTCAACTTCCTTTCTTTATCATCGATCCCAAAATCTCCTGATAAAAATAATTCTTCCTCTAATGATTATGAAGGTATAATGAATCTAATGTACTGGTATCAGTAGATTCAACTTCAGTAGCTTATTTATTTTCTAAATATGATACTAATGAACTTTTATCACTTAACTTATTTATCTTTTCCGATTAAAAAACTCATCAAAATATTTCTCACAAGATTTAAATCATTTAGATTTTTGTCTGACTAAAAACTAGTACCTTTATTATGATCAACCTCATTATCCTTGAAACAAATTTATGTCTGGTAAACTCATTATGATGATCCCGAGGCTATAAATATTTAGCATCACAAACTTTATTCTTCTTCAAACTTTTAGTGAGTATCATGAATTCCTTAATGAATTTGAAAAATTTAAGACCAGCTTCAGAAGCATATAACTTCCAATGGAAAGCATTGTAACTTAACATTTATCCATTAACATCTTTATTTCCTTCTTAGGTTTAACATTATTATACTAAATATAACACCCTAAAATTCTAAAGTACAACTTTGTATTCAATAGTGTTTATGAAACGTATCACCGAGTGCATAAGGGAATATAAAATCCCAAGACTATAATATTTATTTAATATTTTAAATAAATTCAATACATGATAGATCTAGTAATGCATGAAACACTAAGTTATCTTTCCCTACATGAAAGTGAAACCTTCCGTGATAGCTTGCACTACACGCAAGAATGAGTATCACCAAATAACAATGTATTATTAAAATATTATTATTTAATATAATATAACCTAGCTGTTATGTTTGTAGTTTTGAATAATATTAACTAAATTATTAAAATACATGGTTTATATAAATAGAAAATTAATTCATTGGTTACTAATTAATGAGAAAATAAATTAAGAACCAATGGGATATAAAAAAGAAATATTATTATTTTTATGCTTCCAAAAGTATTTTGTCTTAATAAACATAATTAATTAAAATTAGTTAATGATTTTTATTAAATAGATATGTTATATATTGAATAAAATATTTTTTATATTTCTTCATTAGGTTTCATATGCATCAGATAAGAATAAATCCTATTTTACACATAAAAGCCCATATTTTTATAAAGACAATTTTGCCACCTTTTAATGGAGAGACCATTTTAAATATGATTTTTGAAAATTTAATTGATTTAATATGTCAAAAAAACTTCATCTTTTAAATAAAAACATAAAAATTTGGTTAGCGTAATTTTTTTATGTTTTTCAGAAACATATCATTTTTTAATGAATAGTTAAAAATACTAAATTATATTTTGAAACCACCTTTTAATATAATTTATATATAAGGTTAAATTATAATTATAATTTGTTTTAAAGTTTAATTAGATCATATATTTATAAATTAATAAAATTTATTTCATTTTAAACAATTTTACGTTTGAAATCAATTATAAAAACATAGCAAACCTTCAGGCATTTTTACTTTAAAAACCCACATTGTCATCTCGCATGCAGGTTGTATTTTAAATTAATTTTTGACAATTATATGATTGGGATTTTGAAAAATTAATTCCATATTTGGAATAATAATAATTTATAATTTATAATTATACTAACATTGCTTTTGACCCAAAATATTAGTGAAATCGATTACAATTAATTATAACAATTATGGTTAAATTAAGCTTAATAAGGGACTAAACCTTAAACTTATGGTCCAAAATGACCTATACACTTGTCCAAGAGTTAATTTATGTACATATATATATAATGTACTATATTTTATATAATTTTTTCCATTATTATATCCACTTTAAATATGAAAAATGTGCATGGAATTCCTTTGTAAAAATATTACAAGAGTGCCACTCCTTCTCCACTATAAATGGCCACCACTTCTCCCCAATACTCAAACCTCTCAAAACACTTAGGTTAAGCTAATATCTACCCGAATATCTTCCGAAGATCCCTCCAATAGACCTTGAAGCCTCTATTTGTATATAAATCCTTCCAAAGAATCCCTTTGGTATAAATCAAAAGGAGTGCCTGATTTTTAAGGTAATTGTTTCCAACAATCACTTTTCTTTCATTTACTTATCCACAACCTCAAATATTATTCTTCCATGTTAATATAACAAAAAAATTATCATAAATATACTATGATTTTTTCCTATTAATTTTTTTACCTACACTAACACACACTTCCATCTAATGGGTAACAGACATACTGTTTCTGTGTACGGTGAACTACCGCCTCACGAAACGATGATTGTTCATTTTTACTTTACCAACATTAATGGTTGACCATTACGATAGAAAATGAATTTATATATGTTATATATTATATTTATTATGTCTTTATACTTATTCAATCCTTTTATAACACATACATTTAATACATTCCATTTTGCATTAATACGATAACATCATTTGAGGAAGTGTGGACTACCACTCTCTCAAAGCGATGTGATTTGTTCACACTAAACGTTGAACATATTAAAAATAATTTTAATAAAAATATATGAAATATTTTAAATAAATAGGGCACTATAATTATAATATACATGTATATACATATCATTTACTTTTCATTATTTTAAAATATTGTAGTAAAATGAAGGCAGCGTTCATGCATACGTATGAACTATCGTCTCAATGAACGTTGCATTTCCTTTATTATATCCATAAATTATAGATAATTAAAGATACATATATAATATATATATATATATGATATTAACATAATTTTTTACATTCTATATTTTATGAAACCGTGATATATTTAATAAGAACAAGAAATAAGTAAAAACATACTAAAAAAATAGGGCAATTAACACCCTAAATAGTTAAAATAATGAATGGTTATTAACAAATGTGTAATTATATATTATAAGTGGATAATATATGATATAATATATATTAATATGGTTCTTTTAGAAGTTATTAACATGTTTAAACCCATTATAAAGGATTTTGAATGATCTTCACCTGAAAAGAAACACAAGGTAAGTGATTTTCGTATCAAATTACATTCCATTGAGACTTAATTAATATTATTAACCTAGTTTATTTTATATGGTATATATATTACCATTGATATGTTATATCATGTCTTCATTTATTATCATGATACTATAAGTTTTGTTTAATATTATTTTTTATGTGGCTTATAATTTAAAACGTTTCAAAGTGGTATGAGACACTTTGGGATGTTTTAGGAATATTTTGTTCAAGAGTAGTACTAATGATATTTCAATATAATTTCAATTTAAAGAAATTATATAACTATTTTAAAAAATAACTTTTCATTATTCTCTATTAATTCATGAACATTCTTAAGTATTAGTACCATTTTCCACTCTTTGGTACTCAAAATATTTTAGAAAATGTTTTTAAGAAAACCCGACTTTTTTTTCTCTAATTAGTCAGAAAATACATTTTATTCTAAAACCATGTTTTATAAATTCTTTTAAAATGATTTTGTAAATAAAATTTTACCATTTCTTCTTTTACAAATTTTTTCAAAGTAATCTTATTGTTGCTTTCCCAAGAAGGAATTTTTCTAACCTTTTTACCGTGTAAAAGGAATGTTCTTTTACCTCATATGGATTGCATGGATTTACCCTCAATCATTTCTTTGAAGTTTCCTTTGCATTTTTAAAAGGTTAATTTTTAAAGAAAATATTTTAAAAAATTATTTTCAAATAAAAGGTTTTTCAAAAGGTTTTTTCCGAATAAAAGGATATTTTCCTCAAGAATGTTTTTAAAAGATCTTTTTATAATGTTTTCGTTCATAAAAAATAATAACCCTTTATTTTACTCTGCTTTGGGTATGTTGTGTTGATACCATTCTTAATCTTCTACTATATGGTTTATGATTGATTTTGCCAAAAATAGTATTCACATTCACTTTATTGATTTATTTTAGTCCCCTTGAAATATTCAATCTCCTGTGATAATTGAACATTGAATTTCCCCTAAATTATCAATTTCATTTATCATGGATACTACTATTTCCTAAACCATATATCAATTTACATATGGTGTCTAATTTGTTAGTTATTTGATTATTTGGGAAAATATTAATAAATATGTATATCTCATTCAATATGGATAATTGATAAGGAATATTGTGTATTCAACATGAGGAATGATTTAGACATGAAATACATGGGTTGGGGACAATTTAAGGAAATACCTACGGGTTGGGTACCAGTTAATGAAATCCCCTCAATGCAATAGTAGTCTCATGAGATGAAATAGTTGACTAGATGCATTAGATGGGGTTTTACCTGATTGCTAAACCGTCTGGTGAAATGTCTTGGCGGTAATAGTTCAATGTACATTAGAAACATGGCATCCAATAATAAAGCACACCCCTCATTTAGTTTCAGTTATTATTCATCCATGAGATTTTACATTGAAATATCTATGGAAGCATTCCATTTTCTATTCATTGGTTAAATTGAATGTGTTTTAGTTTCTTACCTTGCTATATTTATTTTTCCTTATCTATTTATTTGAATGGAATGTTATTCCAATTATTACCTTTCCATTTTGACTATTCTCATTGATTAATTATTTCTTTCACTATATTTCTCGCTTATTGACCATTTGATCTCACCCTTATTATTATTTTTCCCCAAGAATCCAAGAAGCATACTATGAAATATATGTACAGATTTACTAGATGGAATAAATTTATCATCGAAGTAATTTATTTATAAAGAAGAAAAAAATTATGTTGTAATTAGTGTATTAATTTTTAATAAAGACTCATTTATGTATCTAGTTTACCAAGACTACTAAACTAACTGGTCCTTTGGGTCTTTATTCCTTGTAATCATGCCAATGTAATTGATATAAGACACCGACTCCAAGATATATGGGGTCGGTTCACTATAGTTGGCATCAAAATAAGTTTAGTAGCAACCTTGGGAACTAGATTTAGGAAAACATAGGTTAGAGAACATAACCCTTAGGTATAATTTTAGGATAGGTATATAATAACATCATAATGTTTAATTTCAATAGATATTATCTGGTTTTTCTAGCAATACATTCCTATCTAGATACTACAAGTGGACATGGTTCTGGCACATATGTAACTAGGAGTAAAAACTCTAACAATATTTTTTGAACCTTAATCAGGGTAACTTGGTACATGAAAACATTCTTTACTACACACCTGGTTTGAAACTACCAGGGGATATGCTTTGGATAATCCATGTTTTATTTAAAAACAATTATGAAGGTTTTTACAATGAATAACCTAGGTTAAACCTAAGGTGTTTTAGATTTAAGATAAAGTTTCATGATTTATAAATACAGTAAATGAAATAATGGTTAAACATTATACCATGGAAGGACCAATTTTGATGAATTATTTTTGGGATTCAATAATTAAAATGTAGAAATATTTTACCAGTGGTATTTTGGCTCTAAGAATCATAAAACGTCTAAGGAATGTGCTTGATTTTAGAAGAATATGTTTTAGAGGAAAATTTTATTTTAGGAATAATGCCTTTACATTTATAAAGACATAATTTTAAAGGTATTGATAACCTTTAGGGTTCATATGATCTGTAATGACATTGTACTAAGAGTCAAAACATATTATAATACTTTATAAAAAATGGTAATATTAAAAACCACAGTTAAGATTCTATTTAATGACTAAATTTCAAGGATGTCCATTAGATTTATTTTAGAAATTATATTTATATGGTTTTAGAAAAGGAAAAACTATATGTCAAGTGATAACCAATCAAATCCTGCAAGGCCATAGGTCTTGACCACATGACTGAAGGATGATAAGGGTTTCATGCCAAACACTAACCTACGCAATGTCCTGGTTAATATTTCATTATTTTTTGTTAAAAAATTTAATGAATAAATGTTAATGATGAACCATTAGTATAACTTTTTAGTATTAGAGATTAATCTATCAACCATTTTGTTTTTGTAAGATAGTTAAGGACAAACAGTTAGACTTTTCACTCTTTTATAGGCCTTATGATCCATTAAAAGTTTATTTTAGTGCTTCAAGCATAAAAAAATTCATTATTAGTAATTAATTTATTATATTAAATGGATGAATTATAATTTTATTAAATAAAAACCAAAATTTAGTATTGTTCACATGAAATTTAAACCTGTTAATTAAGAATATTTCCATATATTGGTAAGTAAAATAATTACCCTACATTAAAAAAATGATTTATAAATAAAATGTTGTCCTAATACCTTAATTTTTGTTGAACCAATGGTCTCTTAAATCATTAAAGATTTATGGATTTGAGTCCCTTAACTTTATATTTATCATTTAATTTTTTTTATTTATTACATCATTCACCCCTATATATATTTATTCTTTTCCTCCAAGTATGTATCTCTACTTGCCACTAATGATCTCAAACTTAGTGACATAGTTATATGTTAGTCCATGTTACCTTTGTAATTATCATTCTCTATTTTCTAGAGTATGTTTTATGAACCCTTATCATGATGTGGGATTCCAATATAATAAATATCAAACAATATATTGCCAAGATCAAGTTTAAATTGTGAGGACATAATTTAATTATGGTGTGGATAATGTAACACCACGAAATTCTAAAGTACAACTTTGTATTCAATAGTGTTTATGACACGCATCACCGAGTGTGTAAGGGAATATAAAATCCAAAGACTCTACTTTATATTTAATATTTTAAATAAATTTAATACATTATATATACTGTAATTAACACAACACTGAGTTAGCTTTTATTACACGTGAGAGAGACCTTCTTTGATAGCTTTCATTACACACAAGAACGAGTCTCACCAAATAACAATGTACTATTAAAATATTATTATTTAATATAATATATCCTAGAATTTATGTTAGAAGTTATGAATAATATTAAATAATTTATAAAAATTTATGGATAATATAAATATAAAATGAATTTATTGGTTTCCAATTAATGGGAAACAAAAGTAAGAACCAATTTGATATGAAAATAAATATTATTATTTTTATGCTTCCAAAAAAGTTTTTTCTTAATAAACATAATTAATTGAAATTATTTAATGATTTTATTGAAATAGATATGTTATATATTCAGAAAAATATTTTTTATATTCATCTATTATATTTGATATGCATAAGATAAGAAGAAACCCTATTTTGCACATAAAAACCTATATTTTTATAAAGGCAATTTTACCACCTTTTAATAGAGAACCCAATTTGAATTTAAATTTTAACAATTTAATTGATTTAATATATAAAAATAAACTTCAAATTTGAAATCAAAACATAAAAATTATTTTAGGGTGAATTTTTAATATTTTTCAGAAACATTTCATTTTTAATAAATAGTTAAAAATACTGAATTTTAATTCAAAACAGCTTTTCATATAATTTATTTATAATGTTAAATTATACATTTAATTGGTTTTAAAGTTTAATTAGATCATATTTTTATCAATTAATCAAATTTATGTAATTTTAATCAATTTTACTATGAAATTGATTATAAAAACAAAACAAACTTTTGAGAGTTTTTACTTTAAAAACCTGCATTGTCGTCCCACCTGCGGGATGAATTTTAAATTAATTTATGCCACTTATATGAATGGAATTTTGAAAAATGGATTAAATATTTGGAATAAGAATAATTTATAATGGCTAATAATATTTCCTTTTTTTACAAAAAAGATTAGTAAAAGTGATTACAATTAATTATAACGATTAAGGTTAAATTAAGATTAAGAAGGGACTGAACCTTAACCTTAAATCTCAAAACTACCTATAAACTTGTACATGATTTATTGGATAGAAATATTTAGGCACTAATATCTCTTGTATCTATTTGGATCCATTATGGGATCCACTTTAAACATGAAAAACATGCATGGAATTCCTTGTCAAAATATTACGAGGGTGTCACCCCTCCTCCACTATAAAAGGCCACCACATCTCACCATTACTCACACCTCTCAAACAACATAGGTTTGGAAAATATATTCACAAATAGATTCCCCAAATCCCAGACTTTGAAAATTAATACTCCATTTTTTATAAATCATTTCAAGGAATCCCTTTGGTATAAACCAAACGGAGTACCCGATTTTTAAGGTAGTGCTTTAAAAAGATCACTTTTCTTTCATTTTCTTATCCACAAACTCAAATATTCTTATTCAATGTTAATATAATAAAAAATTTATCCTCAATATACTATTATGTTTTTGTATTAAGGGTTCTACCCACTATAACACACACTTCCATCCAATGGGTAACAAACATACTGTTTCTATGTATGGTGAACCACTACCTCACAAAACAATGATTGTTCATTTTTCTTTTACCAATATTATTGATTGAACTTTATGATGGAAAATATGTTTATATATGTTATATATGATATTTATTATGTATTTATACTTTTTTAATCCTTTTATAACAAATACATTTAAATCATTCCATTTTTCATTAATACTATAACATCGTTTGAGGAAGTGTGGACTCCCTCCCCCTCAAAGCAATGTGATTCATTCACACTAAACATAGAATGTATTAAGGATAATTTTAATAAAAATACATGAAATATATTACATAAATAGGGTAATATAATTATAATATACCTGTATATAAATATAATTTACTTTTTTTCTTTTAAAACATGACGATGAAATGAAGGTAGTGTTCATGCATACGTACAAACTACCATCTCCATGAATGGTGTATTTCATTTATTATCTCCAAACATTATAGATTATTATAGATACAAATATACAGGATATATATGATATAAAAATCATGTTTTACATTATAGATATTATGAAACCATGATATATTTAATAAGAACAACAAATAACAAGTTACAACATACTCGACAAACTAAGAAATTTACTCCCGAAATAGTTAAAATAATGAATAGTTATTAATAAACAGGTAATAAAATGTTATAAGAGGATAATATATGATATAATAAATATTAATATGGTTTTATTATAAATTAGTAACATGTTTAAAACCCTTATACAAGAGTTTAAAGGATGTTCACCCAAAAGGAAACACAAGGTAAGATATTTTTGTCTCAAATTACATTCCATTGAGACTTAATTGTTGTTATGCACCTAGTTTATTTTATATGGCATATATATTACCATTGATATGTTATATCATGAATACATTAATTACAATGATATTATAAGTTTTTTTAATATTAATACTTTTTGAGTCTTATAATTTAAAATGTTTTAAAGTGATATGGGATACTTTGGGATGTTTAAAGATTATTTTCCTCAAGACTAATACTAATGATCTTTCAAAGGAATTTCTATTAGAGTAAATTATATAACCATTTTTTCAAAAAACCCTTTCATTATTATCTAGTTATTCATGAACATTCTCAAGTATTAGTACCATTTCTCCCTCTTTGGTACTTAAAAGGTTTTAGAAGACGTTTTTAAGAAAACCTGACTTTATTTATCTAATTAGTCAGAGAACCCGTTTTCTTCTAAAAATAATGTTTTGTTAAAATGTTTTAATTTTTTTTTAAAATTTATTGGGTAAAGACATTTGTACCCTTTTAATCTTTTACCAATGTTTTCAAAATAATCTCCTTGCTGATTTCCCAATAAGGCATTTTTCAAAACTTTTTATTATGAAAAAGGAATTTTATTTTACCTTATACAACTTGTATGTATTTAACAACCATATTTTCATTGAAGATTAATTTACAAGTTGTTTCTGATACTTTCGTCGGGACGCGCACATCCGTCTGTTTCGGAGGACACGCAGTTGTTGCCTTGCATTCCCGCTTTCCAAAGGCGGGCGACATCCGTCACTTATTCAGGGATGTTTGCTCCTTGATCAAAATAGGATGATGGGATGTATGTTCCTCCTTCCGTGGATTCCTCTTCAGAACTTTTCTCCTAGTCCGGGTCACCCTTATAGACTATAATTTTTTTCGTGAAACTTTTCCTAGTGCCATGTCTTCATGGACGCCGATTAATTACACTACTTCTGTCAGGACATTCCAAGGGGTCCAGTCAAGGCAGAAACCTTCAGTCGGGGGATTAGTCATGTTGGACATCACTGGCATTTATAGACGCTAGAGCACTGGCACATATGGATTTCTACCCCTTCTGAGAGGGCTTCTCGAGGGTGAGGAAGCCCTAGGAATCCCACATTGAATGCATGGAATTATATTCCATATGAATGTCTCTGAGGTTTTCTTTAGCTTCCCATGTTTAACAAAGGGTATTAAATGAGTTTAACGTCTAGCAGAGATGGATCACATTGATCGAAACACTGACTAGAGTGGATCAGATGGGTGAAACCCCTAGAGGGAATACTAATGCTGGGGCTAATACGTGGTTAGGTACCTGATTACTTCTAGGGACAGTGAGGAGGTGAATGGCATGATCTCACTGGGATGTGGTGGCCCGTGTAATAATAAGGATGGATATGGAGAGTTAAATGAAGTGGTGGGGGAATGAGATGGAACCGTCTTGAAGGTGAGAGTAGTGTTGGTCTAGAGCCTCAAAGAGACTTCCTACGTATCCCTGTGGCAGGGAATCAAATTCCATGTTGTTTAGGATAGGGGTATAGGATCGGGTTGTGCATAGTGGATAGTGACCCGATGATATATTGGGGCTTACGTGTGGTTTTTAGCCTGAGGTCGGTCTGACGCCACTGGGACAAACCATATATATGGGTCCCAATGAAAGGGATGACAACAACATAATGCTGGATGGGGATAGAAATGACTTACTGTCGATTGGAGTATCACAACGGATTACCACCAGTTGGGGTAAAATGGTTTACCGCTGATTCGGGTACAACGACTTACCACTGATTGGGGATCACAACGGCTTACCACTGGATGAGGTCATAATGGATTACCACTTATTGGGGGACAATTTAGGCTCATGCGGGACAAAAATGGGCGTACAGTTTAACGTCATATAGGATGGGGGTGGACCAATGTAGATTGGTCGTGACCAATGGGTGTTGGGCTTGAACCTCAGGGAGGCTACCTACGTACCTTGCCTTAGAAAGGATCAAAGTCCACATAATTCAGAATGAGGTTTGGTGAACCGACATGAAGGGGGTCGGGACCAATAGGTGTTGGTATTGAACCTCTAGGAGGCTTCCCATGTATCTTTCCATGACAAGGATAAAAGTACATGTAGTTCGGAATGGGGTTGGGGCTTACACTCTAGGGTGGCCCGTGAAGGATGTCACGGTCAATGCTTACTCTAAGCCCACATGAGTCATGCTCGGTGTGAGAAACAAGAGGTAGAAAAGGCTTGATGATCACATCGTGAAAGGTTCTTGCATGGGAAGTGAAGTGGGGCTTACACGAGGTTAGCCACCCAAAAAGGAAATAGGGGCGTACATGTGGTTAGTGACCTAGGGAGATGGAGATTGGGACTTGCACCAGGATGGAGGCCTGGGTGGCGATAATGCCTAGAGGGATTTGGCACGGAAGAGGAAAGGGTTCCGGTGCCCATCCCCCCCTCTGGTATTTGGTACCGAAGAAGAGAGGAGGGGAAGTAGGGACACTACCTCCCACAAGAAAGGCTAGGGGCATACACCAAGATGGTTTCCCTTCCCCATGGACAGGCTCCGCTCTAGCAAAGAGGATCTCATTCCATGTGAGGAAGATCCCACTCTTGTGGAGACGAGCTAGCATAGAGAATGTCCGAGATGGGGTACCCCACATAGAGTGCGCGAGGTGAGGTCATAATTTAACTTCATATGCTGAGGACAATGGAGATTGGCAGTTTAATGTCCTGAAGCTTGGATGAGGCGAGTTCACTCTGCAACCCTAGGACTTACACAACTGATACCCGCCCACCCTTGGGGAAGGGAAGGCATCAATATTGCCATGGTGAGGGGGTGTGTCAAAAACCCAACCCTAGAATTCTGGAGTCGGTGCCTGAAACATGGTGTGAATTTTTTTTCATAAATACAAGCATATAAAAATTAAACATCTTGTCCCAATATAGAGGATCGATTCGGTTTGGGTTCTGGAAAATCAGATGCCACTGAAACACTTCTTCCAAAAACATGATAAGTTTAAGCTTCATATTGATGTCATCACATAATAGTACTCAAATCTTGGAATAATATACTAAATCTTATAAAACATAAATTAAAATTTAGGGTGTACATAAGAATTCCCAGTAAGGGTTTAAAAACATTTAAAGAAATTCCCCTTTTAAAACAACAACCTTTGAAACAATCTTAAAACGTTTTCTTAAGAGAAAAAAATTACTTTTCGAGGCACATCATCATAATTTTGAAAGTTTACTTGCAACCATTTTAACAAAAGACGTTTTATACAAGATAATTGTTCCAACTTAAAAACTTCTAATAAAACATGAATCAGAGTGCTCATACGTATACAAGAAATGCATGAAATGTGCATAGTTCATAAATTGATCAATCCAAATCTAAAAGAATAGTTGTAAACATAATAATTAATATAATGATTTATTATCACTTAAAATTAAATTCATATAACATGAAATTAGATACCCTTTCCCTGTATAACTTTCCATTTGAATACTTGGTTATGCCTTATGCCTTTATTACTATAATCATAAAAGATTATTAGCCAAGGTATATTATGTTAGTCGAACAATCCTTTGGTTGATCATTTACCATTACATAATGAGGGAATGTATAATGCCGGACTTTTTCGAGTCCTTTCGCTAAGACCATACGGGTAAACAACCAACATAATTGCGGTTAACTACCACACATAGTTGTGAACAAATCTAGCATCATGTTCACACATAATTTCACTTAACTCATGCGATTCATCACTTTATCCAATGCATTGGAGTGCTGTATAATTCCAATCACACCCATCACATCATTTATGTCCAATACATTTCTCATATGTCTTAGTATGGTCTCATTTCCATAGTTTTCATACTATGTAGGAACTTATATTCTTAATCCATAATCATTTTCATACATACTCATACTTTAATTGAATTATGAATTCAATGCAAAAGAACTAGACTTGTTAGTTTTAGATTTAACAGTGACATTCATGAACTTAAACAACATACCCTTACACATGTAGTAAGAACTAGTACACATAAAATGATGAGTTGTCACATGAAATAACAAAAATTTTATTAAACCCTTAATAATGTGACCTTTTCCAAAACCATGTTTACATGTTTTTACACTGAGATACTCATTTAATCAATGCAATGTTAATTTTTATATAAAATATTAAAACATAAACTTTAAATTAACCGAATAATTTCTTGTGACAATTGGGAAATGAAAATTATGTATTATTTCTTAGAGAAATGTTCATAAATAAAATAAATAATTAAATACGTGTACTCATGCATGAATGTATATTTATTCTTGAACATGAAAACCACCATACCAATTACTTGATAAATCAAGTTCGAAATATATGCATTCATGTGGATTTGAAATTCATGGAAAAAATATTACATATATACTTATATATGATCTGAATAACCTAAAATAAGATTTAATAATTTCATGCAACTGTTATATTCTTCATAAAAATAATTTAATCACTAGGGATAGGTTTTATGAAAAACCAATTTCTTATTTGGTACATAAACATACACATATATATTAACATTAATAAGTAACCATTTCAAACATGGGTTTTGCATATTAAAACAAGAAGAAATAAACCTGTTTCATGGATTACATGTTTTTTGAATATCATTTTAAACAAAACATCATTAAAGAAGAAAAAAAGACCCAAACTGGTTTCATTTTGTAAATATGATATTATATATATATATTTTTCTTACAGTTAAAAACATGATTAACCCCGGAATGTGCTTCATACCATAAAACATCATTGGAACATTGTCAATTACATTAAAAATACTCAAACCGGTAGGATTGGAGTTGTTCTGAATTTTATGTACTTATATACATAAGTGTATAATCATGGAACTCAATAAAAGGTTTTTTCACATAGAAAAGAAACACAAAATCCCTTGAATGGATTATATACTCCAAAGACACATTTAGAAAATCCACTGTGAGTTAAGATTCAGAAATAGTATAAAACTACACACACACACACACACACACACATATATATGTATATATATATATATCCATGTATAAACAAAGGTATAAATGTTTTAAAACAAGAAAACATAGCAAATTAATCCCTTACTTGTTTTGAGTAGGAGGAGAGGTCCGAGGAAATGTGCTGAAGGCTTGAGAAAAAGGACAACCGAGGGGTTTGGGGTACAATGATATGTGTATATAAACTATATTATATAAATTATATAAAATATTTTAAACGCCACTTTCTGGAAAACTGATACCCACTCGGTTTATAAAATGACTGAGGGTGTCAGTATTTGTGGAAAACGAGCAAAAGGGGGGTCCAATAGAATCATGGGTGGAGAAATTGGTGCTAGTGGAAAAGGAGGAATCCAATGGTGCAGCACACATAGAGGAAGAAGAAGGAACCACATAGAAGAAAATATAAAAAAAACGAATGGCTTGGATCAACCGAGACAAGATACTATGGTGGAGGCAAGTCCTCAGATTTTAAAAGAGATGAATGGTTGAGAGATGAGGAGGAGATGATTGGACGACTACAATGCAGTGTAGAGATTTAAAAACAGATGAATGGTCCAGAGTAGATCGCATTAGATAAGATGGATCAGGGTGATACAAAAATTTTAAAAGACTCGGACGACCGAGATTAGATCCATCGGGATCAGACAGCGCACAAAAACTTGGAGATATACTGCGGTTTCTAGGAATTGAGGGCCAGACCGAAATGGACATCCCAGATTGCATGCGGCAAGATCTGATGTCCCAGATGTGATATCGACTGATTTTCGCAATCCCACATAAAAAAAGGGATGCGTTTCGCCACTTCCTTATAACCCTAGAGTTTCAAGCCTTAGCTTAGAATTTTCCTCCCCTCCCTCCCGGTACCGCCATGTACTGGTGTTCTTATGGGCATGATCTGTGTCGACCCTTGCCTCCATGCTGCCCCACATGTTGGTGTTCAACCTAGCTCCTCTGTGCGTGCTTGAGGCGTGTGCACACATGCCCTTGTCCTAACCTATGTTGAGGATGAAGGCTAGGCTCGACCTCCTAGTGTGTGCTGCCTCCTTTGGCCCGACTAGAGGGTTGGCCCTTGTGGGGTACATTTTTTTATACAACCCAACTTTAAAAATTAATATATTCATTTTCATTATATAAATCATATCTTAAATTTTATAAAACATGATTTTTATTTTAAACTTTGGAAGATCAAAGTACACTTATCAAATTATAGTATACCTTTTAATTAATAAACGTATTCGTAATCATGTTTTCAAATTTACAAACATAATGCACACCTCTTTCGGTATTTTCATTAAAACACAAGAATTGTATTTTCAAATACATTTTAAACCATAATACACTTATCCTTTCAAAATCCAAATAATATTTTAATTACAACCTTGTTTAAAAGATATTACTTTAACTTAAAACACTCGAAAATATCAATTTTCCTAAATACGTTAAAAATAGAAAAACTAGAATTCCCAACGTCTATAATTATAGCCATTATAGATTCATCAGTCACTTAAAGAGGAAATAATACAATTAAGGCTTTATAAAAACATGAAACATGGTGTTCCATATTCAAAACATCTTGGTGAAGATGGTGTATATCATTCCACTGATGCTCAGTGCGACTATAGTAGCTCTGGCCATACTAATGTTTATTGTTATGAATATGAAGGACCCTTACTATATTCCTGAGGTTTTTGTTGTATTTGGTGGTCTCCCTATAATTCTAATAGGTCTCTTAATATGTATTTTTGGGTAGTATGGTTTCCCTTTGATCTTGCTGTAATGTAAACACTTCGAGTTTAATTAAATAAAATTCCATGTGTTTATTTTGTAAGTTTTGTTTGGATAATATGAAAATTAAATATAATAAAACCATAATATTATTATTACATGTGAAAAAGGTTTGGGGTGTCACATTATCCCACCTTAATAGGAATTGTGTCCTCACAATTTGTTTCATATAACCATGCTAAAAAGACTCTCTGACGTTCTTCACAACATCCCCCATCGTGGAGGATCCTCAGGTGCGGTTAGTTGAATACCCAAATTGGGGTTCAATTCTTCCGCTTCCCTGGCCCACACACACCTTGGACAATAAGGGTTAAACTCTTGCATTGCACACTCGAGCTTCCATAGGGAGGATCGAATGGTATAAAATTCAGAAATGTACGAATGAACAAACTCTCTAATAACTCTTCGGACTGTCTCTTGTCCGAGAATGTCAATGTCATAGACGTGGTGATACAAACTGAAGCTCAGGATTTGGTGCATGTAGGCTGTGCGAATTTTCCCTTCCAAGGAATCCTCTTGAAACCTTTCCCTGGCCATGAAATTTTGGGATAGAGTGAAGCATAGGAAAATACCTTCATGGTACTTTACCCTTTGCCTATACTGAGTGAGTTGGATAGTGGGTTTGAGGTGGTAGATATAGACATTCCCTTGGCAGGAGCAGAGAATGTATGGAATTTTCGATACCTCGTAAAGATGTTTTCATATTCTTCATAGGTTTACAAAGGGAAGGTATTATTCCACACAGGTTTTGACCATAATGGCCTCTAGTACCTCAATAGGAAGAGATAAGATATGTGTTTTTCCTTCCATCTAAAAATAATTTTTTTTCATGAAAGTCCAATAAGTGAAACTCATCCAAAAGCACAAACACTGAAAAGGTAGGAGAAAGAAGAAAAAACAAGTTTTATTTTCATAAAACAACTGGTACACAACACACAAGACTAATGGTTTCCCCAGTTCCTAGTTACATGAATCCCCAAAACAATTTCAAAACTCTCGATCTCCCTGAACCAAATGCAACCCGAGCAGTCTGGTTCAATCTCGTGGGTACACTTATGGCGTCTCTAGAGTGAGACATGAGGGGTGTAAAGTTGGGAGACATCATTATGTACTTGATGTATGTACAAAGAATGAAAGGCCTCTATTTCAAGGATTTCAAAGTCCATTACTTGACCATAATGGCCATAGGACAAGATTTGGCACATATATGCTGCGCGGAGGTCACCCACTATTGCAGCTTCTTGGAAATCAATGAGGGATGAGATGCATTCTACTGCAATGAAGCATCCAAAAAGAACCTCACAATACTTTCCCCAATGTGAGTATGATGTAAATTATATTTACATCATAAAGAAGTAGTCTAAACCCAATCCTCGGTGGATTTGATGTACACAGGGAGAGTTTGACACGTCGTAGAGGTGTTTGCATGTCCTACGAATGTGTACATAGTTTAAAATGTTGTTGTGGATGGATATGGAAACTATGGTTTCTAGAGCCTCAATAGGAAGAGGAAAAATAATTATATTTTCATTTTACATTTGAAAATTAAGAAAAAATCATACTTAGTAATGATATTTTTTTAGTTCAGTTCTAGTTTTTCAGAGTTATCTAAACCGATCCTCTGATACCAACTATCACGACCCGGACCCAAAAGTCTGGAATCGGTGCCTGAAACATGGTGTGATTTTTTTATAAATACAACCATATAAAAATTAAACATCGTATCCCAATACAAAGGATCAATTCAGTTTAGGTTCTGGAAAATCATATGCCACTTAAACACTTCTTCCAAAAACTTGATAAGGTTAAGCTTCATATTGATGTCATCACATAAGAGTACTCAAATCTTGGAATAATCTACTGAATCCTGTAAAACATAAATTAAAACGTCGGGTGAGCATAAGAATGCCCAGTAAGGGTTTTAAAACAATTAAAGAAATTCCCATTTTAAAACAAAAACCTTTGAAACAATCTTAAAACGTTTTCTTAAGAGGAAAACATTACTTTTCGAGGAACATCATCAATATTTTCAAAGGTTACTTGCAACCATTTTTCTGAAAGACCTTTTATAAAAGATAATTGTGCTTACTTAAAAACTTCTAATAAAACATGAATCAGAGTGTGCATATGTAAACAAGAAATTCATGAAATGTGCATAGTTCATAAATTGATCAATCCAACTCTAAAAGCATAGTTGTAAACATAAGCATTCATATCATGATTCCTTAGAACTTAAAAATGAAATTCATATAACCTTAACATTAAATACCCTTTCCTTGTATAACTTTCCATTTGCGTACTTGGTTATGCATTATGCCTTCATTACCATAATCATAGATGATTTTTAACCAAGGGATATTCTGTTCATCAAACAATCCCTTTTTTGATAATTTACCATTACACAATGAGGGAATCTATAATGCCAAACATTATCAAGGCCTTTCTCTAAGAACGTATGAGTAAAAAACCAACATAATTTTGGTTAAATACAACACGTAGTTGTGAACAAATCTAGCATCATGTTCACACATCATTTCACTTAACTCATGAGATTCTTCACATTACCCAATGCATTATAGAACTGTATAATTCTAGGCGCATTCATCATATCATTTAAGTCAAATACATTCCTTATATGTCTTAGAATGGCCTCATTTCTATAGTTTCCATACTACTTAGAAACATATATTCTCAATCCATAATCATTTTCATACATACTCATACTTTAATTGAATTATGCATTGAGTGAAAAAGAACTAGATTTGTTAGTTTCAGATTTAACAGTGACACGCATGAACTAAAACAACATACCCTTACACATATAGTAAGAACTAGTACAAATAAAATGATGAGTTGTAATATAAAATAACAACACTTGTATTAAACCCTTAAGAATGTGACCTTTTCCAAAACCATGTTTAAATGTTTTGACATTGAGATACTCATTTAATACATTCAATGTTAATTGTTATATAAAATATTAAAACATAAACTTTAAATGAACTGAATCATTTTTTGTTAAAATTGGGAAATACAATGTATGTATTATTTCTTAGAGAAATGTTCATGCATAAAATAAATAATTAAACATGTGTACTCATGCATGAATGTATATTTATGCTTGAACATGAAAACCAACATACCACTTACTTGAGAAATCAAGTTTGAAATATATACATTCATGTGAATTTGAAATTCATGGAAAAAAATATTATATATATACTTATATATGATCTCAATTACCCAAAATAAGATTTAATAATTTCATGCAACTATTGTATTCTTCATAAACATAATTTAATCACTAGGGATAGGTTTCATGAAAACACCATTTCGAATTTGTTACATAAACACACACACACACATATATATATATTAATACATAACCATTACAAACATGGGTTTTTCATATTAAAACAAGAAGAAATAAACCCATTTCATGGGTTACATGTTTTTTGAATATCATTTAAAACAAAACATCATTAATGAAGAAAAAAGACCCAAACTGGTTTCATTTTGTAAATACAATATTATATATATATCATTCTTATAGTTCAAAACATGATTAACCTAGAAAAGTGCTTCATACTATAAAACATCATTGGAACATTGTCAATTACATTTATAGAACTTAAAATAGGTAGGATTGGAGTTGTTATGAATTTTATATACTTATATACATAAGTGTATAACCATGGAACTCAACAAAAAGTTTTTCATATAGAAAAGAAACATAAAATCCCTTGTATGGGTTATATACTCCAAAGACACATTTAGAAAACCCACTGTGAGTTAAGATTCAGAAGTAGTATAAAACTATATATATATTTATATATTTATATATATATATATCCATTTATACACAAATGTATAAAAGTTTTAAAACAAGAAAAAATAGCAAATTAATCCCTTACTTATTTTGAGGAGGAGGAGGAGAGGTCTGAGGAAACGTGTTAGAGGCTTGAGAAGAAGGACAACCGATGGGTTTGGGGTGCAATGAGATGTGTATATAAACTATATTATATAAATTATATAAATTATATAAAATATTTTAAACTCCACTTTCTGGAAAACTGAGACCCACTCAGTTTATAAAATGACCGAGGGTGTCAGTCTTTGTGGAAAATGAGTGAAGGGAGGGGCCACTAGAATCACGGGTGGAGAAATTTGTGTAACTGGAAAAGGAGGAAGCCAATAGTGCAGTGCACACAGAGGAAAAAGAAGGTGCCGCATGGGATAAAATCTTAAAAAAACAAACGGTTGGGATCAACCGAGACAAGATTCTAGGGAGGAGGCGAGCCCATAGATTTTAAAAGAGATGGATGGTTGAGATTTGAGGAGGAGATGATCAGACAGCTAAAGTGCAGTGTGGAGATTTTAAAATGGACGAATGGTCCAGATTAGATATGAATAGATCAGATGGATATGGGCGATGTAGAAATTTTAAAAGATTCGGATGGCCAAGATTATATCCATCAGGATTGGATGACGCACAAAAACATAGAGATATACCATGACTGCTAGGAATCGAGGACCAGACCGAAATGGATGTCCCATACCACACACGGTGAGATATGATGACCTAGATGAAATCCCATTGGATTTTTTCCATCCCACATCGATAAAGGGATGCATTTTTCCACATCCTTATAACCCTGGAGCTCTGAGCCTTAGCTCAAAATTCTCCTCCCATCCATCCCGGTACCGCCCCGTGCCAGTGTTCTTGTGGGAGCGCTCTGTGTCCACCCTTTCCACCGTGCCGCCCCACATGGTGTCACACAACCTAGATCCTCTGTGCGTGCTTGAGGCATGCACACACATACCCCTGGGATGGCTTGTGTTGAGGCTGAAGGCTAAGCTCATCCGCCTAGCATGTGCTGCCTCCTTCGGCCCGGCTAGAGGGATGGCTCTTGTGGGTACATTTTTTTTATAAAACCCAACATTCAAAATTAATATATTCATTTTCATTATATAAATAATATCTTAAATTTTATAAAACATGATTTTTATTTTAAACTTTGGAAGATCAAAGTACACAAATCAAATTATATTATAACTTTTAATTAAGAAATGTATTCGTAATCATGTTTTCAAATTTACAAATATAATGCACCCCACTTTCGGTATTTTCTTTAAAAAACCAGAGTTTTATTTTCAAATCAATTTTAAACCTTAATACACTTATCCTTTAAAAATCCAAAGAAGAGTTTAATTACAACCATGTTTATAAGATATTACTTTAACTTAAAACACTCAAAAATCTCAATTTTCTTAAATGCTTTAAAAATAGAAAAACTAGAATTCCCAACCTCTATAATTATAGCTGTTAGAGATTCATCAGTCACTTAAAGAGGAAACAGTCGAATTAAGGATTTATTAAAACATGAAACAAGGTGTTCCATATTCAAAACATCTTGGCAAAGATAGTGCACATCATTCCACTGATGCTCAGTGCGGCTGCAGTAGCTCTGGCCATACTAATGTTTATTTTGACAGATTCGAAGGACCCTTACACTATCTTCATGGGGTTTTTGTTTTATTGGGTGGTCTCCCTGTAACTCTAATAGGTCTCTTAATAAGTATTTTTGGTTAGTATGGTTTCCCTTTGATCTCACTGTAATGTAAACACTTCAGTGTTTAATTAAATAAAATGCCTTGTGTTTATTTTGTAAGTTTTTTTCGAATAATATGAAAATTAAATAGAATAAAACCATAATATTATTATTACATGTGAAAAAGGTTTTTGGGAATCACAGGGTGTCGTGGAGTGATCCATTGAGGGGCCCACATTAGTGTGACTATGCGAAGAAGAAATAGCCGTTAGAGTGCCTATGCGTAGAAGCATGAGGTGAATAAATGAAACATGAAGAACCACCCAAGGGACTTTGAAATCACTTTGTGAAAACCTAGAGGGTCACACAAGAAAAGGGATTGCAGAGAAAAGGGGTTCATAGGAAGAGGCCCCGTGAAGATCTGGTGCTCCATGTAGTGGATGTGCTTCATGAAGGGGTATGCTTCGAGAAGTGAAGTGGCCTAGCCTAGGCATAGGGAATAGGTGCATATGGAAGGTTATTTGAAAAGTAGAAAGGATTTCAAGGAGAAGTTCTTCACAAAGAAAGGGTTCCACATGAAGTGAAACACTTCGATGTATTGTGCTTTGCGAAGCACAATGACCCTGCCTTAGCATGTGGGTTACTTGTTCATGGAGGGTACATCATGAAGCATAAGTTCTCCATGATGACCCGAGTCCCCTTGGGGATACCCTTCCTTTGTGGAGGCTCATGGGATCCATAAAGTGCATCCATTTTTGAAGAGGGGTTGAATTTAAGAAAAGGGAAAGGCACTTCACGATGCTAAAGTACCTTGAAGAGAGAATTTTTCACAGAGCAGAAAGTTATTCATGATTTGAGAGCTGAGAAGGAGAAATTTCAGAGTATCCATCCTTTGGGATCGAGGGGAGCCCTGTATTTATAGTCAAAAGGTTCCGCGATGTAGAGATCACTCAACGCAAAGCTACGTGGCACTTTTTCGTAACCGCAGAGCCTCCCGCCTTCTTGCTCCGCAGTGGCTTCGCAAACGTCAAATTAGATCGTGGAGCCTCCCGTCTCTTTGCTCCATTGTGGCTTCGCAAACTTCAAATCGGATCATGGAACCTCCCGCCTCCTTGATCTACTGCAGCATCAAAAAAGTTAAATTAGTTCGTAGAGACTCCCTCCTCCTTGATCCTTGGAGGCTTCATAAACTTCAAATCAGATTTTGGAGCCTCCCGCCTCCTTGCTCCATGGCGGCTTCTCAGAGGTGGTAGCTTCATGCCGGCCGTGGTGCTACGAGTCTCCACGAATAGGCTTCACAAGTTATCCCCAAAGTATTTCCATTTGATTTCCTCTTCCCAAATTTTGGGGCCAAGAAATTCCCCCCTCATACTTTGAGCTGAAAATAAAACAAGGGTCAAAGTCTGATGGTCAATTGCCAAAACTCCTTGGTCAATTTCAAAGAAGGATCACGGGGCAGAGAGGTGATGCGCGGGTTGAGAGTTCCACGAAGCTCATCATGTTCAGACGCACCATAATTCACAAGGGCTTATCACCTATAAATAGGGGAGGCTGACCTCCGAATTTTGGAACTAGATATCTTGATTCACGAAGCTCCGCGTACTCTGCAATTGCTCTCTATGAATCGGGAATTCTTCTTTGTGGTGCACAACGAGTCTTTAAATATGCGGTGGTGTTCTCTACGGCTTACGCCTGAATGTCAGGGTAGGGCTTCACAATTTCTTTGCTGGGACTAAGCTCTGTGAATGGGCTTCGTGAACAGGCTTCGCAAAAGTGCTTCGCGAACAAGAACAAAAAAGGTCCGAATTTACCAAAACTGAATGGCTCACCAGGAGGCTGCCAGGGGGGTCCTTGCGGATGCTGCCTGAAGGGAGGAAATGGAGGATCGATCTGGTATAGAGGAGTTATTACAAAGTCATTATGACCATAATTTGCTAGTAGAGCTACTATTAGAGAGTCATAAGGACTATGCACTGTGTAGGAGGCTGCCTCTGTATGGATTGGGCCTAAGGGATGATGTACT
Organism: Viscum album; assembly: GCA_963277665.1. Taxonomy (NCBI): domain Eukaryota; kingdom Viridiplantae; phylum Streptophyta; class Magnoliopsida; order Santalales; family Viscaceae; genus Viscum; species Viscum album. Next base: position 48,852,916 of record OY728121.1, read on the forward strand.
CATCCCTTAAGCAAGCAGGGATGAGCCAACTTACTAGTTCAGGAGCACGCCATGCCAATTCTAGTGGTTCAGGGTGGCTGACAGCCATACCTGGGAGGACTTCATGCCTATCAACGCTAACTGTCTATACAATCATGTGAATAATGTTGACGGGAAGGAACTACAGCCAGAGACATCTCCCCTACTGCACCATACTATTCTTAAGGCAACCTTAGGGAACCCAAAGAAGGGTGGACCGACTAGTGGGATCTGTGCTAGGGAGGCAACTTCATGGAATACTAGGCCTGGGCCTACTGGGTAGGTGCCTCGTGCGAAGAATTCGGGGCAGAGATGAGGTGAGTGGGGATGTATGAGGCGACTTGGGCCTCCCAATTCTATATCTATCAGCCAAAGCTGCTGATGCCAGAGTTGCTGAGAATATGTTCGTCGAGGAGCAATACCTTCCATTTTTACCATGGAGAGGTTGGAATCAGCCTGTAGGATCTACACCAGATTTTAGGGGTCCCAATACTGGGGGCAATGTATGATGAGTTCCTCCCTGTCGTGGGTGTGTGGGATGATCCGGAGAAGATGCCACAACTGGTGATGGCATTGATGGATCTGGTGCTGGGAGAGGACAAGCAGTCAGTGAGGGACGTCCATTTCAAATGGTGTTTCAAGCAGTTCTTGAACTTCTTGGAAAATAGGCAGTTCCCTGTGAGGCCTTAGACTTGATCAAAGGGGGCTCAATGAGGCAAGGAGCACTCATACTGGTGACTTTTAGAGGACAACCAGTGGAAAAACTGGGGATTCAGTGTTAGTACCGAGTAGCAACCGGTAGTCAGGTTGGCTGCATTCATTTCAGTGCTCATCCTCGGTTGGATCATGCTAGTGAGAGACATGAATATTGGCATGAAAGCAATAACATTTATCATGACGTCCATGTTGGAGACCAGGGGATGGGTCAACCTCGGGATTCCAATGCTCACCAAGTTGTACAAGATGATGTGACATATCAGCGAGGGGAAGAAGACATAGAGGATATGCGGGCTGTTCCACCTTCTGTATGGGTGGATAGCGGCACATGTCAAGGGAATCTAGGAATATCCAAACCCCATTTCCCCTCTAGGATTGAATTTCCTCTTGTCCATTATGAATATTGTGGGGAAGTTTCCGGCCAAGCTGATCCTGCAAGCGGTGCAGAACTGGGTCTGGAAGGCAGATGAGTTCAATTTCCACCCGTTCCCATTTCCAATAGTTTTATTCAATGATAATGGATGGGGAATAGAAGAGAATCAGTCCTACCTCCTAGCCTTTCATGGTGAAGACCTAGTGGTGCAGGTATACTGCGAGTCCCTCTGTGAGCCATATACCATGAACCGATTTGCAAGGTAGTTTCGATGTATGTAGCATTTGACCCCGCGAGTCTATTTGGGGGTGCTCCATGAGTATCACCCATGTGTGATGTGGTATATGTGGATCATGTTCACATAGGAAGATGGGAAGATGTGGAACGAGCTGCCTCCACCCACGACCATCTTTGGGCTGGTGAGGGAGTATGACAAAATCTGGGAGGCGGCCTATCATGGGGAGATGCTGAAGCAGTCAACCATTCAGACCAGTGATGAGGTGCCTCCCCAACCCTGAGGTTGGGGCTGAAAGGTGGCGAGGACATCTCGTGGTGGCGGGGCTGCAGTGGAGGTGAGGCCTGCACCGGTCGAAAGGGAAGTGGTAGCAGATCCAGCTGTGACAACAGACAAGGCGGTCTCAGAGGAGTAGATTCATCTGGAGGGGTGTCCACCAAGGGGATTCCGTAGGATAACCACTCGGGATCTGGGGAAGAGGCTGCGCCACATAGACATGCTGGAGAATGTTGTCTTCTTAGAAGCTTGGGACATCTGGGATGTCAACTGGAAATTCCTCAACCCATCTGAGATGTGGCAACACCTAAAACATCTTGGGATGGATTTTCCAAGGAACAACCCTATCAAGGCCAGCTTTGTAGTATCCTAGGTAGAAGAAAATCAATACATGGCCGAGTTGGAGGACTTTGTGTACTCCCAGGGTGCCCCGCTTCCAATGAAGGATCAGGTAAAGGTGTTGCTGGATCGAATGGACCTTACACAATTTTCAGGTACATAATTGAGGGAGTTCTTCCCTCTACCATAAGAATCGGATGAGTCCTCCTAGGGGGAGGAGGCTGGTAGAGGGATCCCTCTAGAGGAGGGTGAAGTTAGCGATTCAGACCCAGAGTTGGAAGAACTTGCAGAGGCCATTGAGGTAAAATCCTAAATGACTTCCCCGGAGTCTTCCTCCAGGTCATCTAGGACTTATCAACTAATATCTGAACTATGTGGGAGGTCCTCATTCACAAAACCTGCTCCCAACCAATAGTAGATGCAGCTGTGGGAACTTCAGGATCTGTGCTTGTGGCTGTGATGATCATCATGCCGGGAGGTGCCGGGACACCCAGGGTGGTCCTCCCAGAACCTTCTCAGTTCCCAAAAATATATGGAAGTCCACGCTTTGGGGTTCCGATGGAAAAAACCCAGGAAAGAGACCAACTGTTTGATCTCTGTAAGTATCCTTCACAGAATACATAATAGTTGTCCATCGATCAGATTAACTGATGATTTTGTGCCTCTTTTATGTACAATTCTTCAAATGGCATGGTCTACCTTAACAAGGTTGGATGGAACTCCTGGTGATGCCTTTCCCAGGTGGATACTAGTGGTTGTGGAGGTGGACACCCAAACTAACCAAGCTACAGTGCTCCCGATCACTGTTGGGACATTTAGTAGGACAGAGCCTGAGATCATCGAGGTGGGGTCCAATGATGAAGATCGATCATACAACATGGGTCCTGGAATACCCAACCAGACACAAAATGCAGACCCTACTGATGAGTTTTGGGGGTATTTCCTGCATATGAGCCTGTCGACCCCACGAATTGGGACGAGACAGCCCCTGATTAGGAGGATATAAAAATTTCCTATCGCTGGTCATGGAAGATGATTAGGAACTTCATTTATGAGACCCCCCAAGCAAAATAAATAGACTAGATGGGTAGGCTTCAGTCCCGACTGCGTGAAATTTTCTCTAGGGGAGTGGATGCCTAGCCTCCTAATACGCTCGTCTGAGATCTCATGGCAGAGAATATTTACGAATATGACCATGGACTTGGTGTGGGTTGGCTGCGGAGAAAAGCGGTGAACTTCAAGAGGCTCCAGAAGGCTGAAAATGAGATTCAATAGCTATAGGTCTAGAAAGATGAGCAATCTTCTTTCCTCAACATGCAATCAGATGTTATATTGCAGCTGAAGTCCCATTTGTAAGAAGCCAAGAGTAGATGAAGCAAGCCTCCAAGGAGATGGCTATCATCTAGAGTGACGAGGAGTGGGCCCAGATCACAGCTGACGAACTACACCCCTTACTATTGAGGAGTACCGAGAACTAAACAGGTGGCTGTGAATCCTAGATGCCATAAGCCAGAGAGTAGTGGAGCTACAACGCTCTTTTGACGGGGTCAACCCATCCATGGGAGCGGTCGATCCTTAGGTGTTTTAATTCATGTAACTTTTGAACGTACTTTCATGCTTTGATTATTTATGCTGGACATATGCATGTGTTCTGTTATTTGTTTTGACCTATTGTATATTTGTCACATTCATGAAATTCCCAGAGATCAATCCCTAAGATCATGTGGGTCAGGCCCAACGTGAGAAACAAGGGATGACCACCACATTTTTCCGTCAGAATATAAGAGTGCAAACCAAGATTCGGGCATCCGGGGTTTGAACAACCAATCCAGATTTTTGGGAAGAAAGGGAGAGGCCTGACGAGAGAACGAAGGTCTCAGAACAATCGAAGTTCCATATTCCCAATGTGCTCTAGTGCACAAGAGGGGGTAACACCAGGGGAATTAGAATCAATCCGAATAAAGGGGAATGAGAGGTGTGAATTATGATACCCAAGATTCAGAACACTGTAGGGGTGGTGTGAAAATGAAGGATAACTGTTGAACGTGTTCAGAACATTGTACCCCTATTGTGTTAGCCTTAAATGGAGATAACAAATGAGGGATGACCGTTGACCATGTTCAAAACATGTGGCCTGAATCAAAATGTTATCCATTAGTCTTCCAGAACGTTGGCCCAGAATAGTAGGCGAGCCATAGGCTTGGCATCCATACTGTTAGGTGATTCTTTTAGACGTGAAAGAGGACGAGGGTCCAAATAAAGGGGACACAAAGCATGGAGGGTGGAGTGATTGGTTGTTAAAATGGAGTCCAACACTCCTGAAATTACGCCACTATGGTGGAAACACATTAGGTGGGAACATCGGTCTGATTTGGGATCAAACTTACTTCTGAACAAGGCCTCTCTGCTAAGGACCTGAAATGATCTGTAGCTTTACATCATACCAACAACGATGATATACACATAGTTTAAAATGTCATACGGTGAGGACAATGCACATAGTTTAAATTTCATATTGTCGGGACCAAGATCGGGTCCAAGGGGCAAGAAGGGTTAATGACCCTGGGGCTGGGCCCAAGGAAAAATTCCTAGGCATCGCTACACATCCCATGAAAATGGGAATAAAGACAAACATAGTCCTTGAGGACAGCGTAGTAGCGAGGAATATGACGCATCCTATAATTATCGTGGGGGAATCCTAAACTTGTTCATGGTAGGGGCCACATTTTAGAGTCATGCGCTAAGGACATGGATACCTAGAAAGGAAATGTGTGGTGCGACATATACCATGACGTGAATGAGGACCATAAAATTCCACACCACACCAAACTCTCTTAGGAGAATCCTTAAGTGAGAGGAACAAAGGTGAAAACTAGGCTCGGCCCAAGATAGGTTTTTTGGGCATTCCTTCATATCCCATGAAAATAGGAATAAAGCCACACAAAGTTCTGAAAGTGAAGTTTAATGTCATGCGGGACGAAAGGCATGTGTGGCATGGCTGCTCTAGTACATGTCCTACCAAAACTAATAATCCCATGTGAGTCATGCTCGATGTGGGAAACAAGGACTAGTGATGGGACTTACCTAGTACTAGGAGGCACAAATTAGGGGCAATGGGACACTAGGTGAATGATGTACCTGTAATACCGACCTCCCTACTTAACACACCTAGTTGTGCAAAGGGGTAAATCTGAGTATGTTGGAATTACACTTGAACATAAGGGAGTGGAGAGAGGTGAATCATGATGCTTGAGATCTAGACCACAATGATATTATCGTGATAATAGAGGATAAATTCTAACGATTTTCAAAACACATTATCCATCTCATATTTTCCTTGAATGGGGACAGACAAATGAGGGTTGATCGCTGACCATGTTCGAAACATAGGATCTATCGCAAATGTTGTCTGAGGTATTTAGGGGCATTGGACCAAGATGGTAGGTAAGCCAATGTGGTATGAGACCAAGCCATAAATGGGGTCCCTTTAAGATGTGGAAGAGGATGATGATCTGAATAACAGGCTCATGAAGATTGGAAATGGAATGAGGGAATGTCCCTGTGAAAATTTTATACCTTGGGCCCTTTGTCACAACGCATCTGAGTAATATAATAAGACATATCAGATAGTGGGAGTCAAGTCCCTTTCCAAGGACAAGTGTCCTGGGGTCGCATGCTTCTAGCTTAAGGTGGTAGGGTGGGCCATTAAGGGGGTACTTGATTTAATGGAATTTTCACAGGGCGGTGAAGTAGCCAAACTCGACACGTAGTTCCCATAGGGAGATCTTAGTTTAGGGTCATATAACTCAAAACATATTGGGATAAGATAAGGGAGGCACATGGTGTGGCTGTTTCAAAACCCAAAGTGAATGAGAACCCAATAGGTAACCACCACACCACATGTTCCCAAAAGTGTTTGGTCCAAGGGTCTGAAAAAGAGGGGGTAGGATTTAAAATTCCTGGGGCTAGACCCATATGCAGAATGTCCAGGCCTTCCTACATATCCCATGAGGATGGAAATCAATCCATATGTATTTATGGAGTGTTGTATTTACACCTTGTAGATAAGACATAGAGAGATATTAGTTTAAGGTCTTAGAGCTCAGACCAGAGATGGTAAGGAATGAGGGAGACACATGGTGAGGTAATTATAAAACCCTATGTGAATGGGGACCTGGAGTCCATATCACCATGTGTTCCTTAAGGAGGTCTTAGGTTGAGGGACCGAAAATGAAATTTAGGATGGGACCAAGGCAAAGAACATGGGTGTTACTATGTACCACATGAGAATGGGAATCAATCCATATGTAGTTCTGGACATGTCATGGTAAGGTACGAGTGCTAGGGATGATAAGGCTGTGCAGGTCTGGCCCAACATGATTCCCCCTTGAGTGAGGACATCACAATGAAGTGCTGTTTTTCGTTGTGCAGCTAGGACGATAATGTCATAGTTTAAGGTCGTGTGATAGGACCAACCATTCATTTTAATGTCATGAAATAAAGACACAACAGTTTAAAGTCACATGGAACCATAGGGGGACTGTTCATGTCATGATAAATCATACGCAACATGAATGAGGATGAGTTCCACAACACACCACGTGTGATTTCGAGGAAGAAAACTTAGGCTGAGGGGCCAGAAAAGGTTAGAAAATATGGGGATGGACCTGTAGATGAAATGTTTAGGTGTTCCTACGTATCCCATGAGGATGGGAATCAAGCCCTATGTAGTTCTGGGAATGCAGTTTAATGTCATACAAGATGTAACAGTTTAAGGTCATGTAGGATCATATACAGTTTAACGTCATGTGAGACAAAATACAGTTTAATTTCATGTGGGACATGAGGTAGGAGAGACTAGCTCCTAGAAGGGGAGTACATGGTGTGACTATTGAAAACCCGATGTGAACAAAGACATAATCCCACACACACCACACCATGAAATTCTATAAGAGTCGGGGCCTAAAAGGCTGAACAGAAGAGATAATTAGTATAACTTTAGATGGACCCAAAGAAGAGATGTATGGGCATTCCTACATATCCCATGTGCATGGGAATCAAGCTATAATTAGTTATAAGAGAGGACATATAAGGAGATCTTAGTTTAAGGTCTTAGAGATCAAACCATGAATAAACGAAACTCTTCCAAGAGAGAACATACCTTGATCTGATTCCTAATCCCACGTGAGTTAGACTCGGTGTGGGAAACAAGGGAGGAAGAGGTCTTTGCAACACATTGGATACACATAAAATGGGAAATCGGTACAGAGCCCCGAAAGATGACTTATTGTGGCTTGTCCTCCTAACATGAAAATGCGAATTGAGGGATAGTACCAAGAGTTTCAAAATTACACTTGGACGTGATGGGGTGTAAAATGATGTGAATCATGCAACCAAAATTTAAGGCTGATGGGGTTGGTGTGATGATGGTGGATAACTATTGACTGTGTTCAAAACACAGCATCTATATCACATGACATGAAATGGGAATAACAAATGAGCGTCAACCGCTGACCATATTCACAATACGGGACTTGTATCAATTTGTTGTTCTAAAACCTAGAGGATGTTGGCCTGTAATAGTAGGAAAGCCCTTGGGCCGAGCATCCATGCCATTTGGGGGTCCCTTCAGATGTTAAAGATAATGAAAACCCAAATGAAGGAGAACACAAAGCCTGAAAAACAGGTGAAAGCATGTCCAGGTAGAATCCGACACTCTAGGTTCTGAACCAGAGTACTACTGGGCACATTAGTGAATCACTGAAGAGGGTCGAGGGGCCCAACTTAAGAGCATATGACTTGAAAAGATGATTGTAGGGAAAGGTAGTGAAGGGTGATCAGGAGAGAGAGTTACATGGCGTGGTTGTTACAAACCCGACATGAATGGGGACATAAGCCCATACCACACTGTGTACCCCTCCCCTGGAAGGACTCTGGCCAAGAGTCCAGAATGATAAGGAGGTTTCTAAGAGATGGGGCTGGACTTGAAGACTAGATGTTTGAGCGGTCCTACGTATCCCATTAGGATGGGAATCAAGCCACACATAGTTCTGAGTAAAGATGCTATGCAGTTTAACGTCATGCAACAAGGACGCAAATAGGGGCAAGGTACCCCAATGTGGGATGTTTATGGAACAATGAGTAGCCTAAGGTGAATGAGGGAATAAGCTCATACCACATCATAAAATCCTGAATGAACACTTGGGCCAAGTGGATGAAAAGGTTGTGGGACCTTAAATGGGAAGTCCCAAACAGTTCATAGTTTAACTTCTTACGGTGAGGAAGATAGTGCTCTTAGTTTATGGTCATAGGGCTCGGACTGTAAATTCCTAGTTTAATTTCATATGAAAGGGATGAATGAGTGGAGAGGGAGAATCATTGTGCCTTTGGAAAACCAAAAAACTGCAAAAAATATCAGAGGATAACTGTTGACCATGTTCGCAACACAGTATCCGTATTTATGTGATCGAAGTACAAGGGAAAACAATTGAGCATTGACCATTAACTGCATTTTCAACACGGGAAATGTATCAATTTGTCACTCGAAATCCTAGTGACATTGGCCCGAAATGGTAGGAGAGCCCTTGGGTAAAGCATCTACGATGTTTGGGGGTCCTTTTGGATATAAAAGATGATGGAAACCCAAATTATGGGACGCGCGAAGCATGGCGGGGCCTGTGCTTGTGAAAAAGATAATAGATGAAGGAGTTATGTATCAAGGAGATATTTGTGGCATGAAAAAATACACCGATGTGAATGAGGATGTGAGTCCATACCACACTACACACTCCTAGATGAGAACTTGGGCCAGGGGGCCAAAAGGGTCGAGGGACCTGAGGCTGGGAGTCCCGACCAACTGTAACCATATGACCCCTCATGTGGGTATTGCCTTGCCACAGCTCCTAAGCCCACGTGAGCAATACTCGGTGTGGGAAACAAGGAGTAGGACCAGGCTCTCCCCAACATATAGGGGTATGACAACTGGACTCACACTTCCGCCCGAGGTGGACTGAAGCTTGAAGAGACAACATGGCAGAATGAACCACTAAACTCAATATTTGGGACATATGCGGTTGGTGACAAAGAAAAAGGATAACTATTGACCAAGTTCGAAACACAACATCCATATCATGTGACCTAAAATGGGAACAACAAATGAGCGTTGACCACTGACCATATTCCAACATGAGACTTATATCAACTTGATGTTCGAGGTCCTCGAGGGCGTTGGACCAAAATGATAGGAGAGACCTTAGGATAAGTATATGTACTATTCAGGGGCCCTTTTGGATGTGAGAGATGATGTAGTCCCAAGTACAAGGAGTTTGTGGAGCATAAATGTGCCTGTGCAATTTAACATCAAGAAGGATGATGAAAAAGGTCTAGATATCCTGGGAAGGGGACTTATGGTGTGGTCATGATGAAACTGACGTAAAGGAGGGAAAAATCCGGCACCACACCTTGTTTTTGACTCAAGGGGAGATTTTGAAGTTGGTACTGGGCCAATAGACAAAATGTATGGGCGTTCCTACATATCCCATAAGGATGGGAATCCAGCCATACATAGTTCTTTAAGGACATGCAGTTTGGTGTTGTGCGGTGAGGACATGGGAGAATAGAATAACGAGGAGGGGTACATGGTGAGATCATCATAATATTGACATAAGTGAGGCCAAATAATCATACAAAACACCATGCAAGATTCTCCAAGAGAACTATACCCAGGGGGGATAGTCAAAGAGGAATCAAGGGCTGGACTCAAGACGAGGTGTCTAAGCATTCCTATGTATCCCATGAGGATGGGAATCAAACCATATGTAGTTCTAGTAGTTTAACATCTTGTAGGATGACATAAAGTTTAATTTCATACATCCTATGGGAAAAAATATAGTTTAATGTAATGGGGGACATAACAGTTTAAGGTCATGTAGGACCGGATACAGTTTAACGTCACACGAGATGACATACAGTTTAATTTCATGTGGGACAGTACATAGTTTAATGTCATGCGGGACGACATATAGTTTAATGTCATGTGGGATATAAAAGTTTAAGGTCATGTAGGACCCGACAATTTAAGGTCATGTAGGACCGCAATTGCTCAGAAAAAGTATTTGTTGAGGAACTTGGCATTGGTTGGAGGAGTTATATGCTCACCATCCATGGTAAACAGAGATTATGTGCCATTGGGGTAAACCTTGTGAATGATGTAAGTTCCATCCCATTTGGGAACCAATTTGGGTGGTTTTCACCCAGGTATCATTGGTGTTCTCAAGGACAACACCAAGTCACCTTGCAAGAAAGAGTGGATGCGAACTTTCTTATTGAAATCTCTAGATATCTTGTTATGATGCCTTTCCAGATTTTGCTTGGCATGAAGCCTATTCTCGTCGAGTGCTTCCAATTCTTCCAGATGAATTTCAGCTACTTTATCTGGTGCTTTCTGATCATAGACAATTGTGTGTAGTGAAGGAAACTGAATCCCGATGGGTAGGATGACCACTATTTCGTACACCAGGGAATATGGGGTCACCTGTATGGAATTACGAGTCGTCGTATGATAATCCAAGATGGTGTTGGGGAGCTTGTCGAACCAACTCTTCTATTTCTGACCAACCATTTTATACATAATCTTAGAGAAGTTTTTGTTGAATGCCTTGATCTACCCATTTTCTTGCATGTGATAACAAGAGGTATGGTTAGAACGGATATTGTACCTGGTGTACAATTTATTCAACTCGTCCACCCAGAAGTTGGTGTCGTTATCTGTAAGGACGATGCGAGGGACTCCAAACTAGTAGATGATATTGGATCTCACAAAGTCAATGGTATAACAGTCCTTGACCTCCTAGAGTGGAAATTATTCTACCAACTTGGAAAAGAAATCCGCAGTGGTCAGGATGAACCTACATTGGAAAGCTGTCACTGGTGGATATGGTCCCACGACATCGAGTCCTCATACCAAAAAGGTCTAGGAGTACTTCATAGTGTAGAGAGGCTCTAGTGGCCGATGCATAAAGTTGGAATGAATTTGGAACACGTGGAACCTCTTAGGAATCTTGATGTAGTCATGAATCATAGAAGGCCAAAAATATCCTAGCCTACGGATCTGGTGAGATAGTTTCGGCCTAATCTGATGAGATCTGCAGGAACCGGCATGAACCTCCTGCATGACTTGAAAAATCTCATCTACTTGAATGTAATGGAGGAGAACTCCATCAAACCCATGCTTTAAGAGAATCTTCTCAAGACCAGGACCACCCTAAAGGGTAAATTGTAACATGCAACATTAGATTCTCTCACTCTTGGCCTGATCCTCCAGGATATTACCGTTTTAGTGGTACTCGACAAAGTAGGTTCTCTAGTTGGGAGTCACCTCAATCACTGCATCCGGGGTACCTGGAGGTCCTGACGTGGAGGCGCCGATGGTAAGGTGTCTTACCTGTGGGCTATCATTGTCATCTGGAGTGACGAGAGTGATGAATCTCTGGTGTTCCACATTGATAATAAAATCATCTTATTTAGGTTGTACGAGTGATGGAGTTAGGCTGGCCAGGGTGTCATCTCGACTGTTCTAGGATCGGGGGACATGAGTAACTTTTGGATGAGATGGGAACTAGGCCATCAGCTGGAGGGTTCATTCCAACAGTGGTACGAGCTATGGATATCTAACGACATCATCACCATTGATCTGCGTGATGACTAGTTTAGAGTCCCCTTTCACATGCAAGTGGGGAATGTCAATCTCGAGGGCTAGCTCAAGGCTAGTGATGAGAACCCGGTATTCTGCCTCATTGTTGGTGCAACCTTATGATAATAGGAATGAATATGACAGGACGACTTGTGCTAGAGTGATGAAGAGGACACCCAATCCTACTTTGTTGAGCATGGGGTCATTGAGCCTTCTACTAGTTCGGATCTAAGAAGCACCATCAAAGGGAATTTTCTTGCATGGAATTACTTGGTCAACCGAGGGAATTACCTCATTAGGAAAATCAAGGTCAATGGACTGGTCCGCGAAAGCTAGATGGGTGGCAAGAAAGTCTTCCAATGCTTTCCCCCTAATAACCTTATGTGGGACAACCTTGATGTAGAACTGCTGAAGGATTACTACCCACTGATCTAGATAAACTATTAGCATGGGGCGGTTCAGGATATACTTTTGTGGATCTACTTGGGATACTAGTTTTACTTCATGATGTTGTAGGTAATGTTGCAATTTCTAGACTAAAAATACCAGCGCAAGGCTACTCTTCTCGATAGGGGAGTATCTGGTCTCTGTATCAAGGAGCATGCGACTGAGGTAGTAAATACTGTTCTCTATCCCCTCATTGTTCTTCTAGGTGAGAAGGGCGCCGAGAGAATGTTCCAGGGTGGTCACATAAAGGACTAGTGGATTTCTAGAGATAGGTGGCATTAAGACCGGTGGCGGGAGTAGATATTGCTTGATTTCCTCGAAAGTAGTCTAACATCTTTCATCACACAGATAAACAATACCTTTATTCATGAGCTAAGAAAAGGGATTACACTTTCCAGGAAAATTCGCGATGAATCAGCGTATATATGCTAAGTGTCCTTGGAAACCTCATAGCTCATGGATACTGCTTGGGGAAGGCATCTACCATATGGCCTTGATCTTCTATGGGTCGATCTCAATACCCCAGTATCTAACAACAAAAGCAAGAAACATTCCAGAGGTGACCTTGAATGCACACTTCAATGGATTCATCTTCAGGTGGTGGGAACATAGGAATCCGAACACTTTCTCAAGGTCTTTTATATGGTCCTAATAGTGGTGAGATTTAACCACAAGATCGTCCATGTAGCATTCCACCAGTGTCCCAAGGATTGAATTAAATTTGCGATGCATAGCCCACTGGTGGGTTGAACTTGCATTCTTTAAACAGAAGGGAATTACCTGGTATCATAAAGTACCTTGCAGTTCCCTGAAGGCTATAGACTCATCATCCTCGGGAGCCATTCGGATCTGGTTATACCCAAAGTACCCATCCATGTAGGAGAGGGCCTATAACCCAACAGTAGCATCACTCAACAGCTCTCTCATGGGAAGGGAAAAATCATCCTTCAGATAGTGACAGTTGAGATCCTGAAAGACGATGTAGACCTTGATCCGTCCATTATTCTTCTTGAAGGGAACAATTTTGTTTAGCCATATGGGGTACATGACCTCTTTAATGAAATTTTCTTTGATGATCTTATCAACTTTAGCGTCAACCATGGAATTGTGGGAACAATGCATCTTTTTGGGAGGGTACTTAAACCTTTGGTGATTTCTTGGGAGGCTAAGGCGATGGAAAGATACCTAAGGATATAGTCGTGAAATCTCATTTTAACTCCAGGAAAATACATTATGGTGTTGTTTTAAGAAGTCCACATACCATTGTTTCTCCTTGAGAGGCATAGTGACACTGATCAATGTGGGTTTCCGATCTACTTCGCTACCGAGGTTCACCTGTACCAATTCATTGACAGTGGGGGAGACACCCTCTTCAAAAGCAGGAGGGGCATCGTCTAAATCCTATTCCTCACTTATAGAGGAGGGATACTCAGTGGGAGGAGTTTCCTATGAGTTAAAATATCTCTATGGGAGGCTGGTACCAGCCTGAGCGGTGGTGGACACTGCATCAGGGGACTCCCGTGCTGCCAAAATGATATTGATGAAGGCTGTCGATCCGATCCCATCTGGTCTTAAGCCTAAGGGGCCACACTTGATGATATCGAAACAATAGTGATGCGTTGGATTGATCCGGTTTATCCCAGCATGGAGAAACAAGAATGTATGTTGTATTTCCGTTTCCATGGGGTGGACATCCCTGTACCTTATGGGTGTAGGGGGCTCTAGGATCACCTGAGACTGATTCAGGTAGAAGTATGAGGTGATATTCAGGAATCAATTAGACTTGGGAATGTTCTACCCTGTTATTCCAGAGACAGAGAAGAATTGTCCCATGTCTAGGGCTATAGCTTCTAATAAGTGGATTGGAAAGATGTAGGCATCATCCATATCTGTCTACGGGTCGGTCGTAGCCGTAGCATGCTCAACCTCATTAGTCTAAATATGCTTGTCCTTGATCTTGTAATAGTCGGAATCTAGATAGTGGGCTTCAAAAGAGGTAAAGGGAGACATGTCAACTTGAAGTATGCCCACTCAAACATTAAGGGATTAATTGAGGCACTGATGATACAATGAAGGAACCTCCACATGCAGGTGGAGCCATGGCCTACCCATCAACGCATTGTAGGCGGTGTCCTGGGAAGAAACCATGAACTCGGTGCGGGATACCAGACAACCGAACTGGGTCTTTAGGAAAATTTTACCAACCTATGTCTGTTCCTTCCTATCATATCCTTGGGTTTTCAGGTTAGAGGGACTCAAATCATCCTCAGACAACCCCAGTTTTTTCCGTGTCCGAGTCGAGATTAGGTTGATCCTGGAGCCTATTTCAACAAGACAGTGGAGAATCTCCATGCCATTAAACTGGATGGTGATGTATAATGGGATAATGTTCACCTATATGGGATAGCCTTCATATTCTCCAGAGAATGATATGATGGTCTGACATTCATCATGTTCGACCGCCTCAGCATAGAAGGTTTCTACGACTGCTACCACTGTCTCGAAATGAAGGGGGATTCTTGAAACCTCAGCGAGGGCTTCACACATATCTGATGACAAGAGAAGGTCCTCAAGGATGGATATCCTTTCTGGAATTCTGGAAAGATGTTTGAGGACATCATACTTCCATGCCAGGTGTGATATTCTTCTTACAGAAGGTCACTCTGTGATAAGAGGTATGGTGGGCCCTGTTGGCTGGACCGGCAGCAGACTGGTGCTGGGAATATCCTGCTGTTCACTAGTTAAAGCCTATGGAGTGACCAACAGGTGAGGGCCAGATGACTAAAACTGGTCAGTAGCAGATCACAAATGATCACAACACGATTGAGGAGGCTCCGCCTGATCAAGAAGCACAAACAGCGGCGATGGCGGGCCTGATGACACCAGATGAGAAGGCTGTGCATGCTGAGCTCTGCGCTGGGCATACTGTCTAGTTTCGGTGGCATGTACAACTTGGATGGAAGTGCTGACTGAGGCACTCTGATGACCCATATTGTCACAGCACTGTCGATGCTGAAGATGGCTGAGAACATTGGGAGGATCCGCCTGGCGCTCCTCACCGTCAGAAACCATGTAGGGGTTTACCAGCTCTATGGTGTTAACCGAGGCATACCTTTGATTGTAACTTGAATAATCGTACACTAATGGACGGATTCTAGGAGGGATCTCCATCTATAGGGTCATGCAGTCACCAAGAGTATAGGATGACAATGACATTGGCGGGGGACTTTGTTTTTCCTTTTGCCGCTGATGCTTGCTCTTCTGGGAAGAGGACAGCTAAGCCGTTGACACAGAGGTACTGGCTACGAGTGACACGACATCTTATGAAGGATCAAGTTAGTTTAGACATGCATGGATAATTCCTTGGGAACAGGTGACTTCCTTACTATCCATCCAGTTATCATACTTCTGGGTTCCGCGGTAAAAAACCTGATGCCACTCACCTTTGCTGTCACTGCTACTATTAGGCTTCACGATCACACATGCCACATGTTCCAGAGCTGGGCCTAACCTGACTACGTTGTTATCAACCTAGTCTTGAATCTAGTCCTTAAACACATAACACTATTTTAGGGTGTTCCCCAGGATCTAGTGATAGGGGTAGTAGTTGGGGTGATCAGTGAGATCTGCCTCTTCTGGTCTCCTTCATTCGGCCAACCGTATAATCCCCTGTTCCAAGGAATTGCGAAAATAACCGAGGACCTAAGACTCATTGAATGAGTTGTTCTAGTTTCGTCTGTCCGAGAAGGGGACTCTGGGATCTTGGCCCTAGCGAGGGGCTAGAGGAGCCTGGTGAGGAGGTGGGACCTCGTTATCTCGCCTGGGGCTATGGCGGTGCATTGCGCGGGGGCGCCTGCCAGTTCTGAGGTGGGCATTGGTGGGCCAGGGGCTACCACTTCGACAAAGGGGCTCTTAATGTCTATAGAGGCACCTCTACCGGTAACAACTCCAGTTTCCTATGGGACTCTATTTGGGCTACCACAGTGGGCTCATCCTTGGCGGCCCTTCTCGTGGGAATTGCAGGAGGCAATAGACGTGCCTGCTTGGCCTACTGTAAGGCTTCCTCTAGGTGTTGGGCCTTATTAGAGAAGTCTCAGAATCCCCCAGGGTAGTTTTGGGTAATCAGATAGGGGACTAGTTCTGTCTTGACATTCCCTACACACATCATCAGCAGTTTCTCCCGAGTCAGTGGCATATCAAGAGAGTATGTGAGCCCTTTGCACCGAGCAACAAAGTATGCGACATGCTCATCAGGCCTCTGTTTGCACTTGAAGAGGTCTGCAATACTCATTTTCTGAGTGGTGGAACTGAAATAGTAAATAAATTGCTTACGCAGATCTTCCCAGCTGGCTACTGACCCGATAGGTAGCTGGCAGTACCAGACAAATTCAAGTCCTTCCAATGTCTATACGAAGCATCGGAGTTTGGCGGCCTCCTGTGGCGCCGGAGTTCCCAGAATGAGTTCACACCTTGAGATGAAGTGGGCTAGATGTTGCAGCGGATCACCCATCCCATTGAATGGGGAAAAAGTGAGATTTTTGAAACCTAAGGGTGTTGGAATATCATCCACCCATGCTGGATACAACTTTCCATCAGGCGGGATGGCCACCCGTCACATTTCCAATGCCTCGAGGCGAGAAATGAGTGCTGCTATGGGATCATCTGGGAAGGGGATACTATCTTGATGGGGATCCCTGACCACCAGCACGTTGGAAAGTTCTTCAACATGATAAGAAGGCCCAGTGGCTCGTGCAACGACTGGTGGGATGACCTGCAGAGGAGCTGGGGGAATCTGGGCGGGGTCTCGGGGATTGTTCTGCCACTCCGTTGGATTTGGAGACACATATCACTCCTTATTTCCATAAGTTACAGGCTTAACCCCGCCTACGTGGGCAGGATGGCCAGGGTCACCTAGAGGAAATTCACTAAGGGGAAGTTGTGTCTGCCCTATCTGCCCCAGCTGAGGATCACAATAGTCTGGCCATCACTCTGTGTCATGCTCAACAAGGAGGTCATCAACCATCTTCTTATGATCCACAAGCTGTTGATGCAACATGACTTTCTTGGGATCATTCTTCATCTTTTTTACTGAGCTAGATGGGTCAGAGGTCTTGACAACTTTGAGGTGCTCCTTACCCTTGTTGAGATTTCGGCTAAGGACCAATGCCTTAGTGGGTATGCGACGACCCAATAGATTTCTCTGCTGGTGAGTAACCCTTCCAGATGGGTCCAAAAGCTATGGAACTACCCCAGGGGGTAATTTTTCCCCAAGAAGTTCGGTCTCTATCTCTTCCTTCAATAGATCTTCCATGTTAACCGCTACTCTACCTGGAGGCATATCCTCGATATTTCCTGGAAAGTTAGGCTGGCACCAGATGGAACTTAAGTGGAGGGCATCATACTTCCCCCATCCATGGATCTTCACATGGGGGTAAGCCTCCCTGATAATCTTTCAGAGCACTTTAAAGCTCTTGAGACATCGTTGTTGGAGGTTCTTAGGGAGACCTAGTGACTCAGGGCACTGGGCTATGGGGAGTGAGGTCAAATCAACTAAACGACATTGTTGGATAATTTATTTGAAGTGCACCCAACTCTTGGGGTAAACCAAATGTCAATGATGAAGACATAAATGTATCACCGAGAGGGTCTGGATAAAGAATCCTACTTCCTCCAAGGTGATCAATTCCAGCACACTAAAATTCGGTGTTGCGACTGGCCAAAACATCTCTGGGAAATGGTGTGCCGCAAAAATGTCCCACAAGCTCCTTGGATCGGACTCAGGGTCTGGCCCTTCATTGCCCCAATACTCAACTGGAGGTAGCTGGGGAACCAGTAGCGGTACTGAAGAAGACCGCAGAGATGGCATGCTGGCCGTTGGAGAATACATCGAGCGGGTTGACAAACCACCACATCTTAAGCAATCCTCCGAAGAGTGCACTGACTTGGCCACCACATCATGATAAGATGGTTTGGTGACCGCAGTTTCTAGCGTAGGGACTATGGATGCGGGCGGTGGACCATGCTGTTGCTCATTCACCATCGGTCCCCAGAATAACTCTCTGTGATCTCTGGTCAAGGTAGAGAATGATCCTGGTGATGATGGTGGCGATTGCACAGCCAGACCCTAGGGAGATGCAAAATATTCATCCTATTGGATGTATCTGTGGAGGGAGGTAGGGATCCAGTGGACCTCGCATTCCAGAAGTATGAGGCTGATGCACATTTTTCCTACCATGGCCCTTGACATATAGGATTGTGGTGAGGGTTCCATTGCAGAGTCGTATTTTGCCTCAGAATCTGAGAACTAGAATGGTTTAATCTTGGTCTAAATCTTCCCAGAACTCTTTTTATGGTGGATATGACCTTCCTTCTTACCTCAGGATGGATCTTTGGGATAGGTTAGATTTCTGGATCGAGGAGGTCCTCCGGCCGAACTGATGCTGGGGCGGAGAGGACTTCTGCCAGAGTGAGTTGGGGTGCGAGGAGCACCTGGACGTATGTGAAAGGGAACAAAGGGATGACCTCCATGTCCACTGGCTGATGTGTAGATGGAATCTTTTTGGGAGGTTCTGGAGCGGGTAGGACCTTCGCTGGAGATAGTAGGAGCTTGGGTAGGACCTCCATGCTTATTTCCCTTGGCAGTGTTAGTGCGAGGAGGGTCCTTGTACTGGTCAAGCCAAACACGGGTATGACCTCTGTGATGGGTTCTGATGAAGCACGGCTGACCTTCACTCCCCTGGTTTTTGGTGAAAGGAGGACCTTCACCAGCCACTATAAGGACATGGGGGAGGCCCCTATGCTAGAGATTGACTGGATGTGTAACATCTCCATGCCAGTGGCTTGTGGCCATGATGACGACTCCATACCCAATGTCATGAGCACAGAAGAGGATTCCGTACTGATTTTCACTAACATGGGGAGGAACCTTATTCAGATTGAAGGTGTCTTGGGGCCGACCACCATGCTGAGATTGGAAGCAGGGAGGACCCACATTCTTAATGGTAGCGGTATGGGGAGGACCTCCATACTGGGTGTCGTTGCTGCCGGTCGGTCTGCGGCGGGCACTCCCTGCACCGGCAACTAGGAGAGTCGACCCAGCCTGCCTGTGGGGCAGTTGGGCCCTCAATACAAGTTAAGAGTTTGCATGACCATGCTCAAAATATACAGGGAACTAATGGTATATGTCGGCGGTGGAATGAGCCATGGTATTTGCTGACATCGACGCCCCTCAGAGGGCGTCCTCCTCAGCCTGTGCCCGACGCTGGTGTCAGGTCAACTGGACAAGGGCTGGTGGAGTTGGAGCATAGATTACCTATTCCTCAACTTGTGGGGCCGAGTGGCGGCACTGGAACAACCTAGTGGGGTCCCTCCTTAGGAGCCCCTAGAATATGACCCCAGCCGGGCTGGACCAGACATCCCCCACCTCATCAGCGTAAGGGAGGTAGTCATCGAAGCGTTCTAGAGAGAGGCTTCTGAAATGGTTGTGCATCGGAGTGGGGAGCAGTGCCTCCCTGCGCAACCCTTGGGGGTAGACATGGCGATGAGGTGCATATGCCTCCACGTCCTGTCGGGCCATGTCCCTAGTTGGGATGACCCCCTTCTCCTCGTATCAGTGAACAAGGTCATTTATCAACCTTTACTGAACGAACTCAGACAATGAGATGGGGCGTGGGAACCCAGTAGTTGTGGCTGTGGAGACTATTGCAGAAGCAGTGGAGCCATGTGGGGTTTTCACATTGACATTTCCCCTACCCCTACATTGGTGGATGTGCGGTGATCAGTTTCCTGTTACGACAACTTGGGTCCTGAAGGGCAGGGAGATTAAACTGTTAGTGTTGACACAAGGAAATCAATGCCCAGTTCCCTAGCGTCATTCCATCTTCCATGGCTGGTAAGAAGGATCCACACTGACAACATCACAGTCTGGGATGTCCAATGTTCAACTTCCCCAACATCTAGTGAGTTTCATGACAGGCCCACTATTTTCTTTGTGGGACCTAGAATCAGATAACTGGATCTGATGGAACGCTAGTCCACTGATGTCTCTAATGCTACTAATCTCCACATTGACGAGAAGAGCTTCATGTTAGGATCACAATTTCTATTTCCAATGATTTCATCAGGGTGTACGCATCAGTCTGTTTTGGAGGAGGTGCAACTGTTTCCTCGCATTCTTTCTTTCCAAAGGTGGGAAAACATCTATCTCTTGTTCAGGGACATTTTCACCTTGATCGAAACAGGATGATGGGATGTCAGTTCCTCCTTCCATGGATTCCTCCTCGGAACTCGTCACCTAGTCCGAGTCTCCCTTATAGACTAAAATGTTGTTCATGAAACTCTTCCCAGTGACATGTCTTCATGGATGACAGTTAATTACACTGCTTCTGTCAGGACATTCTAAGGGGTCCGGTCATGTCAGTAACCTTCATTCAGGGTAGTATTCACATTGGACATCACTGGCGTGTTTGGACACTAGAACACTAACACGTCTTGGTTTCTTCCCCTTATGATAGGTCTTCTCGAGGGAATGGAATCCTGAGGAATCCCATGTTGAATATGGGGAATTATATGCCATGGGAATGTCTTTGAGGTTTTCCTCAGTTTCCCATGTTTAACACAGGTTATGCTGTGAGTTTAACATCTAGAAGAGATGGATCAGACTGATCAAAACACTAACTGGAGTGGATTATATGGGTGAAACCCTTGGAGGGAACACTAATGCTAGGGCTAACGTGTGGTTAGGTATCTGATTACTACTAGGTGTAGTGAATAGGTGAATGGAATTATCTCATCAGGATGTGGTGGCTCAGGTAAGAATCATGATGGATATGGAGAGTTAAATGAAGTGGTGGGGGACTGAGATGGGACCGTCGTGAAGGTGAAAATAGTGTTGGGATTGAGCCTCGAAGAGACTTCCTACATATCCCCGTGGCAGGGAATCAAAGTCCACATAGTTCAGAATGGGGGTATAGGATTGGAGTGTGGGCAGAAGACAGTGACCCAAGGATATACTGAGGCTTACACGTGGTTAGCATCCTAAGGCCAGTCTGACACCACTGGGATAAACCAGAGATATGGTTCCCAGCAAAAGGGACAAAAATGGCTTACCGCTAGATGGGGTTCGTAATGGCTTACCATTGATTGGAGTATCACAACGGCTTACCGCTAGTTGGGGTATAATTACTTACTACTGATTGGGGTACAACAACTTACCGCTGATTGGGGATCACATCGGCTTACTACTAGATGGGGTCACAACGACTTACCACTAGATTGGGGGACAGTTTAGGGTCATATGGGACAAAAAGGGGCATACAGTTTAACGTCATATAGGATGGGGGATGGACTAAGGTAGAGTGGTTGAGACCAATGTGTAGTGGGCTTGAACCTTAGGGAGACTTCCTACGCACCTTCCCTTAATAAGGATCAAAGTCCACGTAGTTTGGAATTGTGATTGGTGAACCGACGTGAAGGGGGTCAGGACCAATAGGTGTTGGTCTTGAACCTCAGGGAGGCTTCCTACATACCTTTCCATGGAAAGGATCAAAGTCCACATAGTTTGGAATGGGGTTGGGGCTTACACACTAGGGTGTCCTGTGAAGGATGTCATGGTCAATGCTTACTCTAAGCCCATGTGAGTCATGCTCGGTGTGAGAAACAAGAGGTATCAAAGACTTGACGATCAAGTTGTGAAAGGTGCATCCATGGGAAGTGGAGTGTGACTTACATGTGTTTAGCCACCCAAATAGAAAACAAGGGCGTATGCATGGTTAGCGCCCTAGGGATATGGAGATTGGGACTTACTCCAGGATGGAGGCATGGGTGATGACAAGGCCTAGAGGGATTTGGCACGGAAGAGAGAAGGGATCTGGTGCCCATCCCCCCTCTGGTCCATGGCACCGAAGAATAGAGGAGGGGAAGCAGGGACACCGCCTCCTGTAAGAAAGGCTAGGGGCTTACACCAAGATGGTTTCCCTTCCCCGCGGATAGGCGCCGCTCCAGTAAAGAGGATCTCATTCCATGTGAGGAATATCTCACTCTAATGGAGACGAGCGGGCCTAGAGAATGTCCGAAATGCAGTGCCCCACATAGAGTGCATTGGGTGAGGTCATAGTTTAATGCCATGTGATGAGGATGATGGAACTTAGCAGTTTAATGTGCTATAGCTCGGACGAGTTGGGTTCACTATGCACCCCTAGGACTTACATAACTGATACTCGCCCGCCCTTGGGGAAGGGAAGGCATCAGAAATGCCATGGTGAGGGGGTGTCATGGATTGATCCATTAAGGGGCCTATAATAGAGTGGCTATGCGAAGAAGAAATAGCTGTTAGTGTGCCTATGGGAAGAAGCATGGGGTGACACAATGAAACATGAATCACCACCCAAGGGACTTTTAAATCACTTCATGAAAACCTGGAGGGTCGCACGGGAAAAGGGGTTTCAGAGGAAAGGGGTTCACAGGAAGACTCCTTGTGATGCTCTGATGCTCCATGTAGTGGAGGGGATTCTCAAAGGGGTATTCTTTGTGAAGTGAAGTGGACTATCCTAGGAATATGGAATAGGTACATATGGAATATGCTTCATGAAGTGGAAAGGATTTCGTAGAGCAGTGCTTCACGAAGCATGGGTGCCATGCGAAGCACAACACTGCGAAGTAGTGTGCTTCGTGAAGCACAATGACCCTACCTTAGCATGTGGGTTACATGTGTGTGGAGAGTACTTCGCGAATCATAAGTTCTCCACGAATACCTGAGTTCCCTTGGGGATCCCCTTCTTTCTTGGAGTCCCGTGGGCTCCGTGAAGGGAATCCATTTTTGAAGAGGGGTTGAATTTAAGCAATGGTAAAGGCACTTTGTGATGATAAAGTACCTTATAGAGCTCATTTTTCAATGAGTAGAATGTGATTTTAGATTTGAGAGCTGAGAAGATGAAAGGTCGGAGTATCCATATTTTGGGCTCAAGGGGAGCCTGCTATTTATAGGCAAGAGGTGCCGCGAAGTAGAGATCGCTTGGCCCAAAGATATGTGGAACTTTGTTGTAACCACAAAACCTCCCACCTCCTTGCTCTGAGGTGGATTTGAAAATGTCAGATAATATCACAGAGCCTCTGACCTCCTTGCTCTGCAGTGTCTTTGAAAACTTTAAATCGGATCGCGGAGCCTCCCGCCTCCTTGCTCTACGGCGGCTTCGCAAACATCAAATCGTATCGCGGATCCTCCTGCCCCCATGCTCCGCGGTGGCTTCACAAACGTCAAATTGGATCATGGAGCCTTCCACCTCATTGATATGATGTGGCTTACCAGAGGGGGTAGCTTCAAGACGGCCGTAGTGCCATGGGGCTCTGTGAACAATCTTCGCAAGGCAGTCCCAAAGGCTTTGTGTTTTCTCTTCCTCTTCCCAAATTTTGGCACCAACACATGTCTAAATGGTTATTTTTCAAAGAAAATATTTTCAAAAGTGATTTTCAAATAAAATATTTTTTCAAAAGTTTTTCCACAATAAAAGGTTATTTTACTCAAGATTTTTTATAAGATATTTTTATAATGTTTCCATTCATTAATGAAAAATCTCTTTATTTTAATCCACTTGGGGTATGTTATGTTGATACCATCGTTAATCTTCCTTTGGATGGTTTATAATTTATTTATCCAAGGATAATATTCACAATCAATTCCTTGATTTCTTTTAGTCCCCTTGAAATATTCAATCTTCTATGATCATTGAACATTGATTTTCCTCTAAATTATCCATTTAATTTATCATGGATATTACTATTTCCTAAACCATATATCATTTTACATATGGTGTCTAATTTGATAGTTATTTGATTATTTTTGGAAATCTTAATAAATACATATACCTCATTCAATACAGATAATTTATAAGGCATATTGTGTATTAGATATGAGGAATTCTTTGGAAATATAATACATGGGTTGAGGTCCGTTTAAAGAAATACCTATAAGTTGGAGACCGATTAATGAAATCCCCTCAATGCATCGGTAGTCTCATGAGACAAAATATTTGGCTAGTTTCCTTAGATGGGTTTTTACCTGATAGCTAAACTATCTTGTGAAAGGTATTGATGATATAGGTTTCATGTACCTTAGAAACATGGTGTCCAATAATAAATCACATCCCTCATTTAGTTTATATTATTATTAATCCAAGATATTTTTCATCGACATATCTATGGATACATTTTATTTTTATTTCATTGGTTAAATGGAATTTGTTTTAGTTTTTTACCTTTACATATTTATTTTTCCTTATATATTTATTTTAATGGCATGTTCTTCCAGTTATTTACTTTCCATATTGACTATTAAAATTTATTCATCATTACTTCCAATATATTTTTCCCTTACTGAGCATTTTAGCTCACCCTTATTGTGTTTCATTCCCCAAGAATCTAAGAAGCATACTAGGAATGACATCCACAGATTTACTAGATAGAATAAAGTTAATAAAAGTTATTTATTTATAAAGAAGAAAACAATATGTTGTAATTAGTGTATTATTTTGTAATAAAATACCCATTTTCTTATCTAGTTTACCAAGACTATCAAACTGATCAGTCCTTCGAGGCTTGATTCATGGTAATCATACCAATGTAATTGATAGTAGAAACTGAATTCGAGAAATTTGGGGTCAGTTCGCTATAATAAAAATGATTGAAATCATTCTTTCTCCCCTCTCTTTCATCTAAATTAAATCAAATGTTTTACAATTTACTAATGATTTGTGAGAAATTCAAAAAAACAATGCATCGTCATATTTCTATCATATCAATACTAGATTTGATTTTATTCCTCATTATGATCATAACCTCATTCTAGACCCAGGGTGAGTCTGATGAACCTTTTTTCTAGATAACGTCTACCCATTATGATGGAATTTCTTAAAATTTGTGATTCCAATTTTCTAAATACAATGGCCAGTCCGATTTTCACCAAAAACAAAGTGAAGTGACTTTTCCTTCTTCAATATTTCCTTGAAAACAAAAGATATTACTAGAATATTATAAATTTCTTTATTAGATTGGTCCTAAAAAAAGAGTCACTGACCCCATAGTATGAGTTAAAGGAGGAAAAAACCAAACAAGTCAAGTCTTGAGCCACTCCCCCCCCATGGACCTTGGCTACATGCTCCCCTAGTATTGATCTTGAGTCATTGGGGAGGGGGGATGGGGACTAACACACCCAATGGCCCATCTATGAGGATCTGGGTAGGTTGGATGGAAGCCTTCTGAAAATTTAATTCCTAAGAGAGGGGTCCTCCTCCTGGTGTTTCGGAAGGTTTCTAGGTTAGCAATGAGGCATCTGGCCCTCACAACCAACACCAATCTCAATGGGGGATGTCCAGTGTGTCATGAATAGTTTCATTCCTACCATATTCACTAGAAACACATTGTGAGGAGATTCAAACGAGATTCCTACTTATGTTTATTCCTACTAGTTCCCCCAAACCATTATTGAGAGAACTCCCCAAAGGAGTCAACAACCCCTATATTGTTTGTGAACTCACCTAGATCTCTCCATAATGTTCCCTCCCAGTCACATTGGTAGAAGAGGATCATCGTGGTCTCTTACTTAGATACTATGACATATGTATATTGAGAAGCTAGGAGAACTCTCTTACCCTCAACAGAAACATACATAGATATCGCATGGTGTTAGGTACTCCAAACCATAAAATTAAACTTATTCGGGATGATTTTCACCAAATACTACTCCCCAAGTATCACTAGTTTGATGCATGAGAAAAAACATCTTATAGGCCTTGGAAGTGAACATACCCGAAGTGGTTCCCATGAAAATACACTATCCAAGGGATTCCTCCAACCTGATACTTTCAAATCCACTTTCCTTTGAGGGGTTGAGGATCACCTGAGTGAAGGAGAGATAAGAGATAGCCTATTTGAAGTTTATGCTGGGTATATGGCAACCTGGATACCCAAATATCTTTCCTCCCTAGTTACACTCCCTAAATGTTTTGTCCCCATGTCATAGAATCGACCAAGAATTCTCCTGAAGAACCAGGTTGTGGCTTTATAGAGAGTTCCATAGAGAGGAAGGGTTCCATATTTTCTCACTTAGGTCGAAACCATACTTTCCTTTGCTAAACCTACTCTAAAGGGAACTCCCCTCAATCACCTTCCACATATGTTTACCCGGAAGGCAATACATTGCCTCCCCCACATTCCTCACGTTGATGTCCTCATGCTCCACTAGTCTTGCAAGTTTTCTCCATGAGGCCTAGTGGCATCTTCCCTACCCTTGAGCATCATAGATAAATGATTTTATGTGGTTCTCAATTTCCTAAAGATCGACTAGTTAAGTAGGGTAATCCTTCCTCCAAATGACATAAACTAATTCTTTCATTTATTTATGTGATTATTAATATTATTAACCATACAACCAAAATGCATGATATAGACCTTTATAGAAGCAATGAATGAGCCCAAGTATTCCATTGGAATGATTATACTATGAAATCCCAATTTGGGTTCAATGATTGTTTTATGCCTGTATGGAAAAGAGGGTATAAGGAAGACCCAACTGTTCTCTCGATTGACAATTTTCTTGTTCTATTTTAAGTTTTCACTCATAATATTATCAAAGAATACGACTATGGAGTTGTATCCATTGATGAAGAAAAACAATTCATTAAAAAAAGGTGATATACCCTAGATAAGTGAGCCCTGTAGTGGTAGGGATGAAGGAGTTCACGTTGAATATAGGGGGAAACATGTCTACTAAGGGGGTCATGGGCCATGATGAAGATATTATGTGAGAGGGGACTTGAAGTTCCATAGATTTAATAATAACTGAGAAGGGGGGTTGAATAAATTTTTCACTTTTGTATAAGTTTATTAACATTAAGAAACTTAACCATTGAAACCTGTTAAGATTTATTTCCTTATCTACTTTTAAAAAGCACTCATGCAATCAATAAAGTTATCGAAAATAAAACACACATGATTTTGAAGGTTTTTCCTTAGTGTGAGAACCTATGTCCTTACCGTAGCCACTCCCGTGGGTCTATGGAAATCAACTAATATGAAGAAGTGAAAACAACTTGTTCTAACTACCATTAGACACCTTCTATATCCCGATAGGAAATATTATACTAACTCCCATCATCTTACAATGTTTTCTTATAAAATAATTTATTCAAACAAAATAATAAGAAATAAGTTGCATCTTCTCGACAAATTCCCAGTCTGAATACTTAGTCCAATTTTCCTAAGTCTGATCTTCTCAGTATGGTAAAGATGATTCTGATTTTTCATTGATCAAACACTCAAAGAAACATTCTTCAATCTGGTGGGAACTGTTCACTTTGAATTCTCTACAGCTCCGCCTTTTGTGCATGTTTGAAGGTTAAAAATGAACAAATGATCTGAGAAAGTATTTATAGGAAACTCGAAAATCAAAAGTGGGAAACTCGAAATCTTCCCTGCATTATTAAATCTCAAAAACTCCAAAAATATCTCGCATTTAGCATTCAATCTTTGAATTTTTAAAACCAACTTAAATTTATCTAAGATTTAGGAAAAATTGAAATTTAGGATTTACTTTTTGAACTATTCATATCCTTCTGAGTACGATAATGCTAGATATTGGTTCCAGTTTTCTCAGAAACATGCTCAAAAATGTTGTTACGATTTTCTCAAAAACATGCTAAAAAATGTTGTTTATATTTTATCAGAAAAATGCTCAAAATGTGGTTAAAATTTCCTCAGAAACATTTTTAGAAAATTGGTGCTGATTATCTTAGAAAAAAGGTTCCTATTTTCATTGAAATTAGGTTCCGATTTTCTCAGAAAATAGGTTATGATTTGTTCAGAATTCAGGTTCCGAATTGTACAGAATTCAGGTTCCAATTTGTGAAGAATTCAAGTTCCGATTTCAGCAAAATATAGGTTTCTATTTGAACAAAATTCAGGTTCTGATTTGTGTAGAATTTAGGTTCCAATTTGTGCAGAATTTAGGTTTCGATTTTCTTAGGAAACAGGTTCTGATTTGTGCAGAATTTAGGTTTTGATTTTCATAGAATTCAGGTTCCGATTTATGAAAAATTTATGTTCTGATTTGTGTAGAATCCAGGTTCTTATTTTCACAGAATTTAGTTTTCGATTTGTGAAGAATTCAGGTTCCAATTTTCTTAGGAAATAAGTTCCATTTTTTTTCCAGAAATATTCTTAGAAAAGTGATTCTGATTTCTTCAGACCACTCCACCATTTCTTTAAAATATTTTATCATGAATGTTTTATTGATTTTTAGAACTTATTGATCAATAAATAATTTCCTGATTTTGTTTATAAATATTGAGAAACTTTCTAGATTCTTACTTTTCACTCTTCAACAAAATCATTTTTCAAAACTCTTCAGCAATAATAAGACTTTTCATTTAGAAACATCTTTCCAACTCAGCAACATCTTTCAAACTCAAAAACTTCTTTCAAACTCAGCATCTTCTTTCAAACTCAAAAACTTGTTTCAAACTCAGTAACTTATTTCTTTCTCTGATTATGAAAAAGACAAATTTCATGCAACCAACAACTTCATCTTTCTATATATCAAACAAATTCTTCAAAAAGAAAGTTTAGTTGTCAAAAAATAAAAAAACATTGTTAAAACAAAACACCACAAAGGTTCTTCAATCCCCATTCCTTTGGATTTCTTGAAAACCCTCATTAAAAACTTTTCCAACTCTCATATTTTTTCACAACTCATCTTTTGCATGCAACTCAAGTTTTTTTACTTTTATCAAAACATAGAATTTCTCAAAAAAGAGTGTACTGACACCACACTATTGGATAAAGTAATGTTTTTGAAGTAATTACACCCCTCAGTGTCAATAATATTTTATGTCCATGTAAAGATAACTCCCCCTCACTTTTCTTATTCTCCCAATATTATCTTTTCCCTTATAAATTTTTGTTTTCTCTCCCCCATTATATGATAACAACATCTTTAGATTCAAAAAAATGAAGATAAGTAAAAGTTGTTACTTTATATCCCCCTTGGTCAATATAATATAAATCATGGTGGGGTTATTCCTTATAAGGTTTAAGAATACATGGGATGAGGATAGACATGAAGATACAAACTCAATTCAAAAACCTTTCCTTTGACATTGCTTTTGTAAATATATCAGCAATTTGATACTTTGTTGAAATATATTCTTACAAAACATATCCAGTAAACACTTTTTCTTTTATAAAGTGAAACTTTTTATCAATGTGTTTCGATCTTTAATGTTGGAAAAGATTATTAGAAAGATCAATTTCACTCTGATTATCACAAATTATCTTCAATGTTTAGAAAATTTTACATTAAAATATTCTAACTGAACTTTCATCCACAATATTTGAGTACAAGCCTGAGTGGATACAATATATTCGGATTCAGCTGTGCTCAAAGTTACTGAACTTTGTTTATTACTGTGAAAACTCACAAAGCATTCACTTAGAGAAAATTTTCCCCCTGAGGTTGAATTTCTATGATTAAAATCTCCTGCCTAATCAGCATTAGTATAATAAAGAAACTTCATCTCACTGTTTCTTTTGTATAACAACCCATGTAAAGTTCTTCCTTTGAAATATCTCAAAATCCCCTTTGCATCCAACATATGTGATTATTTTGTATTACATATTTACCTATAATATAAAGTCACAACATAAACAATATCAAGACTTGAAGCTGTATGGTATAGAAGACTTCTTATCAACTTACGAAAGTCTTTGTGATTTACACTTATTCAAGATTCATCTTTACTCAACTTTGTGCTCACTGAAATAGAAGTTGAAACTTATTTGGATTCAGTCATCCCAAAATTATTTAATAATTATATGACATACATTTCTTGAGATAAGAATATATATATATATTTGATCTTTTAAGACAAGTAATAAAGTTAATTCCCCCAACATTTTCATTTCAAAGTTCTTTTTCATATTCTCAGAAAACTCTTCACAAACCTTTTATTCATCCCTAGAAAAAATTATATCATCCACATAAACAATTATAATTAATGTTCCAGAGTCATCATCTTTCACATACAAGTTTCTATTAACTTTTCCTTTAGAAAAGTTCATCATTATCAAACAATTGTCTAGCTTCGAATACCAAGCACGTGGAGCTTGTTTCAGCCCATACAAATCTTTCTTCAATTTAAAAACATTGTTTTTATCCTCATTTAGTAGAAAACCACAATGTTTCTCAATGTAAACTTCTTCCTCAATCTCACCATTTAAGAAAGATGACTTTACATCCATCTGATAAAATTTTTAATTTTAATGAGTAGCTATTGTAAGAAACATTCAAATAGTTTCTAGCCTTGCAATGGGGGAAAATGTTTCATCAAAATCCACAACTTTCACCTGTGCATATCCTTTAAAAACTAGTCTTTATTTTTTTATTGAAATTTCTCTATCCTCATTTAATTTGTTTCTATAAACCCTCTTGTTTATGATTACATTTTTATTTGATTTCCTTAGAACAAGTTCCCATGTTTCATTCTTCTCAATCTGACCCAACTCTTCATTCATAGAATCCACCCATTGTTTATGTTAAATGGATTCAGAAACTGTTTCTGGATCAAATTTTGATATAAGAGAAGTCTTATTTTATAATATCAACTACCTTATGGTTTGAACTAGAGCCTTATGATTTCCAACAATGTTTTCATATTCAACATGTTTTCATAAGGTAGGAATTTGAAAGTTTCTTTCTCAGCTGGAATTTCCTCATCATATGATTCTTATGAATCCTAACAAGAATGTTTTGAATTAATTTCACTATTGTTGGAAATCTCCAATTTACCCTCATAATTCTCAACAATATTTGTTAAATAACTTTTATTTTTAATTACCTTCACATTATATGATTCCAAAAAAAAATTAAATGCTTGTTCCAACATTTGTAACTTCTCCAATTTGAGAATATCCCATGAAATTTCCTTCCTCATATTTCTCATCAAACATTCCCAAATTTGTATTTTTAATCTTGAGAAAACATGTAATTCCAAAAACTTTTAAGTATTTAAATGAAGCTTTTTTGTTATACTACATTTCATATGGGGTAATTTTGGTTTCCAATCTCAACAAGCATATATTTTGAACATGTACAACAGTACTAACAGATTCTCTCCAAAAGAATTTTGAAGGTTTGTATTCTGCTAACATATGGATTCCCATTTCCATCAAGCTTCAATTATTCCTTTATGATACTCCATTTTTTTGTGGAGTATAGGGGGCACTATATTGATATTTGATACCATGAATTATCAGATAATTTTCAAAAGCATTGTTTGTGAATTTGGTACCATTATCTATTCTTAGCTTCTTTATGGAAACCCCCAATTCTTTCTCAACATCTTTTCTGAAGAATTTTAATATTTCAATAGCCTTTGAATTATGCTTCATGAACATGATGTTTGTCATATGAGTGAAATCATCAATAAAAGTGATAAATTAAAAATCCCATTTTGTTGATTGATGTCTCATCGGCCCACACCGACTAGAACGAATAAGATAAAGTGGTTTTCTATATTGAATTTCAACTCTTTTATGAATTTTGTTAGTCATATTTACTTTCTGAAAAGTAATGAAAACATCTCTATCTCTTCTTTTTAGCTCTTTAATATTACGAATGAAATCAAATTTAGAAAGTTTGTTCATACTTTTCTAACCAAGGTTCCCAATTCTTCGGTGCCACAATTTGTTTTCATCTTCTCCACTCAAGTAATAAGATTTATTGATTTCTCTAATTTGAAAGAGATTCCTACTAGTTCTTTCTCCCTTTGTAATAAATTTTCCATCTTTCACACATTTGATGATACAAGAATACTTTCTGAAGATTACTTATTTTCCATTATCATAGAGCTAACTTATACTAAGTAAGTTATGTTTTAACCCATAAATAATTATAACTTCCTTGGATTTTAAATTTTCAACTTCAATCTCTATTATTCTAATTCCTATGATTTTTAAGGAACAATCATTACCAAAAGTAACTTCCCCCCCATCATGACTTTCAACATGCTTTAAAATTTTTATATCGTCGTTCATATGTCAAGAACAACCACTATTAGGTATCCATGTTTTATTCCTTTTTCTCACTTTTAAATATATCTCAACAACGAAAGATCTTTCATCAACTTTCTTCTTTCCAGTCCCCTTTCCCTTTTTGTCATAAGGAATTTGTTTCGGAAGGAGTTTCATACAACTTTCATCATGATTAATAGACTGATCACATATTACAAAAACATCTTCTAGGAATTCAAATTTATTCTTTATTGTAAGGTTTATAACATCTTGAGAATTCACCTTTCCTATTATATGTGAGTTAGGAGAGTTTCTCTTTCTTTTTTCAATATTTCTTTTACTTTTCTCAAAACTTTTTCTTGGTAGAGATAAGTCGTGCCAATAATTAAAATTTATATTCCCATAGATTCCGTAACACCAACAATAGCCTTCAAATATTGATTTTATATTCAAGAAATATCTTTATCTATATATACTTTGTTGATTTTGGTAACTTCTTTCAGCTATAACATAATTAGGATGTGGAACATATTTTCTTTTGAGCGATTTTTCAAATTTTGTTGAGTTGATATTTTTCTCACATCCTTTCTCCACCCAAGATTTCCCAATACTTTTTCTGGAACCTAACATGTTAGAATAATTAAATGAAACATTAAATTTGGTAATAGAATATTTCACCTGATTCTCATAACG
This sequence comes from Viscum album, assembly GCA_963277665.1. Lineage (NCBI taxonomy): Eukaryota > Viridiplantae > Streptophyta > Magnoliopsida > Santalales > Viscaceae > Viscum > Viscum album. The sequence goes on from OY728121.1 coordinate 48,885,763, forward strand.
AGCCTTCTCAATAATTTTAGAAGTCTCAGCTTTTAATTATGTTACTTTGTTGAAGTTTTCATTCATCATCCTCAAGGTACTTTCGAACTCAAAAAGTTTTGATTGAAACTTGTTAATCTATTCTTCCTTATCTTCCAGCTTCTTTCTGGGATCTTCAATTACCTTTCTCTATTCAACATTTAAAATTTTATATCTTAAAATCTCTTGAATGTATTCATCCAACTACTTGATGTCATAATTTATTCCATGATAAAATTGATCACAATATTTCTTAATTACTATAATTTCTTTCTTGAGATATTTTTTTTCTCAAGACATGGAAGAAGTTCGGTTCTGAGCTGATACTCTCTATTAGATTCTTCACCACCTTCTTAACTCTCTGAGGAGTCCTTTATTTTCTCAACTTTAGCAATGAAGGTTTGGAATTTTTCAAAACTTTCATCTTCAGAAGAATTATTGTTAGTTGAGTCTGATTCAACCTTCTTAATCAACATACTTGTTTTCTTTTTGGAATAATTGTTCATGAATTTATCGGAAGACTTATATTATTTATCATTTTTGTTCCACTTCTTCATTGAGGTTTTTCATCAGAATCATCTTGATATTCTCCAACTTTATTCTTGGGAAAATTCATAGCAAAGTTCCCAATTCCACCACACTCAAAAATCATTTTAGAGGAAGTTTTCCTCCATACTTTCCTCTTCCTCTTTGATAGTTCTTGGAACTGAGAGACATGGTTTTTTAATTAAGCTCGTGATCTTCCTTTCCATCAAATTCACAAGGACCGACTTCATCAACTTCATAGATTTTAATCTTTCTCATGTATTCAAAAGACATTCCATATTTCATTTTCTTCTTAAATATTAGATATTTCCTCAATTCACAAGTTATAATGAAGTTATGAAATTCCTCAAGAGATAAATCATCCTTATTTTCTAAAGAAGAAATTTTAGAATTGAACCTATTTGGAATGTTTCTCATAAGCTTTTACACAATTATAGATTCTTCCAAGATATCTCTAAATCCTCTGATGTTACAAATAATTTCTTTTACTCTTGTGAATTATTCATCAATTTTTTCTTCATCCCTCATTCTAATGTCTTCATACTTACTGTGATGAATTTTTAGCTTTTCTCCTTAACTTTTGTATTCCCTTTGACAAAACTTTCCAGCTTGTCCGATATAATTTTTTGTGGTTTTGAGACCCATCAAATTCTGATAAAAATTCTCCGATAAGGACATAAGGATTTCATTTCTTGTCTTTCCATTATCTTCTATGTTTCTTTTATTAGAAAATGTTTTAGGATCATCTTTCTCAATAGGTGAAAAAATAGTAATAGCATCATCAACAACTTCAAGGCCAAGAGATAGAAGATAAATAATCATCCTATTTTTCCATCCATAATAATTCTTTCCATAGAATGTAGGAATTCCTCTACTATTGATAGAATTGATATTATCCATTATAAGTATTCAATAAGGGAAACTCCCTATGATACCAATTAAAGTTTCATGGATCAAAAAATAACTCGAAGGGGGGGGGGGTTGAATCAGTTTTTCACTTTTTTATAAGTTTCAAAACTTTAAGAAACATAACCCTTAAAATCTGTTAAGATTTATTTCATTATCTAATTTTGACAAGAAATCATATAAGAAATAAAATTATTAAAAGTAAAGCACACAATATTTACAAGGTTTGACCTTAGAGTGAGAACCTACATCCTTACTATAGCCACTCTCATGGGTCTATGGAAATCCACAAATATGAAGAAGTGAATACAACTAGTGCCAACTCCTGTTAGACACCTTCTATATACCAATAAGAAATATTATACTATCTCCCATTAGTTTAAAAATATTTCTTATAAAATAATTGAGTCAAACAAAATAATAAAAACTTTGTCGAATCTGCTACACAAATGCCCAATCTAAACAATCTGATTTGGCTAAGTATGATATTCTTAGTACGGTAAAGATGATTCTGATTTTTCCTCACTCAAACACTCAAATAAACCTTCATCGATCTTGTGGGAGATTTTCAATTTGAATTATTGAGAGCTTCTCCTTTTGTGCGTGTGTGAAAATTACAAATGAACAAATGATCTGAAGAAATATTTATAGGCCACTCGAAAATCAAATGTGGGAAACTTGAAATCTTTCCCACTTTATTAAATCTCAAAACTCCGAAAATATCTCACATTTAATGTTCAATCTTTTAATTATTCAAACCTCCTTAAATTTATCTGAGATTTAAAAAAATTGAAATTCATGCTTTACTTATTGAACTCTTCATATCCTTCTTAGTACGATAATGATGGATCTTGGTTCTAGTATTCTCAAAAACATGCTCAAAAATATTTTTCAGTTTTTCTCAGAAACATGTTCAAAAATATTGTTCATATTTTCAAAGAAAAATTCTTAGAAATGTGGTTCCGTTTTCTTTAGAAACATGATCAAAAAATAGGTTCTGATTATCTCATAAAACATGTTCCAATATGATCAGAAATTAGGTTCCAATTTTCTCAAAAAATTGTTTTGGATTTTCTCAGATTTCAGGTTCCGAATTTTGTAGAATTCAGGTTTTTATTTTTGTAGAATTTAGGATCATATTTTCATAGAATTCAGGTTCCTATTTGTGGAGAATTCAGCTTTTTATTTGTGTAGAATTCAGGTTCTGATTTTGTAAAGAATTCAGGTTCTCATTTGTGCAGAATTCAAGTTTTGATTTTTTTTTAGAAAAGAGGTTACGATTTGTGCAGAATTATGGTTCCAATTTGTTCCTAATTCATGTTCTAATTTGTGCAAAATTTAGGTTCCCATTTTCTCATAATTCAGGTTCTGATTTGTGAAAAATTTAGGTTCTGATTTTTTCAGAATTTTGATTCCAATTTGTGAAAAATTCAGGTTCTGATTTGTGTAGAATTCAAGTTTCCTTTTTTACAGAACTGAGGTTCTGAATTTTATAGAATTCGGGTTCCACATTGTGTAGAATTCAGGTTCTGATTTGTGTAGAATTTAGGTTCTAATTTTCTCAAGAAACATGTTCGGATTTTTTTTAGAAACATGCTCAGAAAAGTGAATATGATCTCTTCATACCTCTCCACCATTTCATTAAAATATTTTATCATGAAAGTTTTAATGATCTTTTAGAACTTCTTGATCAACAAATAATTTCATGATTTTTTTAGAAATATTGATATAATTTCTGACTTATGAATTTTTATTCTTCAACAACATCCTCTTTCAAAACTCTTCCACAACAAAAGGACTTATTCATTCAACAGAATCTTTCAAACTCAACAACTTCTTTCAAACTCATAAACTTCTTTCAAACTCATAAACTTATTTATTTCTCTGATTACGAAAAATAGAAAATTCCAGAAACCAACAAATTCATCTTCTTGTATATAAAAATATTCTTCAATAATAAGTGTTAGTTTTCAAAAAATAAAAAACTTTGTTAATATAAAACACCAAAAAGGTTCTTTAGGACTTACTTGATTCAGACCCCTAACTGATTTCAAGAACCCAAATTTCCTTACCATGAAAACAATATTGATCCAGGGTGAGCTATAACACCAAGAAAAAAAAGTCAATAACCCATTTAGAGAACCCCATGTGTCTCATAACTCAGATTATGTAGAAAAATTCAAGTAATTCCTAGTCCCTAACCATATCCACCTGGATCCCACTATATTCACATTAATATCTTCAACTATTTCTTGGGAGATTCTCATTTCCCCTTGGATGGAACTACCTTGGATAAAAGTAAGTTTCTTAGTTGAGACCCAATAGTTGATAAACTAAGAGATTCTTCTATTGATGATGGAGGCCAAAACATTATATGAAAAGTTACACATGTTGATGGGTCGATAGTGGTTGATGGAGGATGGGTCTTTCATTTTGGGAATAAGGATCATAAAAGTGGCACATAGAACTCTAGTAAGAACCCCTCCATGGAATAAATCCAGGATAGTAGCGAAGAGGTAATATTTGATAATATTCCATAATCTGATATAGAATGACCTTGGGAACCCATTGGGGAAAAGAATGCTCTCTCGGTTGAGAGAGGTTATGGACTCCCACACCTCCTTCTCCTTCTGAACACTTTCTAAAATGTTATTACTATTTATAGATATCACTCTTGAAATTGATTCAATGAGACTAGCCTGGCTGTTGGGAAAACTGTTCTGCATTAAAGGGTTAGGTTCACACAATAAGTATTTGAAATGAGCATTCACTATACCACCGATAACCTCCATATCACTAGTATATGGTCCATCATCAAGACAAATGTTCAGATTAATAATGTGACATTTCTTCTTTAAGAAAGCATGGAATAAAGTAGTGTTCCGATCACCTTCTTTGAGTTAGGTAGCCCAAGATCTTCCTTGAAGAAACCTCTCATGTTCTAGTAGTATATCATTAAGCTATTATTTTTTGATCCCCAGGGACACCAGAAGTTCATCATCCCATGATTCTACCAAACTAGCTTTCAAACTTTCGATTTCCCTTTTGATATCATCTAAGCTCGGTTGAGCCAAGGGGAGATAATTAGCCCAGTCAATGAGTACTTATTTCTGGCAGTGTAGTTTTTTTGTAAGATAATATAACACCCTACCTAGTTTGGGGCCTCCTAGGAACATTACATCGTATTAAGGAAACCTGTATGGTGCGACCAATGGTTGGAGAAAAATAAATTCTTAAACCTAGAATTGCTCAGCTTCAGATGGACAATAAGTGGTAAGTGATTAGAAAAAGCACAAACCAAATAAAGGACTTCAATGTTCATGAGGGAGGATATTTCCTGGAGGTTTCTAAATCATCGGTACATTCTACACTAATTTTGGTAGTTTCCTCTTTGGTTATTGCACCAGGTGAACCTATCACCTAAATATCCTAGGTCATGGAGGCCCTATTGAGCCGTGAAATATGAGAATGAGATACTATCACTATGAGGGAAGGAGTTCCATCCCTTTTTTCTCAAATGAATCCATACTCATGTTGAAGTCTCCTCCCACCAACAAAGGTGCATCCCCTAGGTTAACCGATTCAAAATTGAGCCAAACCTGGTTACAAAATTGAGCTTCACACTTTGCATATAGGAAGAAGAAGAAACACCACCAGTTTCCAGCTTCCACTTTAACAAATATATGTTGGTTAGTAGCCACCAAATTCTCCATCATCATTAAATCGTTATAGAAAACCCAGATGTGGTGCTTCATGGGCTCTCCATGTATAAAATACTACATACCAATCCTCTTGGAAAACTCCTTGATATTGGAAGGTTTTTTCTTTGGGTTTAGGACAACCATAAGGGGTACACTGTGTTTGGAAGCATCATTTGAGAGAAATAAAATATTTACATATTTTATGAGGATGCGATTTTTCCATATGATAACTAATAACATTTTAAGAGATCTCTCCTGGAATTGGACCCAAGTAAAATAAGCCTCATTCCTTTCTCATTTAAAGGAGGTTACAAATTCACAACATGAGATATTTTTCATACCCCATTTTAGGGAGTTATTTGTTCAAAGGAATACCTAACTCCACCTATGATGTTTTGGAGATGATACAACCATGTATATGTATCATTTAGTGTGTGTGTGTGGGGGGGACTCTCCTATACATTCAATAAAAAACTGTAGCTATTGAATAAGGAAAATGGGGGGACTAAAGGGCCAGGAACCTGAGGGGGTAAGTAATCTAAGGATGTCCATAGAAAAAAAGATCTTATTTCTTTTATACTTACTATTAGTCTGGTTAGGGGAATGAGAATAGAGATGGAAATCAGAGGGGTGGGAGGAAGAAGAGGGATGTACGGGACAAGGTCCCTACATGGGGAGAGGAGAGAGGGCCTCGACATCAATGGAGGTGGGTTCAGAGAGATGTAGGGAAAAGATAAAGATGACTCTGAAAAGTTTCCACCCACATCATGAAGCACCATATCATTACTGACAGTTGGTCAAAAAAGACCAATTACCTAGGGTGAAGATTCAGGTCTAGCCATGAGATTCCCCTATTGTCATGACATGTGATGGGATGAATACTTTCTAAACTTTGACAAAGAGTGATCTAATATATGATAGCTTATGAAGAAACAAGGTATCAAGGGGTAAATTAAGGATTTATTCCATTCAAGAACTACTTCAACTTATAGGAGAATCAAAGGCGGAGGAGTAGATGAGATTTCCATCGTGATGCAACTCTAGGCTATCGTGGTGTCCTGAAGCCAAAGGTTATGATTGTCTGCAAAAAAAAATTCATTGAGAGAGTCACTAATGTTATCTAAGAATGATAGATTCTATAAGGGGAGCAGTATTCTAGGAATCTTGATCCACACCATCATCAGGGGGGACTCCTATCCTTGGTGATATTTCGTAGACCATTAGGATAGATGGAAATGCCATTGGTTGATCGAATGAGGGCTATGATCCCAAGCTTTGATAAAGTCCTCCCATGAATATAGAGCTATAAGGTATGATTTACTACTTAACTCCTATATTATGGTTAGTAAATTCAAATCCCAAGCTTGAAAAAAGTTATAGAAAAGTCCCACCATAGGATTTTCCACCCCGAACTGAGCCACTAAGAACTATATGTGAAACGTCGAAGCTTCATCAAACGCTGTTGCTAGGAAGGAAAGAACATGGGTCCCGTACCCCAATTCTATGTAAGGTTATCCAAGATAGACTATTAGAAATGGGGATGATGACTGAGCATAACTATGGGGGTTTCTGAGAAGGATATCTTTAGAAGATAAGACGTTTGATTTTAAAAGGATATTTTTTTTTTAAATTTTGAAATACCTTTATTTAAATCATACACAATAAAAAGTGTAACATTTTTTATTTAAAACAAGATAAGCTAAATATGAAGATATTTGAATATAATACATGATCTGGTATCTAAATTTAAAAGATAACATTTTCTAGAAGGTAAAATATGGACATCGAATAAATATCACTGTTAAATAGAATGAGAACTATTCTTAATAATGTCATAATTTTATAGGAAAAAAATTATTCATGGAAGGATAATTGAATTAAAAATTAATTTTACCTATATAGGAAGATAAGACACCATATAATTAAATTTTATGGTGAAAACCCCAATAATTGAAGAAATAAGTTCAAGAATAAATATCCTAACTCAAAGAAAAAAGTTTTGAGTTATCAATATCCTTTACAACATACGAAAAGTTTTAATAAAAAATAATTAAAAGTGTTGGATTGGAATTGAACTTCAAATACCATTAATAAAATATAATTAATTATATGATATATCCAATAGGTAGTATAAAAAACATTTAAATGAAATTAGATATATAGAAAAAATATGTCTCAATGAAAGGAAATTGAGATGAAACTCTCTTACCATTGATCCCTATTTGTAGAGCATGATATGACATCTTGTGTAACATAAATAACTATATTAAGAACCTATTTTAGAAACTTATTCATATAAGTTTCCTTTTATTAATTTCATTTATAACCATTTATTACAAATATATTATTCTGTTATAGTTTACTTTCATGATCTTGTGCAAAAAACTCTGATTGCTTGTTTTATACTACTTTTGAGATTCTATTTTAAATTATTATTTATTAATTTTTTTTAATAATTATTATATTATCCAAGTTACTAGAATTATTTTTTCCCAATGACTCATAATATAACATTTTCATTTGGTTAATAATAAATGCATGGTTTGTGAAAATATAAATTATGAAAAACTAGTTTAAGCATGCTAATGATCAAAAGGTGATATATTAATAAATATATTAAATATCAATAACACATTTATAGAATAATTAAAACATATTAAGTAAATTATTATTACATGATATTATCATTATACAATATTACTTAACGATTCATGATAAAAATTTTATAACATCATTCATGTAGGTCGTAAAACTGACCCAATCAAGAGTGTGTCATAATGAGTTAATGAGAAAGGAAATGTTTTTATATAATGTTAATATAAATTTTAAAAAATATTAAAAAATTTATAAATATCATACATCTTAATTAAATTCAATATTCAAACCATACATGAAGGGTGGTGATGGCAAATGAAATTCATCGTTTGTGGAGGGGACAGTCCACACAAACAAAAACTTAACCTTTTAATTTCTCAACTAATGGGATGAAATAAAGGTATATGATAAAATGTAATATTTGAATATTAATTTTTATATAGGAATAATATTAATTAAAAAAATCTACCTTTTTACCATTCATGAGAGATAGTGATGAAAAATGAACCACATCACTTTGTGGAGGTGGTATTTCGCATATACACATGATCAATGTTGTATTTTTTTCTTAGTGGATAGAAAGGATTAAATAATGGTATATACATTGATATAATAAAATTAAATTATTTTAATAATACTTATGTTATTATATTAGGTTGTTTATAAATTTTTGGAAGAGGATTATTAAGAATAAAAATCTAAGGAGTAAGAAATACTCATGTTGAGAACTTATGATTTCTATTAGAAACCTATATAGAAATTGCGTCTTTATGCTAAATAATTAAGAACAAAGGTGAATTAAATTGAGATATTATCATAGTAGATTTGTTTTCATATTTAAGGACTAAATTAAAAGGAATAGGTGTAGCATTAATTAGTGGAAGTGATCTCGTTTCATAATTGAAAAGAAGGTTAATTTTGGAAGTACCCAATACATTTTGATAATGGTATGTCACTATTCAATGGTAAAAGGTTAAAAAAGTGTAAAATAATGGAGTATAACAGTGTTGGATGATCCAAATCACATCCAAACATTTTATGTCATGTTTTTAAAATTTTTTAGGTCTTTTATACTTTTTAAAACTCTTTTTACCTTTTTTTACTTTTATTGTTGTAAGAAATTTTTTAACCTTGAAAATTAATATTAATAAAAAAACCAAAATCGATATTATTAAATAATTTGAAAATAATTATCTAAAATATTAAAATAATTTAATCAAATAAAATCATTAAAGTTTATAAAATTTAAGTTTAATATTTTCATACAGAATGTATAGTTTTTTTAAAAGTGTTTTTTTATGAATAAATTTTATATGTTGCACAAAATTATCAATGTTATCAACCTTCATGATGTAAATTAATTTATTTTTAAAATACATAAGTTTTTTATGTATTTGAAATAGATCCAAAAACTAATTTAACCATTAGAATACTTAATTAAAATTGAAGACCAAAACTCTTTTTATTACATTAATATTATTTCTTATGTTCTAAAATGTTGAACATAGGTTTTCTAGAATTAACATACTATTTGAAAATACATAATTTTACTCCTTAAATATATATTTGATCAATTAAAATGTTTTATAAACTTATAGTTCATTCTTATATAATAATAAATTTATAAAAGGTATTGTTTTGGTACAAACTGTATTTTCACTATTCACCTAAAAACCAATTATTTCATAAAAATAATAAAAATTCATATTTGGATAATTTTGGTATGTTAAATTAAAAAATTAATTTAATTTTATAAAATTCATGTTCTAAATGTGATAAGAATTAATTTTAATATAAAAACTCATATGTGTAAAATAAATTTATTTTTAAGAAAAAGAAATTAATATTGTATTAATATATATTTTTATATAGTTTTTATAAGGTGATTACTTCTATTGATACCCACTTTTTTAATGAATATAATATATTGGTCATAATTAATATTTTTTTAAAGTATCATTTTTTTATTTTGGTGTTGTTTTTAAGACAAGTTATCTAACACAGTATTAATTTAGGGAAAAATATATTCCAAAATATCAGGGTGTTATAACCCTTTCATGTATTCAGAGATTAGTAGCCTCTAGGAGTTATTGGTGGCCTTGGGTTTCTCAGAGAATGGAGGGTCATGAAAATCGATGTTCAAACAAGAATGAGAAGTACCCTCTTTATATTAGTGTATTTTGGTAGGTCTCAATTTGTTTTGAGAATCCTGGAGGAATTCTTAGTTATCCCCAAGCAACCTAGAGTTGGGTTTGGTGCATGTTTCTTGGAATCAGAGGATAGAGGAGCTGTGAATTTACTTCTTAGTTAGGAAGAAATTCATGTCCAGTCTTGGTTCAGATGGTAGATGTATTCCCTCTTCTATAACTAATATTGATTGCAGATTTAGTGATATATATTAGCATCTTTATATCATTCTTGATGGAACCTTTTCACCAGACCATCAGAGTCGATGCCTATGGAGTGGTAGGAATGCAGAATATGGATTCAGATACTTCCCTTGGGACTCTGTGATTGGTCAAAGAGTGAGTAGTTCCTTTCAGTTGATGGAGTCTTTATCCCATTATAGGGTGTGTAATAACCCACAATTTTATGATATATTTATCTTTAAATAAATTTTATGACTTTGACATCATTCTTTACATGCAACATTGAGTTTAAACGATTCGTAGCATACAATTGAAATATTATTATTAAATGTGACAGTTATCTACTTGATGTTGTATAAAAGCATATGAATAATAATAACTATATTACGAAAAAATATTATTTACAAATTTTGAAAAATGAAATCATTGGTTATCAATTGGTTAAAAATGAAAATAAAATAATTTGGAAGTAAAAAGAGATGTTTTTTCTCAAAAACTATTTTTATGAATGCAATGTGTTTTTATATTAATAAATTAAATTAATCACTATTTATAAATGATTTTAATTAATTTTATTTATAAAATATTGGATAAAATATTTTAATATTAATATAATGGTTTTATAAGGCAAGGAATAAGAAATAATTCAATTTTATGCTTAAAAATGCATTTTTCTTAAAAACAATTTTTAATGAATTTTTCCCACTTATTTTAAAATTAATTTCTACCAATTATAGAAATTGAATAAGATAATATTTTTTACATATTTGGAATCATAAATTCCAAATTTTTGAAGGTGGCCAATTTATTTTTGGTCATTATGAATAGTATTCGAGGTAAAAATTCATTACTATAATAAAAGTTAAAAGGGTTAATGAGGGGTTTAACTAACGAGATAATGGTTAAAATTACCTAAAAAATGTATAAATTTTATTTTCTAAGTTTTTTTCAACCCAAAATTATCTTATCTTTGAATTTGGGTTACTTTGGTTCCACTTGAACTTGAATATGACTTTATTTTATTTTAATGTTTTTATTATTTACAAGAGTACCTCTCCCATTACTTATAAAAGGGAATCTCCTCTCTTCTCTTCTCCACACTACTTGATCCATTTATACAAAAAATATATGACCAAATACTCTACAAAAATCTATATCTATGACCTTGAGTTTCTATTCTTTCCAAAATACCCATCAAATAATCCTTAAGATGCTTTTCAGAGGATACTCAAAGTAGAGTTATATGTTCTTATTGAACTTTATCATGTTTATTTCTTCTTAAACCACCTCAAAACGTTATATAACTATATAAAAATATTTAATTAGTATATTTTATATAAAAATATGTTTTTATATTAATTATATATCTATTATATATCTCTTTCTCATCCATATGAAAATGATAAAGTCGCTCGGATATACGTGTGGACTACCACCCCCACAAAGAGATGTGATTTGTTTTTTATTTTATATTTACATGGATTGTAAAAAGTAAATATTTAATGAATATATATTGTATTTATTATATAAATACAATTATTTAAAAGTTTATTATTATTAAACACCTTTCCATCCATCAAAAGGTGGAAATATCACTCATGCATACGGTCAGACTACCCTCTCTACAAAGTGATGTAATTAATTTTTCATCAATGATTTATATTAATGGTTATAAAATTTTTCAAAATGAATATATATATGATTATTAATAAATTATTATGATTCTTAATATTATTAAACCCTGACCAAGGTGTAAGGATCATAACCATTGAACTGAAACGTGCTTGGAAAAATGACCAGTTTTTAATGTGTAAGGATCATAAATAGTGAGTTATGTATAAATATGTTTCTATTTTAAATTTATAATAAATATATATTCATTATACTATAGTTTTTAATGTGTATAAATGAATATTTACCTTGAGGAATTAGTTTATGTTAAATCTCATTTCTTTTTGGGATTGTCTATGCTAAATTTATATTGGGGGAAATTATTTAGTTATTATACTTTAAAAACCATATATATTCATATCTCATGTTTATTCATAAAATTTTTATGTATTATTACCATTTCATCCCTTTGTTACTAAAAAATATCGATAAAATGTTTTCAAGAAAAACTAACCATATTACCTCTTTACTTGGAAAACTCTTTCTTCCATGTCCATGTTATATAAATTTTTATAAGAATTTTATTTTTATTGATATAATTATTATTTAATTTCATTTAAAAAAATATCTGAATTTATTTTCAAATTTTTAAAAGGACCCTTCTTTTCATTTTATAAATGAGGTACTTTTTATTTTTTACTAAAAGTGTGAAAGGAATCATTATTTTAACTTTTGATGAGTGAACTGATTTTCCTAATTTAATAAATATTATTTTATTTCATGATTCCTTTAAAATTATCCATGCTTATTTTCAATGAAAATTTTCGTCACAATATTCTAAGAATTTTTAGTTTTTAAAGATGCTAAAAGAAAAGGATATTTTCTCTGGTTTCAAAGAAATATTAAAATGTACTTTTAAAGGTATTTTTCATCTATGTAAACATCCTTTAATTATTGTTACACATCATTGGGGATATTATCTTATAATAACATCTAATTTCTTTCTCTGGATAACTTATGATGGTTTTTATTATTTAAGGATGATTATATGAAACTTTTTTCTTTTCCATGAGTTATTCTATGATGAAAAAATGAAATATTTATGAAACCATTTTCCTTTACACAAGATATTACATGATTATATAATTTATGCTTTTTTGATCTTTTGGAACCCATATGAATGGTTTTAATTATGTGATAAGTGTTCCTGAAATTATATATCCCCCCAATGCAATGAGAAAATATTGATTTCTCATGAGATAATATGGACTGGAATGTGTAGTCAATATAATTTAGTAAGGTAATATATCCATTATGATAGTCATGAGAGTGAAACTTGAATAATGAAATCATTGAATGAGGAGTGAAATCAATCCACTATGATATTCTTGGAAGTGATCCTTGACTAAGGAAATGATTTTCTATTCTTATGTGTATGCCACAAACATATTTTTTATTCTTATGATATGTTCTCATGGATCATGATTGATTATTGATGATTCTATAATCTTAAGACTTATATATTTTTTATGAAAAACTTTATGCCATGATTAATGATTAAAGATCTTTGACTGATTGGGTACGACTTTCTTATGTTATGGTCATTTTATCATACCCTAATGCTTATCTTACAGTCTCTTATGATCATTTATTTATATCTCTTATGTTTACCCTTATTGAGCATATGTGCTCAACATTTCTTATATTTAATTTCCCCATGTTATAAAGAAAGGTTTTAAGTAGGGTATATCAAAGAAGTGTATTATTTTAGATGAAATTTGTGGGAGGAGTTTGTTATTTTTTTGAAATAAAATGATTACGTGTTTAGTATCTAAAAACACTAAATCATTATAGTCTTGGGGTATGTATTATTATGAGATATATTGAATATTCATTGAAAATATGTAATATTTATATATGTGAAGCTTGGGTCACCTATTTGGTATCATATACGGTTTTAGTTATGTAATGACCCAAACCTCCATCAAGGAAATTTCCCATCTTAAGTTTATTTTATATATATTATAAATCACATAAAACCACATAGAGAACACAATACAATCTATATAAATGAATAATGAATGAAATGAGAGGTGTTTCTAGAATTTAAGGTGTAACATCCCAAGTAAATAAAGAATATGAAAATTTCATATTTATTAATATTTGTGAATTAAATATTAATTTTACTTTAAAGGAGATGCTATGTTCTATGGAATACCCGATACATAATGACGAGTTTATTTTAAATCTTACATTGCACACAACATTTAGTTGTACTGGAAAATAATACAATAATATTATTATTTTAAATAGTAGTTAACGACTAACTATTGTAATGGAGGGAATTAACTGAACTAACTAAATAATGATTATACATGTTTTTTAAATGTTTTTACATTTATCCAATAAATTTTAGAGGCTTAAAATAAGAAAGAATCTGATTTTAAGCATAAATACTCTAATATTTTTTTAAAAGGTTGATTTACCGCCTTTTGATGGAGAACCCTACTTAAATATAGTTTTGGTCACTTTTATATGTTTTATTTTACAAAATAAAATTATTATTTAGAATAGGGTCATAAAAATTTACTTTGGGTAAATATTTGGTATTTTTCTGATAAAATTCATTTTTAATGAATAGTGAAAAATACTGTATTTTAATTCAGAAATGACTTTTAATATAACTTATTTATGTGGTTAGATTATCTTTTTAAATGGTTTTAAAGTGTAATTAGATTATATTTTTACCATTTAATCCAATTCTGGCCATTGGAAGAAATTTCACTTTGAAATTGGGCATAAACAAGTGTCAAACTTTTGATAGTTATTATTTTTTAAAAACAAGCTTTTTGTTTTGACAACGTGAATTAATTTTAAATTAATTAATGAAAATTATATGTATTGAATTTGGTAAAATAGACATCATTTTTGAATTCTGAATATAAAATATAGCTTAGTTTGAATTTTTGGTATTTTTCTGAAAAACTTCAATTTTTGATGAATAGTGAAAACACTGAGTAGTAGTTAGAAAGCGGACTTTTTCATTTAAATGAAAATTTACCACTTCTGTGAATTTAATTTTGAAAATCTGACATACATGGTTGTTATTAGTAAGTAAAATGTTGTAAAATTAGATGAAAATATTTTTCGATGAATAGTAACTTTTGACTTTTATTTACCGAGGTTAAAGGTAAATAGGGTAATTCAAGGTAAAAACAATATTATAATAATATAAAATTACCTTAACACTTGTCCTAACCTTATTGGATGAGTAATGGATGACCAAAAAAATCCTTGGGTGAGACGTTTGGCCTTTGAATGCCACTTGGGTATGATAATGATATTAATAACTTTTTTATTTAAAGTAAAAATAAAAATATCATAAACATGTATTGTTTTTCTAAAACAATTTTAATTTGGGGTTATATAATTTATATATTTTACAATAAATATTCATTAGAAATATAAAAATATTTCATAATTTATGGAATTTTTTTATAATTTTTAGACATCAAATAAAAAAAATTATTTATGACACAATAATGATGCAGAGTTTACCTCATTAATAAATGATTTAAATAAATAAGATTATAAATATTAAAATACTATCCAAAACCTATCCAGTTCTTATTGGAATATTTTATTTCGACCATGATTCATCTTATCTTCGACTTTAATAAGTTTTTGACCTTTAGAAACCGAAAATCATTATATAATAAAATAATATTTTCACACTTTCCTAAAGAGCCCCTCCCCCCTTATAAAAATCCCTCACCTCTAACCCATTACTCACACCTCTCAAGCCCCTTGTCTCATCCAACATCTTCCCAAATAAGCTCTCAAGATCCCTCTCTTCCTCCTAGAAGCCTTACCTTAGGTAGAAGGCACTTCAAGAAACCCTTTTGGTTCAAACCAAAGGGAGTTACCCGATTTAAAGGTAACGTCTTCTCTTAAGTTTTTTTTGTTTTATTTTACTTCTCCAACCCCCTAAACTCTTTTTATTACATTATTTTATAAAAACATCAATATCCCAGATATACTAGGTTGTTTTTATGATAAGTATTAGAACTACACTTACACACATCTCCATCTAATGGGTAAAGAACATACTGTTTCTGTGGACGACAAACTAACGCCTCACAAAATGATGATTGTTCAATCTTCTCCTACCACCTCTTATGGTGGCCATTATGATGGAACTATATTTATATATGATATATATCATGTTTATTTTATCTATATGCATCTGTAATTTTTTTTTTAAAATAATACCTTTATTCTTTCTAATATGTATATATACGTTAATTTCATTTGAGGAAGTGCGGACTACCACCCCCTCAAGGTGATATGATTCGTTCATGACATACATGGAATGTATAAAGGACGGAATTAATGAAATTATGTAAAAAATATATAATATTATATTATAATTGAATTATAATATACATATTTATCATTATGTTTCTATTCAATTAAAATACTAAATAGAAATGAAAGTAGCATTCATGCGTACGTACGACTTACCGTCTCCATGAACGGTGTATTTCATTTCTTATCTCCAAATATTATGAACTGTTTTAAATACAGATATATACTGGATATATATATGATATATATGATTTATATGATATCTAAATCATGAATATCATTCTGGAGATAATGGACTCTTGAACACATAGACAACTTGTAATTATAAGGTGTTCACTTTTAACCCAAGTACCAAATATCGACAAAATGACCATTATTAACATAAATGATTACATAATGTTTATAACATTGTAATAAGTGATATAAAATGAATAATAAACTTGAAAAAGTTTTCTTAATCAAGTATAAATTAACTTATGTTTATTATTCAGGAAGAACAAGGAACAAACAAATCAGGTCAGACACGAGGTAAGGGGTTTCTTATCTTACTTTTAATTCCATGATATTTCCATTGTTCACCACTTATTTATTACATGTGGTGTATTGTGTACTTCCATTTGATATATATTATCATTATTCTATTTATATTCATGGTATTATATGATTAATTTGGTGATTATTAACTTTTGGTCATACGACTCAATTGATTACAACATGGTAAGGGGTTTTCATCTCAATTTTTATTCCTGTGAGATTTAGACTATATTTGCCGCTATTTCCTTTTGTGTGGTGTAATTAATACCCATGATTGTATTATTTATATAATATAGTTTAATTTATGGGTATTTACAAATTCAATGTATGATCCTTATTTCATTGGGTGTATATTTCATAAGTTACCAAATCGGTAAGGGAACATTTCACCCTCCTTTTTTTAAAAGACTAATTTTTGTTATGTATTTTAATTTACAAATTATTATGTTGGGATATGTTCTTATATATCCTTATTGATGTAAATTTTATGTTCAAGTGATGATATACCCTTTTCACTCTCATCAACTCATTTTCTGAATTTTAAAGTGACGTCGTTAGGCTGTCAAATTTCTGTAAGGTAACTTTTTAACCCAATTTCCATTCCTTGGGTTAATCTTCTAATTCTTAATTATGTCATGCTATGATTATGTGTGGAATAATTGTTTATTTATTTATGTGGTAATCTCCACTCCCCTTTGTGTGGATATACTTTTGATACACATAATCTCTCCTTTGATAAATTCTAAAGTCATCGATATGAACTTTATAAGAGTAATTTTAACTAAATTTCCTTTCATTGAGTTAAAAATCCAAGTCATTGGTGTTGTTTTTACAGAAATATGTGTGAATGTTATCTGATTGATTTACACTAAATATCTAATCATATTGAGTGTATTTATATTTTTCACACATTATTATGTAATTTATTTATCCTTAATTTAATGATATAGTTTTTATAAGGGACTTCATCACAATTTATATTCCATTGAGACTTCATTGTTATTCTGAAACAATTCACTCATATATGGTGTATATAATGTCCTTTGGAATATTATATCATGAATCCCTTTATTCTCATGATATTATAAATTTATGATTAAATTCTATTCCTCAATTATTTGTATTCAAGCATCTCTCATTTTGTTAAAACAAATTTAACTAAAATATCATTTAAAATGTATTAAGGATTTATTCTTCTAAATATTTCTCATTAATGTACATGTTTACAAAATGGTTTTTAGGATTTATTTATATGGAAATTAATGTTTTCAAATGATTATTCCTTTAAAAGTTTCTAAGTGGTATGTGAAACTTGGATTCAAAAATCTCTTTATTAAATGTTTTAAATGGTCTTTGAAAACGGTTTGATAATTAATTGATTATGTCAATATATTGAAATAATATATTGTGATACCAATGTAGAAATGTTATATTTCCTTTATTATTGTTTTATATTTTATGGCTATGTTATGGTTCTTCAACATTGTTTATGAATATGGGTGGTTCCGTGATAAACCTAGGGCGGGTGAGCCCGAGATAGCTCCCTAATGCATTGGGTAACGTGACAGAGGTAAACGTGAATGTTTCTCCTAATAGATTTAGAGAATATACTATGATGGGTATTCCAAATTTAACTCCTTACTTAGCTGTGAAAGGTAAACGTAAGTATGTTATGGATGCCACAATTTACCTTTATGATTTGTGTTTACTATGTAAATCTTATGATTTCATGAGTTATGCTAAAGTTCTTATGTTATGTATGTATTGAAGAACTAATGTTTTATTTCTTTTTTTTATAACCCTTACAGAGATTTTTATGCTCATCCCAAGTTTTGAAATGTTTTTTATATGACTTAAAGATGAATAGGGTCAAGGATGGGATCATGGAAAAGTCATGCTGTCTAAAACATGGGACTAGACATGACTTTTTTTAAGAGTCTTTATTTTATGAAAAAAATGGAAACTGAGTAGAAGTGTCTACCTTGTAATTTTTGAGATGTAATTTAATAGTTATGGACAAATTCTCTAAAACTATAAACTTGAAAATATCCTCAATGTGAATTATTTATTTAATTCAATATTATGTAATGTTTATGGCCGAGTCCTTACAGTTGGTATCAGAGGTTTTGTTTAGATAACTTTAGAGGTTAGGGTGTTTTTAAGCATAAGTGACATTACCATAATGATTAGGATTTTAGAAAAAGTTATAGTTATTTTAGATAAAGTGAATGAGTTTATGATAACATGAATAAGTTTATCTTAGTATTTACCCTCCTCATAAGATATTATATGATGATTTTACTGATATAATCACACTGAACTTTTTGGTTTTTGTAAATGGAGGGGTCTAGCAGGCACTAAAGTAACAGTGGATGTAAAGAAAACTGTGATGGTTTTCTGAATGAGAAACTAAAGGAAATGGGAGCTACAATGAGAACTCTTGTGGTTATTCTCAACCAACTATCTTTAGTCATGATTTACCACATGAACCATGTTGATTTTTATAAGGCATTATATATGAGAAAAACAAATCCCTATGGAAGTTCAGGTAATAATCATAAAGGTAAGTATGTTCAAAAAACGATGTGTCAAGGATGTGGAAAGAAACACCTAGGAAAATGCTTCAAATGGATGGGAAGATGCTATAGATGTGGGAATGAATGTCATAAAGCAAGAACCTATGACGGAAAAAAGGAAACATCTAGATGACTCTAGGAAAGGTAAAGAAGTTCTTTCCAAAGGATTAATTGAATGTTTTAAATGTGGTTCTCATGGTCATTATACAAATAGATTTCCTACAAAGAAGGTTTGGGAATGGGATCAGCAGAATCATACAAATATATGTTTACTAATTCCTAATTCTATTCCAATTGAAGATTAGGAAACTGACAATGAAAAATGAAAGGTATGAATTATTTCTTAGCTGATGTTTTGACATTATTGAATATTTGGATATGATTAATGATTTTGTTTGTAGGAATGAAGTATTATGAAATATTTTATAAAATAATGGATAATGGATCATGCAGAATGTTGAATGAGTAAAAATTATACATATAAGGGATTCAAGAGTTATGGTACATTTTAGGACGATGAAATGCTTAAAAGTATTAAGGATATATTAATGATTGGATTACTTTGGAAGACTTTTTATAGTATATGTAACTATGATGTTTGATATGTGAAAATGTAATTCAATAAATAGTCATATTTTCTTGTGTGGACATAATGGATAAGCTTAGGGGTTCATATGATCTTTTGTTTTTGAGGAAATTACAGGTTATTTTATTTATGGGATTAAAATGTGAGGTATGAGATAAATTTGTGGAGTAATGGTTGAAATGTTATTTTGAAGGAATATATTTTTTTATTCTGTACATAAGGTGATTTGGGTTATTTATGAAAATGATTAACCTATCATAGAGAATATGTGATTAGGTTAATTACACTTTAGTGTGAGACTTTAAGAGTAGTTGATATTTTTGAAGATAAATGTTAAGATTTTTGTGGAAGACTATGTGATCAAATCCTTTTGAATTTTGGGTTTCAATAATAATTTGGATTACTTTTAAGTATTTTAAGGAAAATTGTATATTGAATGGTCTTTGTTGAACTTTGGGTACTATTTTTTGAATTTTGGAGATTAAGAGTAGTATATTTTTAAATGATTATTCTTTTAGGGATTATCTGATCTTGTACTAACCAATTTTGGTTTTGGTTGATTTATAAAGACAAGGGAAAAATATAGTTATTATTTCATATATTATGTGATAATCTAGAAATTGATTCTAGCACTTTAGGTGTGACCAATTCATCTTGAATACTTACCGTTTTGAGAAAAGATGAGTTTGTGGTATAATTTTATTAAAGGATGACACTCTACATGAAAAGTAAGTATATTTCCTTATGATCTTAGTCGAGTTATTAATAAAATTATTCAACTCTATGAAAATGATCTTGAAGAAAAAAATATATAATCTCTCTTTTATCATTATAATTTTACCCAACCACAAATTTATGGTATTTTGGTGGTTAACTTTTCGTGATCAAGTTCTCTACCACTCTCTATTAATATATGAGAGTTAGTTTCCCTTCCATATCCATGTTTTCATGGAATCCTAGTATCTTTTGTATTGGGAGAACTTTTTTACTTCTCTCCCTTTATTTTAAAGTGATAGTATTATTTACTCTTTTTCCTATGTGGGACTTTCAATGAAGTTTCCAAGCCAAATTTTAAAATTGTGGGGATGCAATTCCTAAAAGGGGGGGAAAGATGTAACATCCAAGGAAAATAAAGAATAAGAAATTTTCATATTTATTAATATTTGTGAATTAAATATTAATTTTACTTTAATGGGGATGCTATATTCGATGGCATACCCGATACACAACAATGGATTTCTTTGAAATCTTACATTGCACACAACGTTGAGTTGTACTAAAAAATAATATAATAATAATATTATTTTAAATGGTAGTTAACACTTAGCCGTTGTAATGGCAGGAATGAAAAAAACTAACTAAAAAATGATTATACAAGTTTGTTAAATGTTTTTAAATTTATCCAATAAATTTTAGATGATTAAAATAAGAAAGAATTCGATTTTAAGCATAAATACTCTAATATTCTTTAAAAGGTCAATTTACCACCTTTTGATAGAGACCCATATTTAAATATAGTTTTGGTCACTTTTATATGTTCTATTTTATAAAATAAAATTCTTATTTATAATTGGGACATCAAAATTTACTTTGGGAAAATTTTTGGTATTTTTCTAATAAAATTCATTTTCTAATGAATAGTGAAAAATACTCTATTTTAATTCAAAACTGCCTTTTAATCTAACTTATTTATATGATTATATTATCTTTTTAAATGGTTTTAAAGTTTAATTAGATTATATTTTTACCATTTAATCCAATTCTGGTCATTGTAAGAAATTTAACTTTGAAATTGGGCATAAACAAGTGTCAATCTTTTGATAGTTATTATTTCTTAAAAAATGCTTTTTGTTTTGACAACTAGAATTAATTTTAAATTAATTAATGCAACTTATAGGTATTTAATTTGTTAAAATAGACATCATTTTTGAATTTGGAATATCATATATATCTTAGGCTGAATGTTTTGTATTTTTCTGAAAAACTTCAATTTTTGATGAATAGTGAAAACCCTGAGTAGTAGTTAAAAAGAAGACTTTTTCATTTAAATGAAATTTTACCACTTATGTGAATTGAATTTAAAAAATCCAACATACATGGTTTTTATTAGTATGTAAAATGTGGTTCAATAAGATGAAAATAGTTTTTTGGCAAATAGTAACTTTTGACTTTTATTTACCGCGATTAAAGGTAAATATGGTAAATCAAGGTAAAATAAAAATATTATAATAATATAAAATTACCATAAAACTTGTCCTAACATTATTTTATGAGTAATGGACGACCAAAAAAATCCTTGGGTGAGAATTATGGCTTTTTAAAGCCACTTTGGTAAGATAATGATATTAATAACTTTTTTATTTAAAGTAAAAATAAAAATATCATAAACATGTATTGTTTTGCTAAAAAAAATTTAATGTGGGGTTATATAATTGATATATTTGACTATAAATATTCATTATAAATCTAAAAAGATTTAATACATTATGGTATTTTTTTTATAATTTTTAGACATCAAATAAACTAAATTAGTTATGACACAATAATGATGCTGTGTTTACCTCATTAATAAGTGATTTAAATAAATAAGATTATAAAGATTAAAATAATATCCAAATCCTGTAAAATTCTTATTGGATGATTTTACTTAGACCATGAGTCATCTTATCTTCTTATTTAATAAGTTTTGGACTTTTAGAAACCAAAAATCATTATATAATAAAATAATATTTGCACACTTTCCTAAAGATCCCCTCCCCCTTATAAAAAGCCCTCACCTATAACCCATTACTCACACATCTCAAGCCCCTTTTCTCATTAAAAATATTCCCAAATAATCTCTCAATATCCCTCTCTTACTCTTATAAGCCTTACCATAGGCGGAAGGCACTTCAAGAAACCCTTTTGGTTCAAACCAAAGGGAGTTACCCAATTTAAAGGCAACATCTTCTCTAAAGATCTTTTGTTTTATTTTACTTCTCCAACCCCCTAAAATCTTTTTATTCCTTTATTTTATTAAAAAAAAATTATACTAAATATAATTGGTTATTTTTATGAGAAGTATTCGAACTAAAAATAGACACACAACCATCTAATGGTTAAACAACATACTCTTTCTGTGGACGGCACACTAATGCCTCACGAAACGATGATTGTTCAATCCTCTCCTACCACCTATTATGGTGGCCATTATGATGGAACTTTATTTATATATGATATATATTATGTTTATGTTTTCTATATTATTCATTAATTTTTATTTAAAAACAAACCTCTATGCTTTCCAATATGTGTATATACGATAATTTCATTTGAGATTGTGCAGACTAACGCCCCCTTAAGGTGATATGATTCATTCATGACATACATGGAACGTATAAAGGATGGAGTTAATGAAATTATGTAACATATGTATCATATTATATTATAATGGAATTATAATATACCTATGTATCATTATGTTTTCATTCAATTAAAATATGAAATAGAAATGAAAGTAGCGTTTATGTGTACGTACGACTTACTGTCTCCATGAATAATGCATTTCATTTCTTATCTACAAATGTTTTATACTATCATAAATAAATATATATAATGGATATATATGATATATATGATATATAAATCACGAATATCATTCTGGAGATAATGGAATCTTGACCACATGGACAACTTGTAATTATAAGTTGTTCATTTTTGACTCAAGTACCAAATATTGACAAAATGACCATTATTAACTTAAATGATTACCTAATGCTTATAACATTTTAATAAGTGATATAAAAGGAATAATAAAATTTAAAATTTTTCTTAATAAATTATAAATTAACTTATTTTTATTATTCAGGAAGAACAAGGAACAAACAAGTCAAGTCGGACACGAGGTAAGGGGTTTCTTATCTCACTTTTAATTCCACGAGATTTCCATTGTCCGACACTTATTTATTTCATTTGGTGTATTGTGTACTAAAATTTGATATATATTATATTTATTATCTTTATATTCATGATATTATATGATTAATTTATTTATTATTAACTTTTGGTCATACAACTTGATTGATTACAATGTGGTAAGAGGTTTTCATCTCACTTTTTATTCCCGTGATATTCATGCTATATTTGCCGCTATTTCCTTTTGTGTGGTGTAAGTACTGAACATGATTGTATTTTTTATGTAATATACTTTAATTTATGGGTATTTACAACTTCATTTTATGATCCTTCTTTCATGGGGTGTATATTTTGTAAGTTACCAAATTGGTAAGGGAACCTTTCACCCTACTCTTTTTAAAAGACATATTTTTGTTATGTCTTTTAATTTATATCTTATTGTGTTGGGATATGTTCTTATATATCCTTATTGATGTAAATTTTATTTACATGTGATTAGATACCCTTTTATCTCTCATAAACCCATATTCTGAATTTTTAAGTGATGCCGTTAGGCTGTCAAATTTCTGTAAGGGAACTTTTTAACCCAATTTCCATTCCTTGGGTTAATCTTCTAATTCTTAATTATGTCATGCTATGATTTTGTGTGGAATAACTGTTTATTTATTTATTTTGTAATTTAAAATCCCATTTATGAGTATGTACTTTTGATACATATAATATTTCCCTTGATAAATTCTCAAGTCATCGATATGAACTTGATAAGAGTAATTTTAACTCAATTTCCATTCACTGAGTTAAACATCCAAGTCATTAGTGTTGTTTTTACAAAAATATGTGTGAATGTTCTTTGATTGATTTAAACTGAATATCCAATCATATTGAGTGTATTTATATTTGTCACACATTATTATGTAATTGATTTATCCTTAATTTAAGGATACAGTTTTTATAAGGGATTTCGTCTCAATTTACATTCCATTGAGACTTCATTGTTGTAATGAACCAATTCACTCTTATATGGTGTATATAATGTTCTTTGGAATATTATATCATGAATCTATTAATTCTCATGACATTATAAAGTTCTGATTAAATTTTACTCCTCAATTATTTGTATTCAAGCATCTCTCATTTTGTTAAAAAAATCTTTAACTAAAATATCAGTTAAAATGTATTAAAGATTTAATCTTCTAAATATTTTTCATTAATGTCCACATTTCCATAATGGTTTTTAAGATTTATTTATATGGACCTTAATGTTTTCAAATAACGATTCATTTAAAAGTTTCAAAGTGTTATGGGACACTTTAATTCCAAAATCACTTTATTAAATGTTTTAAATGGTTTTTGAAAATGGTTTGATAAAGAATTGATTATGTCAATATCTTGAAATAATATACTGTGATAGCAATGTGGAAATTTTATCTTTACTTTATGCTTGTTTTATATGTTATGACTACATTATGGTTCTTCAACATTGTTTACGAATACAGGTGGTTCCATGATAAACCTAGGGCAGGTGAGCCCGAGATAGCTCTCTAATGCATTGGGTAACGTAATGGAGGTAAACATAAATGTTTCTCCTAAAAGATTTAGGTAATATACTATGATGGGTATTCCAAATGTAACTCCCTACTTAGCTATGAAATCTACAACGTAAGTATGTTATGGATGCCACAAGTTACCTTTATGATTTGTGTTTACTATGTAAATCTTATGATTTCATGAGGTATGTTAAAGAGCTTATGTTATATATGTATTGATGAACTAATGTTTTCTTTCTTTGTTTTATAACCCTTACTGAGCTTTTTATGCTCATCCCAATTTCTGAAATGTTTTTCACAGGACTTAGAGATGAATATGGTCATGGATGGGATCAAGGAAAAGTCATGCTATCTAAAACATGGGACTAGGCCTGAAACTTTTTTTGAAGAGTTTTTATTTTATGAAAAAATGGAAACTGAGTAGAAGTGTCTACCTTGTAATTTTTGAATGTAATTGTTATGGCCTAATTCTCTAAAACTCTAATCCGGAAAAGATCCTTAATGTGAATTATTCATTTAATTCAAGATTATGTATTGTTTAAGGCGGAGTCCTTCCATAAGGAACCCATACGAATGAAATAGCAACTTGACCTTCAAAATAGTAATATGAACCTTATGAATAGTAAATCAGCCTAATGAATTGTAACCTCACCCATAAAATTATAAATAAAATTTATGTACCTTATAAATGAAAGTATAATGTAATTATATCATTGTATATATAAATTAATATATTTAAAAACTATTCATAAAGTGTTGGTATTTTTATAAGTCAAAAATATTTAATTAAAATATTATAATTAATAAAACTATTTAAAATAAAATTCATTTTTATAAAACGGATTCATAAATCAATATTTTTTTGTCTTATTATTTTAGGATAATTCTGTGAGACCTTCGTTAATTTCTGAAACTCTTCTAAAATCAGTTTTAAATTTAAAATCTATATTTTGCAAGTAAATAATGTTTTTATTTAAAAATTAAATTTCATATATTTATAAAATTATTTTGATAAAATGGAGTCCATATTTTAATTATAAAAATAAGAAAATGGTTATGGTAAATTTTTTGTATTTTTCTAAAATATTTGAATTTTTGGTGAATAGTAAAATAATGTAATTTACAGTATAAATACATTAGAAGATTAATACACTATTCCTTGATTAATCACTAATGTAATAAACATAATCTCAAACTTTAATTAATTATTTTATTATATTTTATTATAATTCTCAAACTATTCATAGTCTTGAGCTAAAATAATAAACAAATGAATAATATATTAAAAAATCACCCCTCTCCTCCACTATAAAACCACCCTCATCCATCATATCTTCACTCATCTAAGCATTGAATATTTAAAATATATTCCCAAATACTCTTCCCTAGTATCACACCATTTCCAAGAGCTGTTGGTCTTTCCAAAAGACCAAAACCCCTTCCCTTAAGGAGGCTCTCAAGGAGGATATTTCAAGAGGTAAATCCTCTTCCTTTATCATTTAATTTCATTTCAATTTATTTTCTTCTCGTAGTATCTCCACACATAATATGTCCCAATGATCATGTTAAATCCAATATAATATATATAATATATTTATATCATGTTAATGGAACATCCATTATCAATCTATTTACTGTCTCTCTATGTTATTTTAAAAATAAAATCATCGTCTGAGAGGGGCTGATTAACAACCTTCATGGATGACGAACTTTCATTATTTAATCACTAATTAAAGGATGGTAATTAAACCATTTTTATGGTTGAACCAAATTATAAAATATTTATTATATCTTATGTTAGGTTAAGGAACCATTTTATATACATGATATTAAATAATAGAACAAAACTAGTTCTTTGTGGTCGAAAAAATGCTAAAATTAAGCTAAATGATTATCATTATTATGTTATCTAATGATTCATACTAATATATGAAAAATATAATACATGAAACCAGTTAAACTTATGGTTTTTCATTAATAACATAAAATTATAATTTTGAAGAATTATACACATTTTAGATTAACTCCATTACTTATAATCAAGCGAACCCATCATGAAATCAATGAAACAAACAATCCGGAATGACAGAATTCAATATTATAACTTATCAATAAGGACATAAATTAAATTAATAAAACTATAATAAGTCAAAAATATGAATATAAGGTTATGAATGAATGAATGAATTGATTTAATTTGATTATCCATGACATTAAGGTCAAGTATAGAATACATTCGGACAGAAGGTAAGAATTTTCTACCGGAACCTCCATTTTCTTTCTGTTTACTCTTTTTCTCTATTTAACCCAATTAAATTATTAATTATTCTTATTTAATCCTAATAAATTCTATTTTAATTTTCTATTTATATTTAGAAATAATAATCCTTCTTTCTTTTAAGGGTAGTTACATGTTTTAAAATGATCTTTCTTAAATTCTTCTTGATAAACAAGTCGAATTCATGGGAACTTCTCAAATTATTACATATTTTCAAGTGTACTCTATAATCTATTTTAAGCAACCATTATTTTTATAAAATAACCCATTTTATTATGAAAAACTATTTTAGTTCAATTCTGGTTTTATACAAATATTTTTCCCAAAGAACTGTTCTTTTTAAAGTAAAAGAGTATTTCTCTCAAGAATTACTCATTGATTTTATAAGAGTATTTTCATCTATTTGAACACTCATGTTTATTACTATGTTTAATTGGGATTAATATTTTATGATATCACCTACCATATTTTATTGAATGGTTTATGATTATTTTGACTATGTATGTGCTATCTTGATACCATTCACCATATTACTCTGGATGATTAGGGTTCATGTTTACTGATTGGGGAAAGTTATTTAAATTTCATATGTTAGTATAAATATAAATGTATATATTGATTATGTTTCACCCCTTTCATATAAGTAATGCATTGGAATTAGTAAGTGTCGGGTGGGGCCTACTATAGCCACTCAGTGCATCAGTAGGTCTCATTAGACAAACTAGTTTGGGTTTTTACCTGTTTATGTATGGTACTAGAATGAGGCCTTTGAAATATGATTATGATATCCTACAATATGAATTCCCTCATTATGAAATTAGTAATTGATATTACATGAGATTATTTTACTAATATAATATCAATGGTTATGTTTTATTATGGAATTATTTACTTAACTCTTATTCCTTCCATATTATACTGACGATCATGCTCTAATGGAATGTGTAATTTTTTTATTTATCATGAATTATTATTTAGGCTTCTACTATTTTACTTAACCTTAATGTGAAGGTTCCAGGAGCAGCGGAAGTGAATGGGTGGATGTTCCCACTTGGCGTTTTGTCATTAACAATGATCAATCCGAGATCAATATGACGGTAAATGCCAGTCTCCATGGATCGAATCACAGAAATAGACAAAGAAAAGGAAAGTCCCGGAACCACAAAGTAGGATCGTTAAAGGTTGATTATAATTAATTTAATCAATTGAAAATAAGTACCTTTTGGTGTTCTTTTTTCATTGATATTCTTGATCATGTTTCGATGTGATTCATCATTGCATCACAGAAGCCAAGTGTAGACTTCCTCTAGCGGTGATCCACACATGCACCTCGTATCTCTCAATATCGCCAAATGAGTCTCCAGGTGCTATCATGGAGAAATATTTTCTTGTGTTGTCCGCCTTAGATCATCTTGATCTGATGGAAGAGGATCTCTCTCGGTCTTGAGAGCGTTCTTGGAGGAAGAGGTTCTTTTGGACTTGAAATAATTCTTCAGAATTGTTGTGCACAACGATTCTCTTGTCTAAGGAAAAGAGTTGGGGTTGTGAGGATATTTATAATCAGGTTTGATGTTGTAGAGTTATGACAATAAATAAGCGCGTTACTCATTTTATTTATTTCATTAAATCCATTTTGAAAACCCCATGTCTTGTCATTAATTCCTTGACATGCGCCCACACTGATTATAATAAATATCATTTAATAAAATGATATTTCCTCAAAAATCCCGACTGAAAAAACAACACAGTGTGTATTAATAAATACATGGCGTGTACTTGTTTTTCATTGAAAACTACATAGCGTGTATATTCAATGTACACGGTGTGTATATCTTGTTTTAATTTATACATTTCCTTTCCAAAATGAAAACTACACGGCGTGTATATTTAATAATACACGGCATGTACTTGTTTTCAAAATAAAACTACACGGCGTGTAATCATTGATACATGGCGTGTAATTGTTTTATTTTATTCTTCCTCCAAAATTAAAATGATTTAGGATTCCTTGAATAATTATTAAACCACATACGGGAATAATCTTTATTCTACTTGAGATACTTGAATACACTTAGTGTGTGACCCTCTAGGCCTCTTTCTCGTTGGCATTAGGCGGGCTTGCCTAAAGTCCAAGATTACTGTCCAGCAACGGGTCAAGGCACCCAAGAGAAAGAAGTTGATGTCGCATTGACGTATCACCTCATATGAATGCTTACTGTGTAATTTAATCCCTTTTTATCAATATCTCATCAAGTAGGTTTCAAGGTAGTGTCATAAACCTATATGCTTGATCTTTCATTCTTTGACTTCCAGAATTAAACTCGTCATGACACCATGGGCATGGAATTTGTTCGACTGTTCTATTTCAATCAAAGGGCCCGAGATATCTACTTCCATAAATATGGAAGGAAAAAATCTTTCCTCGACTTATCCATTTACAACATGTCATTCATGACGCACCCGACGTACCCTACTTCCTGCCAACTATCTTTGTGACGGTTTTCGTCAGCAAATCTAAGTGCGCGAGTCATGACATGAGTTAATGATAATCTTCCAGTCTAAGGACCATTACACATTCTCACAGATATTAATGTCCGATGACACCATGACATGCATAATTACTACTGGTGGGTCTGTTCTCATAATCTCCCATCTTGGAGATTACCAAGTGCGAACTCCATGAGAGAGTGTCTCATCTTCTTACGAGTACTCGCACATGACGGTCTATATACTATGTGTCCTATCATAGTATGTCATCCAATCGCGTAACATTATTTAAGAATATTGTTATAGCATTTCAAGGTTCTCAGCATAGTGGGGATCTTCCATGACCTTATTAATGCAACATATATTCCAGGACATTGTTGTATTATAGTCATGCAGAATAATGAACAATATAAAATAAGTGAAAATTCATGTAATCAAAGTAAAAAACAGTTGGTTCTCAGGACACCAACCCTTACAAACTCCCACTTGGACTAGAGCCAACTACCTATGACTTTTAGTCCGCTAGACCTCACATGATGATCATGTTTCTGCTGAGTCAAGGATTTAGTCAAGGGGTTCACCACGTTGTCTTCTGTGGAAATACTACTCACTGCAACTTCACCTCTTTGAGAAAAATCCCTCAAGAGATGATACTTCTGAAGTATGTGCTTTGTCCGCTGATGTGACCTTGGATCTTTTACAAGTTCCACCACTGTAGTGTTATCACAATAGAGTGTGATATGATCTTTACTAATTGGTACTACATCCAACACTTGGACGAATATTCACATCCATACTGCTTCTTTAGCTTCCTCAGAAGCTGTGATATACTCAGACTCCACTGTAGAATCTGCCACCACACTTTGCTTTGAGCTCTTCCAGCTCACTGCACCTCCATTCAAACTGAAGATGTATCCAGTCAGCGACTTCATGTCATCTTGATCAGTCTAGATACTAGCATCTACATGTCCTCTGATGACTACTTCCTTATCTCCTCCATAAAACAAAAACATATCCTTAGTATGCCTCAGATAATTAAGGATAGTCTTGACTGCCATCCAATGGTGGTCTCTTGGATCAGCTTGATATCTTCCTACCACACTTAATGTGTAAGCAACATCCATCCTCGTACATAACATAACATACATGACTGACCCAATCACGGATGCGTAAGGGTTCCTTTCCATTTTCTTTCTTTCCTCATGTGTCTGAGGACACATTTTCTTGGAAAGCTGAATTCCATGTAACACTAGAAACAATCCCCTCTTGGATTGTTCTATACTGAATCTCTTCAGTATCTTGTCAATGTATGTACTTTGACTCTGGCCCACCATTATCTTAGATCTATCACGATGGATCTTGATCACAAGAATATATGCTGCCTCGCCCAAGTCTTTCATGGAGAAGCATTTATCTAACCATTAATTAACTGACTATTAGACAGCTACTTTGTTTCCAATTTGTAATATGTCATCAACATATACTATTAGGAAAATTACTGCACTTCCACTAAACCTATTGTATACAAAAGGCTCACATTCATTCTTAACAAAGTGAAATTCCATTATAGCTTCATCAAAACGAATGTTCCATGACCTTGATGCTTTCTTTAATCCATAAATGGATTTCTGCAACTTGCATACCTTATTGGCATCCTTTGGAGTCAAAAACCCTTCCGGTTGTGTC
Organism: Viscum album; assembly: GCA_963277665.1. Taxonomy (NCBI): domain Eukaryota; kingdom Viridiplantae; phylum Streptophyta; class Magnoliopsida; order Santalales; family Viscaceae; genus Viscum; species Viscum album. Next base: position 48,917,465 of record OY728121.1, read on the forward strand.
ATGTAGACATATTCCTGGAGGTTCCGGTTAAGGAATGATGTTTTGACATCCATTTTCCAAATTTCATAGTCATGGTAAGCGGCAATGGACAATAGGATTCTGATGGATTTCTGCATCGCAACTGGGGAAAAGGTTTCATCATAGTCAATTCCTTGATGTTTTATAAAACCTTTTGCAACCAATCATGCCTTATAGGTGCTGACTTGCCCCTTCATGTCCAGTTTCTTCTTGAACACCCATTTATTACCAATAGGCTTTACATCAACTAGAGGATCTACCAAAATCCAGACTTGGTTTTGGTACATGGAATCCATTTCAGAATTCATGGGTTCTTGCCACTTGGAAACGTCTGTGACTTCAACGGCTTCCTTATAGGTAAGAGGATCATCATTGTCAACCAGTAATGAGTCACCATACTCGGTGACAAGAAAACCATATTGTTCGGGTTCTCTCACCTCTCTAATGCTCCTACACAGTTCTTGTGTCTCTGGAACAGATTTTTCTTCCACGGGGCTTTGTGGAATCAGTTCTTGTACCAACTCCTGTGTATATTGATCCTCGACTTCATCAAAGTCTATCTCCCTCACACTATCTCATTTGGAGATGTGCTCCCTCTTAAAGAATATGGTGTGTCTTTCCACTGTAACCTTTTTGTCTGAGGGGTTGTATAGGTAATATCCCCTTGTTTCCTTGGGATATCCTATAAAGATACACTTTGTGCCTCAGGGTGCAGGTTTGTTACCTGAAGAGGACTTAACAAATTCTTCGCTACCCCACACATGTAAATTCAATAACATGGCTTTGCGTCCACTACATAACTCATATGTAATACCATTTATCAATTTAGTTGGTACTTGGTTTAGTATGTGTGATGCTGTTTGTAATGCATATCCCCAAAAGGATAATGGAAGACTTTCATGACTCATTATTGATCTCACCATGTCCAACAGGGTGTGGTTCCTCCTTTCACTTACACCATTCCATTGAGGTGTGTAAGGAGGAGTGAGTTGAGATAGAATCCCAAACACCCGTAAGAAATCAATGAAGTCGTAATTAAGATATTCTCCTCCTCTGTATGAGAGGAGTTTCTTAATCTTCTTACCAAGCTGGTTCTCAACTTCATTCTTGTATTCTTTGAACCGATCAAAATAATCCGACTTATTCCTCATTAAGTAAATATATCTATATCTACTAAAATAATTAGTAAAAGTTATGAAGTATGAGAACCCACCCCTTTCTTCAACTAGAAATGGTCCACACACATCTATGTGAACTAATTATAGAAGCTCTTTAGCCCTTTCTCCTTACCCACTAAATGGGGATTTGGTCATTTTGCCTTGTAGACACGCATGACATACACCAAGTGGTTTTAGTTCGAAAGAATATAAATACCCATCTTGATGTAATTTTGTCAAACGTTTCTCAATGACATGACCCAGCCGGTGATGCCAAAGTTGGGTGTGGTATGAGTCATGTGAATTGACTTTTTCATCTATGTCCATTACTTGGTTTGTGTAGTCTAACACATAAAGTCCATTATATAAATGTGCCCTACAAAAAAATATATCTTTATAAAAGTAGTAACATTCATTTCTAAACTTGACCATGAATCCATCAGTATCTAATCTAGATACTGAAATAATGTTTTTAGTAACAGAAAGAACATAATAACAACCCTTTAACACCAAGATCATTTCTGTTGGTAATGTGAGGTGGTAGTCCCCGATAGATACAACAACAAGTCTGGCTCCATTGGCTGCTCGTAGATCTACCTCACCTCAATCAATCTTTCTGAATCTACTTGTTTCCTGTATTTAGATAAATATGTGAGCACCACAAGTAGTATCTAATACCAAATTGGTAGAAACAGATAGATTGCATTCGATAACAAACACACCTGAAGATTCCCCTTGCTTCCTTGTCTGGGTACAGTTTTTCTTCCAGTGGCCCTTTTTTCCACATGCAAAACAAACAGCCTCCTGTTCTCTTTCCTCCCCTTTGATCTTCATTTTCTTGGAAGGCCTTGAAGAAGATTTGGGCTTAAATCTCTTTTCCTTCCCTTTACTTTTATTCACCATGAGGATAGAAGGATTTTCACACTTCATATCATTTTCCACTTGGTGAATGAGGATAATAAGATCCGACATATACTTCTCAATGTTGTTCATGTTGAAGTTCACAACAAAGTTTGAGAAGCTCTGGGGGAGTGATGCAAGAATGAGATCGGTACCCAGTTCTTTGGTGTGTTTAAACCCTAGAACCTCCAAGAACTCAATGTAGCCAATGATCTTGATTTCATGCGGCCCGGATGGGGAGCCCTCTCTAAGCTTGCTATGAAATAGATCCTTGGATATCTCAAACCTTTCCTATCTTTCGCTCTCCTGGTATAGACCACATAGGTGCTCGAGCTTGATATAGGCATCCATGTCTTCATGAGACTTCATGAGATCACTAGACATTGATGACAGAATCAAACATTGAACGTCAAGTGCATCGCTCATGTAACGCCCCGACCCCAGCTACCCAGAGTCGGTGCATTACTTCATAACATTGGCATGATCACAAAAGATCAAGTCTCGAAAGACCGATTAGTTTAGTAGCCTTGGAAACACTAGATACATTCATAAGTATTTCATTACATCAAAAAGTAAACAAACTACAATAACATGGTCTTTATAGTCCACACTCATATCCTCACTGACTATTCTTGCAAGTCAGTCATAATACACTTCTTCACATCCTGGAAAATATTAAAACATTGAAAGGGGTGAGCTCAGATGCTCAGTAAGGATAACAATATTGCGGAAGCTTTTATAAGAAAACATAAGCATTTAAGGCAATGTATAACTAAAACAAAAGCCTTATTGAACTTGAACTTCAGCATAATATGGAAAAAGTAAAATAAAATAATGCCATTACTTACTCACATGGATATTCTACTAGAAGAATAATCACATGAAATATCAATAACCACTTTCATAATGAGGGAATGTATAATGCCAGACATTCTGAAACATTTTGTCAAGGCCTCGACCAAGACGTCTAAAATGATTAAGGCCTCGGCCAAAACCATAAATCAAATTGGGAAAGGGCCTCGTCCAATTCCACGTCTAGTTGTCTCATGATACCTACCGATGCATCGAGGAGCTATAGCGGGCTCCACCCATCACTTATTAAGTCCAATACATTCCTCATATGAATAGGTTTAAACATAACATAAATATTCGTATTAAAACTAGCATACGAAATGTCAACAGTTTCTCCATAAACTATGGATGGTATAAAAATAACACATCCATAGTCAAATGTTTCACAAAATGCTCAATGTAAGTTTTGTATCATAAATCAATTTCAAATAAACTTAAAACCCATCAAAGGATGTTGACATGGATGAAATCAAAGCTATTTGAGAGAAATACCTCTCTTTTTTGAAATCATTTAAAAGTCCCATAATTATAAAATAATACATTTACTTTGAAAATATTATTATAAGCTTGTAAGTGAAGCTTCGATGAAGTTATAATGGCGGAAAATAGCTGCACCCGCCGTATAAGTTAAAAAAACATTCTTACCTTAAATTTGTCAAAAAGGTCAAAAAGTACATTGTTTGGAAAACGACGGTAAGATTCCTTTAAAAAACGTATAAGGGTATAAATGACTTTAACCCATTTTCCATTTAATAGTAAAAATGTTTCTAAAGACATTTTTAAGAAACATGGATGTGGATGATAACGAGGTCCTAGTAGATAATTATGTATAAACAACCTTGGATAATGAAGAGGTTGTGAAGTAAACCCTTACCTTGTACTTTTCCTTGGTTGGGGTAGGTTAACCTCCTATATAATGGTGAAATAATTTTTATTAAATTATACAAGAATCATATACATTCATATGATATCATATATGATCTTTTAACATTGCTTTGTTAACAATATCTTAGATTTATCGTTGTTTCGGGTGTTAACTTACTCGTTTTATTTTATATGTTTTGTTACGTAAGTCGTGTTTTTCATGCATAGGTTGTATCTTATTCGTATCCAGAATGATATCATTTACTTAAACATTATTTTTAAATCATCAAATGATAATTATACTTGAATGGATACGACAGAGAATGAATCTCATCGCGTTCGTGGAGACGGTAGTCCGTACGTACGCACGAGCGACAATATCATTATTTTGATATTAAAATAATATATAATTGGATAGTATATCATATATACAGAATCATTATCATGTTATATTTATTATTTACATGAATTACATAACATTATTATACCCATCTAAATAATAATATATTGAAGAACAATTACACCACGACGTGGAGACGGTAAGCCGTACGTACGCACGTATGGTGACATGTCATTAAAATGATGGGTAGAATACTGAATATGGTTGTTCCATATTTATAATAACATCAAAGTATATAGAAGATACTGGAGTTATAATTTTAGAATTGAAATAATAAACAAAGAGGGAGTGGAAGAAGAAAGAAACATGAAAGAGGGTGATGAAAATGTTACCTCTTCTTCGGGTTCTTCCTTTTGATTTGATCAAAAGGACTCCTTAGGATGGATTTATGACTAAAGTAAAGCTTCTAGGATGAAGGGAGAGAAGTTGGGAGAGTATTTGGGCAGAGGTTGGCCGAACCAAAAGGCTTGAAAGTGTGAATAAGGTGGTAGAGGTGGGGGCCTTTTATAAGAGGAGAGGAGGGGCTCTTTTGGAAAGTTTGAAATGTTACATTATTATACAATGCTTTTTAGGATTCTAAAGGTCCCACACTTATATAATTCGTGGATAAGGTGATAAGGGTTCGAAATATCCTCATCCAATAGGCTTTGGACAAGTTTAAGCCTTGGATTTTGCATTATCTTCTCATTTTATTTAAATCGTTAAATAATGAGGTCATCACTGCATCATAATGATGTCATAAATAATTTAATTTATGTAATATCTAAAAATTATAAAAAAAATACTATGATGTAGGAAATCTTTTTATCTTTCTAATGAATATTTATAGTCAAAATATTGATCTGTGTAACCCCACTTAAAATATGTTTTAGTAAAACAACTCATGTTTGTGTCAATTTAATTTTAACATTAAATAAATATATATTAATGTCATTTTCCAACTAAAGTGGCTCCATGGGGTCACAAGTTGACCCATGGGTTGTCTTGGTCGGCCATGACTCATCCAATAGTAGTAGGACAAGTGTCAAGCTCATATCATATTATTAAAACATTATTTTTACCTTAAACTACACTAATTACCTCTAATCGCGATTAAGAACTTAAAAGTTACTATTCACCAAAAAATTATTTTAATCTCATTGAACCACATTTTACTTCTTAATGACAACCATGTATGTTGGATTTTTAAAAATCAAATCACAGAAGTGGTAATATTTCATTTTAACGAAAAATCAGTTTTTAACAACCACTTAGTGGTTTCACTATTCATCAAAAATTGAAGTTTTTCAGAATAAGGCCAAAATTTCACCCTAAGCTATAATTGATATTCCGAATTCAAAAATGATGTCTATTTTACAAAATTCCAAACATATAAGTTGTATTAATTAATTTTATAATTAATTCCCGCTGTTACAACAAATAGCCTGTTTTTAAGAAACAATTTATATCAAAAGATTGGCAATTGTTTATGTCCAATTTCAATGTTAAATTAATTCTAATGACCACCATTGGATAAAATGGTAAAAATATATTCTAATTATACTTTAAAACCACTAAATATTATAATTTATCACTATAAATTATTTTGATTAAAAAAGTTGTTTTTAAGTATTTTTCACTATTCATAAAAATTTAGAAGTTCTCAGAAAAATACCAAAAATTCAACAAAGGCTAATTTCAATATTCCGAATCCAAAAATGAAGTCCATTTTGATAAATAAAATTTATAAAATTTCAAAAAGTAGGTATTACTATTCATAACGGCTAGTTTAATTAGTTGTGGTGTGTGTTAGAGCTCGAGGTTGCGTACAACACACGCTATTGCATTATTCGAAGGGAAACGTACAGTGGAAGCTTGGGGTGTTACATTCTCCCCTCCTTCAAATAATTGCGTCCTCGCAATTTCTAGGTTATTAATGCATAAAAAGACTCGGGTGGTTTTTCATCATAAATTCCTTAGGTTCCCACGTTGCCTCTTCCATTTTATGATTTCTCCACAAAACCTTCACCAGACGAGTCGTCCGGTTTCTCAGCACCTGCTCCCTCACATTAAGAATCCTGACGGGCTCTTCACAATAGGAAAGATCGGGTTACAGTTCTAATTCCTCATAGGTGAGTACATGCGTTGGGTCAGGCATGTATTTACTCAACAGAGATACGTGGAACACATCGTGAACTTTGGAGAGACTTGGCGGCATTGCAAATCGGTAAGCTACAGCCCCAATTCATTCTAGAATTTCGAAAGGTCCGATGTACCTGGGACTCAATTTACCTTTCTTACCAAAAAGTATGACTCCCTTCCATGGAGATACCTTCAGGAAAACATGATCACCGACTTGAAATTCCAAATCCTTCCTTCGATTATCGGCGTAGCTCTTCTGCCTACTTTGAGCTGCTTTGATGTGATTTTGGATTACTTTCACCTTTTCCACCGTTTCCTCCACCAGTTCTGGGCCTACAAGTTTTCTTTCACCAACGTCATCCCAACAGGTTGGTGTACGACATCTCTTTTCGTATAACGCTTCATATGGTGCCATCTGAATACTCGAATGGAAGCTATTGTTATAGGAAAATTCTACCAGTGGTAAATATTGATCCCACATACCCTGAAAGTCAAGAGAGCATGATCTCAACATGTCTTCTAAGGTTTGAATAGTCCATTCTGATTGTCCATCTGTTTGAGGGTGATAGGCAGTGCTCAAACGAAGTTCAGTATCCAAGGCCTTTTGAAGACTTTTCCAGAATCTTGAAGTAAAACGAGGATCACGATCAGAAACAATCGATATGGGTACTCCATGAAGTCTTACAACTTCATTAATATATAGTCTTGCTAGACGTTCAAGTGGTAGATCCTCCCGTATAGCCAGAAAATGTGCTGACTTAGTAAGTCGATCAACAATGACCCATATTGCATCATTCCTTCTAGGAGTCTTTGGTAGTCCCATGACAAATTCCATCGTAATATTATCCCATTTCCACTCAGGTATGGGAAGAGGTTGCAATACTCCACCAGGATGTTGCCTTCCAGCTTTCACTTGTTGACAAACCATACACCTTGACACAAAATCAGAAATCTCCCTCTTCATATTGTCCCACCAAAAATGTTCCTTCAAATCTCTATACATTTTGGTGCTCCTAGGGTGTATAGAGAAGTTGGAACTATGAGCATCATCCAGCAATTCCCTTTTTAGATCAGGTATATCGGGAACACAAAGTCTCTTCCCGAATTTCAAAATTCCATCCTTATACACAAAGTCCCTCAATCTTCCATCATTCACACCTATAATCTTCTTCTGAAATTCTTCATCATTGGTCTGAGAACTCTTAATCCTTTCTAGTAATGATGGTTTGGAAACCATTTGAAAAAGCATTGATGTTTCACCTTCCCTAGTTATTCCCATGTCCATCTTCACTAGATCCAAGAAAATTGGATCCCTGTCAATTCTCATCACATTCAAAACTCCATGGTCTTTTCTACTCAAAGCATCTGCCACCTTGTTTTCCTTCCCCGGGTGGTAATGTATCGTGCAATCATAATCCTTGAGTAGTTCAAGCCATCACCTTTGCCTCATGTTGAGTTCTTTTTGTGTGAAAATATACTTCAAACTCTTGTGATCAGTATAAATCTCACATTTTTCACCATAGAGGTAATGTCTCCATATCTTTAAAGAAAAGATCACAACTGATAACTCAATATCATGAGTAGGATAGTTTTGCTCATGAATTTTTAGCTGTCGTGATGCATAGGCAATGACCTTATCATTCTGCATAAGGACACAACCGAGTCCTTTCTTCGATGCATCACTATAAATAACAAACCCATCATTCCCCGATGGTAGAGTCAATACAGGGGCATTGACTAATCTTCTCTTTAGTTCTTCAAAATATTCTTCACACTCTTTTTTCCAGACAAATTTAATCCCTTTACGTGTGAGCTTTGTCAATGGGTTAGCCAATCTGGCAAAATTTTGGACGAAACGTCTATAATAACCTGCTAAACCAATAAAACTGCGTACCTCAGTTATACTTGTCGGTGCTGGCCATTCTTGGATTGCCTTGGTTTTAGAAGGATCAACGGAAATTCCATCCTTAGAGATAATATGGCCAAGAAAAGAAATATCATGAAGCCAGAATTCACACTTGCTAAATTTCCCATATAATTCATGTCTTCTAAGAGTATTCAGGATAATGCGTAAGTGATTTTCATGATCTTTGTGGTTTTTGGAGTATACCAAGATATCATCAATAAATACCACTACAAAGTCATCAAGATATTCCTTGAAAACTCTATTCATTAGATCCATGAAAACAGAGGGTGCATTAGTCAATCCAAAAGGAATTACTGTAAACTCGTAATGCCCGTACCTTGTTCGAAATGCTGTCTTTGGAACGTCTTCCTTCTTCACACACAACTGATGGTATCCAGACCGAAGGTCAATCTTTGAAAATTATTGAGCTCCATGAAGTTGGTCAAACAAATCATCAATGCGAGGTAGGGGATACTTATTCTTTATTCTTATAGAATTTATCTCCCTATAATCAATGCACAACCTCATAGATCCATCTTTATTCTTAACAAAAAGAACAGGGGCTCCCCAAGGAGAAACACTAGGGCGAATAAATCCCTTATTACTCAATTCCTCTAGTTGTTTCTTTAGTTCAACTAATTCCAAAGTGGTCATTCTATAAGGGGTCTTCGATATGGGACTTGATCCAGGAATTAAATCAATGGAAAACTCAACTTCTCGTTCTGGAGGATGTCCAGGTAAATCTTCCGGAAACACATCAACATATTCTCTCACAATAGGTACATCCTCTATTTGAATATTCCTTTCCTCATCCTCAGTAATTTCCTTCTCTTCCTCCCCAATAATTGAATTTAGTTGAGCTACTGGGGGTGGATCTAGATAAGAATTATGTGGCGACGATTCTGCTCTAAAGATAAGGTGTTCCTTATCATCATCATCAAGAATCGTAACCACTTTCCTCTTACAATAAATTTTTGCATCATGGTCCGAAAGCCAATCCATACCGAGGATTATATCAAATTCAATCATGGGTATAACGATGAGATCAGCAGGTAAAGAACATTTAGGTGCTCTAATGGGAACTAATCGACAAAACTTTGTTGCAACAATACTTCCCTTAGGGGTTTTGACCGACAACTCCCTTGTTAAATCAAATTGGAAATATCTAATTTTCTTAGAAAACTGGGAAGATATGAAACAATGCGATGATCCAGAATGAAATAATGCATTTGCTAAACTTGAGGAAACCGTTAAATTACCTGCCACCATGTCTTTCGGAGCTTCCACCTCAGCAGTAGTGATAGCATAAGCCTGGCCTTGATCCCTTGGCCTCTTCTGAGGTAAGTTCCCCTGACGCTTAGGACATTCATTTGCATAATGTCCCTTCTCTCTACAATTATAACATTCCACGTTGACAGCCACTTTCTTTCCCTTGCATTCATGAGCTTGGTGGCCTTTTTCACCACACTTGTAACATACTCCTTTTCCTTTTAGACAGGCACCAGGGTGCTTCCTACCGCAATTAACATAGGGTGGAAATTCATTTCTACCCTTCTTCCCTGTTTCCTTATTTCCTTTCCCAGAGTTTTCAGTGGATCTCTTCTTATCTTGCTTTGATTTAAAGTCATAAGACTTAGATAATTCCTTTTCTGTCTTGATAGCGCACAAGACAATACCTTCGTATGAAGAGAAGGTTTGTGATACTAAAGATCGACGGAGAAATGGTTTCAACCCATCAAATAAACGACCAGTCTTACTTCTTGGGTTACGTATGTAATCTGCAACATACCTTGCTAACCTTGTAAAGTTAGCCTCATACTTTGCGACATTCTCAACCTCCTTCTGCCTCAGACTCAGAAATTGCCTTTCCATATCCGCTCGATGGTCTCGAGGAAAGTATTTTTCTAAGAACAGATCTTTGAACTCCTGCCATTCCATGTTTGTTAATTCATCATCTTCCTTTGTGTTTTGAATTAGTGACCACCATTGATCGGCATCTCCAGTGAGGCGGTAAATTTACATGACAACATTCTCCCTTTCACTACTCCCCAAGGCATGGAATATTTTCTCTAAGGAATTTATCCATTGCTCAGCTACTATAGGATTTGTACTCCCATTGAAGGTTGGCGGTTGTTGCCTCATGAAACGGTCTAGCATTGATCCTCCACGTTGCGGATCAGGGTGCTCCATACGAGTAAGGTTGTTATTCATAACCTGTGTGAGTTGTCCCAGTACGGTGAGAAGCTGATCAGCACCAGTTGTATCACTAGCTCCACCATAATTATCCTGAGCAGGAGGGAAATCCCTACACGGAGTGCGTGCATTGATACAGTTTCCATTCCTTCCACTAGGCGCCATTTCTAAATAATGGCATAAACTAGATTAGTTCATGAATCAAAATACATAATTCCATACTTGTAAAACACTTAACATAAATTGAACTAATTATGGATATAATCCATAATTATAAAAATGTTTTCTTTGAGGAAGTATATACTCGTAACCCTTCATAGTGGTTTGTAAAGAAAATGGGAATTATCCAAAGCATATCCCCCGGGAGTGTCGTAACCAAGAGTGCAGCAAGGCCCGTTGTCGTGCACCAGTTCCCGTTCGAGTCTAGCTCAAAGCGGTGTTTTCGGGTTTTACCCCTAGGTACATCTGTGCCAGAGCCACCTCTACATGCTCGTATCCAGACAGGGATGTATTGCTCAGAATACTCACAACATCTCTACAATACCAAAATTCTAGGAAGTTCTTCTATACTAATCCTCAAAGTCTATCTTCGGGATATGTTCTCTAATCAGTGTTTATCTAAATCTAGCTTCCAAGGTTAGTACTAAACTGCCTCTGATACCAACTGTAACGCCCCGACCCCAGCTACCCAGAGTCGGTGCATTACTTCATAACATTGGCATGATCACAAAAGATCAAGTCTCGAAAGACCGATTAGTTTAGTAGCCTTGGAAACACTAGATACATTCATAAGTCTTTCATTACATCAAAAAGTAAACAAACTACAATAACATGGTCTTCATAGTCCACACTCATATCCTCAATGACTATTCTTGCAAGTCAGTCATAATACACTTCTTCACATCCTGGAAAATATTAAAACATTGAAAGGGGTGAGCTCAGATGCTCAGTAAGGATAACAATATTACGGAAGCTTTTATAAGAAAACATAAGCATTTAAGGCAATTTATAACTAAAACAAAATCCTTATTGAACTTGAACTTCAACATAATATGGAAAAAGTAAAATAAAATAATGCCATTAATTACTCACATGGATATTCTACTAGACGAATAATCACATGAAATATCAATAACCACTTTCATAATGAGGGAATGTATAATGCCAGACATTCTGAAACATTTTGTCAAGGCCTCGGCCAAGACGTCTAAAATGATTAAGGCCTTGGCCAAAACCATAAATCAAATTGGGAAAGGGCCTCAGCCAATTCCACGTCTAGTTGTCTCATGAGACCTACCGATGCATCGAGGAGCTATAGCGGGCTCCACCCGTCACTTATTAAGTCCAATACATTCCTCATACGAATAGGTTTAAACATAACATAAATATTCGTATTAAAACTAGCATATGAAATGTCAACAGTTTCTCCATAAACTATGGATGGTATAAAAATAACACATCCATAGTCAAATGTTTCACAAAATCCTCAATGGATGTTTTGTATCATAAATCAATTTCAAATAAACTTAAAACCCATCAAAGGATGTTGACATGGATGAAATCAAAGCTATTTAAGAGAAATACCTCTCTTTTTTGAAATCATTTAAAAGTCCCATAATTATAAAATAATACATTTACTTTGAAAATATTATTATAAGCTTGTAAGGGAAGCTTCGACGAAGTTATAATGGCGGAAAATAGTCGCACCCACCGTATAAGTTAAAAAAACATTCTTACCTTAAATTTGTCAAAAAGGTCAAAAAGTACATTGTTTGGAAAACGACGGTAAGATTCCTTTCAAAAAAATATAAGGGTATAAATTACTTTAACCCATTTTCCATTTAATAGTAAAAATGTTTCTAAAGACATTTTTAAGAAACATGGATGTGAATGATAACGAGGTCCCAGTAGATAATTATGTATAAACAACCTTGGATAATGAAGAGGTTGTGAAGTAAACCCTTACCTTGTACTTTTCCTTGGTTGGGGTAGGTTAACCTCCTGTATAATGGTGAAATAATTGTTATTAAATTATACAATAATCATATACATTCATATGATATCATATATGATCTTTTAACATTGCTTTGTTAACAATATCTTAGATTTATCGTTGTTTCGGGTGTTAACTTACTCGTTTTCTTTTATATGTTTTGTTACGTAAGTCGTGTTTTTCATGGATAGGTTGTATCTTATTCGTATCCAGAATTATATCATTTCCTTAAACATTATTTTTAAATCATCAAATGATAATTATACTTGAATGGATACGACGGAGAATGAATCTCATCGCGTTCGTGGAGACGGTAGTCCGTACGTACGCACGAGCGACAATATCATTATTTTGATATTAAAATAATATATAATTGGATAGTATATCATATATACAGAATCATTATCATGTTATATTTATTATTTACATGAATTACATATCATTATTATACCCATCTAAATAATAATATATTGACTAACAATTACACCACGACGTGGAGACGGTAAGCCGTACGTACGCACGTATGGTGACATGTCATTCAAATGATGGGTAGAATACTGAATATGGTTGTTCCATATTTATAATAACATCACAGTATATAGAAGATACTGGAGTTATAATTTTAGAATTGAAATAATAAACAAAGAGGGAGTGGAAGAAGAAAGAAACATGAAAGAGGGTGATGAAAATGTTACCTCTTCTTCGGGTTCTTCCTTTTGATTTGATCAAAAGGACTCCTTAAGATGGATTTATGACTAAAGTAAAGCTTCTAGGATTAAGGGAGAGAAGTTGGGAGATTATTTGGGCAGAGGTTGGCCGAACCAAAAGGCTTGAAAGTGTGAATAAGGTGGTAGAGGTGGGGGCCTTTTATAAGAGGAGAGGAGGGGCTCTTTTGGAAAGTTTGAAATGTTACATTATTATACAATTCTTTTTCGGATTCTAAAGGTCCCACACTTATATAATTCGTGGCTAAGGTGATAAGGGTTCGAAATATACTCATCCAATAGGCTTTGGACAAGTGTAAGCCTTGGAGTTTTCATTATCTTCTCATTTTATTTAAATCGTTAAATAATGAGGTCATTGCTGCATCATAATGATGTCATAAATAATTTACTTTATGTAATATCTAAAAATTATAAAAAAAATACTATGATGTATTAAATCTTTTTATATTTCTGATGAATATTTATAGTCAAAATTAGGATCTGTGTAACCCCACTTAAAAAATGTTTTAGTAAAACAACTCATGTTTGTGTCAATTTAATTTTAACATTAAATAAATATATATTAATGTCATTTTCCAACTAAAGTGGCTCCATGGGGTCCCAAGTTGACCCATGGGTTGTCTGGGTCGGCCATGACTCATCCAATAGGAGTAGGACAAGTGTCAAGCTCATATCATATTATTAAAACATTATTTTTACCTTAAACTACACTAATTACCTCTAATCGCGATTAAGAACTTAAAAGTCACTATTCACCAAAAAATTATTTTAATCTCATTGAACTACATTTTAATTCTTAATGAAAACCATGTATGTCGGATTTTTGAAAATCAAATCACAGAAGTGGTAATATTTCATTTTAACGAAAAATCAGTTTTTAACAACCACTTAGTGGTTTCACTATTCATCAAAAATTGAAGTTTTTCAGAATAAGGCCAAAATTTCACCCTAAGCTATAATTAATATTCCGAATTCAAAAATTATGTCTATTTTACAAAATTCCAAACATATAATTTGTATTAATTAATTTTATAATTAATTCCCGCTGTTACAACAAATAGCGTGTTTTTAAGAAACAATTTATATCAAAAGATTGACAATTGTTTATGTCCAATTTCAATGTTAAATTAATTCTAATGACCATCATTGGATAAAATGGTAAAAATATATTCTAATTATACTTTAAAACCACTAAATATTATAATTTATCACTATAAATTATTTTGATTAAAAAAGTTGTTTTTAAGTATTTTTCACTATTCATAAAAATTTAGAAGTTCTCAGAAAAATACCAAAAATTCAACATAGGCTAATTTCAATATTCCAAATCCAAAAATGAAGTCCATTTTGATAAATAAAATTTATAAAATTTCAAAAAGTAGGTATTACTATTCACAACGGCTAGTTTAATTAGTTGTGGTGTGTGTTAGAGCTCGAGGTTGCGTACAACACACGCTATTGCATTATTCGAAGGGAAACGTACAGTGGAAGCTTGGGGTGTTACAGCTCAAATGTTGATCATAGACCAGGAAATCTTTATCACTCACCCCTTGGGCAGGCAGATCAGGAAGTGTGGACTCCAGCACGTAAAACTTTCGTTCATGGTGTAGGATAACCCGAAGGTGCCTAAACCATTACTAAAAGTTACTACCGGTGAGGATATTATCTTTATCCAGAATTGATCACAGAGAAAATGTGGTTGACGAGTATTTCATTTCGATTCTACAAATTAAAAGAGCAGATTTATCAGTACCTTTGATTAAATTTTATGAAAAATGAATTTATTAATTCTCCCACTATTTTATCAAGTCTAAATGGCCCTCACTATTGAACTCGGAATGTGCAATTGCTTTGACATTCTAGTGGAAAGGATCCATATTCCCCTTTTCATAACCCCAACAAGGGTTAGTCAAGCTATTTGATGGTATTTAGGTAGGTAGGTCTTTTCCAACTGTGAGATTATAGTTCCTTGATCCGTTGAGTGGAATCCCCAATCCAGAAATCATGACTTGGATTTCCTCAACTCTTGCCTCAAATATTGCGTCATGTATAGCAAGGGATACTTCTCTTGATGTAATATGGTTAAGTGAACCCAAAAACTTTCATAAGGGCTTCCTTTATAAAAGTAAGTGTCCCAAAAAGGGTTGGTAAAACACATAGTTTTATTGAGTCTTTCCCTTAACCAAGTAACAGAAGGCTTGGTCTGACTTAATATGGTATTGAGGGATTTTAATCCTTTATGTGTAATTTTGCATTATAACATGCTTGTTAATATTAAGTGATGCTTACTTAAGTGATTAACCATGTTCTGATAACGTTTACGCATAGTCCAGTTTTTATTTTATTCCATCTTTACATGCTTGTTCATTTTATTAACTATGTGATTGCAAAAACACATACATAATAAATAAACCATGAAATCATACATAAATAAAATAAGATGGCATGATCATGAGATTTTTCTGGTTAGCTTATCTAGAAGTTTGATAAGATAACCTTAACCTAGGGGAAAACATCTTGAACTGATGGTTCGTGTTTTTCAGCTCCAACTTGTCCACCTCTATATCTTCTTGGGTCAGTTTTGCCTCAGCTTTGGGTTTTGAACCGTCTCCTTTAGCTTTGGAGATCCCCCATTACATGGGGTTTTCATTAAAGAAACCATGGGCACACATGCACTACATTTTATTGGACGAAGGCTCGCAGGCCAAAGAATTTAAATTAAAAAAATTTAAATGAAACCATTAAAATATACAAAGGGTCTTTGGTCTAGCTCATGATCATCCATAGCATGCAATGCCATTTACGCAAATTCAAATTCTTTTAATCATTCTATTATTTAAGATAAGTCTCTCTTGAATTTAATTAATTATGATCTTATAATTAATCAATTATTTATCTTAAATTATTTTATGAATTTCCTTGAGATTCTTCTCATTCATATTTCTTGTACAGGTCTTCTCACTTTTGGAGGAAACCCTGTGAAATTTCTAGAAAGTATACGATGTGTAGTTTATATTTACATGGAGTGTATTTATTTTCACCCTTTATCCAAAGTACACGCCAGGGGCTTTGGTGTGTTTTCTGTACTTTAGAAATTTTGGAGTACAGAGTGTGTAGATAAATCATACATGGCATATACTTACTTGTTACACAGTAACCGGTATGGCAATCCCATGTACGTGGTACACAACTTCTCCTTTGTGCACGGTTTTACTTGGGCCGGATCAAACTACACGACTTGTTGCTGCAACATATATGCTGTGTATTTTTGTTCCCATGCGCCATTCATTTTTAGTCAACATAGGGTGTTAAATTATTAGGTGTAATCAATTCACATGGCATGGTTTGGAGGACCAGAACCAGTTCGTTGAACCTAAGTACATAGAATGTAGATTTCATTACACACTGTGTATTCCCGTGTTGTACAGACAGAAAGAGAGGATCCTCCAGATGAGTTCCTCATTTTTATTTTAATCAAAATAAAAATGAAAAGGTCATTTCTGTGATGTGAATCAAGAAACAAAGGAGGAAGAACAGATCTTGTTCATTCAGTTTAATAGAAAGATTTATCACAAATTGAATCAAATATAAATGTGTAAATTATCAACGAAAATTAAATAACTATAATTAACATTTTAACATCCATCTGATACCATTTGAAGGTTCCGGGCATAGCAGAAGCATGTGGGTGGTTGTGCCCACTTGGATTTTTTTCATTAACAATGATCAATCTGGGATCAATACGACGGTAAACACCAGTCTCCACGGATCGAATCATAGAAAAAGAAAAATAAAAGGAAAGTCTCGGAACCACAAAGTAGGATCGTTATAGGTTGATTATAATTAATTTAATCAGTTAAAAAGAAGTACCTTTTGGGGTTCTTTCTTCGTTGATATTCTTGATCACGTTTCGATGTGATTCATCATTTTGTCGCAGAAGCCTAGTGTAGACTTCCTCTAGCGGTGATCCACACGTGCACCTCGTATCTATGGACATCGCCAAAGGAGTCTCTGGGTGCTAGCATAGAGAAATATTTGCTTGTGTTGTCCGCCTTAGATCATCTTGATCCGATGGAAGAGGATCTCTCTCGATCTTGAGATCATTATTGGAGGAAGAGGTTCTTTCATCCTTGAAAGAATTCATCAGAATTGTTGTGCACAACGATTCTCTTGTCTAAGGAAAAGAGTTGGGGTTGTGAGGATATTTATAATCGGGTTTGAGATTGTAGAGTTATGACAATAAATAAACGCATTACACATTTTATTTATTTCATTAACTCCCTTTTGAAAACCCCATGTCATGTCATTAATTCCTGGACATGCACCCACACTGATTATAATAAATATCATTTAATAAAATGATATTTCCTCAAAATCCCAACTGGAAAAACTACATGGCATGTACTTGTTTTTCATCGAAAACTACACGTAATGTACATTCAATGTACACGACATGTATATCTTGTTTTCATTTATTCATTTCCATTCCAAAATAAAAACTACATGACGTGTATATTTAATAATACACGACATGTACTTGTTTTCAAAATAAAACTACACTGTGTGTAATCATTGATACACGACATGTACGTGTTTTATTTTATTCTTCATCAAACATTAAAACGATTTAGGCTTCCTTGAATAATTATTAAACCACATACGAGAATAATCTTTATTCTACTTGAGATACTTGAATACACTTAGTGTGTGGCCCTTTAGGCCTCTTTCTCATTGGCATTAGGTGGGCTTGCCTAAAGTCCAAGATTATTGTCTAGCAACAGGTCAAGGCACCCAAGAGAAAGAAGTTGACTCCGAATTGTCGTATGACCACATACGAATGCTTACTGTGTAATTTAATACCTTTTCCCAATATCTCATCAAGAAGGTTTCATGGTAGTTTCATAAACCTATATGCTTGATCTTTTATTCTTTGAATTCTAGAAATAAACTCATCATGACTCCATGGCCATGTAATTTGTTCAAAAGTTCTATTTCAATCAAAGGGACCGAGATATCTACTTCCATAAATATGGAAGGGACAAATACTTCCTTGACTTATCCATTAATAACTTTTCATTCGTGACGCATGTAACGTCCCGGTTCCGGAAGCCACCTAGAGGTACCCCGTAACCGGTTGGTCACATGGCCTTAATTGCATTTCCCCGAACACCAGAGGCTGCCGACTAGCTGTGAGGGCCTTGGGTGTGATAGTGGGGAAACTATGCCCTCATTGGCAGAGTACATAGCGGAAAAAAACAAATAGGAAACAACAGAAACCATAACCATCCATACAAGAGTAAAACAATAAATAGCGGAAGATGAACAGTAAACAACTGGAGCACACACACATGTATATAAAATGATGAGAAATACATATTTCTAGGAAAACTGCCAAACAAGTAACAATGCTGAATACAATGCTAAACCAAATTGAAAAAGAAAAATAGGTAAACTCCTCAGCATCGCAAGCCATAGCTTGGTCTATTGCTCTCCAGATCCATAGCAAGTCAAGTACCTGAAGTAGAAGGGAACTTGCCCTTATCTATACCCGCAACAACATAGTCTGTTTGAGCCCAAAAGCATGACCCAAACAGGGTGTGAGACAAAGTCCCAATAGGAAACCACACAAAGATCTGCCCCTAACAGTTAGTGAATATATGGAAGGTAAAGTATAGTAAGTAGTAAACAGTAAGTAGTAAATAGGATGATACAGAACAGTAACAAATCCACAGTTTCTAGCATATAATCTACAAATAAGAATAGTCACTCAAGAAAGTAGAACAAAAAGGGTAACCTCTGGGTAGTTCTCACAGTCTACACCCTAAGGTTCAACCTACAAGTACTAGTAACCCTCTGGGAGGCACACACAGTTTCACCCCTCTGCTTCAGCTAAATAATAGACTCTCTGAGGAAGCACTCACCGTCAATTCCCCCTATAGTCTCGTATCGTACTAAAGGCTCTCTGGGGAAGCACTCAACGTCAATTCCCCCTGTGGCCAGCGTCGATGAACTATAGTCTCTCTGAGGAAGAAGTCAACATCAATTCCCCCTATAGTCTCGCATCATTAATTAAAGACACTCTGGAGAAGCTCTTACGTCCATTCTCCCTATGGTCCACTACACTAGGTTCTCACAGCCCTGTGTAAAACAAACATGCATAGCACGCGTATCGGCCCAAGTAAACCTCAAGAACTACTTGACTATCATTATAATGCACAACAACATAACAGTAAAACAGTTCCACTATCCTACAACTAGGCACGGAAATTGAAAAAATGCCAAACAAGAAAAACAAGCATGGAAAACATCCAGAGTACAATACAATTTACCCTATTTACAAGCAATTGCCTCTACTCAAGAAATCAAGAAAACCAGGAAAACAAAAATGGAAAAACAGGAAACATGCAATACCCATTTCAAGGGTATTGGAGGAATTTGCACAAAATATTCACAGACTTCCTACAGAATGGCACAAACCACCTACCTCGATGCTAGGAGAATGATATACGTGAACCACAATGATTTATTCTCCTTAGAACGTCGAGGATATGAGAAAACGTCAAAACTTCTCCACCCAAGATATCTTGAGAAAGTGGAGGAATTGGAAAACAAGGCTCTAGGAGAAGAGAGAGATTACCTCTACGATTCCAACGCAATCGAAAGCGGTCGATTCAGAGAATGGATAGAGGCTCAGGAATCCGGAGAAGAATCGCAGCTATACGGGTCGCTCTCAGATGAAGAACCTAAAGAAGGAGAGTGTTCTGTCTGTTAGGCGCGACCCCAGTCTGTTTAATGAAATAAAGAAAATACACGATGTGTACTTCTGGGGTACACGGCGTGTACTCTGTTTTTCCGTACTCCACTTTAAGCAGCCTCCACATCACCCCTACACACCGTGTGTGTGGTTCGGACATGGCCAGCACATGGCTTCGAGCAAAAAAGGAGTACACGGCGTGTACTCAGAAAGTACACGGCGTGTACTTAAAATATTTCCAGAAACCCCAATTTTCTAAAAAACTCCAGGAAAAGAAAAACATACCTGAAAACAAAGATCTGGGTTCTTACAAACTTCCCCCCTTAAAGAAATTCATCCCAAAATTTCCCTAACAAGGCAGAGAAGAAGAAACTCTGAATAGCTCCAGCCACTGTGATCGTACATCGGCCTCTCTCTCCTAGGTCTCGTCCTATACTCGCCCATGCTGCCATAGCACCCTTACTAGAGGAAAATACCGCCCATGGAAAACCTTCATACTGTGATTGATAATCTGGATACTATTCTCCTCAAATGATGAATCCGCTTCGAGCTCAACCTCCTCGGGCTAAAAGACATGAGATGGGTTTGAAAAGTAACGTTAGAGCTGAGAGACGTGGAAGACGTCGTGCATGGCCCAGTACCTTTGAGGTAAATACAACAGATAGGCAACCTTCCCAACTCTCTCCAATACCTCAAATGGCCCGAAGTACCATGGTGAATGCTTACCCTATCTCCGAATCCTCTTATGTCCCAATCTTGGTGCGACACATAGGAAAAACTAATCCTCAACCTCGAACTCCAGATTTCGTCTCCACTGATCAGCATAAGACTTCTGTCAAGACTATGTTGTAGCCATCCTCTTTCGAATCAACTCTATCTATTCTGAGGTCTCCTAAACCAGACAAGGTCCTAATAAAGCTGCCTCTCCTGCCTCCAGCCAGCATAAAGGTGATTGGAATAGCCTACCGTAAAAAGCCTCGTAAGGTGCCATCTGGATAGTTGCCTGAAAACTGTTGTTGTAGGTGAACTCCACAAGGGGGATATGCTTCTCCCAAGAACCGCCAAAGTCTAGAATGAAAGCTCAGAGCATATCCTCAAGCACCTGGATCGTAAGCTCGGACTGGCCATCTGTCTAGGGATGGTATGCTGTACTCAAAAGTACTTGTGTACCCAAATCCCTCTAAAGCCCTTGCCAGAACCAAGAAGTAAAGTGTGCATCCCTGTCTGAAACAATGGAGTGTGGAACCCCATGCAGACACACAATCTCTCGGATGTACAATCGTCCCAGATCATCAATACTGAAGGTCTCCTTGATCCGTAAGAAGTGAGAAACCTTCATAAGCCTGTCGATGAAAACCCAAACAACATCATTCCCTCGAGGTGACCTCAGAAATCCGGTCACGAAGTCCATCGCGACATCATTCCACTTCCACTCCGGAATGGGTAACTGCTGTAAAAGGCCTGCTAGTCGCTGATGTTCCGCCTTCACCTGCTAACAAGTAGAACACCTTAAGACAAAAACAAAAACACATCTCTTCATACCTGGGCACCAGTACTGGCGATGAAGATCCCGATATATCTTGGTGACGCCAGGATGAACTACCCAAACTGAGGAATGAAAATCCCACATCGGCTCCTCGTATATGTCTGCTGGCACCCATACGCGTCCCTAGAAACGCAAGATATCTTCCTCGCCCACTGTCCATCCAGGAAGAGGGTCCTCTCCTAACACACTCTCCCGCAGGACTAAGCCTTCTGAGTTTGATAGATGCCTCATTCGTACCCGATCAAGAAGTGTAGAGGTAACAGCTACAGAAGATAGGAAAGTCTGTCACTGTCTATCGTGCACCTCCAGATGAATCTCAGAGAACATAGCCATAAGCTACCACTCACTGTTTTCCTCTTGAACTACCTGAATCTGAGTTCTCCTACTCAACGCATCTACCACTACGTTTCCCTTTCCCGACGTATAGGAAAGCTCGAAATAAAAATACTGAAGATACTCAACCCACATGCGCTGTCTCAGATTCTGATCACGCTGAGTGAAGATGTACTTGAGACTCTTGTGGTCAGTGATAACCAAAAAGTTCTCTCCCAGAAGGTAATTTCTCTAACAGCGTAAGGCATGAACAACAGCCGCCAACTCCAGATCGTGAGTCGGGTAGTTCCTCTCATGTGGCCTCAACTACCGAGACCTGTACGCAACAACTCTATCTCCCTGCATAATCACATCACCTAGTCTGATACCTGAATCATCACAATAAATAGTATAGCTCTTTCCTGGCTCTGGAAAGACTAGTATCGGTGCCGATGTCAACCTCCCCTTCAGCTCCTGGAAGGCTGACTCACAAGAATCTGACCATAAGAACTTCACCCCCTTCTTGGTCAGACCTGTAAATGGTTCTTCTAGGTATGAAAAGTCCTGAATGAAGCGTCTGTAGTATCCAGCCATCCCTAGGAAACTCCGTACCTCAAAAACATTCTTCGGCTGCTCCCAGGAAACTACAACTCTCACTTTCTTTGGGTCCACAGATACTCCTGCCTCTGAGATGACGTGACCCAAGAAGTGAATATGATCCATCCATAAGTGTCATTTCGAGAGTTCAGCATAAAGCTGATGCTCTCTCAGTGTACTCATAATAATCTCAAGATGAGTAGCATGGTCATGTCGAGTGTGAGAGTACACCAAGATATCTTCCACGAATATCACGATGAAGGAATTCAAGTAAGGATGGAACACTCGGTTCATCAGTGCCATGAAAACTGATGGTGCATTCGTGAGACCGAACAGAAAAACTGTATACTCGTAGAGACCATATCTACTCTTGAAGGTTGTCAGAGGTATATCTGATGGTCTAACACGCAAATGATGATAACCGGACCTCAAATAGATCTTAGAAAACATGTGGGCTCCTTTAAGATGATCTAATACATCATCAATCCTTGGAAAGGGATATCGGTTATTGACCGTCAACTGGTTCAGTTTCTGATAATCCACATAGAGCCTAAGGGTACCATATGCCTTTTTCACAAACAGGACAGGCGAACCCCAAGGAGAAGTACTGGGTCGGATGAAACCCTTTGCTTGAAACTCTTCCAACTACTTCTTGATCTCCTGCAACTCAGGTGTAGACATCCTAGAGGGAGGAATAGACACTAGTGTCGCTCCTGGAATGAGCTCGATAGAGAAGTCTACCTCACGCTCCGGAGGTAAAACTGAAAAGTCCTCTGGAAAGAAATCCCTGAAACGATCCACCATTGGAGGAAAGTCCAACTATGAAGTCCCCTGGTCATCCAGATAAAGACTAGAAATCTGGGTCGTCACCCCTCCTAGCCCATGATGCTCGAGTCCTGCTCGACTTTCCCAAACATCCCATTAACCTCTATGAAGAAAAGACTCACCCTATAGTGAGATTAAACTAACCCTACGACGATAATAGTCAATGAATTCCTGGAAGGGAACCAACCAGTCAATCCTGAGAATGAAATCATATCCTGTTATCTCCAGGACATAGATATCCCTTAAGAAACGATACTCTGCAAGATCGAGAGGTCACTGTCTACACTGACATGCATTAGATGTCCTCGTCCCCAAAGTTGTGTCTAGTGTCAGCATGTCGGCTAAAGAAAAGATACATAGCCCCAGGATCTCCACAACAACAATAGAGATAAAGCTATGAATAACACCAGTATTGAAAAGAGATGAAGATAAAACTAAGGCTACTAAAATCGTACCTCAAACTGTATAAGGTATGGGATCATGATTCTGATAGGTCTTCTCCACCGCAAAAGTCTGGACTACCCCGTGGCCCTGTGACCCTGCCTGACCACTCTGAGCTGATCCTCCCTGCTGGCGCTGAAGGACTGGTGACTGACTGCCACGACCTCGACCTCCACCTCGGCCCGAACGGCCAAAATAACTCCAGTTCCCTGACTAGTGAGAAACTGGTGGTGCTTCTCCTGAATGAGGATTCATGGAAGAACCCTCATCACCATCTACTGGTGAGAAAAACTGGCAAAAATGCTGAAGGTGACCCATCTTTACACAAGATTAGCACTCCACTGGGTCTCTCTGGCACTGCGGCCTCGTGTGCCTTGCCCTTCCAAACTGGTAGTATACTACCTGGCTACCACAAGATGTATCTCGCCTCCTCAAATCACCACGCGTAGACTCCCTACAGCATTTCCTACTATCAACTGGATGAACACTAGCTCTGGAAGTAGAACCGCCCTAGCTCGCAGCTCCAGAGTCTCTCAGATTGCGCTACGCAATCAGCGCCTGGTTGACGATGGAAGTGATGAAAGTCAACTGGAAGAGGTTCACTTGTGAGAGGATCTCCCTCCTGATACCATCCTCAAACTTCATTGCTAAGAACACCCCACTTCCATCCCAGAGGGGT
Source organism: Viscum album (assembly GCA_963277665.1). Taxonomy (NCBI): domain Eukaryota; kingdom Viridiplantae; phylum Streptophyta; class Magnoliopsida; order Santalales; family Viscaceae; genus Viscum; species Viscum album. The sequence goes on from OY728121.1 coordinate 48,941,748, forward strand.
GTGAAACACTGCAGCTCGGTGAAATGAGAGGAATACTCCATGACAGAAAGAGTACCCTACTCTAGACTCATGAACTCCTGGGCTCGATCGGCCCTTAGGGTCTCCAGGTAGAAGTATTCATAAAACATGCACTGGAACTCCTCCCAAGCCATAACCTGCCAATGAAACGCTTGTGATATTATGTCCCACCACCTCTTGGTGGATTCTCAGAGAATATAAGTAGCGATCTTGAACCGCCTTTCTGGAGGTGTTTCCAGATGCTCAAATATAGTCAGCATGGATTCCAGCCATGACTCTGCAGCCTGTGGTCCTATTTCCCCCGAGAAAGTAAGAGGATGATACTGCTGGAAAACCCACGTCAAGTCTGCCATATTCATGGCAGGAGGCAGTGCTCAATGAATGGTCTGTATCATCCTCATAAATCCTTCCCGGAATTGCGCGTCAGTGCCTAAAACAGGTATGACAACCGGTACCAGGGATGGCACGATTGGAGGATCAGAAAGAAGTCTCTGATGAGCCATATCTGGCATCTGATCACCATCCTGCAACTGACGTACAACCGGAGGACATCTCAAAGGAATATCTCTAAAAGATCAAAAGGATGCCTTAGGTCAGTATTAACAAAGACAGAGAACACAAGAGTAAAAAACGGGAACAAGAGAGAAAAAAGGTCAAGTTTTAAAAAACATGACTACACGGCGTGTATAAAAACTACACGGTGTGTTCACTTAAACGATACACATGGGTGTGTACATCAGAAAAAACTGGTCGTGTAACATCCCGGACTACACGTTGTGTTGACCCCACACACGACATGTACTTGAACTCTATTCCCCTGCCTGAGTCTCTTTACACGGCTAACCCACACGGTCTTCTTAAACTGAGACTACACGGCGTGTTACCTATGGACAAGATGTGTAGTAGACAAGGTTCCACATCCTGTGTTGCTAGTTACACGACCAATTACACGGTTGAGACTACACGGCGTGTTCCGATCAAACATGGCGTGTACTTGAAGATTTTTCCGACCCGTGTTGCTGGCGACATGACCAAGTACACGGCTGACCCTTACACGGTGTGTTCCAAACAAACACGGTGTCCATAGGAGGAGAGAACATCGTCCCATGTTGTTCGTGACATGGTCAGGTACAGAGGACAAGGATACACGGCGTGTTCATAAAAAACACGGCGTGTATGACACGAGCTTCCCCGAACCGTGTTGTTAGTGACACGACCGGGTACATAGCTTACTACTACATGGCGTCTACCTACCATACACGGTCAGTGACACAGTTTTAAAAACTACACGGTGTGTATATATAAAGTACACACTGTGTATTTTGGGTTTTTCCGGGCAGTAGCTCTAAAACTGCACCGAAGCCTAGAAAACACTGAAAAACGAGCAAATAGGTGCCAAATTCCGATTCGTGAGGGCCTATACTCCCCATGAATCAAAGCTTGGAATCCAATACAACCATATATAAGGAAAACAAGTCAATGATTCACCAATTTCCGATTCAAGAGGGCCCATAACACCTCAAGAACAAAAATTTGGTGTTCATTTAAGCAAGGTATAAAACAAACAACTTCTCTATCAAACAGCAGAGATTCTATCAAAGCATCTATCACAACAACGTGAATAATCTACACAACATCTATCACAACAACATTCAATTGCTAATTCACCCTAGATGGCATGGAAAGAATTCATGGCATGTGATTTATAACAAGTGCCTATATGATGCATGAGATGGAATACCCTCATCTCATTGGGTTGCGACAGAAATAGAACCCCAATAGAAATAACAATTACAACACAAGTCATGCGAATCACTCTAGGTGAAATCAAATCAACTGTAAAATCTCAAAACCAGAAAATTGCAATAATGAGGTAGTATGGATTTTCCCTGTAGATGGGTTAGCTACTCTCGGGCACAGCTTAATCCCATGCACCGAATCCGTCCAACCCCTGGCTAAATGCTCAAACAGTAAATCAAGAGAAAAGAAAACCGCCTCTGATACCACTTTTTAATGTCCCGGTCCCAGAAGCCACCCAGAGGTACCCCGTACCCAGTTGGTCACATGGCCTCAAGCGCATTTCCCCGAACGCTAGAGGCTGCCGACTAGTAGCTTGGGTCTTGGGTGTGATAGTGGGGAAACTATGCCCCCATTTGCAGAGTACACAGTGGAAGAAAAACAAATAGGTAAAAGTAGAAACCATAATCATCTAGACAAGAGTAAAACGATAAATAGTGGAAGATGAACAGTAAACAACTAGAGCACACACACATGTATATAAAATGATGTGAGATAAATATGTCTAGGAAAACAGCCAAACAAGTCACAATGCTGAATACAATGCTAAACCAAAGTGAAAAAGAAAAATAGGTAAACTCCATAGAATCGCAAGCCATTACTTGGTCCCATGATCTCCAGCTCCAAAGAAAGTCATGTACTTGAAGTAAAAGGGTGCTTTCCCTTATCTATACCTGCAACAACATAGTCTGTTTGGGCCCAAAAGCATAACCCAAATAGGGTGTGAGACAAAGTCCCAATAGGCAACCACCCAAAGATCTGTGCCTAACAGTCAGTGAATATATGTCAGGTAAAGTACAGTAAGCAGTAAACAGTAAGTAGTAAATAGGATAATACACAGTAGTAACAATCCACAGTTTTTAGCATATAATCTACAAACATGAACAACCACTCAAGCAAGTAGAACAAAAAGGGTAACCTCTGGGTAGTTCTCACAGTCTACATCCTAAGGATCAACCTACAAGTACTAGCAACCCTCTGGGAGGAACACATAGTCTCAACCCTCTAGTTCAGCTAAAGAATAGACTCTATGAGGAAGCAATCACCGTCAATCCCCCCTATAGTATCGTATCGTACTAAAGGCTCTCTAGGGAAGCACCCAATGTCAATTCCCCCTGTGGCCCATGTTAAGGAACTATAGACTCTCTGAGGAAGCACTCAACGTCAATTCCCCCTGTGGTCTCGCATCGTAAATTAAAGACACTCTAGAGAAGACCTTACGTCCATTCTCCCTATAGTCCACTACACTAGGTTATCACAGCCCTGTGTAAAACAAACATGCATAGCGCGCGTATCGGCCCATGTAAACCTCAAGAACTACTTGGCTATAATTCTAGGGAACAACAGCATAACAGTACAATAGTTCCACTATCCTACAAATAGGCATGGTAACTGGAAAAATTCCAAACAAGAAAAACAAGCATGGAAAACATCCAGAGTACACTACAATTTACCCTATTCACAATCAATTACTTCTACTCAAGAAATCAAGCAAAGCAGGCAAACAACAAGGGAAAAACAGAAAACACACAATACCCCGTTCAAGGGTATTGGTGGAATTTGCACAAAATATTCACAGACTTCCTACAGAAAGGCACAAACCACCTACCTCAATGCTAGGTGGACGATATACATGAAACATGATGATTTATTCTCCTTAGAATGTCGAGGATCTGAGAAAATGTCGAAAACGATCAACCCACGATATATTGAGAAAGAGGAGGAATTGGAAAACAAGGCTCTAGGAGAAGAGAGAGCTTACCGCTATGATTCCAACGCTATCGATGGTGGTCGATTCGTAGAACGGATGGAGGCTCGAGAATCTGGAGAAGAATTGCGGCTGTACAGGTCACTCTCGGATGAAGAACCTGAAGAAGGAGAGCGTTCTGTCCATCAGGCACGACCCCGGTCTGTTTAATGAAAAAAATAAAATACATGGAATGTACTTCTGGGGTACATGGAGTGTACTCTATTTTTCCATACTCCACTTTAAGCGGCCTCCACATCACCCCTACACACCGTGTGTGTGGCCCGGATACGGCCAACACACAGATTCAAACGAAAAAGGAGTACACGGTGTGTACTTCAAAAATTTCCAAAAACCCCACTTTTCTCAAAAACTCCATGAAAAGAAAAAAATTCCTGAAAACAAAGATCCTAGTTCTTAAAAAGAACCCAATGTACCCTACTTCCTGCCAACTGTCTTCAAGACGGTTTTTTTCAGCAAATCTAAGTGCACGAGTCATGACATGAGTTAATGATAATCTTCCAGTCTAAGGACCATTACACATGCTCATAGATAGTAATGTATGATGACACCAAGAGATGCAGAATTACTACTGGAGGGTCTGTTCTCATAATCTACCATCTTGGAGATTACCAAGTGAAAACTCTATGAGAGAGAGTATCGTCTTCTTACGAGTACTCGCACATGATGGTCTGTATACTATGTGTCCTATCATAGCATGTCATCCAACCGCAAAACTTTATTTAAGAATATTTTTATAGCATTTCATGGTTCTCATCATAGCGGGGATCTTCTATGACCTTATTAATTCTACAATTATTCTAGTACATTATTGTATTATAGTCATGCAGAACAATGAACAATATACAATAAGTGAACATTCATGTAATAAAAGTACAAAACAGTTGGTTCTTAGGACACCAACCCTTACATAATGGTCATTTAAGCTTACCCATTTCTTATGTTTTATTTTTACCCAAGTTTTGAAGAATTATATTATTAATGACCTATAGTGATAATATTGGAGTTATGTATGTTTACAGTGGAATTTAGATATTGTATTTTCTTTAAAGTTATAATGTTGAACTTATGTATTTATATTGTTTTCAAAAGATACTAAACTATTTGGTCCTTCATGTTGGGTCTCCCTGGTTTATATTCCAATTTAATAAAATAAGGCACTAGATCTAGGCAACTGGGGCTAGGGTCCTTACAGTTTGGATCAAAGGAAGTTTAGTAGAATCCTTGGAAACTAGATTTATAAAATTAATATTAGGTAACAAAACCATAAGATATACTTAGAGTATAAGAATACAAGAACATCCAAGAATTTTTGTAAGGTATTGACTATGTAGATCTTCCTATAAAATATATCATTGCCTGGATACTACAATTGGATGTGGTTCTAGCATAGACGTACCTAGGAGTAACAAGTACGACAAGTTATTCTGAGCTTGACTCAGGGTAAACTGATACATGATAATAATCCTTAGTGCGCACTAGGTTTGACACTAATAGGGGATATTCTTAGGATAATTCAAATATATTGAAAAACCATTATAAAAGATTTAAATGTAAATATGTCCCCAAAGAAACCATTCTTATGATTATGAAATTATACATGCGTAAAATTTCAATTTATGTTAAGTGTTTTACTAGTTTGACATTATACTTTATGATTCATAACTTAATTTAGTGTATGGAATTATTTAAAACTAGAGCCTAGTGAAAGGAATGGAAACCACATGAATGTGCATATCCAATGTAAGGATTTCCCTCCTATGTAAGATAATGATGTTGGTTTCTGGAGCTCTAACTAGTGCTGAGAAAAATATAACTATACTAGGGCATCTGACTCAGGTTATGAACAATAACAATTTGTATATGAAGCATCCTGATCCATAATTTTGAGGAGCAATTTTAGACCACTTTATGTGGTAACACCCTCCATCATTTAATGGGACTACAAACCCATTCATTTTAGAGTAGTGGATAAGTTCCTTAGAGAAGATATTTCTCACTTTGGGAAGTAACGAAAGAGAGAAGGTTCTCATGGAATATTATCATCTATTAAGAGATATTGATCAGTGGTGGTCATTGATTCAAAACAAAAATAAGGAGAAAGAGATTGAGAATATGGAATGGAAGGATTTTAAGTAATTTTTCCTAGAAAAATATTTTCCTCACAAACAGAGAGTAGATATGGAGAGGCAGTTCCTATGTCTAAGACAAAAAGGGGATGGAAATTTAGTAAATTATAAATCCATCTTTAAAATGATAGCAAGACATGCTGTAGACTATATACATAATTCAAAGTTCAAGATAGATTGATTCTTTTATGGTTTAAATCCATTCCTTTTAAGGGAACTAGTATCTCAGAATTTCTCATCATATAAAGATATTGTCTCATGTGCTATCAAGATAAAAAATCAATTCTACAAGTCATATGACTTAATTATAAAGAAAGATAAGAATAGGGATACTAAAAAATATTGAAAAGGAAATAAGGAAATGGGGAATAAGGTAAGAGTTGACTTTCCACCCTGTAGTAACTTTGGGAAGAAATACCTTGGTACTTTCTTAAAGGGAATGGGTGTTTGTTACAAGTGTGGATAAAAAGGCCACAAATGTCATGATATCAAGGGAAATAAAGAATATACTAATGTTAAATTCTATAATTGTAAATATATGGGACATTATCCACATGAATTTCCAAATAATCAAATAAAATTTCCCCAAATAAGGCCAAGGGAGAAAGACTAATATTATTCAGTCACAACAACTAAGGTTGAAGTTCCTAATGATGTGGTGGAATATAATTCAATCATTTATTAAAAATAAGAAAATTCTTATTTGATTCTATATCATCATATTCTTACATATCTTCCCTTTTTTTCCATGAAAATTATACATTTCAAATTTTATTTAATAAAGGAATTATCAATAAAAACTTCTAATGGAAGTATCATTGCCACAAATATGTGTCGATCAGTCCCCCTTATGACACATAAACATTCTTTAGTTGTTGACCTTATCATCATACCCATGATTTAAATTGATATAATTATTGGAATGGATTGGATTTAAAATTATGATGAAAAAATATATTGTAAGAAAAATGAAGTTACAATTTTGGATAATGATGTTGAATCCCTTATCATCGGAGCAGAAAACTCATCATTTGATTCTTATCTAGATACACCTCCATTAGCTGTACTGAATGAAATTGTTGGGGAGGAAGAGAAAATAGTATCTATGAGTGAGGAATGAAATCTTGAAATTGAGGGTGTATCTATTGTGTAATAATACATTGATGTGTTTCCATAGGATTTACTTGGAAATCCTCTGTAGTGGTAAATTGAGTTTTCTATTGATTTAATTTCTGGTGAAAGGCCTCTATCAAAGAATCCTTATAGAATAGCTACAATAGAATTAGTGTAACTAAAGAAATAACTAGAGGAGTTGAGTAGAAAGGAGTTTATTTTCCCTAGTATTTCTCCTTAGGGATCTCATGTTCTTTTCATTAAGAAGAAATATGGATCTATGAGGATGTGAATTGACTATAGAGATATCAATGCTATTATAATAAAGAACAAGTATCCTATTTCTTTTATTGATGATTTATTTGATCAAATTAATAGAGCACAATATTTTTTGAATATTGAACTTTGATCTGGATATCATTAGTTTCATGTGAGGAACAAAGTCATTCCATAGACAACATTTTAGACCAGGTATGGGCATTATGAGTTTATAGAAATTCCTTTGGGACTAACTAATTCACCCTTTGTATTCATGGATCTAATGAATAGAGTTTTCAAGGAAAATCTTGATGATTTTTTTGGTATTTATTTATGATATCTTGGTATAATCCAAACGTTATGAAGATAATGAGAATCACTTACATATTATTCTAAATAATTTTAGAAGAAATAAGTTCTATTGGAAGTTTAGAAAGTGTGAATTCTGGAATTAAACATTTTCTTTTCTTGGATATATTATCTCTAAGGATGGAATCTAATTTGATCCTATGAAGAAAAAGGCAGTTCATGAATGGCCTACACAAATGAACATAACTGAGGTACATAGTTTTATTGGTTTAGAAGGTTATTATCGGCATTTCATTTAGAACTTTGAATGATTAGCTAACTCATTAACCAATCTTACACATGAAGGGGTTAAGTTTGTATGTACAAAAGAATTTGAAGAATGTTTTGAAGAATTGAAGAGGAGATTAGTGAATACTCCGAACTTGATTCTACCATCAGGAAATGGTGGATTTGTGATTTATAGTAACACATAAATGTATGGACGTGACTGTGTCCTTATAGAAAATGATAGAGTTATTGCCTATGCATCAAGGTAGTTAAAAATTCATGAACAGAACTATCCAAATCATGATATTGAAATAGCAGCTGTAATATTTGATATGAAGATATGGAGACACTATCTCTATGGAGAAAGATGTGAGATATATATGGATCATAAGAGATTGAAATATATATTCTCATAGAAATAACTAAACATGAGGAGAAGGTGATAACCCTAGTTGCTTAAGGATTATAATTGTTCAATATAATATCACCTAGGAAAGGAAAATAAGGTAGCTGATGCATTGAGAGGGAATGATCATGGAGTTCTGAACAAAATGAGGATTGAAAGGGATCTTATGTTCATGGATCTAGTAAATATGGATATGGGAATTATCAAAGAAGGTGAAACATCATTACTTTTTTAATTGGTTTCCCAAACATCTTTATTGGAAAGTATTAAAAGTTCTCAATCTCATGATGATAATCTTTAAAAGAAAATTAAAGCTATAAATGTTGGGAAGTTTCCATACTTCATGTGTGAAGATGGAATTCTGAAATTTTGGAGGAGGAAATGTGTTCCCTCTATACCTGAGATAAAAAGGGAGTTATTGGTTGATGCCCATAGTTTAAATTTATCTATAATCCATTGGAGTACTAAGATGTATAGATATTTGAAGGAACATTTTCGGTGGGATAACATGAAGTGGGAAATTTCTGATTATGTAGAAGGATTTTTAGTCTTTCAACAAGTAAATGCCAAAATATAAAATCCTATAGGAGTCAAACAACCTATTCGTATTCCTACATGGAAATGGGATACAATTACCATATAATTTGTCACTAGATTACCCAAAACTCCAAGAAAGAATGATGAAATTGAGGTAATAGTTGATTGACTTACAAAATCTCATATTTCCTCACTATAAGAGAGGATTTTCCACTAGATTACATTGCACAGATCTATATTAATGATGTTTTAAGACTTCATGGAGAAAATCTATCAATATTATCTGATCATGATCCATGATTTACATTAAAATTTAGGAAAATCCTCCAAAAATAATTGGATACATAGTTTCATTTGAGTACTGCTTATCTCCCTCAAACTGATGGGTAGTCAGAAAGGATGATCTAGACATTAGAAGACATGTTGAGATAATGATCAGTTGAATTCCAAGGTATGTGAGATCAATATTTACCTTTTTTAGAGTTTTCTTACAAAAGTAGTTTCCATTATAGTATTCAAATGGATCCATATGATGCATTGTATGAAAAGAGATGTCATACACCGACATGTTGGGATGAAGTTTGTGAAAGGAATCCTGTAGGCCCAGAGCTTATGGAGGAAACAAAAATGAAGGTAAAGACTATTCAAACCCATATCAAAGCATCTCAAACTTGAAAAAAGAGCTATGTCAATAATCTGAGTAAGGATTTGGAATTTCAAGTAGGATATCACATTTCTTTTAAAGTATCTACATGAAATGGTGTTATAAGATTTGAAAAGAAAGGGAAACTAATCCCCAGGTACATCGACCCTTTTGAAGTTATGGAAAGAGTTGGAGATGTGGACTACCATTTGGTATTGATTCTTAGCCTTTCTACGGTACAAAAATGTGTTCCACATCTCTTTGTTAAAGAAGAACATGCCAGACCCCACATATGTACTCACTTTTGAATGAATAGAACTGGAACCTGAGTTATCTTACTATAAAGAGCCTATTCAGATTCTAGACACTAAAGAACAAGTGTTGAGGAATCAGATAACCTGACTGGTAAATTTAATTTGGAAAGATCAAAAAATTGAAGAGGTGATGTGGGATCCTTAGGAACTTATGATTATGAACTACCCAAATCTTTTTATGAGGTGAAAATCTGGAAATTTTGAGGATGAAATTTTTTTAGGAGGGGAGAATGTAACGAACCAGAACTCTATCAATGAAATTTTCCTTATTACCTTTTATTTTATAGATATTATAAATCACATTAAAAACACATAGAGACCAAAATACAATCTTTATAAATTTATAATGAAGGAAATGAGAGGTATTTCTAGAATTTAAGGAACATATACCAATGAAATAGTCACTAGTCCATCAGAATAGTAATATGACCCTTATGAATAGTAAATCAGCTTAATGAATAGTAACCTCACCCTTGAAAGTATACATAATTTTTAGGAACCTTATCAATGAAATTATCATGTAATTATATCATAATATAATTAAATGAATATTTTAAAAAATTATTAATTAAGTGTTGGTATTTTTATAAGTCTTAAATAATTAATTACAATTTTGTAATTAATAAAACTATTAAAAAGAAAATTCATTTTCATAAAATGGATTCATATGTCAATATTTTTTTATGTTAATATTTTTGGATAATTTTATGAGACCTTAGTTAATTTTTAAAAGTGTTATAAAATTAGTTTTAAACATAAAATATATATTTTTCAAGTAAAAAAATATTTTATTTCAAAATTAAATTTCACATATTTAGAAAATTATTTTGATAAAATGGTGTCCATTTTTGAATTATAAAAAAAATGGTTATGGTGAATTTTTGGGATTTTCCTAATATACATGAATTTTTGGTGAATAGTAAAATACAGTAATTTACAGTATGAATACATTAGAAGATAAATACACATTTTCTTGAGGCGTTTATGATGTAAGAACCATAATCTCAAACTTTCATTCATTATTTTAATATATTTGATGATAAATATCAAACTATTCATAGTCTTGAGTCAAAATAATAAACAAATGAATAAGATATTAAAAAATTACCCCTCTCCTCCACTATAAAACCACCCCACCCCTCTTATCTTCACTCATCTAAGCTCTAAAGCATATAAAATTTGTTCCCAAATTCTCTTCCCTAGTATCTACCCATGTTCAGGATCTATTGGTCTTTCCAAAATACCAAAACCCCTTCCCTTATGAAGGCTCTCAAGGAGGATATTTCAAGCGGAAAATCCTTTTCTTTTTTATTTAATTTAATTTCAATTTATTTTCTTTTCATATTCTCTCCTCACCCCCACTATAAAAATGTTTATGGTCACTACACTATCATCTCTATAGTGGAAGGATATTGTTTTAATGGAACATCCATTATCAATATCTTTATTATCTCTCTATGTTATTTTAAAAATGAAATCATCATGTGGGAGTTGCTAATTTACAACCTTCACGGACGATGAACTTTAATTATTTAATATCTCCTTAAAGGTAGGACATGGATTGATTTTTATGGTTCAAACATATTATAAAATATTTATTATATATTATTTAAGGTTCTGGAACCATTTTATATACATTATATTAAATAATAGAAAAAAAACTAGTTCATTGTGATCAAAGAACCGCTAAAATTAAGCTAAAAGATTATCATTAATATGGTATCTAATTATTCATCCTAATATATGAAAAAATAGTACATGACACTAATTAAAATTATGGTTTTTCATTAAAAACATGAAATTCCACTTTTGGAGAATTATACCCATTTTACATGAACTCCATTACTTATAATCAAGAAAACCGATCATGAAATCAAGGAAATGAACACTCTGGAACTTCAGAATTCAATATTATAACTTATCAATAAGGACATAAATTAACTTAATAATACTATAATGAATAAAATATATTAATTATGTTTATGAATTATTTAATTAACGGAGTTAATTTTATTATCCAGGACATTAAGGTCAGTTGCAAAATACATTCAGACATAATGGAAGGGTTTTCTACCCAAACCTCCATTTTCTTTCATGTTAGACTTTTTCTTTACTTACCCCAATGAAATTATTAATTAATATTATGTAATTATAATAAATTCTATTTTAATTTTCTATATATATGTACCAATCAGAATCCTTCTTAATTTTATGGGGGGGAGGGGGGTTACATGCTTTAAAAGGATCATTTTAAATTATTCCTGATAAACAAGCCCAATTTAAGGGAACTTATTGAATTCTTACCTTTTTTTCATGTGTGATATATAATATGTTTTAAGATACCATTATTTTAATAAAATCACCCATTTTATTTTTAAAAAAATATTTTTGTTCACTTCTGGTTTTATACAACTTTTTTCTGAAAGAACTCTTCATTGCAAAGTAAAAGATTATTTCTCTCAAGAATTAATCAGTGATTTTATAAGAGTATTTTCATACATTTCAACAATTTTGTTGATTATTATGTTTAATTAGGATTAATATTTTATGATATCATCTTCCATATTTTATTTAATGGTTTATGATTAGTTTTACTATAGATGTTATATCTTGATACCATTCACCATATTACTCCGAATAGTTAGTGTTTATGTTTACAGTTTGGGGAAGTTATTTACATTTCCTATGTTAGTTTGAATATGAATGTATATATTTATTATGTTTCACCCATTTCATATGACGAATACATTAGAATTATTAAGTGTTGTGTGGGGACTACTATAGCCCCTCGGTGCATCAGTAGGTCTCATGAGACAAACTGGTTTGGGTTTCTACCCATTTATGTAAGGTCTTGGCACAAGGCCCTGAAAATATGATTATGATGTCCTACATCATGCATTCCCTCATTATAAAACTAGTAATTGATAGTCCATGTGATTATTATACTATTATGATATCCATGATTATGTTTTATTATGGAATTATTTACTCAACTCTTATTCCTTCCATATTACGATCAAGATTATTTTTTAATGGCATGTGTACTTTTATTTATTAAACATGTCTTATTACTTAAGCTTCTATTGTTTTACTTACCCTTACTGATCATCCAAGATCACCCCTTTTTAAGTTTTATTTTTCCCAATGTTTTTATGATGTATATTATGAATGACCTATAGGGAAAATCTATGATTTATGGATGTTTACAATGGAATTTATATATTTTATTTTATTTAAAGTTATAATGTTGAACTTTAGTAAGCATCTTGTTTTCAAAATCTACTAAACTATTCTGTCCTTCGGGATCCTTCTTCCCTCTTTATATACCAATGTAATAAAATAAGGCACTGGATTAGGGCAACTAGGTTTGGGGTTCTTACAAGTTATTTTTAAATATTATAATTAAAGAAATATGGTGAGAACCCTTGGGATAGGTCTAAGTATAGGATAATATATTGATGTTTTTATAAACTAGAGATTGTGTGGTTTCCTAGAAATAAAATCCCTCTCTCGATGCTTTCATGTGGATGTGACCATGGAACAAATTTACCTATGGGTAAACACCTTGAAAAAGGCCAGTTTAGTATCAAATCAATCTTCACATGCTGCACGATGAGTGGGATAAATACTATACACCTCGCTAGAGAATCCCAATGGATATGATTTGGTTATTTCACATAATCTTTATAAACCATTATGATGAATTTGAGGATATAATATATGACATCCTATGATAATCCATAGTGATATAAGATGAAAATAATGTTTCATGGGTTGAAAGATGATGTCATAATTTAGGAAACCGTAAGAATGATTTTAAAAATCACATTATTTTCACTATGATTATCAATGTTTGATACTCAAACTATTTTTTATGTTAGTCAATGGATATAACCCTGATAATTACATGAATAAAGAATGTGATGGCCAATGGAATTACCATATTCATAAGAAACCATATAAAATGGGAGTTGGTATACAAAATATTATGCCTATTATCACCCAACTCTCTCAGGATATGAATGATAAAATGAATCATGTTGAACTTCTAAGAAACTAATCGAAGGAAAAAATCATTATTAAGTCTTTTATATAGCATCATACACCTTGCATAATTGGTTCCTTCAATACACTTTTTTTGAGTAATGGATCGATTATATAGAAAAGATATTATCTGTTCTCTAATTCTCAGTTCATAAGAAGGTTATTTTGGATGTGTATCATTTGGAAGGTGAAGATGATAAATATTGTAATCTTATCAAGAATATGTGGAAAGAAGATGAAATTAGCTTCATGACATGGGAAGAGTATAAGAAGGATTTTTCAATAATTATTTTTCTTGAATTATTCAAAAAAAGGAAGGGGAATTTATGTAACTAAAGTATAAGGATGAGGAATCCATTAGTAATTATGAGGTAAATTTCATTAGATTTGAAATGCATGATTCTAGTTTTTTCATAGAACCTAAAAGAAAAGTTTATTGGTTCTCCAGTGGTTTAATACCAATTATTTGAAAGAAATTGGCTATTAAATTCTTTGATAGTTATGAATAAATCATTCAATGTTCTCTCAAGCTAGAAATAGATACTGAAGATTCCCATTATTCTCATGGTTTTGGGGAAAAGAATAGAAATATGTAACTTCATGGAAATTATAATAACAAAACCCATGGAGTAAAAGAAATTAGTCTTCCTTCATCCTAGAAGTATGGAATAAGCATGGAGAAAATTTAATTACGGGGTTTAGTAAATGTTTTAAGTGTGTAATAAAAGGACACCAATCAAAAGAATACAAAATTGATGTGAAGAGGCCATTCAATGAATTTAATGGTGATAAATATTAACCAAATGTTCCACCCACACTCCAATTCTATAATTTCAATAAATATAGACATTATGCCAATATGTGCATGAATTAAAGGGTTAATGATGAAAATCGGTTTCGGTAACTGCTTAATCCAATAGATAAATGGAAATATCATACAATAAATGATACATATATTTTATGTATATAAATTCCCAATTTTAATTATATAATTTGATGATTTATTTAATTTATTTTGGTCAATTAACCTTTCATTATTCATCTTTGGACCAAAGGAGTATTTAAAATTTAATTTAGATAAAATTAAATAAATATATACAATCCTTGAATAAAAGTTTACTAAGTGTGGATTTATGGTTTAAGGGGGAAAAAGTAAGGATTTTTTTACCACTAGACATGGAGGGTGACAACCACATGAAAGGGAATGCACACAAAGAGAATCAAACCACGTGATCAAGTAAGGAACTGAGTCATATGTTAGGGACTTGGTAGATTTTTTAGAAGCCAACAATGTGTACTGGGTCACATTCCAACTCCTGACTAGTTACACGTTTAATGTGGGAATAGGAAACCATGTGGACTATTCATCATTTAATAAAGGGATATTGTTTCTCTCATATGTACACACCTCTATTATCACACACATCCCACCGCCCTTGCACATAATCTTGACTGACCAACGAAATTATCTCTCATTGGAAACCTCCATGAATGCCATCTACAAATCTCAAGCTCATAATCAAGAATACCAAGGAATCTAAGACCACCATGGTTGACTCTTTCATGCTTGGATGTTCCAATATTGTCCCCAATACAATGAGAATTTTCCTTGCATGGGAGAAGGAAATTCCAACCAAAGCATCACATCTGACATGGTGTGAATGAGAGATCAAACACAATTCCACCATGCTTCTGTGAAGTTATTGAAGGTAAGAACCACAATTTTTTCATCTAAGAAAACTGAGAAAAACTACTATGAAGTCCAATAAATTTGATAAATGATATTCATGATTAAATGGGCATAATAATTATTCTACATAATGTTGGGTTAGCCTAGTAGAGTAGAATAGGACACTTGCATGCATATTGAATAGAGGAAGGACGCAAGTTGTACTATGTCATAGAGTGAGATAACATGTTGTATAGTGATATCCCAAGACTGAAATGACCACATAAATAGCCTATAGATCATGTTTCATGTTGTGGTTTGGATGAAACATCTATTAAAATTTCATTCACTAGCAAAAATTTGGTCTATATGTATGATTCATTACTGTGGCTATTGATTGTGGATAAAGATAGGATCCCCTCAATGGTAATAGGTTTCCACATGGACACACCTATTTCCATGGTCAGACTCCCATGGAAGTAGGTGTCTATATGTTTAGACCTATTACCACAGGCATATTCCCTTGGTTAAAGTTAGGGGAAAATAGAACTCCACTAGGATCTGATCCTTATATCTACTTTCTATAAACTATGGTACTTTACCACTCCACTAATTTTTTATTTATATACATATATACATAAAATTTATATAAATATATATAATTGAAAAAAATATAAATATTTTTTACTATTACTATAAAATTCATAATAATATTAATTCTTTTCCACCCTATAGCTATGAGAATCTTGACGATGGATATAGACCCCCCTATAGCCACAGTTCTGGAGAACCATGGTTATAGATCATAGAATCCAAACCTTATAGCCATGGTCGGAAATAATAATGACTACATGGGCCTATTTACACAGTTGGAATCATGATTGTGGAAAAAATAAATTCTTACATTATCTATATCCATGGTCACTTGCCAACCATGGATTTAGAAATTTCCAAAGACCTTCCTTCTAAATTATATTGAATAAATAGTTAGCATGTGTTGGGTGAAAATCCATCATGGTATCATTGAATCATTTTTGGGTTAATTGTGTTTGTTGAAAAGTTGGTCTCTAGGGTAAATTTTGGTGTCCATGGATATGTTTACAATATATTTTTATATAGATAAAAGACAAAAGAATGGATACTCTAAAGGCGGTACAAAAATATCGTATTCAAGGTGGCTCTATTTCACAGTGTTTCCAAATATTGGGGCCTCAAAATCAGAAGAATGAAGAGATGTGTTTTTAGAAGAGGAATTTGCGTGTAATATTGAAGGACATTTAGAATGTTGTACATAAGTCATTTTTTTGGGATCACCACCTCAAAATATCGAAAAGGAATAAAGTAGGTGAAATATTTGGAATTTTCATGAAAGATGAGGCTCCGCGAAAGAGACTTACGCACCCAATACGGTGTCTAAACGGGTTTTCCTCGCTTGGGGGAATGTTTCATGCAAGGAAGTAGGTGGGAATGAATCTTTTGAACAGTTTTAGTGATGCCTATAAATAAGAGGCTACCCCCCTCATTTCAGTATCTCAACACTTAGTGAAAAATCAGGCTCTGAATCACACATGAATTGCATGCAAACAGATTTGTGCGTAAGAAAGGAGTTGCTCACAAGAAGGGAGTTGTGTGTAAAAATGTTTTTCATAAAAAGAATAAATATTCTGTTACTGGAATTAATGTTGCATGAAATACACCCAAAAGGGTTTCATGAAGGATTGAAGTTTCCCAGTATTTCTGTGGTAAAGGGTTATTTATCAATTACATGAAATTAGAACTTAATAATACACTAAATGAGGTGTAAAACGCATTAATTCATGAAATAAAAGGAGTATATTTGGAAGGAGAAGTGAGAACACTTCAATTGAGAGATAAATGATATTTCAAATTGTGATTGGTTGTAAACCCGGAGGAATAGTGAGTCCTCTCCAAAATTTGTAAATAATAGTGCGCTTTTTGTGGATTTGGTACATCATCACATTGATGCTGTATTCTCCTTGGATATAGCCAACTAAGGGTGAACCAAGTAAAATTGTTGGGTCTTTTTCATTTTTTAAATTATATTAATACATTGGTTCAGGAAAGAGAGAGAAGGTCATTTTTTGGACAATAAAACAAGATTTTAAGGTGCATTTATTTTAATATGTCATACCCTGATTCACCCCCATCTTAGGGTATTTAACCCAGGTGGGATTAACAATTGTTTTCAAAGAAAAAGGTTAATATCTATGTTTCAATCTCAATGGAGGTAATCAATCACAAAGGGATTCCGATCTTAGATTTGATTATTTTTTAGTTATGGAAGAATCAGATACAGAACTACTTACTATCTTTGGGAATGGATGTATTTATAGTAGTTATTCATGGAATTTTGGCCAATATTGATAGTGGTGATTTATCAGAAGATGAAATAAGGTAATTAGATGCTGATGCCAAATGAATCATTTCTCTAGGGGGATTCCTATCCAATTAAATTTATAAGAAGGTTGTGAAATGTAAAAAATCACATGGTATGTAGGAAAATATGTTGAATATCTATTAAGATGATTTAACGATTAGAGAGGAAAAGCTGTAGCTTTTGTGGAACAAGTATGGAGATCTGAGAATAGACCCAAATGAGTCTATTGGTGCATTATTTTATAGGGTGAATGTTTTTTTGGAAGAAATGTGTGGTCTTGGAGAAATTATTGAATATGGAAATATCTTCAAGTATATACTGAGAAGACTTCCACCTCGGTTCAATCCGAATGTTTCTGTGTTAGAGGAGAAAGATCCAAAGGAGTAGACATTGGATAGATTTCACATTACTCTTGTTGCATATGTGATAAGAAATGAGGACATTGATTCTGTAGAGAAAGGTAATTCCAAAGAGGTGGTATTCAAGGCCATGAATAATCTCACCATTGAAGACTGTTAGGAATAAAAATATACAAATGAGGTGATGCCATTCTTTTCTTCAAATTTAAAAAGAGGAGAAGAAAAGTTCAAAGGGAAACATCCACAAGAATGCTTCCGATGTGGAATGGTTGGAAATATTTTATAAATATTCCCCAAGAAGTTCAAAGAAGACGATGAGGATGAATTAGAAATTCCCATGAAGAATTATTCAGCCTATGTGGAAGGTAAGAAAAAGTTTAAGATAAATTTATTTAAGAAGAAGAATCTTCTTTCATAAGAATGTGATAGTTCAGATGAATCCACATTTGATGAGATTGAGAACTGCAATGATTTTGGAGAAAATGAAATGGTGGAAGTTGTCGGTAGATTATAGAAAAATGAATAAACTGACATTGATGAAGAGGAATATAAAGGAAGTGATGATTTTCAAGATGAATTGGAATCCTCTCTTGAAGAGATAGATGTTTGGAGAGCGAAAATGAAGAAATCCAAAAAAGGGGTTCATGATACCAAACTCTACATGAAGTTGTAAGAAGGATAAAAGTTTGAGTTAATGGAAGAAATTGATAATATCAAATCCTCTTTGAAAGAGGACTCAGATACAGTTAATGGGTATAAAATTATGGTTAAGGAACTGAAAAGGGTGATCGATGGTTTGAATAACATAGGGAAATAAAATATCAAAAACATTGAAGAACTTGAAGAAGAAGTTGTCGACCTATAATGATAAGTTATAGATGAAGAGAAACTCTTGACTCCCAGTATGTAATCCAAAAATCCAATCATTCAGGTGGCATAAAAGGAATAAGTGGATTATAGAGGTCATGTAGAATATAAGAAATAGCCAAATCTAAATTATAAGGCTGGTATGGCTTGATCAAAAATAGAAAGCAGTCATGGTTGAAGTTATACAATAAGTACTCGCTCCGAGATTGATGATTGATTTGGGTATGAAGTAGAATCAAAAGATTCTAAGAACCCAAGGCACAACCATCAGTGTAGAAGTGACATATAATAATGAACCTCGCTTTAGGTGTTATTACTATGGAATGATGGGACATTCAAAAAATGTGTGTTCCATAGAAAAGAGATATAGAATGGAACAAGAAAAAAATTGGTGACCAAATAGATCTCAATACTCTAGAACATATTTTGAAGGAAAATGTTTTTGGTGCGGAGAATTTGGTAACATAGAAATATACTATACATCAACCATGTAAATAAATGTGACAAAACAAAACCAAAGTGGTCGCATGTAGAAAATCAATGACTCGCCAGGTGAGCTGAAAATAAAAATCAATTGGTGGCTCTGGAATATGACTTTTGTCAATCATAATCTAAAGAAGATAAATATTTTCAATCTATGTTGAGTTTTAAGTCAAAAACATGGATCAAAATGAAAAAGGTTAAGAAAGCAGTGGTTTCAAAAATTTCCCTTAAAGCATCAAATCATTCTTGTGTATGGATCCTTGATATTAGATTCTCATCCCGTATGATATGCAATAAGGATTTCGTTACAGGAATTAAATATGATAAGGAATGTGTTGTCAAATTTGGAAATGATGAAGGGTTAATGATAGTTGTATTTGGAAAATCCAATATTAGGGGAAAATAACTGAGACATGTTGATGTCTTAGTCATTAAAGGCCTTAGTCACAAAATGATTAGTGTTTGTGAACTATGTGACTCAGAGAATGGTATAAGATTTACTAAGAAGATGTCCATTGTTAAAAGAAGATATGGTGCAGTTGTTCTACAAGGAAAAATAAAAAAAGAGAATCTTTACCTTTTATTTGGAGAAGAAGATATATGCTTGTTATCGAGAGAGTAAGAAAACAAGTTGTTACATAAACAACATAGCCATCCATGATAACCATAATCGGAAGATATGGTAAAGTGTAATAGAGCTTGAGACCTCCCTAATCTATCACATGATCATACTCATACGTGTGATGCCTGTCAACAAGGGAAGATCATCATAAATACATACAAGGGAAAAGAACAAAAGCCAACAAAAGTGCTTGAATTGGTGCATATAGATGTGTGTAGACCTATTTCACCAAGAACCCTTACCAGGAAGAGGTATTACATTCTTTTAATTGATTATTTCAATAGGATGGAATGGGTATTTTTCATTTCCCATAAGACCAATGTGTTAAGTTTCATAAAACAGTATAGAAGGGAATCTAAAAAGATTCTTGGATAGAAAATTTGTAAGTTTCATATTGATAATGGTATAGAATTCAAAAACATTCAAGCGGAATATTATCTAAAAAAATAGGATAAGGCATCAAGTTTCAGCAATAAGAACTCCTCCAAAAAAATGGATTGGTTTAGTTGTGAAATAAGACCATGAAAAACTTGTCTAGAATGATTCTTATTGAAAAATAACTAATAGATAAATTCTAGATGGAAACATTCTTGGCATCAGTTTACATTTCTAATCGGGCTCTATTGTGTTCGAATGAAGGAAAGACTCCATATGAGATGTGTTTTGGAAATAATCCAACATTGAAATACTTTCAAATATTTGGAAGTAAGTTCTTTATTTTCAACCAAGAAAAACACATGAAATTTGAGTCACAGAGAGATGTGGGGATATTCCTTGGCTACTCAAGAAAAATAAAATCATATAAATTCTTCAATAAGAGTATGGGAAAATTATTTTAAAGAAATGATCTCATTGTAGTTGAATATTAATATAATATTCAATAACCCAATGAAAATTTTACTGATGAAAGTGATGATGAGGTAAGCTATATAGGGTGACAAGAAGTAAAAGATACTAATTCATAAGAAGATATTGATGATGAGTAATAGGAATTCAAGTCTCCATCTACATATAAGCAAAAATGTCAAATGAAATTGATAGAAAAAATATCATTGGTGATTATACAATTCTAGTTAAAACAAGAAGAATGAATTCATTATATAAATCATCTTCCCTATCTCAGAAAGAACCTAAATGATTTGATGAAGTAACTGGAGATGAAAACAGGGTTCAAGATATGAATGAATAGCCTCACAAAATAAAGAAGAATCAAACAAGGGAGATTATTTCGAGACCAAAAGATAAAAATGACATCAGGACCAAGTGGGTATTTTGTAATAAGATGAATAAAGATGGTACAATGATTGGTAAAAAGCACTACTTGTGTGCAAAGGGTACTCCTAGATAGAAGGTATCGATTTGATGAAACATTTTCACATGTTTCATGGATAGATACAATCAGATTATTCTTAGCCATATTAGTAAAAAAGAATTTCAAAATTTTCCAGATATATGTATATTCAATATTTCTTAATGGGGTTTTGGAAGAAGAATCATATATCGATCAACCAGATTTTTTTCTCATTCATGAAGATAATAACATAGTTTCTTTACTGAATAAGGCATTGTATGAGTTGAATCAATAACTAAGAGCATGGTATTCAAGACTAGATTAGTTTTTGAAGTAGATCAGTTTTTAGTATGGGGGAGTTGATTATAATATCTATGTCAAAAATGAAAGTAATCACAGGATGATGGTGTAGGTTTATGTTGATGCCATAATATTTGTTGTATCATATGAATCTCAGTGAAAATAGTTTACAAAATTCATGAAATGTGAGTTAGAAATGTCAATGATTGGTGAGATGACATTTTTAATTGGTTTACAGGTGACACAAGGAAGGAATGGAACATTAATTTCTCAAACTAAAGATGCCAAGTAGTTTTAGAAGATCTTGAATGGATAAATCCAAGGAGATGATGACTCTGGTGGATTCCCAGATGAAACTGTCATGGGATGATGAAGGAAATGCAGTTAATATCATAGAATAAAGGAAAATCATTGGAAGTTTATTGTACTTGATAACGACAAGACCTAAACTTTTTTTTTCCACATGACAATTAGAGAGATATCAGAGAAATCCTAAGGAAAGGCACATGATTTTAGTGAAAATAATACTTTGGTATATCAAGGGGATTATAGATTTCAGTTTGTTGTATAATGAAAAATCTCATAAAAAATTGTTGGACTATATATATGAAGAATGAGATGGATTAGCATATAATAGGAAATCCACATTAGGTGGTTCATTCTATCTTGGTGGATTTTTATTTTCTTGTCTTAGAAGGAAAAAACATTTTATTCCATTGAGCACCAAAGAATATGAATATATTGCGGATACTGAAGCATGCACATAGTTATTGTGGATGAAACAAAAACTTGATGACATGGGAGTTGAAGTGCGGTCTCTGATCAGAATCCATTGAGATAATCCAAGTGATATAAATATTATCAAAAATAAATTCCATCAATCAAGGAAAAATCACATTGAAATCAAGTATCATTTTATCAAGGAGAAAGTAGAGCAAGTGAATGTGATGTTGGAGTAAGTGCCTATAGAACAATAGGATGTAGAAATTCTAATAAAGGACTTACCGAAATAAGCATTTAAGAGACATCAAATGGATCTAAGAGTTTAGTTGACTCCCCGCACTTGAAAAATTATGGATGTGGGACCCCTTCTCCTTGAGGTATGGTGTGTTTTTTCCTAATGCACTGATTATTGTTCTTTATCATAATGAAGACCACAAAGGAGTGACCTATGGTTTCATTGAAAAAGGGGGAGAAAGTGTAGATATTTAATGGGATAAAATGTCTTAATCAAGATAGGGGAGAATATGATAGGTGGATTGTAACACCCCAAGCTTCCACTATACGTTTCCCTTCGAATAATGCAATAGCGTGTGTTGTACGCAACCTCGAGCTCTAACACACACCACAACTAATTAAACTAGCCGTTGTGAATAGTAATACCTACTTTTTGAAATTTTATAAATTTTATTTATCAAAATGGACTTCATTTTTGGATTCGGAATATTTAAATTATCCTATGTTGAATTTTTGGTATTTTTATGAGAACTTCTAAATTTTTATGAATAGTGAAAAATACTTAAAAATAACTTTTTTAATCAAAATAATTTATAGTGATAAATTATGATATTTAGTGTTTTAAAGTATAATTAGAATATATTTTTACCATTTTATCCAATGGTGGTCATTAGAATTAATTTAACATTGAAATTGGACATAAACAATTGCCAATCATTTGATATAAATTGTTTCTTAAAAACACGCTATTTGTTGTAACAGTGGGAATTAATTATAAAATTAATTAATACAACTTATATGTTTGGAATTTTGTAAAATAGACATCATTTTTTAATTCGGAATATCAATTATAGCTTAGGGTGAAATTTTGGCCTTATTCTGAAAAACTTCAATTTTGATGAATAGTGAAACCACTAAGTGGTTGTTAAAAACTGATTTTTCGTTAAAATGAAATATTACCACTTCTGTGATTTGATTTTCAAAAATCCGACATACATGGTTGTCATTAAGAAGTAAAATTTGGTTCAATGAGATTAAAATAATTTTTTGGTGAATAGTAACTTTTAAGTTCTTAATCGCGATTAGAGGTAATTAGTGTAGTTTAAGGTAAAAATAATGTTTTAATAATATGATATGAGCTTGACACTTGTCCTACTCCTATTGGATGAGTCATGTCCGACCAAGACAACCCATGGGTCAACTTGGGACCCCATGGAGCCACTTTAGTTGGAAAATGACATTAATATATATTTATTTAATGTTAAAATTAAATTGACACAAACATGAGTTGTTTTACTAAAACATTTTTTAAGTGGGGTTACACAGATCCAAATTTTGACTATAAATATTCATTAGAAAGATAAAACGATTTACTACATCATAGTATTTTTTTTATAATTTTTAGACATTACATAAATTAAATTATTTATGACATCATTATGATGCAGCGATGACCTCATTATTTAACGATTTAAATAAAATTAGAAGATAATGAAAAATCCAAGGCTTACACTTGTCCAAATCCTATTGGATGAGGATATATCGAACCCTTATCACCTTATACATGAATTATATAAGTTTGGGACCTTTAGAATCCGAAAAAGCATTGTATAATAATGTAACATTTCAAACTTTCCAAAAGAGCCCCTCCTCTCCTCTTATAAAAGGCCCCCACCTCTACCACCTTATTCACACTTTCAAGCCTTTTGGTTCGGCCAAACTCTGCCCAAATACTCTCCAAACTTCTCTCCCTTCATCCTAGAAGCTTTACATTAGTCAGAAAGCCATCCTAAGGAGTCCTTTTGATCAAATAAAAAGGAAGAACCCGAAGAAGAGGTGACATTTTCATCACCCTCTTTCATGTTTCTTTCTTCTTCCACTCCCTCTTTGTTTATTATTTCAATTCTAAAATTATAACTCCAGTATCTTCTATATACTGTTATGTTATTATAAATATGGAACAACCATATTCAGTATTCTACCCATCATTTGAATGACATGTCACCATACGTACGTACGTACGGCTTACCGTCTCCACGTCGTGGTGTAATTGTTATTCAATATATTATTATTTAGATGGGTATAATAATGATATGTAATTCATGTAAATAATAAATATAACATGATAATGATTCTGTATATATGATATACTATCCAATTATATATTATTTTAATATCAAAATAATGATATTGTCGCTCGTGCGTACGTACGGACTACCGTCTCCACGAACGCGATGAGATTCATTCTCCGTCGTATCCATTGAAGTATAATTATCATTTGATGATTTAAAAATAATGTTTAAGGAAATGATATCATTCTGGATACGAATAAGATACAACCTATCCATGAAAAACACGACTTACGTAACAAAACATATAAAAGAAAACGAGTAAGTTAACACCCGAAACAACGATAAATCTAAGATATTGTTAACAAAGCAATGTTAAAAGATCATATATGATATCATATGAATGTATATGATTCTTGTATAATTTAATAACAATTATTTCACCATTATACAGGAGGTTAACCTACCCCAACCAAGGAAAAGTACAAGGTAAGGGTTTACTTCACAACCTCTCCATTATCCAAGGTTGTTTATACATAATTATCTACTGGGACCTCGTTATCATCCACATCCATGTTTCTTAAAAATGTCTTTAGAAACATTTTTACTATTAAATGGAAAATGGGTTAAAGTCATTTATACCCTTATACGTTTTTTAAAGGAATCTTACCGTCGTTTTCCAAACAATGTACTTTTTTACCTTTTTGACAAATTTAAGGTAAGAATGTTTTTTTAACTTATACGGCGGGTGCGGCTATTTTCCGCCATTATAACTTCGTCGAAGCTTCCCTTACAAGCTTATAATAATATTTTCAAAGTAAATGTATTATTTTATAATTATGGGACTTTTAAATGATTTCAAAAAAGAGAGGTATTTCTCTCAAATAGCTTTGATTTCATCCATGTCAACATCCTTTGATGGGTTTTAAGTTTATTTGAAATTGATTTATGATACAAAACTTCCATTGAGAATTTTGTGAAACATTTGACTATGGATGTGTTATTTTTATTCCATCCATAGTTTATGGAGAAACTGTTGACATTTCGTATGCTAGTTTTAATACGAATATTTATGTTATGTTTAAACCTATTCATATGAGGAATGTATTGGACTTAATAAGTGACGGGTGGAGCCCGCTATAGCTCCTCGATGCATCGGTAGGTCTCATGAGACAACTAGACGTGGAATTGGCTGAGTCCCTTTCCCAATTTGATTTATGGTTTTGGCCGAGGCCTTAATCATTTTAGACGTCTTGGCCGAGGCCTTGACAAAATGTTTCATAATGTCTGGCATTATACATTCCCTCATTATGAAAGTGGTTATTGATATTTCATGTGATTATTCGTCTAGTAGAATATCCATGTGAGTAAGTAATGGCATTATTTTATTTTACTTTTTCCATATTATGCTGAAGTTCAAGTTCAATAAGGCTTTTGTTTTAGTTATACATTGCCTTAAATGCTTATGTTTTCTTATAAAAGATTCCGCAATATTGTTATCCTTACTGAGCATCTGAGCTCACCCCTTTCAATGTTTTAATATTTTCCAGGATGTGAAGAAGTGTATTATGACTGACTTGCAAGAATAGTCAGTGAGGATATGAGTATGGACTATGAAGACCATGTTATTGTAGTTTGTTTACTTTTTGATGTAATTAAAGACTTATGAATGTATCTAGTGTTTCCAAGGCTACTAAACTAATCGGTCTTTCGAGACTTGATCTTTTGTGATCATGCCAATGTTATGAAGTAATGCACTGACTCTGGGTAGCTGGGGTCGGGGCGTTACAGTTGGTATCAGAGGCAGTTTAGTACTAACCTTGGAAGCTAGATTTAGATAAACACTGATTAGAGCACATATCCCGAAGATAGACTTTGAGGATTAGTATAAAATAACTTCCTAGAATTTTGGTATTGTAGAGATGTTGTGAGTTTTCCGAGCAATACATCCCTGTCTGGATACGAGCAGGTATAGGTGGATCTGACACAGATGTACCTAGGGGTAAAACCCGAAAACACCGCTTTGAGCTAGACTCGAACGGGAACTGGTGCACGACAACGGGCCTTGCTGCACTCTTGGTTACGACACTCCCGGGGGATATGCTTTGGATAATTCCCATTTTCTTTACAAACCACTATGAAGGGTTATGAGTATATACTTCCTCAAAGAAAACATTTTATAATTATGGATTATATCCATAATTAGTTCAATTTATGTTAAGTGTTTTACAAGTATGGAATTATGTATTTTGATTCATGAACTAATCTAGTTTATGCCATTATTTAGAAATGGCTCCTAGTGGAAGGAATGGAAACCGTATCAATGCACGCACTCCGTGTAGGGATTGCCCTCCTGCTCATGATAATTATGGTGGAGCTAGTGATACAACTGGTGCTGATCAGCTTCTCACCGTACTTAGACAACTCACACAGGTTATGAATAACAACCTTACTCGTATGGAGCACCCTGATCCGCAACGTGGAGGATCAATTCTAGACCGTTTCATGAGGAAACAACCGCCAACCTTCAATGGGAGTACAAATCCTATAGTAGCTGAGCAATGGATAAATTCCTTAGAGAAAATATTCCCTGCCTTGGGGAGTAGTGAAAGGGAGAATGTTGTCATGGAAGTTTACCGCCTCACTGGAGATGCCGATCAATGGTGGTCACTAATTCAAAACACAAAGGAAGATGATGAATTAACAAACATGGAATGGCAGGAGTTCAAAGATCTGTTCTTAGAAAAATACTTTCCTCGAGACCATCGAGCGGATATGGAAAGGCAATTTCTGAGTCTGAGGCAGAAGGAGGATGAGAATGTCGCAAAGTATGAGGCTAACTTTACAAGGTTAGCAAGGTATGCTGCAGATTACATACGTAACCCAAGAAGTAATACTGATTGTTTCTTTGATGGGTTGAAACCATTTCTCCGTCGAGCTTTAGTATCACAAACCTTCTCTTCATACGAAGGTATTGTCTCGTGCGCTATCAAGACGGAAAATGAATTCTCTAAGTCTTATGACTTTAAATCAAAGCAAGATAAGAAGAGATCCGCTGAAAACTCTGGGAAATGAAATAAGGAAACAGGGAAGAAGGGTAGAAATGAATTTCCACCCTGTGATAATTGCGGTAGGAAGCACCCTGGTGCCTGTCTAAAAGGAAAAGGAGTATGTTACAAGTGTGGTGAAAAAGGCCACCAAGCTCATGAATGCAAGGGAAAGAAAGCAGCTGTCAACGTGGAATGTTATAATTGTATAGAGAAGGGACATTATGCAAATGAATGTCCTAAGAGTCAGGGGAACTTACCTCAGAAGAGGCCAAGGGATCAAGGCCAGGATTATGCTATCACTACTGCTGAGGTGGAAGCTCCGAAAGACATGGTGGCAGGTAATTTAATGGTTTCCTCAAGTTTAGCAAATGCATTATTTGATTCCGGATCATCGCATTGTTTCATATCTTCCCAGTTTTCTAAGAAAATTAGATATTTCCAATTTGATTTAACAAGGGAGTTGTCGGTCAAAACCCCTAAGGGAAGTATTGTTGCAACAAAGTTTTGTCGATTAGTTCCCATTAGAGCACCTAAATGTTCTTTACCTGCTGATCTCATCATCATACCCATGATTGAATTTGATATAATCCTCGGTATGGATTGGCTTTCGGACCATGATGCAAAAATTTATTGTAAGAGGAAAGAGGTTACGATTCTTGATGATGATGATAAGGAACACCTTATCTTTAGAGAAGAATCATCGCCACATAATTCTTATCTAGATCCACCCCCAGTAGCTCAACTAAATTCAATTATTGGGGAGGAAGAGAAGGAAATTACTGAGGATGAGGAAAGAATATTCAAATAGAGGATGTACCTATTATGAGAGAATATGTTGATGTGTTTCCGGAAGATTTACCTGGACATCCTCCAGAACGAGAAGTTGAGTTTTCCATTGATTTAATTCCTGGATCAAGTGCCATATCGAAGACCCCTTATAGAATGGCCACTGTGGAATTAGTTGAACTAAAGAAACAACTAGAGGAATTGAGTAATAAGGGATTTATTCGCCCTAGTGTTTCTCCTTGGGGAGCCCCTGTTCTTTTTGTTAAGAAGAAAGATGGATCTATGAGGTTGTGCATTGATTATAGGGAGATCAATGCTATAACAATAAAGAATAAGTATCCCCTACCTCGCATTGATGATTTGTTTGACCAACTGCATGGAGCTCAATACTTTTCAAAGATTGACCTTCGGTCTGGATACCATCAGTTGTGTGTGAAGAAGGAAGACGTTCCAAAGACAGCATTTCGAACAAGGTACGGGCATTACGAGTTTACAGTAATGCCTTTTGGATTGACTAATGCACCATCTGTTTTCATGGATCTAATGAATAGAGTTTTCAAGGAATATCTTGATGACTTTGTAGTGTTATTTATTGATGATATATTGGTATACTCCAAAAGCCACGAAGATCATGAAAATCACTTACGCATTATCCTGAAGACTCTTAGAAGACATGAATTATATGGGAAATTTAGCAAGTGTGAATTCTGGCTTCATGAGATTTCTTTTCTTGGCCATATTGTCTCTAAGGATGGAATTTCCGTTGATACTTCTAAAACCAAGGCAATCCAAGAATGGCCAGCACCGACAAGTATAACTGAGGTACGCAATTTTATTGGTTTAGCAGGTTATTATAGACGTTTCGTCCAGAATTTTGCCAGATTGGCTAACCCATTGACAAAGCTCACACGTAAAGGGATTAAATTTGTCTGGAAAAAATAGTGTGAAGAATGTTTTGAAGAACTAAAGAGAAGATTAGTCAATGCCCCTGTATTGACTCTACCATCGGGGAATGATGGGTTTGTTATTTATAGTGATGCATCGAAGAAAGGACTCGGTTGTGTCCTTATGCAGAATGATAAGGTCATTGCCTATGCATCACGACAGCTAAAAATTCATGAGAAAAACTATCCTACTCATGATCTTGAGTTAGCAGCTGTGATCTTTGCTTTAAAGATATGGAGACATTACCTCTATGGTGAAAAATGTGAGATTTATACTGATCACAAGAGTTTGAAGTATATTTTCACACAAAAAGAACACAACATGAGGCAAAGGCGATGGCTTGAACTACTCAAAGATTATGATTGCACGATACATTACCACCCGGGGAAGGAAAACAAGGTGGAAGATGCTTTGAGTAGAAAAGACCATGGAGTTTTGAATGTGATGAGAATTGAAAGGGATCCAATTTTCTTGGATCTAGTGAAGATGGACATGGGAATAACTAGGGAAGGTGAAACATCAATGATTTTTCAAATGGTTGCCAAACCATCATTACTAGAAAGGATTAAGAGGTCTCAGACCAATGATGAAGAATTTTAGAAGAAGATTATAGGTGTGAATGATGGAAGATTGAGGGACTTTGTGTATAAGGATGGAATTTTGAAATTCGGGAAGAGACTTTGTGTTCCCGATATACCTGATCTAAAAAGGGAATTGCTGGATGATGCTCATAGTTCCAACTTCTCTATACACCCTGGGAGCACCAAAATGTATAGAGATTTGAAGGAACATTTTTGGTGGGACAATATGAAGAGGGAGATTTCTGATTTTGTGTCGAGGTGTATGGTTTGTCAACAAGTGAAAGCTAGAAGGCAACATCCTGGTGGAGTATTGCAACCTCTTCCCATACCTGAGTGGAAATGGGATAATATTACGATGGACTTTGTCATGGGACTACCAAAGACTCCTAGAAGGAATGATGCAATATGGGTCATTGTTGATCGACTTACTAAGTCAGCACATTTTCTGGCTATACGGGAGGATCTACCACTTGAACGTCTAGCAAGACTATATATTAATGAAGTTGTAAGACTTCATGGAGTACCCCTATCGATTGTTTCTGATCGTGATCCTCGTTTTACTTCAAGATTCTGGAAAAGTATTCAAAAGGCCTTGGATACTGAACTTCATTTGAGCACTGCCTATCACCCTCAAACAGATGGACAATCAGAACGGACTATTCAAACCTTAGAAGACATGTTGAGATCATGCTCTCTTGACTTTCAGGGTATGTGGGATCAATATTTACCACTGGTAGAATTTTCCTATAACAATAGCTTCTATTCGAGTATTCAGATGACACCATATGAAGCGTTATATAGAAAGAGATGTCGTACACCAACCTGTTGGGATGACGTTGGTGAAAGAAAACTTGTAGGCCCAGAACTGGTGGAGGAAACGGTGGAAAAGGTGAAAGTAATCCAAAATCACATCAAAGCAGCTCAAAGTAGGCAGAAGAGCTATGCCGATAATCGAAGGAAGGATTTGGAATTTCAAGTCGGTGATCATGTTTTCCTGAAGGTATCTCCATGGAAGGGAGTCATACGTTTTGGTAATAAAGGTAAATTGAGTCCCAGGTACATCGGACCTTTCGAAATTCTAGAACGAATTGGGGCTGTAGCTTACCGATTGGCAATGCCGCCAAGTCTCTCCAAAGTTCACGATGTGTTCCACGTATCTCTATTGAGGAAATACATGCCTGACCCAACGCATATACTCATCTATGAGGAATTAGAACTGGAACCCGATCTTTCCTATTGTGAAGAGCCCGTCAGGATTCTTGATGTGAGGGAGCAGGTGCTGAGAAACCGGACGACTCGTCTGGTGAAGGTTTTGTGGAGAAATCATAAAATGGAAGAGGCAACGTGGGAACCTGAGGAATTTATGATGAAAAACAACCCGAGTCTTTTTATGCAGTAATACCCTAGAAATTGCGAGGACGCAATTATTTGAAGGAGGGGAGAATGCAACACCCCAAGCTTCCACTGTACGTTTCCCTTCGAATAATGCAATAGCGTGTGTTGTACGCAACCTCGAGCTCTAACACACACCACAACTAATTAAACTAGCCGTTGTGAATAGTAATACCTAATTTTTGAAATTTTATAAATTTTATTTATCAAAATGGACTTCATTTTTGGATTCGGAATATTGAAATTAGCCTATGTTGAATTTTTGGTATTTTTCTGAGAACTTCTAAATTTTTATGAATAGTGAAAAATACTTAAAAACAACTTTTTTAATCAAAATAATTTATAGTGATAAATTATAATATTTAGTGGTTTTAAAGTATAATTAGAATATATTTTTACCATTTTATCCAATGGTGGTCATTAGAATTAATTTAATATTGAAATTGGATATAAAAAATTGCCAATCTTTTGATATAAATTGTTTCTTAAAAACACGCTATTTGTTTTAACAACGGGAATTAACTATAAAATTAATTAATACAATTTATATGTTTGGAATTTTTTAAAATAGATATCATTTTTGAATTTGGAATATCAATTATAGCTTAGGGTGAAATTTTGGCCTTATTCTGAAAAACTTCAATTTTTGATGAATAGTGAAACCACTAAGTGGTTGTTAAAAACTGATTTTTCGTTAAAATGAAATATTACCACTTCTGTGATTTGATTTTCAAAAAACCGACATACATGGTTGTCATTAAGAAGTAAAATGTGGTTCAATGAGATTAAAATAATTTTTTGGTGAATAGTAACTTTTAAGTTCTTAATCGCGATTAGAGGTAATTAGTGTAGTTTAAGGTAAAAATAATGTTTTAATAATATGATATGAGCTTGAAACTTATCCTACTCCTATTGGATGAGTCATGGACGACCAAGACAACCCATGGGTCAACTTGGGACCCCATGGAGCCACTTTAGTTGGAAAATGACATTAATATATATTTATTTAATGTTAAAATTAAATTGACACAAACATGAGTTGTTTTACTAAAACATTTTTTAAGTGGGGTTACACAGATCCAAATTTTGACTATAAATATTCATTAGAAATATAAAAATATTTCCTACATCATAGTATTTTTTTTATAATTTTTAGACATTACATAAATTAAATTATTTATGACATCATTATGATGCAGCGATGACCTCATTATTTAACGATTTAAATAAAATGAGAAGATAATGCAAAATCCAAGGATTACACTTGTCCAAAGCCTATTGGATGAGGATATTTAGAACCCTTATCACCTTATCCACGAATTATATAAGTGTGGGACCTTTAGAATCCGAAAAAGCATTGTATAATAATGTAACATTTCAAACTTTCCAAAAGAGCCCCTCCTCTCCTCTTATAAAAGGCCCCCACCTCTACCACCTTATTCACACTTTCAAGCCTTTTGGTTCGGCCAACCTCTGCCCAAATACTCTCCCAACTTCTCTCCCTTCATCCTAGAAGCTTTAATTTAGTCAGAAAGCCATCCTAAGGAGTCCTTTTGATCAAATCAAAAGGAAGAACCCGAAGAAGAGGTAACATTTTCATCACCCTCTTTCATGTTTCTTTCTTCTTCCACTCCCTCTTTGTTTATTATTTCAATTCTAAAATTATAACTCCAGTATCTTATATATACTGTGATGTTATTATAAATATGGAACAACCATATTCAGTATTATACCCATCATTTGAATGACATGTCACCATACGTGCATACGTACGGCTTACCGTCTCCACGTCGTGGTGTAATTGTTATTCAATATATTATTATTTAGATGGGTATAATAATGATATGTAATTCATGTAAATAATAAATATAACATGATAATGATTCTGTATATATGATATACTATCCAATTATATATTATTTTAATATCAAAATAATGATATTGTCGCTCGTGCGTACGTACGGACTACCGTCTCCACGAACGCGATGAGATTCATTCTCCGTCGTATCCATTCAAGTATAATTACCATTTGATGATTTAAAAATAATGTTTAAGGAAATGATATCATTCTGGATACGAATAAGATACAACCTATCCATGAAAAACACGACTTACGTAACAAAACATATAAAAGAAAACGAGTAAGTTAACACCCGAAACAACGATAAATCTAAGATATTGTTAACAAAGCAATGTTAAAAGATCATATATGATATCATATGAATGTATATGATTCTTGTATAATTTAATAACAATTATTTCACCATTATACAGGAGGTTAACCTACCCCAACCAAGGAAAAGTACAAGGTAAGGGTTTACTTCACAACCTCTTCATTATCCAAGGTTGTTTATACATAATTATCTACTGGGACCTCGTTATCATCCACATCCATGTTTCTTAAAAATGTCTTTAGAAACATTTTTACTATTAAATGGAAAATGGGTTAAAGTCATTTATACCCTTATACGTTTTTGAAAGGAATCTTACCGTCGTTTTCCAAACAATGTACTTTTTGACCTTTTTGACAAATTTAAGGTAAGAATGTTTTTTTAACTTATACGGCGGGTGCGGCTATTTTCCGCCATTATAACTTCGTAGAAGCTTCCCTTACAAGCTTATAATAATATTTTCAAAGTAAATGTATTATTTTATAATTATGGGACTTTTAAATGATTTCAAAAAAGAGAGGTATTTCTCTCAAATAGCTTTGATTTCATCCATGTCAACATCCTTTGATGGGTTTTAAGTTTATTTGAAATTGATTTATGATACAAAACTTCCATTGAGCATTTTGTGAAACATTTGACTATGGATGTGTTATTTTTATACCATCCATAGTTTATGGAGAAACTGTTGACATTTCGTATGCTAGTTTTAATACGAATATTTATGTTATGTTTAAACCTATTCATATGAGGAATGTATTGGACTTAATAAGTGACGAGTGGAGCCCGCTATAGCTCCTCGATGCATCGGTAGGTCTCATGAGACAACTAGACGTGGAATTGGCCGAGGCCCTTTCCCAATTTGATTTATGGTTTTGGCCGAGGCCTTAATCATTTTAGACGTCTTGGCTGAGGCCTTGACAAAATGTTTCAGAATGTCTGGCATTATACATTCCCTCATTATGAAAGTTGTTATTGATATTTCATGTGATTATTCGTCTAGTATAATATCCATGTGAGTAAGTAATGGCATTATTTTATTTTACTTTTGCCTTATTATGCTGAAGTTCAAGTTCAATAAGGCTTTTTTTTAGTTATACATTGCCTTAAATGCTTTTGTTTTCTTATAAAAGCTTCTGCAATATTGTAATCCTTACTGAGCATCTGAGCTCACCCCTTTCAATGTTTTAATATTTTCCAAGATGTGAAGAAGTGTATTATGACTGACTTGAAAGAATAGTCAGTGAGGATATGAGTGTGGACTATGAAGACCATGTTATTGTAGTTTGTTTACTTTTTGATGTAATGAAAGACTTATGAATGTATCTAGTGTTTCCAAGGCTACTAAACTAATCGGTCTTTCGAGACTTGATCTTTTGTGATCATGCCAATGTTATGAAGTAATGCACCGACTCTGGGTAGCTGGGGTCGGGGTGTTACATGGATCAACGAGATAGGGGGAGTTAGTCAAGTTAGGTTAAGAGTTTATAGGGGAGTAATGTGATGGGGATTATTTAGTGTTATGAGGAAACAATTAAGTATTATATTGGAAAAATTTAAGCATTCCAAAATATGAGAAACCAAGTAGTGAATTAGGGGGAGTTTCAAATATAAAGATTATAGAATTGATCGATCAAAGGATATGTATCATGATATTTAGAGTTTATGATAAAAGTAGTTGGATGGTTTTTGTAATAAAGTGATTAATTGATGAACTTTGCATTATAATCATGTTTCTCACACTGAGCATGTCTAATGTGGGATTAAAGTGTGTGTTGAGTTAGTCTTTGATCACTATCTGAATTTCATGAAGAGAATTTTGGTAAAGGATGGAAGAAGATTTCATGAGGTATCAAAATATGAAGAGTTTTAAACTAACACAATGGGGGATATTGTTGGGAAACAATACATCAAGGTAACATTGAAGCATTTTGGGTTAGTTATGTTTGTTAACAAAGAAGGCTTCCATGGTAAGTTGTGGTGTCCAGGGAGATGTTGAAAATATATTTTGAAAAAGACCCAATAAAAAGTAATGGACACTCTAGAGATGGTACAAAAAGACCGTATACATGATGGTGTAGTTTCCTATTGTTTTCCAAATTTTGGGGCACAAAATCAGGAGAATGGAGAAATGTTTTTTTTGGAAAAGGAAGTTTCATGAAAGATTGAAGGCGGTTTGAAATGTTTTGAAGAAGTAATTTTTTGGGATCACCACATCAAAATATCACAAAGACATAAAGCGTGCATAAGATTTGAAATTTTCAAGAAATATGAGGTTTTGTGAAAGAGACTTATGTGCCCAATGCAATGTCAAAATAAGTTTTATTTGCTTAGGGTAATGTTGTCCAAAAGGTAGTCAGTGGGAGAGAATCTTGTGCACTAGGTCGATAATGCCTATAAATAAGAGGTTACCCCCTTATTTTAGTAACTCAACACTTAGAGAAAATTTGGGATTTGAATCGTGCAAGAATTGCGTGCAAAGGGAGTTGTGTGTAAGAAAGGAGTTACATGTAAGAAGGGTGTTGCACGCAAAAGGTTTTCCATGAAAAAACTTAAATTTTTCATAAAAGGCATTAAATTTTCATGAAATACACCCAAAAGGGTTACATGAAAGATTGAATTTTCATAGTAGTTCTATAGTAAATGGGTAATAATGAATTGGATGAAAGTGTAACTTAATGATACACTAAATGAGGTTTAAAAAACAATAGTTCAAGAAATAAAAGTAGGATATTCAGAAGGAGTGGTGAGAACACATCATTTTAGAGAGCAGAGAGCTTTCAAATTGGTATTGGTTGTAAAACAGGAGGGATAGTGAGTTCGCTCTGAACTTTATGAAAAACAATGTGCTTTTAGTGGATTTTGTATATCGGCACATTGCCATTGTATTCTCCTTGGACGTAGACAAGTGAAGGTGAACCAACTAAAAATTCCATGTCTCATTCATGCTTTAAATTCTATTCATACATTACTGCAGGAAAGAGACAGAAGACCATTTTTTTCACAATGAAACTTGATTCTAAGGAGAAGTTGTTTTAATATGTCATACATTGATTCACCCCTATTAGGGTATTTAACCTAGGTGGTCCAAATAGAGTTTTAGCCTACAACTGTGGTCAGAAAAGATCATGGATATAGGTTACCTATAGCCTTATATTTTTTTTTGACCTGGATATATCCCCATGGATATAGCATAAATTTCTATTAGAGATTATGCTATGGTTTGAAAATTTCGTGGCCTTGCATGAATATGGTTGGAAATAGGAAAGGATACACCATAGAGGGGAATATTTTTTTTACTAGTGGGGATGAAATACAAAAACTCCATTTCATATTGCATGGATATGGTAATAGTTTCATGCATGTGAATCTGATATGTAGTATGAAAAAACAACTATTTCAATATGCCATGGTCCATCCTTTATTCCATTTTGAAATATATTTTCATAAGACCGGGTTTTCTACACTGAATAAAACACTACCAACATGGTATTGAGATATTTTTGTTGTTCCCACATGATAATGTGTTTTTTAAATATTAAGATTCAATTGAAAGAAGATAGGGAAATTTAAATAAATAGAATGCTCTCTCATTTTTAGAAGATTAGATATTATTAATATTTAATTCCTTTGGCATGGATGAGTCTACTAGAGTATTACTAATATATTAGAATAAGAAATTACTTGGAGGGAGTTTGACTATTGGAGGAGGCACTTATAGGGTTTCAATCTAGGGAGGTAGTTGATAGGTTAGGCTTTTTATCTATTTTCACTATAGTTTTTATTTTATTTTATGTAATTATACATTTTCTATTCATTTAATTAATTCATTTATTCACTATATCTTCTCTTATATCTTTTATATTATTTCATATATTCTCTTTTATATGGTTATTAGTTTATTCATAATCCAAAATCACCTGATGATAATTGGATTGATCCGTAGAGGAGAGATGGATTGGTTAAAAGGGGTGAATACCTTGTTTTTTGGTTTATATACATTCATAGAGTTCCTATATTAGATATTATCACATTGTGATCACATGTTTATTTTATTCATCTTTATATAACTGACCTAGTGTTTTTAATAATGTATGAAAAAACATGAAAGATATAATTAATTCATAATCACGAAAGCAGATTGTTATTTTACTTAACCAATCAGTTCTTTTTTCACTTTATATATTTCAATTCATCTATCCATGTGGGGTTTAAAAGAATAAGTAGTTTTTTATAATAATTAATCTAGTAATTTAAACAGTACTTACGATTTCACAACTATTAATGTGGCTATTTAGTGGGTGGAGTTGATTTAATTTATTTACAGAAAACACCCTTGGATACTAATTCCCATATCTTGGTATTTTTTATGATTTTAGATTTCTTTATTTTAAATAATTATTCTAGAAAATCAGTTTGTTTTTTATTATACTAAAATGATCATGGCAACCTTTCATTTAGTAAAGAGTTGTCACTATGCTCCCCTGTTCATTTCGGGATCAACTTCAACACTCACTCTTCGCATACTAATTTATAATAGATTAGTGATTTGTGTTAACATGCAGCATAAATTTCTAAATATGTATTTACCTAGATGAAATAATTATGAATTTCAGACATATCAACTTTTTTCACCATTACTGATGAGTGAAAAAACATAACTAACAACTCGAGTGTAATTTATTAGGTCAAAGTATAGTATTATCTCATTTATATTTATTGATTTTAGTTTAGGTAATTGTTTTTGTTTTCTATTTTATATTATTTGTAGTTTTTTGTAGTGTGTAGAATGAATTATAAGACAAATAATTTTAATGTTACACCATCACCAGAGTTTAATGGATATTAAAGAGAGTCTACTTCATGGAAAACATTAAATCAAGATGGGTGGTCACAATAAGATAATGTAGTTAATGAGTCATATTCTTTTTGATATAGTAAATTACTGCCCCGAAAGTGGAATGAAACCTACTACCATTCTTAGGAAGGAGATCCAAACTATCATAATTACCACGAAAGATCCTAGTATGATCATTACCAATAATTATATCCTGACTTTCAATAAACTCAAGACTATAATTCCCAATAATTATTGGAAAAATAGATCACAAAGTATATTAATGCTATGAATAAGAGGATGGATTATCATAAGGCATAGGTCAGATAAAAGGGATAAATAACTTATCACCTTTCCAAAATCAGTTTTAATCTAAACTCCCTTGTGAATAACCCATGTACACATTCTTATATAAGGAAAGAAGAAGTTGGAGAAGGTCAAGATGTAGAATAAGTCAAATACACTAAATTAATAAAGGAATAAAAAATGGAAGAGGAAAATAAAGAAAAAAATGTAGAGAATTATGAAATATCCAAAAAGGTTTAACCTCTAACTCATGAAGAAATAAAATATGTGTAACACCCAAATATTTTACGACATGAATTTATTTAAATAAATTTAATCCCTTTGATAACTTATGTTACATTCAACACCAATATGATTAAGAAACTTATGAAAATTTATGGTTGAATTCCTTGGTTACAAATTAATTATAAATGAATACAAAAAACCAATTGAATATAAAGGAAATGTTTTTATAAAAAAACTATTATTATGTACCAAATGAATTTTATCCTAATAAAGTAACTTAATTAGTGTATTATTATAATGGAATTTATTTATTCAATCAATTTTTTTACATTTATCCAATTGATTTAATGGTTATAAGGTAAGAATAAATCCAATTTTATGCATACAAACCTTTAATTTTCTAAAGGTAGTTTGTTGCCTTTTAATAGTGCACTTTGTTTTAATTTTTTTTGAATCTTATAAAATTTACATGAAAAAGTAAACTTCATTTTAGAAAGTGTAATTTCAAAATTATATTAGGGTTAATACAATGTATTTTTCTGATAAGTTTCATATTTTGATGAATAGTGAAAAATACTGTATTTTAATTGAAAAATGAATTTTCTTATAAATAATTTATAATGATAAATTATATTTTAAATTTATTTTAAATTAATATTATTTAAATTATATATATATATATTAATACAATATATTTCATTGATACCATTTTTATATTTATTTTAGATATAAAAACTTTGTATGATTTTTAACATTTTCACTTTAAAAACCTAATTTCTCACCCCATCTACGGGATTAATTTTAAATTAATTTTATCTAAATATGTGTTTTGAATTTGGGAAAATAATTCTGTATTTAGAATCATAATTTAAAAACTATTTAAATATGTCACTTTTATTTTTGGAAAATATGAATAGAAAACTTAGAAATTTTTACTACCATGGTTAAGGGTAAATCAGGTAATTAAGGGTAAAAATAATTATGATAAGGATTATAAAATTACCCAAACACTTGTAATAATTTTATTAGATTAATTACTATTAACCAAAATAATATTTGTTCCAAATTTAGGACCTTTTGGAGCAACTTGTATGAATTTAAGCCCCTTATATATTTTTTTTAAGAAAAGTCAAACTTATCTCACTGATATTTTTTATAAATATAACATTTTTAATTTGAGTATATTTAGAATATATATTTGAAAATAAATATTAATTTTAATTATAAAAGATTTATATTCATCATAAAAATTTATTTTTAATTTTTACTGAAAAAATAATTACATGAAATTCTTACATAACGCTAATGTAGTAATTATTTAATTAATAGATGAATAAAGTAACTGATATTAAAATTATTAAAATGAATATAATTTGAGATATTAATGTCATAAACGAATCTTGTATATTACCTTGAAATATTTTAGATTAATTAAAATAGTCTTTTTGAATATATATTTTTTAATTATTTTTTAAAATATCAAAGTAATGAATAGTGTCAAAATCGACATTAGTGATATTTAAAAAAGAATAATATTTTATTATATGATATAAAATTTATAAAAATATTAAATTTGGACAATATATTTTTATAATGATAAAAAATTAATCAATGATCCATTTATGGGTCGTTTTATATGTTATAGTAATTACATTAACCCGCAAATAGTTAAAATTTATGTTGTCACAGTAAGAGTTAAAAGGATTAAATATGGATTAAAAAAGGGTAAAAATATGACCTGAAATTATAAAAAATTATTGTATGAGAATATTTATACCCATAATCTTCTTATATTATAAATAACATAATTTATAGCCTTTTGTTATTGAAAATTTATTTTTATTAATTTAATATTTAGAGAGTTTCCAAATGTGCCCCTCACGTCAATTATAAAAGAGAACCTCCTCCCTCATTTATTCACACTTCTTTGAGACTTATTGCTCAACCAAAACTAAACCATTTATTTTATAAAAATCCTTATCCATGTTATGAAGGTACATTTATTCAAAAAAGACCAACCCTAGATAATTTTAAAAGAGATAAAAAGGATGTCTGCCGAAGAATAGGTAATCATTTTTGCCAACTCACCGAAGTTAATTTCTTCACATAATTCATATTCATGTTTTTACATGATAAAATAAAATATATATTATAATATACATGATTAGATTTTATTATTATTATTTTAAAAATATATTCCACCTTTTATCCATCATACAGAAAATGAAATCATCGTGCATGCGTACGTACGACTTACCATCTCCATGCTATGGTGTACTTTTTTCATCATAAATTTATTTGGATGGGTAAAATAATGGAAATAATATATTTATATTATAATTATAACAAGATATTATTTCTGAAAAAATTAATATAACACCCACTTCCTTACCCATTCACCAATAAGGGAATGACATCGTTACTCATTCATACGTACGACCTACCGTCTCCATGATGCAATGCGATTAATTTTCCATGTTCACAATTAAATAATGATAATAATAATGTATATAATTAATAAATATGAAATATATGACCTTAATATAATTCTGGAGATTATGTAACTATATCCTTTTCTCAAGGACTGGTATTTACATAACAAAACATGAATTGGAAAATGAAGCAGTTAACACCTAAAACAAGGGTAATAACAAAATATTATTAAAAAAATGAGTGATAAGATGATATAATAGGATAATATATTATATAATAAATACAAATATGGTTATGGAATAAATTAATAAAATCATTTAAATAATTATATAGGAAGTCAAATAATGTTCAACTAATGGAAAGTGCATGACAAGGGTTTCTCATCTCACTTCTATTTCTGTGTGATATATGCCTTATTCACCACTTATGTATTTTATGTGGTGTAATTTTCCTTTGATATATCATTTCATGAATCTAATTATATTCATTATATTAAATGTTAAATTTTATGGTTATTAATTTTTTTTGGGAATACGACTTGACTGACTACAAAGTGGTAAGGTATTTCTTAACTAAATTCCCATTCATTGGGTTAAAACTTCTACTTTTTGATTATGTATTGATAATATTATGCATGAAATTACTTTTTATTATGTTGTATTTTCAATTTTTATATGTATTTACCATAAATACACATAATCAATTCATTTGATTAATGATCACTTCAATGATACAATAATAATAAGGGACTTTATCTCAATTTCACTTCATTGAGGCATATTTTAATATCATGCCCCTAATTTATTTTATATAGTGTATATAATGCCAATTGATTTATTTATGATCACAATTCATTGTAAATTTCATTTTTATTAAATATATGTATTTCTTATACCATGGATATGGTTATTATCTAAGCCATATGCCATTTTTACACATCGTGCTTACTTTGAAATTCATTTGATTAACTAGGGAAATAATGTTAAATCTGTATCAATTACTCAATATGGATATTTGATAATAAGGAAAATTGTTTATTAAATTAAATCAATTATTCTATATTTGTTAAATACATTGGATAGGTAGACGCAGGTGGGTCC
Source organism: Viscum album (assembly GCA_963277665.1). Taxonomy (NCBI): domain Eukaryota; kingdom Viridiplantae; phylum Streptophyta; class Magnoliopsida; order Santalales; family Viscaceae; genus Viscum; species Viscum album. Next base: position 48,984,189 of record OY728121.1, read on the forward strand.
TAGTTATAGATATCCCCTCGATGCCTCGATAGTCTCATGGGATGAATCAATTAAGCTATAATTAAACAGGTTTTACCTATATATTAAAACATCTTGTGAAAGATATTGATAGTAGTGGTTCATGTGCTAGATACAAAATGTCCAATAATTAAGCGTTGATTTCATTCAATATTTAATTATTATTATCCATGAGATTTTCACTATGATAAAATCAATGCATGGATTTAATTATTAATTTATTGATTAAATGGGATCTGTGTTTAGTTTTATACCTTTACATCTTTATTATTATCATTTATTCATGATAGTTCCCACTATACTCAACCCTAACTGATCATTTCAGATCAACCTTATTATGTTTCCTTTCCGCAAGATATGAAGATGAATTATTAGAATGAATTTCAAGGATGCTGAGAAGATTAATTTTTTATTTACTATGTTTCATTTTCGTTTCCCAATATAAAATGGGATTCATGTATGAATCTAGTTTATAAAATGATGCCATTCCTTGTAATCATTCCAATATAATAAAGGCACCAAATCTAGGATATTGGAGTTGGGGTCTTTACAGTTGGTATCATAGGATGTTTTTTAGAAACCTTGGTAACTAGATTTAGGAAAAAATATATTATAAAACACAACCCTATGATATAATTTGAGGATAAGTGTATATGGACATCTCAAAGAAACCATTTTTATGATTATGATATTAGCTACACAGAATGTTTTTCAATTTTTTCTAAATATTTCACTAGTTTTAGGATTATACATTATGTCTCTTAATGATATGATCTAATACAGTATATACCATTATTTAAAAATGGTTCTTGGGAGGAATAATCATATCAATACTCAAGGAAAATGTAGATATTTCCCTACCGAGGGAACTAATATAGTTGGTATTAGAACAGAGAAAATTATGGCTATTTTAGGGAATCTTAATCAGGTTTTCATAATTAACCTTGATCGGATGGAACAACCTATTCCCCAATGAGGATTTCATATGTTGGATCATTTTATGCGACATAATCCCCCATCCTTTAGTGGGACTACAAATCCAATTGTAGCTGAGAAATGAATTAAGTCTTTGGAGAAGATATTTGTTGCATTGGAATGAAGTGAAAAGGAAATGGTCACACTTACTGTATATTATCTCAAAGGTGATGTTTTCCAATGGTGGTCATTGATCCAGAATATTATGGAGGAAAAAAATTGAAGTCATGCAATGGAATTCTTTTAAGGATACATTCTTAAACAAATATTTCCCTCATGAGGAACAAATTGAAATAAAGAGAAAGTTCTAGAGCATAAAGAAAATGGTAGAAGAAAGTATTGTAGAGTATGAATCTACCTTTATATGTTTAGCTAGGTATGGTAAGGATTATATATGCAATACAGAGTTCAATATTGACCATTTCCCTGAAGGGATTAATCAAAGTCTCTGAAGGTTTCTAGTCTCTCAACAATTTTCTTCATACAATGAAATAGTTTTATGAGCTATCTAGATAGAAAAATAATTCTACAAGTAATATGAATTCAAAGGAAAGAATGATAAGAAGAGGACAAAAAATAAAAAGATTGATAAAGGAAGAAGGTAAAGAAAGATTTTCCCACATGTGATAATTTTGGAAAGAATCACCCTTGGAAGTTCTTGAAGGGATTATGAGTTTTTTATCGGTGGGGGGATAAGTGTCACTAGGAAAAATGCAAAGGGAAGGACAAACAGAATTCTATTAAATGTTACAAATTCAAAGAGATGAGACATTATTCCAATGAATTCTCCAAGCATCAAGAAAATATAACTCAAAATAAGTTAAGGGATCATGTTCAAGATTATGCTATTAATATAGGTAAAGTGGAATAATTAGTTTTCTCTTGTATACGGATCCTTCAATAATGTTGTAAAATTATTTTATTGATGATATATTGGTTATAAGTATTATGGAATGTATAAAGATTGTACTACAATAATTTTTCATTAAGTAATTCTAAATGTATGTTGAATTTTACTGATGATCAAGAAAAAATTATTCAGTGGAAAGTTAAATTTCTTGGAAAACACAAGATTGACATATGGATAACCCTTAATATTGTTATAATGTTAAGATAATGATGTTTGGATAAAGAAATTATTGACATGGATAAAGTAAATTAGATTGTACTAAATACCTTGGAACAGATTAATGATTTTATTTTTTGAAAAAATGGCTTATTCTATAACTGATAGAGTCAACAACAATTTCAGATTTAAGGAATACATCCAATAATCTATATTTTTTTCAAATAATAAGGAAGCATTAATTTTTTCAATAATGTTTTATGGTAATTCAGGTTATTACCATGGTTTAAGATAATACATGATGAAGGTATCATCATGATTGGTATGAGATGACCGAGAGATAACTCATGTTGTTTTTGGAATTAATGATAATATCATTTTTGAAATTTAGTGACCTTCTTTCTAAAGTATTGGTTATTAATCTTTTGGAATATTAAAAAGGTTATCCATTTGTATAATTTTTTATGTTGAACTTTTGATGAAGTTTTAGATATTTATATATTACTTCACTGTATAGAGATTTATATATATTGGATAATTTTTTCTAACTATATTGGATTTTGAAAATAGTTAGAGACAAATAGAAATATGATTCACTCTTTTATGGATTTGACAATCTATTGAAAGTGATTTTTAGTGCTCTAGGTATTAAAAAAAATTATTTTTGGATATTCATTTCTAGAAGTAAGATGAATTCAAAATTGATTAAAGCACAAAAAAAGGATGAAATTGTGATTATAAAACATAAACATATCAAGTAAGTATATTTCATTATGTTCTTACTATATATAGTAAAATAATTCCTCAACTTTATGAAAATAAATTTGGAACAAAATTTTTATCTAGTTACTTTTACTACCATGAAATCAATGATCTTTTAACCCATCCAAAATTAATAGTTTTGTGATAGTTGAATTTATAATGACCATGTTATCTATTAATCTTCATCAGAAATTAATAGTTATTTTTCTCTTCCATGAATATATTTTCCTATATGGAAACCTAGTACGTGTCATCTCAGGTTACTTTTATGATTTCCTTTCTAACTTTTCAAATGGAAGTTTTATGTACCCTTGTTTTGATGTGGAATTTCAATAAATTCATTTTTTAATATTGAATCCTTAGTTACCAAGTTTGATTTAAAAATTGTGAAGATATAATTTTTTGAATGAGGGGAGAATGTAATGCCACAATATTTTAAAATATATCTTTTTTTAAATTAATTTAATCTATTCCACAATTTATGTTTCATGAAACACTGATCTAGAGAAAACCCCAAAAATATTATTATATAACCATTATAACGTAGAAAATAATTTGAAAGTTATGAAAAGGATTAAATAACTTATGAAAATATATGGTTGAATTCATTAGTTACAGATTAATTAGAAATAAATATAAACACCAATTGACTATAAGGGAAATATGTTTATAAAAAACTATTATTATGCACCAAAGTTATTTTGTCCTAATAAATTAAATTAAATAGTGAATGATATTAATGAAATTTATACATTCAATAGAATTTTATATTCATCTTATAGACTTCATAGGAATAAGATAAGAATAAATCCAAATTTACCCATAAAAATATTTATTTTTCTAAAGTCAATTTTTGTAATTTTTAAGGGAACACGTTCTTTTAAATAAAATTTTGAGACTTTTATAAATTTTATTTTGAGAATTTTCTAAATCGGGTAATTAAGGGTAAAAATAATTATGATAAGAATAATAAAATTACCCAAAAACTTTTTCTAATTTTATTTTATGAGTTATATTTGACCAAAAGTATCCTTAGTATTAATTTATGACCTTTTCGATCCACTTTTATGGATTTAACCCCCTTATGGTATTTTATATTATGGAAAGTCAAACTTGTCACACTAATGGTTTTAATAAGTATAAATTTTTTATTATGTGGTTATTTAGAAGATATATTAGACTATAATGATTCGTTTTAAAGATAAAATATTTATATTAATCATTATTTTTTATTAATTTTTATTTAAAAAATAATTACCTTAAATTTTTACGCAACACTGATGCTATAATTATTTTATTGATGGAAGAATCAAATAAATGATATTAAAATAGTTAAAATAAATATAATTTGAGATAATTAATGTAATAAATTAATTTTATGTATGAACTTTAAATATTGGGGTGTTATTAAAATAGTTTTTTATAATATCTATTTGTAATTTATTTTTGAAGACAAAGTAATGAATAATATCAAAATTTACATTAATCATATTTTAAAATAAATAATATTTTATTAAATTATATAAAACTTCTAAAAATATGAAATTCAGTAAAATTATTTCTATAAGGTTAAACATTTCCCTAATGATCTATTTATGGGTTTTTTTCATTTTATAGTAACTATATTAACCCTCAAAGAGTAAAAAACCATGTTACCATGGTAAGAGTTAAAGAGATTAAACAAGGGTTAAAACCAAAAGGTAAGGGTAAGAAAGTGACCTAAAATTATATAAAAAATTATTGGATAAGAGTATTTAGACCCATAATAATATTAGTATCAAAATAACTCATTTTGGATCCATTTTTAATACATAATTAATTTATATTAATTTAATATTTAGAGAGTTTTTAAAATTACACACACTTCAATTATAAAATGGAAGCTCATCCCTCAGTTATTCACACCACTTTGAGCCATCTTTATTGACCAAAACAAGAAAATTTATATTCCGTGAATAATTATAAATGTTATTAAGGCCCTTTTATTCCAAAAATACTAAACCAGGATCATTTAAAAAGAGATCTAAAGGAAGTCTACTGAAGAAGAGGTAATCATTTTACAAACTCATTCAAGTTCATATATTATTTTAATTCCTCTTCATGAATTGTTTACATGATAAATAAATAAATAAATTTTCATATATATGATGATATGTTATTATTTTTATGGTAAAAACATTCTCCACTTTTTATCTATCGTATGGAAAATGAAATCACTGTGCGTGCGTATGTATGACTTACTGTATCCATACCATAGTGTAATTTTTTTTCATAAACAATTTACTTAGATTTTTATAATGATGGAAGTAAAATATGTATATGATAATTGTATTATAATATTTATAAGGGAAAAATTAATATACCATCCACTTCCTTACTATTTCACCAATAAAAGAATGATACCGTCGCTCATGCGTACGTACACCCGACCATCTCTATGACGCAATACAATTCATTTTCCATATTAAACATTGAATAATGATTATAAAAACATATAAAATGAATATATATGACATATATTACCTTATTTTAAATTTTTAGGTGACAGAACTATATCCTATGTAGAAGAACCGGTACATACACAAAAAAACATGCATAGGAAAAGGAAGCAGTTGACACCCGAAACAAGGGTAACAACAAAATATTATTGAAAAATAGGTGATAAAATGATATAAGAGGATAATATATGATATTATAAATATTAATATGATTCTATTATAAATTAATAATATTCTCTAAACCATTATATAGGAGGTTAAATAATGTTCAACTAAATAAAAGATCAAGGTAAGGGTTTCTCATCTCACTTTTAATTATGCGATATATATGTCTTATTAACCACTTTTTTATTTTGTCTGGTGTACTATCCCTTTGATATATGATATAATGAATCTATTTATATGAATTATATTCATTTTTTTCATTTTATGATTAATAATTTTATGGGGAATATGGTTCGACTGATTACAAAGTGGTAAGGGATTTCTTAACTCAATTTCCATTCATTGGGTTAATACTTATAATTTTTGATTATTTAAGGCTAATATTATGAATGAAATGAAATTTGATTATATTATGTTGTTTTTAAAATTTTATGTGGATTTATAGTGAATACACCCCAATTATTCATTTGATTAATGCTCACTTCAATGATACTATATTTGTAAGGGACTTCCTTTCAATTTCACTTTATTAAGGCATATTTTAATATTACGCACCTAATTTCTTTTCTTTGGTGTATATACTACCCATTTATTTATTTATGATCATAATTGATTAGAAATTTAATATCTCTTAAATATCCATATTTCTTGCATCAGGGATGTGATTATTATCTAAGCCATATACCATTTTTACATATAGTGTTTACATTTAAAGTTATTTGATTAACTAGGGAAATAATGTTAAATCCATATCGATTAACCAATATGGATATTTGATGATAAGTTACATTGTTTATTAAATTAAATTGATTATTCGATATTTGAGAAATGATTTGTATTGGTAGACATGAGTGGGGACCAATTATAGATATCTCTGTGATGCATCAGTACTCTCATGGAATGAATCAGTTAAGCTAGAATTAAATGGGGTTTTACCTATAGATTAAACCATCTTGTGAATAGTATTGATGGTAATGATTCATGTTCTAGTTACATGAAATCCAATAATTAAGTGTTTTATTTATTCAACATTTAGTTATTATTATCCATGATATTTTCATTATGAAAAAATATATGGATGCATATAATTTTCAGTTTATTGATTAAATTGAATGTGTATTCAGTTATGTACAGTTCCATGCTGATTATGATCATTGATTCATGATAGTTTCTTATATACTTAATATTTATTGAGAATTTGAGATCACCCTTATTATGTTTCCTTTCCCTAGGATATGAAGATGAATTCTTGGAATGAATTTCATGGATGTTTAGTAGTTTATTTTTTCATTCAGTATGTTTCATTTTATATTCCCAATATAAAATGAGTTTCATGTATATATATAATTTACTAATACTACTAAACTATTTGGTCTATCAGGATGTGATTCCTTATAATCATGCCAATTTAATAAAGTATGGAATCAACTTTGGGCTACTAGAGTAGGGGTCTTTAAAAAATGAATTTTAATCCTCGCTTTTATACTCTGAATAAGAAGAGGAATCCCAAGAATCATTTCAAAACTTATAATAAGATAAATAACATAACATAATAAAATTAATCAATGAAATTGTGGCTAAAAATCAAGAACAATTTAGTGATAAACAATTCCCCATATGTGATGAAGTGTAACATGGTGTATAGGTTGAGGAGGAATCCTTGGATCTTTCATGGTTGTTTAAAAAGGAAGAACCAAAAATACTAGAATACAAAAATAAAGTTTCAAAAATTCAGGAGTATCTAAAATAATTATAGGTAATTAAATAATAAATTGGAGAGGTGGATAATGAGAAATATTTATAAACCTCACTAAAATTATTTAAAATGAAGATGAATGAAATTACATACTATGATTAAAAGAAGAAAAGGACACAACCTTAAATTATCTCTATGAAGATATGGTGGATTATAGAGAGAGAGAGAGATTCACAAGAAGAAATCAACATTAAAGTGGTTCCAAGATAAGAGGGGGAGTAATTCCTAGAGGATGTTATAATTTTTGAAGAAAAAACATCAGACTTTGAACAAAGAATTATTATACTTGAATAGGTTCATCAAGAGGTATTTAAGAAGGATGATTTCAATTAATCATAATTAAAAGAGATTCCATAAGGTGAAGAATATTTTACACATACTTATTTCAAATAAGATGTATATCTAACACAGGAAGAAGAAAATAGGGATGAGGAGAAGGATTATGAAATTCCTAGATTATCATATATTTTTGAATATTATAATAAAAATGAAAGAGTGGTGGAAAAAAACTATTAAATCTATTAATTTTTTTAAATTTATTAGTTTTTTATTAAATCTTACTAAAAAATGGATACTAAAAGAATATTTGAATCTACCAAGTAGGAAAAGGAAAAAAATCAGTCTGAATGCAAAAAAATTTATGTCATTTCTAAATTTGTATAATGTATCATTGTTTTATTTTCTCTTTATGTTACCCAAAAGGTAATGGTATATCTTAAAGACCTCAATAAAAGTTCTTATGAGTGGAAAATTTAGATTTTTATATCATTCTAGAGTATAGTTTTATTTAATTAGTTTAGGTTAGGAACTCCCCTTGTTATTGAATTTCATATCTTTTTGAACCGAAATTGTATTGAACCTTTTTTTACATGGATACTTTGATTTCATAGGTTCAAAAGAAAAATAAGGAACATGATGTCTGAATGGAAATAAGAAGAAAAATATATTAAGTTTATATAAGTGGATTAATGTTTTTATTTTATTATATTATTATTTATAATTTTTTTCCAGAACATGTGATTTTGGAAAGAAAAAATAGAGTTGAATTATTTCATGAGTTGAACTGAACTGAACTATACCAGGAATTTAATGAATTATTTATCTTGGACTCACTAATATAGTACAAATAATACTTAGAAAAAATATTTTAACTTGTTGTAAAATTTAATTCATCATACTCATAAAAGGCTGGAGATATAATTGTAATTTTTATAATTCACATTCTTATTTAAATTTTGATTGTTTGAAAATTATTACGGATATGATTTCAATTCTTGATGTTGATTCTTAGAATATTGTATATATTAAGCTAATATTTTATGTTAATTCCAAAACATTATTGACTTGTTTTATATTTCCCATTCTTGAGATGATTTTAGAAAAAATATTTCATATTGTTTCATATCATATTTATTCAGAGATACTTGGGTAATGTAAACCAACTAGAAATTTTATTGATGTCTTAAAAAATATATGATTGAACAAATTAACTTTTAATATGATTTATGAATTTTACTAATAAGAACATTATCCTTAAGACCCACCTACACATTGATCCAAAATATCCCATAGAAGCCATGTATTACCTTTTAAGGAAGATAAACATAACAAGGCTTTATTATCATATCCTATCATACTCTTTGTATTTTTCATTGTATTCAATTTAATAATTGTGTGTGTGGTGGTGTTTTGGGGGGAGGGGTAGAATTATTCATGTAATTGATGGGATATTTTACCTTGAGATGATTTAGGGTGTTTTCAAGGGTATTGGGGAAGGTTCATGACTACTCATTAATTATATTTCATTATTTATCCCTATTGTTTTAAAATAATAAATGAAAATGAAAAAAGAAAATAAAGGAGGAAAAAATAGGTCATGTATCAGGTAGATCAAAAATACCCACTACCATATCAATGATCTTATAATCATATGGGGTTAGGTGGTGGATGTGATACTTATCCCTAATATATATTTTTGAAAAAAAGAGATAATAAAAATGGTTTGTGAATTGGGTGGGTAAAAAATAACCATTATCTGACCAATAACCTTGTATCATTTGGGGTTGGATGATGAATATGAGATTTTTCACAAGAATAATTTTCAAAAAAATGTAAAAAAGTGGAAATGAAAAAAACAATAAAATAGTCTTCATTCATTGTGATTACATCATTCACAAGCCTTTAAATTGGGATTTGGGGAGTGCAGGAGCTGGCATTCTAATTTGGGGAGGAGTATGTAACTGAACTTATGTTTTGTATATCAAGAATTATACTAAATATTCCAACCTTATTTTTTTGACTCAATTATTTTTAAACATAAATTCTCAGTTACCGTTTGTCTTAGAGTCATTTTATCCATAATTTTAAGACCCAATAATTAATATTTTTATTTTTATTTATGAGGTAGAGATAGAATATTCAATGAAAACCTATGATTTGTATAATGTACATGACGATGAGAATACCTCAAAAAATATATTCTTGAGTGATGAGTGGATTGTATTCTTGGTGAGGAAAATCATAAGCATTCTGAGTATTAATTAATGATTGAACATTATAAGTGGATGAGGAGAAAAATCCTTAAATCAGAAATTATAAATGAAACATGATTGAATATTCACTTTTTGGGTAAGTTATTATGATATTTCAGTTGTATCGCTATTTTTATGAGCATGATGCTTTGAAAATTCTATTATTGTGGTAAAAATGTTTTATGATCTAATGTTTAGATTTTTCTCGAGGATGAGACAACGTTTATGTATCAGGGTATTTGATACCTATCTTTTATGGATACAAATTAAAAATTTTAATTATCTAATTTGATTGATTATTTATGTAATTTTGGTCAATTTTCATTGAATTATTCATTTTTGGACCAGGGAATATTCAAGATTTAATTTGGAGAAAAAGTAAATAAGGATATATAAGACATGAATAGAATTTTATTAAGTGTAGATTTATGGAATGAAGGGGGAAAATATGCCCGTTTTTAACACTAGAAAAGGATGGTGAAAACCACATGCAAGGGAAATAACACAACGAGAACCATCCCATATAGGTAAGAAAGGAACTGAGGCATGGGTTGAGGCCTTATAAGATTTTTGGAAAGCTAACAGTGCATACTGGGTAATAATCCAGCTCCCAACCAGTTTCATGTATGATGTGGGATTGGGAATTCATAAGTAATGTTCATAATTTACTAAAGTAACATTATTCTTATCCTATATCCATTTATCTTTTATCACACACACCCTGATTCCCTCTCTCACTATCCCAACTGCCCAACCACCATTGTTCTCATTGGAAAACCTCCGTGAATGCCATTCGTAATGTTTTATCTCTGGATCAAGGAGGCCGGGGAAGATGTAACCACAATTGGAGAATTTATAAACCTTAAACTATCCATTATGGCCCCAAATAAAATTATAATATTCCATCCATGGGAGAAGGAAGTATTTACCATAGCATCATGTATCATGTGGTGTGAATGAGAGATCTAAATCTATGCTACCATGCTTCTATGAAGATGTCGAAGATTAGAACCACAATTTTTGTATTTAAGAAGCTTGAGAAACAATAATATGACGGAGAATAAGTTTAATAAAGGAATTTCATAATGAAAATACCATAAGAAGGATTCTATATCAGGTTGGATTGGTTGTAGTCAAGCAGAATATGCCACATGCATGCATGTTGAATAGAGGAATGTAATGAGATTTACTACATTATAGATTATGATTCCTTATTGCAAAGGGATATCCCAGGACCAACACACCCAGTGAAGCAACCTATTGAGCATGTTTTGTACATGGATAGGATGAAATAGTTATTATAATATCACAATTCCCTGGTTTTAATATTTTTTTACAATGCATAGATATGGTTAGAAATGGATGAGGTTATTTTGTAAAGAGAAATATCAGGTTTTAAAGGTAGAGATGGAATTTGAAAAACCATTTCCTATAGCATGGATATGGTCATGGTTCCATGCATCCGAGTTTTATGTGTACATTGAAAAAATGGTTATAACAACATGCCCATGGTTCAAACATCATGTCGTTTTAAAAGATGTTCTCTTGGGATCAGAATTTCAATGATGAAGAAAATGTTTCCAATATAGACTTGTGATATTTTTGAGGTGTCTACATGAAAATGAATATGTTTAAATATGTTAATTCAAATTTTATAAGATATGGAAATTTAAAATACCTAAATACTCTATTATTTTTGGGTGGTTAGATATTTTATATATTTAATTACTTCCATAAGGAATATTTTACTAGATCTAATCCAATATATTAAAATAAGAAATGACTTAGAGGGATTTCAACCATAAGAGGAAGGGACACTAGGGTTTAAATGCCTGGAGGCAGTTTATAGGTTAAGAATTTATCTCTTTTTTCACTATAGTTTTATTATTTTATATAATTATTAATTTTTAATTATTTCAATTCAATTATTTATTTACTCAATATTTTATTATCTATACTCTATTATTTAATATATTCTCTTCACTATGGTTCTCAGTTTATTTATCTTTGATGGTCACACAATGATGATTGTCTATACCCATATATAATAGAGGAATTGGTTTAAAGTTATGTCTACCTTATTTATTGAGTGATATCCATTCATATGTTTCCCATATTTGATAGTATCATGTTATGTGCACATGTTTATTTTATTATTCATTATATCAGTTACCTATTGTGTTTATCTATGAATAAATCCATAATGATGGTGATAATTAATTCACGATCACTGAATTGGATTTTTCTTCTGCTTAAATAATCAATTCTTAATGCACTTTAGCCTTTTAAATTCACATTTCCTTGAGTGGTTAATGGGACAAATTAGTTTTGATAACAATTTATCACGTTATTTCAATTACACTCATGGTTTTACAACTATTAATATAATTATTTTTTTCAAGTGGATTCATGTTATTTTATTTATAGAAAATTTTATTGGATGCTAATTACCCTATATCTAATTTTTTTAATATATTTAGAATTATTTATTTTAATTCATTGGTATAGTAAATTAATTCAATCAGTTCACGTGTCATGATATAGACAAGATCATGATGACTTTTTATTCATTCAAGAGTTATTGTTGTGCTTCCCTATTATTCATGGGATCATCCTCAGTACTCACACATCCTATACTACTTTATAGTAGATTAGTGATTTATATTATCATAGATTAAAAATTTATAAATCAGTATTCACCTAGAAGAACTAATAAAATTTTATAATAATATCAATAAAAAAATATATAGTGGGTCTTAAGAATAAAATCATGAAAGATACTTCCAATATCCACTCAAGAAATGAAAATATTTTATTTAATTATAGCTCGAGAAAATATTTTATGTCTAAAGAATTATATAAGGGTATTAAATCACCACCTCAATGATTAGATGTTGATTTAGCTATAAAAACTTATAATGACATGATGATCGAATATAATTTCTGTATCTCTTCTATGATAGAAGTTTGCAGGAATGTGATTCCTTAAAATCATATGATTTTCCCTCTAGTTGAATTTGATGTTATTTTTGGGCATGAATTGGCTATCATTATACAGAACACATATCAATTTACAAGGTAGGGAATTAAAATTTGATATTTTGAATAAATATATGATTGTATTTTGGTGTGTGGATGAATATGAAATTCCAATAGAAATTAATTTTGTTATATGGGTCTTAATACCTATTCTGTAGGGATATTTATCTCAAATGGTTGGGAAGAAAACTTAATATTAATGATATGGATATTTTTTGGGAATATGCTAATGTATTTTTTGAAGACTTGCCTAAAATTACCCCAAATCATGAAGTTTATTTTTCAATAGAACTCCTTCCTAGTTCCACACCTATTTTAATGAATCCATATTGAGTTTCCTCGAATTAGTTGCAGGAATTGAAGAAGAAACTTAATGGGAATATGTAAAAGAGATTCATATGCTCGAGTGAATCACCATGGGGGGAACCTAATCTTTTTTTAATAAGAAATATGAGTCAATACGTATTTTAATTGATTATCAATAACTTAACAATATCACTATCACGAAAAAATATACTCTACCCCATATTAATGATTTGTTTGATCAACTGCACAGAGTTCAATAATTTTCCCCGATTAACCTTCATTCTGAATATCATCAATTTATGGTCAATAAGAAGGACACACACACACACACTCATAAATATATATATGAAAACATTTTGTATGAGTTATGATTATTATTAATTTATAGTGATTCCATTTGGACCTACCAATTCCCCAACTATCTTCATGGATTTAATGAAGAGTCTTTAAATATTACCTTGATAATTTTGTGGTAGTCCTTATTGATGATATTATTAGATATTATTAGAGTAAGTAAGGTAATGGAGATAATTTGGGGATTATGTTGAAGACTTAGAGGATGGATAATATCTAGGATAAATTTGGTAAGTGTGAATTATTCCTATATAAAGTCTCATTCTTGGATCATATAATTTTAGTGACGGTATATTGGTGGATCCTTCAATGATAATATTTATTAAGTAGTGGACCAAAACAATCATGGTGACCAAGATCTCTAGTTTTATTGGTTTTTCTAGATACTATATATTCCTTATGAGATATTTCTCATGGATATCTAATCCCATATCCATTGAAGGGAGCCATGCTATTTTGGATAGATGAATGTGAAAAAAATTTCAAGGAGCTGAAAAGGAGGTTGGTCAGTGCATTAGTGCTCACACTACCCTGTAGCGGAGAAGGGTTTGTGATCCATAGTGATTTATTAAATAAGGAACTAGGTTTCATCCTCCTAAAAAATTATATGGTTATTTATTATGCGTCATTCCAATTTTAAAATTCATGATAAAAATTACAGAACTTATGATTTAGAGTTTGTAGTGGTATTTTATTGCATTAAAAATACATAGGAATTATCTTTATAGTAAATTTTTTTATATATATACTAACCATAAATGTTTTATGTATATATTCATACATAAAGAGTTAAATATTATCCAAATTATATAGTTTGAGATGATTAAATATTATGAATACTCTATACATTACCATGCTTGAAAGGTGCACAATGTGGTTAATTTCCTAGGTCTGAAGGACCATGAAATTTTTTCCATTATGAGAATTAAATCGATAAAATACTTATAGATGTTCAAAATATGGATTTTAAAATCATAATGAAAGTAGATGGGTCATATATCTCTTATATTAATTTTAAACCATCAATCCATGTGTGAATTAAAGAGGTATAAAAGGAATATGTGAAAATATAGAAGAAAGCAAAGAATGTTCCTGAGTTTGACCATGTTTGTGATATAATGACATGGTTCATGAACCATGTATATGTACCATTAATTCTATATTTTAAGAATGAGCTATTGGATGTGCTTAATATCTCATCATCCTCTACTCATTATGGAATTAAGAAGTTGTATAAAGATCTAAAAGAGTATTTCTAGAGGGACAACAAGAAAATGGATATTTCTAAGTATGTATCTTGATGATTGGTATCTCTGAAAGTTAAGGCTCGGAGAGAAAATTCTAAGTTGATGTTAAAATAATTACCTATACTAAAATGTAAATAGGAAAACATCATAGAAGATTTAGTCATTAGAATATCCAAAACATCAATAGGACATGATGCTATTTGGGTTCTAGTCGATCACCATATAAAGTTAGAACATTTCATTGCAAAAGGAAAATATATCTCTATTTATCAGCTTTCTAGGATATACATTAAGAAATTATTAATGTTTCATGGAGTACCAAATTCTTTTGTATCTGATTGGGATAAAGGGTTTACTATGATGTTTCAGAGAAGTTTTCAAAAAACTTTGAATATGTATAACCCCTGTTTTGAGGTATGTAGCATTGGTTTATGATTTTTTATGTGTTTAAAGTGCTTGGGATGAGTTGGAAAGAGTTTGGGAGAGTTTGGAATGGTTTTGAATAAGTTTAGACGCTTTTCTAATGGCACACAATTTGAGAATGGTTAGGGGAAAACCATGTGGGTTCTCCAGGTAACTATGTAGGGAGAGATAGTGGGTTTCACATGATATATGGACAATTTTCCAAACCATGCGAGACAACTCTAAGGGAAACCTTCTCTTGAGGTAGTGGCATGCACATGGTTAGCACACAATTTTCCAAACCATGTGGGATAAATGTGCGACCAATTAATGAAGAGGGTTTTTAAATCCGAATTCACTCAGGCTTGACCTATATCACTCTAAACTTCCTCCCACTTGACACTCACTTGGGATTTTCGGTTCTCAAGGGTTTTAGGGGCTCTCCCACTCATTTTTGAAGCGGTTCGGAGGGGTTTCAAAGTAGTTTGAAGGTGTTTTCTCCTAGGTAAGTCTCTTCTCTCAGTTTCTCTTTAGTTTTATCTTGATCAACTATTACCTCTTTCTTGGTTTCCTATATATACATCCATTTCATGTAGATATAGGTTTTGTATCCCAAAGTGATGATTTTAGGTCTTCTTGATGATAGGAAGAATATCTAGAGTAGTTTTGGTGGTGCATTTATCGGATTTGTAGTGCCATTTCTTGTGGGTCGATTTCTCCAGAACCCTAAAGGTAGGTGGATTATCTCTCGACTCCACTTGGTTATAACTAGTGAATTTTGTTGAAATTAATTTGTTTTTCTTGAAATTAATTGTGAATATGATATGTTATGCTTAGCGAAAACCCATTTTGTGATGATTTGGGGATTTTAGGGGAAATTGGTTAATAATGTGAAAAGGGGTATGTTGTAGGATTTTAAAATGTTAATTTTAAAATTGGTATCTTGATTGATTTATGGAAAAAATTTTATGAAAGATTATTTTCAATAAAAGTGTTGTTTTATTGAAATGTGGTTTTACATGGAAAATGGTTTTAGGGTGTATTAAAAAAATGTGTGATTTATTTAGGTAATGTGACATGTTATGTTGGAATGTTGTTCGCAATAATTGGTTAATTTGGTATTTGAAATTGTTGGGTGATATGATGTTGGTAATTTTGGAATGAAATGTTGTGGGGATTTTTTTAAATATCGATTTTCCTAAGTTGGATGGTTGGTGGTTGGAAATGTATTACCATAAAGGTGATGGTTGTGAATGTACCATCATCAAAAAGGGAGGGTGATGGGCATGAAGTCCCACACCAATGATGAGCCTCAAGTCCCACACCAGGGAGGAGATGCGTTGGTCATGAATGTACCACTATTAAAGTAGCACCATGATTACATGAATGGTATTGGTTGTGTGACATAATTGTGTGTATGGTTGGGATATGTATGCGGTCAGGAAAAAAGGGAATGAGTAATGACTTTTTTGTTTTCTTTACTTGGTTTTTCACTAAATTTGGTAAATTTGTTTAGGTAAAGATTTATTGTATTGTTGTTAATTGTTTCACTAGTTCATGGATTTTATATAAATTGTTTTATACAAATTATGCTAATGTGTTCTATCCTAGTGGTGTGTGTAGGGAAGTAATTTGGGAAAATCCTACTGATTATCTTTACTCACCCTTTCATTGGAACTTCAGTGATTTTGAAGATGTTGTATACTGGGACATAGGTAAGAGTAAAGCATATCATTTTTCTAGCAGTTTGTCATGATGATTTGGTGGTGTTGTAGAGATTAGATCCTGGAGCTTGGTGTAAAGATATGGATGGTATCATAGTTTTTTTGGAGACTTATTGTTTAGTCTTCCTTTTGGTACTCTAATAGTGGTATTGTTTTGGTTTGGTTGTATTGGTCTTTGGTAATGGTATGGATTTGTTTGGTCATTTGGTTAACTCTTGGTAATATGTGTTTTGGGTCACTTTTTAACATGAATCATGTAGTTTTTTGGTAATGGATTGTTGGGTTGATTGGTTTCTCTCAAGGGAAAATCATTCCCCATTTTATTCTTGAAGCCCTTGGCATTTATTGCTAGCCTTTGGCACCTTGGGAAAGTCACTTCAGGCCAAGTATCATTCCTCTTCCCTCTCAAGATAATGGGATGGGGAGAGATGTTAAAAGTGGTATCATTTTGTCTGGTCCTTGGATTTAACGTGAGTGCAGTTGTTCGGGCCTTTGGCATTGATTTTTGGTCTTGGTATTGACACTCATTCTTAGTCTATTCCTCGAGTCAGGATGGTAGTAAGGCATTGGATTGTAGGAAATTGTACTTTATAGAATAAAAAGACATAGCTAACCCTTTTATTCTGAACATCAATTTATTAGGGAGTTGGGTATGTAAGTGTTTAGAGACACTCATATGAAATGGAAATATCATTATCATGGGTATAACCAATAAGATGATCATGATATGCATGGTAGAAATGACTACCCACTAGGATGCATATTTAATTGGGGTATAATGATTTATGGTGTGATATGAATGTGTGTATTTTGAAAAATCTCAATTGGGTTTCAAAACGAAAGGATTTGAAACATTGACACTCTTGGTATTTTGAAAATTGGTAGATTTTCAAAAAATGGTGGATTTTTTTTGTCAGAATAGTGAAACATGGGATGTGTGAACTTGTGGAAAGCTAGGTTGTGATAACTATTATATATTTAATTTGAAAATTGTATACCCTTTCTTGTTAAGGGAGTGAGACTTATGGTCGCTTTTTTATTAATAGAGATGGAACCAGGTAGGCATGGTAGAGACCAATCAGAGGAAGCTACTGAAAATGTTGTTTCACCTGAGCCCTAGGTGAACCATCAGTTGGCCCAAAGAATCATTTAGTATTTTCAAATAATTCAGTCAAGACTCTAACTAGATACACCTATTACGATATCTATCATGGTCAGAAATCCATGTAATGGAAGTATGATTTTCTTCACAAGAGGAGGTGTGAACCCTAACACCGAGAGAAAGAGAAAGATGGAATCCTTTTATCACAGACATGGAAGACATCAGAATCAAACCACTAGATTGTTGAAAGTTCCTCTGAGACCCAAGTGTAAGCTGGGATGCTTTCAGCGCGGTTCTGTAGGCCACATGAGATGGGATTTTAAGTCACAACATGGAGAATATAATAACTGCAACAAGATGGGGAATCTTCAGTGGTATTGCTGTAATTTTCTAAGGTTGGGTGTTCGTGACACTTCTCATCAAGGGAAGTTTAAGCAGATTAATAAAGAGAAAATCATGGAAAGTACACATGTTTTTGGAGCTGAGCACGTTGTGGTGTATGATCTGTCAGGACCATCCAGAGTGCGTGGTATGGTTCTTTTAAATTTCACGTTGATGCAAGATTTGTTTCACACTGGTGCTTCTCATTCTTTTATTACTTAGAATACTATAAGTTTTCTAGGTTTAACTGTGGAAATTATGCCTTATATTTTGAAACTAAAAACTCCTCTAGGTCAAAGAGAGTGTCAATCTTTCCTATGTAGAGAATGTTGCCTAGTTATGGATAAAAATGAATTGATGTGGGATTTCACAGTTCTTGAGATGGATTCTTATGACATAATCTTTGGGATGGATTGTTTGGAAACTTTTAGGGCCCACATCAATTACTATGCATGAACGGTTAGTTTTATGACAGGGGATGGCGTTAAAAACCTCTTTAGAGGGGAGAAGAAGGAAAATATGGGTGCAATAGATTTTTTGGCACCAGATATTGGCATGATATAATACCAGCTAGCGGGTTTGTCATTGGAATCAATGGAAGGTGTTCAGTAGAGTGTTCTTCTTATAGTTACGGATCTGTTTATGGATGTCTTCCTTAAACAATTCTTAGGTTTTCCACCTATGAGAGAAGTGGAGTTTACGGTTGATCTATTTCTAGGGACTAGTCCTATATCACTTCCATCTTACCGTATGGAACCAGAAGAATTGTAGAAATTAATGGTGGAGTTGGAAGAGTTTGAGAAAAAGGGTTCATCTGGACTGGCATGTCTCTGTGGGTAGTGTCAGTTTTGTTTGTTAAAAATGCTGATGGAACTCCATGGCTCTATGTTGATTATTGTAGACGTATTTAGTTCATGATAATGAACTGATATCCACATCCAATAATTGATGATTTGGTTGACTAGTTGAGGGGATCTCAGTGGTTCTCCAAGATTTACTTATGGTTAGGATATCATCAATTGTGGGTAAAGAAGGAGGATATCCCAAAAAAATCATTCAGAATTAGATATGGCCATTATGAGTATGTGGTTATTCCTTTTGATCTAACTAATGAACTAGAAGTGTTTATGGAATTGATGAATCATATATTTTAGAGATATCTGAATTTTTTTGGGGTGGTATATATGGATGATATAATGGTGTATTCAAGGACAAGGATAGAACATGAGAAACACTTGGTGATAGTGTTGGGGATCTTAAGGGATCATCGGTTGTATGAAAAATTGTTAAAGTTTTACTTTTGGATATAGGAGGTTCGTTTCCATGGCCATGTTTTTTCAAATAAATGTTTCTTAGTTGATTTGGAAAAGATCAAGGCTATTGTCTACTGGTAATCTCCAAAGAATGTTTTCAAGATACAAAGCTTCCTTTGTCTAGTGGGATATTATCAATGATTTCATCATGATTTTTCATGATTGGATTTTCCAATTACAATTTTGAAAAGGAAGAATATCCCATTTCAATGGGATGAGAAGTTTCAAAAATGATTTGAATAGCTAAAGGTTCTCTTTACATCAGCACCAATATTTGTTTTTCTTAAACCAGGGAAATGGTATTTGGTGTATTGCGACGCATCAGGATCAGGGT
The DNA here is from genome assembly GCA_963277665.1 of Viscum album. Classification (NCBI taxonomy): domain Eukaryota; kingdom Viridiplantae; phylum Streptophyta; class Magnoliopsida; order Santalales; family Viscaceae; genus Viscum; species Viscum album. The sequence continues at coordinate 49,004,162 of OY728121.1, forward strand.
TGGGGTATGTTCTCCTAAATGGGGATGATTTGGTTGCATATGGATCATGGAAGTTGAGGTTTCATGAGAAGAACTACCCAACACATTATTTAGAGTTAATGACATCAGTTCATGCTTTAAAAATGTGGCGTTATTAACTCTTTGGTGAGAAATTTATAGTTTTTACTGATCACCAGAGATTAAAGAATATTTTATCACAGAGATGTTTGAACTTTAAGAAAAGGATATGGATGGAATACCTCCAGATGTTTTATTTTTAACTTAATGTACACACCATGTAAGGTAAATTTTGTGTAAGATGCATTATGTAGAAAATAATATTCTCAAGTGGTCAAACATGCATCAAATCAGTGGAAGTTGATTTTAGTCATAACAGACATGTGGTTGGAATGTATGGACCAGGGTGCCAGAGTGGTCTTCTTTCCAGTTTTGTTGGTTCCTAACTTGTATGGTTTGGTTAAGAATGTACATGTATCTGATTATGAATGTATGGCGATGAGGTTGAATCTCAATGATGTGGAGACCATTGAAAGATGGGAACTGAATAAGAATTTAGTCTTGTGTTTTCGTAATCGGGTGGTTCCAGTGGATTTTGTAAGAACCCGGTTTTTTCTGAGAAAGACATTGGAATATTCTTGATAATATTCCTGGGCAGCGCCTTCAGACGGCGTGCGATTCCGAGCCCCGGAGTGGCCGGAATTAAATTTTCAGTGCGTTCACACTGTAAATGTTAAATAAATGAGATAACTCCTAAACAGAGTTCTGGATCAGGTATCTGAGTGTACGGATGGGTCCGTAATGGGGTTTTTACCCTAGGAACGACATAAAACTTGTCGGCGCGGGATGTTTGGACCCCTCGCCCGCTTCTGGAACGTTAAACGGATTAATTAATTAATTAATTTATTAGTTTAATGGTGAAATGCTAGTATCTCTTAAACGGTGGCTCAGATTGGGAAATTGATGGCACCGTTGTGTTCGTAGAGTTCCGTTTACCCCAGGAGGGGTATAAGTTTCGCGGGCGTGAGCCATCTGTGAAAAATGGCCCCAGGGGCGTTTTCGTAATTTGGCGGCCTCGGGCGCTAAGTTTAATAACTTTTGAACGGGGTCTCAGATTAAAATTCCAAGACCACCGTTGTGCTCGGGAGTTCGTGTTTACCCCAGGGGAGGCTTAACCTCGACCCTGCTGAGAGTTTGGGTTCGGGGCTGTCGGGCGGGCGTTTAAGTGTTTTCTACTTAAACGCACCCCCACCCTCTTCTTCTTCTCCTTCGAACTCAAACACTCCCCCTCTCCTCCAGCTCTGGCGAAGCACTCCGGTGAGGTACCTCTGGCGAGCCAATTCCGGAAAGGCATTGGAGCGGTGGCGGACTCCCCGTGAAGCCCCGAGCATCGCCCAAGAGGTAGGAGTCGTTTTCGTTTCGTTTTTAATTTCCCGCAATCTTTGAGCCCAATTTATAGCATCTAACTGTTATTCGATCGTCGATCGATTCCCATGGTCGCGTAGTACGTTATCCGAGCTTTCCAACGATTGTTTCGGATTCGAAATCCGACCTCCGAAGCCTCCGCAACGGCTCGGCGAAGATCTGCGGGTTTTTGGGGTTTTCCGGCCGGCATGGTGGTCCGGCGATCTCCAGGCGGTGGCGGCATGGTGGTCCGGCGGGATTCGACGGCGGCGGTTGGCGGCAGGTTCCCTCCTTGGTGGTGGCTACCCTCCCTGGCGACGGCACTCTTAGGCGCGACAGAAAGCCCCGTCCGCGGCGGCTTCGCGCGGCGCGGAGGCGGTGCCTTCGGCTCAGTGGCAGCAGGCCGAGGACGCCGGAACGGGATGGCGACCCGGGGTCGCGGCGCGACGCGACCTCGGCGGACAGAGACCCGCGAATCGCGGGTCTCCGCGGGGGCACAGCGAGACCGGCCATCCTTGGGGCGGTCGGGTGTCGGCAGACCGCGGCCAACTGGCCGCGACGAGGTGAGCCGGGCCCGCGGTCGGGCCGTGGGCCGGCTGTGGGCGGACCGGCCGGACTGGGCCGGTCCGGCCCAAGGGGTTCCCCCCCTTTTTCCGACTTCCGACGTCCGTAGCTTTCGCTACGGACGTCCGTTTTGCGCGCCGTCTGCGGCGGCGCGAGCCTGGCGCAAAGGCGAGACTTTTGAGATGGCTTCGGGAATTTGTAATTCCCGAAACGATGGGCCGCGAAGGCATGACGCGTCTTTAAGTGGTTTGTCGTTTTCCGGGGGAAACTTGTTTTGGACGGCGCACAGGCATCCGACGTCCATTTTAAGCGCCGTCAGTGGCGTTGGAACCCTGGCATTGAGGCGGAGGTTTGCATTGTTGTTTCAGGCGTTGAGGCCGGAGTTGAGGCGCGGGCCCCACGACCCGTCTTTTGAGCTGCAGGCAGCGTTTCCCGACTTTTTCACCGGACGTCCGTTCGGGGCGTGAGAGCAGTCAATTTTGGATGTTTTTCCGAGGGGATTGCAGTGGTGCTATCCGCCCGCTCAAATTCGGCACGATGGTGCGGGGCCCATGAGGGCCGTATCGGCGTCGACGTTGATTTTTCTATCTTAATCACCAGGCGACCATTTTGGAAAAGTGTATAGTCCATCTTGTGTAATTTTTCAAGAGGATCGCAACGGTGTGATCCGTTCGTGGAGTTTCGGGACCGGGTTGCGGGTCCCATGTGGCACCGCTCGTGTACGGTGCGCCGGAACGTATCTTTTTCTCCGGATATCCGTTCCACTCATGTGAGTAGTGCTTTTGACGTGTTTTCCCGAGGGGATCGCAATGGTGCAATGCGCCCGACTGTTTTCAGGGCCGAGGCTTGGGATCACGGGACGCCGTTCGGGCGTGAGGTGGTGTTGGCGACTTTTCCGTCGGATATTCGTTGGAGGCGAGTAAGTAGTCAATCACGCGTGTTTTTCCGCGAGGATTACAATGGTGTGATCTGTTGGGTTGTGCAGAGCCTTTTGCGCAATCTTGTTGAATGTGGAGCATGAAAGGTGCTCCAGTGGTGGTTCGCCCTACTTTGCTTGTAGCGGACCTTTGTCGAGTGATCGCGTGCACTCCCGTGTGAGTGATGTAAATGCTTGAAGTGATGTGGTTGGCCGTGTCTGGGCCTTTGAGGTGGAGTTGTTACGTCACGCCTTCGCGTTGACGCTGGGTACCGTGTGCACGATAGCCTTTGGGCTGGAATGAGGTATACTCTAGGAGTATACGGGAGCACTTGGAGGTAAGTGTGGTTGTTTGTACCTGAGGATGGTTGTGCGCTCAGTTGGGGTTGAGATGGGGCCACACGTTGTGTGGGCCCCACGTGCGTGCCGGGTTCTGCTTACGTACTTTGACCTCTCGCGACGTAGAGGGTCCCTCAGTGTGTTTTTTTGACCAGCAGGGTTGAGTGGTCTCCCCCTGGTTTCGTTCTCGATGGATTGGCCGGTAGCTGGGCCAGTGGCACCTAGTGATGGAACAGGTGCTGAACCCATTTGGGTGAGCTGTCCTAGAGTTGGGTGGTCGCGTGATGCCCAATCCATGTTCAGTTGGCCAGTGTTGTACCCTACAGTGGATGTGGCCAGAGCAGTTTTGAGTTTTACCCTCCAGCGGGGCTGGACAGTGGGTTACTCATCGGATTTTAGGGTCTACCCTCCAGCAGAGCCTGGGCAGTGGGTCGCCCGACGCACTTAGGGTCTACCCTCCAGCAGAGGCTGGGAAGTGGGTCACCCGACGACCTCTTAGGGCCTACCCTCCAGCAGGGCTGGACAGTGGGTCGCCCGTCGTCTAGTTCCAGGTCTACCCTCCAGCATGGCTGGGCAGTGGGTCGCCTATCGACTTATTCCAGGTCTACCCTCCAGCGGGGCTGGGCAGTGGGTCGCCTGATGATGTATTAGGGTTTACCCTCCAGTAGGGCTGGGCAGTGGGTCACCCGATATCTGAGTATGGTTTACCCTCCAGCGGGGCTGGGTAGTGGGTCGCCTGACGATGTATTAAGGTTTACCCTCCAGCAGGGCTGGGCAGTGGGTCACCCGACATTTGTATTATGGTTTACCCTCCAGCAGGGCTGGGCAGTGGGTCACCTGATATCTGGTTATGAATTACCCTCCAGTAGGGCTGGGCAGTGGGACACCAGTTGGCATTCCAGGCTCAGTCCTTTCTACAAGGCTAGCCTGTGGTTTTCCTCCGTAATTACCGGAGCAGGACCCCTGGATACGGCTTAGTGTTGTGTCGGCTTTGAATTTGAGGAGACCTCTCGACTGCAGGGCAGTGATGAGGTGTGGTTTGACTTTCCTAGAACTCTCAAGTAGGAGGGGCGCTTTCCCCACTGAGATGCGTTCTTGTGACACGATCTAAAACCATGTGGGCGAGTCAGTGCCGCCCAAAGCGGATAGTGTCGAAGTGCGGTGATTGATCCCCTTGGATTGTAGTTCGGGGTAGAGGTGCGGGATGCTGGGCATTGATGGGGTTATGTCTGGGACTGTTGGCGACTCTCTTTTCTTGGGCTGAGCTACGGGACGGAGATCCCCTTACGAGTTGTTCGGGCTTCTCGACAGAGCATATGGATTTGTATATACCATGTTTTGAGTACCCACTCTTTGGGTTTTGGCTACTCTCCTTTAGGAGAGGCAAAGACGCGCGGGGTATGCCACGTTCTTTCCACGTCCAGCTTCTCATGGTAGGACGAGTCTTCTATCTTTCTCTTGATGGGTTGAGCTGTTACTCTTTATTTCACCCTTGGTTGTACTCCTTTCTATTCCTTGTTCTCTCTACTTCTCACCCTTCGGTACCTCCTTTTTGTTGCTCCCTCGAGCCTTCGGGGTATCCTACTGAGTATTTTTATACTCACCCCTGCTTGGGCTTTGCCCGCAATTGGTGTGACCTTGCAGATGACGGACAAGTGGAGCGTGACTTCAGTGGAGCGTAGGAGCATGGGAGCTTGGACCGCGTGCGGTGGTCGTGGCCGGGTTCCAGGTGGGAGACCCGTCAGCTGTTTCTTTTCGTTTACCTGTTGCCGGGTTGTGGCACTTTTTTATTGGGCGCGTGTTTTGCCCTTTTTCTTTTCAGTTTGTACTTTGTGATTGTAGTGGTCGATGCACTCTATGGTTTATATATAGAAGTTGTTCTTTTTACTCTGCTTGTTCTTCCTTTTTACCCTTCACTTTTGAATTGAGTGTGCTGCGTGTGGGTGTGTATAGGTACTTAGGCAAAGGCCTCCCCGAGTTGTTGTGCCTTCGGCGCTGGTCGCCAGCCCCTGGCCTATGGAGGCGGGCTAGGGGTAGTTACGGCTCGAGCCCGGGTAGGGTCGGGTCGTGACAAAGTGGTATCAGAGCTGGTTCGTTTCTTGGGACGTTGTGTGGACGTCCCTAAAAGAGGAATTGGTTGGGATATAGGGAAACCGTGTTAACGTGTCTCGAGAGCGGCTCTCAGGCCAGGGAGTCCAGTTATGGTGTGGCGGCCGACGTATCCGTTCACCAGGACCTTGATAACCCACTTGTCGACTCGGTATGCTGAGACACTTGTTGCAGGGAAACCTGTTTTTGCATCACATAGGACTGAGTCTTTGACTGTCCTTCTTGAGTCATCTCCCCATCGTTGCTATTGGTATATACATATATGCTCATCTGACCGTGACACTCCTTGATAATATTCAGGATGTCTCCGCGAGGACAGCCAGCCACGATACCATCCTTGGTTCGTGACGACGACCCTATGAGCTATGAGGCCACAGTCCAAGACCCATCATGCGAGCCCCTTTCTCCGGGTGGGCCGGTAGCAGCACTCCCACCTGTTGAGCAGCATACAGTTTCAGCAGAGCAGGCTGAGCTGGAGCGCAGGTTGAGTGCGCTCCGTGAGTTCCAGCGGCAGAGACCGCTGAGGTTCAGTGGGGAGCTAGACCCTCAGGCAGCAGAGGTTTGGCTTGAGGTAGTGGTTTGCCTTTTCAGGCTTGTGCATACGCCTGCAGATCAGAGAGTGGATTTGGCAGCCAGCATTTTCGTGGAGCATCTCGGTGTTGGTAGAGTCTGGCGACTCAGTTTCTTGACGAGTCGTCGCTTTCGTCGGGGCGACTTTCAGTTGTTGCTCCGTGAGGAGTTTTTCCCCTCTAACTTGCGCTCCGTTTGGATTCAGGAGCTCCTGCAGTTTCAGTAGGGAGGGATGATGGTGACCGAGTACGCGTCTAGTTTTGCAGACCGTGCACGCTTTTACCCGTACTTGGTCCATGACGACAACTTCCGAGCACGGAAGTTTGAGCAGGGTCTCCGCCGAGAGATTCGTGCTGTCATGGTACCCTTGGGCATTTCCACATATTCCGGGGTGCTAGAGCAGGCGCTGGTGACAGTGGGCTTCCTATCACGTTCTAGTGTTGGTGGTGGCAACATGCACGTTGGAGCTGAGACGTCTGCCGCAGCTAGTGGCGCGATGGAGCCGGGACATCTGTCATAGCTAGCAGGCGCCAGAGGATAGGATCTCGATACAGGAGGCCTTCCCACTGCCGGTTTCGGAGATGTGGTCGTATACCACTGTGGAGAAAAGGCACAGGGCCTCAGCCGAGGATTCCCTTCCGAGAGTGGATCCCGGGCCATGGTCGTACACCACAGTGGCGCCGGAGGGCACCGGGGCGGCCCAGAGAGCGCCGGTGCTATGCTTGTGACGGGAGAGGTCACTTGGCATGAGACGGCCCGACCCGAGTGGCTGAGAGCTTCGGGCAGGCAGCAGGCGCACCACCACGACAGAGGCAATGCCATGATCGGAGTAGTGGCTAGAAAGGTGGTGCTAGCAGAGGAGCAGGAGCTGGAGGTGGGGGATGACATTAAGAGATCTCCCCATCACCACTAGGCGGTCCACGTCAGGCTCTGGGAGCTGACAGTTGGGGACCACGGGTAGCCGCGAGCTTTGAATGTCTACGATCCTGCAGAGCATGGGATGGTGAGAGGTACCCTTTTCAACTTTTCTACTTCTTGCAGTAGAATTGTTAGGCTCTGTGTGTGAAAGGTTTTTCTCCCTGCTCCTTGTTTGAGGTGTTACTAGGGTGACGCATGGCGTCGGGTGTAACCCTGTGTTGGTGAGGGAAAAAGGTGTGAGACCTTTTCCTTTAGTCGATGGTGTTGACTCCTTCGCCTTTTGAGCGTGTAAGAGAATCGACTGTGGAATCTTGTGTGACCAGATATCCTTGGGTGTTCCACCATATGAATATTCTGAGGGAGGGAATCATCGGGCCTTGTTCCAGGTGCGGGCGGTGATTCCAGTCGTGGCATGCGATGTAGAGGTTTGACTGGGGAGGTGAGCTACCCCCGAGGGCCTTCGGGTTGTTTGAGACTGTGCAAAGGGATGGCGAGGTACCCTACCACCTTGTCCTAACCCCAAAGTCTGGAATGGGTGCACGACATCGGCAAGGGCCGACCCCGCATGAACAGATCAATCCTTTGGTCTGTGTGCGTGGCACAGAGCTGTGCGTGGGTTCTTCTGGGTATGGGAAAGCCAGGTGTGGGCTTAATACCCTGTGTTGCTCCCTAGTTTTGATTTTCGAGGATGAAATTATTGAAGGAGGGAATGATTTAAGAACCAGGTTTTTGCTGAGAAAGACTTTGGAATATTCTTGATAATATTCCAGGGCAGCGCCTTCAGACGGTGTGCGATTCTGAGCCCCAGAGTGGCCGGAATTAAATTTTCTGTGCGTTCACACTGTAAATGTTAAATAAATGAGATAACTCTTAAACGGAGTTCTGGATCAGGGATACGAGTGTACGGATGGGTCCGGAATGGGGTGTATACCCTAGGAACGACATAAAACTTGTCAGCGCGGGATGTTTGGACCCCTCGCCCGCTTCTGGAACGTTAAATGAATTAATGAATTAATTAATTTATTCGTTTAATGGAGAAATGCTAGTATCTCTTAAATGGTGGATCAGATTGGGAAACCGAGGGCACCGTTGTGTTTGGAGCGTGCCTTTTAACCTAGGAGGGGTATAAGTTTCGCGGGCGCGGGCCGTTTGTGAAAAATGGCCCCAGGGGCGTTTTCATAATTTGGCGGCTTCGGGCGCTAAGTTTAATAACTTTTGAACGGGGTATCGGATTAAAATTCCGAGACCACCGTTGTTCTCGGGAGGTCGTGTTTACCCCAGGGGAGGCTTAACCTTGACCCTGCTGAGAGTTCGGGTTCGGGGCTGTCGGGCGGGCGTTTAAGTGTTTTCAACTTAAACGCACCCCCACCCTCTTCTTCTTCTCCTTCGAACTCAAACCCTCCCCCTCTCCTCCAGCTCCGGAGAAGCACTCTAGCGAGGCACCTCTGGTGAGCCAATTCTGGCAAGGCAGCAGAGCGGCGACGGACTCCCCCGTGAAGCCCCGGGCATCGCCCAAGAGGTTGGAGTCGTTTTCGTTTCATTTTTAATTTTCCGCAATATTTGAGCCCAATTTATAGCGTCGAACTGTTATCCGATCGTCGATCGATTCCCATGGTCGCGTAGTACGTTATCCGAGCTTTCCAACGCTTGTTTAGGATTTGAAGTCCAACCTCTGAAGCCTCCGCAAAGGCTCGGCAAAGATCTGCGGGTTTTGGGGTTTTCCGGCCGGCACGGTGGTCCGACGATCTCCAGGCGGTGGCGGCACGGTGGTCCGGCGGGATTCGACGGCGGCGGCTGGCGGCGGGTTCCCTCCTTGGCGGCGGCTCCCCTCCATGGCGATGGCTCTCTTCGGCACGACACCAAGCCCCGGCCGCGGCGGCTTCACGCGGCGCGGAGGCGGTGCCTTCGGCTCGGCGGCGGCAGGCCGAGGACGCCGGCACGGGGTCGCGGCGCGGCGCGACCTCGGCGGATAGAGACCCGCGAATCGCAGGTCTTCGCGGGGGCGCAGCGAGACCGGCCGTCCTCGGGGTGGTCGGGTGTCGGTAGACCGCGGACAACTGGCCGCGGCGAGGTGAGCTGGGCCCGCGGCCGGGCCGCGGGCCGGCTGTGGGCGGACCGGCCGGACCGGGCCGGTCTGGCCCAAGGGGTTTCCCCCCCTTTTTCCGACTTCCGACGTCCGTAGCTTTCTCTACGGACGTCCATTTTGCGCGCCGTCTACGGAGGCGTGGGCCTGGCACAGAGGCGAGACTTTTGAGATGGCTTCGGGAATTTGTAATTCCCGAAATGAGGGGCCGCGAAGGCGTGACACGTCTTTAAGTGTTTTTTCGTTTTCTAGGGGAAACTTGTTTTGGACGGCGCAGACGCATTCGACGTCCGTTTTAAGCACCGTCAGTGGCGTTGAAACCCTGGCATTGAGGCGAAGGTTTGCAGGGTGGTTTCAGGCGTTGAGGCCGGAGTTGAGGCGCGGGCCCCACGACCCGTCTTTTGAGCTGCGGGCAGCGTTTCCCGACTTTTTTACCGGACATCCGTTCGGGGCATGCGAGTAGTCATTTTTGGATGTTCTTCCGAGGGGATTACAGTGGTGCAATCTGCCCGCTCAAATTCGGCACGATGGTGCGGGGCCCACGAGGGCCGTTTTGGCGTCGACGGTGATTTTTCTATCTTAATCACCGGGCGACCATTTTGGACAAGTGAATAGTCCATCTTGTGTACTTTTTCGAGAGGATCGCAATGGTGCGATCCGTTCGTGGAGTTTTGGGACCGGGTTGTGGGTCCCACGTGGCACCGCTCGTGTACGGTGCGCCGGAACGTATCTTTTTCTCCGGATATCCGTTGCACTCATGTGAGTAGTGCTTTTGACGTGTTTTCCTGAGGGGATCACAATGGTGCGATGCGCCCGACTGTTTTCGTGGCCGAGGCTCAGGATCACGGGACGCCGTTCGGGCGTGAGGCGGTGTTGGCGACTTTTCCGTCAGATATTCGTTAGAGGCGAGTAAGTAGTCAATCACGCTTGTTTTTCCGTGAGGATTACAACGGTGTGATCCGTTGGGTTGTGCGGAGACTTTTGCGCGATCTTGTTGAATGTGGAGCATGAAAGGTGCTCCAGTGGTGGTTCGACCTACTTTGCTTGTAGCGGACCTTTGGCGAGTGATCGCGTGCACTCCCATGTGAGTGATGTAAATGCTTGAAGTGATGTGGTTGGACGTGTCTAGGCCTTTGAGGTGGAGTTGTTACGTCACGCCTTCGTATTGACATTGGGTGTCGTGTGCACGATAGCCTTTGGGCTGGAATGAGGTATACTCCAGGAGTATACGGGAGCGCTTGGAGGTACGTGTGGTTGTTTCTACCTAAGGATGGTTGTGCGCTCAGTTGGGGTTGAGATGGGGCCACACGTTGTGTGGGCCCCATGTGCGTGCCGGGTTCTACTTACATACTTTGACCTCTCGCGACGTAGAGGGTCCCTCGGTGTGTTTGTTTGACCAGAAGGGTTGAGTGGTCTCCCCCTGGTTTCGTTCTTGATGGATTGGCCGGTAGTGGGGCCAGTTATAACGACCCATACATTACATACATTGTTAATACTTCAAAATTGAAGCATACTTATTACAACATATAATAAAACCACGAAAGGACCGTATAGGTATAGTGTCTTTAGAAATTGGGAAACATAAACAACTGGTTCATAAAGCATCAACTTTGTCTCCCACTTATTTCATCATATCTAGAGTCCCTTTTTGGCATATCCTACTCAATAACCTTCTTCCTGACCTGGGGAAAGAAAACATACAAAAGGGTGAGCTCAAATTCTCAGTAAGGGTAAACAAAAGAAAGATCAATCACATTGTATACATAAGAACATAACTTTTGGAAATATTACCCTGAAAAAGAGATCATAATTTCATAACATGGGACAAATCATGGCAGTGAAATGTAATCACAATAATCATAACTTAAAACATTAAACTTTGTGGTATACACACATAATAATAGAGAATCATTTCTTGTTAGTTAAGACTCATTTCCAAGACTATCTTAGTGGACACAATCCCTTTCTGAACCGAGTCACCCTCGTTTCAGTCCTGTTTCACTGAACCGGTATAACCTACCATTCCAGCCATGTTTATCTCATGAGATATAAAATCTTTACCCAATTCATTGGAGGGAGATATAGGTCCCACCCATCTCATAATGATACCATTCTTATGTGTGCCACAAAATCATAAACCATACATCATTGCATAACCCAGGTAATAAAAATGGGAATCTTAAACATCATGACATCATAAAACAATTCATATACGATAAAGGAATTCATAAAAATAATTCCTTCACAACATAATCAACTCAATTTACTAATAGGGATAAAAATAGAACCCTTTATTATCTTAGATGGAAAATAATTTTGATAAAACACTTGAACTTCATTCTGGAGGAAAATATCCTTTCTACTTCAAAAAAACACTTTTCCTTTCTTAACATGTCATACAATTTTAAACTTAAAGAAGTTGATTAAAAATAAACTTGAAAACTTGTAAAGTAAGCTTCTTGGAAATAATGTTTTAAAAATACATTCATGGCGTATAAGTTAAAAAAAAATTCTTCTCGTACTTTTGTCGGAAAAGTCAAAAAAGTACCTCGTACAAAAAATGACAAAAGATTCCTTTCATATCTTTTAATAAAAACTCACCGAAGGGTAAAATTGGATTTAAAAAATTGTAGGTGGATGGAAATAATATTACATATTGAAGAAACATGGATGTGGATGATAAAATACACCCCAGTAAATACCAAAGTATAAACAATCTCGGATAAAAATGAGATTGTGATATTTCCCTTACCTTAGGTCCGACTTTCTTTGTAAGTGTCCTAACCTCCTGTATAATGATTTAAATAATGTTATTGACTTATTCCAGAATCATACTTATTTTTTTGATATCATATATGGTCATATTCTTAGCTTCTTAGTAGTAATATTTCATTGCTACTTGTTATTCGGGTGTTTATAACTTTTTGTTCTTATGCGTGTTTTGTCGAATAAATTCTTATTATTTTTATTTAGGTTATAGATACCTCATTTCCAGAATGGTATTAGTGTAATATATATCATATTCATTCATTCAATTCATTTATATAATCATTATTAAATTAAGATCATGTAGAACGAGTCGCATCACATCGTGGAGACGGTATTCCGTACGTACGCACGAGTGATGATATCGTTCCTATGATCGTGGAATTGTATTGGAGTGTATGTATACTATTTCAGAATAAGAATCACTTTATAATAGTCATATATAGTCATTATATACACCATTATACCCATCCAAGTAAGGTGGTGGTGGAAAATAGATTACACCACGGCATGGAGACGGTATTCCGTACGTACGCACGCGCGGTGATTTCTTTTTCCGTAGGATGGATAGATGGTGAAATAGGGTTGTTTAATACTTATAATAACATATCAGTATATGATTGATACTGAAGTTATTACTTCATAATGAAACAACCTAAGAAGAAGAAGTGGAAGAAGAAATAAAGATGAAAGAATCGGTAATGGGCTTTACCTCTTCTTTGAAGTGCTTCTTTGAGACCTCCTTTTAGGGCACTAAAATGGGTCTTTGAAGAAGACCAGAACCTCTAGGATGTCTCTAGGGAAGTGTATAGGAGAAAGTGGCAGGGTTTGGACGAGCTTGAAGGCTCAATGTGGTGTGAGGAAGAGGGGGAGGAGGTGCCCTTTTATAAGGGAGGAGAGGGGCACCTTTAGAATAACTAGAAATATTATTTTATTATAAAGTCATGTTCGGTTTTAAATAGCTCCAAATTGATATATTTCGAAGATAAGGTGGGGGTGGGTCGAAATTCTCTCAACCAATAGGATTTAGACAAGTTTAGGTTATTATTTTAACCTTATCAATTAGATTTAACTCTAAGTTAAATAATTTAACTTTTACCGTGTCTTTTTGTTTTCTTACACTATATGGTTAATACACTTACTATAACATGACAAACGAACCCCAAGTTTTTTATTATTAATATATATATCCTTATCTAAGTCATTTGGCTGAACTTAGATTTTTAGGAATAAAATAACAATTAATAATATAATATTTGATTTAAAAACTATTTTGTGTCAATTTTGACACTATTTGATATATGATTTTTGTGAAAGTCATAAAAGAATTATATGTTCTAACCAAGTTTATTAAATAAACAATAATATATAATAGTAACCTAGAAAATTAGTGGAATTCATAAAAAGTCTCAAATTACATTTATTTGGGCATTTATAACATCAATTATGTTAACATTTCCTTAAAAGGGTAATTACTGCATCATCGCTGTGTCATAAATAAATTAATTAATTTAAAGTCTAAAAATTATAAATAAAATATAATTATGTAGGAAATCATTTTATCTTTCTAATGAATATTTATAATCGAATTTATATTATGTATAAACCCATATTAAAAATGTTTTAGTTATTAAACTTTGATTTTAACTATTTTAACTATTCATTAAATAAAATAATATTAAATGTCATAATCTAATCCAAGTGGACCTAAATGGTCATATTATATTCATAAGGTTGTTTTTGGTCGAATTACACTTATCCAATAGAATTAGGACATGTGTTAGGGTAATAGTAATATCATATTTACCCTTAGTTACCCTATTTACTATTAACCGCGGTAAAAAAAGGTAAAAAGTTACTATTCACAAAAAATTATTCTCATCTCATTGAACCACATTTTAGTCCTTGATATTAACCGTGTCTCTCAGATTTTCGAAATTCCATTCACAGAAGCGGTAAAATTAAGTTTTATGAAAAATTCAGTTTTTTAACTACCACTTAGTGGTTTCACTTTTCATCAAAAATTGAAAGTTTTCAGAAAAATACCAAAATTTTACCCTAGGCTAATTTCGATATTCCGAATCCAAAAATGAAGTCCATTTTGAAAAACAAAAATTATAAAATTTCAAAAAGTGGTTATTACTATTCATAATGGCTAGTTTTAATAGCATATCGCTGTTTAGTGAAACTCGGTATTGCGTACGATGCAAACTATCGAGGAAGGTCGCGATTTCGTGTAAAGTAATCCAAGCAAGTATTGTGTAGAAAAATATTCCTTTGATGATTTATATAACATAAAAGTCTCGGATGTTACATTCTACCCCCCTTAAAATGAATTTCGCCCTCGAAATTCGTCACTTTATTACAAACAGATGAGGATACCTCTCCCTCATCATATCCTCAAGCTCCCATGTAGCTTCTTCTAATTGGTGGTTCCTCCATAAAAATTTCACCAATCGAGTGGTCTTGTTTCGTAGGACTTTTTCTCTATGATCCAAAATCTCTATCGGTTGTTCTTCATAAGAAAGATCTTGCTCCAGCGGTACAACTTCTGAGCTGAGTACATGTGAAGGATCAGGTATGTACTTTCTCAGGAGAGATACATGGAACACATCGTGAACTTGAGAGAGATTCGGTGGAAGCGCCAATCGGTAAGCTACCTTCCCAACACGATCCAGTATTTTGAAAGGACCGATATATCTAGGTCTCAACTTCCCCTTCTTTCCAAATCTCATAACCCTCTTCCAGGGAGATATTCGTAAGAACACTTTATCACCCACTTCAAACTCTAGGTCTTTTCTTCGGTTGTCGGCATAACTTTTCTATCGACTCTGAGATGATCTTATGTGTTTTTGAATAGATCTGACCTTTTCTGCCATTTCATCAATGAGATCAGGTCCTAATAGCTTTCTTTCCCCAACTTCATCCCAGCAAGTTGGAGTCCTGCATTTCCTTCCATAGAGAGCTTCATAAGGAGCCATCTGAATATTGGAGTGAAAGCTATTATTATAAGAAAATTCCACTAAAGGTAGGTGTTGATCCCAACCACCTTTGAAATCCATAGAGAAAGCTCTCAACATATCTTATAGGGTTTGAATTGTTCTCTCAGACTGACCGTCTGTCTGAGGATGATAAGCAGTGCTGAAACTCAACTCTGTATCCAGAGTATGCTGAAGACTTCGCCAGAACTTCGAGGTAAATCTCGGATCCCGATCAGATATAATAGAAAGTGGTACTCCATGCAATCTTACCACTTCCTTTACATATATCCTGGAAAGCTGATCCAGAGAGAAATCCTCTCTAATAGCAATGAAGTGTGCAGACTTTGTAAGACGATCAACTATGACCCATATAGCATTATTGCCTTTGGATGTTTTAGGAAGTCCTGTGACAAAGTCCATGGTGATGTTTTCCCATTTCCATTCGGGTATGGGTAATGGTTGTAACATCCCCTTAGACTTCTGTCTCTCAGCTTTAACTTGTTGACAAACCAAGCATCGAGAGACGTATTCAGAAATATCTCTTTTCATGCCATCCCACCAGAACTACTCTTTCCGGTCCCTATACATCTTCGTGCTTCCAGGATGAATAGAGAATGAAGAACTATGAGCCTCATCCAGCAGCTCCTTCTTTAATTCGGGGATGGGAGGAACACAAACCCGATTCCTGAACTTTATTATCCCATCACAATCAAGGTTGAATTCAGGAACATTTCTCACCTTATTTTGTAACTCTACATCTTCTTTCTGTGCCTCTTTAATCTTCACATGTATAGATGGTTGAACATTCTTTTGAGAAAGATAAGAATTTTCCCCTTTCATTATAATTCCAAGATCCATCCTTTGTAAATCCATAAATATTGGATCTTTTGTGATCCTCATCATGGATAAAATAGCATGGTCTTGTCGACTTAATGCATCTTCCACCTTGTTTGCTTTCCCAGGGTGGTAATGGATTGAGCAGTCATAATCCTTAATCAGCTCCAACCATCTTCTTTGATGAATATTCAGCTCCTTTTGTGTGAAAATATACTTTAAACTTTTATGATCAGTATAAATATCACACCTTTCACCATAAAGGTAATTCCTCCAAATATTTAATGCAAAGATTGCCGCAGCTAACTCCTAATCATGTGTTGGGTAATTTTGCTCATGGATTTTCAACTGTCGTGAGGCATAAGCTATCACCATATTATTTTTCATAAGAACACACCCCAATCCCTTCTTGGATGCATCACTATAGATCACAAACCTCTCTCCACTACAAGGCAGTGTGAGCACAGGTGCACTGGATAACCTTCTTTTCAACTCCTTGAAATTCTCTTCACATTCTTCCGTCCAGACAAACTTAACTCCTTTCCAAGTCAACTTGGTGAGTGGATTAGATAATCGTGAAAAATCTTTCACAAAATGTCGATAATATCCAGCCAAACCAAGAAAAATTCGGATCTCAGTTACTGTTGTTGGTCTCGACCATCTTTCGATAACCTCTGTTTTTGCTGGATCCACAGATATCCCCTCTTTTGAGATTATGTGACCCAAAAATGCAACTTTTTGAAGCCAAAATTCACACTTGGTAAATTTGGCATAAATATTCTCCTTTCTCAGGGTCTTCAATATAATTCTTAAGTGATCTTCATGCTCTTCCTTTCTCTTTGAATAGACAAGAATATCGTCTATAAAGACTACCACAAATTGATCAAGATAGTCTCTAAAGACTCTATTCATTAGATCCATGAAGATAGCAGGGGCATTAGTAAGACCAAATGGCATCATTATAAATTCATAGTGTCCATACCTTGTATGGAAAGCCATCTTTGGTATATCCTCCCTTTTGACCCTTAATTGATGATACCCTGAACGAAGATCAATATTGGAAAAGTATTGAGCTCCGCGTAGTTGGTCAAATAGGTCATCAATGCGCGGGAGAGGATATTTGTTCTTGATAGTGATCTTGTTAAGTTCTCGATAATCAATGCACAATCTCATTGATCCATCTTTCTTCTTAACAAACAGAACAGGTGCTCCCCAAGGTGACGCACTAGGGCGTATGAATCCCTTATCAAGATTCTCTTGGAGTTTCTTCTTCAATTCCTGCAACTCAATTGGGGCCATTCTATAAGGTGTCTTTGAAATAGGCAAAGCACCCGGTACGAGTTCTATTGAGAACTCAACTTCACGATTTGGTGGAAGTCCCAGTAATTCCTCCGGAAAGACATCATCAAACTCCCGTACAATGGGCATATTCTTAATCATGAGTTTCTCACCAACCATTTGAGATAAATAACCTTCATTTAGTGGAATCAAGACCCATAAGATAGAAGAAATTTCCACTGGAAGGTTATGTTCATCCTTGCATTGATAGACGATCATAGATTGATCTGGAATATGAAATGTGACTTCCCTTCTATGGAAATTGATATGAGCTCCATATAAAGAAAGCCAATCCATGCCAAGAATCACATCAAATTCCACTATAGGAAGGATCACAAGATTTGCAGGAAGCACTTTCCCACATACTTTGATTGGAGAAGAATTATAAACTTTTGATGCGACTGTTGTGCCATTAGGTGTTGTCACAGCTAACTCAACATCTAATTGTTGAGGTAATACAATGATACCCTTAGAAAATTTTTCAGAAATAAAAGAGTGGGTGGATCCAGAATCAAATAAAACATTTTCTACTTTAGAGTGGATGGTAAGTGTACCTTTCACCACATCGTTATCGTACTCCACATCGCTGATAGAAATTGCATGTGACTTTCCTTTGTCTTTATCCTTAAGAGTTTGTTGACGTCGACCATCATCATCAACCCTTGGATTAGGGAATTTATTGGCATAATGACCCATCTCCTTGCACTTGAAACATTAAAGTGTAGTAGGTTCATTCTCTGTATCCCTTCCTTTGTTTGCATCATTAGACATCTTCTTCCCATCATCGTGGCATTCAAATGCCCGATGAACTTCCTTTACACATTTGAAACATTTACTTGTCCCTTTAAGAAAAATCCCTCCATGTTTCTTTCCACACTTTGAGCATAAGGGAAAGCTCATCTTCTTTTCAGTGTGCTCTTTAGATTTTCCTTTGAATTCCATTTTCCTCTTCTTATCAAACCCATATGACTGATGGGTTACTCCAATATCCATCTCTACTTTGAGAGCACATCGAACGATTTCCTCGTAGATATTGAAGTCCCTTATGGCTAACGCCCTTCGAAGACTTCGTTTTAATCCACTAAAGAACCGATGGATCTTACTCTCAGGTTGGATTATAATACCAGAAGTGTACCTTGCAAGTCTTGTAAAATTTGCTTCATAGGTACCAATAGATTCATCATCCTTTTGCTTCAGTTCAAGAAACTCTTTCTCCATCTTTTTTCGGAGAATACGAGGGAAGTACTTATTGAAAAATAAGTTCTTGAACTCGTCCCATTACATGGACTCAATTTCATCTCTTTGACTCGTATTCTTAATAAGATTCCACCATTGATCAGCATCTCCTTCCAAACGATACACTGCTAGGATGACTTTATCATGTTCAAAACATTGAAGAACTGAAAATATCTTTTCAGTAGTACTAATCCATTGTTCAACAACTAATGGATCAGTAGACCCGCCGAAAGAAGGTGGACGTTGCCTCATGAAGGATTCAATAGAATGTTTCTCCTTCCTTTGCTCGTTTAGAAGTCCTGCATGATTCATAGCTTGAGAAAGTTGTGTGAGCATGGCTACAAGATTTTTCATTCCAGCTCCCATAACGTTTGGTTGCTCAGGGGGGCAATCATTGCATTGCCCGTCGCATTCTGCATTAACACGGTTCCTTCGGGTTCCAGCCATTGACTAAAACCAGGAAGAATAGTGTGAGCAACACTAATTATAATAGGAAAACCACATAATCAAGAATAAAATTTCACACTTAAGGTCTTATCCTAGGTTATTCATGGCCATTTCTAAAAAACTAAGATTATGTTCTATGCTTAGACTTATCGTTAGGGTTCTTACTAAGGCTTTCACATCCTAGTTTCCAAAGGTTGACTATACCTTTCCTCTGATACCAACTATAACGACCCATACTTTACATACATTGTTAATACTTCAAAATTGAAGCATACTTATTACAACATATAATAAAACCACGAAAGGACCGTATAGGTATAGTGTCTTTAGAAACTGGGAAACATAAACAACTGGTTCATAAAGCATAAACTTTGCCTCCCACTTATTTCATCATATCTAGAGTCCCTTTTTGGCATATCCTACTTAATAACCTTCTTCCTGACCTGGGGAAAGAAAACATACAAAAGGGTGAGCTCAAATGCTCAGTAAGGGTAAACAAAAGAAAGATCAATCACATTGTATACATAAGCACATAACTTTTGGAAATCTTACCCTGCAAAAGAGATCATAATTTCATAACATGGGATAAATCATGGCAGTGAAATGTAATCATAATAATCATAACTTAAAACATTAAACTTTGTGGAATACACACATAATCATAGAGAATCATTTCTTGTTAGTCAAGACTCATTGCCAAGACTATCTTAGTGGACAAAGTCCCTTTCTGAACCGAGTCACCCTCGTTTCAGTCCTGTTTCACTGAACCGGTATAACCTACCATTCCGGCCATGTTTATCTCATGAGATATAAAATCTTTACCCAATTAATTGGAGGGAGATATAGGTCCCACCCATCTCATAATGATACCATTCTTATGTGTGCCACAAAATCATAAACCGTACATCATTGCATAACCCATGTAATAAAAATGGGAATCTTAAACATCATGACATCATAAAACAATTCATATACGATAAAGGAATTCATAAAAATAATTCCTTCACAACATAATCAACTAAATGTACTAATAGGGATAAAAACAGAACCCTTTATTATCTTAGATGGAAAATAATTTTGATAAAACACTTGAACTTCATTCTTGAGGAAAATATCCTTTCTACTTAAAAAAAACACTTTTCCTTTCTTAACATGTCATAAAATTTTAAACATAAAGAAGTTGATTAAAAATAAACTTGAAAACTTGTAAAGGAAGCTTCTTGGAAATAATGTTTTAAAAATACATTCATGCCGTATAAGTTAAAAAAACATTCTTCTCGTACTTTTGTCGGAAAAGTCAAAAAAGTAACTCGTATGAAAAACGACAAAAGATTCCTTTCATATCTTTTACTAAAAACTCACCGAAGGGTAAAATTGGATTTAAAAAATTGTAGGTGGATGGAAATAATATTACCTATTGAAGAAACATGGATGTGGATGATAAAATACACCCCAGTAAATACCAAAGTATAAACAATCTCGGATAAAAATGAGATTGTGATATTTCCCTTACCTTAGGTCCGACTTGCTTTGTAAGTGTCCGAACCTCCTGTATAATGATTTAAATAATGTTATTGACTTATTCCAGAATCATACTTATTTTTTTGATATCATATATGGTCATATTCTTAGCTTCTTAGTAGTAATATTTCATTGCTACTTGTTATTCAGGTGTTTATAACTTTTTGTTCTTATGCGTGTTTTGTCAAATAAATTCTTATTCTTTTTCTTTAGGTTATAGATACCTCATTTCCAGAATGGTATTAGTGTAATATATATCATATTCATTCATTCAATTCATTTATATAATCATTATGAAATGAAGATCATGTAGAACGAGTCGCATCACATCGTGGAGACCGTATTCCGTACGTACGCACGAGTGATGATATCGTTCCCATGATCATGGAATTGTATTTGAGTGTATGTATACTATTTCAGAATCAGTATCACTTTATAATAGTCATATATAGTCATTATATACACCATTATACCCATCCAAGTAAGGTGGTGGTGGAAAATAGATTACACCACGGCGTGGAGATGGTATTCCGTACGTACGCACGCGCGGTGATTTCTTTTTCTGTAGGATGGATAGACGGTTAAATAGGGTTGTTTCATAATTATAATAACATATCAGTATATGAGTGATACTGACATTATTACTTCATAATGAAACAACCTAAGAAGAAGAAGTGGAAGAAGAAATAAAGATGAAAGAATCAGTAATGGGCTTTACCTCTTCTTTGAAGTGCTTCTTTGAGACCTCCTTTTAGGGCACTAAAATGGGTCTTTGAAGAAGACCAGAACCTCTAGGATGTCTCTAGGGAAGTGGAGAGGAGAAAGTGGCAGGGGTTGTCCGAGCATGAAGGCTCAATGTGGTGTGAGGAAGAGGGGGAGGAGGTGCCCTTTTATAAGGGAGGAGAGGGGCACCTTTGGAATAACTAAAAATATTATTTTATTATAAAGTCAAGTTCGGTTTTAAATAGCTCCAAATTGATATATTTCGAAGCTAAGGTGGGGATGGGTCGAAATTCTCTCAACCAATAGGATTTAGACAAGTTTAGGTTATTATTTTAACCTTATCAATTAGATTTAACTCTAAGTTAAATAATTTAACTTTTACCGTGTCTTTTTGTTTTCTTACACTATATGGTTAATACACTTACTATAACATGCCAAACGAACCCCAAGTTGTTTATTATTAATATATATATCCTTATCTAAGTCATTTGGCCGAACCTTATATTTTTAGGAATAAAATAACAATTAATAATATAATATTTGATTTAAAAACTATTTTGTGTCAATTTTGACACTATTTGATATATGATTTTTGTGAAAGTCATAACAGAATTATATGTTCGAACCAAGTTGATTAAATCAACACTAATATATCATAGTAACCTATAAAATTAGTGGAATTCATAAAAAGTCTCAAATTACATTTATTTGGGAATTTATAACATCAATTATGTTAACATTTCCTTAAAAGGGTAATTACTGCATCATCATTGTGTCATAAATAAATTAATTTATTTAAAGTCTAAAAATTATAAATAAAATATCATTATGTAGTAAATCGTTTTAGCTTTCTAATTAATATTTATAATCTAATTTATCTTATGTATAAACCTATATTAAAAATGTTTTATTTATTAAACTTTGATTTTAACTATTTTAACTATTCATTAAATAAAATAATATTAAATGTCATAATCTAATCCAAGTGGACATAAATGGTCATATTATATTCATAAGGTTGTTTTTGGTCGAATTACACTTATCCAATATAATTAGGACATGTGTTAGAGTAATTGTAATATCATATTTACCCTTAGTTACCCTATTTACTATTAACCGCGGTAAAAAAAAGTAAAAAGTTACTATTCACCAAAAATTATTTTCATCTCATTGAACCCCATTTTAGTCCTTGATATTAACCATGTCTCTCGGATTTTCGAAATTCCATTCACAGAAGCGGTAAAATTAAGTTTTATGAAAAATTCAGTTTTTTAACTACCACTTAGTGGTTTCACTATTCATCAAAAATTGAAAGTTTTCAGAAAAATACCAAAATTTCACCCTAGGCTAATTTTGATATTCCGAATCCAAAAATGAAGTCCATTTTGAAAAATAAAATTTATAAAATTTCAGAAAGTGGTTATTACTATTCATAACGGCTAGTTTTAATAGCATATCGTTGTTTAGTGAAACTCGGTATTGCGTACGACGCAAACTATAGAGGAAGGTCGCGAATTCGTGTAATGAAAGCCAAGAAAGTATTGTGTAGAAAAAGATTCCTTTGATGATTTATATAACATAAAAGTCTCGGGTGTTACACCAGTGGCACCTAGTGATGGAACAGGTGCTGAACCCCTTTGGGTGAGCTGTCCTGGAGTTGGGTGGTCGCGTGATGCCCAATCTGTGTTCAGTTGGCCAATGTTGTACCCTCCAGTGGATGTGGCTAGAGCAGTTCTGAGTTTTACCCTCCAGCGGGGCTGGGAAGTGGGTTACTCGTCGGATTTTAGGGTCTACCCTCCAGCAGAGCCTGGGAAGTGGGTCACCCGACGACCTCTTAGGGCCTACCCTCCAGCAGGGCTAGGCAGTGGGTCACCCGTCGTCTAGTTCCAGGTCTACCCTCCAGCACGGCTGGGCAGTGGGTCGCCTGTCGACTTATTCCTGGTCTACCCTCCAGCGGGGCTGGGTAGTGGGTCGCCTGATGATGTATTGGGGTTTACCCTCCAGCAGGGCTGGGCAGTGGGTCACCCGATATCTGAGTATGGTTTACCCTCCAGCGGGTCTGGGTAGTGAGTCTCCTGACGATGTATTAAGGTTTACCCTCCAGCAGGGCTGGGCAGTGGGTCACCCAACATTTATATTATGGTTTACCCTCCAGCAGGGCTGGGCAGTGGGTCACCTGATATCTGGTTATGAATTACCCTCCAGCAGGGCTGGGCAGTGGGACACCGGTTGGCATTCCAGGCTCAGTCCTTTCTACTAGGCTAGCCTGTGGTTTTCCTCCGTGATTACTAGAGCGGGACCCCTGGATACGGGTCAGTGTTGTGTCGGCTTTGACTTTGAGGAGACCTCTCGACTGCAGGGAAGTGATGAGGTATGGTTTTACTTTCCTAGAACTCTCAAGTACGAAGGGCGCTTTCCCCACCGAGACGCGTTCTTGTGACGCGATCTAAAACCGTGCGGGCGAGTCAATGCCGCCCAAAGCGGATAGTGTCGAAGTGCGGTGATTGAGCCCCTTGGATTGTAGTTTGGGGTAGACGTGCAGGATGCTGGGCATTGATGGTGTTATGTCTGGGACTGTTGGCGACTCTCTTTTCTTGGGCTGAGCTACGGGATAGAGATCCCCTTACGACATTGTTCGGGCTTCTCGACAGAGCATATGGATTTGTATATACCTTGTTTTGAGTACCCACTCTTTGGGTTTTGGCTACTCTCCTTCAGGAGAGGCGAAGACGCGCGGGGTATGCCACGTGCTTTCCGCGTCCAGCTTCTCGTGGTAGGACGAGTCTTCTATCTTTCTCTTGATGGGTTGAGCTGTTACTCTTTACTGAACCCTTGGTTGTACTCCTTTCTATTCCTTGTTCTCTCTACTGCTCACCCTTCGGTACCTCCTTTTTGTTTCTCCCTCGAGCCTTCGGGGTATCCTACTGAGTATTTTTATACTCACCCCTGCTTGGGCTTTGCCCGCACTTGGTGTTCCCTTGCAGACGACGGATAGGTGGAGCGTGACTTCAGTGGAGCGTAGGAGCTTGGGAGATTGGACCGCATGCGGTGGTCATGGCTGGGTTCCAGGTGGGAGTCCCGTCAGCTGTTTCTTTTCGTTTACCTGTTTTCGGGTTGTGGCACTTTTTGATTGGGCGCGTGTTTTGCCCTTTTTCTTTTCAGTTTGTACTTTGTGCTTGTAGTGGTCGATTCACTTTGTGGTTTATATATAGTAGTTGTTCTTTTTACTCTGCTTGTTCTTCCTTTTTACCCTGCACTTTTGCATTGAGTGTGCTGCGTGTGGGTGTGTATAGGTACTTAGGCAAAGGCCTCCCCGAGTTGTTGTGCCTTCGGCGCTAGTCGCCAGCCCCTGGCCTATGGAGGCGGGCTTGGGGTAGTTGCGGCTCGAGCCCGGGTTAGGTCGGGTCGTGACAGATTTCTAGGAGGAACTTCTCAAGGATTATCATCATTCCAAGTGGACTGTCCATCCTAGAATTAAAAATATGTATAAGGCTTTGAAAGTGCAGTTTTGGTGGGCTGGTATGAAAAGGGATGTGGCCGAGTTTGTCTCGAGATGATTGACTTGTTAGAAAGTTAAGGAAGAGAATCAGCGGCCAACATGCATATTTTAGTCTTTACCTATCCTAGTGTGGAAATGGGATAAAATGGAAATGGATTTTGTGATGGGTCTCCCAAGAATGGCCAGGAAGCATGATGCCATATGGGTGATTGTGGATCGACTTACAAAGTCATCCCATTTCATTCTGATTTGTGCATCCCATACAGTGAAGGATCTATCCAAATCTATATCTGTGAAGTGGTAAAGAGAAATAGTGTTCTAGTTCCAATTATATTAGATAGAGACCCAAGGTTCACATCTTGATTCTGGAAATCCTTACAGAAAGTCCTTGGGACACAGTTGACGATGAGTATGATGTATCATCCCCAGATGGATGGCTAATCCGAGAGAATGATACAAACTTTGGGGGATATGCTAAGGGCTTGTGTGATGGATTTTGGTGGTTCATGGAAGAATAAATTACCATTGGTGGTGTTCTACGATAATAATAATTATCATTTTCCAATATATGTGGCTCTGTTTGAGGCATTGTATGGGAGTTCATGTCGTTCTTCACTATGTTGGGGGGAAATGGGTGAAACTTTGATGATTGGACCGAGCCTTGTCCAAGAGACTATAGATAAGATCATGTTGATCAGAAAGAGGATGGAGATGGATCAAATTCATCAAAAATTATATGCAGACCATCGTCGACGACCATTGTCGTTCGAGGTGGGTGATCACGTCATTTTGAAAATCTCTCCTAGGTTGGGACATCATCAGTTTGGAAAGAAGGGTAAGTTATCTCCAAGGTATATTGGGACTTTTGAGATACATGAGAGGATTTTAGAGGTGGATTATAGTTTTGATTTTACACCATGGTTTAGTGTGGTGAATAATGTGTTTCATGTGTCCTAGTAGAAAAAGTATTATCAGGATTGTGACCATGTGATTCGTTGGGATCTTGTTGATCTAAAACCATATGATTCTTTGGTGCACGTGTCAGTGAAGATTGTGGATAGTTAAGAGAAAGTATTTCATGGTAAAAGATTCAGTTTAGTTTGTGTTTTGTGGAAACATGGTAAGATTCTGCATGAGACATGGGAGTAGGAGAAAGAGATGGACAAGCTATGACCTGAGCTCTTTCATCGAAGGGATGGTTCCCCACTTTCCGAGGATGGAAATTCCAATGGTGGGGAGAATGTAGCACGCCCAGTTTGAGGTATGTATCCTTGGTTTATGCCTTTTTATGTGTTTAAATTTCTTGGGATGAGTTGGGAAGATTTTGGGAGAGTTTGGAATGGTTTTAAATAAGTTTGGAGGATTTTCTAAGGGTGCACAGTTTGAGAAAAGTCAAGGGAAAACCATGTAGGTTCTCTAGGTAACCGTGGAGGGGGAGATAGTGGGATTCACATAGTTTTCAAAACTGTGCGAGAAAACTGTTTAGGAACCCTTCACTTGAGGCAGTGGATGTACATGGTTAGCACACAGTTTTCCAAACTGTGCGAGCTAATCATACAACCACTTAAAGAAGGTATTTTTTCGATCCAGGTTCACTCAAGATAGAAATATTTCACTCCAAACTTCCTCCCACTTGAGCCTCACTCAGGATTTTCGGTTATCAAGGGTTTTAGAGGCACTCCCATTAATTTTTGAAGCAATTCAAAGGGGTGTCAAGGTTGTTTTAAATTGTTTCCTCTCGAGTAAGTCTCTTCTCCTGGTTTCTCTTTGGTTTTATGAAGATCAAATATTCCCTCTTTCTTGGTTTTAAATATCTACATCTGTTTCATGTAGGTATAAGGTTTTTGTAGCCCAAAGTGATGATTTTAGGGTTTTTTGATGATAGGAAAGAGGATCTAGAGAGATTTTGGTGGTGCGTTTTCCAGATTTGTGGTGCAGTTGCTTGTGGGATGATTTCTCCAGAACCCTAAATGTAGGTGGATTCTCTCTAGACTCCAATTGTGAATATGATGTGTGATGCTTAGCAGAAACCCATTTTTTAACGATTTGGTGATTTTGGGGGAAGTGGGTTAAAATTGTGAAAAGGGGTTTTGTTGTGAGATTTTAAAAGGTTAATTTTAAAATTGGTAGCTTAATGGATTTATGAAAAATGGTTTATGGAAGATTTTTTTTCAATAAAAGTATTTTTATTGAAATTTTGTTTGACATGGAAAATGGTTTGAGGGTGTATTAAAGAAATAGGGGATTTATTGAGGTAAATTGACATGTTATGTTGGAATTTTGTTTGGAATAATTAGTTAAATTGGTATTAGAAATTATTGGGTGGTATGATGTTGGTAATTGTGGATTGAAATGTAGTGGGGATTTTGGTAAATATCGATTTTCATGAGTTGGATGGATGGTGGTCAGGAATGTATCACCATCAAGGTAATGGTTATAAATGTACCATCATCAAAAAGGGAGGGTGATGGGCATGAAGTCCCACACCGGTGATGGGCGTGAAGTCCCACACTAGGGAGGAGACAGGTTGGTCGTGAAGGTACAACTGTTAAAGTAGCACCATGATTTCTTGAATGGTATTGGATGTGTGACATAATTGTGTGTATGGTTGGGATATGTATACGGTCATGAAAAAAGGGAATGGGTAAGGACTTGTTTGTTTTCTTTCCTTGATTTTTTCACTAAATTGGGTAAATTTCTTTGGGTAAATATTTTTTTGGCTTGTTGTTAATTTTTTCACTAGTTCATGGACTTTATATAAATTATTTTATATAAATTGTGAAAACATGTTCTATCCTAGTGGCATGTGTAGGGAAGTCATTTGGGGGAATCATACTGAGTATCATTACTCACCCCTTCTATGGCACTTTGGTTCTTTTTCAGATGTTATATTTCAGGACACAGGTAAGAATAAAGATTCTCATTTTTCTAGCGGTTTGTTGTGATGCTTTGGCAGTGTTGTGGATCTTGGATCATGGAGCTTGGTATAAATATATGGATGGTATCCTTGTTCTTTTGGTGTATTATTTTTTAGTCTTCTTCCTGGTACTTTGATAGTGGTATTGTTGTGGTTTGGTTGTATTGGTATTTGGTAATGGTATCGATGTGTTTGGTCATTTGGTTAAATCTTGGTAATATGTGGTTTGGGTCACTTTGTTAACATACATCATGTAGTCTGTTGGAAATGGATTGTTGGGTTTATTTGTTTCTCTCATGGGAAAATCGTTCCCCATTTTATTCTTGAAGCCTTTGGCATTAATTTTCAGCCTTTGGTGCCTTGGGAACGTCGCTTAAGGTCATGTAGAATTCCTCCACCCTCTCAAGCCAATGGGATGGGGTAAGATGTTATAGAATACCTATGTTAATGTTAGGAATACATATCATCCTCATATAGATGTTTAGTCTGATAGGACCATTAAAAAACTAGAATATATGTTGAGATTATATTATATATATTTCAAAGGTGGTTGGTACCTACACCTTTATCAGATCAAGTTTTCCTACAAAAATAGATTACACTAAATCATTTAGGTGGATCCTTATGAAGTCATATATGGTTAGAAGTGCATAAATCCATTGTACTGGGATTAAGTTGGAGAAAAAAAAACTATTTTGACTAGATTTAGTTGAGGAAATTGTAGATAAGGTTTGCTAAATTCAATAATTCATCTGGGAAGATCAATGTTGATATAAAATTATGCTGAAAATTGTTAGTGATATCTAGAGTTTAAAGCTAGTGATAAGGTATTCAAATGAATATCTTCTTAGAATAAGGTTATGAGATTTGTAAAGACAAGAAATATGATCCCTAGATATATAATTCCCTTGAAAATTATTTATAATATCAGTATGGGTTTTTATCACTTAGTGCTTCCACAAAATCTCTCTCAAGTATAAGATGTTCTCCATGTATCTCTCTTGAGGAAGTAAATACTTGATCCATCACATGTACTTAACTCAAATTTCATACCACTAGAGTATTATATATCTTATATGGAATAATAGTTGGATATTTTTTTTATTAAATATATAATTTTTCATAGAATAAGACCACTCACCTGGTCATTGTTTTGTGTTGAAACTATAAATTTAAATAAGCTATGTAGGAACCGAAGGATGTGATGAGGCAAAAGTATACTCAGATGTTTTAATCAAAGTGTGGAAATTTCTAGGGTGAAATTCTTATTAGGGGGTAGAATGTAACACCACATGATTCTATGATATATTTATCTTTAAATAAGTTTAAGGTCGTTTATATATTGTCTTATATTCCACACTGAGTTTAAATGAACCGTGATATACTATTGGAATATTATTATAAAATGTGATAGTTATCACCTATCTATTGGATTGGATGGTATGAATAGGACCAAATAAATAATTATAAATTGTTTTTTACACATGAATAAAATAAAATAATTAGTTATCAATTGGTTTTAAAGGAAAATTAAATCATTTGATCATAAAAAAGAAGATTTTTCTAAAAATATATTTTTATGTGTGCAACATGTTTTTATCTTAAAAATTTAAATTAATCAATATTTCTAAATTATTTTATTATTATTTCTAGTTATTATATTAAATAAATTAATTTATAGTTAATCTAATTGTATTTACTAGGCAAAGAATAATAATAAATTTATTTTGGTTCTTAGAAATGCATTTTTGTCTTTTAGAAATTATTTTGGATGCGTTTTTCACACTTTATTTAAAAATTATTTATTAAATTTTTATAAATTTAATGTAATAATTTTTTTCCATATTTTGAATACTTATTTTCAATTTTTTAATGAGGACTACATTTTTTTGTTATTAAGAATAGTAACTAATGTAAAAAATTTATTATTACGGTAAATGTTAAAAGAGTTAATAAGGAGTTAAACTAAAGAGATAAGGGTTAAAATAATCTAAAAAAATGCCTAAATATTATTGGTTAACTTTATTTAGATAAATAATTATCATATATTTGAATTTCGATTACTTTGGTTCCACTTTCACTTGAATATAATTTTTTTATATTTTAATAATTTAAGTATTTACAAGAGTGCCACTCCCATCACTTATTAAAGGGAAAATACTATCCTCTATAATCCACACCAATTTATCCCTTTATCTATACTAAAATAAGTCTAATTAATCTTAAAAAATCCTTGTACATGACCATGTTCTTCTCGTATTCCAAAAATACCTATCCAATAAGCCATAAGGTTCTTTTCTAAGGAGGATACTCGAAGAAGAGGTATATGTTCTTACTAATATTTTTAATTTTTCTTTTTCCTAAACCTACACAAATTTACTATAACTATATTAAAATGATGGAGTCATTATCTGTACTATACTGATATGTTGGTATGTAAATTTTATATCCATTTTCTATCTCATTCAAATTATTTGGAAAATTATAATGTCGCTTGTGCGTATGTGTGGGCTACCACATCCATGAAGTGATGCGATTCATTTTTCATTTACTATTTACACAGATAGTCATAAAAAAATATTTAATGAAAATATTTTATATTTATGAATCAATTATTAATTTTTTAAGTTGAATTACTATTTTCCTTTATTTTTCTCAATCCATTGAAAGAATGGTAACATCAATTTTGTGTATGTATGTACTCCCATCACCACGAAGAAATGTAATTAATTTTTCATAAATGATTTATTTGAATGGTTATAAAATAGTATATAATGAATAAATTTTTTTCATTTGACATTATTAATATTCAAGAGATGATGAAACTTTGATAAAGGTGGAAGGAACAGAACCATCAAACCAAAATCTGCATGGAAAACAAACTAGTTTTCACCTTAATGTTCAATTTAATGAATAATTGTTAATAAAAGGATAAATATAAATTATAATGGAATGATATATATTATCTTATTTTATAATATGGTTATATACAATTTATATAATAAATATATATTTATTATATAATAGGTTTTAATGTGTATGATGATAGATGAGACTTGAGGTTATGGGATTATGTTACAATTTCATTTCTTTTGGGATTTACTATGATAATTTTTTAATTGAGGGAAATTATATGGTTATTATACTTTAAAAAATAGCACTCAAATATTCTGAATTATATTTTCCTTTGAAACCTAATCTGTTTTATAGCTTTCTTCATATACAACACTGAACCAAAACAAACCACAAAACAATATATAACCATTAAAATATAGCCTTATAATTTATTGGTCAAAATAGATGTAAACAAATTATAAAATATATATAAAAAATTCATTATTAATACCAAGGAATTGATAAAAAATCAATTAGTGTATCTAAATAACTAATAAGACTGATTTATTCTTTAAAATGATACCTTTTTAAAAGTTGACTTTTTATGTGTTTTTTAGTGATATAAATATATTATGGATAAAATATATTGCTTATATGAATAATATATTAATAAAAATTTGATTAGTAATTTATATAAAATAATTATAATAATAATTAATATTTTTAAAATTCTATTTTCTTATGTAACAATTCTCACTATATTTTAATGTTTTTATTTAAAATTTAAATTCTCAACTATTAGAATTAAAATTTGGAAAAATTAAATTCATTTTTAGATACATCATGTTAATATTATCAAAGAATTATTTTTTGGCATTTATCTAATCTTTTTTACGTGAATAGTGAAAATACTGGTTTTTCTAAGACCAACACTTTTATAACATTATAATAATAGAAGAATTACTTAAAAGTTTTTTAAAATTTTTATATTTAAGATATATATTTATATGTAAAAAATTCATTTAAAATTACTATTTTTTACTTATAAAACTCATGTATATCATTTTGGAAACAATAATAATATTTAATTAAAAAAACTGATTTATTCTCTCATATTAAAAAATAGTTTTCATCTCTTATTGAAATTAAATAAAAAGAGATTTCATATATTATATCAAAATGATCATATTATGTAATAAGTTCAATTTATTTTTTGGGAATAAAATTATGATTACTAGGATTAAAGTTAATCACACTATTGGAAATATGAGCTATACCAGCAGTTCTGAACTATTGGTATAGGGAAAAAAACCATTAGTTTAGCCTATACCAACAATTTTCAAACCATGAAGAATTTGGACATGGATATTAATATATACCAATAGTTTTCAACAAACCATTGGTTTAGGTCACCTAGATTTACACTATATAAGAATTTTCACAAAACCATTGGTATAGACCTATAATAATGGTTTGAATTACCACTGGTATAGAATTATATTACCTTGGAAGAAAGAAGGCCTAGAGTTTAATAAAACCATTTTTATAGGCCAATAACAATAATTTATTTTTATATCCTACCCTTACCTTAATAGCTAGTAGTCCCCACCTTGTTCTAATCCGAGATAAAACAAGTAGATACACCTACATACACCAAAACACTAGCAACCAATATAAAATTTTCAAGAAAATAATTAATGTATTGAACCAATGATAATAAAAATTTAAAATAACACATATATGAATTCAAATAAAATCATCACAAAATGTAACGTATCTCTCTCTCTCACCACCACCACCACCACCAACATCATCATCATCATCATCCTTACTATCATCATCACTACCATCCTTAACATCAATATAACCATCTCTACTTCCCTTTCTGTTTACCTCACCCTCACCAGGAATGTAATCATCCCAACCACCACTAGGACCATCATTAGCATCACTTGGTTTATCATATAATAAATGCCACACCAAAATGTAAGTATCAAAAATCATGGTGGTATCTAGTAGAAGTGAAGGACATAAGGCATCCATAACTTTCATAAATTCATAGTTGGACTTTTTACTATGTTGTTGCTCCTTCATGGCCATTTGTTTTTCCACTATTGCCTCTGTATAAGCCCATGTTTCCTCTGCATTAGTTTTTTCCTACTTGGTGTTACTAGAACTAGATCCTAAAGTTGGCCTATATATAGTGGGGACAATACTCTTCCCCAGTTGACAATGTACCCTCCCAAGGTTATCATCTCCTAATTCTCGGTGCAAATGATCATTTGGACCAAAATTTTCAGCTTACTTCTTATTGAGGGCCACAAAATCAAACTATTTTTAATTTAAATAAACTATTTAGTCACAAAATATATATTAAAATTTGAAACAAACAAATTAAAACTTACAATATGCTCTTTTATCCATTCATTTACCATTCTTCCATCTTTCTTATTTCTTCTGAATCAAAACAACTTTTCTCAAGGCACACATCCTTCAATATTCAATAATTCCCTATGCAATGTCATTGATTTTTTTAATATAAAAAACAGGATATTCTTTAACTATAAATTATATAAAATCATTCAAAATAACCCCTTATATAATTTTATTTCAAAAGTAATTGATTCATTTAAAAAAAATCCTTTGGGTTGTGGATAAAATACCAGTAGAATTATCATTTGAAGTAATTTGAAAAACCTATAATTTATATTCTTATCTAGGGAAACTATAATTCAAATATAAAAACTAATTTATGAATTTATTTTAAACATATAATCCCAATTTAATGATTAAATCAATAATGGTTTTTACAAAAATTTGAGTGGGATATAATCTCCCTACATTGAGAGAGTCTAACTAAATTTAGTTGGAAATTCCAGTACAATAAAATCCATTAAAAAACGATGAATCATAAAAAATAAAAAATAAAATAATAATATCAAATATAGATAATCAACAGTTAATGAAAGTGATATTTCTTAGTTAAAATCGTCATAATAAAATCAAAACATTTAACCAGGTTCATAAGGTATGCCATAGTATGGTTTAAACCTAATGAAAATATCACCATGATATTTTAGGGTTTATACATATTATGGAAAAACACTATTATATCTTAAACTAGAAATACATATATGAGTTTTTATAGTCTCCTAAAAGTCAAAAAATATTGTTCATTGTGTCTTGGGTGTTTTAGATGTATTAGGGCATATGATGGAGGATGTTTCAGGGAAAATGGTTACGTGTTTTTCATATTAAATTTTAAACTACCCATTTTATTTATGGATTATTCTATAATGGAGGATACCTCCATGAATTTAGTGAAAATTTTATTTTCTTGATACATTAAGTGAGATGAAATCTGTAACACCAGTTTTATTATATTTCTTTGTAGTGGGGGTTATTTATTCTCAAAACATAGTATTTTTTTATCATGCATGATTCCTAGATATTTTTAGAGTAATTACATGTATGGTACAAGGGAAAAAATATCATAACATTGCGTCATGTTCTGTGGATAAAATGAAAGTCCAAGAAGACACTATTCCATGGAAGAGCATAACATTGATTTTAATGTGAGAAAAATTATCAGAATTATTAATGAGTTATTATAATTTAAATGCATATAAATTTGGATATACATTTAATGAGACAAACTATGTCATTTTTAGGTCCTCACTATAATGTGGTGGGTGTTATTAGAATCATTCTATGAATTTAACTAGAGCCTTTTTATAGATCAAACCACTAGGAGTTCTGAAAACCAAAGGTAACCATAAGATCTCTATAGGTCCATCGTTGTCATTTCATTATGGTTTTAAGGATTTTTATTCTTAAAATTATTGTAATTGATTAATTTTATTCAAAATTTCCTTCTTTATTTATTTCATAATCTAATCTTTATTTCTCTATCATTTATTATTCCCATGGGGCTAAGGCATAATGGTTTCATTTGATTTAGTGTGATTTCTAATGTTTATGAATAGAGTTTTCATTGGATAGGTCATTTGGTGAATATATGTATATTTGACGGTGGATCTTCTTTTGCATGTACTCTATCTCAATGATATATTAATTTAAGAATGAAATATAGCTTTGGGATTCTATACCAGACTTCATATTTAATATGTTTCAATTTGTAATTATCAAACATATTAGAATGTTCTACTATGATCCATTGTTTTTTAATGTTTATAGTAGTATGATTATAAGTGGATTTATGATTTTGTTTATAGTAGTAATTAATTTTGTAATCTATGTTTTTTTTCAAGTTATCCTTACTATCATTATTTTTTCTTGGATATCTAAAACTATTTTTATAATTTGAATGATGATATGTTTGTTGTGGTGGAAATGGTTTGGAATAGTTAACATATGAATGATTTGGGGGTGGGTGGATATGTATATTTTCCCAAGTGTTTATCACTATGTGGGGTGATCTATGTTTCTTGGATGAGAACAATTTTCTAGTGAAATCTAATATGATTTTGTAGAAGTTTTTCATCTTGTGTGTTATTGAAAAAGGGATATTTATACTTATAATTATAGAGAATTTCTTAATTTTTTTCTTGTAAAATATCTTTATTTTTATTTTTTTCTATGTGAAGTACTTCTGTTAATTTTATTTTAGTTTCATATTGGAATATTTTCTTATCTCAATCCCTCTAGGAGACTTCTTTTGTTACCAGTTTTTCATATATGTTCAATATCTAATGACAATACACAATATAATTTTTCTCTCTTGAAAACATGATTTTTAGTGTCCGATCAATGCATTAAAAAAATTTAGAGAAGGAATTTTGAATTAAAAAAAATAATTTTCTAAAATAAAGAAAATAATAATTTTAATTCCTATGTTTCTTACAAAGATGCAATTTTTATATTTTCAGCATAAATACTTCTTCAAAATTCAACCATGATCCCATAGAAGATTGATATTTTTCAAACGGAACCTGAGATATCACATACATAACTTATTTTAAAGTTATTTTTAATTTAATTTCCATTATTGCTTTGTTTTGGGGGTTTCCCAAGCATTTTTGGAGAAATGGGCGAGTTTTTATGATTTGGACCAAACCGTGAGCCCAATTCCAGATTTAAAAATTAAATTTTTTTCCATTATAAATCCTTCTTTTTTCAATTTTTTTTATCAATTATAACTCCCACCTTTTCTCCCCTGACCTAATAACACCACGAAATTAATTTGGACCATTTAGAAATCCTTAATCATGGTGTATTTTAGTTTTTATTTAAGGGATTGGGCCTGCCCGAAGGCCCATTTCCTCCATTAAAAATAATTTTTATTTATTTAATATATGCTTAATTTTATATTTGTTTTTGGTGATTCCACCTCCCTCGAGAATCCACTATCCCTAGGATCACCCCCATTATCGGTTTTGCATTTTTGGAGCTCATGTGAACCCAAATGGAGGGAGATTCGTCTCTAAATTTATCAAATCTCCCAGATTTGAAGAGGTAAATTCATTCTTTCATAACTCCTTCAATATTTACTATTTTCCCCCCATTTCAGTCCTCACATGACCTCCTACTCATCATTCGTGCCTCACTATCAGGTTTTGTAGCTTTGAGATTCAACATTTGGTTAATTCGGGGTGATTGCTTCAATCTTTTTCAAGGTAAGTGTTCCTCCCTTCCACTTCTTCCATTTTCTTAGGGTTTCATCCCTCTTTCTTGATTTTCCAAAGTGTCTATAACCTAGTTTTAGTACCTAGGGTTTAACCATGAGTCTTTTTGGTGAAAATTTGTGGTCTAGGGATGGATTTATCATCCTTGTGGTGCTAGGGTGGTGCGGTTGATATTTCACACCATGTTTTGAAGGATTCGACAATTTTGGTAGATGATTCCAGGGGAAACCATTTGATGATGAGTTATTTTTCCTGATTAAATAATTTTCCATATTCCTTATATTTTGTGAATTATGCGAAAAACATTTTTGGTAGCAATACTAAATCATTTGGTATTAAAGTTACATTTTTGTTTGAAGTGTGTATTTTTCAAATGTATTTCATGTGTTATCTCTTGTGGTAGTTTTGTAAAATGTGGAAGTGATTTATTATTTTTTGAAAGGGGCTTCCAATTTTGGTTGGATAATGATATAATGTCATGTGGGACTAAAAAGGGGGGTCTTTGAATGGTTTTTATGTGTGTAACCTTGTTATACTCCTTGGAAGTGTTTTATAAATTTGTGTGTTCTCATGGGTATCTTTTGTGATATTGTTCAAGGTGATTATATAACATTTGAAAGTGGATTATTACATGTTGATTGGGCTGAAAATTATGTTTTGGTAGGTG
This sequence comes from Viscum album, assembly GCA_963277665.1. Lineage (NCBI taxonomy): Eukaryota > Viridiplantae > Streptophyta > Magnoliopsida > Santalales > Viscaceae > Viscum > Viscum album. The sequence continues at coordinate 49,040,471 of OY728121.1, forward strand.
ATTGGTGTGATTTTGGATTAAAAAGAGGTTTTTGAAATGGGTTTTATGTGCAAAGCTTGGGTATACTCCTTATAATCGTTTTATGAAAGTTTTGAATGGTTTATTGAGTTGTGTAAGAGGTGAAACTATATCAGCAAACTATTTTGGTAGGAGTATATTTTTAAAAGGCCCATTTAATATTTGAAAATGATGTTATGTGATATGTATCATATTTGAAATATGTTTTTAAATTGTTGGAAGGACATATTGAGGCGTGAAAGAGATGTGAATGTGATGTGGACTGTTTTGTGTGAGTGTGATGTGAAAAATTGAATTCATGATAATGAAAAGATTGTTATGTTCCATGTGTGTGGGATGTTATATGTGTTGCAATATCTTATAAATGTTTTATAAAATTGTTTAATGGTTTTGTGGAAGTCTTGAAGAAATGAGAAATGTGTTGTGGGCTGTTTTGGTGTGAGTCGGATTTCAAAATCATTTTGAATGAAAAATGGACATTTGTGACTTGTGTGGTATACATATGGGTTTTTTGGTGAATTTGTGATGTGGAAATAATATTTTCATGTTAAATGTGAATTTCTTGACTTGGTGAACTTGTTTGAGCACAAAGTGAAAACCTGGGTATCTTGGTGGGTGGACGAGTACTAGTATGCCAGTGAATATGTGGGGTTTGGCCTCAGTTTCACTTAGCAATATTGAAGCTTAAAACTCAAACTAAACTATGATGATGATTATTGGGGACCACTAGGTTATGGGTATGTTCCCTACTATTGGCTCGTGCATGGGAATGGATATTTGTGATGGTTACTCTCACCGAGATACGAGGTACATGGGACCCAGAGCTAGCTAGTGCCTAAGGGTTATTTCCTATTGCTTGTGCTCATTAGTTAATTTATACTTACCGTCGGCATACGGTACTTTTGGATGGAAAATTCATCAGCTTTGGTGTTTATTTTAAAAGTGTTAACCCTTTAAAATAGCCCAATTGAAAACTGTTTTTATTCAAAGTTTCATCTTTTAGAAATTATAACTAGATTTTCATGTTTTTGAAAACTTGCATGATTTTCATCTTTAAATGTTTATAACATGGAATATCTTAGTGGTGGTATCCTACTGGGATTTGGCTCACACCCTACTTACACCATTAGGTGTAAGTAGACTTTCTTATTTTGTGTCACAGGTTTGGGTACAGGTTTAATGTCATTGGTTCAGGTTTTTAGCAGTCCTTCATGATGCAGTGTTGTGGAGATGGCTTGTGGGAGGTGATTATTTCCATGTGTATGTTCTTGGGATATATTTTCTTGGTTTTTATCTTTTTTATGGTCTTCATATATTGTTTAAAATTATATAATTCTGTTCCGAATTTTAGTAAAATATGTTTTGGTTTGAAAAATCCAGTTTTGGTTTCTTGGTTTCGTTTATCGTTTTATGTTTAAAAATTCAGGTAAATCATTCCCAAACACCATTTTATTATACCTAGGAACTTTTTCCAGCCCATGGGTATGGGGAACGCACTTTGGGTCTTGACACGAACCATGTCAGGTGCTGATTTTGAAGGCGACCAAATTCGGTTCGTGACAAAATGGTATCAGAGGAGGTTTATGTTAACTCTTTGGGTCATGTTATTTGGGGAGAAGTTTGGATGTCATGGAGTTAGGATTATTGGGACTTTAAATTCTAGTTATGGGTTGTGTTCCTGGACATCACACCTCATGATGGGATTTGAGTTGCTACGGGATGTCAATATTCATCAGAGTCCTTTGGTTTTCTTGGTTTGACGATGATCTGGGGAAATGAAAAGAGAGTTGGGCTAATGGTCTCTTGAGCTTGCAGGGCCTAGCAAGACATGTGGTGCCAAGTATATTTCCCTAAAACACTATCTATGATGGTTAAGTGATTGATATATGGCCACCAACCATATGTCCATGTTACCCACTAAAGCTAGTTCCCCCTCACATTGTCTTGTGTCCTTTAGTTTTGAAATCCTAGAAGATCGGTTTTAAAGAAAAAATTACGTGGTTTTAAGAAGCATATAGTTTTTTTGTGAAATTATTTTCACATAAAGAAGGAAGGGTTTGATTTTTGAAATGATGGAAATAAAATTTCAGAATTTTTTTTGATTTGGGAAAATGGTGTGTTTACACCTCTTTTGAAACCAGGAAGTATGCTAAATTTGGTTTTGAAAAAGTGTTTCCAATCGAGTTTTCTAAACTATTGAAAGGTGTATTAATGAGGATGAGTTGTTTTTAGATTAATGTGTATAACTTTAAAGTGAATTCATATCTAAATGTTAGTGGGTTTATGAAAAGTTTTTTTATGTTATAAACTGGGATTTTGAACTCGTGGTTAGCGGTCTTGAGAAAAAGGATGTATTGGTTGACTGTTTTGGTTTTGGGAAGTGGAAATAATTTTTGTTTTAACATTTGGTATTTACATGATAGACCACATGCATGAGATTATATGGGATGATGGATGGATAATGTCATGATTGGATGAGTTCTGGGATAGATATGAGGTGGGTGCCTAGTGTGGCACGGAAACATGCATGTGTGAGGCCCTTGGGGTACCATTGATGGATATGATAACTGCTGAACCGTTTGTTTTCAAAGAAATATTTTTAAAGGGAAAAATGATGTCTTGATGACTAGTTTAGGATGGTTTGTATTATGTGTTTTTGAAAATTTTGATGTTGTGAGATGTTTTGAGTCCAAGAACCCCTTTTGTTTGAACAGTGTTTTGGGTTGGTGTTCAGTCGGTAAGATGGTGTGAAAGGTTGGTTAGTGGTACCTTCTGAGAAATGTTTTGGGGTACCTTTATGGAGGTTCCCTTAATGTGTTTGGATCTGATTGTGGCACATTTTTACCAATGGACCAGCTAGGTTGGGTCCTTGGGTTCTCTCGTTGGATAAGGTACGCCCCCATTAAGGGTTAGTGCACAATCGAAGTAAAACATGGATTGTTTCGCCATTATAAAATCCTCTAGTAGATCAATATAAGAAACTATTATCGATATTTATTGATTGATTATACACCCATTCCTTTATTTTATTTTTGGATCCTCTTGTATCAGGAGAGTGATCGTGGAAGGTTGAAAGAGACCTTAGTTTCTTAAGTTGCATGATTTGTCGAAGGTGGAAGTGGTATGGGGTTGTTATTATGGATGAGTGTCAGGAAGGTGTCTAAGAGGGCCTCTGGGTCCTTCATAGTCTCTTTGAAGTATGAGTTCATGTTAAACCACCAGTGTGGGAAATATGGTCATGAGAGGCCATTATGGACACATTTTGGGATTGTGTGTTGTTTGGGGACATGGCATAAGGTCCATTTCCATGTATTGTTTCTATCAATTACAATGGTCATGTACGGTGACACCTTGTGTTGTCGTGTGCTCATTTTACTATAAAGGTGAAGGTCATACAATCCAATAAGGGTGTCTATTATGTTGGGAGTATATCTCCCTTGGGAAAAAAATTCAAATCCTTTATCATAGAGGAAGGTTTTTTTACATGTGTCCTCCCCTTCTGTTGTTTCACACCTGAAGAAACAAGGTGTGATGTGTGTGCATCTTCTAATCCCTTGTATCAGTGAAATGTTAGTTTTTGGTAAAGTGATTTCTAGAGTATGTTATCTCTTGTTAAACCCATCGGGGAATGCGGTGTAGTTGTTTGTGGCACCGAAAGAAGAAGATCCATACAGGGGTTTCCAGATCCTAACTGCGAGTCCAAAGATGCTTCAATATTTTGAGCTCTAGCCGTAGGTCCCGGAGAGAAGGTGGCGCATAGTCATGGGAAATCCCAGAGTCATTTAATCCTTTTTACAAGTCCTACCTTCAGTATTAAATATATGAATAGTTTAAACCTTTGGTTTTGTCATCTCTCTTCTGTTATTCTCGTTTGGCGGAAAGAGATGGAGGGCCTCGTGCCCATGTTATCACCCAATGCCATTTTTTCCTCTTTGGTTTCCATTGTGTTTTTGGAGAAAGGTATAAAATTTGTCTAGACAGGTTGAGCACAAGGTTTTAACATGGTGAATTGTAACTGTGCCCCAGAAAACCATGCAGATATAAGGATCCACCTTGTTAGGACATAATTTCCCAAACTGTGCAGACTAACCTTGTTGTCATCCCAACTCTTTGAGTTTTGGGGTATTTCTGTGTCGGCCCATGCTGGTGAGTTAAGATGGTTGGTTCTTATAGTGGGGATACCCACCATGGGTCTCATGTATGTTCTTTTTTAAATTTATAATTTAAGCCTACCCATTGTACCAAAGAGTCTTTTTGGGCCTCCCCATGTTAGTTTCCCGATTCGGTCTCAGAAAAAAATTAAGTTGTCTCTTATGGTGGGGAGCCCATTTGTGTCTCCTCGTACCAGTAAATTAGTTTTGTCCTTGGTCTTGGATTGGAAGTGGGTAGTCTCTTTCGGATATATCTAACTACCTACATCTTACTTGGGTAAACGTTGGTATTGGAGAGTGCCCAACGGTTTAGTTATATCAATATAGGTGTAACCTTGTTCGATGTGGTTGTTTGTTTGGGTAAATTGATTGGGCCTTGTTCAGATTTAGTTCAAGGAGTTTTCCTTTGGGATACATCCTGAATGTGATTGATTGTTTCAGGAAAGTGGTTTATGTTTTTGTTGTGAAGTATTCCTTCCTTAATTGATCAGTGGAGGTGTTTTGGCCTTTGGGGGAGAAACCTGGCAAGGGAGTACCTCTTGGTTTCTCAGTTGGGTTTGTTTATTAATTTGGCCTTTCTGTGACTTTCCTGGGTGTAAATTTTTCATGGTGGGGAGAATTTTCACATAAATAACTTATTGTAAAGTTATTTTTAATTTAATTTCCATTATTTCTTTGTTTTGGGGGTTTCCCAGGAATTTTTGGAGAAATGTGTGAGTTTTGATGATTTGGGCCAAATCGTGAGGCCAATTCCAGATTTAAAAATTAATTTTGTTTCCTTTATAAATCCTTAATTTTTCAAAATTATTTATCCATTACAATTCCTAATAGGCCTAACCTTACCTAATAACACCACAATATTAATTTGGACCATTTAGAAATCCTTAATCATGGTGTATGTCAGTTTTTATTTAAGGGATTGGGGCTTCCCGAAGGCCCATTTCCTGCATTAAAAATAATTTGTAATTGTTTAATATTTCCTACATTTTTTATTTTTTTGTGTGATTCCACCTCCCTAGCAAATACACTATCCCTAGGATCACTACCATTATAGGTGTTTCATTTTTGGAGCTCATTTGCACCCCGAAGGAGGGAGATTCGTCTCTAAATTTATCAAATATCCCAGATTAGAAGAGGTAAATTCATTCTTTCATATATCCTTCTATATTTACTCTTTTCCCCCCATTTCAGTCACCACATGACCTCCAAATCATCAGTATAGCCTCACTATTCGGTTTTGTTGCTTTGAGATTCAACATTTGGTTAATTCGGGGTGATTGCTTTAAGATTTTTCAAGGTAAGTGTTCCTCCCTTCCACTTCTTCCATTTCCATAGGGCTTCATCCTTATTTCCTGATGTTCCAAATTGTCCAGAACCTAGGGTTCGTACCTAGGGTTTATCCATGAGTCTTTTTGGTGAAAATTTGTGTTCTAGGGCTGGATTTATCATCCTCATGGTGTCAGGGTGGTGCGGTTTATATTTCGCACCATGTTTTGAGGGATTCGACAATTTTGGTAGGTGATTATTGGGGTAACTATTTAATGATGAGTTAGTTTGCTTGATTAAATAATTTTTCATGTTCCTTATATGATTTTCATTATGTTAAAACCATTTTTGGTAGCAATACTAAAGCATTTGTTATTAAAGTTACTTTTTGTTTGAAGTGTGTATTTTTCAAATGTATTTTGTGTGTCATCTCTTGTGGTAGTTTTGTAAAATGTGGAAGTGATTTATTAGTTGTTGAAAGGGGCTGCCAATTTTGGTTGGGTAATGATATATTGTCATGTGGGACTAGAAAGGGGGGGTCCTTGAATGGGTTTTATGTGTGTAACATTGTTATACTCGATGAAAGTGTTTTATGGATTTGTTTGTTCTCATGGGTATCTTTTGTGATATTGATCAAGGTGATTATATAACATTTGAAATTGGATTATTACATGTTTTTGGGCTGAAAATTATGTTTTGGTATGGTATTGGTGGGATTTTGGATTAAAAAGAGGTTTTTGAAATGTGTTTTATGTGCAAATCTTGGGTATACTCCTTATAATTGTTTTATGAAAGTTTTGAATGGTTTATTTAGTTGTATAAGAGGTGAAACTATATCATCAAACTTTTTTGGTAGGAGTATATTTTTAAAAGGACCATTTCATTTTTGAAAATGATTTTATGTGATATGTATCATCTTGGAAATATTTTATTAAATTGTTTTAAGGAGATATTGAGGTGTGAAAGAGATGTGAATGTGATGTGGACTGTTTTGTGTGAGTGTGATGTGAAAATTTGAATTTTTGATAATGAAAGGAGTGTTATGTTCCATGTGTGTGGGATGTTATATGAGTTGAAATATATTATAATTGTTTTATAAATTTTTTTAATGTTTTTGTGGAAGTGTTGAAGAAATGTGAAATGTGTTGTGGGCTATTTTGGTGTGAGTCAGATTTCAAAATCATTTTGAATGAAAAATGGACATTTGTGACTTGAGTGGTATACATATGGGATTTTAGGTGAATTTGTGATGTGGTAATAATATTTTCATGTTCAATATGTATTTATTGACTTGTTTAACTTGTTTGAGAACAAGGGAAAAACCTGGGTATCTAGGTGGGTGGACGAGTACTTGTATGCTAGTGAATCTGTGGGGTTTGGCCTCAGTTTCACTTAGAAAGATTGATGATTACAACTCAAACTAAAATATGATGATGATGATTGGGGACCACTAGGTTATGGTTATGTTCCCTACTAGTGGTTTGTGCACGGGAATGGATATTTGTGATGGTTACTCTCACCGAGATATGAGGTACATGGGACCCAAAGCTAGCTAGTGCCTAGGGGTTATTTTCTATTGCTTGTGATCATTAGTTACTTTATAATTACTGTCGGCATACGGTACTTTTGGATGGAAAATTCAGTAGCTTTGATGTTTATATTAAAAGTGTTAACCATTTAAAATATCCCACTTGAAGAGTGTTTTTATTCAAAGTGGCATCTTTTAGAAATTGTAACTAGATTTTCATGTTTTTGAAAACATGCATTCTTTTCATCTTTAAATGTTTATCACATGGAATATCTTAGTGGTGGTATCATATTGGGGTTTGGATCACACCCTAATTACACCGTTGGGTGTAAATAGACTTTCTTATTTTGTTTCATAGGTTTGGGTACAAGTATAATGTCATTGGTTCAGGTTTTTAGCGGTCCGTCATGATGCAGTGTTGTGGAGATGGCTTGAGGGAGGTGCCTCTTTCCATGAGGATGTTCTTGGGATGTATTTTATTGGTTTTGTACGTTTTTAATGGTCTTCATAAATTGTTTAAAATTATGTAATTCAGTTATGAATTTTAGTAAAAGATGTTTTGGTTTGAAAAATTCAAGTTTTGGTTTCTTGGTTTTGTTTATCGTTTAATGTTTAAAAATTCAGGTAAATAATTCCCAAACAACATTTTATGAATCCTATGAACTTGTGCCAGCCTATGGGGATCGGTAACTCTCTTTGTGTACTTCCACAGACCGGGTCGAGTGCCGATTTTGAAGGCGACTAGATTCGGTTTGTGACAAAATGGTATCAGAGGAGGTTTATGTTAACTCTTTGGGTCATGTTATTTGGGGAGCAGTTTGGATGTTATAGAGTTAGGATTATTGTGACTTGAAATTCTAGTTACGGGTTGTGTGCCTGGTCATCACACCTTATTATGGGATTTGAGTCGCTAGGGGAAGTCATGATTCATCTGAGTCCTTTGGTTTTCTTGGTTTGACGATGATCTGGGGAAATGAAAAGAGAGTTGGGCTAATAGTCTCTGTGAGCTCACAGGGTCTGGAAAGCCATGTGGGGCCAAGGATATTGCCCTAAGACACTCTCTATGACGGTGAAGGGATTGGTATATGGCCACCAACCATATGTCCATTTCACCCACTAAAGTTAGTTCCCCCTCGCATTGTCTTGTGTCCTTTAGTTTTGAAATCCTGGAAGTTCGGTTTTAAAGAAAAAATTACGTGGTTTTAAGAAGCATATGGTTTTTTTGAAATTATTTTAACATAAATAAGCAAGGGTTTGATTTTTGAAATTGTGGAAATAAAATTTCATATATTTTTTGAATTGGGAAAATGGTGTGTTTACACCACTTTTGAAACCAGGAAGTATGTTGAAGTTGGTTTTGAAAAAGTGTTTCCAATAGAGTTTTCTAAAATGTTGAAAGGTGACTTAATGGGGATGAGTTGTATTAAGATTAATGTGAATAAATTAAAATTGAATTCATATCTAAATGGTTGTGTGTTTATGAAAAGTTTTTTTATTTTGTAAACTGGGATTTTGATCTCGTGGTTAGCGGTCTTGAGAAAAATGATGTATTGGTTGACTGTTTTGGTTTTGAGAAGTGGAAATAATTTTTGTTTTAACATTTGGTATTTCCATGAGCGACCACATGCATGAGGTTATATGTGATGATGGATGAATAATGGAATGACTAGATGTGTGCCGGGATAGATATGAGGAGGATGCCTAGTGTGGCACAGAAACATGCATGTGTGAGGCCCATGTGGTACCATTGGTGGATATGCTAACCATTGAACCGTTTGTTTTCAAAGAATTTTTTTAAAGGAAAACACGATTTCTTGATGACTAGTTTAGGATGGTTTGTATTATGTGTTTTTGAAAATTTTGATGTTGTGGGATGTTTGAGTCCAAGAACCCCTCCTGTTTGAAGAGTGTTTTGGGTTGGTGTTCGGTCAGTAAGCTGGGTTGAAAGGTTGGTTAGTGGTGCCTTTTGAGAAATTTTTTGGGATACCTTTATGGAAGTTCCCTTCATGTGTTTGGATATGATTGTGCCACATTTTTACCAATGGACCATCTTGGTTGGGTCCTTGGGTTCTCTCGTTGGATAAGGTACGCCCCCATAAAGGGTTAGTGCACAACCGAATTAAAACACAGATTGTTTTGACATGGGAAAATCCTCTAGTTAATCAATATAAGAAAATTTTATCAATATTTTTTGATTGATTATACACCCATTCCTTTATTTTATTTGTGGATCCTCTTGTATCGGGAGAGTGATCGTAGATGGTTGAAAGAGACCTTAGTTTCTTAAGTTGCATGATTTGTCGAAGGTGGAAGTGGTATGGGGTTGTTATTGTGGATTTGTGTCAGGATGGTGTCTAAGAGGGCCTCTGGGTCCTTTATAGTCTCTTTGAAGTATGAGTTCATGTTAAACCACCAGCGTGGGAAATCTGGTCATGAGAGGCCATTATGGCCACATTTTGGGATTGTGTGTTGTTTGGGGACTTGGCATAAGGTCCCTTTCCATGTATTGTTTCTATCAATTACAATGGTCATGTCCGGTGACACCTTGTGATGTCGTGTGCTCATTTGACTATAAAGGTGAAGGATGTACAATCCTACAAGGTTCTCTATTATGTTGGGAGTATATCTCCCTTGGGAAAAAAATTAAAATCCTTTATCATAGAGGAAGGTTTTTTACATGTGTCCTCCCCTTATGTTGTTTCTCACCTAAAGAAACAAGGTGTGATGTGTGTGCATCTTCTAATCCATTGTATCATTGAAACGTTAGGTTTTGGTAAAGTGAGTTCAGGAGTATGGTATCTCTTATTGAACCCATCGAGGTATGCGGTGTAGTTGTTTGTGGCACCAAAAGAAGAAGTTCCATACAAGGGTTTCCAAATCCTAATTTTGAGTCCAAAGATGCTTCAATATTTTGAGCTCCAGCCCTAGGTCCCAGAGAGAAGCTGGCGCGTAGTCATGGGAAATACCAGGGTCATTTAAACCTTTGTACAAGTCCTACCTTCATTATTAAATACAGGAAGAGTTTAAACCTCTGGTGTTGTCATCTTTCTTCTGTTATTCTCGTTTTGCGGAAAGAGATGGAGGGCCTCGTGCCCATGTTATCACCCAATGTCATTTTTTTCCTCTTTGGTTTCCATTGTGTTTTTAGAGAAAGGTTTAAAATTTGGATAAATAGGTTGAGAGTAAGGTTTTCACATGGTGAATTGTAACTGTGACCCAGAAAACCATGCAGATATAAGGATCAACATGGTTAGAACAAAACTTCCCAAACTGTGCAGACTAACCTTGCAGTCATCCCAAATCTTTGAGTTTTGGGGTCTTTCTGTGTCGGCCCATGCTGGTTGGTTAAGATGGTTGGTTCTTATAGTGGGGATAACCACCATGGGTCTCATTTTTGTTCTTTTTTAAATGTATAATGGAAGCCTACCCCTTGTACCAAAGAGTCTTTTCGGGCCTCCCCATGTTAGTTTCCCGATTCGGTCTCAGAAAAAAAATTAAGTTGTCTCTTATGGTGGGGAGCCCATTTGTGTCTCCCCATACCAGTAACTTCGTTTTTTCCTTGGTCTTGGATTGAAAGTGGGCAGTCTATTTTGGAGATATCTAACTACCTACATCTTACTTGGGTAAATTTTGGTATTGGACAGTGCCCAACAGTTTAGTTATATCAAGAAAGGTGTAACCTTGTTCGATGTGGTTGTTTGTTTGGGTAAATTGCATGGCCCTTGTTCAGATTGAGTTTGAGTAGTTTTCCTTTGGGATAAATCCTGAATGTTCTTGATTGTTTCATTAAAGTGGTGTATGTTTTGGTTGTGAAGTATTCCTTCCTTAATTGATCACTGTAGGTGTTTTGTCCTTTGGGGGCAAAACCTAGAAAGGGAGTACCTCTTGGTTTCTCAGTTGGGTTTGTTTATTTTTTTGGCCTTGCTGTGACTTTCTGGGGTGGAATTTTTTTCATGGTGGGTAGAATTTTCACATACATAACTTATTTTAAAGTAATTTTTAATTTAATTTCCATTATTTCTTTGTTTTTGGGGTTTCCCTGGAATTTTTGGAGAAATGGGTGAGTTTTCATTATTTGGCCCAAACCATGAGCCCAATTCCAAATTTAAAAATTATTTTTTTTCCTTTAAAAATCCTTCATTTTTAAACATTTTTTCCCATTCCAATTCTTAATTGTCCTCCCCTGACCTAATAATACTACCACATTAATTTGGACCATTTAGAAATCCTTAATCATGGTGTATTTCAGTTTTTAATTAAGGGATTGGGCCTTCTCGAAGGCCCATTTACTGCATTAAAAACAATTTGTAATTATTTAATATCTCCTTCATTTTATATATTTTTTGGGTTATTCCACCTCCCTAGCGAAGCCAATATCCCTAGGATCACTCCCATTATCAGTGCTTGATTTTTGGAGCTCATTTTCACCCAAAAGGAGGGCGATTCGTCTCTAAATTTATCAAATCTCCCAGATTTGAAGAGGTAAATTCATTCTTTCATATATCCATTAATATTTAATCTTTTCCCCCATTTTAGTGCTCACATGACCTCCACATCATCATTCTATCCTCACTATCAGGTTTTGTTTCTTTGAGATTCAACATTTGGTCAGTTCGGGGTGATTGCTTCAAGATTTTTCAAGGTAAGTGTTCCTCCCTTCCACTTCTTCCATTTACTTAGGGCTTCATCCCTCTTTCTTGATGTTCCAAAGTGTCCATAACCTAGGGTTCATACCTAGGGTTTATCCACGAGTCTTTTTGGTAAAAATTTGTGTTCTAGGTCTGGATTTATCATCATTGTGGTGCCGGGGTGGTGCAGTTGATATTTCGCACCATGTTTTTTGGGATTCGAAAATTTTGGTAGGTGATTCCGTGGGTAACCATTTATTGATTAGTTAGTTTTCTTGATTAAATAATTTTTCATGTTCCTTATATGCTTTGAATTATGCGAAAACCATTTTTGGTAGCAATACTAAAGCATTTGTTATTAAAGTTACACTTTTTTTGAAGTGTGTATTTGTTAAATGTATTTCATGTGTTATTTCTTGTTGTAGTTTTTTAAAATGTGGAAGTGATTTATTAGTTGTTTAAAGGGGCTAACAATTTTGGTTGGGTAATGATATAGTGCCATGTGGTCCTAAAAAGGCGGGGTCTTTGAATGGGTTTTATGTGTGTAACTTTGTTATACTCCTTGAAACTGTTTTATGGATTTGTGTGTTCCCATGGGTATCTTTTGTGATATTGTTCAAGGTGATTATATAACATTAGAAAGTGTATTATTACATGTTTATTGGGCTGACAATTATGTTTTTGTAGGGTCTTGGTGTGATTTTGTCTTAAAAAGAGGTTCTTGAAATGGGTTTTATGTGCAAAGCATGGGTATACTCCTTATAAGTTTTTTATGAAAGTTTTGAATTGTTTATTGAGTTATGTAAGAGGTGAAACTATATCATCAAACTGTTTTGGTAAGAGTATATTTTTAAAAGTTTCATTTAATTTATGAAAATTCTGTTATGTGATATGTATCATCTTTGAAATATTTTATTAATTTGTTTGAAGGATATATTGAGGTGTGAAAGACATGTGAATGTGATGTGGACTGTTTTGTGTGAGTGTGATATGAAAAATTAAATTTTTGATATGAAAGGAGTGTTATGTTCCTTTTATGTGGGATGTTATACGATTTGAAATATCTTATAATTGTTTTATAAATTTTTTTAATGGTTTTGTGGAAGTGTTGAAGAAATGTTAAATTTGTTGTGGGCTATTTTGGTGTGAGTCAGATTTCAAAATCATTTTTAATGAAAAATGGACATTTGTGACTTGTGTGGTATAAATATGGGATGTTTGGTGAATTGGTGATGTGGAAGAATATTTTCATGTTCAATGTGTATTTATTGACTTGTTGAACTTGTTTGAGCACAAGGGGAAAACCTGGGTATCTAGGTGGGTGGACAAGTACTTGTATGCTAGTGAATCCGTGGGGTTTGGCCTCAGTTTCACTTAGAAATATTGACGCTTACAACTATAACTAAACTATGATGATGATGACTGGGGACCACTAGGTTATTGGTATGTTCCCTACTAGTGGCTCGTGTACAGGAATGTCTATTTGTGATGGTTACTCTCACCGAGATACGAGGTACCTGGGACCCACAACTAGCTAGTGCCTAGGGGTTATTTCCAATTTCTTGTGCTCATTAGTTACTTTATACTTACCTTCAGCATTAGGTACTTTTGGATGGAAAATTAAGTAGATTTGGTGTTTATTTTAAAAGTGTTAACCTTTTAAAATAGCCCACTTGAAAACTGTTTTTATTCAATGTTGCATCTTTTAGAAATTGAAACTAGATTTTCATGTTTTTGAAAACCTGCATTCTTTTGATCTTTAAATGTTTATCACATGGAATCTCTTAGTGGTGATATCCTACATGGATTTGGCTCACACCCTATTTACACTATTGGGTGTAAGTAGAATTTCTTATTTTGTGTCACAGGTTTGGGTACATGTTCAATGTCATTGGTTCAGGTTTTTAGCGGTCCATCATGATGCAGTGTTGTGGAGATGGCTTGAGGGAGGTGCCTCTTTCCATTTGGATGTTCTTGGGATGTATGTTCTTGGTATTGTACCTTTTTAATGGTATTGATAAATTGTTTAAAATTGAGTAATTCAGTTCTGAATTTTAGTAAAATATGTTTTGGTTTGAAAAATCCAGTTTTGGTTTCTTGGTTTCGTTTGTCGTTTTATGTTTACAAATTCAGGTAAATCATTTCCAAACCTCATTTTATGATACCTGGGATCTTCTTCTAGCCTGTGGGGATCCGGAACGCCCTTCGGGTCTTTCCATGGACCAGGTCAAGTGCTAATTTTGTAGGCGACCAGATTCGTTTCGTGACATGAGTAGTAGACCACACACATATTTTTCTTTCATACTAGGTGTTTCAAGTTCTATAGTAGCTCATTTTATTTTTTTTATGTGAATTAAATTTAATCAAGAATAATTTCTATTCATTCATTCTTTATTATAGCCCAAAACATCAAAATACAAATAACCAGGGTTGAAAACTATATGTTTTTCTTAGGTATGAACTATCATTTTTGTTTTGAAATTATGATTCATGTCCCTTGAATTTTTATTTTCCTAGAAGGAAATTATTTTCCCTTAATAATCAATGGGTTTGGACATAAATTCAAAATTTTTCACATATATTATATCATATTTTGAATTTATAATTGTTCATTTATAATTTTATGGAACATTTAGATCAAATTTTAATAAATCATGATGTTTTTGAGTGAAAGAGAAAAATTATACTAAGTCACATTTGAAATTTTTTACCACATCCCAAGTTCATTTTCTCTAAATTTTTTTGAACATTAGTTTTTCTTTAAGTTTCAGATTCCACTATGATTTCTATATTTCCACATGATTTTTCAAGGTTCGTAGATATAAAAACTCATTTATAATCTTGAAAGACTACTTAAGATTTTTTCCTTTAAAAAATGTATAAATAATTTGTCTCTATCTAGTTTCAAATGTTATAGTTGTACTTTATTTTGATTATTATAAAGTCTAGATAATAGTATAATATTAAAATGACTAAAACAATACATTTCAGATAAAAAAATAACTACCCAAATAATGAAGCATTTAAAAATTTCTTGGAAATATAATTTAATTTGATAGTGTAAATATTATCCTATTTTATAGCAGTAAATGTTATGTAATTTTAATACTAAATCATGGTATTAGTCTTCTGATTAGTAAAATTATACCATTGGTTTTTGTTCTCTATTAAAGAAATTTTATTAGGTAATTCTCCATATTAGTAATGAATCATTATAACTATGTTGAAATTAGGTTTTTGAGTAAGTTTTAAGTAGTTTTCATATCATTTTTGTATGAAGTTTTGGATTATAAATGATTGGGGTTTTTGGTAATATAAATAAAAGGATCATGTTATGAGTGATATGAAATTTGTTTTAAAAATACATGAATATAGCTAAATATATAATGGTTATATATTCTATATGAAAGGGTCACCATGTTGTTCATCAGATTTCAATAATATAGGAAATGAAAATACATACCCTCCCTATATATATAAGTGATGATTTCAAAAATTCTATTTTTAGATTTTTTGTTTTTATCAATTAAGGGATCCATGATATTGATAAAGGATACATGAATAAACCACGAGTACATATATGTGTTGATTATGAGGAAATAAATATGAATGTCAATGAGAAAATGAGTGGTTGGGAGAGTGCTTCCTAGTGTGTTCTTTTTAGTAGTGAGTGGGATGGGAGTGGTTGGGGATGCGAGGTGCTGTCAGGAGTAGATAGTATGTATAAGGGATATTTTTATGAATTGATGTTTGTGTTATTTTCTATTTGAGACATTTTGATCACAACAGGTTCATTTATAATCTAAAAACTAATCAACAATGAGAGAGACTTTGTTAAAAGTGGGAGGGTGACACACTCTAAAGTTATTATGAACAAACTTGAAGAAGTAAATACTAAATGGAGTAAAGAATTAATGACCATTAGAGCTGAGTACGTGCCCATAGAGTGTCCCATGACCATCACCTCAACAGAGGTAAGTTATTGTGAGAATACCATCCCATATGAAAACCCTTATGAGTTTTTAAAAGATGAAAAACAATTTAAATTCATATTTTAAGGAAACTACCATTGAATAAGACCTTGAGGATGGAAACCCACTTGAATCAATTTTTGGGCTATTCACCAGGAATGTACTAAATATATAGAAAGGAAACACATTTTCATGGGAGAAAATAAATTGGATGGGTCTTCTAAAATTTAGGATCCTGGGTAACGTACAAATTAAGATGAAATTCTTGAAGTTGAGGCTAAGAATTAAGATCTAAAAGAATATGTAGAAACCAAAAATCTAGAGTATCAAAAACTAAAAAAGTAGAAAAGAGGATACAAAGATGTGGGATTCCTTAAGAATGAGCTAGAATAATTAGGGTCTATTAATCAAACACATAAAATTCCCTTATATGGGACTCAAGATTCCCTATCCATCTTGGGAAACAAGATTCCAGATTCAAGGGAAGTTCAAACAGATAAATATAATTGGTTTTTGATACCCTAAGAAGTGGTAAATCATGTTTGAATAATACCTTAAACTCAGTAGTCTTCCAAAAATAAATCACTTCATGAAAATATGTTTTTTGACATTCATTGATGATAGTTATGGCCACTAAATCTATTCCTTTTCTAGAAACCAAACCATTATACAACTCATGCTTATATAACCTATATATATCACCAATTTAAATGCGTCATGCAGTCATCATAGCTTCACCATCAGAAAAACTATAATGAATATGTAACCAAAATATTAATTCACATAAATTAAATTATAATATAAAATTAAATCTAGTGACTTTAATTAACCATATTTTCACCCAAGTATTATCTTTTACTTCATTTTGAAGGTTTCTTCAGGAGAGTGTGATGATTGGAATGATGTTAGAGTATTTAGAAATAAGCACCATAAAACTCTCATACTATTGCCCTATTTTACCAACAATTTTGTTATTGTCATTTTACCCAACCATTAGCTATGTGTGAGTGCTCCACACTTTACGCATGCTTGTATTCCCACACCACTGAGTGAAATATCCATTTATGAAAGAAAAATAAGACAAATATTATATCAATGCATCTTATTATAAAAATATTTTATGGTTAAAAAAATTACTAGGGTTCTATACATATACCTAAGCCATACTGATTAGTAGGTACTACTGGATCCCTTGGCTATGAAGGAACATCGACCTATACATTAGAATTGTGGCCCAATGTCTATATGTGAGGCTCTGAATGAGTAGGAGTAGAATCCAAATCATACTGAATGTAAAATTATGGAATGAATGAATTAGAAAGAAAATAAGATAACATAGACTTATTAAGAATAGTATAATATGGATGGGGGGTGGGATCCATCATCGTATAAGGAAAAGAAACATGAGGAAGATTAGATATAAATGGTGGTGATAATATAGGTGATCTAAATATACTGGGTGCTTCTAATGACATTGTGGGATAATAAAGTGTGGTAGATGGTATATCTGATGAAGGGACAATGTGAGATCAGGTACCAAGAGTGGTGTGAGTAACTCTAGTACCACCCCCTCACATTAACTGGCTAAGCACTACTTCCATTAGGTTGGTTGGATAATAAATGTATCATGGGTGGCATATATTGATTAAAATTTAAAAACAAAATTAATGGAATGAAATTATATGTTATTGATATAAATATTTGAAATAGAATACTCATAATAAGAACCATTTAAGGTTCACCCATCTCTCTCATGTAGAGATTATTTTCTAATAACCACTTCCTTCATACCTATTCAATTTTTTTTCAATTTCTTACATTTTAAAATGATATGAATTTAATTAGAAATTCACAAACATTTTTTAAAAGAAACAAGAAAAACAATGTGACATAACATAATAAAAGAATACCAATTTTCAAGTCAAAGAAAGGATATTTAGTAACATAATATAATCATATTATATTTAGTGAAAATAATATCAAAACATAAAAGATGTGTCATAGAAAAATAAACATGTTCTAATTAGAATGTTTATCACAGGTATGATATAGTTTTCTTCTTATATTTTCAATACAATTCAATTCAGTTTTGGTTTTTTCATTTTGTTCATTTTGGTCAATTTATTAGGTCATTTATTGATTTTTGGGTTAGGTCACTTGGTTGACATTTTGGGTTAGGTAACTTTTCCATTTTTGGTTAGTTCATTTGGTTCATTGGTTTTGATTTTAATTCTAATTAGTTTAATATGTATTAGTTAAACTCATCTGGTTTTTTTTCAAATTGGATTTTATTTTTATTTTTTAAGGTTCTAATATAGTTCAATTCAATATTAGAAAATGTAACTCAAATAAAAATACAAAAATTATGTATTGAAAATGAACATGAAGATCAAGTTGGATACATAATATTTGTAATAAAAAAATCAATTTGAATAGTACCAACCTGAACAACCGTACTCGGGATAAACAAAAAGAAACGAGAACTCATATATGTGATTCTATATATTACCCACCAAAACTTCATTTTTATAATAAACTCTAACAATTAAACTACTGGAGTCATTATAATTAATAAATTGATTGAGTCCAATGGGGGTAGTGATAGTTTCAATTTCATCCCCACCATAATGAAAAATATGTATTGGGATTACTTCCATAATGACACCAAATTTAGGTATCATATGATATTTCACAATAAAAAATTGTTTCACCAATGATTCCAATATATATGGATCATTAGTTACAAGAGTGTGAGTCATGTCAATAACTTAAATTCCACAGTCCTTAATAAAAGTACCATGTATCCTCATTGAATCAAACCACTTTCATTTCATTATAGGGACTCTACCATGAGAGTAACAATCCTATATTAGTATTTTCCTAAGAACTTCATAATATGATACATTTTAAAATAGAGGTCTAATATCATCTACACTATCATAATTGTCTATTATGGTAGTTACCATAACACCATCATGTTTTGTTACCATGTTAATTGTTCATTTAGTGAAAATAAATTTATAACCATTGATCATAATTGATTTTCATTCACGAACAAAATAATTAGGACCAAAATCCAAAGAACTTATTTACTCAAAGATCTATTCAGAATGAAAAATCAATACCTAAAATATTAAAGAATATTAAAATTAACTAAATATTAATTTTTTTAATTTTATTATAGTAATACATATAATTTAAATTTGAACCATGGGAAAAAAGATTTTCTATGAAAATCCTCTCTCCTTCTCGAAGATAATGAATTATGGTTTCTATTTATAATTTTTTTATGTTCATAATAGAAAAATTAGAAACAATTTAACACATAGGTACAATTACATGGGATGATATAACATGTACATTTTCATTTTACTTACATTATGTTGTCCATAAACAAATCACATTTAAGAAAAACCATGTGATTTTATATCTCCCACTCTTCAAGCCTCAATGTAGACAATGTATATGATATAGGAATTCCCATAATTTGGGAAGTGATGGAAAATTGAGAAAAAATTTCTCATACTTCTCTTCTTTATTTATTATTGGTTGGTTTCATCTTCTGGTCACATTAGAAAATAAATTAAACATAAATCCTTAAATTCTTGATCTAAGTAAAAAATTCACAATAAAACCTTCAGGATGAATCCTATTTTGGACATAACACTTCAATGTGTATATTTTTTTTCAGTTGGATACATTTAGTGAAATGTAATATGTCCTCCAAGATATATTTCGGTTGGAAGATGTATAGTTATATGCATCATACATGTATAAAATGATGGAGGAAAATTTGTTTCTAACTCATAAATAATTAATGGAACTTCTTTATACATTTTGTTTTAAGAAATACTTAGACAAATTTTTAGCTCCAAGATATCTATAAAAATGGAAGAATCGAATAATCATCACCCTTACATTGTTGGATAGTATATGATAGATTTCTATTGGAATCATATCATTCAAATCTATGTGATAATCATGAGTATTCAAAGATTTATTATTCAATTATCTTTTATTGGACCATTTATTATGTATTTCTTAAATAGCCATCCAGAACCCTGAAATCCACTAGTAATTCTAGAAATTTATTATTTTCTATAGGTGTCATCATATAATAAGAACACAGAACATTCCATTTATTTTCATTGATACACACATTTTTTAATTCTGGTCTGATACCCCAAACCACCAAGTCATGGTGAGACCATAAATAATCTTTTTTCTTCCCATTGACATTTAGATGAATTGAAAGCAACATTTCACATATATATTTTTTCAATTTTCATTACATCAAAATAATGATATAAAAATATGGTTGACCAATAAGGTAACCCAAAGAAGATATTTTTCTTTTTCCAGTTGTAATTGGATTTAGTGGAAACATTATCGATCTTTATAGATTTCATCGAAACTTAATTAAATAAAAAATGACTTCTTTTAATTCATAAAGAACATAAATTCTAGACATATGATAAGGTGTATTTTTTTTATCACTATGGTATTTTCAAACCTTCCCAAATTATTATTATATGGATGATCGATTATTGAGAATCATTAATGTCCCATAAAATGGAGAATATGGTGATATTTAAGCCTTCTAGATCATGTATTCTTCATTCAAAAAAGAATGTAAATTTATCCCTTTATGCTCCATCCAGATATCATTTCATAAGAATGAAAATAATTTATCATCCATATAAGTGAAACGCACATATGAAATATATCTTTTGAACAAGAATCATATGTGCACACATCCACATTATAAAGACATTTAAACTCTTTTATTAAAGGTTTCATGTATACATCTATATCATTTCTAGGATCAGATGGTCCAGATATGAGTATACTCAGGAAAATGAAAGATTTTTCTTACAAAACATTTGAGGATGATTATTAATGTGTATAAAAACATTCCATGAGATCATTCCAAATCAATTAAAACCATCACTTGATAGACCCAACCTAACATTACTCACATCAGTTAAAAAATTAGGATATTGAGTATCAAATATCCTCCATGATAATCTATCTTCATAATGAATTAACTCATCATTATCCTTATTGTTACATGAACATTTTCCATGAAAGAACCCGATTAAAAATTCAAAAATTTTCATTTTATGACATTGATGATATACTAGAGTCTTGGTATAAGTTTTCATTATTTTCACCCTGTAAACATCATCATTTTCATTATATGAATCATGTGTTCTCATATCAAGGCCTTCTTGGATTGACTAAATTTCTTTCTCTGGAAGAAACATAAATGGAAACCAGTCAACTAATTAATTATCCAATCCAGTCCTCTCATTCAGATCATGAAAATTTTATGATTTCATTTCCTCCCCATTATGATACCAGACATAATAGTTTGGATGGATTTATTTTTATATGGTATCTAACTTATTACTGAATTAACCAACATCTTACAAAAAAATTATAACATGGGCAGTGTATAATGCCTCTATCAAAATCATTGGTAAATAAAAAATCTACAAAAATCTCCAAAATCTCTTGTAATTGGATTGAGATATGATTTGTTTAATACATCCAACATCAATCCATTATATTAAATTTTTTATATTTCTTATCATAAAATAATTGAAATAGGATTGAAGTCAAAATACTATATATATAAAACCATATTATTGAGTTCAATTATATTAATGACTAATAACTATACATAATACCACAATATTTCACATGAGAATTATAATATAAAAGACAAATGATGTATATCAAAAATGAACTAAGGTATATATTATGTTCTAAAGATCACATGGTATAAAACAAACATGGAAGTAATTGAGTTTGGTTAATTAATTGATTATATAAGTAGTAAAATAAGTGTTTAGAGTTGAATGGGTCATAAAAATTATTACTCATAACAAATCATACAATGCATAAGGCACAAGACACCTCTTTAGACATATCAAAATAAATGAAATTATCCTTTATATAAATTTGTTTTCAAAAAAATTACATAATTTAAGAAAAATGTTCATGTAACAAAAATAATCCACTCATATTAATACTTTTATGAAATAAAGACCCTTATATATATGAAAACCATATAATACATTTTGAATCCCAACATGTTTAATACATGAAATGAATAATATTAATTTTTAAAATAAAAAATTGAAATTAATAATTTCATAACCCCTTAATATTTTCAATAAATGAAAGTGTACTTCAATAAATAATTACATACTTACCACATATATATCACACAAAATAATAGGTTCTTATTATATTTACATAGAAGTAGATAAAAAATATATATAAATATTTTTATGATTATAAATTTAATTAAAATTAATTTTTAAAATTATATCTTTATTTCAAAACATCAATCTATTAGTTAATATTTTTTATACTAAGTGTCCAATTTCAAACTCAGAGGTTATTATAGGAGGATGTTCCAGTAGATATGTTAGATTAGATGTTCATTAATTTGATAGTATGTAATTACTAGATTAAATAATATGATTTTGATATTTTATTCTATTTATTATTTTTTACTTATATTAATGTTGGATATTGTTTTAATACTCATAATTCTAATTGACCTTCAATAATGGAATCATGAGAGGACTTGATAAGAGATCCATTTCTCTATCTCTTATAAAATACATGATGAAGTGTGATGAAAAAATATTCTATAAGGTTATTTGATCAATGATACATAAAACAATATCATAATTATTTGATCATCACTGAGTGGGATGTTTTTTTTCATATTTAATAGGTGATCCATTCAAATAAAATTTATCTACAGGAAGTAGAGTCGTGTTATCCAAGATGTAACACATAGAGTTTGTTGTGTGGTATTTTTTGATATATGAAATGAACAATTTCAATTTTTAAAATAAAAAATTAAAATTAATAATTTCATAGCCCCCTAATACTTCCACAAAATAAATGAATTACTAAAATAAATAATATTAGACTTACCTCATATATATCACACAAACTAATAGGTTTATATTAGATTTATATAAGAGTATATTGTGACTGAATTGAGAAAAATACATCATTAACAATTATATTTAATATAAAATTGAATAAAAAATATAATTAAAACTAACCTTAATTAAATAAGTCTATAATAATACAATAAAAATGAATTTAGGTTTCTATTTTATACCTATAAATAAACAAAAATTAAGGTTGATAGAAGAGGCAAAGGATTTGAAACCTAACAATTTTATATTGAAGAAGAATCAAATTAAAACAAAAAGTGAGGAGAGATTTCCATGGATGGGGAATAAAGAGAAGGATGTAGGGTTCTTGATCTATAAGGGAGTGAAATGGGAGGATGGGAGGCCACATTGGGTAAATTTGGGAGGCCATACCAATTGTTTTAAAAAATAATTTGTATAGCCTATCAATACCAATGGTTAGTTAAAACCATTGGTATATCCTTCCCATAAAAATGTTATACCAATTTTTTTAAACCACTGATATAGAGGGACATATACCTATGGATTTACCAAAATGTTGGTATATCCCTATTGATATATGCCAAATTTCTAGTAGAGTCGTCATGATAATGGTAAAATTGTAATTTTTAAAAAATTATTCTGTTAATATCATGTAATTTTTATCAAATAAAAAAAATAAAAAAATTCAAAAAGTGAATTTAATATAAAATTTTGGTGTATACTTAAATAAATTATCACTCATTCAATTGGTAATAAACACTAAATAAGATTAAGAACACTTAATGGCAAAACAACATTTTCCTAAAAATATTTTTTTATATATAAAATGTTTTAAGTTAAAAGTCAATTTTATATTAATTAGAAATTTAATTTGGTTAAACTGGAATTAAATTTAGGTTTATAATTCCCAAATTTTATAAGATGTTTTATTTTATATGTTTAGTAAAACATAAGTTACTTGGGTAAAAACTGGCTACCTTGATAAAAACTAAAAAAGTTAAAAGTAAAAATATTAGAACAAATGACTTCCAATTTTTTTAAAAAATGCATGGAAATAATTCATTGTTTCTTTATCAACCCAATATCACACAAAATCCATAATTACTTGCTTTTTGAAACCTTTACCCTTGAATAGTGTTATTCCATTATTGAAAAATAATGGATGTTCACAGAAGTTCAATTTTATTCACTTATAAAAGGGAACACTTCCATAACTTCATGACACACCTACCTCTTAGAATTTATTTCAGAAAATATTTAATTTTTTTCTCATATAAATTTATCTCATTTTAACAAAAATAATTTTTTATTTACCTCCCATTATTAAATAGTTTTGGGTAATAACAAAAACTACACTCCTCCACAATTTTAAAAAGGGATTTCTTCCCCAAACTTATTCATACAAATTAATACCTTTGGATTGAAAAAATCATACCAAAATATATCCCCCACATACTAATACATTTTATAGATATTCTGGTCTTGACAAAAGGCTAACCCTAGGGTCTTTAATAATAGATCCAAATGAGGTTTCTCTAAGAGAAGGTAATTGTCTTTACTAAGCTCTTTCTTTTCAATTGATCTCCTTCCACCTTCAATTATAACTTAATAATTAAAATTTAATAACATAATTATCTACCATACAATTATATGATATTATTTTTATGTTAAAACATATATCCATCCCCTCATCCATTAAGTGGGAGACGACACCATCGATCGTGTGTACGACGAATTACATCCTTGCGAACCGATGTAGTTCTCTTTGCATCACTTCTTCTCATAGGCTGATATAATGATGAATTTTAAGTATATATATGATATTTATGACCTAAAAATAATTCTTTAACTATAATATCCCATATAAATTCTTACATTCCAACCCTTTGGAAAAGAATAATGTCGCTCGTGTGTATGGCGGGTTATCGCCTCACGAACCGATGTGAGGTGTTTTTTATTTTTTTACTTATATAGTAATAAGGTTATATTTATTAAATATATATATTAAAAATATGACATATAAATGATCCTTTAAAGGTGAGAT
This sequence comes from Viscum album, assembly GCA_963277665.1. NCBI lineage: Eukaryota > Viridiplantae > Streptophyta > Magnoliopsida > Santalales > Viscaceae > Viscum > Viscum album. The sequence goes on from OY728121.1 coordinate 49,065,027, forward strand.
ATATTTTTTCTTTATTTTTTTTCTATCTGTCAATAAAATGGAAACAATGTTCACGCGTATATACGACCTACTGTTTCCATGAATGCTACAATTAATTTTCTATCTATTACTATAATTGATTAATATAAATAAATGTTTAATGAATATATATTATATTATAATTATTAAAATTATGTATATTATGAATCCATAATCAACATAAAAGTACCGATACTACCAAAGTAAAACATACATGAAAAATGAAGCTATTATTGCCAGAAATGTGATTTTAATAATGAATTATTAATAAATAGGAAACAAAAGGTCATAAGTAAATAATATATGGTATGATATATATGTTTATGGTTCTATAATATATTTATATTAAACCTATAATTATTATATAGGAGGATAAAATGAGTACAAAGTAAGTCAATACTTATGGTAAGGTATTTTCGTCTCACATTAATTTCTGTGGGACACATGACTTATAAAACATTTCTCTCTTTTGTGTGATGTGTATAATGAAAATAAATGTATTTTATGATTATTATCATTAAAATTATTGGATATAAATATCCATATAAGGTTCTTTATTTCATGGGTCTTAATATTCAAAAGATAACAAAGTGGTAAATATTTTATGTTACATTGTCCTTGTTTATCCAGATTCTTTATAATTAAGTTTCCAATGATGAAATATTATAATTTAACCTTCAAGAAAATCATATATTTTCTTATACTCAATTTATTTATTAATATTACTTATTTTCCTTTAATTTTTCCTGTCTTTACATAATCAATATTTGAAAATAAATTTTTAAGTAAAAATTAATTTATTCCTCTCTTTGGTGGAAAACCCTTTTTCTTTCATGCCTATGTTTTATAATAATGTTTTAAAGAAAATTTTCAATATCATCCAATGTTTTTTTAAATATATTTTTACCAATGTTTTAATTATTATAATTTTTTTAAATGAAATCCTATTTTCAATTTCCAAAAAGGATCTTTTTGATTTTTGACTGAAAATGTGAAAGGAATATTTGTTTTAACATGTACAACATAAATAGAATTTTTGTAATGCCCTGACCACAATTACACAGAGTCAGTGCAATATTTTAATACATTGGAATGATTACAAGGAATGATGTCCCTAAGGATTAATCATTTTAGCAGTCTTGGAAAATAGATTACATACATGAACGCTACATTACACATTCAAACATAAAACACAAAATAAAAAAAATCCTTTTAGGATGCCATTATTACCCTAGCTTAACCCTACATATCAATCATAATACACTTCTTGGAATCCTAGGAAAATAAAACATAAGTAGGGTGTGAGGTCAGATGCTCAGTAAGGGTAAATAATATAGCGGAAGCTAAAATATTCTAAGGCAAGATGTGTAATAAAAAAATCCTTCTAAACATAAACTTGAACATAATATAGTAAAAATAAATCGAACATTATCATATAAACATCAAGATGGATATTATACTAGTCAAATAATCACTTTTAATAACTAATTTCATAACGAAGGAATGCATAATGCCAGAAATCATAACCACATAGTCAAGGCCTCGTGCCAAGACTACAAATAATTTTTATTTCAAGGCCTTGTGCCAAGACATTAATTTGCCTCATGAGACCTACTGATGCATAGAGGGTCTATAGAGGGCCAAAATTGTCACTTACTAAGTCCAATAAATTCCACTACTGGAAACTTAGCCTTTAACAATGGTTTCAAACCATTGGTAAAGGTTAGACAACTATTGGTATAAACTATACCAACGGTTGTCCAAACCATTGGTTGTAGTGCCACGGGGATAGATATATTCCAATAGTTCTATGAGAACCATTGGGATATGGGTTCTTAATGGATTATATACCAATGTTTATAAGAAACCATTGGTATAAATATTTAACAATGGTTTAAAACCATTGGAAATATCAAAATCCATGTTTATACCAACGGTTGTCCAAACTATTGGTATAGACTTTTACCAACGGTTTCCCACAAACTATTAGGAAATGTCATGTATAGAATCTATACCAATGGTTTGTAAAACGTTGGTATATACATATACCAACAGTTTATGTGAAACCATGGGTATATGGTTTCTTTTCAAACATATTTCAACAGTTGTAAACCGTTGGCATGACCATTATGAACCCGCATCATCCGCAGGCCTGCCTCCCCCTGTGCACCTGTAGCAATGCACTTCCACCAGTTCTCAATACACACATACCATACCCGCAGTTCTGTATTTAATTAAACCATACACACATATGAAATTAACACATAATTCATAAGATAATTCCAGCATACATACACATACAACAAGTATACCCATAAAACATTAACACATAATTCACAAGTTAATTAAATACATAAAGAATTCAATTCATAATTCAGACCAGTTACCCTATGAAATACAGAATTATGAATTAAATACATAAAATATTGAATTCTCTATAACACATACAAAATTGAATTCAGAATTCATAAGGTAATAAACCCTATATAAGAATATCATGTTTCAGGTTTTGAATATGGAATTTTTGTTCATAGGCATGGCTAAATTCAGATGAGAATCAAATTTTTGGATAATGTTGTATGCCTTTCTGTAGTAAGGGGTAATGTGACATGGGTTACATGATCTAATGGTTTATTCCTATCCAATGGGGTAGGGGGTGTCCAGGGGGTGGGGGTGTCCAAGGGGGTGGGGGCTGACGAGGGGGTTGTGGGGGGGGGGGGGGGTTTCCAAGGGGGTAGGGGGAGTCCAAGGGGTGGGTGGGTGGGTGGGGGGGGGGGGGGGGTCCAGGGGGTGGGGTGGGGGGAAGTCCAGGGGGTGGGGGCCTGTCTATGGGGGTGGGGGTGTCTATGGGGGGGGGTCAGGGCGGGGGGGGGGGGGGGGGGGGTCTATCCAAGGGGGTAGGGGGTGTCTGGGGGGATGGGGGGGGGGTGTCCAGGGGTGAGGAGATGTCTATGGGGGTGGGGGTGGGGGTGGGGTGGGGGGAATTCTAGAGGGTTGGGGGGGCTGTCTAAGGGGGTGGGGGTGTCCAAGGGGTGGGTGTGGGGGTGGGGGGTGTCCATGGGGGTGGGGTGGGGGGGGTGTCCATGGGGGTGTCTAGGCGGTTGGGGGTGGGGGTGTCTAGGGGGTTGGGGTTGTCCAAGGGGGTTGGGGTGTCTAGGGGGTGGGGGTAGTCCATGTGGCTGGGGGTGTCCAGGGGGGTAGGGGGGGGGAGTCCAGGTGGTGAGGTGGTGTCCAAGGGGGTGGGGGGTTGTCCAGGGGGTTGGGGGGCTGTCCAAGGGGGCATGGGGTGTCCAGGGGGTAGGGGTGTACATGGGGGGGGGGGGGGGTTCCAGGGGGTGGGGGCTGTCGAGGGGGTGGGGGTGTTCAGGGGGTTTGAGGCTGTCCAAGGGGGTAGGGGGTGTCCAGGTGTAGGGGTTGTCACTGTGGGGTGGGTGGTTGGGGGGGGGTGTAAAGGGGGGTGTGTGTGTGGGTGTGGGGGGGGGGGGGGGTGTCCAGGTGGTGGGGTGGTGTCTGGGGGGGGGGGGGGTTGAGGGGCTATCCAGGGGTTGGGGGGCTGTCCAAGGGGTAAGGGGTGTCTAAGGGGTGGGGTGTCCATGGGGGTGTCCAGGGGGTGAGGGGCGAGTGTCTATTTGTGGGGTGGTGTCCAGGGGGGTGGGAGGGTTGTCCATGGGGGTGGGGGTGTCTAGGTGGGGTGGGGTGGGTGGGTGGGGGTGGTGTCTATGGGGTGGGGGGATATCTTGGGGGTGGGGGGAGGGGGTTCCCAAGGGGGTAGGGAGTGTCAAGGGTGGTGGTGGGGGGGGGGGGGGGGGTCCCGGGTGGTGGGGGGGTGTCTAGTGGTGTGGGGGGATTTCCATGGGAGTGGGGTTGTCCAGGGGGTGGGGGGGGGGGTTCCATGTGGGGTTAGGGTGGGGGGGTGGGGAGGGGTGTCCAGGGGGTGGGGTGGTGTCCATGGTGGGTGGGGGGCTATCCATGGGGGTGGGGGTGTCAAGTTGGGGTGATGTCTAGGGGGGCTATCACTGGGGGTGGGGGTGTCAGGGATGTGGGAGGTTGAGGGGTGTCCAGGTGGTGGGGTGGTGTCTAGGGGGGGGGCTGTCTAGGGGGTTGGGGGGGAGTCCAAGGGGGTGGAGGGGGGGGGGATTTCTAATGGGACGGGGGGTGTCTAGGTTGTGGGGTGGTATCCAGGGGGTGGAGGGCTATCCAGGGGGGCTGCCCATAGGGGTATGGGGAGTCCAGGGGGTTAGGGGTGTCTAGAGGGGTGGGGGTGTCTAGGGGGATGGGGGGGGGGGGTCTAGGGGGATTGGGGGGGGGGGGGGTGTCTAGGGGGATGGGGGGGGGGTTTAATAAGTCACAAGAAATCATCAAGTCGTGTTTTATTAATTATAGATAAAGAAATTAAGATACCATGACCTTCCTAATCACACATACATTCTAGCACAACAAATCATCAAACATCAAATGTCAGTAATATCAGTCAAAAAATGTAACAGATCAATCTATCCCTCATCACCATCATCATCCGCCTCACCCCCATCATCATCCCTGCCCTCCTTAATTCCCTCCTCCTTTCCCTCGTACTCCTCCTCGACCTCCACCTCGGCCACCACCTCCTCTTCAGCCTCCTCTTTGGCCTCCTCCTCCACCTCGGCCTCCTCCTCGGCCTCCTCCTTGCCATCGTATCTAACACCACTCAAACTTCCACCTGGTGCACCATAAATAGAATGAATCAATGACATATATTCATCACAAGCTGTGCTAGCCTCTGGTGGAGGTGTTGGATGTAAAAGTTCCATCAGATTCATAAATGCAATGTTTTCCCTAGAAGACTATTCTGCCGTCTCTGTGGCCCTTTTTTCAGCCTGTTCTGCCTATCCCTTAACCTAATGGAACTCTGTGGCACTAAAACTCATACCTGAGGAGGGACAATAACTCGTCGGGACAATACTCTTCCCAGGTAGGCAGCATACTCTTCTAGGGTACTCATCTCCCAACACCTGGTGTATGTGATCGTTTGGTAAAAAAATTTCATGTTCCTAGGAATCAAGGGCCTATAAAGAATCCTTTTAAAAATATATATATATTATTAAGTTAAAAAATATATATATTAAAATTTGAAATAAATATAGTAAAACTTACAATCTACTACTGAATCGGTTCATTAATCGCACTTCTCTCTTTCTTTCTTCGACAAGAGAAAACCGGTTTTTTCTTGAGGCACCAATACATCAATATTAAATTTTCCCTCTACAATGAAATTGAATTTAGGAAAAAATAATTAAAAATAGGTTTCTAATAATTAATTTCATAATTAATATTTTATAACAACTTTAGAAATCAAATATATTATTGAGGAAAAATTGAAAGTGAAAGTCGTAAAGAAAAATTATAAACAACTATCATACCTGCTTCCTCTCATGATCTTGCATCATAGTACATACCAATGTGTGGAGGAAATTTTTAGAATCAGTTTATTTTTTATTTATTCCAAATTATTCTTAAATAAAATTAAATAATACAAAAGATATTATCAACGCAAAACATGAAATTTTTCATTTAATTACCTGAAATGTGATTAATACCTTAAACTGGGTAGTGGTCTAATGAGTAATAATATGCCGATACTATTCTATCAGACAATCATCAATGAAAGGGACTGCCTCTAACTCTGTGCCAACTCTATCATGCCATAAAATATATAACTCGTGCTTATAGGATCTCCAAAGCTCACTAATATCCATTAGACGTGCTGACCATGCATCCTCACCATCAGGGAAATTAAACCGAAGTTGACACCAAAATATTAATTCATATAAAAACAAAAAATAATATATTGCATTAAATACAACCTATTTTTTACCCATATCTCTACCCAAGCATTATCCTTGACTTTATTTTCAAACTATCTCCATGAGTGTGGGCTGACCGGAATGATGTTAGAGTATTTGGAAAACGTTGCAAAAAAACTCCAACATTACTGCCCGGTTTTTTGAATCATTTGTCTGTCTTCATTATAGTCCACCATCAACTAAATTTGGAGGTTCCACACCACATGCATGCATATATAACCCCAACTCCTTTCAGTATATGTATCTATTATGAAAGAAAAAAAATATTTTATCAATACTTCTTATTATGAAAATAAATAATAGTATAAAAATTTGTTTGGGTTCTATAAATATACCTGCGAAAGTCTGATAAATGGGAATAGATGGATCAAAAAAACAATGAAGGAACACTATATGTAGGTGGAGTGGTTCCCAATGTATGCTCCATAGGGATATACTTTGGTGGAGTAAGATTCTAAGAAGATGGAATATACAAGCTTAGAGATAAGGAAGTGGAAGTAAAAGAACATGGTACATATGACTGGATGAATGCTGGATGGGGAGTGGGAATCATCATTAGATATGGTTATGACGAGTGAGGAGACTCATATGTAAAGGGTGGTGAAAACATGATAGGCCTAAATATCCCATGTGTCCCTAACGACACACCGGGATCAGAATGTGGGATATATGGTATGTTAGTGGGAAGGGCAGGGTCTAATCGGGTAAGCATACCTGATCGGCTAGCTCTCGTACCACTTGTATTTTTTTGCGATGTATATATTAGTAATTGATTAATTTTTAAATCTTAACCTAGTAATTTATTTTGTAATATTAAACTCAGGGAAACACACCACTACCTTTGCCTTTCTAAATCATCCACTATTATAAGAATAATTTTTCATCCAATTCCCTTACTTTGTTAAAACTATTCATTTCCATCATTTGATTAAAGGGTGTTCACTAAGATTCCATACATTATTTATTTGTGTAAATTGATTACTTAATCGTACACCCATTACTCTATATGGTTATATTTTTAGGGATTATTACATAGAAATATATTAAATTTTTTGATTGGGGAAATTATTAACTTAATTGCATACCCCATAATTTATATCATGTTAGTTTGAGGGATTTTTACATTAAAATATATTCCATTTAATGATTTGGGGAATTATTTAACTAACAATTTACCAAATTCTCTATTTGAGGTTCTTAGGGATTCTTATATATAAATCTATTCCATTTATTTATATTAGAAATATGGAAAATCTGTATACCCATTATTCTAATACGTATGTGTATTGATTATTATGAAATATTAGTTATGTATTAGATAGATTATTCATTGATTCATAGGGTTAATTCATTGTAATTATTTAGATATGGGTGGGTATTAATGTAGATATTCCTTTGATACACCAATAGGTCTCATGAGACAAACTATTTGGTGTATTTTTCTTTATTCCAGGTCGAAACGAAATTTTACCTAAATATAGGGCCTTGGTGGTATGATCACGATTTCATGGATTAGGGAATGGAATTAGTTGTCTGAAATATGAATTTTATCACCAATAAACTAGTTATTATTTTCAATTTATTGATATTTTGTAATATATAAAATTTAATTGGTAACTTGTGGTGCACACAACACAAAGCTTAAACGAACCATGATATAATAATAAATATTAATACTTTAAATAATTGTTATACAATTGAATTTAAATTAGAGGTTGTGAGTAGGATTAAATTTATTAATAAATATATATTATTTTCATGTTAAATAAAAATTTATTCTTATGAAATAATCACATAATTTTTAGTAAAGTCGTTTTATTTTTCAAATATACGTTTTCTTAAAAAAGTGATTTTGTTGCTTTTTATGAGAAAATAAATATAATTATTTTGTGAAAATTTTATAAAATTTATATGATATAATTAAATTAATTTTTTAAATCATCATATTAAAATTAGATTTGTGTTTTTTTTGGGAATTTGTCTGAAAGGGTTTATTTTTCCAGTGAATAGTGAAAAATACTGATTTTTATAAAACTTTCAATTTCATTATATAAAAAAGTACGTTAATCATTTAAATTTTATTTCAAATTTAATTAGGTAATATTTATTTATATATAATTTAATTATTTACATTTTAATCATTTTTAAAACTATTTTTTTTGTATATGTACATTTTTTGGCTTAAAAATACATTTTTATGAAAACCGTTTTCCGTTGCATTTTACACGTTTAATTTTTAATTAAATTATAAAAATTTTCTATTTTGAATTTTGAGAAATGGATTCTATATTCGGAATTATTGGTTCCATATTCATTTAATACTTTCTTTTTATTTTGGTCATAATGAATAGTAACCACAGAAATATTTATTACCATGATAAATTTGATAATTAAGGGTAAAAATAATATGATAACTACAATAAAATGACACTAACAGTTGTAAAAACTTTCTTGTATAATTAATGTTCATAAATAATCATTCCAAAGTCATTTATATGACTTTTTATGGATATTGGGATGAGATTTTGATCTTTATAATATTTTAATTAAAGAAAACACAAAGATGTCACATTCATGTTTTTAATAACTAGAAATTTTTTAATATGGGATTATACATAGTACATATTAAACTATAAATATTAATTTTAAATTTAAAACATTTATCTACATCATGTTTATTTAGTTGTTATTTTTAGTGAGGAAATATTTTCCTTAAATGCTTACACAACACTAATGCTGTAATTATTCGACTAATGAAAAAAAATCAAATAAATGATATTATAAACATTAAAAGTAATATTATTTATATTAATTGAGGTGTTATATGAATTTTATAGCTGAATATGAAATATTATAGATTTATTAAAATATTTTTTTTGAATTTATCATTTTTTATTGATATTAATAATGTTAAATTAATGAACAATGGAAAAATTGATAATAATGATATTTTATGAATATAATATTTTATGAAATTATTAAAAAATCATAAAGATATTATATAATCACAAAAGTTATAATATATGGTTTAAAATTTCATCTCCTGTTCATTTATAGAACATTTGAAGCATTGTTTTCTAGAATAGTCTAATTATATTTTTATATTTTGAGAAATTTGAAAAGTTCCCGTCACCTAAATTATAAAAGGGAACCCCTTCCTTCAATTATTTACACCATTTTGAGCCATATAGGTCCAAAAAATATGAAAATTTATCTTCTTAACACCTTTATCCAATTTTTAGAGGTACTGGTCCTTCCAAAATACCAACTCTAGATCCCTTAATAATATATATAAAGGATGTTCATCGAAGAAGAGGTAATCATCTTTACCAACTCTTTTATATCTATTTATTATTCTACATACTCTTCATATATTTTTACCATATTAATTTATTAAAAATATTATGAATTATATATTGGTATATTATTATTATTATGCAATACCCACATTCCACCTTTTATCTACCCTATTAAAAATGAAAGTACCGTGTGTGCGTAAGTATGACTTACGGTCTCCACATAACAGTCTGATTCAATTTTCGTCACCACTTTACATGTATGAGAATAAATATGTAAATAATGGATATATATAATATATATTTCATAATAATGACTAATTATAGGTTAATTTTTTTACCATTATTTCGTTCCATTTATCGAAAAATGAAATCAACGTTTATGCATGCGTACGACCTAACGTCTCCCCGAACAGTTTAATTCAATTTTCTATCTATATATTTATGGATGATTCTATATATATATATATATATATTATATTTACACCATAAATAATATTATTAACATGATGTAATTGTAATAAAAGTATAAGGGTAAGAACTACCGAATAAAAACATACATGAAAAACGAAGCAGTTACCACCTGAAACAGTGATTATAACAATGAATTGATAGTAAAACGATGATAACATATTATAAGTAAATAATATATGATATTATATGTATTAGTAAGGTTCTATAATATATTTATAATAAATCAATATTTATTATCCCGAATTTTTGAACACATATAAAAGTAGTAAAATCTGATGTAATGGACATCCTCTCAAATTTCTTTCATTGGGGAATATTTTGATGTTATGAACCTATATTATTTTATGAGGTTTATATAATTACCCTTTGAAATGTTATATGATGAATTTATTTGTTTTAATTATATTTAATGTTTTGTTACATGTTATTCATTCATGGGGAATATAATTCAACTGATTATAAATTGGTTTGGGTTTCTCATCTCAGTTTTACTTCTATGAGACATATACCATATTCACCACTTATTTCTTTTGTGTGGTGTATATATATACCTTTTTATATATTATATAATGAATATATTTTTTCATGTTTTTTAATGTTTCTTTTGATTTTATTTCTTTCTTGGAGCTTATGATTCAAACGATACCCAGGTGGTAAGGGTTTATTTGACAATCTCATCATTATTCAGGATTGATTATTTTTATGTCACAACTAAGGAATGTTTATATTCCATCTACATATTTTCTAAAAATTCATTAAAAAATGTTTTACTAATATGAATTTGTTTTTTAATGTCATTTTTATTCCTTTTGAATTTTTACAAATTTTTTTAAAAGAAATTTTCCCATTATTTTCCAAAAAAGGTACTTTTTACAGAAGTGTGAAAGGATTTGTTTTTGAATTTATAAAAAATAATAGAATTTACCAGCATAATGAAATATCTATGATTTAAACGTTACATTACATTTTTACAAGGTTATTTTCAAATAAATTTATTTATTTAATAAGTGTGCAACTTTTATATTTTTAAAAATTATTTTCAAAGTAAAAAAGGGTATTTTACAGAAGAAATATTCCAGTAATATTTTTAAATCATTATCATATATGGAAATATAATTTTTTTAATATTATATAGCACAGGTACTATAATGATACCATTCATAATATTTATTTGGATATTTTATGATGAGTTTGAATCTGGAAAGTATTTATATTTTTTATAAATAGTTTCTCTAATACAGATAGTCCTTGATTTTTTATGGCATGCTGATTCAGTTATATTATTTATTCATATGGTTAATGAATTGTAATTAGTAAGTGATAGGTCAGGACTGATATATCCCCTTGATGAATTGTTATGACTCATGAGATAAACAAGATTTGGATTTTCCAAGGCCTTACCTATTTATCAGATTGTTCTTAGGAATCCTTGATGGTATTAGATTCATTGCACAAAGCCTTGATGGTATTAGGTTCATAGCATGGAGCCTTTATGGTATAAGATTCTTAGAAAAACGCTTTGATAGTATAATATTCTTGGCCTGAAGAATTTATTTTATTATATTCTTATCATGAATCCCTAATGGTATGTTTCGTATGTTAGAAATTATCAATTCTATCATTATTAATTTAGTTATTGATATTCCATGTGATTATTATATTAGTTAGAATATCCATGGTTATGTTTCAGGTTCATGTGATTATTTATATGGATTTAATTGATCATAATTTATTCCTTCTATATTATACACAAGTTACTGATTAAATGACATGTGTTTCTATTATTTAGCTTTCCAAGTTGATTATGTATTATTAAATCATGATATATTTCATTGTATGTAACCATTAATAAGAATTTTTGTAATCACTAGTGTTTTGAACCTGGTTTAAAAGTGGGGGAAATTGAACTTTTTCAATTGCTGAACTGGCCGTTTTTAGAAACGGGATTCAGAATGAGGTTATGAAGGTTTGAACCCTTCTTTTTAATGTTTTTGGACTTGGGAGAATGTTCGTTAAGTTTCTCGGGTGGCCCGAGGGGTTTCGGAAGCGACAAACCCAAGTTCTTTAAAGGGCTGCAGAGGGCGCATGGTTGGCACATGGGCTGACCAAGACATGTGGCCTAAATCGTGCGGCCCAAATATGGTGGGCAGTGGTGTGTGCACGGGCTGCACACGGTTTCCCCAAACCATGTTCTTAGCCCATGCGAGAGATCTCTTGGTGGCAGAAGACTCTGCACAGTTTGCGCACGGTTTGGAAAACTGTGCGGGTCAAACCGTGCGGTCGGGTGAGTTTAGGTTTTTAATTAAAAATTAAAATAAAAGAAAATTAAATAATTAAAAACCTAAAATAAATCTCTCCATCACCCCTCTCTCACCATAACACCACGGCACACCCCTCCTCTTCCCTTAGCTGCGCGCGCAACCCCCCTTCCATGACACCTCCTCCTTCCCCCGATTTCTCCCGGTTTTTGGCAATTTCTTCCTCCAAATCTCCGTGGTGAGTCTCTACCTCCCTTCCTCATCTCTTTTTGGTTTTTTTTAGGGCTTCTATTGTCCTAATTGTGGTTTGGCCGAACCCTAGGTTGGGGTTGGGTTTTGATTTCGTTCTTCTTTCTTGATCTGGTTGCTCTAGGGTGAAGCGAAAGGACCCTAGAGGCTCGTTGGTGCTTGATTCGAGGTCCGCCGCCGAAGGCGTAGCTGTCTGTGGTGATTCCAAACTACCAGTTTGATTCCAAGGTAAGGTTTCTACCCAGTTATGGTTTGTGTTTCCTCTAAATTAGTGTCTTAGATTGTTTTAGAGGTTCCTGGTTTGTTTTCTGTAGTGCGTTGGACCTTTGGAGTTGGGTTCGGGTTTCCAGAGCTTAGGCGACTCGCCCGCGCAGGCATAGGTACATATTTATATGTACGTGGGTTCCCCCAGCATGCGTATATTTTCCATGTAAGCGGATATAAACGTACTGGGCTAGTTGTACCCATTGCATATATAAAAAGTGCCTGCACAGGTGAGCGGAGACAGGCTTATGTGTTTAAGCATATCTGTAAGGATCCTCTTGCGCACTCTCATGGCCATGCGGAGCGTGTGCATAAAGGCTAGGTGTCCTTATATGTATGTGAAATCACATATGTCTCATGGGGGAAAAACAACGATAGATTTAGTTAGAAAGCGCCAAGAGCCGGTGTGGACTGATGGATCCACCTTGAGGTAGGGTCCCTCTCCTTGCCCTTTTTAAAAATTAAAGTGAATCCTTTAAAGAATTTAATACTGCACCGCTTTAATTATGCACGTTTAGTCCCAATCAAATTCTATTGTGAAAAGAGTGTGAATTGCAGGGACAAGATTAAAATGGTTGCTTGGTCACTAAAATAATGATTTAATAATAAAACCCCTCGATCAGAGGGGCACTGTCTTCAAAATTAAAAGTAGTGATTGACTTTTTATGCTTGCCTGCTGGATTGTTATAATGCCCCTTTGATGCTTTATATGTGAACTGGTCTTGTTGAGACAAGTAGGATGAAATGGATGTGATACTTGTGTTGGGGTCAATTTTCCATGTTAGGAAAATTGAGTAAGATGGTAACCTTTAAATTAAATGACCCTCATGGGGAACCCTTTTCCAATTTTCCATGTTTAGGAAATTTGGATAAAATGACCTTGAATAGAGAAAGTGTGGTAAATGATATAGTTAATGGGTGGGGTTGTGAATTTGATCTGGATAATTGGAGCACATAAGAGGTAATTCTTTATGTGTTGTTTGATAATTATGAGTGATGGTTTAACTGAATAGCACACTAGATAGGGTTAGAGCATGACCGTGGTGTTTATTGTTATGATTGTGAATGAGAACCATATGTGATTATGTGATATTGTGAGATGGAAATGCCATGTTTTATTGATATGGATGTTATAAGAAGTGAGTGCCTTATAACCTATACTATTAAATGATTAAGCTTCGGGCTAGGGGAAGACCGCGAGAGCTCCCCTAATTGAATGATAAAGCTTCAGGCTAGGGGTATACCATGAGATATTCTCTATGTTATAGCTCCGCACTAAGGGTAGACTGTGATAGCTCCCTTGAATCATTCTTAAGCTTCGGGCCGGGGATGGACTGTGAGAGCTTCCCCAAGGTTGGGCCAGGAGTAAGATTGAGAGCGCTGCTCCTGGGTTAAGGACGTCCGTGAGTTCCATCCTGGTCCTACCCAACATATTATATATATATATATATATATATGAATAATTATTAAGCCTTTGGTCCGGGGATAGACCGTGAGAGCTTCCCTAAGGTTGGGCCAGGGGTAGGATCGAGAGTGCTGCCCCTTGGATAAGGACGTCCATGAGTTCCGTCCTGGTCCTACCCAACGTATTATATATATATGGTGACATGATCGGGTTACTTTACCGGAAATGAGACGAAGCTGGTATAGCCCTCAGGTTTCCTCTAGGAAATCGGGATGGGTGTTGTTATTCTTCTTTGTTCTGTTTATTGAATCCAACTATACATGCTTACTGCTTTAATTAATATTACACTGTCTGGATTGGGTTAGACACCGGTGGTGCCGGCCTACTGAGATTTATATCTCACACCCTACTTGGGCCGCCATTACACTGGGGTACCCGAGTAGACCTTCTTGCTCTCAGGACCTAGGTTGTCCGCTATTTGTACCTGGGGAGTTAGGAGCAAAGGACCAAGCGAGAGCTTGGGATGCTCAGAAGATCGCCCGTCGGGCCTTGCTGTCTTTTCTCCATTTCCTTTGTATTGTATTGAAAGCATGTTGTACTGTTTACCGCTTTCATAAATGTATCATCATTTGTACATACATGTATTGTAACTGGCTTTGGCCACTTTTTATGAAAGTGATCACTATTTATCGTCCACTGTTGTCTGTTCATTGTTTAACTATTACTGCTTCCGCTATGGAATGTTATTTACTCTGAGATACCGCTGTGCAACTCTGATAAGAGGGTATAGTCTCCCCATTATCACCTCCTGAGACCCTCGCTGCTAGTTGGCAGCCTATGGCATAAGGGGAGATGCGCATGAGGCCATGTGGCGACCAGTCTGGCCACTGTTTTGATGGTGCGCCAGGCCGGGACGTTACAAAGTGGTATCATCGGGGTTTTCTTTTCTGTTTTGTTTTAATGTTGGGCGACATTAGACATGGATAGGAAGGAATTGGAATTTGTTAATGAGTTGTGTCTTGGATTGGCCACCCCACGCATAGGGAAAAATACAAATTGCCTTGAATGGAATTTTTATCTAAATGATTTTGATTATTATGGTTGATTGGATTTCACCATTGGTGACACACATGATTTATGCTGATACTATTGATGCAATTGTGGGTTCTATTTCTGTTGCAACCCGATGAGACGAGGGTATTCTATCTCATTCATCACATAGGCACCTTGTATGAAATTGCATACCATACATTATGCCATGCCATCTAGGATGCATTAGTCGATTCCTGCTATTGTGATAGGTACTATGGTAGTTATTCTATGCTTCTGTGATATAGCATGTTTCTATGTTACTGCTTTTATAACATGCTAGGATCAGTTAAAATGAAATCGGTTTATTTTGCTAAATTAAATAATTACGGTTATGATGGGAGCCAATTTTCAATTGTAAGGTGTATGGGCACCTTATAGGTGGGAATGGGTATCCTGTGTGATCAGTTTTCCGAAAAAGGGCTACTACAGTGTTAATTGTAAAATAGAAATTGGTTTTGATTAAAGGGATCCAAATGCAAAACTGTAAAGTGTATGAGAGCTTTATAGATTGGTAGGTGTCCACCCGTATGATAGGATGATTGTTTGAGCAGGTTAAATTTTGGAATGTATTTTGTTTTGTCTATTGGGAGCCAATTTTCAACCCATGGAGTTTATGGGCGCTTCATGAGTTGGGAACTGGCAACCCATAATGAATGTGATGGCATCATGCCTTGTGAAATTCTTATTTGTGTAAAAGATTTTTGGATTTGATCTATTGTGAGTTGGCTTGTTGGGACCCTCGTAGGTCGCCTATTTTGTTTAAAAAGAATTTATTATGATAAATTTACGGAAAAAGATGGGATGTTTGATTAATTTTTAGTGGTTAAAAGGAAGTTGGTTGAAACATACCAGTTATGCTTTGTGCTGTTTGATTAAAGGATCAAGTGCCTAGTGATTTTTAGTTTGGAAAAGGGGTACTTGAGGTGTTGAATTTAATCTTTTAAAGTGATTAAATGATAAATGAAAATAAATATAAAGGGATTGGAAAAAGGAACCTTTAGTGGTGTCCTCTGTTGAGACCCTGTATGTGGGTAGGTTAAGTCTTTCTTGTGAGTACCTTTGAACGGAACCTTATGCATTTCTGTAGGATGTTTTCTTTTAGAAAAGATGTAAAATGTTAGGCTTTGAGCCCAATGACTTTTGTTGGGCATGACCAAGTTCTTCGGTCGACGCTTGTTTTTTGTGAGGGGCTAGCCCGTGGTAGGTAAGCCCTTAGAGCTTATGTGCTTTTCTTGTTTGGTGAACTCTCTGAAATTTGGTACTTTTCGGGTCCCGTTGTCCCATTTAGGACTTCCAGTTCTAATGACACCCTCGTTCGGATGGGTGGTCATGCTTCTTTTGATCTTGTTAAGGGTTTGAGCATCGAGTAATGCTCAGTATCAGTTGGTTGTACATGGCTCAGGCATGGTCGGTCGCCTTGTTGGTTGTTTGACCCTTTCTTCTTGCACAGTAATGGATGACTTCACATGTCATCGTCTAAGTGGATGGTCGTATGGGGCAATAAGACATTTGGTTGTATCTCTTGTGTTGTTGTGTACGGTCTTGGGTCATCTCCGTGGTAGAGTGACCTGAGCGTTTGAGAATCAAGTTGTCCCAATGCTCAGGATGATTTCTGGAAGACTCGGGTGGTTGACATGCCAGTCTTGTAGCATTGGTTTTCTTGTGCATTTCGACGTGGTGATCATGGCTCGGAGGAGCGACACACGTCCGTTTAATCATTGTGAACTAGTTCGCTTATGAGCGTCTTTCCATATTTCGAGGACACCGACGCTTCTAAGGTGGAAAGCATCGTGTCGGTTTAGTGAAGTGTGTTCTTCCGGGTGGATGGAACACGTCAAGAAGGACCATTTGGGAATGGTCGATTTTGTTTGAATGTATTTGATTATTTCAGGTGTCATTATGCATTGATGCTTGCTTGGCAACACAACTTTGATCTTGTTGGTGGTGTATGCAACCCCCTTTTAAAGAAACATCGTTGGTCATAGAGGACTTCAGTGGTAAATCGTGAACGATCACAGAATGTCTTGTGCGGGAAGAGGCATTGTGATCGGTTTAGAAATCCTAGTGTGTCGGCTGGTGAAGCTGAGTTTCTTCTTTAGAGTCAACCAGGGGTGGTTCAACTGTTCTCCTTTCCGGTTATTGGTTATGAATAACTGGAATCTGTTTCAATCCTCTTGGTGTACTCTGCTACATGACGAGCTTGTCCCCTATCTTGTCCTCATCCTGGATGCACTAAGAGAGCATCGGTCTTATCCGCGCTAATGCTTTAAAGCCGTTGGGCTTGTTTGGGTGGTCCTCTTTCAGTTTTTCATGCGGGATGCGTGGTTACTCGTATGGTTTCATCTTAGAGACGTCACCGAGAGTCGGGTATGAGCTTCGGTGAACGTTCTCATGGTAAGTGTGATATTCCTTGGGAGAAGTCATCATTGTTCAACTTATAAAACGTCGGCCATCTAAGTCGTGCGTCTTCTTGAATAGTCATCCGAAGTGGCTTGAATATTTTCGACTCGGGTTTGGAGGTCGATGGGGAAATCGGCCATTTGATCGTTTCAAAATCACGCTAGGTGCGTCGTTGGAACTCTTAGAGCGTGATTTTGAAAGACAGTTCAAAAGGTGGTGGAGCAGTGGTTTGAGTCTTGGCCGTCTAAAGTTAAAACCTAAGGTGGGAAGTACCTTTGGATGGATGCTTGGAGAGACGACGATGAGTTCACGTCTCTTAGGGAATGGGCTCGGGTAAGAGCATTCGTGTTGGTTCGGTGGGAAAACAAGCATTGGCTCGGGTGTTGACGGCTAAAGTGCTGTGTGCTTAACTGGATGTTCATTGGTGCGTGGGACGTTTGGAAACGTAACGCGATCGTGTGAACGATGCTTCACGACCCTTGTAGGTTGATTGGGGTGTGTGTTGTTCCCGATGGATTCTCTGGGATGAGAAGTTCTAAGGTGGGAAGGTTATAATGACCCGCGTTTTGAACCTGGTTTAAAAGTGGTGGAAATTGAACTTTTTCAATTGCTGAGCTGACCGTTTTTAGAAATGGGCTTTGTAAGGTGGTTATGAAGGTTTGAACCATTCTTTTTAATGTTTTTGGACTTGGGAAAATGCCCGTAAAGTTTATCGGGTGGCCCGAGGGGTTTTGGAAGCGAAGAACCCCAGTTCTTTAAAGGGCTGGAGAGGGCGCACAGTTGGCGCACGAGCTGACCAAGCTGTGCGGCCTAAACCGTTCGGACCAAATCTGGTTGGTAGTGGAATGCACACATACTGCGCACGGTTTTCCCAAACCGTGTGCTTAGACCATGTGAGAGATCTCTTGGAGGCAGAAGACTCCGCACGGTTTTCGCACGGTTTAGAAAACCGTGCTGGTCAAACCGTGCGGTCAGGGGTGTTTAGGTTTTTAATTAAACATTAAAATAAAAGAAAATTAAATAATTAAAAACCTAAACTAAATCTCTCCCTCAACCCTCTCTCTCCAGAACACCACGACACACCCCTCCTCATCTCTTAGCGGCACGCGCGACCCCCCTTCCACGATGCCTCCTCCTTCCCTCGATTTCTCCCTGTTTTTGGCGATTTATTCCTCCAAATCTCCGTGGTGAGTCTCTCCCTCCCTTCCTCCTCTCTTGTTAGTTTTTTTAGGGATTCTCTTGTCCTATTTGTGGTTCGGACGAACCCTAGGATGGGGTTGGGTTTTGATTCCGTTCTCCTTTCTTGATCCGGTTTCTCTAGGGTGAAGCGAAAGGACCCTAGAGGCTCGTTGGTGCTTGATTCGAGGTCCACTGCCGAAGGCATAGAGGTCTGTGGTGATTCCAAACCTCCGGTTTGATTCCGAGGTAAGGGTTCTTCCTGGTTATGGTTTGCGTTTCCTCTAAATTAGTGTCTTAGGTTATTTTAGAGGTTCCTAGTTTGTTTTCCATAGTGGGTTGGACCTTTGGAGTTGGGTTTGGGTTGCCAGAGCTTAGGCGACTTGCCTGCACAGGAATAGGTACGTATTTATATGTACATGGGTTCCCCCGACGTGCGTATATTTGTCCATGGCAGTGAATATACACGTACAGGTCTAGTTGTCCCCATGGAATAAATAAAAAGTGCCTCCACAAGTGAGCGGAGACATGCTTATGTGTATAAGCATACGTCTAAGGATCCTCTTGCGCACGGTCATGGCCATGCGGAGCGTGTGCATAGAGGCTAGGTGTCCCTAGACGTATGTGAAATCACATATGTCTCGTGGGGGAGCAGCAACAGCAGATTTATTTAGAAAGCTCCAAGAGCCGGTGTGGACGGATGGATCCACCTTGAGGTAGGGTCCCTCTCCTTGCCCTTTTAAAAAATTAAAGTGAATCCTTTAAAGAATTTAATACTGCACTGCTTTAATTATGCACGTTTAGTTCCAATCAAATGCTGTTGTGCAAAGTGTGTGAATTGCAGGGACAAGATTAAAATGGTTTCTTGGTCACTAAACTAATGATTTAATAATAAAATCCCTCGATCAGAGGTGCGCTTTCTTCAAGATAAAAAGTAGTGATAGACTTTTTATGCTTGCCTATTGGATTTTTATAATGCCTCTTTGATGCTTTATATGTGAACTGGTCTTGTTGAGACAAGTAGGATGAAATGGCTGTGATACTTGTGTTGGGGTAAATTTTCCATGTTAGGAAAATTGAGTAAGATTGTAACCTTTAAATGGAATGACCCTCATGGGGAACCCTTGTCCAATTTTCCATGTTTTGGAAAATTGGATAAAATGAACTTGAATAGGGAAAGTGTGCTAAATGATATAGTTAATGGATTGGGTTGTGAATTTGATCTGGATAATTGGAGAGCATAAGAGGTAATGCCTTATGTGTTGTTTGATAAGTATGAGTGATGGTTTAACTGAATAGCACACTAGAGAGGGTTAGAGAATGACCATGGTGTTTATTGTTATGATTGTGAATGAGTACCATATGGGATTATGTGATATTGTGAGATGGAAATGCCATGTTTTATTGATATGGATGTTATAAAAAGTGTATGCCTTATAAACAATACTATTAATTGATTAAGCTTCGGGCTAGGGGAGACCGTGAGAGCTCCCCTATGTTATGGCTTCATGCTAAGGGTAGACTGTGAGATCTCCCTTGAATCATTCTTAAGCTTCGGGACGGGGATAGACCATGAGAGCTTCTCCAAGGTTGGGCTAGGAGTAGGATTGAGAGTGCTTCTCCTGGGATAAGGATGTCCATGAGTTACGTCCCAATCCTACCCAACATATTATATATATATATATGAATAATTATTAAGCCTTTGGGTCGGGGACAGACCCTGAGAGCTTTCCCAAGGTTGGGTCAGGGATATGATCGAGAGCGCTGCCCCTTGGTTAAGGACATTCATGAGTTCCATCCCGGTCCAACCCAACATATTATATATATATGGTGACATGATTGGGTTACTTTACCAACAACGAGCCGAAGCTGGTATAGCCGTCAGGTTTCCTCTAGGAAATTGGGATGGATGTTGTTATTATTCTTTGTTCTGTTTATTGAATCCTTCTATACCTGATTACTTCTTTAATTAATATTACACTATCTGGATTGGGTTAGACACCGGTGGTGCCGGCCTACTGAGATTTATATATCACACCCTACTCGGGCCGCAATTTCACTAGGGTACCCGAGTAGACCTTCTTGATTGCAGGACCTAGGTTGTCTGCTGTGCTGTTTGTACCTGGGGAGTTAGGGGAAAAGGACCAAGCAGGAGCTTGGGATGATCAGGAGATCACCTGTCGGGCCTTGCTGTCTTTTCTCCATTTCATTTGTATTGTATTCAAAGCACGCTGTACTGTTTACCGCTTTCATAAATATATCATCATTTGTACATACATGTATTGTAACTGGCTTTGGCCACCTTTTATAATAGTGATCACTATTTATCTTCCGCTGTTGTCTGTTCATTGTTTAACTATTACTGCTTCTGCTATTGAATGTTATTTACTCTGAGATACCGCTGTGAAACTCTGATAAGAGGGTATAGTCTCCCCACTATCACCTCCTGATACCCTCACTGCTAGTCGGCAGCCTCTGGCGTACGGGGAGACGGGCTTGAGGCCATGTGGCAACCGATCCGACCACCTGTTTGATGGTGCGCCGGGATGGGACGTTACAATTTTATATCCCCCCTTTCTTGTGTTTTATTTTTCTCTAAGATGCTAAGAAGTGTTTTATGTTTGATATGTAGGGTTATGCTAATGAGAATAATGGTGTTCTTAAATAAAATACATTATATATTTTTTTTTGAAATTTAATGTGAATCTCTAGTTTGTATCATGTTTAACAAGACTACTAATCTATTCAATCCTTTAGAATGTGATTCCTTATATCTAGTGCCATTTTAATAATATAACTAGTGAATATGGGATACAGGTGTTAGATTCATTACATTAATATCCATGAATTTATTTATTGATATGTTAATCGTGGATATATTATGATCGTAGTTTAATTTTATCACGAAATTATTTTTATTATTTATTCCTACTATATTATTTATTCTCATCTTATGATTTTTGTTTTATATCTCTTATATTTACCAATACTAAGAATTTGAGCTCACCCTTTATCAAATTTCCATTACCCTAGGTTTTAATGAAATTTATTTCTCATGATATGTATAAAAAATATCTTGTGTGTAAATTTTTTTGGAGATGGTAAAGGATAATTAAAGATAAATTAACTTCTAATAAAGAGGAAACAATTTCCATTTTATGAGAAATAATTGATCTTTGTTTGTTAATTTTTTTTCATAAATCTCAAAAAATATAAATCTAAAAGTTCCTTCAAATATAATTTAATCAATATTTATTATTTATATTTTAATTATTGTTTGTTAAAATTTGGTGGCTCTATTTCATTTCAAAGAAAATATTTAAATATGGTGTTTGTGAGAACTGAATATAGGAGTGTGGGTCATAGGCACCACCTAAACCCTATCTATTTTCTTCTACTCAAGTTATTCCTATAATTTTTAAGTATTTATACATTTTTCTTCTCTTTAATACTTAAAAATATTGATATTTGATTAATAAAAACAAACCTTATTTCCTCTTTGGTTCGTAATCAATTAATTCCATATCCATTTTCTTTATATTTTTTTCAAGAATTTTATTTTCTATGATCAAATGACTATTTAAAGTCATTTAAAACCCTAATTTACTTTATTTTCAATGTATCAAAAAGGAATATTGTTATTTTTTGAATGTGTTACTTTTTTTACCAAAAGTGTAAATCAAATATTTTTTAATGTTTACTGATTGAATGTATTTTACCACCATCATAACTATTACTTATTTTATATATTCCATTATATGTTTCCATGATTATTTTAAAAGAAATTTTTCTTTCTAGTATTCTATGATTTTATTTTTGTTTTTTAAGATACCAAATAAGATAGTTTCACTATTTTCAAAGAAAATATTAAATGATATTTTAAATGTATTTTCATCCATTTCAATATCCTTTAAGGAATGTTATAATTAACTAGGGTAATTATCTTATGATACCATACGATTTATTTCTCTAGATGAATTATAATGATGGATTTTAAGGATAATTATATGGAATACATTTATTTTCCATGGGTTATACTATGATGAAATAATAAAATGTTTATGAAACCCATTTCCTTTCGATGAGTTATTCTATGATGATATGATGAATGTTTTTATGATTTTGTGGTTCACATATGTATGGTTTTAATTATTTAATGGGTAGGCCTAAAATTATATATACCTCTAATGTGTTGGGTAAATATTGATATCTCATGTAATAATATGGACTACAATGGGGAGTGAATCCATTTCTGTAAGGAACTCTATCCATTATCATAGTCTTGGGATTGAACCTTGTCCAAGGAAATGATGGAATAAGGAGTGAACCCAATCCAATATCCTATTCTTTTAAGTTATTCTTGTCTAAGGGAATGATTTTATACGTTTATGTGTATATAGAAACCAATGTATTATGGTTAATATATATTTTCATGAATCATGCTTGGTTATTGATTATTCCACACTCTTATGGCTTATGTATTTTTTCATAAATAATCCATATACAATGATTTATAATTAAATATATTTGACTAATTAGATATGAGTTTAGTTTTTTATGACCATGTTATGATACCTTTTTTCTTATCTTATTATCACTTATGAACCCTAATTTATATATTTTATGATTACCCTTGTCGAGCATCTGATCTCACCCATTCATACGCTTCAATTACAAAAGTTATGAAGAAAAGTTTTAAGTAGTTTATATCTAAGAAGTCATTAAGGACTACTTCCGGATATGCTCAACATGAGGGGCGGGGGGGGGGGGGGTGAATTATTGTTGTATACTTTTTTGACCAATTAATACATTTTATCCCCTTACCTATTAAGCTTTTTAATATCTTGGTTTTCTAGTTATAACTTTGTTTTTCGTTTAAAAGTATATAAATTAAAGTAAAGGACATCACAAAATGTATTTATAGGGTTTACTACTCTATAATAGTAGATAGTCCTTGTAGAGTATTGTGGTGAATTGTACATATGTTCTCCACTATAATGAGATATGTAATAAAATGGTTCAACCAAGAAGTAATATAATGCCTAAATGTGGTGCAGTAGACTTTAGAATGGGGGATATAAAATTACCCTAAATCCATGGTCTGGGGAATGCCTAGTCTAACTAAAGAACCTTGATGGATCTTTATGTTGCTAATATAGATAGTCTTAAAAATATTCATTATGCTTTCAATACCAAGGATTTCTTACACTAATGTTATTTATACTTAATTTCAAATTGATTCTTTGTTCTTATTCCTCTTATCTTACACACATAGAACTATGAAAGAAACTCATCAATTTCTTATCTTTTATGCAATGTATTTCATATAAACTACTTCCTATTTATAGAAAAAATCCAGTTATTATTTTATATCACTAGTTTCAGTAATTTCATTCACCAATGATTATTATTCATAGTATAAAAAATAATTCTTATCTTTTCTTCTCTTCTTCATTCATACCGAACATGTCCATCTGATTCTTCCCATCTCTATCCAGTACCTATTCATTCAATCCTTCTCTCTATGATACTTTCCATTCAATACTATTTTTATAATACTATTCACCGCATACTAGTTCGATCAATATCAGCTCATCTAATCCCTTATTATCCCCCCTCGTTTGGTACCTTTTTATTAGTTTATTATATATTTATTCATCCAGAACTCCACTTCTTCGACCAACACCACTCTATCTAGTACATATTTGTTCAATCCCCTCTATCCAATTCTTATACCCATAAGATAATCAATCTCAATATTCATGGATGTAAATTTTCTTTAGAACATCAATTATTCAATAATAATCATAGTTGTGGACACTCATTTAACCATTTCACAACACCCCTACCACCTTTATATAGTTTGTGTTTCTCTAAAAATCAAGGGAGTAGTTTCAAATTGAAATTCAATTATCCTAATCAAACTTTAATTATCTTGCTCAAATATTTCTTCATGTGAATGACTTCAAACTTAAATATAAATAGGATTCAACAATATTCATAGGGAATTTCTTATATCACAATATTAATGATCTCTTAAAACTTCCTAAAACCTTTTCTAGAATCAAAATATTTCCTTCATTATTATTGAGTCATTGAACATCAATCTCATCATCATCAACAAGAATTAATTTACAAAAATATTGTAAATATATTTAGAAATTCATTTGTTACTTTTTAATAAGGACATCTGAATCTATTAATAAATTTTCCAATGAAATGATCCTCAATTTTTTGAAAGTTTCCATCATCATATGATTTCACAGTGTTTTCCTTGTTTTTTTATTCAGTGAAATCATAAATTTTCATTTTATTTTCTCTATATAATTTACTATAAAAGATTTTATATGATAATTATTCATGATGAATCCATAGAAATACATTTGATAACTTTGTATTATTTTTTATGATGTATTTATAACACTCTATCAGATGAAATTTCTTAGATATTTCTATTTGATGACTTTTCTTGGAAACTTCTGTTTGATGCCATTACTTAAAATTTTTTTGGATAACTTTGCTTAGAGAATTATGTCTAATGAATTCATTCATAAAAATATATCTAATACATATTAAATTATAATATTATCTCTAACAACATATAAATCTTAGTTTGGTCATTCAAAACCTTATTCTTGATGGATGAATTCTAAAACTTCACTCTGTGGACTTATAAACATCATTCTTCTGGTGGAATCCAAAACAATTATTCTATATAATGAACTTAAATTTGTTCATTTGGATTTCATACACACACATTTCCATTAGAATCAATTTCATACATACATTCCACAATATTTTTCTATTTGAAAATAATTTAAAAATCCTTCATTCGACGGTCTTAGAAACTTACACTGTCTAGTTTGCTTAGTAAGGAAACTCAATCTAGAAAACATAGTTCCACAAATTCCCCCAAAATTCTTCCCACGAACACCTCAATTTCTCAGAAAATTTTATTATTTTAATATTTATATTGAATCAAATCCACAAGTAATTGTGATGCTTTACTATAGAGGAATACATCCTCAAGCATCATCTAATATACTTTATCTAATATTTCCTTGTTTTATATAACTATGAATTTAATTGTATAAAACCTCAAGTTTCACCTTTTATCTGAAAAAATAAATCAGTTCACATTAGTATAATGTCCCAATGAACACTATCAAACAAAAACATTGTTCTGTAAGATTTATCTTCTCATCTCATCTTTCTCCATCTATTTCATTATGTCCAGAAAATTCAACCTAGAAACAACATAAGTGACCTCCTTAAGGATGTTTTATAATGTTGTTAACAAATGTTCTTATCTAAAAATCAATGAAATTTTTAGACATTTAATATTATCCTATAAATTGACCTAGTTGATATAAATCTTCAAAACAATATTTCTCCTTCATGTAATGAATATATTACAAATAATAAAAAGTAATGAACACCATTTATATTCTTCTAAGATAAATAGACTTGGTAACTTCATCTTTTTCCTTCTTATATTCTTCAAAAAGTTTCTATTCTAACTTATACCCTTTTTCATACTCAGGAATTTACCCCATTCATTAAATAATCCAAGATTCATTTTCTTATTTTAAAACATCTTCAGCATATTTATACCTATGAAAACCTTCCAATTCATTGAAAACCATTAAAAAATTATGATAAGCACAAATTGGGATCTTAAATATACCCCTTTTTATGTGTTTCCCATGTCATTAAAATGAATATCTAAATATATTGATCTTTATTCTATCTTTTCCTCCCTCTTTTGAAACATTCATTTCACGTTCTCCCACATTATTGTTATGAAATACCAAGTACCTGGGAAAATCACATCATTTCATTATTAATAAATGTTTCATAAATCATCTCACTCTAAGTCTACTTGAGACATGATCAATTTAAAAAAAAGATTATTTGAGTTAGAAAAAAAATAAATCCATTTTTAATTGAAAATGATACCAATTATATAATAACATAAAATCACTTCTTCAAGGACATCCGACATGTATTCAAGGTTTTTTGAATAAAAATATTTTAGGTGCATACTAAACTAGTCAAATTTTCATGAAACATTAATTTTGGAATCTTCTCCAATATACAACACCTATCTCCCACACATGGTGAAATTTCTCATTATCACACTACAAAATAAACAGTGTTTAGCGGCGGTTTTGTGGCGGCGGTTCACAAAACCGCCGCTAAACGTTTTCCGAAATACGTTTTGCGGCGACCTTTGTTTTTTTTAAAAAACCCCGACCCTTCCCTACCCCGACCCCTTTCCCTGCAACCCTCGCCCGCAGCCCCCCGCGACCCTTCCCTGCAACCCTCGCCCGCAGCCCCCCGCGACCCCCTGACGATCCCGCGACCTCCTCCGGTGACCCCGCGACCTCCTCCGGCGACCCCGCGACCTCCTCCGGCGACCCCGCGACCTCCTCCGGCGACCCCGCGACCTCCTCCGGCGGTGCCTGCGACCGGCAACCCGCGACCCCCTTCTCCTGACGACCTTTCTCGCTTCGACTTCGGCCGCAAAGTGAGTTTTCTCTATGTCTACTGCTTGACATACTCGTGATTATTCATGTACCATATAAAATTTCATAATGAGAAAATTATTTGTGTGGATACAATGTTGATGCATTATTTTTATGATGATACGATAGTGTTTTTAAATGAAAATGAGAACAATCTTGGATTAATTAAAAGTTATTGGTTAGTAATTAATTTGGAATTAAATGATTAATTGGTGTAAAGTTAATTAATAGACTAGGGTAAATTATAGATTAGGGTTATGTTAGTTGGATTAAACATCACCAATGATCACTTGATAATGAATTAAGAGGTTGATCATTGATATCTTAGTTGGCCAAGATCTAAGAGTTTTACTTCATAATATACTAGATATGCGATGTATATAAGTGTGACTATCCTTGTGGTATTATTTTATATTGATGGGGGTGACTGATTGTGATTTTTATATAAAAGTTAAATGTATTTCAAGTTGTATTATAGGTTTTACTAGATATAATGACCAAGTTTATGATCCATGAATCGTACCCATAGACCCGACCATCTGGTGAAACCAATGGTGAGGGTGTTATTATGACTGAAGGTTAGTTCTATGATAGGGGTGAGGACTTATGATATGTCTAGGATGATTTGTGTTTTTTATTTTTACAGGATTTTTAAGGGATTTGGTACTTGACTTGGGTTTGATTCAATATGTATTTATTCTCAGATGTTGAAAAATAGGGATATTGATATGGGGTTGCAAGGTAAAATCATATTCAGCCTAGTCTTGGGATGATTTGGATAATGTGGAAAAATGATTCATCTAGGTGAAATAATAATTGGATAGTTATCAATAATAATCCTTATAAAGGTTAGTTAATCTAGGAAAAAGTGACCTTTTATAAGATACTTATCATTCATTTGAGATAGGGATTTCATGTTAGCATAATTATTTTACTCATAAGGAAATTAGGATGATTGTAAGTTTTTAGAAGCATGGTTGGAATGCATGGAAGTCTTGATAACTAAATTATACACTAAGATATGAGTAAAAAATATAAATACATTCAATATTAATGGGGTTTTGGGAAAAGGAAACCTTTTCAAGGTGATTCACAGATGGGGTGTAAGGAAAGAATTCTAGGAAATGGATACACTCGTACTAATGATTTAAGGTGGTGATTTTGTAAATAGGTGATAAGGTTGGTTGATTTGGATCTTAATTCATATGTATATCATAATATAATGGGATAATAATAAAATATCAATGTGGTAAGAGTGTTCATCTGGGGTTGAAATCAAGGGAAATTTCATCTTGACCATGTAAAGTGGTCTATAAAAATCCACTAGGGTGAGATATTGTGGGAGATCTAGAAATTATGGAGAAACATGTAAGAGGGTGGGGGTAAATTCATCTAGTGATCAGCTCACACTTCATTTTGGTGGGTACAAGTACAGACATTGATGTGATAGAATTTCAGTAGTGTGGGGAAGCCTGGTGTGAACAAGTGGTGTTATGATTAATCAGTGATTATAGAATGATTATATGATGATTTAATGGGGTATTTTTTATAGTTTTCATGGTTGGGATTTTATTCCATGACCATTCAAATGAATAGGGTGAGGTGTATTTCCCAAATAATTAATCTAAAAATAGAATAAAGTAAATAAATTGAGTCAACTTTCTATCATCGAATAGTGATTAAGATATTTAATGATGGGAAGCACCGACAGCAACATATAGGTAATTTAACTCCCTATTTTAAGTGAATAAATGATATTTTAATCATGGAAAATGGTGATTGATTTGTGTATTTTATTGTGAGGATGGTTCCGAAATCTCCCATTGTGGATTCTCCCACTCTTAGGGTTTCCTAATCTACATTGTAGTGTCGATCCCTTTGGTTTCGCCAATAGGAACTGACCACATTGTCATGACACGTCAAATTGATTATATCTTTAAAGTTGGTTTATGGTCTAGTTAATACCCTAGTTCATCTCTCAAGGATAATTGATAGGTTTATAGTGTGTATTTTTAATAAAAATGACTAAAGTTCATCTCTCAACTATTTATTATCAACATAAAATGAAAATTAAAGGTTTAGGTAATGTTACTATACCACCGCACAAGAGGATATCGATAAGGCACTACACTACCCTGTGGAGAGCCAATCGGAACACCTTTGTTCCAATCCTCTCCACAACTCATGGCCCAAAATTCTTAGCACCACCTCACCTAGTTACCAAAATTATAATGGTGACACAAACTCATTGTCGCTGAAGGGACACATAGATTCCAACCAGACGCATCCGGATTGCCTTCATCCTTTAGGAGAAGGATCCACGGGTCCTTGGTGACGTGTACGAGTAACATGCAAGAATGATGGACCACATTTCTTTGGCCTTTGGACAAAAAAACCAGTAAAATCTCCAAAATACCTTCATATCATGCATTAACCAGTAAAATCTCCAAAATACCTTCATATCACGCAGTTCTGAAAAGAGTCACTATTTAAAAGAAAGTCACAAATTTAGATACATCTCGAGATGGTCAGTTTAAAAACATTTTGAGGGGCACTACTAAAGACATTCTCAGATATGCACACATCCCCCACTTTTAGATCGTTGTCTACTACAATGATCTTCCAAACAAGATATGCATTAGAACGCTCATGATACATAGAGCAATTCACTGGCCACCTTCGAGAATGATCTGAAGCACAAACCATGACAGCATTATGTTTTTAACTTCAGCACCTCAATTGAGAATGTGACACCTTTCAGGACTTGGCGCCATTGTATTTCGTTTCGTCCACTGAATGGGTCTATCCTTTTATTTAATTTTTTTAACTTCAGTCAAATATTCTAGAAAGATGTCGCGGCAGATCCTTCACCATTTTGTTTTTCTGAACATCTCATTACATTGTTAAAAAAAGCAGGGTGTCTTGCATGGGCAATACGTTCCTGTATTGAAGATGATGCACTCCCATTTATTCGAACCCACAAAACCACCCCACGGCGCGACGGTCATCGGCAGGTTCCTGGGTTCCTCCCCGCCTTCTAGTAAAATATGAGTCCCTGTTTTCTCATGCGGGGAGGAACCCAGGCACCTGCCTATGACCGCCGCGCCGTGGGGTGGTTTTGTGGGTTCGAATAAATGGGAGTGCATCATCTTCAATACAGGAACGTATTGCCCATGCAAGACACCCTGCTTTTTTTTAACAATGTAATGAGATGTTCAGCAAAACAAAATGGTGAAGGATCTGCCGCGACATCATTCTAGAATATTTGACTGAAGTTAAAAAAATTAAATAAAAGGATAGACCCATTCAGTGGACGAAACGACATACAATGGCGCCAAGTCCTGAAAGGTGTCACATTCTCAATTAAGGTGCTGAAGTTAAAAACATAATGCTGTCATGGTTTGTGCTTCAGATCATTCTCGAAGGTGGCCAGTGAATTGCTCTATGTATCATGAGCGTTCTAATGCATATCTTGTTTGGAAGATCATTGTAGTAGACAATGATCTAAAAGTGGGGGATGTGTGCATATCTGAGAATGTCTTTAGTAGTGTCCCTCAAAATGTTTTTAAACTGACCATATCGAGATGTATCTAAATTTGTGACTTTCTTTTAAATAGTGAATCTTTTCAGAACTGCATGATATGAAGGTATTTTGGAGATTTTACTGGTTAATGCATGATATGAAGGTATTTTGGAGATTTTACTGGTTTTTTTGTCCAAAGGCCAAAGAAATGTGGTCCATAATTCTTGCATGTTACTCGTACACGTCACCAAGGACCCGTGGATTCTTCTCCTAAAGGATGAAGGCAATCCGGATGCGTCTGGTCAGATTTACGTAGGTCGGTTGTTGTTTCCAATTAAAGTGGTGTCCATTTTAATCAAGAGAGCGACTCTTTGGGTGGTAGCGGTCACACCGTGCCTTGGATTGAGGCGGGGTTGACTCGTACACGTCACCAAGGTCCCGTGGATCCTTCTCCTAAAGGATGAAGGCAATCTGGATGCGTCTGGTCAGATTTACGCAGGTCAGTTTTTGTTTCCAATTAAAGTGGTGTCCATTTTAAACAAGAGAGCGACTCTTTGGGTGGTAGCGGTCACACCGTGCCTCGGATTGAGGCGGGGTTGACTCGTACACGTCACCAAGGACCCGTGGATCCTTCTACTAAAGGATGAAGGCAATCTGGATGCGTCTGGTCAGATTTACGCAGGTCAGTTTTTGTTTCCAATTAAAGTGGTGTCCATTTTAAACAAGAGAGCGACTCTTTGGGTGGTAGCGGTCACCCTTCGACATATCCTACAATGTCTTCAGACCCCACCCTTTCCCCTCGGCTGTCAAAAAAACCTAAAAGAAAATGGCTAGGAATGATCATTCCAAAATGCATTTAAACTGAAACCTTCCAGAAAAAAATAGAGTACAATACCTGCAAGTTGTAACTTAGGTCGCTTTGCACAAGCCGATTTCTACATTGTTTGTAGCAACCACATTTGCTCCAACACTCTAATGATCTTCATTGCTTAATGTCTTTTATACTCTTCCAGAAACCCTTCTCTAAGAAGGTCAACTATCGTGTATGCATACTCACCTTCAAATTTGACGTGTACGAGTCAACCTCGCCTCAATCTGAGGCCTGTTGTGACTGACACAACTCCAAGTGCCTCTGTTTTGTTCAAAATGGACTTATTTTTAAGTGAGAAATCAACAACTGATATACGGGAAACCGACCAAACGCCTTCGGATTGTGTTGACACTTTAGGACAACGATTCATGGGTTATATGTGACGTGTACGACTCAACCCCGCCTCAATCCGAGACACGGTGTGACCGGTATCACTCCAAGTGTATGTATTTAGTTTAAAATGGACAATATTTTACGTACATACGCCAAACTGATCTAACGGCTTCTGATTGCATTGATACTTTTTCACAATGATCAATGACTCATGTGTGATGTGTACGATTCAACACCGCATCAATCCGAGGCCCGGTGTGGCCAACACCACTCACAGTGTCACTGTTTTGTTAAAAATGGACTTAATTTTAAGTGAAATCAACAACTGACATACGACAAACCGACCAAACACATTGGGATTCTATTGAAACTTAAGGAAAACTATCCATGGGTCAAATGTGACGTGTAAGATTTAACCCCGCCTCAATCAGAGAAGCGGTGTGACCGGTATCACTCCAAGTGTATGTATTTAGTTTAAAATGGACAATATTTTACGTACATACGCCAAACCGATCTAACGGCTTCTGATTGCGTTGATACTTTTTCACAACAATCAATGACTCATGTGTGACGTGTACGATTCAACACCGCATCAATATGAGGCCCGGTGTGGCCAACACCACTCACAGTGTCACTGTTTTGTTAAAAATGGACTTAATTTTAAGTGAAATCAACAACTGACATACGAGATGTTATGGTCACTATTATGAGGATGTTGGTGACATGTACGAGTCAACTCCGCCTCAATCCGAGGCACGGTGTGACCGCTACCACTAATGTGTGACCTGTGTCCATTTTTAATGTTGGTTTTTATTATGGTAAGAGATGTTATGGTCACTATTATGAGGATGTTGGTTTTTGTGTGTAGGGGTTTGTGGTAGTATACTTTTAGTGATGGAATATGAAATGGTAATGATGTAATAATGTTGTAAGCTGTTGTACATTACAAATATGTGTGGATGTGATATTATGTGGGGCTGATGGGTGAGATGTGGCTGTGGTTTTGGAAAATTTAGGGCAGTGGTGGAGAAGATCCAACATATTTTTTTTTCCAGTTCAACATTTAGCGGCGGTTTTAACCGCCGCTAAATAACCGGAAATCATTTAGCGGCAGTTAAAACCGCCGCTAAATGATGAACTGGGCAGAATTTAGCGGCGGTTAAAACCGCCGCTAAATATATTATGTTGATATTTAGCGGCGGTATTCACCGCCGAAGAATAGGCGCATCAAACGCCTGAATTTCGCGGCGGTTAAAACCGCCACTAAATGACGAACCTACGACACATTTCTAAAACCGCCGCGGAATCGAAAAAACCGCCGCTAATAGATTGCCGACGCCAAACTTAGCGGCGGTTTTTGTAAACCGCCGCCACACAATATAGCGGCGGTTTAAACCGCCACTAAACCGGAAAAAAACCGCCGCTAGGACCGGCATTTGTTGTGGTGTCATCATAATGATGAATCTATTCAATAGAAATTCTTCTGGATCTCCTTTTTGGGAATACACAAAAAATAGACCTTTTACATATTGATGTTCAAATTTGAAAATCTACACATATTAACCAAGGATAATATTCTTTAATATATTCATTTGTAATTCCAAATATAATATTAAACCAATATGGTATATTCTTCACTTTTCTATAATGTGTTGAAAAAAACCACTTTAACTTCATCAATGATGATACTATCATTATATTTTTCACTATACCAACTAAGGAATATTTCTAGGATGAAACATTATTTATATAATGATGTTAAATGTTGAAAAAACATCCACTATCTATGTCTCTCCCCCGTATATTATACATCACATTAAATTAAATGTATTTAAAGTAAAAAATTAAAAACACAATGATTAAGGGAATAAAATGGATCTTCAATCTTATTAATGTGAAAAATAAATTTTGAGATGATATTCTCAACTAATATTCTCCATTTCATTCATTAATTATGATTTAAAATCTCAAATTTAATTCTAAATTTTCTTTTTGAAGCATTAATATTGTCAAATCTTTAATTTCTTTGAATGTTAAATTTCTATTATCAAGAGATTTTAATGCACCTGCATCTCCTTGTGAAAATTTTACCATCTTTAAGAACTCTTATTGTAATGGAATTATTGAAAAAAAATATCTTTGATTATTTCCATCAAATATTACACTCACACACAATACTTCATTAACACAAGGGTTGTCTTTTATTATGAAACTATCACAATGTTCAAGATATTTATATGGAATATTTTATTTTCCTTTCATATGAGATTCTACTTGTGCTTCATCCATCTTTATTTCCTTTTAGAGATCTATTGTCCAGAAATCTAATATATTATTTGGTACATAAATAGTACATTTGGGTTATCAACATGGATTTTTTCTAGTTCCTTTCTTCTTATCAGTTATTTTTTGATGATGCACTCTTCTTCAACTTCTTTGATTTGGAATCCAAGGACTCCTCAAATATCCCTTTTTACATCTAATTGGGAGAATTATTAATTTAATCATTCTTCTACTTACTTATACAGGTGGAATATTATTTATTCACTAACTTTTGGGATTTTTTTGATTTTTATGCATGATTATATGAGAATACAACAACCCTACGACCACCATTATTCTATACATAATAGATATTATCAATCATTCCAAATTTATTTTTAAGTATATTTGTTATTCTTAATCTATGGATATTGTATCTTTATATTTGGATTGCTACCCCTTGAAATGGGGTTCCTTTACAGATTTTTATTTAGTGATTTATACCAATAATCTAATGTAAAACTCCCAAACCAATTGAAACACCAATATTGACCCAAAAATATTGATATTATAATATCTATTGTATGCCATTCATGCCTTTATAAAAAATGTGCATACTATATTTGGGTTTTCTTCACAACATGTTTAGATCTTATTGGGGAAATAGATTCCTTACTACCTTTATTATCCACCTCAAATGTAGTGGTATAATTCTTATCACTTTTCTTCACATCTATTTGATATATATTATTAAATTATTTCATGACCGTTTTATAAAATGTTAGAGATATTTTATCCTTATAATCCCCTATGGAAAATTTTGTGTTCACAAAAACATTCTAATAATTTTGTGAAGAGTAAATATGTGACTTTATAAGATTAAATAATTTGAATTTCATTTTAGACATCTCATATTGAGGGTGTTATTTTTATCTTCAATCATAATCACATTATTTTCATTGTCCTACTTTATTCTATACACTTCTTCATCATGCATCTTAAACTTGTCTTATAAAAATTTGTCAAATGCCTTGATATTCTTGGATTTCACTTCCAATTTTCAATACTTGACATCAATGTTGTTTTTCAACTTCTCTTCTAGGGAATGGTTCTACTCTTTAAGATACTTCTTGAATCCATCTTTCTCTTTAACTTCTTTTATCCATTTGTTTTTAAATTTGAGGAAGTCATTTGAAGACCCACCTTTCTATTCTAAAAGGATCCAAACTACTTGGAGATATTTATACATCATATAACCTTTTTTTTTCAGATCCTTCTCCATGATATTTTATTCATCTTTAATATTTGTGATTTCTTCCCACATATATTAAAATACTCCACAAGCAAGTGAGCCTATTTATGAAGAAATATAATGAAGAATATATTTTTATCTACAAACTAATATATCTTATTAATTTTTAAATATATTATCATCATCACTTATGTTAGGTTCTTCTTCTTGAGGATATTTTGTATAATAATTTTCATATACCTCATGATCACTTAACCTTAATTAACATGAGGTTGGATTTCTATCCTTCTCTATGGTGTCAATTTAAACAACATGTTCTTTACTTTATAATAAAATTATATTGTCATTATTTTCATGTAATAGAGAAAATAATACTTCCTATTGGATTAAGAGGGGGAATATTCTTCAACATTCTTTTCACTATTTTTATGGATGGTTTTGGTAGAAAAATAATTCTTCTATGATATAGTGGTATCTTTACCAAAATCAAACTTCATTGTAAATACTAGAAAGAAACTCTTTTAAAAGAGAATAGTTTCCAATATAGAAAATCAAAAAGAGGCGAGTCTTTGTTTTTGATACCAATTATAATACTACTCCAGGAAATACTCAATAATGAGGGGGGGGGGGGTTATTAGTGCTCAAGAATTTTTCAAAAAAATAATATGTTTTATCCCTTTACCTATTCAAATTGTTAGGATCTTTGTTTATTATATCCCTCTTCACATTCAAATCCATGTATATGAAAGAATGTAAAAGAAAACACATGGTATTTTTAAAATGTTCACTACTCAGTAAGAGTATATAGTCCTTGTTGTGTATGGTGGTGAATATTACATAGATCCTACACTATCACGAGACACCAAATATAGTGGTTTATCCTATAAATAATCTGATTACCAAGTGTGGTTCCATACACTTTAGGAGGGGGTTAAAAAATAATACTAAATATCTAGACTGATGGATGAATAGTCTAACTACAACACCTTGCTAGATCTCTATACTAATAGTGTAGACATTCGTCAAATTCTTTATAATCTTTACAACACTATTAAAGTATTCCATTAAAGTGAGTTTTTTTATTTCCACATTGTTTCTTTGTTCTTACTCATCTTATCTTACTTACACAATAATTTGAAAACAACTCTTCTTTTTATTATTCTATTATATAGAATGTAATGCATAAAAACTAATTACTATTTATAAAAGAATCACGAATGATGTCAAATCCCCACTCGGTTCAATCTATAAATAGAAACTAGATTGTTTGAAGACTACTCTTCATGAATGTCTCCCCATAATCCATAGGATATCAACTAGTAGTGAGGGCCTAGGGTGTTTCTATGGGGAGAATATGACCTCATATCAGATTAAAAAAACATTATAAATAAACAAACATCAGTAATTATAGTAAATTATTTGAGTGAATAGGTAACAAAATATAAATAATTCTGTAATAAAATTGAATATTGTAGAGACTGAACAATCATGTCATATATACTACAAAGACCACTCACTGTCCTGATCACATTTATAGGAGTAAATAAATGAAATAGAAATAAAAGTACAATGCTCTACTACTAGCTTCAAGATGAACCACATACATGGTATCGATATACACATCCAAGACATTCTTATTGATCATCCGTGAGCCTCAACCAATCCTATATCTACAACCAAGTTAATGTATTACTTCGTTAAGATAGTGTGAAGGATGAACGAGTAGGGTGTGTATAAAAAATTCAGTATGGAACCACTATCATGGTCCCATACATAGCCAGTAATATGTAGTGTATGTATATGTCAGCAACTCATCCAAATAACAGTAATTATAATAACAACTGAAAGCTAAGAATGACTAAATAATAAAATTACATACAAGGTATATTTTTATAAGGGAATGCTAATAAAATGTTATAAACTTAGATTAGATACAATTGTAATTAAAATAATACAATAAATCCACAGTTGAACATTAGGTGTATGATTTCGATCGATCATACCTGCTTCGAGCATCACTGAAAACTTCTCTGAACAAGCTACATCACTACAGTGGGATACATGTCCTTGCTTTGGGATAACCCATACTCAACTCCATTCACTATAATTATGGATTCTAGGTAATATCTAGACATCCAATAAATATTTCACTAAGATGGATGTCCATTTAAATCCAGTCCAACATCTCAGTCCTAGGTCTCGTTATATTTGAAATCATGAAATTGTGACTTAAATAATCTATAATGGGGATGATACTTAGGTGATATTCAAGGAATTCTATCAAGGCCTAAGTAAATAAACTATCATCTATTCAATAAAAGATAAACATTTCCATCCTCAGGAATGTTTGGGTGATTTATTAATGGTGCATCCACCTAATCCTAGGGAGCATCCTAGGCATCACTCGAGGAGATCATCATCAATCCCTGATAATATCAAAATATCTAGAGCTCGTGTGATGTGTTACCACCCAGAAATGAAATATATTGAACAACATGTCTATAATTCTCAATAATAACTATAGTACATCATTTCCAATATGGAATTGAATGCCCACTAATTATGATCATGGATGAGGAGAACCATATCCATCATCCTAATTAGATTACATCTAAATAATAAGGCTCAGAATGTGGATCCCTAGAAGTACCTATAGTCATCTTTATCATCACATCACATTGCCTCAGGATTATCAGCCAAATTCTAGGAAGTACCTTTAATAATCACAGTTCCATCAAGAGTAATTGAGTTAATGTATAAATAAAAGGGTGGGGTTTTCCGAATGCCTAAAATCATCAATAATTTCAAAACCCAATTGGATTACATGTTTGGTAATAGTTCTTAGGTGACACCCGCTACCATCTCTACCCAAATCCATGATGCACCTGCTCAGGTATGGTCACCTACTGGGGAAACTTCTATGGTCCCCTAGGTTAAAACATACGAGAGGAATAATACATGGGATCCTTGAGGATAGAATTTAAGTAGTTTAATCCATCTTGTTACCCATAGAAATAGAGTCATGATTTTAGGTCAAAACCCAATACACTTGGATGTCATGTCCCATTGAATCGTGATAAATGTTTCACTAAATTTCTATTTTAAGGGGTATATTAAATAAGGAAACATTAAGATATGAGTCATGAACCAATATCAATGAAAATATCTCTCTAGGATAAAACACACATCCAACATGGTCATGGTTTGAATAAGGTATATCCACTTAGGTATGTATTTGGGCTTGCATGCCTCACTGGGTGATGCCTCACCTCTTATGAGGTTAGAAGGCTCCTTCGATCTCTAAAAGGGATAAACCATTACACTAGAACATAGGGGTTGTTAGTGACCCATAGAGTTCATCCATTACAAATTACACATTTAATTAGTCAAATAATTCATTATAATAAAATAAATTAGAGGAATCTCCTTCATGGTAAATCTCTAGGATACACATACTACCATAAACATTCCTCAATACCATATGGTGGGTATGACATACCACTTAACATTAAAAAGCTTCCATTATTTTTCCAAGGGTTAGGAACCATTTCCAAGTCCCATAAAAGATCATCTAATACACATAGTATCATGTCTCAAACCAAACCAACAGAAATTAATTAATTATAATCACATTATAAAAAATTAATAAAACTCAACAAGATAAAACAATTAATCAAATTTTTTTAAAAAAGGAATAATTCTTGAAACCTCATAAAGAGATCCTATCCCACCTGAGACATGACCTAACAGTAATCAATAACTCACAATAGATCCTCAACCTTGTATCGAGAATAACCCCTATGAAATGATGTTAATAATACTTCCCAGAATTTTAATTTAAATCATTAGAGCTTTATAAATTCATCACAGTGATGTTCCCCAACAAGGAGACATGTGAAGAAGTGAATATGTCCTCCCATTCCATCCTCTTACTAGAAAAAAAACTTCACTTACGTATCTGATTACACCATGGTAGGGTGGAATTGGGAATGAAAAACCTAACTAGAGAATCCAAACAATGTGGAATGGGGAGAAAAACATAGAGGATAATGGAGATAAAGTCTTACCTAAAGATTTACATAACATATGAAGGAATTTAATTCAGATAAAGAATGAGGGAGGTCTCCCTTGGAGTAAGTGATGAAGATGAGGGAATGTTTGGGGGACATTTTGGGTGTAATGAGGGAGAATGGAAAGGTAAAACCCTTCATGGTTTAGTGGAAAAAATAGTAATTTCCCCATTTTTAATAAGACTCATGGTTTGGGTGCATAGTTTTCCAAACCATGCACCACCTATATCCAACGTAGACAAACATCACAAGGTTATATGCATGGTTTAATATTCCATGAACAAACCATGTGACATGAACTATCTTGACCCTCCATCTAGCATAATTGCAGTACATAGTTAACGAACCATGTGCCAACTATATGATTGGAACTGTCTCAACCCCTCCGATGTATATGGCTGTCATGAATAATTTAATATTACATAAAGAAATTGAATTACATTCTTTTAGTCAATTAAGGACCCTACATGGTGTCCCCTAGTATGCATAACAGTTTCCCAAACCATATTCCTATACAAATTGGAAGCATCGTTGATCTGCACGGTTTTCACTAACCATGAATCCTAAGCGGCATGATTTCAAAACAAAAGATTAAAAAACTAAACCTCTAGAAACACCAAAAACCTCTATTCCATCCTCTAAACATCAATTCATGTCAAAAAACATAACTTTGAGGAATTAAAATTTCAAAATTCCATTCCAAGTATCCGATTAGGATTTGAACCATATAATAATTGAAAATGAAAATTCCTTTCAAAAAGTTCCAACATGAAAAATATAAAATCTTACAACCTTCCCACTTTAACACTTATAATATCCAAGATGTATTTAAGGTAACAAATATAAAAATTGACCTAATTGGGTCATAACTTTTCTCTATTGGATGTGTTGTTTTTTAATGATTAACTCACTTCTAAGTGCCACTTCAAACATACGACACTTAAACCACCACACCTCGATCCAATGCCTATAACTACCATCAATGTATCAAGACAACACTTACCCGAGCCCTCGTGACCTAAGAAATTACCATGTTATCACCTCATTCGATAGCTTACCTATGTTGATCCCAACCATAAGTTCTAAATTTAACTTCAAATTCCAAACCAATGTACTTCCACCATTAGAATTTAATATTGAGACATGCCCTTAACACCAGAAAAATGGTCCTAACACACTTTTTAACTTTTTTACACCCAATCACACCTAAGAATAATACCCCAGGTCCTCAATTTGATTTAAATATCTAAATTATAGATCATATAATATTAACCTGGTCATGCCATATTTTTCATCAAAATCCCCATCTAACCCTTTAACTACTCCCGTATCATTTAACCAATAGAATCTGAAAGAAAAAATGACCATCTAACCACCAGTCTCATCCTCACATTACCCTTCTAACACGAAGTTCATACCATAAAAGACAACACCAAACCCCTACTATAGGAGTACTATTTTA
Source organism: Viscum album (assembly GCA_963277665.1). Lineage (NCBI taxonomy): Eukaryota > Viridiplantae > Streptophyta > Magnoliopsida > Santalales > Viscaceae > Viscum > Viscum album. Next base: position 49,105,803 of record OY728121.1, read on the forward strand.
TTCAGATCATCAAAAAAAATTCCCAATCACCCAAGCCCATGCCCTAACCATTTCCTTACATAACAACCGGCATGGTGAGAAGCTCTATCATTCCTGAGCACTAATGCAAACATCACCTATCACCCATTCTTAGACCATGGAAATGACCTTCGTAGAACTAATTTAGTTTCAACTCATAATGAGTGTCACCACCCTAAAATGGACAATGGTGCACTCCCCACCATATAACTTACCATATACCACTCCATGAGTATGTCCTTAATAGGTTTCATCACCAAACACGTGTCATTCCTCCCAATCCATACTCTCTATCCTGTCATAACATGACCAATATTTAGATAGATCATCCATTCCACAATACCTGATCCATTATTAATGTATCCTCTACCATGGAGGGAAATTTCTCATTTCATCACAACTCCCAAACATCCATGACCATAGAATTTTATTGAGACCATCCATCCCCTTCTCACACATGGCCACTCATCGATTAACGATTTAAACAATAGAATGTTTAATTGGAATGTATGGTTCCATTCTTTCCCAATATAGTAGGTGTACAATCCCGTATCACACAATAAAATACATGAATAATTCTCCTGTTAGTCACCCATCAACACGGCTGGGATTACCGTGATACATAGAACATCATTCTCACTAAACCAAAAGATCCATTAGAATTTCTCTACAAAATCTGGTACCTAACATGTGCCAAAATTTATTCCATGAATTCCAATCATATAGAATCATTTTATGATGTTAACGAATAAACCATATGACCAATGGTTCATAGGTCCAGACACTCTAAATAGTCCTGCCGATCCAAGCCAGTCTCAATACTCAATCACCATTAATGCTTCCTCAAAAACCAAGGAATCATATTTCTTATATAGTAAATCCTGATAAACAACCACGCATTAGTATCAATAGGATCATATAACCAAGCTCACTTCCACTATAGGAATATGTAAACTTGTGCTAACCCATATCATAGATTTCGCTCGATCAAACCAAACACTGAATTATAAGTGTTTGGTAAAAAACCAAGGGCCTCTAGGTCTCACAGATAGCCTTAATGATCAAGTCTCACAATAGGGTCACTAGGTTTAACCACATATCCCATAGGTCTCTCACAAAATAACCTTAAGAAGGTATAAACAAAGGCTGGTAAAGATAAAATCGACCTATGAGGGTCAAAACCTTCTAACACAGGTTCACTTATATAGGTTATAAATTCATTGTTATAGAGGAAAAAAACCTATAAATTTAAATTGGAAACCATTTAAATGAAACCCATTGGTAACTACTAACTTAAGAAAAGGACTCTAATAGAATCACATTCCAAAAATTTTCCTACCAGGCCCCGATCCTCTCCAAGAATTCTTAGAAGAAACTTCTCGCTAAAGGGTGATGAAAAAATAAAAAAGAAAATGAACTGAACATCAATGAGAATATTTATATGGTAATATCCCCATGAGGTCACAATAAAGTATAAAAATTTAGGTTCCTATCTATATCATACTCAACAATCCAACTAGATAACCACAAATAGAGGTCAATTAAGTAAAATATCATAGCGATTTAGGTGGTAAAACTCCATGTAGGTTGTTATGAATATTTACTTAACCAAACCTAAAAAGTAAACACCCATAAAGGGGATAAGAAATGATAATAAACCACTATCATCAACCTATATGGTTCAATGACACAAATATAACATCATATCAATGATTGCTGTCTTCCAACACCCACATAGTTCGATTAAGGAGAGTGTCATTCCAAGATATGCAGAAAAATAACTTTTTGGTTATTAATGACATATTAAATAAGATAACCTAAGTTAATGAACCATATGAGGGGTAAAAAACTTTGGAATAAAGTTCCCTATCAATACTGAACCAACCACATGGGGACCGAGTCATCATCCTCACCATCAAACATATCTCTGTAGATCCATATGATCTACCATTAGAAAGATATATATATATATATATATGTTGATCTAACATAGTATAATTACACCATGAAACTATACAGGGAAACACCATTTAGGTTTTTTTACACTTTAAATAGTTTACTATATCATTACTATAATAACTTTCACTATAAGTTCAATAACATGTGAAACCTATATGAAAAATATGAGGCATGTCACACCTATTTCCTTTACCAGTCAATAGTCAAAATTAGTCACTATATTCTCACCAATGGGATGAGAGCAACAAATTTAAAATAAATCATAAAATACATACCGCATGTGTGCCACTAAAAGAGAAAATAGTATAAAAAAGTACTAATTCATATCATGAACAACAATCCCATTTCCTTGATAACCAGGAATTGTTATCAGAATAAGATTTCTCAGTGTACTAGTTAGATATCCAAAACATATTCTGACACAATCCTAATAATTCTATCTAACATATCCTAAATAGTAATACAATTGTAAAAGAAATTCTTTGATACCACTTTTCCACCTCCCAACCAGATTCACTCTATAAATAGTAACAAGACCAGTTGTTGACATGGACATAAGTAGGACACCCTATACCTCAAAGGCCAATGAATTGTAGTGAAGTCCTAGGCATGTCTTTGTAGAGTATATGACTTCATATCAGAGTAATAAAACATCACAAATAACAAAACATCATCCATAGAAATAAATTATCATAGGGTGGAAGTAATAAATATAGAAAATGATGTAATAAAATGGATTTTAGTAAATCCAAAACAACCATGTTATACATACTACATCAGTCAACCACTGGAATGAACACATTTATAGGATTAAATAAAAGAAATAGAAAAAAATGTATAAGGATTTTACTACTATATCTGAGAAAAACCACATTCCTGATCTCCACATACACATTCTATCCATCCAACATGATCAATATTAGGTCTATGCCCTTCTTGTGCCTATATCCAAGTGATTGTCTACTCATGTACCTCAGTTCAATGGATGCCCTAGAATGGTGGTTGTACCAAACTCAATAGGGAACCACCAATGTCATCCTATAAATATCCAATAATATAAAGTGTATTTATATGTGAGATACTCATTAGGATAACAGTAATAATAATAACTCAAATCTATGAATAACTAAATAACAAAAGTGAGGCCAATGTCTATTTTCATAAATGAGTTCTTAAGGAATATGGTTATCCTAGAGAAGAAAAAACTTGAAATAAAAGAATAAAATATATCCATAGTCCATCCTTGGGTGCATGATCACAGTCGACTACACTTGATTTGACCAACACCGAAAATTTCTATGATCAACCTATTTCACTGTAGGGGGATACATGTCCTAGATTTGGGATTTACCATACTCACCTATAATAACTATAATAATGGATTACATTTAATATATGGACATATTGTAAATACGGAACTCAACTGGATGTCATACTACACATTCCATGTAAATACAGTCTGAAGTCTCAGTCCTAGTTCTCAGTCTGTAGGAATTAATGAAATTATGACTCGGATAATCCCTAAGGGGGATTCTCCTTAGGTGATATGAAATAAATTACCTCTAGTACTAACGAAATAACTTAGTGTTTATTCAATAAACTTCTCAATATCCCCATCCCTTGTCAATTCTAGGAAATGTAGTGTTGGTGCATCCACTCGTTCCTATGGATCATCCTAGGAATCACTCAATGAGATTGTTTCCAATCCCCAAGAATATAAAAATATATATAACTTAGGGGAAGTGAACTCACCCTACAATTTCATCAATAGAATTCTATGTCAACCATTATCATTCATAATAATGGAAATCCTAGTCCATTATGGAAATCAATGTACAATAATTTCAATCATGGATAAGGAGTTCTATGTCCATTATCCTAATTATATAACATCTAAATAATAAGGCTAATATGAAGGATCCCAGGAAGTACCTCTAGGTATCCCGATCATAACATCACTTTTCCTCAGGGTCAACATCCAAATTCTAGGAAGTACCTCTAGTAATCAGGATTGCATAAAGATTAACTTAGTTAATGTATAAATAAAAGAATAATGCTTATTGAATTCCTAAAACAATCACTAAAATAGTAATACATTAGGATTACATGTTCGGTATGGCTTCTATAGTGACACTCACTACTATCTGTACCAAAACCCATGACACAATTGCTTAGGTTTGGTTAGCTAATGGGGATCCCGCTGGGATCCCCTAGATTAAAACATGGGAGTTGTATCCTATATGGGATTGTCAAGGTTAGAACGGATCCAAAGGGAACCCTCTTGTGTCTCTTGGAAATAGAGTCATAGTATTGGGTCAACACCTGATGTTTCAAGATGCCACATCCCAAGAAATCATGATAAGGGTATCATGGAATTCATAGATTAAAGGGGTCTTATCACTAAAGAAACAATATGAGATGGGTCATGACCCAATATTCATGCCAAGATCTCTCTAGGACAGTCCAAAAATATAACCCAGTACCAGTATACCTAAGGTCCATCCACATAATCATGTATGAGTACTAACATGCCTTACTATGTGTAGTCTCAGCTTCTACAAGGTCTAGAAGATCTTCGGTCTCTCAAAGGTCCAGACCATGATGCTATTGCACATGGTTTTTTTGTGACCCATGATATGAATCCCTTACAAACTACCCATTTAATTAGTTAAACACTTCATTAAAATAGATTAAATAGGATGCTTCTCCCTCTAAGGTGATCCCTAGCCAAGATATACTACCAAAAACATGAATTAATATCATATGGTTAGTAAGATAGACCACCTACCTTTAGGAAGCTTTGTAATTATTTTCCAAGGATTGGAAATAGTTTCTAAGGCCCATCAAAGTTCATCTGAGACACAAAAAGTCCAGTATTAAACCAAACCACCAAAAATCAATTCATTATAATAAAATTATAATTAATTTATTAAATTAAATAAGAAAAAATAATTAAAGTTTTTTTTTGAAAAGTTATTATGACTACAACCTCATCGGCCAATCCCGTATGCCAGGACCATGACCTAACACTCACCAATAACTCATGACATATCCTTAACCTTGAATTAGGCATAAACCCTAAGCAATGATGTTGAGAAAACCGCCCAAAAATTTGATTTAAATCATTAACACCTTATAAATTCACCACTGATACATACCTCAAAAAAATGAAATACATTGATGTGAAGATGCACTCTCAGGTCATCCAATTTATATATAGAGAAAAATCCATAACACTAGTATCTGATTCCACCATTCTATGGTAGAATTGGGAGTAAAAAACCTATCATGATATGAAAAAATAAAGTATGATAAAAAAGGAGGCAAATAGATTTTAAGGCATACCTCAAGGATTCTAATGCATTAAATGGAATTATATTCAGAAATATAATGAGGGATATATCCCATAGAGGAATATAGGAATAGGATAAAATGAACAAGGGATATATTAGGTGAAATAAGGGGAAGGGAGGGGTAAAACCCTTTAAGGGTTAGAGGGGGAAAATATTAATTTTCCCTTTTTTGATAATCTAAGTGGTTTTCCAAAATGTACACAAACCATGAACTTACTTTTTCCAAGTAAAACACACCTCACATAGTTAGATGCATATTAAAATAGAATATACACCAACCATATGGTTAGCACTATCTTGATTCCTCCATCTGACACGGTTTCAGTTTATGATTTGATAGACCCTATGCCGACTGTGTGACATGTCTAGAATAAATTTAAGTCCCCCACACAGTCTCCCTTAAATCACCACATGTTTTCCCAAACCATGTTCCCATACAAATTGTTCGACATAGTTTTCATTAACCATGTTACAATAATGAACCCTATTCCACACACTTCAAAAACTTATGTTTTGATCCCAAAAACCATAGGACACTCCTGAGACCTCCAAGATATATTCCGAACCACACTTTAATTCTAAAAACATAAATTTGAGGTATTAAAACCTTAAAAACTCTATTTTTAATCTTGGATAAATATTTGAAAAGTCCAGTAATTGAAAATTCAAATTCATTCAAAACATTTACAACTTGAAAAACAAAGAATATTAAAAATGAATCTTTTCTTGCACCAGTTGTAGGAATTATTTTTCAAATATTCTCTATCTTCATAGTAGTAAATAGAAATCCTCTCCTTCGAACTCTTTTTCCTTCATTTGTAACACATCCATCTAATTTTTCACTTCATTTTCTGTTTCTTCTTTCTCCGAACCTTCCCTATAAGATACTATATTTCCATTATTACTCATTCAATACTAGTTCATTTGAAACTAGTTCATCTAATACCTTCATTATCTCCCTCACCCTTTATTTTAAACTTCATAGGCACCTATCTATTCTTCCAAACCTCCACATATTTATCCAACACCTTTCTATATGGTATTTTTTGGCCAGAAACTATTTATCCGATACTTTGACCCAAAATAGAATTAATCTCAATATTTATTATTGACACCATAATTTGACACTTAAATTATTAAATGATAATCATAGCTACACACACACAAACACCCTTTCCAAAACACACTTTCTCCACTTTATATAGGTCACATTTCTTCAAAAATAAAGGGTGGATTGAAAAATTTAAAATCAAAGGTCCTACTCAAACATTGAATATCCCACTCAAATATTTCTTCATTTTAATTCGTTAAAACTTCTAAAAAAATAAAATTAAAAAATCTTTATATGGACTTCCTTATACCAGGGTGTCAACATTCTGTTCAATCTTTTTGAATCCATGACTAAAATCATTACCTTTCCTATATATTTATTGTGTCATTGAATGTCCATGTCAACATTGTCATAGTGAATAAATTTCAAAAACCTTTTAAATTTATTTGAACATTTATCTTGTACTTATTCATAGGAATATATATATATATTCTATAATAATTTTTCTGGTGAAAATATCCTCAACATTTTGAAATATTCCTTCATCAAATGGATTCACGATGTTCATTAGGTAGTATATATTCAATGAAATCATAAATGTTCATCCAATACTCTCTATCTAATATACTCTTGGAGATCTAATCTTATCCTTCTATTATAAGTATTTTTAGAAATTTATTTGATGAATTTTTAATAATATATCAAATGTATTTGTAACATCATGTCTGGTGAAATCACTCTGATACTTCAATTCAATTCATTTTATCAGAATCCTCTATCGGATGTCCATTCTAGGAAACTTCTATCCAAAAACATTTCGCAGAAACTTATATCTTATGAATTCTTTTAGAATCTTCTTTAAAATAAAAATTAATTTATAATATTCTATATAATGACTCAAAACAACTATTTGGTCATTGAAAAACGTTTTCCTGATGAATTCATCTTAATACATTGCCTGGTGGACTTATAAACAACCACCATCTAGTGGAATCCCAAACTATTCTTCTATTCGATGAACATATAGATGTTCATCTAGATTTTATTCATATTTATTTCCATCTGAAATAGATTCACCCACATGTTTGAAATTTTTTTTCTATTTTATGATACCTAAGACATTATTCATTCAGGGGTCTTTTCAACATGTAATGTTTGATAATCTTTCTCTAGAAACCAATTTTCAGAAAACATAGTTCCACTATGTCATAATAACTTATTTATTCGAACACCTCAATTTCTCATAGTATTTTATTATTCCAAATTCTTCTTGAATCATAGACACAAGACATTGTAGTGTTTAGCCATTATAGAATGCATCACCAATAATCAACTAATATACTTTTCCCAATCATTATTTGTTTGATGTAACTATAAATGCAGTCATAAAAACATTCTAGTTCTACTTTTCATCAAATCCAACCCGTTTTTAACATCCATCCAATGATTCCATGAACATTATTAGGCAAGAAATTTTTCCCATCATTGCAGCTTTATCCATCCATTAGACAATATCAAGAAAATTCCTTATAGAAACTCTATAAGGATCCTCCTTAAGGAAACTACATAATTTTTTAAACATATTTTCTACTCTAAACATAAAGACACATTTTTTATACATTTAATATTATTTCATCAATTTACATAATTGATACAAATCTTAAAAAAAATATTTCACCTTCAAGTAGTGAATATATGCCAAATATTCCCAAGGTAATAACACTATTTATCTTCTTTCAAAATAATAAGACTTGTGAAATTAATATCTTCCTTATTCTTTTCTTCAAGAAGCTTGGATCATCACTTATTCCATTTTTCAAAACTAGGAATTTATCACCATTATTCAATAATCAAAGATTCATCTTATTCTTTAAAAACATCATCATAATATTGACATAAATAAATCCTTATACTTTATTGAAAAATATTGACGACAAATACAACACACACAAAGTGGCCTATTCATAGTGTACTACATAAGAAGAAATTTGTGGGATATGTTGAAGATATTTTATAAAATAAGACGATTACACATCATGTCTCCAAATACACCAAACCATTATGGTTTAATGGAATGGATTGTGATTATATGTATTGAATATTCATTTAAAATGATGTCATATTTATATATGTGATGTATGGGTTGCCTCAAGGTGGGGTGTGGATCCTCCATGCTTAGATATAATTTCTCAAAAGACCCTGTCATGAGGAATATGTTTTTATTTTGTGGATGAGAATGGCACTATTCATAGATGATCTCTCCCCTTGGAATTCTATGAGATCCTTGACGTGGTTAAAGTGTTGGATTTGTTTCTAAAGCTATTTTAATACTGATACAGATCTATGTTTGGGGTTGGTACCCCCTCATCCAAGTTGTGTGTATTGATAAGGAGTGGGCATCCAAATATTATTTTCGATTTCATGTATTAGTGATGATGATGGTTGAACTGTATATACGATTTTTCTATGCAACTTCTTATGGAGTATGGGGTGATTTTATTTTCTATCACTCTATTATCTTCCTATAGAGTATAGATTTTGGGTAGTGTTTACTCTTCGGATATTTTATTTCTTCCTTATTTGTGTTCATATAGAACACAAGGTTCTTATCTCGTGTTCTAGTTGGATGAAACTTACCTTTCCCACATGTTTGATAATGCATGGACATCTATTTTATGTGAAAAGAGTGCTAGGAACTATTTATCGTGTGGTCTGGTAAGCTGAGTGTTGTGTGGGGCCTCGTTTAAGGAATTATGGTGTGATGATAATTATATTTACCATACATGTGTTTCAATAACAGTTATGGGGAGGGTGGTATAGTTCATTATTTGGTGTAACCTAATTGTCTTTGAATCTTTTAAAATTCACTTTGGTTTTTTGATGGAGTTTTGAGGTATTACCCTTTGTTGGAACTATTGAGCTGGTCTTATGTGGAAGACTATGGTGTAAGTATGTGTCTTACATTTATATTTAGGACCTATTTGAGGTATCCCCTTGGTGAATATGATCAATTAGTTAGGTTTTTCCAAGATTCCCCCTTACAGATAGGGTGGAGATTGTATGTGGGTGTCATGTGATGGATTCTCTATGATTTTTTTTATCTTGGATTACATTGGGTAGTCAAATGGTCTGTATCTCTTTGGGTGTGGTCAGTGACCCTATCCCCCTTTTGTTTTTCGGGAATCCTACTGGGTATTTTTATAATCTTCCATGAAAGGGATTTATGATCCACACATGGTGTGTCTATGTAGATGATGTATAGGATGAAGATTCTTTCTGATTTTAGCACTAGTATAACTGGTGGGTTTGGTGGACTAGAGTATGTTCATTTTTGATGAACTTCTTTATAAGTGATGATTAGAGTAGAGGATAACAAGGTTGGGTGATATCTCTATTATTTATGGTTATGGGAATATAATACCATTGGAATGTTTGTCCTTGTATACTTACTCTTTGTTTAATATTTTTCATGGTATACCATTGAATGGTTAACATGTACTTTCATATATATCATCACATTCCATCTAGATATGTATTTATTATGTGGTTGTGGGTACTCTTATAGGATTGGTGTTTCTTTGGATTAAAATACGATTAAGCTAAGTAATACTATATTTCATCCCTTCTTGGTTATAATTATATCCCCAACCTATTAAAGGCTGGCATGGGGTGGCATTCTTGGTCTATTATTACCTAGGAGGGCCCCAGAGGGTTGGGTCATGTGAAAATGACATGCGTTGTTTTCATAGACCTAGTTATCATAGAACATATGAGTTATCTATATGGAATTGACATACACTATGTCCCATGGTCATTTTTGGTCTTAGAAAATTGGATAATATTAAAATGAATGAATTTATATTATACAACTAGTGGATGGAGTTATAAAGATACATGTATTTGATGAAGATCACACTAGATCCCTTTGTAGCTTAAGCACAACTGCTGATTTTATAAAGGCCTCCCTTTTCTCTCATTTATGGATTTTGGGATTCATATTTTTTATCAATACTCTAAAGTCCCATGGTGGAATAACTCGTGTTTATTAAATGAGGATTGAGTTTGATATATAGAGATACTCTAAAAATATTCCAGAGTCCTATACAAAAAAGTGTTCTAGATGGGTTTTCAAAGGTATTTCATATGATGTGATACAAGGTGAAGTTAATGATATATTTTCAATTTTTTTGAGGACATTCGAAACTTGTTTTTAATACAATTTAAAAAATTATTTTATATGATACTGTATATAGAGAAATGGTACATAGTAAATGCATCTTTAATTTAAGTGGGAGATTGAAGTTTTTATTCACTAAATCCATATATCATCATGTACAATATATTTATGTCATATGGTTTAACATAGATTTTTAAATAATATCATATGCCTTATTTTATTCATATTATAAGGTATATTATAGGGATATTATGCCACTTCATTTTCTATGAATCATATACTATGATTCATTTGGAAAGGATATGACATAACTAGGAAGACGAATATTATATGATAATATACAAATATATTACACTTAGTGGTATCATTTATAACACATGGGAGAAACTATGAAGAATTCATATGATAAATTCTTTCAAGAATCATTATGGACATAAGTTAAAAAGGTTGTAAATGTAATTAATTTACTCAAACAATATTAATTCTCGAGTAAATTCATTCACATTTGAGGAGTTTCCCTACACACTATAAAAGGAGTATGAAGCATTTCAATGGCGTGGTTCATACTTTCAATATATTACTAATTATTCTATCATTCACACACATATATATATATTTATATCTCTTCCTTTCTTTTCATTAGGAGACACTAGCATGTTGTGTAAAAGGTAGAAGAGTCCCACCAATGCAATGGGTGATTTGGATTCAACCAGTTGATACGCCAAGGAGAGTAGTGTTTGATGGATAACTTTATATGATACTAATAGAGGAAATTAAATGAATATTATATAATAATCACTTGGTGAATGGTTCACCACAATAGTTCTTTATTTTATATATACAAGTTTTTAGGTTTTATTCTTGGTGATCTTGTTTTAGGGGGTTTTATTTGTTTAGTTGTATTTATTAAATGTTACTTGATGCATATAATCCCTAAAAATATTTCAAGGATCTATGATTTAATGAATTTTTCAAGAATAAATCCTATCTAATACTATCATGTAATTCTATTTGGCATCCATTTGGTTTATGAGAAGGGAAACATGGATTCTTAAGACTAGAATATATGAGCAACTGAATATTTCAAATGCAATGGTGTTAGATGTTGGTAATTGATAAAATAGTGAGATAAATAATTAAATTATTCATTAAATATGTCAAAATCAGTAATAAAAATAATGTTCTAGAATTAATTTATTTATAATAGAAAATTATTAGTAAAGCCATAAAATCAATGTGAATGGTTTTATTCAAAGATAATTTCCTCACTGGTATAAGTTTCTATGAATAGTACAGGTTCTTACATATAATTATAATTTTAAAAAATATGCTTTATGTGCCAGGGTTATGATGTGTGAAATATTTTTTCATACCATTCATCATTATTAACATTGTATTTTTGATCATTTAATAGATAAATTTGAATTGTTTTTGAATTTTTTGATTTTATAATTAAATTGGATCTCTTCACTAAATGGACCAATATGAAATCATTCTTTATTTCAATGATAAAATTCACTAAAATATTAAAAATGTAAAAATTAATTTTTTTTCAAGATTCCATGGTTTCTAGGATTTATTTCCTTCAACTCTACCAAATATTGATTGCAAATATATGGGGCCCTAATAATGCATGAAAATTCAAAAAAAATTAGATGGATAAAATTGAACAACCTTAATTAAATTGGACATAACATATGATACAAAAATATTAATGGTATTATTTTAATGGTTAATTAATTATATTAAAATCAACATTTCTATAAAAAAACTAAGTTAATATTAGATCATAAATGTAGTAATTTGGTGTGTGAAAGTGGTGGGAATCGAGTAGTAAAAGGAAAATCACTTTGCCACCATGAAAATTAATTTTTTATTAGAACCAAGATGAAAATATTATTGGAAATAAGGATGTTCATTTATATAAATGTATTTTGGTTTGTGTTTGTTGTCAATGCATACTTGTATGATCAAGGAGTTTTTATGGAAAGTGATCTTATAGTACAAGCTTACTACAATATTGAAGGTGAAATTGTTTCCCAATGTTTACCAAATTTTTTGCTCAAAATCAAGAGGAATGAGCTAGAATCATGAATGGTTGTTTTTTCAAATGAACTCCTCATAAATAAGGTAATGGAATGGGTTAAATGATGACTATCTTTTTCCAAGGATGGGATTCATAAATATGTGGATCATCTCTAATTCAACATCTTTAATAGCGTGAAGGTTAGATGGTTATATTTATGACTACGATAAGAATTTGAGCATGTGATGGGTTAATGGTGTTCTTACAGACTATGAGAAATTTTCCTGGAGCTTCATGAGGGAAGGAGTTTGATGAATATATTATTTTGTTTCATGAAAAATATATTATAAGTGGTGGATCATTGAAAATTTTTGAGCCTTTAAATATAAGGCTACCCCAACTTCATTTGACACAAAAAGAATTAGAGAAAATCCAGAATTTCATAGATTTCATAAATGTTTGGAGCTTTGTGAATCTAGATTTATATATGAGATAAATCATTGAAAAAAGACTAGTTTGTTCTTGAATAACCCTGATGCTTCTGGGTAATGGGTGATTCGTGATGATGGGGTATTTTGTGATGGCTCAATGAGCTTCGTGAAGAAAATTTTTTTCCATGAAGGATGTTTTCTTTGTTAAGTATGTGAGGTCCATGAAGGAGATTCAATAATTCTAGTTTAGAACATCTAGTTTAAGTGAATAGTTATTTCAAGAGAATAAACACATTACTACAGTGCATGAAGATTCTCATGCTGGTTAGGGACAAAGACAGAGTTTCCACTCTACTGAAGCGAACTTCAAGTCGATATACTGAGTAAGACTCAACCCAAGGAAGTGGGATAGGGGGAGTGCATGAATGTGTTCTCAGGGAAACAATGTGATATCACTTAAATATTATAATGGAAGTGTGGATAACATAGAGTGATTATGTCTAAACTTTTATATTCCATAACTAGTGAAGAGTGATGGATTTAGGTATGTCCTACATACTATCGGTGTATGCTCCTTGGACTTTCCCTTAGTGGCGAACCAAGTAGAAATTCAGTGTTGTATCTCTACATGTGAATGTTTAAATTACTACACATTACCATAATGTAGGATTAACAGGTTCCTACCAACATGGAAAAAAATACACCACTTTAGAAGAAAAAGTTAACACCTAGATTTACCCCCCTATTAGGGTGTTCTGAGGTTCTTCAAGTTTTTTCAGAGCTTGGATATTGGTTTAAAAAATTTCCTATTTTGAAATCATGGAGAATTCAGTAAATGTCACGGGTGTCCCCCACTTTAATGGAAGAAACTTCAAGATTAAGAAGAATATAATGTTATCTCATCAAATATCTCTTGGAATGGAAGTACATTTTTCCACTACAAAAGGTATTCAGTTCAATAATTCAACATGACAATATATTATTGAAACTTATGATAAAATTCTTGATGTAGATGCCAAAGCATATAATTACATTATTTCATATATATCTAATAAAATATATCAGAAGGTGATGAGTTTCAATTCATCCAAGTATATGTGGGAAACCCAAAAATATATATTAAGGAGAAAACAAAGTGAAGGAGGACAAAATATAAGTTTTTCACAATAGGTTTGATGATATGAAGACGCATCCTGATAAAAATGAAGATACCTTTTTTAAATGAAATTACTAAATTTTTTGGAGTAATTGGGGGACTTGGTGAAAAAATTAACAATATCTAAATCATGAAGAAAATATTAATAAGGATTACACTGCTCTATAATCCTATGGTTTCATCCATTGAAAAAAGGGATATATATAATCATTGACTTGATGATATGCTGAGTAGTTTGGGGGATTACAAGGTTATAGTAAAACCAGATGATGCAATGACTCGAGAAAGAAAGGAATTTTAATTCAAATCCATGAAAAAACTTGATATTTCTAGAGATAATATTAATAAAGATAATGAGGAAGACAAACTTATTTCTCTTTTTTCCATGAAATTAAAGAGGGGAAAAGAGAGATTTTGAGGAAATCTTCCTATTTCCTATTTTAGATGTGGTAGAGTTGGTCACATTGCCTCTCCAGGCTCAAGGAAGTTCAATGATGAAGAAAGTGAAGCTAGAACCATGTTGAAGCCTCAGAAAATGTTTCTCTGAAAGGGAGACTTCAAATCAGGAAAGAAACTACAAAGAAAGTCTTTTACAAGTTATGAAAAACAATATATTTATGACCTTTTCAAGGATGAAGATTCAGAGTTTAAATCTAGAACCCAACAATCCATGATGGAAACAATTGAAAAATCAGAACTGTCAAAAGAAAAATGTGAAGATAATAAGTTGATTGGTGGTGTTGATATCAAGGCCGAACTAGAGGTTGTGCATAAAAAGATTATAGATAAAATAAAAAGGAATAGAAAGTTCAGATATTTACTGCATGAGTCATTAGAGTATGTTGACTGGATTGAAGCATTAATTGAATGACCAGAAGCTATATAAAATAACATTAAAAAACTCATGAAAGCTCAAAAGATATTGTGGAATTTATGATTGGTATTGAAGAGAAGGCAATGTTCGTCAATGATCTTACATCCAAACTTGAAGAGAAAGCTAAGATAGTAGTGGGGCTTGAATAAGAAGTTATTAATCTAATGTGTAAACTTAAAACTGAATCAAATTCAATGGAAACAAATAAGAAAATATAGTTTGGAATGTTCTCATATGTAGAGCTCTTAGAGAGAGCTATGCGTGGTTATGAAGGAGTAGAAAATGTTTTGAATGATCAAATATCCACATGCATGGGAAATAGTGGAATTGGTTGTGATGATAGAAAATAAAAGGATGAAAAAAATGGTCCAAAAAAATGGGAGAAGAAAGTTGGACATATCATAAAGGAACCTGATGTCCTATCAAATAAAGTTTTTCCTCGAGTATCCAAAGTTGATCTCTAGACAAGAAATTTTTCAAAATAAGGGGACATATAGAGTAATGTAAATTGGAAGGAATTTACTATTATTAAATTTCAATTCTATGGATATGTTGGGTATACCATGTCATACTATAAAGAGGAAAGGAGCTATCTGAATGGGGAATCAAGTCAATACCTAAAAAACTCAAAGACAAGTCCATACCTTACAATCATGTGTAGTTTCTCTAGAGAATAATTATTCCCCTATTGAAGAAGTATATGTGTACGATTAACCCATTCATATTGAAAGGAGTTTTGAAAGGCCATATTTTTACTCAACTTAATCAAATATCATAGGGAAGAAAAAGAAGAAAATAATGAAATCCAACCTTATAGAAGTAGCTCTCAATGCCACAATGAATAGAAGAATCTAGATTCTTGATAGCTGATGCTCATCCCATATGATAGGAAATATATATTTATTAAAGAATTTTAAGAGATGGATTGATGTAACAATAAGGTTTAGAAATCATGGATCTTTTAATATCAAAGGTAGTGGAAGTATAGAACTAGAAAATGTAGAGATTAAGAAAACTGATGTTCTTTATGTGGAAGGTTTTCATCACAAAATCATTAGTATGAGTCAAATCTATGACTCAGGACTGATAATTATTTTTAATAAAAGGGGTGTACTATCAAAGTAATGATATAGAATTATCTCAAGAAAGGTTTTAGAACTGATGGAAATTTATACCAAGCTGACAGTAAAGAAAACATATGTTTCTTAATAGTTGAAGAAGAAAACAACTTGTGACATTGGAGGTCGGATCAAATTAAGAAAAAATGCATGGAAAATATATTTAATCGGAAGATATTAATGGATATCCTCAATCTAAATTGTGAATGAGAAAATACAGGTGATGTGTACGTGTGAGTAAAGTGGTTCTACGATTCATATTGACTAAAGATGGAAAGGGCGTCAAATCTACTTGATCTCATACATAAAGACTTATGTGGTCCAATAAATAAGGTTGGAACATGTGGAGATAGGTAATTAGTTTTTTAATAATGATTATAGTATAATGTATTGTGTAATGTTTATACACAAGAAACAAAAATTTCTTGATTACGTGAAAGGTTATTGTTAAATAACTAAGAAAGATACTGATCACATAATAAAAGTTATGAGATCTGACAATTGAAGAGAATACACATACATTGAATTTGTAAATTACCTAGAAAACGTGGAATAAAGCATGAGGTTGTTATAGTGAGAAACCCATAGAAAAATGAAGTCGTTGAATTTAAGAATACATAAGTGAAAAATATTTCCAGAACGATGCTAATTGAGAGTTCTATCTCTCATCATTACTGGAAAGAGGATGTTCAAGTTGAATTTTACACTGAAAATTGAACATATTTTTATATTGGAGAAAATAAGACACAATATGAATTTTGTCTTGGATGGAATCCCTCTCTGACGTACTTTCATGTTTTTGGAAGTAGATGTTACATCATAATCAAATAATGGAATCAAGGAGAGTATGGTGATGCTGATAAAGAGGGAATATTACATGGATCTTCAATAAAGAGTAAGCCTAAAAATGTTCCAATAGTTTTCTTGTTAGAATTTTAGAAAGAGTTTTTAAAATATAATTGATGATATAACCAAAAATAACTTGAGGAGATCATATGAATATATGATTGAAGATGAAGAAGAAAGTTGACCTGAAATAGATTCAAGTTCAGAAGTAGGGCATGGTGTGAAAAACATATAGTGGTCATAAAAAGAAAATGATTCATAATAATAATAAGAAGAGGAAAACATGGATGAAGAAACATAATCTGAACCTTACACTAAAAATAAAAGAGCATAAATTGATCAATCCAACATCATTGGGGATTGGACAGCTCTGACACAAATGAGGAGAATGTGGAGTGAAGCACACTCTACATTCCTATAAATTGTAGAACCAACCTCATTTGAGGAATTAATGAAGGATAAATCATGGGTTAAGGGAATGAATAAAGAATTAGAGAAAATGTACAATAACCTAACATTATTTCTTGTTAAGAGTCTTGAAAACCACAATGTGATCAGAACAAAGTTGATTTTAAAAACAAATTCAACGAGCATGGAAATGGGATTAGAAATAAGGAGATTTTGGTGTGTAAAGGCTATACACCTATTTAAGGAATTGATATTGTATAAATGTTTGATCTAGT
This sequence comes from Viscum album, assembly GCA_963277665.1. NCBI lineage: Eukaryota > Viridiplantae > Streptophyta > Magnoliopsida > Santalales > Viscaceae > Viscum > Viscum album. Next base: position 49,123,495 of record OY728121.1, read on the forward strand.
AGTGATACTGGAGTCTATCAAGCATTTCCTTATGATGGATATTCAAAGGGTATAAAAAGTTGATCCGATGGATGCCAAAGAACATTCTTAAATGGAGCTATTGAAGAAGAAGTATACATTGAAGAACCAATAATATTTCTAATTGGAAATGATGAAGAAATGGTTTTTAGGAAAAATAAGGCCCTCTATAGTCTAAATCAGTCACTACATGCATGTTATTCTTGATTTGATGCCTATTTGAAGAAGATTCAATAAAAAAGAGGAGATGTCAATCATAATCTCTGTGTGATGAATCTGTGACATAATAATAGATTATCTTGGACATCTTTAAGAATTCCAAGACATGTAAACCTAATTCATGATTCCCCTATTATTTTCTACACATAACTTTTCTAATGTAGAGTTAGAGTGTTGGATGATTTTTTTTTCTTGTGCATCAGGTCTTGATAGAGGCTGGTTTTTAATTGAATTATTCTAAAGATTACCAACAAACCCAAAGGAGAAGATTATTTGAACCAAGGATAAAATTTTTAGGAAATGTAGTCTAGTTTGTGTTTTTTTTAAATCCACACTTGAACGATTAGGTAATTTTAAGGAAATTTCTCTTACAGTACTAGATGACTATAGTATTGAATGTTGGATCATTTCCCATTGTTTTCTATGATTTTGGCTTCCAAATCGGGATGAATGACTAAGCATTGTGAAAGGTTATTCTTTGGAATCAACTACCAAAAATATTTTAATGGTATGGGTTTCTCTAAGAGTATGTTTTTTAAAGGTTGAGATTCTAAAATATGTGAAGCATAAAGAAAGAATAATCATGATTGGAATGATAGGATGATGATAATCTGCACGACTACAACATGCATATGAGAGAACGATGGGTTGACAGTTTTCTTCACGACTATGAAAAATTTATCTAGAGCTTCACGAGTGAAGGATCTTGGTGAATAGATTTTTGAATTTCACAAAAAGTATCCTAGTGGTGGTGGATAATCATGAAAGGATGGGCCTATAAATATGATGGTACCGAAATATCATTTTACATGAAAATAATTGGAGAAAATCTATAATTGCTCTGATTTCTCAATGTTTGGGAGATTTACAAATCTGAATTTATATGAGATATTAGGAATAAAGAAATGTCTAGTTATATCTTTACTGTTTCCAATGATTCTGATTATTGGGTGATTCCCACTGATGGGGTATTCTATAATGGCTTAGTGAGCTATGCAAAGGAAGTTTATTCTATGAAAGCATTTTCCTTCACCAATGCAGTGAGTTTCATAAAGGATCTTTTAGAATGAATGTTTTGAACATCTAGTTAAAGTGGACAGTGATTTCAAGTGCATCAACTCAGGACTAAATTTCAAGAATAGTATCTTTCTTATCATGGGTAAATACTTAAACAAAATTCTACTAAAGAGACCTTTATGTTGATAAACTGAGTAAGAATTAACCAAAGGCAATGGGCTAGGGTGAGTTTATAGAAGTGTTCCAAGGGACACAATGTGTTATCCCTATGGTCATGTAATTTCTGTGTTACTGGCATAGAGTTACTATGTATAAACTTATGTATTCCAAAAATATTGAAGATTAATGCATTCAGGTACGACCAGAACACCGTCAGTATATTCTCCTTGGACTAGCCCTTAGTTGTAAACCATGTAAAACTGATATGTTGTCCCTTTACATGTGAATGTTTAAATTTATACACATTACCATCATAATGGTTTAACAATAGAGGGAACAAGATCCATCCCCTTATAAGAAAATTTTGACACCATGATTCAACCTTCCCCTATCAGGTTATTCCGGGGTCCATCAGATATTTTCTTTTAAATCGCAAAAATCTTCTTCCACATGACTTTTACATCTATGGGTAGAGTTTAGTTGATATTTAATTCTTCCTACAACAATTTTTTCTTCACATTTATCATCTACTTTTAAAGAGAATTGTGATCAACTGATGGAGTATATCCCAATGTTATCCTGATCTACATGTTTATACTCTTTTATAAATAAACATATGTTCAAGGTTCATATAATTTTGTACTTACACTTTGTTCTTTGTTTCTTTGTTTTTGGTATAATCAAATAAGAATCAAATGAACACAAATAATAATTCCTTATTTCATAGATATGATTTTGTGATGATTTATGTTGATTAGTCCATTCTATCACCTTTAGTTATCCTATTTTTTGTTTAGCGGTTTTAATGAAAATTAAATTCAGAGGTTAAAACTTATGATAATTCATGTTTTAGTGTGATAAAATTTAAAATTAAGTTAAAAATTATGAAAACCCATAAATTTCATCATATGTTTCATTTAAAATTTCCTATTATAAAATTGAATGAAAATCAATCAAACCCCAAAGGCTGCTAGTGAAAAAGTTGTGTTTAGAATTGAATCCAAGGAGGTATCTTAGAAAGAAATCATATATCTTCTTTGTTTTAGTTTTTTTATGTAATTTAATCTATAATCAAACACACATAATATTATAGATATGATATTTGGGTGTCAAAGGATACTTACCAAGGTTAGTCATGGTTTTTCATCACAATACCTTCCATTTCAATAACATAGTTTAAATATTTCTTACAAATAAAACAAAAATTCTCTCCAATACCATATTATTTCCTAGAAAATAATTTTTCATCTAAATTTAATTATCTAAGAATTATTTTGGAGATTTCCTAGTGTTCCTACTATACTAAAAAAATTACACTGAAATAAATGAACTAATTTTACACATCATAAAATAATGGAAAATTTTGTTTTTTTACAGGGAATCAAATATCATTTTTCACTTATTTATTTTTTTATATGTATTTTTCCAGGTTTCTCCATTACCTTATCCATTACACAAAAACTTGTTATTTATTTTATATTTCATTAATTTTTTCTGTGTTTTTATTTTTCTTCTTATATTCATTCTTTATTTTTATCTCTTATCATAGTTCTATAATCTACTTATTCTGAAATATTCCCCACTTTTTTTAATTTTAAAAAACTTGATCCCGTTGTTTTCAACTTATATTTGTATCATAAAAATATATTCAAAAAACATGTTACTTGAAATCGATCCCAAAATTGAAATAATCTCTTCACACATAAAATCATGCATCTATGATTGGATAATCATCTCAAAATAAGGAATAAGCTATTAAATAACATCAATTGGGACTAAAAAACTAAAATACAACCAAATAAATAACTTGAGATAATGAGAGAAAATGACAAACCATAAAATAATTGACAATACTTGATATAGTGAAATAACTTGTGAACATACAACACCCTGAGGTGGTAGTTAACATTTAATTTCTATCAAGAATCATCCACCTCATCCCGAAAATTTAGGGTCTTCCTAAAGCGGACCGACATAAACACATTAATGAATTCCATATTTTGTTATCCAATTTAAAACCCTTGGTTGTTGCTGAATACCTCATAATACTTAAGGATGTTATTTTTTCTATTGATGGTGTAGCTAAATACATACTATATTATTTTTCTACGATAACTAAGGTATGGAAAAACCTTAAATGACTATTTATAGATAAGTTTTTCCCATCCTCTTCAACTTTCTCCTTTATAAAATAAATTTTTATCATTGTGAAAGCATAAGGAGATACCCTTCTTAAGAACTGAGAGAGATTTAAAATAATTATATTTGGTTTCCCCCACAAAAAAATTAGCAAAAAACTTTTAATCATATACTTCTATGAGAAACTTTTCCACATAAAATGTGGAATGATTGATTCTATAAAGTGTGGTGATATAGTTAAGAAAACTCTAACTTCCACTCATGTCTTGAAGGAAAAAATGGATAAAAAATAACAAAAATTTAGGACATGAGCAATTGTAACTACTATAGGTCTTCATGGAGTATTTTTTTCAGTTTAATAGAAGGCCTACCCCAAACTTGATGAATTTCATAATTTGTTTTTAAAAAAATGGTAGTATCTCAATTAAATTCACAATCTTCACACAATACTTTACATAGTGGTATTTGTGATAGTAACACCAATTTAATTGAACAATTCCATTAATTTTAGGATTCATCTATGTCTTGTGAAATATTATTTATAATGACTCCATTTTAGAAATAACCCCCTCTCATGAAAGAAAATTTTGGTCAAATCCTAATACTTGGTGGATAGCATAAGATCTATACTGACATGGTGGTAATTTAAATTATCCAAATCAGAACTAGTGTCACCATGGTCAAGGTAAAAATACTACTCCTCCATCATGGAATTACCCTCCTCAATATCCAAAATTTGATCTAACTCTCAATGATATAAACAATAAAATGTTTATAAATAATCTTTAATTACAACATATAACACAATAAATAATTTATTATCTCAAAACCTAAGTGGGATAGTTGTAAAGTTATATAAAATATATTAATATTCTTGTATTAAGTAAATTACATTCTTATAATATTCTAAATCCAAAAGATAATGGAAATTTGTGTACCATCACACTTATAAATAAAGATCAACTGGGATCTCCAAAAATTTATTCTTCTGATCCCACCACCAATGGAGTGCCTCTATCATCTAATCTATATTATTAACCACCTAATCCTTAAAGTAGTATTAACACTTAAATAAGTCTAATAAGAAAAAGATAATAATTATTTATGCGTAAAATAATCATTGCATTCTTCTCCCATTGCCCCAAATAATTTCCCTAGTAAAGATAAAAATTGAAAATGAAATTGTTAATGAGAGCATGAACATTTTAAAAAAAGTGCAGGTATAAATTAATCTCTTGTATTTGATCAAAATATCTTTTTATGTTCCAAATATCTAAAATAACTCCTCAACCATCAAAGGAGACTAAATGCGAATGATAAATTCAACCTTGAAAGGAAAATATCAGCCTTAATATAACTAGTGATTTGAACCAGATGCAAGAATATATCTGCTTATATGAAACCTTTCATAATATGAAAGAAATTATTTTCATATTTAATTAATTATTTAAATAATCTAATTAATTTTATTCCTTTCCCTATAAATATTTACCTTTATATTGGATATCCTGAACCATTATGAATCATGGTGTAACATGTGAACAAGGGCATTACAGAGCCAAATGAAGTGATCGAGAACACCCTCATGTGAGTGAAGAATATCATCTTTTTATACAACTATATATCCTTGAGATGAAATATACCCAAAATCATTAAATCAATCATCTCATACATGGAATGAATTTACCTAAAATGGTAATATAATAATTAATGTTCATAATATAACATTTTCTATTTAGTTCAATAGAGAAAGAATATAATATTTAATATTCCTTATGAAATGAAACTATTAGTTGATAAGCACTCCACTATTCATATATATTCAAGGTAAGATCACCCTAATGAAAAAAATCTAAATTATTTTTTTAAATATCATTTTTATTTTTATTCGCTCTTTAACACATTGAGTCTTTCATGTTTTGGTTGATGCCTGAGTTTGAAAAAAAGTAATGTTTATATATCATTTGATAAGTTTGTTCATTAAAAGGTACCCATAACCATAGATAATACCATAAATATAATTTATAATGATATTATTTCTATAGATAATAACCATGGTTATATAAACAATGTTATTTTCCACACTTTTCTTGAATCCCCTCCCTTAATAAAAAAGATTTTGGAGTTATAATTTAACTAAATTCCCTTAAATTAAAAATATTTTTATATTAAAGTTATTTAATATTTAATCATCATAATTTGGAATAAATCTTCTCTAGAGTAGGAATTAATACAATTATATCTTTTTAGAGAGTGAAAAAATGATATTTAATTGACTTTATCTGATATTCCCATGATTAAACCATCTATTATCAGGCATTGCTTACATTTAAGGGATAAGACTAAACCTTCTAGGAAAGATAAATTTTGAATAAATACAACCCTCCTTAAATTGGTAAAAATGGAGGTATATAAATATCATTATACTTGGATCTTTTATCCCATACTTTATTGCAAATGAGATAGCTCAGTGTAAAATGTTCCTTAGGAAACTAGAATTAAAAAATTCTCAAATGATAGTAATGAGTTGGTTCCTAAATAGGTGCAAAATAGTAGGCATGTATTTATTTTCTACCATTTAAAAAATTAATAAACATGAATAAATCATTTACCTATACTTTTTAGAGTCATAAAATCAGTGAAATCACTATATGGGGGGAGGGGTGAATCAATGGTTTATCAATTTTATGTTTTTTCCCACTAAAAATCCATTATCACATAATAGAGTGAAATGATATACTATCTTACCACACACAACAACATACAACCAAGGAATAATCAATTCAATACTGAGTATGATTATCTAGTCCTTGACATGATCTTGTAAAACCTACAATCACATGATCTACTAGGAAAACTTTTTAAACAAACATGAGTAGAGAAAATCCATAGAACATTCTTGAAAAATCTCTCTTCTATTTTTGTGAATCCTAAAAGGTGGTGTCATGGGTGCTCTCAAATGAAGTGTGATTTTTGAGTACTTAGGTGCAACAGAGTGGTTGACCAAGGTCGTCTCTCAAAGGAGGATGTAAATTTGAAAACTTAGGGAAGGTATTTTGAAAATAACATAAAATGGAATAATAACACTACTTTAATAGATATGGGGTTGTTTAACATTCATAAAACTAGAATATTTCTATTGGAATAATATTGTATAATTTTTTTGTTTTTATTTTTGATATTATGTTCGATTAAAATGCCATAATAAAAAGATGTTTTTTTGTAAAATATTTTAAAACACTACTAGAAAATGGGTCTATACCCATGGTTTTGTGCAAAACCATGGGTATAGGGATAGTATGGGGGCCTATAACCACAATTTTCCAAAAACGTGTGTATAGGTCCCCTATACTGACGGTTCTTGGAAAAAACATGGGTATAGGTTTTTTTTGAAGACCTATACCCACGGTTTTGGAAAAACCATGGGTATAGTTGTTTTTTCTAGACCTATACCCATTGTTTTTCAAAAACCGTGGATAAAGGTGTTGTTTTTTAGACCTATACCCACAGTTTCTGAAAACAGTGTGTATAGGTAGTATTTTTTTTGAAGACCTATACCCATGGTTTTGAAAAACCTTGGGTATAAGACATTTTTCCAATAGTGAAAGGCATAATCAATCTAACTCTTCCAATTCACTCAATTATTTATCATTATCATTTAAATTGAAATTCACTTAATTATGATACCTTAATTTGTTAAATCCAAAACCCTACAAGAATTAGCTTTACCACAAAGATGAAGTGAATTTAACCCTAAGCTAACTTAGGAACTTGTAATCACAACACCCTACTTTGATTGATGTTCTAAAGATAGCTTATGGTCAGTGGTAAATTAAGGAACATTTCATATATCAAAATTAGAATTAATTGAGTTTGAGGATTATATTTGAACACTACAAATTGATCCCGTATGGTTTTGTATTACCATTTAAGTTCTTACTCTCACAATTTACACAAAATCACTTCCTCACTTGTTTTTGTGTTAATTGTTCAATTTGATTGATTAGTTTCAATTAAATTAAAAACATAATTAATTTGTAATTTTATTTGAATTAAAGTATATCATTAATTCAAAATATGTGAATGAAGAACTATAGAGGTTGATCGATTACTAAAAAAACTACTCTTCCATAGGCGGTGTAGTCATCGTAGACACGTTATACAAGCGAAAAGGCTTAGAAAGGGTATAACCAAATATTGTTTATACTATTGAATTCCAGACCAAAGATGAATAATAAGAGAAGAATAAAATTGAAAATAGTAGAAGTAGTGGAAGAGAAACTGAGATTTTATTGAAAGCACAACAACTTTATAATAAAAAAGAGGAAAATAAGAGCATTTTGGAGAGATCCTAGATTGGTAGATTCCCTCCTACAATTGTGAATTGAAATGGTGTAGAACCACTAATACTCTGCTCCCAATCTCTTAATGCACGTCCCCAACCCATCCAAATGAGAAAAACACTAATTTATAGAGTGGAGGGGAGACTAGGTTTAAATAAGTTTCAAGTGTGAATGGGGAATCTCGGCCAAATATTTTAATCCAACTTGAACATCCCATTTGGCCTCCAAAATGCGTGACCCATATGTTCTTCCAGAAGCCGTTTTTGTGCATAATTTGGTTTTAGAGAACCTCTAAATATTTGGGCTCAATACAAGCTTGTATGAAGAAGTTATGACCCAAATACAGAACCAATATCCAATCTAGTGGGTCCAGCCCACATTTGAATTCATGGTCCATTTAGTCCATCTAAATTTACATTTTATCTCCAATGTCATGAAAAAAGTTGTCTCCCATTAATTCAAGATTACAATAAAAAAAATTTCAAGTTCAAATAATAAATATTAAAATATTTATCTTTGAAATACTACAATGCACTATAAAGTGTAAAACTAGAACATCCATCAAATTTTCAAATGACTGATCTAATCCAAAATATTTTATAAATAAACATATTTAACACAATGTGAAGAAATTTTATCATTTATTATCAATAAAATATTCAATAAAAATGTGTTTTATCAACTCCCAAAAACTTACCCTTTTGCACTCCTGAAAAAAACCTAATATCATGTATTTGAAAAGATTATGACAATATATGCATATTCATATTTCTCAATCCAAAATGAAAATATAGGAAAATTAATAATAGCATCAAGAGTCAATATCAATAAATTTTAAATTCATTGTCTCATAAATTGTGTCAAAACAAAATCCAGTGCGATTCGTAATACTAATCATAGTGAAACAAGTCAGGGGTCTACCATGCCACTAATTCTTCACATGTGTGTGCACCAACCATTCCAAGATTGTCTCTCCGCCATTTATCTAGTATATTCAGGTCAATAAAAACTTTTCTTCTTACCTAATTCTATTCCACTAAACCTATTCAACATCCTTTTCAATTAAATTTCAAAACCCACTCATTTAAGAATTACCAGAAGAAAAACTATGAGCTCTCGACCTAAATATCCCCACATGTTATACATTTCTTCACTCCTCTCTTTATTGACTATTTTTTTTTGATTTTTTGATTTTTTTAGTTTTTTAGAGGGTGTAAAATAGTCAGATATTAGGTGCACACGCATAGGTAAATCTGGTACAGTGATGGAAATGGTCGAAAGAGAAACAAACATAGGTAAATACCATGTTATAAGCTGAAAAGGATTACATACCCTGAATATACAATAAATTGAGTAAGAGAAACTCAAAAGTCATGATTGTGTGAAAAATTGTGGGGAGAAATCAATGACACAATTTACCATGAACAAATATCACAAATAATGATATAAAAATATAAAAGTTTTTATAATGAGACAACCATTCATATCATTGACGACTTTAATTTTTATAAAAGTCAACCCTTGATGATGAAATATTACTCATGCTTATATTTCTACCAATGAAATTTTGGAAACATTCATTTTCTGTATATTCCAAATGAGAATGTTACATGATATATTTTTTTCCTTTTTATTGATTTTTTTGTTGTTTTTTTGAAAATTTTAACCAAAAAATTAATAGAAAATACACATAAAACACACCAATTAAAATCCAAAATATCTACCACAAAAATGTTTTCCACTCCCCCACACATAAAATATTGCATTGTTCTCAATGTGAACCCATGAGACGATATATGCACACTAAATATTTAATTTTAAATTGGACAAAAAATATAAAAGTTAAAGGGTTAGGAAAATCCTGGTAGGATCAATTGATGATGGGGTCAGGCAGTGTGATGAAATCCACTACTTTAGTAGGATGTCCATCAATGTATTTTTTCAAATGTTTCCCATTGACAGTAAATCTCCTTCCGATTTCCTCTTGTGTGATCTCCACTTCACCATAAGGAAAAACATTAGTCACTACATAAGGACCTAACTACCTAGAATGTAACTTACCATACATTGGCTTCAGTCATGAACTATAGAGAAATACTTTCTCTCTAACTTAAAATTATGTTTTATGGATCATTTTGTCAGGAGATGCTTCTGATCTTTCCTTGTAGAGACTTTAGTTCTCATATTAAGACAATCAAATCTCCTCATGTTGTTTAATTTGTAGTTTCCTTTGGATTTCATCTTGGGCCAAATCCATGTTATATTTATTTATAGTCCAATTAGACCGATGCTCAACTTCGATGGAGAGATGAAACACTTTCCCAAAAACAATATGAAATGGGGACATACCTATGGGTGTCTTGTATGATGTCCTATGAGCCTACAATGCATCATCTAGGTTCTTTCTCCAATCCTTCCTATTTGGTTATAGGTTTTTCTCCAAAATTTGTTTCAACACCCTATTTGAAACCTTATCCTGACCATTTGTTTGGGGGTGGCATGGTGTTGATGTTTTGTGGGTCACCCCATACTTCCAAAGCAAGGAATCCAAATTATGATTTCAAAAGTGTGTCCCTTGGTCACAAATTATGACCTTTGATACTCCAAACCTACAAAAAATACGTGATTTGACAATGTCCACAACAAAATGAGAATAATTAGTCATGGGGCCCTTACCCTCCACCCATTTTATCACAAAATCAACATCAACCAAAATATAAAAAAACACAAAAGAACTAGGAAAAGGACCCATAAAATTGATTCCCCATACATAAAAAATCTCACAGAATAGTATAGGTTGTTGGGGAATCTCATGTCTCCTAGAAATGTTCCCAATGTGTTGGAAATGAGTGAATGACTTAGAAAACACATGGGAATCATGTAATAATCTAGTCCAATATAATCTAGATTCTAAGACTTTCCTAGCTGTCCGTTGGGGTCCAAAGTGTCCACCAAAACCTTGTGTATGATAGAATTGTAGAACAGAATCAAACTCATGATCAGGAACACACCTTCTAATAACTTGATCACTACACATGTGCCATAAGTAGGGATAATCCCACACATAAAATTTAGACTCACTCTTTATCTTTTGGACATGATGTTTCTATAAATTTGTAGGAATTTCATATGAAACAAGGTAGTTCAGAAAATTAGCATACCAAGGATGTGTACCTGATATGGAATAAAGATGCTCATCGATGAATGTGTCATGAAGTGGTACCTAGTTCAAGGTTTCATCCTCTAGTGTGTGAGTAAGAATACTCATGTGGTCCACCACTAGGTTTTATAAACCCTTCTTATCCTTTGTCTCTATGTCAAATTCTTGAAGAAGGGGAATCCATTAGTTTAGCCTCGGCTTGGCATCTGGATTCTTCAATAGGTACCTCAGAGTAGCATGGTTAGAAAAAAACTACTTTAGAGACCAATAAATAGGAATAGAATTTATCTAATGCCAATATAACAATAAGAAACTACTTTTCAGTGGTTATGTAGTTTGATTGGGACGAATCCAATGTCCTTGATGCATATGCAATCACATGTGAACATCCCTCCACCGTCTGAGGTAAGAAAACTCCGACAATAATGTTGGAGGCGTCACACAAAAGATCAAAAGGAGTCTCTCACTGTGGGGGTTGTATGATAGGTGGAGTGGTCAGAAAATTATTTAGCTCATCAAAGGAAGTTATGCAAGAATCATCAATCACAAAATCAGAATTCTTATGAAGTAATCCTCACATAGGAAGAGTAATCTAACTAAAATATTTGATGAAATGCCGATAAAATCCTACATTCCCTAGGAAATATATAACATCACACACACATGATGGATAGGGTAAAGACGAAATGATATATACCTTCGATCTTTTAACCTCTATCCCATGTTTTGACACTATATGCTCTAATACAATTTCAATATCTACCATGAAATGAAACATTTCAAAGTTTAAGACCAGATTCTTCTCAATACAAATATTAAAAACCTTTCCCAAGCTATCGATACAATAATCAAATTAAGACCCATACACTATAAAATCATCCATAAATACCTCCATGAAGGTCTCACTAAAATCAGAAAAAATACTCACCATGCATCTCTGGAAGCTACCTGGGGAATTGAAAAGTCCAAATACAATCCTTCAGTAGGAAAATGTTCTTAATGCACAAGTGAATGTTTTCTTCTCCTGATCCTTCAGAGCAATAAGAACCTGAAAATATCAAAAACTTCCATCCAAGAAACAATAGTGTGTCTTCCAAGCTAGTCTCTCAAGAATTTGATCAATAAATGGGAGGGGAATTGATCCTTGTGAGTGGATTGATTTAGTTTCATATAATCAATACACACATGCTAATTGTTTTTCTCCCTCGTTAGAAATAACTCATCTTTATAATTTTTAACAACAGTAACACCACTTTTCTGGGGCACAACCTAAATTGTACCAACCCACTGAAAATATGAAATGGGATATATTATACCTTCTTCGAGAAATTTTCAACCTCTTTTTTAACAACTTCCAAAAGTGTTGGATTCAGTCTCCATTTTTGCTACCAAACTGAGTTTTCCCCATCCTCCAAAAGAATTCTATGTCTGCAAATGGAGGGGATAATACCTGATATATCAGCCGAGGTCCACCAGATTGCCTTGATGTTCTCCCTCAAAAGATTCAAAAAAATTTCTTCATGTTAAAAAGGGATATTGTTTGAAATTATAACAGGTAATTCCTCACCACCTAACAAGTATGGGTATTTTAGATTTGGTGGTAATGGCTTGAGTTCCAATGTAGGGGGTGATGTATGGATGGAGATAGTGAAGGAACAGAAATATGTGTGCAAAGAGAACCAGTATCAGAATAGAAATCATCACAATCACAGAATAAAACATCAAATCCATCATCATACTCCACAACCATATCATAATCTGATTGAACATGATCAAAATAAAAATATGAATCCATTTCAAAAATAAAATACTTGAGAGTCTTGTGCATTCAAAATAGGTTTGTAACTACTCTTAAACATAAAACTATAACGAAAGATCATAATCCCCCTAAGAACAGGACAATCAAAATCCATGGGGTTTTTACTTGGTGGTTCAAAATGGGAGATAACAAAAGCCAAATGGTATTATCTGGGGTACTTCCGGGAGTCCATAACATTAAATATCACAACTTCATCTCCAAACTCCATGGAAAGTGTACCATAATTGACATTTATGATAGTTTTGGTAGTTTTGAGGAAGGCTCTACCTAAGATAATGGGATCAGGAGAACTTACCTAATCATCCTCAATGTTAAGAATGTAGAAATCTTCTGGAAAGATCATGTCTCTTATAGGAACAAGTACATCCTCAATGACTCCCGCTGGATATGTTGTAGCTCTATTTTCCGACTACAACACTACTATCATTAGTTTCAATTCACTAACTTGTAAAGAAAATAAAGAGTGAGGAATTACATTTATGGAAGCTCCTAAATCACAAATACTATCAGAAAAGTGAAACTCCCCTATGGTGCATGGGATGGTGAATGCACAGGGATCCTTGAACATTTTTGGTATTGCTAGAGTTAGTGTAATGAGTGCTGACACGTTCCTTCCAAGATTTATCCTCTCATTTCCCTTGAGCCCACTTCAATTGGTACAATGTTTTTTAAAAATTTGTCATACCTTGGGATTTTCTTAATGGCTTCATGTAAAGATATATAGATCTCCACATGCTTTAATGTGTCTAAAAACTCATTTTGCATTGCCTCGTAAGACATGTTCTAGGTTTGAACAACCCTGCTTGAAAAAAGAAGGGGTTTAGGAGGAATATCTTTAATCTTTTTCTTACCTTTATCTTTATCATTGGGTTCCTCATCAGCTAGTTTTGAATGGTTCTTACCCAGAGTTGAGGTGAATCCTGGTGGAACGATATGTGCCGATGTATCATTTGTTTTATTTCCAGTTCTCAATGTGATGGGGCTGACATTCCCCTTAGTATTTTGAGTGGGTTGGGAAGGTAAATTTATATAATTCTTACTTACTAGTTCATGGTGGGCGGATGCAATCTGGATCATCTGTGTCTTAAACTCCCTCAACTCAGAACCCTGACTCTTCATCTCATTCTGTTGATTATGAACAATTTGTTTCAAAATATCATCAGTGCTAGAATCTACCTTGTGTGGGGGATTCCCTTGTTTTTGAATTGTTTATGCTTCAGCTTCAAATCTCCTTTGGGGTTGTTGGAAACCCTGTTGGTAAGGTGGAGGCTGCTGGAAGTTTTTTTGAAATGGGGGACTTTGTTGTTGTCCAAAGTCATACCTCATGTCTGATTAATCCTTACACCCTTTGTTTTATGTTGGATAAAATTTATCAAACTTATTTTGGGGACATGGTTATTGCTGCTACTGATATGGTCTCCCAGGAAACACGACTGAACAATCTTCGGTTTCTTGTAGTTGGGGTAAATAGTTAGTTGGGTGGCTTGTCTCAGTGCAAATTCCCTAAGGCCTTGAAGGAGGGGGTTGGGATGTATTTTGATTTAGTGGAATATGCCTCACCATAGTGGTCAGTTCTTCCAACTTAGTATCAATTAAATGAATTTCTAGAGAAGATGGACTTACCTGATGTACTCCCCTAACATATAGTGCACCTCGATGGCCAAATTGTTGGGTGTTTTAGGCCATATTGTCAATTAATGCATTTTCAGCCACTAGTGTCTTTTCCACCAATGATCCTCCAGCCAAAAAATCCACTATGATCCTCTCCATAGGTGTGAGTCCTTAATAGAAATATTTGATGAGGATTTTATCAATGATTTGGTTATGTGGGAAGCTTGCACACAACTTCTTGAATCACTCCCAGTATTTATACATTGACTCCCCTTGGGATTGGTTGATCCCTAAGATCTCTTTACAAATTGAAGTGGTCCATGATTCTAGAAACAATAACTATAATAAAAGATGTTTTAAATAGATTAAACATGTTACATCTTTAGGTTGTAAATAATACATCCAATCCTTTGTAGCTCCGTCAAGTGAAAATGAGAATGCTCTTAGTTTGATTTGGTCTTTAGATACATTTTTTGGTTTTAAGGTTGAGAAAACCACATTAAATTATTTTAAATGTTTATTGGGATCCTCACCAGAGGGACCATGAAATTATGGAAGCCGGAGGATTAACCCAGATTTCAGTTCAAAGTGTGATTCGAGATTTTGGTATGCAATGTAATTTAGTTGATAATTAATATCAGGTGCGGCCAATTCTCAAATGGTTCTATTAAGTTAATTTACATTATTTTCAGCCATTGGTTCTTGTTTTAATTTGGATTTAGAAGTGTTTCAAATTTCTATGTTCTTTGAGTGGAGGAATTCTCCAACTATTTGAATGTTAAAACTTCCCGTAGACAGAGAATGTATGATTCAAGCTCAAAGGATACGTTCAATCTCAGGGTCATGATCTAAGAGATCTTCAGGATTATTTCATGTCATAAATCAAATAAAAATGAAAAAATGAAAGTGTACCATAGTAAAATAAAAATTATAAGATTAAGTTAATGGTCCAAAATGAAGAAGAAGAAAATAAAAGAAGAAGAAAAATTAAGATTGGGTAAAGAAGGAAGAAATAAGAGAAGAAGAGAATACAATGTAAAATAAAATAAACACCTCTAATTGGTTGAAATAATTACTTTCCTCCCTAAAAAAAACTCCAATTTGAAAGGCACTGTCGTGGGCACCCTCAAATGAAGTGTGATTTTTGAGTACTTAGGTGCAACAGAGTGGCTGTCTACGGTCGTCTCTCAGAGGATGAAGTAAATTTGAAAACTTATTAAAGGTATTTTGAAAATAACATAAAATGGATTAATAAAACTACTTCAAAAATATATGGGGATATTTAACATTTATAAAACTAGAAGAAGTTTTCTGGAATTAGATTGTATAATTTTTTTTGTTTTTATTTTTGAAATGAAGTTCGATTAAAATGACACAACAAGAAGATATTTTTTAGAAAATATTTTTAAAGGCATAATCGATCTAACTCTACTTATTCACTCAATTATTTATAATTATCATTTAAATTAAAATTAAGTTAATTATGATCCATTAATTTGTAAAATCCCAAACCCTATGAGAATTAACTTTACCACAAAGATGATGTGAATTTAACCCTGCGCTAACTTCGGAACATGCAATCACAACACCCTGCTTTGATTGATGTTCTATGGTTAGATTATGGTCTGTGTTAAATTAAGAAACATTTTCTCTATGGAAATTAGAATTAACATACTTTAGGGATTATATTTGAACACTACAAGGTGATCCTGTATGGTTTTGTATTACCATTTATGTTCGCACTCTCACAATTTACACAAAATCTCATCCTCTCTTGTTTTTGTGTTAATTGTTAAATTGCTTGATTAGTTTCAATTAAACTAAAAAATAAATTAATTGATAATATTATGTGAATTAAATTATATCATTGATTCAAAATAAATGAATGAGGAAGGATAGAGGCCGATCGATTACTAAAAAAACTAATCTTTCATAGGCGGTGTAGTCATCGTAGAAACGTAATGCAAGTGCAAGGGTTTAGAAAGGGTATAACCGAATCTTGTTTCTACTCTTGAATTCCAGCCCAAAGGGGAATAATAAGAGAAGTGTAAAATTAAATATAACAGAATAATATGAAGATAAACTTAGAGTTTATTTAAATCACAACAACATTACAACAAAGAAGCAGAAAAGAATAGCATTTTGGAGGAGATCTTAGCTTGGTAGCTTCCCTCCTCCAATAGTGAATTTAAATGGTGTAGAACCACTTCTAATCTACTCCCAATACCTTTATTCACATCCACAACCCATAAAAATGAAAAAAGCACTAATTTATGGAGTGGAGGGGAGTCTAGGTTTATGGAGGTTTCAAGTGTGAATGGGGAATCTCGACCAAATATTTTAACCCAAATTGAACTGCCAATTTGACCTCCAAAACGCGTGAACGAGATACTCTTCCAGAAGTATGATTTGTGCATAATTGGGATGGAGAAATCCTATAAAAATTTTGTCCCAATCCAATCTCGTATGAATATGTTATGGCCCAAATACAGAACCAATATCCAATCTTGCGGGCCCATCCCACATTTGACTTCACAGTCCATTTAGTCCAACCAAATGTATATTTTAGCTCCAGTGTCCTGAAAAAACGTTGTATCCCATTAAGTAAGGAACACATTTACAAAATTTAAAGTTCAAATAATAAATAATAAAATATTTATCTTTGAAATAATATAATAGACTATAAAAGGTAAAACTAGAATTTCCATTAAATTTTCAAATGAATGATCTAATCCCAAATATTATATAAATAAACATATTTAACACAATTTGCATAAATTTTATCATTTATTATCAATAAAATATTCAATAAAAATGTGTTTTATCAACTCCCCCAGACTTACCCTTTATCAATCCTAGGCAATTCCTCATATCATGTATTCGAAAAAATTGTGACAAGATATGCATATTCCTATTTATCAATCCACAGTGCAAATATAGGCAAAGTAAGAATCCCATAAAGAGTCAATATCAATAAATTTTAAAATAGTTGTCTCGTAAATTATGTCAAAACAAAATCCAGTGAGATTCATAACACTAATCATATCAAAACAAGTCATGGGTCTACCATGCCACTAATTCTCCACGTGTGTGTGTGTCAACCATTCCAAGCTTGTCTGTCCACCCTGTATCTAGTTTATTCAGGTCAATAAAAACTTTTCTTCTTACCTGATTCTATTACGACAAACCTATTAAACATCATTTACAATAAAATTCCAAAACCCACTCATTTAAGAATTCCCAGAAGTCAAACCATGAGCTCTCGGCCTAAATATCCCCACATGTTGTAAATTTCTTCACTCCCCTCTTTATTGACTATTTTTTTTGTTTTTTGGATTTTTTTTAACTTTTTTAGAGGGAATACAATAGTCAAATATTAGGTGAACACACATAGGTCAATCTGGTATAGTGATTGAAATGATCATTAGAGAAACTAAGGCATGGAAAGACCTTGTTATAAGCTGAAAAGGATTACTTACCCTGAATATACATTAAATAGGGAAAGAGAAACTCACAAGTCATGATTTTGTGAAAAATTGTGTGAGAAATCAATGAAAAAATTTACCATGAAAAAATATCACAAATAATTATGTCAACAACTAAAAAGGTTTTACAATGACACAACCATTCATATCATCAACGACTTCAATTATTATAAAAGTCAACCCTTGACGATGAAATATTAATCATGCTTATATTTCTACCAATGAATTTGGAAATCATTAATTTTCTATATGTTCCACATGAGAATGTTACATGATATATTTGTTTCTTTTTTATTGATTTTTTTTGTTTCTATTTGAAAATTTTAACAAAAAAACTTAAAAGAAAATACATATAAAACACACCAATGAGTATCCTAAATATCTACCCCAAAAATGTTGTCCCCTCCCCCGCACTTAAAATATTTCATTGTCGTCAATGAGAACCTATGAGAATATATATGAACATGAAATGTATAATTTTAAATAGGACAAAAAATATTAAATTTAAAGGGTTAGGAACAACCTAATATGCTCAAGTGATGATGGGGCCATGCTCTGTGATGAAATACACTACATCAGTAGGGAGTCCCTCAATGTATTTCTTCAAAAGTTTCCCATTGACTTTAAATCTCCTTCCTGTGTCCTCTTGTGCGGTCTACACTGCACCATAATGAATAACATTAGTCACTACATAAGGACATAAACACCTGGAATGCAACTTAACACGCATCAACTTCAGTTATGAACTATAGTGAAAGACTTTCTCTCCAACTTGAAATTCTCTTTTTCTAGATCATTTTTAATGATCTAATTTTGATCTTTCTTTATAGAGCCTTGAGTTATCATATGAAGACAACAAAATCTCCTCATGATCTTGAATTTGTGGCTTCATTTGGATTCAAGCTTGGCCAAATCTAGGATACATTTCTTTATAGCCCAATAAGCTCGATGCTCAACTTCCATGGGTAGGGGACACTTTTTCCCAAAAATAATCCGAAATGGGGACATATCAAGGTGTGTCTTGTATGATATCTTATAATCCCACAATTCACAATCCATGTGCTTTCTCAAATCCTTCCTATTTGGATGCACAGTTTTCTCCAAAAAAAATTTCAACTCCTTATTTGAAACCTCTGCCTAACCATTTGTTTAGGGGTTGTATGGTGTTATTGTTTTGTGTGTCACCCCATACTTATGAATAAAGGAAGACAAATTATGATTAAAAAAGTGTGTCCCATGGTCACTGATGATGGATTTTGTTACTCCAAACCTACAAAAAATATAAGCTTTGAAAAAGTCTACAACAACCTGATAATCATCGGTCTTAGTGGCCTTAGCCTCCACCCATTTTCTCACATAATCAAAAGAAACCAAAATATACAAAAAACCAAATTAACTAGGAAAAGGACCCATAAAATTGATGCCCCATACATAAAAAATCTCACAGAATATTATGGATTGTTGGAGAAACTCATATCTCTAAAAAATGTTCCTAGAGTCCCTTGGTCACTAATGATGGCCTTTGTTACTCCAAACCTACAAAAAATATGTTCTTTGATAAATTCCACAAACACATGAGAGTCATCAGTCCTGGCAGCCTTATCCTCCACCCATTTTCTCAAATAATCAAAAGAAACCAACATATACAAAAACCCAAATTAACATGAAAAAAGACCCTTAAAATCGATTCCCCGTGCATCAAAAATATCACAGAATAGTATGGGTTGCTAGAGAATCTCATGTATCCAAAAAATGTTCCTAGTGTGTTGGTAACGAGAGCATGACTTACAAAACACATGGTCATCATAGAATATGCTAGTCCAATATAATCCAGAGTCTAAAAATTTCCTAGCTGTCTGTTCGGGTCCAAAGTGTTCAACAAAACCATGTGTATGATAAAATTGCAGAACAGACTCAAACTCATGATCATGAACACACATCATAATAACTTGATAACTATACATGTTCTATAAGTGGGGATCATCCCACACATAAAATCCAGACTCACTCGTTTACTTTTAGACAAGATATTTCTTTAAATTTTCAAGAATTTCACATGCAACAAGGTATTTCACTAAATCAGCATACCTAGGATGTGTAACTGGGATGGAATAAAGATTCTCAATGGGGAAAGTGTCCCTAAGTGGTACCTGGTTCAAGGTGTCATCCTCTAGTGTGTGATTAATCCTACTCATGTGGTCTGCCACTATGTTTTCTTACCCCTTATTATACATTATCTCAGTCTCAAATGTTTGAATAAGGAGAATCCATCATATTAGCCTAGGATTTTCATTCGTCTTCTTCAATAGGTACCTCATAGCTATATGGTCAGAATAAAAAACTATTTTAGAGCCCAATAAATATGAAAATAATTTATCTAAAGAAAATATAACTACAAGAAACTCCTTTTATGTGTTTGTGTAGGTTGATTGGGAAAAATCCAATGCCCTTTATGCATATATAGTGACATGTGAATATCCCTCCATCCTCTGAGATAAGATTGCTCCAGCCACAAAGTTGTAGGCATCACACTTAATCTCAAAAGCAAGATCCCACCGTGGGGGATTTATGATCGGTGGAGTGGTTAGACAATTCTTTAGATCACCAAAGGAAGTCCTGCAAGAATCATCAAACACAAAATCAGAATCCTTTTGATGAAGCACCAATAAAATCATGCATACCCTAGTAAAGATCTAACATCACACACACATGATGGGTAGGGTAAGAAATAAATGATATATACCTTAGATCTATCAACATATATCGCATATTTTGACACTACATTCCCTAAGACAATCCCATGCCCTATCATGAAATGACACTTTTTAATGTTTAAGACTAGATTCTTCTCAATAAAATGATTCAAAAAATTTCCTAGGATAGAGATAAAATCATCCAATGAAGACCCATACACTGTAAAATCATCCATAAATACCTCCATGCAGGTCTCAATTAAATTAGGAAAAATACTCACCATGCATCTCTGGAAGGTAACTGGGGCATTGAAAAGTCCAAATGGCATCCTTTGGAAGGCAGATGTACTGAATTGGAAAGTGAATGTTGTTTTTACTAATCCTCCAGAGCAATAGGAACTTGAAAATATCAAGAAACCCAATATAAGAAATAGTAGTGTGTTTTCCCAGCTAGTCTCTCAATAATTTGATCAATAAATGGGAGGGGGAAATTATCCTTAAGATTAGATTGATTTAGTTTCCTATAATCAATATACACACACAAAATGTTTTTCACCCTCATTGGAACTAACTTATATTTCTCACTTGTAACAATAATAACACCACTTTTCTTAGGCACAAACTAAATAAGACCCACGCACCAGAAATTTGAAATGGGATAGATTATACAAGCCTCAATCAATTTTTCAACCACTTTTTCAATAACATCCAAAAGTGTTGGATTCAGTCTCCATTGTGGCTTCCTAACCGATTTATCCCCATCCTCCAAAATAATCCTATGCATGAATAGAGAGGGGCTAATACATGATATATCAGCCATGTTCCTCCCAATTTCCATGTTTTTCTCCCTAAAATGATTCAAATGTTTTTTCTTCATGTTCAACAGGTAGATTGTTAGAAATTATAATAGGTAATTTCTCACTACTTAACTAGTTTTATTATTTTAGATTTGGTGGTAATGGATTGAGTTCCAATGTAGTGGGTGATGTATGGATGGAGATAGTGAAGAAAATAAAATATGAGCACAAATAGCTTCTGTATAAGAATAGAAATCATCACAATTTGAGAATAAAACATCAAATGCATCAACATAATCCACAACCATTTCATAATCAGACTGAAAATGATCAAAATAAAAATATTAATCCATTTCAAAATAAAATATAAGAGAGTCTTGTGCATTAGAAATAATTGTGGAATTTATCTTAGACATAAAACTAGATCCAATGATCATAATATCTCTAAGTATAGGAAATTAAAAATCCATGGGGTTTTTACTTGGTGGTTCAAAATGGGAGATAACAAAATCCGAATGGTCTTCTGAGGGGTACTGAATGGAGTCCATAACATGAAATATCACAAATTTATCTCCAAAATCCATGGAATGTGTACCCTCATTGACATTTATGATAGTTTTTGTAGTTTTTAGGAAGGTTCTACCTAAGATAATGGGTGCATGAACTTACCTGATCATCCTCTATGTTAAGCATGTAGAAATCTACTAGAAAGATCATGTCTCTTACCCGAAAAAGTATATCCTCATAGACTCCCGCTGGATATGTTGTAGCTCTATTTGAGAACTACACCACTACTCTCATCAGTTTCAACTCACCAATATATAAAGAATAAAATATAGAGTGAGGCATTATATTTATGGAAGCTCTTAAATCACAAAGAGCATCAAAAAAGTGAAACTCCCCTATAGTGCATGGGATGGTGAATGTCCCAGGATCCATGCACTTTTTTGGCATCACTAAAAACTAATTACAAGATTTATTATCTCATTTTCCTTGATCCCTCTTTGATTGGTACAATGTTATTTTAAAAATTTAGTATACCATGAGATTTTCTTAAAGGATTCAAGTAAAGGGAAGTTGATCTCCACATGCTTGAATGTGTCTAAAACCTCCTTTCTCATTGCCTCTTTAGCCATATTCTTAGTTTGAACAACCATGTTTGGAAAAGTAAGGGGTTTAGAAGGAACATTATTAATCATTTTCATTCCTTTATCTTTCTCCTTGGGTTGCTAATCAACTGGTTTTGAATGGGTCTTCTCAAGAGTTGAGGTGAATCCAGATGGAAAGATAGGTGCAAATGTATCATTTATTTTCTTCCCACTTCTCAATTTGATGGAACTGTCATTACCCTAAGGATTTGGAGTAGGTTGGGAAGGTAGATTTCTAGAATTCATACTTACCAGTTCATGGAGAGTGGTGGAAATCTAGCTCAACTGTGTATTCAACTCCCTCAACTCCAATCCTTGAATCTTCATCTCATTCTATTGATTAAGAATAATTTATTTCAAAAGATAATAAGTGTTAAAATCTACCTTGAGTGGGGGATTACCTTTTTGTTGACTTGTTGAGTCTTGATCTTCAAATCACCTTTGGGGTTGTTGGAAACCCTATTGGTATGGTGGAGGCGGCTTTATGTTTTTTTGAAATGGGGGACTTTGTTGTTGTCCTGAGGAATACCTCATGTCTGATTGATCCTTACACCCTTGAATGTATGTTGGAGCAAATGAATCAAACTTATTTTGGGGATATAGTTGTTTTTGATGTTGATATAGTCTCCCAGGAAGCACTACTGCACAATATTTTGATTCTTGTAGTTGGGGGAATAATCAGTGGGGTGACTTGTCTCAGTGAAAATGCCATAAGGGATTAAAGGAGGGGGTTGGGATGCCATTTGATCCAATGAAATATGTCTCACCATAGTGTTCATTTCTTTCATCTTAGTATAAATTAAATGACTTTTGAGAGATGAAGGACTTACCTGATGTACTCCCCTGACATGTAGTGAACCTCCATCACTAAATTGTTGGGTGTTTTGGGCCATCTTGTCAATTAATGCACATGTAACGACTGGTGTCTTGTCCACCAATGCCCATCCAACTATGAAATCCACCATGATCCTCTCAATAGGTGTGAGGCCTTCATAGAATTATTGAATGAGGGGTTTCTCACTGATTTGGTGATGTGGGAAGCTTGCACACAACTTCTTGAATCGCTCCCAATACTCATACATTGACTATCCTTGGGCTTTATTGATCCCCGAGATATCCTTACGAATAGAAGTGGTCCTTGATGCTTTAAAAAATATCTATAAGAAAAGATGATTCAAATTGTTCAAACATGTTACATCTTGAGGTTGTAAATAATACATCCAATCCTTTGCTTCTCTATCATGTGAAAATGGGAATGCTCTTAGTTTGATTTGATCTTCAGATACATTTATTTGTTTTAAGGTTGAGAAAACCACATTAAATTATTTTAAATTTTTATTAGGATCCTTACCAGAGAGGCCATGAAATTTTGGAAGTCGGTGGATTAACCTAGATTTCAGTTCAAAGTCTGATTCAAGAATTGGTTATGAAATAAAATTTGGTTGATAATTAATATCAGGTGCATCCAATTCTTAAAAGGTTATATAAAGTTCACTTCCATTATTTTCATCTATTTTTTCTTATTTTAAGTTTTATTTAGAAGTGTTTCTAATTACAATGTTTTTGGAGTGGAGGAATTCTCTAACTACTTGAATGTTTAATCTTCCCATAGACTGAGAATGTATGATTCGAGATCGAAGGCTATGTTCAATCTCAGGGTTAAGACCTAAGAATATTCCGAATTAGTTTGTGTCATAAATCAAATAAAAATGAAAAGAAGGAATGTAGACCATATTAAAATAAAAATGAGAAGATTGAGTTGATGGTCCAAAAATAAGAAGAAATAAATAAAAGAAGAAGAAAAAACTCAGATTGGGTAAAGAAGGAAGAAATAATAGAATAAGAGAAGAAAATGTAAAATAAAATGAATACCTATAATTTTTTGAAATAATTACTTGCCTCCCTGGTAATGAAACCAACAATACTACAAACACGACCTTTATCAGTGCTAAAAATGACCTTTATCAGTGCTAAAAAAAGCGCTGATAAAGCCAGCGTAGATAAAGGGGGGGTCCCCTTTATCAGCGCTCCGAAAAGCACTGATATAGGACCCCTTTATCAGCGCTAAAAAAAAGCGCTGCTAAAAGGGGTCTTTTATCAGCGCTTTTTTTAGCGCTGATAAAGGGGTCCTATATCAGCACTTCCTTTATTAGCGCTTTTGTTTTAGCGCTGATAGAGGACCATTTTATCAGAGCTTTTAAAAAAGCGCTGATAAAAGTTAAAAAAATTAAAAAAAATTATAAAAATTTAAAAAAAATTAAAAAAAATTAAAAAAACCTGCGAATTGGGTGGGCTTTTATAGCGCTTGAGCCCCCCATTTTTACAGTGCTTTTCTGCCCCTATACAGCACCCCACGCACCCCACACACCCACTTCACCCTTTAACAGCGCTTGATGCTATATTCCCCCATGCGCGCGCACCCCTGCCTCCCACAGGATTTGAACTCGAGACCTCCCCCCTGCGCGCCTAAGCCTTTACCAGTACTCTAGTTTGATTTGTCTTCCAATTCATGATATCTATATATATATATATATATAGTTATATTTATTCGTATAGTAATATATAGTAATATTAATATATATATATTTATTAGATTATAATATATATATAAAGTTATATTATAATATATATATATAAAGTTATATTATAATATATATATACAGTTATATTATAATATATATATATAGTTATATTAATATATATATATATAGTAATATTAGTATATATATATTGTGATATTAATATATATATATATATATAGTTATTTTTATTCGTATAGTAATATATATTTATATTAATATATATATATATAGTTATATTAACATATATATAGTTATATGAATATATATATAGTTATATAAATATATATATAGTGATATTAATATATATACTTATAGTAATACTAATATATATATATGTTGTTAGATTAATATATATATAGTTAGATTAATATATAGGTATATAAACATTCATATATTTGTATTTTAAATAAAATGGATGTTAGTTATTATTTAGATAAAGCTAATATATTTTATATGTAAATATATTTTATTATTTATATCTATAATTAAATTTTTAGTTATGAATATATAAAAAAAAATTCATATAGTTATATATTTGATTATAAATAGCAGTGCATTGTCAAAAAGGATAAAACTTCAAATAAATAATATCAATATGAATGTAATAACTTGGAATAAATTCAGTCCCCACCAAAAAAATCCAATAATACCCCCTTAAACGAGGCTGAAAATCCACAAAATGTTAAAAAAATTTGGGTACCACGACAAAAAACTCAGTTTTGGAGGCCTTTTGGGCCTCTTTTGGCCTTGAAAAATGCTTGATCGGGGTGCTCCCTGATCCCAGCGACGTAGAGCTCGTCGCAGACTTTGATTTGATATGTGGTAGAGCTCAAACGGACACCCAGATCAAAAGTTATGGTCGTTTGAAGTTTGAGTTGCGTTTTCAACATATTTTGGATCTTTTTTTAATTTTTTTAATTTTTTTAATTTTTTTATTCCTCAAATTGTAATTAAATGACTATTACTCCATAATTATTATCAAATTAATAATTAATTTTTTTTAAATTTTTTAAGAATCCATTTTCACTAAATATCTTATATATATATATTAAGTATAATAAGTGTAAATGTACATTTATACTTATCTAAAATATATTTAAAAATTATATATTATATTTATATAACAATATAACGATATTAATATATTAATATATTAATATATTTTTAATTTTTTTTTGAAGCTGACCCTTTATCAGTGCTTTTAAAAAAAGAGATGATAAAGCCCCCCCCCTTTATCAGCACTACTAAACAAGCGCTGATAAAGGGGGGCCCTTTATCAACGCTTTTTCATTAGTGCTGATAAAGGGGGGGGGGGGGCGCTGCAAAAAACTATTTTTGTGGTAGTGAAATTTGAAAGGTGCTATCATGGGCTCTCTCAAATGAAGTGTGATTTTTGAGTACTTAGGTGAAGTAGAGTGGCTGACCGAGGTCGTCTCTCAAAGGAGGAAGTAAATTTGACAACTTATTAAAGGTATTTTGAAAATAACATAAAATGGAATAATAACACTAATTTAAAGGATATGGGGTTGTTTATGTTAAGTCAAAAGTCTTCTTTTGGCTTTTACATCATGTTTTGGAAATCACAAATATATTCTGTCATGTTTTGGAAATCTCAAATGTATTCTATCATATGTTTGTAAATAACAAATTGTCTTTTATCATGTTTATCGTATCGTACGATGTTGATCGTACCGACCAAAACGTATCGTACTGACTCTGTCAAACGTATCGTACTGACTCTGTCAATCGTATCGTACTGACTCTGTCAATCGTATCGTACTGACTTTGCTATTCAGATGATCATTATTTGTTTTGGTACTTTGTCAAAAACTCTCTCTGCATATGAATCGTACTCATGTTTTACATTTCTATATATCTCTTATCCTAACAAAACGATGTCGTTGAGTTAGTTATATACTAATCAAAACGATGTCGTGCTTTCTGTTTCAATATGACCGTTGGAGGCAATATGACCGTTGGAACCCGAGGCCTATAAATAGGAGGTCATTTGAAGCTGAGAACACACTGATGAACGAAGAGAACGAAAGAGACTCTGTGAACTACAAAGATTCTAGAGAGAGACACTGTGACTTCTCTCATCAGCCTTGTGCGTCCGATCATCGTATCGAGGGCTTTCAAGTAATTGAAAGACAGAGGTGCCGATTACCTGCAAAATCGAGGGCTGCCGGGGATAGGCAGACAGACGTGCCGATCATCGTATCGAGGGCTGCCGGGGATAGGCAGACAGACGTGCCGATCATCGTATCGAGGGCTCACCAAGGTGTTGGTGAGACAGACCTTTTATCCTAGGTGAAAGGATAACCCTTCTCTTTGGGTTAAAAGAATTGTATTACGTTTACATTTCCGCTGTTGTATTAGAAAGGGATTTGTATTGTTTCCTTTCTTCTTTACATATTCAATTGTAATTGTTTCAATTACAATCATTTCATTACATATTGTATTGATTGGTTCTATACGCTTTAAGGTAGAATCATTCATATCTGCATTACTCTGATTATTGTGTTCATCTTGAATACAATTGTTTTACATAACATTAGTATTACAATACATCATACCTTTTACATTCAATACAATTGTGGGTGTTTGTATTTGTATTAGTTTAAGATCATTTAAACTAATCTCTTTGTTACTAAAACTCAAAGTTTTTAAACCTACAATTCACCCCCCCTCTTGTATTGTTCCATCTAATAGACTTTTATATCGACTATTCGATCCAACAATTGGTATCAGAGGAGGTTTTCCACTGACTTGTATTACTAGCTTTATTTCTTATTACTTTCTTAAATACTTACTACACTAACGTGTGGAGTGGAAAAGTTGTTTTTGTTATATTAGATGGCAGGAATGAATATCGGATCAATAGATAATCTGAATCCTTGTAGACCACCAATCTTTGATGGGAATGATTATGAGTATTGGAGAGATCGTATGAAGACTTTCGTCATCAGTACTGGTGTAGACAATTTTATTATGCTTACTGGGGGTTACAAAATTCCTGACAAAGAAGTTAGTACTTTCACCAATCAAGAGAAGCAAGAATATCAACTGAATTACAAGGTACGCAATACTTTATTATGCTCTATGACCAGGAATATATATAGTCAGATATCTTCATGTGAAGCAGCTAACTGTATTTGGAAGAAATTAGAAGTCACTCATTTTGGTACATCCAAGGTTATAGAAACAAGGAGAGCAATGCTTCGAGCAGAGTATCATGGATTTGTTTTTCCTTATGGAGAGCCAGTATGTAAAGTGCAACAAAGGTTTATGACAATTGTCAACAACTTACAATCTATGGGAGAAAAAGGTCTTGATGATGAATCTCTTGTTGATAAGATTATAGATATTATGCCAAATGAATGGGAGTCAAAAAGAACAGCTATTGATGAAAATAGAAAAGTTTCCCAGATTACTCTTGATGAACTCTTTGGAACTCTTCTACAGCACGAGACAAGAATGAAAAGAGATGCTGATTTCAATAAGAAGAAGAATGGGAATGGAAGTGTAGCTTTTGCATCTAAAGCTAAAACACCTGAAAGGGTTACAAGGTCTAAATCCAAGAAAGTTGTTGTTTCTAATTCAAGTGATTGTAATCTTTCAGACAATGAGTTAGCTAATCTTGCTCGGAGGATGAACAAGATTGTGGGAAAGAAAGATTTTCAATATAGATTTAAAAAGAAAGACAGGAAAGATAGGAAAGATTCAGAAGTAACTTGTTATGAATGCAAGAAAGCAGGACATATAAGGCCTGATTGTCCTTTACTGAAGAGGAAAGATAGAAAAGAGAAACACTCTGAAAGAAACAAGAAAAGGTTTTATAAGACAAAGAAAGTCTTGAAAGCAAATGATACATGGAGTGCAAGTGGTAGTGATTCCTCAGATGATTCTTCAGAATATGAGACGTCAGGACAAAGGAATATTGGACTTCTAGCCAGACTACCAATTGAAGATCATTGTCTCATGGCTAAGGTACATAATGCTGAAGCTGTTACAAATGTCTCTTTAAATACAAATTATGTTGATAATAAATATTATGAATCTTCAAATGATGAACCCTCATCATCAGAAGATGATACTTTACCTTCTTTTGAAGAAGTCTCTAGATTTGCTAAGTTACTTGAAAATGAAAATTCTAAACTCAAAAAGATATTTGAAAAAGCAAATTCTAGAATTTCTATTTTGACTAAAGAAGTATCAGATCTTTCTAAAGATCTTGATGGGAAAACTTCTGATTTTGAAAGTATTTTGAAAACCCTTGAGAAAGTCAAATCTGAAAAAGATAAACTTTCTAAGGATCTTGAAATTGCTATTTCAAAGAAAAACTTTTTAGAGTCTAACTCTAGTTCTAATTCAAATGTTTTAGAAAACAAGAATTTGGTTTTAAAACTAAAGTCAGAGATTTTATCCTTGAAAAAGTGCTTGTCAAACTTTACTCATGGAAAAGAAAACTTTTATAGGATGTACTCTCAAATAAGACCTTTGAGAAATCGTTCTGGTCTTGGTTATACTTATTCCAAACCTATTTTTAGTAATAACTATTTTGTTCCTCAAAAAACCATTTTCTGTTCCAAGTGTCAATGTGGTGGACATTGGAGAAGATATTGTTCTCTTAACAAAACTCAATCCTTAGGATTTCATAAAGCTCATTTTGCAAAACAAATGTGGATTCCTAAAATTCTTTTATCTAATCCTTCTGGATCCAAACAAGTTTGGATTCCGAAAATCTAATTGTTTCTTTTTCAGGAAAACGAGAAGTGTATCAATAAGAACATTTGGTACATGGATAGTGGTTGCTCTCGATATATGACTGGAAACAAAGATTTCTTTGAAAAGGTTATCAAAACAAAAGGTGGAAAAGTTACCTTCGGAGATAATGCTCAAGGAAAGATTGTTGGTATAGGTAATATCGTTTTTCTTGGAAAAGTTCTTATTTCAAATGTTTTATTTGTAAAAGGTCTTAGGCACAATCTCATCAGCATAAGTCAATTATGTGATGAAGGTTACCTTGTGAATTTTAGAAATGATAAGTGTCTAGTTCACAATTCCAAGGATGAATTCATTCTATCTGCCCATAGGCAAGAGAATGTTTACACTATTAACTTAGAAGACCTTAGGAACCAAAACTTACCTTGTTTGAGTGTAATAGAAGACCAATCGTGGCTATGGCATAGGAGATTAGGACACTGTAATTTGAGAAACCTAAGAAAACTCTCAAAGAAAGGACTTGTAAAAGGGCTACCGGATCTTAGATATGATTCTTCAAAAGTCTGTGATCCTTGTCAATTTGGCAAGAAACATAAAACTAGCTTTAAACCAATTAATGAAGTTTCAACTTCTAATGCATTACAGCTTGTGCATATGGATCTGTTTGGTCCTTCACAATCTGGAAGCATTGGAGGCAAATACTATGTATTTGTTTTAGTTGATGACTTTACTAGATTCACATGGGTCTACTTTCTCACAAAGAAATCTAAAGCCTTTTCCTATTTCAAAACTTTTAGAGCCCAAGT
Source organism: Viscum album (assembly GCA_963277665.1). NCBI lineage: Eukaryota > Viridiplantae > Streptophyta > Magnoliopsida > Santalales > Viscaceae > Viscum > Viscum album. The sequence continues at coordinate 49,154,216 of OY728121.1, forward strand.
TAAAAATGAGAAAAACCTACCATTGATAACTATTCATAGTGATCATGGTGGTGAATTTCAAAACTCAGATTTTGAAACTTTTTGTAGTAAGAAAGGTATTACTCACAATTTCTCAGCACCAAGAACTCCTCAGCAAAATGGTGTTGTTGAAAGAAGAAATCGTATTCTTCAGGAAATGACTCGAACCATGTTGAGTGAATAATCAATTGCTAAGCACTTTTGGGCTGAAGCTGTAAGTACTGCCTGTTATACTATAAATCGTGTTTTAACTAGACCATTTCTTAATAAAACTCCTTACGAGTTATGGACTGGCCGAAAACCTAAAGTTTCTTACTTCAATGTTTTTGGATGCAAAGTATTCATTCTGAATACAAAAGATAATCTTCACAAATTTGCACCAAAATCTGATGAAGGAATCTTTCTAGGCTATTCCACAACCTCTAAGGCTTATAGAGTTTTCAATAAAAACACTTGTACTGTTGAAGAAACAGTACATGTAAAATTTGATGAAACTAACCCTTTTGTTTTCAACCAACCCAATCCTACATCCTCGGATGTGTTTTCTAAAGATGTTTATCAACCTTTGTTAGAATAACATTCTGATAAGGAAAATGTTCAAGAAAGTATTCCTGAAACATTTACCACAGAAGATTTTCTACCATATGTTGATGAACAGGTTTTACAAAACCCAAATCAATTGTTTCTTAGGAATCATCCCAGTGATAACATCATTGGTGATATAAAACAACCTGTAAGGACCAGAAATTCCTTAAGAAATGAAATAGAACATCTTGCTTTTCTTTCCCAATTTGAACCTAAAAGTCCAAGTGAGGCCTTAGGTGATGATGATTGGATCAAAGCAATGCAGGATGAACTAAATGAATTTGAAAGGAATCAAGTCTGGACTTTAGTTGAAAGACCTAAAGAAACAACTGTAATTGGTGTAAAATGGGTTTTCAGAAACAAGTGTGATGAAAATGGAATCATTGTAAGAAATAAAGCAAGACTTGTTGCTAAAGGCTATAATCAACAAGAGGGAATAGACTATGAAGAAACATATGCTCCTGTAGCTAGACTTGAATCTATTCGCATTCTATTAGCCTTCGCAGCATATTTCAATTTCAAACTATTTCAAATGGATGTCAAATGTGCTTTTTTAAATGGTTTTGTTCAAGAAGAAGTTTTTGTCGAACAACCTCCTGGTTTTCAAGACCCAAAACATCCTGATCATGTCTTTAAACTTACCAAGGCTCTATATGGTCTTAAACAAGCCCCTAGAGCATGGTATGATAGACTTACAGGATTTCTTTTACAAAAAAATTATAGAAAAGGTACAGCTAATCCAACTCTTTTTATCAAAATGGAAAACAAAAATGTTTTGGTTGTCCAAATCTATGTTGATGACATCATATTTGGATCAACTCAGAAATCTTTAACCGATTCTTTTGCAAATTTAATGAAATCTGAGTTTGAAATGAGTATGATGGGTGAGTTAACATTCTTTCTAGGTTTTCAAATATCTCAAAAACCAGAAGGAACTTATATATCTCAACATAAGTATATTAAAGACTTACTCAAAAAGTATGGATTTGACAAAACTAAAAGTATTAGCACCCCAATTGGTACCTCAAATACTCTTGATCTTGATGAAACTGGGAAACCAGTAGATCAAACAATTTTTAGAGGTATGATAGGGAGTTTGCTATACTTGACAGCTAGTCGACCCGACTTGATGTTTTCTGTATGCTTATGTGCAAGATATCAATCTAATCCAAAAGAGTCTCACTTAAAAGCCGTAAAGAGAATCTTTCGGTATTTAAAAGACACTATGGATTTAGGACTTTTCTACTCTTCTGGAAATGATTTTGTTTTAAATTTTTTTTCAGATGCTGACTTTGGTGGTTGTAGAATGGATAGAAAAAGTACATCTGGAACATGTCATTTATTAGGAGACTCTTTGGTTTCTTGGTCCTGCAAGAAACAACACTCAGTAGCACTCTCCACTGCTGAATCTGAATATGTAGCAGCTGGAAGTTGCTGTGCTCAAGTATTGTGGATGCAACACACACTCACTGACTATGGTTTGAGTTTCTCCAAAACTCAAATTCTGTGTGATAATACAAGTGCCATAGCTCTTAGTAAAAACCCAGCACATCACTCTCGTGCAAAACACATAGATGTTAGGCATCACTTTCTTAGGGATCACACACAAAAAGGATATATTGTTTTACAATTCATCGGAACACAAGAACAACTTGCTGATATTTTTACAAAACCTTTACCTTCCGATAGATTTGAATTTATAAAACAGAAGCTAGGAATGATTACATTAAAATAATCATTCATATCTACTTCCTGTTTTACATCTCTCCTAATAGTAAGAAACTCCTCATAGAAAGGGGGAGGGCATTTCTTTATGTCTATGTTTCTGATCTTAAAATATTTACTCTCTTTATATATGTTTCTTTCTGTTTATCGTATTGACAATTTTATCGTTTCATTTTAAGTTTTCCTGTTTATCGTATTGACCATTTCAGTTTTTTTGTTGTTTATCGTATTGAAATTCTTTTCCATCGTATCGTTCAAAAATTTTGTATCGTCCGATGATAGTATTCAAATTCTTTTCCATCGTACCATTCAATAGTTTTTGAATCGACCGATGATAGTATTCAAATTCTTTTCCATCGTACCATTCAATTTTTTTTTTGTATCGACCGATGATAGTATTGAGATTGTTTTCCATCGTACGGTCCGATCATAGTAATGACTTTGTTTTCCATCGGCATCATGATTTTTTTTCTCCTTACGATTGTGTTTACTTTTGATTCATACCAAAACCAGCAATCACCTTATGTTCTCCGACAGGTTTCTTTTCATTTTTTTATTTTATTTTCTTTGTTTTAATCCTAACCATTGATCTGGTATTATCTAATCTTGACCGTAGAATATCAACGGTCATCTCTTTATCGCCTATAAATACCCCCCTCCCCTCCCCAAACCCACATTGAAGTTTCAGGATTTGAGGCGAAGCTCTGCTCCACCAGCTATAAACCATCATACGATCTTCTCATCGGCAGAACCTTTATGTCTCAATCTTCTGCTAATACTCCTGCCGAAATGTCTTCAAAGACTTTTACAGAGAAAGACTTTCACAGAGAAAGGTTAGTATCCCGAGAATTTTTCGATATGTACGATTCTACAATCAAGAGGATTATTTTGTTTCAAGGATGGGAACATCTCTGTGTGGAAAAGCCTGATATTCAAGATCCAGTTCTTTTTGATGAAGTTTGTCAGTTTTACAAAACCGTTTTTTTCGACAAAGATATGACTATAAACTTCGCTGTGTACGATAGAAAGTTATCTATGTCTGTGAAACAAGCGGCACATTTTCTGAATGTTTCTATAGAAGGCGATGCATTCTGTCCATCTCACAAACTACCAGAGGAAGTTGGTACGTTTAATAGAGAAAGTGCTGAAAAAACTTTGTTTGTTGTTAATGAGGGAAAGAGGAAAGTTTATCATCTTTCACCGGACAATCGGTTTGTCACTTTATGGATGAAAGGTTTTCTTGTCCCAAGAAAAGGGGATAGAGAAACCCTTAAAGTTTCTGATTTCTTTATGCTCGACTATCTTGTGAATATGAGGAAAGTAAATCTCATGGGATATATTTTTGAAACCATCAAGAATGTCAAGAAAGGAGGGATTAAATCCCAAATAATAATGTATCCAGCCATCCTTACGAAATTCATTCTTGAGAGTATGAAGTTTTGTAACATTCCTTTGAAAGGAGAACCTATGGATTTGTGGCCGTCTTTGATTAATAAGAGTACGATGAAAAAGCTGAATGTTTGTTTTGATTCAAATTCAAAACTTTTTGTCAGAGATGTAGAAGCTGAATTGGATCAAAATCAATCGGCACCTATGCCAGCCAAGGACAATCAATCCACCGGTGTTACTCGAAAGTCTGATCCTCAAACTAGTTCAAAACCAAAGAAGAAGCCGAGGTACAGCAAGGAAGTTGTAGCCAAATGGAGAAAGGACAAGGAACAGAGAAAGGAAGGTGATCCGAAGTTTGGTCTTGATCCTGCTGAGGCCTTTGCAGAAAGGATAAGGGTAGAAGAAACCCTTCAAGCTGAAAAGAAAAAGAAGACTCTTTTGAAAAGAAAGGCTCAGGACTTTGATATCTCTAAAGTCTTGAAAGCAGTTGAAGATGCTAGTGCTCAACTAACTGTGGAAGTGCATCAAGAGCCCATCGTACAGAGTCTGCCTGAGAAAGAAAAAGGAAAACAAGTGATAGAAGAAGTGGAAGTAGAAGAAGGAGATTTTCTGTTAGAATTTCTTCAAAGTTCAAAGAAAAGTAGAGAGGAATCGCTTCAAAAGCTGAGCGAAGGTGTTCAACAAACTCCTCATGCCGATCAGGAAAGATCTCCGGACATGATATCATCTCGAGAAAAGCAAGATGCTCAATCTTCTCAGTCTGATAAAATAGTTGTCATTAGTGACAAAGTGGAAGATGAAAGAAAACAGAAAGAAAAAGCGAAAGGGAAACAGCCAGTTGATTCAAGCAGATCGTATGAACTAGCATCGTACGATGAAGATACTGATTCAGAGCATACAATCTCTCTCAAGAAGAGTGATTACATTGTTCATGTTTTGAGAAGGGTGGAGAAAAAAATTCCTTATTTCCTGAGGCTGGAAGGGAAGATTGATTTTATTACTGAAAATCAAAGGAAAAAGTTTGGCTCTGTAAAAGAATTGAGAAAGAAAGTTTTGTCAGTAGAAGCCGATCTGAAAGTTCTTTCGGAAAGCTCAGTTGCTCATAAGAAAGCTTGCAATAAGATGACCAAGTGGTCATACAAAACTGAAAGCTCAATCAATGATCATGAATTAGCTATTGAATATATAAGGAGGTTATCAAATGAGCTAGCAATTGCTTTCAACAAGCTTGATAAAGAAACGGTTGAAAGGCTGAACCTTTTGTCTTCTCAAAGAACCGATGTTCCTTCAGTGAAAGACTTGCAAGAAATAATGAATGTTTTCCAATCTGAATTCTCGAAGGTTTCATATTTCAAAGATGAAATGGTCTTACTGAAGAATCAAAATTCTGAGTTGTCCAAGGATAACAAGACTCTGCAAAACAGAATTGATACTCTTGAAGAAGTAATCAGAGTCCAGGAGGAAACCATCAGAAATCAAGATCAGATTTTTGCGGATCAACAAGAGCTTCTCAAAACTCAGGGTGAATCAATTTCTGAAGACAAGAAGGAGATCAAGAAGATGAAAGCTGTGCTTCATGAGCTTATAAAGAAAGAGAAGGAAAGAGAAAACAAATGATTGTTGTATTTGTTTCTTTTGGAACTTGTTTGTTTTGTAATAACTCTTATAATCCTTTCTCTTTTATCCATTGTCTTGTATTACTTCACTAACTCTTCCAGACAATTCGAGATTCCTCCTTTCTTTTTGTAAATCACAAAGGGGGAGAATATTTACAAAGAAAAGATTGTTTTACAAAGGGGGAGAATGCATTACAATGCTCTTAAGGAAAATCTACGAATACAATCCTTAGGAAAGTCAATACCTAAGGGGGAGTTAGTTGTATTTAATTTCTTATTCAGAAGAGTTTTCAATAACTCAGGGGGAGATAAGTATTTCTTGTTTCATTTACTTTGTGTGTTTGTGCTTTCCAAAAAGGGGGAGATTGTTAAGTCAAAAGTCTTCTTTTGGCTTTTACATCATGTTTTGGAAATCACAAATATATTCTGTCATGTTTTGGAAATCTCAAATGTATTCTATCATATGTTTGTAAATAACAAATTGTCTTTTATCATGTTTATCGTATCGTACGATGTTGATCGTACCGACCAAAACGTATCGTACTGACTCTGTCAAACGTATCGTACTGACTCTGTCAATCGTATCGTACTGACTCTGTCAATCGTATCGTACTGACTTTTCTATTCAGATGATCATTATTTGTTTTGGTACTTTGTCAAAAACTCTCTCTGCATATGAATCGTACTCATGTTTTACATTTCTATATATCTCTTATCCTAACAAAACGATGTCATTGAGTTAGTTATATACTAATCAAAACGATGTCGTGCTTTCTGTTTCAATATGACCGTTGGAGGCAATATGACCGTTGGAACCCGAGGCCTATAAATAGGAGGTCATTTGAAGCTGAGAACACACTGATGAACGAAGAGAACGAAAGAGACTCTGTGAACTACACAGATTCTAGAGAGAGACACTATGACTTCTCTCATCAGCCTTGTGCGTCCGATCATCGTATCGAGGGCTTTCAAGTAATTGAAAGACAGAGGTGCCGATTACCTGCAAAATCGAGGGCTGCCGGGGATAGGCAGACAGACGTGCCGATCATCGCATCGAGGGCTGCCGGGGATAGGCAGACAGACGTGCCGATCATCGTATCGAGGGCTGCCGGGGATAGGCAGACAGACGTGCCGATCATCGTATCGAGGGCTCACCAAGGTGTTGGTGAGACAGACCTTTTATCCTAGGTGAAAGGATAACCCTTCTCTTTGGGTTAAAAGAATTGTATTACGTTTACATTTCCGCTGTTGTATTAGAAAGGGTTTTTTATTGTTTCCTTTATTCTTTACATATTCAATTGTAATTGTTTCAATTACAATCATTTCATTACATATTGTATTGATTGGTTCTATACGCTTTAAGGTAGAATCATTCATATCTGCATTACTCTGATTATTGTGTTCATCTTGAATACAATTGTTTTACATAACATTAGTATTACAATACATCATACCTTTTACATTCAATACAATTGTGGGTGTTTGTATTTGTATTAGTTTAAGATCATTTAAACTAATCTCTTTGTTACTAAAACTCAAAGTTTTTAAACCTACAATTCACCCCCCCTCTTGTATTGTTCCATCTAATAGACTTTTATATCGACTATTCGATCCAACAGTTTAACATTTATAAAACTATAAGAAGTTTTCTGGAAGAAGATTGTATAATTTTTTTTATTTTTGAAATGATGTTCAACTAAAATGGCACGACAAGAAGAAGTTTTTTTAGAAAATATTTTTAAAGTAGTAATCGATATAAATCTACCTATTCACTCAATTAATTATCATTATCTTTTAAATTAAAATTCATTTAATTATGATCCATTAATTTTTTAAATCCTGAACCCTACTAGAAATAACTTTACCACAAAGATGAAGTGAATTTAAACCTAGGCTAACATCAGAACATGCAATCGCAGCCCCATGCTTTGATTAATGTTCTAAGGTTAGATTATGGTCAGTGGTAAATTATGGTACATTTATTCTCTATAAATCAGAATTAATTTAGTTTGGGGATTATATTTTAACACTACAAATTGATCCCATACGGTTTTGTATTACCATTTAAGTTCGCACTCTCACAATTTACATAAAATCTCATCCTCACTTGTTTTTGTGTTAATTGTTATATTTCATTATTAGTTTCAATTAAATTAAAGATTCAACTAATTGATCATATTATGTGAATTATATTATATCATTGATGTAAAAAAAATGAATAAAGAAGGATAGAGGTCGACCAATTACAAAAAAAACTACTCTTCCATAGGTGGTGTAGTCATCGTAGAAACATTATGCAAGTGCAAAGGTTTAGATAGGGTTTAACACAATATATTTTCTAGTATTTAATTCCATCCCAAATAGAGGAATATTAAGATATTAATAAAATCTAAAATAACAAAATAAGTGGAAGAGAAACTAATAGTTTATTGAAATCACAACAACATTACAACAAAAAAGAGGAAAAGAAGAGAATTTTGGAGGAGATCCTATCTGGGTAGTTTCCATCCTCAAATTGTGAATTTAAATGGTGTAAAACCACTACTAATATTCTCAAAAAATCCTAATACACGTCCAAAACCCATAAAAATGAGAAAAAAAATTAATAGAGTGGAGGTGAGGCTAGGTTTAAAAAGGTTTCATGTGTGAATGGGGAATCTCGGACAATTTTTTTAATCCAAATTAAACCAGCCATTTGACCTCTAAAAACTTGAACCAACTGTTCTTCCAGAATAACAATTTGTGAAAAATTAGGTTGGAGAGATCCTATCAAAATTTGGGTCCAATCCATGCTCGGACGTAGAAGTTATGTCCCAAATACAGAACCAATATCCAATCTGGCGGGTCTAGCCCACATTTGACTTCATGGTCCATTTAGTCCAAACAAATGTACATTTTGTCTCAAATATCCTACACAAAAGATGTATCCCATTAAGTCATGAATACATTTAAAAAATTTCAACTTCACATAATGAATTTTAAAATATTTGTCTTTGATATACTATATCCCATAAGAAGGGGAAAAACTGGAATTTCCATCAAATTTTCAAATGAATGATCTAATCCCAAATATTTTGTAAATAAAAATATTTAACACAGTGTGAGGAAATTTTATCATTTATTATCAATAAAATATTCAATAAAATTGTCTTTTATCACTTCCCTCATTGTTGGTGTATCCAAAACTAATTCAATAACTTAAAATGGGTAAACAACTTAGGAGTCTTCAACCAATGACTTATTATCAAGTTATTCATGTGATGGGATCTTATTTCTATAAAATTATTTTATAGTAGTAAGTATTCACATCAATTTCCACATATTTAAAAATAATAAAAAACAATATTGGATGAGTACTAGTTTATTGTAAAAAATTTCATCAATATATGTTTGTAGAAGAAATCAATTCCTACTCATTTGTCTCCATTGTGAACATCAGGACCAACTCAACTAGTTAGTTTCTTAATGAATTATAATCTTACACACACCTTCATAATATTGGTGAGAATATATTTATTCATAAGATAAAACATGAATTAATATAATAACACATCCTTCATCTTTTTTGGTATTACAACTATAAAAATATAGTTAAATATATTTAAATATAAATTATCTTGAAGACTTGGAACTATGTTATTCAAAAAACCCACTACTTATCTTCTTAATAGATGAAATAACTATAATAAATAACTACATATAATAAATACCAAATAATATTGGCATTATTTATTTTCAAAAAATTAAAATAGAAAATATTGATTTTCACGATATTAGAAGAATTTAAAAAAAGTACATATTTATGAAATAATTCCCATGATTATCACATAATTCCTATTCTCCCCATAATAATTCACATGTAATTAAAATGTATATTAATAAATGCATGCATGAACAAACTAAAATTTTTGCACCTTTATTTTCAACAAAGGATAATCCTAAATATTCTTCTTCTTTAATATTTCTAGAGCACAATTATATATAATATCATGATAGTTATTTTTTAGTAAAGATATACCTACCTAGAATCATATTGGATTTTAATCACATTAATTTTTTTTAATTTTATGACTAGAATATGGATCAAACAACACCTCATAAAAAACCCTTCCGATATTAAAATGTAGAAAACTTTTTTCACCCATAATATCCACAAAAACTCTCTAAGTATGTGAATTACTATATGATGTGACCAAAAGGTCATTGAATGCCTGAAAAAATGATCAACTGTCTGAAGTGACTATTTTAATTGATCAACCACATACCCCATTCTGAGTTGACATCGTATTTAGATCAACCACATGGAAACCTATCAACTACAATAATAAATAATTGAAAAGGGAAAATGATCTATTATATGACTCTATAGTTATTATATCAAATTTTTTTAAGAAATATTCTCTATTCTTCTCTATGTGTAGATCAACAACATGTACAACCATTATATAGACTATTCCTATATCGACTACATATCTGGCCTCTAGATCACTTGTTCCTTTCTCAGCCTAGAAATTCCAAACATGCCTCAATTCAAACTATGACCTCCTAAAAAAATCTCCAACCTTCCTCAACCACTTTAAAAACACATCCAACATGATTTCGAAAATTTCAATTCAACCACATCCACTTTACATTTATTTTCATTAAGAACAGATCCATAATCATAGAAATTAATGTTTCAACATGATTTATATATTTATAACAAAAGAAAACATAAGAATCACATCCACTTTAATTCCCTTCTGTATTTCTTCTCTAGATGAAAACCCTGACCTTGAGGAACTTCTTCAAACAAAAGAATTGGTCTCAATAATCTAAACCATTGAATTTTATTGACATCCATGGAACATAATGCACTTTCAAATATATCACACTTTGAAATTAATTTACATTCAATAACTATAAGACTATATGAGTGAAATATATATAGTAAATATGATCATTGAGTTATAAAATCATGTGATCTATAAGAATATAATTATATACATTCATAAAACTTCAAAATTAAAACTCTTTAAACTTCTCATAGAATCTGTAAAACAATCCCTACATTAAATTAAAAAAAATTGTTATAAAAGTTCCCACATGCACATATACAACAAATGTTGAAATCATAACTTTCCCCTTTTAATAAATCTCTCAAAATATAATATCTTTATTTTGAGAAATAATATCAATGTATACTCCCCTTATAAATATTCTCCACCTTTCACAAACGTAATGGAGATAAATATATATAATGACTTATGTTGTCATTTTTTCTTCCCCATTCAAAAAATACCCATATACAAGAAGTGATAGGGGAAAAAATATTATACCTTATCCTTGATATGGGTAAGGTTTAACAACTAACATCAACCTTTGATTCTTGAAATATTCCTTTGAAAAAGACTTGGTGAACACATATGAAATATAATTTGTTTTAAGAATATACTCTTAATTTAATTCATTTCACTCTATAAACTCCATGATAAATTAATATTTAATATGAATATCCTTGTTTCTTGATTTCTAAACCATATTATTTGAAAAATTTATAGCACTTTGATTATCACATATTAGAAGAAGTGGTTGTTTCAAAGTAACTTTCAAATATTATACCCATGTATTCATCCACATTAACTTATTTTTGGAATGAGTTGAATCCATATAATCTACCTCTGTTGTGATAAAATTTAAAAAACTATAATTCTTTTTGTTCCATCATAACTTCTTATTATAAAGGAATAATACTCCACCAATGTGGATATTATTTCATCAACATAGGCTTCCCAATATGCATTCTCATAACTAAACACTTATAACATTCCATTACTATCATATTCTAACTCAAAATATATATTACCCTTTATATACCTAAAAATCCTCTTTAATTCAATAAAATAAGACTTATTAGGCGAAATTTAATACCTTGGACAAAAAGTGAAAATATATTTTAAATTTGAACTTGAAGCTATTATAAATAAAAAACATCCAATTAACATTCTAAACTCTCTTAGATCAATATCTTTTCTTAATTAATCTCAATACAATTTTTACCACTAAAATTAGCGTGGAAAAAACCTTTTAAACATACATTAGAAATATTTTCAACCTTTTCTTAGCATAATTACCTTAAAAAATAAAACTTTTATCTTTATTTTATGATATTTTTATGTTAATAAAACACTACATTTATCCAAACATGGAAATTTCAAATAACATCTTCATATCTTTAGAAAACGTTTCACACAATTTTTCATCAATTCCATAAAATATGATTTAATTTTTATAAACAATAAAAAAAATAGATACATATTTTTTATACTTAATTTATATATTTCTATCTAATCATTCCTTTTAGAAATTATACTTCATCATATAGGTGTCATCCATAAAATACTAATATATTGTGGATTTATTTAGAACATATAAATCCTTCATTAAACTACAAACATATCTCCCATATGCTCTAAGTAAAACCCACATGGTTTCTCTATGTGAATATACAAGTATAAATCACCATTTATGAAAGTTGACTTTACCTCCTTTAGAATATCTTTTATTACCTTTGTGATGTAATAAAAAGAAAAATTATAAGGTATTGAAGCCTTGAAATTGGGGAAAAGGACTTATCAAATTCAACTCCTTTAACTTGTGAATAGATATTACACACTAATAATTTTATATTAATATTTTTATGGAAAAAATTCTTATAATATATTCATTATAAAAATAGTATCCCCTTCTATTTGGGGGATAAGCATGAAAAATAATAGAAGCTCATCTTAGCTTATATTTACTCATATTTTCACCTTTTATTTTGTTTATATAGTGGCTTGGAAAAACTATATGATATTTAAATACTAGATACTTATTTTAATATATATCATCTGGATTATTATTATAATTTAGTCTATAAAAACAATTATTTTGAACAAGAACCACTACTCCAATATCTTTCCACCTAAAATAAAAATATGTATCATTATCTATCAACATAATTCAAGTCATATCTACCAAGATTATTTAATTCCATCTAGCTATACCATTTTTTGGTATGTATAGTGCATTGTGGTCATGATTAATTCCATGATTTTTATTATAAGCTTCAATCTTGTTATTATGATACTAAATTCCATTATTTGTTCAAAATTTCATCAGAGAGTTACCAAACTCATTTTTAACACTTCTCAGGAAATTATTGAACATATTTTGAGCCTCTGATTTGTGTTTAAGAAATATAATTCATGTCATATGTAAATACCATTACAATAATAGCCTATATAAGGTGGTTACTTTATAGAATTGTTTCTTGATACAAGTGATAAAATCCCAAATAGAATGCATAGTTTATTAGTCATGGAAAACTAGATACATACTTAAATCCAACATTACATTTGAAAACATAAAAAAAATAGTATTTAATTTTATAAAATCAATATTACCTTTATAATATCTCTATATATCAATCATAATACACTTCTAAGAATCATAGGGAAAGAAAAAATAATAAAGGTAAGAACTCAAATGCCCAGTACGGGTATTCTTAAAGAAGAATATAATAAGGAATGAATAATATGATAGGAATAATTGATGATAAAATAAGTCCATATAAATAATCAAATGAGATTGAAATTTATCCATGGATATCATCACTATTCACATAATAACATGGACATCAATAACTTATTTCCCAATGATGTAATGCATAATGATGAATATCTTAAACTTACCGTCAATTCCTTTCCCACGACATCTACAAAATGGGTAAGGCCTTGGACAAATACCCAACCTATATTGACTCATGAGAACTACCAATGCCTTGATAGGATATATAATTCCAAGATGCGCCTTTCACTTAATAATTCAAATGAATTCATCATATGAATAAAAAATACAAATAAATCTACATTCCGTAAAAATAACAAACTGTATGTATTGGAAGAACTAGAATACAGACTATCAATACTTTCCCTAATAAAATTGATGATAAAAAACTTGATAAAAATGATGGATTATATCACTATATTAGATCCTTATTAAAATATAATATTATATAAATGATGTTGATATAGAAGAAAAACATTTAAAAGGAATATTGGAAAATAAATTGAGGAAAATAACCTTTTCAATTTGAAATCACTAATTTAAAATCCAAAAAATTTCTAAAATAATAATGAATTTTTTTATAATAATATTTAAAAAATGTAACATAATAATGAATGGTTAGGGTGCTCATGATACTAGGAAATTACATACATTTCATGTAAGTCAAAATAAATATTTCTTTCACATTTTTAGTGAAATTTCAAATGTACATCATTTGAAAAATGACAAGAGGATTCCTTTTAAACAATTTTGTAAAAAAGTAAACTATGAGTAATTTTTTTATTAATAAATAGTTTTATAATATTAAAATAATTATTTATAATATTTTGAAGAAAATATGTATTTGGGAGAAAAATATTCCAGACCAAGTATAAATACAAAGTCACTCTTCCTTAAAGAACCCTTATTTCTATATCTTGAGTACTTAAAGAAATTAAAATGAGAGGAAAAAATTTAATTTATATAAAACACATTGGTGAAGAAAATATATTAATTTTACGATATATAGATCAAATAATTTCATAAGTGGATAATTAAAAATAAACAATCCCGAATAATAATGAGATTTTAAAATAATCCCTTACCCTTAGGTCTAACTTCCTTTATATGTGTTAGAACCTATTGTATAATATATGTATTATTATTATAAATATATTAACAATCTATAATAATGTATATCATTCCATATATTATTTAATTATAACCTTTTACCACCTGTTTCTTAACAATAATTTATTGAAATCACTGTTCCGAGTGATAACTATTTCATTTTTCAAACATGTTTTGGATCAATTGTTTATGTCCTTGTAATATTATCATGGTTATATTATCTCAAAAATATTAATCATGATATAAATATCATATATATTAACTATATATATATGTTATCATCGATAAAAGTTAGAGAGAGAAAGATGAATTACATCATTCATGGAGATGTTAGGCTATACGTATGCATGAATGCTATTTTCACCTTTTGACGGATGGAATGAATGAAAGGTAAATAATACATCACCATTTAAGAATAATTATTATATCATATATATAATATATATATTTTAAATATATCTTTATTACAATCCATGTAAAGAGAAAATTAAAAACTAATCACATCGCTCCGTGGTAGCGGTGGTCCACACGTATGCTTGAGAGACATTATCAATATTAATTTGATGGAAAAGAGAATGAATAATGTTTTTTCATAATAATAAAAATATTGAATTATATTTGGGGTAATTAAGTGATTATTTTTTGTTAAACAACATAGATTTAATGGAGTTAAAATGTGAATTAAAAAGAAAGTGATCAGTTAAGGTCATTAACTCTTCTTCGAAAGAACTCCTTTAGATATCCACTTAAGGAAACTAAAGTTGATATTTTGGGAAGAAAATAACCTATATAAAAGTGGTAAGGTTGTTTTTGAGGGATGATTTAGGTTTTTTGAGCTATATGGATAAATGTTTTTGTGAATAAAAGAGATAAGGGGTTCCCTTTTATAAGGATGGGAAAGAACACAGCTAGAAGTACTAAAAAGATTAAAATATAATTATGTAATTATAAATAAGAATGGTTCTAAATGGATAGATATTATATTAAAAAGTGGATAATGTCCAAATATAATCATATAATAAAATTTTAATAGGTTTTGGTTTCATTTTAAACATTAACTTTTGGTTTAACCCCTTGTTTAACAATTTTTAATATTAACTGTGGTAATGAATTTTCAATATTTTAGGGTAATATTTTACATATAGATTAAAAATTAAATAATAAATGAAAATGAGATGAAATTATTTACTATTTATCATCATAATCATCAAATATAGATATATTTTTTAGAATATTTAATAAAATATTTTTATAATAAAATAATATTAATATCATTTTAAAAAAAAAATCACATAATTTGACTTTGAAAACAACATGAAAATAGTGGAATTATAATTTATACCTTTAAAAATTCTCAAATATGTTAATTTTATATAAAAAATTAATGTATCATAATAATCCAAATAGATATTTTTAAATTTAATATTTTTAACAACATTTATTTTACTTTACTTTTAATTAAACAAATACTATATCGGCGTTTCCTAAGCATTTATGGTAATTACTTAATCATTAAAATGTAGAAATAAATTACCATGATAAAAAAATTAATTTATCTTTAAAATAAACATTTTTAATCAAACTTATCCTCTTTATATCCTATTGTAAAAATTTTATTGATATTAATTTTAAGAGAGTGACATTTTGTATTTATTCTTTCCTTAAATTAATATAAAGATAATAATCAAAGGAAAATAGATCCAAGGGGTCATATATTTTATAATTGGATTGAAATGGATGAAATAAACCCATATATAGAATAAATTAATGTTTTGTGATGATTTTGAGACATTATCTATTGGTTTTAAACCTATTTTACCTATTTTATCCTTACAGAGGTGACAAATGTTTACCAAGATTAAAATTCATTATGACCCAAAATAAAAGGTTCCTATTTCCAAATTTACATTGCCTAATTCGAAATATTGTATTAATTTATAAATATTAAATCTATATAGGTGAAATAAATTAATTTTAATATAAATTCATAAAACAAAAGAGAAAACAATTTTGAGAGAAAATTCATTTTAAACATAAAAGTGGATTTATTCTTATCCAATACCTAGTACAAAATATTTGTGAATGTTAATTTTTTTATTTAATATAATAAATATATAAATTTCATTAAAATATATAAAAAATATTGATTAATCAAATTTATTAAGATAAAAGCACATTTTGTGCAAAAAATAGTTTTCCATAAAAATATCTCTTTTAGTTTTAAACGATTTTTATTTATATTCATAATAAATTGATAACAAATGAATTCATTTTATACATGTATAAGTAAATATTTTTTCGAAACATAGTTATTCCTATTCATACCCATCAATCTCAAGGATAAACGATGTCACATTTAATAATAATATTTCAATAGTATATGACAGTACATTTTAACTTAGTGTTCCATTTAAAATAATATATCTAAGAAATAAAAATTAATTATATAGAAATATATCATAAAATTTTGAGGCTTTACATTATATCCCCCTTAAAATGAATTTATCCCTTGAAAATTTCATCACTCTGATACAAAAAATAAGGACACATCTTCTTCATCACATCCTCAGGTTCCTATGTAGCTTCCTCTAATATATAGTTTTTTAGGAAACTTTGACCAGGTTAATGGTCTTATTTCATATTAATTTCTCTCTATAAACTAGAATCTCCAATGATTGTTCCAAAAAATAGATATCTTTCTCCAGTGGTTTAACCTCTGATTTCATTACAAGTGAAAGATCATATATGTACTTCCTTCGGAGAGATACATGTAATATGTCATGAACGTGATAGAGATTTTGTGGAAGCACCAAGTGATACGCTACCACCCTGATGCAATCAATAATCTCAAAGGGGACAATATACATAGGGCTTGGGTTTCTCTTCATTATGAATCTAATTACCTTCTTCCATGGATAATGTTTTGGAAATACCTTCTCACTAATTTGAAAATCTATATCTCATCAATGAATTTCAATATGATTTTTTATCAACATTGACCAACCCTTAAATACTGTTGAATATATCTAAAATTATCTTCCATTTCCTCAGTACGATTGGGTCTAAATTTCTTTCTTTCCCATAATTCATTCCAACACTTTAAAGTACTACTCTAATTTCCATAGAGTGATTCATAAGGATCTATTTGAATACTTTAGTGAAATCTATTATTGTAAGAAATTTATACTAAAGGATGGTGTTGATCCCCACTACCTTCGAAATATATAGAATAATCTATCTACATTTCTTCTAGAGTTTTAATGGTCCTCTGAGATAGACCATCAATTTGAGGATGATAATAAGTGTTGATGTATAATAATGCATCCATATCTTGCTGGAGAATTAACTAGAACATTAAGGTAAACCTCAGATCCCGATCAGATAAAATAATATACGACACTCCATGAAACCTTAACACTTCATTAATGGATATTATGGGAATATTATTTGTACATCACTAATATAAATGTAGTATGATGACTTTGTAAGGAAATTGACTATAACACAAACATAAATATGTCCTTTTGATGTTTTGGGGTGCTTTATGAGAAACTATATGGTGATGTTTTCCCATTTCCATTCAAGTATGGGTAATGGTTGTAACATCACTTTACACTTTAGTCTCTCATCTATAACTTACTATCATACCCAACAATGATATATATAATTTTTGATATCCCTTTTCATACTATCAAACAATAAATGATCTTTTAGATATCTGTACATCTTCATAATTCTAGGATGAAAAGGGAATGCTAAACTATGAGATTCATCCAACAACTCTTCTAGGTATGGTATTGATGGGACACATATTCAGTTCCTAAAAAATATCTTTCTAGCCTGATTAGGGTTGAACTCAGGTACATTCATCCCCTTCTTTTATAATTTCATATCTTCCTTCGACACATTATTAATCCTATATTGGATGTATAGTTGAACATTCATCTACGAAATATAAGTTATTTACTCCTTCCTAATGATTTCAAGATCCATACTTTCAAAATCCATAAATATTGGATCACTTTCAATCCTCATTCTAGAAAAATTAGTATGGTCCTTCCAACATTGAGCATTAACAACCTTTTTCACTTTCCTAGGGTGGTAATGTATTGAGAAATCATAATATTTTATCAAATCTAACCATATTATTTGGTGAATATTCAAATATTTCTATGTAAATATATACTTCAATATTTTATGATCAGTATATATATCACACCATTAACTATATAGATAATTCCTTCATATCATCAATGAAATTTTTTTTAATGCCACTCCAAATCTTGATTTGAATAATTTGATGCAAGAATTTTTAATAGGTGAGAGGCATATTCTCTCTCCATGTTATTCTGCATAAGGAACAATCTATATCCCTTATTTCATGAATCACTATAGATCAGAAACCCTTATCTACTACAAGGAAGTGTAAGTACATGTGTGATAAAAAACCTTATATTTTGTTCTATAAAACTCTCTGCACATTAATATATCTAGTAGACCATAACCCATTTCTAAGTCAACTTGGTGAGTGGATTAGATAGTTATGATAAATCTCACATAAGCACCGATAGTATCCCGAAAGATCAAGAAAACAATGGATCTCAGTTACCATGGATGTTCTAGGCCATTTCTCAATAACATACATCTTTAAAGGATCCATCTATATTACCTCCCTTGAGATTATGCTACCCAAGAATGAAGCTTTCTAATTATAAAAGTCAAACTTGGTAAATTTTGCATACAACTTCTCCTTCCTCAAGATCTTCAACACAATTCTCAAATTCTATTCATTCTCTCCCTTTATATTTGAATATTTATGAATATTTTTGATAAATAATTCCTAAAAATTATTAAGGTAATACATAAATTCTATATTCATTAAATTTTTGAATCCAATAGGAGCATGGGTAAGCCTAAAAATAATTACTTCGAATTCATAATGAAAACACATCATATGAAAAAGTGTTTTTGTTTTATGATCCATATCGATCCTTGATAATGATATCCAGGTTGAGGATAAATCTTTGAAAAATATAGGTCTCCTCATAGTTGGTCAAATATATCATCAATATGGTGTATATGATACTTTTTATTAATAGTTATCCTATTATATTCATGATAATCAATGAAAAGACACATTAACCCATATTTAATATTAATAATAGGAAAATATGAAACTGATGGAGAAGAAATAGGATGAATGAGTTCCTTATCAAAAGTATCATAGAGTTACCTCTTTAATCCATTCAACTCAAATGGGGCTATTCTTTATGGATTATTTGAAATAGGCATAACACCTGGTATGAGTTCTATTCAAAACCCAACATCATGATTCATGGGAAGACTAGGAAATTCCCTATGAAATACATCATAATATTCCAAAATAATAGGAACAATATAAATGATGGGATTCTCCAAAACCATTTGAGATAAATATCCCTCATGAATAGGTTAAAAAACCGGTATGAAGGAAGTAATTTTTATTTGGTGATCAAATTCATCCTCTAATTAATAGACGATTGAAGTTTGATTTAGAATATCAAAAATAACCTCCCTTCCACAAAAATTTATATGAGATATATATTAATACATCCAATACATACCCAAAATTAAAAAAAATCAACATGAGAAAGAATAACAAGATTCAAAATAGGAAAATTCCCAAAAAAATCTATAAGAGAGAAGCTATAAACTTGAGATATGATCATCCTAACATTAGAAGTGTTCACCGCCAACATAATATCTAGTCATTGAGATGGTGATGTGATATGATAGAAAATTATTCAGGTATAAAATAGTGGGTAGTACTAGAATCAAATAAATCACTTGAAATCATAGAGTGGATGATAAGTTTACCTTTCACCACATCAATTGTAACCTCCATTTTAGTTGTATTAATTGTATAAGATTTTCCATCTCACCATGGTTTCTTTTGTGGTAAGTTCCCTTAATGTATAGGGAATTGGTTGGAATAATAACCAATTTCAATATAGAAAAATAAATTCACTTTTATGGATTCTCACTTAACCATTCATTAAGGTGAAATATGGAATTATTTTCCACACTTGAAGAAAACTTATTTTCCTTTTAAGAATGTACCGAGGTATTTCCATCTCTAAGTATCACATGTTAGAAAATTCCCCTTTATATCCTTCCCCTTATCCATTTTTTGTTCTACCACCCTTTTATTCTCTCTATTTCCTTAAAATCCATATGAATTATATAATTATTTCTCTATCTTGATGACACATGATACTATATACTCATAAGATGATAATTTTTGAGAGACTAATTTAATTCAAAGTATTGGATTAATCCCATTAAAGAAATATTCAATATCACACTCTGTATTACATATGTAGTCCGTAACATTCCCTAAAGACCATGTAAAGTTATATTCATACATTGAAACATTTTCCCTTTCATTTTTCCTTAGACACAGTAATTTTATCCCCATATCTTCTCATAGTTCACGAGAAAAATATTTTTCCAATAAAAGTACCTTAAAAACCATCCACTCTATGCTCATTATTTAATTTTCACCCATAGTTTTTTGAATCAATGACCACTATTGATCAAACCATGAGATAATAAAAAACAATGAAAACATTTTCCCATTAATTACTTATCAAAGAAAGAAATATATTTTCTAAGGAATTTATCCATTACTCTAATAAAAATTGATTGGTGTTTCTATTTAATGATGGAGTATGTGGTGATATGAAATGGTCTAACAATATCACACCGCAATGTGGATCAGTATGATAATCTATAAGGGAATTTTTATTGGTCATAAGATGACTCAACCACCTTAGTATAGTTATAATTTGTTTGTTCTAGCTCTATCTCCACCTCTAGCTTCATATCTTTCCCATGAGGGAAATCCCAACATAGATTATGTGAGTTGATAAAATTTAAATTACTTACACTAGGAACCATTTCTAAATAATGGAATACACTATATTAGATTACAAAATTATGAATCATAATGCATAATTTTGAAACTAGTGAAACTCATACCATAAATTGAACATTTATACATAACCATTCTAAAAATCATAAAATTGGTTCATTTGGGAATATTCTCAAATCAAAATAATATTTTTCAATCTTTTATTATGGTTTGTAGGGAAAATGTTAATTAATCTAAGAATATTCTCAATAAGGGTCAATCTAGGTTTACAGTAATGGAACACTTACTATGCACTAGAATAATGCCTAAAATATAATCTACTAAATATTTTCATGGTTATTACCCGTAGATGCATCTGTTCCAAAACTGCTTTTATTTGTATTATCCAGACATGTATGTATTTATAGGAAAACCACACAATCTATACCTTAAGAAAAATTTAGGTTGTTATCCTATACTTAGACATATCCTCAAAGTCTATAAAAGGGTTATATTACTTAATATATGTTTTCATAAATATAGTTCCTAAGGATACTACTAAAATCCCTTTGATAGAAACTCCAAATACCCTAGCCCAGATCAAGTGGTTACTTTATTACATTGTTACTAGATATAAGTGATCACATTTCAAAGGACCGAATAGTTTAATAGTCTCGTAAAACAAGATAAATTATTAAACATGAAATTATCATTGAAAACAAAAAATTCAACGTAGTATTTTTATTGATAAAACCCTTATTAATCAGAATATCCCAACATATCAATCATAATACTCTTCATGGAATTCTAGGTAATGGAAGCATAATAAATGAGTGATCATAGATTCTTAGTAAGGATATACATACAACATAAGCTAATAAGGAATGAATAACATGGTATGAATAAATGGTGATCAAATAATTCTATATACATAGTCACATGAGCTTGAAATTTATACTTGGATATCATAATTATTCAAATAATCAAATGGAAATCAATAAACGATTTTATAATAATGGAATTCATAATTAAATACATCTTGAACATACCATTGAGGACTTTCCCAATACATATAAACAAATATGTAATGCCTCATACATATAGAGAACCGATTTTGTCTCATGAAACCAAAAAATGAATCAATGGGATATGTAATTCTGGGCACCACTCATCACCTAGTAAGTCCAATACATTTATCATAAGAATAAACAATACATAGTAATTGTAATTACTTAAAAATCAATAAATGTCTATATTTGAATAACTAATATTCATAATATTAACAAATTCCCTATTTAAACTGATCTTAAACCATCCAGAGAAATATAGTGTATGGTATTATTAGTGTATTTCCTAATAGAATATAATATTCAAGAAATAATATTGACATATATGAAAATACTTTAAAAAGAAAACCTGGAAATTTCTTCAGGAAAATACCCTTTTCACGTTGAATCCACTTATTTAAAATCTAAAAATTTATCAAATATTAAGGAATTTTTTTCTCTGAATGGATCATTTGAATATTATAGATGAAGCTTTAAATCATTGGTTTTTCATGAATATAGGAAATTATGATCATTCTACGTACATTAAAACAATGACTCCTTTCTGATTTTTGGTAAAAAGTTAAGAGGACCTCATTTAGAAAATGATAAGAAGAATCATTTTAAAACAAATTTTAGAAAGTAAATTTTGAAAAAGAAAACTACTTTAACAAGTCAAAAGATAATGGTTAAAACATTCTTTGAAAAATTTTAAGGAAGATATGGACATGGGAGAAAAATATTCCCAAATGATTAGAAAAACAAAGTCGATATTCCTTAAAAAAATAATATTTTTGTATATTGAGTACTTAAAGAGCCGAAAATGAAATGAAAACCATTTAATTTATTAAAATAAAATTATGAGAAAAAAATAGTTTGGTTTTAAGATATAAAGATAAAATAATTCTCCCAATGAGGAATTAAACATAAATAATCCCGAATAATGCTGAGATTTTAAAATAAACCCTTACCTCAGGTACGAATTACTTTCTATGTGTTTGAACCTCATGTTTAATAAATATATATTTATTAAAAATATAATATGTAACTATATTATTATGTATCATACCATATATTATTTACTTATAACCTGTTATCACCAGTTTATTAATAATTATTTATTAAAATAACTATTCTGAGTGATAACTACATTATTTTTCATATATGTTTTGGTTCGGTAGTTTTGTTACTTGTACTTAGATCATGGTTACATGATCTAAAAACATTTACTCTTGATATAAATATTGTATATATTAATTATATATATATATATATATTTATAATCATCCAAAAAATGTTGTTATAGAAAAATAAATTGCATAGTTCTTGGATACGGTAGGCTGTAAGTATGCATGAACACTATATTCACTTTTTGATAGAAGGAATAAAAGAAAGGGAAATAATAATTCACCATTCAATAATAATTATTCAAATATATCATATATATTTATTAAATTTATCCTCAATAATATTCATGTAATTATGAAATTAAAAGTGAATAACATCATTTCGTAGAGGTGGTTGTCCACACGTATGCATGAGCGACATTATCATTTTTCATATGATGGAAAATAGGGTGAATAATGATGGTTTAATAATAATAATAATAAAATTTAACTATATTGAGTTTAATTAATTCATTATTTCATGATAAATAACATATATTCAATGGAGTTATAAGAAGAAGTAAAAAGTAAGTGATCAGTTAAGGCCATTACCATGTCTTTGAACGGACACTTTCATATATCCTATTAGGGACCCTATGGTTGGTATTTTGTGACGAACTAAACTTCTAGAATGTGTATAAATATGTTGGGGAGGGATTTTATTAGGTTTTGGTTCATCTATATGGATTGTTGTGGTGTGACAAAAATTTACAGGGGGTTCCCTTTTATAAGGATGGGAAAAGAAGCACTTGGGATGACTAAAAACATTAAAATATAACTAAGTCATTATCAAGTAAAATAATTTCAAAAGGTAATAGATTTGAATAAAAAAATATAAGGCTGAAATATCACCATCCAATGAAATTTACATAGCTTTCAGTTTAATTTTAAAAATTATCTTTCGGTCTGTCCCCTTGGTCAACCAATTTTAATCTTAACCATGATAATGAATTTTTAATATTAACGGGTTATAATTTTACATATAAGATAACAATTGGCTCATAAATGAAAATGGGATGAAAATATCGACCATTTTTTATCATATTTTTCATCTTTCAAAATTTTTATGATTTTTAAATAATTTTAAAAAATATTTTTTATCATAAAATACTATTAGTGTCATATTACGAAATATTCACATAATTTGACTTTGAATTCAATATAAAAGAAATTTAATTAGAATACATACATTTAAAATTTATCTAATATGTTAATTTTAACAAAAAATTTCAGGTATTTTATAATTTTTAATATTTATAAAATCATTTTTTTATTTTTTTTTGTTAATTTAATAAATACTATATTGGTGTTTTGTAATCATTTAAGGTAATTATTTATTTACTAAAAATTATAAATAAATTATAATTATAATAAAAATTAATTTATATTTCAAAAAAAATTATAACTAAACATATCCTCTTTTTATCCTTATGTAAAATTTTTAGAGATATCAAATTCAAGAGACTGAAATTTAGTATTTATTCTTTTCATAAATTAATCTAAAGGTCATATTAAAATAAAAATGAAAAAAAGTGAAAATATATTCAAAAATTGGAAGGCAATGGATGATCTAAATACACTAAATTGAATAAATGAAGGTTTTGTGATGATTTTGAGACCTTATCGCATTTTGTTTACATTATTTTACCCATTTTACCTTTACTGAGGTGACAAAATATTTTACAAGGTTACAATTCATAATAAACCAAAATAAAAGAGACATCTTTTCAAAATTTGAACATCCTAATTCAAAATATGGTATAAAATTTTCTATATTTTATATCTAGAAGTGGTAGAAATTAATTTTAATATAAATGTGTTAAATTCAATGAAAAATATTTTTTTAGAAAATCCATTTTTAAGAAAAAAAATGGATTTATACTTATCTCGTGACTAGTAAAAACCTTAGAATAATGTTAAAACATTTGATTGAATAAAAAATATATAAATTAAATTAAAACAATTAACAAATAATGACTGATTGTATTTATTAATATAAAAAACAATTACGTGTATAAAAATAGTTTGTCAGGAAAACATCTACTTAACATTCAAATGTATTTTATTTTCACTTATGAATTTTTTTTAACAATTGAATTAATTTTATACATATGTAGAAAATAATATTTTTATAATTTATCTAGTTCTATTTAAACCCATCAATCCAAAATCTAGGTGATACATACCACATTAGATAATAAAATTTCAGTAGTCTATCATTGTACACTTAAACTCAGTGTTGCATGTAAAAAAATCCATCATTGAGATAAATTTTTTTTATGGAAAGCTACATCATAAAATCACAGGTTGTTACATAATATGAGTAAATTCAACAATAAAGAGAATGAAATACTTATCTATATTCATTGACTATTTTGAATAATATCATACCAGATTAGATCTTAAGGATAAGATGTGTGAATCACTACTACAAAAGAGGCATTTAACACCACTGACATTTATCAGCACTAGAGAAAAGAACTGATAAAGGTCACTGTTATCAGTGCTAAAAAAATGATAATTAGGGGTACTATTTATTTGTGTTAAATGAAAGAACTCATAATGGGTGTCCTTTATTATTGCTCTTTTGTTAACGCGGATAAAGGGTAACCTTTTATGAGTGCTTTATTTTTAGCACTGAGAAGGGGTATAGTTATTAAATGGTTAATTTTTTGCACTGATAAAGGATTTCCTTTATCAGTTCACTTTGCCAAGAGATAAAGGTCTAGAATAAAATGGAATAATTAAAGAAATAAAAAAATATTAATAATTTTATTAATTAAATAAATATTGATAAAAGTGAATAACTTGAATATACATATATATAAATTAAAGAAATTAATAAATATTATATATTAAATGCGTGGATATATAAAATAAATAAAACAAAAAAATTAAAAAAATAAAAAATAAAAATGAATAAATTAGTAAAAATATTAAACATTTTATTAAAATAATAGTTATTGATAAAAATGAATATATTTAATATACATATATAAATTATAAATATTAATAAATAATATGTATTAAATATATATATAATGAATAATTTGTAATAATTAGACAAAAAAATTAAAAATTAATAAATTGTAATAATTAAAAAAAATATTTTAAATGAATAAATTACAAAATGTTTTAAAAATTTATTAAAGAATTAATTATTAATAAAAATGAATCAGTATTATATATACTATAAATAGTTAAAAATAATATATATTAAATATAAAAATATAAAAAAGAATAAAATGTAATAATTAAAAACATATTAATGTATTATTCTTTTTTAATTTTTGATTTTTTAATTTAATATATATAAAACGTCATGTGTTACTTTGATTTCACATAAATATACGTAATTAATTCATTTTTATATAGATTGCAATGACACAAATATTTACACAAGTAATGAAATCTTATATAGAAATAAATACACCAAATATTTATGTAATTTATTCCAATTTTAGTATATTTTAGAATTTCATTATAACACGACACATTTAAAATACTATGTTTTTAATTAGTAAATTTTATTTTATTATTTTTTTATAGTTATGTATTATTTATTAATTTTTAATATTTTTTATTTTTGAATTTATTCCTTTTCTATTAATTATTTACATGTATTTATTTACTATGTGTTAGTACTTTCTAAATGTTTTCATCCTTACTTCAATATATATCAATTTTTTTTAATAATTTTTATTTAATTAATAATAAATATCAAATTTTCAATATTTTTAAAGCGTACCCATTTTTAATTATTCATTTTCACTAATTTTTAAAATGAATGTATTTCTGATTATGTAATCATTAATAATGTTAAAAATATATTTTAAATAAATATTTATAAATAAATATATTTATAAATGTATATTTACAATATTTATAAATTTATAAATTTATAATTATTATAAATAAATAAATATTAATTTTCAAAAAAGTTTCTATATAATTATAAATAAATATTTATATATATTAAAATAATTAATTAATTATAGATAATTTATTTAAAAATGAATATAATATATATATATATATATAAAAGTTGAGGCTGAAGCCTGAGTTTATTCAGGAAAAGGGGATACATTACAAACAAAAGTAGGAAACGTACAATGCAGGGATGTACTCAATGAGACTCAATCTTGAGATCTCACCGAGTCCCACAAGGGAAACTACCATCGAGTTTCACCATGTGGACCATATATATCAAATTATATAAATATAGAAATATTACTTTTTAAAATTATTATTCATATATTTATATCTAAATAATTATATATTTAAATATGATTAGTCTAATTCACTCGTATGAAATGAAGTCAATAAATTTGATTATCATTGTGTCCTGGTTAGTACACATTGACTTTACACACATGTGTATTTTCAATGTTACAAATATGAAAATATTCTCACATATATGCGTTGTTGAATATTTTAGGGGCCCTATTATTGTTTACTTGTTTATTTTTATACTCACACCCTACACATGAACCTCAGTGGATATAAAACTCTTATATTTGAGATAAAAGTGTGGGAAAAGACTTGTACCATAGATTTGATTTGGTGTAGCTATATGGGGATGAGTTGATGTCCTAATTGTATTGTCAAGGACCATTTAGAATTTTGAGATGAGATTTGAAATTTTAAATTATGTTGTGGTAAATTAAAAGTTTTTAAGGATAAATCAATCATCCTCACTAGCTTCATCTCTAAAATAGTACTTATTACATTTTGTTTCTTGATACTCATACCCCATATATTCAATATTGTTTTAACTACATTGGGAACTATTCATTCAAAATGAACACTAGTACTCAGTATGGAATGAATTTTAGTTAGATTAGTTTAAGAAACATAGGTGGATGTCCACAAGATATGGGGGATGAGTATCAAGTAACAAAATGCAATAATACCTAT
Source organism: Viscum album (assembly GCA_963277665.1). Taxonomy (NCBI): domain Eukaryota; kingdom Viridiplantae; phylum Streptophyta; class Magnoliopsida; order Santalales; family Viscaceae; genus Viscum; species Viscum album. The sequence goes on from OY728121.1 coordinate 49,182,270, forward strand.
TTGGGATATGAAGCTGATGATGATGTGTCACGATCCCCTCCCCACAAGGTGCACCCCTCCCGGGCCAGCAATGTGAGAAGTGAAATAATTACCCCCGAGTCCCACCACTAGTAGGCCCTGGGTTGGATACTAGCACCGAGGGTATAGTAAACACACAAATGGTAGGCATTACCCTCTAAGAGAACACATGTGAAAGGGAGAGATAATACAGACACTGAAAAAATCCAACTCAGACAAAAATATAAAATAAATCCAAAGTACATATATGTAATGTCTTGCTAAACTACTTCAACTAAAAGGGGAAAACTATAAATACCAAAAAGAATGTAAAAACAACAGCAACTATGAATCCCAAACAACTCCTGAAACCCCTAGATAGTAGAATCTGGTCTGATCTCCAACCTGCTCCAAGGGACCTAAAAATAGTTTATATAGACATCGAGTGATAACAACAGTATACTTAGCACAATCCTCCCCGGATCCTCTCATGCAAAAGTAAAGAATGCATGCTAAATCACAGTGAACAACAAGTGAATCTAACTCATCACATAAACAAGTATACTAAGTTCCTAACCTCACCATGGAAACTATTACCAAGTATCGCATAAAATTTTATATAATATAATAAAGAATATCAAGGGTACCCCACTACTACTTCCCCATGGATTTGGCGCTTTTCCCCAACATTGCACGTCCTAAGCCATCTCTCTCCAAAAAGGATTTCCTGAAAACACATGGGAGAACCACCAAAACATGCACATCATGAAAAAATACCACCAATTCCACATAAGAAATGTAACCAGGTAGTTTCTAGGAGCCACCATAGCTCACATAATGTGTTTCATACGTAGGGCATTATACCTCAAACCATTATAGCCCACACACTGAGTAAGGATCTTCATGCCATCACAGTCTATACACATTACATTTATAGTAGTCCATAGAAAACTATATCTAGAATCATTGTGTGTGAATAAACACAGGCCATTACCACCCTATACACACATATATGGGGAAAACTGACCATTGTGACTACGAGCACAAGTAACTACCAAGAGAAGAGAGAGGGGCCAAAGGGGGCATTCAGCCATCCATCCTCCCACCATAATGCTAGAAAAAACACCCCTAGGGCTCAGAATCCCCGGGGTGTCAGTTTACCTAATTGACGGGGTGGGGTAGGGTATAGAAACACAAAAATCACAAAATATACTTCAACTCACAATAACAAAATGGGAATAACCTAGTCTTATACTCAACTGTAGATAACCTCTCTTAGACTCATAGCATCCACTTCTAAGATTAGGTATCCTATAACCACTCCATCATTTAAAGAGATTTATTTCATTACCTCATTACCTTTTTATTAGTTGCACTTTACATTAATTATCCATTATTAATTTCCACATAATATTTCATTAGCATCACACCTAAAGTTCATTGTTACTTGAAATTGAAACCTCATTGTGTTTTCCAAGAAATCTCCAACCCCATGGGTTAACATCAGTTATTCAATAATTTTTAACAACATTATTATTTTCCCATATTCCTAGGCATTCTAGAAAAAAATTCTAAGAAACTAAACACAAGGGGGCTCAATATAGTGAGTAGAGGAACTGCCTGTCGAGTCTTTTCCACCTACAGATAGAGCGTAGACCAATCATCCCTCGAGAATCTAACCACGAAAAGCACATGGCATACCCCACTCATCTTTGCCCCTTTATAGAAGGAGGGCAAACAAGACTATCTTCCTTGAGTAGTGGGAATGTAAAACAGATAAACAACCAAAAAGATTCATCAGGTATCCAAACATTCACATCAAACCCATTTCATAATCTCCAGTGTCCTTTCTGACACCCACATGAAAAAAGCGATGCTTCTCGCCACTCTAGGCATCAAATGTTTCCACAACCACTAGGCCTACCTGCCCCCACATATCACAACAACCATCCAGACTCACATCACAAGCAGCTAAAAACAAACATCATATCAACTGGGATCTTAACCCTTAAGAAAGAAATATGGTAACTAAGAACCCTATGAGGAATTATCCTTTATCAAACAACCAGTCATTTAATACATCCATAATTAACCGATTTATTATTTCTAAGTTCCAACTATGGGAAACTGAAACAGTAAGCTATCACAATTGATTAATCATGCTTACTACATCAATTTGAATAACATAAAGTTACAATAAGAAGAAATAGATTCATTTACAAGCCTCTATATCTTTGAAAATTAATTTACAATTAATCCCAGTTTACGTTCTTTACCAATTTACATCAAGAATGAATATGTAAAAAAATAAGGCATAAATATCACACTATCTAGAAAAATAAGAGGCAATAAAATATGATCAAGATCAATTTAGTTATCCAATTAAAATATTTTTTTTTTCAATTCCTTTGTGATCCAGTGGGATAAAACATGCTAACTCTACAGTTGAACATAAAAGAATAGATAAGAAATGATTCCCACACCTTAAACCATTATTGACACTCTTTATATGAGAAAGATCCACACAAAGTATCACGGTCACCTCCTCCGGTGACAACAGCATCCACCCAAGGATGCAGAGACTCCACCACACCCGTTAACACGCAAGAAAAGTCCAGTAGGAACATGGAGATAACATTCCATAAAAGGGAAATGGGAAAAAGAAGGAGATGAACCCAAAATAATGATGATATATCAATCCTTATATCGAATATTGATCGATACTATTTGGTTGCATCAAATATAGGGGGTGCACATATAGCTGGAAGAAACATCAAGGGGAAATGATATGAGGATTAAGGTTCGATCAAACTGCTCCTATGGGAAGATGGAAAGGTTCAAGCATCTGGCACAAGTTAGAATAAGGGAGTTATGGGATTTGATTCCACCTTAAATATCTTGAAAAAGGCATTGAATCCGTTTTATGTCAAAGAAAATGGCAAAGGGGAGAAACTGTAGGAAGTTGGAAACACTATTCATGATCCTAAAAACACTATTCACAAAATAAATCACTAATGACGATGGTACTATTCAAAGAAAAACTCTTCGATGCTGATGGAACTGTTCACAGAACGACTCACTAAGGACGATGGAACTGTTTACAGAATAACTCACCAATGTTGATGGTACTATTTACAGAATGACTCACCGATGCCGACAGTACTCTTCAAAAAATGACTCACTAATGTCGATGGTACTATTCATAGAATGACTCACCGATGCCAATGGTACAGTTCACATAATGACTCACTGATGCTAATGGTACTGTTCAAAAAATGAATCAAAAATGCTGATGGTATTGTTCACAGAATGAATCACCGATACTGATAGTACTATTCACAGAATGACTAATCGATACCGATGGTAATGTTCACATAATGACTCACTGATACCAATGATACTGTTCTCATAATGACTCACTGATACCGATGTTACTGTTCACAGGTTGACTCATCGATACTGATGATACTGTTCACATTGGTCTCACCGATGGAACTGTTCACATCGGTCTCATCGATGAAACTCTTCACATCAGTCTCACCTATGGTACTGTTCACATCGGTCTCACCGATTGAACTGTTCACATCAGTCTCAACAATGGAACTATTCATATCAGAGTCTCACCAATGGTAATGTTCACATCGGTCTCACCGATGGTACTATTCGCATCGTTCTCACTGATGACACTGTTCGCATCGGTCTCACCGATGGAACTCTTCGCATCGGTCTCACAAATGGTACTGTCCACATCGGTCTCACCAATTGAATTGCTCCCATCATTCTCACTGATCAAATGGTTCCCATATTTCTCACCGATGGAACTGTTCCCATCGGTCTCACCGATGGAACTGTTCCCATCGGTCTCATTGACAGAACTGTTCACATCGGTCTCAATGATGGAACTATTCCCAGAATTGGAAATTTGGAAAAGTGTATGAGATAAGTCACCTTGACCACCAGAACAACTCAAACACTAGATTTTTGCAGAGGAATGAACTAGAGAGGTCCGGGCCTTTACATCAGATACCTCTCAAAACATTCTAATCCTCGAGAATTCAAAACCTACCTAAAGAGAAACAGAAACGGGGTTGGAACAACCACCCCTTAAGATACATCTCAAAAGAGAGAAATCCAGAAGACGCAACCAAAGAAAGCCATCTCATAAACATGAACAGTCTACAACCAAAAAGGGAAAATTTTTCGTAACATTAAAAGAGTTAAACATGAGTCAACTCGGGGTACTGAGCACGTATCGATGAATCAAGTTCCCAGGTACTCTCCTCCACACCACCATGTCTCCACAAGACACGAACCATGGGGGTATAATTCCCATGCAACACCTTCTATTTGGGGTCTTGGATTTCTACCAGCTTCTTCTTGAAGGCTGTATCGTCGTCAACATCAATCACTCCAATTGATGACATGTGTGTCATCATGAAGACAACGATAGAGTTGTGATACATGGAAAACATCATGTATTCGACTCATATTTGGGGGAATTGCTACTCTATACGCCACGAATTCAACACCAGACAACACCTCAAAATGCCCAACAACCCGGGGAGAATGCTTAATCCCATGACCAAACCTTCAGTGCCTATGATGGAGAGTCACCTTTAGAAAACAAATTATCCCCAACACAAAACTCTTAAGGTCTCCTTCTTTGATCGGCATATTATTTCAGATGATCCTACGTTGTCTTCATCCTCACATGAATCACCAGAACCATATCTATTGTATTCTTCAGTAGTTCTAGTCCGAGAATTACTAACTTTCTGACCCCAGTCTAGCACAGTGGAGAATGGAAATGTTGGCCATAAAACTCTTCAAACGGCTCCATACCAATGGTGGAATGAAAACTATTGTTGTAAGAGAACTCCACCATGGGTAAGTGCCTCATCCATAAACCTCCAAAATTCAGGACACAAGAGAATACATGCCTTCAAGAGTCTGTGTAACGACCCAAAGTTTCATTAATGGAAATCCCTCTTGATCTAATTAAATGTCTCTTTATGTAAAATATTTATATAAAATTTCAACTTCTTTGGTTTTATTTTAAGAATTGTTACCGTTGCTAATATAGCCGTTGAACAGTGATCACATGACTAGTATAAATATAGGGCTTTAAGAAATCCAATTTACTCAGACAAAAGAAGCGATGACCTCATCCAGTAGAATTGCACCATACGAAGCCCATTTTTCAGAGCTCAGAAAATAGGTAGCACCATTGGAATTCACTCTTGACCAAGCCCAAGATGAGATTCATCATGTCAAGCTCTAATGGGACCATCTACGGGAAAAGTTTATTTTGATAGTGATTACCACTTGAGCGATGTTATCTGAGCCACCCCAAGCATCTATCACCATCGCACACGTTACCCTTAGGTCTTATGCCACTGTTTTAAGGGGTTATGTAACAAATATCTACAACTATGTTCATGTACATTACTTTTGTATATAATAATGAATATACTTTCTTGTCATCATTGATACATTGTAAATAGTTTTTAAAGTACAAATAGTGTTTTTTAGTTATTATTTAATTAAGAAATATATTTTATTAAATTAAGGGATTTTTGAATTAACTATCATTTTAATAAATTATTATTATTATTATTAAATTAAATTTTATTAAATATAAATGATCTTATAATTTTATCAATGCAATTGTAATTTTTATTAAGGTTTGAAAGCCATTTTTGTCAAAACCTGTGAATTTTCGATAAATATCGGTTTTTATTTTAAAAGTGAAAATTAACATATTTATAAAATTATTTTGATAAAATAAATGTTATTTTTGGAATCAGAATGTCGAAATTATCCAATGGTGAATTTTTCATAATTTTCTGAGACAGTCAAATTTTTGGTAAAAATTAAATACCGTTTAAATATATAATGTTTTTATGACATCATAATGACCCAATAGTGATATAATAAAATACTATAAGCTTTATGTTCAGCCAATATATGTTTTAAAATTAAAATAATGTGATTTTGGGTTTGTTTGACTTATTTTACAAAGCATTAATGGACCCCTCAATACTTATTAAACATCTTATCTTTTTAAATTATTTTCCTTGGGAGTGTGGCTCACCTCCACATAAGCAACCCCATTATTTTAAGAAGTTCGGACTTTGGCCTTATAAAATATTATTTTCCTCTCCCCATTTCTAAAAAACATGGGAAAAACCATGAGCTTTTTTTTGGTTTGGATTAGTTTAAGGTACGGGGTCCCAAACATAAATAATAAACAATTCACTCACCTTTACTATATAAACCCACCCAAGTTCCCACTTCCTCCTCACTCAAAGCCTTTTTAGTTCGTCCAACCTCTAACCCACTCTCTATAGAATCCTCCCAAGGTGCCCCAAGCTCCCAAGAAGCCTCTCTCAAGACTTTGAAAGCATACTTCCAGGTAAGGGGTTTTCTTCCTTTCAATTTTTTATCCAATTTTATTAATATTATTATACCCTTTTAATTTCAATTATAAATGCTGGGGTATGGGTTTTCACCACCCCCATACTGACCTCTTATTGTTTGAATGATGGGAGACCCATTTATCTCTCATTAAATTCCTCCCATGTACACCTGTTACTATGCCGAAATTCCGAAAGGAACTTCTCTCTCCTCATTTACATTCAAGCAATACTTTTGTATCATGAATCTAAATTCCATTACAATTTTTGGGACATGTATCTATATTAACTCCTTAATGTCCATTTCATGTAGATATTATGAGACACCCTTTTATCTCTCATCAACCATATTTTATGAATTTTTATATCACGTCGTTACGCTGCCAAAATTACACTGATTTTCTAAGCCAATGCCATTGTGTAGTGAATACCATGCACATTTCTCCATCAAGGGTTTTAACCTTCATGCATATTTACTAATTGATTATAAAGTTTCATTCCACATTCCTTTGTCATGGAATAAATGATTATGTTTTATGAATCCATGTTTTATGATCCATGTGGCACACTTATGCATGAAATGAAATGTTTAAGAAGGGTGTGCCCTTATAGCACTCTAATGCATTGGGTAAAGTATAGTATCATGATACCTCATTTGAAATGATTGTTGACTCATGCTAATTCAAGTGCAATGAGAGTTTACTCGTGCTTCATGTTCAATGAGTATTTACTCATGCTCCATGTGCAATGAGCCTTGGCTCATGCTAATTCCATGTTAAGTGTTGTTTCCACATTTCCATGATATGATTATCATGCTTTATCATGCCTTTATGTTCATGTTTCTCTTTTGATCTATTGATATGACTATTGTCTAACATGTATTGTACTCCTCATGTATTCCATGTTTATTCCCTTACTAGGCTTTATACCTTACCCATTTTCTTATACATGTCGTCAGGTTATCCCATGAAATGCTAAGTAAGAGGGAATGTAGTGGTCATGTAAAGGAAGTTTTCAATAAAGATGTTGTATTTCATGTTTTAAGTTGTTATGCAATGATCCTAAGCCCCAAATACACTAGACCTCTCGATCATCCATGTCGTATGAAGTGAATAGTTTATGAAATAAATCATGTTTAAGTTTGTAATAAAAGTAGGGTTGTCATAGTTGGTATCAGAGGATAGGTTTAGTTATTTTTGGGATTAGGATTAGAAAACCCTAGTAAAGCCTTAGAGACAAGAATATGTATAATAAAAACGTCCCTAAGTTTTGGTAATTACTAAGTAAGTGGCTTATCAAACAAATACATCCCTATCTAGATACGAGCAGGTAGAGGTGGATCTGGAAGAGATGTATCCTAGGGATAAAACCCGAAAACACCGCTTTGAGCTAGACTCGAATAGAAACTGGTGCACGACAATGGGCCTTGCTGCACTCTTGGTTATGACACTCCTGGGGGATATGTTTTAATGAATTTACAAGTTTAGTATGAACCCTTATTAAGGGAATAAAAAAATCCCCCTAAGAATATATGTTAGAAAGTAGACCATGAAAAGACTAGATTGAAGCCTATAGACTCATGAGTTAAGGAAATAAAAGTTTATTTATAAGCCATCAACTTTTGTCTTTGGATTACCCTTTATGTGTTACCCCACTGACTTTCCGTTTATTCTAGACAATGGCCGGTAATAGGAGGAGTTTGGCTAACAACCGATGTGAAGATCAGTGTGACGACTGTACTAATGAGATGCCCAATCCAATGGGAGCGGGAATCGTGAACTTTTCCATGCTTCTCTTTCAGCTAACTCAATATTTGAATAGAAACACGGGTCAAGAGGAACGTCCAAACCCCCCCAAGAAGGAACAAGTCTCTATCGAGAGTTTCATGAGACAAAGGCCTCCTACTTTTAGTGGATCATCCGATCCCATGATCATTGAACAACAGATCAAATCCATTGAAAATATATTCTCCAACCTTCAATGTTTTGAACAAGAGAAGGTTATCCTGGTGTCTTATCATATGGAGGGTGAATCTGATCAATGGTAGACGTTGATAAAAAATACGAATCCTGAGGAGGAGATCGAGGTGTTGGAATGGAAGGATTTCTAGAAGATGTTTTTTGATAAATATTTTCCGCGCACCCTTGGGCTTAAGATGGAAGGGGACTTCCTTTCCCTCAAGAAAAAAGAAGAAGGATATGTTGGAGCGTATGAGGAAAAATTCACAAGGCTTGCGTGATATGCTTATGGATTTGTCGTTACCCCCAAATGAAAGGTTTACCACTTCTTTGGTGGGATGAAGCCTAGCCCGCGGAAATCATTACCGATCTGTGACTTTGACAGCTATGAGGAAATTGTCCGATGTGCCCTCAAGGTCGAAATGGAGATCGGGGAATCATAGGGCTATCGTGGGGACAAGAAGCATAAGGTAGACTTCAATGCTGGTGGTCTGATGGATAAATCCAATGGTGATAAGAAGATCTAGCACCCCACTTGGCAAAAGTGTGGAAAGAAACACCCTGGAAATTGCCTCAAGGGGACAAGGAAATGCTTTAGGTGTGGAAGAGAAGGGAACCTATCTGTTAACTGTCGGCAAGAAAGACGCGCAGCTGCGACAGAGGAGATGAATGCTCTGTTCGAACCTCAACGCATTGTTCATTTATACAACTACCAAGAACTGACGCATCTTGAAAATCAGTGCCCTAATCGAAAGGTTTTCAGAGGCAACTAACAACCTCCAAGTTATCAAGGAAGATATTTTTCCATCAATTCTGCCGAAGTGAACCCCAAAAACGAAGTTGTGACAGGTACACTAGTTATTCATTCAAGAATAGTGAACGTAATTTTTGATTCAGGTTCTACGCATTCTTTTATATCTCGAAAGTTTAGTAGAACAATCCCAGCACCACCAAAAATCATGGGACTAAAGATGTCGGTGAGTACGACAAATGGGGAAATCATTGAATCCCATGAATATAACTCCTCCCCTATCGTAATCTGTGGATTGAATTTCCTGATGAACCTCATCATACTCCCTCTAGTGTAATTTGATGCAATTCTTGTCATCGATTATCTTTCCTTATACAGAGCCAACATAAATTTTCGGGGGAGGGAAATCACACACCATATGGAGAATCGACCCCTGATTCGTTACAAGTGTAAGGAGGCAGATGAATCTCCTTTAGCTACATCATCCCAAGAATGGATATTACTGCCCTATGATCATGCGTATCAGGCTCAGGTGATTGAGTCCAAGGAAGAAACCATCCATGAAGAAATGCCTATTGTGAGAGAATTTCCTGAAGTGTTTCCCGAGGAACTGCCTGGTCTTCCTCCTAGAAGAGATGTTGAATTCTCAATTTAACTTATACCAGGGGTGCTAAAAATATCCAAGACTCTATATAGAATGGCTGTCGTGGATCTTGAAGAGCTTAAGAAACAACTACATGAGAATCTGGATAAAGGGTTTAAATGCCCAAGTGCTTCACCATGGGGTGCACCAGTCCTCTTCTTCAAGAAGAAGGATGCATCAATGTGGCTTTGCATAGATTGTCGTGAACTTAAAAAAATCAAGATAAAGAACAAGTATCCTCTGCAACGGATCGATTACTTGTTTGATCAGCTACATGGAGCACAATACTTCACCAAGGTAGATTTGCGGTCGGGATATTATCATGTAAGGGTGAAGAAGGAAGATGTCCCCAAGACTGCTTTTCGTACAAGATAGAGGCACTATGAATTCATAGTAATGACTTTAGGACTCACTAATGCTCTAGAAATCTTCATGGACTTGATGAATAGAGTTTTTAGAGATTACCTAGACAAATTTGTGGTAGTCTTTATAAATGATATTCTAATATAATCCAAAACCAAGGAGGATCATGAGGAGAATTTAAGAACTGTACTAGAGACTTTTCACAAGGAGAAGATCTATGAAAAGTACAAAAAGTCTGAGTTCTGGTTGAAGGAAGTATCATTCTTGGGATATATCATCATAAGAAATGGGATATCTGTGGATCCCTCCAAAATAGATGCAATTGAGGGATGGTCGAGGCCAAAATTGGTAACGGATATCCGTAGCTTCTTGGGGTTAGCTGGATATTATCGACGATTTGTGAGAAATTTCACACGATTTTCCAAACCTCTTACCAAGCTAACTCAAAAGGGAGTAAAGTTTTCTTAGAGTGATGAATGTGAAGAAAGCTTCAAGGAGTTGAAAATGAGGCTTATCACTGTGCCCGTGCTCACTTTACCCACACGTGGATAAATTTTTGGGGTATTCAGTGATGCTTCGAAGAAGGGCTTAGGCTGTGTGCTGATGCAGAATGATAAAGTGATATCCTATTCTTCAATTCAGTTGAAAATCCATGAGAAAAACTATCCAACACATGATCTGGAGTTGGCAGCGGTGATCTTTGCCTTGAAAATCTGGCGGCATTTTCTCTATGGGGAGAAATGTGAGATATATACTGACCATAAGAGTCTTAAATATATATTCACACAGAAAGAGCTTAATATGCATTTGAGAATATGGATAGATCTCATCAAGGATTATGACTATTCAATACATTACCACCCTGGGAAAGTGAACAAGGTGGAAGATTCCCTAAGTAGAAAGGACCCAACGATTCTATCAATGATGAGAATTGAGAAGGATACAATCTTCTTAGACTTGATAAAGATGTACATGGGAATCATAAAGAAGGGAACATCATCAATCCTTTCACAAATGATTGCTAAACCGTCTCTTTTAGAAAGGTTAAATGATGCTCAAAAGGATGATGTGAGAATTCAGGAAAAAGTTGAAGCTATCGAAAAAGGGAAATCCGTGGAGTTTAATGTTAATGAAGAAGAAATTGTGCAATTTGGGAAAATACTATGTGTTCCATCAAGTCCATAGCTGAAGAAGGAACTTTTGGATGATGCAAATAGTTCGAATTTCTCTATTCACCTAGGGAGTACAAAGATGTATCGAGATCTCTGAGAAAAATTTTGTTGGGATAATATGAAAAATGAGATTGTTGAATATACATCAAAGTGCCTGGTGTGCCAACAAGTGAAGGTAGAGAGGAAAAAGTCTAAGAGGATGATGCAACCATTTGCCATACCAGAATGGAAATGGGAGAACATCACCATGGACTTTTTCACCAGACTTCCAAGGACGTCCAAAGGCAACAATGAAATCTAGGTTGTTGTGGATCATCTTACAAAGACTGCACACTTCATTTCTATTCGGGAGGATTTCTCATTGGATCAACTAGAATGGATATATATCAGTGAAGTGGTAAGGCTGCATGGAGTACCACTATCTATTGTGTCTGACCGAGATCCAAGATTCACCTCTAAGTTTTGGAAGAGTCTTCAACATGAAATGAATACTGAACTGAACTTCAGTATGGCCTATCATCCTTAAACTGATGGCCAATCTGAGCGGACTATCCAAACACTTGAGGACATGTTGAGATCATGCTAAATGGACTTTAAAGGAGGACGAGATCAATATCTTCCTCTGGTTGAGTTCTCTTATAATAACAGTTTTCAATCGAGCATCCAAATGGCACCTTACGAAGCCCTGTATGGGAAAAGGTATAGAACACCGACATGTTGGGATGAGGTCGGTGAACGTAAGCTGCTTGGACCAGAAATGGTCGAGGAAATGGTGGAGAAGTTGAAAACCATTCAGCAGCATATCAAGGAAGCCCGGAGTCGACAGAAGAGTTATGTAGATAATCATCAACGAGACCTTGAGTTTAAAGTTGGAGACATGGTTTTTATACTCTTATCTCCATGGAAGATGGTCTTGAGGTTTGGAAAGAACAGGAAGTTAATTCCAAGGTATATCGGCCCCTTTGGGATTCTTTATCGTGTCGGGGCTGTGGCTTATCGACTAGCACTTCCACCTACCATGGCCAATGTACAAGATGTCTTTCATGTATCCCTCTTGATGAAGTATATACCGGACCCTTCACATGTACTCTCTTCTGAGGTGGTACAGTTGGAGGATGATCTTTCTTATGAGGAGCAACTAGTGAAGATCTTAGATCATAGAGAAAAAGTTCTACGAAATAAGACAATGCCCCTCATCAAGGTGTTATGGTGAAACCACAAGTTTGAAGAAGAGAATTAGGAATCAGAGGAAATGATGAAGCTGATTTACCCACATCTGTTTTAGTGTGGGAAAAAGAAATTTTGAGGGTGAAATTTCTTAAGGGGGAATATTGTAACAACCCAAAGTTTCATTAATGGAAATCCCTCTTGATATAATTAAATGTATCTTTATGTAAAATATTTATATAAAATGTCAACTTATTTGGTTTTATGTTAAGAATTTTGACCATTGCTACTATAGTCATTGAACAATGATCACATGATTATTATAAATATAGGGCTTTAACAAATCCAATTTACTCAGACAAAAGAAGCGATGGCCTCATCCAGTAGAATTTCTCCATACGAAGCCCATTTTTCAGAGCTCAGAAAAGAGGTAGCGTCTTTGGGCTTCTCTCTTGACCAAGCCCAAGCTGAGATTCATCATGTCAAGCTCAAACAGGACCGTCTACAGGAAAAGTGAAAGTTGATAGAGATTACCACTCGAGCAATGTTATCTGAGCCACCCCAAGAGTCAGTCACCATCGCAGACGTTACCCTTAAGTCTTATGTGGCTGTTTTAAGGGGTTATGTAACAAATCACAAGTACTATGTTCATGTACATTATTTTTTTATATAATAATGAGTATACTTTCTTGTCATCATTGACACATTGTAAATAGTTTTTAAAGTACAAATAGTGTTTTTTTAGTTATTATTTAATTAAGAATTCAATTTTATTAAATTAAGGGATTTTAGAATTAAATAATATTTTAATAAAATATTATTATTATTATTAAATTAATTTTTATGAAATATAAATGATCTTATAATTTTATGAATGCAATTGTAATTTTTATTAAGGCTTGAAAGCCATTTTTGTCAAAACCCATGAATTTTCGATAAATGTTGGTTTTTATTTTAAAAGTGAAAATTAACATATTTAAAAAATTATTTAGATAAAATAAATGTTATTTCTGGAATCAGGACATCGAAATTATCCAACGGTGAATTTTTCATAATTTTCTGAGACAGTCAATTTTTTGGTAAAAATTAAATACCGTTTAAATATATAATGTGTTTTATGACATCATAATGACCAAATAGTGATGTAATAAAATACTATAAGCTTTATGATCGGCCAATATATGTTTTAAAATTAAAATAATGTGATTTTGGGTTTGTTTGACTTATTTTACAAAGCATTAATAGACCCCTCAAGACTTATTAAACATCTTGTCTTTTTAAATTATTTTCCTTGGGAGTGTGACTCACCTCCACATAGGAAACCCCATTATTTTAAGAAGTTATGATTTTGGCCTTATAAAATATTGTTTTCCTTTCCCTTTTCCAAAAACCATGGGAAAAAAACCAAGAGATTATTTTTGGTTTGGATTAGTTTAATGTAAGGCATCCCAAACCTAAATAATAAAGTATTCACTCACCTTTCCTATATAAACCCACCCAAGCTCCCACTTCCTCCTCACTCAAAGCTTTTGGAGTTCATCCAAACTCTGCCCTACTCTCTCTAGAATCCTCCCAAGGTGCCCCAATCTCCCAAGAAGCCTCTCTCAAGCCTCTATCAAGCCTTTGGAAGCATACTTCCAAGTAAGGGTTTTCTTCCTTTCACCTTTTTGTCCAATTTTCTTAATATTGTTATGCCCTTTTAATTTCAATTATAAATTCTGGGGTACGGTTTCTCACCTCCCCCATAATAAACTCTTATTTTTTGAATGATGGGATACCCCTTTCTATTTCATTAAATTCCTCCCATGTACACCCGTTACTATGCCGAAATTCCGAAAGGAACTTCTCTATCATCTTTTACATTAAAGCAATACTTTTTTATCATGAATCTAAATTCCATTACAATTTTTGGGAAATGTATCTACATGACCTCCTTAATATCCATTTAATGTAGATATGATGAGACACCCCTTTCTCTCTCATCAACCAATTTTTATGAATTCTTATATCACACCGTTACGCTGCCAAAATTACACCGATTTTCTAAGCTAATTCCATTGTGTAGTGAATACCATGCCCATTTCTCCATCAAGGGTATTCACCTTCACGCACATTTACTTATTGATTATAATGTTTCATTCCACATTCTTTTGTCATGGAATAAATGATCATGTTTTATAAATCCATGTTTTATGATCCATGTGGCACACTTATGCATGAAATGAAATGTTTAAGAAGGGTGCGCCCTTATAGCGATCCAATGAATTGGGTAAAGTACAATATCATGATACGTCATGTTCAATGAGTGTTGAATCATACTAATTCACGTGAAATGAGATTTTACTCATGATTCATGTTCAATGAGGATTTACTCATGCTCCATGTGCAATGAGCCTTGGCTCATGCTAATTCCATGTTAAGTGTTGTTGCCACATTTCTATGTTATGATTATCATGCTTTATCATGCCTTTATGTTCATGTTTCTCTTTTGCAATATTGATATGACTATTGTCTAACATGTATTTTACTCTTCATGTATTCCATTTTTATTCCCTTACTAGGCTTTATAGCTCACCCCTTTTCTTATGCATGTCCTCAAGTTATCCCATGCAATGCTAAGTACGAGGGAATGTAGTGGTCATGTAAAGGAAGTTTTCAATAAATATGTTGTATTTCATGTTTTAAGTTGTTATGTAATGATCCTAAGCCCCAAAGACACAATACCACTCGATCATCCATGTTGTATAAAGTGAATAGTTTATGAAATAAATCATGTTTAGGTTTGTAATAAAAATAGGGTTGTCATAGTCTGGATACTCTGGTCTATCTAACCATCCGTCTGCAGATAAAAAGCAGTGTTATGGAATTAGTGGGAACCAATATCATGTTGGAGACCTCTCTACACCCTAGAGGTAAAATGAGGATTTCTATCAGAAATGATCATCCTCGGGACTCCATGGAGTCTCACCACCACCTCCAGATAGTGCCTTGATAAAACATCCACTATGATCGACTCCTTGATTTCTATAAAGTGGGATAATTTCATTAAACATTCCACTACCACCAAAATTGAATAACGTCCTCCTAGATCTCAAGGTAAACCAGTAT
Source organism: Viscum album (assembly GCA_963277665.1). Classification (NCBI taxonomy): domain Eukaryota; kingdom Viridiplantae; phylum Streptophyta; class Magnoliopsida; order Santalales; family Viscaceae; genus Viscum; species Viscum album. The sequence continues at coordinate 49,197,845 of OY728121.1, forward strand.
CAAAGTTCATTGATATTTCCTCTGACTTCTACTAAGGAATATCTAGTGGCTAGAGAAAACCCCAAGGGACATGATGCTCAGCCTTGACCTTATGGAAAACCAAACATCGAGACACAAACTCCGAAACTGCATGCTTCAACCCAAGCCACCAAAACTAACCCCTCAAGGCTCGGTACATCTTTGTCACACCAATATGCACTGCTATATGTGAACTATGTAACTCTCTTATAACATTCTTGTGCATGGACAAAGGAACAAATAGTATTCCGTGATACAAAAATTGGTGTTGTTCATCCTCTGACCAAACATCTGGTGCCTCGCCACAAACAACTCTGTCTCTCCAGACCTCCACCTCAAGATCCCCCAAAAAGGACTCATCCACCTACTGCACTAGTGATGAATACACCATCATCTAGAAAATACAATCTCTACCCACAACGTCTCCCATATCGAGATTTATTATTGACAATTCTTCCATAACTCTCCATGAATCACCAGATACACACACTACATCACCATGTGACTTCATGCTCAGCGCATCAGCTACAACATTCCCCTTTCCAGGGATATTCGATATTTCAAAGTTGTATTTCTATAAGAACTCCATCCACTGATGATGTTTCAAGTTTAATTCATGCTGGTAGAAAACATACCTTTGGATCTTATGATTGGTGAAAACCACAAAGCACTCACCAATGAGCTAATGTCTCCACAAATTCAAAGAAAAAACCATGAATTCCAACTCGATATCATGGGTGGAATAGTTATGTTCATGGGGAAATAACTACCGAGACCCATAAGAAACAAAAAATCTATGCTACATCAGAACACATTCTAACCCTAGATACGAAGCATCACATAAAACATCAAACTGAACTCCCTCTACTGGAAGACAATGAATTGGAGCACATACTAACTTCTTATTCAGATACATGAAAGCTACCTAGAACTGATCTATCTACATGAATACCTGATCCTTCCTAGTCAACACTGTCAGAGGAGTCGTAACCCTATAGAAATCAGCTAAGAACCTCTTTTAATAGCCTGCAAGACTAAGGAAACTCCACACTTATTCCACTATCTTGGGGGCTTCCCAAGACTCACCTGCTTATATCTTTGATGGATCTACAACTACTCCTTGTTGGGACACATCATGCCCCATGAAATGGACATCTCGAGCCCAAAAATCACACTATGACAACTTCCCAAACAACTGATGTTAGCGAAGAACTCCCAAAATGGCGTGTAGATTCTATGCATACCCCCCTCAGACAAGGAGTACAGAAGGATGTCGTCGATGAAAACCATCAAGAACTTATTTAGGAACTCACAGAACAACGCATTCATCAATACCATGAACAAAACTAGAGCATTAGTCACACCGAACAACATTACAATGAACTCATATTGCCTATAACGACCACAAAAAGCTGTCTTCGGGATATCCTCATCCTTCACAAGAATCAGATGATATACTGACCACAATTCAGTCTTTGAGAACCAAATTTCACACTACAGTTGATCAAAAAAATCATCAATACGTGGAAGATGATAGATATTCTTCACTGTCACTTTGTTTAAGTGATGATAATCGATACACAACCACAAAATACCTTTAGCCTTCTTCACGAACAAAATGAGTCCACCCCATGGTGACACACTCAGCCAAACAAAACCGCATTATAACAGACCATCAAGCTATATATGTATCTCTCACAACTCCGAAGGGATCATCCTATATGGATACATAGAGATAAGAGACACTCCAAGTTGTAGATCGATCCCAAAATCGATCTCTCATCGAGGGAAAATTCTCCAACTGCCTCTGATAATACATCAAGGTACTATTCTAAGACCCTAGGAAATACCAACTATTGAACCTCTGTAGAACTCAGCATCAACTCATCCGTCATGGATGATAAGGATGGAACATGCCTCTCACCCACCCGAGGGTCTTGCTTTCCAACAAACACTATTGGCACTCCATCCTCATCGAAGAATACAACCTACCCCCTGAATCAATCCATGAGTTCCTATACCGAATAAAACCAATCAATTCTAAGGATGACATAATATGTTTGTATTCATAAACATAGAAAATATCCCCAAGAGCGGTGTGTACCCAACAGTAACTCACAGTCTCTACATACTTCAAACATGTCAGTTCAACCTCTAACTGGCGTAGTCAATGAAAAGGGAACTGGAAGCCTCTCTAACTCAAGTCCCAAAGCATGGACAAGGGTAGGTGATATTAAGGAGTGTGCATCTATTGAATCAAAAAAGGCATACACCAAAGTAGAAAAGAAGCAAAGGGTATCTCGAATGATGTCTGGATCACCTAGAACAGAAAACACTAAAGAATGAATCTTACCATGACATTATCCATGGTCTCTATGACCCTGATGATGAACAACACCAAGACTATGCTCTTATCTCTAAGGATGGGGAGAATCACATGGATATCCTCTTCCTTCCCCATCTACCCTCTACTTATCCAATGCTATTGCAACCTGTTTCTATTGCCTCTATTGGAACTGCCTCAACGGAGGAACCTGGAGCGGAACACCTGGCTCACGTTGACTGCTCTGAATGGTCGGGAACTCTCGCTACTGATGACCTCAACCACCACAAGAAAAAAAGCACCCAATCCTTTCACATAATCCTGAGAGCCTCCACCCCTAAAGAAACAAGATGCTGAGGTTTGGGACCTACCCTCGGCCGAACTAAAACTCTTCTTCCCTGAAAAACGGGAACGCTAGAAAACATCTCTACTTCATGAGGAATCATGAAGACTCCTCTATCGTGATGATCTGGTTCGGGAAAATTCCCCCTTGACAACCTCTACCCTCAATGGCACACCAAGACAAGTCTTCAGAAAAAATGGGATGCCATGGTGTTGGATCTCTAGATGACAAGACTCCTTGAAATGCCTTGCCCCTGCCTCCTCATCTAGAAACATGTCCGAAGCATATCGTAAAAGGTTCCTGAAATGGATTATAAAATCTCGTACACTGGAGATCCCTTTTTGAAGGGTAAGAAGCTCATGGTGACTGGACACCTTCATGATCGAATAAGGAAACTCAACTCTAAACGTGTATCTGAACTCCTCCCATGAGATCGCTGACTCCTCTTGATCCCCAAGGAACAAGATTTGAAACTACCTCACTGCTCCACACAACATTGGCACAACCAAGGACATCCAGTGCTCCTTCTGAGAAAATATTGATCTGAAGCCTATCTCAAACTCCTCCAACTAGTCTTCCGTGACTGCATTCAAAATAGAGCCCTCATACTTCTGCGGACTCTGGTGAAGAAACTCACAGAGTGTCCACTTCTATGTGTCGTCATTGTCAACCTCTACCCATAGGTGATATGCTGGCAGAACTTATTGGAAATCTTCTGCGTAAACCTGATGAGGATGTTGACCTGGAGCCATACCTACAAAATAACAAATATTTAGAGATCCTAAACCTGAAACATGGAAGACTCAACATTAATTAATTAATTTTTTTCTTTTATTAATTTTAGGTTAGACTACCCCAAGGTCTACCCATTCCAACATATGCACAAAGGGTAATGATGCATAATCCTTTCCTAGGTCTTTACCCTGCAACTAGCATCACCTCGTTTAGTAGCCATTATAAACTTAACAATTTATGCATAAAATCACAGGGGGGCCTTAATGCTTATGTCTTAGATAGTCTCCAATGTTTATATCACTTGATAAACTTGACTGCCACAATTGACCTACCAACACATGAAACCTCACCTGTGCCGAACACCAAACTCCATCTTATCCCTCAACCAAACCTTTGATACCACTTTATCATGACCCCCTCCCCACAAGGTGTACTCCTCCTGGGCCGACAAAGATAGAAGGGAGATAATGACCCCTGAGTCCTGCCACTAGTAGGCCCTAGGATAGAGACTAGCACTGAGGGTATAGTAAACAAACAAATAGGAGGCATTACCCTCTAAGAGAACATATGAAAAAGAGAGAGATAAGACAGATCCTGACCAACTCAAACTTAGAAACCAATAAAAAAATCAATCCAAAGTACACATTTGTAATGCCAGGAAAAACTACGACAACTAAAAGGGAAAAAATGAAAATACTCAAAAGAAAGTAAAAACAACAGCAACCACGAATCCCAAATAGCTCCTTCAAAACCAGGCTAGTAGAAACCAGCCTGATCTCCATCCTTCTCCATGTGACCTAAAAAGCAGTTTAAACTGATAGAGGGAGAGTATAATAGTATACTCAGTAGGATCCTCCTCGGAGCCTCTCGTACAAAATTAAATAAAGCATGCTAAAGTGCAATGAATAATAAGTGAAACTAACTCATCACCTATATAAGAATACTAAGTTCCCAGCCTCACCATGGACAATCTCACCAAGTATCTCATACAAGAGTATATAATATAATAAAGAATATCAAGGGTACCCTACTACTACTTTCACACTTTTTTGCTTCTTTCCCCCAACATTGCACGCCCTAATCCATCTCTCTCCAAAAAGGCTTGCTCACAGACACCTGGGCGAAGCACCACAACATGCAACCCATGAAACAAAACCACCACATCCACATAAGCAAAGTAAACATGTATTTTATGGGAGCCACCACTTCTTTCATAACATGTATCATACGTAGGTCATTATACCTCAAGCCATTACAGTCCACACACCGAGTTAGGATTCTCAAGACATCACAACCTATACACGTTACACCTATAGTAGTCCATAAGAAACTATATCTAGAATATATGTGTGTGAATAACCACAAGAAATTACATCCCTCTAAATACATATTTGGGGAAAACTAACCGTTGTTCCTACCATCACAAGTCACTACTAAGATAAGAGAGCGGTGCTAAAGGGGGTAGTCAGCCATCCATCCTCCCACCAGAATGTCTAGAAAAAACCCCCCAGGGTTTAGAATCCCCGAGGTATCAGTTTCCCCAACTGATGGGGTGGAGTAGCATATAGAAACACAATAAGTATAGAATATACTATATCTCACAACCACACTATGTGATTGACCTTGTCTTAGACTAAACTGGAGCTAACGTCTCTCAAACTCCCGACAACCACTTCTAAGACTAGGTATCCAATAAGAAAACAACCATTTAAATACATTTATGACATTACTTCATTCCATTTTTCATAGTTATACATTACATTAATTATTTATTTAAACATTAATTAAATATTATTAATTTCCAATAGGCTCCAACCCCATGGGTTAACATCATTTATTCAATAATGTATTAACAACATTATTTCTTTCCCATATTCCCAGGCATTCTAGAAAACAATTCTATGATATTAAACATTAGGGGGATCAACACGGGGAGTAAAGGAACTACCCATCGAGTCTTTACCGCCTATAGAAAGAGAATAGACCCATATTCCCTAGAGAAGTTAAAAATGGAAAGAACATGGCATACCCAACGTGGCTTCACCCCTTTTTGGAATGAGGGTAAGAAAGACTAGTTGCCTTGAGTTGTGGGAAAAGTAAAATAGATAAACAACCCACAAGATTAATCAGGTATCCAAACATTAACATCGAACCTGTTTCATCATCTCTGGTGTCCTCCCCGACACCCACATGTATAAACTGATGCATCTTTCCACTCTAGGCATCAACTACTACTACAATCAATGGGCCTCCCTACCCGCACATACCACAACAGCCATACAATATTACATCACAAGAAGCCAATAAAACGTCATATCAACTGGGATTTTAGCCCTTAAGCAAGTAAGAGGGTAACTTAGAACCCTATGAGGCATTATCTTTTATCAAACAACCAGTCATTTAATCCATCCAGAATTAACTGATTTATTATTTTTAGGTTCCAACTACGGGAAACCTAAAGAGTAATCTATCCCAAATTGATTAATCATTCTTGCTGCATCAATTTGATTAACATAAAATTACAATAAGAAGAAACAGATTCATTTACATTCCTCTTTATCTTTAACAATTAATTTACAAATAATTCCAGTTTACGTTCTTTACGAATTTCTGTCAAGAATGAAAAGTAAAAAAAAACCTGAATAGATACCACACTATCAAGAAAAACGATAGTCCATAACATACAATCGATATCAATTTATTTATCCAATTCAAATATTTATTTTTTATATTACATTTTGATCCAGTGGGATAAAACACACTAACTCTACAATTGCACGTAAAAGAATAGATAATCAATGAATCCCCTACCTCAAACGGGTTTTGACACTCTTTATATGAGAATGATCCACATAATGGATCATGATCGCCTCCTCCTGTGACAACTGCATTCACCTGAGGATGTAGAGACACCACCACGCCAGTCAACACCCAAGTAAGTTCCATTAGGAAAATGGACATAATATTCCATAAAAGGGTCAGGATAAATATAGGGAGATGAACCCAAAATAATGACGATAGATCACACCTTATATCAAAGATTGATTGATACTGCTTGGTTGCATAAAAAACATGGGGTGCACATATAGTAGGAAGACAATTCAAGGGGAAACGATTTGAGGATTAAGGTTACATCACACCGATCCTATGGGAAGATGGAAAGTTTCAAGCATCTCGCACAAGGTAGAACAATAGAGGAAGATATCTCGTTCCTTTAGAATATTTATGAAGTAATGGTTTACGATTCGTTGGATTTTCCATTAAAAGTGGATTGCATTACACCACATAGGTTGACCAAGTAAACACATCCCAAGCCTTAGGAAAATTAATATATGAGTCATGGGATATGATTTTGGCTTTAAAACCCTTAAAACAAGTCCTTGAATCAATTTTACGTGAAAGAAAATGTCAAAGGGGAGAAACTGTATGAAGTTGGAAAAACTATTCACGATCTTGGAAACAATGTACACCTATCGATTTTGAAAACACTATACACGATCTAGGAAACAATGAACACCTACTGATCATGGAAGCAGTTTTCACATAATGACTCACTAATGCCGATGGTAATGTTCACAAAATGACTCACCGATGCTGATGGTATTGTTCACAGGACGACTCACCGATGTAGATGGTACTGTTCATAGAATGACTCACTGATGGCGATGGTACTGTTCACTGAATGAATCACCAATGCCAATGGTACTCTTCACAGAATGACTCACCGATGCGGATGGTATTGTTCAAAAAATGACTCACCAATAGCGATGGTACTGTTAACATAATGAATCACTGATACTAATGGTATAGTTCAAAGAATGACGCACCGATATCAATGGTATTGTTCACATAATGACTCACCGATACCAAGGGTACTGTTTACCGAATGACTCACTGATACAAATGGTACTATTTACAGAATGAATCATCGATAATGATGGTACTGTTCATATCTATCTCACTGATGCCGATGTTACTGTTCACATCAGTATCACGAATGGAACTGTTCACATCAATCTCACTGATATAACTATTCAGATCGGTCTCACCGATGGTACTGTTCACATCAGTCTCACTGATGGAACTGTTCAGATCAATCTCACTGATGAAACTGTTCACATCAGTATCACCGATGGAACTGTTCACATCGGTCTCACTGATGGAACTGTTCGCATCGGCCTCACCGATGGAATTGTTCAATGAATTGGAAATTTAGAAAAGTGTTTGGGATAAGTCTCCGTGACCACCAGAACACCTCAAACACTATATTTTCATAGAGGAATATACCAGAGAGGTCCGATCCATTACATGATGAATGTTTTCTATAATTTTCACCTTTGGATGAATTTGGAGGATAACCCCTTCTTTAGTTAGGTAACTCTTTTCTTAAATTCAATTACCCATTTCCATAAAAATGGATTCACCATAATCAATTGACAAAATATTATGAATATGATGTTAAAGAGTTCATCAATATTGCAATAGATAATGCATTAAACCATTCACAAATATTTTCTTTGTGTCTATGTTGTTATTATTCAAGAAAAATTAAATGTTTGACAACTTTTACAGACTATGTATTCTGTACATGAGGTTGTTACCAATATTGAGGAAGAAAAGACTATTGATAATGAAACTGTAGAATTATTAGGGATCAACATCATGTTGGTTAAAAACAATAATTAAGCAACATCACAGTGTTGAAAAAGGGTATCAAGGTAATAAGCCTGGGTCTAAAATTTGAGGTTGTTTGGAATCAAAACAACCAACCTATTGATCCCAACAAGTCAATATTCAATAGATTTATTTGGGTCACAATAAAGATGAATCTATTGATTAGTATTGATTCATGGAACCATATATAACCTCCAATGAAGGAAATAACTTGGAATGACATAACGGTAATGTTATGATATAAATTCTCCATTTTACTAAAAAATTATATAATGAATCATTGATTTAATTTTCATTATTCCTTGGAGAGTTCATTTATTTTAGAATATTTTCATAATAAATTTGTCTTGACGGCCACTTGAAAATCCCATAGAGGCATTCAGACTCTTCTTATGAAGTTACATATTAGGGATACATATGTGAAAGTAAAAAACCACCCACCAGTTAGTTATGAAGGCATTATTAACGAGGAAACATGTACTACTTTAATCGATCATTACAATGAGAAATCATATCAGGTGCATTATAGTTGATAATATATTATTTTAAATTATTTATTTTATCCAAATTGATTCAAAATTGTTAATTTATGAAAAAACAATAGAGTGATGAAATTAAAAAACATGAATCAAAACCATTATACCCATATTTCAAAGTAAGGATGGTGTATGATTCATTAGAGAATAACTGAGTATGCATTTTAAATAAATTATAAATGTTTAATTATGTGATATGAAACAACATATGTTCTTTTGTTTATATAAAAATTGATGAATCAAAATCTAAATCCACTTCCATCCCATGTCATGTGATATAGAAGGAAGATTGTGAAAATAAGGAGTTTAAACAAGTTTATGAAAACAAAAAAATAGTTTGGGAAACATGTGAAATTAGGAAATAATTGTAATTCATTTTTTTTCAACAAAAAAAAATTCATTATTCATTTAAATGGGACACAACATACAGAAGTGGATCATGGGGGTCTAAAATAATAGATTCCAAGAATGTCTCATCAATTATAATTCAACATGATTTATAATAGTATTACATAATAATATATATTTATGTTTATATTTTTCATATTGTTTAGTCACACAAATCAACTGCGACCATATGAGAAGAAAATCTAATATTAGTAGCTTTGAAGCAGCCAAAACAATATGGCCATGCTGAAGGATTTGGTTTTTGAGTCTCTCCATGAACATATTTCCCAAAAATAAAACCACACAAAGATATATATAATATGGTGTGATGATTGAAGATATAAAGACTCACTGAAAGATTTTATTGTTCAATCAAGTTTGTTTGAACAATGAATGAGAAAGGAGAAAAGTGAACCGGTGGTGGAACAAAGATCCATACATGAACCAAATGATCGCACTAGCTTTGAGGGTAGTCATTACCCCCAACCACATACATTACATGAGGTAATTAATTTTTTCATTTATATTTCTCTTAAATGTGAATCCGAAAACTTCCAAAAACATTATATTACTAACATATTTTTGGGTATAGTTGTATGTGATTTTTATCTATCAACACCCATGAATCACCTTATAATGATGGGTATAGTGTATAATATACTGGGAGACAAGCTACAATATTATGACCTCCCACAAGATCATATGAGATTGGGTGTTGAGGTAGCTCATGAGCTGACTTCTGAGTTTCTTGTTCTACATGACGATCCAGATATTACAACAGTCAATGATATTATTAAAGATTTCATAACATGGTCATCTAATATTATAAAGATATATGTGGTTTGTATTTAACAAATTTTTTAATATGAAAAAACTATAACGGTTGATGATAAATGGTATGAATTGAGGTACGATATTACAAAAGGATAAATCAATAGGTAAACAAAAGGTGAGATCAAGAAAATATAGTGAATTGTCCAAGAAATCAAAACAACCTTCTGAGTGTACTTTCTCCCCACCCATTCCATAGAAACATTTATTATTATTACAACTTCATTCATAGAACACATTTTAAGATTCAAATATGTTTGTAGTCCATATGAAAATAAAATATATGGAACTTTCATGAAATCCATAATTGGTCTCGATTCTATAAATGAGATTATCAAGCATGAAAGGCTAGGCTTCTGAGTTGTGAATCATACATAAATTTATTTTTCATAATATTTCTATCCAAATAATGAGTTAATATATTTATTAAAGTTAATAAATATTCATAATTTCTATAGTATATTATATTACAACTATATAAAGGAAAAAATGTGCAAGGAATGATTTGGATTCATTAATCCATATATCATTTCTATGGAAAAAAATACTTTGGATAATGAAGAAATTACAAAAAAAATGATGAGTTACTCAAAGCATTAGATAAAAAAATATTATATGATAGAAACTTTTTGATTCCTATAATGAATTATTAAAACTCTATAATATAATAACATATAGTATAATTTTTTTTCATTACCTTTAGTTTTTTATGTAGCACTAAATACTAATCACGGTTAATTTGGATACCCTAAATAATTATTTTTTAGATCCAATTCATGAATATCGAACCAAATGACCACACATGACATGTATTGTGAATTATTAATAAACTGAAATCATGATTTTATGGATAAAATTTTACTTATATGTTTAAACAAAAAATTTGTTATGAAAGGGCAGTCATTAAATATAGGATAAATCATGGAATAAAGTCAGTGTTTGAAGTGATAAAGTCTATAGATTACTAAAAATGGAAAAAATTATTTTATATATATAAGTATTGAACTATCAAAACATTTAAAAAAAATACTTATTTTGGACAATTTTTCTGCTGTGTCTAAAGCAAGATAATGATATAGATTGTGGATATTATGTTTGAATATTTATGAGAGTGATCATAATGTATGAAATGGTTAGCATCCCCTAATATGTGATGTTTGAAGGTAATTAAAATTTCATTAAATATATTTCAATTTAATTTGTTTTTCTTTAATTTCTCAGTACTATAAAGATTTTAGACAACCATCATTATCAATAGAAGTAAATTTTTTTAGAGATGAGTGGGAAGCATAATTTTTTTTGAATGTATGGAGTCAAAAAATTTATGTGATTACCTACTATGTTCGAAGTAGTGTATGAGTTATGAACTCAAAAATATATTTGGGGGGTCAAACATTAGTGTCAGAATGCTTACATATTATTTTTGATCTGTTAATCAAGGATAATTATAAAGGTGGAAATCAATTTTTTTAGAAGAGCTAACCTAGAAACAATAATATTTCTGGGAAATAGAAAATTTGGAGGTAAAGGTGGAGGTGGAGTGAGAGTTAATGGTGGGTGTAAAGGAAGAGGAATAAGAATAGGTGGAATCAAAAACCGAGGTGGGGGGGAGGTATAGGTTTAGACCAAGGCAGATACCTAGGGGAAGGAGGAGACAAATCAGTTGCTTAAAAATAATAAAATTATTGGGTAATGGAGAAAAATGAGGATCATACCAAGATTTTGTTTGATATAAATTATTATAAAGTCCACAAAACACTTTCTATTAAGATAATATCCATGGTGAATATGTTTTAGGTGTCTTATTGAAATTTTTTTTTCACCACTTATTTAAGTGATTTTATACAAGAATTTAAGTGGTGGATTTTTTTTTCAAAAACCATTGTTCTATACAATATTGTCATTGACTACAATTTCTGTTATAAAATTCTTATTACTATCAAATATTACTAAAGTGTGAAAGAAACCCCTCATCAAGAATAAACTAAAAAATAGATGATATTACCTTCCCATGACTTTACTACACTACAAAGAAAGGGTCTTATTAGTGGAGAGAGTAGTAACATGAGAGTCATAAATTTCCAATCCAATCCTCAAACATGTATATAATAAAACTTAGATGATTGAATAAATATGTGTGTAATCAATCACTCAAGCTATCAGGTGTATGAGAGAACCATAAGAGGATAAATATCATCGAGAGGTCATGGTCATCATGGAGGTCCAGTGTCAAAGAAAATATGAAATGAAATAAAAAGAAACATCCTTATGAAGAAATAATTGAAAATATGAAACCTACATCTAATGAAATATTGGTCCCCCAAAAATCTAAATGAACACCTCTTTGAAAAATAAGTTAGTAATTTGGTCAAAAACCTCTAAAAAATAATAAAATAAAACATTTCATTAAACGAATCACGAATTTTCAAAAAATAAAAATAGAAAGGTTTCACTTTGGTGGGTGGTGGAATTATTTAGGTTATTCAGTATTCAATTAGATGCATGATATAATATCAAAAATTATTGTGAAATCCATACATGTAACATTAATTATGCATATTTACATTCATAATGTAAAATGATCCATGTTCACAATATCATTAATAAAAAACTAATCATCATTATCAATAAAAAATACTTCTGAGTAGGGATATTAGCATATTATGAACAAATAATTATGATTTTATGTATGAGTTTATCATCACCAAAAAAATTAATTTGTGTCGTTTTGAAATTGATATTAATTTTAGAAAAAAAGAAAACTATCATACTCAAAATCGAGAAAATGAATTTTAACTATTTTGTTATGTTTAGAAAATGATCCCTAATTAATTTTGATGTGTAGGAATTTGTCATACCCAAATCTGATATACGATGTCCCCAGTATGGCTCAAAGTGTCCATTATTTGTTTAAAATTGTAATTTTGATAAAAAAACATCACTAATTGAAAACCAAGAAAACAAGCTCGGGTTGTCCTGGTAACTTAGGACGCCGATACATAATTCTTGTTTGACAAGTAGGAATTGGTCTCACTTCAAACCCACACAAGATGTGACATGCATGACTCAAAGTGCATGATTCTAGTTTTAAATGAAATTTTTGTAAAAAACAAAAGTGGAATACTAAAAACTGAGAAAACTCATTTGGATTGTTTTTATACTATAGGAAAATGATATGTATGTAATTTGGGACATATATGAATCATCTTCATGTGAATCTGATGCATAGTGTGATAGGCATGGATTTAAGTTCATATTCTTTTCTTCAAAAGTGACATTAATTCTAGTAAAAAAACCACTAACTGACTCAAAACCAATCAAACACATTATAATTATTTTAGTGCTTTGGTAAAATGATCTATAAGTGATTTACAACATGTAGGAATCGCCCACACCTCAATCTGAAACACGATGTTCCTGATATGACTCAAAGTATCCATTATGAGTTAAAATTGACATTTTAATACAAAAAAGTTTCACCTACTAAAAACTATGAAAATGTGATCATATTATATTGATAATTTAGGAAAATGATTAAAAATCATTTGTGATGTTTAGGAATTATTCTCACATCAATCTAAAACACAATGTGACCTGTATGTCTCAAAGTTCCTGTTTCCAGTTTAAAATAAAATTTTAGTAAAAAAAGTGAATTAATCAAAATGAAGGAAACATATTTAGATTATTTTGATACTTTAGGAAAATTATCCATAAGTCATTTGGGACATTTAGGAATCAATCGTACCTAAATCTGATGCATGGTGTGATTGGAATGACTCTGAGTGCATCTTTTTATTCCAAATTGATATTAATTTTTATAAAAAAAACTCATATACTCAAAAAAAGAAAACATATTCATATTGTTTTGGTAAATTATGAAAACAATCCATAAGTAATTTTCGATGTGTATGAATCATCCTAACCTCAATCCAATACACAATGCTCTTAATATAACTCAAAGTGTCCATTATCAATTTATAATTGACTTTTTAATATAAAAAATTGTCATTGAAAACTGAGCTAACATGCTCAAATTTTCTTGATAATTTAGGTAAAAGATTCATAATTAATTATTTACATATTATAATCACCCTCACATGAAAGCCACACATCATGTGTATAAGGACCCAAGCATGAACGTTACATAATCATGATTTAAGTTAAGAACTTCACATTGTGTATCATTTTAGGTTTATATTTTTAGAGAAGTAGGACATAACTATTATATTACTACTTAAATATTACAAAGTAGACACTTCTACTCACTATAAATTTTTTCGGAAATGGAAACCATTTAAAAATAAAACATGATTTCTTTTCTTGATAAAAATATTCTTGACTTCTTCTTTTCTATTAACCATCCTTATAACCTATGTATTTTTTTTAAAAATTGGGATCAACAAGAAGATAACATTAAGGGATATAAAATAAGGAATGTTACTCCATGAATATTTTAAATTCAAAAAAACAATTTCACAAAATCATAATTTTCACCGATACAAAATAAACCCATTAGCTTACCTCATGAATTCATAATATTCCTATAAAAATCATAAAATTCGTAAATCATAATGGTAACCTATAGAATAAATATCATACTCACATTGTAGCTTTCATATCTACATAGGGAGTGACATTAATGGTTACATTTTAAATTTCCATCAAAGTATATTCCCTAAATATATTAGGAGAAACCAAACCGTTGTGTCATTACCTAATGCATTGGAGAGATATCACATGCTCACCCACCTTGGTTTTATCATGGAACCACCTGTATACATAATAAATTCACATAAACCATAACATAATCATAACAGATAAAATAATTAGAAAGGAAAAATAACAGTTCCACAAGACATCATTCAAGATATTGATAATATCAATCCATTCTCAAAAAATAATTAAAATATTTAAAATGATGTTTTTTGAATCAATGTTTCCCATACCACCGTCAATCTTTTGAAATAAATTATAATTTGAAAACATTCATGTCCATATAAATAAATCCTTAAAACTATTTTGAAAAGATGGACATTAATTATAATGACTTTGAAGAACAAATCATTAAAAAATTTAAAGCGATATTTTAGTTAAATAGTCCCTTACAAAGATTATTTTTTTAAAGAAATATATTGATTATGTGTATTCACTATAAATACACATAAATAAATCATAAATAAAAGCAAATATATCCAAAATTCATTTCTCACATAACCATAGCATGACATAATCATGAAGTATATGTTTAACCCAATGAATGGAATTTCAGTTAAGAAGTTCCCTTACCTCGAGTCCAACTTGTCAAGTACAATATTTATATTACTAGATAATAATAATTGGTAAATTTATAATTTCCTTATAAAATTTATCATGTTTATTATTCCTTATATGTCACTTATTACCATGTTATAAAAATTACATAATTATTTAGGTTCATGTTAGATGCTTTTTCGATATTCAGTACTTGATTTGAAAATGATCATGGTAAGATGTCAATAGTCCATTTGGTAATAATTCCATAATATAAAGAATATAAAACATGATCTTAATATCTTATATTTTTATTATTTATGTTTTTATAGTAATCATTGAAGTGAAACTAAAAACACCGTTCATGAAGATGGTAGGCCGTACATATGCACAAACGATATTTTTTTCTTATCGTATTGAAAGAAAAAACATGAAATAAAATTTATGTAACTATGTATACATATATAATATCATTAGATTAGAATTAATATTTAATATATATCATATATTTTTACTAAAACAATCCTAAATACATTCCTTGTGATGTGTGAATGAATCACATCCTTTTGAGGAAGAGGTATTTCACACATCCCCAAACGAAGTTATCGTATAAACACAATTTAGAAAGAATGAAGTTATGTTTAATATAAAATTTATGGAATATTAAATAGGTTTTAATATATATATTGAAATATTATTTTACAATAAAAATAATTTTAAGACTAGCCATGAATGTGGTAAAGGAAAAAGAACGAAAACATTATTCACAAAGGTGATTAAATGATCATAACTTGGACAATAACTTAGATTTTTTGAATAAGAGTAGGTGAAAAATGAAATAGATACTATAAATTTGATTAAAACATAAAACTATAGTATTGACAAGATTCTGGAGTTATCATGCATTTGTGGATGAATGAGGTGAATAGAAAGTAGAAAAATAAATGAAATTAAGAGAGGTACATTTAGAAAATTACCTCATGAATATTCCCTCCTTAAAAGACACTTGAGGACCTTGGATTTGGTATTCTGGAAAGACCAGAAGCCCTTGTCCATGGAAAGAGTTATTATTATAGGTTTTGGAAGATATTTTAGGATATAAAAGTCTTTGTAAGACGAAATGGGGAGGTGAGGGTTGTAATTTATACTGGAGGAGAATTGGGTTCATGTGATCAATTTATTGATTATTTTATATTGAAAAAAACCATATAGAGTTAGTAATAAATTACACGAATTTGGATTGTAATTAATATTTTATAAGATGGTTAGGTTCTATCCAAACCTCAACCACCCTTTAAATTTTGCATTTTTTATGTATCTTATTCTTTTAAATTTTACTTTTAACCCCTCTAAAAATTTTACTTTTACTATGGTAAATAAATTTTTTACCATGGTAACTTTTTAGATCTAAAAAATGAAATTGACCTCAAAACATAATTTTTAACTTATGATACCAAATATGGAATCTATTTTCCCTCATTAAATTCAGAGAACTTGGAAAATTATATTTTAAAATAATTCTGTAGATAAAACTAAAAAGCACGTTTTTAAAGTGAATCATTCAATAGTTTGAAATATTGTTATATCTAATTTCAATTTGAAATTAATTAAAATGACCAAAAATATATTAATTGATAAAATAATAAAATAAATATACTTAAAAAAAATTTAAAAATAAAATCTAAGAATATAAATAAATTTTACAATAAAGTAGTTTAGAATTAAAATAAAGTATTTCTCACTATTCATTAAAAGATGAATATTATCAGAAAAATACAAAATATTTATCCAAAATAATTTTTGATATCCTAATTAAAATTAAGATGACTATTTTTTCAAATATAACTTATAAAAGTGTCAAAAACTATATTTAAACTGGGTTCACCATCTAAAGGTGCCATAACTGCATTTTTTTTTTGAAAAATACTTCTTTTATATGAAAAATAGAATTTGTTCTTATATAATATCTAGAAAAAATATAATATGAATATTTAATGTTACATTGATTATATTAAATTTATATTTCATTAATAAAATCCCTAAATAATGATTTTATTATTTTATAAACTCACTTATTTGCATTTAAATAGTTTTTTAGAAAAACATTTTATTTTATTTAAAAAGAAGTGTTTTATTGTCCTTTATAATTAATTTGTCACAAAATAGTTAATTATATAAATGTGTAGACCATATTTTCATAAATCAATTAATAAAATTTATTCTCTCTATTTTAATAGCTAGGTTATAAGGTAACATTTAAATGATAATATTTAGTTGTTCGCTTATGTTCGATATGGTGTATCATGTATACTATGGAACATAGTATCTCTTTTAAAAAAACATAGGATGTAAGATACTACTACTTTAATTAATTAAGTCCTTGTAATTTGAATTTGGGGTCGGTAGCTAAAGTATGGCATTTCAAAATACCTTTATTGCAATCCCACATCGGAAAAAGGATTAATAAACCTACCACTTTAAAAGAAAGAAAGAGAAGTACAAAGATAACCTGAGATAAAAAATACATGGGTTATATGTAGGAAAACATGGATATAGAAGAGAAAAATAAGAATAAAGTTCTAATGGATAGTGATAGAAAACATTTTCAGGAGAAATTTAACAATCACAAAACCATAAATCTGTGATTGGTTAAATGGACATTGATTTTCCATTATGTAAAAAAATTAGATAATATTTTTTATTATAGGATTATTTTCATAGAATTGAGGAATTATATTACTACAAGGACTAAGATTATAAGGAAATATACTTACTTAACAAGTATAGTTTCATCCTTTAATCAATTTCTACCACAAACTCATATTTTTTCTTAAAAACAATGAGTATTGAAGATAACTTGGTCACACCTCAAGCACTAGAATCAACTTCTAGAGAATTACATAGTCCAAAAAATATGATAAATATATTTCTCCAATATTTATAATTTAACAAAAACAAAAATGGTTAGTATAATCTCATATAATTCTCCCAAAATAATAAACTAATGTAGGATGAAGAACAACTTTTAATATAAAAAATTCATATGTAAAACCAAAATTTTATCATAAATCATTTGATAAATAATTTTTCTTAAAATTCCTCAATAAAATAAAAAATAATATTTAAACCCAAAAAATAGAAGGATTTGATAACATAGTCTTCCAAGATAAATTTTAACTTTTATCTCCAAATAACATCAATCACTCCTAATGTCTTATACCAAAACATTAATTTAAAAAATAAAATTTTCTCCAAGATAGGTTAATCATTTCTATTAATAACCTGAATCACCACAAGTCCATAGTCAAAGCATAGATTCCTCCAAAATACAATTAAACCATTACTCCTCAAATAGAATCCCATTTTATTGTATTTTACTTAGGCATATAGGGTTCCCAAAACAGTTAACATCTTCCAAAATAACATTTATCATTTAATTAGAAAATCATTCTATAATTATAAGTATATCTCTTTGATGAAACATAAGTTCGTTAAATGAAGTTATTCTTATTCCATAAACTCATATATCTAAAAATAAAAACTCATACAAACAAGGGAATTCACGTCGGCTAGTGATAGGTGATGTACCCTTGTCACCCTTTGGTTGTGGGTTTATATCCCACAACCTTACCGGATGCAATTGGTTGTGACACATCCCATGAGTTGTCCTTTTTATAAAACAATATAATTCTTATAACATTTAAAATATGAGATAAAATACTAAAAAATAACCATAACATAATTTAATCTCAAGGTTTATCATATGCCTTTCATTTATTAATTTAAAATGTAATATCCCATAATTACATGAAAATAAAATACCATATAAGTCCAAAATGTTATTTATACATTTATAATAATGTTGATACAAGATAAGATAATTCTTCCTCGAATAATATTTTCACATAAAAATCTTAAGGGTTACACATACTAGAAAAAGTCTTCTTAAGTAATACCATCATCAAAAGAGAATTAATACTTTTCATCATTTCATCATTCGTAGATATAAAATTACTCTCAATTTCAAAAAATGTATACATCTTTATCATTCATAATTATTCATGATCCTTTAACCATGATTTTATATATTATTCCTTAATACTTCTTTCCATCAATAAAAAATATGAATCATATCCTAAGATTCAATAATTTCATAACATGGGCCACAGAATAATACATACTATTAATATGTCATTTTCCGTATCCTCATCTTTAATTAGAATGCAATTAGGCATTGATAAAAATATGTTTTTATAATCTGGGTGATCCCATTATCAAAACATCTTCCTTGGAATTCTATTTTCATAAGGACCATACTCTCTAAATTTAAAACATTCTTTTGATAACTCAGAATGTAATTATTTCCCTTTCATGGATTCAGCTGAACACTTTGTTTTTCCTTGGTAGATTACTAATTTATGACCTCCATTTACACACCTAAAACATCTTCGCATCCCATTAAAACATTTACCTAGGTGTTCATTTCCACATTCTTGATACTTATGTCATTTAATGTATTTTCCATTATGAATATTGTTACATAAACATCCACATGGATTCATTTATCTCATATAAAATGCATTAGAAAACTCACCAAGGTTAAAGTGGATAATCATGACTCCTGATAGTTGGTTTAGAATAACCATAGAAGCTCTCATTATATATCCCATTTCATTTCGTTTCTAATACAGAGAACCATCACATTTTCTTACACATCCATTGTTACTTTGGTGCCTGCTAGATCCATCCATTCACTAAAACCAAAAAGGATAGTGTGATTATTTCAATAAAATCATCATATACTATCTTTTAAGGATCATAAATTCTAATACATACTTATTCATGTTATGAAAAATTGATAACTATGAATATTTCTAATATTCTAACCATTTTGGTTATATATAACTTCTATCTTATTCCTAAATAACACCCAAACCTCTAAATTTATCTAAAATGACCTCTGATACCGACTATAAGGACTCAGTCTTAAAACGTTTCATAATATTTAGTTAAGGAAAGAACAAAAAAATTAGGATGTTTTAGGTTTATATTTTTAGATAATTAGGAAATAACTATTACATAACTACAAAAATATTACAAAGTATACACTTCTACTCACTATCTATTGTTTTCACCATAGGAAACCATTTTAAAATAAAACATGATTTATTTTCTTGTTAAAAATCATATTGAATTCTTCTTTTCTCTTATAAATACATATACCCTATGGAAAATATTTCAAAAACATGTAATGAGCACAAAAAGATCAGTAAGAAATATAAAATAAGGAATTTTAGTCCATACATTTTTTAAACTCATAAAATCATTTTCCCAAAATCATACTCTTCACCCATAAAACATAAACCCTTCAGCTTACCTCATGAAAACATAACATTATTATAAAACACATAGAAATAATAAATCATAAAGGTAACTTATGTAATCTATAGCATAAATAAATTTTATCTTTCACCTCTATATTGGGAGTAACCATCATGGTTACATTTGCAATACCCATGACAATATATTCCCGAAATCTCTTAAGAGAAACCCAACCGTTTAACTCTGTTTCGTTACACAATGCATTGGAGTACTATCACATGATCACCTGCCATGGGTCTATCATGAAACCACATGTATACATGAGAAATTACCAATAACCTTAACATAATCATAAGACATAAAACAAGAATAATGTTAAAATAACATTTCCACAATATATCTTTCATGATATTAATATAATCAATCCATTATCAAAACAAAATTAAAACAGATAAGAGAATATTATTTGATTCATAGTGTCCAATAAAACCTTGAAAATTTTGAAATGAATTATAATTTTAAAACATTCTTGTCCATATATATAAGTCCTTAAAACCATTTAGAAAGCATCTACATTAATGAAAAACATTTAGAAGAATTAATATTTAAAACATATAAAGAGATATTTTATATAAAGAGTCCCTTAAAAAGATCATTTTTTAATAAAATAGATCTATTATGTGTATTAACTATAAATAAAAATAAATAAAGTATAAATACAAGATAAGATATCCAAAATTTACTTTTACATAGTCATAACATTACATAATAAAAAAAGTAGATGTTTAACTCAAAGAATAGAAATTGGCTTAAGAAGTTCCCTTACCTCGAGTCCGAATTGTCATGCACAATATTAATTTTCTTGAATAATAAATATATATTAATATATAGTTTATTTAGAACCTTTTTCTTGTTTATTAATATTTTTATCTAACTTTTTAACCTATTATAAATTTACATAATTATTTAAGTTCATGTTGGGCGGTTTGTCGATATTCGGTACTTGAGTTGAAAATAAGCTTGGTAAGATATCAATAGTCCATGGGGTAATAATTCCATCATAGAAAGAATATAAAACATGATATAAATGCATTATATATTAATTATATATGTTTTTATAATAATAATTTAAGGAAAAACTAAAAAAACAGTTCATGGAGATGGTAGGCCGTATGTACGCATGAGCGCTATTTTTTGTTTTTCCTGTCGTATTGAAATAATGAAAATTAAATGAATCATATGTAAATATATATAAATATATAATATAATTATATGGGAAGTAAAATTTCACTTATATAATATATTTTAACTAAATTAATCCTTAATACATTCAATGTCATGTGTGAACGAATCACATCACTTTGAGGAGGTGGTAATCCACACGTCCTAAACAAAGTTATCATTTAACCAAAATTTGGAAATATTGAATGTATTTTTAATATAAAATTTACATAATATTAAATAGGTTAAAATATAAATATTAAAATATTATTTTTCTTGAAAAATAGTTTTAATACCATCCATGATGTTGGTAAAAGAAAAAGAATAAAAACATTATTCACGGAGGTGATTAACCGTTCATAACTTGGATAACAATTTCATTCCTTTGAATACGAGGAGGTGAGAAATGAAATGGATATGAAATATTCCTTTATAAAAATAAAAATAAAGTATATACATGATTATAGAGTTATCATGTATTGATTTATGAAGTATTTGAATAGAAATTAGAAAAAGAAAAGAAATTAAGGGAGGTACTTTGAAAAAATTGCCTCTTGAATATCCCCACTTTGAAAAACCCCTGAGGACCTTGGATTGGGTCTTTTGGTGATACCAACTAATCTTGGACGTGGGGAGAGTAATTAAGAGAGGTTTTGGAAGATATTTTAGGATCTAAAATTATTTTTAGGTTGAAATTGGGAGGTGAGTGTTGTTATTTGTACTTGAGGAGAGGTGAGTTCTAGTGATTAATTTATTGGTTATTTTATATTAAAAGATAACCATATAGAATTGGCATTAAATTACACGAATTTTTCTTGTAATTAATGTATTATATTATGTATAGGGTGTATCCAAACATATTCCACGCTTTAAATGTTTTAGTTTTTATGTATATTATGCTTTTAACTTTGAATTTTAACCGTTGTCAAAATTTTACTTTTTGTATGGTAATTTTTTTTACATTGGTATCTTTTTAGATGTAAAAAATAGAATTGAACTTATAACCTAATTTGAAACCTCTTATTCCAAATATGGAATCCATTTAAACTAATTCAATTCCCACAATTGGGAAAATTATTTTTAATATTAATTTCCTAGAAAAAACTAAAAAGTAGGGTTTTAAAGTGAAATGTTCATAATTTGAAAAGTTATTATATGTAATTTCAATTTGAAATTAATTTAAATGACCATAACTGGTTTTAATGATAAAAACATAATCTAAATAAACTTTAAAAACAATTAAAATTTTAATATAACAATTTAAATAAAGTATATGAAAAATAGTTTTGAATTAAAATGCAGTATTTCTCACGATTCATTAAAATATGAAGGTTATCAGAAAAATTCACAAAACTTATAAAAAATAAAATGTGATGTTCTTATTCTAAATAATAAGTTCATTTTTTCAAATATTACTTAAAAAAGTCTAAAAATATATATTTTAAATGGGTTCTCCATCAAATGGTGGAAAAATTGCATTTTGTTTGAAAAATACTTCTTTCATACAAAAAATTGAATTTGTTCTTATAAAATGTATAGAAAATATATAAGTTTACTATTAAACATATTATTGAATATATTACATTTATATTTCGTTCATAAACCCATCAAGTGTGATTTTATTATTTTATAAACTCACTAATTATCATTTATATAGTTTTTCATAAAAACATTTCCTTTTATTTAGAAAGCAGGGTTTTATTTTCATTTATAATTTTTTTTACAAAATTATTAATTATATACATTTTTAAAAAATAATTTCATAAATAAATTAATAATATTTATTCACACCTTTTTAATATCTAGGTTATAAGGTAACATTTAAATAATAATATTTAGTTGTTTTCTTAAGTTCGATGTGGCGTATCATCTATGTTATTAATCATATAGTCTCTATTCTAAAAACCTGGGATGTTACAATGTGACATGTATGACTCAAAGTGTTTATTTCTAGTTTAAAATGTAATTTTATTAAAAAAAACAAGTGCCATAATCAAAACCAAGAAAATGAATTAAGATTGTTTTTATACTTTAAGATAATGATCCATAAGTCATTTATGATGTGAAGAAATATACCACACCTCAATCTGATGCACGGTGTGACTGGTATGACTCAATGTGTGCCTTTTTATTCAAAATGGACATTAATTTTAGTAAAAAAAAACTGACATAGATAAAAAATAGAAAATTCATTTGGATTGTTTTGGTACTTTAATAAAATGATCCATATGTCATTTTTGTTGTGTGTAAATAATACTCACATCAATTCGATACACGATGTTCCCGATAAAACTAAAAGTGTCCATTATATGTTTAAAATTGATAATTTAATACAAAAAATTTACACTCCGTGAAAAAAAGAAAATTCATTCGGACAATATTGATAATTAAGGAAAATAATCCATAATTAATTCGTGATATTTAGGAATCAGTATAACATCAAACCCACACACAATGAGACCTTTATGACTCAAAGCGAGTCTTTACAATTTCAATTGATATTTTAGTAAAAAACCCAAGTGGTGTACTCAAAATTGAGGAAACACTTTTAGATTGTTTTGATGCTTTGAGAAAATGATACATACATATTTTAGGACATGAAGGAATCATCCTCACCAAAATCTGTTTCTTGGTGTATCTGGTATGACTCCAAGTGTTTATTTTCAATATATAAGTTTCATTTTATTTTAAAATGCACATCACATCACCAAAACTGAAAAAACTAGTGTATATTATTTTCTCATCATTATATTTTCTATTACGTAATTAATTTTCTTAGTTTTTATCATATACTTATTTAGTTAATTATCATATAGATAATGATTGAAGATAAAAAATAATTGGAATGTGACATGCATTAATCAACCGCAACGTAATCCGATAGACATTTTTCTTGGTATGAATCAATGTTAAGTTAAAAAATAACACTTTATACTTACTTTATTTCTTTATATTATTACTATCTTATGAATTGTTTTCCTATATAAGTGAATTATTTTGATCGATCAGGGGTGGATTTTTATTTTTTGTAGGTGCGTTCTCTTTCTCTATCATAGTTTTTTTCTTTGATTTGTGTTTGAAAATTTATATCATTGGAATTTTGTATTTTTATTTGATTTTTATGATTTCTAGTGATATTTATGGTGCTCTAGTTTTCGGTTATAGTACACTACATTATTCCCTATTTCAAGTGTTGTGTTGTGTTGTAACATCACACTATAGTATTCCCCTCTATCAATGCTTCTAAATGATTTGAAAATGGATTCCTTTATTGTTTCTTCTAAAAGTGCTCATAAAGGGACCCTTTATTAGAGCTTCTATAAGTGCCGATAAAGAGTACCTTTATCAGTGCTTGTAGTAGAGCTCATAAAGGACTCATTTATTAATGAATTTATTTTAACTAATAAAATATTCCTTTATCAGTACTTTTCTATTACTGAAAATAGCCTAGGACTTTTCACTATGCTGCAGTAGTAAGGGATTTTTTATAACTAATAAAGGCCTATTATAGCACAATTAAAGGCCTATTTTGTAGTAGTGAATCTCAACATTTATGTGTGAAGAATTATAAATCTTTCATTTCTATCATGTAGATAAAATTTGATCAATATCTTTGTTCATATTAAGAATATCATGAATACTTTAAATATGGGGAAGTTCTCTCATACTAATTTGGCCATGATGACAAAGCATTTTATGCCAAGGTTCATTTTCCGCTTTTATTCTCAAATAACATGTATTCTGTGCATCTCGAAGCTAAAATAAGTTACCCATTATTCACTCCTCTCTAATCCCGACCATTCTATCTCAAATATTTTTACTAGAAAATCCATCTTTCCTAAAATAAACATCATTTAATTTATCATAGATCTTATAAACATGAAATAGTTGTTTTTTTCATCAATTTAAAGGGTTTTTTTAATTTTAATTTTAACTTTCCAATAATTTCTGTACCAAACCTTTTAATCTTGAAAAACTCATTATTTACAAAATTCCCAAAATCATCTTTTAAATTTTATACATCATTCAATAATTTCATGTATCATATAATATTCTAAGATAAAATAAAATATAATATCCTTGGACACTCATTCATTGATTATTAAGTGATTTTTCTATAATAATAGTCTTTTATTTAACATCATTCACGCTCTCCTGATACTATATTTCCTGATGATCTAGTAGTATAATGGGACATACTTTTGAAAGGAGACATGGTTGAACCAATATTTCATAAACTTATTCCAATTGTTGAAATATGTTTTCAACCATTAATTTATGTTTTTCTTATTTTTTTCTGAATCTACCACCTTTAAGGGGATACCTCCCCCTCATGCTCTATCTCCAAAGCTTTCTAGACTAATTGGGACTCTTATAGATGAACCAAAACATCATATTTTATTTGTAAAATTACCACAGTTCCAATAGTATCCATAATAATCAAACATACAATTGAAAATTGTATGTGGTCTAGAATCATATATCTATATTTCATCATTTATATAGCTATCAATTTTGGATCCTTTAAAAAAAATTAAATTGAACCCCTACCATATTCCTCTTTCCAATATACTTTTTAAAATTTTAGATTCAATAATTGTATTATATTTTGAATCAATGTTTGAATGTAAAAATTTTCTATATTTTTGAGACTCATTTAATTTATCCATAAACTTATTTTTTATAACCATATTACTCTCTTCATATCCTTTACCAAACCTATCAATTTTTACATCATCCCGTGAATATTATTTTTATTGATATTCTAGTACATCAATATTTTTTGAACATTCCACATATTCTGGAATAGACTTTTGAAAAATCAGTCAGGATATATTCTACTCTTCTTCTACTTTTCCATTTTTAGTTGAAAAAATTTAGAATCCACCATCAAATCATTAACATTTTCTTCCTTTTTGATATGCAATTTATTTTAATAATTAATAAATTTTTATATCATTAATATCATTTAATAAATTATATTTTTCTTCTTCATGTAATGATTTAATAATATTCATATATTTATAAATATTTTCTACTTCCAATTCTCATTTTTTAGCTTTCAAACTTTTGAGAGATATCCAGTCAATTATCTCTTTAACATTAACCTCATTTATGTCTACTCGATCATGATTTATAAATGGCCCATAGGTACTTTCAAGAAAGTCAATACCTTTATAAAAAATTTCATCTGGACGGGAAGTATCTTTGAAAGGAAACTTGTTACCATCCCATGGAAGACATGTTGTAAACCTCTTGATAATGGAGGCATTGGCATCAAAAACTTAAAATTGTTCAACGATGCTCTGCAAGCGAGATTCACTTGGCGCCTTATTAATAACAACTCTAAAGCCACTGAATTTTTAAAATATAGATTTTTAAATAAACTTTTAAAAGGAAATCTTAATTTCATCAACTCTTCAATCTGGCCCTCTATTAGAAACTCTTATCAGAAGATTATGGCTAACTCCAGGTGGATGGTCAGCGTTGACTCTAACATTAAATTCTGGTGTGACAACTGGATAGGTACTCCTTTAATTTCCATGCTGCCCCCTAATAACACTTCTATAAACACCACCCACACTATTAAAGATGTTATGCATCTTCATAAGCATGATCTCCCCAATGACATTGCTCAAATTATTGAAAATTATACCTTCTCCACGTCTGGGGACTTCCTTGTTTGGGAACCTGCTCCCAATGGCATACTTGATTCAAAAAATTTCTACATGCACAATTTTTCTGACAATGAATCTGATTATAATTGGGTGAGTACTTTCAATAAGACTTAGATTAAACCCTCCAGGTTCACCCTTATTTGGCGTATTGCTCACAATAGATTGCCCACTGAAAATCGGCTTCAAGCCTCTGGCTTTCAACTTTGCTCTAAATGTCATTTATGTAATCAACACAGAGAGGATTCTGATCATCTCTTCTTGTCTTGTGCTACGGCCACGGCTTTATGGAACTATATTTTTGATCTTTTTAATTCTTCATGGTCCTTATCTGACCCGATTTGTTTACTTTTGAAGAAATGTACTAAATATGGCGCCTCTCGGCAAGTCAAAAACATTTTTCTTGCAGCAGTGGCTGAACTCCTTCATGAAATCTGGTATGCAAGAAATGATCTTATCCATAATAATCACTCTTTCAGTCTTAATGCAGGAAAAGCTCGAATTCTCATTGTGATTCATGAAGCTGCATCAATTCAAAAAGATTGTTGTAGCAATCATATTGGAGACTTCGAGATCCTTAGACGTATCCGTGTCCCGGGTATTTTCCCGAAGCTCAAGCAACCCTTTGAAGTTTTCTGGCAACCTCCGATGCCGAGTTGGATTAAAGTGAATGTCGACGGCGCCTCAAAAGGCAATCCTGGACCTGCTAGTTGTGGGGCCATTTACAGAGAATCTGATGACCATTGTCATGGTTGCTTCTACGGAGGTTGTGGGATCGCCTCTTCCATTGAAGCAGAGATGCTTGGAGTCATCCATGCTGTTGATTTTGCGCTGCAAAGAGGATGGCGTAAACTGTGGATTGAAAGTGATTCTACCACCATTGTTCAAGCAATTTGGAACGGAGTCATTCATCTAGCCTGGCCGCTTACTATGCGCTGGATGAACTGTTTGAATTCGCTCTAGAAGATCGACTACATTGCTACACATGCCTACCGGGAAGCAAATGCAGTTGCTGATGCCCTTGCCAATAAAGGTGTCCACCAGAACATGACTTGGCTGGATGCGCTGCCAGCTGATTTTCTTCACCTCTATGAAAGAGATTGTAATAAAATTCCTTCCTTTCGCTTCATGTAAACTTTTGTTTTCTTTTATTATCCATGGGATCTTTCTTTAAAAAAAAAATTAACCTCATTTATGTTTCCTCATATTATAATGAGCCAAACTCTAGTAACTCAGAGCCAATGTCTACATTATTATATAAGAAATAGATACAAGGTATCACATCCTAAATTATGAAATAGTTTTGTAGTCTTAGAAACTAGATACATACATTAATTTTACAGAAGTTTGAAAACACCAAATACACAAAAATTTTCCTTTGAGAAAATCATTATTTTTCATAGAGTATCCCTACATATCAATCACAAAACACTTCATAGTATCCTAAGAAAAATAAAACATAAGATATGAGTGATAAAAGATGCTCAGTAAGGGTAAGTATAAAACAAAATCTGTCATGAATACATAAGCACAATCAATAGGGAAAAGAAAATAACTAAAGCACATTCCATTTAATCAACAATCTGATTATAATATGGTAGATATAAAATGACAACCCATATCTTCTTTAGTCATTAATTAATTATTTACTGCATAAATTATGTGTAACATCCCAATTAAGTAAATAATAATAGATTTTCATATCTATGTCTATTTATGAATTAGATAGTGTTTTAGAAGATTAAAATGAGATTAAATCCAATCTTAAGCATAGAATACTCTAATATTTTTAAAAGATTCTTTTACCGCCTTTTGATGGAAAACCATTTTTAAATATAAATTTTGAAAATTTTATAATCTCTATTTGTCAAAATAAACTTATTATTTAGAATTGGGACATTTAAATTTACTTTGGATAATTTTTTGGTATTTTTCTGACAATGTTCATTTTTTAATGATTAGTGTAAAATACTGCATTTTACTTCAAAACTGAATTTTCATATAATTTAATTATATGGTTAGATTATCTTTTTAATTCGTTTTAAAGTGTAATTAAATTATTTTTTACCATTTAATCCAATGGGGGTAGTTATAATTAATTTCACATTGAAATTATACATAAACAATTGTCAAGATTTTGATAGATATTGTTTCTTAAAAACACGCTATTTGTATTGACAACGGGAATTATTTTTAAATTAATTACTGCAATTTATCTGTTTGGAATTTGATAAAATTGATTCCATATTTGGAATTTTAAGGTCCAAATTATGTAATTAAGACTCTTTTTTTTGACATTATGAATAGTAATGACGTCAATTATCTTTAATTATCGTGATTAATTAGTAATCGGGTAGTTAAGGGTAATAAAATAATAACATAATAATATAAAATGTCCCCAACTTGTGTCAAAATCCTTTTTCTGAGTCATGGACGACCATGGGATTCCTTGTGCCAACTTTGGGACCCCAAGTAATTACTTTAGTGTGATAGTGACCTTTTATTATATTATTTTTAAAGAAAGGAAAATATAACCAAAGTATGTATCACCTAAGTAAAACAATTTTAGTTTTGTTTATATTAATTATCTCTTAGACTATAAATAGTCATTGAAAATATAATAATATTCCTACATAATGGTATTTGTTTTATAATTTTTGGACATTAAATAAATAAATTTATTTATGACACCATGATGATGTAGTGATTACCTCATTAATGAACGATTTAATTAAAATGAAAAGATAAGGTACAATATAAGACTTAACCTTGTCTAAAACATATTGTATTGGTGTATTTAGAACCCCTATAACATTATCCTCGAAATATATCACATTGGGACCTTTCAAATTCCGAAAATAATTTTATAATAAAGTAACATTTCCAGACATTCCAAAAGTAACCCTGCACCCTCTTATAAAAGGCCCCCACCTCTACCCACTTACCCACATCTATAAAGCCATTGGATCATCCAAACCCTACTAATATTATCCCCCCACATCCCTCTCTTCATCCTAGAAGCCTTATCTTAGGCAGAAATCTCTTCAAGAAACCCTTTTGGTTCAATCCAAGTGGAGTTACCCGATTTGAAGGTAATGTCTTCTCTTATGTCCTTTTGTTTTATTTTGCTTTTCCAACACCCTAAAGTCTTTTTATTCATTTATTTTGAAACAAAAAAAATATCTTCAATATACTAGGATGTTTTTATGAGAGGTATTCGAGCTACACTTACACACACCTCTATCTAATTTGTGAAGAACATACTGTTTATGTGGACGACGAACTGCTGCCTCACGAAACGATGATTATGAAATTATCTCCTATCACCTCTCATGGTGGCCATTAAGATGTCACTATATTTATATACGATATATATTATTTTTATTTTTTCCTTATGCTTATTTATTTTTCATTTATGTCATTCCTTTATGGTTTTCATAATGGATAAACGCGATAATTTCATTTTAGGAAGTGCAGACTACCGCCCCCTCAAAGTGATTTGAATCGTTAATGCCATATGTGGGATGTATAAAGGATAGAGTTAATGATATTATATATGATATTATAATGGAATTATAATCTACCTTTATATCATTATTATTTCATTCCATTAACTACGAAATAGAAATGATAGTAGCGTTCATGCGTATGCACGACTTACCGTTTCCATGAATGGTGTATTTAATTTCTTACCTCTAAATGTTATGTAATATTATAAATGTATGTATATACTGCATATATATAATATATATGATATCTAAATCATGAATATAATTCTGGAGATAATTGATATTTTACCATATGAATAAATTGTAATTATAATAACTTTATTTTTGACTCAAGTACCAAAGATCATCAAAACGACCGTTATTAACTTAAATGATTAAATAATGTTTATAACATTGTAATGAGTGATATAAAAGGAATAATGAACATGAAAAATGTTCTTAAGCAAGTAGAAATTAACTATAGTTTATTATTCAAGATATTAAAGAACGATCGAGTCAAGTCAGACATGAGGTAAGGGACTTAGTCTCAATCTCCTTTCATTGAGGAATGTTTTGTTTTATACACAACTTTATTTTATATGGTGTATAAAACACTTTGAATTTTACTTTTATTAAAAATGAATATTTTCTCTATGAAGTGTTTTACTAAACTACAAAAATTATGTTTCTTTTTAACGTACGCGGTGACAATGACCTTTCCACCGCTGCGAGTATTATTTTATCTTTGGCTTCCTTAACAAGCCGTAATGTTTTAAAAGGAAAATAAATACAATATAATTTTTTATGTATTTTGGTATTGAAAATGGTTTTGATTATGGATTTGATATATCAATATATTGTGATTGAAATGTGGAAATGTTTTCTTTCGTTTACATTTTTTGTATGTGTTATGATCTTATAATGGTACTTGGACATTTGACGGCTGGTTACGTGATAAACCAAATGACAGGTGGTGTTGTGAAAACTAGGATGGGTGGTTATGTTATAACCTCAAATTCATTGGGTGTGGAAGTCAGTCTAATGGCTATTCCATTTAGTGATATATGTGGAAGTCGACCATATGGTTATTCCATTTAAGTATGTTTATGTCCCAGGTTACCTTTATATATTATGTGATCTTTATATGGGTTTTATGGTGATCTTTTGGTTACAAAAGGGTAAGAAATGATCTTTTTTTCAATGAATAGTATTTACTACTTCATAAAGGTGAAAAGTATTACATATGATGAAGTAGACATGATTTAATTATTGTTTTGAGAAACTGATAGTTTTCCATGTTTTTGTATCCCTTATTGAGATATTTATACTCATCCCATGTTTTTGAAATGTTTTCCACAGGACTTAAAGATGAATAGTGTCAAGGATGGGATCAAGGAAAGACATACTATCCAAAACATGGAACTGGACATGTTTCTTTTTAAGAATTTTTATTTTATGAAAAAATAGAAGTTGAGTAGAAGTGTATACTTTGTAACTTTTGAGATTTAATAGTTATGGACTAATTCTATAAAACTCTAAACCTAAAAAAGATCGACAATGTGAATTATTCATTTAATTCAAGATTAAGTAATGTTTTAAGGCTGAGTCCTTATAGTTGGTATCAAAGTTCAGTTTAGACAAACTTAGGAGTTAGGATATTGTTAAATTCATTTCCATAAATTAATTTATGGTATGATTGAAATGATATAGCATTTAAAGATTACCATGTTTCTTCGCCTAAGATATTTCGGTGTTCAGAATGGTTTTCCACAGAGGAAACATAGCAGCTATATTGGGATGACATCCAGTGGAAAACAACCTTCCAAATCAACAACCTGAGACGGTCGGAATCAGAACTGAACTGTTTGTTGTAGTGATGGAACAATTGACTTAGGCTATAAATGGTGGTGGTATCCATACACGAGAATAGCCAGATCAACTATAGAGGAACATGTCAGTAGTAGAGAATTTCATGAAGCAACATCCCCCATCATTCAGAGGATCATCAGACCCTGTGCTAGCAGAAGGGTGGATTAAATCACTGGAGAAGATTTTTAATGTCATGGAATGTTCAGAACATCAAAAGGTTAGTCTCATTGTTTTCTGTTTTGAAGGTGAAGCTGATCAGTGGTGGTCGATGGTGAAAAATATCAGGGATAATGAGGAGATTGATGTTGTTTAATGGGATGAATTAAAAGGCATGTTTCTTGAGAAATATTTTCTTAAGGTGGTTCATCTTAGGATAGAAAAATAATTCCTAGAATTGTGGTAGGAAGATGTATCAGTGGCTGCTTATGAAGTAAAGTTCACTCGACCGGAAAGGTATGCTACAGATTTTATATGAGATCTTAATAGTTAAATCAAATATTTTTACTCAGGGTTAAATACAAAGTATCGAAGGTCTTTAGCTTCTCACAAGATCAAAAGTTGTGAAAAATTGTTCGATGTGCAGAGAAGGTGGAAATGGAGTTTGCCTATGGTCATGTGTTCTTTGAGAAACAATAGAATAATAGGTCTAGTTAGAAGGAAAATGGAAACAATTAATCAAATAATCATGGAGGTAAGAATACCAAATATCCATCCTATGAGAAGTGTGGTAAAATGCATCCTGGAAAATGTTTATCTAAGTCTGGAAAGGGCTTCCAGCGTGGTAAGTCTGGTCATATTTCTCGTAACTGTAAGGAAAATGATCAAGCATGCAATGAAAAGCCAGCGTCAAGATGTTTTAATTGTAATGAAATGGGCCATTATGCAAATTAGTGTCTAAAAAAGAACTCAACTAATGGAAAGTAGCCAGACTACATGCAGAATGTGGTGGTGAAATCCTTTACAACTACTTCAGCAGATGTAGGTCCATCGAATGAAGTAGTATCAGGTACACTATTTTTTTGTTCAGATTATTCCAATGTGTTGTTTGATTCAGGGTCTAAGCATTCTTTCATTTCTGATAAGTTTTCTAGTAAATTGGGAATTCCATATCAAGATATGAATCCTAAACTTATGGTAGAAACACCCGAAGGAAATTTTGAGACAAAAAGAAATTATAAGAACCTTCTTATCCTTGTATGTAGAAATAATCTAACAAAAAACCTTATTGTTTTGCCTCTAGTAGAGTTTGATGTTATTTTGGGCATGGATTGGATTTATGTTTATCATGCTAAGATTGACTGTATAGATAAATAGGTTTCCTCTCAGAAATATATTCAATTTGTTTACAAGAATGAACCCTTGCTTTTAATAACATATCAGGAAGTTGAGAAACTAGTAAAAGATGGAAATGAATGTTACCTTTCACATATTATTGAAAACATAGGAACTGTTCAGATTAATGATGTTCCAGTGGTAAATGAGTATCTTGATGTTTTTCATAATGAGTTTCCTGGTATTATACCTGATCGAGAAGTTGAATTTACTATTGACATAGTTCCTGATTCTAAGAAAATTTCAAAACCCCATTATCGAATGGATAAAGTTGAACTTTTAGAGTTAAATAAGAAAGTACAGAAGTTATTAGATAAAGGCTTCATTCGACCTATCACATCGCCTTGGGGTTCTCCAGTCTTGTTTGTTAAAAAGAAAGAAGGTTTAATGAGACTTTACATTGATTATAGAGTATTGAATAACATCACTATTAAGAACAAGAATCCTTTTCCTCATATCAATGATTTGTTTGATCAGCTCCAGGGAGCTCGGTATTTTTCAAAGATTGACTTGAGGTCGGGGTACCGTCAGTTGAAAGTAAAAGAACTATATGTTCCGAAGACCACGTTTCTTACTAGATATGGCCATTATGAATTTGTAGTTATGCCTTTTGGGTTAACCAATTCACCTACAAATATAACCGAGATCCATAGTGATCTTTGTTTGGAAGGTTATTACCATAGGTTTCTTGAGAATTTTTCACGGTTATCTAGTCCAATGACTAAGTTAACTCGAAGTGGTATTATGTTCATTTGGAAAAAATAATGCGATGATTGTTTTTAGGAATTGAAAAGAATATTGGTGAATGATCCAGTTTTGGAACTTCCTTCCAGAAATGGTGATTTTGTTATCTATAGTGATGATTTGTTGAAATTACTTTGTTGTGTCCTTATGAAGAATGATCTGGTAATTTCTTATACTTCATGTCCATTGAAAACTCATGAGTTAAATTACCCTACACATGATTTGGAATTATCTGATGTTGTTTTTACTTTAAAAATTTGGAGGCATAATTTGTATGGAGTAAAGTGTGAAATATATACCGATCAAAAAAGATTAAAGTATATATTCACTCAGAAAGAATTGAACATGAGATAGAGGAGATGGCTGGAATTAATCAAGGATTATGATTGTACAATTCATTACTATCCGGGAAAAGCAAATAAAGTGGATGAAGCATTGAGTCAAAAAATTAATGCTTCATTAACTATGATACATTTGGAACGAGATCCTTTGGTTTTTGATTTGATGAACTTTGGAATAGAAGTTTTTGGTGTCGTAAGTTCTTCTTTTTTGTTTTAGGTGTCAGTGAGATCATCTCTATTCGACAAAATTAAGCAAGCATAGAAGGAAGACAGTGGGTTGCAGAAAAAGATAGAGCTGGTTCAAAAGGGAAAGTTGCCTGAATTTAACATTGATAATGATTGTGTTTTGAAGTTTGGGAAGAGATTATGTGTTCCTTATGATTCACAGTTGAAGAATGATTTGTTATGTGAGGCTCATATTTCCCAATTTTTGGTTCATCCTAGAAGTACTATGATGTACAGATATCTTTGGGATTATTACTGGTGGGATGGAATGAAAAAAGATATTACTGATTTTACTGTGAAGTGTTTGACTTGTCAGCAGGTTAAAGCAGAACGGCAGTTACCAAAAGGGATGCTTAATTCTTTACCGGCGCTAGAGTGGAAATGGGAAAATATATCCATGGACTTCATTATGGGATTACTAAAGACATCTCGAGGTAATAATGAAATCTGGGTTATTGTTGATCGATTGACTAAATCTTCTCATTTCCTTCCTATTTGAGATACTTTCTCTCTAGGTCAACTATCTTAGTTGTATGTTAAAGTGATAGTCAAGTTACATGGAATTTACCTCTCTATTGTATTTGCTCGTGATCCTAGGTTTACTTCTAACTTTTGGAAAGACCTTTAGAAGTCATTGGGTACTGAATTAAATTTTAGTATAGATTTTCATCCTCAATCAGATGGGCGGTCCGAATGAACAATTCAGATCTCAGAGGATATGTTACGTGCTTCCATGATGGATTACCAGGGAAGTTGGGACCAACAACTTTCTTTGGTTGAATTTTCTTATAATAACAGTTTTAATTTTAGTATACCAATGGCTCCGTTTGAGGCATTATATGTGAAGCGGTTTCGAACTCTAGCTTTTTGGGATGAAGTAGGTGAAAGGAAACTTATGGGACCCGAATTAGTGGAAGAGATGGCAGCGAAAGTTTAGTTGATTCAAAAGCACATGAGAACAGCTCAGAGTAGGCAGAAAAGTTATGTAGATAACCGGAGGAAGGATCTTTCTTTTGAGGTTGGTTATCATGTTTTTCTCAAAGTTTCTCCATGGAAAAGTGTGATGCATTTTGGTAAAAAGGTAAATCTGAGTCCAAAGTTCATTGGACCATAAGAAATTCTGGAGAGAGTTAGATCAGTTGCATACCGAGTGGCTTTACCTCCGAGTTTATCCCATGTACACATTGTTTTTCAAGTTTCAATGTTAAGGAAGTACATGCCAGATCCATCTCATGTTTTGAGTCCAGAGGTAGTTCAGCTGGAAGAGAATCTATCTTATGAGGAACAACCGGTCCAGATTCTTGACCATAGGGAGCACGTGTTATAGAATAAGGTGATTCATCGAGTAAAGGATCTATGGAAAAACCATATTGTTGAAGAGGCAACATGTGAATCTGAAAATGCAATGAGGGATAAATACCCCCACTTATTCGATAAGTAAATAAATTGCAGGGATGCAATTTCCTAAAGGGGGGAAGGATGTAGCATCCCAAGTAAGTAAAGAATAAAATATTTTCATATCTATGTCTATTTATGAATTAGATAGTGTTTTAGAGGATTAAAATGAGAATAAATATAATCTTAAGCATAGAATACTCTAATATTTTTAAAAGATTGTTTTACCACCTTTTGATGGAAAACCATTTTTAAATCTAACTTTTGACAATTTTATAAGCTCTATATTTCAAACTAAACTTATTATTTAGAATTGGGACATTTAAATTTACTTTGGATAAATTTTTGGTATTTTTCTGACACCGTTCATTTTTAAATGAATAGTGAAAAATACAACAGTTTACTTCAAAACTTCTTTTTATCGAATTTAATTATATGGTAATATTATCTTTTTAATTGGTTTTAAAGTGTAATTAGAATGTATTTTTACCATTTTAATCTAATTGTGGTCATTATAATTAATTTCACTTTGAAATTGGACATAAACAATTACAATCTTTTGATAGATATTGTTTCTTAAAAACACGCTATTTGTTTTGACAACAGGAATTATTTTTAAATTAATTACTAAATTACTGTGTTTGGAATTTGGTAAAATGGATTCAATATTTGGAATCATAAGGTCCAAATTATGTAATTAATACTCTTGTTTGTGGACATTATGAATAGTAATGATGACAATTATCTTTAATTATTGTGATTAATTGGTAATCAGGTAGTCAAGGGTAATAAAATAATATCATAATAATATAAAATGACCCAAACTTGTGTCCAAATCCTTTTTTTGAGTCATGTCCTACCATGGGATTCCTTGTACCAACTTTAGGACCCCATGGAGTCACATTAGTGTGATAGTGACCGTTTATTATATTATTTTTAAACAAATGAATATATAACCAAAGTATGTATCACCTAATTAAAACAATTTTAGTTTTTTTATATAAATTATATCTTAGACTATAAATATTAATTGAAAATATAAAAATATTTCCTACATCATGGTATTTTTTTATAATTTTTAGACATTATATAAATAAATTTATTTATGAAACCATGATGATGCAGTGATTACCTGAACGATTTAAATAAAATGAAAGGATAAGGTAAAATATAAGACTTACACTTGTCGAAAACCTATTGTATGGATGGATTTCTAACCCTTATCACATTATCCTCGAAATATATCACTGTGAGACCTTTCAAATTCAGAAAATCCTTTTATAATAAAGTAACATTTTAAGACTTTCCAAAAGTAACACTCCTCCCACATATAAAAGCCCCCACCTCTACACCCTTACCCACACCTATCAGGCCATTGTCTCGTCCGACCCCTACTCATATTATCTCTACACATCCCTCTCTTCATCCTAGAAGCCATAACTTAGGCAGAAAGCTCTTCAAAAAACACTTTTGGTTCAAACCAAGGGGAGTTATCCGATTTAAAGGTAATGTCTTCTCTTATGTCATTTTGTTTTATTTATCTTCTCCCACCCCCTAAAATCTTTTTAATCCTTTATTTTGTAAAAACAACAGTATCTTCAATATAGTAGGATGTAGTTATGACAAGTATTCTAGCTACACTTACACACACCTCCATCTAATGGGCGAAGAACATACTGTTTCTGTGGACGACGAACTACTATCTCACGAAACGATGGTTGTTCAATTATCTCCTACCACATCTCATGGTGGACATTAAGATGTCAATGTATTTATATATGATATATATTATGTTTATGTTTTCCTTATGCTTCTTTATTTTTCATTTATGTCATACCTTTATGGTTTCCATAATGGATAAACGCGATAATTTCATTTTAGGAAGTGCAGACTACCGCCCCCTCAAAGTGATTTGAATCATTAATGCCATATGTGGGATGTATAAAGGATGGAGTTAATGATATTATATATGATATTATACTGGAATTATAATATAACTTTATATCATTATGATTTCATTCCATTAAATATGAAATAGAAATGAATGTAGCGTTCATGCGTACGCACAACTTACCGTCTCCATGAACGGTGCATTTCATTTCTTATCTGTAAATTTTATGTAATATTATAAATGAATGCATATACTGCATATATATGATATATATTATATCTACATCTTGAATAAAATTCTGGATATAATGGATATTTTACCACAAGAACAAC
Organism: Viscum album; assembly: GCA_963277665.1. Lineage (NCBI taxonomy): Eukaryota > Viridiplantae > Streptophyta > Magnoliopsida > Santalales > Viscaceae > Viscum > Viscum album. Next base: position 49,236,777 of record OY728121.1, read on the forward strand.
TTGAAATTAGAAGAAGTTTATTTTTGACTCAAGTACCAAAGATCGACAAAACGACCGTTATTAACTTAAATGATTACATAATGTTCATAACATGGTAATAAGTGATATAGAAGGAATAATTAACTTGAAAAAGGTTCTTCAGAGAGTATAAATTAACTATAGTTTATTATTCAGGAGATTAAAGAACGATCGAGTCAAGTCGGACATGAGGCAAGGGACTTCGTCTCAATCTCCTTTCATTGAGGCATATTTTGTTGTGTACACAACTTTATTTTATATGGTGTATAAAACAATTTTAATATAACATTTATTCCAAAGGAATATTTTATCTATGAAGAATTTTACTAAATGAAAAAAAGTATGTTTCTTTTTAACGTACGCGGTGACAATGAGATTTCCGCCGCCGAGAGTATTATTTGATCTTTGACTTCCTTAACAAGCCGTAATGTTTTTAAAAGGAAACTAAATACCATATACTATTTTATGTATTTTGGTATTGAAAATGGTTTTGATAATGGATTTTATATGTCAATGTATTGAGATTGAAATGTGGAAATGTTTTCTTTTCTTTATATTTTTTGTACGAGTTATGATTGTATAATGGTACTTGGACATTTGATGGGTGGTTACATGATAAACCAAACGATGGGTGGTGCCGTGAAATCCTGGACGGGTGGTTACTTTATAACCTCCATTTCATTGGGTATGAAAGTCATTCGTATGGATATTCCATTTTTTGATATGTGTGAAAGTCGACCGTATGGTTATTCTATTTAAGTATGTTTATGTCACATGTTACCTTTATATGTTATATGTTCTTTATATGGGTTTTATGGTGATCTTTTTTTACAAAATGGTATGCAATGATCTTTTATTCAGTGAATAGTATTTACTAATCAATAAAGGTGAAAATTATTACTTATGATGAATTATTCATGATTTACTTGTTGTTGTGAGAAACTAATAGTTTTCCTTTTTTTGTACCCCTTACTGAGATATTTATGCTCATCACATGTTTTTGAAATGTTTTCCACAAGACGTAAAGATGAATAAGGTCAAGGAGGGGATCCAGGAAAGACATGATATCTAAAACCTAGAAGTGAACATGTTTCTTTTTAAGAGTTTTTATTTTATGAAAAAATGGAAACTGAGTAGAAGGGTCTACTTTGTAACTTTTGAGATGTAATATTTATGGCCTAATTTTCTAAAACTCTAAATGTGAAAAGATCCTCAATGTGAATTTTTCATTTAATTCTAGATTAAGTAATGTTTTAAGGCTGGGTCCTTATATTATGACATAATACAACCCAAAATATTAATAGGCCTAGTGTATTTGGGAGAATAAGTATATAAAAAAACATCATAAAACTCGTACAAAACAAGTAGATTGAAAACTTCCTTAACATGATCTTGAATTTTCACCACTCTTCTAAAACAACACAGGATAACCTGGGGACATACCTAAGAAAGGGGTGAGATATAAAGCCTAGTAAGGGAATAGAAAAATAATAACATGATGAAATTACTACAAGTTAGTTAATAGGAATTTAAATGGGACCTAAAAGGGGTGAGAATCATAATCTTTAACAATAAGGCATGATACAACATGATGGAATAAATGGGAATATTTAAATTATGACAAAAAATTAAAACATGGAATCATAATAATAAGTCATTTTTAGCAACCAATACATAAAAAAATAGTTTTATTAATATATAATACTATACATATTAAATGGAATCTCACAAGATTAGAACTTTACCCAATGCATTGGAGTGTTATCTGGACATACCCATCATAATCATAAATTGTACATGGATAATGATGCAACATATATCATATAACACAATAATGTATTCTATCTCTATTTACCCAATGATTTTAAATTGGGGTTATGTACATTGAATTATCCAATAAATGAATTACATGTACATGTAGGCGAATACCATTGATTGTAAATGGGTATGATAATTCACTTCACAATCATTTGGAATGAAAACCCATCATGAATGTTTGGCAACATAATGACAATACTTATAGATTTATAAAGGTTTAATGGGGGATAAATGGGTATCTTATATTTTGGACATCAAAATTATAGTATGAGAGATGTGGGGAAACATATCCCAACATTATTAATTGGATAAAAAAGGTATAAAATAAATAACGTTCTTGAATAAAGAGAAAGAAATAATCCCACACTAAATTTCAATATTGTAATGACTTAGGTAAAAGAAATAACAGTAATGGATAAATGATATCTAATTAGAAGAAAATCATTTGGATAGTAAAGGGAACTTTATAAAATAATGAAAACATAACCATTTGAGATTCAAAATGATAAATACAAATATGGTTCATGAATGGAAAAGAAGATAAGGAGATGATCCCTTAATAAATTTTTCATTGTAATAGATTAAGAAATGGTTATAAAGAGAGGGGAGAAATGATATATCATTATAGGAAAATAAACTGTAAAATAAAGTAAAATTTATAAAGTCATGAAAACATGACCAATATATATTGAAAAGACTAAATACCATGAAGGTTCTTGAATTGAAAAGAAGAGATAGAGGTCTCTTACCTTGGGAGGGTGTTTCCAAAAGATTGGGAGGAGCATCGTGAGAGATTTAGGGAACATTTGGAGGCATATAGAGATGGAAGGGAAGAATAGGTATGTGATCCAAGGTTTTTTAGTGAAGATAAAAAGGATATTTTGTAGGTTTATATATGTAATTAGAGGGGAGTTCTTTATTATTTCATAAACATAGGTTTTGAAATCTATATAATAAAGTAATCAAAACCACAATTCATACCATCGTTTTTACCAAGGTTTCTTTTAAAGACGAGTATGTTTCATTAATTTATATTTTCAAGAATCAAAATCATTAAAATATTAACCTTGATTATGTGGAAGTGATTCATGTTCCTAAATAATTGATTTTAAAATCAGATTATATAGTATAGGATTTGAAGGATTCATAAGGGCTTCATAAAATTAGTCTAATAACCTGAAAAAACTTCATTTTAAAGGGTAAATATATATTTTTTCATTTATACCTTTTAAGGAATATATTATGTCATCTTTGGGTCATTATGACGTCATACTCCATAACGTATATTTATACCGTATTTAATTTTTAACCTAAAATTAGACAATCTTAGAAAATTATGAAGATTTCAACAGTGTATAGTTTCAACATTTTGAATCCAAAAATAATATTAATTTTATAAAAATAAATATTTAAATATGATAATTTATATTTTTAAATAAAAATCCATGTTTATTGAAAAATAATGGGTTTTTTTGACAATAATAGATTTGTTGTCCCTTATAAAAATAATTTTTGACTTCATAAAAGTATATCATCAACTATAAATAATAAATATTATTTGACAAATATATTTTATTAAAATTCAAATTATTTTGGAAATTCATGAATTATTCAAAATGAATTCTTTAATTAAAATTTCTTATTACCCAAAAATACAATTATAGTTTTATTTTCATGAAATATAATATTTATCAAAATCAAAATTTAATTATTTATAAATTAATATGAATATGGAATAAATATAACAATTATTTCATAGAAAATAAAATATACATATTCATTCTATTTGGGATGTGATACACAAATCATTCGTACAATAGTGAATACCCAAAGGGTAACGTGTACAACAATGGTATTTTCATGGGGTGGTTTTACAAACATGGGTTGGGCCATGATCTCGATGAGCTAGAAATTGTAACATAAATAGATTTTATCATGAGTTAGTTATTAAATCCCAACATGGGATTAGTCAAGGGAAAATAGTAGAGATGGTATGTCCCTTGAAAGGTCGAAAAAATGGTCTTCATAGGGTATGATCCTATTGTCGAGGCCATCACTTCTTTTATCTGTGTCAATTTGATTTTTCGTAACCCTTAATATATACAATTCATAAGATCACTTTTTAATGACTATATTATCAAATTTTATAATGTTTAACATTATTTTAAATTAAATAGAATATAATATTCCCAAAATACCAAATACATTCATGGGTTTTCAACCTCCAATGGCCCGAATGCCTTCATTTTTTACTGATTTTTGATAATACACCTTTCAAGGGGTGAGGTGGAACCCTAACAAGGCCCGTAGGCGTATGTATTTCATATCCTGTAGGACTTAAAATAATTCATTTCCCATAGGCTTCAAACATTACATACAACTCAGACTAACTACATGGAACTGCACCTCCCCAACATCTTTATCATGAAATCAACTCTCCACCTTCACATGGCTGTACGGCTAGGAATTCCCATGCATGAATAGGCTTGTCCCAATGGCAGGTGCCATACCCTCTCATTATTGAAATCCATTTAGCTTATACTGTGGTGAAATCTCCTTGCTCATCCTCCTAGTAGAGCTTGTTTCTTGTAGGATGTCTGGTTTACATATGCACTTAAGGTGGCATGAAGGCCTTGAGGTGTCCCTAAGGCCTTACTGACCCGAAGGCCTAGGTGGATCGAAGGCCCTTAAAGGTCTCAAGTACCAAATCAGTGGCCCGAAGGCCCAAACAGGGGCATATTCCCGTCTGCTACAGTGACAAATAGTGCCTGCTACAGTTCCTGCTACTGTACCTGCTACAATACTGCTCAGTTCCAGCTATAGTTCCTGCTACATTACTACTACAGTACCCCCCAGAAATTCTGCCTTATCCTGTATTTGATCCCTGGTCACTTGGTTTCACTTACAGAGTCCTTACCAACCGATCTAATTCTCATGTGCTTCATGGGTTTTCTATAACCATTGTATATAATTGGGAATTTAATTGAATCCCAAACGGAATTTTATTTTAAAATTTTAGGTCATTACATTATTCCCCATTCAAAAAAGTCTCCCACAAACCATTCATATCCTAAACTAGAATATATGGGGGAACTTTTGCTTCATCCCCTCTTCAAGTTACCATGGTTCCTCCTAAAATATGTATTTATTCCACAACACTTTAATAATATGAGTTGTCCTATTTTGTAGAATTTTGTCCCTATGATCAATGATCTTCACAGATATCTCATTGTATGAAAGATAATTATCCAACAGTACAACCATGGATTCAATACAAGTGAGGGTTCTAGTATGTACATTCTCAATAGGGATACATGGAACATATAATATACTTTAGATTTGTTAGGTGGGAGTGCTAGTTGATTTTCCACAACTCTTTTGCAATCAAGGATCTCAAAGGTGCCAATGTCTCTATGGCTTTGATTTCCCTTCTTCCTAAATCTCATTAACTTCTTATTTGTCGATATGTGAAGGAAAAATTGGTATCTAAACTGAACCTATAGAAATCATCATTGATTGAATGGATATATTTTATGTCAAATTTGTGTAGATTTCATATAACACTGAATTATTTGAACTTTTTCAAACATCTCTTGGATAAGATCAAGTCCCATAATCTTTCTCCATTCAACTTCATCCCAACTTGGAGATGTATAACTCCTCTACCTATAAAGATCCTCATAAGGATCTATTTCATTTCATTAATAGAACATTTTGTTATATTGGAAATATTATAGAATAAAGTGTTGATACCAACATCCTTGGAAATTCATTGAACATGATATCAACATATCATTGAGTGTTTGAATAGTACATTAAAACTAACCATAAATCTGTGGATGATAAGAAATGGTAAATATCAATTCTATATTTAATTCTTACTAAATGATTCTCCAAGACCTCATGGTAAACCTATGATCTCTATGAGATATAACAGAAATTGGAACTCCATGCAGACTTACCAATTTTCTTATATAGATCTTGTTGAGTTGACCAAGAGAGAAATCATCCATAATAATAGTTAAAAGTGGTGAATTTATAATGAAGACGACTACCACCTATATAGAGTTACTAACTTTATGTGTCTTGTGGAGTCCTAAAAAAATATAGTTATTATTTCCCATTTCCTTAATACAATGGGAAACCATTTCATCATTCCCTTATATATATGTTGTTTATACTAGACATACTGGCATACCATGAAATGAGATAAAATCTCCACAATATCTTTATTCATGTTACAACACATAATTTTTTATTTATATCTCTATAATTCTTAGTGATTCTAGAATCGGTAGAGATGTATGAGCTATGAAAATCATATAGAAGTTACCTCTTCCATTTTGGATTTAATGGGAAACATATACTGGTTCAAAACCTTTTAACTCAATCTTCAACAAAGTTGAACTTTGGAATATCTGCTACCTTCTATAGTAGAAACTTATTATTAGTATGAGCCTCTTTAATCCACTCAAAAATGGATGGTTGAGAATTTACTTGACCAAGGTATGATGTTGATCCTTTTATTATTCCTATATATATCATTTTCATGTTTTATATGATCGGATACCTTGAATCCTAATCATGGATAGAGTTTCATAATAATTTCTTCTGGGAACATCTTCTACATTATTTTCTTTCCAAGGATGGTAATAGATTGAACATACAGAAGACTTTATTGAATATAACCCCCTCTATTGGTAGATATGAGTCTCATTTTGTGTGAATATATAAATGAGTCTTTTATGGCCCTTATATATATCACAATTCTCCCCATAGGGATAATGATAAAAAAATTATTAATGTAAAGATTACTGCATCCAATTATAGATCATGAGTTGGGTTGTTTTGATTATGTATCTTTAGTTGGTGGGAGGAAAATGGTATCACTTTTTCATTTTTCATGTGTACACAATCCAAGAACATTTTACATCCATCGATATAGAACACAAATACTTTCCCCTTGGTGAGTAATGTGATCAAAAGTGTAGTGACTATACTCTTCTTCAACTTTTTAAAACCTTCCTAAAATTAATCATTCTATAAAAATATGACTATGTTCTTAGTTATCTTGGTTTGGGCGACTAAAAATCATGATATTTTCTTACAAATCAATGACTATAGCCATCTAATCAATGGAATCTAGGGATTTTTATCATAGGGGTTGGTCAAGGAAGCCCAAATATTATATCCATTTATGAAGGATCTATAGATGTCCCCTTTATTTTAGTGACATTATATAGTAAAGTTATGTTATCCAACCATATATCACATATACTATACTTTATATATATATATATATATATTCTTTTCAAAAGGTCCTTAGTACAATATTTAAATTCCCCGTCTGTTCCTCCTTTCTTTTGGAGTAGATAAGTATATCATCAATAAATACTACCAAAAATATGTATAGGTAATCCCCAAAGACTGTATTCATAAAGAACATGAATATTTTAGAAGAATCAGGGTGTCCAATGGAATTTAATTGAACATTCAATTCCCATACCTTGTATGAAAAGAATTATTGGTGATATCCTCCATCTTATCCATTAATTGATAATATATCCAAAAAATATCTATCTTACATAAATACTAAGATATATTTTGACAATCAAACATGTCATTAATCCCTGGTAGAGGATACTTTTTGTTTATTATGAACTTGGTTATCTCATTATAATAAATTAAAATGAACATTTACCCATCCTTCTTCTTGATAAAGAGGACTGGGGTGTCCCACAGTGAAGCACTTTGGCGTATAAACCCTTTATATAGATTCTCCTATTATTATTTATTTTGATCCCCAAGTTCAATAATGGATATTCTATATGGAATTTTGGATATTGGAAAATCTAAAGATAAAATATCGATTGGAAATTCAACCTTTTGGCTAGGAGAAAAACCAGAAAACTCTTCAGGAAACATATCAATATATTCCCTCATAATGGTCATTACTTAAAGGATGATATTTTCCATAGCCTCAATTATTTGGGAAAGATACACATGCTTGTAGGATAATAATATCCATACTTTTGATGATGGTATAGAAAAATATTTATCCACCTCCATGAACATGAATATAATTAGAGGGAGATTCATGATACAGAGGGTGATTTTCTTATCATGGAAATTTATGTTGCATATATATAATGAAATAAAATACATACCTAGAATTACTTAAAAATACTATAAATGGAGTATCATAAGGTTATTTGGGACTTTTAGACCACAAATTTTGATGTAGGAGTTACATACTTGGGATGTAGTAATTTCCCCATTTGATGTTTTCACCACAAAATCTACTTATATGATTTATGGTGGTGTTTTAATAGATTTATAAAACATTCATGATACAAAAGAATGTGTAGAACCTGAATCAAAATGTATATTTCCTTTTATTTAAGGAATAAATAGTATACCTATCACCACTTAGTTTTCAAGATCCCTCTCAATGGTTGTGATAGAATATGCTAACCCTTGTATCCTTGGAGGTTGTTGGCATTGATTTTCTCTGGAAACCTTGGTCTTTGGGAAATGGTTTTCATAGTGTCTTGTTTCTTGTACTTAAAAAATTAGATAATACGACGAGGGTTTACTGGAGCATTCATCTCTTCTATGAAAATGGTGGGTTTATCTTGTTTGACATTTCTAACGTGGTTCCCTTCCTTTCCGCACATAAATAGTTTCCTCTTCCCCTTCAGGCAATTTCTATGGTTATTTTTCCTACACTTTTGACAAGTGGGATATTACAATTTATATCCAATGTGATATTTCCCCATTGAACATGTATAATTAAACTCCACTTTAAACTTATTATCCTCATGATACTCTTGAGATTCATTGATCTCTATTTTGACTCCAAGGGAACATGAGTTAATTTTCTTATAACTTCCATAGTCTTGAATTTGCAAGGATTTTCATAGACTTGGTTTCAATCCACCAAAGAAGAGGAAAAATTTACATTCAAGGGTAATCATAAATCCAGAGTTATATCATTTATTTCTTGTGATGTCTTCCTATTTAGACCTAATATATTAGTCATCATTTTTATTGGGGCTAAGGAATTCCCTGTCCATTTTTAGTAGCAGAGCGTGAGGAAAGTAATTATCGAAAAACATTTTTTGGTATTCCTTACACTCCACCACTTCGATCTCCTACACATGATTCATATTATTAACCAAAATCCCCCATTTAAAAGATTATTCTTCCAAATGATAAACAACCAGTGTGAAATTCAATTTCATAGTGTATTTAAGGATGAAGAAGATATTTTCGATGGATCAGATCCATTGTTTCACATTTGAGGGATTAGAAGATCCACTAAAATATTAAGGAATTTTGTTACCTGAAGGTCTCAGTTAAAATAGACTCTTTCTTAGGGTAATTTTGGAGTTCCTCATAATTTAGGATTAATTTAAAATGTCGAGTTAGATTAGAAATTATAGTCTTGAATGTCATGATTCCTACTCCCATCGAGTTGGGAATCCCATTTGAGAAGTCATCACTTCACCCCTCATATTGGTTATTGACTTGGTTCTTCCTATTTACGGTCATTAAATAGAATAAATGGAAAATTATTGATGATGATTTTTAAATTATTAAACATATAAAATGGAAACTATTAACATTAAATGGATAAATTGTAAATGATACATGTTCCTTAACCTATGAATTTATTGGTTTCCATCTGTGTAATCTATGATATATTTCCTAAAATAAAATCATATATGATTATTTTTCCATTAATAATGTAGCTTCATGAGCTCTAGAATTTACCAAATCATACCCTCAAGGAGTGTCTAACTAGGTGTGAAACAAAGCCTCTCATCATGCACCAGTTCCAAATCAAGTCAAGCTCAATACAATATTTTTTGGGTTATTACCCATAGGAACATCTTTTCCAGATCCACGACCACTTGTAGTATCTATAAAAGATATTTTTTGGAAACCACTTAATGTTATACTTTATAAAAATTTTAGGGATGTTTCCCTATGTTTAATATTCCCCCATAGGCTTTTACTAGAGTTTTCTAATATCAATCCCAAAAATAACAAGACTTTACTTTGATACCAACAATGACAACCCATATCATTATTACACATTAATTAAAAATTTATTACATAAATAATAACTTAATAAAAACATAGTTATCGATAGGCATTGTTTCTTTGGGATATTAGGTAAATAAAATAACATCATAAAATGAGATATAATGAATTTATTAAAAACATCCTTAACATGTTCTTAATTTTTCCCTACTCTTCTTGAACTGTATAGGATAATATGCAGACATACATAAAAAATGGGTGAGCTATAAATCCTAGTAAGAGAAAAAAAAAATAACATGATGAAAGTATTTCATCTTATTAAATATTAATTTAAAAGGGACATAAAGTTTATGAGAGTCTAAATCTTAAATAATGAGGCATGATACAATATGATAACATAAAGGAAACATGGGAATGTGGGAACAAAATAAAACATGGAATAAAAATTAGAAGTCATGGTTAAACATCAAAAAATCAAAACATTTAGTGCATAGGATAAACTACCATGCACCTTATATCTAATCTCATGTGATTAAAATATTACCCAATATGATGGAGTTCTATTTGGGTGAACCCATCATAATCATGTCATGTATATGCATAAGTGTGCCACAATGATCATATAACATATGAATTTATTTGTTCTAAATTAATATTGAAATATATTCATTACATACATGGAATTAAAAAAAATTATAGGTATATATCGGTTAATAACCTTTAGTGAAAATGGGTAAGGGAATTCACTTCACAATTGTTTGGAATGAATAATCATAAGGAAATTTACACAGCATAATGATAGCACTTAAAGACTCATAATATGGTTTAATCATAGAAAAAATGGGTCTTAAATAATTTGGAAATAAAAAGGAGAGTATGAGGTATGTGTAAAGACATATCACAAACTTCAGAATTGGAAATCAAACGGAATAAAATAAAGAAGGTGCTTGAATATAGAGGATATGTAGAGGATCCCTTACTAAACTTCAGCATAGTAACAACTTAGTTGAAGGTTATAATGATAGGGTATTAATGATATCAAATTATAAGAACATAAATTGGATATTAAATTGAAATTTATAAAATAATTTCAAAATAACCAATTAAGATTCAAAAGGCTAAATACAACAAAGGTACTTGAATGGAAAATAAAATAAGGAGAGGATCCATTAATATATTTCAACATAGAAATGAATTAGGTAAATGTTATAAAGATATTGGATAAATGATATATCATTATAATAAAATCTAAAGGATATTAATTGAAAATTTATAAAGTCATGAAAACATAATCAAATGAGATTCAAATGGATAAATATAAATAAGGTGCTTGAATTGAAAAGATGAGAGAGCGATCTCTTACATTGAGAGGGTGTTTCAAAAATATTGGGTGGAGCTTATTGAGAGAATTTAGGTGTTTTGGGATGTATATAAAGAAGGAAGATAAGAGTAATGATGTTCACAATGGGTTTTCAGTGAAGAGAAATAGGGTCTTGGGTGGGTTTATTTAAGAAAAGAGAGGAGAGTTCTTTATTATTTCCTAAACATAGGTTTTGGACTCTATAAAAAAAACTAAATAGAACCATAATCTATCCCATTGTTTTTCCCAAGATTTCTATCAAATATGAATGTATTTAATTATATAAAAATACCATGAAATTATCTCTTTGAAATATTACTTTTGGTGATGTGTAAGTGAGTCATGTTAAAAAGAATTTATTTTAAAACACTAATATATAGTATAAGTTGTGGAGGATTCATAAAGGCTTTATAAAATTAATAAAATAAACTCAAAAAATAATTATTTTAAGGTTTACTAGTATATTTTATCATATAAACCTTTTACGGAATATATTACATCACTTTTTTTGCATTATTATGTCATAATACATACAATATCATTATACTGTATTTAATTTTTACGAGAAAATTTGACTATCTCATAAAATTAAGGAAAATTTACTATTCAATAATTTTGACCTGATGAATCCAAAAATAATATTTATTTTAACCAAATTAGTTTATAAATATGGTAATTTATTTATTTTTTTAAAATCAAAATCCATGTTTATTAAAAATTAATGGTTTTTTATAATAACTATTTTTTAAGCCCTATAAAAATTATTTTTTCCTTCATAAAATTATATTATCATCTATACATAATAAATGTTTTTAAATAATTATAATTATGAAAATATTTTTTTAAATTCATTAACTCATTAAAAGTAATTTCATGATTGATATTTATTATTACCAAAAAATACAATTAGAGTCTTTTCCATATTGAAATCTAATTTTTCTCAAACTTATTATTTAATAAATTATAAGATAAAATAAATAAGGAATAAATATAATATTTATTTAATAAAAATAAATTATAAATAATCATGTTTTTAGGGAAGTGATACATTTCCCTTTATTACACTAGATAATTCCCTAAGGGTAAGGTGTGTGAAAATGAGATTTTCTTGGGGTGGTTTGGTGAACATTGTTTGGGACCTGATCTCAACGACCTTGAACTTATCTTGTAAATGGTTTCTCTCATGATTTATGTATTGAATCATAGCTTGTTATTTGTTAAGTTAAAATGCTAGAGATTATATTTCCCTCATAAACTATGATAAATGAGCTTCATAGGGTATGATCCTACCGGTTGAGGCCACCACTTCCTTTGTCTATGTCAGGTAGATTTTTCATAACCATTAATGTATACAAATCATAAGATCACTGTTCAATGACTATATTATCCACAATTATATTTATAACACTCTTTTAAATCTGATAGGATATAATATTTCATTAAAAACTAATGAATTGTACATGTTTTATATAACCATAATACATAATAGGGTATTTAATTCAATCAAAAAGAGAACTTTATTTATAAAATTTTAGGTGGTTACAATAAATGATGATCAAATAAAGAATTATAAATAATCACATAAGCCTAAAAATTATTGAAGGATATTATAATTATTCAAATAATGAAATATACAATAATAGCTAATCTAATGTGGGTATGAATAATTTCAGATATTCTAAACACACTATCATGACCTTTCACAAGAAAATAAAAATATGAGGGTAGAAACCCATCTAATTCAGCCAATCGATTTGTATCATGAGTCTTATTGACGTATCGATGGGATATCTACAACTAGGACCCTCCCATAACTTACAATGTCTAATTTTTTACTCATATAAAAGTAGTGAAACATAATCAACATAAGAATTCATTTTGAAGAAATAACTAAATAAATTTTAATACTTACCCCAATCAAATAAACATTATAAAAAACCATCCAAAATAATTTAGTGAATGGAAATAAAATTTTAGACCCTTAGAAAAATGATCATAAAATATCCAAATAAAAAATAAGGATCATATAAATACTAAATATCAGGATAGGATTATAATAAAAATAAATGTTTGATTTCATCGATGAATAGAATTACCATAAAAATGCTATTAAAAACATTTTTGATGAAAATGACATTCACTTATAAAATATTTTTAAAAACTAAAGTTAAAAAACTAATTTTAAAATAATTTTCATTGAAAATAACCTTTTAAAAATTTTAAAATAAGTTTTAATATATTTTGCAATCATAATGGTGGGAAATATCATTCAGGACATACACGTTAAAATAATGATTCGTTTCACATTTTTTAGTAAAAGCCAAGTAGGCATTATTTAGAAAATGTTATTAAGATAAATTTTAATTTTTTTTTGTAATAAAGATAAACATGGGTAAAAGTGTCTTTAAAAAATTATTTCGATAATGTTAAAAATATTTTAGAAAATATTTTTAGAAAACATGGTTTTTTCAGAAAAAAGGCTTTTTGACTGAAGAGAGAAATAAATTCATATTTTATTAAAATCATTTTCTCAATAATTTTCAGTAATAATGAAAGAAAAAATGGAACTATAACTTGATAATGATCATGAATATCTAGATGAGTAGAAAATTTATTGATTTTAAGGCATATAAAATAATTCCCCAAAGGGATACCTTAACAAAAATAACCCTGAATGATGATGAGAGTGTGAAATAATCCCCTATCACTTTGATAAATTCATAATCAGAAGCCCTATAAAAAAACAAAAAATATTACTTTATATAACATCAAGATAAATATATTCATGATATAAATTTTACAAGGGGTATTATATAAATCACACAATAGAAAGAAGTGGTGAATATTTCATATGTATCAAAAAATTAAAAGTAAGATGAGAAACCTTTACCCCATGTTAGACTTCCTTCATATATTTATGAACCTCCAATATAATAAATATAGGAATATTATAAATAAATTATATAACCATAAAAATATATCTCATACCATATATGATTTACTTAGTGTCCTTTATCACTATTTTGTTAACTATTATTTGTTAAAATCTCTGTTTCACTTGATAATCGCTTCATTTTTCATGTATTTTTTAGTTTGGAAATTTTTGTCTAGTTAATATGATAATTGTTGCCTAATATAAATAATTTTAAACATGAATTAAATATCATATATATTCAATATATATTTATTTAGATTAATCTGTTAAAGATACTGATATAAAATGGATTACACTGTTCTTAGAGATTACAGGCCGTAAGTTCGCATGAACGTTGTTTGAATTTTTCTTGATGGATTGAATGAAAGGAAAATAAATATCAATTATCATTTATAGAATAATTATTATTTAGTATATATAATTTAAAATAATAAAATACCACCATATTACCATCCATGTAAAAATAAAATGATTTACATTTCACATCGTTGTGTGGAGGAAGTAATCTATATGTACAGACGAGGAACATTATTATTTTCCAAAAAATTGAAAGGTAAGAAGTTATATGTGATATTAAGTTTAAATAAGTATTATTATATCATAAATATCACATATTTGCATTAACTATATAATTAATACATTTCATTTAATGAATAAGGGAAAATCAAATCACATCGCTTTGTGAGGCCGTGGTTCACCATACACAGAAGCGATATTGTCATATCCCCCATGAAATAGAAATTAATAAGATATATGTGATATAACAATAAAATAAGGATAATAATTTCTTAAATATCATATAAATAAGTTATATTCATAATTATATATAGCCTTGAAATTTGGCGATGAAAAACAATTACATTGGTTCGTGAGGCGGTGCTTCGCCGTACACATGATCGGAAGTTTCGTTTCCCATTTGATATAAATGGATATGGAAATGGGTTATTACATTAACATAATAAGATATTGGTATATATGAGATATTTTTTTTTATTTTATCATATTAGAATAATTTTTCAAGGGGGTGGATGAATAAATAAAATAAAATGCATGTTTAATAATTTACCTCTTCTTTGGAGAGCCTCTTTAGGCTTATACCTAAAGCCTTCTCAAGAAGGCTTAATAGTTAAAATAAGGCCTCTAGGATATGTTTATGTAAGTAATTACGTTATTTTATTATGTATTCTCTCAACCAAATTGTTATGGATGTGTGAATGGTGGATGATAGTGGGTGGCCTTTTATTAGTAGGGGAGAGGATACAATTAGTATTTTTGAAATGAAAAAGTTTTAAACACATATTTCTCAAGAAACAATCCCCAAAATAGGTAATTATATATCATTATAAGTTATAAGGTATATATATTTCCTATTATTTTGTTTTTGATATGTATTAGGTCATTTTAACCATTACCTTATATGTTTAACCATGAGTAAATCCTTTTTTACCTCAATCACAATAATAAATCTTTACTGTTTAAAAAATTAATTATGGATAAAAATATGGTGAATTTATTAGATAATATAAAATGTTATTATTTAAAAAATGATTCCATTTTACAAATTAAATTCCAAACATGGAAGAATTTAATTTAAAATTAAACCACAGATGCGATGAAAGAGTAGTTTTCTAAAGATAAATTTTTATAAGTATAAGAAGTTTAAAAATTAAAATTCAATTTGAAATTAATTAAAATGAAATATATTAGTTAAATTTTAATATTATTCGACAAATTATTATTTAATACCAATAGAAAATATAATTCAGCTTTTTAAATAATTTTAACAAAAAGGCTATTTTAAATTAAAACTTGTATTTTTCACTATTCATCAAAAAATTATTAATATCAGAAAAATTCCTAAATTTCAGCACAGTATAATTTTGACATGTATATTTCAGAAAAAAAATTTATTTTTCAAAATATTTTTCAAAATATTTTTTAAAAAATTGGTAAAAATTAATTTTAAATTATTTTCCCAAAGCACTAATAAACTGCTTTTTAAAAAACTAGTATTTACCCGTGCATTCGCACGACAATACCTTCAATTATTAATTAAAAGAAGACAAAATTATATTTCAAAGTTAATAAAGAACATGAATATTGAATAGATTGAAAACAATAGTGATAATTAATATTGATCTATAATTGGAAAAAATATAAAGAATGGAAAATATTGGAAAATAAGTAACAGAAAATAACATAGGAGAATATAGAGGAGAATATTGAAAAAATATTGGAGAATATATAAGAATATATGTTGCTGCACATGACATCCCCAAAGTGAATGTTTACAGAATCATCATATTTCATAGGGCGGATGTTTACAAAATCATCCAAAATCATGAAAATTTAGGTGAACACATAATGAGGTAAGAAAACAGAAATGTATTTGAACACATATAGAGGATGTAAGAAAAATTGAAACTCAAATATGCTTCAAAACATCAAGATCCTTGCATTAAAAGAGGTAGGACAATAGTCATACTTGTTGAACACATATACCTGTATCAATGAAAACCATGGATTAACCCTAACTCAAAGTTTTCATAAAATATCAGAAAATATGTGAGGGAAGCCAACAACATAGAGAGGCCATTGAGAATATCTATGAGACATCCATATAAAGTGTTATAGGAGCTGGAACACATAACCGTAACATGAAAACCCAAAGAAATCCATAAATATAATGAAACTGTAAAGCATAATCCCCTTATCCCACTACCCGAAAGGATGGAATTTCATTTCTCCAAAAAGGATGGCATTTACAAGAATATTAGAATTTACAGAATACCTAAATATTGGTGTGTGTTATTATATTAAAAAGGATGGAATTTACTCTGTTCAAAATTTTTGGATCCCCAAATTTCCTGCAAAAAAAATTAATATATATGCCAAACATTAGGTATACCAATTGTTATGTAAAACTCATATGTCCTTATATATGTTACTGCTCATGCCATCCCTAGGGAACATGTTTACAGAATTAGTGAAACAACCCTTCTGGAAAATACTGTGGATTATCCAAATTGTGCGTGGATGATCCAAAAGAAATAAGTAAAAAAAGAATTATGAAAATAAACGGTTCAATTAATCATAACCAATGGAAATATAAACCAAAATACATTTTTCATAGTCAAATGGGTCCCAAGATATTAAAATTAGTGAAGAATACCTTTAGGAAAGAAAAGATCACTAGAATACCATACCTATAACCCAAATGGAAATAATACTATTTAGTCATGCCACTAAACACATTCAAAAATTAAATCATACATGATATTAAAAAATTTCAATGAACACATAGTTAAATAGCCAAAAAAACACAAAAAGAAAAAATTAAATCCAGGGTGTATAAAATGAAATATATCAAATACATTTTTTCCTCTAAAGCATAGTTATCCTTCATGAACATCATGCTTCAAGTCATTGTCAAGATCAAATGATCTATCAAAATAGTTCTAATTTAAAGAAAAATCAGTACATTTGTGGATTAAATGATAAAAAATATTTTCTATTAATAAGTGAATATACAATATGAAAACTCATATAAGTGAATGAATTTTCCGAAAACCAAAAATTTACATACTATATTGTCACCATCATCAATACTTGTGTCTAATGGGTGATCTTTAGTGCTGAGCCCAGGTGTGTGAAGAATGAAATGAAATATTTAGTCGATCATAGTTCTTCAATTATAAGGCCCCATCCTTAAACCTTACTTAATCTTGAGTTATTACAAGATTACACATTTAGGATCTTTTCAGGTTTAGAGTTTTAGAGAATTAGATCATGAAACTTGCATTACATTCCACATTTAAACAAAGTGGTTACATAAAAGACAGTATTCATTCTTCCCATCAACGGGAACATATTTAAAATATAACACGGATTATTTCTTGACACATCCTTGACACTATCATCACATCATGTACCTTTGCCTTGACCTGTGAAAAACATTTCAAAAACTTGGGATGAGCATAAAAAGCTCAGTAAGGCTTATAAAAATATGGAAAGGAAACATGAGTTCATATATACATAAGAATGAAATCATACTTTACCCATAAAACATAGGCACTTTAACATACCTCATCAAACCATGAATAAATCATAGAAATCATAAGACATAAAGGTAACTTGAGGCATTCATAACATTCTTACGTAGGGAGTAACCCTCTTGGTTACGTTTGGAATACCCATCACAGTATATTCCCTAAATCTCTTCGGAGAAACCTTAACGTTTCACTCCTTCGCGTTACCCAATGCATTGGAGAGCTATATCGGGCTCACCCGCCCTTAGTTTATCACGGAACCACCCGTTCTTCATAACAATTCCCAATAACCATAACATAATCATATCACATAAACATGAATAAAGGAAACATAACATTTCCACATTTCAATCACAATATAACATTTTAGTATTTTGAAATAATGAATCCATTAAAAAAGAAACCATTTCCAAAACCATTTAAAACATTTAATAAAGAGATTTTTGAATCAAATTGTCCCATACCATCTTGAAGGTTTTAACATTTTAAACCATTAATATCCATATAAATAAATCCTTTAAACCTTTTTTAAAACATGGATATTAATAAGAACAAATAATTAAAACATTTAAAACGATATTTTGGTTAAAGGGGTTTTACCAAAATTAGAGACACTTGAATACAATAATAGAGGAATAACATTTAGTAAGAACTTTATAATATCATGAGAATAAAAGGATTCATGATATAATACTCCAAAGGACAATATATACACCATATAAGAGTGAATTGGTGCATAACAACAATGAACCCTCAATAGAAATGTCAAATGTGATGAAATCCCTTATAAAGAAGGTATCCTTAAATTAAGGACAAATAAATCTCAAAAATATGTGTGACAAATATATATACACACAATATAAGTGGATATTAAGTGTAAAACAATAAAAGGTAATTCACACATATTCAATGGATGACATATTCAATGACCACAAGTTGAACCCAAAGAAATCGAAATTGGGTTAAATAGTTTCCTTGACAGCCTAACGACATCACATCAAAATGAGTTGATGAGAGATAAAAAGTGTATCTCATCACTTGGACATCAAATTTACATCAATAAGTATATATGAGAACATATCCCAACATAACAATATTTAAATTAAAATACCCAACAAAAGAAGTCTTTTAAAAAAGAGGGGGGTGAAAGGTTCCCTTACCGACTTGGGTATCTTTCAAAACATACACCTCATGAAAGAAGGACAATAGATCATTGATGTAAATACTCATAAATGAATTTAAATTACACAAATTTTATAATAATGGGCAGTACATACACCACTCAATGGAATTTGTGGCAAATGTAGTATAAATCTCACGAGAATAAAAGTGAGATGAAAAATCCCTTACGAAAACTCAGCAGCCTAACGACGCCACTTAAAACTTCCAAAATGGATTGATGAGATCAAATAGATTATCCCATAATATTACAATAGAATTTACAGCAATAGTAATATAAAAGAAAATCCCCCAACATAACAAATAGGAGCTTAGAAGAAGTGACACAAAGGAGAGTACTTAAAAAGAAAGAGAGAGGTTAGATCTCTTACGAAAGTTCGGCAGCCTAACAGCGCCACTCAAAACTCCCAAAATGGATTGATGAGAGAGAATAGGGTCTCTCATCACATGAACAAAAAAATTACAGTAAATTTAATATAAAATATCATCCCAATAACAAGAAAGATGATCTTTAAAAGGAATGACATAAAAGTGTATACTTAAAAAGAAAGAGAGGAGTAGGATCCCTTACCTCGGGTCCGACTTGACTCGATCGTTCTTTAATCTCCCGAATAATAAACTTGAGTTAATTTATACTTCCTTAAGAACCTTTTTCAAGTTCATTATTCCTTTTATATCACTTATTACCATGCCACAAACATTATGTTATCATTTAAGTTAATAATATTTGTTTTGCCGATATTTGGTTCTTAAGTCGAAAGTGGTCTTCTTACAATTACATGTTGTTCGTGTGGCCAAATGTTTATTATATAAAGAATTGTATTCATTATGTATATATCATATATGTCATATATATCCAGTACATGCATGCATTTATAACATTACATAATCATTTAGAGGTAAGAAATGAAATGCACCGTTCATGGAGACGGTAAGCCGTACGTACGCATGAACGCTACTTTCATTTCTATTTCGTATTTTATAGAATGGAATAATAATGATATAAAGGTATATTATAATTACAGTATAATATCATATATAATATCATAGTTCCATCCTTTATACGTCCCACATATGGTATTTAACGAATCAAATCACTTTGAGGGGGTGGTAGTCCGCACTTCCTTAAATGAAGATATCGCATTTACCCATAATGGAAACCATAAAGGTATACCCAAAATGAAAAAAACAGAAGCTTAAGGAAAACATAAACATATTATATATCATATATAAAAATAGTGACATCATAATGGCCACCTTTGAAGGTGTTAGATGAGTATTGAACAATCATCGTTTCGGGAGCCAGAATTTCGCCATCCACGGAAACCGTATGTTCTTTAACCATTTTATGTAGTTGTGTGAGAGTGTAGCTCGAATAAATCTTATAAAAACATCCTAGTATATTTAGGATACTGGTGTTGTTACAAAAGAAGTAAATAAAAAGAGTTTAGGGGGTTGGAGAAGCAAAATAAAACAAATGAACATGAGAGAATGAATTACCTTTAAAAGTGTAACTCCTTTTGATTTAAGCCTAAAGGATTCCTTTGAAAGGATTCTGCCCAAAGGGAGTCCTCTAGGATGCGGAGAGGGATGTGGAGAGAGTAAATGGGCAGGGTTTGGCCGAGCCAAAGGCTTGAGGAGTGTTTTAAATGAGGTAGAGGTGGGGGCCTTTTATAAGAGGAGGGGAGGGGCACTTTTGGAAAGTAAGAAATATTACTTTATTTGAAAATGTGTTTCGGTTTTAAAAGGTCCCACATTGATATAATTCGTGGATAAGGTGATAAGGGTTCTAAATCCACCCATCCAATAAGTTTTTGACATGTGTAGTTCATAGATTTTACATTATCTTTCCATTTTATTTAAATCGTCAATTAATGATGTCATCACTGCATCATTATTATGTCGTAAATAATTTAATTTATTTAATGTCTAAAAATTATAAAAAAAATACTATGATGTAGGAAATCTTTTTATCTTTCCAATTAATATTTATAATCAAAAAGATGACTTGTATAACGCCACTTAAAAATTGTTTTAGTAAAACATATCATGTTTGTGTCAATTTTACTTTTACATTAAATAAAATGTTATTTATGTCATTTCCCAACCAAAGTGGATCCATGGGGTCCCCAAGTTGACCCATGGATTTTCTTGGTCGGCCATGACACAACCAATAAGTTTGGGACATGTGTCTAGGTCATTTCATATCATTAAAGCATTATTTATACCTTAAACTACACTAATTACCACTAATCGCGATTAAAAACTTAATAAGTTACTATTCACCAAAAAATTATTTTAATCTCATTGAACCAAATTTTACATATTAATGAAAACCATGAATGTCAGATTTTCAAAATTCAATACACATTAGTGGTAAACTTTCATTTAACTGAAAAATCAGTTTGCTTGATTACCACTTAGTGGTTTCAATATTCATCAAAAATTGAAGTTTTTCAGAAAATTACCAAAAATTCACCCTAAGCTATATTTGATATTATGAATTCAAAAATTAAGTCCTTTTTAAAAAATTCAAAACATATAATTCACATTAATTAATTTAATAATTAATTCCCGCTGTCATGACAAATAGCGTGTTTTATGAAACAATATGTATCAAAAGATTGACACTAGTTTAAGTCTGATTTCAAAGTGAAATTGATTCCAACGACCACTATTGGATTTAATGGTAAAAATATTTTCTAATTTCACTTTAAAACCAATTAAAAATATAATCTAATCATATAAATAAATTATATTAAAAAGTGGTTTTGAATTAAAATACAACATTTTACACTATTCATTAAAAAAAGAACTTTATCAGAAAGATACCAAAAATTTACACAAAGTAAATTTTGATGTCCCGATTCTTAATAAGAGTTTTATTTGGTCCAAAAGAATTTTTAAGAGTGAACAAAACTATATTTAATGAAGGTTCTCCATCAAAAGGTGATAAGTGAACCTTTAGTGAAAACTAGGGCATATACGCCAAAAATTGAATTCTTTCCGTATTTTAAGCCTTTATCTTTTATTGTATAAATGTAAAAATATTTAAGAACATATATAATCATATTTTAGTTATTTCTATCCATTCCCGCCAATACAACGGCTACATATTAACTACCATTATTTTATTATTAGAGTGCAACGTAAGATTCCCAAGAAACTCGTTGTTGCGTGTTGGGTACGCCATCGAGCATAGCTTCCCATTTAAAGTCATTTCAATATTTTATTCACAAATATAGATAAATATGAAATGTCATATTATTTATTTACCTGGGGTGTTACATCAATGATAGGAAACATTAACTTGCTTAATGAATGATAAAGCATGAAGGGAAAAAATAGAATCTTCCAATTACCACATGTTCTGTACTTATAAATAACTTGATTATTAGAAATGAGATTGAATTATTTATCATGTTTCCAATAGAAAATAAAATATCATATATTCCAATGCTACTAATATTTTTTATTATAGAATGTGTTGTAGTGATTTGAATGTCATACCATTTTGTGGAACCAAGTCATTCTTCATGACCATTGTGGGTCAAGTAAGACAATGAATCAAGCCACACAACAAAAATTTGTCATGCAAAAAATGACCCACTTCTCTAAAATATGGATACATCATCAATATAATATAATTAAGTAAGTATGAAGATATACAAAATCCGGTTGGCAGATGTAACAAATAAATCCAAACATGATCCAATTCTCCAAAAGAAACTAATAACTAAAATAAAAGAAAGAAATGATCAACTAAACCATCAAAATGCCAAGTGATACTTAGTTCAACAAATACAATTATCCCTTTCTCTAATTCATGATATGCTGCTCTAAAATACGTGATATTTTTCTCTAAAATACTTGATCCACTCCTTTAAAAAATAGAAAATTGATCTAATTGAACACATGATTTACTAATATACTGAAACACATGGTCCACTCCTCTAATGAGTTACATGATCCACTACCCAAACAAAATTTCTAACCCACATGCTCAAAGAAAAAACATGTTCCACTGCCCTAAAAAATGGTTCATTACAGAAATATAATACATGATCCACTAGTCAATGAAAATATAAGATCAGTTACTGCTATGGTTGGCTGTCAAGATGTTTATTTACTGTAATTAGAAAAATGTAAATGATAAAGACAAATAATAATCGGACTATTGAAATGGGATAAAGTATTATAAAAGTCTCATTACCTTGTTTGAACCTGCAAAAAATATAAAGAAGAACATAAAGGATGATAAGGATTGCAATATAGTAGGATAATATACTTGTAACAGTAGCTTCTCATTTTTCATAATGCCTCGTGTGATCCTAGGATAATATCAGCATACATACATGTTAGTAAAATCCCTCCAGTAGAGGTTATAATAGTTGTTGTAGTGGAGCCCCTATCCTGGATGTGTTCACTGTGTTGTAGAACCTTGCATTAGAAATTATAGGTGAGAAAAAATACTGTGAAATAAGTAATACATAAAAATTGTAATAGTAAATACCTCCATCATTGTGCCATCATCTAAATCAAATGATTTGTTGTAGTGATCTACAACCAGCGAATTGGCAATTTGGACTACATCAACCGTATCAGCCAATGAAAAATGGCATAAGAAATGAGTCTTCTCAGGGATGACCTGGTATTTACCTCTCCAGATGACATACAACAGTTCCACACATGCAACATTAAACAAATTACTTATATGTTTTGAAATTTTAATATTCATAAAAGCAGGTAAAAAGGTTTAAATAGTGTTTTCCTGTAGTGGGTGAGTTTCATTGATGTCAAAGACTGGCGATTAAAATAGGGGGAAAATAAGAAGAAAAGAGGTGCACCATGATGGATGAAAGCAGGTCTGCTGCTTTTTATCTTAAAAAACAACTATTATACTTCAACAATAAAGAGGTACTAATCTATGATAATTTGAATATGAACCTTATAATGATACCTTCTGCAAGGGCTGGAGGTATTGTTCTAGAATAGCGCAAACCAAGCACTTGTATTGTAACACCCGAGATTTTTATGAGTAATATTTTGTTTTTATATATCATCAAAGGAATCTTTCACTACATACTAGCTTGACTTACTTTACACGCAATCGCGACCTTCCTCGATAGCTTGCGTCGTACGCAATACTGAGTTTCACTAAACAACGATATGCTATTAAAATATTATTAAAACTAGCCGTTATGAATAGTAATAACCACTTTTTGAAATTTTATAAATTTTATCTTTCAAAATGGACTTCATTTTTGGATTCGGAATACCGAAATTAGCCTAGGGTGAAATTTTGGTATTTTTTTGAAAACTTTCAATTTTTGATGAATAGTGAAACCACTAAGTGGTAGGTTAAAAACTGAATTTTGCATAAAACATAATTTTACCTCTTCTGTGAGTGGAATTTCGAAAATCCGAGAGACACGGTTAATATCAAGGACTAAAATGTGGTTCAATGAGATGAAAATAATTTTTTGGTGAATAGTAACTTTTTACTTTTTTTTACCACGGTTAAAAGTAAATAGGTTAATTAAGGGTAATAATGATATTATTATTACCCTAAAACATGTCCTAATTCTATTGGACAAGTGTAATTCGACCGAAAACAAACTTAGGGATAAAATATGACTATTTAGGCCCACTTGGGTTAGATTAGGACATTTATTATTAATTTATTTAAAGAAGGGTTAAAATAGTTTAAATCAAAGTTTAATAAGTAAATAATTTTTAATATGGGGTTATACATAAGATAAATTAGACTATAAATATTAATTAGAAATCTAAAAAGATTTCCTACATGATGGTATTTTATTTATAATTTTTAGACATTAAATAATTTAATTTATTTATGACACAATTATGATGCAGTAATTATCTTATTTATGAAATATTGACATAATTGATGTTATAAACACAAAAATAAATATAATTTGAGACTTTTTATGAATTCCACTAATTTTATAGGTTACTATGATATATTAGTGTTGATTTAATAAACTTGTTTCGAACATATATTTCTATTATGACTTTCACAAAAATCATATATCAAATAGTGTAAAAATTGACACAAAATAGTTTTTAAATCAAATATTATATTATTAATTGTTATTTTATTCCTAAAAATCTAAGTTTCGGCCAAATGACTTAGATAAGGATATATATATTAATAATAAACAATTTGGGGTTCGTTTGGCATGTTATAGTAAGTGTATTAACCATATAGTGAAAGAAAACAAAAAGACACGGTAAAAGTTAAATTATTTAACTTAGAGTTAAATCTAATTGATAAGGTTAAAATAATACCCTAAACATGTCTAAATCCTATTGGATGATAGGATTTCGACCCATCCCCACTTTAGCTTCAAAATAAGACCCTTTGGAACCATTATAAACCGATTTTGACTTTAATATAAAATAATATTTTGAGATATTCCTAAGGTGCCCCTCTCCTCCCTTATAAAAGGGCACCTCCTCCCCCTCCTTCTCACACCAATTTGAGCACTCAAGCTCGGCCAACCCCTGCCATTTTCTCCTCTCCACTTCCCTAGAATAATCCTAGAGGTCCTGGTCTTCTTCAAAGACCAATCTTAGTTCCCTAAGTGTAGGATTCAAAGAAACGTTCCAAAGAAGAGGTAATATCCATTACCGATATTTTCAATTTCTTTCTTCTTAAACTTCTTCTTCTTTAGTTGTTTCATGATAAAGTAATAAAATCAGTATTACTTACATAATGATATGTTATTATAAATATGAAACAACCCTAATTCACCTTCTATCCATCCTACGGAAAAATGAAATCACCGCGCGTACGTACGTACGGAATACCGTCTCCACGCCGTGGTGTAATCTATTTTCCACCATCACCTTACAAGGATGGGTATAATGGTGTAATGAGTAACTATTTATGATTATTATAAAGTAATATTGATACTGAAATAATATATATATACTCCAATACAATTCCACAATCATAGGAATGATATCATCACTCGTGCGTACGTACGGAATACCGTCTCCACGATGTGATGCGACTCGTTCTACATGAACATCATTACATAGTAATTATATAAATGAATTGAATGAATAAATATGATATATGTTACACTAATACCAATCTGGATATAAGGTATCTATAACCTTAAAAGAAGAATAAGAACAAAAGGCAATAAAGACCCGAGTAACAAGTAACAATGAAATATTACTAACAAGAAGCTAAGAATATGACCATATATGATATCATATCAATATGTATGATTCTGGAATAAGTGAATAACATTATTTAAACCATTATACAGGAGCTTCGGACATGTACAAAGCAAATCGGACCTAAGGTAAGGGAAATATCACAATCTCATTTTTATCCGAGATTGTTTGTACTTTGAAATTTACTGGGGTATATTTTATCATCCACATCCATGTTCCCTAAATATGTAATATTATTTCCATCCACCTACAATTTTTTAAATCCAATTTTACCCTTCGGTGAATTTTTAGTAAAGGATATGAAAGGAATCTTTTGTCGTTTTTCGTACGAGGTACTTTTTGACTCTTCCGACAAAAGTACGAAGAATGTTTTTTTTACTTATACGACATGAATGGATTTTTAAAACATTATTTCCAAGAAGCTTACTTTACAAGTTTTCAAGTTTATTTTTAATCAACTTCTTTTATTTTAAAGTTGTATGACATGTTATGAATGGAAAAATGTTTTTCAAGTAGAAAGGATATTTTCCTCAAGAATGGAGTTCAAGTATTTTATCAAAATTATTTTCCATATAAGATAATAAAAGGGTTCTGTTTTTATCCCTATTGTTACATGGATTTGATTATGTTGTGATGGAAATATTTTTATGAATTCCTTTATCTTATATGAATCGTTTTATGATGACATGTTGTTTAAGAATCCCATTTTTATTACATGGGTTACGCTATGATGTAGGATTTATGATTTTGTGGCACACATAAGAAATGATTCATTATAAGATGGGTGGGACCTATATCTCCCTCCAATGCATTGGGTAAAGATTTTATATCCCATGATATAGACATGGCTGGAACGGTAGGTTATACTGGTTCAGTGAAACAGGACTGGAACGAGGGTGACTCGGTTCAGAAAGGGACTCTGTCCACTAAGATAGTCTTGGCAATGAGTCATGACTAACAAGAAATGATTTTCCATGATTATGTGTGCATGACACAAAGTTTCAAGTTTCATGTTATGATTATGGGGATCTCATTTTCACTTCTATGATTTATTCCATGTTAAGATATTATGATCTCTTTTGCAGGTTATGATTTTCAAAAAGATATGATATGATTTTTATTTCCTTTATTTTCCCTTACTGAGCATTTGAGCTCACCCTTTTATGTTTTCTTTTCCCCAGGTCAGGAAGATGGATATTAAGTAGAATATGCTAAAAGGGACCCTAGATATGATGAAATAAATGGGAGACACTGTAGAAGATTTATGAACCAGTTGTTTATGTTTCCCAGTTTCTAAAGACACTATACCTATACGGTCCTTTGTGGTTTTGTGATATGTTGTAATAAGTGTGCTTCAATTTTGAAGTATCAAAAATGTATGTAAAGTATGGGTCGTTATAGTTGGTATCAGAGGCAAAGGAGGTAGTAATGTATCCGATCCTTGGTAACTCTCACATGTGAGCGTTGGACGAAGCATGGCTCTCCGCCCAAGGGCTTCATGAGGAAATGGCTACCACTGGGGATGGTGGTGTGTCCCGCCCAGGGGGTTTAGCCGCCCATGGAATGCCCTGATAGGTATCAACTATAGTCCACTAAAAGTAATTCCAGACCGTTATAGTTGGTATCAGAGGAAAGGTATAGTCAACCTTTGGAAACTAGGATGTGAAATCCTTAGTAAGAACCCTAAGGATATGTCTAAGCATAGAACACAATATTAGTGTTTTAGAAATGGCCATGAATGACCGAGGATAAGACCTTAAGCGTGAAAATTTTATTCTTGATTATGTGGTTTTCCTATTATAATTAGTGTTGCTCACACTATTCTTCTTGGTTTTTGTTAATGGCTGGAACCCGGAGGAACCATGTTAATGCGGAATGCGATGGGCAATGCAATGATTGTCCCCCTGAGCAACCAAACGATATGAGAGCTGGAATGCAAAATCTTATAGCCATGCTCACACAACTTTCTCAAGCTATGAATCATGCAGGACTTCCAAACAAGCAAAGGAAGGAGCAACATTCTGTTGAATACTTCATGAGGCAGCATCCGCCATCTTTTAGTGGGTCTACTGATCCATTAGTTGCTGAACAATGGATTAGTACTACTAAAAATATATTTTCAGTTCTTCAATGTTCTGAACATGATAAAGTCATCCTATCAGTGTATCAATTGGAAGGAGATGCTGATCAATGGTGGAATCTTATTAAGAATACAAGGCAAAGGGATGAAATTGAGTCTATGGAATGGGACGAGTTCAAGAACTTATTTTTCAATAAGTACTTCCATCGTATTCTCCGAACAAAGATGGAGAAAGAGTTTCTTGAACTGAAGCAAAGGGATGATGAATCTGTTGGTACCTATGAAGCAAATTTTACAAGACTTGCAAGGTACGCTTCTGGTATTATTATCCAACCTGAGAGTAAGATCGATTGATTCTTTAGTGGCTTAAAACCATGTCTTCGAAGGGCGTTATCCATAAGGGACTTCAATAGCTACGAGGAAATCGTTTGATGTGCTCTCAAAGTCGAGATGGAGATTGGAGTAACCCATCAGTCACATGGGTTTGATAAGAAGAGGAAGATGGAATTCAAAGGAAAATCTAAAGAGAACACTGAAAAGAAGATGAGCTTTCCCTTATGCTCAAAGTGTGGAAAGAAACATGGAGGGAGTTGTCTTAAAGGGACAAGTAAATGTTTCAAATGTGGAAAGGAAGGTCATCAGGCATTTGAATGCCGCGATAATATGAAGAAGATGTCTAATGATGCAAACAAAGGAAGGGATACACATAATGAACCTACTACACTTCAATGTTTCAAGTGCAAGGAGATGGGGCATTATTCCAATCAATGCCCAAATCCAAGGGTTGATGATGATGGTCGACGTCAACAAAATCTTAAGGCTAAAGACAAAGGAAAGTCACATGCAATTTCTATCAGCGATGTGGAGTACGATAACGAAGTGGTGAAAGGTACACTTACCATCCACTCTAAAGTAGTAAATGTTTTATTTGATTCTGGATCCACCCACTCTTTTATTTCTGAAAAATTTTCTAAGGGTATCACCGTATTACCTCAACAATTAGATGTTGAGTTAGCTGTGACAACACCTAATGGCACATCAATCGCATCAAAAGTTTATAATTATTCTCCGATCGACGTTTGTGGGAAAGTGCTTCCTGAAAATCTTGTGATCCTTCCTATAGTGGAATTTGATGTGATTCTTGGCATGGATTGGCTTTCTTTATACGGAGCTCATATCAATTGCCAAAGAAGGGAAGTCACATTTCATATTCCAGATCAATCTATGATCATCTATCAATGCAAGGATGAACATAACCTTCCAGTGGAAATTTCTTCCATTTTATGGGTATTGATTCCACTAAATGAAGGTTATTTATCTCAAATAGTTGGTGAGAAGCTCGCGATTAAGAATATGCCCATCATACGGGAGTTTGATGATGTCTTTCCAGAGGAATTACCGGGTCTTCCACCAAATCGTGAAGTTGAGTTTTCAATAGAACTCGTACCGGGTGCTTTGCCTATTTCGAAGACAGCTTATAGAATGGACCCAATTGAGTTGCAGGAATTGAAGAAGCAACTCCAAGAGAATCTTGATAAGGGATTCATATGCCCTAGTGCGTCACCTTGGGGAGCACCTGTTCTATTTGTTAAGAAGAAAGATGGATCAATGAGACTCTGCATTGATTATCGAGAACTTAACAAGATCACTATCAAGAACAAATATCCTCTCCCACGCATTGATGACTTATTTGACCAACTACGCGGAGCTCAATACTTTTCCAAGATTGATCTTCGTTCAGGGTATCATCAATTAAGGGTCAAAAGGGAGGATATACCAAAGACGGATTTCCGTACAAGGTATGGACACTATGAATTTATAGTGATGCCATCTGGTCTTACTAATGCCCCTGCTATCTTCATGGATCTAATGAATAGAGTCTTTAAAGAATATCTTGATCAATTTGTGGTAGTCTTTATAGACGATATTCTTGTCTATTCAAAGAGCAAGGAAGAGCATGAAGATCACTTGAGAATTATATTGAAGACCCTGAGAAAGGAGAATCTTTATGCCAAATTTACCAAGTGTGAATTTTGGCTTCAAAAAGTTGCATTTTTGGGTCACATAATCTCAAAAGAGGGGATATCTGTGGATCCAGCAAAAACAGAGGTTATCGAAAGATGGTCAAGACCAACAACAGTAACTGAGATCCGAAGTTTTCTTGGTTTGGATGGATATTATCGACGTTTTGTAAAAGATTTTTCACGATTATCTAATCCACTCACCAAGTTGACTCGGAAAGGAGTTAAGTTTGTTTGGATAGAGGAATGTGAAGAGAATTTCAAGGAGTTGAAAAGAAGGTTATCCAGTGCACCTATGCTCACACTACCTTGTAGTGGAGAAAGGTTTGTGATCTACAGTGATGCATCCAAGAAGGGATTGGGGTGTGTTCTTATGAAAAATGATATGGTGATAGCTTATGCCTCATGACAGTTGAAAATCCATGAGCAAAATTACCCAACACATGATTTGGAGTTGGCTGCGGTAATCTTTGCATTAAAGATTTGGAGGCATTACCTTTATGGTGAAAGGTGTGATATTTATACTGATCATAAAAGTTCAAAGTATATTTTCACACAAAAGGAGCTGAATATGCGTCAAAGAAGATGGTTGGAGCTGATTAAGGATTATGACTGCTCAATCCATTACCACCCTGGGAAAGCAAACAAGGTGGCAGATGCATTAAGTCGATAAGACCATGCTAGTTTATCCATGATGAGGATCACAAAAGATCCAATATTTATGGATTTACAAAGGATGGATCTTGGAATTATAATGGAAGGGGGGAAATCTTATCTTTCTCAAATGAATGTTCAACCATCTATACATGTGAAGATTATAGAGGCACAGAAAGAAGATGTCGAGTTACAAAAGAAGGTGAGAAATGTTCCTGAATTCAACCTTGATTGTGATGGGATAATAAAGTTCAGGAATCGGGTTTGTGTTCCTCCCATCCCTGAATTAAAGAAGGAGCTGATGGATGAGGCTCATAGTTCTTCATTCTCTATTCATCCTGGAAGCACGAAGATGTATAGGGACCTGAAATAATACTTCTGGTGGGATGGCATGAAAAGAGATGTTGCTGAATATGTCTCTCGATGCTTGGTTTGTCAACAAGTTAAAGCTGAGAGACAGAAGTCTAAGGGGATGTTACAACCACTACCCATACCCGAATGGAAATGGGAAAACATCATTATGGACTTTGTCACAGGACTTCCTAAAACATCCAAAGGCAATAATGCTATCTGGGTCATAGTTGATCGTCTTACAAAGTCTGCACACTTCATTGCTATTAGAGAGGATTTCTCTATAGATCAGCTTGCCAGGATATATGTAAAGGAAGTGGTAAGATTGCATGGAGTACCACTTTCTATTATATCTGATCGGGATCCGAGATTTACCTCGAAGTTCTGGCGAAGTCTTCAGCATACTCTGGATACAGAGTTAAGTTTCAGCACTGCTTATCATCCTCAGACAGACGGTCAGTCTGAGAGAACAATTCAAACCCTAGAAGATATGTTGAGAGCTTGCTCTATGGATTTCAAAGGAGGTTGGGATCAACACCTACCTTTGGTGGAATTTTCTTATAATAATAGATTTCACTCCAGTATTCAGATGGCTCCTTATGAAGCTCTCTATGGAAAGAAATGCAGGACTCCAACTTGCTGGGATGAAGTTGGGGAAAGAAAGCTATTAGGACCTGATATCGTTGATGAAATGGTAGAAAAGGTCAGATCTATTCAACAACACATAAGGGCAGCTCAGAGTCGACAGAAAAGTTATGTCGACAACCGAAGAAAAGACCTAGAGTTTGAAGTGGGTGATAAAGTGTTCTTACGAATATCTCCCTGGAAGAGGGTTATGAGATTTGGAAAGAAGGGAAAGTTGAGCCCTAGATATATCGGTCCTTTCGAAATACTGGATCATGTTGGAAAGGTAGCTTACCGATTGGCGCTTCCACCGAATCTCTCTCAAGTTCACGATGTGTTCCATGTATCTCTCCTGAGAAAGTACATACCTGATCCTTCACATGTACTCAGCTCAGAAGTTGTACCGCTGGATCAAGATCTTTCTTATGAAGAACAGCCGATAGAGATTCTGGATCGTAGCGAAAAAGTCCTACGAAACAAGACCACTTAATTGGTGAAAGTTTTATGGAGGAACCACCAATTAGAAGAAGCTACATGGGAGCTTGAGGATATGATGAGGGAGAAGTATCTTCATCTGTTTGTTACAAAGTGACGAATTTCGAGGGCGAAATTATTTTTAAGGGGGGTAGAATGTAACACCCGAGATTTTTATGAGTAATATTTTGTTTTTATATATCATCAAAGAAATATTTCACTACATACTAGCTTGGCTTACTTTACACGCAATCGCGACCTTCCTCGATTGCTTGCGTCGTACGCAATACTGAGTTTCACTAAACAACGATATGCTATTAAAATATTATTAAAACTAGCCGTTATGAATATTAATAACCACTTTTTGAAATTTTTTAAATTTTATCTTTCAAAATGGACTTCATTTTTGGATTCGGAATACTGAAATTAGCCTAGGGTGAAATTTTGGTATTTTTCTGAAAACTTTCAATTTTTGATGAATAGTGAAACCACTAAGTGGTAGGTTAAAAACTGAATTTTGCATAAAACTTAATTTTACCGCTTCTGTGAGTGGAATTTCGAAAATCCGAGAGACACGGTTAATATCAAGGACTAAAATGTGGTTCAATGAGATGAAAATAATTTTTTGGTGAATAGTAACTTTTTACTTGTTTTTACCACGGTTAAAAGTAAATAGGGTAATTAAGGGTAAAAATGATATTATTATTACCCTAACACATGTCCTAATTCTATTGGACAAGTTTAATTAGACCAAAAACAAACTTAGGGATAAAATATGACCATTTAGGCCCACTTGGGTTAGATTAGGACATTTATTATTAATTTATTTAAAGAAGGGTTAAAATAGTTAAAATCAAAGTTTAATAAGTAAATCATTTTTACTATGGGGTTATACATAAGATAAATTCGACTATAAATATTCTTTAGAAAGATAAAAAGATTTCCTACATGATGGTATTTTATTTATAATTTTTAGACATTAAATAATTTAATTTATTTATGACACAATTATGATGCAGTAATTATCTTATTTATGAAATATTGACATAATTGATGTTATAAACACCAAAATAAATATAATTTGAGACTTTTTATGAATTACACTAATTTTCTAGGTTACTATGATATATTAGTGTTGATTTAATCAACTTGGTTAGAACATATAATTCTGCTATGACTTTCACAAAAAATCATATATCAAATAGTGTCAAAATTGACACAAAATAGTTTTTAAATAAAATATTATATTATTAATTGTTATTTTATTCCTAAAAATCTAAGGTTCGGCCAAATGACTTAGATAAGGATATATATATTAATAATAAACAATTTGGGGTTCTTTTGGCATGTTATAGTAAGTGTATTAACCATATAGTGAAAGAAAACAAAAAGACACGGTAAAAGTTAAATTATTTAACTTAGAGTTAAATCTAATTGATAAGGTTAAAATAATACCCTAAACATGTCTAAATCCTATTTGATGATAGGACTTCGACCCATCCCCACTTTATCTTCGAAATAAGACCCTTTGAAACCATTATAAACCGATTTTGACTTTAATATAAAATAATATTTTGAGATATTCCTAAGGTGCCCCTCTCCTCCCTTATAAAAGGGAACCTCCTCCCCCTCCTCCTCACACCAATTTGAGCACTCAAGCTCGTCCAACCCCTGCCATTTTCTCCTATACACTTCCCTAGAATAATCCTAGAGGTCCTGGTCTTCTTCAAAGACCAATATTAGTTCCCTAAGTGGAGGATTCAAAGAAACGTTCCAAAGAAGAGGTAATATCCATTACCGATCTTTTAAATTTCATTCTTCTTAAACTTCTTCTTCTTTAGTTGTTTCATGATAGAGTAATAACATCAGTATTACTTACATACTGATATGTTATTATAAATATTAAAAAACCCTAATTCACCTTCTATCCATCCAAGGGAAAAATGAAATCACCGCGCGTGCGTACGTACAGAATACCGTCTTCACGCCGTGGTGTAATCTATTTTCCACCATCACCTTACAAGGATGGGTATAATGGTGTAATGAGTATCTATTTATGATTATTATAAAGTAATATTGATACTGAAATAATATAGATATACTCCAATACAATTCCACGATCATAGGAACGATATCATCACTCGTGCGTATGTACGGAATACCGTCTCCACGATGTGATGCGACTCGTTCTACATGATCATCATTACATAGTAATTATATAAATGAATTGAATGAATAAATATGATATATGTTACACTAATACCATTCTGGATATAAGGTATCTATAACCTTAAAAGAAGAATAAGAATTTATTCGGAAAATCACGCATAAGAACAAAAGGCAATAAAGACCCGAGTAACAAGTAACAATGAAATATTACTAACAAGAAGCTAAGAATATGACCATATATGATATCATATAAATATTTATGATTCTGGAATAAGTCAATAACATTATTTAAACCATTATACAGGATCTTCGGACATGTACAAAGAAAATCGGACCTAAGGTAAGGGAAATATCACAATCTCATTTTTATCCGAGATTGTTTGTACTTTGAAATTTACTGGGGTATATTTTATAATCCACATCCATGTTCCCTCAATATGTAATATTATTTCCATCCACCTACAATTGTTTAAATCCAATTTTACCCTTCGGTGAATTTTTAGTAAAGGATATGAAAGGAATCTTTTTTCGTTTTTCGTACGAGGTACTTTTTGACTTTTCCAACAAAAGTACGAAGAATGTTTTTTTTACTTATACGGCATGAATGGATTTTTAAAACATTATTTCCAAGAAGCTTACTTTACAAGTTTTCAAGTTTATTTTTAATCAACTTCTTTTATTTTAAAGTTGTATGACATGTTATGAAAGGAAAAATGTTTTTGAAGTAGAAAGGATATTTTCCTCAAGAATGGAGTTCAAGTATTTTATCAAAATTATTTTCCATATAAGTTAATAAAAGGGTTCTGTTTTTATCCCTACTATTACATGGATTTGATTATGTTGTGATGGAAATATTTTTATGAATTCCTTTATCTTATATGAATCGTTTTATGATGACATGTTGTTTAAGAATCCCATTTTTATTACATGGGTTACGCTATGATGTATGGTTTATGATTATGTGGCACACATAAGAAATGATTCATTATAAGATGGGTGGGACCTATACCTCCCTCCAATGCATTGGGTAAAGATTTTATATCTCATGAGATAGACATGGCTGGAACGGTAGGTTATACCGGTTCAGTGAAACAGGACTGGAACGATGGTGACTCGGTTCAGAAAGGGACTCTGTCCACTAAGATAGTCTTGGCAATGAGTCATGACTAACAAGAAATGATTTTCCAT
This sequence comes from Viscum album, assembly GCA_963277665.1. NCBI lineage: Eukaryota > Viridiplantae > Streptophyta > Magnoliopsida > Santalales > Viscaceae > Viscum > Viscum album. The sequence goes on from OY728121.1 coordinate 49,272,958, forward strand.
GATTATGTGTGCATGCCACAAAGTTTCATGTTTCAGGTTATGATTATGGGGATCTCATTTTCACTTCTATGATTTATTCCATGTTAAGATATTATGATCTCTTTTGCAGGTTATGATTTTCAAAAAGATATGATATGATTTTTATTTCCTTTATTTGCCCTTACTGAGAATTTGAGCTCACCCTTTTATGTTTTCTTTTCCCCAGGTCAGGAAGATGGATATTAAGTAGAATATGCTAAAAGGGACCCTAGATATGATGAAATAAATGGGAGACACTGTAGAATATTTATGAACCAATTGTTTATGTTTCCCAGTTTCTAAAGACACTATACCTATACGGTCCTTTGTGGTTTTGTCATATGTTGTAATAAGTGTGCTTAAATTTTGAAGTATCTACAATGTATGTAAAGTATGGGTCGTTATATGTATGCAGTGGTTTCTCAGTGCATACAACATCGCTTCCATGCCAATCATATCCTTGACACAGACATACCCTCCGCCACTACCACAACATAGTGACGAAATCTTGTTCATAACAATAGAAAAACTTTGAAATATAAAGTTTAAAAATTAGGATAATTAGCAATGAAATATTAAAAAATCAATTTATGTAGGATGTGTAGGACTTATTCAGCTGTTATGTACACTTTATAAAAAATCAATAATATTTTTACATTAATGTTCAAAATTTACAGTGAATAGCAGTCGATATTGAAATATGAGTATTGGACAAAATATGTTAACAATATCATGAATAGTTAATGAACATGTTTACTACAGTATGATTATTATAGGTAAGTAGACCTATATCTTATATTAAAATCACAAATCAATGATACTTAATATTGGACATGATTATTGTAGGTAAATGGTCACAATAGTTAATGAACATGATTTTTACATGTAAATGGAGACATAAAATATATTACAATATGATGAAAATTTAATGAACATGATTATTCAATATTTTGAAAATCACAAAATAGTGATACCTAATATTGGAATACTTTTGGATAAAACATATAGAACTTGTTATGAAAGGTGTACCACATTCACACACAGAATGTTGCACAACTGTCTCTTAAAAATGAAAAATATGAGCCTGCAAAGATAAAGTAATGAAATTAGTGAAACCAGGAAACAACAGACGGGTGAAAATATTGCATTATAACTTCATATAGAACGTACATATGATAATGAGCACATGCATATTTAGGAAACTCATTCTCAAATTGAGTCTAAAAAATAGGGTGATGACTCAGATATTGCTTGTTTAGTCAGAAAATATGTGTAATCAAGACATCAAACCCAATGGTAAAATGGGAAATCCAATATGTTTGGTATTTTATTCCTAAAAATCATTGAAAAAAATCACAAAAAAGTTATTGAAATTGATAATTTGAATTCTAGAAGTGTTTAATTCCAAGGGTTGAATATTGATACCATGTATGTTGTGACATAGCTACCTACACACCCATGAACTTCATAGGAACTGGAAGTATGTTCATTTAAGAATGAAAACCCGAATATTCATTATATAGAAACCTAAAAACCAAAAAATATTTTCTAATAGATAAACATATAAATCTATTACAGGAAATAAAAAATCGATGCAACAGAAATGTAAAAAAATAAATTAACAAAAAACATAACAATTTAACTATTAATAAAAAATGTAAATGGAATTTACAGTTGAAAATAATGAAACACAGATAAAAACAACTTCATTAAAAAAATTAACTGAATTTTCAGTTTGAAATAACAAAATCAACACAGAATGCATGTTTGGTATATAAACTAAACTAAAACAGAAAAAATTTGATATCTAAACAAAGTATCAACTATAAATAGAAGAGTGTTGTAGATGGACATATTTAGATAACATGTGTTATAAAAAACACATCAAATAATATACACAAACATATAATTAAATTGCATAAAACATTTGAAATCTATACAAATAATAGCTAAAAAATTTAGTTTTAGTGTAAAAAAATAATTTATTTTTTCATACATGAAACCATATAGAAGAAGAATCACTAATGGACACCCATCATTTAGTTATATTTTAAAAAAATAAATGATAAAAAATTTAAAATTAAAAAAATAGAAGAATTTATATGACCTTTATTTTTGTCATAAAACACTGGCATAACAATATGGAAATCATATACCTGCATTTTAAACAAACAAATAAAAATAATAAATGAAAAGAAAAAATAAAATTACCCCAAAAAAATTATTATATGATGTGATCTCAGAGAATATCAATGGAATGAAATGCGATTAGTGTTTATAGTAGAAGCAATTAAAATTAGAAAACATAATTATCAAGGGAAGTCGGTTTTTCATACCTGATACCACAAAGAAGAAGAATCACTTCTTGAGACCACATATCATTGCCTTTGGATCTTAAAATATTTAAATTGTGAAAGAATAAATATATTTTGGGTAGGAAGATATATATTGGGCAAGAAACATACATTATGAATACAAAAAGGAATATGTGCTATAAGATGTTTTTGGAAAGTTTTCTCAAATAGAACCTTACCTTGTTCATCCATACATGACATTCACATATTGTTCAAATTCAATACATTGAAATCCCAGGTTTTATAGAGCTTCTTGAACCAGATCCTGAAATTATGAAAAAAATAATTATGAAATGTGAACTTTTGAGAAGTGTAATTTTACAAAATACCACTGGATTTATGCACCACATAATCATAAGGGGTAGGGTAAATTTCAGCAATGAGGTTATGTTGAACGGTCCTTAGTAGGCCCCAAATGCACTTTCACTTTCAAGATGGTAGGTAGTGTCCCCTAACATCCACAAACAATGATTGAAACAAAAATCAATGATAAAACATAATTAATGATTCCATGAAATTAATAATCATTATTAAGAATAATATAGTTATTATAATAAAGTAATATGTTCTATGAATCAATAATTAAAGTTCAAAAACCTTTAGCATAAAAAAAAACAGGTTCAAAAAGAGAATCAAGTGGACACTGGAAAGTGTCTTAAGCCTCTTATAACACAGTTTGTGTCCTCTAAGAAGATGAAGAAACAATATTTCCAAGGAGTAAAAGTTTGATATTATCATAGACCAATGTCAAAATGCAGACTATAAGTTGCTCGATTACAAATAAATGAATATATAAATTATTAAACCAATAAGATGCATTGAATAATCCAATAACTCCCAAGATCCCAGGGTTCTTAATTTCGTAACTAACTGCTAATCTTAAATTATTTAATGCAATGTTCATTATAATCTAGAAATATGGAGTAAAATGGAGGCATGTAGAAGGATTTTCCTTTGGAAGGGATGACTGAACTTAGAATTAGATCGAAACACCAAAGATTCAATATGAAAACAATATAAACAGCCTACTATTATGCATCATTACATCATCCATGAAAAATAAATTGTCTAAAATGTCCGATAGTAATTCACCATTGTTCACATAGTAACAGTACTGGAAATATATTAGCAGTTTTATCGGATGCCAATAGAGATAATGAATCATTAAAAAAGAGTAAGCTGTTAATAATCTAATATTACTACATTTATATGCAAACTGCATCAATGTAAGAGGAGTTACCAGTTTCAATACTTTGGAATGGATAGTGCGGCATGATTTCTAAAAAAAATCAATTTCCCAGAGAAGTAAGGGATGTCATGTATACTGACCTGGCTCGAGGAGCAACCTGAATCTCGATTTTCCAGAGATTGATCTGTACTATAGATTCCAATGATATCGTGACTAAAAATAGAAGATGTTTATCTTCAATATCTTACAAAAAATCATGCTTTACAATATAAAAGCCTACTATTATGCAGCATTGCATCATCCAGGAAAAATACATTGTATAAAATGTCTGATAGTAATTCACCATTTTTCACAGAGTAACAGTACTGAAAATATATTAGCAGATTTATCGGATGCCAATAGAGATAATGAATCATAAAAAAAGAGTAAGCTGTTAATAATATAATATTACTACATTTATTTACAAACTGCATCAATGTAGGAGGAGTTACCAGTTGCAATACTTTGGAATGGACAATGCGACGTGATTTCTCAAAATAATCGATTTCCCAGAGAAGAAAGGTATGTCATGTATACTGACCTAGCTCGAGGATCAACCTGAATCACGATTTTCTAGAGAAGGATCTGTATTGCAGATTCCAATGCCATCGTGACTGAAAATATAAGATTTTTATCTTCAATATCTTACAAAAAATCAGGCTTTATATGTTTGAAAGTGGTTTATACCTGGCCTTACTCCATGTGTGATCGAGAGAGTGGGAACCCTAGGCGGATCAGAGGACCCGGCTGTGAAAGAGATGAAGGTGGAGTAACCAGTTGCGGAGAAGGAATAGGTGGAGGATCCGAAGACATAGTTTCGAGTAGAAAAAATAACCGTAGATTTGGGTGGTAGATCTTGGTGAAATTGTTGGACGACGAGAAAGCATATTCCGATGAGATGAATTCAGATGAGCCAAAGGCAGATCACGCTTAGGTGGAGTCGTGACTGGAGAGGGGATTCAGGGAGGGGAGGAAGCAGGATAGAGGATTCAGAGAGGGGGGAATCAGGGTGGGTTTCGGGAACCCTAGAGCTTGGAGAGCAGAATCGAGGAGTGAATCGGGGGGGGGGGAGTAACTATAGAAAATCTCGATCAGGATAGGGATGGCGAGAGTTATTTTCAGGTTTAGAGGATTGGATATAGCCGATGAGTTAGACGTGGAAGCGTGGCAAGGTGACACGATAGCAGTAAAAAAGCCAACTTTAGAAGATATATAGATACAATTTTTTATAAAGCATTTTCTTTTATTTCAAACGTTTCATATATTATTTCTAAAACATATATAACAATTTAATTTTTTTCATTCATGTGTAAATAATAAAATTTTCCTAATTTATTTATTACCCTTCTTACCCACCATCTTAATGGATGAGTTATAATTTCAATGTTTAAATAATAATATTTTAATAGAGTATACCATTTTGTTAAAAACTGTTATTTCAGGAGTTATAAGCTATCAAAGATATTGAATTTATTTAAAATGAAATATATCATAAATTTTTAGGGTGGTAAATTCTCTTCAAATATTTGTTTTTCATGTCACACAATCTATCGAACAAGATGTTCCTCTTCTAAAATATCAAGTTGTTTCATTCTACCACTTAAATAAACTACATCCTCACAATTTAATCATTATCTCAATAATCAAGGGTTTGACATTTGAAAATACATTTGTTGGAAACCCACATCATAAAATTGGTTAATAAAACATCCTCTTGATAAGAGATAAATTGAAGTATGAAGGTCATACAAAATAACATATTACTAGGTTTCCAAGTAGGAGTATAATGGAGGGAAATTAAAATATAAACATAATAAGGAATACTAATTCCCATGGATTAAAAGTGAGTGATAAAGAGAATTGTTTTGAGAAATATAACAACCAAATGACCATAAATCTATGATGATTTATGGGAAAATTTTATTGATTGGAAATAATGGTATTAGGATTAGATTTTTGTTTTAAGATCCTTTTCCTTGAGTTGCGGAATTCATTTAACATATAGAATGAGGGAAAATGAAAACATAATTACGTGATTTATTTCTATTTCATAGGCCCGATTTAATTATTTTTTTCTTCAATATGTTTCTAATTTATCTATTACTACTATAAATGAATATCCAAGAGGAATTTTTCTTCTGAAAGCTTTAATTATTTAAATTTAACAGGCCATTAGATCAATAAAAAAATGAAAAGTCATTCGTCCCACATCAAGATATGTTCAATAAACAATGGTCATTACAAGTTATACAATATAACACATTAATATATTATAACTCAATAGTAACTCCCAAAATACAACGTAATTTATTTCATTAATGGTTAACCTTAAGACTCATCAAAAATATGTCTAACCAAATTCAATGAACAAAATAATATAAGAGAGAGCACTAAATTTCCAAAATAAATGTAGAATTAGAATATCCTAAACAACATAATTGATATCTTAATGTCACATTCCCAATATGTGAATACCTTGACCACCAATAAATATTAACTAATACATGAATTGTAGAGACCCGAAGCCTGACGTACATGGACATTACATTACTTTTGTGGAATACTTAATACATAACAAAAACAGACACACAAGGATCATAATAGTTTAGTGTCTTTGGAAACTCGGAATAAAATCTTCTAATCATGGTGAAATATCTTTAACATCTCCCAATAAAGATCTTCCCCTTTTTTTTCTTACATAAAACCTTTAATTATATCATGGGGAAAAGAAAACATAAAAGGGGTGAGCTCAAATGCTCAGTAAGGGTAAGCATGGATAAAATAAAACATACCATATACATTTGAACTTAAAAACATGAACATAAAGTTTAAACATCAAAATCTTGAGCAACGACATAAAACATGGAAGTACATAAGGCATAGATCATAATGTAACATAAATCATGATAAAATAGCATGGGAATAAAACATGTAATTGTGGAAACCATTAAGAACATGATATGATTTCCATAGTAGCCAAGGCATTGCTGCCAAGACCATCTTAGTGGACAAAGTCCCTTTCTGAATCGAGTTCACTCCTCATTCCAGTCATGTATTACTGAACCGGTTTAACTTACCGTTCCAGCCATGTTTATCTCATGAGATATAAAATCTTTACCCAATGCATTGGAGGGAGATATAGGTCCCACCCATCTCATAATGAAATCATTCTTACTTATGCCACAAAAAAACATACATCATTCATAATAACCCAATAAACAAAATGGGTTTCATAAACATCATTCCATCATCACATAATCCATATAAAAGAAATGGATATCATTTCATAATAAGAAAAGTGAAACCATTTAAATCATAGATACATGATACTTGAAACATACACATATGAAATAATGTTATCTTAGTTGAAAAATGGTTTTTGATAAAACACTTGAAATGAATTCTTGAGGAAAATATCATTTCTTCTTCAAAATCATTTTCATTTCACAATATTCCATGCAATTCTAAAAGAATAGGATTTTGTTTAAAATAGTCATGAAATCATTTATAGTAATCTTCTTGAAAATAAGGCTTTATAAAACTGTAAAAATCATGTCATGCCGTATACGTTAAAAAAATTCTTCTCGTACTTTTGTCGGAAAAGCCAAAAAGTACCTCGTAACATAAACAAAAGAAAGATTCCTTACATACCATGTAGTAAAAGTCCAAAATGGGTAAAAAGGACTTTAAAAATACATGAATACACTTTTATAAAACATGGACTTGGATGATAGGAATAACCACAGTAAATACTAACGTATAAGCAATCTCGGATAAAAAAAGAGATTGGAAAAGTTATCCCCTACCTTAGGTCCGATATACTTTGTACGTCTCCAAAACTCCTCTATAATTATTTAAATAATATCATTGACTTATTACATAATCATATTCATTGTTATGATATCATATATGGTTCACTTATGACTTTATATTACCCATTCTTTTTCAAATTAATGTTAAAGTAGCGTTTTGGGTAAAATCATTTTATTTATCGTACGTGGTTAGACTTGTTGTTCTTGATGTTATTATTACTTATATCATGATTTACTTACTTCCAAAATTTAAATCATGATTTATTCATCATATAAATTCATTATATATCCAGAATATACAAGCATTTATAATAGTACATAACATATGGAGGTAAGAAATGAAACACACCGTTCATGGAGACGGTAAGTCGTACGTACGCATAAACACTACTTTTATTTCTATTTCTTATTTTAATGGAATTAAAACATAATGATACATAGGTATATTATAATTCCAGTATAATATCATATATAATATCATTAACCAAATCCTTTATACATCCCACATAAGGTATTAACGAATCACATCACTTTGAGGGGGCGGTAGTCCGCACTTCCTCAAATGAGATTATCGTATTTACCGACTATGGAAACCATAATGGATTGATATACATGGGAAGTAAAGAAGAATAAGGAAATCATAAACATTATATATATTATATATAAATATAGTTCCATCATAATGGCCACCATGAGAGGCGGTAGGGGAAAATCGAACAATCATCATTTCGAGAGGCGTTAGTTTGCCATCACAGAAACATTATGTTCTTCATCCATTAGATGGAGGTGTGTGTAAGTGTAGTTCTAATACTTCTCATAAAAGCATCCTAGTATTTTCAGGATACTGGTGTTGTCACAAAATAAAGGATTAAAAAGATTTTAGGGGTTGGAGAAGTAGAATAAAAGAAAACATCTTAAGAGAAACTGTTACCTTTAATTTTGGTAACTTTCTTTGGTTTGAACCAAAAGGACTTCTTGGAGAGTCTTCTGCCTAATGTAATGCTTCAAGGGGAAGGAGAGGGATGTAGGGAGCATTGTTGGGCAGAGTTTGGACGAGCCAAAGGTTTTAGAGGTGTGAGGAAATGCATAGAAGTGGTCTCCTTTTATAAGGGAGTGGAGGGGCTCTTTAGGAATGTGTGCATATATAATTTTATTATAAACTTATCTTCGTTTTCAAGAGGTCCAAAACACATTAGTGACAAAGATAAGATGACTGATATTCGAAATAAAATCATCCAATAGGAATTGGACAGGTTTTGGATGATATTTTAATCATTTTAATCCTATTTATTTAAATCATTTATTAATGAGGTAAATACTGCATCATTTTTGTGTCATGAATAATTATTTTATATGATGTATAAAAATTATAAAAAAATACCAACAGGTAGGAAATATTTTTAGCTTTCCAATGAATATTTACAGTTTAAAATATCATTTATATAGCCCCTTATAAAAATTAATTACTAAACAATATTTGTTAATTCCAATTTTGTCTTTACATTAAATTAATTAATCTAATGTGTCATTGTCTTTCATAAGTGGCTCCATGGGGTCCCAAAATAGACCCAAGGATGATCATGGTCGGCCAATACACATCCAATAAGGTTAAGACACGTTTCAAGGTAATTTTGAATTATTATAATATTCGTTTAACCTTGAATTACCCTATTTACCTTTAACCGTAGTAAATAAAAAATTACCGTAGTTAGTATTCATAATATCAAAAAAAAAGTAACCAATTAAAATAATTTGGACCGACTGATTCCAAATATGGAATCCATTTTTCAAAATTCAAAACACAGAAGTTGCAGTAATTAATTTAAAATTAATCCCGTTGTTAAGCAAACAGGTTTTAAAAGTTAAAACATTGCCAAAGATTGAATTTATTTAACCTACGAATTCAATGTAAAATCAAGGCTAATGACATACATTATATTAAATGGTAAAAATATATTCTATTTATACTTTGAAACCATTCAATATTATTATATAACCACATAATTTATTACGATGAAAAAAGTTGTTTTTAATTAAAATATAGCGTGTTTTTACTATTCATTAAAATATGAAAGTTATCAGAATAATATGAAAAATTTATCCAAAGTAAATTTTTATATTTTGATTCTAAAGAAGAATTTTATTTTTTTAAATTGAACTTATTAACATGTCAAAAATAAGATTTAATGTGGGTGCGCCATCAAAAGGCGACAAAACTGCATTTTTTGAAAAATACTTATTTTACTCGAAAAATTTATTTTGTTCTCATACCATGTTCTAGAAAATATGTAAGATTAATAATAATGTTATAAAATTCAAAATTTAGTTAATACTATTTATAACGGCTAGTTCATAATAATATTATAATAATATATCTTTGTTTAGTAAAACCCGGTATTGCGTACAACACACGCTATTGAGGAAGGTCTCGATTGCGTGTAATGCGAGCCAAGTCAGGGTTGCGTGTTGTGCAAGAATCCTTAGTTGTTTCGTATAACAGAATCCAACCATATTTCATTTATACATTGAATATATATATATATATATATATATATAACACACTCAATGTTGCGTAGAATGACTATTAAAAAACGAACTTGAAATTGTGTGTAACACGATCCAAGAATAGTGTTGCGTATACTGCAAGATAATAAGGTGTTGCGTATAGTACAAGATAAACATGGTGTGGTTTATAATAGAAGACATCAATTAAATTAAAAGAATATTTTTCATAAAATCTCGGGGTGTTACATTCTACCCCCCTTAAAATGAATTTCTCCCTCAAAATTCGTCGGAGTTATAAATGATTTACTACTTGAAAATTTATTTAATAGAAACCCACATCATAAAAAGGAATACCAAAATTGGGCTTTAAAAACTAAAGTATGAAACATAACGGTTACCCAAATTAACTCATCACTGGGTTTCCATGTAGGAGAACACAGGTGAAAATGTGGATATGGAAGAAAAATCTAACCATCATGTTCTGATGGAGAGTGGTAGAGAACATGGATATGGAAAAGCCAACAACCACAAAGCAATAAATTTGTGACGATCTAAGGTACCATCTGATTCATCAGATATAAGAGCACTAGGACAACATTTTTGGTTTTCAAGATCATTTCCCTAAAGTTGATGAAATTGGAATTAGAAGAAATACTTTCGTTATTTTGGTATAGTCTCACCGTTGGTAGTTATTTGGACAATTTCCAGTTTATCTCTTAAATAAATGAAGTTGAATTTTTCATTCGTGATGTGTTAGCAGATCATGTGATAGAATGATGGGTCATTCCATCTGTCTCAAACAAAAGGCTAGAAAAGTTATCTAAAAATAAATAAGTCCATCTATAGTGAGATTAATCATATATGGTTCTTAAAATGGACTTATACTTCATATATCATACTTATTAATATAATAAAACTAGTTTCTACTAAATAGGGACTTCCTGTAGGCCAGTGGTAAGCGATAAAGGACAGTCGCACTTCAGTTGTGGGTTCGATTCCGACATCCTTGTCCAACGTGATGGGCTGTTTCCCATCCTACAGGTTGTCCTTTTTCTAAAACTACATTACTATAACATCCCATAAATAATATCGAAAAAAAACTTCTATCCTTATACAATACTAACTTATGTCCAACATAATCCATTCCAATATTTAGGCTTATCTAAAATACTTCGGTCCAAGCTCATAGTATATAGAAAATGATTACTTGAAATGTCACATAACAATCACATGAATGCCATCATTTATCCCCCATATATCATAAGATATATCTTTTTGGTCAAATTACAAACATGTGAATACCTTAATCATGTATTCTCTTGAAAAATGAATACCCATTTAACCTTAGTGAAAACATGAATGCTGTCAAAAGTTAACTCTTTTCCACATACCAAAATCCCAAAAATTCTATATACTCAATCCATGATACCACATGGTCCTTATATCAATCATGAGCTGATGAATACAATCAAACATCTCATTATCTTCTTATCCCTTCATTATGCGCATATCATCTGTTAACCCAAAAATATTTCAATCACTTTTCATGGTTACCGATGCCATATTCTTATAGAAAACCACAATGGACCAATGCATAGATATTCCAATATACCATAAAAGTACCTAAATAAAATTATTCTTGAATACCAATACATAAACACTTCAAACCATCATCTTCAATGATTGTCCTGGAATACGTCCTTCCTTAATTTAGAAGTAACTTTTTAGGTCAGGGCATTGAGTTGGGTAATTCCCATGTTCTTTAAAAATAATACATTGAACTCCATAACAGTCTATCACTCTATGACCCTTTTCTCCACACAGATAACATCGGTCCCTCCATTTGAGGTATTCCTCAAGGTTCTTCTTCCCTTATTTAGAAATCTCAATCTTCCTTTCGTTATGCTCTTCAACATGCGAACATGCATAAAAGTCTATCTTCCTCTTATTTGATGAATTAGGCATACCACTAAATTTCACCTTGTTAATCATATATCACGATGACTGATTTGGAATAATCACAATATCTTTCTCTCTAGGCATTACGCAATTTTGTTGCTCATAGTCACCAATTTGTCCATTGGATTCAGTGCTAACCGAATTCTTTCTGGTTCCCTCCATTGATTAAAACACAAAAAGAATTCTGTGAGAGGCAAAAATCAGACAAGGAAAATAACATAATAAAGGGGGAGTATCTTCAACATCTAACATCCTAGGTTTAATTCTAATACTATTACCGTAATTCTAGGATTATAAACTATACGTATACTTAACCTTAAGGACATCCCTAGACATACTTTAGACATATCTCTAGGGATCTCACTAACGTTTTCGCATCCTAGTTTCCAAAGGTTGACTAAACAATTCCTATGATACCAACTTTAGAGACCCGAAGCCTAACGTACATGGACATTACATTACTTTTGCAGAATACTTAATACATAACAAAAACAGACACACAAGGATTGTAATAGTTTAGTGTCTTTGGAAACTCGGAATAAAATCTTCTAATCATGGTGAAAGATCTTCAACATCTCCCAATAAAGATCTTCCCCTTTTTTTCATACCTAAAACCTTTCTTTATATCCTGGGGAAAAGAAAACATAAAAGGGGTGAGCTCAAATGCTCAGTAATGGTAAGCATGGATAAAATAAGACATACCATATACATTTGAACTTAAAAACATGAACATAATGTTTAAACATCAAAATCTTGAGCAACGACATAAAACATGGAAGTACATAAGGTATAGATCATAATGGAACATAAATCATGATAAAATAGCATAGGAATAAAACATGTAATTGTGGAAACCATTAATCACATGATATGATTTCCATAGTAGCCAAGGCATTGCTGCCAAGACCATCATAGTGGACAAAGTCCCTTTATGAATCGAGTTCACTCCTCGTTTCAGTCCTGTATTACTGAACCAGTTTAACTTACCATTCCAGCCATGTCTATCTCATGAGATATAAAATCTTTACCCAATGCATTGGAGGGATATATAGGTCCCACCCAGCTCATAATGAAATCATTCTTACTTGTGCCAGAAAAAAAAACATACATCATTCATAATAACCCAATAAACAAAATGGGTTTCATAAACATCATTCCATCATCACATAATCCATATAAAAGAAATTGATATCATTTCATAATAAGAAAAGTGAAACCATTTAAATCATAGATACATGATACTTGAAACATACACATATGAAATAATGTTATCTTAGTTGAAAAATGGTTTTTGATAAAACACTTGAAATGAATTCTTGAGGAAAATATCCTTTCTTCTTCAAAATCATTTTATTTTCACAAAATTCCATGAAATTTTAAAAGAATAGGATTTTGTTTAATATAGTCATGAAATCATTTGGAGGAAGCTTCATGAAAATAGGGCTTTATAAAACCGTAAAAATCATTTCATGCCGTATACGTTAAAAAAAATTCTTCTCGTACTTTTGTCGGAAAAGTCAAAAAGTACCTCGTAACGTAAACAAAAGAAAGATTCCTTACATACCATGTAGTAAAAGTCCAAAATGGGTAAAAAGGACTTTAAAAATACATGAATACACTTTTATAAAACATGGACTTGGATGATAGCAATAACCCCAGCAAATACTTACGTATAAGAAATCTCGGATAAAAAAAGAGATTGGAAAAGTTATCCCTTACCTTAGGTCCGATATGATTTGTACCTATCCAAACCTCCTGTATAATTATTTAAATAATGTCATTGACTTATTACAAAATCATATTCATTGTTATGATATCATATATGGTTCACTTATGACTTTATATTACCCATTCTTTTGTAAATTAATGTTAAAGTAGCGTTTTGGGTAAAATCATCTTATTTATCGTACGTGTTTGGACTTGTTGTTCTTGATGTTATTATTACTTATATAATGCTTTACTTACTTACAAAATGTAAATCATGATTTATTTATCATATAAATTCATTATATATCCAGAATATACAAGCATTTATAATATTACATAACATATAGAGGTAAGAAATGAAACGCACCGTTCATGGAGACGGTAAGTCGTACGTACGCATAAACGCTACTTTTATTTCTATTTATTATTTTAATTGAATTAAAACATAATGATACATAGGTATATTATAATTCCTGTATAATATCATATATAATATCATTATCCACATCCTTTATACATCCCACATAAGGTATTAACGAATCACATCACTTTGAGGGGGTGGTAGTCCGCACTTCCTCAAATGAGATTATCGTATTTACTGGCTATGGAAACCATAAAGGATTGATATAATTAGGAATTAAAGAAGCATAATGAAATCATAAAAATAATATATATTATATATAAATATATTGCCATCATAATGGCCACCATGAGAGGCGGTAGGGGAAAATCGAACAATCATCATTTCGAGATGCGTTAGTTTTCCACCACAGAAACATTATGTTCTTCATCCATTAGATGGAGGTGTGTGTAAGTGTAGTTCTAATCCATCTCATAACAACATCCTAGTATTTTCAGGATACTATTGTTGTCACAAAATAAAGTATTAAAAAGATTTTAGGGGTTGGAGAAGTAGAATAAAAGAAAACAACTTAAGAGAAACTGTTACCTTTAATTTTGGGAACTTTCTTTGGTTTGAACCAAAAGGAATTCTTGGAGAGTCTTCTGCCTAATGTAAGGCTTCAAGGGTAAGTATAGGGATGTAGGGAGCTTAGTTGGGAAGAGTTTGGACGAGCTAAAAGGCTTTAGAGGTGTGAGGAATTGCATAGAAGTGGTCTCCTTTTATAAGGGAGTGGAGGGGCTCTTTAGGAAAGTGTGAAAACATTATTTTATTATAAACTAATATTCAGTTTCAAGAGGTCCAAAACACATTAATGATGAAGATAAGATGACTAATATTCGAAATAAAATCATCAAATATGAATTGTACAGGTTTTGAATGATATTTTAATCATTTTAATCTTATTTATTTATATCATTTATTAATGAGGTAAATACTGCATCATTATTGGGTCATAAATAATTTAATTTATATGATGTATAAAAATTATAAACAAAATACAAAAAGGTAGGAAATCCTTTTAGCTTTACAATGAATATTTATAGTCCAAAATATAATTTATATAACCCCTTATAAAAATTAATTATTAAATGATATTTGTTAATTCCAATTTTGTCTTTACATTAAATTAATTGATCTAATGTGTCATTTTCTTTAATAAGTGGCTCCATGGGGTCCCAAAATCGACCCAAGGATTCCCATGGTCGGCCAATACTCATAAAATAAGGTTAATAAATGTGTCAAGGCTATTTTGAATTATTATAATATTCTTTTAACCTTGAATTACCCTATTTACCTTTAACCGTAGTAAATAAAAAATTACCATAGTTACTATTCATAATATCAAAAAAAAGTAACCTATTAACATAATTTGGACCCACTGATTTCAAATATGGAATCCATTTTTCAAAATTCAAAACACAGAAGTTGCAGTAATTAATTTAAAATTAATCTCATTGTTAAGCAAACAGGTTTTAAAAGTTAAAACATTGCCAAAGATTGAATTTATTTAACCTACGAATTCAATGTAAAATCAAGGCTAATGACATAAATTATATTAAATGGTAAAAATATATTCTATTTATACTTTAAAACCATTCAATATTATTACTTAACCACATAATTTATTATGATGAAAAAAGTTGTTTTCAATTAAAATATAGCGTGTTTTTACTATTCATTAAAATATGAAAGTTATCGGAATAATATGAAAAAATTATCCAAAGTAAATTTTTATATCTTGATTCTAAAGAAGAATTTTATTTTGTAAAATTGAACTTATAAATATGTCAAAAACTAGATTTAATGTGGGTGCGCCATCAAAAGGCGGCAAAACCGCATTTTTTGAAAAATACTTATTTTACCTGAAAAATTTATTTTGTTCTCATACCATGTTCTAGAAAATATGTAAGATTAATAATAATGTTATAAAATTAAAAATTTAGTTAATACTATTCACAACAGCTAGTTCATAATAATATTATAATAATATATCGTTGTTTAGTAAAACCCGGTATTGCGTACAACACACGCTATCGAGGAAGGTCTCGATTGCGTGTAATGCAAGCCAAGTCAGGGTTGCGTGTTGTGCAAGAATCCTTAGTTGTTTCGTATAACACAATCCAACCATATTTCATTTATACATTGAATATATATATATAACACACTCAATGTTGCGTAGAATTACTATTATAAAACGAACTTGAAATTGCGTGTAACATGATCCAAGAATAGCGTTGCGTATACTGCAATCTAATACGGTGTTGCGCATTGTACAAGCTAAACTTGGTGTGGTGTATAATAGAAGGCATCAATTAAATTAAAAGAATATTTTTCATAAAATCTCGGGGTGTTACATGAATGTTTTCCGAAATAAAATCTCATGTTTTTTAATATATTCCATAAATCCAAAAATGAAATAAACTCTAGAAAAGATAATATAAAACATTAAATCACTAACCAATTTCAAGGTATAAAATACTATCCCATAAATATATATTTATCATTATTATCTCAACATTGATAACATATTAATTTTTATCTTCCCTCAATCATGTGTTTTCCCTGATGTTTGACTTGCCAATGAATCACTTTTCTTGGTAATTGGTACCATTCAACAAATTCTATCAAATACTCAATTAAAATGTATTCTTGTAAACTCCTTATACATTTCATAATTCTC
Source organism: Viscum album (assembly GCA_963277665.1). Lineage (NCBI taxonomy): Eukaryota > Viridiplantae > Streptophyta > Magnoliopsida > Santalales > Viscaceae > Viscum > Viscum album. The sequence goes on from OY728121.1 coordinate 49,289,624, forward strand.
ATAAAAAAATATCATTGATAAAATAATCCAGTAGAATAATTCTTGAATCCAAACAAAATAATATTAATCATTCCACTTCAACTGTGGTAATACAAAACGCCTGGACAAGATCCCTTAGATTCATTTGACGTATATTCCCTTGATTCTTGAGGAAATAGTTTATATAGTGCCCCATATCCTTATAGTTAAAATAATTAACATAAAATGTTTCATTTATACCCTTTAACTCATTATCTTTATGGAATTTCTGTCTAAACTTGATGAAATCCCCCATTCCCTTCAAGAATGTACCAGGGTGTTTCTTTCCACAATTATCACATGTGGGAAAACCCTTCATTCTATTCTTCCCCTTATCTATTTTTTATACATAATCATCTTCTTCTCTTTCTTGTATTATAGATAATTATTTATATATTTTTATATCACAATATATTATATCCTTGTATAATAAGAATGTTTGGGAGACTAGTTCCTCTTGAAATATTGGCATAAGCCCATCAAATAAATGATCATATAAATAACATGGATTACATTCATTGATAGAGTTTATATTCCATATTCTTGGTTCCATTTATTGTTAATGTAATACATTATATTGGATCATTACATTATATATCATAGTGTATAATCCCAGAACTAGTTAAACACAAAACATAAATTGAAAAATTTATCCCTTGATAATCTCATAATCCTAAACATGGTTTCTTAAGGAAAATTTAAAAATCATAAAATTATTATCAAATATTTCATAATGGTTGGTAATGAAAAGGATAATTATACTAAGAATATCCCTAGGGAGTTTCAAACTAGGCATATAGTAAGGCCCATTGTTGTGTACTAGGTAATGCTCAAGTTAATCCCAATGTGCCTTTTTTAGAGTTATTAATCTTTGGTATATCTATTCCAAAATAAAATACACTTGTAGTATCTAGAAATTTATATATTTCTAGGAAAACAATATAATATATATCTTAACAAAACACTAGGTTGTTCTTTTATAATTATAATCAATGTATGTCAAAGGGTTATATTCCCTAATATATGTTGTCCTAAATATATTTCTCAAGTTTTCTATTCAACTTACTCTGATACTAACTATAACGACCCCCAGTAACCAAAATCCGATTTCTAATTTATTACATTGTCATAAGATACAATTCATTGCATCCTAAAGGAATGAATTGTTTAGTAGCATTGTTAAAATAGTTACATACTCAAATTTCACATACATTTTGAAACATCAAATATATAAATTTGTCTTCCTTTGGAATTACATTATTCCTCATAGTGTATCCCTATATATCAATCAAAAAACACTTCCTAGAATCCTGGGGAAAATAAAACATAAGAAAGGTGTGAGATCAAATTCTTAGTAAACATAAGCATAAAGTGGAATCTATATGAATAAATGGGAATAATCAATATTGAAAGGCAAATAACTGAAACAAATTCCATTTAATTAATGTATTGATCATAATATGGAATAAATAAATGATGATCAAATAAATTCATATAAATAATCACATAATATTGAATTTTATCTATAGTTATTCCAACTAATCTAAAAATCACATTGAAATAAATAAATGATCTCATAATGAGGGAATTCATAATTCTAGATAACTGACACATACTATCAAGATGTATCAAAAAATAGTATAAATACACCGGTAGAAACCTGTTTAATTTGGCTAACATATTTATCTCACGATATATGTTGATGCACCAAGGGGATATCTATAACTGAGCCCTACCCATGACATATTTATTCCAATTCATTATTTATATTACAGGATTAAAAAATAATCATCATAACATTTATATTGAAAATATAACAAATGAAATATTAAAACATGCCCAAATCAAATTAACAAAATCATAAACTATACATAATAATATAGATAATTGTAATAAAATTGTATATCCTTAGTTAAAATAATAATAAACCATCCAAAGAAATAATACAGATGATATAAATTCAACATATCTCTTGTGGATCATTAGTAAAATAAAGGGTTGATGTCATCGATGAATAATTATACCAAAAAAATGTCATTAAAAACATATTTGAGGAAAATATCCTTTTCACATTGAAAATATTTTCAAAAAAAAAGTGCACAAAATATTTTGAAAATAATATTTATTGAAAATGATTTTTTAAAACTGGTTAAATTATTTTTAATGAATTTAGGGGTCATGATGATAAGAAATTACATTAATATTTTACCCATTAATTTAAATACTTCTTTAATATTTTCAATAAAATACAAATTTGCATTTTTTAGAAAATTAAATGAATATTTATTTTAGAATAATATGTAAAAAATATTATTAATGTGTAAAAATATCTTTAATAAATCACTTTCAGAATGTTCTAAATAATTTTGAAAACATTTCTAGAAAACATGGTTTTGTTTGAAAAATTATTTTCATCCGAAGAGGGAAATGAATTCATATTTTCTTAAAAAAAATCTCAATCATTTTATGTACCAAAGAAACCAAAAATTGTAATTGTACTTGAAAAATATCATGTATAAATATTTTAGAAAAAAATATATTTAGGATATATCAAATAAATTTCCTAAGGGAGACTTTATAACAAACCAACCTAGGTCAACCTCACTTTCCACATGAGTTATCCCGCTATATGACTTGAAACATGTTTTTAATCACCATGGGATGGAAAAAGAACCAAGCATAACTATAACCTCATTGGGAAAATTTTTTCTATAGGTAAACCAGAATGAACCTTATTTTTTTTAAGAAAAGAAAGCATTAAATACTTAAAAAAATGTTACAAGAGTCTAAAGGAGGGAATTTTACATTTGTCTCTTTTGAGAATATTAAGAAAATCCTCTGCAACTATGGTCGCATGTGCACCAGAGGCTTTAGTAATACATTGGTTTGCAAGCCTATCAGCAAGAGTGTTGGATTCATGGTAAACATGTGTAATGATAAAGTTCTTTGAGGAAAGAGTGTCAAGGCATTTGATCCAATTCCGAGTAAGTTTCCAGGAAAGATGGATCTGATTCTTTCTAACAGCATGTACAATAGTAGTGGAGTCACTTTCAAACCAGATATTACTCCAATTTCTTTGATGAAAAATCTACACAGCTTTAATTAGTGCCATCATCTCAGCTTCAAGGGCAGTTGCATGACCACAAGAGCCATAAAATCTATCAAGCAAGTCACTATTGTGGTCACGGAAAGCAATACCATTCCCAGCTGGTCCAGGGTTTCCATTTAAGGCTCCATCAAGGTTTCATTTTATCCAACCTGGAAAAGGGGTAGTCTAGAAAATTTACATAGTGCCCATAGTTTTGGGGAAATTACCTGACCAATAAAGCCTTCTCAATATTGCAAAGTCTTTGATGAAGTTATGGAATCTTTCAGTGTGGAACTGATTTTCACATCGGGTCATTGCTAGAATATGTGAAATTGAATCTTTATGAATGAAAGTAGAATTATCATTACTTCCTTTATTTCTGCCACTCCAAAGAGTATGAAAAGTTTCAGCACAAGCAACAAGAAATAGAGAATGAGTCTACTTGGAAAAAAAGTTCTGCTGTGATTAAGTGCAGAAATTCTGCAATGTTGTTGACATGAGGTATCAAGAGGCCAAATAGATTAAATATAATATTCCAGAGTGAAGAATCTATTTTACAGGAAAGGAATAAATGATCTAGGTCATCACTGTGTTGATGGCACAAATCACATATTGTGCATAGAGAGATACCGACTTTTTGAATTTTGCTGTCCACTGGAAACTTTTTCACGTTAATTCTCCATAAAAGAGAGAATAGAGAGGGCATGACCCATTTTATGAATTGTTGTACAACACTATAAGAGTTTCCTTGAATTAAATGATTATAAAATCTTTTAGATTCAAGCATCCAATTTTCACTTGGTTCCCAAACCATGATGTCATCTTAATTAAGGAAGTCATAAGAATTGATAGTTTGGACAATGTGAGAAGGCAGATTGCTGATCTGCTCAGGCTGATCACAAATAGAAGCATCTGAATCAACACCCATAGTACAGACATTTATACTATCAATTAAAGGAGTTCCTATCCAGTTATCCTTCTAGAATTTCAGCTTGGAGGGGGAATTCACCAACCAATGGGATTGACTATTGATCTTTTGAAAAACCGTTTTCAAACCAGGACAAACAGAGGATTGCATATAATTTAATTTTTATGCAATCAGTCTAGTAAGGATTATAACTCTGAGAAAATCAAGATATCTTGATTTTCCATTAATAAGCCTCCAAATAAGTTGATCTTGAAGAGATTTATTGAAGATATCAATATTCTTATCCCCAAGTCCCCCTGCAGAGAGAGGTAAACAACATTTATTCCATGAGGCAGTGATAATTTTCTTTTCAATAATTCTTCCACTCCAGAAAAACTTCTTTATAAAGGAATTAAGAGTCTTTATTGTAGAAACAGGCTAGGAGTACACCATGAAAGAGTAGACAAGCAAGGAAATGATCACATGTTTGACTAAGCAAATTCTTCCTGCCATGGATAGAGCTTTTCCTTCCCAATTGGAGAGAGATCTTCTAACTTGGATAACCACATCAGTAAAGTAGGTGGAGAAAAATCTTCCAAAGAACATTGGGACTCCATGATATGTGAAGGGAAGGGAACCCTCTCTAATGCACAGATTCTGAATCATACAATGTTTCCTAGAATCTGAAATTATTTTTCCCAAAGAAAATAAGAGATTTTTCCCAGCAAACCTCCGGTCCAGAGACCAGCTCATAGTGATGTAGGATGGATTTGAGATTCTGAATATTTATTTTGTCTCCTTGAGTAAAAATGATAATATCATCTGCAAAAATGAGATGTGAGGGGGTAGAGATACCTCGATTAGCTTGAAGAACTTCCAGATTCTCATTTTCAACATTGTGAGTGATCAGTCGACTAAGGTAATCTTCTGCAATGGAAAAGATAATTGCAGACAAAGGGTCTCCCTGCCTTACTCCTCGAGAACACTTAAAATAGCCTTCAGGTGAGCCATTGTTCATGATGGAGATGTAAGCTGAGCTAATCAAAGAATAATACCACTGTATGAAGGTCAGATGAAAACCAAACTTATGGATAATATTACCAATGAAATCCCAATCAATGGGGTCAAAAGACTTTTTGATATCCAATTTGAGGATAATGATCTCTCCTCGTGTAGGTTTTTGAAGAAGGTTCACACATTCAGATGCATTGAAAAGATAGTCTTGGATTCTTCTACCTTTAATATACCCAAACTGATTCCAGGAAATGATTTTATCAAAGATAAAGGCCATAATGTTAGCCAGAATTTTAGTAAGGATTTTTTTATGGTGTTGATAAGAGCAACAGGCCTGAATTGGCTGATATCACTAGCATTTTCCACCTTTGGAATTAAGGCAATAAATTGTCCATTGATTCCATGAATTTGTGATCCATCAGTAAAGAAGTACTTGATAAACCTGTAAACATCTTCTTGAATAGTATCCAAATAAAATTGGATGAAGTGATTGGTGAAACCATCCGGCCTAGGAGAGCTATCTTTTTGAAGTCCGAGGACAACATTCCTTATTTCAATATCAGAGGGAACTTTTATCAGCATTGAGTTATCATCATCACTAACAAGAGAAGGTATGATTCCATACAATAGAACACCATTCCTTTTAAATTCATTGAAGAGGTTCATATAAAAGGAGATAATATGATTCAAGAGACTTTGATGGTCTTGAAGAATAACATCCCCATCCTTAGGAATAGAGAGTGGCCTACTAACCCTTTTACTCCTTTGTAAGGCATTAAAAAACTTTGTGTTACGATCACCATCCATAATCCACCTAACTTTATGAACCTCCTTTTGAATATTGCCTCTGAGGGAAATCAGATTTTTCATATCTAAAGAGATCAAAGCTTCTTGTCCATCTGTGCATGGGAAATCAGTATGGTCATTGATTATTGAATTCCATGAAGTATGCTTTTGAGAGAAACAATTTCCTAATCAAGGAGGCTGAATCTGTTTTTTCTCCAATGTTTCAACTAATATTGAGAGCTCGAAGTTTGAAGACACAAGATAAAGGATGGTTGTTTTCCCTAGTGCACCATGTATCTTTGACCAATGTGGAACATTCAGGAAGGGAAGTCCAAGCATTATTAAACCTAAAGGGAAGAGGACGTATGCCACTTACTCCAATGAAATTAGACATGATTGGATGATGATCAGAATTATGTTTGGAAAGGGTCACACAAGAAATTGTTCTCCACTTATCTAGCACTCTATCATTAAAAAAGGCACGATCAATTTTTCTATCCCTCATGCCATTAAGATTCTTTCTATACCAGGTGTATTTGGCTCCAAGCAGATTAACTTCAATCAAATTCAATCATTCAATACATAGTCTGAAATCATCCATAGCAGAAGTAGAAGAAGAATGTCCAATCCTTTCATCCACTTGTAGAATGGAATTAAAATCCCGTATAATCAGCCAAGAATCATCAATGCTTTGTGGCATATTAGAGATATGTTGCCATAATTACCTTCTAACCAAATAATTATTAGAATCATAAACCATTGAGCAGAATAAATTCTGATTCTGGAATTTAAACATGCAGGTGATGATTTGATCATGAGAATAAACAAGAGTGAGGTTGATGACCCTACTATGCACCAATATCCATAAGAAGTCATGATGATAATTATGTATTGCATTGAATAGTGTGTAATCGAGTTTATTAAGAAAAGAAACAGAACTGATTTCCTTTTTCATTGGTTCAGCAAGTCCAATGACATCAGTTTTATGTTTAGTAACAAGAAGCCGAAGGGAACTTATTTTGCCAGAGTTGGCTATGCCCTGGTAGTTCCAGAAGATAATCCTCATTAAAAACCTGTAGTGGGGTTGAACCCCTTTTTCTGCAGGCTTTCACCCATCTTGATCCTTAGGGATCTTCTTGGTTCAATGCTTTTTGGGGATGCTGAAAAATAAGATTTTTCTGGAGTGATTTTAGCAGGATTAATGGCTATGTTAAGAAAATCATCTATGGGGTGTACCTCCAGTTGTTGTTCTGTACAGATCTGAGAATCAGCGATTTTAGGGGCTATTGAGGTATCCGTTCATTCTGGAGTGAATGCAACAGAATTAGAGGTGAAGTTAAATGCAGCTTCTCCAGGGTTAGCTTTCAGATGCAGATCAGTGCAGAGGGGAGAACCATCTTGGCTATTGCTTAAAAGACCTCTGAAGATGTACCCACATTCAACCGATTGATCCTATTGTTTATCAGGGGAGTACTAAGAGATCACTGAGCAGAAATAATTCCATGTTTAGATTGAAAAGCATCCAGCACTTCAGAGATTCTTGAGTTAATTAAATGCAGAGTAAAATCCTCATATTGCATGTTGAGAATAGTGTTGAAACTGTCAGTTGAGACCACATCTCCCCCAACATACCCCGAACAATGGTAGTCAGGAAGAGACCCCCTAAAACATGGGGCCCTTTATTTTACATATGTCTTGAAAAATGAAATATTCCGCACATAAAGATATCACCAGAAGGGTTTCAGGCCTGAATCACAGTAGGATAACACCAAAAATTTATTTAAGAGTTTTTCTTATGGAACTAATAAACTAGTTAAAAAACAAATTTCAAAATTGAAACCAATTTGATAATATAACTTTTCAATATTAACCATCACAATCCCTATTGGTTTCCTTTATAAAAAACATGATTTTACGAAACACTTTCCAAAGATGGACCTAATAGATATAAAATCCACAAGTCAAAACATTTTAAACATAATCAACAAGGCATGAATATGGGAGATCATCACATCAATATCATATAACAACATAGATGGAGAAAACCAAGTGGGTAAAAAACATGTCATTAAATGAATGGAACTAATCAAATCTAATAATAATATAAATTATTCGGTATGAGTAAGTTCATTTAGGGTATCTAATTGTAAGGCCTAATGTGAGTGAGAAAATAAGTATCCTAGCTAGCTAAGAAATGGATGTTCACATGGTCTTCTTACCTAAAGGCTCACATGGTCCCTTAGAAACCAGTAGAGGCCTATACAGTCCTCCCATTGAGGCTCACAGATTTACTCATATAACCACCTCTCTCAAACCCAGATTAAACCACATGCTACACCCTGAAAACATGTCACAAATTTCACGACCCGTCCTCGGGGCTCGTGCCGTGACTACCCCAAGCCTGCCTCCCATAGGCCAGGGGCTGGAAACAAGCACCAAGGTGTAAATCCTGACAAAAAGGGGAAGGCATTGCTTTTGTAAAGTAAACAAACACCACAGAGTATGAAAATAGAAGTAAACACTAAGTAAAACCGGGTACAACAGTAGATGCGGGAAAGTAAGTGGGCCAGAATACAAACTCAAACTGAAAGTAAAGTACAACTGAAAAGTAAAGATGCAACGTCGAGCCATCCACTGAAAGTCCCACCTGAAGGGTGGGTACAAGTAGTCTCCATAGCTCTACGGGTCCAGCCGTCTGCTCTGTGTACGTTCCACCCAGTGGTCTACCTCTAGGTACCGACTTGCTCCACAAGCCTCAGCCACGAGCAGCACTGTCCGTTGTCTGCATCCAACACAACGTAGTGCGGGCATAGCCCATGTAGGGGTGATTATACGCAACTCAGTAGGGACCCTGATACCCCCGAAGGATTCCCATAATACACAAAGGATAAACGACAAAGGAAAGATACAATCACGAAGTAACATCCGACATTACTTATGTATATGCCCATACATATACCTAAGTCATCAATTCCAGTTCAGCTCCAACATCCGTGCCCAAGTACAACCCAGTCCACATAGGAAAACTTAACCCGTTCCACATAGGAATTCACAACCCAATCCACACAGGAATGCACAACGTAATCCACACAGGATATCATGTCAATCTTATCGAAGATAAGATTGAAAGTCAAGACTCAGCTCACACAGGTATACTTCTTCGTAAGACGATAGAGATGATTAGATGTAGCCACTGATTCATCTAAGACGTCGGACCCACACATGATCGACACTTACTAACCCCCGCAATGACCCACAAAGGATTGATAGGTACTAACCCCCGCAATGACCCACAAAGGATCTGACCCACACAGGATCGGTATGCGCTGGCCCACACAGGAACGCTGAGAGCTGACCCACATAGGATCTGATCCACATAGAATCGGTAGGCACTGATCCACACAGGATCACTGAGTGATGTAGTTGTCACTGTCGAACCCATGGAGGATTCCCATGCAGTCTTCATTGTTGTCGCAGTCGCAGCAACCTCTAGGGTTCCCGCACACAGCAAGCTCATTCCGGGAGGGTCCGATCCACGAGCCGAGGGATGATACATCAACTGAAAAAAAGTCAGGAGTCTATGTATCCAAAATTTCCGTATCGTCAACATGAACTCAACGTGACAGACGGCCCGTCATTCGGACGCCCGGTCTGAGAGTTATTGGCTTTTTTGTTCCAGGGGCCCTGTTGGTGTTTAAGTAAAAACCAACTTGGCCATACTCCAACTGCATCCAAACCTCAAGCGGAGTAAGCCAAAAGGTTCATCTCACTAAGAAGAATTCAACAAAGTCGACAGAACTTCAATCAGACGTCTGGAGCTCAAGTTATAAGTGTTTCCACTCCGAGGGCCCGATTGGTTTCATGTTCGAACCAACCTGGCCATACCCAAAGTTCTCCAAAACCTTGAGTGTAATATACCGAAACGACCGTCTCGATCCAAGGATCACATCTCAACTGACGGTGTGTCATTCGGAGGTACTTAGCCCAATTTATGGGCAAAAGACCGAAAGAAGTCCGTGAATAGGGGGTTCGGGCCTGGTCCGACCCAGCCCGATACCACCCCCCCCCCCCCCCCCGGGGTTAGCACAAACCGAATCGACCCGACCCGGGTCCGGGTCCGGCCCATTAGGGCATGGTACGGCTCGGCTGGCGTGGCCCGGCGTGGCCAGGCGGCTCGGCCGAAACGGCCGAGCGGAAGGGGGGGGGGGGCGCTGCCCCCTGTTGGTGTAACCGCGGCCCCCATGTAGGGGGACGCTCCTTCGGCCAGCAAGGGGTTACGACCCCCAGCCTTCTCGGTGACCGGCCAACCGGTTGCTACTGCTGCAGGACCGCCACGGTCCCGCCCTCCTACTTCGACTGCCAGAAGCCAACCACCGCTTGCTGCTCCTCCGCGGCCAAAGGTTGCGGCCTTGGTCCAACCGGCGCGGCGCCGCGGCCCCGCTCTAGCCGCGGCCTCTTCGAGGTTCTCCGGCACGGTGTGACGGCGCCACGGCTTTGTTCGACTTCAACGGCGCGGCGTGACGGCGCCGCACTTCTCCGCCCATTCTTTATTATTTCCGCGCGGTGCAACGGCACCGCGCTGCCTTGCTCGTGCAGCAAAAAATTCAAGCATCAAGGGGGGAGGGGAGTCGGCTGTGTTCATGTGGTCCGAACTCCTCCCGTTATTGCGATAATAGGCGGCTCAATTAGAGACGATTATCGGCGAAGAAAGTATGCACGAACAAAAACAAATAATCCCCTACCTCAAGCATTATTGAACAAAGGTTCGTCGCGGGGAATGGATGTCGCAGAAGACGGCGTCGCGGAAGGAGGATCGTTGGTGTCGCGGAGAGGAGAATCATTAGTGTCATGGTACACGGCGTCTCATCATTAATCTCCAAGGATTTCAGCGTTCTTCGTCGTCCTTCGTCGGAGGTCGGCCTTCTTCGCGTTCTTCAAGGAGGAAGAACGTTCTTCAGAACTTAGAGTTTTCCTCTCCAAATCCTCTTGGACAACGAACTAACCTCCCATGAAATAAGACTTTGTCTTAATTAATTAACCCACAAGCCAACATTTCATTTCAAATTCAAAATGAATCCAAGAATTACTTATATTGAATAACCTACACAATTAATTAATTAAGAGTTGACTTCAATTAAAGGGGGTGCGGGTGGGATACATAATTAATAGTTGTTGAGGAAGTTGAAAGGGTGGGTCTCGTGTGGGCCCCACCAAAATAATATCCTACCTAGTGAAGTAGTTAGGATGTGGTCCCACTTCAACCACTTAGCTTCGATTAACACTACTTAGAATAAAAATAAAATCTGTTGCACAATAGTTTATTTTATTCTTTAGTTAAACCAATTAATTAAAACATCACTTGAGCAAACACAACTCCGGAAAAGGTCTTCTTAAGTAATTACCGGCGCTACGGTTTCATCTGTGCCCCCAGATTTCAATTCCGAGCACCGGATCAAAAGTTAGGAAAACCCGCTCGTTTGTTCACTGAACGTACCCGAGCTAAACTTTGGAAAAATTATTCCGTGCATACCGGGCCTCGAAATCAGGTGCCGTCAGAAACTGCGTTCTTGTAAAATCCCAAAGAAAATTAAGAAAAAATTTCCCTTGAATTTTAAGGGTCTTTACAATACTCCGACCTCAGGGCTTTACGTCCCCGTAAAGATACATCATAAAAAGGGAAACAAAAGTGGGTACTGAGCACGCATCTGAGCCTCCCGCTCCCATGTTTTCTCCTGGAGGTTCCCGTGCTACCATCTAATGCACACTAGAGGAATCTACCATCCACGTAGGACCCGCATCTGTCGATCCTCGATCTCCACTGGGAACTCCGCAAAAGTCACCCCATCATCAAGTCCAGCTCCCCATGGCCGATGATATGCATCGGGTCATGCACGTATCTCCTTAGCTGAGATACGTGGAAGACGTCGTGCACCCGGTGCAACTGAGCTGGTAGAGCCAGGCGATAAGCCACCTTGCCAATCCTGTTGAGGACCTGGAATGGTCCGATGAAGCACGGAGACAACTTTCCGCCTCGACCAAAACTCCGTAATCCACGTTGAGGTGAGACCCTCAAGAGGACATGGTCGTCATCCTCAAACACTAGTGGCCTTTTCCACCTGTCAGCATAAGACTTATACCGGCTCTGAGCTGTCCTCATCCGCTCCTGGATGACTTGGACCTTCTCTGTCGTGGCCTGGACCATCTCTGGTCCCACAAGTGCTGACTCCCTAGGGTCTGTCCAGCACAGCGGTGATCTTCAAGGTCGGCCATAAAACACCTCATATGGTGCCATCCTAATGGTGGAGTGGTAGTTGTTGTTGTACGCGAACTCCACCAAGGGTAGGTGGTCCTCCCAGCTGCGACTAAAGTTGAGGACACATGCGCGGAGCATGTACTCGAGAGTCTAAATGGTCCGCTCCGTCTGAACATTCGCCTGAGGGTGAAAGGCGGCGCTCAGACGTAGCTGCCACTACTGGAAATTCGGTCTATAGCCACGGTTCTAAACCATGGCTATAGGCTTTGAAATCGTGGCTATAGGCAATAGCCACGGTTCCTCGAACCGTGGCTAAGTTTGGCGTGGCTATAGGCCTAGACCTATAGCCATGGTTCCAAACCGTGGCTTTAAATCTATAGCCATGGTTTCAACCGTGGATATACTAAAGTCCGGACAGAATATATTGCCACGGTTTTAAACCGTGGCATTATGTCTATAGCCACGGTTAAAAACTGTGGCAATAAACCAATAGCCACGTTTTAAAACCGTGGCTATAGGGTGTCCAAATCAATAAAAAAATACCCCCTGGACACCCCCCTGCCAGTCCCCCCCTGCCACCTTCTTGTCCCCCTGCCAGCACCCCCCCGCTTGTTCCCCTGCCAGCCCCCGCCCCCTGCCAGCCCCCCCCCCCCTCCCCCACCCTGCCCCCTACTTGTCCCCCTGCCAGCCCCCCCTGCCCCCTGCCAGCCCCCTGCTAGTCCCCCCCGCCAGCCCCACCCCCCTGCCCCCTACCCCTCCCGCCGGCCTGGACACCCCTCCCCCTGCTAGTCCCCCCCTGCGAGTCCCCCCTGCCAGCCCCCCCCCCCATGCCCCCTACCAGTCCCCCCTGCCTGGACACCCCCCCTGCCCCCTTCTAGTCCCCCCACCACCCCAGCTAGCCCCCCCTGTCCCCTGCTAGCCCCCCCTGCCAGCCCCCCCTGTCCCCATGCCAGCCCCCCTGCTTGTCCCCCTGCCAGCCCCCCCTGCTTGTCCCCCTGCCAGCCCCCCCTACCCCTGCTAGTCCCCCCTCCAGCCCCCCCTGCCAGCCCCCCTGCCCCCTGCTTGTCCCCCTGCCAGCCCCCCCTGCAAGTCCCCCCCGCCAGCCCCCCCTTCCCCCTACCCCTCCCGCCGGCCTGGACAACCCTCCCCCCCACCTGCCCCCTGCTAGTCCCCTCCCCCTGCTAGTCCCTCCCCCTGCTAGCCCCCCCAGCCCCCTGCCAGCCCCCCCTGTCCCCCTGCCATCCCCCCTGCTAGTCTCCCCCGCCAGCCCCCCTGCCCCCTACCAGTCCCCCCTTCCTGGACACCCCCCTGCCCCCTGCTAGTCCCCTCCGACCCCCTCCCCCCTGCTAGTCCCCTCCCCCCTGCCCCCTGCTAGCCCCCCTGCCAGCCCCCCCTGTCCCCCTGCCAGCCCCCCCTGCTTGTCCCCCTGCCAACCCCCCTGCTTGTCCCCCTGCTAGCCCCCCCTGCTTGTCCCCCTGCCAGCCCCCCCTACCCCCTGCTAGTCCCCCCGCCATCCCCCCCTGCCCCCTACCAGTCCCCCCTGCCTGGACACCCCTCCCCCCTTCTTGTCTCCCCTTGCCACCCCCCTGACCCCCTGCTAGTCCCCCCTGCCCCCTACCAGTCCCCCCTGCCTGGATACCCCTCCCCCTGCTTGTCCCCCCTTGCCACCCCCCTGACACCCCCCTTCTAGTCCCCCCTGCCCCTGCTAGTCCCCCTGCCCCTGCTTGTCCCCCTGCCAGCCCCCCCTACCCCTACTAGCCCCCCCAGCCCCTGCTTGCCCCCCTGCCAGCCCCCCCCCCTGCCTGGACACCCCTCCCCCCTGCCTGGACACCTCTCCCCCTGCTTGTCCCCCCTTGCCACCCCCCTGACACCCCCTGCTAGTCCCCCCTGCCCCTGCTAGTCCCCCCCTGCCCCCTGCTAGTCCCCCCTGCCACCCCCCCTGCTTGTCCCCCTGCCAGCCCCCCCTGCTTGTCCCCCTGCCAGCCCCCCCTGCCCCTGCCAGCCCCCACTGCCCCCTGCTTGCCCCCCTGCCAGCCCCCCCCTGCCCCCCCGCTTGCCCCCTGCCAGCCCCCCCTGCCAGCCCCCCCCCCCCCACCCTGCCCCCTGCCAGCCCCCCCCCCCCACCCTGCCCCCTGCTTGTCCCCCTGCCAGAGTTCTTCTTTATTGGTTCATTTCTTGAAGAATTCTTAATTGAGTTTGTAATGTTCATGTTATATAGCATCAACGAAATGGTATTTTGGTTAGATAACAGGGATACAGGCTGTTCATAATAGTTCATATTATCTACAGATTTAGCACCAACAAAAGTTAAATTAATAGAATGAAGAGTAGGTGTACCTGGGTCCTTTGAATCATCTATATTCTGCATCTTGATAGCGTCCAGATCTAATGGAAGGGGCCTCTGCCCGATGGGTTCAAAATGTGCCTGCATTAGCGTGAGGTCTTGTACAGAGGTTGTGCTTCCTTTTGTATGTTTTATAGGTTCCAGTGTCAAGGTACCTTGTTTATCAATGTCAGTGTGTTTTGTTTGTGCCTTAGCCTAAAGAGACTTTAGACTAATATGAGGATTCCTACTTTTTATAGGACAACCAGTGGTATGAATGACGTTTAGATTAGTGGAGAGTTTTCTGGTTTTTATAGCAGTGCCAGTGGCATCTAGACTTTTAGAGTCATAGGTGTAGTGAGCAGAGGAAAAAGAACCTAAACCATTTGTCTGATTGTTTGACTCATTTATTATCTCTTGGTTTGGTGTGAAATTCAGTCAAAAGAAGACATTGAATTTCTATCACAACAGGCTGATCCGGTTCAGACGACATGTGCAGAGGATGAGGATGATCTGGTTCGGACAACATGTGAAGAGGATGAGGAAAAAGAAGAATTACCGAACAAATATTATGTGATAGATGTACAATAAAATATTTCAAACAATTCCAAACCAATGTTTTCAGTTGAATTGAGCCTTTGTACCACCTACTATGCACGTTTTGTGGAAAGATGGATGAGAGGCAGTGCTGAGAGGAGATATAGTTTAGGAATGAGGAAATACGAAAAATTAGAGCTAACCATTCAATGTTTCTCTGAGGAGTAACCGCTGCAGGGTGTCATCCTGGAGTAGGGCCAAATCACGGCGTGACCGCGGCGTGACCGCGGCGTGACCGCGGCGTGACCGCGGCGTGACCGCGGCGTGACCGCGGCGTGACCGTGGCGTGACCGCAGCGTGACCACAACGTGTTGGCCCGGTCCAGCGACATCCGCGGGGAAACATCTTCCACTTAGTTTCAAATAGGATGATATGGGTATGTGTAGACTACCAGTCCCCTCCCCCATGTCTGGACACCCCCCCCCCTGTCTGGACACCCCCCCTGCCCCCTGCTTGTCCCCCTGCCAGCCCCCCCTGCCCCTGCCAGCCCCCCCTGCCCCCTGCTTGCCCCCTGCCAGCCCCCCCCTGCCCCCTGTTTGCCCCCCTGCCAGCCCCCCCTCCTTCCCCCTGCCAGCCCCCCCCCCCCACCCTGCCCCCTGCCAGCCCCCCCCCCCCCCACCCTGCCCCCTGCCAGAGTTCTTCTTTATTGGTTCATTTCTTGAAGATTTCTTAATTGAGTTTGTAATGTTCATGTTATATAGCATCAACGAAATGGTATTTTGGTTAGATAACAGGGATACATGCTGTTCTTAATAGTTCATATTATCTACAGATTTAGCACCAACAAAAGTTAAATTAATAGAATGAAGAGTAGGTGTACCTGGGTCCTTTGAATCATCTATATTCTGCATCTTGATAGCGTCTAGATCTAATGGAAGGGGCCTCTGCCCGATGAGTTCAAAATTTGCTTGCATTAGCGTGGGGTCTTGTACAGAGGTTGTGCTTCCTTTTTTATGTTTTATAGGTTACAGTGTCAAGGTACCTTGTTTATCAATGTTAGTGTGTTTTGTTTGTGCCTTAGCCTAAAGAGACTTTAGACTAATATGAGGATTCCTACTTTTTATAGGACAACCAGTGGTATGAATGATGTTTAGATTAGTGGAGAGTTTTTTGGTTTTTATAGTAGTGCCAGTGGAATCAAGAGTTTTAGAGTCAAAGGTGTAGTGAGCAGAGGAAAAAGAACCTAAACCATTTGTCTAATTGTTTGACTCGTTTATTATCTCTTGGTTTGGTGTGAAATTCAGTCAAAAGCAGACATTGAATTTCTATCACAACAGGCTGATCCGGTTCAGACGACATGTGCAGAGGATGAGGATGATCTGGTTCGGACAACATATGAAGAGGATGAGGGAAAAGAAGAATTACCAAACAAATATTATGTGATAGATGTACAATAAAATATGTCAAACAATTCCAAACTAATGTTTTCAGTTGAATTGAGCCTTTGTACCACCTTCTTTGCATGTTTTGTGGAAACAAGGATAAGAAGCAGCGCTGAGAGGAGATATAGTTTAGGAATGAGGAAATACGAAAAATTAGAGCTAACCATTCAATGTTTCTCTAAGGAGTAGTAACCGCCGTAGGGTGTCATCCTGGAGAAGGTCCAAATCACGGCGTGACCGCGGCGTGACCGCGGCGTGACCGCGGCGTGACCGCGGCGTGACCACAACGTGTTGGCCCGGTCCAGCGACATCCGCGGGGCAACATCTTCCACTTAGTTTCAAATAGGATGATATGGATGGCATGAGAGGATGTTTTCTCAGAAGATTTAAAGAAATGAATGATAATCTGTGAATTATATGTGGACATGTATATAATTAATGTGGACATGTATATAATGATTCTCGAAGAAGTAGTCTTAACTAACTAGAAGAATGTATAGACTTTCTGATCCAATACGAAAGGAAACCACAGTTCTACATGAATTATATGTTTTTTCCATCATTCTACAGAATGTAATAGGGACAAGGAGTGTTCTTTTTACAATATGAAGGGGAATGATGTCTCTAACTATGAAAGTTGGAACGGTAAGATGAATATTCCAATCTATGACTTGGGGAGAAAATACACTACTGTCCCTTATAATGTGGATAAGATAGGGGTTATATCAGTGTAGAAGGATACTGGGAAAACTACAGACTTAATCACTTCAACATCACCTTAGGATGGTCCTTCTAATGAAAAAAAAACATGGATTATTCTCAGTGTGTTGTATTTACTCTAGAGGGCCCACCCCCGGGAAAATCCTTGAATGAGGACAATGTACCCCTTCCTGATAGAGAGATAAACATTGTATAGAACATCCAGTTCGAGGGGCATGTATTTTGGGGGCACCTTTCCCTGATTAAATTTTTATTTTATGTTTGTAAAACTACATGGGAACAAAATAATATGTTAATATCACTCTAATCAAAACCAATAATTGAGAAGTGAAGTTCACATAGATGCCCATTACCAAGAATGGATGTTCCCCCTTGCTTGTCGGTTTCATGCCAACGTGCCCGCATTTGAACCAACACCAACAACCTCGTCCTATGGTAGAAATGATTAATTAGATATATGCATCAATTTGTAACAATAAAGAATTTTTTTATCTAATTACAAACAAAAAATATAACTAATATATTAAAAACAAAAGAAATGAAGAACATAGAGTTCAAACAATCACACAAAATGCATGAATGATACCCACTAGTTACTATATTAACAACTTCAACACATATTCATGGATTTTAATGTAGATGCATGTTAACATTTGAAGTTCAAAAATGATTTTTAGTAAAACATTAAAATAAGCATACACACCAGAATTTCAATACAAAAAGGTAGTAAAAAAGGAAGCAATAACCAACAGATTTAACAAGATGATTTCAGCATACAAAATTTATTAAAAGGCAACTTCCAACCAATTATTTCAACTAAAAAAAAGAAGTGAATTTTCAAGTTTAAGTAGAAAAATCACAGAATTTAAACTATTACTCCCATGGTGTAGATGCTCTATTCATTTGAGATCATTGGAAAAAATTTCCCTTCTTTTCTTGTTGAATAAATACCTTTGGTTTCCAAAATTTCATCTCCTATAAGTGTAAACATATAAATTAATTTATAAAATTTAAAGTTCAAAACAGAACAAAACTAGAGTAAAAACTAAGGTAGATTGGTTCAATGTTACTATGAAATATAACTTCTCTAGATCTATAAAAATCGTTGAATCTATACTTCAATAGGATGTGAAATTATGCTCACAGCTGCACCCCTCCACCCTCCCCCCTGCCCACTCCCCCCTTCCCCCTGCCCCCTGCCCCCCTCCAACCTACCCCCCTGCCCCCCCTGCAACGTGCCCCCTGCCCCCCTGCAACCTGCCCCCCTGCCCCCTGCCCCCTGCCCCCTGCCCCCTGCCCCCTGCCCCCTGCCCCCTGCCCCCTGCCCCCCTCCAACCTGCCCCCCTCCAACCTGCCCCCCTCCAACCTGCCCCCTGCCCCCTGCCCCCTTCCCCCTCCAACCTGCCCCCCTGCCCCCCTGTAACTTTCCCCCTGCCCCCCTGCCCCCTACAACCTGCCTCCTGCCCCCCCTGTAACCTGCCCCCTGCCCCCCTCCAACCTACCCCCTGCCCCCCTGCCCCCCTCCAACCTCCCCCCCTGCCCCCTGCAACCTGCCCCCCTGAAACTACTTATTTTTTTATGCGAGGACATCTAAGGCATGGACGCACCATGCTGAAATTTTTATGGAATTCTGCTACTTGTTGAATAATATTTATCTAGGAAAATTATTCTCATAGAGCATAATTTGATGTCTCTAAAATTGTTGTTAGCTCGAAGGGATTGAGAATGACCCTCAAGCCTTTCCACAGGCCGACTTGGGTGCTCGGATCAGGGGTAATCCAATTTAGTTTGTGGAAAATGGTTTTTATAAATTATGTTTGGTAAAATTAAAACTTCGAGGGTGGAATGGATGTTCAAGTTTTAAAAGTTCCAAAATACCCTCCTCTTCTTCCTCAACCCCCACATCTTCTTCTTACCCAACCCCATGTCCCAAAGCTTGACAGCACCCCTCACCATAGATGAACCAGTTTCTAATCCTAGTTATATGAGCATACCGTAATTTGAGACCCTGGTGAGCTTCATTGCAAGGATGGCGATGGCCTAAAAAACACATCCTGTATAAAATTTATCTCCATCCTTCATCACTTTGGAGCAACATGAACATTAACACTCTCAATTAGTTATCAAGAACAAATCATTAGAACATTGTTGCTCAAAAATATGAGGTGCATTGAAGGATGTTAAATTACCAATGGTTTAATTATTACCAACTGAAAAAATCAGGAAACAATATAAATTCATCACCCACATCTAATAATTTTATTATTAAATGAATTTAGTTGTGGTACTCTACCTCAATAACATGCACTACTATGATATCTCTAACCTATGGATTGTACCTATAACCAGTTTATTCACCTATATAAACTGATTTAATGTGAATCTAGTTGGATAGTGTAAGATCCTCTAGTGTCCAATGAATAAAGTACCTATTAAAAAATTGGATGAGGAGTTCCATATCGATTATTGATAACATTAAGCATTATCTTTTACAATTGTCAGTTTTGATTTCTTCCATTTTAGGAAAGACATTGTTCATTTATGGGACTTCCTTGGAATGATCCCTTGTAACCCTTCTAACCCAAAAAAAACAGAGGTAATAGAAAATTGTTTATAATATCATAGTCGGATGCTCCTCGATATATAGAATAGATACTCCCCTATAGATAAGAGTTTCCTCGCAATAGTTTTTACAGTGTAGAAGTTGTGATATTATATATAGAATCATGATACTCCCCTGAATGTTGATTTCCCAAATGAGGCTACCCTCTTAGTGGATCATGTCAAAGAGTATTAGAAAACATATTTTGATGGTGATTTTCAAAGATCAACTGAAATAATGCTTAATAATTCCAATCTTAATTGATTAGGCCAGGTGGTTGTCTTTATCACACCAACACAAGACGTCAATCATACTTTTTCCTATTTTTATAAGGTTTCACTGATGATGAGGAAAATTATTAGGCTCTCATTACTGGTCATAAGTTATCAGATGATATTTATTTACCCCAAATGGATATGAAGGGAGAATCCAAGTTAGCCCTCAAATATATTAATGGTGACCGCGGCGTGACCGCGGCGTGACAGCCCCCCCAAACCCCGGACACACCTGCCAATCCCCCCCAGACCCTGGACACCCCTCCCCCCTGGATGGACAACCCCTCCCCCTGTTGGACACCCCTCCCCCTACTGGACACCCTTGCCCCCTGCCCCCTGCCCCCTGTCTGGTTTAAGGAATCCACTATGAGAGAACCTGAAGGAGATCACAAATGAATTCCTTCAAAATTAATGGAACTAACAGATGGGGGGAGGGGTCTCTCATAGTGGATTCCTTAAACCAAACAGGTTCTAAGAGATCATAAATCAATTCTTTGAAAATTGATGGAACTGATTGAGAGAGAGGGAGCGATTCTCTCATAGTGGATTCCTTGAACCAAAGAGGGTCTAAGATATCACAAATGATTTTCTTGAAAATTAATGGAACTGGAAGGGGGGGGAGAGTTACCAAAACACCGGGTAAATGAGAGGTCTTTTCACGTATCTCCGCACTTATTTCTTGAAGGTCGAAAAGAGTCCTCCCACAAGACGGGCACGAAACATACTCATGCCACAGTAGTAAAATTCCACACATCAAAATTATCAAAACTACATGATCAACCCAATCATCTTATTATCTAAAACCACATCACGTACAGTCTTTGTATTTCGCATCCTGCAACCTTGCAGTAAGTTGAATGATGTATCCCTCACGAAATCAATGTCCTGGTCCAGCGCTTCAATTAGAATCCCGTCCCTGAGCCCATCCACAAGAAGTGCCCCGGCATTAGTGCCAGCTTCGATCACCAACTCATCCCTGAAACCAAGCTACTTGACTCACACCCAATTGAAGAAACCCAGATGAGTTGCAGGTCATGGTATTGTTCTGTAATTACCTATGGATTCTGTTGGGGAATTGAAGATGATGGATTGCAGCGAAGTTCATAGCATTGCCTTCCAAAAATTCAAAAACACCAGCATGAAAAGAGGGTATACGATTATTGAAAACCAACTCATTCCTTGCTTTCCAAATAAATGATAACAAGCTAACAGAAGCAGACATCATAAGGGCACCAACCTGTTCACTGCACTGGAATCGGAAAATGGAGAGAAGTAGTGCCTCAATTCCCTACAGGTCCAGACAGCAGTAGAAAACCATCTGTACATACTCCCATAGTCTGATTGTGTAGGTGCAACGCACGAAAAGATGAGATAGGGATTCATCCGCATGAAGGAAGAAAAAGAAAAATGGAGGAATGGAACGTGATAATAAAATTAGAGAAGATGATTTACCTCAAACGGGTAGATTTGAATCTTCCCCCTGTAAACATTAGAAACCCAACATTTCAATTTGTAATGGCATAGGAAAACTGTCGAAACATTTGATTCATTTCGTCTCTCATTATGACACCAAGATGCGGAAACCTAAAAAATAGGTTGCAGTGAAACTGAAGTGATAAAAAATGGAATGATAAATATACCGACAATGAGGTCGTCGGGAGGAGGAGAGTTCGTCGGAGGAGGAGATTCCGTCGGGAGTAGGGGAGTTGCGGTCGTCCGGAGGAGGGGAGTCCGTCGGGGGAGGAGGGGAGTCCGTCGGGGGAGGAGGGGAGTCCGTCGGGGTCGTCCGGAGGAGGGGAGTCCGTCGGGGGAGGCGCGGTCGTCCGGGGAGGAGAGGTCGTCGGGAGGAGGGGAGTCCGTCGGCGTCGGGGGAGGCGCTGTCATCCGGGGAGGGGGGAGGCGCGGTCGTCCGGGGAGGGGAGTGCGTCGGGGGAGGGGAGTGAGTCGGGGAGGGTTCCGTAGGAGTGAGTCCGGGGAGGGGGGAGGCGCAGCGAGGAGGCGCCGGGGAGGAGGGCGCGGCGGCGAGGAGGGCGCGGCGAGGAGGGCGCCGCGTGGAGGAGCTGTCGGCGTGGAGGCGTCGGGGAGGGGGAGGGCGCGGTGAGGAATCGCGAGGGGGAGGAGAAGAGCCCGATGGGTTTGAAAAAAAAACGGAGTAGCTGGATATAGCCACAGATAGAATAATAACCGTGGAAGTATAAAAGATATAGCCACGGACCTATAAAACCGTGTCTATAGGTCCGTGGCTATAGCTCAGATTTGTAGTAGTGTGCATCCCGAATGCCTCCTGCAACCCCTTCCAAAGCCGGGAAGTAAAGCAATAATCTCGATCGGAGACGATAGATGATGACACACCATGAAGCTGTACAATCTCCTGAACGTAGAGGCGTCCCAAGCTCTCCACTGAGCCCTTCTCTCTGATGAGTAAGAAGTGGACCGACTTGGTGAGTCGGTCGACAATCACCCAAATGGAGTCATGACCTCTGGAAGTGTGTGGAAGTCCAGTCATGAAGTCTATAGATATCCCATCCCACTTCCACTCCGGGACTTCCAAGGGTTGTACCAATCCTGATGGTACCTAGTGCTCTACCTTCACCTACTGGCAGGTGAGGCATCGAGAAACGAACTCTGCTACATCCTTCTTCATACCCAGCCACCAGTGTTGTCGTTTGAGGTCCTGGTACATCTTCACCACTCCTGGATGTACCACTAAAGGGGAAGTGTGAAACTCCCTCAGCACCTCCTCCTGTAATGTAACTGGTACCATGATACGTCCTCTGAAAAGGATGATGTGCTCACCTCCCACAGAGAATCCATCAGGTGCCTATCCTGAGGATATCTGTGCCCGCCGTGTCTCACAATCAATGTCCTCGCGCTGTGCCTCTCTAACCCACTGTAGAAGTGGAGGAGTGACTATGAGTGACTGTAGAAAGGCTGCTCCATCACTACCCACAAAGGATATCTGCAAAGCGGCTAGCTGCTCTGTCGCCTCCCCATGTAGCTGAAAGATAGGTGTGATGGTGAACCTCTGTCTCAGCTCCAGGAAGCTCTGCTGACATCTGTCTGACCACACAAAGGGTTTCCCCTTCTTCATTAACGTTCAGCGAAGCTGCAAAGATCTCTCCTTTTCTAAAAAGAGAAATCCGATCTCATCCCCTGGATGAACCACGTTCCTTGCCTAATACAGTCAATCCCTTCATGATTAGTTAATTCATGCCATTGATGACGACGTAAGGCCTCGACGCTGCTACCAAGAGATCCAACCGTTACTCTCACCTCCAAGGGTTGAGTCACACTGTCGGCATCATTGTGTGGTCACTGGGTCTCCTCCAGTAGGAGTCTCGTATGTGAGGGTCAAGTCAAAAGTTTTTAACTAGAACCTCTTAGTATTAACATAAAAAATACAAGAAAGAAAATGTAACTTTTTCAAGAGTCTTTTATTACTGCAATTCAAAGAACAAGGACACAAAGAGACACAAACAACGAAGCTAGAGGCATTATGGGAAAAGGCCTCCATGCCTAGAACTAGTTTCGCACTTGTCCACCCGCTTCCGGAGCTCCATGATCGTAATCTTCAGCTGCCTGAAGTTGTGCTCTCCCCTGTGTTCGGGGTGGACATCCTGGTGGTGGTGGTGGTAGAGCCTCAAAACGTCGTCCACAACCTACCGCTTGACCAGCTCCTCGGCCTCGTCCACCTGCTCCCTGCGGACCGCCACGGTCGAACCTCTGCCTCTGCCTGGGTGGTTCCTCAACCGTCTGCTTCCCCTCTGCATGGCGGTTCGGGCAGTCACAAGCCAAGTGGCCCTGCCCGCTGCATGCATAGCATTGTCTTCCACTCGTAAGACTGGTTCTGCTGCGTGTGCCCCGCACCTCCGAGCCAGTATCATGTGGTCGTCTGCCTGATTGTCCGGTCCGGCTGGACCCCTGTGGCATCCGTTGACTGCCAGCTGCAGACGACTCTGCTACGTGCCGCCCTGCGGTAGGTATCGCTGCTAGCATAGGCTCGGCAAGAAAACTCTCTATCAGAAGAGCTCGCCCCAGTACTCCTTCCTGTGTCGGAATGCTGTGGGAGATCATCGATGCCCTAATCTAATGCCTCAGTCCCTACTCGAAGGTCCAGGCCTGGAAGAATGTGTCCCGTACCATGTATGTCGAATTGCGCGAGAGGTCAGTAAATCTCTCCGAGTACTGGGCAACCGTCAAGCTGCCCTACCGCAGCTGTAGTAGCTCCTAGATGCGCACCGCACGGAAGGTGGCTGGGACGAACTCCGAGCGAAAGAGGATCTCAAAGTCCGTCCAAAGGAGTGATGCCTCGTCGTGCACCTGGAGCATCAAGCTCCACCATCTGCCTGCTGCCGCGTGCCGGAGACTCGCTGCAAGGATCACCATGAGGTCTTCTAGGGTCCCTACCAATCGGAAAACTCGTACAACTGCCTCCATCCCATCCTCGGCTACCTGAGGGTCTGTCTCCCCATGGAACCTGGGCGATATCTGATGCTGAAACTCATGTAGTGCACCACGGCGACGTGCACTCTCAGCGGCTGGGGTAGGTAGCATCAGTGGCCCGGCGGGTAGTGGTACCGCCGATGCCTCCGTAGTAATAGGGCCCCGCACCGAGGCCTCTTCGCTCGGTGGGCTGTCGTTACGTACAAAACTCGGAAACCTAGCTGGCTGCCGTCGTGGGGCCATCCGGAAAAGAGATAGGTGCGCCACGGTCAACAGTATATCTGGTAAGATGACACAAAGTAATCACAAAGAAAACTTGAAACACTCATGTAATCAATGTTTTCGTGCATTAAGTCAGAAATCAGAAGTCAGAGTCTTGGTGTATGGATACGTCGACCGCCACACCAACACTAGACTCCCTGGACTGATAACCACACTCAATACTCTTAACACTATTGTTCCACATAGAAAAAGATCAGAGTCCTTAGTTCTGTGGTAGAACTGAACTCCTCTGATACCAATTTGTCACGACACATCCTCGGGGCTCATGCCGTGACTACCCCAAGCCCACCTCCCATAGGCCAGGGGCAGGCGACTAGAACCAAAGCGTAAATCCCGACAAAAAGGGGAATGCATTGCCTTTGTAAAGTAAACAAACACCACATAGTAAACAAGCAGAAGTAAACACTAAGTAAAAATGGGTGCAACAGTAGATGCGGAAAAGTAAGTGGGTGAGAATACAAACCCAAATTGAATGTAAAGTACAACTGGAAAGTAAAGACGCAACATCGAGCCATCCACTGGAAGTCCAACATGAAGGGTGGGTACAGGTAGTCTCCACAGCTCTACGGGTCCAGCCGTCCACTCCGTGTACGTTCCGCCCAGTGGTCCACCTCCAGGTACCGACTTGCTCCACAAGCCTCAGCCACGATCACCGTTGTCCGTCATCTGCATCCAACACAACATAGTGCGGGCATAGCCCGTGAAGGGGTGAGTATACGCTGCTCAATAGGGACCCCGAGACCCCCGAAGGTCTCCCAGAATCCACAAAGGATAAACCAAAAAGGAAAGATACAATCACGAAGTAACACACGACATTAATTAAGTTTATGCCCATGCATATTCCTAAGTCATAAATTCCAGTTCAACTCTAACATCTGAGCCCAAGTACAACCCAGTCCACACAGGAAAATGTAACCCGTTCCACATAGGAATTCACAACCCAATCCACACAGGAATGCACAACGTAATCCACACAGGATATCAAGTCAATCTTATCGAAGATAAGATTGAAAGTCAAGACTCAGCTCACACAGGTATACTTTTTCGAAAGACGATAGAGATGATCAGATGTATCCACTGATTCATCTAAGCAGTCAGACCCACACATGATCGATAGGTACTAACCCATGCATAGAACCACAAAGGATCAATAGGTACTAACCCCCGCAATGACCCACACAGGATCTGACCCACACAGGATGGGTATGCGTTGGCCCACACAGGACCGCTGGGCGCTGACCCACACAGGATCTGATCCACACAGGATCGGTAGGCTCTGATCCACACAGGATCACTGAGTGCTGTAGTCGTCGCTGTCGAACCCACGGAGGATTCCCATTCAGTCTTCATCGTTGTCACAGTCGCAACCAGCTCTAGGGTCCCCGCACACATCAAGATCGTTCGGGGAGGGTCCGCTCCACGACCCGAGGGCTGATACATCAACTAACACAAAGTCTAGAGTCGATGTATCCAAAAGTTCCGTATCGTTAACAGGAACTCAACGTGATAGACATCGCGTCATTCGGACGCCCGGTCAGAGAGTAATTGGCTTTTTCGTTCCCAGGGCCCGGATGGTTTTTAAGTCAAAAACAACCTGGCCATACTCCAACTGCATCCAAGCCTCGAGCGGAGTAAGACAACAGGTCCATCTCACTAAGAGGAATCCAACAAAGTTGACGACACATCAATCAGATGTCCGGAGTTCAAGTTATAAGCATTTCCGCTCCGAGGGCTTGATTGGTTTCGTGTTAAACCAACTCGGCCATACCCAAAGTTCTCCGAAACCTTGAGTGTAATATACCGAAATGAACCTCTCGATCCAAGGATCGCATCGTAACTGACGGTGCGTCGTTCAGAGGTACGTAGCTCATGTTATGGGAAAAAGACTGAAAGAAGTCCGTGAATAGGGGGTTCGGGCTCGGTCCGACCCGGCCCGATACCCCCTGGGTCCGCACGAACCGGGTCGACCCGACCCCATCTAGTTCCGGCCCATTAGTTCATGGCCCGACCCGGTGGGGGCGGCCCGGCCCGACCTGGCGCGCTCGGCCTGGCTAGCGTGGCCAGGCGGCTCGGACGAAACGGCCGAGCGGAAGGGGGGGGGGGGGGGGCGCTGCCCCCCTGTTGGTGTAACTGCGGCCCCCATGTGGGGGGCCGGTCCTTCGGCCAGCCGGGGGTTACGACCCCCAGCCTTCTCTGTGACCGGCCGGCCCGGTCCGTCTGGCCGGTTGCTACTGTCGCGGGACCGCCGCGGTCCCGCCCTCCTGCTCCGGCGGCCGGAAGCCGGCCACCGCTCCCTGATCTGTGGTGGCCTTGGTCCGACCAGCGCGACTCGATTGTGCCGTGCTCCTCCGCCGTGGGCCCGCTCTGGCCGCGGCCTCTTTGAGGTTCTCTGGTGCGGCGCGACGGCGTATGGCTTTGTTCGACTTCAACGGTGCGGCGCGATGACATCACGCTTCTCCGCCCATTCTTTATTATTTCCGCACGGTGAAACGACACCGCGCTACCTTGCTCGTGCCGCAAAAAATTCAAATATCAAGGGGGGAGGAGAGTTGGCCGTGTTCGTGCGGTCCGACCTCCTCCTATTATTGCAATAACAGGAAGCTCAATTAGAGACGATGATCGGCAATGAATGTATTCAAGAACAAAAACAAATAATCCCCTACCTCAAGCGTTGTTGAACAAAGGTTCGTCGCGGGGAAGGGACGTCGTGGAAAATGGTGTCACAGAAGGAGGATCATCGGTGTCATGGAGAGGAGAATCTTCAGTGTCACGGTACACGGCGTCGCATCGTCGATCTCCATGGACTTCGGCATTCTTCGTCGTCCTTCGTCGGAGGTCGGCGTTCTTCGCATTCTTCAAGGAGGAAGAACGTTCTTTGGAACTTAGAGCTTTCCTCTCCAAATCCTCTCGCACAACGAACTAACCTCCCACGAAATAAGAATTTGTCTTATTTAATTAACCCACAAGCCAACATTTCATTTCAAATTCAAAATGAATCCATGAATTAATTATATTGAATAACCTACTCAATTAATTAATTAAGAGTTGACATCAATTAAAGGGGGTGCAGGTGTGTTATATAATTAATAGTGGTTGAGGAAGTTGAAAGGGTGGGGCTCGTGTGGGCCCACCCCACAAATATCCTACCTAGTGAAGTAGTTAGGATGTGGGTCCCACTTCAACCACTTAGATTAGGTTAACACTACTTAGAATAAAAATAAAATCTGTTGCACAATATTTTATTTTATTCTTTAGTTAACCCAATTAATTAAAACTTCACCCGAGAAAACGTAGCTCTGGAAAAGGTCTTCTTAAGCAATTACCGGCACTGGAGTTTCATCGGGGCCCTCAGATTTCAATTCTGAGCACCAGATCAAAAGTTAGGAAAACCCGCTCGTTCATTCACTGAATATACTGGAGCTAAACTTTGGAAAATTATTCCAGGCTTACCGGGCCTCGGAATCAGGTGCCGTTAGAAACCACGTTCTTATAAAATCCCAAAGAAAATTAAGAAAAATTTACCTTGAATTTGACGGGTCTTTACAACAGACAAGTGCCTACATCCATCATGATATAACATAATCCATTTAAATATCAAAGCATCCCCAATTTAATGAATCACCCTTCCCAAAATATATTATTTATAAAACCATGCTAGAATTCTGTTTCAAATTACAAAAACCTCTCTGAGAAATTTATCAAACACTTAGTGGTTGTAAGAGCTAGGCCCATTTATAAAACCACTCTTTAAATACCAAATTTATCGAAAACAACCCCATATAACACATAAATTATTGGATACACACCAATAATAAATCACTTCAATGGAAATTTAATCATTGAAAACTAAAGAAAATTATAAATTTATAGGTATTTATTGGAAAATAACATTAAATTGAGACATCTACCTCATCTTCGGTCCAATGCTCGTCACCTACAATGACAAACACCTGAAAGAGGTAAAACAAGGACTCACACACCTATTCCAAAATAAACCAATCCAAAACCCTCATTAACTACCGTAGATTAATCCAACACAACCCATAATATTCCAAAAATCCATATAAAATGTAGAAAAAAGCTTAATGAAGGGAAAATAAGATGAAAAATACAAGAATATAGCTTACCACAATATAAAACACCTTATTCTCTCAAGAAAATAACCAAGGAAGAAGGAATAGCTCAAATATAATGAGAGGAGGTCTGAACACATTGTAGTAGGAAAAAGGAACCTAAAAATATAAAAAAAATTGGGAAAAAAATGTTAAATTGACCATTTTTAATGAGCTGGATAGGGTCACATGGTTTGGCCGCATGGTTAGGAAAACTATGTTCCAACTATGTAGGTTACTGTAATTATAGAAAACATGATACAATGTTTTCTCTAGAGTGTCACATTGTTCGAAAAACATTTAACAAATAGCATGAAAATTCACTTTCAAACAACTCATCACCCCTCGCACAGTTTTCATACAGTATGAAAAAAATGAGTGTTAACAATGAACTATGGTTTGCCTCCCCCAAAACTCTTAGTTTTGACTCCAAACACCTGTGAAAACAAAATCCAAGAGTGAAAATAAAATAAACTCAAAAATAAAAAAACCAATGACCTAGAGGGTGTCAAAAACTCCCCACCATATGACTTTATTCTCCCAGAATGTCTTCAGGATTTTCTATATGAAAAAAAGAGAGTCCACTAATCCCTCACCCAACTTCCCCACTCTCATGTCTCATGTACATCACTACCATGTTTCCGTAACACACAGAAGAACAAGATGAACTTTCAATGGATCACCTTTTCCAAAAAATCCATGATATGATCTAGTTGTTCCACCATGGTGGTATCTGGATCAAGCTCCATATTTTCCCACTCAAATACAAGGGATGAGTATGGATGGTACCTCCTCATTTAAGAGACATAAAATTCAATAATCGACGTAATCTGTAGTGGAAACTCCAACTAGTAGGATACCTTCTCTAGATTCTCCATAAGACAGAATGTCCAAATAAAATGGGGCACCAATTTCATGTTCCTTACAAAATGATGATGTATTAGCCTAACTGATACCCACAGAAACACCTAATCACCAACTTGAAACACCAACAAATGATTATGATGGTCAAAATAAAACTTCTAGTGTCTTTGATATGATGATATTGAATTCAAAATTATTCAAACTGTCTTAGTAATCCCCTAGAAGAGGCTCAGTCCAACCATGGAATGATCCCCTCCTACATACCAAAACAAAGTGGATTGGCATGAATATTCATAAAATTCCTAAACTAAGTATTTTCTGATTAATTAATGGTATCTATTATTATATAAAAACTGGTCCAACGACAAGTTCATTTCCCACAAACCACCAAAATCAATCATGCACACCTGAAACATATCCTCGAGGATCTAGATGGTCCACTTAGAACGGACATCATTTTGTGGGTAATAATTGGATCTCAACTTCAAATGGGTTCCCAAATCACATTTGAGCCCCTTCTAAAAATGAAATTTAACATGGGCATCCCATCTTGACACTATTAATGAGGGAACTCCCTGAAACCAGAAAACCTATTGAACATACATGCATATGAGATCCTCTACGTTAATCGATTCAATAATGAATATAAAATGGGTTTGTTTCATTATAAGATCAATAATCAAACATATTCCATACTTACCACTCTATGTACAGGGCAACCTATTCAAGAATTCCATAGAGATCTTGTTCGACTTAAATAGTGGTATGAGATGTGGCTGGAACAAACTATATGGTTTCTGATTCTCATATTTCATCCTTTAATTGGTCAAGTATTTGGAAAAAAATTCGACAATGTTATGTATCATCCTAGTCCCTTAATATTGACCTATAATGGTATGGGACATATTGGTTTCTCTGGGATGAATGATCCAACTAGAATGATGCACCACATGCATCACCTCCTACCTCCGACTCAAAGGAAAAACTAGCGATTTAGAAAAAATAAGGGAACCATTGGGAGACCGAGACCAATCAACCGAGGTATCCCTATCATTTATAGAACAATTAATCTATTAGAACTTATGAGTGGACGCCTACTCAGTCCTAACCTTTTTAGGGAGAGAGGATATAACCTGCACACTAGCTAAGAATAAATTCCATCTATCCTTCTGAATGTCAAAACATAGATTGAAAATCAATCTCATCCGAACCCATTTATCCACTAACTACCAAACTAACTACACTTCATGATTTTTACTTAACACGTCGACAACCAAATTCCCCTACCCAAGAATATATGAAATCATGAAATCAAAAGACTGAATGTACTCCACCCACCGTATCTGCCGAAGATTCAAGTCCCTCTGATTCAAAATGTAATTCAGGATGTTATGATATTAATATACTATTAAACGTTGACTAAAGAGGTAATATCTCTATGTTTTTAATTTATGGATGACAACAAAAAATTCGTGGTTTTGGGTGGGATAATTCCACTCATGTGGACGTAGCTTCCATGAGAAATAGTATACCACATGGTCATCCTACATCAACACACAACCCAAACCCATGATGGAAGCATCATTGTACACTACATAAGATCTCAAAAGTATAGGTAGAATTTGAATAAGATTGGATGTAAAATGGATCTACAGATCCTCAAAATCCCCCTAGAACATCCCATCTCACTGAAACTTCACCCGTTTTTGGGTGAAAACAGTCAATGGAAAATCTTGATCGGAGAAGTCCATAAAATAAAACTATAATAACTAGCCAAGACAATAATGATACATATCCTAAAAAAATTATTAAGAGGATCCCAAGACATGACTGCTCGAACCTTCTCTAGATCCACTGAAACTCATGCCTCAAAAATCATGTGACCAATAAAATTATATTCCTGGATCTTGAACTGAAACTTATAGAACATGGAATATAGATGAAGCTCCCCCAAAACACCAGAAATCACCTCCGTATGTTACTTATTATCCTCCTATATCTAGTAATACAACAAAATTTCATCTACAAAAAATACACATGAAGGAGTCCAAAAAGCACAAGAAGATCTGGTACATTCATGCCATGAGAATTTCTAGAGAATTGGTATATCCAAATAAAATAACAAAAATCTCATAATATATTTACTAACTTTGAAAATATAAATTTTGAACAAAATCTTCCCAAACCCTAAACTATGGGTATCTAGAACTCCAAAAAAATTTTGGAAACCAATGGACCCTTCTGTGCTGGTCAAACAGATTTTCTACTTGGGGAAAAAGGTTTTTATTATTTACTATCACATGATTAAGCTTGTCTTAGTCTGTTTGATGTCATAGGATAATATCTACATACTTTTCAAACAACATTGGTGATGTCCATGGGGAGACATTGGGGAGATTAAAACACATTCCACAAATATCCTCTAGTTGAAATTTCATCTCTTTCATCTTATCTAGAGCCACCCAACATGATGGAAAAGAAATTGGGTTCGTACTAGGAAGTAGATAGATATAAAAAATGAATTCTCTCTAGTTTTAGTGTCCCCAAGAATTCCTTTGGAAACACATCCATGTACCAGTCCATGAAAAATGGAAGATTAACCAAATAATTCTTCTCAACAACATCAAGTAAGAAACTAGATAACTAACATGAGACTAAACCCAACCCTGAAGCCACGAGTTCTTCCCTACATGAATTCAGATTCAATTAACCCTAAAAAAACAGGTTCTTCTTTTAGGAGTATATAAATAGTCCTGATAAAAATAATATTTGACTAGATACATAAAGTGGACCAACCAATATATTCCAATAATAAGATCAAACATGTTAAGGTCCAAAATAAAAGTCTTAGATGATGTCCGTACAAACTATCATGAAATAGATTTCAGGGAACCTAAAAAATTAATCTTTCCTCCTACCCAATGGGGTTAGAAAAGACATGAAATATGGAATAAAATAATCCTTCATACTAAAGGAATCAATTGTATTAAGTTAAATGTAATAATATGATTCCCCTACTTCAAATAAAACCACTTCTATAGATGAAGAAGTAATCATTGTACCTCGAATAGTGGCTATCCGAAAATCCGACTCCTCCAGAATAACCTCCACTATATGAAATTACCCAGGATAAAAGATTCCAATGTTCTCTTTCCCTAGTGAAAATATACATAGAAATGAGGTTGAGATGCACCACCCTCATAAGCCTCTGACTCGACTTGGGATTCCTTCATGAAAATAGAGAATACATTACTACCATGTGAAGGCAATAGAAAAAGAGCTAAATATGGCCCAACATCCCACATAGATAGAATGTCTACATAGTCACTAGGAATTTGGGCTGGTGTTTCTAACCCTTCCACATTGAAAATAGAAAACTGGTATATGATCTTTAGAAACCATATCAGAGGATCCCAAATATTGCGGAACACACTTTCCACTACCTCTATGAGACTCATCTAGTTTCCACTTCTATCTCAAATAAAAACTATGGCTACTTCCCACAGAAGGAACACCACTGAAACTTATATTTCTAGTAAAATAAACTAATTCTATCACAAAATTTTCAACCAACCTTGATCAGGTTAGTAGACTAAGAAGAATGTGCATATATATGATCTTTGGCTGCATACCCATCTCAAAACACTGAGCATAAGGTAATCATTTGCGAGGATATCAGGAGATATATAAATTAACTTGGTGAATCTAGCAGTATACTCCATCACTGAAAAATCAACATACTACAACTTAAGAAAGTCACAACCATTCACCACTCTCATCATATTGGGGTAGAAATACCGATTAAATTACACTTTAAAAGTGGTCTATGTGAGATCCTCATGATTTTATGAGAGCACCATTGACTCCCACCACTTTCTACATAGTCATTCCAACATGTATGTTGAAAATACCACAATAAAGGTCTCAAAGGTCCTCAAGAACTAAAAAATCCACTTGATGTGGACCAACCACTCTTCTAGATCATTGGTTCCATTTTCACCATGAAAAAACAAATGTATACTACCATGAAAACTCATAATAATGGTCTACAATTCATTTCTTCTCAGAACGACCCATTTAAACTAGTGGTTTGATCGTAGAAATCATTGATTCCACCAAATATGGATTAAAAAATATGGTTTAGATGTGGTGTAATCACTACTAAACCCTCTCTGTGCCAAGTTGAGGTCCTTCTTGTGATCCATAATATTCAATGAATGAAGCATAAATTTCATCAAACAAGGTCCAATTTCAAATCAAAATAGAAGAACCAAAAGAAAACCCACACATGGAAATCACAATTATCTTCAATAAGAAGAAGAAAAAACGTCATAAAAAACCCATTAACTAGATCAAACATAACCTAAATCCTAAACCAACCATGGAAACTTGAGGTTCAAAACAAAGAAGAGTTGTATAAGAACTCCCTTGTTCCTACATCCTGAGTTTTGATGATCCTTGATTCATAGTTCCACTGACTACTAAATAAAAACCTGACTGAATACCATTTTTGTAAAAAAAACTATTTAACCACAATTTCCACCAGAGTCATCCATCCACATGACCCAAAGAACATTCTTGATTGGCATGGGATGACAAAAAGCACCAGGAATAACCGACAGTTCCTTGGGAACAAATTTTTCACAGGTAAACTGGAATGAGCCTTCCATAAAAAGAAATTTCCAAACCCATAATATCAAAGTCAATAAAAAAAAATTACAATACACCAGACACACAAAACAAATCATTACATAATAATACATATTCAAGGAAACTTGTTATTTTTGACTACTAACTCTGATATTATTGGTTTGGACATGCCTTTTTATGGAAGTGTCATTCCAGTTTTTATGTGGAAAAATTATTCCCATGGAACTGTTAGCTATGACCAGTTCTTATTTCTATTCTGTAGAAATCAGGAATAAACATCAGGCTTTTTGGTAAGATAACTCAGGTGGTAAGATAGGCCAATCCGAGTTTGTTTGTTACATACTTAAATCAAAACAATTGTGAATAATCATGAGATGTGAAATAAACCGTTACCAATTTGGTAACTTTGGAATCATAAGCCCCCATAAAATAATTAATTCTGCAATGACACATTCAATAAAATTAATAAATATAGATTTATGATATGACATATCTAAGGGGTATAATATAAAACACAAAAAAAAAGTAATGAATATGGTACATACCTCACAAAAGTAAAAGTGAGATGAGAAAGCTTTTCCTTTGGTTTGACTTCCTTCGTATGTGTCCAAACCTGTAGTATAATAAATATAGGTTTATTATAAATCTATTAATAAACCAAAATCATATATTTCATACAATATATGATATATTTATATTATTTTATAACCTTCTTATAAGAAATTCTTTGTTAAAATAACTGTTTCACATGATAATTGCTTTGTTTTTCATATGTGTTTTTATTCGCTAATTTTGATTATTTTAATTTGATCATGGTTTCATAATCTCTAGAATTTTAAACATGAAATAAATATAATATATATTAATTATATATATATATATATGGTAATATATTAATTTTAGAGATATAAAATTGATTACACCATTCATGGGGATGATATGTCGTACGTACATAAGAACAATATTTCCATTTTTCATGAAAGATGGAACAAAAGGAAAATAAAGGTTAATTACACATTAAATAATCATTATTATGTAATATATACAATTTATATTAATAAAAAAAATCTATATTACTATTAATGCTAATATAAAATGAAAACAATTTCATATCTCTATGTGGAGGTGGTACTCCCCACATACACATGAGCTACATTATTGTTTTCCAAAGGATTAGAAGGCAAGATGTTAGATGTGATATTGTATTTCCATAAATTTGGTTATATCATAAATATTAGATATATATTTTAACATTATCCTTTTTATCTTTTATGGAATGATTATGTGAAAAATGAATCACATCACTTTCCAAGGTGGTAGTCCATTCTACACACAGGTGACACTATCATATCCCACAAATAATAGAAAGTAAATATGTTTATGTCATATTATAATTACATAAATAAAATAATTTAATAAATATAATAATAAAATGTTAAATCCATAATTATATCCACCCTTTAAATGTGATGATGGAAAATGAATTACATCAGTTTGCGAGGCAGTAATCCACCGTACACACTAACGATAGTTTTGTTTCTCATTTGATGTATGTAAAGTTATTTATGGGTTATTATATTAATAATATAATATCTAAATATATATTTTTTATATTTTTTATTATAATATATTATTTAAATAATTTTTTTGTATTTTTAAGAATAAATAATCCAAATATAAACGTATAAGAATTTACCTCTTGTTCGGAGGGCCTCTTTATTTTTATACCTAAAGCCTTCACCTGATAGATTTTTAATCCAAATAAGGACTCTAGGATTTGTGGATAGAATTAAAGAAGGTATTTTTGGAGGTATTGGATGAAAAAAATCATTTTTAGGGTGAATATGGGAGGAGATATGGCAGCCTTTTATAAGTGGGGGAGATGAAAAACTTGGTATTTTTGAAATGAAAAAGTGATATACATGTTTTTATCAGGCTAGAAGCCACCATAATGGGTCATTTATGAAAAATAAAGGTTATATGGTCTCCATTTCCAAAAAATGGGTTTTTAAATTTTTTTCTTTATTTTAAACCCTTAGCTCCTTTTTTAACCCCCGGTAAACCCATTTTTATCGTAACTGTCGTAATTAATTTGTTTTTCCATTTTCAGTATTCAATTTTGTTGTAAAATTTATTTGAACTTATTAAATAATAAATATTATTATAATTTTAAATATAATATCCATTTTATCAAATTAATTTCATATAAATGGTAGAATTAAATTTAAAATTAAAACACAGATGCAAGGAAAGAGTAGTTTTCTAAAGAGAACATTATCACAAGTATGGAATTTTTTAATATAAAAATTCAATATTAAATTTATTTAAATGAAAAAAATTAAAGTTTAATATAATTTAAATAAATTTACCTTAATAACAATTTTGCATATAATTTAAAATTGTAAATAATTTAAATAAAAAAGCAGTTTTCAATAAAAATCTCTGTTTTTCACTATTCATCAAAGAATTTAGTATTTTTAGAAAAATCCAAAAAATTCAAACTAAGGTGATTTTGAAATGTATATTTAGAAAATTAACATTATTTTTTAAAATAAATTTATTAAATGAAGTAAAAATTAATTTTAAATTATATATGCAAAACACGGATAAAGCACCTTTTATAAAAATACATTTTTTTGGAAAACATCTCTTTTTTATTTCAAATGATTATTATATTATTTATATTAAATAGATAAAATATAAATTTATTTTACTCATATGTAAAAATTAAAATTTTAATAATTTATTTATTAATATTATTACCCTTCATCTTAATATCTAGTTTATAATGGGCATGTTTAAATTAAAACATTTTAATAGAGTACAATGTTCTGTTTGAACTCGGTGTTGCGTGAATTTAAAGCTATCAAAGAGATTGAATTTATTTAAAAATAAATATATCATAAAGTCATAGGGAGTTAAACTATCTTCTTAGATTGGTGTTTCATTTCATACATGTAATCTAATAGATGTTCCTCTTTTAAAATATCAGGATGTTACACATCTTCACATCTATAATTTTTTACTTCCACACATATAGAAATATTAGTCATTTACATTAGAAATGAGTTGTTTTTCAATAAAATCATTATCAATATCAAATTATTAATCATCCTAAATACTTTAATCTTCCTCGTATTTAGATTGAAAATTCATATTTTGGTTTTTTTGATAAATTCTTACCCATTATTCATGAAAATAAGTTTGTAATGGATGTAGTGTTATTTTATGATCTTGTATTTTTTTCATCTTCTTTATCACTTGAGTCATATTATTTTAGTTTTTGAAAGATTATGGTAAAATATAAAATATTCCTATAATTGAAGCATTTAATTCCAATATTTTCATTGGAATTTCCATTTCTTCTTTACACATTTATAGAGGTAAGAGAAATCATATTTTAATAAACCACATTTATATATGAATATATGTTTAAAGATCCATCTTAATCATATTGAAATATAAAATTTTTAAATTTCTTAAATTTATATTGTTTAAAAGAAATCTTGTTTTGATAATTTCCCATTTTATGAAAAAAATTATATTTCCTAATCTTATAATATATAAGAATACTATTTAAGTAACTAACTGGGATATAATAATGATCTTTTTATTTCAAAGCGGAAACTTTTGAATCAAACTTATCTGGTAATATTAAAAAGATATTCTCCACAATAGAAGAATTTTTCATAACATCACCATAGCCTCTAATCATGAATACAAATTCATTGACCCTTTTGATTAGGATATAAATTGTATCATTATCATGCATCTAGATATATTCAAATTTATGCCTCTACATCTATAATTTTTCTCAATTTACATTGGTTTTCCCTTCATAGTTATTCATTATTTTATTTAAAATAACTTTGTATATTCGGATTCAATTGAATTTAAAAAATTCACTCTTTGAAGGGAAAAAATTGGATTTATATAATGATCATGAATTTTCACATTTTTCTTATTTGTCACATTTAAAGAAAAACCTTTATCATATGGAGAATATCCATCAGTTTCAGATTAAAAAACATCATAAATGATAGAGAGAAGATATGAAAACATTATAACCTTCCATACATCAATTTTTTCCCATAAAATGTGGTAAATCATCTAAGTATTCATTAAATTCAAATTATCCATTGATGTTAATTGAAATTAGTGAATCCTTCAATATGATAAAGACTTTAAAAACTAGACCTTAGAATAACCAAATAAAAAATATTATCCATGTACTGATAACATTATAGAGTTAAAAGATTAGTGAAATAATTGGGGGGGTGGGGAAGGGTGAATCCATGATTTATCTATTTCATATTTCCCCAATAAAGGGACCACATCACTTGTTATAGTGAAATGATCTACATTTTTACTAGACACAATCACAAAAAAAAGTTACAATAAATTTACAAGATTCTCTACTCAGAGTGAGTAGTTAGTCCTTGGCATGATCTGTTAAAACCCATGATCACATGATCCACTAGTAAAACATTATTAACCAACATGATTTGGGAAAATACTTATAAATAACTTTATAAGTCCCCCAAATTTTTTTTCAATCCCACATAGCCCATGTATCATACAGTAATAAAATAATGTCAAATAGGTAAAAAACTAAAGAGTTTTCCACCAATGACTTATTATCTTGTTTTTAATGTGATAAGATATTATTTTTGTTATGTTCTACTATAGTATTAAGAATTGAGAACAATTTTAATGAAAACCACTACATACAACTACATCTTGGGATGAATGCATATTCATCATGAAAGTATTCTTTGGAATATGTATGTAACAACAATAACTTCTGATTCCCCTATCCCTATTGTTAAATTTCATGGACAACTCACCCAATTGGTTTATTCATGAATTTCACATACTCCTTATTCTTATTCATAGGAATAAATTATTCCATAGATATAGTGTGAATTAATATTCTATCATATCCTTCTTTTTTGGTCTTCCAACTATGGAAATATAGTTATTAAAATTCAAAGTTTAATGTTATTAATTACTCAAATATCTATTATTAAAATAATATCACAACATAATTTAATAACCACCGAAATAGATACAAAAAATAACCACATGTAATAACCATCACATAATTTTAGAATTATTTCTTATTAAAAAATAAAACTAATAGCTCATTCTTTCTATATTATTACATTAATTTTAAAATAGAACATTTTTGTGAAATAATACCCATTATTATCATGGTCTACCTCTTCTCTCAATGAAAATTCATATTAAATAAATATGTATATAAATAAATTCATGATTTCATAAACTATGTTCATATAACCATTATTTTTGGAAATGATGATCCAAAAAATTATAATTCTTCTTTATAATTTCTAGAATCATTATAGAACAATGTATCATGATATATTTTTAATTGAAGTAATTATTTTCTAGATCCATATATGATTTGAAACACACTAAAGTATAGATTATTTATTAACTAGAATGTGGAAAATACATCATGTCATCAAAGAAACCTCTTGATATTCAAATATGTAAACATTCTATTTTTCACCATGTATTTCACAAAAAAATTATATGTGTATGGGACTAACTACATGAATCATCTAATAGATGATTTACCACATGAAGTAATTATTGACCATGTTAATTGACCATAATTATTGATCAACCACATGTCCCATTCTGAATCGACTGCATATTTGGATTCATCGTGTGGACTAAATTCCTGATGAAACTATCAAATCCATGTAGAAACAACATATTGACCACATGAAAAACTAATCAACCATTTAAAAGGATCAAATTTATTATGGTATGGTTAATGGATCAACTATAAGTTAAGAAATATGATCTATTTTCATTAATTGTTGAATTAAATTCATGTATAATTATTGATTGGCTGTGAGAATCCATGGTCAGTTGGATCAATAACATGTAAAATTTTTAGATTGATAGTTTCTATATAAGTATCATTAAAAAACTTTAGATATTCCATGATTTTTTTGTTTGGAAATTATGTACATTCTTCATTTAATACTAGAACCTCGTCAAAACATCTCAAACCTTCACCAAATAGCTTTAAACACATGCAACATGATATAGAAAATGTTTCTATATCCACCAATAATTTCCCATGATTTTTAATGAACATTTCTATAATGATCAAAATTAATATTCTGACATGAATTATTATCTTAAAAACAATCAACCCAAGAATCGTATCCACTTTTTCCATCATCAATATTTATTCTCTATTTGAAAACCATAAACTATACGAACTTCATTAAATAACAGACTTAGTCTCAACATACCAATAATTAACCAAATATTGAAAATATATTCTGGTAATCACTATTATTGTTACTTGGAAATATTTTTGGGTTATTTTCAAATTTATATATCTTTCAAGGATAAAAATATCAACATTTACCATTATATACGTATTTTTTAATACAAAAGGATTCTATTTGGTCAATGTAACGTTCCTCATATCATTATACATTATGTAAGTATAATTTTCCATGAGTTATTATAGGATTTCATGGATGTTTTCATAGATGGATTCATTGTTTATGACCCTTCCTTTTATTATAATTGTTACTCCAAGGTTCATTCCATTTCTGGTGCATTAAAAAATATCTTGTATTAAATTGGGAGAAATTCAATTTTTTGGTATAGTGGGGAATCGTTCTTTGGAATTTCATATAGAGGTATAGAATACTAGTTGAATGATCAAAAATTGAAATAATTCCCCCATACTATATCCCCATCGTCTTTTTTAGGTGTTTTATTTCTTAGGATAATATTTTTTTTCCAATAATCACTAATTAATTTAGTGAGATCACACTTCCCTCACCCTAATTATTGAAAAAATATACTGAGTTTTAGTTTGATGATCATTACATGGATGATTTTAGTTCAATAAAAAAAATTATCACATCCTCACTAATCATGAAACCACCAAGGTGTGACCCCCTATTTGAATACATATATGATACCTATAATATATATAGTTGGGGTAGTTTTATAAAAAAGTGTAAATAATTGTCCTCATGTCATTGCATATAATTCACTCCACTTAATCCCCTATAGATATCGTCTAACCATTAAAAAATCTTACTTCTATTGTTTTTTACTTATTATTACTTTTATCTGCAAAGGTTAAAAATAATTTTGTTTTAATATCATGTTACACTTTTTTTAAGAAGATTGAAGCTACGGCCCACCTCATACGAATGGTAATGCTTCTACAATATTTTGACCAAGAGTTTCAAGACAAGTGAAGAGTTTTAAATGTGGTAGTTGACCATATTTTTATGATTACATCACCATTGGATATCCATGTTTTCACATACATCCCCATTGAATAATATTTCCCTAATAAAAACCTTAACGATATAGTTTTCCTTACCCCTTGGTAAATAGGTATTGATGATTATTTGGTGGAATATAGAGTCCCCACTAATTTTAAAACGGCACAATATTAGAGGTGTAAAAAAGAGTCACATTGAAATATTTTAGATAATCCAAACTTCTATATAATTTATAATGACCTTGTTTTTCAACATTGTATTTGAGATTACGAGTTCACATATATTTTGAGTTTCTCTCACATAGATTCATTTTTGGGCCACTTTGGCTCCAAATACGTAGACTAAATTTTCTTTGACTCATTAATTTAATGAACTATATTTTATAGGGATGCTCATTTATTTTAAATCAGGCTTATGATGTAATTTTTTTTGGATAATCTCCCAAAGGATTGTAATTCCCCAAAAAACCAAGTTATTTTGTGAGATATTTGATTCTTGTTTCATTGAATTCATGGGGCCTTCTAGAAATTAATTTTTTATATATCATTTTAGAAGTTCACTATGTTTCTAAATAGGTGAAAAATCCAATGAGGACCGATGAATCACTAATGTGTTTTTATTTTTTCATATCTAAAAATTTTATCTTGTGTTGTTTGATGAGGTTATCATTAGAAATAAATATTCTTATTTCATTTATAAAAACATAAAAACAATTCTCCATATGAAGGGGGTGGTCCATAAAATATCCATATCGTATCACCCCAAAACTAATAGGAAATCTGAAATTTCAAATCAATAAGTTAATAGATTCATGGAAAAATTGTACAATAAAATAAGGA
The DNA here is from genome assembly GCA_963277665.1 of Viscum album. Classification (NCBI taxonomy): domain Eukaryota; kingdom Viridiplantae; phylum Streptophyta; class Magnoliopsida; order Santalales; family Viscaceae; genus Viscum; species Viscum album. Next base: position 49,332,077 of record OY728121.1, read on the forward strand.
AGATTAAAGAAGGTTTTTATTTGATGTACAATGGAAAATCATATACCTTTTAAAAATCCAATTATAATGTCACCATATAGGATTGTTTTTATAAATGCTTATCCCCTTATCATGGTTGTAGAGTACCATGCATATTGGTATATTAAATAATATAATATTAATCCCATAAATGCATGTAAAAATTGTAAATTAAATATTTATGGGTTGGAATAAATTTATCATAATTTATATTAGAGCACATAGATATTAAAAGGATAATACATGCTATCCATCAAGATTTATTTCATCAGTTAAAGATCTATATTTGAGAGAATGTCCTCAAGTAAAATTATAAGGTAAATCTCCTACTAACTAAGTTACATTACCAATGCATTATTTCTTATACTATTACTCATGTTTATGATTTTTTTTTCAATATCTGGTTGGCCTGATCTATGTAGATAATGTTTTATCATAAATTGGTTTTGGATTGAACAAGTTTAGCTAGATTTTCCCAATCCTTTGATTGAGGAACTCATATTGAAGGATAAGACCTGTATCATCACTTGGTATGTTTTCCCTTCTACCCAATTTATTTACTAATACAATTATATAAATTTATTACATTTATGACAATGTTTATTTAATCTAGGGGAGGGAAATATATTATTCTTTAGGTTTTAATAATTTATAAAAAAAATAAAAAAATTGTTTTATTTTTATTTTATTATATTTTTAGAGTAAACATTTATCTCAAATGAATACACATAAAATTATTTCAAAATTGAGTCTATTTTGATTATTATTCCTTAGTTTTTGAAAAAACATTTATAATGAATGTTGATATGAAACCATTAACTCTATCTTGAATTTTCAAAAAATTCTTATATGTTTAATGTATTTTTAAAACTCATAACACATTAGAAACTATCCAATAATATTTATTTTCACTAGCTCAATAGGTACTAGAAATGACCTTTCACATCCTCTTCCTAGTTCCCTAAATTTTTGAGTAAAATAATATTTTGTTTTTCATGTAGAATAAGGTTTTATCCACCACCAAATCCTTTTAAATTTAACAAATATGCTATCATGATTGAGGAATATAATTGGTACACGACATGTTTATCCACTTTTAGTCATACCATTATATTATCCATTTTTAATCCCATAGAATCCATGACGTCCCAAATATGATAGCTACATTTCAAGCCCATTTTAACAACCTACAAGACTCTTATTTACATTTCCTGATTATTATTCAAAATGAGTATGGAGGAATTAGGATATTTCACATGTTAACTTATTGATGAGTAAAATTGTATGGGAATATAGGGGTGGGGTTATAATTTGAGGTAATTACCAAAAATTAGGTATTTCCTTGTAAAATTATTTTTCCCCCAAAAAAAATGAAAAATAAAAAAGGAAGAAAGAATAACAAACAAGAAAAATAGAGAATGTGGATTGAATCCTTTATCATACTCATTTTTATATCTCATTATATTCATATTAAAATAAATGGAACGATTCATAGTTCATTACATTTATTTATTTGTCTTCCCATTCTCTAAAAAAATTAAAAAATAGAGAAAATAATATGAAAAATATTTTATTACACTTTATTTTCTATGAATTGATAGATTAGTTATAGAAAACGTAGTTGTGTTGGTTGAATAATTAGAGGGTATATTAGAGTTAGGAAACTTATTTTCCTTTTCTATTCATGATCATGATTTATTTTTAAAAGAAAATCCTCCTCTTTGAGACCCGGTTTTTTTCAAAATGAACCACCTAATCCTCAAACTCAATGAACAGCTTGAAAATAATAATAATAATTATTTAATTTTTTTCTCTCCTATAGAGAGGTTAGTATTTAATCTAACCCATGTAATTACTTCGTTTATTTTGAGGTAAAAATAAGTATTCAAATATTTCAGTCTTTAGTGATAAATGATATAAATTCATTTTTAGGTAGTTTTAGACATTTTATATGAATGAATTAATGAAATTTAATGAATTTTAATGCAAGAGAATTAAAATACAAAGAAAAATGATTTTTTAAATTAGACATGTATTAATAATTTTGAAACATTCTTGTAAATTTTCTCACTTTCTATTTAGGTGTGGAATTTTATTCAGATATATGATTTTTCTTGGAGTGAATAACATAAGCGTTAAGGATTTGATGTGTGCCATTTTTTTCATACATTTTATCATATATAGTATTTCATTTAAGATCACTAAATAAATAAATTTGGATACTTTTGGTATTTTGTGAATTTATCATAAAATTAAATATTTTCAATAAATGGACCAATTTTACACCATTATTCATATCTATCATAAAATTTAATATATTAATCTAAATTAAAAAAATATTTTTTTTAGAATTCAATTTTTTTATTGATTAAATTTATTCTAATAGGATAAGTATTGAATCCAAAAATATGGAGAATAAATAAGGAATGTAAATTTGAAATAACGTGGGAGGAAAACCATGAACAATACTCAATATATAAATCATAACTTTGGATACAAAACTAATAATAGGTTTATTAAAGTTTAGGATTAAATATAACATGAAATAAAATGTATCCAAAATATATTAGGTATATATTTAATCATTAATATAGTGGTTGGTCATGTGAAAATCAAGGAAACTGAGAAGTAAAATATATATCACGTTCCCACCATGAAAATTAATTTCCTCTTAGGAACTATATGAATAATTATATTTAAAATCCATAAAATACACTTATATATGTCTTGGAATTATAGGGATAGATTTTATTCAATCCTTAGTTCTTTATTCAACCATTTTTCTTATCCTTTTCAATTTACTTCTAAAATTATTTGTGATCAACCTTGAAAGCATCTCGTGATGTTATCTTGATCTCCATGTTTGTAATCTTATAGAGATTAATAAAAGATAAAGTATTATTTTTTTTTAAATTTTATTTTTCTATGTGTTCAGATTAGTTTCAATTAATAATAAATGGAATATAAATCCTAATTAATTCACTAATCAACCAGATTGTTTAATGATTTAACATGGTGGATTTTTGGCACCCATTCATTCAAATGTGAGTTCATAAGAGCTAAAATGGTTTTTAAATAAAAATTATACCACAAATGAGAATGAATTTTTTGTTTTTGAACATTAGAAATAAATATACAAATCATTACAACACATATATTTTCATGTGTATCCTAGATGAGTTTAGATTATGAAAATGGATTAAAATTGATTGATTCCATAACAATTTTAGTGAATAAAATCATGTTTCTTATTAAATACTAGGCGGTATCCAATAACAAAATCATATATCTTACTATTTTAATTTTTTAGTTAATTTATGATCAATAAAAAATCCCTTTAGAGTGATATAATTTGATTATTAAGGTTCACATACCTAGTTTGATCTCAATCTCTCATCATAATATCTTCAAATTACATAACCTAATTTTCATTATTGTCTAAAAATTTCAAATCAATATTCTATTTAATTAATTTTATTTTCTAAAATTTTTATATTATTCTCAATTGAACGATCTAAGTCTCCACTAAGATATAATATATTGTTTCTAATATAGTGTAAAATTTTAGTGAAAATAATTACAAATTTGTCACATCACGATAACGTAGTCAATCCCCAATAATAGATCATCCACCTTAGGGAGTGAGTGAGGATGGGAAGGATGCATAAATGAGGAAAATGGAAGATGAATCAGAATTTTGATGTATCATTTTATCAACTTTTTCCAATGAGTATAATTTTTAATATTAAAATATTGACGGATATAACGTGTTTACTCATCTACAAGAAGTTTATAATTATAAAGAAATAAAAATTATAAATGTGATTATTAATACATTGTACACATGTGAATTGAAATATAGATACCTTTATAGGGATTATATACTCAAGGTGATATGTTATGTTGAGAAATTAGTGAATTTGGGGTTCTATATGGATAAGAAATTATAAACAAATATTATTATTTCTTCATTTCCATGATGATAATCCATTTTCATTATGAATAATAAAATGAATAAAATATAGATTTAAATTAATAATATTTTAACTATGGTTCACCAAAATTATTGTGGGATTTGATTATTTTATTTTTTAATAACTATCTTGAACAAATCAATGGAAAATTTTAAAGATATAATGTAAATATTAATGTTTTGGTACCTTTCCAATGCCCATTTTAGAAACAAACGATTAATAGGGAGAATAATGAACATGCGAATCTTTTCTTTACATGTGAAAAGAAAAGCCATTGGAATATGAAATTTACTAAATTGAAGATGAATCTATTATAATATCTTACTTCATGTATATTCATCATTACATGTAATATTTTTATTTCAATTAATATGTATTAAATATAATATTTTCATTATATATTTGTATCAATATATAAGAACCAAGGAAGACCATGAAGATCACAATAGTAAATTGAATCCTCAATTTATTGATATATGTTAACATATAATCCATCCTTAAAATTTCAACAAATTTCATTTTCAAGTAGAATAATTCTTGATTAACTATGGTTTGAATTGGGTGTTACCAGGTTTTTTTTTCTCATTGTAGTGTTTTAGACCGAATGGTATAATATTTATTATTTTAAATGAATGTTCTTTTGGTATACGATACTTAATTAAGTGTTTAAATATACCTGAATAATAGACATCAAATATATTTAATTATTTATTAAAACAAAATATAAGACTCAAATAATACCTAGATGTGTAAAGATAATTCTTATTCATGTAAAACTAGATGTAAATGTAATGGTTGTCATAATAATGGTTTTTAGGCCCTTTGGAGAAGAAAGCCTTATGAATTTGATGCATCTACATTTATATTTTGAAGAAAAAGATAAGTTTTTACATTAAATAGTGATCAATACTTAAGGATTAATGAAATAGTTTAATAAGATACAATTGAATTATTATAAATAGAATAAAGATCCAAATTTGTTTACTTAATGAACTTTCATTAAGTAATTAAGCAATGAAAAATAGACATAGAGAATATTATTTTTAAAAGAGTAGAGATACCTCTCTAGGTGACCCAAAGTATATTTTAAACCGACAATCAATAATAAAAAAATATAGAGTTGAGATATTCTTAAACTCACATTACCTTATACATATCTAAGCCTTGGTGTTAATAAATGGAGGATCAGTTAAGAAACATAAAAGTACTGAAATTATTCCATTATGCTTTTCAGGAAGAGATTATCAAATATTAGAGTTAACAATAAGCTTATGACATCCATAATGGTGAAAAAATATCATATAAGTCATAATATGAAACAAATGTCAAAAAATAATTTTTATGAAAATCCATTTGTTAAGGATAATTTTCACAAAAAAACTCACATAATGAAAAAATGCATTATAATTAATTATTCTAATTTACAATGGATATTAATATCCTTGTAAAAATTGAGGTCTTTAAAGTGTATTTTATTTTTTCCCATTCAATAAATACTATAAATTTTACACTTAAAATGATATCAATTGTATTACCAATTTATATTTTATCTGGTACTTATATTAGTAGATACTAAGTAATTTATTAGGATCCTATGTGTATTATATTAATAAAATTAAATCTTATCCATTAATAAAACATTTTCATCAATTATATCCTATTAATGTTTGATTTTTTTTAAATTAAATGTATTCATATGAATAATTTATCTTCAGTATGGTTGTTTTTCTACTTCTTCTATTTTATCCTTCAAAATTTTACATTATTTTCCATTTATTGAATTGGTTTTGGATGAATCATTATAGAAAATATCTATTTACAATAAATACTTTCCAGATTCAATATTATGAATTTACTCATGTTTGTGGATACTATAATGTCCCTCTTCATCATGGGTATTGAAAATCAAGGGAAATTTGATTCATTTTTGTTCACACAAGTGTGTAGGGAAAAAGTATAAATTATCCTATAAGATGATCTTAGATAATTCCTATGACCACTCCGTGGGTCCAAAAATACGATGTTAACCCTAGGAAAAGAGTTTGGAGGATATCCAAGTCATTAAAATTTTCATTGTATTCTAAATGGAGCATCATACTAAGATTATATCATTATGGATGAGTTTGGAACAAGGGTTTTTCCTAGCTGAGGCATAACCATACATCGAGCACTGGGGCTGGGCCCATGCCACCTTTATTTCCTATTTTTTTATTCCATTTATTTTTTCTATTATTTATTTTCTCTATTGTCTTACTATGTATTCACATGGGGTAACCTCACCTTTGGGTTCTTTGATCTAGAGAGGGAGGGGGAGAGAAGAGAGGAAGAGGAAGAGGATGAGTCTCAACTATGAAGCTTAGTTTGCTCCTGATCATCATGTGAAAATGGTGGATAGTAGATCAGACTAAAGCATCAATAGTTTCTAAAAATATGTAGGCCCATTTTACATTTTCTATATCATATCCCCATAATGTTATTATTTTTGTGTTTTCAACCCATTTTGGGATGTTTGGGACCCCTTGTGGGTTGATCTGAGAGTATTAGGGAGGAATCAAGCATCTTGGGCCTTTTGAAGGGTTTCCTATTTGGGGATTCTCATGTACATGAAATGTTTTTTAGAGAAGTCATGTTGTGTGATCTTCTTATTAAAGGAAGATGAGTTTTGGGAACTACACACCTTGTACCGAGGGTACTCACTCTGTTATGGGCTCTAGGGTGTGGATGATTACTTATCCAGAAACCCCATGTAGGGGTAAATGTCCATATAAAAGTACATTGATAGTGCACATGTTGGGTCAATGTTTTTTAGGTATACACACCCAGGTGGTGTACATGTCCAGGTACATAGGTGATGACCCCATGTGTGAGTACACACTATGTACTCAAAGTAAAAACTCTGTACTCAGGCTCATTACCCATTGAGTGGGATGAGGTACATGGGTAGGTACCCATGTGGGTTACAAGACAAGTACTGAGAGGCACATGCCATTTAATTTTGGAAATTGAATGCTGAGGGGCCAGAGACAGACAACCATGGATGAACTTTGGAGTTACACACCGTGTACCCCAAGTTCACACAGTATAGTTTTTCTTGTATGGGTATAATATTCATGTTTTTTACATTAATGTTTGCGTTTAACTCATGAGTATTAAATTTTAATAATTATCACAAAAATATCATTATGTTTTATTCCTTCTGGTTTTTATAGGTTGTCTGGATATTGTTTTGGACTGTGAGAGTTACATACGATTATATCCTTGAGGTTTGGATTCAGAATCCTCTAGTGGGTTGGATGTGAGTTGCGAGGCCCGGATGAGGATTTTGAGATAATTATTTAGCTTGGTCTTACAAATGTTAGGTAGGTACTGGTTTTGGTTATTTAAAAAAGATCCCAAAATGTGGGGTTGAGTACAATCTATAACGAGTTCATAGTTTTCATTGTGATTTGGGACTTGTTGATCGAGGTTTGAGTAGTTGAGGTTTAGATCTATTGTTTATTGAATATATAAATTGGTGTATTTAGACTGGTTTGATGGATTTCAATGGCTGCATTATCCTGGTGACATTGATTTGTTGATATTATTTAGGTAGAATCTTTAGTATTCCCTTGTGGGATAGTTTCTAATGAAGTGATCAATGGTTTCCATAGTTGAATTTTGAGAATTACCATATGACAAGATTTGTTTCCTCTTGTAATGAGGAAAAAACATCAAGTGTATCATATTTTTGAGGTGGTCATGAGGACTGTTTTGAATTCCTCTTTTGGCATGCACGTGTTTTTGGATTCCATTTTGGGTGCATTGTTAATCGGGGATCTGTTGGTGGCCACTGTGGGTCCTTTGGGATGTTATCACACTGGGCATGTCCCATTCACCTGGAGGAGCTAAAAACCCCCCATTATGGTGTCATTATATTATTTTAGACTTTGGGATAGCTGAGATTATTTCTATGAGCATGGATCCAGAGATTGGGTGTAGTAGGGGAGTCCCTTGTTGGATGTTTCTTGATACTATAGTCATGGGGACAATGTAAGAAATGAATTTTGGTTTGGCCATGAGGCAGGTTGTGGAGAACGTGAGGTGGTTGTTTTTTTGGATGATGAGATCAAAGGTTCTGAGAGAGGCCTCAGGAATTATCATTCAAAAGTGGATTTACCATTCTTGTTTAGCTATTTTGATGGTGAGTGTGAGGTTAGATAATCCCAGGTTTACTTGGTCGTTGTCTATGATGTTTGAGGTAGTTTCTTCTCAGGATTTTCAGTTTAATAGGAGACCACTGGGATATCTTGGATTGGGTGTTATATATTAGTTTTTATATGGTTATCTCCTACATTGTCTGTATGCTTTAGATGAGCATATGGAGCCAATGGTTGATCTAGAATAGGGAAAATCCCATCTAGTTTAGTTTTATCTTAGAATAGTGTGGATTTAGGCTCATGAGGGACCAAGGAACTCAAGGTGTATGTTTTTATGCATCATGGATACTGTTGTGACCCATAAGCCTAGGGATTATGATAATGCTCCTGGTGTTTTTATAGATCTCACCATATTTGGTCCATAGATAGTGCCCACTTTTTTTGCAGGATTCCTGGAAATGATATTTTCCCTAGTTGTGATGACCTAGATGTTCTCATAACTAGCATAGATTGAGCAATTGGAATCTTAGAGACTAGTTGATTCATGTTGTTCATGTGGAATCCTATGGTAACACCATGGGATTCGAAATTTGTGCCTATTTATTTTAGAAATATTGGATCACCTTTGTGGATCTAGAGGATGCTCTATTTGATTTTTGTCTAGGTGATCCACATATTATAATACTATAGAATGTGATAGTGTAGGGGTTATATTTACAATGTTTATTAGGAAAGAACATGCTGGTTTTTTCATTCTAGTATTTTTATACCTTTCTATGTAGTTATGTATTTTATTCCTACGATAGTTAGCTTTGGGAAATTCTATGTATATGACATGTTCATGTTATTTTTATGAAAATAGATTATAGATCCAACATTGGGGGTGACCTACTGGTATTAATTTTCCACCCTCTATAAATCCACCTTGATGTGCATGTAGACCCGATTTCTACATTCACATTGAAGAATATGTACTATGATGTATGAGGATGAGTCCCGGTTTTTCCTGGTTGATAAGAACTACTCATGTTGAGTCTTAGGATTTGGATAATGTAGCTCAAGAATTATGGGGATTGAGTATGTGGATTGGATATATTTTGGAATTAGAGATGATTGTATTTATTTTGAATTTTTTTATTTTGTATATGTGATCGACCCAGTGGGTGACAAACTATTATTTGTTTTTCAGGATTTGAGACTCTATAAATATATTTTACATTGAATTTATTTTATCATTCTTTGTTTTATGTTATTTATTATAAATGTTGTGATTCTAATCCCTATAAATGATTTTGGGTTTTTTCCATTATTATTTCACTCTGACTAGAGGGTATAGTATCCCCACTTTTCCTTTTGGAACTTCCACACCAGTCAGTAGCCTCTAGAGTTTAGTGACACATACTTGAGGCCTTGTGGTGGTTCAGATCAGATGACATGTCAAGTTGACCTGGAATAGTTCATTTAAAAATCATATCAAAGCCTTTTTGGTTTTATGATATGGGGATTTGGGAGTTAGGTGGTCTATGAATATGTCAATCATTGTTATGAATATTATATTGGTATCCATGAACAAATTTGCTTATAGGGACTCCAAGTTACTAGGATATTGGATTTCTATTATTGGATTCTATTTTTATGGTAGTTGGATTTCATGAAGTGTGATGCACCTGGATTTTTGGCTTTTGGATTTATTATGGGTTTTGGATCTTAGACATTGGTAAAAAGGTTAAGTGTTCATTAATCATTCTAGGCACATAGGATTCACATGAAATAAGACAATATTTGGTGTTTACTAACATATATATTTTCTTCTGATGACATGTCATGAGGATAATGAGGTGAGAGGGTCAACATTATTAGAGGTTTATTCCCTTCATCGAGGATTACATGGAGACCCTTGTGGGTAGGTAATGGGATCTAGGTTCACTATTGGTGGCTAAATAAGGGATATGATTCCCAAGGGATAATTATATTTGGATCTTGTTTCTTTAAGCTGATAGTTCCCCTGATGTCATAAGTTTTTTTCCTTAGGAGGGAGTTGTTCTTGATATGTTTTATCTTCTAGGTCATGCAATGGGACCTATGTTCCAACTATCACAGATGGATTGGGTGGGTTTAGTTGTTCTTCCATGGTGGGGATATTGTGGTAAAATATCGCCAAGATGTGGTTAGGAATGGGGATGTGAGGTCTTTGATATGTGGACTGCTAAGAGTTCCCTTGTCTCGTAGCTATATTGAGGGGGAAAGTTTGGTTTGATCCCTATACCTTATTAGTTTTTGTTTCACCTTGGGTAGCATAGTGAGAGTCTATATGGATTATTGTTGTTTTTTATCATTTCTCTTGTAAAGGGTTGTCGAGTGGTTGATCATGGAATGAGAGAGATGCCTCATTTTTGAAGTGGAGTTTCTAGGGTTCTCCTATTTTTTGGAATTGAACTACTTGAGGAAAATGGTTAGTGGTTTTAGGTGAATTATCCTAGGTTTGATAGAACATTCCCCACATGAGTTCTAGTCATATTTCTTTTCTGGGAATGAGTGAAAAAAATCCTTTTGGTGGGGTGTCTATTGGATGTTTTGAACCTCATTTAAGTGGTTTTCTGATTATATATGTTGTGGGTTATCATGTGTGAGTGGTTCTCCACGTATATCCATTTTATTTAGTGAGATATATAGTCTGGGTTGTGTGTTTTTCCATTTTTGAAGTGGGGTAATGATAAAGATACTCTTGTGGTGGGGAGTAATAGAATGGTCACAGGATAACATCTCTGATGTTTGGATAGAGTTAGTGACAAATTAAGACTAGTCTTTGGATGGACAAGATATAATTGGATGTTCCGATACTTTAGGTAGAGCATGGATGGTGGCTATCCATATAGGCTTCCTGAGGGTGAGAAAACATTTTAGTGGGGATTTTTTGAAAACCATCTTTTTCATGACTTGTGAAAATAAAGCCTTATTTGAAAAAAAAAATTCTCAAAAGTGTTCAGGGAAAAAATGGTAAATTTTCTTGTAAGATGATCTAAAATAATTTTTTTCACTAATCCATTGGTCTCATAATATGGTGTTTACCCTAGTAGTGGTGTTTGGTTGAAATATGAGCAATTCAAATTACCATGGAATATTTAATATTTTATTGATTAATCCTTAATTTAGTTGCACATGTTCATTTGAACATATATATTAAAAATATGATCTAATTGATATTTCATCTCCATTATTGATTCTATAATTTATGGTTTTCCTTGGTGAGAATAACATTACATCGAGTTCTTGGGCTGGGCCCAAGACCCCTTTACTTTTCATTTTATATTTCGTTTTTCTTCCTTTTTATTTTGTTATTAACTATTTTCTCCCTTGGATTGATACATATTACTACGAGGGAACCACCATTTTGGTTATTTGGAAGAGATAGGTAGGGGATAATAGAGAGGGAGATGAAGAGAAAGAAGCTCCACAATGGATCTTGGGTCACAACAGATGGTTGTGCGATAGTTATATATCATAGATCAGATTGAAGTGTCAAAATTTTCCACCCATAAGTTGGACAATTTTATGTTTTATTCTAAAAATATATATATTATATTATTTTTGAGTATTAATCCTTTTTTGGGTTGCTTGGGAGCTATTATAGGTCGATTTGGGAGTTTTAGGGAGAAATCAAGTCTGTTGGGCTAGTTGGAGGATTTCTAGTTTGTGGGTTCCCATGTACACAACATATATTTTAGAAGAAATACCCCACATGTTCTTATTATTTATGAAAAATGAGTTTTGTGAACTAAAAATTGTGAACCATGGTTTCATTCCATGTAGTGGGCTTTTGGGGTGTGGCTGAGTACTCATCCAGACACCCCATACAAGGGAGGGTTACTTGGCCGTCTCAAAGTACATTTCTAGTTACCAAATTAAATGAATTCCATATAGGAATACATTCCTAGTTTTTGTTCATATCTTGTAAAATGTCCATACATTTGATTTAATTTGTGTGTGCGATGTCCAAATTATAAATTTATAGTCCCAAATCACACTTAGTTCTAAGACATAGTTAGGTGGAAGTGTGGGGTCAAACCCATGAGGATCACTGGTAGTTCAACAACCATTAAAAGGAGTCCTCAATTTCACTCCTCTATTTTGGTTTCTACTAAAGCTAAGTAGTTTTTATTTATTTAAGATAATTAACAATGGATCGAGGTCATTTTCAGTGCTCTTGAGAGAAGATAATCTTATATTTACCATGGGACAGTCCTACAATTTTTGTTGTGAAGCAGTGCAAGATTCACCAATTTATTTTGGTCAAAACAGTTGGTTCTACCCATATTTTAACTATACCATGGTAAAAGTATAGATAAAAACCTTTGATAATTAAACATATTATCTATTAAGAAAGATTCACAAGATAATGGTCATAGTCCTGCACAACTCTAATTAGGTTATGTTTATCAAATTTCACTTCCCACAGCCAGGTTTGTAAAAATTAATGTGATGAAAAATTATTACTAACCTAATTAAAATCCATTGGGTTACCAATTTTAAATAAATAGATTCATTAGGCTCTGAAATACCCCTACTAACAACAGAAAACCACATGTGGATTATTCATGAATGGAGATGTTAATCAAATGTAGGGAAATACTAAACATGGAATGCAGAATCAGGAAATAGTTGAGAAATAAACAATACTAGATTGGAAAATTAATCATCCAGATAAAAAATTGAATTTAATGTATATATAATAAAAAATCACTTCACTTAAAGAAAAAATGATGAATTTTGTAAGTGTTGATGAAGAATTGTGAGCGATGATAAAATAGTAGTCAGAAATAGAAATGGATTCACAATGGGACCATAAAAGACATAAATTAGCCAAAAAATCAAAAGGATTTGAATAGAAAATAAATAAAAAAAATAAAACGTTTCTAGAATAAAAATTATGAATATGGTATAAAATTAATGAATATAATGAGAGAGAAATAAAGCATGAACAATGTTTTATATGCGGTGGAGATCCAAAAATATCAATAGATCAAAAGATACATGATTTGTAACTCACGCATGTCATGTAATACCTTAGATTAGTTCTCTTCCAAAATTTTCATGTCATGTAAGTTTGTTTCATGTCATGTAGATGAGATCCACAAGTACCTCAGATGAATAAGCTTATATAATTTACTGGGTGAGCCTTCAAAAATTTTACATTATGTATTCTCAACACATCATGTATTTGATTCACATTGAGAGGGATTATAATATTTGATATATACACATAATGTAATGAATGTAAATGTCATGTAAAGGCTTCATATTCTAGTCTTTGGATCTGAAGGCATGATATGAATGAGGTATACACGTCATATATTATGTACATGACATGTAAAGCCTGTTTCAATTTTCATTTTTCAATATTTATTTATTTGATTAAAAAATTCATAATCATAATGAGAAAATTAGAACCAAGAGTATTATCAAATACATAAAAAATAAACCTTAAATAAATATAGAAAATATTTATATATAAATTCATCTTTTCAAATTTCCCCACACTTGATCAATTGGTTATCCTCAAGAAATAATCATCATAATAGGGATTCCAAAAGAAACAATTTTTAAAATTGAAAAGTTTCATTACAAATAAGAAAAAAAACAAAGTGTAAGAAGAAATAGTTAGTCCCCCAGAATCAATCAGCCAGAAAAAATTAGTCATGCCTCATAGTTTAGTTCTTTATCCTGATTGTTTATTTTTTAATTACAATTTTGTAACTATTCCATAGAAACTATACCCATTTTTTAATTTACCTCACAGTAATTTTTCTCTTAGCACTGAAGGTAAAAATGAAATTGGAGTTATGATCATACCCTAAATATATGTTACTAACCATAATTTTTTATTGGTTCTATCATCTCCATTTTGTAATGTCAAATACCGAATCAAGCAATAGGGCTTCAACAATATGGTTCAAATGAATCTGAATGTAAGGGAAGGTGGGTAGAAAGTATAAATCAAGCTCAAAAGGAGGATTTGATCTATTGTATAATTCCTGATAAACATAAATAGTGAAATGAAATAACTCCTCTAAGATCAAATGGTGTCTATAATTAAACAACTCAAGGTGGGTCAATGAGTATATCGAGTAAGTATAAAAATGTATCGTGTCCATTTATTTTACCTTTTTATTCATATTTATAAAATCAGTAGAAGGACAACCCTCACATGCATTACCTAACAAGATATGACTTATCATAGGATTCAATGGTTCTGTAATGGTGATTTTTGAACTTCCTAGTACAAAACACAATATATTTTCCTTTTTCTTTATTTAAATTGTTCCAAGGAACACTGTAGTCGTATAAAATTAAAAAATTAATCATGTAACACATCATATCAGTTTGGTGAAAGTTCTACAGAACATCTCCTAACTAAAAAATATCATATGTCCATTAGTAGTGAAAATTACCCCACACTTGTTCGATGTATAATCATTCATAATACCAAGAGTTGGGTAGGAATGTATAATGAGATTGAAATTTCACAATCATGATAGGGTTATTCATGTATACTATAGGCTAAATAATGAAAGATGTACAGGTGGGTCTAAAAAATAGCTTAATAAATATTTCCTCAATTATACTCAAAATTTATTTTTTAAATAATTGCCTATATAAGATCTCAAATAATGCTTTTATACATTTACATTACCAGGGTTTCTCTTAAGAAATATGCTCAGAAAAGAATATGAAATCATGGGTTCATAATCCTCTCTAAAATGTAATTATATATAATTATTGGTAATCAGTATGAGTATAAAATATCATAATATGTCAATCAAAAGAAATTTCAAGAATTTTTAATTATAATTAAAGTACTAAACTCATCAATCATGCTAATAATCTAAAAAGGAATAAAACATAGATCCCAAAAATTTCCAACATAACTCTATCATTTATTTAAATGGGGTTAATGAGTTTTCAGGTTTAAAGGATACTTTTAGTGATAACTTTCTCCTTGATAAGTGAAAGAAGGTATTAATTAAAGTGTATTAATAATAAATATAAAAAATTACCACCCCCCACACATAAAATGAGATAGTTTACACACTGTTCAATAATGAATCATCATAGAGATATTAATAACTTCACTAAAAAAGAGATGAGAATTTGAATTAAAATTAGGGACTTAAGATCTCCTTGTAGTTAATTTCATGCCATGGTGAAATTTTTTAGATTTTGTGTGGAATTTGTGCAACCAACAAATTTTTTTATAATTTCAAAAACATGCACTAGATAAATCATTTTTTCGCATAGTTAAAATAAGAAGAATGAATAAAAATGAGTAGGTGTATATATTCAAAACTAAAAGAAATAAACTTATATAAATATAGTAATGTGAGCATAGTGATGTTTTGGAATTTCCAATTAATATTAATGTTTCAAAAAAGAAAATTAAAGAACATATGAAAAAGAATGAAATAAAAGCAAAAATTATAAGTTGCCTTTAATAAAGAGCTGACAAGTCATCTTCATCTAGATAGATAGGAAAAGGGATCAGGCAGTGTCGTCCATTGGTTCAGATGTCCACTGCATAAAATAAGAACTTGTAGAGGTATCATCATGCTTTCTTGAATTATTGGATGGATTTACTACCTCAAGAAAATACTAAGAGTTAACCTCATGGGGAAAGAAAATAATTCATGATAATCATGATCTGGATCCCTACTGAGCACATATCTCATGTGAGAGCACCTCATTATGGTGCTTGAAATTATCCAAATCTTGATACATTCAAATTTTGGAGGGAATATGGTGGTTGGATAGGTACATTGATGACCATTGATGAGGGATAAGATCTTTACATGGGTAAAGTAATGTAGTAAAAAAATGAAAATGATCCTATAAGTAGAAAATCCAAATTTGTATCCCATTTATATATTGAAGTAGAGATACATCAGTGTAAAATGAAATACATGTATCACAAAATTGAAACCCAAATAGAGTTAAAAAGGGGTAGGGGATCAGGGGAAAACAAGGTAGTACAATAAAATTCATCAAAGTGAACATCATGTATCCCATCCCAAACAGTGGTTGTCTGTATCTGGATATCCCTATCTATATCATATATAATGGAAGTGGATGGACATGGTGGGTTATATTGTAATAGAATATGGATTAATAAAGGAACTGGGAGGTGATGTTTTAATATTTATGGTGGACATGAATCTGGGTGTTGGATCTATGAATGGAACCTCAAATTAAGATATCCTAGAAGATAACTTGTCATAGTGGGCCTACTCCACTAAATACACCATCTAGGAAGCTGCGTCTGTTATCTTAGGTGGGACGTCATCCTTGGTGGGAGGTGGTGTTGTGATGGAGGTTGAAAAGGGATTATAGAGGGTGGTTGGTGGTATGATACAATGGATTATGGTGGAGTAGGAATTGTCACAACCAGTTTTTTATTTTATTTTTTGACCATGGATCTTGTTTATCCTTGATCAGAGGTTTTTTGTTGAGTTTCAAGTGTTCCATGTTTTTATTTTGAGATACTTTTTGGTCAGGTAGAGGTCATATGTTCAATTATTTCTTTTCTTGAGTTTTTGATGAAAATGTAAGATTTGGTCTTAATAGCATGAGGCGCTTGGTCAATAGACGAATTTTCAAACCATGTGCCCTTACCCAGGAAACCATGCAGCCTAGGTGACATTTTGGATAGTGTAATTTTCCTAGGATGGCCCAATGTTTTTAAATAATGTTTCCAAACCATACATGTTTAATTGTGTGTCTAGTGAGGAACACACAATTGGTTCACAATTTGGTAAACCTTGTGTCCAAAACGTGCAAGCTTTGAACATCTAATATTTTTTGAATTTCCATGTTTTTTCCCTTGGAAATTTTATCCCAAAACTCGTCCATTTCCATCCTTGGTTTTCATGACCCAAAGGGTCCTCCTCCATATCATTACAAGCCTCTTTTACTCTCCCTTCATGTGGATCAAGGTTTTCATCAATATTTGGGGCTATATCTTCAAGGTATTCCACTATCCTCTCCTCCATCTTCCTCTTTCTTCCATTTTGTCTTGAGGTTCTCTTCTCCCTTGGTCATTTGGATCTAGGGTTTGTGTGTACCTTGATTTATGATGGAATTTTTTGTGCTTAAGGTTACTCTTGGTATATCTTATCTCCAAGAACCTTTGTGCTGTGATTTTGGGTTTGCGTTGTTGTAGCGCTTGTGGTTTGAATTAGGTTTCCATTGGTAATTTACCTTTTAATATAATATTCTTTAGTTAATTTACTTTTAAACCTCCCTGTAATATTAAATATTGATGTTTAATCCTAGATATTTTTGTTTGGTGAGAAAAGTATTGATTTCTTCCATATTTTTTGGTAAATACAAATGTCTTATTAAATGTTTCACACTAAGTGTTTGATAAAATAACTCATTGGTCTTTTTGAAATTTTTTAATATCTAAAGAATGGTTTAGATTTGTAAATAACATTTTGAAATATAGAAAGATGAATTGGGGTCCTTGAAAGGGGTTTCAAAGTGGTTTTGTATTTAAAGTAAAGGTGTATTCTGTATTTAAAAATGATTCAGAAGTAAGGGTGGTTAATGGACCATTTGACATTTATATAGAATGGATTTGGATTGAAAGTGTGATTGGAATTTTTAAAATAGATTTTTAAAGTGATTGTGGAATAAAAAATGGTGTGTTTACAACTCTTTTAATGGGTGATTTAGTTCTTTGATAAATAATGGTTTTGTGAAAAGGGTTTGAGGCCCGTTTGGAACTTTGATGAAAGTGGGGGAAAATATTATATTGAAAACCCTCCTTGGAAAATATCTTCTCCATGTTTATATTAAATTGATAGTATATCCTCTCTATGGAATCCTTAGGATCTATTTAGGTTGTGTGAAATGAGAGATCCTTGGGGTGGGATCTTTTGTAATCTTTGAATTGAATGTAAGGAGATTGAACCTTTGGGTGTATCCGGTGATGCATGTTGTTTATGTTATTATATATATTCATGTGATTTGATTCTCATTTGGAATCAGTTGGATCACAAACTTTTGTACAGTTATCATAGAGAACCTGGAATAACTATTGATTTTTTTGATAATAATTTCAGTACTAGTTAGATTACACACTAGCTAGAGGTGCATAGTAGGGGAATATATTTTGTAATAATTATGATGGGATTGTGCCCCTCGGTCTGCACCATGTGGGGTGTGGCTGAGCGTATTGGTATTTTTTGATGTCATCTAGTGAGGAATTATTTAAATGTTGATTCAACATGTATTGTATGTTCTGGATTATTAAAGAGCTCCTAGGTTTTACCCATATCTACTGACACATAGTTTTTTTTGTGGAAAATGATTGTGATACATTAATAGTTGGAATTCCTTATATGATTTTTTACATTTCCCCTTTTGTATGACTATTATGTTTACTTCTGGAGTAGTTTGGATTTATTCTAAGAATGATCAAATGTTTTTAGGAGTTTGTGAAATAGGTTTTGGATGTTTTTTACACCATTTCTCTCTTCTAGAACTAAAATGGAGTCATTATTTTTTTAAAATTCATAGATTTCCTCCTTGGAAAAAATTATGTTTTAAATGTTAAAAAGGTCAATGGATTGTGTTTGGTTTTTAAAGTGAAAGAATATGAGAAATTTTACTTTTATATATATTGTTCTTCAAAACTGAAGTAGATGTTCTATTTATTTAAAGGATGTTCATTGGGAATAGATTTTTTGGGAAGACCAACTGAGTTTTAATAATCACAGCTATAGTTCTTTCTTGTATTTATATTGTGGTGCATTTTTCAACTAGGATTGGTCATCAGGGGAAATAGTAAGTCTTGGTATGAGAGAGTGACCCTTGGGGCCGCATAGAGTTGGTTGTTGTCAGGTTTTAGATAGGGTTTTTTTGTATAGTTGTGTTGTATCATTCATCTCATGTGTAAATAATGTCCAGTTTTTATATTAATGTATATAACAATCTACATTGGTTATTGTTCTTCTGTTTAATTTATTCATTTATTATTAGGATAAATTATTTCCCCTTATTTCTCTGTCAATGCCCAATATTAGTTTCCAACCCATGGGGTTCAGGAATACCCTTAGGGAATTTCCATGGATCAACTTGGGTGAATGATTTAGGGATGGAATGGGTTGGTTCGTGACAAAATGTTATCAAAGAAGGATACCCTTAGAGGACATAGCCTTAGGGAACCCTTTTTTATTTGGGGATGTCATGGTAGGTGGAGTTGGACAATCGAAACCTCAAGGTGTAGGTATGGGGGAGGGTCTAGCCAAAACTTTTTATACCAAGCTGTGGTTTTCCATGGGAAGATTGGTTTTGTAATTTCTCTTTGGTTCTTATGGATTTTTCTAGAATTTGTGATATGAAAATGGCAATGGGATAGTGAACACCATGAGCTCAGAGGGCCTAGAAATCTATGTGGATCTAGTTACATAGTCTTAGAATACTATTTTCAATGGTGTTGCGATTGGTATATGGTGTCCAACCATATGGCCAAGTCACCCATCGACACTAGTTTCCCTTGTGAGTTTGATTGGGTCTTCCATGTGGAGACGGGGACATAGTCTTAGAAGCATTGATAAAAGTCCCCTTTATTAGTTCTTTATCAAAATCTAATAAAGGATCATTTTACAGCACTTCTCTAAGCACTGATAAATGAATCATTTATCAGCACTTATAAAAGTGATGATAAAGGATCCCTTTATTAGTTATTTTAAAAGCATTGATAAAGGGGCACAATGTAGTGTGTTGTTATAGCACACTACACCACTTGTGGAGTGTTCTATAACAACACACCAAAACACAAAAAACACAAAACAATCCCCAAAATAAATTATTAATACAGAATTTAAAGGAAGTGAATCAAATATTTGCTCATTTTCTTAGTTTTGGCAATATGACGTGTGTTTTAAACTGAAATGATACTTATATATTGAAAAACCATGCTTGGAGTAATACCATTCACATCATGCATATTATTGAGGTGGATATGATTATTACACATGTAAAATGACTTATGGATCATTTTCCTAATGTATAAAAACAGTTTGAATGTGTTTTCTCAATTTTGAGTGCATCACAAGTCTTTTTTACTAAAATATCATTGTAAACCGAAACACGCACTTTGAAATATGTCTATCATATCACATGTTATTTTGACATGATATAGATTCATAGACATAAAAAATTACTTATGAATCATTTTCAAAAATTATAAATTCATTCTAAATGCATTTTCTTTGTTTTTAGCGAGTCAATCTTTTTGAACTAGAATGTTGATTTTAAATTCATAACAGAAACATTAAGTCATACAAGAAACATTGTGTATCCTATTGAGGAGTTAATGATTCCTAAATGTCAAAAATGACATATGAAACATTTTCCCAATGTATCAAAACAATCCTAATGAGTTTTCTTGTTTTTGAGTAGGTGATTTTTCCTTTTTACTAAAATTGATGTCAATTTTAAATAAAAATACACACATTGAGTCATATCGGTCAAACCATGTATCAGATTGAGGTGAAAAAAAATATTACACATCCCAAATGACTTATGAATCTTTATCATGATGTATCAAAAAAATCATAATGTGTTTACTTGGCATTGAGCACGTCACATATCTTTTTTACTAAAATGTCATTTTAAACTAGAAACATGCACATTGGATTATAATGACCACATCATGTATTGGTATGATGTGATACTAGTTAATACTTGTATAAAATAATTTATGAATAAATTTTATAAATTATAAAGACTATCTGAGAATTTTTTTCCCCGTGAGTGACATTTTTTGAACTATACTATCGATTTTAAACTCATAACAGACACATTGAGTCATACTGGGTACACTGTGCATCAGATTGAGGTGATGATGATTCCTACAGATCAAAATTTACTTATGGATCATTTCCCTAAATCATAAAAATAATATGAATGTGTTTTATTTTTTTTGATTAGGTCAATTTCCATTTTTATTAAAATTGATATCCTTTTTAAATAAAATGACTCACTTGGAGTCATACTGGTCACACCATGCATCAGATTGATGTATGAATGATTCCTACACATATAAAATGATTTATGTATTTTTTTTCCTAATGTATCAAAAAAAATATAAATGATTTTGATCGATTTTGACTATGTCACATGTTTTTTCACCAAAATATCATTCTAAACTAGAAACCCACAATTTCAACTATAATAATCTCATATTGTATTGGTTTAATATGAGAAGGATTATTACATGTCAAAAAGGACTTATGGATCAATGTACTAAATTATCAAGACCATAAAAGCATATTTAATTTGTGTTCAGTGAGTGAAATGTTTTGAAATAAATTATCAATTTTAAACTAATAACAGACACATTGAGTCATAACGGTCACACCATGCATTGAATTGAGGTGAAACTAATTGCTACATGTCTCAAATGACTTATGGATCATTTCAAAAAGGGTGAACAAAGTAAAATACCCAATAGAACACTTTTTACAATCATATAAAACCCTATAATTTTTATTAATAAATAAAACCTATTAAAAAACCCACATTTTATCGAAAAAATAATAATAAAATCCTCAGCCAATTATTTTATTAATGTTTTATTCAGATCCTTGTGGATAGTTTTGAGGATAAAAATGAAAGTAATTAATAATTCATTCTACCACCACATCAAATAAAATAAATTCATTTTATTAACATGAAATCATAATATGAAATTAAACTGTAGGAACCCATGTCCCCGGGGATGCAAAACACTACAGTTGCATATTCTGATTCGTCCATCTCTACCCTCTCTATTTTTCCTTCCCTTCAATCTATTGTTTCTCTGGTTTTATTGATATTTTCTATGGAATGTGTTGGTGGAAATTGAGAAATCGATTAAATAGCTAGTTCTAATGGTGTAATTCTCACAAATAGGAGACATTTCCCTTTTTAGAGTACATAATGAAGTACAATTTTCATCCTCATCAGCTCATCTACCAAACAATTATCATAGAATTTTTTTGACACAAATTCTCTATCTCTTGTGGAAATGCACATATGTTTATTGAAATAATATAAGATGTATTCATCCGTGGGATGACTAATTCTTAGAGTAACACAACCAATATAAAAGAGATGGGGGATGAGTCTCAACAAAAAATGATATAATAAAAGTTTGAGAGATGAAAGTGATGAGGATGATAATTGAACATCATTGTGTTCTATAAAAGGGGAAATGAATCACAATTGTATGAATTAAAAGATTGACAATAGTTATTATCTTGACACCTCTATTTTCACCAACTCCTTCCCAATCAAAGATCCACACAACCAGAGAAATGATAGTGTGAAGGGTGCTAAAGAAATGGACAGGGTGGAGACGTATGAATTAGAATACACAACTACAGTGCTATAGAGCCTGGGGGTCTTATGTTAATACAATGTAATTTTATCTACCAAGTGTATATTACTAAAATTAATTTATTTCATTTTACATGGAGGTAGAGTTAATGATGAATTACTTTCATCATTATCCTCAAAATTATCTTCAAGGAAAAGAATAAAATTTTAATAAAATAATTGGTTGGGGATTTTTTATAATGATTTTTTTGCTCAAACATGGATTTTTTTATTTTTTTTATTAAAAAAATGAGGTTGTTTTATATGATTGTAAAAAGAGGTCTATGGAGGTGTGTACAATGTTCACACTTACCTCGATAGGCAATAAACCTAAATGGGGTTCACACTTTCAACAAAAAAACTATAAAACAGAACTCACTCTTCATTAGATACATAGATAAAGAAAGTAAATATACCTAAATATTATATATATTTATATATGCTATATATATGTGTAAAACATTAGTAAATTTACTTGAATATAATTATATATATATATGTGTATATTATTCGTCATATTTAAATTTATTTAAATATACAATATATTATTCAATATAAATATAAACAATTTTTTCCTAATGAAACTAAAAAATACTAATATTAAAAAAAATTAAATTATATTTATTATAAATAATTATTATTCTAGGTAAATATGTATAATATATAATTATTTAGATGTTTTAATTTTTAATTCTTTCAAACAATGTATAAATAGTCACCAAATTTTATTATTTTGAAAGTAACATGAGTTTTAAATACTTTATTGATTATTTAAGTGTAAATTTTAATAATGTTAATTAAATTTATACAAAGAACTAAAATGTACATATATTATTAGAATGATGAATATCTAAAAATAATTTCTACTATATAAAATTTGATAACATCCTTTCTATTTTTCATGGAAAAGATGAAGTGCATCCTAAGGATTCTAGGGAGGCAATCTAATACACATTGACCCATCCTTGAGATTCTAGGGAGGTCCATAAAGAAGTTTGAATAAATAAATAATACACATCAATAAGATATATAACAAAAAAATGCAAAAAAAACACCAACCCTTTCAATGTCTATCCCATACATATCTAAGTTAATTTTCTCATTCATTAAATGTTTTTATACCAAAAAATACACAATTTATAAAGAAGAATAAATATTTATTTAATTGGTTTATCTACAGATTAGAGGCAATTTAAAAATATTTCAAAACAATGAAAAAATCAAGCCTACAAAGAATGATGGGTTATAGATGTAGACAAAAAACAATGTTGATTGAAAACAATAATTTAAAAAGACTAAAATAGGATATCCAAAACCGTAGTCAAGAAAACAATGAATCATAATCAATGTCTAAAAAATATACAAAAATCGAAGCACAAATACAAAAAATAAATAAAAAACTATAACGGAAAACATAGTCCTACATCACTAGGTTAAAGAAAATATGGGACTCTCAGATATAGATCTCGATGTTTTTTTGGAAACCCTAACTACAAATGGATTCCAGACGATGTTTGAATAACTTGAGGTAGTGGGTTTGTATGATTTGAGTTGGTTGGTGTGATTCGAGATTCAATTAACCTAGGAGATAAACCCCTTGATACTTTCATTGAACAACCTTTACATTGAATGGGTTAGTAGAAATGTTCAACTGAATCTTCTACATCATCCCTTCACCAAGACTAGGCTTATATCCCAGGTCATTATCTCTCAAAACCTCAGCCTATTATTGTTCATAGTTCCTTGACCCTCACCTGCATGTAGGTGTAGAATGATCCAATTTCTTACTGGTACAAATGATATTGATCCCCAATTCATACCACAAAACCTACTTTCATCAAAATTTTCCCCCACACTAATCCAAATATAATCGATAGGGACTCTTGAAACATTAAATTTCACAAAATTGTGAGGGAAAAAGTGTGAGATACTAACCAAGTTCTACTATCAGAACATAAATATATACCAATGATATTCCCTAGAATGTGTATAATCAGTGTATTTTGAAAAGGTAAATGGAGAATATGGAAAATAACCCAAATTTATATTATTTGAATGTCTCATTTCATATGGATGTAATATGACCACATGAAGAGATACAACAGGACACCTTTGCAGTTATGAAGAGAATTGGACCAAGCCCTGACCAGATCTTCCTCTGAAGTAAAATGAATCATGATGTTCTTTTTGTTGACCAGACATACCTTTTCTAAATATTTCAATCCCTAAGAATCAAATATTAACCTATAAAAGGTGTCCACCGAAGGACGACACTGCTTAAACCGCACAATCAAGGCGAGATTAAGCAGAGCGAATGTCGCATTATACTCTAAGGATGAGATCGAATGATTCAGAACACCATTAAACAGATCTGGAACCTTAGGCAGAATATATTGAGGGAAAGGTGGGATAAAACATGGGTTAGATAAAGGGGAGAATGAACGAGAAGCTATATCAAAGGGTTCATAATAGGTTTTTATCTGATATAACGATAGGTTCGCAACATGTTAGGTATTTCTAATTAGAACTTGACACTTTTATCAGTGCTTATTATTTATGCACTGATAAAATACATATTTATCAGTGCTTTTTTAGAGCATAGAAAGGTAGGTATTTACAAGTGCTAAAAAAGCATTGATAAATATTTCTTTTATAAGTGCTTATTACTAAAGCATTGATAAAGGATGTGTAATTATAAATATAAATAAAAACATTTATATATATATATACATAGTCAATTTATATAAATATAAATATAGTACATATATTTATTATTTAAATATATTTATTATAATTTTATAATTATTTAAATATATAATTATATATATATATATATATTTAAAAATATAATTTATATAATTATTTATATTTATATAATTATGCATATTTAATAAATATATATAAATATAAATATAATAAATATATTCATTATTTATGTAAATTTATTATAAATTTAATAATTATTTAAATATATATAATTAATTATTTTTAAATATTTATATAT
Organism: Viscum album; assembly: GCA_963277665.1. Classification (NCBI taxonomy): domain Eukaryota; kingdom Viridiplantae; phylum Streptophyta; class Magnoliopsida; order Santalales; family Viscaceae; genus Viscum; species Viscum album. Next base: position 49,357,627 of record OY728121.1, read on the forward strand.
ATACAATTATTTATTTATAATTATAAATATATAATTTTATAAATATAGTATTTAAAATTTTAAATATAATTATTTATACATATTTTTTTACAAATATATATTTTACATTATTTATAAATATCTATTTATAAACACACATTAATAAAATTGACAAAATTGATATATTTTGTGTGTGTAAGCTTTATATCAAAATGAAATAATTATGTATACATGAAATCAATATAACACACATTTGTTCAATATTAAGTTGAAATATCAAATAACATCCAATTATATGTCCATTACTCTCTGCAATAAGTAAATATTTTTAATTTATATTAATTTTTAATTATAAACTATTATTCACTAAATATAGTGGATAAATATTTTGTAATATATAATTCATATTTGTATACTATAATATATATATAAATATTTAGTATATAGTATTTATTATCATTATCATTAATCATTTTATTAATAAAATGATTAATATTTTTCTCAATTTACTAATTTTTAATTTTAATTTGTTTAATTTGCATTTTTCTTATCTCTGTATTTAATAAATAATTTTTATTAGTATTTACAATTTATATATATTATAATCAATTTAATAATTTTTATCAATATTTATTAAATTTAAAAAAATATTTTAATATTTTTTAAAAAACTCAAATTTTATTTTTATTTATTTATTTATTTCATTAATTTATTTAGACATTTATTAGTGATAAAAATAAAGCCCTTATAAAGGGTAGCCATTATTAGTGCTAAAAATAAACCACTCATAAAGGGTAACCTTTATTAGTGCTAAAAATAAAGCATTGATAAAAGGGACCTTTATCAGTGTGAAAAAAACCACTAATAACTTATTAAATTTATCAGCGATTTCTTTTGCACCAATAAAGATTCCATATATCAGTGGTATTTTCTTACACTAATAAATACCACCACTGTTAAATGTTATTTTTTTAATAGGGCCAATGGAAATGTGGTTTTATATTCTATGTCTTGGTAGTGGTTTTCATGTTGTGTTTTGAGTTTGAGGACCCTTTTGTTGAGTTTGTTTTGACTGAACCTTTGGTTGTCTTGTTTTATATAGTATTCCCACAATTAAATTCAATTGATATTTGTGATGTAGCTATCTGTGATTCCCTGTTAGCAGTATTTCCAGTTGATCAACAGAAGAATTTTGTTTTTGAGTTTCAGATGTTAAATCCACCTCACTTTTATGGTCAAGAATATCCTCTCAAAGAGGAAAAGTGGATGAATAAAATCCAAATGAACTTTAGCCCCATTGAGTTTCCTGAGTCGTTAATGGTGAATTTCAATATATTTATTTATTGAAGGACCGACCATGAAGTTGTGGAATTCAGTCTCTCGGCACAGGCCTCGTGAAGATCTTACTTGTGAGTTCCTCAAGACTTTGTTCATCTATCAATATTTCATTGAGATGGGGATGGTGAGAAGGGGAATGTAGATGTATAGTCTATAACAAGATGATGAAAAATTGTTGTCGTTCTATGGTTCTTTCATGGATCAATTTCCTTATATTCCTGCGTTTGTGGAAAACGATTTCCATACGGCATGAAATTTTGATGTTGGGCATCACCTTGATTTCCAGTTGAAGGTGTCAGAGTTCAATCTAACCTCTTTTCCAAATATAGTGACGAAAGCTATTCATGTTGAAGCTATGTTAGGAGGGGTGATTAATGTATTCTTATATCTTTCAGTTTCTTGATGTGGGGAGGGGAATTCCATTAAGGAAGTGGGGAAGTATCCAGAAGCTATTGGGAAGGTTGTGGATTTAAAAGGCCTTGAGATATTTATCCATCTTCTTATAGGCATGGAATTATGCTGTACCATCAGTGTGGAAAGACATGTCATAAGAATCCACCATTCAAAAGTTCTTCAAGTCCGTGTCATGTTTGTGGGAACCGAGGCCACTTTCAATAGTTCAATCGGGGTGTTTCTAGGAAGTGATTTGGATGCAGTTCGTAGGAGTAAAGTAATATTTGGGATTGGTTTAAAGTATCGTTCTATTATAGAGTGTCCTTCTATTGTAGTTGTTTTTCAAGGTGGAATTATCTTTTACATGAAATGTAAAGGGATGTTTTGGATCTTCTTTAAACTGAAATTTCAATTAAATTGTGTTTTTATTTTGGAAATTCTGTATCTTTTGTTCTAATTGGTGGAGAGTTCAGTGTGTGTATCTTATAAGTAACTATTTGGGTGAATATTCTTGTTGAATAAAGTGATTTTAATTCATTACACCCTTAATATGGCATATTTAAGTGGTTTTTTTGTTTCGAGATAGAGGCATATGTTCAAATGGTATTTGGTTATGTTAATATTTGTTTAAGAGGTTGGATTATGTGGTTTTGTAAATCCATATACTTTCATCGATCAAATGGAAGATATCAAATCTTTCTAGCGGTAGAATGAGTTAATGGTGAGGACCAATGTCACACTCAGATTTTTTTTGTACTCTAATTCAATATATCCTTGATCTGGGTTTTTCTATTGAATTTCATGTGTTCCATGGTTTTATTTTGAGATACCACTTGTTAAAGTATAGAAACCATGTTCAATTTCTAGTTTTATTGATAGTCTTTGATGAAAAATATATGTTTTGGGATTGATGTCATGAGGCACATGGTTGGCCCACAGGTTGACAAACCGTGTTCCATTTCCCAAGAAACCTTGCAACCTTGGTGACATTTCAGAGAGTGGAATTTGGGACTTTTGGTGCACGGTTTGTAAACCGTGTGGCCAAATCATATTGGGTGACTTGTGTGTTTAGTGAGGAATTCAGGATTGGGGGTTGATTTGGTAAACAATGTAGCCAAACTTGGCAAGTTTCCCAGATCTAAAAATTTGGGAAATCTGAAGTATCCCCCATCTGGTGTTTTTACCCAAAATTCCCCCTTTCCTACACTAGTTCATGTGACCCAAAGTGATCCCCTCCACTACTCTCCAAGCCTATACTCCTCTCCCGAGTTTTGTATCTATATTTTAATCATGATTTGGGGTATATCTTCAAGGTGTTCCACTCTTATCTCATATATCTTTGTATTTCTTCAATTTCCCCTTGAGTTACTCTTCTCCCATGTTCAAGTGATTCTGGGTTTGGTGTTTCGTTTGATTTATGTTTGGGGGTTTGTGTTTTTAGGGTTCCTCTTGGTAGATCTTGCCTATTGGAACCTTTATGATGTGATTTCAGTTGTGTGTTGTTAAATCACTTGTGGTTTGAGTTAGTTCTCTATTTGGAATTGCTTCGTTTATTTAACATTAACTGGTTTCATGATTTTTGAACCTCATATCAATATGAAATATTGAGGTGCGATCATTTAAATACGTATTTTGTGTGAAAAGTAGCAGTTTCATCTTTTTTGTGGTAAATACAATTGTCTTGTTAAAATGTTTCACACCAAGTGTTTGATAAAATGTCCCATCGACCATTGTGAGTGTTTTTTAATATTCAAAGAATAGTTTGTAATTGAAAATTATTTTTTGATACGTAAAAAAGATGAATTGGGTTCCATTAATGGGTTTTAAAACTGGTTTTGGATTTAAAGGAACTGTGTATTTGGAATTTAAAAATGTATTGTAATGTGATGTTGGTTAATGGCCTACTTAAAATTTTTATAAATATAGTTTCGACAAGGAAGTGTGATACGAATGATTAAAACATATTTGTAAAAAGATTTTGACATGTAAAATTGTGTGAGTTCAACTATTTTAAAGGGTGATTTGGTTCTTCGATAAATAATGGTTTTTTGAAAAAAGATTGAGGCCTGATTGGAACTTTAATGAAAGTTTTGAAAATAATTATTATGAGAACCATCCTTGGATAATCTTCTAACCTTTTTGTTTTAAATTGATAGGATGTACTTTCTATTGAAACATCATGATCCCTTTATATTGTGTGAAGTGGGAGATCCTTGGTGTGGACTCCTTTGTGATTTATGAGTTTTATGGAAAGATATTGATCCTTGGGGTGTCTCTGGTGATTCATGCAGTTTGAGTTACTATATATGTGAAAGTGTGTTGATGATCAGTTGGAATTAGTTGGACCACCCTCTTATACAATCTTAACATAAAGAAGTTGGAATAGCTATTGAGTTTTATGAGAAAGATTGATGCACTGGTTTGATAATGTACTAGCATGTGTCCCATAGTAGGGGAATATATTTTCTTATTATTGATATTGGATTGTTCCCCTTGGTTTGTACTATGTGGGATGTTGGCGAGCCTGTTGGGTATATTTTATCTCATCGATTGAGGCATGATTTTTTGGGATGAGTCAAGATATATACTGTGTTCAAGATTATTCATGATCTCTTTGGTTTTACACATGTCCATCGACATATAGTAGCTGCGGAAAATAATTTTGATACATTGATAGTTGGAATCTGTAATTTAATATTTTCCATTCCCCTTATTGTATGAATGTTATTCTTACTTCTGGAGTAGTATGAATTTATTCCAATAATTATAAAAAAAAAATCAATAGTTTGTTAAAATGTTTTTCAAATTTTTTTACACCATTTATCTATTTTTAGTGAAATTTCAACTTTATCTTTTACTTAAAAATGGTTCCTCCTTGGAAATGAATGTGGTTTTAAATTGTAAAAATATTAATGGATCATTTTTGGTTTTTAAAGTGGAAAATATCGAAAATCTTAATTTTAAATATATTTAATTTCAAACATGAAGTTGATGTTCCTTTTATTTTAAAGGATGTTCATTAGGATTAGATTGTTTGAGAATACACACTGAGTTTTAATACTCACCCCTATGGTTCTTTCTTGTTTTTAGCTTATTGTGTAGGTTCCTTCTTGTTTTGAACACCATGGGTTATGGTTGGTTATGGTAATAGAGGGTGACCCTCAGGGTCACATGGAGATGGTTATTGTGAGGCTTTAGTTAGGGTTTTGTTGTGTAGTTTTGTTTAATCATTCATATCTTGTGTAACTAATGTTCTAGTTGTATTTTAATGTATATAATGAGATTATTTGGTTATATTTTTACTATTATGATAACTCATTTATTATTGGGAGAAATAATTCCCTATTGTTTCTATATTGATTCCTAGCACTAGTTTCCAGCTCACTGGGTTATGGAATACCCTTATGGAAATTCCAAATATCTTCTCGGGTGACTGGTTCGGGGTTGAACTGGGTTGTTTCATGACTTGTATGGTGAAATATGTTGGTGTACTGAAGAAAAGTCCTTGATGGAGGAAAATATAGAATTAGTTCACGAATAAGAACTAGATATAATTCTATAGGTGGCAGTGGTGGTATTTTTTACCTTTTACGAGGTTGGGATAGAGGTGGTATAGGTTGTTAGAATATTAGGCGAAGGTGGATCATTAACTGGGGCTAGGGTGGGGTAAGATTCATGCTGAGTAGGGGACACATTATGATCAAATATATAAATCGGAAACCATTGGTAGATTCTTTCATCCATTTTGAGCATCCCTATCATGTGGAGCAGTTGTAGGAAGATGCACTCCATAGGTTTGAGGGAGGAGTGGGGTTGGGTGGCCTCAAAGGTACCAAGATTCCTGAACATATGGATAATTAATGACCCTCCCATCAATGTACCTTGAGTCCTCCATTCCAGGGTTTTGTTGGACTTTCCAAACTTCCTTGTCGTGTTGATGATTGGGTCACCCACGGTTGATGTGAGAATGGGGTCCTCGATCTGGATCACCCCCATGAGAATATCCACAAGCCATCCAAGCATGATAAATGGCCCTGTAAAGTATTCGAAAGGTGGAAATATAGAGGTGGGTGATATTTGTTATGTGAGGATAATATACGCTCTAATGGTGTTCGAAGATCCTAGACCAATGTCATGAATAATAAACTTTGTTATTGTCAAGATTTAATTTTATTAATACTTGATAAGTGATGAATTCGATGGAGTAGATGTCAATGCAGATTCCAAACTCACTAAGGGTGAGCTTCCGTGGACTACCTCCAAGTCTGAAGTACATAGAATGAATGGCCAATCAAAGTTTATTAGGAACTCAATGAAGGGATCCTTGAGTTTTTTATTTCTCACCTAGGTAATTGGGTTTTGATACCTATAGACAATGAGGTAATGAACCTTCTGATGAATATAGATATGCTCGAGTACTATGAGATCCAACATTATGTTTGTACACATCAGTTTGGATTGGATATGGACCAAATGAATCTGATGAAGAGGGTTTGAAAAATGAAGGTAGGGATGAAGGTGAGGGTGTAAGGCCTGATGCCCTACTAAAATTTGACTACGAGTCATCATAGGTGGAAGATAAGGTAAAGTCGGAAGCAAAAGATGAGGTCGATGGGTCAGCGGGTGGTGGAACAGGAGTAGACTTCCACTGTTTGGGTGGTAAATGTGTGTCATCATGCTCGAGAATTCTTTCTATGGGAGGGGTGTAGACAGTCATCAATTGGGACATATTGAAGTGGAAAGAAGGATAAGTAGGAATTGGACTAGGAATGATGGATAAGGGAGGAATATATTAGGAACTGATAGTGGTGAATTTCAGGGAGTGAAAGATGCGAGATGGTCACATGGAAGGAGGAGTGTGGGGGGTTTTCAGTGTGAAAAAATATGTTCATGAAATTTTAATGTTTCTAAAAACTTACAAGTAATTTATTTGGTACAAAATATATATATATATATATATTTTAAAAAATTTTAGCACTTTAAATTTACAATTTGTGTACGGATTAGACGACATGTATTATATATTTTATTGCCATTTTTGGGATAAATCCTTTTATCATGTCTCCCATAGCTCTAATACTTCTTAAAAATTAAACTAACCCATTCTGTCCTATTGAAACTACCATGTTATTCCTCCCAGTCAAAACATTAATTATTGTCTAGATCTAGTCCTATTCCGATACAAAAGATGTCAATTGTATAGAGAATCCATTTGTAGAATGATTTTTGAAAGATAAGGGGGTGAAAGGTGGGTCGCTTTCCTTTATAAGAGGTTCAGTATAATTTGTGTTCTTGTGAGTTGTATATCCTTTATTAAAATTACGTAGTTTCTAATTTTGTTTCTTTACTGGTCACATGATTATTATATTTTTTACTATAAATATAGAATGGTTGATCATTAAATGACTCATTGTGTTTATTAGCGGCCTTCTCTACATGGAACACATCCAGTTCTTCAACAATACTAAATCAATATCCCTAGTTTAACATCAATCAATTTCTTTCCGGTGGAAATAAATGGTAATAATTGAATGAGGGGAATATCTACCTATAGATCCATGTCCAAGACATGTAAATCTGTAGGGAAAATGAATGTATGAAATTATACTAAGATATCCTCAATAAATCGTTAAAGATTCGTGACTAAGGGGTTAGAATGTTTCAGTTCCATTCATGTTGGTTTCAGTTCCCTAAGCCCCATCTTCTTGTAAACACTAATGGAAATTATATTAATACTCGCTACTTGACCACACAAGGGGGGTTTCCAAAATTATATGTCTCTATAGTGCATCGAATAGTGAAACTTCCTGTGTCTCACATTTTTGGATATAGCTTCCATTGGAAAAATATTGAACATTATTAATTTAGTGAGATGACTCCTATGTCCTCCATTTTAATTTTTATATACAATAAGTCTTTATGTAATCATACATAATTGGGTACTTTAAAAATTGCCTCAAAATAGGGAATGTTGATTTCAAATTCATAAACCTATATATTTTTTATATTTTCACTCTTTAATAGATTATTTAGTCCTATTAGGAAAGTGTAAAGGGTGGTTATATGGTTGTTTTAACACATAGATATCACCCTTTTTAGGTTTTTCCTCATCGAAAGATTTCTCAGATGGTTCTATCTCTTAGGTTCCCCCTTAACCATCTTTATCAGATTATTTTAACTGATTTTTTATCTACTCCGCATGATTTCAGAAAATCCATCACCTTTCAACTTTTAACAACAATTGATTTATACTCTTTCATTAGATTATTTTGGGTATTAGTAGTCAAAATACCTAGTAGATGATCTTTTAAGGTATAAATTATCATCCCCATTTTATTATCTTGTTTTTGTAGTGAAACATTCTTGGTTTTCATTTTTTTATTATTCCATCCTTTGGCCTAATTTTTTTTAATAATTTAGTGAGGATGCTTTCAATATTAGATTGGAGTGGTTGGGTTTGTTGCAGTTTTCTTAGCGGATCCTTTTGATTCTATTACTATTGTGAAAGTGGAATCTATTGATATTTAGGAAAACATTGTTGAAATTTATGATGAGGTTAATGAGCTAGAACTTGTGGTGGGTACCTCGGTGGTCATTGGTTCCTTAGTGATACCTATCCACTGCGCTGCTAAAAATAACCTTGGTTCTCCTATGGATACTACTAAACTAGACACATTTCTGGGGCCATTAGTACTTCTTTTTTTGTTGATAGTAATTAAAATAATTAAAAACTTGGAATATGTGTTCCCCAATATCAACCCCATAGTTATGGTAAGAATGCATGACTCCAAACATATCACGAAACATAATTTCAATCACAGGAGCAGTAGGGGGTGGTGGTAGAGTTGGTAGTTTAAAATATTACAGAATTCTTTTTACGGATTGTACTTATGATGTGAGGTGGGTTCTTTCCTCCAACTAATGAATTCTGCAATGAGGTGGTCCTCTATAAATTTTCCATAGAGTAGAATAGTAGTATACTTCATCAAGAATGGGTCAGATTACTTCAGGCCTCTTAGGAAATATCCACCATTAGTAGCGACATCAAATGTATTTCGTGTAGCTTATTGAAGTCCATAGTAAAATGTTTGATGTTATAGCCACACATATCGTCCATGATGTGGGACCTTTTTGGTTATCTCCTTGAATCTATACAATGAATCCAAGTAAGATTCTATATCTTTTTGGTTGATGTTTTGATTTTAATTCAAGAGCTTCCAATTTTATATTAGAGGATATTATTTTTCATTTATCTTTTTTATTAGTTTTTCCCAAGTCATGATCGAATCAAGAGCATTGATTCTTATCCAATACTTGGCTTGGCCACACAATGATAATTGGATGAAATGAAGTCTTATGGATTCTAATGATATGAAATATTTAGACAAGTTATCACAAACCTAAAAGAAATTAGAAATATTTTCATGGGGTATTAACTTTTTAGTCCACTGAATTACCCTTATTCTAGATTAGGTGAATGAGTCCAAACATAATTTCAATAGTGTGAACTTGAATTGGTGGGTGCATATTGCTAGGAGCAACACCACTATTGGACGAAATGCCTCAATCAATTATGGTTCACTCCCATAGCACTAGATGCTCTCCCTAATTATAAGGGGGTGTATATTTGATGTTTTGGAGGAGTGATTGTGCAAGATCATTACACTCATCAATTGTAAAGAGGCAGTGTGTAGTTATTGAAGATCAATATCGGGATCTGAACGAAGTTTTTATTGTGTTTCCAAGCTTCTTGAGCAAGTCAAGGGTCCCTTGATCATGCACTATCAAAAAAAATGAAATAGAGATGGAGAGAGAGATGGTGTGAGAAAAGAAGTAAAATATAAAAGATAAATGGGATGGAAAGTGATGTAAGGGAATGGGTGAGGTAATTTGAGGTTTTTCTAAGGGTCATTATGCCTAGGAAACATTAAACCCCACAAATGATGCCAAAATTTTATGTTCCTACATGTGTAATATAATTTCTATGGATGAATATCAAATTATAAATTTGTAGTCCCAAACTACACTTATTACTAGAGAATAGTAAACTGGATGTCTCAGGTCGGACCCATGAGGTTCCCTAGTAGGTCAGAAACCAATCATACAAAACCCTTTAGAAGGATTCCCCACATTCACTCCTTAGGTCTTGTTTTTACTAAAAAAAGTAATTTGTATTTAATTTAGATAATTAAGAAAGGATCTAGGTCATTTTTAGGTGTTGGGAAAGAAGATAATCTAAGATTTATCTTGCGATATTCCTATGGATTAGGCTACAAAGTGGTGCAAGATTCACCAATTGGTTTTGGATTAACCAATTGGATCTACCCATGCAACAACTATACCATGTTTAGGGTAATGATGACAACCTAGGTGAAATACACTTATATTCTATTAAGAAAGCATGATAGGATAATGGTCATAGTCCTTCTCAAAGGCAAATAGGTTATGTCCATTCAATATCACTTTCCAGGGTCAAGGTTGTACAAAATAATGTGGTGAACAATTATTTTTTCCTAATCACTAACCATAGTGTTACCAAGGTTAAATATGTAGACTCATCAAGCTCATAAAATTCCCATACTCTCAACACCTAACACTAGGTGGATTAGATGTGCATGGAAGTGTTTATCAAAACCAATTAAATACTAAACATGCTATGAATAATCATCAAATAATAGAGAAATAAAAAATACATAATTAAAAAAATTTAAAATCAAGATAAAAATATTTAAATCAATGTAAATCCAATAAAAACACATTGCAAATGAAGAAACTATGAATCAAATTACAAGCACTATTGAAGAACTGAGATTAGTGATGAAATGGTCATCGAAAATGGAAATGAATTCACAAAAAGAAAAGAATGGGCATAAATTAGCCAAAAAATCAAAAAGTTATGAAAAAAATATTTAAGTAATGAATTAAAATGGGTTTAGAATAAAAATATATAAAAATGGGAGAAACGACAGAAGGAAACTAGGGAGAATGAAATTATGCACAATGTTCTATGTGCAGAGGATAACCAAAAATAAAAATAGCCCTAAAGTTACATAATGTGTAATTCATGTACATCATTTACCGGTTTAAGTTAATTCTATCTCAACTTCTGCATGTTGTGTAAATTCGATGCAAATAGGTTATATGAGATCCACATCTCCCTTTGAAGTATCATCTCATATCTTTGATCGGGTGAGCCTTTAATATTTTCTTTTCAATAAATATCTGTATATTTTGTATGCGAATAACATTTATTGGGATTACGATATTTGAAATATTCATGTAATTTAGTGAATGCACATTTTTTTACTAGCTTCACATCATGTAAAGGATTCATGGGATCATATGTGGCTCTATAGACCTGCTGTGAATGAGGTATACATTTCATATATTATATAAATGATATGTAAAACTTTTTTTTTCAATGTTCTCCAATTCTTCTTTGGTGTCTAAAATTCCAGATTCCCATGAAGAGAAATAAGAAACAGTTCATTATCGAATAAATAATGAATAATCCTTAAATAAATAAATCCAATATAAATATATAAATTCACCTTATCATATAGGTACATGGGTAAGGACACCATGTGGGGGTACACACACTATATTGGTGGTACGTGCCATGTACTCGGACATTTTACATGCTACGTGGGGATGAGGTACACTATCTACCCAAGTTTGTTACATACCGTGTATAGATAGGCACATGTTGTGTAATTTGGGAAAGTACTCACCAAGTTTCCCGAGGAAGATGTCCATGGAGGAAATTTTAGGCTACACACCGTGTACCCCATGTTCACACCATGTGTTTTTTCCTTCATTGGTCCGTTTTGACTATTTTACACCCTAATGACAGAATTGGATATTCAAGTAGTTAATTCTATGATACCTTCCACATAGTTCATGATGGTGGAATGCTTTCAGCTTTTAATGGTTGTTTGGATGGTGTTTTAGATGGTGAGAGTTTAGTAGGAGGATAACCATGAGGTTTGGAATCAGAATCCTCCAGTGGGTTGAGTTTGAGTTGTGAGGCCATGGAAAGGATTGTGATATCATTAGTTGTTTTAGTCTTGTTGATACCATGATGATTTTGTTTGATATTATTTTAGATAGACCCCAAAAAGGGGATTGAGTATAATCTCTAAGGAGTTCTTGGTTGTCTATGTGTATCTGGAATAGTTTCTTGAGTTTAGGGTAGGTGAGGTTTAGATCCCCTATTTGAGGAATAGAGCTGTTGGAACCTTTGGGTTAGGTTGTTGACTTTGGATTGTAGTTATGGCCAGGTTCTATTCAGTTGTTCAGATTTTTTCAGAGATACTCTTAAGGACCCCCTTATGGTCTTGTTTCAAATGAAGTGATCAATGGTTTCAATAGTCTTATATTGAGAATTCCCATTAGGCGTGTTATTTATTGGCTTGTTCTGAGGAGCCCTTGTGCAGTGTAACCTATTTTTGATGTGGTTAGGAGAACCATTTTAAATTTACCTATCGAAGAATGTGTTTTTTTGATGTGTTATTGATCCATGATTAATTAGTTTACAATTAGGGATGTTTGTGATATTTTATCATTGGGAACATCCTATTCTTTTGGATGAGATGGAGGAACCCTTCATAGGGTGAATATCTTTTGTTATTTATTTTTTCTTGATTGTGTTTTTTTGAATGTGTGGCCCAAGAGGTTGGGTGTACTATTGGAGTCTCTAGTTGGATTCCACATTATACCGTATCCCTGAGGACTTTGCGAGCCCTATAATTTGGTTTGGTACTAAGGTTGGTTGTGGAGAGACTGTGGTGGATGGGTGTTTTTGATGATGAGATCTAGGGTGCTAAGAGAGGCCCCATTATATTTTATTTGACAGTGGATCTAGGCTACTAGTTCATATATTTATATGGTGGGTTCAATATTGGATCGTCAGATGTTAATTTTTTCATTATCCATGATGTTGGAGGGATTATCTTCTTAGGACCATGGTTTAAGGAGGAGACCCATGGTATATATTAGATTGGCCATTAGAAGTGAGTTTTGATATAGTTTTATCTTCCATTGGATGGATTTTGTTTAACTGGATTTGGGAGATAATTGGTTATTTGGATGAGTGTAACCCCTATCTAGTTTATTATTATTCCGGACTAGTATGGATTTAGGATCATGAGATGCTGAGGCACTCAAAAAGTGGATATTTATGTGTTTTGGATGCTGTTGTTTCCTCGGGGCCCATGGATGTTGTTGATGATCATGAGTTTTTATAGATCCCACCTTGTTCGGTCTATAACGGGAGCACAATTTGTTATGTAGGACTCTCAGAACTGATAGGTTATTTAGTTCTATCAACCTAGATGTTCATGTTTCTAGTTCAGAATGACATATTTTATTCCTAGAGCCTGGTAGATGAAAATTATTTGTGTGGATACCAATGGTACACCTAGGGATTTTACATTGATTCATGTTATGTTTAGGTGTCTTAGATATGCGGTCTATATATTAAGTAAGTGGTAGTTTCTATGTGGATGGGTGATCCATGTGTTATAATCCGTTGTAATGGGCCAGAGATTGAGTAAAGTTACTATAGGTTTCGAGATAGAAACCACTATTTGGAAAATTTCTTGTGTTTGGATTCCCCCCTTTTCATGAAGTTGTTTCCTTTATTCCAAAATCTATTAGTTATCATCTATGTTGATTATATCAGGTGTGGATATACTTGTTATGGAAAAATATTATTGGTCCACCCTTGGGGATAACGTACTATAATTTATTTCTCCCTGCTATAAGTACAGATTTGTGTGCGGGTATCCATGATTTATGATTTAAGGTTGGAATACATGTTGCATAATGGATTGGGATGAGACCTAGTGTTTTTTGATTGAGCAGAGCCACTGATGTGGAGTCTTGAGATTGGGATGGTTCTGCTCAAGCATCATGGAGACTATATATGGGGTTTTGAAAAGAATTTTTTGTAGATCCAGTTGTATTTATTTTCATTTTGTTTAATATTTATATGTGGTTGACCCAGTTTGTGATCAACTATTGTATGTTTTTTAGGCTTGGAGTGTATATGAGTCTATGCAACATGCCATTTATTATAGCATAATTTTTGGATTCATTTTTACGTGTACTCTAATGCTGATCCATGTGTATGATTTGGGTTTTTTATACTATTATTCAACTCTGAATATAAGGTATAGTCTCCCCACTAAACCTTTTAGACCATTTCTACTGGTCTATAGCCTCTGACATTTAAGGAGGCATATTTGAGGCCTTGTGGTCGGTCAGATCTGGTAACATGTCAGGTCGACCTGGGGTGGTTCATTATAGATACATTAATAGAAAAATATTTGAATGTGTTCTTTTATGAAATTTAAATCATTTTTATTTCACATAAACTATAAACATTTCAGCCTCTTACATGATTTTTTTGTAGGATTTATCGTCAGATAAATGATGTAAATATTTATAGCCTATCATATTTACTAAATCAAGATGCATTTATATAATACATGCTTTTCACCAAGATAAATATCGATCTAAATTTTCCTCTAGTTTGATGAAATAATCCAAATAAATTCATATAACATCTTTCAAAATTTAAGAAAAATCCAAGAACATTAAAAAAAATATTATTACCGAATTACTATGGAGGGAACCATATAGTTGGATCCACATTAGTTTTGAATTAATGACCACTTATCATCCCTAAAAATATGGATCTATATTTCATTATATCATTGAAAAATGAAGATATATTAGTGTTTAATCAACACAAAGATTAAAATATGGCTAAAATAAAATTTTAGAATGAGAATACTAAAATAAAATTGATAGGAGAAACCTGGAATTCCCATGAAATATTCAAATTCATGCCATAATTATGGTTTCTGATAAAACAATCCATTAAAACTCAAGATGGGAGATAATAAAATGAAAGATTATGTTTATTATAAAATGGGTTATAAAGTAGAATTATATATATATTGATATATATGCGTAGTAGATATATATATTTAAATACTTACAACTGGTATGTATACGTATAAGTACATTTATATTGAATTATTTAACACATATATATATATATATATAAAACATTGAAACACACACATACACACACATATATATTTCATATATATGATAACATATATGTTAAAATATATTTGATTTATATGTAATATATGTAAATTCTAACAACCCAAAAATTTATTTCATTAAAATTTACATTATTTTTTTATTTTTTGTAATATAGTATAATATATGATACATAATATAACACAAAAATTATTTTATATTATAATATAAATTAAATAATTATAATGTTTTTTATATCGGTTAGAAAATTATTTATGTCATAAAACTATTAATTTTCAATAAATAATTATTATTATTTAAAATTTAAAATTCTAATATTTAGATAATTAATTTGATAAAATAAATATCCTTTTTTGACTCTTCCCATATAAATTAACATTATATGTTCTTTTTATAATTTTATGAAAATGATGACTTTTAGGGTAAAAAGTGAAAAAACATTTTTATGAAATACCACAACTCTTATGATATATTCATGATATGATCATAAATTTGATTTTTTTAATCACCATTATTAATAAAAATGAATTTCATAAATAAAATTAAATGAAATGGATGATTTATGGATGGGGAATCCTTAACCATCCTTGAAATTATTAATTTTCAATTGAAAAATTTGGAATTAATACTACCCAAAATTGGTTAGACTTAATGGAAAAATAATCATTTGGTAAACCATTATCACCAAACATACTACTGCAAAAATAGCCACACCATATTCCCATTCCCCTATATCTAATTCTATGTTCTATCACTATATACCTTTCAAGGATTCTGTTCCATTTATACCTCTTTAATATTAAATAGTTTTATGGGTTATAATGTTCATCTCTAAGATAAGAAACTCAAGATATGCAAGGGATCCCAATCTCTCTCTTTCATTTTCAATTCCCATAATTTAACTAAATTTTCTTTATAAATCCATTTTTCATATATTATAATGATTTTTATTCCATATTATCATATTCCATTTGATATGTTTTAAATGTTATTTTATTTATCACCTCTCATTATATCCTTTCCCTAATCCATTATTATGCCGAAGTAAGGGTTTCCACAATCCTCTACATTAATTTGAAATTTAAATTCCTTTTTAATATTTTCTTTTATGTTAAATTTTCTTATATATAAATACTTTTTATTCTGTGTTATTATTATCCATTTGAATTATTCCAAATGAGAGATTACCTACTCCTTCCAATTGTAGCATTTTTATATGATTTTAAAATGTTTGAATTATCTTGTAACCATAAAACCAGACTAAAAGTGTAACACCCGAGACTTTTATGTTATATAAATCATCAAAGGAATCTTTTTCTACACAACACTTTCTTGGCTTGCTTTACACGCAATCACGACCTTCCTCGATAGCTTGCGTCGTACGCAATACCGAGTTTCACTAAACAACAATATGCTATTAAAACTAGCCGTTATGAAAAGTAATAACCACTCTTTGAAATTTTATAAATTTTATTTTTCAAAATGGACTTCATTTTTGGACTCAGAATATCGAAATTAGCCTAGGGTGAAATTTTGGTATTTTTCTGAAAACTTTCAATTTTTGATGAATAGTGAAACCACTAAGTGGTAGGTTAAAAACTGAATTTTGCATAAAACTTAATTTTACCGCTTCTGTGATTGGAATTTCAAAAATCCGACAGACACGGTTGATATCAGTAAGTAAAATGTGGTTCAATGAGATAAAAATAATTTTTTGGTGAATAGTAACTTTTTACTATTTTTACCGCGGTTAATAGTAAATAGGGTAACTAAGGGTAAATATGATATCAATATTACCCTAACACATGTCCTAATTCTATTGGACAAGTGTAATTCGACCAAAAACAAACTTAGGAATAAAATATGACCATTTAGGCCCACTTGGATTAGATTAGGACATTTATTATTAATTTATTTAAAGAAGGGTTAAAATAGTTAAAATCAAAGTTTAATAAGTAAATCATTTTTAATATGGGGTTATACATAAGATAAATTCGACTATAAATATTCATTAGAAAGATAAAAAGCTTTCCTACATAATGGTATTTTATTTGTAATTTTTAGACATTAAATAATTTAATTTATTTATGACACAATGATGATGCAGTAATTATCTTATTAATGAAATATTGACATAATTGATGTTATAAACACCGAAATAAATGTAATTTGAGACTTTTTATGAATTCCACTAAATTTCTAGGTTACTATGATATATTAGTGTTGATTTAATCAACTTGGTTCGAACATATAATTCTGTTATGACTTTCACAAAAATCATATATCAAATAGTGTCAAAATTGACACAAAATAGTTTTTAAATCAAATATTATATTATTAATTGTTATTTTATTCCTAAAAATCTAAGGTTCGGCCAAATGACTTAGATAAAGATATATATATTAATAATAAACAATTTGGGGTTCGTTTGGCATGTTATAGTAAGTGTATTAACCATATAGTGAAAGAAAACAAAAAGACATGGTAAAAGTTAAATTATTTAACTTAGAGTTAAATCTAATTGATAAGGTTAAAATAATAACCTAAACTTGTCTAAATCCTATTGGTTGATAGGATTTCGACCCTTCCCCACTTTATCTTCGAAATAATACCCTTTGGAACCATTATAAACCGATTTTGACTTTAATATAAAATAATATTTTGAGATATTCCTAAGGTGCCCCTCTCCTCCCTTATAAAAGGGCACCTCCTCCCCCTCCTCCTCACACCAATTTGAGCACTCAAGCTCGGCCAACCCCTGACATTTTCTCCTCTCCACTTCCCTAGAATAATCCTAGAGGTCCTGGTCTTCTCCAAAGACCAATCTTAGTTCCTTAAGTGGAGGATTCAAAGAGGCGTTCCAAAAGAAGAGGTAATATCCATTACCGATCTTTTCAATTTCTTTCTTCTTCAACTTCTTCTTCTTTAGTTGTTTCATGATAAAGTAATAACATCAGTATTACTTACATACTGATATGTTATTATAAATATGAAACAACCCTAATTCACCTTCTATCCATCCTACGGAAAAATGAAATCACCGCGCGTGCGTACGTACGGAATACCGTCTCCACGCCGTGGTGTAATCTATTTTCCACCATCACCTTACAAGGATGGGTATAATGGTGTAATGAGTAACTATATATGATTATTATGAAGTAATATTGATACTGAAATAATATATATATACTCCAATACAGTTCCGCGATCATAGGAACGATATCATCACTCGTGCGTACGTACGGAATACCGTCTCCACGATGTGATGCGACTCGTTCTACATGATCTTCATTTCATAATGATTATATAAATGAATTGAATGAATTAATATGGTATATACTACAATAATAACATTCTGGAAATGAATTATCTATAACCTAAAGATAAGAATAAGAATTTATTCGACAAAACACGCATAAGAACAAAAAGTTATAAAGACCCGAGTAACAAGTAACAATGAAATATTACTAACAAGAAGCTAATAATATGACCATATATGATATCATATCAATATGTATGATTCTGGAATAAGTCAATAACATTATTTAAACCATTAGACAGGAGCTTCGGACACGAACAAAGCAAATCGGACCTAAGGTAAGGGAAATATCACAATCTCATTTTTATCCGAGATTGTTTATTCGTATGTATTTACAAGGATGTATTTTATCATCCACATCCATGTTTCATCAATATGTAATATTATTTCCATCCGCCTACAATTGTTTAAATCCATTTTTACCCTTCGGTGAGTTTTTAGTAATATGTATGAAAGGAATCTTTTGTCGTACGAGGTACTTTTTGACTTTTCCGACAAAAGTACGAAGAATGTTTTTTTTAACTTATACGGCATGAATGGATTTTTAAAACATTAAATCCAAGAAGCTTCCTTTACAAGTTTTCAAGTTTATTTTTAATCAACTTCTTTTATTTTAAAGTTGTATGACATGTTATGAAAGGAAAAATGTTTTTAAAGAAGAAATGATATTTTCCTCAAGAATGGAGTTCAAGTGTTTTATCAAAATTATTTTCCATCTAAGATAATAAAGGGTTCTGTTTTTATCCCTATTATTAAATTGATTTGATCATGTTGTGATGGAATTATTTTTATGAATTCCTTTATGTTATATGAATTGTTTTATGATGTCATGTTGTTTAAGAATCCCATTTTTATTACATGGGTTACGCTATGATTTATGATTTATGATTATGTGGCACACATAAGAAAGGATTAATTATAAGATGGGTGGGACCTATATCTCCCTCCAATGCATTGGGTAAAGATTTATATCTCATGAGATAGACATGGCTGGAACGGAAGGTTATTTCGGTTCAGTGAAACAGGACTGAAACGAGGAGTGAACTCGGTTCAGAAAGGGACTTTGTCCACTAAGATAGTCTTGGCAATGAGTCATGACTAACAAGAAATGATTTTCCATGATTATGTGTGCATGCCACAAAGTTTCAAGTTTTATGTTATGATTATGGGGATCTCATTTTCACTTCTATGATTTATTCCATGTTAAGATATTATGATCTCTTTTGCAGGTTTTGATTTTCATAAAGATATGATATGATTTTTATTTCTTTTATTTGCCCTTGCTGAGCATTTGAGCTCACCCTTTTATGTTTTCTTTTCCCCAGGTCAGGAAGATGGATATTAAGTAGAATATGCTAAAAGGGACCCTAGATATGATGAAATAAATGGGAGACACTGTAGAAGATTTATGAACCAGTTGTTTATGTTTCCCAGTTTCTAAAGACACTATACCTATACGGTCCTTTGTGGTTTTGTCATATGTTGTAATAAGTGTGCTTCAATTTCGAAGTATTAACAATGTATGTAAAGTATGGGTCGTTATAAAAAGTTTGGTGATGTAATGTATCTATGGTTTTTTAAGAAATTAAATCTCTATCTAGATACTACAAGTTTGTGTTTTTCTATCTTAATTATACATAGGGTTAGTAACCCTAAAAAGGGTGTATTAGGCTTTGACTTGATTGTCACCTGGTGCATGAAAATGGGCCTTACTACAGGCCTAGTTGAAAACTCTTGGGGGATATGCTTGTGTGACATCCCGAACCAAGTGCACTCTTAAGTAACCCAACATGTGTTTCCACATAGACTCAAGCACACCTCCCCATATGCCATAGGCTGCTGATAAGCAATGAGGGACCCAAGTGTGTCTATGGGGAGACTATTCCCTCATGTTAGGGTATAGCATAATAGGGTAATAGTAAGTTGATTTACATCAAATTAGTGGAAGTAGAACTAATAATATGAATAATTATATGTAAATAATCCGTGAAAAATAAATTGATTAGTAACCACAATATCAATGTCATATACAAAATGGGGATGATGTCATGATATTATACCGTAGGACAACATTAGTACATACAATATAAAAATACACGTAAAGACTGAAATTCTATACCCAAAATATTTATAAGCATATGATTCATACTCTTATCCCATACACCATCCTATCATATGAATCAAACAACCTAAGACATACCATTTCCCCTGTCCTGACCTACATCCATGAAGTTTGCTTGAGTACCAATCATTGTCCCAAACAAGGTGTAAGTAAACATAATTAGGCCAACACCAACAATGTCTCTAATAATTCCATTTTGTGATTAAAAATATAATAGAGCATATGTGAAATGAAAATTATAAGAATAAGAAAATGATATAATAACCATGCAGAGCTAGATTTCCTCATGAGGAGCCAAACCGACAAAGCCAACTTCAATCATAGATGGATGTGTCTAAATTAAAAACCTATAAAAATATAGGGACCATGAATATGATAATAGTAATCACATAAAAATAGTAATTATTGAGTAACAAAGGTGAAATAGAGGCATCCATGACCTTAGAAGGACATTCCAACTTACATTAAATAACCATGCTTACAATAAAAAGGGTCTAAGTGTAATCCAAGGGAAACAACCTTGGCCTTAAACCAGAGAAAAATCTATAACCGAGTCCTTGGATCATTTTAAATGTGAATCACAGTCTAAGTATGATTGGATCCCAATGTGATGATCCAATGAATCACATGTCTTAAAAAATGACCAGAATCTAATGAGATAATCCAGGGAATTGTAGATTATAGAAATAAAGAGAATGAATTGTTTGTACTATGCTGAAATATTCATACATTAATACCGAAAAGATCAATTTCCAATTTGTGTATATACCTTGACAACTAATCAATGAATCAAGATGATTTCCTCTGAGTTATCATGGAATTCCCTCAGGAATCCAAGGCCATATCAAGTATAACCACTCCTTTAATAGGAAAAAGGTTCAAAATCAGTTGGAATGATTTATAAATTATCCCACGCCATGTGTTAATACATTTCACCTTAACCTTCTATTTAATTAAAACATTTCCTTTTCAATTTTAAATTGAAATGTTTTGTAAGGGATTTCTTACATTTTAATCATTTTGTACATAAAGAATAAGGTGCCAAGATAAATTTACCTTCCATAATATAAAAAAGAACTCATTTATTATAATTTAATCAAATTAACTTTTAAAATTTAATTCAACACATTTAATGGGTGTCAAAAGATCAAGTAAATAAGGACTCACACAAATATGTGATCCTTGGTAAGGGTTCACACCCCTAAAAAGGTCAAATGATATCATTAGACGTCTAGGCTATTGGTCCAAGAATTAATTTAAACGATTTAATAAAGGTAACACATAGAGATTATAGAATGTGGCATAAATAAAACATTTATAATTGGGTGATGCTCTGAAAGAAATTTTATATACCAGATACCTTATAGAGGTAGAGTAATGCACATATATTATTGGCCCCAAATCTTATATGGAGTGATGTAAAATGGAGAAATAGAGGAATATCATGAAAATATGTAATATGAGATCAAGTAGAAATAGTGTGAAATATGGAGAGATAAATAGACAAAAGAAGGTAAAATATTGAATCTCTTATCTGTATGCTTCTAATATGATAGATTATGATAAAAATATATCTCAGATGAGGGAGAGGATTCAAATCCTATGTTGAAAGGAGATGAGGAGATCTCAATAAGTGAGAGAGGTTTATATAGAAATGTTCTAATAATGAAATATTTTAGTATAAGGAGGATGTTGGGAAAAGGGTAATTTTACCCATATTTAATGGGTTGAATGGTTTGGCCAAACCATGTGCTAACCATGTGACTCCAATGACCATGTGGAACTAAGGGTTCAGTCTAGAAGAATTGTTTGAAAAAAACCATATGTATCCCATACACCCCTCTATGGTTTTATATAGCACACCACTAGAACATGCATGATACAATGCATGGTTAAACTAATCATGAACCTCCTCTTACAGGGATGTATTGTTGAACCAAATGGTTACTATTAACCATTCACAAACTGTGCGCATCAGGAAGTTTCTCCAAAATCCGGATCTTCGAGCTTCAAATAGGCCACATATTCTCCCAAAACAATCTGTAATAAGTTAAGAGGAATTAAAAGGATAAAAAATAACCTTCAAACCCAATCTTAAAGAATATGTAACTCACCCAAAAATTGGTAATTTACAACCTCCCCTCCTTAAGAAAACTCATCCTAAAGTTTCCCTAAAAGTGGTTAGTCATAATCTAAGAAAATTTCCAATAATTAAGAACAAAAAATGGACTCTCTCTCTCCCAGGTCTCATCCTATACATTTTCGTGATACCATATCACCCAATCTAGAGGAAAATTTGTTCATTTGATATCATTCACAATCAAATAAACAATAAAATAGGGTACTCCCATAAATATGCATCAATTTCCAATTTTTTTGAGGATCCAAGATATGAGATGCATTATAATGATAATAAAAAAAAGAAGAGTTACATGGAATATGTATGAATGGATCAGCACCTTTAAGGTAACTAAAACCAATAGGCTAGCAAACCAACTCTCTCCAAAATCTAAAAGAGACCAACATAATGAGGTTATAACTTTCCTTATTTTTGAATCTATATATACCTCATCCTAGGTGAAATTCACTGGAATTGATGATCTATAACATAGAAAGAAATAATTCATTATTGATGGATGAGGCACAACATCTACATAGTATGAGCTATAATAATTTACTTATAGATAATATGTACTTACTCCAAGGTATCCTAAATGAGATTTGGTCTTAGTAGTGCTGCCTCCCCTTCTTATAACCAGTATAGAGGTGATCCTCGCGACCTATCATATAAGGCCTCATAACGATCTATCAGTAATGTCACCTAAAACATTTATTTTAAGAGAATTCAACTAAAAGTATATTATTTTGCTAAGAACCTTCATAATAAAGGAAAAATTACCAGATCATGTCCTATAAAACCTATATCATATGTTATAACTTTCCACTGGTCTATGGGTGATAGGTTGTGCTTAGTAGTACCTATGAACCCAATATCCCTTGTAACCCTTTACCGAACCACCAAATGAACTGAGCAGCTTTTCCCAATATAATAGTTCATGGAACTCCATGAGGGAATATAATTTCTTAAACATATATCCTTGAATGATTGTCCCCAAAAAGGATATCCTTGATAGGTTAAAGGTGATTCAACATCATTAACCTATCAACGATCACCCATACCACATCAATGACTTGAGGAGTTCCTGTAAATCAAGTCACAAAATCCATGATGATGTCATCCCATTTACACTCTAGAATAGGCAATGGTTATAAATGCCCTTCTCTATGATGCTAGTGTTTTGACTTCATATAACAACCCTTATATATATTTCAAATTAATATATGATTTATTAAATAATTTTACACTTAATACAAACCAAAAGATCAATAGTTCTATTTTCATTGTAAATTAGGTACATTGCATAATAACTTAAAACATGAAATATATTAGCTTTATTGAAAACCTCCTTAACATGTTTATAATATTCTATTGAACATAAAACTACATAGTATAACCTAGGGACATACATTAGAAAAGGGAAAGATATAAGTCCCAGTATGAATAAACATGTAATAACATGAAGAAATAAATACATGTTATATATTAGAAATAAAAATGGGTCATAAAAAAACATAAATAATAAGGCATGATATAACATGGAAATCATAACATGGGAAATGTGGAAAAAAATTAAAACACTGCATCATAAGCATAGGTCAAGGATAACAACTATGAAAACATGACAAACAAAGTCCCATAAAGGAATCAGTTTTACTCCCTATCCCAACATGATGTCTTATGAAACTAAACAACACCCAATTCATTGGAGAGCTATATAATTATGAGTGCACTAGTCACTTTTATTTCATTCTCATGCTTAAGTGTGCCACATAGATCACGCAACATGGTTTCAATTGTAATACTATTTTATTCCATGATTATAGAGCATGGAATAAATACAAGTAATTCAAATGTCAAATAATTATATGCGTATAGAGGTTAATACACTTGATAGTAAATGAGTATTTTATTAACTACCCAATTGTTTTGGTGTAGAAAATTGGTGTGAAATTTCAGCATCGTAACAATATCAAATAAAAATTCAAAAAATTTGTTGATGAGAGTGAAAGTGGTATATAATCATTTGGAAATAAAATGGGAACTATTTGGGACATGGAAAGAAATATCCCAATAATATTAATTATAAATAGATGTAATAAGATAATAATGAAACTTGTATACAAAAAAGGTAGGTGATAATCCCTTACTAGAGTGTGTGATCCAAATTATTGGGAGTAGCTTTTGGGGAGTTGGAGGCACCTTGTGAGGACTCAAAATAAGAGAATATATAGTAAGAATTTTCTCCAAGGATTTCAAGTTAAGATAAATTGGATATTGGGTGGTTTTAAATAGGAAGGGGGGGGGGGTATTTCATTTTTAATTAGGCTTTGGATTTTACAAAATAAAATAACCAATTAAACAAACCATTATAGGGTTTTCCCATGGTTTCTATAAAAATGAGTGTGGATTAAATTATTTTATAAGCTAAGACCCAAACTAAATAAAATAATTCCCTTTATTATTTGGTGGCAAGTAATACCCTTAAAGAAATGATTATAAAACATTAAAATATTTTAATGGTTTTGGGTGATTCATAATGGATTTATGAAATAAATAAAATAAACTTGAAAAAAATATTATTTTAAATGGAAAAAAATATATTAGGTCATGTATCCCATTTATAATATTTATTACATAAGTTTTGGGTCATTATTATGTCATACTAGAAAAAATATATCCATTTGGTATTTAATTATTACCCAAAAATTCAGTTGTCTCAGAAAATTATGAAAAATTAAAAATTGGATAATTTTAAAATTATGATTCCAAAAGTAATTTTAAGTTTTAAAAATATTTTTCTAAATATTTTAATATTCAATTTTAAAAGAAGAACAACATTTATTAAAAAATGTTGGATTTTTTTGAAAATAACAGTTTTCGAACCCTTAAAAAAATACATTTGACTTCATAAAAATTATTTGATCATTTATATTTAATTAAAAATTATTTAATAATTATATTTTAATAAAATATTATATATTTCCAAAATCCATTAATTCATCAAAATATATTCTTCAATTGAATTTTAATATTACACAAAAAATAATAATTTTTTATTATATCAAATTAAAAATCATTTTAAAAGTAACAATAATATGAAGAAAATATATGAATTATTCTATAAAAAAATGTACATAATAATATTTCTAGGGTCTTGATACATTTCCCTTGAAAACTCATGAAATTCCCAGAGTATGTTGTGAGACAATGAGACTTTGATTGGGTGGTTTGGAAAACATGGATTGGGTTGTGATCTCGATGAGATTGAACTTCTCCGATAAATGTATTTGTGCTTGCTTAAGTAAACTGATCTCATATTAGTCTTAGTGAAGGGAAAATCCTAAAGATTCTATCTCCCTCTAAAGATATAATATACAATATTTATAGGGAATGATCCTACCGGTTGAGGCCATCACTTCCATTTCCTGTTTTAATTGGATTTTTCAAAACACTATATTTATACTAATCATGTGATCACTGTTCAATGAATATATCACTAAAGGTAATTATCTTTAACTATATACTAAAAATGATATGAAATAATAGAACCAATGAACTACACGTGTTTTTAACCATAATACATAATAAGAAATTTAATTAAATCATAAGGTGAATTTTATTTTTTATAGTTCAGGTTGATGCAATCTTCCCCCCTTAATAAATTTATCCTTTGAAATTTTCATTTCCCCACTAAAACAAATATGTTTAACTCTATTTCATCAACTACTCTGGTTCCCATATCACTTCTTTAAAATTATGGTTTCACCATGACACATTGATAAGGTGAATTGTCTTATTTTGAAATAACATTGTATCTATAATCATATATTTTTACAGGAGGATCCTCATATGAATGGTAATTCTAGATTGCTACCACCTCTGGATTGAGTACATTATAGGGGTCTGGTATGTACTTACTCAAGAGAGATACATGGAATACATCATGTACATTAGATAGGTTAGGTGGTAGTGCATGTTGTTAGGCCACCACTATGATGTGATCCAGGATCTCAAAGGGGTCAATGCATCTTGGACTAAGATTTAACTTCTCACCAAATATCATCACATTCTTCAATGGAGATACATTGAGAAATACCATGTCTCCAACAATAGAATCTAGGTATTTTCGAAAATTGTTAGCATAGCTATTCTATCAACTCTAAGAAGCCTTGATGGGATGCTGGATGATCTTAACCTTTTCCAAAATTTCCTTGACAGTTTCCAAACCTAGTAGTTTTCATTCCACAACTTCATTCCAGCATGCAGGTATTCTGTAACTCATCCTAAAAAGAGCTTCATAGGGATCCATTTGGAAGTTATAGTGTAAACTATTTTTGTAAGAGAACTCGACCATAGGAATATGTTGATACCATTATACATTTAATTGAATTGATCATGATATAAAAATATACTCATGTTTCTGGATAGTTTGATTTGATTGTCCATCAGTTTGATGATGATTGGATATATTTAAGTTCATCTCAGTGCTTATATCATGTTGGGGATTTTTCCCAAACATAGAGGTGAATCTTGGATATCGATCAGATACTATTTAGATTTATAATCTATCCAACCTAACCACATATCTATTGAATATCCATCCAAGTTTATCCAAGGGGAAATCCCATATAATTGAAATGAATTGTGAAATATTTGTAAGAATATCCACAACAACCTAGATAACAATGTTTCCTTTGGATGTGTTTGGAATTTTAGTGACAAAGTCTATGGTAATGTTTTAATATTTCCATGTTGGTATGGGTAATGTTTCATCATCCCCATAGACTTATGAATTTTAGATTTCAATTGATTTCATACAAAGAACATTAATGTATATTCTATGATCTCATTCATCATATTGTCCAACCAATAGTTCTCAAAGAGATCTTGTTATATTTTGGTCTTCCTAGGTGAATGAAGAATGTTGAACTATGTGCATAATCTAAACATTCCTTATTTAACTCAAAATATTATAGAACACATTATATTGAAAAAAAACGTAACAATCAATTATTCATTAACATTGAAATCCATGTATTTCCCTTTCCTTACAGTTGACACATTCTTCGGAATTCCCACATCATTTCTTTGAGCATCCTTTATCCTATCAAGAACAGACAGTAGAGAAATCATTTATTAAAGGATTGATTATTATCCTTTATTTATGATTCCCATTTCCATGATTTTCAAATCTAATAAGATAGGATCCCTCTCAATTATGATCAATGATAGAATTTATTGACCCTTTCTATATAGAGCATCCACCAATTTATTTTATTTATCAAGATGGTAGTGAATTGAGTAGTCATACTCCAAGATCAAATATAAGCATATTTTTTGTTTAATATTATTCTCTTTATATGTGAATATATACATTAGGTTATTATTATTATTATATATTTCAAAATTCTCCCCAAAGAGACAATGCCACCATTTTTTTCAAAGCGATGATCACTACAACCAACTCCAAATCATGCATTGGGTTGTTCTATTCATAAATTTTCAGCTACCTTGAAGCCTAGACTATGAATATTTCATTATTTATTAATGCACGTCCTAATACCTTATTTGAATCATCATTAGATACTACAAAAAGTTCTCCACTTTTTGGTTGTGTAACAATAGGTATAGAGATAATCATTTTTTTCCTCCATGAATCTCTCTTCATATTTTTGATTCCTTGAAAATTTAACTCCCTTACATGTTAGATTGGTTAGAGGGTTTTAAAATTGTAATAATTTTCTCAGAAATTGATGATAGTGGCCAGCTAACCAAAGGAAACTATAGATGTCTATCACAGACATTGTCCTCTTCCATACTTCAATTTATTCCATCTTTGAAGGGTCCACAAATATCCCATTTATAGTGATGATATGGAACAATAATGAGCCTTCTTTCTAACAAAAATAACATTTTCTATACTTGAAATAAATCAACTCCTTTCGTTGGATCTTTAGCAGATTTTTCATATTCTTCTCATGCTCCTTTCTTTTGGAGTATATTATAATATTATCTCTAAGGACAACCAAGTTTTTTTGATTTAATATATAAAGACTCTATTCATAAATTCCATGATGAATGCTGGAGCATTAGTCAGTCTGAATGGAATTACTATGTACTCATAGTTCCTGTACATTGTATGGGAAGAATTCTTGATGATATCCTCCATCTTCCCCATAATATGGTAATATACCAACAATAGATCCACCATAGATATGTATTGTGCTCCACGTATCTGATCAAACATGTCATCAATCTATGGAATAAGATAATTATTATTTATTGTGATTTTGTTGAGCTCACAAAAAATCAATGCAAAGCCACATTGAAACTTCCTTCTTCTTTAGGAAGATGACTAGTGCACCCCATGGTGAATCACTTGGGTGTATGAATCTATTATCCAAATTCTATTGTAGTTTCTTCTTCAAATCCTCATGTTCAACAATATCCATTCTATTAAATGTCTTGGATAATGGTAATGCCTTAGGTATAAGCTCGAATGAAAATTCAACCTCTCAACATGGAGGAAGACCACAAAATTCCTTAGGAAACACATCAACATATTCCCTCAAAATAGGATTGTCTTATAAGATGGTTCATTCCTTATACTAAATAATTTTATCTAGATATTCTTGATCATAGGAAAGAATATCCATTATTGAGATGTTGGAGCTAAAAAATATTCCTCCTCCTCCTTGCACTTGTATAGAATGAAGGGTTAATTTTCAATACAGAGAGTGATTTCATTATCACAATAATTTATGTTGGCTATATAGAGGTAAATCCAATACATACCTATAATTTTATCTAATTCCACCAAAGAGAGAATGACAGGGTTCACTGGAAAGTTCATTCCAAAAATTTAGATAGGGGAGGAGTTATATACTTAGGAAGAAATAATTTCCACATTTTCTATTTTCACTGAAAACTCTATATCAATGATATTTTGTGGTGTTTGAATAGTTCAACTAATCATTCGTGATATGAAGGAATAATTGAAATAGAATCAAAAAGTAAATTTTCTATTCTTAAATGAATAACTACCATACCTATCACCACTTAGCTATCGGGATCCATTGTAGTGGATGTGATATAAAAATCTCTCTCAGGTGGCTTTATAGGTTGATGGTTGCCTTTGAAAACCCTTAGATTAGTGCATTGGTTTGCAATGTTCCCTAGTTCCTCATATATGAATCAATGGAAAAAGCACCTAGGGTTGAATGAATCATTCATTTCCTCTATCACATTAGGGGGGTTCTCATATTGGAAATTTCTATCTAGGTGTCCTTCCTTCCCAAACCTAAATCATTTCTTTGTTTCCCTTAAGAAATTTCAGGGGTGCTTCTTCACTAACCTGTGAAAAGTGGGATGTTGAAATTTATTGGTACCATCAACCTTCTTCATTAGTCTGATAGAATAAAACTCCACATTACTCTTATTATCCCCATGATAACCTTGAGATTTTCCGATCTCCATTTTGACTTTTAGGGCACATCATAAAATTTCTTCATAGCTATCAAAGACACAGTTTACTAGGTATTTATGGAGACTATATTTTATCCCTTCCAAAGAAATGGTACACCTCGAATTTGGGGGTAAATACAAAGTCAAGAATTGTATCATGAAAGTTTTGTGATGTTTTCCTTGTATTCCCTAATATATTCTTCGACTTTTTTTCTTGAGGGAAGGTAAATACCTTTCAATTTTAAGTCATAGAGTGCGAATAAAATATTTATCAAAAAAAGTTTTCAATAATTCATTCCACTTCATTGCATCGATCTCTTTATCAGGCTTAATATTATTGATCAATACCCACCACTGATAAGATTCTTGCTCTATATAATAAATAGATAGCCATCAATTATCTTTCTTAAAACATTGAAGGGTGGATAATATCTTCTCAATAGATTTCATCCATTGTTCTGTGATTATGGGATCAGATGATCCATTGAAATCCAGAGGACATTGTTTCATAAAGGACTCAATTTAATCTTTTTCTCTTCTAGAGGGATTTAGATACTCCTCTTGATATGGTATTCTATTAATAACTAGTGGGAAATTGGAGAGTATCGTGATGAAGTTTGTGATTCCTTCTCCCATTGGGTTGGTAATCTTTTTGGTCCAGTCATCACATTACCCTTTACATTGAGTGTTTACCCGATTCCTTCTATTTTCATACATTGTCTAGAATAAAAGGAAAATTAGGGATGATTAATTTTTAAAACTACTAAAAAAAACTAACAGTAATTCAGTTATATTAAAGGGGTGACTTATAAATTAAATTTATTTTCTTGTCTTATGAATTTATAGTCTTCAATCTATGTTATCCATGATCTATTTCGTAACATTTATTATTATTGTAATTTTTTATTCCCTTAATAATGTTTCATAAGGATATTATGAATTTACCGAAGAATATCTCATAGAAGTGTCAAACTACGTGCACCATAAGGCCCGTTGTTGTGTACCAAGTTACTCTAAGTCCGGCTCAACACACATTGTCGAAGTTGTTACACCTTGGTACATCTATTCAAGAACCACATCCACTTGTAGTATCCATTCATGGATTCATTTTATTGATAAAATAATTACTCTATATTTACAAAAATTTTATAATTTTTTCTTATAATTAGCATTATCTATATGGATTTCTCTATATTTTTCTAATCCTAATCACAAAAATAACTAAACATTTCCTTTGATAAAAACTATAACAACCCTAATCTTTATTTAACATTAATAAATGATTTATTAGATATGTTTATAATTAATACAACATAAAATATCAAAAGGTATATTGTATTTGGGAATTAGGTACTTTACATAACTGCTTAAAATAGGATATACATCATCTTTATTGAAAACCTCCTTACCATGTTCATAATATTCCTTCATAGGTAAAACTGGATGAGATAACCTTGGGAAATACATAAGAAAGGGGTGAGATATAAATCTCATTAAGGTAATAAATAAAAAATAATATAATGAAATAACTACATGTTATAAAATACGCATATCAATGGAATATGAAAATAACATGAATAATAAGGAATGATATATCTTGATAATCATAACATGGGAAATGAGGCAACAACTTAAAACACTAAATAATAAACATAGTTCATAGATCAATAACAAGAAAAAAGGAAAATGTTTCATAAAGGAATCAGGTTAACTCTATATCAAAACATGACATCTCATTCTACTAAACAATATCAAATTCATTAGAGATCTATATAATTATAGGACCATCCATCACTTTCATTTCATTTTCATTTTTAAGTGTTCCACATAGATCCCACAAAATTGTTTCATTCATAATCATATTTTATTCCACAATAAAGGAGTGTGGAATAAATAAATTTATGGTCAATTTAATATAATTATAAGTGTCTAAAGGTGAATATGATTTATAGGAAATGGGTATGGTAGTCACTACAGAATTGTTTTGGTATGAAAAATCACAGTGAAATTTCCGATGAAAAATGATATTACATAAAAATCCATAAAATGTGTTGATGAGAGAGAAAGGGGTATCTCATAATTTCTATATAAAATGGTAAGTATTATGGAAATTTCAAGACATATCCCAACAATTTTAACAGGAAATAGAGGGCATAATATAATAAAGAAACTTGAATAAAAGGAGAGGGTAATAATCCCTTACTTGAGTGTGTGGCTCCAAATGCATGGGAGGATGTTATTGAAAGCTTGGGGGTGACTTGTGAGGACTCTATAGTGGGGAGGTAAGAGAAAGTATGTTCCCCAAGGGTTTTGAGTGAAGATAAATGGGATCTTGGGTGGGTTTTTTAAGAACACGGATATTAGTTTTTAGGTATGTCTTTCTTTTCCTGGAGTTTTTGAGAAAAGAGGGGTTTCTAAAAAATTTTGAAGTACATGCCATGTACTTTCTGAGTACACACCGTGTACTCCCTTCCCGTTCCAGGCCATGTTTTGTCCGTGTTTGGGCCACACACACGGTGTGTAGGGGTGAGGTGAAGGCTAGTTAAAGCAGAGTATGAAAAAATGGAGTACACACCGTGTACTCAAGAAGTACACGGTGTGTATTGGATTTTTTTCATTAAACGCACTATGTTCGCGCCTGACGGAAAGAACACCTTTCTTCTAGGTTTCGTTCGTCCGAGAGAAGTTGTATGACCGCAGATCTTCTTTGAGCTCTCGTGCCTCCATATGTTCTCTGAATCAAGCACCGTCGATTGTGTTGGAACCGCAGTGGTAAGCTCTCTCTTCTCCTAGAGCCTTGCTTTCAGATTCCTCCTCTTTCTCAATATATCATTGGTTGAGAATTTTTTTACATTTTCTCAGATCTTTTATATTCTAAGGAGACTCAGTCATCGTGGTTCACATATATTGTTCTCCTAGCATCGAGGTAGGTGGTTTGTGCCTTTCTGTATGAAGTCTGTGAATATTTTCTGCAAATTCCACCAATACACTTGAACGGGGTATTGCATGTTTCCTATTTTTTCCCTTTTGTTTCCCTCTTGTCTTGATTTCTTGAGTAGAGGTAATTTCTTGGGAATAGGGTAATTTTTACTATACTCTGGATGTTTTCCATCAATGTTATGCATATTCGGTGTTTTTCCAGTTTCCATGTCTAGTTGTAGGATAGTGGAACTGTTGTACCATTATGCTGTTCTGCCTTAGAATGATATCCAAGTAGTTCATGAGGTTTACTTGGGTGGATACGCGCGCTATGCATGTTTGTTTTACACAAGGATGTGAGAACATAGTATAGTGTACCATAGGGAGAATGGACATAAGGGCTTCTCGAGAGTGCCTTTAATTTATTATGCGAGACCACATGGGGAATTGATGTTGAGTGCTTCCTCAGAGAGTCTGTAGTTCCTCAACGTAGGCCACAGGGGGAATGAGACATCGAGTACTTCCCCAGAGAGGATTTAGTATGATACAAGACTATAGTGGGGAATTGACGGTGAGTGCTTCCTCAGAGAGACTATTCTATTCTTAGATAAACCAGAGGGGTGAGACTGTGTGTGCCTCCTAGAGGGTTTCTAGTACATGTATGTTGATCCTTAGCAGTTAGAATGTGAGAACTACCCAGAGGTTACCATTTTGTTATAATTTCTTGAGTGGATGGTTCTTGTTTGTAGATTATATGATGGAAACTGTGGATTGTTACTGCTGTGTATTATCATGTTTACTGCTTACTGTTTACTACTTACTGTACTTTACCAACCATATATATTCACTGACTGTTAGGAACAGATCTTTGGGTGGTTTCCGATTGGGACTTTGTCTCACACCCTGTTTGGGTCATCATTTTGAGCCCAAACAGACTATATTGTTGTAGGTATAGATAAGGGCAAGCACCCTTCAACTTTAGGTTCTTGATTGCACTGGAGCTGGAGAGCCTGGGACCAAGATATGGATTGCGATGCTGAGGAGTTTACCTGTATTATTTTGAACATCAGTTTATTATTGTATTCAGCATTATGACTTGTTTGGCTGCTTTCCTAGAGATATGTATCATGCATCATTTTATATACATGTGTGTGTTCTCTAGTTGATTACTATTAGTCTTCTACTGTTTATCATTACTCTTGTATGTATGGTTATGGTTTTTGTTGTTATCTAATTGTTTGCTTCTACTGTGCACTCTTCCAATGAGGGCATAATTTCTCCACTATCACACCGAAGGCCCTCGCTTCTACTCGGCAACCTCTGGCATTTGAGAAAATGTGCTTGAGGCCATGTGACCAACTGGGTACGGGGCGCCTCCGGGTGGCTTCCGAAACCGGGACGTTACAAAGTGGTATTAGAGGGATTATTTTCTCTTGATTTATAGTTTGGAGCCTTTAGATAGGGATTAGATGGATTCGGTACTTGGTAATAAGCTGTGCCTGGGAGTAGCTAACCCATGTATAGGTAAAATCCAATCTACCTCGTTTATTACAGGTTTCTATTTTTTCTATATTTCAATTGATCTAATTTCACCTAGAGTGATTCACATGCCTCGTGTTATTATTATTGTTGATATTGTGGTTCTATATCTGTCGCAACCCGATTAGATAAGGGTATGCCATCTCATGCATCATATAAGAACTTGTTAGAAATCACATGTCATGCATTCTTGCCATGCCATCTAGGGTGCATTAGTGATTGGATGTTGTTGTGATAGACACTGTGTAGATTATGCATGCTGTTGTGATAGATACTTTGATAGAATGTCTGCATTTTGATAGAATGGATGTTTGTTTTGTAACTTGCTTAAATGAACGCCAATTTTTGGTTTTTGAGGTGTTATGGGGCCTCTTCAATCGGAAATTGGTGAATCATTGACTTGTTTATTCCTATATATGTTGTATTAGATGCCATGATTTGATTCGTGGGGAGTATGGGCCCTCACAAATCAGAATTTGGAACCTTCATGCTTGTTTTCCAGTGTTTACTGTGCTTCGGTGCAGTTCAGAGCTACTGCCTGGAAAAACCCAGAATACACGGCTTGTACTTTATATATACATGTCGTGTAGTTCTAAACAGTGTCACCGACTGTGTGAGAAAGAAACATGGGTTGTGAAAATCACCAGGAACACGCCGTGTATGGTAGGTACACGCCGTGTAGTAGTAAGCTGGGTACCTGGCCGTGTCACTAACAACATGGGTCAGGGAAGATTCTGTCATACACGCCGTGTTGTGTATGAACATGTCGTGTATCCTTGTCCCCAGTACTCGGCCGTGTCATAGACATCACGGGATGATGTTTTATCCTCCTCTACCTGCCGTGTTTGTTCAGAACACTGTTTGTAAGGGTAAATCGTGTACTTGGACATGTCGCCAACAACACAGGTCGGAAAAGTTTTCAAGTACACATTGTGTTTGTTCGGAACACGCCGTGTATTCTCATCCATGTAACCAACCATGTAACTAACAACATGGGTCATTAAACATTGTATACTACACGACGTTTCCACCAGGAACACACCGTGTAGTCTCAGTTCAATAAGACCATGTGAGTTAGCCATGCAAGGAGACACGATCAGGGGAATAGAGTTAAGTACATGCCATGTAGAATTTATACACGTCGTGTAGACATGTTTTGTAAAACATGAGTGTTTCCTTCTCATATTTTTGTTTTGTACTCCTTTGTTCTTTGTCCTTATTTTCCTGATCTAAAGTATGATTTTGATCTTTCAGAGCTATGCCTCTGAGACGTCCTGTAGTTATACATCAGTTGCAGGATAGTGATCAAACACCAGATATGGCTGATCAGGGACTTCCTGCCGATCCTCAAGTCGGGCCATCCTTGGCACCTTCTATCATACCAGTTGCAGGAGCTGATGCCGTGTTCAGGGAAAGATTTATGAGGATGATGTAGACCCTTTAGGGAGCACCACCTCTTGCCACGAAAATGGTAGACTTGACGCGGGGTTTCCAGCAGCAACATACTCCTACTTTCTCGGGGGAAGGAGGACCACGGGCTGTAGAGTCATGGCTAGAAGCCATGGTGACTATCTTTGAGCATCTGGAAACACCTCCAGAGAGGCAGTTCAAGCTCTCTACCTATATTCTACGAGAGTCCTCCAAGAGGTGGTAAGAAGTGATATAACAGGCGGGGCATCAAGAGGTTATGTCTTGGGAGAAGTTCCAACACGTGTTTTATGACTACTTCTACCTGGAGACCCTGAGGGCCGATCAAGCCTAGGAGTTCATGAGTCTAGAGCAGGGTACTCTTTCTGTAATGGTGTATTCCTATTGTTTCACCGAGCTGCAGCATTTCACACCCCTTCGGGATGGAAGTGGGATGTTCTTAGCAAGGAAGTTTGAGGATGGTCTCAGGTGGTAGAACTGCTCGCAGGTGAATATCTTCCAGTTGACTTCCCTTACTTCCATTTTCAACGAGGTGCTGATTGCGAAACACAATCTGAGAGACTCCGAAGCTGCAAGCCAGGGAGGTTTTGCTTAAAGGGCTAGTGTTCCTCCAGTTGACACCAGGAAGCGCCGTAGGGGGTCTACGCGTGGTGATACAAGGAGGCGAGATACATCTTCATATAGCCAGGTAGTATGATACCAGTGTGGAAGGGCAGGGTACACGAGGCCGCAATGCCAGAGAGACCTAGTGGAGTGCCGATCTTGCGGCAAGATGGGTCACCTTCAGCGTTTTTACTAGGTTTTCTCACCAGTAGCTGGTGATGGGGGTTCTTCCATGAATCCTCGTTCTGGAGAAGCACCAGAATTTTGTCACCAATCGGGGAACTGGAGTTCTTATGGCTGTTTGGGCAGAGGTGGAGGTCGAGGTCGTGGCTGTCAGTCACCAGTCTTTCAGCATTAGTAGGGATGATCAGATCAGAGTGGTCAGGCAGGGTCACAGGTCCGCAGGGTAGGCCAGAATTTTGCAGTGGAGTAGACCTATGAGGAGCAGGATACCGGACCTTCTACAGTTCGAGGTACAATTTTAGTATCCTCAGTTTTATCTTCAGCTCTATTCGATACTGGTGGTATGCATAGATTTATCTCTGTTGCTGTTGTGGAGAGACTGGGGCTCTATATCTTTCCTTCTGCCGACTCGTTGACACTTGACACACCTTTGGGGACAAGTACATCTAGTGTACGTCAGTGTAGATAGTGCCCTCTCGAGGTTGCAGGGTATCGTTTCTTATGGGATCTCTATGTCCTAGAGATGACAGGCTATTATTTCATTCTCGGGATGGACTGGTTGGTTCCCTTCTAGGCAGTCGTCAACTATTATCGTCGTAGGGTGAGTTTCATTTCACTAGAGGGTGAATCTTTTCTTCACAGAGGCGAATGGGATGTTCGGGCGAGTCAAGCATGACTCGAGAATCATGGGCTAGGAAGGGTGATGGCCCAGATTGGTTGTCTTTATCTAGATGACCAGGGGACTTCAAAGTTATACTTTCCTCCTGTGGTGGATTGTTTAAGGGATGTCTTTCCAGAGGACTTTTCAGGTTTTCCTCCAGAGCGTGAGGTAGACTTCTCTATTGAGCTCATTCCAGGAGCGGCAGTAGGGTCCATACCTCCCTATAGGATAGCTACACCTGAGTTGCAGGAGCTCAAGAAGTAGTTGTAGGAGTTGCACGCAAAGGGTTTCATACAACCCAGTACTTATCCTTGGGGTTCTCTTGTCCTGTTTTCAAAGAAGGCAGACGATACCCTTAGGCTCTGTGTGGATTATCAGAAGCTGAACCAGTAGATAGTCAAGTACCGATATCCCTTTCCAAGGATTGATGAACTTTTCGACCAGCTTCGAGTATCCCAAATTTTCTCAAAGATCGATTTGATGTCCAGTTATCATCAGTTGCACATTAGAAAATCATATATACCTCTGACATCTTTCAGGAGCAGGTATGGTCTCTATGAGTATATGGTTATGCCGTTCGGTCTCACGAATTCACCAGCAGTTTTCATGGCACTGATGAACCTAGTGTTCCCTCCTTACTTGGATTCCTTCATCGTGGTATTCGTGGGCGATATCTTGGTGTACTCTCACAATCGACACGACCATGATACCTATCTTGATATTGTTCTAAGTACACTGAGAGATAATTGGCTTTATTCTAAACTCTCAAAGTTCCACTTTTGGATGGATCATATTTACTTCTTGGGACATGTCATCTTAAAGGAAGGAGTATACGTGGACCTTGAGAAAGTGAGATCTGTAGTTTCCTGGGAGCAGCCGAAGAACGTTTGTGTGGTGCAGAGTTTATTAGGGCCGGATGGATACTTCATATGCTTCAATCAGGACTTTTCACACCTAGGAGCACCATTGACAGGTCTGACCAAGAAGGGGGCGAAGTTCCTGTGGTTAGATTCTTGTGAGTCAGCCTTTCAGGAGCTGAAGGGGAGGTTGACATCGGCACCAATACTAGTCTTTCCAGAGCCAGGAAAGAGCTATATTGTTTATTGTGATGCTTCAGGTATCGGGCTGGGCACTGTGCTTATGCAGGGAGATGGAGTCGTTGCATACGGGTCTCAGCAGTTGAGGCCACATGAGAGGAACTACCCGACACACGATCTGGAGTTGGCAGCTATCGTTCATGCCTTATGCTGTTGGATACATTACCTTCTTGGGGTGGACTTTATGATTTTCACTGACCACAAGAGTCTCAAGTACATAGTCACCCAGCCTGATCTGAATCTGAGACAATGCAGGTGGGTCGAGTATCTTCAGTCTTTTGATTTTGAGTTTTCCTATACGCCGGGAAAGGGCAATGTAGTGGCAGATGCTTTGAGTAGGAGAACTCATATTTAGGCAGTTCTGAAGGCCATCAATGAGTGGAAGCTTATGGATATGTTCTCTGAGATGCATCTGGAGGTGCACGACAGATAGGGACAGACTTACCTGTCATCTGTAGCAGTTACCTCTACACTACTTGATTGGGTACGGATGTGGAAACCATAAGACTCAGAAGGCTTAGTCTTGCGGGAGAGTGTGTCTGGAGAGGACCCTTTTCCTGGATGGACAATGGGCTAGGATGAGATCTTTTATTTTTGGGGATGCGTATGGGTTCTAGCAGACATACGTGAGGAGCTAATGCAGGACTTTCATTCCTCAGTTTGGCCAGTTCATCCTAGCGTCACCAAGATGTATCAGGACCTTCATTATCAGTACTGGTGGTCAGTTATGAAGAGGGTTGTTGCTGGTTTCATCTTGAGGTGTTCTACATGTCAGCAAGTGAAGGCGGAACATCAGCGACCATCATTCCTTTTATAGTAGTTACCCATTCTGGAGTAGAAGTGGAACGATGTCGCGATGGACATCGTGACCAGATTTCCAAGGTCGCCTCGAGGGAACGATGTTGTTTGGGTTGTCGTCG
The DNA here is from genome assembly GCA_963277665.1 of Viscum album. NCBI lineage: Eukaryota > Viridiplantae > Streptophyta > Magnoliopsida > Santalales > Viscaceae > Viscum > Viscum album. The sequence goes on from OY728121.1 coordinate 49,396,791, forward strand.
ATAGGCTTACGAAGGTTACTCACTTCTTACCGATCAAGGAAACCTTCAGTTTTGATGATCTAGGATGACTTTAAATCTGGGAGATTGTATGTTTGCATGGAGTTCGACACTCCATTGTTTCAGACAGAGATGTTCTCTTTACTTTTCGGTTCTGGAAGGGACTTCAGAAGGCTTTGGGTACACATGTACTTTTGAGTACATCATACCATCTCCAGACAGATGTCCAGTCCGAGTGTATGATCAAGGTGCTTGAGGATATGCTCTGGGATTGTATTCTAGACATTGGTGGTTCTTGGGAGAAGCATATCCCTCTTGTAGAGTTCACCTACAACAATGGTTTTCATGAGAATATTCATATGGAACCTTACGAGGATTGGTACGATAGGCCATGTCGATCACCCTTATGCTGGCAGGAAGCATGAGAGGCAGCTTTATTGGGACCTCGTCTTGTTCAGGAGACCTCAGAGCAGATAAAGTTGATTCATAAGTGGATGTCTATAGAACAGTCTTGACAGAAGTCTTATGCTGATCATCGGAGAAGACCTCTGGGGGTTGAGGTCGAGGATAAGGTTTTACAACCTGTCGCACCAAGGTTGAGTCACAAGAGAATTCAGAGATAGGGTAAGCTTTAACCATGGTACGTCGGGCCGTTTGAGGTATTGGAGAGAGTTGGACCAGTTGCCTATCGGTTTCAGTTACCTCAGAGGTACCGAGCCATTCACGAAATCTTCCATGTCTCTCACCTCCGACATTACTTTTCAGACCCATCTCATGTCTTTCAGCCCGATGAGGTTAAGCTCGAAGTAGATACATTGTTTGAGGAGAATCCTATCTGGATTGTTGATCACAGTATGAAGGTACTCCGTGGGAGGTTTGTCCCTCTAATATGGGTGCTATGGCAGCACAGACGAGTATAGGATGAGACCTGGGAGAGGGAAGCCGATTTATGATCGCAGTGGCCGGAGCTGTTCAGCGTTTCATCTTCTCCGACTCGTTAGGGAAATTCGGGGACGAATTTCTTTTAGGAGGGAAGTTTGAAAGAACCCGGATCTTCGTTTTTAGGTATGTCTTTCTTTTCCTGGAGTTTTTGAGAAAAGAGGGGTTTCTGGAAAATTTTGAAGTACACGTTGTGTACTTTATGAGTACACGTCGTGTACACCCTTCCCGCGCTAGGCTGTGTGTTGGCCGTGTCTGGGACACACACAGTGTGTAGGGGTGAGGTTGAGGCCACTTAAAGTGGAGTACGAAAAAATGGAGTACAAGACATGTAATCATGAAGTACACACCGTGTGTTTTTTCATTAAACGCACTGGGGTCGCGCCTGATGGACAAACCACCTTTCATCTAGGTTTCATTCGTCTGAGAGAAGCCTTACGTCCACAAATCTTCTCCGAGCTCCCGTGTCTCTGTCTGTTCTCCGAATAGACCAATGTCGATTGAGTTGGAACCGTAGCAGTAATCTCTCTCTTCTCCTAGAGCCTTGTTTTCCAATTCCTCATCTTTCTCAAGATATTGTTGGTTGAAAGTTTTTGACATTTTCTCAGATCTTCGATGTTCTAAGGAGAATCAATCATCGTGGTCCACGTATATCATTATCCCAGCATCGAGGTAGGTGGTTTGTACCTTTATGTAGGATGTCTGTGAATATTTTGGACAAATTCCACCAATACCCTTGAACAGGGTATTGCGTGTTTCCTGTTTTTCCCTTGTTGTTTCCTGTTTGCTTGATTGCTTGAGTAGAGGTAATTTCTTGTGAATAGGGTAATTTTTACTATACTCTAGATGTTTTCCATGAATGTTCTTCCTGTTCGGCGTTTTTCCAGTAGCCATGCCTAGTTGTAAGATAGTGGAACTGTTGTACTGTTATTCTGTTGTGCCATATAATGATAGCCAAGTTGTTCTTGAGGTTTACTTGGGCCGATACACGTGCTATGCATGTTTGTTTTACACAGGGATGTGAGAACCTAGTGTAGTGGACCATAGGGAGAATGGACATATGGGCTTCTCTAGAGTGTCTTTAATTTACGATGCGAGACCACATGGGGAATTGACAATGAGTGCTTCCTTAGAGAGTCTGTAGTTCCTCGACGCGGGCCACATGGGGAATGAGAGGTTGAGTGCTTCCCTAGAGATCCTTTAGTACGATACAAGACCATAGGGGGGATTTACGGTGAGTGATTCCTCAGAGAGTCTATTCTATTGTTAGCTGAACCAAAGGGGTGAGATTGTGTGTGCCTCCCAGAGGGTTACTAGTACGTGTAGGTTGAACCTTAGGGGTTAGATTGTGAGAACTACCCAGAGGTTACCTTTTTGTTCTACTTGCTTGAGTGGATGGTTCTTATTTGTAGATTATATGCTAGAAACTGTGGATTGTTACTGCTGTGTATTATCCTGTTTACCGCTTACTGTTTACTGCTTACTGTACTTTACCTACCATATATATTCACTGACTATTAGGCACATATCATTGGGTGGTTTCCTTTTGGGAATTTGTCTCACACCCTGTTTGGGTCATGCTTGTTGGCCCAAACAGACTATATTGTTACAGGTATAGATAAGGGCAAGCACCCTTCTACTTCAGGTTCATGATTGCACTAGAGGTGGAGAGCATGGGACAAAGCTATGGCTTGAGATGCTGAGGAGTTTACATGTTTTCTTTTGTACTTTGGTTTAGTATTGTATTCAGAATTGTGACTTGAGTGGATGCTTTCCTAGGCATATGTATCATGCATCATTTTATATACATGTGTGTGTGCTCCAGTTGTTTACTGTTAGTCTTCCGCTGCTTATCGTTTACTCTTGTATGGATGGTTATGGTTTTTGTTGTTATCTAATTATTTTCTTCTACTGTGTACTCTGCCAATGAGGGAATAGTTTCCCCATAATCACACCCAAGGCCCTCTCTGCTAGTCGGCATCCTCTGGCATTTGGGGAAATGCGCTTGAGGCCATGTTACCATCCGGGTACGAGGAGCCTCAGGGTGGCTTCCGAAACTGGGACGTTATAAGTTTATATAGGAATTGGGAGGGATTTAATTATTATTTATGCTTTGGACATTACAAAATAAAATAACCAAAACCATAAACATTCCCATGGGGTTTCCCATGGTTAATGAAAAATGTGATTGATTTCCATTATTTTACAAGTCCCAAGACCGAACTTAATAAAATAATTCCCTTGATTATGTGTAGGTGAGTCGGTATCATAAATAAATTATTTTAAAACATTAAAATATATTAATGGGTTTAGAGGATTTATAATTGATTTATTAAATAAATAAAATAAAAATTATTTCAAAGGGAAAACATGTATTTGATCTTTTATCCTTTTTATAGTATTTATTAAATGACTTTTAGGTCATTATGATGACATAATACACTAACTATATTTATACGATATTTAATTTTTACCCAAAAATTTGACTGTCTTAGAAAATTATTAATAATTAACCATTGGGTAATTTTAACATTATGATTCCAAATAATAATATTTTTTTAAATAATATTTTTTCTTAAAATTTTAATTTTCATCTTCATAATAAAATCAATATTCATTAAGAAATGTTGTATTTTTTCACAATAACAGTTTTTAAACTTTTATTAAAATTACATTTGACTTCTTAAAAATTATACGATCATTTATATTTAATAAGACTTATTTAGTAAAAATAATATTTTATTAAAATAATAATTATTTCAAAAATAAATTGAATCATTAAAAAAATTCTTTAATTTTATTTTATTATTACCCAAAAATACTATTTCTGTTTTATTGAATAAAAGTAACAATCATTAATAAAGTGAAAATAATAAGATAATAATATATTCATTATTATATTAAATATAATATATATAATCATATTACTAGGGTCTCGATACATATCCCTTTAATAAATCCACAAATGTCTTAAGAGTAAGGTGTGTGCCAATGATACTGTCCTAGTGTGGTTCAACAAACATGGTTTGGGCCATGATGTCGATGAGCTTGAACTTCTCCAGTAAATGGTTTCGATCATACTTAAGTTATATGATCCCATCTTGGGTATAGTTGAGGGAAAATCATAGAGATTATATCCCTATTAAAATCTCCAATAAATGGGCTTCATAGGGCATGATTTATGAGTTGAGGAAATCAAATCCTTTTTCTGTTTCAATTAGATTTTTCAAAACCCTATATTTATACTAATCATTTGATTACTATTTACCAACTATATAACCAATGGTAATGATGGTTAATGGTCATTTCAAATTTATAGGATATAATAAAACCATATAAGTGAATATTTTTTCTATAACCATAATACATAATAATAGATTTAATTAAATTATAAGGGGAATTTTATTTATAACAGTTCGGGTTGTTACACTTTACCAGTTGATAGGTGGAACACGAAGAAACAAATCCATCTATATATCATTTCACCCCCGACCCCCAATACTAGTAGCATAAGTCATGATACATCTTTGTGAGCCTGAGGTGTTCTGCTCAACCATTATAATTAGTTTCTCACATCAATTCCTCTTACACACACACACACATATATCCTAGAACCCATATGAATCTATGAATACCCAATATCTCATCCCCATTAGTGACCTAACAATTAAGAGAGTACTTTCTTGAAAAACTCTTGTTTTGGACGATGACCTCCATGTTTGAATTTTTTCTAATCTTCACTCTGTCTATAATTAAAGAGGTTCCCAATAAAGATATAAGAAACTGATTGTCATGATTATCCTAGACCACCATGTGAATCTTATAAAATAGGTGCATCAAAAAGAACTCACAAATGGCCTTCTAAATTACCTAGTTTGGAGTCATTACGTTCCTAGAATCAACCACAACATTACCCTTCCCCTAAATATAGGTAAGATCAAAATTGAAAAGATGCTACTATTCAACACATATACTTTATCTGAGATGTATATCGCACTCTGAAATGATGTATCTCTAGATTTTGGGGTTCCTATACACCCAAAAATCATTCTATAATAAAATAATACCTCCAAAAATGCATGGAAAGAAATAAATCTTCTAACTAATGATTACACGTTTAGTAATTACTCTAATCTAGCGTCAATGGATGCAACCCATACTCTATGACTTGATTTTAATATATCAATAATATTTCTATCTTAATTCAAAAAGTATCACAATAAAATATATACCTTCTTCCTCTATCTGGAATAATTAGGATCAATGATGAAGTAAATCACCCTTTCAACTCCTGAAATGTTGTATCATAAGATTTAAAGCATTAAATTTCATTACCTTATTTTCCAAAATTGTAAGTGGTAGTACCATGAATGAAAAGTATAGAATGAAGAAATTGTAATAGATACCCATCCCCAAAAAACTTTTTATGTCAAAAATGATATTGGGATGATCCCATGAAAATAAAACTCTCACCTTCATTAGATCAATAGAAACTCCTACCTATGAGATGATGCGACCTAGTAAGTGACCTCTATCAACCCAATAGTGGTACTTTGTGATATTATCATTTATTTGGTGATCAATCAATGTACAGAAAATGATATCAAGATATTGTGATTTTTTGTGTCGAGTATGTGAGTACACCAAGATTTCATCCTTGAAAACAACCATAGATGAATCCTAAAATTGGTAGAAAACCCAATTCATCAGATCCATAAATGCTATATGCACTTTCATGAATCTGAACTGCATAACTAGATATTCATAAAGGATATATATTTTTCAATAAGATATATGGGTTATGTATAAAGGCCTAACTCATACCTAATGATATCTTGAACTCAAGTAAATATTTGAAAAATATATATCTCATAATAAAATACCAAATACATCATTAGTACAATGAAGTGGATATAAATTATTAATGGTAATATAGTTCAACTAATGGTAATCAATGACAAGCCTAAGTGTACTATCATCATTTTTGTGAAAAGGATATGTGAACCCCAAAGATAAGTACTGGGTCATATAAAACCCTTATCTTCCATGTATTCTATATTTCTCTTGTGATAAAATAACTTATAAGTATCCATCGTGTAAGGGGGAATGGATACCTATGATGACTGAGAACTAGATCAAATTTAAAATCCACCTCCCACTTAAGAGGTAGTTTAGAAATGAATGTAGGGAATAAATCCTTGAAATGATATACTACCAGAGGTAAATAATCATGACATGTCTATGATCATCTATTTGAAATATATAAATATGGGTTGTCACTCCTTTTATATTATGATTCTCAGGTCCATCTCGACAGTCCAAGACATTCCATTTTGCCTTTAAAATCTACATACCTCCATTGGGTGATGTGAATGATACTCTATAGTGATAAAAATGATCATTATCATGATACATAAAAAACTAGTCCATCCAAAGAATGATATTGAAGCTCTTCATATCTAGGAAAAAGTTTTCTCAAAAAAATAATAAATTCCAAACCCAAGGGGCACTCTCGGCATTGGCGTACACTTTTTGAACATACTCTGAATGGTGTATCCAGAGTCATTACTCCACTGCAATACTAAATAATGAGTTTAAGTATTTCTTTGATAGTCATAGATATTCATGAATGTAATAATTTATATAAAAATTGGTAGATACTAATGTATAGTCCATCTGGATTGTACCTCATACTGTATACGGCCCGGCACCATGATCCTATGGTATAGGCTATAACACATATATATATACTAATCCAAAACCCTAATCTAAAACCTCACTACTTGGGGTGTGTCCACTTAGTTGGTTCTTCAAATCTTGAGTCTGGAATATTTTATAACATCCTCATCCTCACCATATATGGCCAATGGAACTCTAATTCCCCACTTGATGTAGCGCTACTGATCCTACTCTGGAAAGTGAACTTGGTGCATATTTTCTCCCAATAAGAACAAATGAAAAGGATCAGAACATTCAATGAACATGGCCTATTTTTCAATTATCTTGATAGTAAAGTGGGTCTTGATTGCACTAAGGATTCACATGAACTAGGAATTTATGATGGTTTACTTAAATGGATCACCATTCCTAATTTATAGAGGCACAAAAACTCTTTAAATTACAATTGAAATCCCTGAAATTGTGTCCAACTAATGTTTCCTCTCATGAGACCAATGGTCCATTTCTCAAATTCTCTATAATTGGATAATTATGGCACCACTATCAATCTATATATGAAAACACCATTTATGTTGATTAAAATAATATAATTAAAAAAATTATATTATCCATAAAAGAAACATTAACACAACATAAAATGTAACTATCAAGGAACTAGGGATATACTGCTAGAAATGCACCTTGATAGTGAACATGTAATGATACAATAAATGACATATCAATCCCCAGGTTCCTATAATGATTCATTTGACACAACCTCTGTACTATACTAGGCTAATGGTAATGGCGAGATTCAAAATTATAATAAATATCACAAATCATGTGTAACACTTAATGGTGAAATCAGTAAAATGAAAATAGGAATAACATAGAAAATCAAATATCACCCCAGTTAATTTTGGGTTTAACACTACTGGAAATATAGGTTTTTTCAATGGATATATACCAACGGTGTTCTTAAACCGTTGGTGTATATTAATATACCAAGCATATACCAACGGTTTTTCAAAAACCATTGGTAAAGGTATGTAGAGGTGAAGTTATACCAACGGTTTTGGCAAAACCGTTGGTAAAAGTGTGTTTGTGAGGAAGATATACCAATGGTTTTGAAAAACCGTTGGTAAAAGTTTTTTTTGATGAAGATATACCAATGTTTTTGTAAAACCGTTGGTAAAAGTTTTCATTCCCAATGGTTTTTAAAAACCGTTGGGAAAGGTTTCCCAGAAATAGACAGAACCTCAGGCTCCCCCATTCCGCGCGACTGGAGCCCTAAACTGAAGTAGAGAAGTGGGATTCTCTTTACCCTACTGTCCAAATCATTCCATCTTCAAAATTTCTTAGATTATCATTTGTAATCTGTAAGTTATACTTTCATATTAATGTTATGTATCTTTTATTTTGATTTTATGTCTTCTATTTTGATTTTATGTTTTCAATTGTGTGAAGAGGTGAATTGGGATTCTGTTTACCCTACTTTGAAAATCCTTCATTCCGACCCATCTTCAAAATTTCTTAGTTCTACATTTCCTGTAAGTGATACTTTTATTTTAATTATCTACATCTGCTGTTTTGGTTTTCTCTTTATATTTGGGTGTTTATGAATTTTGTTTTCTGTTTGATTTGGGTGTGTGTGTTGATCTTTGATAGTGGTACAAATATAGTGATTATAGTATGAGTTTGTTCTATTGGGATAAGTAGTAAAGTGAATCAAATTTGATTCAAAATGAATTGTGTGTTAATATCATCCATAAATTTTCATTTTTTAGAAGGCTTGGTATTTCTGGGAATTTTGTGTTAATATCATTCATATTACACATGATTCACATCATGGTAAGAATGTGTGATGATGTTGTTGAGATTAGAGAGAAAACTCATACACTCTAGGTTGTTTATAGTGGCATGGTTAGTCATGAGTGATAATTTGCTTCCTAAGATGATTGTACTAATAAAGCATTTAGGGTCAATTAAATATGGTTCTCAATGTACATTGTATATTATGTCTCTTTCTTGGAAAATACTCACTTTTATGATGGTGGGGTGCTTTTCACTAGCCATGCTGGCATGTGTAGTCATCCATAAAAATTTTAGATTTGGTTTTATTGATGTGAAACTATGTTTTTTTTCTCTTTTGATTTGGTAGAAATGAGAGGTCTGTGGAAATTAATCATGGATGTGGGTGGTAATTTAGTATGTAAGATAGTATGCCTTCATTTTCTTTGATATATCCAATAATATTATTTATTTATGTTCAGTATGATTATCTTTGACAAATGATGTTTTTTAATAATTTTTTATTAATGGTTGTAATAATGACTACATGGGGATGTCCAGGTGTTGGGGGATGGGGTGTCCAGGTGGGGGGGGGGGAGGCTGTCCAGGTGGTTGTCCGAGGGGTGGGGGCTGTCCGGGGTGAGTGGGGGCTGTCCGAGGGATGGGGGGCTGTCCGGGGTGAGTGGGGAGCTATTCGAGTGGTGGGGGGTTGTCCAGGTGGTTGTACGAGTTAATCTCGCATCAACATTTTAAGTGAAAAAAACTACTGGCATACGTAAAATAGACCAAATGAATTTGAATTGTGTTTATAATTTAGTAAAATGATCCATGGGTCATTTTTGATTTGTACGAGTCAACCCCGCCTCATTCAGAGGCACTGTGTGGCTGATAGCACTCTAAGTGTCTCACTTTTGTTTAAAATGAACACTGTTTTAAGTAAAAATAACTGACATATGGAAAACCGACCAAATGTATTCAGATTGTGTTGATACTTTAACACAACGATCCATGAGACATTTTTGACATGTAAGAGTCAACCCCGCATCAATTCGAGCTGTGGTGTGGCCGGAACCACTCAAACTGTGTAACTTTTATTTGAAATGCACAACATTTTAAGTGAAAACAACTACTGGCATATGGAAAACTGACCAAACGCATTATAATTGTGTTGATACATTAGGAAAATGATCCATGGGAAATTTTTGACTTGTATGAGTCAACCCCACCTCAATCCGAGGCGCGGTGTGGCCTAAATCACTCAAAGAGTCTCTCTTTTGTTTAAAATGGAAACTATTTTTAATAAAAATAACTGACATACAGAAAACCAACCAAACTTATTTGGATTGTGTTGATAATTTATAAAAACGATTCATGGGACATTTGTGACATGTAGGAGTCAAAACCACATCAATTCAAGGAGCGGAGTGGCTGGAACCACTCAAAGTGTCTAATTTTTATTTGAAATGAACAACATTTTAAGTGAAAGCAACTACTGACATACAAAAAACTGACCAAACGCATTGGGATTGTGTTGATACATTAGGAAAACGATAAATGTGTCATTTTGGATGTGTAAGAGTCAAACAAACATAAATACGAGGCACAGTGTGGCCGGTACCACTCAAAGTGTCTCACTTTTGTTTAAAATTGACTTAATTTTAAGTGAAAACAAAATCTGACATACGGAAAACTAACCAAATGCATTTGGATTCCAATGAAACTGTAGAACAATGATACATGGGTCATATGTGACATGTACGAGTTAACCCAGTCTCAATACGAGTTGTGGTGTGGCTGGTACCACTCAAAGTGTCTCTCTTTTGTTTAAAATGGACTAAATTTTAAGTGAAAACAACAACTGACGTACATAAAACTGACCAAATGAATTCGGATTCTTTTAAAACATTAGAAAAATGATCTATGGGTCATATATGACGTGTACGAGTCAAACTTTCCTCAATCTGAGTCGCGGTTTGGCTGGCACCACTCAAAGTGTCTCTCTTTTGTTTAAAATTGACTTAATTTTAAGTGAAAACAATAACTGACATACGGAATACCAACCAAACAGATTCATAATCTGTTGAAACTTTAGGAAAAGTATCCATGGGTCATATGTGACGTGTAAAACTCAACCGCGCCTCAATCCAAGTCACTGTGTGGTCGGAACCACCCAAAGTGTCTCTCTTATGTTTAAAACAGACAACATTTTAAGTACATACGGAAAACCGACCAAATAGATTCTTATTGTGTTGATACTCTATCACAAGGATCCATGGATCATATGTGACTTGTATGATTTGACCTTGCCTCAATCTGAGGCGCGGTGTGGCTGGTACCACTCCAAGTGTCTCTCTTTTGTTTAAACTGGATTAATTTTATGTAAAAACAACAACTGACATATGGAAAACTGACCAAATGCATTCAGATTCTGTTTAAAATTTAGCACAACCATACATGGGTCATATATGACATGTACAAGTCAACCCCGCCTCAATATGAGTCACAATGTGGCTATCACCACTCATAGTGTCTCTCTTTTGTTTAAAATAGAATTAATTTTAAGTGAAAACAACAACTGACATACAGAAAACCGACCAAACGCATTCATAATTTGTTGAAACTTTAGGAAAAGGATCCATGGGTCATATGTGATGTGTAAAAGTCAACCGCGCCTCAATCTGAGTCACTGTGTGGAAGAAAACACCCAAAGTGTCTCTCTTATGTTTAAAATGGACAACATTTTAAGTACTTATGGAAAACTGACCAAAAAGATTCAGATTGTGTTGATACTTTATCACCATGATCCATGGATCGTATGTGATGTGTATGAGTTGACCCTTTCTCAATCAGAGGCGCAGTGTGGCTGGTACCACTCAAGGTGTCTCTCTTTTGTTTAAAATGGATTTAATTTTAAGTAAAAACAACAACTGACATACGGAAAACTGACCAAATGCATTCGGATTCTGTTGAAAATTTAGAACAACGATCCATGGGTGATATATGACGTGTACGAGTCAACCCCGCCTCAATCTGAGTCACAGTGTGGCCTTCATCACTCAATGTGTCTCTCTTTTGTTTAAAATCGAATTAATTTTAAGTGAAAACAACAACTAACTTACGGAAAACCGACCAAACACATTCATAATTTGTTGAAACTTTAGGAAAAGGATCCATGGGTCATATGTGACGTGTACGAGTTGACCCCACCTCAATCCGAGGCGTGGTGTGGCTGATACCTCTCAAAGTGTCTCTCTTTTGTTTAAAATGGACTTAATTTTAAGTGAAAACAACAAATGACATACAGAAAACCGATCAAACACATTCGGATTGTGTTGATACTTTAGAAAAAGGATAAATGGGTAATATTTCATGTGTATGAGTCAATCCCGCCACAATCTGGGGGGGGGGGGGCTGTCCTGGTGGTTGTACGAGTTAATCTCGCCTCAACATTTTAAGTGAAAACAACTACTGTCATACGTAAAACAGAACAAACACATTTGGATTGTGTTGATAATTTAGGAAAACAATCCATGGGTCATTTGTTATGTGTAAGAGTCAACCCTGCCTCATTCCAAGGCACGGTGTGGCCGACACCACTCAAAGTGTCTCTCTTTTGTTTAAAATAGACTTAATTTTAAGTGAAAATAACAACTAGCATACAGAAAACCTACCAAACGCATTCAGAATCTGTTGAAACTTTAGGACAAGGATACATGGATCATATGTGATGTGTACAGGTCAACTGCGCCTCAATCTGAGTCATGGTGTGGCCGGAACCACCCGAAGTGTCTCTCTTATGTTTAAAATGAACAACATTTTAAGTACATATGGAAAACCAACCAAAAATATTCTTATTGTGTTGATACTTTATCACAAGGATCCATGGCTAATATGTGATGTGTAAGAATTGACCCCACCTCAATCCAAGGTGCAGTATGGCTAGTACCACTCAAAGTGTCTCTCTTTTGTTTAAAATGGACTTAATTTTAAGTGAAAACAACAACTGACATACACAAATCTGACCAAATGCATTCGGATTCTATTGAAAATTTAGAATAATGATATATGGGTCATATATGATGTGTACGATTCAACCCTTCCTCAATCTGATTCGTGGTGTGGCCGACACCACTCAAAGTGTCTCTCTTTTGTTTAAAATAGACTTAATTTTAAGTAAAAAAAAACTGACATAAGGAAAAACCGACCAAACGCATTCATATTCTATTGAAACATTAGGAAAAGGATACATGGGTCATATGTGACGTGTAAAACTCAACCTCGTCTCAATCCGAGTCACGGTGTGGCTGGAACCACCCAATGTGTCTCTCTTATGTTTAAAATGGACAACATCTTAAGTACATACGGAAAACCGACCAAACATATTATGATTGTGTTGATAATTTATCACAATGATCCATGTCTCATATGTGACATGTAAAAGTTGACCCCGCCTCAATACGATCATGGTGTTTCCAGTACCACTCAAAGTGTCCCTCTTTTGTTTAATATGGACTTAATTTTAAATGAAAACAACAACTAACCTACGGAAAACCGATCAAAAGCATTAGCATTGTGTTTATACTTTAGAAAAAGGATACATGGGTAATATGTAACGTGTACGAGTCAATCTAGACTCAATCGGAGGTGCGGTGTGGCCGATACCACTCAAAGTGTCTCTCTTTTGTTTAAAATGGACTTAATTTTAATTGAAAACAACAACTGGCATACGGAAAACCAACCAAATGCATTCGAAATCTGTTGAAACTTTAGAAAAATGATCCATGGGTCATTTTTGATGTGTAAGAGTCAATCCTGCCTCAATATGAGGCACGGTGTGCCTAGTACCACTCAATGTGTCTCACTTTTATTTGAAATGGACTTGATTTAAAGTGAAAACAACAATTGGCATACGGAAAATCGATCAAACGCATTCGGATTGTGTTGATACTTTAGAAAAACGATACATGGACCATTTGTTACATGTAAGAGTCAAATCCGTCTTAATCCAAGACATGGTGTGGCCGGTACCACTCAATGTGTCTCACTTTTATTTGAAAAGGACATAATTTTAAGTTAAAACAACAACTTGCATACAGAAAATGGACCAAACTCTTTCAGATTGTATTGATACTTTAGGAAAATTATACATGTGTCATTTGTGACATGTACGAGTCAACCACACCTCCATCTGAGGCATGGTGTGACCAGTATCACTCTATGTGTCTCTCTTTTATTTGAAATGGACAAGATTTTAAGTGAAAACAACTTGCATATAGAAAACTGAGAAAACTCTTTCAGATTTTATTGATACTTTAGGAAAAAGATACATGTGTAATTTGTGATGTGTATGAGTCAACCCCGCCTCCATCTGAGGCATGGTGTGATCAGTATCACTCTAAGTGTCTCACTTTTTTTTGAAATGAACAACATTTTAAGTGAAACCAACGACTGACATATGAAAAAATGATCAAATGTATTTGGATTGTGATGATACTTTAGGAAAATGATACATTGGTCATTTTTTATGTGTATGAGTCAGCCCCACCTCAATCCGAGGTATGATGTGGTGGAATCCTACTTTTATCAATAGATCGCACCATACTTGTACCATTTAGTGTTCATAGCCTTAAAAACATTAATATTATTCTAACTAAGTTCAAAAAACATACAATTCCATTCTTTTAGACCATCACAAGTTGAACTTGTGACCATTTTAGTTCTGCCTGAATTTTAAATCAAATAATGAGTTCTATACTTTACTCCTTTTGTAAGCACCAAGGAACCATGGTTAAGTTTCCCAACCCCATTTTCAAATTTAGTTTCATAACCACCATGGAACCATGGGTAAGTTTCCATACCCCATTTTGAGTTATTGAAAATGTTATTCAACTACACTAGATTATTCTTATCATATGAAGACTGAAATAGGGAATTGTAGTACACCACATGGTTGGAAGAGTTTGATGGTTTTATGTGTTTTTTTGTGTTATTACAGGTTTTTTTATGTTGTTTTAATACTGTGCAATAGTTCTGGTGCTTTTTATGCAGGTGGGGGTGCTGGAGCAATGGTGGGGGTGCTGTGCAATGGTTCTGGAAATACACAATACCAACAGTTTGAAACTGTTGGTATAGTATTCCATCTTCAATATATACCAACGATTCTCTTCAACCGTTGGTAAAAAACACTATACCAACGGTTTGAAACCGTTGGTAATGTGTTATTTCGTTATATATACCAACGGTTCAAGTGAACCGTTGGTAAAAATCCTATTCCAACGATTGTAAACCGTTGGTACACCCTAAAAGTGTCTGTTCCAAATTTTTTTAGAACCGTTGGAGTAGAGATTGACCAACGGTTTCAATGGAACCGTTGGGAATTTAAAACTCCTTCACTATATACCAACGGTTATATGAAAACCATTGGTATAGGTCTAGTGTCATGAATTTCTTGGCCACGGTTTGGGAAACCGTTGGTATACTGTATACCAATGGTTTCTAGGCCTTTACCAATGGTTCACAACCGTTGGTAAAGTGTAAAATTCCAGTAGTGTTTTCCCCAAACATTGGTTATCTACTCCCATGCACAGTATCATTACCAAATTCCAATATTTCTTAATCTCCTTTCTAACCATTCCCAAATAGTAATACAAAAATGAAAGAATCTAATTCTAGATTGTGATGTCCTAGAATCATTAACTCATAAATATATGAACCTGGTTGGCTACATGGACTCAATCACAGATCCCCATATGTTAGTGATTGATGACTAGCATTGGGGGTCTAGGGTCTGGTTGTGGGGAGACTATGACGTCTTGCCATAATGTAGCATAATATAATAATAGTAAATAGATTGACATAATTTTTGTGTAATAATAAATTATAATATAAAGAAACATATGTAAATCATCCTTCCATAATATAATGATGAGTAACTATAATATCAAAGTCATATACATAATAGGGATGAGTTTGTGATACTATACAACATAATATGTATGGAAACCTTTGTACATGCTTCACATAAATACACAGAAATCCTAAAATGAAAAATTCCAAAATTATACCCATCCTACACTTGTTCCACTTTACACATACACTGTCAGATCGCATGAATCAACATCCAAAGTCATACCCCTTACCTTGTCCCAACCTAAAGGCATGAAGTCTTTCTCAGTACCAATCAAAGGCCCCAACTGGTCATGAGTAAAACTCAGTTGGAAAACTCCAATGGTGTCTATAAAAAATATATTTTGTGAGTATAAATATTGTATCATGATGGTAAAATTATAATCATATGAATGAGAAACCAGTATAATATCCATGTCGAGCCCGGGTTCCTCCAAGGAAGCCTAACAGACCAAAACAACTTCGGCCTAAGTAGGATGTATCTGAATATGTAACCTATAAAAATGAAGGGCCCATGAATATGATAAGAGTAATCATTAAATAGTAATAATGATATAGGAACCATGGTGAAACTGAGGCTTCCCTACCTTTAGAAGTTCATTCTTGGCCAAGATAAAAAACCATGTAGTCTAGAAAACGGGTCTATGTGTAATCTAAGGGTAACACCCATGGCATTACACAAGAGTAAAATATATGACCGAGTAGTAGAGTAATTTCCAAAGTAAACCTTAGGAAAAGTATAAATGTAGACTAAGGAGATAATCCAAGGCATCACATGTCTGAAGACGTCAAGCTAAATCAAAGGAGATAATCCAAGGGATACAAATTTTCCAATACAAAGAGAATGAGTCATCAGTACTATTCATATCCATTCATATTATAATAATACAAATACTGAATTCCAATTTAAGTATTTCCCTTGGAAACCATCTCAATGAATCAGGGTGCTGTCTTATATGTTCTTTAGGAATTCCCTTAAGGACGTCTCAATTTTGACCACTTCGTTAAAAGATAAAAAGGTTTATAATAATTTGGATCCATTTATAAATAATAATAGGCCATGTATTAATACATGCTTATCTACCCTTATATTTAACTCAAACATTTCCTTTTAATATATAAATTAAATTTTTTGATTATAATGTTATTACATTTTGATTAGTTTTTACATAAACAATAATTTTCCAAGAGAAAGTAAAATTACATACAATGAAAAAATATCCAATTGTTATAACATAATCAGATTAACTTTTAAAAAATCAATCCAACACATCTAACTAGTTTCTAAGGCTTATGTAAAGAAGGACTCACCCTAAGGGGTGATCCTTGGTGAAGTTCCCACCTCCAACATGGTAAACCGGTTTCATAAGACATCTTGGCCATATTTAAAAAAATTAATTCAATATATTTCATTATTTAAATTCAACACATGGATATTACAACATGTAGAACAGTGAAAGAATTTATAAAAGGGTGAGACTTTGATTGGAAAAATTTAAACCACCCACCATTTAATGATATTGGATCACTTATCCAGTATAAACAAAAGATCTATGCTAAAATGGGAGTAAATAAATAAATAGATTAATAACCTGAACATAATTCATATTTTGTCCAATAGAAATATCACTAAATTTTTAGATCTAAATTAAGAAATGAAGGTAACATATTTGAATCTCTTTCTTTGTGCAACTATAATATGACACAAGGTGAGTAAAATAGAACTTAGATAAGGGATAGTCTTGAAATACTGGGTTCAAAAGCGACCAGGATATCTCAACTTGTGGGAGAGGTTATTGAATAAATTAAAAAATAAATAAGGATTTTATTTTAATAATAAAGGCGTGGTAATGTTAATTTTATTATTCTTTAATGGGTCACATGGTCTGAAAACATGGTTTGGCCAAACTACATACCAACCATGCGACTGCACTACCAAATTGGCACTAAGGGTGTAGGATAACATTGTGCTTCGGCCAAAACATGTGTAACAATTGTTCCCATTTATAGTTTTCCATATAATCCCCCATGGACAAGAAGCCTTTTGTGCATGGTTAAACTATCCATGCACCTCCTCTTACAAGAACACATGGCTATGCCGCATGATTACAACTAACCGTTCCCCAACCATCCGCCTCTAGGTCTTTCTCCAAAAGTTATAGCTTTGAGCTCTAAATAATCCTCATATTATCATTAACAATTACATAATCATTTAATCTCATGTATAATGTTAAAAAGTAATATTCAAATTAAAACTTAATGGATCCATACCTCATCAAATATCCAAGATGATACAACTTTTATTATCTATATGATACTTATAAACCTTTAACAAGATTTATCTACCATTTCATTAGTCTACAACCTTGTGAAATTCATTTATAATTATTCATTATTGGTATGAGTTAATATATTTTTGTACCATATAATTTTTTATTCTATACGAGAAAATCTTGTTTGATATGCCTCATTAAGAAATTGTGCTATGTTTCTATGCTATTATTTCCTTGAACATAAAGCCATGAAATCTTATAAAATTTGAATGGATGAATTTTAATACTATGTGATAGTTTGGGATGAAAATTATATAGACCCTTAGTGCATTGGTAGTACTTAGGAGACAACTAAGATAGGGTAATGGGAGTATCCTTAAACTTTTTGTAAGATGTATTGGGATAAGGCCTTGACATAAATAAGATAGGGTAATGGGAGCATCTTTACCCTTTATATAAGATGTACTCTCCAAAGGCATTGAAAATATATTTATAATGACAAAAAGCATGCATTACCATCACTATATGTACAATAATTGTTATCTTTTAAATTATTTATTGTTATATTGGACTTGGATTTATTTATTCTCTCTGTTTCATTTTATATGTCATAAATAAGTTTTCTTATTCATTCTATAATGTATTATTTGTATTTCTCTTCTATTTTACTCTACACCTTTACTGGAAATTTGATCTCACCTCCTCATTTGTTTTTAATTTTCTCCAGGAAACTATGAAGAGTACTACACATGATAAAAGGGATGCAATGAGAATGAGAATGTTTTCATGTTTTTAGATGAATTATCCTTATTTATCATTTTAATGAAATTTTTTATGTATTTTATTTTCCTAAGGCTATCAATCTATTGGATTCTCTGTATTTTTACAATTGTAATAAAATATGCACCGGATCCAAGCTACTAGAGTAGGTGTTACTAAACATGGTAGTAATAGAAAGTTTAATAGAAAGAATAGGAACTATATTTAGAATAATATAGTTAGAAAACATGAACCATGGGATAAATCCTTAGAATATTCTATTTTTTTTCTATAAATGGAAATCATAATATTTTCTATGAACTAAATAGTTATATACCATTGTCTATAAATGGAACATAATTGAATGAACCACAATTTCAGCACATGAAATTAATGTAGTGATTTCCCTCTAGATAAAGTCAATGAGAAAAGGATTGGATTAGAAGATATTATGACTATCTTAAGTTTGTTAACCCATCTAATAAATAACAAAACTTCTCTAATGGGAAAAATTATTGTTTCACAACATGGTTCATCAATTTTGGATAGGTTCAGGTGACAACAAAATTAATCCTCTAGTGGGGAAAAAATTCTTTAGTATCTGAACAAAGGGTTAAGATCATAGTGAAAGTCTTTATTACCTTATGATACAAGGATATGTATTGGTTTAGACAACTTTATATATCAAGATATAGAGTATAAATTCATAATTAGGAATGTTCTTTTGAGGTTTTTCATATTATAATTTAAAGTGATTACTAAAATTTGGGTCATATAGATCTTATAGAAACATAGTGATCTATGTATTGAATTCCATGAACCTTCTATGTTTTTAGAGTTTTCTATTTAATTATACACCATTAATTTTTCAATATATATATATATATATATATTATTAGTGATAATATGTAAATAAAAAATATATATCTTAGATAATTAAAATTGCGAGGATGTAATTTAATTAAGGGGGAGAATGTAAAAAACTAGGAATTTAAAGTATATTTAAATGTTTTTCATTTGGTAAGTAATTTAAAGTTTACAATTAAAATGATATTACATGTTTTAAATTTTTATATTTTATATGGTATTTATTTTATTAGATACTATGTATTTTATTTGAAAACTATTAGTATTATATTAATAAATTGAATTATTATCTATTAATTAAACATTTTATTTAATTCTATACACAAATATTTTATCTATTTATAAACAATTAAATGGATTTATATATACATGTTGTATTTAGGAATATTTTTATTTCGTGTCTTATATTTTTTACCTCAAAATTTTAGATTATTTTTCCTTTTATTTAAGAAGTTATGGCTGAATAATTATAGAAAATAATTCTGTCTCAAAAGACTATCTAGATTCAATATAAAAAATGTACACACATTTTTGGAAACCACAATGGAAGAATATTGGAAAGTGTTTTTGTATGTAATTTCTCACCAAAGTATTTTGTATCCAAAATTTTTTAATCCCCTTATATGATGTTTTCTAGTAGTTAAGGTCGAATCATCGATGAAAATATTTCATCTCTAGAAGATTCATTGAATTTGGATGCATTGACTTCAAAAGAGCTTTGGACAATGAAACATTTCAGGATATATGTTCCTCTATTTTTATGTAATGATCCAATTAATTTCATATAACTTATTTCAAAATAATAGTCCAAAGAAGAATGAGAAAATATGTTATGACCTAATTACAATGGCGGGACCCATCTAGTTGGATTCACATCTGTGTAGAATTTATGGTAACTTATCTCCCCAAAAAATATATATCCATAATTAATTATATAAAAGAAAAATGTTGTTATATTAGATTTGAATCCACAAAAAATTTAAAAACTACTGAAATAAAATTTTAAAAGAAAAATACTAAAGTAAAATTGAAAGGGAAAAAATGGAATTCCCAGGTATTTTTCAAACTCATGATATAATTAAATTTTTGAAAAAAATAATCCATTAAAAATAAATGTGTGAGATGATAAATTTTTATATTATATTTAAAAATAAAGGGTAAATAATGGTAAATAATAATTAAATATATATATGTATTTATATATAGTACATATATATATTCTTATAACTGTTATGTATATGTATATTTATATGTATATATTGAATTGGTTAATATATATATATATATAATCATTGAAACATATATATGTTATATATTTGATAAAATATATGTTAAAATATATTTGTTATTTAAGTAATATATATATATATTGGAATGACCCATAGATTTATTTCTTTTAAATTTATATTTTGTTATTATTAGTAATATTGGGTAATATAATATACATACTAGATTATATAAACACTTTTATATGGTAATATATATTAATTAATTCCTACGTAATTTTTGTAATGATCAGCTAATTATTTATGTTATAAAAAATATTAATTTTCAGTAAATACCTTTTTTTCATTAAATGTTAGAATTATCATTTGTAGAGAAATAATTTGATAAAATAAATATTATTTATGGAATTCTAATGACTAAATTATAAAAGGATGATTTCTTTATAATTTTAAGAAAATTATGATTTTGGGGGTAAAAAGTGAAAATGTTGTTTTTACAAAATACCATTACTATTATGATATAATCATGATATGATGATGTTTCAAAAATTTTTAATCACTATTCCTGATAAAAATTTATTTAATAAATAAACAAATATGCATGATTTGTGGATTATACAACCTTAACTCGACATGAAAATATTAATTTTCAACCAAAAATATTGTAATTAATGCCACACAAAATTGGTTTCCTCAATGGAAAAAATAATTATTTAAAACCATTACACCAACCCTTCTCAAGTGTAAATACCAACCCACTTTTACTATTCTTCTACACCCCATTAATTTTTCTCTCAAAATATACATCCCAAATATCCTCTTCCATTTCCCCAAATTAATTTTTTCTGATTTTTGTTGGTCAAAAGGTTCTTCTATAAGCTAATAAGATCAAGAGAAGAAAGGGTCCCCAATCCTCCTATTTCCTTTTAAATATCTCTAATTTAATTATATTTTATTTGTAAATTCATTTTTCATATTCTATAATTATTTTTATTCTATGGTATTATCTTTCATTTGTTTGTGTTTTAAATGAGTGTTTATTTATTCCCTCGCATTATATCCTTGGACTAAGTCATTACTAGGCCAAAGTAAGGGTTTCTCCAATCATCCCATTTAATTTTAATTCAATTTTTATTCATTGTATTTTCCATTAAGTTTCCTTTTAATATATATAAATCATTTTAACTAAGTTTTATTACTATCCATTTTAATTATTCAAAATTAGAGATTACTTACTCCCTCCCATAATAGACTTTGTCTAAGATGTTATAACGATCAAATTACACCATAACAATAAAACCACACTAAAATTTTAATTAAGTAAATATAATAAAATAAATACCAGTATGGATACTACAAGTTGGTGTGGCTTTGATATAGATATACCTAGGGGTAATAACCCTAAAAGGGGAACAATTATATTTTACTCAATCCTCACCTAATGCCTGACAACAAGACATTCTACAGAACCAGTTTGAAAATCCTAAGGGATGTGATTTTATGATAATAATACTACTTAAAAACCATTAAAATAGATTTATCTATCATTTAATTTTTCTCATAACTTGGAAAATAAATATATCATTATTGACTCTAGTATTGGGGAAAAAATTCATACTATATAATTATTTCTTCTATATAATAAAATCTTGCTTGATATGACTCTTGTATACATTTTTCTAAGTATCAACACAATTATTTCCTTGAAAACTATTCCATTTAATTTTTATATATACGGTGGAATGCATTTTAATATTATATAGGCCCTAAGTGCACTGGTAGGACTCATGAGACAACTAAGATAGTGTAATGGGGGGCATCCTTACGCTTATTATAGATGTCTTAGAATAAGCACTTGATGAAACTATGATATGATAATGGGTGCATCCTTTCCAATTATGTAATATTTCATGGATCCTGACCATTTTAATATATTTAAGAATTCATAAATTATTCATTACATTAACAATATGTTAAGTTGTTGTTATCTAGGAATTTATTTTTTATTATGTTGGCCATAGATTTATTTTCATTATTAGTCTCATTTGGTATGAAAAAACATAGTTAATGTTTTCATTCTATAATGTCTTATTTATGATTTTCTTTTGTTGTACACTTCCCCCTTACCAAGAATATGATCTAACCCCTTTATATTGTAATGATTTTCCCTAGAAAAATAAAAGGAGTTAAATATATGATAAAATGGTTTCAAGTATAATAAAAATGTTTTCATGTTTTTTAGATGATGTATTCATATTTTTCAATATAATTTAAAATTGTGTTATGTATCAGGTTTTCCTGAGGATAATAAAATGTTGGATCCTCTGTATTTTTTACAATTGTATAAAATAGTAACTATATTCATGGTACTGTACTTTGGGTTATTAGAATCCATGTGAATGAAAAGTATTTGTATAGTTAATTTATATGATTATATAAGTGGGATGAAAAATCCGTTTGAGATAGTAAGAGAAAGATATATCTGAAATAAGTAATGGTTTAAGATGCACTTGAATTATCAAAAAACATATACTCCATAAGACTTAGTGGGAGGAGTAATGAGAGGCACATACTATGTAGAAAATATAAAACTAAAGAGTAGATTTTATAGTCTCTAACATTGATGATATATATCATTCATTAATAATAATGAATATATATCCTATAATTTAGAAGAAAATGGATGTAATCTATAGTGCTAAATTTATATAAACCCATAATTGGATTTCATGTGAAAAAATCAACCTTTTCATTTTGCTAGTATTTCTAATTAGTTTAAAACCCATAGATTTAAAATGGGTATAAATAGAAGGGATATACATGGATAATAATGGGAATAACTAAAAATTATGATTGGTTCTTAATGGTTTAAGATTATTCAAGGTGTTGTCTCAATGGAAACCTTTTTCAAAAATATATATATTGAAATCTATTTTTTAATTTTTTCTACAAAAGTAGTTACCATGATAACTATATTAATGTTATAGGGATATATTTATGTGTTGTTTCTAGTGTTCAATAATGGAATATTTATTTTTCCATGTTTCTATAATAGGTTAGT
Organism: Viscum album; assembly: GCA_963277665.1. Lineage (NCBI taxonomy): Eukaryota > Viridiplantae > Streptophyta > Magnoliopsida > Santalales > Viscaceae > Viscum > Viscum album. Next base: position 49,420,268 of record OY728121.1, read on the forward strand.
GGGGGAACTATGAATTTATAAGTAAAATATTTTGACAACATATAGAATATAGATATTAGTCTTATATCTAGTTAAGAATAAGATCAGAATTATTTATCCCTTAAATGATAAAAATTTATGACCTATGTTCTAGGGACAAAATATTACTTATATTTATATACGGGGTTTCTTAGATCAAGTCATATAATATATATTGATTGGGAATTTAATAATAAAAAATGAAAAATTTTCAGAGAGAATTATTACATATGTTACATTGAATAAATCTCTTCACAAGTTTTTGTTATGACACTTGATGGGATTAAGTTGATGAGTATAAATCTATATTTTTTATGAAATGGTATGTAACATGTCAGACATGATGTGTAATAATTTTAATGTTACTTAAGCATAAAACATGTGGGTGAAGAGTTATATAATTATGAGAGAACTATATGAAAAAACTATAAGAACTATCCAACAGTACTTGAGAAAGTATATAGGATAAGTTCCTAGTATATAGAGAATTGGGAATTCTAGTTATCAATGGGACACAAAACTAACATCACTACATATCAATTTGGTCTAATACCATATTTAGGATATGTAAATTAGTAAGATAATATTATTCAATCCAAATGTTTCCAAACCTAAAAATACTGAATGCATTGTGGATTTTGATAGAACCAAAGAATAAATATAAATATGCAATGATTTTTCTAGTTATTAGAATTGTAACAATGAAGTATATTATAGAAAAAAATATTATTATGATAATATTATATCAAAGGTACTATCCTAGATGTAAATTTAATTACATATATGAAAGAATTAATAGTCATGTATATCATATCTTGGAGGATTTTATTTAAGGGATGTTATCGTAGTTATAATTATAAATGTACGGTTAAATATATTAGTCCCAATGACTATATACATAGTTTAGTGAAATTATAAATATCACTTTAGAGTTATTGAGTTGATAAAAATACATAGATGGATCTTTTTAAAGTGTGAGTTTTTGGGAGTTGGTACCCAAAAAAAACTAGATATGTACTTTTGATTACCAGAATTTATTTATTATTATAACATAATGATTATTATATGAGGTAATACTAATGTGATAATATCTGAAGAGTGTTTGTAGAGATATAGGGTTATAATTTTTCCACTCTATAATGAGTAGATATATATTAATGAAATTATTCTTATGTAATATATGATATAGTATAGATACATAAAATTGATAGGACACAGATTCTGTCTAAATATTAGGGGTTGGGGGCCCAAAAGAGATTAAGTCTTATTCATATGAAGTTCATGCTTGGTGATCTATATGAAGGGGGGTCCTGAGGAAAAATCCCTTAATATTAAATCCATATGTTTTAAATCGTAATTGAATATTTCTATATTCATATGTTATCATAAATCCATAGACATGAGTTCATTATTAATTTGTATTGTAACACACCACCATAGATAAACTAGATCAAGTCGGAGTAGCACATGGCCTCCAATGATCGTCCTAATATGCATGAGTATACCAACTAAAAGTGAGGGCTTGTAACATGTGATGGGGATACTATTCCCATGATATTAGTAACCACAAACATTTAAAAAAAATAAAAGAAAATAATAACTAAAAAATATATAAGAAACATTTGGGAAATAAACTACATAAATAATATAACATGCTATTACAAAATTAATAACATAAGTCATACATCAGTAATCAAAAGGATCCACACACACAATGGATCAATACATATTATTTAAAGAAACTTAAAAATAAAAACAATATATGACTCAAAAATATCTCAATAAGCATAGGAATTACCTATATCCTTAATTAGCTCCACATTATTATCACACATACACAGGGTACTTTCCCTTGGCTGGGTCCTTTATGAAAAAGTATTCATGTGCACTGGTGTACTAGTTCATGGATTGAGTAATAAACCTTGTATTACACCACCAATGTCTCCATAGAATATTTAAAACATATATATAAAAGACTGTGCACTAATGAAAATATGAAAACACATAAGAATATATATAAATATTGAATCTTCATGGGCTAACCATGCTGCTACAAACCCTGAACATAAATTCTTGTGCTCCATTCTCTAAGTATGTGTCATCTCATGTCACAAGTACATCCAATAATATGTCTAGTACCATCTTACTCAAGGAAAAATACCACATCATGTTGCACATCAAGTCCAATATTAAGTCACATACTATAACATATCACTCATGGGAGGTCACAAGGAATATTCCTAGTGTCTAAACCCCTTACACAAGGTAGTTTCAAATCCAAATATCCCATGACAACACATCACAAGACACCATATTCTCACTCAGTATGTGGTTCCAAAATCACATCATAGGGAACTATTGTCTTACTTAAGATGTGGTCACAACCTCATCATTGGAAACTATTATCTCACTAACTATATTGATACATTTCATCTATTACAACACATAAAATAACAAGATGTAGAAACATCATGTGGTCATGAAATTACTTATGACCAATTGTATGTCCCAACAGGGTGTCATAGAAATATGGAATAAAAAAGGATAACATATCGGGAACTCCCAACTATACACCTTTAGGTCACCATTATAAGCCAAACTTACACACCAAACTTGTTTACAATTTATGAAGCATATCGCACATACTGATATAGTTGAATCCTATATGTTATATTTTATTTTTAAATAGTAAATGTTTGATTTTTTGAGATGTAAATGAATGATGACATTAGAAGACACAATGATCATAAATTATTGGGTAAATATTGTAATATTTTCCATACATGGGAAGCACACTTGGTAAATTCTACACAAAATTGATAAACATGGAAGTGCATGATCTGGAAAATCACTAAAAATTCAATGAGGAAGAGTTTGATTCACTCTAATGGTTATACAAATAAATGAATACCTTGATAGTTATATACATCAAAGACTTGGAATGGAGACATAAATACTTATAGGATTTTAAAATATCATGATTTTTTTGTGATATCAATAATATATAATTTGTATTCCTATCTACTTTGGCTTTATAAGAAGTACGAGTTAACATGTAGTCATATAAAAATGTATGTTGGTTTTCTATCGAAGGAATAAAACAAAAAAACAACAATTATTATAACACTGTAATATAGTCTAGATTGATATTAATTTTACCCTGTGCAAGTATAAATGGAGTCATGTTGGATTGATGTTTTTTGAGTAACGTAACTATGGAAAAAAATTATTCATGTAAGATTAATCTTATATCTATATAAGGTTAAAGCCATCGAATATTAGAAAACTATACTACAGTATGAAATTCCACATCATGATTGGTGCTATAGAATATTAATAAATAAAGATTCAATGACGTGATACATAATATTTCCAAGTTGGTATATAAATATTAAATAAAAATGAATGTGTAGGTGTTTCTCTATTGATATGGTGACTACACTACGACTAGTTCTGTATAGGAACAAAACTAATGCTATATAAGAATGAACATTGGAGAGCCTCTCTATAATAGGTTTATCAAATCACAATGGAAGATTTTGAATATTGAAAATATGGTGAAGAGAAGACTATGGAATGAATCCATTCAATATTGAGATGCTAGAAAATTTTGATATAGTCCAGGAATGAAATGCTTGGGAAAATATTTTCACAATCAAAGTGTCATGACACGATTAGAAAAGATCCACAAGGGACCATTCAATGATATAGTGGTTTCACTATAGACGATTCATTTTTTGAAGAGTTACAAAAATTACAACTGACTTAGGATGCATGTATTTTCACCATGAAACACTATATCACGCTTCAATAGGTTTTAATTTTAGACAATTTTATAGGACATAATGTAATATATAGATTTATTTTAAATAAGATATTATATGGATTTTATGGATCTATTTATTAAATTAAGACCTTCTTATATTAGAGAATATCACACCACTAAATTCAAATGTTTTGACTAAGTATTCTTTAATACATGATATTTTTCCCTGAACTGGTTGTTTGAAAAATGTCATGATGCTTTACATTTGATTTGAAAAGGAGGAGATTTAGCTCATGATTATAAATTTTGACATGAATTTATTGGAAATATTTTACCATGTATAATTATAAGGGACACATGTATTGAACATTAATGATTAATAAAATATAGACCAATCCTGAAAACTAGATCATGGGTTGGAGGCTTGAAGAGATAAATAAAAAAGATCATAGAAGTTATGAAAACAATATTGGAGAGAGCCTAATAATTATTAATACATTAGTTTTTTAGAGAGAATATAATAATGGAAATCATAAAAACAAATTCCAATTGATTATATCTAGTTTAATTCAAGAAATAATTCGAAAATAAGAAAAATGAGTTCCACTACTACATCCTTCTATTTTAAGAATTCTGCATTACATGAAGATAAAAAATAATCCACTTGGTGAATTATTATTCATCTAGAATAAGTTCTTCTTGTATTTTATTTTAAGACAAATAATTGTATCTCACGTTAGTACGTTACTCTCATTACGATTTGGAAGAAAGAATACTCAACCCTCACATTGAGGAATTGATCAGATATGGAATTTACGGAAATACCAGTGTTGTAAAGGGGTGTAGAATATAACATCTACCAATATGGTAATATAAAAATGGATTTAGTACATTAATCTAATCTAGGAAATAAATTCATGTCTATAAACTATATAAGAGACTCTAACATCTATAAACTCACCTTTCCTTTATTGAAGTAGTGCACAAAGGGGGATATGTGGGAGTGACCCTTGGATTGAAAATGTGTATTTCTAAAAGCTTGAAATGGTTGAATGCCTTGGCATCGAGTGATAGTGAACTAAAAGATTCTTTCCCCAAAATAGTGCATAATATTTAATTTTAGTCACATTAATACATCATCAATGGGTTCGCCTTGGACATATCCCTTAGTGGTAAATTGAATATAATCATTATGTTATATGTTTATTACTTTCCTACATATTTGGTTGAAATTTTTTTTGTTGAAAATGAGAGAAAGTGAGAGATTGAATGAGTACGTTCCAAAAAGGTCATAAGATTCATAGGGGTGGGGGACTTTAAATAAGAGAAATTTTGTAATCGGATGTGAACTCTGATTCACCCCCTACTAGGGTTTTTAATATTCTACCATGTCCCAAAAAGTTGTATCAGAGACCAAATGTTTTTATTTTAGGCTTAACATTTATTTTCTAATTTTTTGTGCACAAGAATTCCTTGATAAATCATTTATTTTTTAGTTCCAATAACTTTTAATGTTTACAAATTGAGATGATTTTATTATTATAAACTGATGGAAAGAATATCATGAATATATATGATGAAATATTTATTTGAAAGACCAGAAAAAAAAAATTAGTGTTGATATATCCGTGAAAAAATATGATGAATAATTCATAATGTCAAATAAAAATACAAGGAGTTATAAGAACAATACTACTGAGAAGAATAATAGACCCACAAAGGTAAGTTAGGTTGTGATAATGTTGAATCTTATTTTAACATTGTTTTATAAAATTAGTATAAATGTGAAAATTTTGATTATCATATAGATTTGACAATAAATGGTGTGTAATATCCCAACCTAGGATCCACTAAAATGGTTCATCGATATGGCCGATAACATGGGCCCAAGCATGCCTCCCCATATGCTAGAGGCTGTTGAATAGTAGTGAGGTTCCAACGGTTTTATGGTGAGGAGACTATACCCTCATGGTCAATGTAGAACAATGGTATATCATAATAATAAAATAATGAAAATAATAAAAATGAATGAAAGAGAAGTGTAAGAATAATAGTATCTAACGTAATAAGAATTGGCCAACACCAAATATAAAACAATGCATGTTCCATGTTACTACAAAAAACAAGAAGAATGCATACAATAAGTAATAAATAATTAACATATAAAGGAAATGAAAAATCCACAAGGTATATATCAATGTGAATATTAAGCTTCGGATCAGTCATGTTCTCCTATATCCTTGGTACAAGCACAACAACACAAGCCCAAACCATGTAACCTGACCCAGCAACCATGAGGTCTCTTTGGGTACCCCAGTGCAATAGTGGCCTGAACAGGGTATGAGATATACTCAGTAATATATCACCAATAGCTTCAAAGTATTAATCTAGTCTTTGAATATAATATATGATAGTGTGTTGTTATAATAAATAATGAATAATATTGAAATATGTAAATAGCTCAGCTCAGGTATCTAAGGGAAAATTGGCCGACGCTACCTACTTTGGCCCAAACCGAGATATCTTCGAGTATATATATATATATATATATATTGATAGATATATATATGGATATATATATATATATACGAAATATATATGTACTAAAATTTCTAGAAATATATAAAGATACACAGTTTTTTCCGGACCTGATGCATCACTTTGGCATACAAGCGTAATACTACTCATAACAATAATTAAAGTCTCATAATATTAAATAAGAGTTGTAATTTCCAAAGAATATAATTAATATAGAATTCCATTTTTCGTATCAAGAACTATAATGAGTTGGGTCATACCCAACCTACAAATAAGGGGGGAAATGAATGACATTACCAACAACTAAAGTGATGTGAACATCATGCCAATATCCTCAACCAAGGGGGTGTGATATGTCATAGACTACGAGACTAATCAAGGTCCATTTAGAAGTTATGTAGAATAAGGTAATATTTCTGTATTTATGAGAACTTATATCGATTTTCCATAAAGAGGAAACCAACATTGATTAAGCCCCAGAGGATCCTTTTTAATATAATTCATTTAACATTGATAAGTGTTCCATGTGTTCATAAAAGCCATTAATAAGATACAATCATAAATAAAAAATATTATTATTATAAAAATAATAAAAATAACCATTTTATCATAAATAATGATAAGTCCATGTCTATATTCATTCCATTTACCACTTAAGTTACTCTATTTTGTTACCCAATTTTAATAGAGAAGCACACACACCTAAAAATTTGTTTTATTATATGGGGATGAGGTTATCATATTTTGTCCATATAAATCAATTTAATCAATTTTTATATGCATATTCATTTTTCACATATAAAAAGGTTAAAAATAGTGATCATGTTATGGAATTATAAATCAATCATTTCAAGTGACATTCATAAGGAAGATTTAATTTTATAATTAAGAATAGAGGTGATGGTATATAAACTACTCACCCCCAGGGGGTTCTTTGGGTTGAGGTTAAAAAAATACAATGGTTTGGATTAAGGAATAAAGGAAATATGTCTTATACAACCCATTTCACATTAAAAAGGAAATACGTGGAGAATCTGATGTGCGACACAACAACGTACTTTATAAAAAGGAGAGACTTTAAGGGAGAATATATAGACTACCAACCATTTACAAAGTATGCTTCACTCATCCAATATAATGATTTTATTTTAGAAGGTTTGAGAGTAATCAAAGAAACCTAGAAACACCCTTAAAATAGGGTGGATTATCTCTCATGATGATAATTCCAATTATGGTGATATAAACAATGTATGAATGAATGTGGAGTGAAGTACATTCCTAGAGGCTTCCATTATGACAGATGTAACATAAATCTGAAGCTGAACAGAAGAGGTAGATGAAATCCTACCATGTAGGGAAGAGGATATTGATCCAGAGACTAAGAGGTGCTTCACATGTTGGAGGAATAAAATAGGAGGATGAGATTAATGAAATCGGGGAAAAATTGTAAAATTAACCCCTTTAGAGAGCCACATAGTTTTGTTACATGGTATGGCAATATGTTATCCAATTGTGAATCCTTCTATTTCTAGAAGAGAAACCCACATGGATTGATCTAACCATGTTCCAACCATGTGGTGTTTTTGGTTAAGTGTCACTAAGGGTGAATATTGGGCACATGATTTTGGATAACCATGAACAACCCATGTGGGTGACCCTTGCACTCCTGTAGAATTTCACACAAATAACCATAGGTGGTTGAATGGTTCAAATAAACCATGAAAATTAAGAAAAGGGGATGCATGGTAGTTTCACATAGTCAAACTAACCATGTTCTAAATGTCAACATTTTTCTTTTCCTAAAAACACCAATTCTCTTGGAGCCTAATTCTTTCGAAACCCTATCGAACTCCCCTGAAACCTCCCATGGGGTAATCATTAACTATAAAAACTACATTTTAAGTTTTAAATTCTTTATATTTACATTCCAAAGATCAATTTAAGTTTTGAACCATCCCCCAAAAAGGAAAATTGAAATACCTTAGGAAATTCCACCCAATCCAAAACGTGGGTTGTTACAACCTCCTCACCATAAGAATTATTATCCCATAGTATCCTTGGGGGAAGAAATAAACCTGAACTACCCGATCCATGAAGATTCATTTAATAATCCATGTTTCATTTTAAAATTCCCAAGGAACCTCCCAACATCCCTTTAAGAATTTGGTATATATGATTTTATGTCTCAAGCCAACTCTTGTTTTAAAAACTAAAATATCAAGCTGATAATTAATTAATCACATTAAAACAGAGAAAATATCATGTAGATTTCTCTTTAATCATATAGACTATATTTCTACCCACCACAGGTTATAGAATTTAACATCAAATTCCATATCATAGTATTTCCACCATTGTAATTTTTCAATGAACAATTCTTTTACCATTCTAATATGGCTTTTAGATTGATTCACAATTCGATCAAATAGTTGATTTCCAATAGACCTCATTTATCATGTTCAATCTAAATTTTAAATAAAATCCCCAACATACTTTCACTACACTCACCTCATCCTAAAAACATTCCATAAAGTGGTTCATCATCGACCACATTTTACGAAATAAGAGGAATTATGTTGAGACACTTATAGATTAATACTATCAAATACCTCGTCTTAGATTGAGGAACACAAGACTTATCCTAGTTGGTGAGGACTCTCCATGTGCATCCATGAGACCTAGGTTCGAATTTAGTTGGAGGAATATTTCTAGGTTATTGTAACAGGTACCGTAGAAGTTACTATACGTAGTACTATTCAATATTATAGAAACTGTAAATATTCCACTTTGGGAAACTGGTTTGGGCCTAGAGACTTTAAGGCCTTCTTTCCCCATAGTCCTTCAAGTCCATAAGGCTTTCAAACCACCTTAAGGCATTCAAGCCACCTCAAGGCCTTCCGGCCACCTCATGCCCTTCATGCCACCTCAAGCGAAGACACAACAACTAGAAAGATTCAACAAAGAACAAGCTCTAGACGAGGATTCATATTAGGTGCATTCACCATAGTAGAGCTAAAATATTTGAAAGAATCAGTAGGTTTTACATTTTTCATTATTACTAGGGCTGTGCGTTTCTACAAAGGAAAACTAGCTGAAAATACAAGAAAAGGTAGAGAGTTAATCATGATGCAGACACTGGGGAGGGGTAGTTTTATACAGTAATAGTCCTGGGATGGTTTCCAATAATGCCTTCTGGCCCTATAATGTCACAATGCTTATGGGAAACATTAGGGTTACCCTACAACCCCTAAAAGATGGATTTTTATGAATGAATAAATAATTAATGCATTCGGCCCATTTAGTCAGTCTTGTCTTTAGATTGCTAGTGTGTCACTAACCGAAACAAGATGTGTTCTCATAATGCACCCTTGTTTACTTTTAACATTCCAAATGAATACTATAACCAATTCCTAGTGACATATAAATCCAAAAAGATAATTTCAGTTATCTTGTATCACAATGAACATGGGTCTGTACCTAATACAACACACTTGGATCATCACCAATAAAACAACCTGTCTGAGGCCAAATGAAGTCTGGGGTAACATAAAAATTATTAAATGAAGTCCAAATATCTCATAATGGGTTTTCCATACCCCAACACATACAATTGATTCATCGATAAATAGACTAAACATCTACATATAAAACAAATGATTGAGTCCAAAGAGGATTATTCATGGCATCTAAGTCAAAGGAATAATGCTTGGTACCCATGAGTCCATCCACGAAGTTCCTACTTGGGAACCCAAGTATCACTTAGGAATGACAAATCCTCTATAAAAATGAACATTTATAGAATGTATGTTCCAAATAGTATAATTTTTTGAAAAAACCAAGAATTTAATCTTTTTCATTAGATCAACGTACTACCGACACTATCTCAGTGTACCCAGGATGATTTGAAGATATGGTACATGATCTTATATAAACCAAGAGTAAACTAAGAGGAAATAAAATATATCCAAGATTACCCAAGTCACTTATGTAATATCCAAGAGGAAGTGCCTAGTATGGTTCCCAACCAACCAAATCCTCCTAGATAAAGTAATCAGATGAACCACCACTAGTCGATTTAGTTTATAAGAGATTAGTTAATCCTACTAACACATCATCACTAACAAACCATGATGAAATTATCACTATGTAATCTTATGATTATACAAGAATAACCATTTCTGTTCATTGATGACTAATAGAGTTTCAGTTGATATGTATAAATTCATCCATTTTATCATCGTTGTGCCTCACAAGAACTCCTATATTTTAAAACTCACCCTCCCTAAAGGAATTAAAAGAAATACTAACCATTTAAAAACTAATACTTCAATATTGTGATCCCTATAATGGGAAGGAGACACTAATCATGTTTTACATGGGAGTCCCCACCATTGGATTTTCCTATTCATCATTTATTGAAAATAGAAACCATTCCACAACACAAACTCAATTGACCAATGACCGCAGGTCTTGGACAAGGTTGAAATGAATTTGGAAAGTATTAAACTTAAAGGAGGGATAGATAAGATAATCAAAATCATGATATAACTTATTTATTCTAGATGTAATCATGAAACCCTAGAGGGCTATGCTCACACTCATTATGGGAATGAAGGTTGAGGAAACAAATGACCAACATGTTAAAACTACTGATCCCCTTAGGAATTTCATCCCAAACACTACTAGAAGATACATTTACTCTAATTCAAAGTCAATATACCTAAAATATTACCTATAATTAAAATCAATCATCTAAAATTTTTAAAAAATATCATCTAATTCATATGTTTTTCTGAACCATTTCATCAACATGATGAGTGTCACGTGTATCAACACATTCTACCCCAAGGATTCATTTATACAATGGGAAACCGCCGGATACTATCCACAGACTTATAGAACATGTGAATTCAGTATCTAATTCCCCAAACCAATGATTTATCCTAGATATATATTATTACTTTCAACTACTAATTCGGTTGACAATATCCTGAATCATCCAACACTAAAGAGGAAGAAAGTTCACATGACCTACTAAGGGGCTGACCATGCCCTAGGAATTCCTAACCCACTAAAACCAAGAATTACATAATCCTTAACAAGGGTGAAATTATTGAATAACCCCTATCTATATTGGGTGATAATTTGTAATCTATGTGTCCTACTATTGATAAATGACACCCAAACAAAACCACTCATCTAAAACTACACATCACATTAATTCATCAAGGTTTTAATTCCTATGGGTGCTACCTACCCTGATCTAAGCACTTACTTGAATGTTAAATGTAGACCTTATAAAAATATCACACTAAGAATATTCACCAGGTCATACCACTTATCCTTTATGTTCAAGGAATCCTAGGAATGTCAACTAGGACCAATGGGCATTGTCCACATTCCAATCTCAAGCACTTGATAAAGAAAACGTAAATGTATCCCTTACCATGGTTTTCAAGAAATAAACACAAAAACTTGTTTCATTTATGTCATTACCATAATTTATATTTAGTTTTTTTAAACATCTCAAGGCTCAATTTTAACGAATATCAAGTTATATTTAATAAAGGAAACAATTCCCGAAAAATTTATTTTCCTGACGCCACAAAGTAAATAGGAATGTTTTATCAAGATTATATTCAAGAATTATTTTTTTAACTGAAAAATTTACAAAATTTGTCCATTTATCAAAAAATTATATTTATCCACTTAATTTTTCCAAAAGGTTCTCACAATTAGGCTTAGTTAAAGAAAATATCAATTCCAATCTATAGAGGAAAACACTCATTATTTTTTAATTGAAATTTTAATTAATTGAACATCATCAATAATAATGCTCAAAGTGGATAACATGTATTTTATTAATTAATGAGCGGAATAGTCAAGTATGATGGAAACATACCTTTATATGAAACACCATATATGATAATAAGGAAACATTAAATAAACAACCCTATAACACATAAGATTACCCCCCACGAGGTTAATTACTAATGAATCTCAAGATAAAGGGGACCTATGATGGTCCAGTTATTTGATTATCGATTTATTATAAGGAAACATGAAACATTTTTATCACTAATATACTGAAAAACTATTAATTTTTTCAAATGGAATGAATTTAGAACCACGAAAAACATACTTGGGTTAATTCAAGTCAATCCCACAAGCAACATTACCCAACTAGCCTACTTTGGTATAGTTGAGCAATTTTGAATTTAGTTTTATTTGTCATCATACCAAAGTGATAGAGTAACGCGCCTTTTTATAGGAAACCATTTCTGGCCATATTTTAATTTTAGCATACACATAAAAGAACTGCAATTCAGTTGGTTTAATTACTATTCCAATGTTAGAAGGGCAGTTACCCTTACAAATTACAATTGGAATTGATATAATAAAAAAAGTTTTCAATTTTATTTCATAATATACCAATTTTATATGTAATGGTTTGATTATATGAGTTATGCTACACAATTTATAAGGGACTCTTAAACTTATAAATTTCTATGTGTCCCCCATTTTATCAAAACAATAAATATTTCATCCCATGAGACAAATGGTATATGGATCAAACAAGTCGAAATTGGTTTGTAAATGAAATTATGCCACCAAGGATATAGGAAAACACCGTTTAGATTGACACAAACATTTTATTTGACCAACAATTTATTGAATCTATAAAAAGGCATTCTATTGAATGAAGAGAATATTAGAAATTATGACTGGATTCTACATAAGACGGACATACCAAATCATTATATATTAGTAAACATATATAACATGGAACAGTAATCATATAAACATTCTTTATATGAAATCATTATTGATAAATCAATGAATCATGACACAACACTCAAGAAACATATCCCAACATCACACTATCTAATAATGAAACCCACATGGAATAAAATATGCATGGAATGTAAATATCTATGTTCCCATAAAAATACATGTAATTATACCTCCTTAATACACCGTTCCATCGTTTAAATACTATAAATCACATAAATCACTAACAGTTTAATGTAAATCATTCAACCAAGGTCAAATTACAATCAATATTAATAATGAACAACCCGAAAAGCAATCACATCCCTAACAACTTGGCATTTTCCCCATGAGTGGGTTGATCACTCCCAGACAAGACTATTTACCAAATGGCGACACATTATAGGTATCATATCTATAAATTCCCAAATAGTAAGAAAAAAGACAAATAAACATCCTTTGATCCTATGTTGTAACTTTACAACTCAGGAGACCCTATAACAGTACTTTGAGTTGGTCGGTCACATGGCCTCAAGAACACCTCCCGGTATGGAAGAGGATGAAGAAAAGTAGTGAGGGTCGTATGATTGTATTGTTAGGATATTATACCCTCATAATAAGAGTAGAATATAGGTATATCATTACTATAAAATAATAGATGCAATATAAATGAATTAAGGAGTAGTGGAAGAATAATAATAACTAATCTAATAATAAATTTTAAACACGAAATATACATCAAATCATGTCAATGTAACTATAACATAAAAGTATAATACATTCAAAATTTAATAAATAAAGAGTACATAATGAAAATAAAAAATCCATATGGTCTATCTTGATGATCATGTTGAGCTCTAACTCATTATTATTCTTTAATCACCATGGTACAAGCACAAAAACACATCCATAATCCAAAAAACATGGTCCTACAACCATGAGGTCTGTTCGGTACCCCTGTGGATTAGTGTCATGAATAGGGTGTGAGATATACCTAGTAGGCCAAAACAAATGGTTTATAAATCTTAAACTAGTCTATGAATATAAAATACGATAATGTGAGGGTATATAAAATAATAAATAGTACTAAAAGTTGTAAATATGTCAGATCAGGTTCCTAAGGGACACTTAGATAATGCAACCTAGTTTGGCCTAATCTAGGATACCTACATGTATAAATAAATAAATAAATAAATATGGATAGGTTAATATATATATACATACACTATATAATTAGTAATAATTATATCCATATATATATACAAACACATAGTATTTTCCATAAAAGAGGATTAACTTTGGAATCCATGCTTAATACTAATCATAATAATAATATGAGTCTCATAATTACAAATAAGAGTCTTCATGCACAAGGATCATAATAAATATAGAATATCATGTTGACTATCATGAACAATAACAAGGAGGGCCATACCACACCTCCAAATCAAGGGGGCATGGAATTCCATGCCTAACAATCCAGGTGACGTGAACATCACACCAATATCCTAGACCAAGGGGTGTGTCACATCAAGTTAATTGAACCTACTCAATGTCCCTACAACAGTTATGCATAATAATCTAATCCTACTTTCCATATGATCCCTTAGCCTGATATTCCAGAAAGAGGAAACTAACATCATTCAAGGCACATTGGATCAATTTTAATATATTTAATTTAGAATCTATTAGTAGGTAAAGGGTTTTTGTGATCAATTAATACCATTAAATAATAAATAATAAAGAATGAAATTACCATAATCAATCCAATAACCATTTAATTATAAATAAAGATAATTCCTTTTCCATAAGCATTACATTTTCCATATAATTATCTCCATTAAGTTTAGATAAGAATAATCCCTCAATGGTGGTTTTATTCAATGGGGTTAATGATATTATATTAAGTTCATCAAATTCAATATAACTAACTATTATAATATGCGTCAATAATCACATCTACAAATATAACCAAGAGTGATCAAGATAATGCCATATAAATAAATTAATTGAATTTACATCCAATAGAGTGATTTAATTATGTAATCAAGCCTAGAGGTCAGTGTGTATAAACAAATCACCCAAATAGAGTGGTTTGGGTAGAGGTAAAAACCCACTAGTGTTTTAAATTAAAGCATAAATTAAATATAATTTAATGTATTATGTCATAGATAAGTTATTTCACATTTTAATGGAAACACTAGGTGAATCCTGCATGAAACACAATGACATGATTTATAAAGTTCTGATATATTAAGGGAAATCTATATACCACCTACCTTATACCTAGTAAACTCAAAGTCATCCAATATCAAGATTTTATTTGATCCAATTCTGGAGAAACAAAAGAAACAGAAAAACACTCTGAAAATAGAGAGAATAAGCACACAAGATGTTAGTAGCAAGGACAAAGAGATTGAAAGAATAAGGAAGAAATTGGAGTGAAGTACATAATTAGGGGTCGCCATTGTGAAATAGGACACTCAAATCAGAGGCTGAATGGAGGTTGAATTTTGAAGCCTAAATTGTAGAGAAAATAATCTTGAGATAGAGAGGGATAGATGTTGCATATGAGAGAGTAAGAATAGATGAGGAAAAGAATTAAACAATATATGGGAAGAAATATAAAATTACCCCATTAAAGAGATTCCTAGTTTGGCAATCCACGTGCCAACCATGAGGCATACTTTTCCTAAGAACAATCTCCCACACAGGTATGTCGAATAGTTTGATCTAATTATCCACCAAAAGTGTGGTGATATTTGTTATGTAGCACTATGTATGTGGGATATGCACATAGTTTTGGAAAATTAGGCTCATCTTGTACAGGTCACCCCTGCACACATTCACCTTGTCACACAAGTAACTATAGGTTGTTGAATAATTCAAAAAACCATTACACTTAAGAATATGTTCCACATGGTTGATCTTCATGGTCAACCTAACTTTTTTCCAACCATGAACCTCATTAGGTTTCGAAAACAACTAGTGATTTTGAAGGTCAAGGCCTATGAAATTCAACATAAGTCATAGTAAATCTCCCATGGTGTAAACCAGAACACAAAAAAACACTTTTTTATTTGTTGAAAGGATCATATTTACATTCTAAAAACCAATTTAGGAATTAAACCATGCACTAAAAAGTAAATTTAAAATTCCTTCATAAATTCTACCGATTCCATAATACCATATGATAAATGGATATTATGGTGAAGAAGTGAAAATGACAACAAATTTTCAATCGGAAGGATGATCATTCAACAACCAAGATAAATAATACTTCTTTTATGGAATGTTATATCAATGTGGGATCATTCATGGAGTGTATTATGTGTTTATAATAGTTTTTTAGATAATTAATGATTAAGGAGTGAATATTTTACCTTTAACTAATATATTTTAAGAATGGGTTCAAAAATTAAGAAGCAACGTGATATACTTGAAGAGCTACCTCATGAATTAAATAATCAAGTAGACTTAGTGGAGGATCTGAATGTAAGGATTTTACTTCAAAAAACTCAACCTAAATGTGCATAAAATCTTGAAAATAATTATTCTCAAGGATGAAATATAGGCCTACCCTTTTTAAGTATAATTATGAAAAGATTATGGAGGTATAAATGAGGATAATATTTTTTATTAAGAACAAGAAGAACATTTCCACTACAACATCAATGAGTTGAGTATATAAAACTAAAAATATGGAATTAGGAATAATGTTGGATATTTTTTTCCAAATCTAAAAGTGAATTCCCTCAATGGATGGTAAGTATTCCCCAATTTTATTATGGAATCTTGGGTCATACCATTGTGGTATATCTATAAACCCAAGTGAACAATGTTTGATGAAAATTGGCAGAATCAACATCTAAATTGAGTTAACCATACACAATGCATGAGGTATGATTTTATTTGGACAATATTTATCAGTTTTAATCATTACCATATGAATTGAAATGAAAATAATAACATCGCTAAATGTGTTATAAAGAAATCCTATATTCCTATAAAAATTTAGAATATATTTTTCACCAAAAGAAAAATATATATCGATGGATAATATATTTTCCACTTTGGAGGAAGTTAGATATGGAACTAAATGAAAGGTAAAGTAAGAAACTATAATGATTTTCCCACAAGATACAAATGGAGATAATGAAAGGTAATATATAAGATTAAAAAGAAAGAATTTTCTCAAGCACTGATAATTGTGGATGAACTCATGAAAAAATAATTACCAAGGATGAGAAAGTACTTGTTGGATCTAATGGATAAAAAAAGAAAAACTTACATCTTGCCTATGTGATTCCAAAAAATATACCATAATAAAAGAGGATTAGAGTCGTGAAAGATCCCCCTATGAAATAGGAAATATGATGAATTCTACAATGGTTAAAAATAAAAGGAAGAAAATTTCACGGGTATAGTCTCACAATTGAGCTAAAGTCCAATTCAAGAAATAATAATCTCAATATAACCATATGAAATGATGTTTTAAAAAGTTGTGTCACATAGTTGATAAATACCAGAAATGATATAAATATTGTTATAAGTAAAGTGTTATTTCAAAAGAAAAACAATATTCATCAAAATGGAGATGATTGGAATGTACCACTATTCTCAAGTGACTTATTATTTTTCAATACTGATGATGTGGTGTAAATTTAAGTGGGAAATACAATCCATTTTTTGATTTGTATAAAGGTAGATACCTGAAGAATTTTGGGAAAAAAAGTTAAAGTTATTATTTGATATCAAGACTAAAAAATGTTATCAATAGTTAATTTAAATAAACAATTTGTGTCAATAAACCACATTGGATATAAATGTTGAATCAATAATTTCATGATATGATGAAGAAGTAAATGGTATAATAATTTACCTAAAGATAAAATCATTCCAAATACTAATATGTGTTTTTCAGTAGTATCAATATTATTTTTTGATCCAAAAATTGTATAAGGGTGCATTTTATGTTGGATCAGACCCTCGAAGAATGATAAGTCATATTAGGGAAGAAGTGGTGATATTATGTGAGAAATAAATTTATTTAATTATTTATATGGTAAATAATAAGATTAATTTTATTATTTATATATTCTAAAAGATATTGGGTAGAATTTTATAGGACTAAAAATTGTTATACCTATTCTAAATATTATGGCAATATTTTATTTTAGAAGTTAAGGGGTAGTTAGTGATGAATGATCAAAGGCTTATTTTCCTAATCCAAGAAAGAAGAATCCCAATAAAGAAAGAAATATCATGGATATTGGGTGATTTCATTATATTTTCATAACAAGTGGTATTAGTTGGTTCAATATTTGATATGAATTAAAAGACGCCATGCATTATTGTTTATTCCATAATTCTGTTGTATAAGTGTATTTTAGATCACGTGGAGAAACATTTCAAGGAAGTAAAAGATGTATAGTATTTAAATAATTAAGAGAGTGAAATGAAAAACATTGATGTTATTTACTTAGAATCTAATTTTCTATACCAAATTCCTACTCAATAGTCATACATTATTTTCTGATGACTCATTTTGAATTGTTAAATTCACTCAGTAATATTTTTTTAGAAAAATGTAGGTAAGATTACTTTTTTATCAGTTTTTGAAAGGTGATACATCGAGAATTTTTTTGTTCAACAAGTGGTATCAATGATGAACCACAAAATTTTAGTTCTAATAATGGTAAATATATCATATTTTCTAAACAGATTTTTCTAAAAATAGATTAATGTTATAATGGTGAATAAAAGTGGGTAAATTTTTTGAAGGAGTATCACGAATATGTGAGACCCTATTCACGCTAAATAATGTTCAAGGTTTGTGATAACGAAGGGGGAGAAGATATGAGAAGAAACCCCCATGGAGTTATAATATCAATATAAATTCAAATTTAATGGGATTGGAATCTAAATAAAATGTACTGTAAATAATTCCCTATTCATTTTTTGATAATGTGGTAGTGAGTGGAATGATCTGTAAAACCCATACATATATTTGGATAAATTATTGTTTAATGGTTAGGTTGGATTTATGGAGATATTTTCAAAATAAACCAAATTGGGTAAATATTTCATCCATGAGGCTCTGTGGTTTTTTTTGACAAAAACTATTGTATTTTTTGATAAGTTAATGGAGGTTGACATTAGAATACATGGATCTTGTTGGTCGGAGTGGACACTCAAGAGGGGGGTGAATTGAGTTCTAATTAAAAATTTCTGTTAAAAACAATTTCTAATAAAATCCCCCAATTTCAAAAACAAATTAAACTGTAGTGAATTTATATAGATTATAAAGGTTCAATTAGCTTCTCAAAGATTGATTAGTTCTCAGTTAACTTAATCTTATGATTAAATTAACTTTTGAAACTAATTTACTGATTTATAACAAATATAAACACTTGAAAATTTAATTATCAAAGTAGCTTTGAAGATAGATTATATTTCAAAGTAATAGCAGTGGAATATGAAATAAATATGTATAGTATGGATATAGAGTATAACTACAAACACAGAGAATTAACCAAGAGGTTCAGTCTCAAGCCGAGACTTAGTCCTCTCAAAAGTTTATATAAAATGATCCACACCCTGGATCGGGGTCAACAACAGTGAACACACTGTCCAGGTCACAAGACCTCTACCATAGTTCTACGTGGGAAAACAAACAACAGCAGCCAGCTGTCCAGGTCACAAGACCTCTACCACTATCCACAGTGGGAATGAAGTGTAAAAAGGTTTGCTGAGGATTTACAGATCCTCCAATAAAAGTGCAGGAGACAGTCTGTGCATTTAATACAGCAGATAACACACACTGCTCAAAATGTAGAATAAATAAATAAATCACAGAGCAGAGATGTAGAGTTGAGAAATGGCTCTAGTGATTTCAATGTAGCACTGGACTCGTTTTGGAAATGATCAGAAGTGATTCTGAGTCCTCTTCTCGATTTTGTTTGAGAAGCAGAGTGTCGTATGCTTCAGGTTCACAGGCAGTGATATGTAGTCGATGAAGCTCTTCAATATTCTATTGTATGCACACCACTCTTCTTGAGTAGGCTTGATTGTATATATGATTCTGTCTTGCTTCGGTTCTTCTTGTATGCACAGAGCTCTTCTTGAGTATGTCGTATGCTTCCTTGTCTCTGTGTGTGTTCTATCTCTCACATCTCTTCAGCAGAGTCTTCTTGTATTTATGTCACGTGCTCCGTAGGACAGAAAAGGTTTCCTTTCCGCAGGTACGAGGTACGGTTTCCTGTCATCCGACAACCTTTATTAATTAATTTTCAGGGTATTAAAATATAACTAATATGACCATTGGTTAGAATAAATAAAGATAAAGATAAAGAAATTCAAACAGTTGTTTATGACTGTTCAAGTGATCGGTAGGTCATCAGTATTAGAGTAATGATCGGTGACTCAGATAGATCAGCATCGGTCTGTCATCTGATCAGTGAGTCATTTGCATCGGTGAGTCATTTGCATCGGTGAGTCCTTGGATCGGTGACTCTGATTGATCGGTGAGTCTGATGGATCGGTGAGTCTGATGGATCGGTGAGTCTGATGGATCAGTGACTCTGATAGATCGGTGAGTCTGATGGATCGGTGACTCTGATAGATCGGTGAGTCTGATGGATCGGTGACTCTGATAGATCGGTGAGTCTGATGGATCGGTGATTCTGATAGATCGGTGAGTCTGATGGATCGGTGAGTCTGATGGATCGGTGACTCTGATAGATCGGTGAGTCTGATGGATCGGTGACTCTGATAGATCAGTGAGTCTGATGGATCGGTGACTCTGATAGATCGGTGAGTCTGATGGATCGGTCAGTCTGATGGATCGGTGAGTCATCTGATCAGTGCGACCGTTGTCCTTTGATATTGGATCAGTGCTTCTGATGTCTGTTGAATCCAGAAGACTTCCAACATACTTTGTAAGTCAATAAGCATAGACAAAAACATGATAACAGATTCACTTACAGATTGTAGTTAAGTTTATGAGAAATTAAACCAGATTAAGCATTAATGGTATTGTGATGATTTGTGATTATTAAAACATCAAACATAGACATGAAATCAACAATCTTCCTGAGGGCTCAACAATCTCCCCCTTTTTGATAATCACAAATCTTTATCATTAAATATAAATAATATGATGTATCATTAATAAAAACATAATGAGAATTAAAAGTGAAGAGACATAAATCTCCCTCTTAATTTATCATTCCCATATATATAGTATTCAGATTTCTCCCCCTGAGATATTGATCTCCCACTGAGATATTCACATCTCTCATATATATATATCTTTCTCCCCCTTTCTCCCATTATATATATGATATATATCTTTCTCCCATTATATATATCTTTCTCCCATTATATATATCTTTCTCCCATTATATATATCTCTCTCCCATTATATATATCTCTCTCCCATTATATATCTCTCTCCCATTATATATCTCTCTCTCATTATATATCTCTCTCTCATTATATATCTCTCTCTCATTATATATCTCTCTCTCATTATATATCTCTCTCTCATTATATATCTCTCTCTCATTATATATCTCTCTCCCCCTTTGGGATAATCAAAAAGGAGGGAAAATAGATAAGGGAAAGGAGAAGTAGGGTGCATAGAGTATAGATCATAACACAAAGGAAAAAAAATTAGATAAAGTCACAGAAAAGGATAAGCAATACATAGATCACCCTATCAAAAACAATACATGGCTATTGGTTGGGATGCAAAGGGGCTTTCCCTTTGTCTTTTGGATCAATGGTAGGTAAGGTGAAAGGCTTGGAGGCAGGCTGTGGTTCACGGAGCTGAAGTGGCGGTAGGACAACTCTGGCAGGTGCAGGTGGAGGTGCCATAGAGTGTTGTTGTTGAGAAACAGGAGATGATTGAGGAGCTTGCTGAGAGACTGGTCGCAACTGAGATAGAGCATGGGCAACAGACAGCTGATTTGGAGCTACAACAGAGGCACTGAGAGGTTCAGAAGTAGGGAGTACAATTGCAGTGGCCTGTGCATCCAAGTAAGGCTTCAACAGATGAATGAAGTCCTGAATGACTTCTGCTCCATACTTCATAGATTTTTCAAAATCGTCCTTGTTCTCCATGAACTGTGCTAAGGTTGGGGTAAACTCTTGTAATTGGCGAACTTGAGTGTTGAAGGCCTGAGTGACTGGAGGTAATTTTAGATTCTCTGCCAAGACTTTGAAGTTTGCATCCATCTCATGTTTTGTATAAATCTTGGAAAAGTAAGTATCAACTTTTTCCTTGATCTCTTGCAGGGCTTTCTTAGCATCTGCTGAATATACTAAGGCCATATTATGACTATTATCACAGATCTCTTTCATCCTCCTCAAAGATTCTAAGTCAAGAATTTGTCTTACAGCAGCTAACTCTTCATGCACAACTTCTCTTAGAGCTTCTATCTCACGGGTAGTGATTTTGGTTACCTTGCCTGTACTGGCTTGGCCGACTATGTGAGTTAGTTCAGCTTTTAGCTTCCTCAGGTCAGACTTGTTGAGATGTTCAATCAGATTTCTTAAAACTTCCATCATACCAGAGATGGTTGATCTGAACTCATTTGATAGAGAAACTAAGCCAATTTTGAGATCCTTCAAGGTCTGATTTAAAAAGGCTATTTGCCTGCCAATAAGGTCACCAGTATTGGCTAGGTCTGGCTTCACAGCATTTGATACTCTCTGCGAGAAGGCTTCCAAAGAATTTTCAGAAACTTGTAGAGACACTTGAGTAAGAGCATTAGAAACTTCTTCTCTAACTATGGTTCTCACAACAGTTAGCAATTCAAACTTAAACTGATCAAGATCAGCTTGACTGATTCCAGAACCAGGTAAATTAACATTGGTAGGATCAACAGTAGAAACAGACCTTGCTTCTCGTGGGAGGTTCCTCTTCACAGCTGCAGTAGATGCTGGCATTGCTTCTTCATCTTCAGAATATTCTAAGCCCAACACAGCATAACCAGGGTAGTCATCCCAAACAGCAGCACACAGGGTGTATTTTGGTTTCTCATAGCTTGCTGTTCCACTGATTTTTGGTGAATCATCCTTGCCACTGATATGGATTTCTGGTACTGACTGAGGTTGTTCTACTTGATCTACAGCAAGACCATCCTCCGGTCTGTTAACACTATCAACAGTAGCTTCAACATCATCAGCATCATCATCATCACCATCATTATTGTCATCAGCATCATCTTGCTTATTATTACTCGGTTCAGAGGCTTCACTGTGATATTCTTCAGTATCAGAATCTTCTTCATCACCAAGAATAGGTTCTGACTCTGGTAGGGTTAAGGGTGGACTAGCAGGTCCAAATTCTATTCTTTTCTTGGGGCTAGCAGTGTCTGGATCACTCCTATCATCAGGAGAAGACACAATTCCTTCTGCATTCGCAGCTTCTTCTTGCTCATCATCATCAGAATAAACTGGTTCCTCATCTGGTTTTAATCCAGGGTCTCTCAAATCCTTTGGCCTCTTGCCATGATCTATTGGATTGTAGGCTTCATACAATTTATCTTCATCTGCAACCCAGCACTTCTTCCATGGATTCCAATTTATTTTCATCCTCTTGCAGATCTCTTTGTTAAGACAGAAGGTGCGCTCTGTTTCAACAACTTCATCATCTTCATCAACACATTCCAGATTCTTGAGCATAGTAGATATCATTTTTGAATAAAACAAGGCAGTGGCTTTCTTGGATGGTTTCA
The DNA here is from genome assembly GCA_963277665.1 of Viscum album. Taxonomy (NCBI): domain Eukaryota; kingdom Viridiplantae; phylum Streptophyta; class Magnoliopsida; order Santalales; family Viscaceae; genus Viscum; species Viscum album. The sequence goes on from OY728121.1 coordinate 49,444,106, forward strand.
ACATACCAGCTATGTGGACCATCACATATCTACACAGGTTAATCTTTTCATGGGTTTTGAGTAGAAACAACAGGAAAACATCCTGATACTTTACAGCAGCAAAATCTCCTCTTCGAGGGCAAAGTTGGTGCCGAATAAACTTGAAAAGAAGTCTGCACTCACCATCTAATTCTGAAGCTGTGATTCTTCGTGACTCTCTGTTTCCTGTCAGAAGCTCCAGAGCTAACTCATAAGAGAAGTAATCAGATGTTGGAGGAATATTTCCAGCATAGTCCTCATATCGACCTTCATGAGGTACGTTTAAACATTCAGCCCACTGCTTAGATGAGAAGGATATTTTATTTCCTTTTACAACAGACGACATCCTAGCAGCTTCCACACCATCAAGAGTGATTTTCAGGTTCATGTAGAACTCATGTACTAGCTTCGGGTAATCTATTCGGGTGTTGTCCGAAAACCAGTCTATCCATCCTTGCGATTCAAGAACTTGTAGCAACAGAGACTTACTTGACAGAAGCCACGCCGAGTTGACTTCTTTTTCTACAGCAATAATCCGAGTTTCCAGGTTCGGATTTACTGAACTTTGAGTGGTACTGCTCGACTCGCCTCGAGCACGCTTTGAAGGTACAGGGATATCTGGTCCTTTGCTTGGTCTCTTTTGCTTAGTCATTTGAAGATTTTGGAGAGGCAAGGAGTTCGAAGGTTCGAAGTAGAGGGGAAGAGAGGTTCAGCGGGAAATGAAAGGTCAAAGGTTTAGGGAAGATAAATAGCTGCGTATCATTTATTTTATCATTTAGGGTTCCCATAAAAAGTAATTTACTAATTAATAAAAAGTAATTTAAAAAAAAATCGGTTTGACAGAACAGTGTGACAGATCGGTTCCACAGATCGGTTTCACAGATCAGTTTCACAGATCAGTTTCACAGATCAGTTTCACAGATCAGTTTCACAGATCAGTTTCACAGCTCAGTTTCACAGATCAGTTTCACAGATCAGTTTCACAGATCAGTTTCACAGATCAGTTTCACAGATCAGTTTCACAGACCAGTTTCACAGATCAGTTTCACAGATCAGTTTCACAGATCAGTTTCACAGATCAGTTTCACAGATCAATCATACACAACTCTTGTTTAATAAATTTCATTCTTTCAGAGCATAAGGGCTTTGTGAAGATGTCAGCTAATTGGTTTTCAGAACTAACAAATTCTAGAGAAATATCACCCTTCTGGTAATGATCTCTTAGAAAGTGATGTCTGACATCAATGTGCTTAGTTCTAGAGTGAGACACAGGGTTCTTGGATAGGTTGATTGAACTAGTGTTGTCACAGTTAATTTAAACATGTTTAAAATCAAATCCATAATCCAATAAAGTGTGTTTCATCCACAAAATTTGTGCACAGCAACTACCAGCAGCTATGTATTCTTCCTCAGCAGTAGACAATGCAACTGAATTCTGTTTCTTACTACACCATGATACTAGGGATTTTCCAAGTAAATAAAATGTTCCAGATGTGCTCTTCCTATCTAACTTACATCCAGGAAAGTCAGCATCTGAATAGCTAGTTAGATTAAATGATTGTCCTTTTGGATAAAACAAACCTAAATTTATAGTATACTTAAGATACTTAAAGATCCGTTTAACAGCTAGTAAGTGTGATTCTTTAGGATTAGCTTGAAATCTATCACACATACATACACTAAACATAATATCTGGTCGACTAGCAGTAAGATAAAGTAAGCTTCCAATCATACCTCTGTAATTGGTTTGATCAACTGGTTTCCCAGTCTCATCAACATCCAATTTACAGGTAGTACTCATAGGTGTATTACTTTCCTTAATACTATCCAATCCAAAACGTTTTAAAAGATCCTTTGTATATTTACTTTGATTTAAAATAATGCCATCTTTATTTTGAAAGATTTGAAATCCAAGAAAATACTTAAGCTCTCCCATTAGGCTCATTTCAAATTCATTTTGCATAACCTTTGAAAAATCTGTACATAAAGAGTGTTTAGAAGATCCAAAAATAATATCATCAACATATATTTGTACAACTAAAACATCTTTTGAAATCCTTTTTATAAAAAGAGTGGGATCAGCTACTCCTTTTGTAAATCCTTTGGAGATAAGAAAGTTTGAAAGCCTTTCATACCAAGCTCTTTGAGCTTGTTTTAAACCATATAAAGCTTTAGAGAGTTTAAAAACATGATTTGGAAAACGAGGATTTAAAAAACCAGGTGGTTGTTCTACAAAACCATTTTCAATAATAACACCATTTAAAAAAGCACTTTTGACGTCCATTTGATATAACTTGAAATTCAGATGAGATGCATATGCAAGTAAGATTCTAATAGCTTCTAATCTAGCTACAGGTGCAAAGGTTTCCTCATAGTCAATTCCTTCTTCTTGATTGTAACCTTGTGCAACTAGCCTAGCTTTATTTCTAAATATATTTCCAGATTCATCAACTTTGTTTCTGAACACCCATTTTGTGCCTATGGTCAAAGTATCATTAGGTCTTTCTACTAATTTCCAGACTTTGTTTCTTTCAAACTGATTTAGTTATTCTTGCATAGCCATTACCCAAAATTCATCATTGATAGCATCATTGATATCTTTAGGTTCTAACTGTGAAAGAAAATCTTGATGTTCAACCTGATTTCTTAGAGAAGCTCTAGTTTGTGTTCCTCTATCTAGATTTCCTACAATAGCATCTAAAGGATGGTTCTTTAGAGTCCTAGATGGTCTTGAAAAGATAGGGCTAGAAATTTCAGATTCATCTATAGGTTCGGGTTCAACAGAAGCAGATTCTGGAAAAAGTCCCGAACTGGATGTTTTTATAACAGGTTCTTTAGATTTATCATTAACGTCCAGAACAGATAAGTCTTCTTCAAGATTTTCAAGAAAAGTTTTAGGCTCATGTGGATCAGTTTCATCGAATTTGATGTGAACAGATTCTTCCACACATTTGGTTCTCTTATTGAAAACTCTATAATCTTTACTTGAAATAGAGTAACCTAGGAAAATTCCTTCATCACTCTTGGATGCAAATTTGTCAAGATTGTCTTTAGTATTGAGAATGAAGACTTTGCAGCCAAAAACTTTGAAGTAGTTAACCTTGGGTTTCCTATGGTTCCACAACTCATAGGGAGTCCTCTTAAGAACTGGTCTGATCAAGACTCTATTAATGACATAACAAGATGTATTTACAGCTTCAGCCCAAAAATAAATAGGCAGTTCATATTCATTGAGCATGGTTCTAGCTATTTCTTGCAGGGTTCTGTTTCTTCTTTCTACTACACCATTCTGTTGGGGTGTCCTAGGGGCAGAAAAGTTATGAGAATAGCCATTGAGTGAGCAGTAAGATTCAAAATCTGGATTTTCAAACTCACGACCATGATCACTTCTTAGGGTCTTAATCTTGAGTCCACTAAGATTTTCTACAGACTTGGAGTATTTAACAAAGTAAGAACAAGCTTCACTTTTGTGAGCTAGAAAGTATACCCAAGTATATCTAGAAAAGTCATCTACAAGAACATAGACATAATGCTTCCCATTTAGACTAGAAACTCTTGATGGTCCAAAAAAATCCATGTGAACCAATTCAAGTGGTTGAGAAGTCGAAACTTCTTTCTTTGATTTAAAAGAAACTTTATGTTGCTTTCCCTTTTGACAGGGATTACAAACTTTGTCTGCTGGAAATTCAAGTTTGGGTAAGTCTCTAACTAAGTTCTTCCTAGAAAGTTTTCTAAGTGAGTGCACATTGCAGTGTCCTAATCTTCTGTGCCAAAGCCAAGACTCTTTATGAAAAGCATTTAAACAAGGAATGTTCTGTTTAGCTAAAGAATTCAGATTAACAGCATACACATTTTCATTTCTTAAGGCAGAAAATACCAAAACATACTTAGAATCAAAAACTTTGCAAGAATCATTTTCAAATTTAACATGAAAACCATCATCACACAACTGAGAAATACCTAATAAATTGTATTTAAGGCCATCAACAAATAAAACTTTAGAAATCAAAAATTGAATCAGTGTTACCAATCTGGCCTAGGCCGATGATTTTCCCTTTTGAATTATCACCAAAAGTGACAAAGCCTCCATCAACTTTTACTAAGCTCTTGAAACATGAAAAGTCTCCTGACATATGCCTTGAACATCCACTGTCTAAGTACCATATCTTTTTGTGACAGCTCTTCAGGAAGGTCTCCTACAAAACAGATTTAGATGGAAGATGATTTTGGTACCCAGATCTTCTTGGGTCCAGACAGGTTAGCCAATAACACTTTAGGTACCCATATTTGTCTAATGGGTCTCATATAATTGGTAGAATTGACAAGCTTTGAAAGATAAACTTTATTAGATCCATAGCTATGTATATAACTGGTTGAAGCATAAGAAGTTCCAGAATTTCCTTCATTCTGTCCAGATTTAGAAATGAATCTTGTTTTGGCAATTTTCCTTTGTCCAGGTTGGTATCCTATACCAGTAGTATATTTAGGTGCTACTTGCTTTCCTAGCATCTGTGTTAGTGTATTTTTTCAATTGGTGAACTTCTCTAAGTCATTCTTGAGTTGCTCATTTGACAGTTTCAGTTCTGTATTTTCCTTAAGTAGTTGAGCATTCTTTTCCTTTTCTATATCAAGATCAGATTTATGCTTAACACTTAAAGCATACTGTTTCTTTAGACCTTTATATTTATCTTTGAGCTCATTACATGTTTCTTCTAACATGTCACAGTATTCAAACAATTCAGATTTTGAAATGTTTTCTGAGTCAGAATCTTCTCCAGAATAGTATGAATTAAAAGCAGGAGTCTCTGATGTTACCTCAGAAGTGTTTGTCATGAAACACATGTTGGCCTGATTCTTTTCAGAGTCTGAAGATTCAGCTTCACTTGTGCTGTCTTCTGAAGCACTCCAAGTAGCCTTCATGGCTTTCTTGTATTTGTTATCCTTGTATCCATATTTCCTTTTATACTTCAGCTTTGGACAGTTGACTTTAATGTATCCTTTTCTTTTGCACTCATAACAGACAACTTCATCAGTTCTGTCAGCCTTCTTCCAATCCTTTTTCCCTTTGCCTTGTTGGTCATACTTTCCCTTGTAATTTGGTTTCCTAAAGAATTTCTTTTTCCTATAAAACTTTTTGAATCTCCTGGATATTTGAGCCATCTCATCATCACTGTCAGAATCATTCTCACTTTCCTCACTGCTTGAACTTTCATTGATAGCTTGAATCTTTTCCTTATCCTTATTCTTTGAGGTTGTAGTCTTGAAGGCAATAGACTTCCTTTTAGGTTCATCATCTTCTTCTTTATTTACTTTAATCTCTTCTTCATACATCATCAGCTTACCAATTAATTCCTTGACAGGAAGTGTTCCAATGTCACAGGATTCTCTAATGGAGAAAGAGGTTCCTCTCCATCTTTCAGGTAGACATCTCAAAATTCTCATGATTTGTTCCTTTGCTGGAACATCCTTTCCCAGAGAAGTCATTGTATTGACAATTTCATTGAACCTGAGATACATATCAGAAATGGTTTCATCAGGCTTCATCTTAAAATTATCATACTTAATAGTATAGGTATTCAATCTCATCTCCTTAACATTTGTTGTCCCTTCATGAGAAACAGCTAAGGTATCCCAGATTTCAAAAGCAGTTTTACATGCAGAAATTCTATTAAACTCTTCATCTCCTAGAGTACAGTACAGAGCATTCATAGCTTTACAATTGTTATTGTAAGCAGTCTTTGTAGGTTCATCCCAAGTAGATCTAGCAGTAGTGGGAATTTTGTATTCAGCTTCAATGGCAGTCCAAATATCAAAACCTATGCTTTCTAGATGAATTTTCATTTTCAGTTTCCACTGAGCATAATTAGTTCCATTGAAGAAAGGTGGCCGATTAGTAGCAGCACCCCCAAGTCTATTATCCATGATATTACAAAAAAGAATTTTAAAGGGATAAAAATTTAGAAATAACAGAAATTTTAAGAACTTTAAAATACAACTAAAATAACAGTTCAAAAGAAGAGTACTTTTAGAGAGTATTTAATCCTCTGATACCAAGTGTTGGTCGGAGTGGACACTCAAGAGGGGGGTGAATTGAGTTCTAATTAAAAATTTCTGTTAAAAACAATTTCTAATAAAATCCCCCAATTTCAAAAACAAATTAAACTGTAGTGAATTTATATAGATTATAAAGGTTCAATTAGCTTCTCAAAGATTGATTATTCTCAGTTAACTTAATCTTATGATTAAATTAACTTTTGAAACTAATTTACTGATTTATAATAAATATAAACACTTGAGAATTTAATTATCAAAGTAGCTTTGAAGATAGATTATATTTCAAAGTAATAGCAGCGGAATATGAAATAAATATGTATAGTATGGATATAGAGTATAACTACAAACACAGAGAATTAACCAAGAGGTTCAGTCTCAAGCCGAGACTTAGTCCTCTCAAAAGTTTATATAAAATGATCCACACCCTGGATCGGGGTCAACAACAGTGAACACACTGTCCAGGTCACAAGACCTCTACCACAGTTCTACGTGGGAAAACAAACAACAGCAGCCAGCTGTCCAGGTCACAAGACCTCTACCACTATCCACAGTGGGAAATGAAGTGTAAAAAGGTTTGCTGAGGATTTACAGATCCTCCAATAAAAGTGCAGGAGACAATGTGTGTGTTTAATACAGCAGATAACACACACTGCTCAAAATGTAGAATAAATAAATAAATCACAGAGCATAGATGTAGAGTTGAGAAATGGCTCTAGTGATTTCAGTGTAGCACTGGACTCGTTTTGGAAATGATCAGAAGTGATTCTGAGTCCTCTTCTCGATTTTGTTTGAGAAGCAGTGTGTCGTATGCTTCAGGTTCACAGGCAGTGAGATGTAGTCGATGAAGCTCTACAATATTCTATTGTATGCACACCACTCTTCTTGAGTAGGCTTGATTGTATATATGATTCTGTCTTGCTTCGGTTCTTCTTGTATGCACAGAGCTCTTCTTGAGTATGTCGTATGCTTCCTTGTCTCTGTGTGTGTTCTATCTCTCACATCTCTTCAGCAGAGTCTTCTTGTATTTATGTCACGTGCTCCGTAGGACAGAAAAGGTTTCCTTTCCGCAGGTACGAGGTACGGTTTCCTGTCATCCGACAACCTTTATTAATTAATTGTCAGGGTATTAAAATATAACTAATATGACCGTTGGTTAGAATAAATAAAGATAAAGATAAAGAAATTCAAACAGTTGTTTATGACTGTTCAAGTGATCGGTAGGTCATCAGTATTAGAGTAATGATCGGTGACTCAGATAGATCAGCATCGCTCTGTCATCTGATCAGTGAGTCATTTGCATCGGTGAGTCATTTGCATCGGTGATTCCTTGGATCGGTGACTCTGATGGATCGGTGAGTCTGATGGATCGGTGAGTCTGATGGATCGGTGAGTCTGATGGATCAGTGACTCTGATAGATCGGTGAGTCTGATGGATCGGTGACTCTGATAGATCGGTGAGTCTGATGGATCGGTGACTCTGATAGATCAGTGAGTCTGATGGATCGGTGATTCTGATAGATCGGTGAGTCTGATGGATCGGTGAGTCTGATGGATCGGTGACTCTGATAGATCGGTGAGTCTGATGGATCGGTGACTCTGATAGATCGGTGAGTCTGATGGATCGGTGACTCTGATAGATCGGTGAGTCTGATGGATCGGTGAGTCTGATGGATCAGTGAGTCATCTGATCAGTGCGACCGTTGTCCTTTGATATTGGATCAGTGCTTCCGATGTCTGTTGAATCCAGAAGACTTCCAACATACTTTGTAAGTCAATAAGCATAGACAAAAACATGATAACAGATTCACTTACAGATTGTAGTTAAGTTTATGAGAAATCAAACCAGATTAAGCATTAATGGTATTGTGATGATTTTTGATTATTAAAACATCAAACATAGACATGAAATCAACAATCTTCCAGAGGGCTCAACAGATCTAAGAAATTATAGGACACTAATTTCTATAGATACCATACCGAGGGACCAAAATTGATAACTGATGATGGAAATTGATAAACATAGTAGTTGAAAATATGGATGATCATTGAAAATTTGGTGTTGAAGAATTGGTTCCACTACAATTTAAAAATAGAGTGAAGAGGTACGTTGATATTTATATACATCGAGGACTTGGAATGAGGACATCAATTCATAGAGGGTGATATCATATTTATATTTTAAAGGTGATTTATTTAGTATAATATATTTATTTTGGTATATTATTTTTTGATGAAACATAAGTTGGAATGATGTCATTTGGAGATGTTTTTTTAGTGTTTCGGTGAAAAAAGTAAATCACTCCACCAAAAGAGGGACCATGACACAATCCAATCATACATGAGATTGGAAGTTGTTTAAGGACAAAAAATTATCTTGTTGGATGGTCATGCCATGAACCACTAATTCAAACCATAAAATGAATCACCTAACAATAATCTTATAAATATATAAGGTTAAATCTAGAGAATTTAGGTAAACCACACATTATTAGAAAAACTGATATCATGATTAGTGCTATGGAGGATTATGTAATAATAATTTAACAATGTAATATGTACGTTTTTCTCTTTGTTATGAAAATATTATTTTTAAATTAAAGAGGAGGTGGTGCACCCACGTGATGGTGGACACATTATAACTAGTCTTACATAAGAATAAAACTAAAGAAATATAAAATTAAACTCTAGAGTTCCATGCCACTATAGTTATAATCATGCACAAATGGATGATTGTGAAGATTAAAAACATGGTAATTAGATGTTAATGGGATAAATTCACACCATAGTGAGAAGTCAATAAAAGTTTATGCACCCATGGAATTTAATGTTTAGGGAATTCATAATGCTATCAGAGTATCACTACATGACTAGGTAAGATATAAGAAGATCATACTATGACATAATGGGTTTTCCATGGAATAGAAATGATGATTGTTTGTGGTTTCAAGGATTTGTTCCAAGAAACTCTATATCACATCTCAAATTTTTAGAAATTGGAAGAGATATTGAATATGACACTATGATATTTAAAAGAGTTTTAAATAAGAAATTAAATTGATTTTGAGGATATGGTGGTGGACTAAAGACTAAACTACATTAGACATGATCATTATGAGAAATGGATATATTCTAGATTAAACATTACAAGGTGTCACATCATGAATATTTTTTTTTTCAAAATATCATGAAAATACATTTTGAATTTATAAAGGAGGAGATTTTACTCTCAATTTTGAAAATTTCTTTAACTTAATTACATGTATTTGACTATTGTTAACTAGTTTGGACTCTTAGATTAAAAATATAGGATTATAGGAATATGGATTTATTCTTCTCATTAGGTTCCGAGTTGGATTCATGAAGATCTATATGGAAACATCTAATAGAAATTGTAAACAAAATTATTGTAGAAAATGAATATAATTGATATATTTTATTTTTAGAGAGAAGAGTAGAGTAAAGTGAAAAATAAATGATTGATACTGGTCATAACATATTAGATTCTAGTAATGTGGATATAATAATAATAAGGAGTTCCACTAATACATCCAGATATTTGAATAACTAATTACTGAATGAAACAAAGATAATTCACTTGCTAAATTAATCAATATCAAGAATAAATTATGAATATCTATTTTATTGGAATAATAATGGTCAAATCTAATATCGATATGTATCTCTCATATTTCTTTTGATGACATAGGAAATAAAAATAAAATTGAGGAGTTTATCTCATCCTATAGTGGAAGAAATAATATTTCAAAAGAGTATATCATTATAGAGAATCTACTTGGATTTTAAGATTCATGGGGATTTTATGACTGAAACTGAATTTGGTAAAGCCTTCATTTATATAAATTGTTACAACCAAAAAGGTCTTAGATACCCTGAGGGGGGTGGGGGGGGGGGGGGGGTGAATCAGGGTATGGATATTCATTTTCAAAATTCTTCCAGCCCCAATGGATCTTGACCACTTTATTATTAGAGTCATATTGTTTTCACTTGTGTGTTTATGTTGATCACTTATTTTTATCTTTATCTGATGGTGATGCTTTTGATGAAATGTAGGGAAGCAACCAGGAAGACACAAATATTTTTACTTGGTTCACCCTCGCTGGGCTATGTCCAAGGAGCATACATCATCGATGTGCCGCTATACCAAATCCACTAAAGCTCACTGCCAATAATGTTCAGGCTAGATCACATCTATGCCCAGGCCCACTAACTTTACAATGTTTAGGGTTAACATGATTCTTTCCCAAGGGTCACTCCCCATTCCTCTCTCTCTCTGGATCAATGCCGTTAGAAAGGATAACCTTATTCCTCTTTCTTAGCTCACTGCACTTGGAAGGGATCCACTCACAGTTTATAGACATGTAGGACTCTTAATTTCCATGAATAAATTCATCCTAAACTATTGATAGATGCTCTGTTACAGTGAAAATTTCATCCACTAAGGAATACCCCTTTGCGCCTGACCACTGGGCACAAACCTTTGGAATGTACCTTCACAAAGCACCCTACTTCGCGAAGCTCCCAATTTCGCAAAGCTCTAACAGGCCTTCTTGAAGTCCCTGCCTTTTCGCGAAGCACAATCCTTCGCAAAGCTTAGCCCGTCTCGGAGCTCAGGTCATCGTAGTGTGACTTCCCTCATGAAGCTCACTGATCCAACGTGAAGCACACAACATTCACAGGGCTAGAATAGCCACCACAGAGCTCTTCTTTCATGAATCATGATGTCTTCGCGAACCACCTTCGCAAGCCGAGAGCAAAAGATTTTCTCCGAAAACTCTATAAACTATCTAGGGGTTCTAGGACAATTTATAGGCGATTCCACCGACCCTAGAACCTTCGACGCGAAGTCAGCACCACGTCATCAAAAATCGTGAAGCTGCAAAATTTCTGCCAAAATTCTCTCAATATTGCGAATCACCCGGGATATTTTCTGATCCTGGAGCCCGTCATAATCACAGAGCGTTCTGTCAATTACTTCGTGTTGCCACCGCGAAGCTCCCTCACAGTTCCCTTTAACACCGTCGTTCACCAATCTCATTGTAATCAGGAATAATCTCCAGGAAAATTCTTCCGGTCTTTGCAAAATCCAAACCATGAAGACTATCTTCGAGAAAGTCATACCTTTACCATATTTAAATTAGATCTTCAAGGAAATCCAATTTTTGCGATGCTGACCAAAATCCAAATTTTGGACCTTAAAAATTTGGTAAATACTGGGAAACAACATCACCTAGTATCTATTATTTTGTACCGCCTCCAGATCATATATTCCTTTGTCATGGTTCTTTGTTAAAATGGATTGTCAACAACATCTCTGGAACTCAACAATTTACCATGGAAACCTGCACTGTCAACAAACACAAGCAGCTGAAAAATACTGCAATGATACCTTATGGGATTTTTTCCTAATAATCTCCCCCTTTGGGTATGTTGACATCTCTTGTCATAATTATTCTCTAAACTTTGATACCTCTCTGAAGCTCCATCCATCATCACCCAGCCTTCACGTCTAGAGATTCAGATAGTGACCAAAGATTCACTCACCACATACTCTAATCCCACATGTGAAATTCTCAGTATGAGAAACAAGATTAGTATGAAATTTTTATCAAGGAATCACTTTATTTATGACACCAATTATCGATACCAATCTGATACCAATTTCCAAACTGACCCTAATTGTTGATCCCTGGAAACCCACAAACACCATTCCAATGCCAACACCACTCTTCTTCTTTTATCACGATCCATAACTGTCATGATATCTATGATTTGATTGATCACTTCTAGCATAATCATATTTACAAATCTCCCCTATATTATTTCTCCACCTATCTCACTGATCCACCCTTCAGCTTCTCCCAATGTCATTCATTATTTATCAAATAGCCACATTGACACACTATCTCCCCATTAAACAAGAACTGTTTTCTCCCCCTTTGTCAAAGAACCCAAAGGGTACTCCTCTGTTGCTGTAACAGGGTAAAAACACATATTAGTACATTATGGAAAAACACTTCATACCTTGGGGAGAGGGTGTGTGCCCACAGTCACACTCTTTCAAGTGTGGGGAGTCGACTGAACTCCCAGAGATAGTCAATGCCTCTCAAAATCTTCCTTGTGTAAGGCCTTTGTCCGAATGACTGCAACCTGTAACTCAGTAGGCACATACTCTAACTTCACGATGCCTTGCACAACCTTCTTCTCAAAAAAATGATAATTTATGTCAATTTTATTTTTCATTGAGTGATGGATGGGATTTTTGCAGAGATTTATAGCACTTGAGTTATCGAACAGGATTCCAATCAGAGAATTCACTTCAATTCCCATATCATCAAACTACTACTTCATCGACAATAACTGTGTGCAAGCTTGATTGGTGAAGATATACTCAGCTTTTGCGGTGCTCTATGAAATGTAATCTTTCTTCTTGCTTACACAAGAAACACACAATCCTCCAAGATAGAAAGCACATCCTAACATTGATTTCCTTTCATCCATTGAACTGGCCCAATCTACATCAGTATATCCTAGTAACTATGACTGAGATTTTTCACTATATATCAATCTGAAATCCATTGTGCTCTTAATATACTGAAGAATTATTTTCACTGGAATCATATGGATTTCCTTGGGATTACTCTGATATCTCATTGCTTGGAATGTGGAAAATACAATGTTAGGCCATGTCGTAGTCATGCATTGAAATATTCCAATGATTTGCTAGTATTCTGTGATATTAACTACCTTTCCATCCTAATCTTGGATAGTTTCATCCGGGTAGCAACCAGACCCTTCATCTCCTTAAAATTTTCCATTCCAAATTTTCTCAAAACCTCTTTGTAATTTTTGTACTATGAAATGAACATTATATTCCTTCCTTGTGACACCTGTAGACCAAGTAAAAATGGTAGCTATCCAGTCATTGACATTTCAAACTCACATTTCATGAATTTGGAAAACTATCTTCATTGAGCTACATCTGATCCCCCCAAATATTATGTCATTGACATAAACCTGGTCCATCATCATTTTATTACTGTTTTTGTGGAAATAGAGATTGTAATCAACTCCCCCATGCTAGAAACCATGTTTCTTCATGTACTGATCAAGCCTTGAGTACCATGATCTTGGTGCCTGTTTCAGCCCATACAATGCCTTATTTAGTATGATAACCTTGTTCTCATCCTCATGAATATGAAAACCATCTGGCTACTTGATTTACACCTCTTCCTCTAGAACACCATTCAAAAATGTAGATTTGACATCCCTATGGAACACCTTGAACTTCTGTTGCACTGAAATGGCTTGGAATAATCTATTTTTCTCTAGTCTCGCAACCAGTGAAATTGTCTCATCAACATCTATTCCCTCTATCTGAGAGTATCCTTTACATACTAGTCGTTCTTTGTTTCGAATCCCTGTGCTATCTTCATTCATCTTGTATAGATAGACCCATTTAGTCCTGATGAAATTCTTATTTGATGTCCTCGAAACAATCTCCCATGTCTGAATTTTTTTGAATCAGTGTCAGCCACTTCTTCTCCCCTGGTGTTGCTTTCCTTTGCATCACATTCATTAGGAAATTTCTCACTATTATTGTTAAGTGGAATAATTTCTTTCCACTAATTTTCTTGAGCTTCTTGTTTAAACATTGTTGATACTCTCTTGCATCTTCTAGGTATCATGAAAACAGTCACCTGATACCACATTGTTAGAAAAAATAGATAAGCATGAGATTCATGGTTATTGCTGCTTCTCCCACAATATTTATTCCCTTGATAGACACTTGATATGTGTCATCCAATTAATTATTTGATTTCTCTTTCATCTGATTTTGTTATTGAATTCCCTCCCAGTGTTATGCAACACTTCCCTGGTTTAGGCCCACCTTTTAGACCCATAAAAATTATCCTTCTCCTATATCATTTACTGTCATCTTTCACTCAAAATTGATCCATCAACAAAATCTCTAAGCCTACTGAGTTGGAACTCATTGTAGGAAAATAGAGACAATGTTAAATACACAATAGCATCCTATTGTGCTCTTTTTCTCCCTTTATTCTTCACCTTTTTAACCTGATTTGAGGTAATTGAAACTCTAGAGCATATCACATTTCATTGTGCATCTTTAGATGCCACTTACCCTTGGATTGTATCTCCCTAAAACCTGAAACACATGAATCATCAATTACTAGCATTTATAATCATAGGGAGAAGGGTTAATTCTTGAATCCTCAAGATAAGGATTTTGTTTGATCCTGATGGGTCAACCCTTTGATTATTTCTTGCAGAGCATCACACTCCTTCCTTGCTTCTTCTAACTGCCTAGCCAACTTCAACTACTCTGGCCATATGGCTAAGCATTAATTACCCACATGCTGAGTCTTTTTCTGATATGTAGATTCTACAGGCCTGGCCTTTCTCAGAGTTCAGGGTTTAAACACACTAGTATAAATTTCCATCTTTGATTTCCACCAAAATTCCATTTCCATTGATTTCTTCTCTGAGTAGGTATATCTGTTCTTATGATCATCTATTTTTCCTCTAGTTCTCTTCATGGCACATGAAATTTGATCTTTTCAATGAATTCATTTTTTATTTTTCTTTTATTAAATATCTAAGTCACCACACTGTTCTTCACTTATTGTAGGTCCTCCACTGAACATACATTCTTCTTACTCACAGTTGTAGCATATCCTCCCTTTCTCTACCAGATTTGATCATATTATTTCTGAGAGATTTATTGTGATTGTTATAGAAGAGGTGACTAATACAATTTTTGTTTATCTCCAAGTGATTCTTTTGAGTTAGTAAACCTATTTTCCAATTTACCACATTGTCTTCTAGTGAACCATTTCTCATTATACACAACTTGAGTCATGAATCTCTTTTTGAGTTCCTTTTCCTTTCCTGCTTTCTTATTGCTACAATTTCTGGCCAAATATCCATAATCAGAACATATAAAACATTTTCCATCAAAGGCATACCTAATTTCATCATTTCTCTATGGAGGTGTTGATGCAGCTTGGGTTCTTCTTCTGACAATGAGCTCCTGAGCATCCTAACATGTACTAATAGTGTGTCCCATTCTTCCACAGTAATAACATTAGATGAATGTTCTCCTCTAAGAGACTCTTCTCTCTGATTTCTCATGACGCTTCTTCTTATTCTTATATTTATTGAAGTTTCTATTTTCACATCCTGAATTGTATTCCTAAACCTCTAAATAGATGCTAGATGTATGACCATGAATCCCACAAAAAATGCACATGCTATCATTGCTTCTTGTAAAAGACTTTTTAGGCATATCTCCAGCACATACATGGTTTTTCATATCTCTGGAGATTTTAACTTCACTTTTCCTATCAGACATAAGAGTGGGATCATCATAACTAATTCCATATTTTCCAAAAATGGATGGCCTTTGGGATGATACAATGCTTTCATGCATCTTCTCTGAGGTAGAATTTTTGGATTTCAATTCATCGTCATCGGTCGAAGGATTATCGGATAATAAGTGTAAGGAATCCTTCATCTTGGGCTTCTCTTTAGAATTAGATTTCTCAATTTCATTCTTGACTAACTCTATCTCTTCCTCTAGTAGAAGAATATTCTTATCTCTTGATTCAAGTTGGGAATTGAGTTCTCTTCTGAGATTCTTTCCACAACTCATCTCATATTCTTGTTCTTGTGTGACCTTATCTACCATATCACTTTTCTCCATTATTTTTAATTTTTCTTCAAAAACAGAATCAGAGATGTATGTATTCTCATGCTATAGCCTTTGATTATTCTGAACTAATTTAGATAATTGTGTAGCAAGAGAATCATTGCTGGCTCTCAGATTATGAATTTTATCTGAGTTCAAATTCATTCCCCTAACATCACCTTTGATCTTTTCTCTCTTTATAGACAACTTTTGCAGTTCTTCTACTTGGGAATCATTCTTCTCCCTCAGATCAGTAGCCACATCAACATGTCGATGATTTAGTCCTCTTAGATTTTTGGCCTCAATTTCCAGTACCTAGACCTAGATATCATTACATTTGACATCTTCATCCAATTTATAATCCAATTCCTTTGTCCTATCGACATCATCTTCCAATGGTCGTCTTAGAGTTTCTTCATCATTAGTAGTTTCAGAATCACTTTGAGTTTTAAGTACCTCACCCGTTCCTATATCAATTTTGAGTGAATCTAACTTTTACCTATCAGATTCATCCATGCCATCCTTCAACATGCTATTTTATACCTTTATTGGAATCACACTTTTTTCCAAAAACACTTCCACAATGAGGAATAACAACTGACTTCTAATTCCTCTGTGATGTTTTTTCCTTTTCCATGGCACACTGAGATAAGAGTAGACTGGATCATTAACTTGATAATTCGACTGAACCAAGTAAATGCAAACAAATCTGATTAATGAAACCTTTCCTCTGATACCAATTTTAAGGACTAAAAGGGGCCTAGATACCCCGAGGGGGGGGGGGGGGGTTGAATCAGGGTTGGAATATTAGTTTTCAAAATTCTTCATGCTCCACTGGATCTTGACCACTTTATTATTAGAGTCACTTTTTTCTCTTGTGTGTTTATGTTGATCACTTATTTTTGTCTTTATCTGATGGTGAGGATTTAGATGAAATATAGGGAAGCAACCAGGAAAACACAAAGATTTCAACTTGGTTCACCCTCGCTGGGCTACGTCCAAGGAGCAGACAACAATGTTGTGCCACTTTACCAAATCCACTAATGGTCACTGCCAATAATTTTTGGGCTAGATCGCTTATATTCCTAGGATCACTGCCT
This sequence comes from Viscum album, assembly GCA_963277665.1. Classification (NCBI taxonomy): domain Eukaryota; kingdom Viridiplantae; phylum Streptophyta; class Magnoliopsida; order Santalales; family Viscaceae; genus Viscum; species Viscum album. Next base: position 49,461,008 of record OY728121.1, read on the forward strand.
TTACAATGTTTAGGGTTAGCTCAATGCTTTCCCAAGGGTCACTCCCTGTTCCTCTCTCTCTGGCTCTCTTCCAGTAGAAAGGATATACTTCTTCCTCTTCCTTTTCTAACTACACAAAGAAGGGATCCACTCACAATTTATAGACAAGTATGTCTCTTCATTTGCATGAATACCTTCATCCTCAAAAATTGATATATGCTCTATTAAAGTCCAAATTTCCTCCACTGATGAATACCCGTTTTCCCCCGACCAATGGGCACCATCCTTTGGAAAGTTCCTTCGCAAAGCACTCTAATTCACGAAGCTCCAAATTTTGCAAATATCAAACAGGCCTTCGCGAACTACCTTCCTTTTCATGAAGCTCAAGCCTTCGCAATGCTTAGGCCGTTGCGGAGCTCAAGTCATCACAGAGAGACTTCCCTCGCAATGATCACTGAGCCAACATGGAGCACATGACTTTTGTAGGGATAGAATAGCTGTTGCAAAGCCCTTCTTTCACAAAGCATGTTGTCTTTAGGAACCACCTTCATGAGGTGAGAGTAAAATATTTTCTTCGAAAACTCTCTAAACTCTATAGGGGGTCAAGGCCTATTTATAGGAACTTCCACCAACTCTCTAACCTTCCACACGAAGTCGGCGACATGTCATCACAAATCTCGAAGCTCCAAAATTTCCGAGAAAATTCTATCAATATCATGAGGCACCATGGAAATTTTCCAATCACGGAGCCTGTCGTAATCACGGAGCATTCCGTCAATTACTTCGTGCCACCGCCACAAAGCTTCCTCGCATTTCCCTTCAACACCTCCATTCGCGAAGCTCATCGTAATCACGAAAAATCATTGTCAACAATCTTCCGGTCTTTGCGAAATCCAAACCATGAGGACTATCTTCGCAAAACTCATGCCTTTTCCATATTTAAATTAGATCTTCAAGGAAATCCAATTTTTTGTGATGCTCAACAAAATCCAAATTTTGGACCCCAAAAATTTGGAAAATACTAGGAAATGGTGCCACCTTATGTCTATTCTTTTGTACCACCTCCAGATCATCCATTCCTTTGTCATGGTTATTTGTTATCATGGATTTTCAACAACATCTCTAGAACATGACAATTCACCATGGACATCTACATTGTCAACAAACACAAGAAACCCAAAAATAATTCAATGATGCCTTGAGGTATTTTTGACCAACATACATTATTCAAGGTACCCTCACATCTATAAAGTTGATTTTTCCCCTAAATTATTGTGTAGATTAGAATAAGAAGGAGTAGACTTGGGATTAAAAATGAGTGTTTACGGAAACCTATAAATGTCAATAACCTTTGAAAATAGTGATCTTGACCCAAAATATCATATCCCTATAATAGTGGATGATAATAGATTTTAGGAACATATGAATGTGATCCTTCTATGTAGACTATATGAGTTAACGATATAAAATAATTATGTTCTATGTGATTTAATTTCTTACTTGTCTATTTTAAATTTAGTTGATCAATAATATAGTAAATGGAAAATTTTATATGTTCCTTCTTATGTGGGGAAAAGAACAACATGAGTGAGGGACATTAGAGAATAGAAATGTTTTAAATAAATTGGGAACTATATTCACCACCCTCCCAGGGTTCTATCATTCAACATATACCCAAAACATACAATAATCCATATATTTACCCATGTCTTAACCATTCTTCAACAAATCATACTTTTCCAAAAAAACCAAATGGATAGCCCTAACTAAATTCATTGAATAAGGCATAGTTTCATCATACCCAATCAATTTTACTAGTATGTTTCCTCTAAATGGTTAATTACATCAATTATAAATTACCCAACCACTTTTATACCTAATATTGAATGATGCTAGGTAAGAACGTACACCATAAGCACAATATCCAATATGACTGCATATAAAATTCATAACATGGTAATGAATTCATACCTCACGATTAAAAAATATAACACATAAAAAGATACCACCTAATTTGATCATGAACCACCAAATACCTAATCTTAACCAAAAACCACTAGAATGTTTTATTTTAGATATGAAACAAAGAAAAAATGATAGAATAGAATATCTAGTGCATATATGAGTATAGACTAACCGAGAGAGAACTATACAATCTCAAATATTTTATGAGATAAAGAACATTGTAATTTCCATTTAATTATTTAATTTTTGGCCTAATGTTGATTACTTGTGAGACTATGGTTGAAAAAGGGTGACTAGGGCTTGTTCAGAGCCCAGCGCATCAGTTTTTTGAAAAGGATGTAGAGAAAATTGTTTAGTAGAAACTGTGATTCCCAGGTCGCACGATGTGAGTAAACCATGTGAGGTTGTCCAACCCTATTTCCTAAGACGCATGATTTGAGGAAAACATGAAAACAACTCTTCATTCCTGGTTGGTGGCTCTATAGTTTGTAGTAGAGGAAAAATGCACAGTCGGTACAGAATTTTTATAACCATGCACTAAGACCTTACGATGAGGGTTTAGAGAGAGAGAGGTGTGAAAAGATGGTGCACAGATTGGAAAACCATGTGTCCAAACCATGCTGCATAGATTATAGAGTGGAAATTAACATATAATACTTACTTAATTTATGTTTCAACAGTCTCATTCTTTTCCCTATTTCCTCTTGTAATAGCCACTTATTTTTCCATTGAGAGCTCCTTTGAATCCCATGACATGGATTTTCCATAACTACCAGACCATAACACTGAACCACTCACCATTGGTCTTGTTAGATGAATTACAATGAGATCTATATTAATCATTAACAACATGCAATTTTCTTTCCCTTTGACAATGTTATTTTTTGTAGGTGCTTATGCCCTATTTTTTGGGTGTTTGTTTGTTATTCCATTTTATTATGATCTGGATCAAACTAGAGGATGATACTGGATGAATGTTCATCTACCAAGCTAAGGTAGTTAGTCTAATTATATTCAACTAAATTTGGGGTGTTTATATATTATTCATTTCTGTTGAGCACAAGATCTTCTATTCAGAACTTATAAATTGAATTAACCATTAAATTGACTAAATGGGAATGTTCTCTATGATCCATAAGACCCATTGAGGTGTAATTATATTTCATGGACATTGAACTCCAACCACCCCTTAGGTAATTTCAAATGAGATTAACCACTATGGGTGGACCTTGTATTCAATTCAACATGAGGTATGGCCCTTTCCCCCTTTCATTAGGGATGTTATAATAAATTATCAAATTGTAAATTAAATTGAATGAATGTTAGAGGGAATTCTTGTTCAAGTCCCTATTCATTCTTTCATTTCTCATTCTTTCTTATTCTAGAGACATAACATATAATAGAAATTTATTATTTAAAAATTATGGAAGGATTCTTTTAATTATAATCCCTCTAAGTGAATTAATTTTTTAAACCACCATTTAAGGTGAGATGGTTGAATAAAATTGTGGTGAAAAATTGAATTTAATTGTGAGTTTACTTGGTATGGTTAGACTATGGGTGTATATACATTGGTCCTTTTTTGAACTCTATAGAAGGAATCAATTGTAATATGTCATATATATTCTAGTTGCGAAAAAATCCCTCAAGGTAACATTACAACATTATTTGGGTCATGTTTGTTGACAAAACAGGTTTTCATGGATAATTGACAAGTTACAAATACTTTATTGACAATCCATGTTGACAATGAATGATGAAAAATGAATGCAAGATCTGGAGGTGATACAAAACAATAGATACAAGGTGGCGTAGTTTTCCAATGTTTGCAAAATTTTTCGAATCCTAAATATGGGGATTGGTGAGCATTTCAAAAACAGGTTTTCCTTGACGATCTCATCAAAATATGGAAAAGACGTGATTTTCATGAAGACGTGATTAATGAATTGTATTTTTCAAAGATGTGAAGAATGTTTATGGTGAGATTATTGATTACAACAAGCTTCACAAATAGCAGAGGTGAAGAGAATTGCAGCGGTGGTACATTGGAATTGATAAAACACTCCATGATTACAACAAGATATGTGATCCAAAATTTTTTGTGGTGCTTCGGGATATAGAGAGAACACCAGTGGGAAATTCAGAGCTTTTCGATTTGAACTAATGTGGAACTGACTTTTCATGGAAGGGTCATGAGTTAGTGGAATCGCCTATAAATCAACTATGACCCCCTCGAGAATAACAGGGAGATAAATATAAAAACATTAATCTATAAAATTGAAAAGAAGATTCACAGAGCGGGGAGATTCATGATTGAAAAGGGAATTCTTAGAGGTAGTTCATCTCTGTGAAAGGAAGATGCACCCTAACGACCAGTTTTGCTTTGCAGAGGATGTGTGCTTCACAAAGGCTTGTTTAGCTTTGTTAAATTACAATGACCAGTGTGAGATCTGTGATCTAGAGAGATTTATGAACTAGTGTGATTTGAAAACATGTGAGCTCTATAAACCTGTGAGCTTCGCGAATGGAGAAGGCTTGTTTGTACTTTGTAAAAGCAGGACCTTTCAAAAAGGTAATGTTATTTTAAAAAGAGATTCAAAAGGGTGTTCCTAGTTTTTAGAGGCAAAGTGGAAATCATTTGTGGATGAAATTTGGACTTCAATAGAGCATCTACATACACTGGAGGATGCATTCATTAGTGATAATGAATGTACATACAAGTCTATAAAATGTGAGTGGATCCCATCCAATTGTTGTCAGTGAAGGAAGCGAAAGATTTTGATCGGTCCCAAAGGCAGTGAGCCAGAGGAAGAGATTTAGAGAGTGACCCTTGGGGAAGTAGTAAGATGGCACTAAAATTTGTAAAGGTAGTGATCCTGGGAATAGAAGTTGTCTAGAAAAGACCTAGAACTTTAGTGGATTAGGTACATTGGTACATTTTCATTGAATTCTCCTTGGATGTATCCCAGTGAGGGTAACCCAAGTAAAAGTACATGTGTCACCTGCTTGATTTCCTGCATTGCATACAAAGCATCGTCATCCGATAAAGAAGAAAATAAGTGATCATAATAAACACATAAGTGAAAACAAAGTGACCCTTGGGATAAAGAGGTCAAGATCCAGTGGGGTAATAATAATTTAAAAAAGAATATCCATACCCTAATTCACAAACCTCTCAGGGTATATAATCCCCTTTTGGTCCAAAGAATTCTTGAGTGATACTTGGAATCCTTTACCGACTAGAAATGATGGACATAGTGTCTAGTTTGTTATTACCACTGTGTGACCCCTAGAATCCTTTATGGGATTACATGTATATACTCTAAGGTATGATTATATAATACACCTTTAGTGACAATTATGCACCATTCAGGGAGAACCAAGGATAGAATTAGTGAGTGGTGAGGGTATACCACACCTTGAGTAATACCAGGATTCCCATAGGAATGCCTAGGATTGGATTGTAGGGTGTTTTGTTCATGATATACCTGGAGAAATACCTAATTTCTAACTTAGGAATTCTATGTATGGGATCAAATTAAATTGAATTTATTAATGATTTCATTATTATTAAGACACATCTTCCAAGCCATAGTACATGACTATATTTAGTTAGACCCTTACATATTTCTAATGGAGTTATTATACACATCATATCAGATATAAAATATGGGGGATAATTGGGCTATTATCCAGGAACCGAGACTTCATTAGTAATTAAGTCATGATTTGATTGATTACTCAAAGATAGTTCACCATATTCCTTAGATGGAATCAAAAGATAGGTGTTTCTTGGGAAACCAGACCTATTCATACTATGTATTACCAAACATTACTTACAACTGTATTATTACATGTACACTTTTTTATATAATCATCTACATGATGGAATTAGAAACCATTGGTGGTGGCCAACTGAGATTATCTCACACCCTTCTCAGGCCTCTTATATGGTGCCCAAATAGTATTCATGGATGAAGGTAGAGATAGGGTGAATTTACCATTTGCTGATGGTTGATTGATTATTTTCTAGCAAGAAGGAGGAGAACCTGACATGGATATGGATCATAATGCAATCTTGGGATATTTACTTTTTAGTCCTTTTGTATTTTGATTCATGTATTTTTTTGGATGTCTATTTCCATGGTTACCTATCTTTTTTATATAATTCCATGATCATCATCAATACATGACACTGTTGGATGTGATTTCCATGATATTTATATGATAGATGTTTTTTCTTCCACTACTTAGTTATTCAAAATGATTACATAGTTGATTACACTAATTATACTGGTGTGATATTCTTTGATCATGATAGTTTTTTCCCCACTATTCCTCCATCAACCCTCACTAGTAGTATGTAGCCTCTGGTGTATGGGGAGTCACCAATGCGGAAAATGTGGAAAACTAGGTTCATTTATTATTTAGTGAACTGGGTATGAGGCATCACCATGTGGTATTAAATGGGTTACTTTTATTTTATCTTATAATTCGAAAATATTATAAAGGAGATTATAAATGTGTAGAAATTTGGTAATGAGATGTACCTGGGAGTAGTTAACCCACGTATTGGGGAAATCGAAATTTCCAGGGATGGGATAAGATATTATTGTTTTTTCCTATTACAGTTGATTTGACTTCAAAGTTTGGGGATAAACTTGATGTTTGATGTTCCTTCGGATTACAGAACATTTTCCTTAGCCTAAAATGGGAAGGATATATTTCATGATTCATTATCATTGTCACCTCAATATTTAAATGTTAGGCTTTATTCCATGCAACATTTATATTACTGCGTGCGTTTCATATAGAATGTTTTGGTGCCTTATTTATTTATAAATTGAATTGTTCTATAATTTCATATAGAGGATTGTTAAATAACAGGTTGGGATTTAATAGATTCCAAATTTCAATTTTAAATGTGTACGAGCCTTCAGAAATTGGAAGTGGTGATCTATATAGTACAATATTTTAAAAGATAATTTCTAAATGAATGATAATGAAATTTAGATGAAATTGAAATCTAAAATAGAATGGACACCATTATATAAGTTTAAAAATTTAAATTTAAATGGTGTTTTACTCTATATTATCCCATTAACACTATTTATATTAGGACTTATGACTTATAGTAGATAAATTTACCCTGACCCAAACAAAGTATTGGGAAGTAGGAAGTATATCATTATTATCTTAATATTCTTATATTTATTGGACATGGATCTAGGAGCATGAATAGGGGTGTGACCTTTATATAGAAAGTCTTATACCTATCATATTCCTATATTGTCACTCTTAACAGTTGTTAAATGTTGTTTGAGGAATGTTGTTGGATTTTATCTCCACATGGAACCACAATAGGCTCGAGTCATGCACTAGAAGGGTGGTGACCACTATGCCCCATAGGTGGGGGGACATGGGTCACCAATTGAACCTCGAGTAGTGAATATCATGGAACATCCATTTATACCTGATATAGGAACCAATGCCCAATTTTGAGGTGGGTTCATATGATTTATGCTGACATTTTAGGGAGTACCATGACCTTCCTCGACTATGATAGTGGTGAAACGTGAGTTCCAACAAGAAAATCCACCCACGTTTTTGGGGGATGGTAATCCATAGCCATTAGAGTGATGTATATAGGCCATACTATCAATTTTTGATCATCTCGAGACACCTCTAAATGGGAGAGTGAATATCACTACATATACTTTTCAGGATTTTTCCAAGATATTATGGGATGTGATTAATCAGATGGATCGCCATCATGGTAGGAACTATAGGAATCTTCATTTGGTATTCTATGATTATTTATATACCACATCATTGAGGGATTATAAATCCTAAAAGTTCATGCATATGGATTAAGGATCCTTATTAGTAATGGATTATTCTTCCTGTTGTATGGAGGTATAGTGTTTTTCACATATTTTGTAGGTGATGAGTTATCTAAAGCTAGGTTATTTGGGGATGGTATTAGGTATGATATATAATCATAGGTGAATGAATTTTGACTGTGTACCAGATCATTAATAGTGAATTACGTGATTATCACTAATTATAACCTATCAAAGGATGGGGATGTGGGCCAGGGTGGTTAAATGCCTAGATCAAGTAGAACATTGACCAATAGTATGAAGCATCTCTTGGAGCTTCCATGTAGTCATATTAGTAGACAGAGTGCATACATAGGTAGATAGGTGAGGTTCCATCAGTGTGATACACTAGGAAATTTGAGACATTAGTGTATCAGGGACATAGTTGAGTTCAATTATTGTACCACGATGGGCCATCTACATTGATTTTAGAGTGTTTTTCCTCCATTTGAAAGCAAGAGAGGGACTTCACTAAATCCACATTCAAAGTAGGGTCCATAGCACCATGTTATGTATGGTGATGGAGTTTAGACAACCAATTAGGATGATGATGTGGTCATGGATGAGGTATCCAGAAACTATACAGAAAGTTCCTATAGATTAAGCCTGATCTAGGTAACTAGGCTATATCACAAGGCCACATATGGGTCCAGATATGTGTATTACAACTAATATATGAGAAGAAGAGTTCCATACCTTCTATTTTTATAGTTAATTTCCTAGTTACGTAAAATATATTTTAATCACTTCTCAATACAAGTTCATCTCATAGCTTCATAATTGTGCCTATTGTTGGGAGCATTGGGATCGATGTTTAGTTTTCCTATTTGATGAGGAAACATGATACTCCATTGGGGATATGAATGGATAGTGTAAGACTATTCGGAGTGTGACCCTTGAGATAGGTGGGTTTCATACTCTATATGACCTATTTGTCCTCGAAATAACATTGTTTGATATTATTCTTTATATGGACTGGCTAGTTCCCAATCACGATTTTATTTATTCCTATCACCTTAGGGTTACATTTACATCACCATAGAGTTGGGATCTTATTAAAAATGGTGAATTTGATACCTACGAGTTCTAATCTATACTCAAGCATCATGGATTGAGGTGGATGAAGACCCATATTGCTCTCTTATATTTGGATGATCATGGAACACATGAAGATGATTTCAATCTAACTATAGATTGTTTTAGATATGTTTTCCTAGAAGACTTTTCTGGAATATCTATTGAGTGAGAGATATAGTTTTAAATCGATCTAGTGCTGATATGAAAACTAGTATCCATTCCTCCATAATTTATTGATACCATTTTGTTTTTTGTTCTCAAGAGGTAGCTATAGGATTTGGAAGCTATGGGGTTTATATGACATAGTTTATCACTATGGGTTCACTGATCCTTTTTCCTAGATGGAGGATGACACCCTTCGACTTTTCCTGAATTGCCATCAGTTAAAACTAATTTTAGTTACACAATGGAATCCATTACAATTTATATACTATATATTAAAAATAATTTGAGGAGAAGATATTTTTTATAAAATTTATCTGAGTTTTGGTTATCATCATGTGCATGTTCAGCCTTCAGATAAACCTTGTACATATATTCATAGAAATTATGGTCTATATGAGTATCTAATTATACAATTTGGTCTCATGAATTCATCATTATATTTCATTGAACTAATGAACCTATTGTTCTATCCATATTTGGATTCTTTTGTGGTGGTATTCGAAGAAGCTATCTTGGTGTATTCCCACATTTGACATGACCATTCCAGACATCTTGAGATCATTTTGGATAAAATAAGAGAAAATATTTTATATGATAGATCACAAAATTACACTTATGTATGGATATAATTAGTTTCACGAGTCATATTATCTCAGATATAGGAGTATCAGTTGACCCAGAGAAGGTGAGAGCTATAGTTTCCTAGGAGCAGCCCAAGAACATCTTTGATATACATAGTTTCTTTGGTCCAACTAGATATTATAATCACATAATACATGACTTATAATGGAAATAAACAACACTTATAGTCTTTAATAATATGGTTTGGTAGTTTTCATGCATATAGTCCTATAAGACATACATTCACGGGATAAAAGAGAGAATGACTTTAGCGCTTGTCATTATTCTTCTAGAGGTGGGCATGAGATACAGAATATATTGTGATGAATAAGGTATCAATCTAGGATAAATTTTAAAGAAATTTGAGATAGTCATGGTATAAAGTCCTTTTTAGTTGAGGCGACATGAGAAGAACTACTAGACACATGATTCTGTGTAATCCATTATTGTTCCTGCCTTATGTTTTTAGAGGAATTACTTATTGGGGGATCGTTTTATGGTGTACATGGACCACAAAATCCTCAACTACATCTTTTCACAGTGTGATTTGAATTTGAGGAAAAAAATGTTGGATGAATACCTTTAGTAATTGGAATTTGATATTCACTATATGCTCAAAAATGGAAATGAAATTTCCAATGCATTAGGTTGGAGGATTCAGATGTAGGCAGTATAGGATGCTAATCGTGAGTGGACGATTTGGTACTTTCATTAAGATATGCAATTGGAGGTGTTGGATATTCATGGGAAGAGTAAACTATATTCATTTTTAGTTACTTATACTCTTTTGAATAGGGTTATGATGATACATATGTCATATTCTGTGGGTTTTCTACTACAGGAGAGTATTACATGTGATGACCTGCCTCATTATTGGATCATTGGGGACGATGATATCTTTCACATCAAAAGATGTACCTGGGTAACATAAGACATCAAAAATGATTTTATGTGAGATTAACATGCCTCTATATGGTATATGTGTCATGGTCTTACCAATATGTTTCGATACATTCACCATCAATATTTTTGTTTAGGAATATACTAGGAGAGAAGTGGGTACATTACATGGGGTTCCACCAGTCAGTAGGTGAAGGTGGAGCACCAGTAACCAGTGGGAATTTTAAAACCATTAAATATTCCTAAGTAGAAATTGGATTTTATCACCATGGATTTTGTGATAGGACTTTGTAGATAATCTCAGGATAGTGACAAAATATGGGTGATTATAGGCAATTTGACAGAGGTTTCCCATTTTCTTCCTATTCAGGAGAATCTTACTACAGATGATCCCTAGAGGTTCTACAATCAGGATATCATATTACTCCATAGGGTTCCATGTTCTATTATTTTAAATAGATATTCTCATTTAACATTGGGGTTTTGGAAAGTGTTGTGGAGGGAACTAGGTTCATTAGGACAGTTGAGTATAGCCTATCACCCACAGACTGACGGTTAGTTGGAGCATATGATACAAGAATGTGTCCTTGATTTTGGAGGTTTCTTGTAGAACTACTTACCACCCACAAAGTTCAATTTTAATAAAATATAATAGGAAACTATACTGATGGATACTTATGAGGCCCTATACAGTTGATCGTTCTAGTCACCCCTATATTGGTTAGAGGCAGGAGAGGAAACACTAATGGGTCCTTGTATCATTCAAGAGAATTAAGAGTAGGTTTATCTTATTCATAATATGTTTTCTATAGCTACGTCAAGCTAGAAATCATATGACAATAATCTATATTGAACACTTGAGTTTGAGGTGGTGATTTGAGTTTTCTCATGAGTTTCTATTAAACCGAGGCATAGAAAGATTCTGAAACAATGGAATAAATCTCCATTCGATATTGAAATAATATATATTCTATTGAGAGTCAGGATTGTATCCTAGTGGTTGTAGTTTCCTTAGAGTATGTAGAAATTTATGATATCTTCCATGTATTGTAGCTTCCCTGATATTATTCTAATCTATCACATATTATTCTTCTTTATGAGGATGAGTTAGAGGAAGTGGAATCCTACATGGGGAATCCTATTCATATTTTTTGATACAAAATAACGATTTTCCAAGGCTAGTTCGTTCCTCATGTATAGGTGATATGGAAGAAAGACCATGTACATGATGAAATTTGGGAGAGAGAGGCTAACATACATGCTTAGTGGTTAGAGTTGTTCTCAGATGATTTTTGACCACTATTGGAAGGGAAATTTGAGGATGAATTTCTCTATGGGGAGAAGATTTTAAGATCCTATCTTTTTTATGAGGTATGTAATTTTTAATTTCTATTTAATAATATAAATTTTAACCTAAAATTAAATATTTGTTAGACTATCTAGGAATTGAGGGTTCTCAGAGCATATTTGGTGTTCCGATCTAGATTTTTTGGAAAAGGTAGGTGGGCCACATGGTTAATAGGAACCATGCTAACCAGGCCACACATTTTGAGTAAACCATGAGTGGTGTTCTAAACCTATTTCATAGGATTCACGATTTGAGGAAATAGTTCAAAAAGTGTCTCATGACATTAGAGGGGATATAGAGTTTTTCATTGAAGAAAAATGCATGTTCAATGCATGATTTGTCAAACTGTTCACCATGACTATGTGAGGAGGGTTTAGAGAGAGAGTGGATGGAAAAATATTGTAATGTTTTGTCCAACCATGTGTCCAAACCATGAGACTATGTTTTTAGATAGTAAATTACCATTTCTCCCTTAAAAATTTTAGTTTTAACCCTATACCTATTTTTGTTATTTCCTCCAACAGTGGCCACTTCATCCCCGTCAAGAGTACATTTGAAGCCTATGTTACTGATTTTATATAATTCCATAATATGGACTCCGAATAAATCACTGTAAGTCATTTTGGATGTGTGGTGGTGAATTATCTACTAATATTGAGACTCTTTTTGTATGTCTTACTATCAAGAGGGTTATTTTGGTGTAGGATCTTATGCGCAATTTTCAGGTTGTTCATCCAATATTAAATTTTAATCTAATATAGATCAAATGATAGGAATATAATGGACGAGTGTTCCACTACTAATAAATGGTAGGTGGTCTCATACATTACCCTTAATGTTGGGGAGTTTATATATTATGCCTTTGTGCCGCACGCCAGTTCCTCCTCATGACACTTAAAAGTTGAATTAATCATTAAATTGATTGAATGTGAATGTTCAAGATTAACCACGGGAACCATTGAGGTGTAACTATCATTCAAATTCCTCGAACTAAAATATACCCTTGGCTGCCTTCAAATGAAATTAAACCTCTATGGGGACCTTGTATTTAATTCACCCTGAGGTGTGCAACTTTTCTCCATGAGTTATGGATGTCATAAAAATTGATTAAAATTTAAATTGAAATTAATTAAGGTTGGAGGGAATAGAATTCCATACCCCTAGAACATATTACATTTCTATTATTATCTTATGTTTGATATATATTTTAAGAATGAAGTAGAGAATATAAAATGAATGGAATTATTTGTGTGATTCCAGGAACTCTAAGCCTATGTCTTATTTAAACCACCTACAAATGTGAGATAACTGAATATAATTATAATGACCAATTTAAATAAAGTTTTATCTTAAATGGTATGTTTAGGATAGGAAACCTGACCATTATTATTCACATGCTGAGAGTGAGAGATGGGATACAATTTAGGATCACTATAAATAGAATTTTCTTATGAAATTAATTAATTTAATAAATGATTATTATGTTTCATGAGTGATAAATGGGTCCTTTTGTGAATTCCATGGATAGAATCATTTGGTGAGTACACTATATATGTCCAAGTTATACATATACTCCTTTAAAAACTAAAAAGGATGAACTCAGAGGTCATGTTGTTGTTAAGTCTGAGTGATACATTAAATCCTTTATCGATTTCCAAGGACAAACACCAAAGGATGATTATATTATATGCCATGAGTGACACGTGGGATCCCTTCCTGGACCACCAAGTATAGACACATTGAGATGTGATCTTATTCCATACAAAGAGTGATACTAGGATTCCTTGAGGAATTTATAGGATGGTCTTGTAGGGTGTTGGTACATTTGGTACATGTAGAGAAACCTGTGTTCTAACTTAGGAATGCCAAGATATGGATCAGGTTAAACTAAATTGAATAATCATTAAATTATTCTTATCAAACATATACCAATCCAAATTACATGATTGGATTTGGATAAATCCTTACACATTATTGATGGACTAATTATACACATCCTACTATATATGACATACGAGGGATACTTGGACTATGATCCAAGTCATGAGATCTCATTTCTAATTAAATCAAGGTTTGATTGAATACTCAGAGATGGTCCAACTTAGGCTAAAGTAGGTAGTACATGATAGGTGTTCCCTAGGAACCCATACCTCTATAGTTTATTTATAACCATGATTTACTTATATATTTTTTATTATATGAAAATTGTTTATTATATATTCACCAACTGGTTGGAATTAGAAATCTTTTGTGGTGGCCTACTAAGTTTATCTTCCATGCTGCTCGGTATGCCTTTATGGTACCAGGATAGACTTCACGGATGTAGGTAGGTACATGGGAAAGCTCCCAATTTATGTTTCTTCATTGATTATTTCATAGCATTAGATGGATCATGGGATCAGGCTATTTATCTTGATTATATATTGGGATAATTACTTTTTTGTATTTTTGTCTTTTGATTCTTGTATATTGCTCGATTTTTGGTTAAATGTTTACCAATCCTTTGTATAGTGTTTCATGGTCATCATCTATATATTACACTGTTGGATTTGATTTCCTAGTTCTTTATATGATGGAAGTTTATTCATCCAATTCAAATTTATTTCACATGATTCTTATATTGATTGCTATGATTATAACATTGTGCAATGATTTGATCAAGTGGGTATTGTCCCCCAACAATTACACCATGGACCTTACTGCTAGTTGGTTTCCTATCGGATACGATAAGGCGTGCTTGAGGCCACATGGCCAACCATGTTTGATTACAATTGAGTGCACTGAGTCTTGGACCTCCCAAGAACTAAAACAATAAATAATACTCTAATTAGAGAAAATATGATATTATAATGAAATGGTTAGATCAAACTTTGAGACTAAGTAGAGTTTTGGTTGAGGGAGGAGAGGAACAAGGATATAAAGGGACTAAGTGAGAAGTTAAAAAAATAACTCAAAAAATGAACCTATGAGGCCAACAGTTACAAATCTATACCCCAAAAGGTATTCGACGCCTCTACCGGCCACCAATTACACCCACAATGGTCACCGAATGGGGGTCAAACACTAATAGATCTACTAAATAATCCAATTGGTACTTGGTTAACCATCACTATGTACATTGTGGCCTAGTATTTGGTATGTATTTCCCTTATACTGCATATCTCTACTGGGTGCTCATTACCTCTTTCAAAAATGTTGTTGAGCCCTGAATCCAAGCCAACCCACCCCAAATAATCTAATAATAAGAAATTAAATTCAAAAAAATTATCCCAACTTTCATAATTAATGTTCTACAGTTGTTACTAACTGCCTCTCCAAGTGATTTTCATTTTTAAGAAGCTTATATAGCGCTCATCGCTGAATGGATCTAACCACTTGGCTTGTATATCCAACATCAACTCCTAGTTATCCTTTTAAAAATGCCTATAATTTTATAAAACTATGATAATAGGCAATAAAATGCCTTCTAATTCATTATTTCTCTAGTCCATGATGCGCAACAAGAGCTCCTTAAAAGATGCATCTACCCATAGCTCATATCATCACTATCAATCAAATGTGTTGGGCACATATTATAATTACATAACACCAATATTTTAAATACATAATACATACCTATATTCCATCATGGAAGATCTAACTTGTAATCCATATCCTTGATCCTTTCAAAAATCTCAAATGGGATGAAAAAATATAACATGATTTTCCCTTCCCTCCTCAAATTCCAAAGCTCTAATCAAGGTGATACCTGAAGAAATACCCAATCAAACATGATGAACATTAACCATCATAATATATATTTAAAATATAATAATTATATTTTCATAGTGGTAATTAACCTCTTCCTGATCAATTGAATATGTTTAGTAGTCTCTTTCACCGAGCTTGACCCGATCACCACTGACTCGACCAACTCTATCCAACACAAGGGTGAGTGGAAGAAATTACCATAAATACATAATGGGGGATATATAGTTTAAATATTTAAAAATAATTTATATTAAAAGTCCAAAAAAATATAAATATCCATCCAATACTCTTTTAAAATTGAGCCCACATTCCCAAATAATATCAATCAATATCTATATCATCCTCTTAGGTGGTTCACTATACTGAGTTTCAACTAAGACACATAGAGCTTAAATAGAACTTTCCAAAATGATGATATAAAGTTTTCCTCTTGATTCAATACTATCCTTGTAGGTATCGAGTATGGATACACTATCTCCTGCTCATATATGTGATTCCCCAAGAAGTAAAAGTAAGAACCTTGTATTTGATATCATGTACGACCCGTGACACCAAGCACGTAAGGTAATATAATTAAATATTGATTATATATATTAAAATTCATACAATGCAAAGTTATCATGAATTATATATAAGAGTGAAATCCTCGATAGCGTGTCTTATAGACAAGAGCAACCTTCCTCTATAGTCTACGTCATACGTAATACCGAATTTTACCAAACAACAAGATTTTATTAAAATATTACTATTTATATAATATGATATAACATAGACCTTATGTTAGTGTTTATGAATATAATTAAATAAATTATGAAAATATATGGTTGATATAATTATAAAATTAATATATGGGCTATCTATTAATGAGAAATGAAAATAAGAACCAATTGGATATAAAAAAGAAATATTATTATTATTATTATTCCAAAAGAGTTTTATCTTAATTAAAATACTCAATTGCATTTATATATTTATTTAAATGATATATATATAAACATATATTATATTTTTAATTTTTTTTATATTCATCCATTAGGTTTGATATGCATAAGTTAAGAACAAACCCTATTTTATACATAAAAACCTATATTTTTATAAAAGCAATTTTACCACCATTAAATTTGGAACCCATTATAAATCTGAATTTTTAAACTTTTACTTATTTAATATGTGAAAATAAGAATAATATTTAAAAAAGAAAAATAAAAATTAAGTTGAGGTTATTTTTTGATATTTTTCTGAGACTTAATTTTTTTTAATGAATAGTAAAAATACTGAATTTTAGTTCACAACTGATTTTTAATCTAATTTATTTATAAAATTAAATTATAATATGAGTTGGTTAAAAATTTTATTAGATAATTTTTTTATCAATTAATAAAATTTATTTCATTCAAATAAATTTCACATGGAAATTGATTATAAAACATTGAAAACATTCAAAAGATTTTAAATTAAAAACCTATATTGTCGTCCCGCCTTTGGGATGCATTTTAAATTATTTTATGCCACATGAATTATTGGAATTTTGAAAAAATTATTCCATATTTGGAATCATAATAATTTATAATATCTAATAATTCCAAATTTTGTGACCAAAAAAGATTTTTTAATGTGATTAAAATTAATTATTATTATTATTATTAGGGTAAAATTAAGCTTAATAAAATACTACACATTTAAATTAAGGGACCAAATGAACATGGAACTTGTATAAAAACCATTTTATGGCCATAAATATTCCATGAGACTCCAATTCATGAGTTTGGATTGTTTTTTATGAAATTTCTAGGTAAGAACATGTGCACACCTAACATGTTTCCAAAAATTCAATGTGAGTCCATTTCCTTCCCTATAAAAGGAATCCACCTCTCCAACATCTTCAATCATATAAAACCTCTATGGTTAAAAAAATAAAACCAAATTTATTCCCAAAAATACTCTTCTATACCTGTAGTCATTCCTCTTTTCATGAAGAAATCCAAATAATTCTTTTGGTATAAACACAAATTAGTTACCCGATAAAGAGGTACTGTCTTCACTCAAGATTTCTAGTTTAATTTACATTATCCACTTTGTATAATCTTATTATTTAATTGTAACATAAAAAACTAGTATAATAAAAATAAAAGGATTTTTTTATGAAAATGGTTTGACCTAAAAGAACACACACATCCATGTAATGGATAATTAACATACTGTTTCTATGTACGGCGAACTAATGCCTCATGAAATAATGATTGTTCAATTTTCCATTACCATATATCATGTTGGAAATTATAGTTGAGACTATATTTATATATTATATATATATTATATTTATAAATTTTTTAATCTACTTTAATTTTTATTTAGAACATTTCTTTATGCTTCCCATCTTGTGTAAATATTATAATTTCATTTGAGGAAGTGTGGACTACCGCCCCCACAAAGCGATATGACTCATTCATACCATAAATGAAATATATAAGAAGATGAGTTTTAATCAAAATATGTAAAATATAAAACATTTTTTTATTTGTTTTAATATAACAATGAAATGAAAGTAGTGTTCATGTGTTCATACGTCCTATCGTTTCCATGAACAGTGCACTTCATTTTTAATCTAAAAATTTTATAGACTAAAAAATACATATATAATTGATATATATGATATTAAATTCATTATTTAAAATATGGATATGATGAAACAATTATATATTTAACATGAAAAACAAATAAAAAGTCAAAATGTATTTTTGAAAACCAGGAAATTAACACCCAAAATAGTTAAAATAATGAAATATTGTTAACAAAAAGGTAATAAGATATTATAATAAAAAAATATATATTATTATAAACATGATTTTAGTTATGTTATGAGTTAGTAAAATATTTTAAACCACTACAATGGATTATAAACACCACACAATAAAAGGAAGGTTAAGGTTATGGATTCTTATCTCACTTTTTATATCCGTGAGATAAATGTCATGTTCACCACTTACTTCCTTTTCATGGTGTATCTACTACCCCTTTTATTATATTAAATAATCAATCATGTTATCTTAATTGAATCTTAAAATTACATTTAATATTAATAATTCAAGAAGATTAATATTTAAAATTATTCCAAGTGGTATGTGATACATTGGAATGTTTAATGATTATTTTCCTCAAGAATAATCATAATGATATTTTAATGTAATTTGCATTAGAGGAAATTATATAAATATTGTTCAATAAACCCTTTCATTATACTCTGGTCATTCAGGACCATTTTCATAAAATAGATTAATTTTACAACTATTTTGTACCCAAAAGGTTTTATAAAATCTTTTTATGAAAATATGAATTTATTTATATCTTTAGTCGAAGAACATGTTTTCTTCTAAAATCCAAGTTTTATTTAAATACGCTAAAAAGAATTTCAAAATTATTTGGGAATGAAATTTTTACTATTTTCATCTTTTACCAATGTTTTAAAAGGAATATTCTTGTCCCTTTTCAAACACGGAATCTTTTTAACCTTTAACTATAAAAAATAAATATTATTTTCACCTAGTATAGATTAGACAGTTTTATCCACCATAATTTATTTGAAGAATCCTTTTCAAATTTAAAATATTTTTTTTAAAGAAATTTTTTTGAAAAGTTATCTCCAATGAATAATACATTCAATAATATTTTTCAAGAGAAACAGATATTTTTCCCAAAAATAATTTCAAAAGTTAATCTTTTGATTCATCATCAATGAAAATCCATTTTTTTACTCAAAATGGGTATGTTGAATTAATAATATCCTAAGTCATCCTCTCTATGTTTTAAGACTTATTTAGATACAGATAGTATTCCTGATTAGACAATAAAAACACATTTTATAATTACGTTTTATTGGGATTAAAAGTTCATTTTTGATCATATGGGCCTAAGTTAGTACATTTTAATTTTAAACATCCACTCTCATCAATTGTGCACTTCATGCCTAATGTACACCAATTTAGGCCCAATGACTCATCTAAATTTATTGAATGTAATTATTCATGTTTTAATATTATATTTTTGGAAATGTATCTTCACTTCAAATTTAATTGTTTCTCATTCAGGGAGCAAGGAAAGATTCATAAAGGATGATGAAGATATTTGGTGATGAAAGGAGACAATTCTGGTGAAGGCAGATTGGACATCAACCCACTGTTGAGGATGTGGGTCCCACAATACTGGACCAATGAAGCCAAAATATCTTGTGATGATATAAGACATATAGGGTAACAAATCATTCTTCAGGACAAAGTGCTAATTCGGTCTCCATGATGGTGATCAAGTCAGCCCAAATGGAAGATCAGAATCTGGGCCAGAATCTGCGGTCCAGAATGTCAGCCCAATGAATCTTCCATATCTCCCGAACCACAAATTAACATGGGCTTATATTTTACAGGCGGTTATAAGACATCCAGGTATTCATGTTTGTCTTCTATGGCCCACTCCAAATCTTCCATATAGAAGGCCTTTGAAGCGGATCTGTCAAGTGGATGCAAGCTGGATGCCATCTCGGGTCAAGGGTGGAGAAGTCTCCTCTCCACCTACTTTCCACCACCTATGCCTACCCTCATTGATTGGGATGACTTGGACTGTTGTAGCTCGGCCTAAGGATCCAAATTTTACTATTTAAGGCAGTGGTGGTGAGAAGGAACTCATACCTTCTTTCATGTAATGTTATTATGCTCAATTTTCATTGTAATGCTTTCATTTTCCCCATGTATGTTTCTTTTTGTATTTCTAAGTTCTTAATCCAACTCCTTCTCTTCTATTCTTGCAATTTCTATACTTAAATCTCTAAAATCACAAAATCAGAGTGATAACTATCTGTGTTTGTGATATAGTTCACACATAGGTGTGAATTCCATTCACACACACGGAGGAGTTCTCGTTATTTCCGTGGTTTTAATCTTTTCAATTTAATTCTTGTAAGCTGTATTCCTCCCTCCATTGATAGTATATCATCAATGGAGGGATAAACCTTTAATGGGTTGATCTCAGGAAGATGAAAAGGCTGGATTGAATGTTATTTAATGCACGAATTGTTGTTAATTGGTTAAATAATTCAAGACTTCCATTCTTCAATTATTTTTGCTCCCCATCTTCACTGTGTTTGAGAAAGCTAATTCCAATTACTAAATTGACCATATACCTTGGAGAGATCATGAATATGGTTCTCTAAGTGTTTTGGTGACTATTAATTGAGTTTAGTTAGTATCTAACCAAAAAATGATGAAGGTAGTGTTATTTTGAAGAATGGTTTCATCAAGAATTAATAAAACCAAAAATTTGTCTAAAGAAATAAAATGCATTCAATCCACCCAAGCGTAACCCTAAGATCAACCCATTTCATTATAATTGAACTCAACTATGCTTATTAGTATTCTCCCAAAACACATAAAAACAAATCCAAGTTGGCCACTTCATAGCCAAAAATCCATCCCTTAGGTTGTGTATCTTTGATATCTTCTTAGGTCTCTTGGAATCGACAACCCAAACTACACTACAAGGACCGTTCTACCCTTCTTCTCTTGGGTAAATTTGGGCATGAACCAAATTTTGGCGCCATTTCTGGGGACCAAGTAATTACCTTAGATCCAAAAAAAACCTTCTTTCCTCACCTCCATTCTTCTACTCTCACCCAAGATCTCTTATCTTGTCCCTTTCTCATTTTTTTTGGCGCATGTCCGCCTACACCCGCGATTTCTCAAACAGACTAGTTAGGGTGGAAAGTCCTAGGATAGGGGAGTCAAGTGAACCTAAGGGATTGTTTAAATCAGATTCAAATATTCTTGAAACCCCAAATTCAGAACTTGAAACAAGTCTAATGGAGGGTCATCAACAAAATCAAATTGTAAACCCTGGGGGGAGTCAAATGGGAAACCAAAACCAAGAAGCTCCAAACTTAGGGAATGTAGTTGATCAAACCATGAACGACTACCTCACTCCAGCTTGAACCAATGCCCCCTCATGTATTAGACACAATTCCATAGGAGACACCAACTACATATTCAAACCCCATGTCCTAAACCACCTTCCAACCTTTCATGGGATAGAGTCAGAAATGCCATACCTTCATGTCAAAGAGTTCAACGACATTGTTGAAACCATTTGTCCCCCACATCAACTAGAATCCACTAAGATGAGGCTATATCCTTTTTCATTAAAGGATCGAGCTAAAAATTGGCTAAACAACTTGAGACCTGCATCAATCCACTCTTGGGACCAACTATAAAGAGAATTCAACAAAAAATACTTCCCTCATCACAAAACAATTGCACTTAAAAAGAGCATCGAAAACTTTTTTGAAAAAGAGGGAGAGTCATTTTATGAAACATGGGAGAGGTTCAAAGACACCCTAAACATGGTTCCACACAATGGGTTTTCCATACCTGAACAAGTGAGAATTTTCTATGAAGGGTTGGGTCCGGGTAATAAACAATTCATTGACATGATGTGTAATGGAACTTTTAAAAACAAGGCCCCAAATGATGCTTACCAGTATCTGGAAAGTCTGGCTGAACAAAACCAAACTTGGGGAACTTCACCTTATTCTGAAAAGCCACAAAGAACCACTAGAATTCATACACTTAGAGAAGAGGAAAGCCTTAGGGCTAAACTCGCATCACTCTCTAGGAAGGTTGAAGAGATGGACCTTAGGAAAGTCCATGAAATCCAAAATGTAGACCTTGTTTGCACAATTTGTGACAAACATGACCATAAAACAGACAACTGCCCAACCATTCCATCCATCAAGGATGTTCTTCTAGGAGGACCCCCAGTGGAAGTCAATTCCCTAAACTTTCAAAAGCCCCAATACCAAAACACCTTCAATCCAAGGTACAATGACCACCCAGGCTTCTGATGGAAGGATAACCAACAACATAGCCAACCACAAGGGAAAAATCCTTACCCTCAACAGAACTACCAAACCCATAATCAGTTTCAAACCCAACCTATCCAATACCAACAGCCACCAGTCCATTTTCAACAAACCATTCCACCTTCAAAATATCCCCCAGGGATAAACCAATCTTCTCAAGCACCAACCCAAACTGTTCCACAAAGCCTACTAGAACAACTTTGCAAACAAATGGAAAGGATGAACTCAGAAGTGTTTTCCCTTAAAAAAGAACTTAAAACAATCAAAACTGGGAAGGCACCCATGCCTACCCAAGCCATTCCACAACAAACAACAAGGGGAGAGTCAAGTTGCACTCAATCAAATCATGAACAATTGAAAGCAGTGACAGTCTTAAGAAGTGGTAAATCAATTGATAAACCTGAACAAACCATTTAATAACTATTAAAAGATTCAACATCACTTAAAAATGATGAAGAACAACCCACAGATTCTAAAAAAAACCAATGAGAATGAGAAGGAACCACAGCCACACCAAAGACTCAAACAACCTGCTCCCTTCCCTCAACGCATGAGGGGGAAATCCAAGCCTGAACTGAGTGAAACCTTGAGAGAAATCTTCTCTCATGTCAAGATGAACATTCCACTCCTCGATGCAATACAAACCATACCATCCTACTCAAAGTACCTTAAGGACTTGTGCACTTTTAAAAGGAAATTTTTACATAAAACCAAGTCCTTTTGGATGCTAATGTGAATACCACCATTCAAGGGACCATTCCTCCAAAGATGAAAGACCCGGTTTGCCCTTACATCAATGTTGAACTAGGAGAGAAAAAAGTTGTCAAGGCGTTGTGTGACCTAGGTTCTAGTGTAAACCTCATTCCTTATGCCATGTATTGTCAGTTAGGGCTCGAAGAACTACAACCCACATCTGTCACTCTTCAACGCGCTGATCGCAATGTTCGGGTTCCTATGGGGATCTTAAAGGATGTTTTAGTGAATGTTGATAATTTCATTTACCCTACTAACTTCATTGTCCTTGACAATTATCCAAGCTTAGGTCCTAGGGAGCAAACTCCAATCATTCTTGGCCGTCCTTTCCTTGCAACAATCAACTCTGTTATCCGAGTCTGAAATGGGAACATGACCATCACCTTTGGGAACAGGAGTCTAGACTTGAACATCTATAATTCAAGCTCACAAATAGGAGACGACGAGGAAATTCATGAAGTAAACATGTTAGGAAGCATTGAAAATCAATCCATAGAACATCAAGAAATATTTGATGGATGTTTAAGTCAGGATGAGATTGATTTCCTTTGTTCACATAAAGGAAGTTTATCTCCTTGGCTCGAATCATTTTCAAATTGCTCCTATGATGATGTCTTAGGACCAACAATCAGTGAAACCTTTCAGGAAACCACATTCATGGAGACAACTCAAACTCCCTTCCCTAACCCAGGTCAATACAATCTTGTGGCTGAAACTTCTACACATGGGGAATCAATTCAATCTGAATATCTAGGAAACAAATTTGATCTTGATCCAATGCCCCAATCTTCTGCTGAAATTCTGAACCAACCTAATCTTGAATTGAAGGAACTTCCTACTTCCCTCAAGTATGCCTTCCTAGGGGAAAATCAAACACATCCTATAGTCATATATTCATCTCTTGAATCCAATCATGAGGGGATTCTTCTAGATGTCCTTAGGAAACACAAGAAAGCCATTGGTTGGACCCTGTCTGATATTCCTGGGATTAGCCCACTTATTGGAACTCATAGGATTACTCTTGAATCTGAATCCAAACCATGTCGTCAACCTCAGAGGAGACTCAATCCAAATCTTATGGATGTGGTAAGGAAAGAACTTCTTAAGTTGTTGAAAGCTGGTATCATCTACCCCATAGCTGAGAGTGAGTGGGTAAGCCCAATTCAAGTTGTCCCAAAGAAAGCTGGAATCACTGTGATCACTAATAAGGATGGGGAAATTCTTCCAACTAGGGTGAGTAGTGGCTGGAGAGTCTGTATTGACTATAGGAAGCTCAACTCTTGTACCAAGAAGGACCATTTTCCCTTGCCCTTTATTGATCAAGTCCTCGAGCGAGTGGCGGGTCATCAATTCTATTGCTTCCTAGATGGGTACTCAGGGTACAATCAAATCAAGGTTTCCTTGGAGGATCAAGGGAAGACAACCTTCACCTGTCCATTCGACACCTTTTCCTTCAAACGCATGCCGTTCGGGTTATGCAATGCCCCTGGAACCTTCCAGCAGTGCATGATGGGAATCTTCTCAGATATGGTAGGGGATTTTCTAGAGGTCTTCATGGATGACTTCTCTGTCTTTGGGGATACATTTGAGGGATGTCTTAGGAATGTGGAGAGAGTTTGGTCAAGATGTGAAGAAATGAATCTGGTCCTAAACTGGGAAAAATGCCATTTCATGGTAAAAGAGGGGTTAGTCCTTGGCCATATAGTCTCGGGTAGGGGAATTGAAGTTGATAAAGCAAAGGTTGACATCATTCGTCACCTTCCATCACCCAGAACTGTTAAGGAAGTGAGGTCCTTCTTAGGACATTCTGGTTTTTATAGAAGAATCATTAAGGACTTTAGTTCAATCTCTCTCCCTCTTTGTGCTCTCCTAGTAAAGGATGCTTTATTTGTTTGGACAGAAAGCTGCGAGGGTTCATTTTCAACCCTTAAATCCGCTCTCACCTCTCCTCCCATTATGAAATATCCAAACTGGGACCTTCCTTTCGAACTCATGTGTGATGCTAGTGACTTTGTTGTAGGAGTTGTGTTTGGACAAAGGTGTGATAAAACTCCATATGTCATTTCTTATGCAAGAAAATCCTTAAATGATGCCCAAATCAATTACACCACCAATGAAAAGGAGTTACTTTCTGTTGTGTTTTCCTTAGAGAAATTCAGGTCCTACCTCTTAGGATCACCCATCATTGTATTCACCGAACATTCAGCTCTAAAATATCTCTTCCAAAAACAAGATGCCAAGGCTAGATTGATTAGGTGGGTCCTTCTTCTTCAACAATTCGATTTAACCATTAAGGATAAAAAAGATGTTGAGAATGTTGTAGCTGATCACCTCTCTAGGTTGGAATTCAAAGACAACTCACATCACCTTTTTGTGTCTGATTCATTTCCCGATGAGAACCTCTATTCTGTGAGTGATTGCCCTTGGTATGCTGACATAGCCAACTTCTTAGTTTCAGGGGTCATTCCAAAATTCTTAAGGACCCAAGCTAGAAGAAAATTTCTTTCTGATGTTAAGCATTATGTGTTTGATGATCCATACCTCTATAAGTTCTGTCCTGACCAAGTCATTATGAGGTGTGTGCCAGAATCCGAACAAGAGTCCATCTTAATGTTATGTCATAGTGAGGCTTGTGGAGGTCACTTTTCCTCTATGAAAACCTCTTCCAAGGTTCTTCAATGTGGTCTCTTTTGGCCCACCCTCTCAAGGGACTCCTACACATTTTGTCAAAGCTGTCCTAGGTGTCAACAAGTAGGGTCCATCACAAAAAAGGAATCAAATGCCTCTCACTCCAATATTAGTGGTTGAAATCTTTGATTGTTGGGGAATTGATTTCAAGGGTCCCTTCCCAAACTCTAGGGGATATCTTTACATTCTCTTGGCTGTCGATTATGTCTCAAAATGGGTTGAGGCCATTCCTAAAAAATCAAATGACCATCAAACTGTGATTAGATTCCTTAAAGAAAACATCTTCTCTAGATTTGGGATTCCTAGGGCTATCATTAGTGATCGTGGAACTCATTTCTGCAATCGCCCATTCTCATCACTCATGGAGAAGTATGGAATTTCTCACAAAGTGTCCACCGCTTACCACCCACAAACCAATGGTCAAGCTGAGTTATCCAATCGAGAAATCAAACAAATTCTTGAGAAAACTGTTAATCCATCTTGGAAAGATTGGTCGAGCAAACTCTTAGATGCTCTTTGGGCATATCGAACGGCATTTAAAACTATCCTAGGAATGTCCCCATATAGGTTGGTTTATGGTAAAGCATGCCATTTGCCAGTGGAGATTGAGCATAAGGCCTTTTGGGCAATCAAAAAAATGAACTTTGACATTTATTTGGCCGGAATAAAGAGGAAATTGGATCTAAACGAGCTTGAGGAACTTAGGATGGAGGCTTATGAAAATTCAAGGAACAATAAATCTAGAGTTCAAGCCTACCAGTCTAGGAATCTTAAAACTAAACACATTGAACCAGGGAAACCTGTGCTTTTGTATAGTTCTAAACTTCATTTGCACCCGGGAAAGTTGAGGTCTAGATGGTCCGGTCCATACATAGTGCATAAGGTGCACCCCCATGGGGCTGTTGAAATTCAAGATCCCACCAATGGTCAAATATTTAAAGTTAATGGTCATATAGTCAAACCATTCATAGAACCATTCCAAAAACATGAAGTTGATGAAGACCTGAGTGAACCTACCTTTGATGAAAAAAAAACAACAATTAATCAATAAGGGGTTTAAGTCGAGCTAACGACGTTGAACAAAGCGTTGAATGGGAGGCAACCCATGATTTTTAAATTTACAATCACTTTATTGTTTTAATCAATTTTTTTAGCAAAACAATTTGATATAATTTTCCCTCATATTGTAGACCAGTTCTTCTCTTATGATTATGGATGTGTATGAAAGGGGAGCGCCGTATTCATCCGTGTCACGCGGTGTGATCCCTGAGTATTATCTTACCCAGAAATTAAAAAGAAGACAATGTACCAACAATATAGGTGTTTTTATGTTTTTATTTTTATTTTTTTTATTAAAAAAAAAAGTTACACGCCGTAGGACGCGGGTCAAACCCCGTCATGGCCGGCAAAGCCGCGGGACTCGAACCCGGGACCAAAGGGAGACAGGGGCGCATGCCTACCATTGAACTAAGGTGGTTGGTGATTCCTTATTCTATATTCTATATATATATACTTATATTTTAAAGTTTTTTATATATACATAATTTTTTTTAAAAAAAAATTATTACTTGTTATGAGTGTCGATCGTTGGAGTTTCAAAATTAACAAGTATGTTTTGTCTTTTTTTTATTTTTTTTATTTTATTGTTGTTTATTTTTAGAAAAGGGAAACTCAAGGGGTTTCCATTGTGTCTAACTATGTTGGTTTTTGAGATTCAGGGGCTACCAAGTTTGATGGATTTTCAGGGAAATCATAAGAGTACTAGCGTACACTACTGTGAGGATTCTTCATGTGACATGGAGACCAAGGGATTAAATGAGATCATCACAAACTTCAACATCAAATATCAGTTGAAATTGTTCTATGATCCTATTATCTGCCTCTACCCCTTCTACATTATATTTTCTTTAAACACTGGGGACAGTGTTATATTATGTTGGGGGGAGGTGAAAATAAAAATCAATCACATAGAGCAATAAAATGTGCATGTTAATTGAATGAAAATTTTCCTTAACCTTGAACATGTTATTACACATTTCAAACCTTGAAAACTGAATATTAAATAATTTTGTATTCCTTGATTCTGATTTTAAAACATGTTTAAGTTCATGAGCATAAAATTTTGGAAAGTGTGGCTGTCTAATGTGATTTTTCACTATTACATTTTCATCCAATTTGTATAAAAAAATCCACAATGCACGTCCGTTGGATTGTGGGGTATTAATTTGAATTTTTGGGGTCCCATAATAAATAGTATAGTTTTGGTGATCATTTTAAATTTAATATGAGTATTTTAAAAAATATATATAAAAAAAAGAGGTGTAAAAAAAACACACAAAAAAAACAAAAAAAAAAACCACAATAAATTTGCGCATAGAGCAATGAAATGACTTAATGTGTGGCTTTCGACACTTGGGGATCGTGACTCCATAGTT
Source organism: Viscum album (assembly GCA_963277665.1). Classification (NCBI taxonomy): domain Eukaryota; kingdom Viridiplantae; phylum Streptophyta; class Magnoliopsida; order Santalales; family Viscaceae; genus Viscum; species Viscum album. Next base: position 49,489,472 of record OY728121.1, read on the forward strand.
GTCTGGCCCAGAGTTGGGAATTGTATCTCTATTTGTGGAAATTCGAATTTGTTTTTGAATGAGTTAACTCGAGATGATTCCCGAGTATGTGGGCTTCACTTGGTGCCCTAAGGCCTTTGAGCCTAGGAGTCATCGGCAAAGTCTCGCTACAAGGGTTGACTCATTTGAATTCAATTTCAATAACCATGGAAACATTGCAAAAAAAATAAAAAAAAGAAAAAAAATGAATACTCATATTAATATTAAAATGTGATTCCACATAGCGCTTCCATCTTTTCCCCCTTGAATAAAAATGAACCCCCATGTCTATTGTGACACACAACACATCATCATGATTAATGGTAATTGGATGAAATGTGGCATTGAATTTGATCGGAAGAATGGGCTTGGGCTTGGGTTATTCTTTAGAACCTACATTGTATTAAATGATTTTGATGGGATGCATAATTTTTTTGATATGAGGTATTTTGGTGAGCATTGTTTATTAAAATGTTTTTGGAAAAGGGAATTTGATTTTCATAATCTTTGAGTTATTTGCTCAGGACTAGCAAATCTCAAATTGGGGGGTGTGATTAGACAATAAAAACACATTTTATAATTACATTTTATTGGGATTAAAAGTTCATTTTTGATCATATGGGCCTGAGTTAGTACATTTTAATTTTAAACATCCACTCTCATCAATTGTGCACTTCATGCCTAATGTACACCAATTTAGGCCCAATGACTCATCTGATTTTATTGAATGTAATTATTCATGTTTTAATATTATATTTTTGGAAATGTATCTTCACTTCAAATTTAAATGTTTCTCATTCAGTGAGAAAGGAAAGATTCATAAAGGATGATGATGATATTTGGTGATGAAAGGAGACAATTCTGGTGAAGTCAGATTGGACATCAACCCACTGTTGAGGATGTGGGTCCCACAATACTGGACCAATGGAGCCCAAATTTCTTGTTATGATATAAGATATTTAGGGGAACAAATCATTCTTCAGGACAAAGTGCTAATTCGGTCTCCATGATGGTGATCAAGGCAGCCCAAATGGAAGATCAGAATCTGGGCCAGAATCTGTGGCCCAGAATGTCATCCCCATGAATCTTCCATATCTCAAGAACCACAAATTAACTTGGGATTATATTTTACAGGAGGTTAGAAGACATCCGGGGCTTCAGTTTTGTCTTCTATGGCCCACTTCAAATCTGCCATATAGAAGGACTTTGAAGCGGATCGGTCAAGTGGATGCAAGCTAGATGCCATCTCGGGTCAAGGGTGGAGAAGTCTCCTCTCCACCTACTTTCCACCACCTATGCCTACCCTCATTGATTGGGATGACTTGGACTGTTGGAGCTCGGCCTAAGGATCCAAATTTTCCTATTTAAGGAAGTGGTGGTGAGGAACTCATACCTTCTTTCATGTAATGTTATTATGCTCAATTTTCGTTGTAATGCTTTCATTTTCCCCATGTAAGTTTCTTTTTGTATTTCTAAGTTCTTAATCCAATTCCTTCTCTTCTCTTCTTCCAATTTCTATACTTAAATCTCTAAAATCAAAAAATCACAGTGATAACTCTGTGTGTTTGTGATATAGTTCACACATTGGTGTGAATTCCATTCACACACACGGAGGATTGCTCGTTATTTCCGGGGTTTTAATATTTTCAATTCAATTCTTGTAAGTCGTCTTCCGCCCTCCATTGATAGTATATCATCAATGGAGGGATAACCCTTTAATGGGTTGATCTTAGGAAGATTCAAAGGCTTGATTGAATGTTATTTAATGCACGAATTGTTGTTAATTGGTTAAATAATTCAAGACTTCCATTCTTCAATTATTTTCGCTCCTCATCTTCATTGTGTTTGAGAAAGCTAATTCCAATTACTAAATTGACCATATACCTTGGAGAGATCATGAATATGGTTCTATAAGTGTTTTGGTGACCAGTAATTGAGTTTAGTTAGTATCTAACCAGAAAATGATGAAGGTAGTGTTATTTTGAAGAATGGTTTCATCAAGAATTAATAAAACCAAAAATTTGTCTACAGAAATAAAATGCATTCAATCCACCCAAGCGTAACCCTAAGATCAACCCATTTCATTATAATTGAACTCAACTAAGCTTATTAGTCTTCTCCCAAAACACTTAAAAAAAATCCATGTTGGCCACTTCATAGCCAAAAATCCATCCCTTAGGTTGTGTATCTTAGGTATCTTCTTAGGTCTCTGTGGAATCGACAACCCTAGCTACACTACAAGGACTGTTCTACCCTTCTTCTCTTGGGTAAATTTGGGCGTGAACCAATTCCCATTCACTTATTTAATTCCCTATATTCTCCATGAAATTTTTAATTTCCTATAATCATTTGACATTGGATTTCCTCTAAATATCCAAATAATTTTTCGTGGATATTATTATTCCCTAAACCATATACCATTTTTCACACAGTGTTTAGTTTTATATTTATTTGATTATTTCAGATAATATTGATAAACCTGTATCATTTATTCAACACAGACATTTTATAAGGAACTTTATTTATTTAAATTATTTATACATGCACTGTACAGGTTTGGGGCCAGTAAATGCAAAACCTATATGTTAGAGACTAGTTAATGAAAGCTTTATGAGTTGGGGAATAGTGAATGAAAGCCCCTCAATACATCAGTAGTCTCATGGGATGAATTAGTTGGTGAAAAAAACATTGCGTTTGTTTCCAAGTATAATAGACTGGTAAGATACGGGTTGGGGGATGGTTAATGAAATCCCCTCAATGCATCATTAATCTCATGAGATTAAATAGTTAGATAGTCGCATTAGATGGATTTTTACTATATATATAGACCATTTTTTGAAAGGTATTAATGGTAATAGGTTTTCATGTTCTTTTGACACGATGTCCGAAAATAAATAATTTACCTCATTTTTTAGTTATTATTCATCCATGAGATTTTGCGTCGACATATCAATGGATACATATCATTTTAGTTTATTTATTACATGTCTTGTATGTTAAATTATTTACCTTAGCATATTTATTTTTCTATATCTAGATAATTTAATGGTATGTAATTCCATTTATTAACTATACATAATGATTATTCACTTCCTTTTAGATTATATTTTACATTGACTGTGCCATTAATTATTTAATTTTCAATATTGACTATTCTAATTGATTCATTAATTATTACTCTATATTTTTCAATTACTGAGAATTTGAGCTCACTCTTATTATGTTTCATTCCACATGAATAAAATAATCATACTATGAAATAAATTCAGATATTTAATGATGGATAAGTGTTATCCTCGATGTTATTTATTTATATAGAAAGATGAAAAAAATTTATAGTGATATTACTATAGTCATCTGTAATAAAAAACTCATTTATGAATCTGGTTTACCATGAATAATAAACTATTCGGTCCTTTTGGGCTTGATTCCTTGTAACCATGCCAATTGAATTAATTGAAGACACCGAATACGAGCTATTTGGGCTTGGGTCACAATAGTTTGTATTAAAGGAAGTTTAGTAGGAATCATGGTAACAAGATTTTGGAAAACCATAGGTTAGAGAACAAAAATCTTGGGTAGAATTTTCAAATATGTTTAGAAGAACATCTTTGAATTCTAGTAACATATCAATTATGTGGGTCTTCTTAGAAATACATCCCTATCTAGATACAACTAGTATAAATGGTTCTCACATTGATTTACCTAGAGTAACCAATCCGACAAGGTGTTCTAAAATGAGTTGGGGTCACCTAGTACATGACAATTGGCCTTACTTCACACCTGGTTTAACACCCCTGTTGTATATTCTTAAGAAAATACACATTTTCTATACACACCATTATAAAAGATTTGAATAGAAAATGAAAATAAATAACATTGGTTAAAACATAGGAGATTTATATTGAATATAAGGTTTCATTATTTAGACATCTAGAAAATGATATTATCTATCAACACTAGAACCATGATGGAATTATGTGGAAATAAATGGATAAAGTATTTTTGTAATGGGGTTGCATTGAAAATAATAGTTAAAAGACCATTTAGTGATAATACTTCTTTCATGGATGTCAATTATTGTTTTTTTGGAAATTATATTAATTTCAATTTAGAAAAGTATAACATGTAATCTGAGTGAAAAACAATCAAATCTAGTAAGGACACATGACTTGAACCCATGATCGTAGGACAATAACAGTTTCACACCAACCACTGACCTACACAATTCCCTAGTTAATTTTTCATTGTTTTTGTTATACAATTTGATGAATAAAAGTTAATAATGAACTAATAATATGCATTTTGAATATTAGATATTAATATGTTAAATATATTGGTTTTGGTGGGTAGTTAAATAAAAATATTTAAACTCATCACTCTTTTATTGTCCTTATGACGCATTAAAATTTTCTTTAAGTGTTTCAGTTATAAAAAATTCACTTTTGGTAATTAATTTTTTAGAGTAAAGAGATAAATTATAATTTGAATGAAGAATAACCAAACTTTAGTATAATTCAGATGAAATTGATATTTTTAAAGTAATAATATTTTGTTATACTCTTGGTTAGTAAAAGGATTACCCAACATTAGGAAAAAGACATAGAAATAAATTTTTTTCCTAATACCTTAATTTATGTGGAACCAATGGTATTCTAAATCATCACATATTTATGGATTTGGGGCCATATAAATTCTATTTATCATTAGCTTGTTTGTGGTTGATGACCTAATTTACACCATATAAACATTTACAATTTTCCACCAAGAATTTTTATCTACCTTCCACTGATGTTCAACTACTTAGAGACCAAGTTACATGGTAGTCCATGTGACCTTTGTACATTCCACAATCACTATTATAGAGGTTTACATATCAAACCTACTCATGAAGAGAGATTTAAAACATATAAAGTATAAATCAAAGTATAAAATTTATTGAGTTTAAATTGCAGGGGCGCAATTTTAATAAGTTGGGGAGAACGTGACGCCCTAAAAAACTAAAGTAATAACATTGTATTCGATAGCGTGTATGAAACACGACACAAAGCACACAAGGTAATATAATTCAAAATTGATTATATATATTTCAATTCATGAAACCCCAAGTTATATTTCATTAAATATAAGATCGACCTTCCTCGATAGCTTGTCTAAAATGTAAGAGAGACCTTCCTTTGTAGCTTGCGTTATACGAATGACCAAGTCTCACCAACGAACTATATATTTTTTAAATATTATCATTTAATATAATATGATATAACCTATCAATTATGTTAGTGGTATGAATATTATTATGTAACTTATTCAATTATTTGGTTTATATAATTATAAAATTAATTCATGGGTTAACAATTAATGAGAAACAAAAACAATAACCATTTTTATATAAAAAAATATTATCAATTTTAGGCATCCAAATGAGTTTTGTCTTAATAAAAATAATTAATTAAAACCATATAATTATTTTAATGAAATATATATATTTTATATTTAATACAATATTGTTAATATTCATCTATTAGGCTGGATATGCATAAGATAAGAACAAACCCTATTTTACACATAAAAACTTATTTTTTTATAATGGAAATTTTTACTCCTTTTAATAGAGAACCCATTTAAAATCTGAATTTTGAAACTATAATTTATTTAATTTGTAAATGTAAACATCATATTTGGTATAGACACCTAAATATTATGTTATGGTTTTTTTTTTTGATATTTTTCTGAGATATATAATTTTTAAGGAATAATTTTCAATATTGAATTTCATTTCCAAACATGTTTTAAATATAATTTAATTATTTGGTCAAATTATACATTTAATTGGTTTAAAATTTTAATTATATATATATATATATATTTTAAAATTAATATAATTTATGTCATTGTAATCCATTTCACATTGAAATTTATTATAAAAACATAGCAACCTTCCAGACATTTTTACTTTAAAAACCTGTATTGTCATCGCACCTCCAAGATGAATTTTAAATTAATTTCTAACACTTTTGTAATTTGAATTCGGAAAAATGGATTCTATATTTGGAATCAGCATAATTTATAATTTATAATAATACCAATGTTTTTTTTGAACAAAAATATTTGTGAAAGAGATTAAAATTAATTACAATTAATAATGTAAGTCAAGCATAATAAAAGGATAAATAATTAATTTAAGGGTCTAAATGACCTAGAAACCTGAACAAAACCCATTTATGGAAATACATCAACCATAAACCTACCATTTTTGAGTTTGGTTTTTTTGTGACTCTTTTTAGGATGTCATGTGCACACATAACTTGTTTCCAAAAATTCCAAATGAGTCTTTTTCCTTCCCTATAAAAGGCCACCACCACTCCCACTTCATCACAATGCTCAAACCAATTAGTTTCCTAAAATATCATCTCAAACATCTTCCATAAAATTCTAACCTCAACCTTGAATCCTTACATATGTTGGAATAAATTCAATTAAGTCTTTTGGTACTGACCAAAAGGAGTTACCTGGTTAAGAGTTAATATCTTCACTCATGCTTTCTAGTTTCATATCTATTATACACTCCTTATACTCTTATTATTCTATGATAACATAAAAAAACAAAATAATCAATATACTAGGAAGTTTTCATGCTATAGGTTCAGCATAAAATTATACACACCATCATCTAATGAATAATGACGTTACTGTATTTCTGTACGATGAACTACTGCCTTACAAAATGATGACCGTTAAATTTTCTTTTACCACATGTCATGTTTTCCATTATGATGGAAAATATATTTAAATTTGATACAAATTATATTTATAATTTATTTATTCTTCAATAATTTTAATTTATAACATACCATTATGGTTTCCATCTTGTGTAAATACAATTTTTTTGAGGAAGTTTGGACTACCTTCCCCTCAAAGCGATATGACTCGTTCATGCCATAAATGAAATGTATAAATAAAGATATTTAATAAACCTATGTAACATATATTAAATAGTTATTATAATATAATTATAATATAAAAATTTATCATTATGTTTTCATTCTTTTAATACAATTAATAAATGAATGTAGCGTTCATGCGTACGTACGATCTACCATCTCCATGAAAAGTGCACTTCATTTTTAATCTAAAAATATTATAGATCACCAAAAATACAGATATAATAGATATATATGATATTAAAAATCATGTTTTAAATTATTTATATGATAAAAAAATGATATATTTAATAATAACAACATATAACGAGTCAAAACGTACTTGAAAAGAATAGGCAATTAAAAACCCGAAATAGTCAAAATAATGAAATATTGTAAACAAATGGGTAATAAGATATTATAATAAATTAATAAATGATTATATAAACATGAAAATTGTTCTTTTATATGTTGGTAACATATTTTAAAACACTATACCAGAATATAAGGACCATACAACCAAAGAAAGGTTAAGGTAATGGATTCTCATATCACTTTCTACATCTGTGAGATAAATGTCATATACACCACATAAATCTTTTTTATAGTTTATCTAATTAGCCTTTTTATATAATATCATTAATCCTTTTATCTTCAAGGTATCCTAATTTTCCTTTTAATATTATTACATCATGATCTTTATTATTTCAAATGTTTCAATGTGTTATGGGACACTTTGGAATGTTTAAAGATTATTTTCCTCAAGACTAATGCAAATGTTATTTCAATTGAATTTAAATTAGATGAAATTATAAAAACTTTTTTAAATAATAATTTTCATTTCCCGTGTTTATTCATTAAAATTTTCAATTATTAGTACAATTTTCCCACTCTTTGTAACTCAAAATACTCTATAAAATGTTTTTAAGAAAACCTGACTTTATTTGTCTCTGTAGTCGAGGAATCTATTTTTTTCTAAAAGAAATTCTTTATTAAAAAGATTTCAAAAATTATTTCAAAATTATTTTTTAAATAAATTTTTATGTTTTTTGTATTTTATGAATGTTTTTAAAGGAATCATCTCATTGATTTCCAAACAAGTTAGCTTTTTAACTTGTAACCATGAAAAAGGAATGTTTTTTACCTTGTATAGATTGTACTGATTTATTCACACCATTTTGTTGAATCCTCTATTTCAAGTTTATTTTTTTAATGAAACGTTTTTGAAAGTGATTTTCAAGGAAAAATATTTTTAAATGGGTTTTCAAGAGAAAAGTATATTTTCCACAAAAAAAATTTAATGTTTATTCTTTTGTTTCATAAATAGAAAAAGCCGTTATTTTACTCCACTAAGAGTAAGTTGTATTGATACCATCTTTAATCTTCCTATGTATGGTTTATGTTTAATTTAGAAAAGGATATTTTTCTCATTAACTTCCATAATTCATTTTAATTTTCTTGAAATATTTAATTTCCTATAAACATTTGACATTGAAATTGCCGTTAAAATCCATATCATTTTTCATGGATATGATTATTGACTAAAAAATATACCAATTTTCATATGGTGTTTACGTTGAATTTTATTTGATTATTTGAGTAAATAATGATCAAATCATATCATTTATTCAATAGTAACATTTTATAAGGATCTTTTTTTATTTAAATGATTTGGAAATGCACTATATGGGTAGGGGATCAGTTAATGCAAGCCTTAAGGGTTAGAGACTTATTATTGCGAGCTCTTCAGGTTGGGATCAGTGAATGAAAGCCCCTTGATGCATCAGTACTCTCATGGGATAAATTAGTCATAGAAAAACCCTTCATATGTGTTTCCAAGTAGAATAGACTGGTAAGATACATGTTGGGGACTGGTTAATAAAATCCCCTCAATGCGTTAGTTGTCTCATGAGAGGAAAAAATTTTCTTGCCACCAAAGAATGGGGTTTTCCTGATAGATAAACCATATTGAAAATGGTTATGAAGGTAATAGGTTTTCATGTGCCTCAAATATTATTATCAAGAAGAAATAATTTCTTTCAGATCAGATTCAGTTAATATTCATCCTTTAGATTTTGTATCAACATATCTATTGATACATTTCATTTAATTTGTTTGATTACATGTCCTGTGAATTTAGTTATTTAACTTTCCATTTTTATTTCAACTTATCTAGTTATTTGAATGGATTGTATTTCTAGTTATTACCTTTCCATAATTATTATGCACTTCCAATTAGTTTATAGATTTCATGACATGTGTGATCAATTATTTACATTACCATATTGACTATTCTCATTGATTCATTATTTCTTACACTATATTATTCGCTTAAAAAAATTTGAGCACACCATTATTATGTTTCTTTCCTCATGAATCGAATAATCATACTATGAAATATATGTACGGATTTACTAGATGGATTAGAGTTACCCCCTATACTATTTATTTAATTAGAAATAAGGGGAAAAAATTATGTGGTAATTAGTGTAGTAATTTATAATAAAATTCTAATTTATGTATCTATTTTTCAAAGACTACTACACTAATCTGTTCTTTGAGGTATGATTCCAAAAAATCATACCAATTTAATTGATAGCAGACACTGGATCTGGGATATCTAGGGCCAGTTTACTACAATATAGCATTCCTAGACCATCCACCGATTGAGTCTATTATATTGGTATGAAATATGAAACATTAATCTACTTATCAAATACTACCAACATTGCTTAATGGACGCTCAGGGTGCTAGGTAGTGTGTGTATGGAGTCTATAGTCACCTTATCCCACTTCTATATTATGAATATAAGTTGTTGATGTAACCTTTCTGGTTACTGATCAATAATTGGTTTTTTATTATAAAATATGGGAACCACCCCATGAAACCATTAATGCTCATGGAGGTCTAAATTAGTGAAGTCAAAGGGAATCCCCTTGGAGAACATTTCTATATTTCATTATATGTGAACCCAGACTGGAATAGATGATCACATGGTCTTGTGAATTTCACCCCCGTGATAGGGCATCCACACCATAATTTGCCTCTTTTTTAGCATGATTCACCGAATAACCCTGATTGATCTCCACAAAAAAATCAAAAAACTAGATAAGTAAAATTCCAGGGAGGAGCCACATTTCCTTGTATAGCATGGTCCAAAGATTCGATGTCAGATTATACATCTAAGAAATCCATTGCATTGATCTTATAAAGGGCAAGCCCAGAAATTAAGGCTCTCACTTTTTCTATAAATGAGGTCCCCATACCATACTAGCAACTGAATGAAATCAACACCGAACCATACACATCACAAATCATACCACCCCCACGCATCTAGCCATTCAAATAGGATTCATCCTCTTTGAGTATGAGGCCACAGACAGGTAAGGCAATGAGTGGAAAAATCCACAGTGTCCAAGATCATACCAGGACACTAGATACAATGACTAATATCATAGTGCATCATGGTCAACTATAGATACACCTCACAAAGTCATATGTCAGGTTCCCTCATTTAATTATATCCCATGGATGAAAGGATCACACCCTAACATAGATGTAAGGTACCCCATCCTCATCCTGAAACCATATTGGGACTAGGTTATCTTCTATAAGTCATTCCCCCATCAAATGGTAGTTTGAATCAGTCTCCTAGAAATACTTTACATGGTGAAGCAAATTGAAGGTTATGGAAAAGAGGGAAAAGTCACAATATTGCAACCCTTTAATAGATCAATCATATAGTCAGCAAGATATATCATTATATTGTACTCCAGATCAGATGTAAAAACTCCATACCCCTAAGTATTCATATTGAGAGAATATATGATGAAATTCCACTTATTTGGGGAATTTAAAATCTAAAAATTGATTTTTTTTTTATGTTACTCCAACCAAATAATATTTTATATATACAAGTCTTAATGGGGGTAAATATACAACCAACACTTGGGGATGGTTAAATATTTTAAATATATTTCAACAATTATTATGATTCAAGATGAGAGATTAAATGCCCACTTATACATTGTTTGGGGTTATATAATGGACTCAATGAGTTGTATAATTTCCCAATTCGTGAGTCCCACAAGGTTCATAGGGGGTATTTAATGTAGAATATATAATATCATAAATAAATTATCCCTTAAATGGTTGTATTTTCATGTTATGTGTAGTGATATCTTGGCTAATCAACGAAATTAGATAGCGAGACATAATAAAAAATATATTGAATGAGTTATATAAATTCCTATTAATAGTATCAGATCTTATGTTATGGATTTGAATTACTCAGGTAACATTGAGGTTGATATTTTTGGATCCAAATTATTTAGTGACTCCTTGACATTTTTTATGACTTAAATATTAGATGTTCCATCTCAATTTTATTTATATAATTTGATTATTTTTATTTGATTATAATTGTTTATTATTTTACATTATTATTTTTTATTTACATTATTTGGGATTTATTATTTTTTGTTTCCCATAATTTATGATAAGAAAATTTTACATTGTACAAGATATTATATATGGATAAGAATCTTGAAATGATATAATATTATTATTTTTTTCGAAGGATATAATATAATTTTTAAAGAAATACCAGACATATTGTGTTTAGTATCTTACATATAAGTAAATATCATATATCCTATGTTTAATATCTCATGTATTATGAAATATCTTATGTACTAAAATTCTCTAATGGAATTATCTTTGGTAAAAAAGATAAATATCTTACAAAATGTATCTTAAGTACTAGAGGAGAATATTATGTCTTAAGTGAAGTAAGAATGGAGCATATGTAAATTCACTCAGGAGGAAATATTTTAATACTTTACTACGGTTATGTTAAGTATGATAATATAATTAGATGATTTTTTATCATTTTTATGATATATTACCAACCCTAATCTATGAAAGATAATTTGGAGAACAATTATTTGCATTCAAAATTAAAATTTTTATATTTTCATCGAAGAATCATTCATTTCTATTTTAAAGTAGGATATTTCATAAATTTTATTTTATATATTTTTGAATATCATGTATAACTTTGACCAGTTATTATTTCAATGAAAAATATTTTCAATTCCTATCGTATTTTCATAGATAAGATCATGGATTACATTGACATGATCAATTTAAATTATAGGAGAAAGTAGACTACAATGGTTAGAATTATATATTCTATATATATATATATCCTTGAAATATTTATATATATTAGAACCACACCTAAAAATACAACATGAGGAGTTAATATTGAAAAATATGTATTTTCAATTACACACTATGTGAAAAAGTTAAATATTACATTATGATTAAATGAAATAGAAGAAGAAATCAGATAAAGAGAAGGAAAGTGAAATAAAGAAACATTATACTTCTGTTTTTATCTAATATACCATAAAAATATATTTTATAGCTTCACTTTGAATACTAACATATTCTCTAGAAGAATACTCATGTACTATCAATTTCTATAGTAAAATGATATGTGTTTTCAACAATATTTAATTTTATATATATCTATATATTTCTATTTTATTTTTTATCTTTATGCACTCAGTTATTGAAGATTAAGTTCCAACTTCTTTTACTCAGTTATTTGGTCCTCGGAAAAATGATTTGAATTCCTAGTAAAAGACAAATTTTACAGGAGGTGCAAATAAATTATCATCAAACACTATACTAAGTGTCATATAGTTTCACTCAGTTTTTATATCCTAGAAAAAGGATCTATCCTTAATTAATCAATCATACAATGGGTGTTTATGGCGTGGACTAAGGGATTTTTTATGGCACTAAACTACAAAAAAAAGAATCATATTTCTTAATCTTTATTTACTTTTTATTTTGGATACTCATCTAGCTAAAATAGAAATGATGTATCTAACAAAATTGAAGTGGGATGTTTTAATTTGGTGAAATATTTAAAATATATCAATTCAACACCGTATATAGTCTTTTCATACAAAATTTATTTAATAACATAATGTTCAGCTCTCCCCAATATTTATGATATGGACTAAGAACCCCATATACATATATTGGGGTTACAGTGTAACCTATGTGAAACTCACCATGACCCTAAGTCATGATTCCCAGTTAGGTCTTATTGGGATTTCATATACATTATATAATATCATATGGAAATCATCCTCTATATTGGGGCCATTTTTCAGTTATGGGTAGTTCTTCCTAGGGAAACAAAACCTATAGGCAGTGAGCCATAGTGGAAAATATATATCAAGAGTGATTAAAGGTCCCATAGTTGGTATCTGATCCATAAGGTTTGATATTGAAAAATATTTCTTTAAAAGATTACTACTATGGAGAGAAAGATCAATGAAAAATGAGTTCCTTATTTTGATGAAAGAAATTATCAAATCTAGAAAAATAATATGAGATCACATTAATGGTCTCTAAATCACGATCTCTACTCAAATGTGATTCATGATATATAATTCAATTATATCATGGAGCTATTTATGTCAAAAGAACACATAAAACATTTCAATGATAATGAAAACAAAAAAACATCATTTCTGTAATCTCTATAAAACCGAATATATATAAAGTTGATGAGTTTCACTTGAGTGAAGGAATTTTGGGATAAATGGGTATAAATTTACTAATTTCATAATAAGGTGGAGGAGGAAAAAATACAGGTGATGTATAACCAATTTGATGATTTAAATATTATACCAAATGAGAATATTTATGGTCTCTTCAACCATGTCATTGATGTCATGGGATCCATCTATTAACATAGAGATGAAATGAATGATGTTCAAATTATAATGAAAATTATTATAATATTACCACCATTGTATAATTTAAAGGTATTGTTTCTTGAGGGAAAATATCTAATTGAATTATCTCTTTATGATCATCCCAAAAAGATGGTGGTTTATGAAATGCACGTGAAACTAAAAAACACATCTTGAAAACCATCAATGAAGATTTCCTTAAAAGTTATGGAGATAATTGACTTACATAATTTTTTAAAACAATCAGAAGATGTTGATAATGATTTTTATTTGTTATTCATAAAACATCCATGATTGGAAAATGGTTTTTTGAAAGAAATATATTTATATCATGAATTAATCATAGAAGTGTTGGGAGTATCCTAATGAGATGTCTAAGAAAGGATAAAAATGGAGCTGAGGATGATGATACACTCACACAATATAGAATTATCCAAAAAATATGAGACTTTAAATTATAAAATAAAATTGTAAAGTAGTTCCAGGGAAGAAATACGTCGACCAAAGAAGAAGAAGAATCTAAAGGTTGTATTGATGATAATGTGATCAAATTAATTTCCTATACTGAAGATGCTCTGATGGAAATGGAAGAGATAACTAAATATAAAATTACAGAAAAAAATAAATGAGGAGGAATTCTCCATTTAAAGGTATAATATTAAGGTGAACTTGTGAGGATTTAACTATAACAAAATAACAGTAGGAAAAATTCCGGGCTAATAAAGGAATCATCAGAGTATATTTATCAACTTGAAGAAAAATTAACATGATTAGAAAAGGTTATGGAAGAATATAAAAATGATCAAGTCACATATAATGAAATATTATATTTCAAGGTGTTCCTTAAATAATAATAGAAGGTGATTCATGGCCTTAATTTTTGCATTTAATGAACATATAATGTTGAATCCCTTGAAGAATAAGTCATTTCCTTAGGAAATATAATCAAGGAAGAAGAGAAAAAAAGGTAAAAAAAGAATGTTCAATTAAAAAAATTCACTAATAGAGAATTTATAGAAAGATTGGGAATATGGATGAGGGTTGATGAGAAAATAATAAGTGAATATGGGATTATGATAATGTGAAAAAATGGTCTCAGTAGTGAGAGAGAGATTTCCATGGAAAGATTCGTTGTTTCAGAGGAAAAATGAAAGAAACAAATTAGTGATGAATCCTAACAAATAGGTGTTGATAAAAAACCACGAAGCTACTTTGTGGTTTGAAATTTGTGGTGAGGAAAAATGAAAAATTATTTCCCTTGATTAAGTGATCACTTTGTGGCTACATTTTCCATACAATGATTTATTTCACCAAAGTAGAATGTTAATTAACTGGACAAGTACTCATGAATTAAAAAAGAAGTATGGGAGCATATCCTAAAGCAAAAAAAGAAAATTCATTAGATAATTATTTTTATAAATTATCTAAATTCTTATATATGAATTTGAATTATATTAAATTATGAAATTAGGTCCACTATTATGGCAATCAAAGGAGAATGGATGCTTGAAAATATAATAAAATCCATTTAAAAAATATTTTCAACAATTTAAATGAATAGTATTATGATTTAATTAAATATGATAATGAAAATCAAGAGAGAAAATATATATATTAACTTAATTAGTATTTTCATATAAGTAAAATAGAAAGATTAAGAAATTCATCTCAGTTAAAATTTCACTTAATGTGACTAAAAATACCAGCAGTGAGATCCTTGGTAATGGGTGTTCATTCCACAAGACTAGTAAAATACATATTTTAAAGAATATAGAGGTATTTATTTAAATTATGGTTCGATTTAGAAATAATGGAGCATTAAAAAAAAGGAATACGAATAAATGTTCATATTTGATGAGCTAAAAATGCGAACAATCTTTATACATAGGGATTAAGAAAAAATATCATAAGTATTAGAAAATTATCTAACTCAAGATTGGATGTGACCTGATAACGATAATAATTGAACACATTTTATTATAAAATTCATTTTTTTAATTCCAAAAATTACTAATCAAGGAAAATTTTTACATATTTTAAGTATTATCAATGTTTTGGACAAAATTATGACAACGGATTATTTAATAATTTTAACTTTTTATATAATTATGGTAGTTCATCTATAAAATTTTATAAATTAATAAATATGTTGGAATTATTTTTCTTTATTGTTATAATCCGAATTTTATACCTTTCATTCAAATGGAGAAAGATCTGAATGAAACTGTTTGATTCTAAAATAAAGCTAACAGTTTGAGCCTTATAATATATGGAAAGATTGAATGTATTTTAAATATGGGAAAATATCTCACATGGAAGGTAAAAATGATATTATATTATAAATATATATATAAAAATCTTGTAGATCATCTTTTTTACTATGGTATCTTTATATTTTACCTTCTACAGAGCCATTAATGCATGAGAAATTAGAGAATTGGAATATAAAGAGCATGTTGATGTAGAAAAGTGTTCATTAGTAATCTAATGAGAAACTTATTTTTATGTGTTGATGTCATGATCCGTCCTCGGGGCCCATGCCGTGACTACCCCAAGCCTGCATTCCATAGGCCAGGGGCTGGCAACTAGCACCAAAGGCGTAAATCCTGATAACTGGGAAGGCATTGACTTTAAAAAAGTAAACAAAACACCACAGAGTACAAGAGGAAGTAATAAAATAAGTACAAAAGAAAGTGCTGAAAAGTAAATGGGAAAGAATACAAACCCAACTAAAAGTACAACTACAACTAAACGAAGTACAACATAAAAGACAAGCAGCTGGAAGAATAGAAGCAGCTCCTCGGTCGTCCACCTCGGATCCTACCTGAAGGGTAGGTATAGATAGTGCATCTCCTGGATCATCCACCACGAATCCTATATGAAGGGAAGGTACAGATAGCGCAGCTCATGGATCATCCACCATAGATCCTACCTGAAGGGTAGGTACAGATAGCCTCTACAACGCTCCCTCCCATCAACCTCCTCTGAGTATCGTCTCATCGTGAAGTCCACCTCCGGATACTGACTCGTCGTGAGGTCCACATCGAGGTACCGTCTAGTCCTCGAACACTCGGCCTATGTCAGCGCTTCCTGTCGACTAAATCCAACACAATGAGGTGCAGGCATAGCCCATGAAGGGGTGAGTATACGATACTCATTAGGGACCCCGAGACCCTTAAGGTCACACTAAATCCAACAAGGATAACCACAAAGAAGGATCTCAACAGATAACCTATACTTAGGTATAAGCCCATACTTATACCTAAGTTATCATGTAACCCATCTCAATCATGAGGAAAAACAAAGGTTATGAAATCAATGTATAACCACTACCTAGGTATATGCCCATACATATACCTAAGTTATCAAATGACCCATCTCAATCATTAGGTAAACACAAAGGTCATAGACTCAGCTCAAACCAGAATTTTCATTATCGAAACTGTAACTGCTGAAGAGCCCCATCTCTAACGAGTACAGTGATCATGTCATGACTTCGAGGTACTGCTCACTAACCTAAGACTGTTGAGATACTCCTCCTGTCGAGTACCGCGGTTCTGCCACCTCACAAAGTAGTGCTCCTCCGCCATGGGTCTACCACCTCACACAGTAGTGCTCCCCCTTATAGCCTACAGAGGTACTCCTCCTGTCGAGTACCGCAGGTCTGCTGCCAGATACTAGGAGCTCTGTCCGCCATGGGTCTGCACCCAAACATAGTAGTGCTCCTTCCACTAGGCTAGTCGACTCACTCCAAGTTGAGTCGGTCAAGCAGTCGTCAGGTCTCAGCCAGCTACATGGTCTCCGTACTCCGTATGCTCGTCTCGAGGAGGGTCCACTCCACGAGCTACAGCTCGATACTCCAAGTATCACAAAGTCCCACGAAGAAGTATCTTAAAGGACCGCCTCGTTATAGGGGTCTCAAAAAAACAGACGGCGCGTTTATCGGACGCCCGGTCTGTGAGTTATTAGCCTTTTCGTCCCAGGGGCCCGATTGGTTTCATGTATGAACCAACCCGGCCACATCTCAACTGTACCCCGAACTCTCATAGGGTATATTCATAGGGTCCATTTCTAAACATGATCACCAATGTCGTTGACGGTTCATCAAACGGACGTCCGGTCTGAAAGTTATCTGCTTTTTCGTTCTAGGGGCCCGATTGGATTTCAAGTACAATCCAACCCAGCCATATTCCAACTGCGTCAAAACCTCAGGAGAAGTATTCTAAAAGTTCCGTCTCATCAAGAGAAATCCAACAAAGTAGACGACACGTAAATCAGACGTTCAGAGCTCAAGTTATAAGCGTTTCTACTCTAAGGGCCCGGTTGGTTTTGGGTTCGAACCAACCCAGCCATACTCAAAGTTCTCTGAAACCTTGACTGTAATATACCGAAACGACCGTCTCGATCCAAGAATCCCAACGCAACTAACGGTGCATTTATTGAAGGACTGAATCCCATGTTATGGGAAAATGACTAAAAACAGTCCGAAATGGGGGTTTCGGGCCAGGACCGACCTGGTCCGAGACCCCCTGGGTCGGCCCAAACCGGGTCTGAGTCCGGCCCATTAGGGAACGGTCCGGCCCGGCTTGGGCGTGGCTCGGCCCGGCCTGGGCGCGGCCCGGCCTAGCGCGCACTCGCGACCCGCGTGGCCAGCTCGGCCACGCTGAGCTGAGTGGAAGGGGGGGGGGCTACCCCCTGTTTGAGTAACCGCAGCCCCCACGTGGGGGGCCACTCCTTTGGCTAGTTGTGGGTTACGACCCCCGGTCTCCCTCTGAAACGGCCGGCCCGGTCCGGCTGGCCGGTGTTACAACTGCGAGATCCGCCGCTGTCCCACCCTCCGAGGTGCCAGCGGGTGGCAGTTCCGGCCGCCCCACCTTGCACCACCGCGGCTTTAAGCTGTGGCCTTGTCCGACCGTCACGGTTCGACGACACCACACCCCTCCGCCACGGGCCCGCTCTGGCCGCAGTGTCTTCGTGGTTCTCCGGTACGGCGTGACGGTGCCGCACTGCTTCGCTGCGGCCCGACTCCAGCTGCGGGTTCGTTCGGCCTTAACGGCGCAGCACAACGACGCTGCACATATTTTACGAATTTCTCCATGATTCCGCACGGTGCCGTTGCACCGCACCTCCTTCTTTCCAACCACAACATCACAACAACAAAAGGGGGAGGAGTGTCGGCCGTGTTCGTGCGATCCGACCTCCTCCTGATAAGTTGATATCAAGCGGACCAAAAATAAAGATGAAGAACGGAAATGATATTTCACAAACAAAAATTAATTAACCCCTACCTTGATAATGAGTTGATGTTCAAAGAGCATCGTGGAAGGCGGCATCGTGGGGCGTGGTTCCGTAGACATCGACGGAGAGCGTCTAAGGAGATGTCGTCTTCTCTTTATCACGGAGATAAGATGATGATTACGTGTCTTGGAGAACTCCCATGTCGGTGTCTCTTCCTTTATCACGGATGAGAAAGGGAATGGAGATACTGGAGTCATTGAGTCGTTCTTTCGTTGAAGAGATGACGTTCTTCGTGGAAGGATTGAAGCTCTTCGTGGGAGGATGATGTTCTTCCCCAGAGAAAAGAGTTCTATCTCCCCAATCTCCTCACACAACAACCAACCCTCCCAAATAAAATAAGAATTATCTTATTTTATTACATCACGCCAAGCATTTAAATTTTTTTAAAATTCAAACCCATAACTCACTTAATTAATTAACTGAGTTGGAATGATTAAAGAAGAGAGAGGGTGAGGTGAGTGGTCTCACATTAAAGGGGGGTTATGGAGTTAAGGAATATGAGGGGTTGGGATCGTGTGGGACCCACCCCACCTTTATTCTCTCATGGTTGGTTAACAACATGTGGGTCCCACCCCCAACTCCCTTACTTAGTTTATAGCTACCTTGAGGAAAATAAATAAAATTGTAATATAATTTTATTTATTCCTTACTAAAACCACAAAATTAACAACTCCTCCCGAGAAAACGCACCTTTGGAAAAGGTTCTCCTAAGAAAGTAACGGTGTTGCGGTTCCATCGATGCCCTCAGATTTTGATTCCGAGCACCGGTTCAAAAGTTAGAAAAACCCGCTCGTTCGTTCACTGAACATACCCAAGCTAAACTTCAGAACTTGATTCCGGGCACACCGGGCCTTGGAATCAGGTTCCGTCTGAAGCTGTAGTCTCATAAAATTCCAAATAAATTAACAAAACATTTCCTTGAAATTTCCGGGTGTTTACATTACTCCCACCTCAGGGATTTACGTCCCCGTAAAGCTATAACACAAACTAGGGAAACAAAAGTGGTACTGAGCACACACCTGAGCCTCCCACTCCCATATGCTCTCCTGGAGGTTCCCGAGCTGCTAGTGAAAGCGCACCTGAGGAATTGACCGTCCACATAGGACCTACTCCTATTGATCCTCGTTCTCCACTAGAACCTCTGTGAATGTCGGCCCATCATCGACGTCCAACTCCCTGTGGTCGACGAGGTGTGAAGGGTCATGTACGTATCTCTTTAGCTGAGATACGAGGATGACATCGTGCACCCAGTGCAACTGAGGTGGAAATGTCATGCGGTAAACCACCTCGCATACCCTGCTGAGGACCTAGAAAGGTCCATTGAACCTCGGAGATATCTCGCCGCCTCGGCTACATCTCCGTAAACCTCGTCGAGGTGACACCCGTATAAGGATGTGGTCGTCATCCTCGAACTCTAAAGGCCTCCTGTCAGCTCTACTGTAAGTGGTGCTGCAACTCTGGCGAATCCTGGCACAAATGTAAGTTTGGCCATCTCCTGAGTGATTAAATGCACCCTCTTATGCATGATTCCATCCTGTGCTGCATGGGTTTTCCTTTTCACAGACCAAGGAAAACCACATCCCAACATTGTAGATAAACCACAACCTATTTTACTAATACAGTCAATCCATGTATGAACTTTGGATCCAATCCATACTCAGACCAACATCGTAAGGCCTCGACACTGCCACCAAGAGATTCCAACTGAAACTCTCACCTCGTGGGTCAGATCACACTGTCGGCGTTAGTGTGATTATCGAGTCTCCTCCCAAAGGTTTCCTCAGACGTGAGGGTCAAGTCTATGGCTTACCGAAAACACTAGGTATGGGATATGATTCGTGGAAGGAAGGAATGATTCGTATCAATGTCTTGTTGTTACGACAGCTAGTATAAGACAAAGTCCGTACATAGAATCATCCTTAGAGCCGTTCAGTCACACTCATTGACCGCATGCAGCTACTCCTTCCCCCACCCCCCAGCTCCCTGAGCCTAGTGGGAATTACAAGAGCGGGTGGTTGCAACATGTAAAAATGTTCACCACCCCATGCTGCTCTCATAGCTCTGATTCCATGTCTGCCACCTTGCAGATTCATTTGTCGTTATTACTTCCTCTACATGAAACATTTTACACACCCAAGTCTCTAAGACTGGCGCCAGTTTCCAGATTTCCCACTGCTAACCTTCACTGAATACATCCATTCAGTAAAAGAATTCTCAACCACAAAGGTTCTTTCTAGCACCCTAGACTAAGTAGGAATGCATAGTGAAAAAGGTGTTGGCTCGGATGTCCGAGCCCTGAAGCACCGATCACATCACATTCATCAAGTACCAGGAATGGTTTGGTACGCCCCGATGAATTCTCAGCTACCGACATATCGTCCTGCCGAAGCTGTATAACCTCTAGAATAATCTCAACCACCTCCTCAAGCCAGTCCCCAACTGCATGTGAGTCAGGCTCGCCTCGGAACTTGAGGTTATCTGATGTTGGAACACGTGTAAGGCAGTAAGTCTACATGTTTCACCTACCGGTACCGCCGGTTGTAACTGATGACCAACAGGTAGTGATGTATAGCTGACACACTACCTGAAGGCACTATCTCAGGCATCCGTCCACGTACCGAAGACTTATTACTATGCAAACCATCCTCATGGTCACTAACTAGAAAACACTAGTAGAAAAGTCTACAATCCACTCTACTTGAATCTCAGCTAGGCGGAAAACTCTAGAAATCACCTCCAGCCAATCCACTGCTGTCTGGGAATCTGCCTCGCCTCGTATCCTTAGAGGCCTCTACTGCTGGAACTTTTGCATCATGCTCTGTCGGCATGCACCGTTTTCTAGTATGGAAAGTAGCATCTTCTTCCCTATAGGTGGTGGTGCTGCTGGTACACTACCAGAGGGTGCCAATATAGAAAAAATGGCCCTACACCGGAGCCTCGTCGCTCGGTACGCCATCATCGTGTACTATCTCAGAACTCCAACTAACTGTCTATGTGGAGACATCCTGAACAGATGCGACATGGTCAACGATTTATACCTGGTGAGCTGACCTAGTTTGACCTGACATTAAAACTTTTGGAAACACACATGCAATCAGTGTTTTCATGCACAAATTCGGAAATCAGAAGTTAGGGTCCTAGTGTATGGATACATCGGCCACCGCACCAACACTGGACTCCCTGAACTGAAAACCACACTCAGTACCCTTAACACTATTGCTTCACAGAAATGGAACATTAGAGTTATAAGTTTTGCGGTAGAACCGACTCCTCTGATACCAATTTGACACGACTAATCCTCGGGGCTGATGCCGTGACTACCCCAAGCCCGCCTTGCATAGGCCAGGGGCTGGCGACTAGCACCAAAGGCGTAAATCCCGATAAGTAGGAAGGAGTTGCCTTTAAAAAAGTAAACAAAACACCATAGAGTACAAGTAGAAGTAATAAAATAAGTATAAAAGAATGTACTAAAAAGTAAATGGGCCAGAATACAAACCCAATTGAAAGTAAAACTACAACTGAACGAAGTACAACAGAAAAGACAAGTAGCTGGAAGAATAGAGGCAGCTCTTAGGTCGTCCACCTCAGATCCTACATGAAGGGTAGGTACAGATAGCGCAGCTCCTGGATCTTCCACCATGGATCCCACCTGAAGGGTAGGTATAGAAAGCCTCTACAATTCTCTCGCCCGTCAATATCCTCTGAGTATCATCTCATCATGAAGTCCACCTCTGGATACTGACTCATCGTGAGGTCCACATCCAGGTACCGTCCAGTCCTCGAACACTCAGCCTATGTCAGTGGTGCCCATTGACTACATCCAACACAACGAGGTGCAGGAATAGCCCGTTAAGGGGTGAGTATACGATACTCAGTAGGGACCCCAAGACCCTCAAGGTCTCACTAAATCCAACAAGGATAACCACAAAGAAGGATCTTAATAGATAAGACTTACTTAGGTATAATCCCATACTTATACCTATGTTATCAAGTAACCCATCTCAATCATGATGAAAAGAAAAGGTTATAAAATCAAAGGACCACCACTACCTAAGTATATGCCCATACATATACCTACGTTATCAAGTGACCCATCTCAATCATGAGGCAAACACAAAGGTCATAGACTCAGATCAAACCAGGATTTTAATTATCAAAACCGCAACTGCTAAAGAGCCCCGTCTTGGACGAGTAAAGTGATCATGTCACGACTCTGAGGTACTTATCACTAACCTAAGACTGCTGAGATACTCCTCCTGTCGAGTACCACAGGTCTGCCACCACACAAAGTAGTGCTCCTCCGCTATGGGTTTTCCACCTCACATAGTAGTGCTCCCCCTCACAGCCTATAGAGGTATTCCTCCTGTCGAGTACCGCGGGTCTGCTGCCTGCTACCAGCCGCTCCGTCCGCCGTAGGTCTGCACCCAAACACAGTAGTTCTCCTTCCACTGGGCTAGTCGACTCACTCCAATTCGAGTCGGTCAAGCATTCGTCAGGTTTCAGCCGGCTACACAGTCTCCGTACTTTGTATGCTCGCCTCCGGTAGGGTTTGCTCCACGAGCTATAGGTTGATACTCCAACTATCACAAAGTCCCACGAAGAAGCATATCAAAGTACCGCCTCGTCATAGGGGTCTCAACACAACAAATGCCACGTCTATCGGGCGTCCGGTCTGTGAGTTATTAGCCTTTTCGTCCAAGGGCCCCGATTGGTTTCATGTACGAACCAACCCGGCCGCATCTCAACTGTATCCCGGACTCTCATATGGTATACTCATAGGGACCGTTTATCAATGTGATCACCAAGCCGTTGACGGTTCGTCAAACAGACATCCGGTCTGAAAGTTATCAGCTTTTTTGTTCCAAGGGCCCAGATGGATTTCGGGTACAATCCAACCCGGCCATACTCCAACTGCATCCAAACCTCAGGTGAAGTATTCTAAATGTTCTGTCTCATCAATAGGAATCCAAAAAAGTCGATAGCACGTCAATTGGACGTCCGGAGCTCAAGTTATAAGCGTTTTCGCTCTGAGGGCCCGGTTGGTTTCCGGTTCAAGCCAACCTGGCTGTACTCAAAGTTCTCCGAAACCTTGATTTTAATATAACGAAACGACCGTCTCAATACAAAGATCCCAATGCAACTGACAGTGCGTCGATCGGAGGTCTGAAGCCCATGTTATGGGAAAATGACTAAAAACAGTCTGAAATGGCGGTTTTGGGCCCGGACCGACCCAGCCCGAGACCCCTTGGGTCGGCCCGAACCGGGTCGACCTGAACTGGGTCTGGGTCCAGCCCATTAGGCCGCGACCCAACCTGGTGGGCCCTGCCCGACCCGGCCCGGGCGCGGTCCACCCCGGCCAGGGTGGCCCGGTCCGGCCTGGACAGGCGCGCACTTGCGACCCGCGTGGCCAGCTCAGCCACGCATAGATGAGTGGAGGGGGGGGGGGGGGGCTGCCCCCCTGTTTGAGTAACCGCGGCCCCCACATGGGGGGGGGCACTCCTTTGGCCAACCGGGGGTTACAACCCCCGGTCTCCCCCTGAAACGGCCGGCCCTGTCCGGCCGGCCGGTGTTGCCGCCGCGGGACCCGCCATGGTCCTGCCCTCTGAGGTGCCGGTTGCTGGCGGTTTCGGCCGCCCCGCCTTGCACTTCCTTGCACCGCCGCGGTTTTGAGCCGCGACCTTGTCTGACTGGCACGGCACGATGGCGTCGTTCCCCTCCACTGCGGCCCCGCTCCGGCCGTGGTGTCTTCGTGGTTCTCCGGCGCGGCGCAATGGTGCCGCGCCCCTTTGCTACGGCCTGACTCCGGCCGCGGGTTTGTTCGGACTCAAAGGCACGACACGATGACTCCACACATCTTTTCCGCATTGCTCCATGATTCCACGTGATGCCGTTGCACCGCGCCACTTTCTTTCGAACCGCAATAACACAACAACCAAAGGGGGAGGAGAGTCGGTCTTGTTCGTGCGGTCCGACCTCCTCCCGATAAGCTGATATGAAGAGGCCCAAAAATAAAGACAAAGAACGACAAGGATATTCCATGAACAAAAACTAATTAACCCCTGCATTGATAATGAGTTGATGTTCGAAGAGCGTCGCAAAAAGTGGCGTCGCGGGGCGTGGTTCCATAGACGTCGACGGAGACCGTCTGAGGAGACGTCGTCTTCTCTTTATCAGGGAGAGAAGAGGATGATTACGTGTCGTTGCAGAACTCCCGCATATGTGTCACTTCCCTTGTCGCGAAGGAGAAGGGGAATGGAGATACCAGAGTCGTTGTGTCGTTCTTCATTGAAGAGATGATGTTCGTCGCGGAAGGATTGAAGCTCTTCGCGGGAGGATGAAGTTCTTCCCCAAAGAAAAGAGTTCTATCTCCCCAATCTCATCACACAATAACCAACCCTCCCAAATAAAATAAGACTTATCTTATTTTATTACATCAAGCCAAGCATTTCAATTTTTTTAAAAATCAAACACATAACTCACTTAATTAATTATGTCAGTTGGCATGATTAAAGAAGAGAGAGGGAGAGGTGAGTGGTCTCACATTAAAGGGGGGTTATAGAGTTAAGGAATATGAGGGGTTGGGATCGTGTGGGAACCACCCCACATTTATCCTCTCATGGTTGGTTAACAATATTTGGGTCCCACCCCCAACTCCCTTACTTAGGTTATAACTACCTAGTGGAAAATAAATAGAATTGTAATATAATTTTATTTATTCCTCACTAAAACCAAAAAATTAACAACTCCTCCCGAGCAAACACACCTTCAGAAAAGGTGCTCCAAAGCAATTACCGGTGATGCGGTTCCATCGGTACCCAGGGATTTCGATTCTGAGCACCGGTTCAAAAGTTAGAAAAACTCGCTCGTTCGTTCACTGAATGTACCCAAGCAAAACTTCAGAACTTGATTCCGGGCACCCCGGGCCTCAGAATCAGGTGCTGTTAGAAGCCGCAGTCTCGTAAAATTCCAAAGAAATTAAGAAAAAAAATTCCTTGAAATTTCTGGGTCTTTATAGTTGAAAAGATACTAAATATTGAGGGTAGATATATAATATAGTAAAAAAACATCGATAGAAGACACATTTCTGAATTCATCCATTTACTACCCTAACCATGTGAAAATAATCATTAGCAGAAATAAGAGGGAAATCTCACCAAACTTTTGACTATAAAAGTACATTTACCATTTATTTCCAATATTTTTACATTTTAAATATATTATAATGATATATGATGATGTAATAGTCTTATAAATCACTAATATATACCAATATAAATTTATCCATCACATATATATTGTTTTATATTTCTTCTCCTTATGTGTCTCTCATCTCCATAAAAATAGTGAACTAACTAAAATTATTGTCTAAATGGTGATATGAGTGTTTTTTTGAGTTCCTTATACTAAAATGTATTTTATTTATTCTATTATAAGAATATCATTATTAGTTAAACCAATTTAGGTGCGAGGACACTCATATTTTTCTATTATGGCGTTCTTCTTACAGTTTATCTTTATCCCTCCCCTTCATCAACATAATGCTAAATATGAAGTGGAGTGGCATTGTGATGATTATGTGAAGGAGTATAATACCATAAGAATATTCTCATCATGTGGTAATAAAAATTAAATATTAGGGTGTGGAGTGGTAGTTTTGATCTCTATATGTGATAGGATATTGAAAATTAATATTTTTATGAACAATGATTTCATCTCCATCAACTTGTCAAAAAAATTATTTATCACTAACATATTTATATCTTATATGTTTGTTTATGTTTTTTATTTATATATTTATTTAATTATATGATATTAATTTTAAATCCACACTAATTAAATTAGTATATTATATTAGTATATTTTATTTTATAATCAGTAAAAGTACAAAAATAGTGTGTGTGAGTGGCCTCCTCAAGAGATCGATCTAGGGTGTGCACTATACTATATTTCTAGATAAATAATAATTTATTGGTGATGGATCCATCAAAATCCCATATTATCATGAAATTCATTTAGAAGGGTGTTCCCATGAAGTTCATGGTCTGTAACTTATTATTGAAAGGATGGAGGCTAAAAAAAATTATGTCAAGCGAGAAATAAGGAGAACACATGTATCCTCATGGTATAAAATTGATAAAACATATGGTATCAAAGTTTCAGGCATAAAAATAATCAAATCAATGATAAAATCTCAAAACATAATTCTATGATTGATATTCCGTATATAAGATGTGATTTAGAGAATAATTTTGATTCTTTATTAAGAGTTGAGATTGTGATAATTTGATTCCATTTGAAGAAGAATACATAGTCAATTTAGTTAGACATCATTCACCTTGAAGTGTATGGTTCCATGATGGTTCTCATAGTGTATTTTAAGAAATACCATGTCTTTTATTATTATTTTATTAGAATGGGTTTTATCATGTTTAGACGGGAATATAAGGAAGTTATTTGGAGTATTAATTAGTTTCACAAGACTGTCAAAAATGAAACAATAAGAAAAATCAAGATCCCTTGATTTTACAAATATAGAGTGTACACCTATGATGAGGAGTAAATATACATAGATAAAAATTAAATTAATCATTAATTATCATTAGTGATATTAAAAAAATAAATTAGTGTCACAAAATGGGGGAATCAAATGGTACAAACCATGGAAAAGGCATTTATCATTGATAGTTATCTCTCTCACCACTATTGGAAGGAATAAAAACTGGTTGGGCCCTAGAAAACTTGAAACCTTGCCTGGGTTAGTCCTTTAGATAGCCCAAGGAATGTTTCTGATCAACCAAGGATGGGGGAAAGAACATGGGTTTCAAAATTGAACTAATGGGATTGATTTTACCCTCACAAAACCAAGATAAAAAATTATCACCACAAGATCCAAGCATGATGCCTATTTATATAGAACAATAATTCCAAAATGAATAATAGAAAATTAAAATCAAATAACCAGACAAGTCATAAATATAAAATAAGAAAATGTTTTCAATTTTTTTCCATACAAGACACTTTTTTATACAATGATATTACAATTCCGAACATAAGGAAATAAAAATTACATTAAAACAATATGGGTGTACAAGGAGGCTAATATAACACCCAACCTGAAATTGGCTTCACTAAAATGAAAAAAACATCAACATATATACACAAATCTCAATTCAACACCATAACCCATATAACAACCTATTCTCTATAGAGATTAGTAACAATCCAACCTTCAATCCATAACCTGAAAACCTATAGAAAACAAAAATGATTCATACCTCATAAAATGAGTGTGAAGTGTGATAGCCAAAGGATAGTCATATACCACCATGAGTCAATTCAAATTTAATTTACAAACAATGAAATAATTATAGTTTAAAATAAAACCACTTTAATTTCAAAATGAAAATTTTATACTATTTTCTTAAAAGAATACACCCTCATTTGAAAACCACCAACACATATTCATAAATACAATTTTAAAGGAAACATGTTCTATTGATTGCATTTAAAAAAATTTCTCAATTCCATTTTTAAAAATTTGACACAAAAAACCTACTTTGGAATATACAAGGGAATAAATTAATACAATGAAAATTCATAAAAATTCATAAATAAAACAAAATAACCAATCAAAAAATGTCTTACCAACATGATTATCATTCAAAAATCATCGATGAAAAAATATAATAAAAGTAGCATGTCATATGAAAATAAACACAAATAATTATAACATATTTTACAAAACATGAGAAAACAACATAAGAATTAAGGGACCATGTTTCAGGATGTGAAAAGGTGGAACCAACTATATATAGGTTAATGGAAACATAAATTGTCATATGAATCCTTCTCTCATATCCTTATCGGTGATATATCCTCCAGCTAGATGTCACATGAAACTAGGGGTTAGAATTCCACGTGCCACACTCATAAATTGAGGCAATGCCCCTAAAATTAAAATTTAGTAACCTAAGACCCCAAGTCCTGGATGAAAGAAGGTGGTTATTATCAAGCTAACACCCTTATGTGACACACACAAACCACCCTAAGGCATGGGGAAAAATAATAAAACAATAATTCTACCACTAACATACCCCCTTCGATATTGATCCCCATCCAAAACAAAAAAACATTAATCAAAATTTACATAATCAATGAAATGTTGACAATAAAAAACAACATGCACTAATGGGATCATATAGTGTGTAAAAAATATTAATTCATATAGAATCACATAAAATTCCAAACATGCATTCTATTTATACAGAAATGTCACATAGTGTTGAAATACTGTTAAAAAAATTGTAAGGAAAATCAATCCCAATAGAAAATCATAGACACCCATGGCACAACGAGAATCTAATGTTGGAAGATCTATTTTGAAATCAATATTAAACACAAGATAGAATATGGGAACATAAAAACCACAGATAAAGATAAACATTCTAAATTAATTAAATGAAAAATAAAAAACCAAAATGGAGCCACACTACCTTTTTAAAATATGAAGAGTCCATTTCTAAAGAAACACACCCTTACACACTTATGGTAAAACCATTCACAAATAAGGATGTTTCTTATTAAATCATGGGAAACCGCTAAAATTGGGAAATACATTTTCACTCAATGAACAGTTCACATTATAAAACCAAATTGGATAGAAACACCATAAACCAATTTTTTTTTCTCATTCAAAAATATCGATGAAATTTTATTAAACATCTATAATGTATGAAACACTAGTTATATTTAAATTTACATTGAACATGTAATTTATCCTAATTTTTAAAAGGAAAAACCAAAAAAACATGGAAAATCATTGATACCACTAAACTACGTATCATATATATCAATATTCATATTTAAGAATAACTATATAACCTAAAAAATTAAGGAACTATTTCACAAATGTCAATTTAATGGAAACACCTACCTCAACATATGGATGCATGTCACAATCAATTGAAACCACCAAAATAAGACTTAGGTGATAAATAAAAACCTATAGATACCAAAATCCCCAATTCTATGCCAACCCTTACCATAAAAATCTGCCCACATAACAATTTGGGTTAGAGTAACAGAGGGTAGAAAGAGATAAATTAAGAGTCTAAGAGAGGATAAGAGAAAAGAGAAATATTTTATGAATAAATAATGAAGAATCACTATCCTTTGGTAAGAACATTTCGAAAAATGTTATAATACAGTGGAGAAGGATGGTGAGGTACCCTTTGCTTGATAACCAACTTTGATAGGGTTAAATTGAAGGTATAATCACGTAAATCGTGTTTTAAAATAAGAGGTATTTATTTTTAAATGGGTTTTATGGTTTTTACACATGGGTTAATAACCGATGTTAAAATGAGATAATTATATGGGAAAAGTATTTTCAACATACATGTTTGTTTTGCAATGTTTGGGAACGAAATGCTCAAATTTTTTGACCATAGTCATTTTCCAAAAATCCAAAAATGATATCCCAAATAGTTGGGGATATGACCCAATGATCAACGAATGAGTTAAGGAAAATATAGTGAAACCATTGGTGTCACAAATATCCACACCATGCTACTTTGTTCCTAAATAATGTATAGTCCTAAAAAGTAGTTGATGAATTATACCAAAGGGAGGTCCAAGATCACTCATGGAATCAAAAAATAAAACATAGTACTAGAATATCTATATTCATAGGAAAGTAAAAAAAATGAATTCCAAACCACCGATGCCCTAATGATCCTATGAATGATTCCCTTACACAATGAAATGGTGGGACATCTAGTCAAATGTTATAACTTGAATTTAGAAACTCTACCAAATACACATACAAAAACTTGTAAGTGACTTCCAATTCCCAAACTAGAACCAAAGACTAAACAAAAACACCTCCAAAATAACTGAGGCCCCATGCTTGTGAAACAATGATATATCTCAATCAAAAAAATCATGAAAAATTTACAAGATAATTAGAGAAACACTGAGAGACTAACTGTACATCTCCAAACATTTAAAATTAATATGAACTAGTGAATCATCAAAGGGCCAACTCAAATGAATGATCCTAAACAATTAGGAATGATCCTCCAACCAGGTAGCCACTAACTAGTGAAACTAGTTAAAAACATTAAAATAGAGATCATACTATAGAATATGAAAACATTACCATGACTAGAAACCTAAACATACCACTCCACTGAATTGGTGGAAAAAATCAAAACACAAACATTCCTATTCATGTAATGACACATATCTAACCCATAACTAGAATCCTATACCTGATAATTTATCCCACACCCCGAAATTCCCATGCTATTAATAAAACTATCATCCCAACATGGTTAAGAAAAATAATAACATAAGAAAAATATGTGACATGAACATTAAAAATATTAGATTATGAGTTACTAAAACATCATTAATTATAAAAAATTAACAAGTTTTATAAAAGTGATGGAACAAACACTAATAAAATGAGTATTATAAAAGATTACATATTAAAAAACCTGAAACAAATTATGAATCTCTTTATGAAACTAACACCGTAGATCACTACTCAGAAAAATCCTGAGTATGATACATCCACTTTTAACATATATTCAACATGCTGAATCTCTAAAGGTGACCCAAAAATCTAGATCAATTACATGTCCTCAGAGTTGTAGGATTTGAATATTGACTGTCTCCAAACTACCGACACTGATAGAAAACTACTATCTTTAATGTATTTATTATAATAATAATCTTTATAACACCATATATGGTCACAAAACACTTATTATAGGATTCCATTCTAAGAACACTTCTATAACAACAACCTTGAACACCAATTCCTTGAAAATAGTTAGGATAGACTGAAACAACATAAAATTATGTTTAGATAATGGCCCAAAAAAAAGAACCATGCATTATTAGAATATTCTACAGACAATTTAAGAGAGAAAAAAACCAGTCCAAAGAATTGTTCCATGTAATCTTCACTAAAAAATATCCCTAAATGAAAGTCATTAATTCCCTCACCATTGAAATTATCAAATACCCCTGGATAAAACATTTGGATAAATGAGGCCTTAAAAACACCTAATGGAATGATTAAAATAGTTGGGTATAGATAGTGTGCCTCCACCAATTTATTCCCAATGTATCAAAAATATATAAATTAACTTCATCATAGAGGACCCTATAGTCGCAGAGGACAAGAAGATCTCTTATACCTTAGCTAGCCACTGTATCACCTCATCAAAACATTATTCACTACTAATCATATGGAGATGATGATTTATAAATTATCACATATGATACACATACTTAGAAGAACTGTAAATTTTAACTTCACCAGGAGTCTAGGTAGTGTTCAAGGAAAGGAATGTTAGTTATGGATCAATATGAGGACTATTCTAAATACTCTATTCATGAATTTCTATCTTTTTTTGGGGATCATTGTAGCACCCCCTATTTCATGTAAGTAAAATTTGATTAGTGTTTTATGTATATAATGTTATGGCGTCAAGTATGGGAGAGTTTGTAGACCTTTTATAATATTTTGGGTTTTTTTTAAAGGATCATATTTTGAGCATAGTTTTTGGATCCATGCAACACCTAAAAGAAAATTTGGACAGTGGGACTTGGTCTAAAGGGTAGGAACATGAGAAAAACCAGATTTTTTCAGATAGTGTTGAATCCTAGGAGAAACCATGATATGTTGGAAAATTATATTTATCATGGTTGTTTCATAGGTTTATAACATTGTGATAAAACTATGTGAGACCCATTATGATAGTGGCTGGAACATGGTCATCACATGGTTTTCCTAACCATGCGACTGACCATGCACATGTTAAAGGAGAGATCCTAAAATTTTGTGTCTCAGTAATTTTGACCTATAAGGACATTTTTTTCCTCCTACGTTGACCAATATCATTATTATATCTTCTCAAAAACTAAGGAAGCTTATCCAATTGATCTTGTAGGTGATCTGATGGCATCTATTGGTGATTTGGATCCAGATTCTTGTGGTTAGTCATGGTTCCTAGTGGTTGTCGGTTGTTTCCCTTTGATCAATTTCTCCCTCTCTATTGGTTTCTTATATATATGTCCACTATGGATATATCTAAGATATTTTATGCCAAATATTATTATATTTGGTTTTTTTTATTTTAGGGGAAGTGATCTAATGTAGTTCATTGGAGTTTTAATCTAGTTTCATTGGCATCCTAGTACCGTTCATCATTTTCTCTACAAAACCCAATGTTGGTGGATTCACTCTAGAATCATCAATTTTTAATGTGGATAATTAGTTTCAAATTATTTTTTTCTATTAATTTATTGTGAATCTATTTTGAATTGTATGATAAAAAACAACTTGAGTGATGGTTTTCAAAAATAGGGAAATTTGAGGTTTTATTGGAGAGAGAACTTGGTAGCATGATTATAAAATGATTATTGGTTTCATGGTATGAAAATAGGTTTTAAATCATAAATGTAATTTTATTGAATTGGGTTTGTCATATGAAATGGTTTTTTGGCGTGTGTTCATATGCATTGGGATGGATAAGTGTATGAAGTACCCCCATAAAAAGTATGTGATGTATATGGGCATGAAGTACCCCCATCAGATTTGTTTACAAAGTGATGTCTTAGTGAAATGATGACTCACCACTTGCATGTATGTGGATGTATAGGTTTTTTTCATGGACGGAAGTGTTGATATGTGGGAAGGAATGAATTATGCTAAATTGGGTTTTATGAAATGGTTTTAGAGTTTATTTAGTTGTTTTACATGAGAACATGGTTTATTTGAGAAATTTATTTTATTATATCACTTGTTTACATTAAGATATAAACTATATTATAAATTTTGTTAAATAAATTATATTATATAATTTTTATAACATGTTATATCCTAGTGGCGTGAGTTGAGAAGTCATTTGGGGAAAATCAATTAATTTTCATTACTCACCCCAACTTTGGAACTTTGGTCCTTTTGAAGATATCATTATTAGGACATATGAACTGTTAATGAATCACACTTCTCTTATGACACATTGTGATACATGGTCTGATTGTGGAGTTAGAGCATGGATCATGTATGGATCATTTGAGTTATCATTTGGGTCTATGAGTTTTGTTATACATTGTGTTATTTGATATTTTAATATACCTCTATGGTACTTGGTTTCAGTTTTATTTCAATATCAATGGTTTATTTGAGTATTCTGCCTTTATTATCAAGCATCATGTAGTAATTTATTTGGTTTTGTTTTTTTGTTGGATTTTTTTGTTTCCAATGAGAAAATCATCCCCTAACTGTAAATTAAGCCTTTGTCATTTTTTACTCACCTTTAGCATATTGGGGATGTCTCTTAAGGCCATGTAACTTCATCCCACCTTCTCAATCCAATGAAATGGTGTGGTATGTTACAAGTGGTATCAATTTTGTTCAATCCGAAATCTTTTTGAGACATGTGGTAGTAGAATTGGTTAGACATCGACCTGATTTTGGTTATCTATCTTAGAGTTGAAATTAATTGTGGTAAATTCCTCATGTCATGTTGGTAGAAAGTAGTAGGTTTTATGAGACATGAATTGTAGAGAATAAAAAGGAATATCTAAAATTTTTATTTTGAACATCATGGTACCAAGGAGTGGGAAACAGAAGTATTTTGGAGACATATATTGGAAATGGAATCAAATTTTCATTAGTTTAGCCGTTGAGATGAACATGACA
Source organism: Viscum album (assembly GCA_963277665.1). Lineage (NCBI taxonomy): Eukaryota > Viridiplantae > Streptophyta > Magnoliopsida > Santalales > Viscaceae > Viscum > Viscum album. The sequence goes on from OY728121.1 coordinate 49,524,209, forward strand.
TGAATTTTAGGAATGAATTCTCACTAGGAGTGTATATTTCATTTTGAGTAATGGCATATTATTTGGTGAATTTGTTTTTGATTTTTGAAAAATGATGAAATTATTTTGAAAAGTGAAATTATGAAAATGATAATGGGTTTGGTATTTTGATAATGGTTTTATTTTCAAAAGAAAGAAGAAATTTTTCAAATACGGTTGAATTTGGAAAAGGTTTATTTTGGAAAGAATTATTGTGATAGTGTCTTATGGTATAATTTGAAATTTTTAATCCTTCAGTTGATATAATGTGAGACTTATGGCATTTGTTCTATTTATAAAAATTGGCACCCTGTATTCATCATAGAAACAAACCAGAAGAGGTGACTAAAATCATTGTTTTACCTAAGCCACATGTGAACCAAAAACTAGTTCAAAGTATCATAAAATATTTCCATGAAATGGAAATATCGAATAGTATGGATGATCCATGGAAAATGGGAATTTATATTCAATCTTATAAATATAATCCACCCATCCTTCTGAGTGATTCTGAACTAGAAAATGAAGAGGTGTGTCTGAATAGGATGAATTGTATCATTTATTTCACCCACATACCACTAGAGTTGAAATTCAATATAGTGATGTATATGAGGGAAGATCTTGAACACCCATGGTGTAATCTAGCTATTCAGGATGAATTAGACGATGGAATTTATTCTGAGGATTTTGATGAATTTTTTATCAAATAATTATATCCTCATACATTCAGAATTCAAAGAATGAAGAATTTCTTCATCATGAAATAGTAAAATATTTTTTTAATGGATTATGCTACTAAATTCATGAATTTAGTGTTCTTTTCACCCAAAGATTCTTCTAATGAATCCTTTAAGGAACACATCACTGAATTAGGGAAGAAATATGTGATTTAATCGAAGATTTATATTATCTTTATTATAGATTATATTGAGATGGTCAATAGAGGGATTATAGATAAAATATACATCTATGGATCTATAGGAGTTGGAAGCATATTGATACACATGAGAATTAGTTGGAACTCTATTCCTGGGAGTAATAGGAATAGGGAATCCTATTTCTAAACTGGGAGCATGAATCAACATTAGACTCTTAAATAAGAAAACCATCCTCCATGATCCAATATAAAAGTTGGATGATTCCACTATTCTTCTCTTGACCACATAAACAAAGAGTGTAAAAAAACCTATAGACTTCCACAACTGTAATCATATGGGTCATCATAAGAAATATTATCACAGTTCACTATGGTCATGTTTTTGGGTCACTTATCAGATGTCACAGGCATTGCATTCCATGATGGGACAAGGGCATCCGAATCAATCTTATCTGTTGAATTTTTCTATCTACAGTGATTCTAGAAATACCATGATTCCTCATGTAGTGAAATATCAATCAGGAAATAGGGAACATTGTTCGAATAGAAATAAATTATCTGGATATTCGAAAGTTACTGTGGATGATCATTTTAATACGGGTGCATCCCATTCCTTTATTTCTTCTCATGCTGTATATTTGATGAGATTAAATATTGATATGATTACTTCTGTGATAAAACTACAAACTACTATTAGTGAAATGGAGTGTTGTGCTTTTATCTGTAGATAATGTTCAATAATATTTGAAGGAGTTGAGAAGAAATCGATTTTCTATATACTAGATATGGATTTTTTTATAATCTTTGTTATGGTTCAGTTGACAATGTTCAAGGATCACATTGACTTTTCTTCTAGAAATGTTAGTTTTACAACTGAATAAGCCATCATGCATCTTTATAAGGGCGAAATGAATATAATGGTAGGTGCAATAGGATTTTTGGAACCAACATTTGGAATGATCTCATACCAGTAGGTAGTGTTTTATTTTTCATTGATGGGAAATATCAAGAAGATTGGTTTTCCTATAATGGTGGGACATTTTCCAAATGTGTTTCCAAAACATATCTTAGAGTTTCCACCTATGATAAAAGTGGAGTATACAATTGATCTACTTTAAGGGACCAATAATATATTACTTCCAACTTATATAATGTCACCAATAGAATTATGGAAACTAAATGTGTAGTTGGAGGAGCAGGAAAGTAAAAGGTTTATTTGACTAAAAAAACCTCTATGGGAAGCACCATTCTTGTTTGTGAAAATGGAATATGGACCTCTACTACTATGTGTGGATTTTCATAATTTTAATGAAGTTAATAAAAGGAATATTTATAATAATTAATGCAATCATTATCATTTTTATCTATTAAGGGGATCCAACTTGTTATCTAAAATTGACTTGCGTCCACGGTATCACCAATTGCGTGTTCAGAAGGTTGATATACCATAGACAAATTTCATAAGAATATATGGCCATTATGAATATGTGGTAATTCCTTTCAGTATAAAACATGTACCATAAGTATTTATGTAATTGTCTAATATGAAATTTAAATGATATATGTATTCTTTTGTGGTTATTTTTTTCAATAACATATTGTTGTATTCCAGGACAATGGTCGAGCATTAGCAACACTTGGTGACAATGTTGGGAATCTTGAGGAATCAACAGTTAATTGAAAAACTATCAAGGATTCAATTTGGGATACTATATTCATGTTTCCTTATCCATGTATTTTTTGAGAAAGGAGTTTTTGTAGATCAAGAAAATATAGAGGTTTCTTTCTCTTTGAAGCCACCAAAAAACATCTTCTTGATACAAAGTTTCCTTATTCTAAATGGTTATTACATATGTTTTGTTCTTTAATTCTCATGAATATCCTCACCTATGATAGATTTGATAATTAAAAATGTTTCATTCAAATGGGATGATGAATTCTAGAAGTCCTTTCAAGAGATGAATGTTCTCCTTACATGAATACCAATAATAATTTTATCTAAATCAGGACAAGTGTATGTTGTGTGCTATGCTGATTTGAGATTTGGGTAGGTCTGTGTACTCATGGAAGAAGATAATGTTGATCCTTATAGATCAATGAAGTTATGGGTACATGATAATAACTAACTAACACAATACTTGTAGTTATCTATCATAGACTATGATTTAATGTCATGGTATCACAAACTATTTGGTGAAAAATTTATAGTGTTTACGGTTGATAACAGCTCGAATAATATTTTATGACAATGGGATTTGAACATGAGACAATTAATATTGGTAGAGTATCACCAAATGCTTTATTTTGACTTGATTTATATTCAATGTAAAGGAAATTCAAGGGTATTATAATTAAGTAAAATGACATATACTCAGTTGGAAAAAGAATATTCCGATGATGGAAAACTATTGGTGGTCCTATCTAACATGAACATAGAATGTGAAGACTAAGGCGAAGTTATGGATTTAATTTATGTTTTATTCATTACTGATTTGGTGGAGATGGTTATAAAGGAAAAAAATCATATTCACAATTTGTTACTATGAGCCTAAAACTCAATTGTGGGGAGACCATTGAGGACTAGATACTAGATTGGAGATCAGTTTTTCACATTAGAAATTGGATGGTCATACCTATGGATTATCAAGAATAAATTATTCATCCCTACCACCATTCAAGATAGGATTTTCATCCTAGAATATAAAAGATTTATAAGTAATTTAAATATTAGTTTTTGTGGTTCAGTATGAAAAATAAGTTGGTTGAGTTTGTTTCAAGTTTCTTAACTTGGCATCAACATAGGGTAGAACATTTGAGACCAACATGTATATTGCAGTTGTTACCTATTATATTTTGGAAATGGGTAAAGATAGCTATGTATTTTTTAATTGGTCTCCTAAAAATGGTTCTTAAACACGATTCCATATGGGTGATAGTTGATTAGTTCACAAATTCATCCCATTTCATTCCTATTCTTGAATCACACACATTGGAGGACTTGTCAAAAATCAATATCCAAGAAGTGGACGAGTGGCATGAAATACCATTTTCAATAGTGTAATATTGAGATACGAGGTTTATATCTCATTTATATAAATTCTTATAGAAATACCATCGGAATTAATTGAATATGAGTATGGTGTATCATCCTAAGATTAATGGAAAATTTGAAACAACTATACAAACACTGGAAGACAAGTTGTAGGCTTGTGTAATGGATTTCAGTGGCTCATGGGAAGGCCATTCACCGTTACTGGAGTTATCATATAACAAAATCTATCAGTACATGATTCAAATGGATCCATTTGAATTATTTTTTTGGAGACCTTGTAATTTATCACTTTTTTGGGTGTAAAAAGTTGACACTTCACTATTTGGGATGAGTCTTGTCCAAGAAACAATAGAGAAGATTAGTTTGATAAGAAAATGGATCGTGATGGAATTGAGTAATCAAAAACCTTTTTATGATCATTTTAGATGGCCATTGACATTCTTTGTGGGTGATCATGGATTCTTGATGATCTCTATGTTGTCTGGACATCAACGTTTTGGGAAGAAGGGAATGTTATCTACTAGATACATAATCGCTTTTGAGATATTTGATGGGGTTGGAGAGGTAGAATATCGGTAAGAATTACTACCATGGTTTATTTTGGGGCATAATTTGTTTCAAGTATCTCATCTAAAAAATTATTAGCTAGATCCTGACCATGCTATTTGATGGGATCACGTGGAACTAGAGCATGATGCTTTGTTTGTACATATTCCATTGCGGAATGTGGATACACAAGAGAATGTATGCCATAAAAAATGCATCGGTCTAGTGTGCATTTTGTGGAAACATGGTATGATTAAAGGGGAGTATTGGGAACACATGAAGGAAATGAAAGACCCTTGAAAATAACTCTTTATTATAATGATGCTTTGATACTTTTTCAGGATGGAAATTCCAATGGTGGGAAGAATGTAGCACCCCCAGTTTCAAGTAAGTAACATTTTTTCATGGTTTATAATTATATAAAGTTGTGGGGTTATTTTTGGGATTTTTTAGAGATAATTAGGATGGTTTGTGGGGATTTTCTATAGGTTCACGGTTTGAGAATGGTTTGTAAAAACTGTGAAACACCTATATGAAAATTTTCACCATGACATAGGGGTTAAAGAGAAGGTGCACAGGTAGCACACAGTTTTTCCAAACCGTGAGGAAGCCTAGGAGAAGTCATGCATTATTGGATAGTGATATTTGTCATGGTTGGCACATGGTTTTATAACCATGTGATACAACCATATGAGGACCCACTAAGGAATGTTGATGGAACATGTTTAGCATGATGTTTTCCTAACCATTCACGGGTTACAAGTGAGATCCTAAAAATTGTGGATCAAAGATGTTTGGGCCTCTAAGGCCCTTGATTTTCCTATTATATAGACCAGACTCTATATTATATCTTCTCAATGTATAAGGAATATACTCCCACAAATATTAAGGGGGTATAACTGATTTTCATTGTCCTTGGAAGTAGGATTATCATGGTAATTCATCGATAATTGTTGTTTTTGGTGGGTTCCCTTAGATCTACTTCTCCCTATCTATCAGTGTCCTAGATCTGTGTCTGCTCTGGATAGATATAAGATAGTTAAACCCAAATTTGATTATAATTATTCTATTTGATGATAGGGGAATAGATATAAGGTAGGTCTTCAGAGTTTCAACATGATTTCATTTTAATTTTAGTGTCTTTCATTGTTTTCACCATAAAACCCAAGGTAGGTGAATATACTATCAACTTCTCTATTTAGAAATTTAAGGATTAGTTTCAAACACATTTTTTTCTTTAAATTTAATGTGAATACTCTTCGCTGTGTTTCATAAAAAGTATATTGAGTGATGTTTTTGGGAAACTGGGAAATTTGTTTGATTGTTAGAAAGTAAAATTGGTAACACGAATTTAAAATAATGATTATAAAATTATTGTTGGATTTATTGTTTGGAAAAATGAATTTCAATAAATAAATGATGTTTTTGAATAGGGTTGGAACACTTGTTTTTGGTAAGGTAGTGTGTCATGTGTTTATATCTATTGGGATGGATAAGGGTGTGATGTACCCCCATATAATGGTTGACACATAACTGGGAATGAAGTACCCATGTCAAAGTGGTTCACTAAGTGACAGTTTAGTGATCGAATGAATCCACACTCTTGAGTATACGGTGGTTTAGGTTTCTTGGTAGGTAGGAAGTGTGGATTTTTGAATAGGAATGGATTATTCCAAATTGAGTTTTATGAAAAGGGATTTGCGATTGATTTGGTGGTTTTCCACCAGAAAACAGTTTATTTTAAAATACTATTTTATTAAGTAACTTGTTTATATTATGATATAAACTATTTTAGAAATTGTTTTATATAAACAATTTTATCCAATTTTTCTAGCCAGTTCTATCCTAGTGACATGAGTAGGTAATTCATTGGGGAAAATCCACTGAGTATCATTACACACCCCTGCTTTGAAAAATTGTTTTTTTTTCAAATTTCGTTTATCAAGATATGGGAAAAGGTAACATACCACACTTATCTAGCTACACTTAGTGATACATGGGATTATTTTGGAGTTGTATCATGGATCATGTATGGAGATTTAGATTAGTCAATTTTTTAAATGAGTTTTGAATTCTTCTATGTTCTTTGATATTGTAGTCCTCCGATGTGGTACTTGATATTAGTTTGGTTTTATTATCAATAGTTATATCGAGTTTTCTTTAATTAGTATTATTCATCATGTGGTAATTTATTTGGTGATGGTATGTTTTGTTATTTTTTTTATTTCCAAAGGGAAAATCATACCCCAACTATAAATGAAACCCTTCAAATTTATTGATAGCATTTAGCATCTTGGGGATGTCACTTAATTCCATGTAACATCCTCCCACATTCTCTAGCCAATGAGGAGGGGTGTGATGTTACAATAACATTATACAAAAACACAATATTTTTCATAAAATCATCAAAAATTCAATCATAAGGAATAAAAGAAAAAAGTTAAAATAATAAAGTATTGAAAACACTCATTGAAACATTATTTAAAAAATGACTAACATGTCCTTATTAAATTTTCAAAACACCAAACAGGTAAAGAAACTAAAAATGGTAAAATCCAAATAAATGAATGAAATCATTTATTAAATACTATCTTCCCTATAAACTAAAAACATCAAAAAACTTTCTGAAATTATTCAAACTAACACATGGAATTATTTCCTTGAAAATCAGAACGGGAAAACAATTTTTAGAGTTCAATTTTTTTTCAATGTTTCTAAAGTTACCAAAAAAAGGTTTTAAAGACAATATTAAATAGTATAGAATTAATAATTACATTAAAACAAAACTCAAGCACATTAAAATAGGAAAAGAATCAATTATAGATTTATGAACAAAACCTAATAATTAGAATAGAGGATTAAATAAATAATGGAGTGAAAAAAATAAAAATCCCGAACATTATCCTGTACTCATAGTTTGGGTGAATGGGTTTTCAAACTATTATATAATTATTTGAGTGACACTGTGATTTTCAAGAGTGGTTTTTATAGTCTATTCATTGTTTTAAAAACATGTGCCTTAACCATGATTCCCTAAGATCACCTTCAGTATCACTCTAAAATGAGAATTTTCCTTTGTTGTCTCCCATGATCTTCCTATAGCTTAGTGTAGTATCACACTACATAAAAAATTTCATATAAAATACATTATAAATAAAAAAACAATCATGAAAACCCATGGAAACTCTAGATTTAACACAAGGAATAATTATCAAAGCACTTCCTTGGACATGCCACCCATGCTCGGATAGTCTTATTTCCAATATACCATTACAACCAAATAAAATAGGGGATTTAATACCATTTTATAATGATCTGACATAAGATAACTTGAAACATCACCCTAGTTAGTCTACCACATGTCATGAGGCATACTATTGATCACCCCCATTTTGTGACAAGAACTAGGGTATCTTAATTAAACTCATAAAATTTATTTCAGCCTCATAAAACTCGGATCTAAGATGATCCCACTGGGAACCTAGTATGAGGTATCCTTATATTTGACAAAAATGCCAAAATGAATATGGGTAAATGAAAAAAATAACTAAAAAAATTATAAATATAAAATAAACATTATATTTTACAAAAAAAATCCATTCAAGAACTATTTTTAATCAATGATTTTACAATCCCCAATAGACGAAAACGAAAACTACACTAAAAATAAATTGGTAGCCTAAGATCCCTATAAAACACAAGACCTAAAAAAAGTTGAACTAAAATGGGTGAAAACCCCAAGCATCTCTACATAACTCATATGTCACCATCATAACTTGAACAACTCCCTCTTCTCAATAGAGAGTGGTAAAAATAAGTCATATAATCCATAACATGAAAACATGTAGAAAACATGATGATTACATAGAAAACAACTTAATGTTGTTTGGTGTGATCCAAATACAAAAAATATACCACAAAGGTTTCACTCACATTATATTTATAAAGATACGAAGAATTTTATTTTGAAAGTATGGTTTATTAAAATAAGTTTTTATTTTACTTATATAAAATGAAAATAACTAAGTTATAGAAAATATATTTTTCGAAAGTACCAAATTTGAAAAGCTCACCTCAAAGTGAAATTACCAAGGTAAATACATTTAAAAAACCAATCTCTTATCTTTTTAAAATAAACCCACTTTCATTTAAATAATAAAAAGTAATAATTTTATTTAAAATAAATCTTACACCATTGAAAACTGCCCACACATGGTCTAAAATAAAATTTCAGAAGAAACACATTTTAAGGAATGCATTTCAAACAAATTTCTCCCCTCCCTTTAAAAAACTATGACACACACACACCCATATAGGGTATAGTCCAGAGAAAACATAATACAATGAAAATTCATAAAATTTCACAAACAAATTAAAATAAAAAATCAAATCATATCTTACCCCCATGATTCACACTCAAAAATCATCGAAGTAATAACAAAAATAAAATTATAAATTCAAATGATAATAACAATATATAATAATAACATTATGTTTAATCAATGAGAAAAAAACCTATGAATGAATGTCGAATTTTTCTCTATGTGAAATAGTGGATCAAAATGTTGTATGGATAATGGTCATAAAACTTTTCACCCAAATAACTCTAGTATATCCTATTCTGTGACATATCCCCTAGCCTGGTGTCACATGAAACTACGTGTTACTAGACAGGGTTTCACACACAACTATTATGGAAGAATCTATAAATTTACCACTTATTAAACCATGATCCTCATGTATTGGATAAAATAAGGAGGTTATTATTTGGATAACATCATCATTTGACATGCGCACCACCCTAAAGAAATATAATATAATAATAAAATAAAAATAAAAAATCCAAAACACACCCTTCGATATTGATCCCATACTAAAACAAAAAAAATATAAGTATCAATTAACATAATCAAACACATTCCCATATGTATAAAAAACGGGAGATAATTGGATAATCTTCGGTAAAAACAATAGCCAAGCACAGAGATTCACAAAATATTCCAACCAAGCATTCCCTTTTTCTTTAAAGATCACATTATTTGGAAATAACTTTATAAAAAACATATGAAAAAAAATAAAACCCAAGGTGAAATCATAAAACCCTAAAAAATAACCAAAATATTATTTTGGATATCTAATTTTTAAATATATTTTAAACACATGTTGAATTTTGGAAGCATACAAACCACAAAAAAAGAATCAACATGCTAAATTAATGAAATTATTAATAAAAAAATAAATGTTTCCTCAATACATTTTTAACATAGGTAAAGACCCTTTCAATATTTGTAGACCCTTTTAAACACAAGGGAAAATTATTCACAAATAAGGGTGTTTATTTTTAAAATTTTGTAAACCACACAAAATCAGGAAAACCATTTTCACTAAATTAAAATTACACTTTATAAAACTCAATTAGATATAAAAAACATGAAAAAATTGTTTTTATTTTTCAAAAACATTGATTATAAGGCCCTAACCTTAAACCTTACTTAATCTTGAGTTATTACAAGATTACACATTGAGGATATTTTCAGGTTTAGAGTTTCAGAGAATTAGATCATAACACCTGCATTACATTCCACATTTTAACAAAGTGGTTACATAAAAGGTAGTATTCATTTTTTCCCATCAACGGAAACATATTTAAAAATAAAGCATGGATTATTTCTTGACACTTCCTTGACACTATCATCATATCATGTACCTTTCCCTTGACCTGTGAAAAAAATTTCAAAAAAACATGGGATGAGCATAAAAATCTCAGTAAGGGTTATAAAAAATATGGAAAGGAAACATGAGTTCATATATACATAAGAATGAAATCATACTTTACCCATAAAACATAGGCACTTTAACATACCTCATCAAATCATGAATAAATCATAGAAATAAAAAGACATAAAAGGTAACTTGAGCCATTCATAACATTCTTACGTAGGGGGTAACCCTCTTGGTTATGTTTTGAATACCCACTACAGTATATTCCCTAAATCTCTTTGGAGAAACCTTAACGTTTCACTCCTTCGCATTACCCAATGCATTGGAGAGCTATATCGGGCTCACCTGCCCTTAGTTTATCACGGAACCACCCGTCTTCATAAAAAATTCCCAAGAACCATAACATAATCATTGCACATAACTTAAGCATAAATGAAATATAACATTCCCATATTTCAATAAAAATATAACATTTTAAGATATTGAAATAATAAATCCATTCTAAAAACCATTTTCGAAACCATTTAAAACATTTAATAAAGAGATCTTTGAATCAAAGTGTCCCATACCACTTTGAAGGTTTTAACAAATTAAACCATTAATATCCATATAAATAAATCCTTAAAACCATTTTGAAAACATGGATATTAACGAGAAATATTTATAAGAATAAATCATTAAAACATTTAAAACCATATTTTAGTTAACGGGATTTTAACAAAATGAGAGACACTTGAATACAATAATTGAGGAATAACATTTAATCAGAACTTTATAATATCATGAGAATAAAGTAATTCATGATATAATATTCTAAAGGACAGTATATACACCATATAAGAGTGAATTGGTGCATAACAACAATGAAGTCTCAATAGAAATGTAAAATGAGATGAAATCCCCTGTAAAGATAGTATCCTTAAATCAAGGATAAATCAATCCCATAATTATGTGTGAAAAATATAAATACACCCAATATAAGCGGATATTAAGTGTAAAACAATCAAAGTTCATTCACACATATTCAAAGGATGACATATTCAATAACTACACGTTGAACCCAAAGAAATCGAAATTGGGTTAAGAAGTTCCCTTGACAGCCTAACGACGTCACATAAAATTTTAGAAAAAGAGTTGATGAGAGAGATAAAGGGTATCTCATCACATGGACATAAAATTTAAATCAATAAGGATATATAATAACATATCCCAACATAATAGAATGTGAATTAAAAGACATAACAAAATAAGTCTTTTAAAAAGAGGAGGGTGAAAGGTTCCCTTACCGACATGGGTATCTTTCGAAACATACACCCCGTGAAAGAAAGACAATACAACATTGATGTAAATAATCATAAATGAAATTATATTACACAATGAGTAAAATAATGGGCAGTACATACACCACTCAAAGGAAATTGTGGAAAATGTAGCATAAATCTCACAGGAATAAAAGTGAGATGAAAAATCCCTTACGAAAACTCGGCAGCCTAACTGCGCCACTTAAAACGTAAAAAAATGGATTGATGAGATCAAATAGGGGCTCTCATCATATTAACATAAAGGTTAGATAAAGAGGAATAAAAAATAACATCCCCCAACATAACAAAGGGGAGCTTACAAGAGGTGACATAAAGGAGAGAACTTAAAAAGAAAGAGAGAGGTTAGATCTCTTACGAAAATTCGGCAGCCTAACGGCGCCACTCAAAACTTCAAAAATGGATTGATGGGAGAGAATAGGGTCTCTCATAATATTAACATAAAAATTATAGTAATATTTATATAAAATAACATCCTAATCACATGAAATATGTTCTTAAAAGGAATGACATAAAACACTGTACTTAAAAAGAAAGAGAGGAGTAAGATCCCTTACCTCAAGTCCAACTTGTCTTGTTTGTTTCTTTATATTCCTGAATAATAAACTTTGGTCAATTTATAATTGATTAAGGACCTCCTATAAAGATTATTATTCAGTTAATATCACATATTTTAATGTTATAATAATTGGTTAATAATATGAGTTCATATCAGACGTTTTTGTCGATGTTTGGCACATGAGTCAAAAATTGAACTTGTTGGAAAATAATTTTCCATGTAGTTATAGGTACATCATATACAGAATAGTATTGATGTTTTAAATATCATATTTATCTAGTATATATTCATTTTATACTATTCCATAGCATTTGGAGATAAAAATTAAAAGCACCGTTCATGGAGACGGTAGGCCGTACGTACGCATGAATGCTACTATCATTTTTTTGTCATATTAATGGAATTAAAAAAATGAGATATATATATATATATATGTTTTAATTCCAGAATGATATCCATAATTTAGATGTAATATATTACATATATATCCATTATATATATGTACTTATAATAGTACATAACATTTTGAAATAAGAAATGAAATGTACCGTTCATGGAGACGGTAAGCCATACGTATGCATGAACGCTACTTCCATTTCTATTTCATATTTAATGGAATTAAAACATAATGATACATAATATTATTTTAATTCCAGTATGGTATCATATATAATATCATTAAATATATCCTTTATATGTACCACATATGGTATTGACGAATCAAATCACTTTGAGGGGGCGGTAGTCCGCACTTCCTTAAATGAAGATATCACGTTTACCCATAATGGAAACCATAAAGGTATGCCATAAATGAAAAATACAGAAGCTTACGTAAAACATAAAAATATTATATATCATATATAAATATAGTCTCATCTTAATGGCCAACTTTGAAGGTGATAGAAGTATGTTGAACAATCATCATTTCGTGAGGCAGAAATTCGCCATCCACAGAAACAGTATGTTATTTAACCATTAGATGTAGTTGTGTGTATGTTTAGCTCAAATACATCTTATAAAAACATCCTAGTATATTTAAGATACTGGATTTATTACAAAAAAATGAATAAAAAGAGTTTTGGGGGTTGGAGAAGCAAAATAAAACAAAAGGACACAAGTGAAGACATTACCTTAAAATCGGGTAACTCCCTTTGGTTTGAGCTCAAAGGCTTCCTTTGGAAGACTTATACCCAAAGTGGGGCTTAAAGGAGTTATAGAGATATGTGGAGAGACAAAATGGTCAGGGTTTTGCCGAGCCAAAGACATTGGAAGTGTGGGTAAGGAGGTAGAGGTGGGGGTCTTTTATAAGAGGAGAGGAGGGGCACTCTTGGAAAGTAACGAAATGTTCCTTTATTTTAAATTGAGCTACGGATTTTAATGGTACCACATTGATGTGTTTCGAGGATAAGGTGATAAGGGTTTTAAAACCACCCATCCAATAGGTTTTGTACATGTTTGGGTCTTAGAGTTTACATTATCTTTCCATTTTATTTAAATTGTTAAATAATGAGGTCATCGCTGCATCGTCATGAGGTCATAAATAATTTAATTTATTTAATGTCTAAAAATTATAAAAAAAACACTATGATGTAGGAAATATTTTTATATTTCCATTGATTATTTATAGTCAAAAATCTGACTTGTACAACCCCATGTAACAATTGTTTTAGTAAAACATCTCATGTTTGTGTCATTTTTACTTTAACATTAAATAAAAAGATATTTATGTCATTTTCTAACCAAAGTGGCCCCATGGGGTCCGCAATTTGACCCATGGATTGTCTTGGTCTGCCATGACACATCCAATGAGGGTAGGACATGTGTCTAGGTCATTTCATTTTATTAAAACATTATTCTTACCTTAAACTACACTAATTACCTCTAATCACGATTAAAAACGTAATAAGTTACTATTCACCAAAAAATTATTTTAATCCCATTGAACCACATTTTACTTATTAAAGACAACCATATATGTCGGATTTTTGAAATTCAAAACACAAAGATGTCAAAGTTTCATTTAAATGGAAAAACAGTATTTATAAGTACCACTTAGTGGTTTCACTAATCATCAAAAATTGAAGTTTTTCAGAAAATTACCAAAAGTTCACCCTAATCTATATTTGATATTCCTAACTCAAAAATGATGTCTATTTAAAAAAATTCAAAACATGTAAGTTTCATTAATTAATTTAATAATTAATTCCCGCTGTCAAAACAAATAGCATGTTTTTATGAAACAAAAAGCATCAAAAGATTAACAATAGTTTAAGTCTGATTTCAACATGAAATTAATTCCAACGACCACTATTGGATTAAATGGTAAGAATATATTCTAATTTCACTTTAAAACCAATTAAAAATATATTCTAATCATATAAATAAATTATATTAAAAAGAGGTTTTGAATTAAAATACAACATTTTTCACTATTCATTAAAAATTGATCTTTTTCGGAAAAATACCAAAAATTTACACAAAGTAAATTTTGATGTCCCAATTCTAAAGAAGAATTTTATTTTGTCAAATATAACACATAAAATTTTCAAAAAGTGGATTCAAAAGAGGTTCTCCTTCAAAAGGCGGTTAATCGGCCTTTTAAAGAATATTAGAATGTTTACGCTTAAAATTGGATTCATTCTCATTTTTAATCCTCTAAAATTTATTGTAAAAGTAAAAATATTTGACAAACATATATAATAATTTTTTAGTTAGTTCTGTTCCTTTCCTCCATTACAACGGATAGGCGTTAACTACTATTTAAAATAATATTATTTTATTATGAGTGTGCAACGTAAGATTCCCAGGAAACTCGTTGTTACGTGTTGAGTATGCCATCGAGCATAGCATCCCCTTTAAAGTCATATTAATATTTTATTCACAAATATGGATAAATGTGAAAATTTCATACTCTTTATTTACCTAGGGTGTTACATACTTCCCCCCTTTTGGGAATTGCGTCCTCGCAATTTTAAAATTGAGCTTGGAAACATCCTTGAAAGTACCAAATCGGAACAAGAGTCGGTAAAACAATCACTTTAAAATAAAGGAATATAAGTACAGAGGTCACCCGAGTTAACCCATACTAGGATTCCATGTAGGAAGACATGGACATGAAGGAGAAAACATAGGGTCATGTTCTGATGGATAGTGATAGAAAACATGTTTAGGAGAATGTTAGCCACAAGAAAATCACAAACTTTTGATGGGTTAAATGGTATTCGATTCCCCAGTAGGAAAAGTTAATAGACAACATTTTTGCTTTAAGTTAATTTTTATTGAGGAATTTATTCAAAAGGAAACATAATCACTTATGATGTTGACTTTCAACTTTTATTAGATTCCTTACACAAACTCATATTTTCTCCAACAAGATGAGTATTTAGGAAGACTTGTTCACTATAATCAACATCTAGAGAATCACCTAATACACAAAAGAGAACTATATACTTCCCATGTCTTTAGACTTTAACTAAAACCAAAACCAAAATGGTTAGTACAAGATCAGATAATCCATAAAAGGATAACCCTTTATAAGAAGAAAATCTATTCTTAATCCCCAAAATTTGTCCAACAAAACCCAAAGTTCAACGAGGACCATTCGATAAACAAATTTTCCATAAAATACTTCAAAGCAAACCAAACTAATATTGAAACCCAAATATTTGAAGGATTTAGTCGCATAGTCTTCCAAGGTAAAAATTAACACCTATCTCCAAATAACATCAGTTACTCTTAAAGTCTCGTATTGAAAAGTAATTAACCCAATCACATATTCTCCATGATAGGTTAATAAATTTCCATAGATAACCCAAAATCATCTTACTCCTAATTCATAAAATCATCTAACTAAAAAGAATCAGTCAAACTAACCAGGGACTTCACGTAGTCCAGTGGTAGGCGATAAATACCAGTCGCACTTTGGTTGTGGGTTCGATTCCCGTAGCTTTGTCCAACGCGACGGGTTGTCACACGGTCTGCGTGTTGTCCTTTTTCCAAAATTGTATAATTCTCAAAACATTCCCCAAAACAAGATAAAATCGTCAAAAATAATCATAACATATTTTATCCTCACATTTATCTCATGCCTTTCATTTTCCATCATAACATATAATAACCCATAATTACCTCAAATGTAAGGATCATATAAACACTAATGGTTACCTTTATAATTATTACCTGAACTTCCAAATCGATTGGTCATCCCGTACATGATGCATTACAGAACATACCAAGGATCAAGTGGTTGATCATAAATCCTTGATAGTTGGTTTAGAACAACCACGATTTTCCTCATTGAATACCCCATTTCATCCAGTCTCTTAATCAGAGAACCACTAAAGTTTCTTGCAAACCTATTGTCACTATGGTGCCTGCTAGATCCATCCATTCACTAAAAACAGAAATTTCAGTGTGAGTATATCAACAAAACCATCATGTACTAATGAGGGAGATAACCACTAAGATATAATTACTCATTCAATTTATCTAAAACTAGGACTCTTTCTAAAATCCTATCCATTATGGTACTGTCACTTATGCTTAAAGAATACCCTAACCTCTAAAGTTATCTAAACTGACCGTTGATACCAATTATAAGGCCCCAGCCTTAAACCTTACATAATGTTGAGTTATTACAAGATTCCACATTGAGGATCTTTTCAGGTTTATAATTTTAGAGAATTAGATCATAAAACTTGCATTACATTCCACATTTAAACAAAGTGGTTATATAAAAGGTAGTATTCATTTTTTTCCCATAAACGGAAACATATTTAAAAATAAAGCATTGATTCTTTCTTGAAACTTCTTGACACTATCATCATATCATGTACCTTTCCCTTGACCTGTAAAAAACATTTCAAAAAAACATGGGATGAGCATAAAAAGCTCAGTAAGGGTTATAAAAAATATGGAAAGGAAACATGAGTTAATATATACATAAGAATGAAATCGTAATTTACCCATAAAACATAGTCACTTTAACATACCTCATCAAATCATGAATAAATCATAGAAATCATAAGACATAAAAGGTAACTTGAGGCATTCATAACATTCTTACGTAGGGATTAACCCTCTTGGTTACGTTTGGAATACCCACCATAGTATATTCCCTAAATCTCTTCGGAGAAACCTTAACTTTTCACTCCTTCGTGTTACCCAATGCATTGGAGAGCTATATCGGGCTCACCCGCCCTTAGTTTATCACGGAACCACCTGTCTTCATAAACAATGCCCAAGAACCATAACATAATCATAGCACATAACTTAAGCATAAAGGAAATATAACATTCCCATATTGAAATAAAAATATAACATTTTAAGATATTGAAATAATAAATCCATTCTAAAAACCATTTTCAAAACCATTTAAAACATTTAATAAAGAGATCTTTGAATCAAAGTGTCCCATACCACTTTGAAGTTTTTAACATTTTAAACCATTAATATCCATAAAAATAAATCCTTAAAACCATTTTTAAAACATGGATATTAATGAGAAATATTTATAATAATAAATCATTAAAACATTTAAAACCTTATTTTAGTTAAAGGGTTTATAACAAAATGAGAGACACTTAAATACAAGAATTGAGGAATAACATTTAATTAGAACTTTATAATATCATGAGAATAAAGGAATTGATGATATAATATTCCAAAGGATAGTATATATGCCATATAAGAGTGAATTGGTGCATAACAACAATGAAGTCTCAATAGAAATGTAAAATGAGATGAAATCCCCTGTAAAGAAGGTATCATTAAATCAAGGATAAATCAATCCCATAATTATGTGTGACAAATATAAATACACCCAAAATAAGCGGATATTAAGTGTAAAACAATCAAAGTTAATTCACACATATTCAAAGTATGACATATTCAATAACCACATGTTGATCCCAAAGAAATCGAAATTGGGTTAAGAAGTTCCCTTGACAGCCTAACGACGTCACATAAAATTTTAGAAAAAGAGTTGATGAGAGAGATAAATGGTATCTCATCACATGGACATAAAATTTAAATCAATAAGGATATATAATAACATATCCCAACATAATAGTATGTGAATTAAAAGACATAACAAAAGAAGTCTTTTAAAAAGAGGAGGGTGAAAGGTTCCCTTACCGACATGAGTATCTTTCGAAACATACACCCCGTGAAAGAAAGAAAATACAAAATTGATGTACATACTCATAAATGAAAGCATATTACACAATGAGTAAAATAATGGTCAGTACATACACCACTCAAAGGAAATTGTGGAAAATGTAGCATAAATCTCACGGGAATAAAAGTGAGATGAAAAGTCCCTTACGAAAACTCGGCAGCCTAACGACGCCACTTAAAAATTACAAAAATGGATTGATGAGATCAAATAGGGTCTCTAATCATATTAACATAAAGTTTAAATAAAGAGTAATATAAAATAACATCCCCCAACATAACAAACAGGAGCTTAAAATAGGTGACATAAAGGAGAGTACTTAAAAAGAAAGAGAGAGGTTAGATCTCTTACGAAAATTCGACAGCCTAACGGTGCCACTCAAAACATCAAAAATGGATTTATGAGAGAGAATAGGGTCTCTCATCATATGAACATAAAAATTACAGTAATAGTAATATAAAATAACATCCCAATCACAAGAAATATGAGCTTAAAAGGAATGACATAAAAGAGTGTACTTAAAAAGAAAGAGAGGAGTAGGATCCCTTACCTCAAGTCCAACTTGTCTTGTTTGTTTCTTTATATTCCCGAATAATAAACTTTGGTCAATTTATAATTTCTTAAGGACCTACTATAAAGATTATTATTCAATTAATATCATATATTTTAATGTTATAATAATTGGTTAATAATATGAGTTCATATCAGACATTTTTGTCGATGTTTGGTACATGAGTCAAAAATTGAACTTGTTGGAAAATAATTTTCCATGTAGTTATAGGAACATCATATCCATAATATTATTGATGTTTTAAATATCATATATATCAAGAATATATTCTTTTTATACTATTCCATAGCATTTTGAGACAAAAATTAAAATCACCGATCATGGAGACGGTAGGCCGTACGTACGCATGAACGTTACTTTCATTTTTTTTGTCATATTAATGGAATTAAAACAGAATGAGAGATATATATATGTTATAATTCCAGAATTATATCCATAATTTAGATGTAATATATTACACATATATCGATTATATATATGTACTTATAATAGTACATAACATTTTGAGATAAGAAATGAAATGTACCGTTCAGGGAGACGGTAAGCCATACGTACGCATGAACGCTACTTCCATTTCTATTTCATATTTAATGGAATTAAAAAAAATGATACATAATAGTATTTTAATTCCAGTATGGTATCATATATAATATCATTAAATATATCCTTTATGTACCACATATGGTATTAACGAATCAAATCACTTTGAGGGGGCGGTAGTCCGCACTTCCTGAAATGAAGATATCACGTTTACCTATAATGGAAACCATAAAGCTATTCCATAAATGAAAAATACAGAAGCTTAAGTAAAACATAAAAATATTATATATCATATATAAATATATTGTCATCTTAATGGCCACATTTTAAGGTGTTAGAAGAATGTTGAACAATCATCGTTTCGTGAGGCAGAAATTCGCCATCCACAGAAACAGTATGTTCTTTAACCATTAGATGTAGGTGTGTGTAAGTGTAGATAGAATCCTTATTATATCAACATACTAGTATATTGTAGATACGGGATTTGTTACAAAATTAAAGAATAAAAAGAGTTTAGGGGGTTGGAGAAGCAAAATAAAACAAAAGGACACTAGTGAAGACATTACCTTAAAATCGGGTAACTCCCTTTGGTTTGAGCTCAAAGGCTTCCTTGGGAAGCCTTCTGCCCAAAGTGAGGCTTCAAGGAGTTATATAGGGATGTGTAGAGACAAAATGGGAAGGGGTTGGCCAAGCCAAAGGCTTTGTAAGTGTGGGTAAGGAGGTAGAGGTGGGGGCCTTTTATAAGAGGAGAGGAGGGGCACTCTTGGAAAGTAAAGAAATGTTCCTTTATTTTAATATGAGTTTCGGATTTTAATGGTCCCACATTGATTTTTTTTGAGGATAAGGTGATAAGGGTTCGGAATCCACCCATCCAATAAATTTTGGACATGTGTGGGTCTTATATTTTACATTATCTTTCCATTTTATTTAAATCGTTAAATAATGAGGTCATCACTGTATCATCATGAGGTCATAAATAATTTAATATATTTAATGTCTAAAAATTACAAAAAAATACTATGATGTAGTAAATCTTTTTAGATTTCCATTTATTATTTATAGTAAAATATATGACTTTTATAACCCCATGTAAAAATTGTTTTAGTAAAACATCTCATGTTTGTGTCATTTTTACTTTAACATTAAATAAAAAGATATTTATGTCATTTTCCAACCAAAGTGGCTCCATGGGGTCCCCAAGATGACCCATGGATTTTCATGGTCGGAAATGACACATCCAATGAGGGTAGGACATGTTTCTAGGTTATTTCATTTTATTAAGACATTATTCTTACCTTAAACTACACTAATTACCTCTAATCGCGATTAAAAACTTAATAAGTTACTATTCACCAAAAAATTATTTTAATCCCATTGAACCACATTTTACTTCTTAATGACAACCATGTATTTCGGATTTTTGAAATTCAAAACACAAAGATGGAAAATTTTCATTTAAATGGAAAATCAGTTTTTATAAGTACCACTTAGTGGTTTCACTATTCATCAAAAATTGAAGTTTTTCAGAAAATTACCAAAAGTTCACCCTAAGCTATATTTGATATTCCGAATTCAAAAATGATGTCTATTTTAAAAAAATTAAAAACATATAAGTTTCATTAATTAATTTAATAATTAATTCCCGCTGTAAAAAAAATAGCGCGTTTTTATGAAACAAAAAGTATCCAAATATTGACACTAGTTTAAGTTTGATTTCAACGTGAAATTAATTACAACGACCACTATTGGATTAAATGGTAAAAATATATTCTAATTTCACTTTAAAAACAATTCAAAAGATATTCTAATCATATAAATAAATTATATTAAAAATAGGTTTTGAATTAAAATACAACATTTTTCACTATTCATTAAAAATTGAACTATTTCGGAAAAATAACAAAAATTTACACAAAGTAAATTATGATGTCCCGATTATAAAGAATAATTTTATTTTGTCAAATATAACACATAAAATTGTCATAAAGTTGATTTAAAAGAGGTTCTCCATCAAAAGGCGGTTAATCGACCTTTTAAAGAATATTAGAATGTTTACGCTTAAAATTGGATTCGTTTGCATTTATAATCCTCTAACATTTATTGTAAAAAGTAAAAATATTTGACAAACATATATAATCATTTTGTAGTTAGTTCTGTTCCTTCCTGCCATTACAACGGATAGGCATTAACTACTACTTAAAATAATATTATTTTATTATTAGTGTGCAACGTAAGATTCCCAAGAAACTCGTTGTTGCGTGTTGGGTATTCCATCGAGCATAGTGTCCCCTTTAAAGTCATATTAATATTTTATTCACAAATATGGATAAATTTGAAAATGTCATACTCTTTATTTACCTGGGGTGTTACATTGATGGCCATTTATCAAAGCACTATAATGCATAAAACACTATATAACATCAAATTTCTATTAAACATAGCATTTTACCCAAAATTTCCAAAGGATATGTCAACACAAAATTGAAAAAAATTGATAACACAAAACTAGGTAAAATATATATAACTATTATAGTTCAATAACAAATTTAATAAATTACTAAATAATGGAACTCCATAAAAAATGGAAATTGAATGGAAACATCTACTTGAATGGGTGAAATCATGATGTATTCAATGAAAACCACCAAAATATGCCTTAAGAGATAGATAATTACCTCAAGATTCCCAAAATAGCCAATTTTAGAGAAAACCTAAATATAAAAACCAACCCACATAGCCATTATTATCAGAGAAAATGATCTGAGGTATATAGAAAAAAATGGGAGAAGATAGAAGAATATAAAAGGGAATAATTTGATGATGTAATCATTAGGAATCACTAAAATTTGTTGAGAAATCAAATAAAAATTGGTCCATGATAATAAAATTGGGAGGGGGAGTCACCATTTGGTCAATACCAAATTGGGATGGGATTAAATTAGAGGTATAACTGTAACATCCCAGGTAAATAAAAAATAATACATTATTCATATTTATTAAATTTTTTGAATTAAATATTAATTTCACTTTAAAGGGGTAGCTATGTTCGAGAGCGTACCTGATACACAACAACGGGTTTCTTGGAAATCTTACGTTGCACACTAAAAATATAATATTGTTAAGGTAGTTCAATCCTAGAAATTTTATTGGTGGGAATGAACAAATATATCTAAAATATTATTATACATGTTTGTTAAATGTTTTTATATTTTTCCAATAAAATTTAGTGGCTTAAAATGTGAATGAATCTAATTTTAAACATAATTTACATAAAAAATCGATTTACCACCTTTTAATGGAGATCATAATTAAATATAGTTTTTTTCACATTAATAAATTATATTTGACCAAATAAAATCCTTCTTTATAATGGGGCATCAAAATTTACTTTTTGTAAATTTTTGGATTTTTTCCGATAAAGTACATTTTTTAATGAATAGTGAAACATATTTTATTTTAATTCAAAACTAGATTTTAATATAATTTATTTATATGGTTAGATTAACTTTTTAATTGGTTTTGAAGTGTAATTAGAATATATTTTTACCATTTAATCCCATTTTGGTCAGTGGAATTAAATTCACATTGAAATTGGACATAAACAAGTGTCGTTCTTTTGATAGTAATTCTTTCTTAAAAACACGGTATTTGTTTTGACAACGAGAATTAATTTTAAACTAATTAATGCAAATTCTATGTTTAGAATTTTTTAAAATAGACATCATTTTAGAATTTAGACCATTAAATGTAGCTTAGGCTTAATATTAGGTAGTTTTCTGCAAAAAATTCAATTTTTTATGAATAGTAAAACCACATTGTAGTAGTTAAGAAACTGAATTTTTCATTTAAATGAAAATTTACCACTTCTATGAATTGAATTTAGAAAATCTGACTTACATGGTTGTTATTAGTAAGTAAAATGTGGTTCAATAAGTTGAAAATAATTTTTGGTGAATAGTAACTTTTGAATTTTTTTTACTGCAGTTAAAGGTAAATAGTGTAATTCAAGGTAAAAATAATATTATAATAATTCAAAATTACCTTAACGGTTGTCCCGAACTTATTGGATGAGTAATGGCCGACCATGGGCATCCTTGGGTTGATTTTGGGACCCCATAGAGCCACTTATGAAAGATAATTCGATTTTAGATTAATTAATTTAAAGTAAAGACAAAAATGACCAAAAAAAATCTTTCAGTAAATTAATTTTTACACGGTGTTATATAAGTTATATTTTTGAATATAAATATTAATTAGAATCATAAAACTATTTCCTACATCATGGTAATTTTTTTTATAATTTTTAGACATTGAAAAAATTTAATTATTCAGGACACAAGAATGATGTAGTGTTAACCAAATTAATAAATGATTTAAATAAATA
The DNA here is from genome assembly GCA_963277665.1 of Viscum album. Lineage (NCBI taxonomy): Eukaryota > Viridiplantae > Streptophyta > Magnoliopsida > Santalales > Viscaceae > Viscum > Viscum album. The sequence goes on from OY728121.1 coordinate 49,547,971, forward strand.
AGATTATAAATATTAAAATAAAAACCAAAACCAGTCCAATTATTATTGGATGAATTTATTTCACGCATGATTCATCTTATCTTCTACCTTAATGAGTTTTGTACCTTTAGAAACCAAATATCATTATATAATAAAATAATATTATCACACTTTCCTAAAGAGCCCCTCCCCCATTATAAAATGCCCTCACTTCTAATCAATCCTCACACATCTCAAGACTTTTGTCTCATCCAACCTCTGCCTAATTAGCTCCCTACATACATCCCCTCCTTTTTAGAAGCCTTGCCTTAGGCATAAGGCTCTTCAATAAACCCTTTTGGTTCATACCAAAGGGAGTTACCCAAATTAAAGGAGATTAAAGAACTACCGAGTCAAGTCGGACACGAGGTAAGGGACTTCGTCTCAATCTCCTTTAATTAAGGTATATTTTGTTCTAATAAAAGACTTTATTTTATATGCTGTATAAACACGTTTCACTTTTCATTTCATTCAAATGGAATCTTTTTCTACGAAGGGTTTTACTAAACAAAAAATAATAATATTTCTTTTTAATGTAAGCAGTGACAATGACCTTTCCACCGCCACGAGTATTATTCGATCATGGGATTCCTTAATAAGCCATAATTTTTTTAAAAGGAAAATAAATAAAATATTCTATTTTATGTATTTTTGATATTGAAAATGGTTTTGAAAATGGTTTTGATATGTTAATATATAGAAATGTTATATTTTTATTGCAATGTGGGAATATTATCATTAATTTATGCATATGTTATGTGTTATGATCATTTTATGGTTCTTGGGAATTATTTACGTATACCGGTGGTTCCATGTTAAACCTATAGAGGGTCAGCTCGATATAGCTCTCCAATGCATTAGGTAATGTGACGGGGGTAAACATGAATGTTTATCCTAAGAGATTTTGGGAATATACTGTGATGGGTATTCCAAATTAACTCCCAATGTAGTTTTGATAGATACAATGTAAGTATGTTATGGATGCCAAAAGTTACCTTTATAATTTATGATTTTTAGGAGTTATTCATAAATCTTATTATTTCATGAGGTATGTAAAAGAGTTTATGTTTTTTATGTATATATTATCTAATGTTTTATTTCATTTTTTTATAACCCTTACTGAGCTTTTTATGCACATCCCACATTTTGAAATGTTTTCATAGGACTAAAAGATGAATATTGTCAATGATTGGCTCAAGGAAAAGTCATTCTACCTAAAACATGGAACTAGACATGACTCTTTTTTTCAAGAGTTTTTATTTTATGAAGAAAGGAAACTGTATAGAAGTTTTTACTCTGTATTCTTTTGAGATGTTATAGTTATGTCCTAATTCTCTAAAAATCTAAACCTAAAAAGATCTTCATTATGAATTAATTTGTTTAATTCAATATTATGTAATGTTTTAAGGTAGGGTCCTTATAGTTGGTATCAGAGGTCGGTTTAGATTACATTAGGTGTATGGTTATTGTTAAATTAAAATCCATAAAGTAATTTATGTTAATATTGAAATCATATAGCATTTACAGATTACCATGTTGCTTCACCTAAGATATTTATGTGTTCAGAATGGTTTTCCACAGAGGAAAGAAGGAAGCTATGTTGGGAAAACATCAGGAGGAAGACAACCATCCAAATTAGTAACCTGATATGGTAAGAATCGGAACTGAATAGATTTTTGTAGTGATAGAATAGTTGACTCGGGCTTTAAATGGTGGTGGCATCCATGCATGAGATCAGCCAGATCAACCACAGAGGAACGTGTCAGTAGCAGAGCATTTCATGAGGCAACATCCCCCATCACTCAGAGGATCATTTGACCATGTGCTACCAGAAGGGTGTATTAATGCACTGGAGAAATTTTTTGATGTCATGGGGTGTTTTGAACATCAAAAGGATAGTCTTGCTATTTACCGTTTGGAAGGTGAAACTGATCAGTTGTGTTCGATGGTGAAAAATATCAGGGATAGTGAGGAGATTGATGCTCTTGATTGAAATGAATTCAAAGGTATGTTTCTTAAGAAATATTTTCCTAAGGTGGTTCATCTTAGGATGGAAAATCAATTACTATAATTATGGCAGTAGGATGAATCAGTGGCTTCTTATGAAGAAAAATTCACTCGACTGGAAAGGTATGCCCCAAATATTATCCGAGATCACGATAGTAAAATCAATTGTTTTTAATCAGGATTAAAGCCAAATTATCGAAGGAATTTAGCTTCTTGTGGGTTAAAATGTTATGAAAAACTTGTTCATTTTGTAGAGACGGTGGAAATGGAGTTTTCTGATGATCATGTGTTCTTTGAAAAACAACATAATAAGAGGTAGATGTGGTAGACAAAAGGGAAGAACTCTTCAAATAAGTCTAATGTTAAGAAACTTAAGTTTACACTTTGTGAAAATTGTTGTAAAAATCATGCTTGGGAATTTATTTTGAATTCTGTTATGTGCTACCGATGTGGTAAAATGGGACATAAGGCTCGAAATTGCATAGAAAAAGATCAAGGTAATGTTATGAAAAAATATGATTTACAGTCAGTAAAATATTTTAAGTGCAATATAATGGGTGATTATGGAAATGAGTGTCCAACAAAGAACTCAACTAAGGGAAAGTAGCCAGACTACAAGTAGAAATGGGTGGTGGAATCCTTCACAACTACTTCATCAGATGTTGGGTCATAAAATGAAGTAGTATCAGGTACAATGTTTGTTTGTTCAGATTATTCCAATGTGTTGTTTGATTCAGGGTCTACACACTCTTTCATTTCTGAGATGTTTTATGGTAAATTGGGAATTCCATCTCATGATATGAATACCGAACTTATGGTAAAAACACCTGGAAAAAATGTTGGGACAAAAATAAATTATAAGAACCTTTCGATCCTTGTGTGCAAGAAGAATCTACATGAAAATCTTATTGTTTTTCCTCAAGTATAGTTTGATGCTATTTTGGGTATGGATTGTATTTTTATTTATCACCCTAAGATTGACTGCAGAGCTAAAGAGGTTTCTTTTTAGAAAGATTTTTTGTTTTTTTACAACAATGAACACTTACTTTTGATAACATATTAGAAATTTGAGAAACTAGGAAAATATGGAAATGAATGATACCTTGCATAGATTGTTGAAAACAAAGGGACTATTCTAATTAATGATGTTCCAATGGAAAATGATTACCTTGATGCTTCTCCTAATGAGTTTCCTGGTTTTATACCTGATCGGGAAGTTGAATTTACTATTGACTAAGTTCTTGATGCTAAGACAATTTCAAAACCCCCTTATTGAATGGCTCAAATTGAACTTTTAGAGTTAAAGAAGCAATTACATGATTTATTAGATAAAGGTTTCATTTGACCTCGCACATCACCATGGGGTGATCCTATACTGTTTTTTAAAAATAAATATGGTTCAATGAGTCTTTGCATTAATTATAGAGCATTGAATGACATCACTGTTAAGAACAAGTATCCTTTTCTTTATATCGATGATTTGTTTGATCAGCTCTAGGGAGCTTAGTATTTTTTGAAGATAGACTTGAGATCAGGGTACCATCTGTTGAAGGATAAGGAAGAAAACATTAAAAAGACCACATTTTGTACTAGATATGGCCATTATGAATTTATAATTATGCCTTTTGGTTCAACCAATTCAATTACTTTATTCATGGATCTTATGAATAGAATTTTCCCTGAGTTCTTTGATAAGTATGTTGTTATGTTCATTGATTATATCTTGGTTCATTTTAAAATTAAAGAGGAACATGAAAGTTGTTTAATGGTTTTATTGAAAACCTTAAAAGAAAATAAACTGTTTGGGATATTCAGCAAGTGTGAGTTTTGGTTACAAAAAATTTCTTTTCACGGTCACATTGCTTAAAAAAATGGCATTACTATTGATCCTACTAAAACAAAAGTTGTTGAAGAATGGACAAGACCCAAAAATATAACCAAGATCCGTATTTTTATTGGTTTGGCAGGATATTACCGGAGGTTTGTTGAAAAGTTTGCATGGTTATATAGTCCAATGAATAAGTTAATTGGAAAAGGTGTCAAGTTCGTCTGGACAACATAATGTGATGATTGTTTTCAGGAATTGAAAAGAAGATTAGTGAATGCTCCAGTTTTGGCACTGCCATATAGGAATGGTGAGTTTGTTATCTACAGTGATGCTTCATTGAAAGGACTTGGTTGTGTACAAATGCAGAATGATCTGGTAATTTCTTATGTGTCACGTCAATTGAAACCACATGAGTTAAATTACCATATATATGATTTGAAATTCACTACTGTTGTTTTTTTTCTTTCAAAATTTTCTGGCATCATTTGTATGGAGTAAATTTTGAAATATATACAGACAACAAAAGTTTAAAGTATATATTCACTCTAGAGGAATTAAACATGATATATAGGAGACGGCTAGAATTAATCAAGTCTTATGATTTCATGATCCATTACCATCCAGAAAAAGAAAATAAAGTGGTTGATGATTTGAGTCAAAAAAGTAATGATTCATTAACCATGATATGTTTGGAACAAGATCCTTCGGTTTTTTATTTGATGATCTTTGGAATAAAATTTTTTCATGAAGAAAATTCTTATGTTTTATTTTAGGTTTCATTGAGATCATCTCTATTAGACAGAATTTAGAAAACATAGAAGGAAGACAGCGAGTTACAGAAAAAGGTAGAGTTGGTTCATAAGGGCATGTTTCCTGAAATTAACATTGATAGTGATTATGTTTGGAGATTTTTAAAGAGATTATGTCTACATTGTGATTCACAATTGAAGAATGAGTAGTTATGTGAAGCTCATAGTTCCCCATTTTCAGTTCATCCTGGCAGTATTAAGATGTACAGTGATCTTCGGGAGTATTAATGGTTGGATGGAATGAAAAGATATATTAAAAATTTTACTGTGATGTGTTTGAATTGTCACTAGGTTAATGTAGAGTGGCAGTTACTGAAAGGGATGCTTCATCCTTTACTGGTGCTAGAGTGGAAATGAGAAAATATATCCATGGACTTCATTGTGGGATTACCAAATACATCTCAAGGTAATAATGCAATCTGGTTTAATTATGATCGATTGAATAAATATGCTCATTTCATTCCTATTAGAGATTCATTATCTCTAGATCAACATTCTTAGTTGTATGTTAAAGATATAGTCAGGTTTCAGGGAGTTCCCCTCTCCATTGTATCTGATGGTGATCCCAGGTTTACTTCTAACTTTTGGAAAGGCCTTTAGAAGTTGTTTAGTACTAAATTAAATTTTAGTATAACCTTTCATCCTCAATCATATGGGAAATTAGAACGAATAAATTCAGACCCTGGAGGATATGCTACGTTCTTGTTCATTGGATTACCAGGGATGTTGTGACCAACATCAATCTTTGGTTGAATTTTCATATAATAACGATATTCATACTAGTATACAAATGTCTCCATTTGGGGCATTATATAGAAATCACTATCAAACACCAGATTTTGGCATTGAAGTACGTTAAAGGAAGCTACTGGGACAATAATTGGTTGAAGATATGGCAGAGAAAGTTTATTTTATTTAGAAGCACATGAGAACAACTGAATGCAGGAAAAAAAGTTATGCGGATAACTGGGGGAAGGATATTTCTTTTGAGGTAGGTGATGATGTCTTTCTAAAGTTTATCTATGGAAAACTGTGATGCATTTTGATATGGAGGGAATGTTGATTCTGTGGTTCATTAGACCTTATTAAATCTAGAATAATGTTGGATCAGTTACGTAAAGAGTGGATTTAACTCGAAGTTTATCCTTGGTACCAAATGTTTTTCATGTTTCATTGTTGAGAAAGTATACGCTAGATCGATCTCATTTTTGAGCCTAGAGGTAGTTCAGTTCGAAGAGAATCTCTCTTATGAAGAAAAACCAGTCCAGATTCTTGACCATAGAGAGAAAGTGTTGCGGAATATGGTAATTCTCTAGGTAAAGGATTTGTTGAAAAACCAAATGGTTGAAGAGGAAACACGGGAATCTGAAAATGCCATGAGGGATAAATACCCCCACTTATTTTGATATGTAAAATTGTGAGGACACAATTACATAAAGGGGGGAAGGATGTAACATCCCAGGTAAATAAAGAATAATACATATTTCATATTTATTACTATTTGTGAATTAAATATTAATTTTACTTTAAAGGGGTTCCTATGTTCGATAACATACTCGATACACAAAAACAAGTTTCGTTGAAATCTTACGTTGCACACTAATAATATAATATTATTATGGTAGTAAACTCCTAGACGTTGTATTAGGGGGAGTGAAAAAACTAACTATAATATGATTATACATGTTTGTTAAATGTTTTTACATTTATCTAATAAAAGTTAGAGGCTTAAAATTTGAAGAAATCTAATTTTAAGCATTATTTACATAAGAAGATTGATTTACAACCATTTAATGGAATACCCTCATTAAATATCATTTTGGTAGCATTAATAAACTCTGTTTAACCAAATAAAATCATTCTTTTGAATGGGGACATCAAAATTTACTTTTTGTAATTTTTGTAATTTTTCCGATAAAGTTAATTTATTAATGAATAGTGAAAAATATTGTTTTTTAATTCCTAACTGCCTTTTAATATAATATATTTATATGGATATATTATATTTTTAATTAGTTATAATGTCTAATTAGAATATATTTTTACCATTTAATCCAATTTTGGGTATTGGAATTAAATTCACAATGAAATTGACATAAATAAGTGTCGATCTTTTGACTGTTATTGTTTCTTAAAAACACGCTATTTGTTTTGACAATAAGAATTAATTTTAAATTAATTAATGAAAATTCTATGTTTAGAATTTTGTAAAATAGAAATCATTTGTGAATTCTGAATATCAAATAGATATTAGGCTGAATTTTTGGTAGTTTTCTGAGAAACATCAATTTTTGAAGAATAGTGAAACCACTTAGTTGTAATTAAAAAACTCACATTTTCATTTAAAAGAAATTTTACCACTTCTGTGAATTGAATTTCGAAAATCTGACATACATGGGTGTTATTAGAATGTGAAATTCTATTCAATAAGATGAAAATAATTTTTGGTGAATAATAACTTTTGACTTTTATTTACCGCGGTTAAAGGTAAATAGGTAATTGAAGGTAAAAAGAATATTATAATAATTAAAAATTATATTTACAATTGTAGTAACCTTATTGGATGCGTAATGACTGACCATGGACATCCTTGGGTCAAATTTGAGACCCCATGGAGCCACTTATGAATGATAATGACATTTAAGAATAATTAATTTAATGTAAAAACAAAAATGACATAAACAAAAATATTTTAGTAAATTAAATTTTACATGGTGTTATATAAGATATCTTTTTGACTATAAATATTAATTGGAAAGGTATAAGGCTTTCTTACATAATGGTAATTTTTTTATAATTTTTATACATCGAATAAATTAAATTATGTATGACACAATAATGGTGTAGTGTTTACCTCATTAATAAATGATTTAAATAACTAAGATTATAAATATTAAAATAACATACAAAACAAGTACAATTCGTATTGGATAAATTTATTTCTACCATGAGTCATCTTATCTTCTACCTTAATGAGTTTCTGACCTTTATAAAACGAACATCATTGTATAATAAAATAATTTTATCCCAAATTCCAAAAGATCCCCTCCTCCCCCTTATAAAAAGCCCTCACTTCTAACCATTTCCTCACACTCCTCAAGCCTTTTTTCTCCTCCAAACTCTACCCAATTAAGCTCCATATATCCCTCTCCTCCACCTAGAAGCCTTACCATTGACAGAAGACAATTCAAGAAACCCTTTTGGTTCATAACAAAGGGAGTTACCCAAATTAAAGGAGATCAAAGAACGATCGAGTCAAGTCAGACACGAGGAAAGGGACTTCATCTCAATCTCCTTTCATTGAGGCATATTTTGTTCTAATACATGACTTTATTTTATATGATTCATAAACACCTTTTACTTTTCATTTCATTCAATGGTAATATTTTTCTATGAAGCGTTTTAGTAAACGAAAAAAAAGAATGTTTCTTTTTAACGTAAGTAGTGAAAATGAACTTTCCGACACCGCGAGTATTATTTGATCTTTGGATTCCTTAACAGGCCATAATGTTTTTAAAAGGAAAATAAATACCATATAGTATTTTACATATTTTTGGTATTTAAAATGGTTTTGAAAATTGTTTTTATACTTTAATATATGGAAATGTTATATTATTGTTGCAATGTGGTAATTTTATCTTTCCTTAATACTTATGTTATGTTAAATGATCATGTTATGGTTCTTGGGCATTATTTACATATATGGGTTCTTCCATTATAATCCTAGGGAGGGTGAGCCTGAGATAGCTCTCCAATTAATTGGGTAACATGATGGAGGTAAATGTGAATTTTTCTCCTAAGAGATTTAGGGAATATACTATGATGGGTATTACAAAGTAACTCCCTATCTTGCTATGATAGCTACAATGTAATTATGTATTGGATGTGACAAGTTACCTTAATTATTTATGGTTTATATATGTTATTCATAAATATTATGACTTCATGATGTATGTAAAAGAGTTTATGTTTTTTATGTATTTATAAACTAATGTTAACTTTATTTGTTTGATATCCCTTACTGGGCTTTTTATGCTCATCCAGCATTTTTAAATGTTTTCACATGACATAAAGATGAATAAGGTCAAGGATGGGATCATGGAAAAGTCATGCTATCTAAAACATTGAACTGGACATGACTCTTTTTTTCAAGCATTTTTTTTATTAAAAAATTGAAACAGAGTAGAAGTGTCTACTTTTTAATCTTTTGAGATGTAATAGTTATGTTCTAATTCTCTAAAACTCTAAGCATGAAAATATACTCAATGTGAATTAATTTTGTATAATTAAATATTATGCAATGTTTTAAGGTAAGGTCCTTATTATAATTGCATAAATACGATATTAAAAAAAATTATTTAGGATTTAAGGGGTTTTATGTTTTTTCTACACTATTTAGTAAACAGTGTTCAAACAGTGCAAATGCTATTGGAAACAAGGTTTCAATTATCATGTTTGTATTTCACTATTTGAGAAAATCATGATCAAACCATGTGAAATGACTAATTTTCCAAAAACCATCAAATGACACCTCAAGCACCAGGGTAGGCAACCCAATGATCAATGAATGAGTTAAACATAGTTTAGTGACACTGTGAGTGTCACATAAGCCCTGATTGTGGTGGTGTATACAAAAAATAAAGAATTTATGTTACCTGGAGAGAAAATTACTCCACCCAAAATGGAGTATAGAATAAAACCAATATTTAAGCACTTTAATTTGTTTGAAATTAAATTCTACATCTAGGTAAAAGACATAATTCTGGGAAAATATTAAAATTATTTCAACAATTGATTTCTATTGAATATTTATTGAGAAAATTATTTAGATATATTGAATATATATGATTGATTTGTTAAGGATTCATGATAATGACATATATGGATTTTAGTATCATGAAAATTACATAAAGGATTATAGTATTAGAATTTTTTTGAAATTTGTGTATGAATTGGAAGATATCATGGTTATTAAGAAATATGTGAGAATGACATGGGGTTAAATTAAAAAACTGAATGATATAAGTTTCTCATTACTACAATAAGTAAATGCCAATTTTTTAGTTTCAAATGTTTTCCCCAGTAATAGTGTAAAGATGTTAATAATTTTATACAATTAATCTTAAAATAATTTATAAAAGTTAAGTATGTGAGCATATTTTTGATCAAGACATGATATATAGAAAATGATATATAGTATCCTTATGTTTAAGGGTATGTTGTAGAAGGATACATATTGATGTGGAAAAGTGTGGAGTAACATGTTTAATAGTAGTTGAATATTACATGAAAATCTAGTGAGGATATGAATATTTTATGGGAGTATAATTTCATACTGTAATTTGGTGTTTTGAGCGAAGGGAAAAATTTATAATATTTGTGGAGTTTTATGTGTTGTTTAGTGAGAAAATTATTTAAGAGGAATCATTTTTTCACAATAATTACATGACCATATAAGAGTTACATGATAATGTATTCACAAAGTTGTTTAACAATGAGGAGTAAATTGCACAATATCAGTTTTTTATAAATAAATGATCAAAATGTTGTATGTACCATTAAGTAAGGATTTAACTTAATTAATGAATGATTCCAATAAATGAAATTTTAAAAAGGAAGAGTCTTCACATTATAGCTGTGTGATCACGTTGGACCAACACAAATATGGATAACATTTATTATGTTATGGTAGAATTTTTTTGCAAAAGACAAATTTTCTTTTTAAAATTTTCAAAGAAGGATTTTTATTAAAGATACTTAGAGAACATGAAATGAATATTGTCTAAATTGTGTCCCTATAAAAAGGTCATAAACATAATCAGGTTTAGAAAGTTATTTTGGGTAACCATTACTATAGAGACCATACTAATATACTCAATATCGAGTGATAAAATTTTTATTGAAAATTTGGTAGCTACATGAATATGTTATTAATAGGAAATATCAAAAATTAGTTCATTAATGTAGTATGTGAAGTAGATGTGTGAAGGGATTTCGTGGGAGGCTATATTATAAAGAAATTTCCAAAAGGGAATGACTCTACATGAGTTTTGTGAACAGTTAGTACCACAAATAATTTCACAAGATGAGTTTTTCTGAATAATTTTCACTAGATTTAGGCCATATAGGAGTGTAATAAAGGGAATTTTTTGAAGGAAAAATCCATGAATGGCTTCCATAATAAAATTATGGATAATGTATATTTTAGTGAAGAATTTACATAGTGAATAGTGTTTATGACAAATTTTATTTTAAATTTATGATTTTTTTTGAAATTGATCATAATTATATATGGATTTTTGTACTTATTTATCTATTTTGGAATAATAAGAAAATATACACAGATGATTACATTTCCACATATGGTTAAGTTCAAACAAACAAGGATCAGTGGGGGGGGGGGAGAGGGAGTTCTATCTATATACATGGCCAGAGAAGAGGAAAGTGTGTAAAAATATATTTTTATTATAGAATTATCATATCTAGAGGATAAACACTTATATAGTAATATTGTTGATGGAAAATACACAACTCTCACATTATAGAGTTGATCTCATTTGAAATTGAAGGAGGAGAGCAGTGAACATTGAGTTAAATGGTGCAACAATCTAGAGAAAATCAATGTGTATCCAAAATGTATGCTGATATATATGAGATGATTATATTGGTAAAATATTAAAGAGACCCTAAATTAATAAAAATCACTATTGCCTTTGCTGAAGCAATGTGAAAATGGTAAAAAGGGAGTTTCCATAGGATTGATAGTGTTTATATTCAAGGAAATTTTAATAAATATAGTGAGTCATATAACCTCTTAGTATGTCAACACATTATTAGTGTAGAATCCTTTAAAAATCCCTTTGTGGTAAACCATGTGAATTATTAGCGTCCTATGTAGTAATTTTATTACTATATTCATACATCATATTGTAATGCCTTAGGTTTTTAATAAGCATAATATTTGTATAAAAACATGATTATAATTATAAACTATATATTTTTTTCCTATTTTTAAAAGTAGTTGAAATTTATTAGATAATTATCCATACCAGATATGAATTATGTTGAATAAGATATTATTAATTCATTAGTGTAACGTTATGATGAAATCACGTTTAACCATCTATTCGACATGATGGATTATTAATAAGAATGGACAAAATACATCGATTAAAAGCACATAAATAAAAATGGGAAAATAGATAAAAAATAATAATATATTCACTATAAGGAAATCCCGTAGATAATATTTATCCTTGGGGATCAACGAAAGATGAAAAAACATATAATGAGGAAGATAACCATTAAAGGACAAATAATTAGGTAAAATCTATAACATGAAATAAGAATTATTATATGTGATGTGATAGTTGAATGAACAAATTATTTAGTAAGTATATATATATAAGAAAACAATATGGGTGTTTCAAATATGGTCCTTTCAAATATGGTGATTGGTTATATATCAAATATATTTAGTAATGTAATATATTGAAACATAGTAAATTTAAAATAATATAGCCAACAATAAAGTAAAAAATTTGATATGAAAATATTACAATTATATATATTAATGTGTTACATATAAATAGTAATATTATTATTAAAAATGATATAATAAAATTAAAATAAATTTTTCAATAAATATTGATTATTAAAAATAAAATATATTTTTACAATAAATAATTTTAATGTTATTTGTTCAACATATTTAATATAAAAGTAATATTTCTTTTTTATCCAAGGAATCATTTTTTTCGTATGGTATAGTTTATCATAATATATTAGATAACAACCTTTTAAAATATTATTATATATTAACTAGTATATTAAAATATTTTAAATTATAAATTTATATGAAATATTATTATGAACACTCAATATTTAAAAAAATTTATTTTTTCAATGAAATCATTTTTTTGTATATTTGAATTTTATTTAAAAAAATTATAAATTTCATAATATAAATATTGTAAAACTAACCCCAATTCTGTATTTAGGATTTAAAATTTTTCTTTACATAAATTTCTTATTTTTTTCTAAAAAGGATGATTTTTAATCAAAAGACAATTTTTGGTGGGAATTATAATTATTATGATTTTATCGTTATGAAAGCATATCCTAAAATAATAAAAAACATTTTAACTATAAACCATATATTTTAATGGAAAAAATTATATATTTTATAAAAATATTTAAACTTATAAATCCTCATTGAATCATTTTTTGGACAAATTTGAAATGTAACATCAATAAAAACTGTTTCCAAAATTTACATATAATTATGTGTTTTGATGGTGAAATTTAGTTTTAAATTTCATGGAAAAAATATAGATTTTATTTTTATTATAATAAAACAATTTATATAATAAAAATATTTATCTTTGAAAATATTATTTTTAACATAAATTTTAAAAATTAATAATACACTTCCAAAAAAACAGTTTTTACTCTTTATGAGTTTTTCTTTTCAAAATATCATTTCAAACATAAAAAAATTATTTGGTAAAATTATAAAAAAATATTAAATCATAATTTTAATATTAGGTAAAATGTCCAATATTATTATTATTTAATTAATATTAATTACTAAGGTCAAAATTTAATTCTCAAGGTAAAAGAAAATTAGGGTAGAAGTTAAAAAGATAAATTAAATGCCAAAAAACATTCAAGGTTGTTTAAAAAATAAATGGACGAGAAGAATATGTACCCACACACACATCTGATATACTTTATTTTTTCATTTATATCATATTGACCTATGAATAATAATATTAACTTATTTGAAATGTAATCGTTACTTCCAAATCTACCATTCCCTTTACTTATAAAAGTGTAACACTTCTATGACTTCAAGAGTCACATCTAATTCGATTTAGTTCTTTTAAATTTTCCACATTATTCTTCCTAGAACCCAATCCATTTATTAAAATCTTATCAAATCTATTATATATATTAAATCCTTCATTTCAATAGGGGATTTCAAGGAATATTCAAGTCCCCAATTTAGGTATTATCAACTACATATGTTTTATTTTTTAATTAACATCATTAAAACTTTTTCTAATAACCCTAATATGATGAAATAAAAAAAATTATATAACTTAATGTTATTATATAGGGGTTGGTATCATCATATATTTCGATATCCCATCAATTAAGAAAAATAAAATAGTCCTTCGTGCGTATGTTTGGTATACCCACTCTATCAGTTACAATATTGATTTTTCATCACTACACATAATTGGTGGTTTCTTGATTGTATTTTTTGAGGATATATTATTTTTTAACATGTGAAATCTCATGTATATGTCACGTTATCATTATCAAAATATATCCCCTAACAAATAAAATCATTTAGAGACATTACTTTTTGGGACCATTTAAATTCTTACGTAAACGCTGTTATGATGATTATTTCCAAAAATAATTATGGGATGTCATATAATTGTAATACCATGTAATAATGATATGTATAATATTTTCTAATTATTTTATAAATCTGTTGTTTTTATTTAAAACATTTATTAATATATCAAATTTTGATTATTAAACACATTTAAAATTAGTTCATCATGACTTCCATTTCCATAATCCATATTCATGAATTTCACATAATGGAAATTACAATTAAGTAATAATTTTTAAAAATTATTATTCTAACATGAATGATCTATGAATTATTAAATTATTTAAATTTAGTCAGAATTCATCCCTTCTTCATAATTTTTTTATGAAATAAACCCCTAAAAATCCTAATGATTAATAGTAAAAATAAGTGATATATAACTAATATATTCATAAAAAATGTTAAAAAAAATGTATTATATGAGAGGGTACGGATTATGAATAAGTTTTTGAAATATAATATTATGATATTTATGAATTTTTTAGGAGTTTAGATAACATTTTACTAATAAAACATAAAGGTCAGAGGTTATTTTTTTATATTTAGTTTCTCATGAATTATTAGTTAATGTGAACCATTATACCATTAATACAATGTGATTAAAAACTAATGAATTTTTTACGATATTAATGTATTTTTATGTAATATATCATGAACATTATTTTAATTTATATCTATTAAAATTATACCCAACATTAAATTAGTTTTGTTCAAAATGTTACTCATACTGTAAGGGTTTCCTTTATAATATTATTTTCAAATCAAGACTGTGTTTGAATGAAAATAAATAAATGGTATTTTCATTAGTTATAAAACCTCTCATATTTTTCTTTTTATATTCTCCATGTTATAAATTATTACTTGATATTTCACTTCTCCATGAAAAATATTTTACCCAAAATGTTTATTCTATGTGAAACTGCCCCTGTCTCTTAATTTCAGATTGAAACATCCCTTTCCTATATCCCAAATCATTGGATGATTTTGAAAATATTCTTATTTATATGTTAATAATTTATTTATATGATTTTATAATACTTTATCTTAATAATAAATTTTAATTCTTTAAATATTTTATATGTGGGTCATTTTCATCAAATTTTATAAAAATATATTTTTAAAATTTTCCTTATTGACACCACTTTCAGATATCATTGTCATTTTATATGATAATTAAATTATAAGGTTTAATGGTTTTATGAAATAAAATAGAAATATAATTTATTTATTAAATATTTCTATATATGGTTTTCAAATATATCCTTGATGTTTATCATTTTCAATGTTATTTTTCCAAATTCTTCTAAAATGGGTTTCATATAAATCCACCTACATTGAAATACATTATGATTGATGAAGGATATTCTTTAAAGTAACCATACAATTTCTTTCTCTAGATGAATAATGTAATGTCCTTATATTTATTTTGAATAATCCATCACTACATTTGTTTGTCTAATATTCTTATATACATTATCCTAACTTTTCACTGAATGAATTTCCATTGTGAATTCCATATGTTTGATTAATTTAACTGAAGTTTGTTCAACAAGATTCTATACAACCATTAATTTGGGAAAATTATTAATCTAAACATTTACACATATTCTATATGGTGTAAATACCATATTCTTTATTTTCTTTACTAAATGCTATTTACCTACAATGTTACCTGATTTTATTGGACACCAAATTATTTTCCATTGGTTAATCATTTTATGATT
Source organism: Viscum album (assembly GCA_963277665.1). NCBI lineage: Eukaryota > Viridiplantae > Streptophyta > Magnoliopsida > Santalales > Viscaceae > Viscum > Viscum album. The sequence continues at coordinate 49,563,766 of OY728121.1, forward strand.
ATTGATATAATTATTTACAATTTTTTTATTTGAGAATATTGAAACCAATTTTTTCCATGATTTATTTATCTTATAAAAGTTAATGATTACCATTTTAATGTTTTATGGAACCCATTTTATTTTAAGTGTGGTTATTATGATGTTATATGTGATTGATTTAAATTGGAACTTATAAGTATGGATGATGATGGATGGGGAGCTATATAACCCTATATGAATTGGTTTAATGTTTATATTTCACGAGACAAGTATTCACGAGTATATTTAGTTTCTCATATGAATGGGATCTGATGGTTTGGACCATGATATTAATGTTACCTATAGAAATGTTTATACAACATTTTAAAGTTGTTTCGTAGTGGTATGATTGTTCTTAGGACTGTTTTATGCTCTCATGGATCATGTTTATTTACTCAAGTTTCCAGAATATTTTGATTCATGGGTTATACTATTATAATTCACATTAGATTATCTATTATCTATGTTTTTATTGGTAGGAATATTCTTATACATCTTTATTATAACCATATGATCATATTTTGTTCAATTTTGATATTCAATTGTTATCTCTTATTTTTACCCTCACTAAGCATTTAAGCTCACCCATTTCTTATGTTTCGATTTACCTAGGTTATAAATATGATTATATCTTATATGATGTATAATATTGTGTCCACTGTTGCTTAATTATGGAGAAATTTTCACAAGGGTTGTAAAATAAGATACTTGTATAGAGAATCCTAAAGACTCCAAATTGTATTTTCCTAGAAATATTTGATTATTTTTGATAATTAATGTCAATTTATGGAATTGTTTTAAAATAAATTCATGTCTACCCAGGGTATCTATAGTGGGAATAAATTTAGTTATGTTTGAGTATTAGTTTATATATGTTGTTTACTAGTTTAGAGAATATTAGAAAAAACCTTAAAGATGAATATAATATTAGGATGATATCCTAAAATATTGGTAAAAACATGAGTAAATGATTTTCAATAGAAATAAATACCTGTATGGACACTACTTTTAGATTAAGGCTCTTGGACATATGTACCTTCGTTTAGTAACCATTAAAGGGTGTTTTGGGTATTAACCTAGTAATCTCTCAACACACAACAAAGAGGCATAACTTCAAACATGGTTTGAAACTTCTAAGGGATATTATTTGGTTAGTGACATTATATTTAAAATCCATTATGATGTATTTATTGTGTCAAATAATTAGGATAAGAAATATTAGAACTCCCAAACTAAAGAAACATAGTTTAAACTAAGTGTGATTTAGGTTGAACTGAAAGAAAATATTATAGTAGTAAATTTTTACGATGAATTTATCATGTAACTATCTTATAAAAATTATCTTATGGTACTAATAACTCTCAGTATCTCATTTATTTTTAGTAATGGATTAATCCAAAAGGGTCAAACTTTAAATTAAATTCCATGTAAAATGAATATATTTTACCCTTGGGAAATCTATCCAGAAAAGTGTGACAGTGAAGATTCTTGTGATTATGTTAAAAAAACTACAATGAATTATGATTAACAAATTTAACTAATCCAAATAATAATTTCACAAAAAATGTGGATGATTGAGTATTATGAAAATTCAAATAAAAGAGATAATTAAAGAATTAATATTGAAACTTTTAAATGTCAAATATTTGGTTAAAACACCAAGGGAATTCCCTTAAAGAGACAGTAAGATGCTTTTCCTATGGTAAATGATGGAATCAATCATCCATATTTTATAAGAAAATTTAGAGATCCATTATCATGATTTAAATAAATATATTTCATCATATGGTAACATTAATAGTTCAATGCCATATGTGTGGTAAATATGTGCATTATCCCGACCAATTATCTAATCCAAGGAAGAACCAAGATAATTAGAAATAAAAAAACTCTTATAAAAATAGGATAATGGAATACCAATGAAATATCTAATCCCAATCTGGATCCTAATATTTAAGTTACTCGTACCCTCTAATATGGAGTTCAAGATTTCTTGTTGGAATTTGACTCTCAGAACTCTAGTATATCTATGAAGTCTTTTAAGATTATTAAATCAACAACACGATGATTTTATTAGCATAGAAATTATCTAGCGGTATTATTATTTTATTCCATGTTGATGTTTATAGGAATATTCCTTATGGAAATCTAACTATCATTATTTTAGATAAATTTAATATAATTTTAGTGATAGATTGTTTCCCTTGACTTAGAGGAAAATTTATAATGATTAAGTAAAACACATATCATGTTAACCTATAATGATATATTAATTAATGGTTTTGAATAAACATGCTAGAAAAATATTACACAATGTGGTTCTTGACATAAAAATATGGTATAATCTAGACACAAATATTTGAAAAAAACTCAAGATTTGAGATAAGTTTATTTTTAGGATATTGATATGCTTCCCATGTTTAAAAATTTGATATCTCTCTATAAATTAAAACTATATTAATATTTACAATTTAGATAACCTTACCCATTTTTGTTTGTGTGTGGTAATTAAAATTATGAGGATGTAATTTATTTATGTGTCAATAATGTAACATGATAGGTTTTTATAAAGCATATTCCTTCCACAAAAGATATATTTAAAATTCAAAAGTATATACTTTTATTTGTTTAATAGAGTTTTAATTGATTAGGGAATAATTAATACTTTAAATTAACTTAAACAAAAAACACTTTATTTATTCATAAGTGAAATGTTGAAAAAAAATCACATAAAACTAAGTATTGAACATCATGGATTACTATTCACTATGGATAATATACTTAAATTTAAAGTGTATAAATAGAGAGGGTAAAATAGATATAAAAATATAAATCATTCTTGACTAGAAAATTCCTTAGGACATCTTTATCCTTGAGGATCCCCAATAACAAAAAAACCTATAATGAATTAGATCACAATGAAAGGAGAGAGAATTATTAAATATCCATAAGAATATATATGAACTATGCCTTACAAAGTGAGAGTGGAATGAAAAAAATGAATTGTAAGTATATATATAGAAACAAAATCTAGTAAATCTAAATACTATCAATAAAAACATGGTCATTTATAATATTATAATTGGTCATATATCAAATAGGTATACAAAATATTTGTATGGATACGTATTAAATTAAAAATAATACAACTCATAATGAAATAAAAACATGAAATTAATATATTATTAAAATACATATATATATGCATTATGTAAAAACATTAATATTATTATTTAAATATGATATAATAAAATTCAATTAAATATTTTAATATTATTGGAGTTGAAAAATTAATTATAGATTACTTATAAATAATTTTAATTGTATTTTTTAACTTGTATTTTGTATAAATGTAATTTTTATTCAACATACCATTTTTATGAATTCTATATCCTATTCTAATATATTAAATTTAACACTTATAAAATATTATTTACTATGAACCACCATATTAACATCTCTTAAATTGAAAATTTATATTAAATAATATTAAGAACAAGTATAGTTTAAAAAATAGCATTTTTTAATAAAAATACATTTTATTTATATTTTTTATTTTTATTTGAGATCTAAAATTTTAAATTTCAGAATCTGAATGCGGTAATTTTTTTTTTGGGATTTTGGATTTCAAAAATTTATTATTATTAATTTTTGAGTTTTTCCTTAAAAGGGGTTTTAGTCAAAAAATAATGTTTTGGTGAACATTAATTTTTTAGGGATTTTATCATTATGTTAGAGTATCCTAGAAGATTAAAAATTATTTTAAATAACAAAATATTTAATCACGGAATAAAATTAAATTTAAAAATATTCGTTGAACTTATAAATCCTATGATCGGCATTTTAAGAACTAAATTTAAAAGTAACTTTATTTAAAACAATATTCTATCTTTTCTTCTAATTAAATATTTTTATTGTGAAATTTGATTGTAGAATACTTTGAAATACAAATAAATTTTATTTTTTTACAATTAAACAGTTTATGTCCTAAAAATCAGTATATATGATAATCAAATGTTGTATATAAACATTTAAAGGTAATAACTCAATTTTCCTAAAAAAAAATTATGTGTATAATGTGTCTATTTTAAAATTGAAATTTCAAAACCAATAAAGTATTATTTGGTAAATATAATTTAAAATTTGATATCCACGGTTTCGAATTAGGTAAAAATTCCAATCTTATTTTTTTAAATATTAATTACAATGGTTGAATATTAATTTCCAATATAAAAGTAAATTAGTGTAAATTTGAAGAAGTTAAATTAATAAGCCTAAAAAACTATAAGATTTCACAAAATTATTTTTTTAGGATAATATATACCCATAAAGACTACACCTATACAGGTTTTCATAATTATCTATTTAAATTTTAATATTATCATTATAATGTCAAAAATATAATGGTTATTTTTAAAACTACCCTTCCCTTCACTTATAATATGTTGACACTTTCAAAAGTTAAATACACTCTTATGATTATAATTTATTCCTTGAAATATTCCACATTAATTATCTTATAAAACCATATATCTTAAAAAAATTGATCTCAATTAGATAGCATAACTTAATCACTTCCTAGGAGAATGACAATGAAAATTCAAGCCCCAAACATGATTATTATCAACTATGTATCTTTCCTTCATAATTTTAATCATTGAAATATATTATAGACACACTAATTTAATGAAATTATTTTAGTTTATATACTTTAATGTTAGTATTTAACCGTACTATTAAAACCTATTCATCAATCCTACCCACTAAGAAAAACATAATCGTCATTCAAGCGTATGTGTACACTACCACTTCTATAAGAAAAGTAATTAATTTCTCATCCCTAAATACCATTTATTATTACTATAATAGATTTTATAGGTATTTTTTATGTTTATAATATTTGTAATATTATATATATTTAACATTATCATTATAAAAAATAAATCCCCTTACTCATTAAATCATTAAAATATGTTACAATTTGGGTCAATTTAACCACATACATAAACAATGTTATAAAAATAGTTCCAAAATGATTATGGGATGTGATATAGTGGTAAAAAATATCATAATTATATATTATATATTTTTAGTTTTTTAAATCTTATTTCAACATTATAAATACTTATTAATATATCACCTTTCGATTGTTAAATATGTTGAAAACTAGTTCATGACTATTTCCGTTTTCAGAAGACATATTAATGTCAATAAAAAATGAAAATCATAATTAACAAATAATTATTTTTTTTATATCATGTATAAATTGGTAATTTTGAACTTGAATCTATTTAGTGAGAACTGAACCTATCTTCCCGAGGTTTGTACAAAATCAACAACAAAAATTTATAACCAAATTTTGTAAAAATAAGAAATAAATAACAAATATATTATTAATAAATAATAATAAATCATGTATTTCATTGGTTAATGTTTATGAATTTGTTTTAGAAATATTATATTTTGATATTAATGTATTTTTTATAGGATTTTCAATCATATTTTATTAGATGTGAATTAAAGTAAGGGGTTCGTTGCCTCATATTTATATTATTGATACATATTTCATAAGTCCCACCATGATACAACTAATATTGTGTGATTACTTCCTAATGAATATCATTGACCACATCCATGGGGTTTGAAGAGGAATATCATTTAAATTATAGAAATTTAAATATATTCAATAATATTCCCACCTTAAATGTGTTCTAAATCAAAATGTTACTCAAACTGTAATGATTTATTTGGTAATATTATTTTTAATTGAATATTGCCTTTGATATATAATCCATGTATGGAATTTTATATTTATAATACCAATCATAATTTGGATTCATATTATTTGGGTTTTATATGTTCATTCATTTTTTAATTCCCCCTTGAATCATATTTTTCCAAATGTTTTTCTTGTATGTCAATCTAACAACATCTCTTCTTTTCAGTCCGGAAGATCACTCTTCCATGTCCTAATTCATTAGATGATTTTTAAATTTTCCTTATCTACACCTAAATAATTGATTGATGTCATGTTTTGATACATTATCTTAATAAATAATCATAAAAGTATTTTTTATCATTTTCAATATGGATCATTTTCACCAATGTTTAAAAATAATATATTTATAATATTTATTTTTGAAAACATTTTTCTTTCATATTAATAATTTTCTATAATACTTTTTTTATAATATTGAATCGTTTTACAAAATAAGATTTTACTCTCCATTATATATAAAATATATATATATATATTTTTTTAAATGATCCTGGATATTTCTTATTTGTAAATATATTTTTCTTAATGCTTATATTTTTTTCATCTAAATATACATAATTTAATGTACATTATGCTAGATTAAGATATTCTTATATTTTAACCATCCATATTCTTTATTTGGAAGACCATTGTATTCCCCTTCTCTTGTGGGGGAATGATATGTCACTGCATTTGTATTGTATAATCATATTCTATATATGATTCTGACACTTCACCCAATGCCTTTCCATTTTGAATACCATTTATTTGATTCATTTTATTTGAGAGTAATCACCTAGATTCCATAGATCAATTTATTTTTCCGAAATTATAGACTTAACCCAATATACTTTATCTATATGATGAAAATTTTGTATGATTTATTATATGGATTGAATTTTATTTACCAAAAACGTTACATGAGGTTATTGGATACCCATTTATTTTACATGAGGTTATCATGTTGTGATTATTAATAAAATTATTATAGATTCCCTATGTGAATCCATATGTAACCCATTTTTTCCATGGGTTATTTATGATGTGTTTAATAAAACACATTTTTGTTTCATGTCTTATTTATTTTATAAATGTTATTGATTATCATTTGGAATGTTTTTTAAAATACCTTATATTTTCATGGGATCTATATGATGTAACAAGTGAGTTATTTTTAGTTCCCCTCATAAGTATATATGATGTCAAATGGGGTCTAATATCACCCTCCTATTCGTATGTTAAATGTTTATATCTCATAAGATATGTATTCCAAACGAAATTTTAGTTACTTATAAGAGTGGGAATTGATAATGTGGATCATGAATGAAATGTTCCAAATAAAAATGCTTGTCCCAAGGTTTAAATATATTTAATAGTCTTCTACTTATTCTCATGAATGTGTTTTGATCTCATAGATCATGTTAATTGAATCATGCTTCTATACTCAATTGATAAATGCATTATGTTATGAAAATTCATACAGCAAGATTTACTATCTTTTCTTTGTTGGGTGTAAAATTTATTTTTCATCTTAATTATACAGTTATTCAATGCTTGTGTTCACTTATGATATTATATTATTATTGCTTATATTTACCCTTACTGATCATATGACCTCACCCCTTCCTAATTTTTACATTTCCCTAGATTATTAAGATGAGTATAAAATATAAGAAGTGGATGAGGGAGACTAGTGTGGGTATATTATGTATAAATAATCACAATGGTTATAAAATAATTTTCTTATATAGCTATTATTAGGTGGAACTAGACCTTATATTCTATGTATTGCACAATTATTTGGGAGATGTAATGATTACTGAATTGATTTTTTGAAAAATAAAGGAATATATATTAAGGGTATTTATATAGATATAGTGAGGTTATTTGAAGAATTAATTTATCAGCAATATTAACATTATTCCATCTAATACAATAACAATACTATAAAGGAGAAACTAGTCATGTAAGCAAATGTTTTTTTAATTTCAAAACACCATGATTCACCACTATCCTGGTGTATTTGGTTAAAAAAAGTGGCATTAAGGCATGGTTATTACATGGTGTACAGCCTAAAATGTTTTTGAGGATATCTTGAAGGATAAATTTCACTTTATGTGTCTCATTTATCTGGAAATGGAATGATAGATGTATAACAAAAGAATGAACTGGAGGATGTTATAGATCATCAAGTAGAAATTTAACATGCTATTGATGAATTGAAAAATATAAGGAAGAAAATTTACAATAGTAGATGAACATTGAAAAAATATCATAAATATTTGATCAGATTGATGTAGTGAATTAATGACAAGAAAAAGGGTTAAAATATCAACCAGCTATTCATGTGAACTTAGAAGAAGTTGTAGAATTTGAACTGAAGTTTCAAGAATAATCTAAGGTGATTAAAAATATATATTCCACTATTTAATAATAAATCATAAAGATTTAGTTTCATGAGAAAGAAAATATGATTTTAAAATAAATATGTTTTAGGATCCCCAAGATGTTGACTTTTAAGAAAAGATTTTTTTCATAGATTTATATATGAAGATGAGTTACATGTATCAGATTAGGACACTAATGATGAAGAACTTCAAAGTTTCCACTAATTGGAAATGAGTAAAATATATGTAAAATTATTGAATCATTGATATTTTATTGAGAGAGTTTTATAACATTATATTAAGAAAATCAAGCTATCTCATTTGGAAATAAGATCAACTAATAAGGCTTTTTGAACAACACATGTTTATTGAAAATGAAGGTTAAAAAAATTATTGATAAAGACACTTAATAAATAATTGAAAATATTAGAAGGATTAATAGAATTAATAGATACATATAAATGATAATAGGATTAAATATAATTAATGTTGTATAGTATCATTAAAAGAATTAAATGAAATACAGGTGAAGCTTCTCAAAACATAATTTGAAGAAAATGTAAAATATTTTTTAGATGAAATATATTAGATCCAATTGAAGTGATTTTGTATTGAGGTTATGTAGATAATTTCGGAATCAATGGTTTGAGTAATTGAAAAATTCAATTTGGATTTATAGAGTCATTAAAAAACAGGGAGAGACATACATCCCAAATTCTAACTATTATAGGAAAAATAGTTTTAAGGATTGATATTCATCATATAAGGAAATTAATAAACCTTAACTTAGTTATTTATTAGTGATAAAAGGTGTTATTAAAAATAATAAAATGAATTAAAATGTTTGAATGAGAGGACTATTGGATTCAGATATATGGACTTAGAAGAATAAATATGAAAATATGTGTTACAATTGTGGGATGTCTAGAAATACAATATGTTTCTATAAAGATTATATTAGGATGATCTTATATTCTGAAAGGAAAGATTTAACTATGTTATATAAACATTAAATTATAATAATGTAACACATGGGTTGGAATTCATGCAAAGATAAAGATGTATTGATTGGTATAATAGAAGATGCTATGAATGTGGTTATAAAGTCCACATTTCAAGGTTTTTTAATTTGAGGAATATCATTACTCTTATGGTTGGTCGAAATCAATATGAAATATAAAGACAATTTGTTACATTGAAGAATATATTTATATATTTGAATGAAATAAATGAATTAAGGGAGGAAATATTAAATCAAGATATAATGTTTATGAAATCAAACCAATATTCCTTGAAAGGGAATAAGTAATCGCAAATAAAAACTGGGGAAAATTGGATTTTTAGATTGAACATAAGATACAAATATTGTTGAAAAAATACTAGTCAAGGAATTTTTTTCCCAAAGTGAGTCTATTAGATATTTTTGAATATAAAAACATCGAATGACTTAGTGGTTTAATAAATCACACAACTAAGAAAGAAGTTAGGGTTGGTGGAAGAGCTATCCAATGTAAAAAAAGCCTCATGAAGGATTATAGTGAAATGTGTCTTCATAGGAAGGTTGAATTAGTGGAATCTATATCACTAAAAGTAGAATCCTGTTCCAAAAAATATAGGGAAATTAAATTCTAATAATTAAAATATTTTTTTTCATAAATGGAATTTTAAAAAGAAAAATCGCTAAGAAGTCTTGGAAGAAATTTATAAACAAAGGGTTGGTTTGTAATGTCCCTTTTTTGGGTGCCACCCAAAGGTGCCCCATATCTGATTGTTGACATGTCCTCATGTTCATTTCCCTAAACACCAGAGGCTACTGACTAGTAGCGAGCACCTTGGGTGTGATAATATGAAAACTATTCCCACATTGGAAGAGTAACACAGCGGAATAAAAATAATATACAATAGCGAAAGCCTCAATACCATATAATAACTATACTGTGGATGTCTGAATGTAAAACAAAAACTGGAGAACATATATAAAAGATGCATGTCACATATGTCAAGGAATGTAGCCAAACAAGTCAAAATTCTATAAATACATTACGAAACCAATGTAAAAAAAGAAGACAAGTAAACTCCAGCAGCATCTCTAGCCTCTACTTCGTCCCAAGCTCTCTAGCTCCACAACACTCAAGTAATGACTAGTAGGGAAATTTACCTTATCTATACCTACAAAAATATATTCTTTATGAGACCAAAATCATGACCCAAATAGGGTCTAAGACAAATCTCAGTAGGAAACCAACCAAAGATTTGTCTCTAACTGTCAGTGAATATATATAGTGGGTAATATGAAAAATGAAGCAATAATAAGGAAGTAATAAGAAGTAAAAAATCCTATAGTTAAACTAAATTCATTTACATTTATTAATTTTTTATCTAATAATTCATAAGAAACACTATGGGAAAGATCTCATAGTCTCACCCCTATGGTTTAACAAAAACAAAGACTCGTTGAGGATGCACTCACCGTCAATTCCCCCTGTGGTCTTTTAACGATAACTGTAGACTCTCTGAGGAAGAACTCAATGTCCATTCCACCTATGGTCTTGTAATGGAATACTATAGACACTATAAGGGAGTAGTCACCTCCCATCCCCTCTATGGCCTCGCAACGTGAAATGTATAACAAAAACTCTAGGGAAACCCTCAACATCAATTCCCCATATGGTCTAACTACACATGGTTCTCACAGCCTTGTGTAATACAATCATGGAAAAATGTTATCAAGCAGCCAATGTAATATACAATACTACATGGATAATCAGTGACCAAGTATAATAGAGGATTATCATTTAATATCAAATCCTTCCTAATAGTACTAGGCTTCAAAAACCAAACATTCTAACAAGCAGTTCTAGACCCAATGACCAATATCAAACAAACATGGGAAAACAAATCATTAAAAAAGGTGATAATCCTAATTCATAATCAAACCCCTTTATCAAGAAAACAGACCATGACAGGCATCAATAGGGTTAAATTCCAAAATACACAATACCCTAAACATGGGTATTTGGATCTTTTCAAACATATAATCAAAAGATAACTATGGAAAGGTACAAAACACCTACCTCGATGTTATACAATCGATATAGATGAACCTAAGCCTTTAAATTGACCTATAACATCGTAGATCTACAAGAAATGTCAAAAATTCATAACCAATAATATCTCACGAAAGAGATGAAATCTAGAGGAGAGGATCTAGAAGAAGGAAGAACGTGTTGAGGCGATTCCAACAAAATCGATGTTGTTTGTTTCGAAGAAAGGATGACAGATCAGTGGCTTGGTGAAGAATCATCCCTCCTGGTCACTCTTGGACGAGACATAGTTAGAAGAAGTCGTTTCTTGGGATGAGACGCAATCCCTGTCCGATTAGTCAAATAAAAAGAATAGTATATGGAGTTTTCATTTAATTTACACTCTGTGGACATGCCTTAACTGGACCCCGCTTTAGGCGGTCTCTAGGTCACCTCACACAGCCATGTACTCGGCCGTTACACGGCCAGTACATGGTTACATGCGACAACTCGGTACATAGCGTGTAATCCTAGGTACATGACATGTACTTATTAATTTTTCAAATTCTACATATTTTTAAAAAAATACCCAAAATAAAGATCTATAAATGAAATTAAGATCCATGTTCTTACAAAATTCCCCATTAAATAAATCCGTCCCCAAATTTCCCAACAAGGTGGCCCATAATAAGAATCGTCGAACAGTTTCAGCCACTGCGATCACACATCGGTCTCCCTCTCCCAAGTCTCATCCAGTACTCACTTGTGCTTCCACAAATCCCATACCAGAGGAATATTCCTACCACAATGAGCCCCCATGATGTGACGAACAATTCAGATAGGGTTCTCCTTGATAGATGCATCAACCTCCAACTCAACCTCCTTGGGATGGAAAACACGAGACGTGTCTGAGAAGTAACTCTGAATCTATGAAAAGTTGAAGATTTCGTGCATATCCCAGTATCTATGAGGTAACTACAATCGATAGGAAACATGAAAAAATCTGTCCGAAACCTCAAACTGCCCGACGTATATTGGTGAAAGCTTTCCCAGTATCCTAATCCTCCTGTGTCCCAACCTCGGTGTGGCAGGTAGGAATACCTGATCTCTGACCTCAAACTCTAGTGGTCATCTTCGTTGTTCAACATAATACATATACTATGAATATGTAGTATACAACCTCATTTGAATAAACTCCACCCACTCTATGGTCTCCTGGACATGACGTGGTCCCAACATAGCTGCCTCTCCTACTTCCAGCCAACACAGGAGTGATCGGCATGACCTACCATACAAAGCTTCATAAGGTTCCATCTGAATAGTTTCCAGATAACTATTATTATAGGAAAACTCTACCAGAGGTATGTGATTCTCCCAAGATCCTCCAAAATATTTGACACAAGCTTGAAGCATGTCCAACAAAACCTAAATAGTATGCTCAGACTGGCCATCTGTATGGGGATTGTAAGATGTACTCAGAAGTAATTGTATACCCAAATCCCTCTGTAGTCCATTCCAAACCCGAGAAGTAAAATGGGAACCATTTTTGAAATGATGGAGTACAGAATCCCATGAAAATGTACAATATCCTGGATATACAACCTTCACATATCATCAACACTAAAGGTCTCCTTGATTGCTAAGTAGTGTGAAACCTTCAGAAGTCTTTTAATGATAACCAAAATGCATCATTCCCTTGAGGTGACCTTCTTAAACCCATCAGAAATTCCATCTTGACAATATTCCACTTCCACTTTGGAATGGGTAACTATTGTGAAATCCCTACTTGTCGCAGATGCTTTTCCTTCACCTACTGACCGATGGAACACATCATCCCAAAACCAACCACATCTCTCTTCATACCTGGATAGAAATACTGACGGTGTAGATCTCTATATATCATGGTGACACCTGGATGAAATACCTAAACCAAGGAATGAAAGTCCCATAAACTATACTCACGTATGCCTGATGACACCCACACATGTCGATATGATCACCTGATCATGTATAGTAGATGTAACTGCTACAGAAGAAAGAAACTTCTCTTGTCTATTGCGAACCTCCAAATGATTCTCAGCAAACATAGCCATAATATTTCACTTATTGTTGGCCTCCTAAACTACCTCTATCTGAGTCCTCCTGCTCAACACACCACCCACCGCGTTGCTTTTCCTAGGTGAGTAGGAAAGCTCAATGTCAAAAGAATGAAGTTACTCAACCCACCTTTATTGTCTCAAATTCAGATCACGCTGAGTAAATATATACATGAGACTTTTGTGGTCAGTGAAAACCCAAAAAAAATATATCCAAAAAGATAATGTCTCCAACAACGTAATGTATTAACAACAACAACCAACTTGAAATCATGCATTTGGTAATTCATCTCAAGTGGCTTCAACTGCTGAGACCCAAATGCAACGACGCCTTCCCCCTGTATAAGCACTTATTACAACACAAAACCTGATGCATCATTGTAAATAGTATACATTTTTTCTGGCTCTAGAAAAATGAGTATCAGTGTTGGTGTCAACCTCCCATTCTTCTCCTAAAAGGTTGAATTGCAAGAATTTGTCCACAAGTACTTCACCCCCTTATTAATCAAGCCTATTAGTGGCGCTGATAAGCATGAAAAGTATTGTATTAAACGTCTGTAGTAACCATCCAACCCTAGGAAACTCCATACCACATAGTCGTTTTTTGGCTGTTTCTAGGAAACTGCTTCTCTCAATTTCTCTCGGTCTAGTTATACACATGTATCTGAGATAACATTACCCTAGAAGTGAATCATATCCATATACAAGTGGAATTTTAAGAGCATAACATATATATGATTCTCTCTCAGTGTACTAAAAAAATATCCAGATGGGTACCATGGTCATGTCAAGAGTGAGTGTACACTAATAGATCATCCACAAAAACCACCAAAATGGAATACAAGTTAGGATGGAAAACACAGTTTAGTATTTCTGTAATAACTGCTGGATTGTTCTTGAGACCAAACAACATTACCCCATACTCATATAGATCATACCTTATTTGAAAGGTTGTAAGAGGTATATCTAATATTCTAATTCTAAATTGATGATAACTGGATCTCATGTCAATCTTTGAGAACACCTTAGATCCTCGAATATGATCAAATATTCCATCAATCCTCGAAAAGGGATATAAGTTCTTGACCATCAACTGGTTTAGATTCTGACAATGCACGCAAATTCATAGGGTTACATCCTCCTTCTTCACAAACAAGACTAGGGAACCCCAAGTAGAAGTACTGGGTCGGATGAAACCCTTTTCCTATAACTCCTCTAACTACTTCTTGAGCTCATGTTACTCTGGTGCAACAATCCTATAAGGAGGAATAGAAACCAGTGTTGCTCCTAGAAGAAGCTGAATAGATAAATATACCTCCCACTCTAAATATAAACATGAAAAGTCATCTGGAAAGACATCCCTGAAATGATCCACCATTGGAGGAATGTCCATATGTGAAGTCCCCTAGTCATCTAGATATAAACTAGAAATCTGGACTGTAAATCCTCCCAACCCATGATGATCAGATCTAGCTCTACCCACCGAGATATCCCATTAACCATTATAGAGGAAAAATCTTCCCTATGGTGATGTAAAACTCAACCTACAACAATATAAATTGACAAATCCCTGGAAGGGAACTAACCAGTCAATTTCCAGAATGACTTCATAGACCATCATCTCTAAGACATAAAGGTATGATAAGATGTGACACCCACCAACCTCAAGAGGGAAATTCATGCACTGATGCACACTAAACATTCTAGTCCCCATTAGAGTGTCCAAATTCAAGATATCGACATAAGTAAAGATACAGAGCCCAAGAATCTCTACAATATGCACTGATATAACGGTATATGAAGACCCTGTATCATGATGAGAAGAAGATAAAACTAAAGAAACCAAAATCATACTTCTAACTGTAGAGGGTCTGGGATCCTGCTCTAGATAGGTCTGCTCCAGTGCAAAATCATGACCTACGCTGCAACTCTATGAAGCTATCTGAGATCCCTGAGATGATACACCATGGAGATATTAAAAACCATTTGTCTGACGACTGTGGCCATAACCGCCACCTAGGATTGAACGACCTGAAGAACTCCATTTACCAAAATGATGAGAAACTGGTGATCCTTCTCCTGAACATGGAGTCAAAATAGAACCCCTATCACTAACTGTTGGGGATGAAAACTGATTGAAATGCTGAAGATGACCCATCTTGTTGCAAGAGTGGAACTCAACTAGGTATCTCAAGCCATGGGTCCTAATATGCATGCTCTTCCCGCACTGTTAGCATACCACCTAGAAACCTAAAGGATGATCTTTCATACTAATATATCCACATGTATATTCCTTGTGATGCTTACGACTATCATACAGAGGAATACGAACTCCAGATGCTGAGATTCCCTAGCTCACAGATCTAGAATCCCTTAGGTTTCACTCTTTGATCATCTCCTCGTTTTCTATAGAAGTTATGGAAGTTAACCTAAAGAAGTTCAACTAAGATCAGATGTCATTCCTAAGTCCATCCTCAAACTCCCTTTCCAGAAATAAATCATAACCCCCTAGAATAAGTTTGAAGCACTGCAGCTCTGTGAAGTGAAAATAATACTCCTTGACTGAGAGTGTACCCTACTAAAAACTCATGAACTATTGGGCTCAGTCATCCCTCAAAGTTTTTGGGTAATAGTAGTTATAGAATGTCTGCTAGAACTCATACCAAGCCATAACTCGTTTGCATCACGACTGTGATATCACATCCCACTATCTCTTGGTATAATCCCTAAGCATGTATGTAGTGAGCTTCACCCTATTCTTTTGGGGCATTTAAAGATGATCGAAGATAGAAAACCATGCTTTTATCAATGACTCTGCAGCCTGAGGTCCCCCATCCTCTGATAATGTGGGAGGATGATACTACTAAAAAAACCCGCATCAACACTACCATAGATAGGGAGAGATGTAGTGCTACCTATAAGGTCTGAATCATCATCATGAAGCCTTCACAGAACTGTGCAATGTCACCTGTATCTGGAATGACGGTCGGTGCCATGAGGGGCAGAGCGGGATGATCTGTTGTTAGTCCCTGGTCTACCATTTCTTGTGACTGATCATCACCCTAAACCTGGCATAAAACCGGAGGATGTCTTGGTGGAATGACTCTGCATGGTCAAGCTCACACCTTAGCACATGATTATCAAGGACTGAAACATGGAATTACATGAAAAGAGCATGAGAATAAAAGCATCAATTTTTTCTTGAAAAATAGGAGTACACGACATGTATAATTCCTACATGGCATGTTCCCTTAGACCTTTAACAAGGAGTGTACCTCTACTAAACCTACCCATTTAGCTCCCATACACACGATGTGTTCTCCTTGAGACCCAGCGTGTACTTGAATCTATTTCCCCCAACCCGAGTTCCTCTACATGGCTAAACCACATAGTTCTCTTAGAAGAAAACTACATGATGTGTTTATGCCATTCATGGCATGTACTAGAAGGATTTCATTGACCCATGTTGTTAGTCACACATCCGAATACATGGTCTCTATAACATGGAATGTTCTCCCTAGAAATTGTGTGTACCACATAAGTTTCATAAAAAAATGTCATTGGTCACATGGATGGATACACTATCCTTACAACACATCTTGTACTCCTTGTACACGGCTTGTTCCATAAAACATTTATCAACCCCATTTCTCTTCCCACATAGTTAATCAAACAGTTAAAGAATACATGGTTAGTACATACAACACACGGAATATACTTAAGAAACTTTGTTCCTTCACAAACAGTAGGATACATGGTGTGTATTCATCATTACACATTTTGTATTCTGTGTTTTTTTAGGGAGTAAGCTTCTGAAATTTTTTTAGAACTCCATAAAAAACACTAAAACAAACATTAAGTGCCAAATTACCATCCATGGGAGTCCATACTCCCTAAAAATCAAATATTTGTATCATATTCAGGTATATCCCAAAGTATAAATGTGTATTCAGTCACACAATCCACCAAATTCTGATCCATGACGGACCATAACATCTTAGGGACCCAAGGTGGGATCCCATTCAAATGAAATGTTAAATTTTACAATACCCTATAAAAATAGTTGGTATTCTCTCATGACATTTATCACAACAACATGCATATCTATCACAGCAGCATGCCATAAATAAAGAATCCTAAATGGAATGACGAAATGCATGACATGTGATCTCTAGAAAGTGCCTATATGATGCATGAGATGGTAGACCCTAATCTCATCAGGTTGAAAAAAAGAACCTCAATGATATAAATCATAACAGGAAAAATCATGTGAATCTCCCAATGGTGAAATCAAAATAATTATAACAATTGAAATACTAGAATAAATACAATAATCGAGGTAAATTGGATTTTTCACTGTACAAGGGGTAGCCACTCATGGGAACACATTATTACCAACTACCTATTCATTCCTATCCATGTCTATAGCATCCAAACAATAAGTCCAATAACAAAAGAACCTCTTATGATACCACTTTATAACATTCCATTTCTAAGTGCCGCCCAAAGGTGCCCCGTACCCGATTCGTCACATGGCCTAAAGCGCAATTTCCTGAATGAAAGAGGCTTCCTACTAGTAGTGAGGGACTTGGGTGTAATAGTGGTGAATCTATTCAGTCATTGGAAGAGTAACACAACAAAATAATAATAATATACAATAGAAAAATCAATAATAACATACTATAAGTAAACAAAGGAAGATTTAATGTAAATAAATAACCTGAGAAAAAATATAAAAGATGCATGTCACATGTTTCTAGGAAAGCTGACAAACAAGTCACATTTCTTGAAATACGCTACAAAACCAATGTACAAAGAAAAAAAAGTAAACTACAACTGCACCTTAAGCCTAAACTTGGTACCATGCTCTCCAGCTCCATAACAATCAAGTACCTAAAGTAGAAGGGTGATTTCCTTTATCTATACATGTACCAATATAATCTATTGGGGCCAAAATTCATGACCCAAATAGGGTGTAAGACAAATCCCAGTAGGCAACAACCCAAAGATCTGTGCTTAACTGTCAGTGAATATATATAGAAGGTAATATTAAAAATGAAGTAATAAAAAGGAAGTAATAAAAAGTAAACAATCATACAACTCAACTAAAATAATTTACATTTATTAATTATTCATCCATCCATTCACAAGAAACCCTCTAAGAAAGTTCTCATAGTCGAGAACCTCTGGTTTCTCAAAGACAAAGACTCTTTGAGAAAGACCACACCGTCAATTCCCCCAGTGGCCTTTTAAAGATAACTAAATACATTATATGGAAGCACTCAACATCCATTAAACTTGTGGTCTTATAATGGTATACTATAGAAACTCTTAGTTAGCACTCACTGTCCACCCTTATATGGTCTTGCAATGTGAAAAGTATAATAGATGCTCTGGGGAAGCCCACAACATCAATCACCTTATGGTCTAACTACACCAGATTCTCACATTCCTGTGTAATATATTCATGCACAAATGATATACAATAGCCAACATAATCTCAAATACTAATAAGATATGTAGCTACAAAGCACATCATAGGCATCTCATATAATATCAATTCCATCATAACATTAGTAGGGATGGAAAACCAAACGTCCTAACAACCAATTCTAGACCCAACGTCCAATATCAGACAAACATGGGAAAACACATCCATAAACCTTCTAAAAATCCTAATTCATAATCAAGAAACTTTCTCATGAAAATAACCATGACATGAATCATCAAGGATAAATTCCAAAATACTGAATAACCAAAACTAGGATATTGGGAACTTTTCACACATATAAGACAAAGAAAACTACTGAAATGAAAAAACCACCCACCTCGATGTTGTACGATTAATATAGATGAACCAAGACCTTTAGAATCAACTTAGAACATTGTAGATCTAAAAACGTCAAAAAAAAACTCACCCTCAAATATCTTAAAAAAGAGGTGAAATATGGTGGATATTCTCAATAAGAAGGATGAAATAACTGAGGCAATTCCAACAGAATCAACAATGATTGATTCATAGAATAGAAAACGAATCGGTGGCTTAGAGAAGAATCATTGCACCTAGTCACTCTTGGACAAGACAAAGTTAGAAGAAGACGTTTCTGTGGATGGGAAGTGACCCTGGTCCGATTAGTCAAATAAAAATAAAAGTATATGGCATGTTTATTTAAAGTACACATTGTGTGCATGCCTTAACCAACCCCCACTTTAGGCGGTATCCAGGTCACCTCACATGACCATGTATGGAGCTGTTACAAGTCCAGTACATGGCTACCCACGACAACTGGGTACACGATAATGTACTCCTAAGTACACGACGTGTTCTTAGGAATTTTACAAATTATCTCATTTTTCTCAAAAAAACATAAAATCAAGATCCTTATTTGAAAAAAAAAGATTCGAGTTCTTACATGGTTCACCAAATACCCAAAAAAAATTCCTACACAAGGAAGCATGTGATATACCCTCTTACCTATAATCATGAATTTTTATAATATTTGTAGGAAGTGGTATTGTATTAATGGTGATATATGATCCATGGTGTTATTTTTATGAATGATAACATGTGGTTTTACTAGAAGAATAAATTTGAAACTGGTGATGTTATAGATCATTCAATTACAAATTTGTATCTGGCCCTAACTAACTCAAATAGAGGTTTTAAGTGACCTATTTTGATTTCAAAGTTAAAAATTGAAGTTACATAATGTGAAAATGGATAAAAAATTATGTAGATCCTAATCAAGAGTTCAAGTCATGTAAAAATATTTATTTGAAATTTTCAAGGCTATAAATGTATGACTTGAAGTAAAATAGTGACATCAGGATATTTTGGAAGTGGTATATGACCATTGAAATAAGTGGATGTTAAATTTGAAAATAAGATAAATACAAATATATTTTTCATGTTCATTCATATGTATTGATAATATTGTATCAACTGACTATTTTTAGGATACCAAGGGGCTACTAGATACATGTTTCATAACCAATATTTTTGGTTTCCTATATTTCTAAATTTCTCATCTCATGGAGTCATAACATAAAATAATTATAGGTGAATCTGAGATTTACATTGAAAGGATTTTTAGAATCATCTCAATAAATAATATTTCATGTGAGGAGAATAAGGATAATGAATATTTATTGGGATCAAAATTTTATCACATAAAAATTATATTAGATTATTTAACATGTTTTATGGGCTAAACACTTTATTCATTTTTTATTTTTTAATGGTTTTTTGAATGTGTTATTGATATCACATATGTTATTTTTGAAAGGATTTCTAAGATTAATATGTACTAATTATTTTATTTATACAGGTAAGTGAGAAACAAGGGAATTTTTAAAGCCGTGGACTTAAAATAACGCTTCATATATTGAATTCCAACATTGTATACATAGAGGAATTTTCAATTACTCAATTAAAAGTTATTAAATCAATATCTAAAAATATTTGATAAGAATGTAGTTATTTTGAAGAAATGGTTTTGATCTTGTAAATTACTGATTATCTGAATTTTTTCTCATTTTATAAGTGTATGGTTGAAATATCCAAAGGTTTTCAGATGTTAATGTGTGGTAAAAAGTTGGATCTTATGTGGTTTCAATTTTTGGAAGAGGCTAATATAAAATCTTTTGGGAAATGATTTCATGACTAAATTGGGTTTAAAAATCTATAAATATAGTAATCATAAGTTTAGGATAATCAATATTCCTTAAAAAGATGATTGTAGATAAAGTTGAGGATATTAAATATTAATATTGTATAGGAAATAGGGGTATTGAACTAAGAATACATTCCTTACATTTCAATGGAATAAGGGGAGATAATGTAAATCTATATCTAAAAGTGGGAAGTCACTTTTCATTTTATTTGTAATGGGGTAATGATATAAATTTTAGAGTAAATTCATTCATTGATATAAATACCAATAACATAGCATGAATAGATTTGAGTATAATAGTTGAAAATGATTTATATGAATAATATAAAAATAAAAAAGTGAGAAAGTGTTTAAATAAGATATTTTGGTGCTATATTTGTTGACAATAGATGTTGGATGTTTTGAATATTGACATTTGATTTTTAAGTATGTATGTCAATGTTATACATGAATTTTAGTTGTTCAAAAGTTATTTAGGGAACTCTAGTATCGGATTTGTTTCAGAAGATGAGTAATAATCAGAATATTTAAACGTTATTTCTGATTTTTTTGAAGTTATTTGGGTATATTGTAAGAAAAAATATGTTATTTGTTTATTTGGTATATCAAATGTAAATGCCTAGTGGTTAGTTTCATATATTTTCACTAATCTTGGTTTCAATAGATGGATTACATCATATAGGTGATGTTTCATGA
The DNA here is from genome assembly GCA_963277665.1 of Viscum album. Lineage (NCBI taxonomy): Eukaryota > Viridiplantae > Streptophyta > Magnoliopsida > Santalales > Viscaceae > Viscum > Viscum album. Next base: position 49,585,417 of record OY728121.1, read on the forward strand.
ATTTTAAAATATAAAATATGTACTAGTAATCTTGATCTAAAACTACTATGTAGAAAAATAAAAAAACGTCATTGTGCATAAGAGTAAGTTCCAAAAGAATGATGAAAGATGTGGTAAAGTTCATATTAGCCCGATTATTAGTCATTGAAGCTTACATGAAAATCCTGGGAGAATATTACTATTATATGGTAGTAAAATTTTTGTGTGTATTTTGGAAATGAGTGTATTGGGGAAATTTTAGAGTAATTTTGAGGCTTTAGGGGATAAGCAAAAATATAGTTCAAATGAAGGATTTTTTCAATGAAATTATACCACTATGTAAATGTTATGTGGATTCCAGTTAACAAAGCTATGAGATACTATAATTAAATCAAACACAATATATCATTTGTGAAGAATAATTTTTTTTTTGAAAACCCATAAAAAAGGTTTTAATTTAACTCATAGAATATTATTGTGAATGAAATTTTTTAATGATATAATTTTCACATAGGAGTTTTATGACCATAAGGGACCTATCTGTGAAAAAAAATTATATTAAAAGGGATGTTGGAAGATATTTTGGAGCTGTAGATTAGATTTATGAAATATAAAAAGGGAATAAAAATTAAAATGGGACATATATACCATAAAAGATATATTTTTTTCACTGTGGCACTATGTGAAGGGTTTAAATTGAAAAACCCCATATTTTCGTATGAGGTATGTATCTTTTGAATTGTGGTTTAGGCATATATCTTTATCTATATGGAAGTTTCTATGTTTTTGGATAACATTTTAGGGGTTTATAGAACATGTTTCAATCCTATATATTGGAATTTCAGAGGAAACATGAAGGCCATATGGTTTGATAAAACCGTGCAGCTGAGGTCGCATGGTTATTTAAACTGTGTAGGGTGTGGTAAAAAACTATAGAGTGTTGCATAGTTTTTCAAAACCCTATGCCACGTAATTTTATTTTGAAATCACCCTTGAACATCATGTCCTTTATTGTTCAGACCCTCATTTTTCCTTCTTTTACACATGCAATGACTGTCTCCTCCATGAGAGCTCCTCCATTATCTTCAATATAGGATTCAATCTAAGTTATTCATCCAGTTTCCGAATCAGTCAATATATGTTGTGTTGGATATCTAATGATAATACATTAAGTCTCATCCCTTAATTCTTCATCTATATCACCATAACAAATGATATTTTTCAAGAGGGACAATATGTTCTATTTTAAAGGCATTTTTATATTTTTTGGATTTCTAACATTTCATCCTGAAATAGAGGATTGGAATAGATGAGGAGAGTACCCTAAATCTAAATTAGATATTCTAGTTATTTTTCAATAAAATTGATTTGTTTTATATCTTGTTCTCTTATGATACACTCCAGGATTTCTATGCATTTATTTAAAACTATAAATTTCCTTAAACTAAAATGATAGTTAAGTTAAGAATTTTATTATACATCCTTTTCCTCAATAGATGACAACCTCATTGAAAATTTCCACCTAAGGTGTGCGTATGAATTTAAATTTTGAATTATTCAATGGTAATATGGATACAACACATCCAAAGTGGTATTGGATTGATTCCTAAATGAAACAACTACATTAAATTAATTAAAAGTGTGTGGTATGACCACATCACATTACTTCTATGTAATTAGTGAGTTCTTCCCTTGGATGAATGAAATTAAAATAAAGTGTAAGTCATCTTTTTCCCTGTATTATAGCATATATACCCTTAAACATGATTCAAGACCAATGAGAACGGACTCACTATTTTAATGTGATGCATGGACATAGTGTTTCATATATTTATGATACTCGTTAATGGAGTCCCAGATGTGTTAAATGCTCGAAAACAAATACCCTAATTAAATTTGATACATGAGTATAAAATACCTAAAAAAATTTATATTCCGGAACATCGTCCTATATACTTTTGATACTCGAGCGTGGAGTCTCATATACAACAGATACTCAGGCATGAAATCCCTAATTAAATTTGATACTTGGGTAATGACATCACCCACACTTGTGATAAATGAGTAAGGCGACTCTAATGATTCACGATACATAGGCATGGAATCTATTATCTTTCTATGTGCCTCTTAAAACATTCAATGAATTCCTAACTTATTCCTTAGGTTATAGATAGTAATAGTAAATATATATGTCGTTATATGATACTATGAATACATACCACACACACACACACAGATATATATATATATATATATATATATATATATATATATATATCCATTTTCAGTGATATCCTAGATTTGGAAAAATCTGGTAGTGTTAGCCTGGTGTCATTTAAGACCCCGATATGACTCGTTCACAATTTATATTTTTCTTACATCATTATATATTAAAACAACTCATTTTATATGAAACAATTGGATTATACTAGAGAACATTGGTGGCGGCCAACAGATTATATCTCGCACCTTTTTCGAGCTACTAATTGGTACTCAAATAGAGATATGGATGTTTATAGGGGAAAGGGAAGTTTCTGGATTTGGATTCTTGATTTTATAATAATATGGTGGAGCATGGGAGCTTAAGATAAATGTTATGCTCACAAAGAAATTAGGGATTTTTTTGGAATTTTTTATTTTTTATTGAATATTGTATATTCCATTAACTCTATATACCATGTACATCCCTTTTCTATATATAATCACGACCTGAAAATCATCTTGTATGTGATATTGATTCTGATTTTACCAGTTTATTTTATATGGATGGTTAATCATCCATATTACAATGATGATACCATTTCCACTACATACTATTATTACATACCACTATTATAAACTCTAATACAGATGGTATAGTCTCCCCACCATACCATCACAGACCCTCAATAACAGTCAATAGTCTCTGGCACATAGGGTGGTGCACATGAGGCCATGTGTCCATCTGGGTTCAGTTACCTATGTGTGAACCCAGTCTAGGACATCAAGACGTTGTATCAGAGCCTTTTTTATTTTCATCTTACTATTTGAGTTATCAGACATGATACTAGGAACATTTTTGGATTTGGCCATGATCTTGTGTTTGGGAGTAGCTATCCTCCATAGAGTTACCTAGGATGGGATATTTCTTTTCTAAAGTATACTTCTTATAGTTGAATTGAATTAATCATTTTTTGATACACATGATATACTGTGTATTTCATTTTTACTTCCACTAGTGAGGTAAGGGGGGATTGATCATGAATCATCATAGGCACCTCAAGATTTACATGTCTTTCATATTCTATGTCATATTGATATTATGATATTCATTTTCTACTACATATTACCAGTGTCTTGAATTGTCATATTTGGTAATGTGCTAGAATTTCTTTCCAGGATAGAGTTATTTGATTAATTAATGACTCTACATCAACCAATATTGTTTTTTCCAATATTAAATGAGAGTGCAACCTTAATTAACAAATTATTCCACATTTGAGACAAGAAAAATTGGTACATGTGATGAAATGTTAATTATTTCATTACTTGGGTACAAATTTTAATTTATGACACATGTACCCCCAAAAATAGAGAATGAAAATTTAGCTTACCATGTAATTTTATTCAAACTATTACATCCAGATAATAGATGTAAGGAGTAGGCTGTAGTTATATTAAATTCCAATTGAAACATATATTGGTTATGACTTTATTATATAAAAATAGAGACTCATATAAATAGATTATGATATTTATAAACATATGAAAGCATAAGAACTTAATAGAAATAAATTATTAAATAAAATTGTTACCATTAAATGGGGATTCAAATTTCAACATAAAGGGTGTTATCCTCTATAACATTAAATTGAAAATCCATATACCAGTAACTATAATATGTGATTTACGACCTTGATCTGAGATCGATATTAGTGGTGTTAAGTTGGTTGTGTTTCTTGTGTTACATTTTGAAATTCTTTGTCACATAAACCATGATTTAGAAGTAGGTAGAGGGGTTTGTCTCTTATATACTGTGGTTTTTACCAGCAATAATATGTTTTCTTTGATCCAATATTATGTCTAATCTTATATGAGGTGTAAAATATTCAATTTTAGAATTATTCCTTCATGAATCCCTTTATTTGTGCACCAAGAGGGTGGAGATGAACTTGCTCTAGAGGCGGTGTTCCTAGAGCCACAAGTATTACCTACAGAAGTAAAACATGAGGAACCAATTTTTTTTCATAATAAAGATAATTATTCTAATTTATAATTGGGATTCAAATGATTTATACAGTCCGTGGAAGGAGATTCATGATCTGATCTTACTATGGAAGAGTAGACGTGAGAATTCTAGCAGATGTACCCTCATAATTCCGTAGGAAATGATAGCCCCTATGATGCAAAGTCATAGTTAGAGGATTTATTGATGATATTAAATAATATGAGGATACATTTATAAATGAGGGTAATGATCATGATTTATTTTAGTGATTCTGCAAAACATTGGTGGGATGTGGTTACTCAGGATGGTCTTCATTAGGGTATGGTCAGGGTTGACTTTCAAATGACCATTTATGATTACTTCTTTCTACCTACACTAAGAGATTACTATGTTAGGGAATTTATGCACCTAAAACATTGATATATTTCCATGATAGAGTGTTTATCACATTTCATTAAGCTCTCGTAATTTTCACTGACACTTTCATGTGTCGAGTCTATGATAATGGGAAATTTTGAGGATGGGATTATATACACATTCCAATCAAGGGTGAATGTATTTTGAATGACCATAGTGTCTAATATAGTGAATAATTCCCTCATAGATGAGTGGAACCTAAGGGAAGTTGATGATGTTGTCAAGGGCAGTTACGTACTGAGATAGGGAAGTTCTTCTTTGAGTGGGAGGAAGCATTACTTTGAGTCAGCACAAGAGGAATATAATAATCAGATGATACCTAGTGATATTTTCAAGGTGTGTCAAAAGTGCAAGAATATTTGTCATAAAAAGACCTAGTAAACCATTGATACATTTGAATGCTGAGGATATAGTAGGTTGGGGCATCAACAAAACTTTTTCAAGAATCTCACATTTCTTCTTAGTGGTAGAGGATTCATATCACCTCCTCCTTTAGGATTAGGATTAGTAACACCTCCCCAAGTAAGAATATAGAGTTATATGGTCCAATCAAGCCAAGGAGGTGGTCCTGGACAAGGTTTCTATGCTTTTTTATATATAGTTCTATCAAAGAGGGCCTTACCATGGTAGTTAGGTTATATCTTAGGGCCATAGAACTATCCATATCTGTATGGTGAATCCTACCCCACATGAGCAGAGTGTTAGGTCTTATACAGTAATTGTTACTATTCTAGTAACCTTTACTCTAGTTATTTCACTATTTGACATATGTACTTCTCATTGTTCTATATCTATAGAAATTATAGAAGGGTTGGTCCCAAAAATAGATTACATGTTTAGCGTAATGGATTTTAACATACTATTAGGGATTCGATATGAGAGAATATTCTTAGGTAAGGAATCACCCCTTGATATTAGTGGTTACGTTCTTTTTTATTACACCTTCATCCTTGAGATGATGGGATTTTACATCATACTCAGGATGTAATGGTATGTATCTTATCATGGACAAGGTGATAGATATCATCGAAGTCTATCCCTAACATCACCGAAGGGAGGTACCTACATTCACAAGATCGAATTATATGTATTGGTGAGTTAAAATTGATCAGAGCATCATAGTTTGAACAACGTGACAACCTAGATAACTAGTCTATATATTCCGGTTTAGGGAACAAGATGTATGTAATTCCCTCCTATTTTGGATAATTTTAGGTATATATACTATGATAACTTTTCCTAATTACATCATATAATAGATGTTGTGCTCACTATTGATATAGTGCTAGTAGTAGCACCAGTGCCTATCCTCTTTATAGTATAGCACCGTTAGATATTTATGTGCTCAAGAAGTAGCTATAGGATTTGGAAGAAAATGATTTTATATAACCCAATATCTCAACATGGGGTTTACCTTTCGTTCTTTCCATGAAGGTAGAAAATAAAATCATAGTGTGTGTTGATTATCTAAAAAAGAATCAGATTATAGTAATGAATGAGTATCAAATAACTCAAATAGATGACCTATTTGATTATCTATGGGGAGAAAAGTTTTTCTCCAATATTTATTTTTGGTCGGGTTATCACTAGGTGTGTGTGAAACAATCCACTATACCATGTACACCATTCCATTGCAGATATGTCTTATATAATTATTTGGCCATGTCGTTCGGTCTATCTAAAATAACTATAGTCTTCAGGGATCTAATGAATCAGGTTTTCCAACTGTATCTAGGTTATTTTTTTGCAATAATCATGGATGATATCTTAGATTATTCTCAAACTCGACGTGCCCATGCAAAAAATCATGAGATCATGATGAATACACTAAAAGTGAATTAGCTATATTCTATGATCACTAAGTGAAAATTCTAGATAGATAAATTTCACTTCATGGGTCCAATAATATCAAAGGAGTATTGTTTGACCTAGAGAATGGAAGAAATGTAGTTTCATGGGAGAAACCCAAAAATGTTTTTTAAATACATAGTTTTTTGGGACTATCTATAAGGATCCCACCTTACTACAATACATAATCAGGATTATAGTCAAGAAATCAATTCCTTTTACATTGAGGATCTATTCATGTTTATAGATTTAGATAATTGGGACATAATACATTCATAACATTACACATTCTTACATAGTGGATACCATAAAAACAGTTTCCATTTTTTTAAACATATAAATCATTAAAGGTTAAAACATGATTTCATTGAAAATTCTTCAAACATTTAACTTGGATTACTTTTTTCTTTTCAAATCCTTATGAATTTTGAAAATAATTTAAAAAAACTTAGGATAAGCACAACAATATCAGTAAGGGATGTTAAATAAGGTTAGAGCTCATTAGTCCACGAATACTTGTTACGTAAGAAAACATTTTTATAAAAGACATACTCGTCACTCATATATACTTACTTTGTGAAACATGAGATTAAAAAAGAATTTAAACAACCCATAAGGATATAAATATAAAAATAAATGTATCTTGGGGCATTAATTACATAATCTTTTAACCCTCTCTGCTACCATATCAATTTTAACCCTCACGACTACAATACAATTTGTGTAACTATCGCAGTTAAACTGGGAGTAACCATATGACTAACCTCCAACTTACACATACCCAATTAATTAGATGGAAATATAGGTTCCACCCTTTAACATAGAAAAAATCCTAAGAACTATAAAACAATCATACAACATTAATAATTATATAGAAGCATTTCCTTTGAAATGTCTTAAAACAGAATTTTAAAAAGACGATTTTAAAGGAAAAACCCCTTACATAATTCATATAATTGAAGAAAGAATTATTAGAGTGGATGTAATATTTATATACACTATAAATAAATATAAATAATAATAATAGAAACAATTTTTATCACACAAAAAATTTTTAATTGCACATAAATAATGGAGTAGAAGGTTAACCCAAAGTATGGAAATCGGGTTAAGAATTCCCTTACATCAAGTTTTTCTTACTTCCATTCCATTTAAACCTCATGTATAATGATTAAAAGAGTGTTATTAATATCTTACATAATCATATCCATCTTTATAATACCTTATATGATCATTTCATTACATCATTTCACCCTTTAATTGTTTGTATTTTGTTCCATGCACTGTTTTGTGTGAGTTATTTACCTGATTTTCATGATCGGTTCATCATGGATTGTTCTTTTCGATTGGAAGTGAAACTCCAGATATGGAATGAATTAGTATTTAAATATTTCTAAAACCCTAAATTATACCATTTATAATTTTTAATTCTTACATGAGTATGATTCATAAGTTAAAACATTAATGAAGTTTGTTTAGATCATTTTAGTGGTTCATTGATAATAACAACCCCATTTTGTTTTATTAATTAAAACCATGTCTATAAAATAATTCCAGAACCATGGATGATACATAATACATATATTATTACCTGGTTAAACCATAAAAATTGATTCATGACCATAATTTAATGAATTAAAGAATATTGAAATCGCATTGCCTACAATGTCGGTAATTCAACACATCCCAAACCATGTTTTTAATTCCCTAAATTATTCAGGGTGGAGAAGAAGATTGATGAGGAATTTTACATGAATAGGAGAAAATAAATAATATACAAGATTCTGTAGCATTAATGCTTCTTTGATAATAGGAGGTGAGGACAAAAATAATGAAACTCAAAATTAATGAAAAATTGAGAAATCTCTCACGAAAATTTGGCAGCCTAACAACATCAATTAAAATTTTATAAAATAGTTTTACGAGAGAAAGGGGGATATAATCACTGTTAAATAATATGGCCAGTAAGGGGGATAATTAATGAAATATCTCATCATAACCAAAGAAAAGTTGAAAATAAGGACATAAAATGAATGAAAGGAAAGGAAACAAAAGAGGATGTTTATCTCTTGACCTCTTCTCCTTGAGATCCTTCTTAAGGACTTTGGTTTTGGCCTTTCAGTGAGACCAAAAGCTGTATGATATAGGGGAGATCCTTGGATGGATTATTGAGTAGATAATTGGTAAGGATCAAGGCTTGTGATGTGTGGGAAGAGGAGGTAAATGAGGATGGTATTTATATTGGAAGAGAGGTGGTATTTAATATTATTTTAATCATTATTATAATATCTTTGCTCAAGACTATGAATAGTCTTAATTATTGTGACCCATAATAGTAATAATGGAATGTGAGTTTGAACCAGGTGGACTTAAATCTCATATTAGGTCATAAATAGTGTACATTACAGATAATTTGAATATATGGTATTTTACCGTATTTCTTTAATCATCAAAAATTCAAGAATTTCAAAAAAATCCCAAAAATTCAAGAATTTCAAAAAAATCCCAGAAATTAACCCTTAACATTTTTTGATATGTAGAATTCAAAAATGAAGTCAATTTTTTTGAAAATAACTTTATAAATATTATTAGTTTAAATTTTAAATAAAATCATACTAATTTCAAAAATTAATAATTTAAAAACTATAACTTCTTTTATATCACATTTAAAAATTATCCAAGATGTCATATTCTTAAACACTTAAGAAAATAAAATAATAACACAAATTATTATTCAATAGGGTTATATTTCTCTTCATATTCCTATTAATAAGGGTATGTTACTATTCACCAAAAAATAAGTTGGTTCCGTTAGACATCAAATGACATATTGAACACAATAGTAGATGGCTATTTTTAGAAATTAAAAACATAGAAGTGGAAAAATTATTTTTATAGGTTTGTTAAAAATATCTACATGAAACAAAGTTTCATGCATTTCCATTTATTTTTAGAAAATATTGTCATGTAATATTATCCCTACCTTCTAAAAATTTTGTCTCACAATTTTATTTACTAATTAAACAAGTGTGGGTACCTTTATCTCATAGCATTTTCAAACTCCCATGTTGCTTCTTCTACTTTGTGGTTTGTCCACAAAACCTTTAACTGTAGGATTACCATATTCCTCTATACCTATCCCCTTCAATTAAGAATCCGAACTAGTTTTTCTTCATCAGAAAGGTTCTTTTCCAGATGAGCTGCTTCTGGGATCAAGACATGTGATGAATCTAGTACATACTTCCTCAACATCAAAACTTGAAAAACATTGTGTACCTGAGACTAACTCGGAGGCAAAGCTACTCAGTATGAAACTGTTTAATGTTTCTCTATGATTTCAAAAGGACCATTGAACCATAGGCTTAGCTTCCCTTGCTTACTAAAACACATCACACTTTAATAATAAGTTATTTTAAGGAAAACATGGTCACCTACCTCTAAAGTGAAGTATTTCCTTCAGTTATCTTCATAACGTTTCTTCCTGCTCTGAGCTGTCCTCATGTCCTACTAGATCACCTTCACTTTCTCAACCACTACTACTAATTCTGGCCCCATAAACATTTTTTCACTGACTTCATCCAAAAACGCTGAAGTCTGACACTTCTTCCCATACATTTCCTCAAAAGATTCAATATGAATAAAGGAATGAAAACTATAATTAAAATAAAACTCAACTAAAGAAATATGTTGATCACCACTTCCCCTGTAGTCCATTGAACAAGCTCAAATCATATCCTTCAATGTCTGAATCCTTCATTCTGATTGGCCATCTGAATGAGGATGGAAAGCTGTAATGAAATTTATTTTTGTGTCCGATGATGTCTAAAGTCCCTTCCAGAAGTTAGAAGTTAACCTGGGAGCCTGGAAAGATACAATGGAAAGAGGAACTCCACGTAACATAACAATCTCACTGAGGTACGATCAAGAATGATGATCTAAAGACATTGTATCTCGAATAGAAAGAAAATGTGCATATTTTTTCAGCCGATCAACAATAAACCATACCACATTGTTACCTCGATATGTGTTAGGTAGTCCCACTACAACGTCCGGGGATATATTATTCCACTTCAAATCTAGCATTGGAAAAGTCAAAAGTATCCCTTTCGGTAACTACCAATCTACTTTAACCTGTTGACATGTCCAACATTTCAAGGTAAAATCAGGAACATCTCTTTTTATTCCATCCAAACAATAATATTCTCGAAGGCCTCTGTACATCTCTATATTCTAGAAAACACTCGTGGTAACCTCTACCCCATTGGGAACTGGCCTAAGCCCAAGGGTTTTCCACATTGGGCCTCTCTAGGGACGTGCGGCGTGCAGGTAGGCTAGCCAGCTGAATACCTTGTTACCCATCAACACGTTTTGTTGTTGGGGTTTGGATTAGTGGTAAGCACCCTGTAATCCTACATGAAAAAATGGGGGTTCAAAACCCATGAGGCTCAGGTTACTATAGCGTATTGTAGCAGCGTTGGTACTATAGATCAACAGGTACTTTAGCGGCGGTGGATACTGTAGCATCTAGGTTACTATTCTCAGAATGTGCCTTAGGCCAATAATTTGGGCCTATGGTCTATGTTATGCGCTACATGCCCACTGGACCTTTAGGATATGTAATGGGTCTCCCTCTACCCAGTTAAAAGAGGTCTTTTCCTTGTATTAATAATAAAATGAGGCTTCGTCCCCAACCTTTAAAAAAATGGAGAACTATGAGATTCGCACAACAATTATTTCCTCAACTAGGAATCACAAGGCACACAGAACCTTTTACCAAATCCTAAAACACAATCTTTATCAAGGTTAAATTCAAGAAACTTACCCATTTTAACCAATTCGACCTTTTTTTTGTAGCTCACGGTCTACCTTCTGGGCTCACATAATTCTGTTCGATAATGATTACTACAATGAAACCTGAATGAAAATATATTTATTCCCTCCACCAATAAATTCTAATTAAAAATTCATCAAATTATTAATCAAGGGATCATTTTCCAAATGTAACATGGTTAATTATGGATGATATTTTCCACTCATGGCATCCACCACTTTGTTTTCTTTTCCCAGATGATAATTGATCGTTCAATCATAATCCTTAATTAGTTCAAGCCATCTTCTCTGCCTCATGATAAATGTTTTCTGAGTGAATATCCACTTCAGACTTTTATGGTCAGTTTAAATTTGACATTTCGCTTTGTATAAATGATGCCTCCAAATTTTCAAAGAAAAATACCATAACTACCAAATTCAAAATCATGTTTGGGATAATATAACTCTATAGCTTTTAGTTGTCTTTAAACACCAGAAATTACCTGATCATTATGAATCAAAACACAACCACGTCCCTTCAAATTACCATCACTTTAGATGGAAAACTCACCATTTCTATAAGGAAAGGCCAAAATTAGAGTATTCACCAATATCTTCATCCGTTTCTGAAAACAAGCATCACATTCTTCTGTCCAAACAAATTTAACCCCTTTTTGTGTTAACTTAATTATCGGGATAGATAACTGTGAAATGTTCTTAACAAAACGTCAGTAATAACCTGATAACCTAAGAAAACTACGAATCATTGTATCATTTGTAGGTCTTTTCAATTTATCAACCACATTTCTTTTGGCAGGATCAACTGTTATTCCATCCTTATTAACAATGTTCCCCAGAAAAGAAATCTTTTTCAACCAAAAATCACACTTACTGAAATTTTCTTACATTATCTTCTCTTTTAGGGTTTGTAAAACAACCATAATATGTTATTTATGCTCATATTTATATTTAGAAAATACCAGAATGTCACCAATAAACACAACCATAAACATATCCAAGAACTCATGAAATAATCTATTCATAATATTAATGAATAAATTAGGTGAATTAGTTAAACTTAATGGTATAATAACAAATTCATAACGACCATATCTAGTACGAAATGTTGTTTTTGGGATGTCATCCTCCATCACCTTCAGTTGATGGTATCCAGATCTCACGTCAATCTTGGGAAAGTACTGATCTCCCTTGACCTGTTCTAAAAAGTCATTGATGTGAGGAAAAGGATACTTGTTTTTACAGTGATGTTATTCAAATCTCTATAATCAATGAAAAGTCTCATGGAACCATCCTTCTTTTTAACAAACAAAATAGGATCACCCCAAGGTGAAGTGCTAGGATGAATGAAGCCTTTATCAAGAAAATCCAAAAATTGATTTTTCAATTCAAGAAGTACTATTTGAGCCATATGATATGGGTGGTTTGAAATTGGATTAGCATCAGGAACTAAGTCAATTGTGAACTCAACTTCTCGATCAAGTGTGAAACCAGGTATCTCATCTCGAAAAACATCAAGGTATTCATTTAGCACTGACACATCTTGAATCTAAATAGTTCCCTTTCTTTCAATAATATGAGCACGATAAATTTCATTTCCATATTTCAACAGTTTTTCATATTCCTCATATGTTATCAATTGTATGGGTCCATTCATATATTCAAACTAAAAAAATTATGAAAAATAGATTCTTTAGCTCTACATTCAATCTTAGCATAATTAATAGAAAGCCAATCCATTCCGAGAATAACATCTAACTCAAATAAGGGTAAAACAAAAAGGTATTGAGGTAAAATCATTCCAAAAACCTTAATATAATGATTTTTATAATTCCTCTTTTCTATAATATTTCCCCCTAGTATTTTTATAACATGTTCCAGTCTCACTTGTTGAGGTGAAATTTTCAATTCACCAGAAACTTTCTCAGAGATGAAGGAATGTGTAGACCCCCTATCAAAAAAAACTTTAGAAAAATATGAGAAAACAAACAAAGTACCCAGTACAACTTTATTATAAGTCTCGACATCTGCTAACATAGTCCCAAAAGGTCTCACTACACCTTTCTTCTTATATTCTGGCTTCTATGCATCAGTTGGATCTCTCTTTAGGAAGACATTTTCATTGTGCCCCATCTCACCACATTTAAATCACTTAACATTTTTCTTATCAAGATTAGTCTTAGGATCATTTTCATAACAATCTCCATCCATATGTCCAAACCTGCAACATTTAGAACAATTCCTAGTTTTTCAATGAAATTCCCAAGGGTGAATCTTGCCACATATTTCACAAACTAGAAACTAGATTTTCTTTGCTTCAGATTTATTTTGTTCATTCTTACACATCGCATGCCATCTAGAACTCTTCTTCTTGTCCTTTTGAAAATGCACGTGATCATCAAAAAACATCATCTCTACCCTCTTATCACAACATAAAAGTTTCTCATAACTTTTGAATTCATAGGAGGCCAATGACCTTCGATACCTTCGGTTCAGTCATGAGTAAAAGTGGTTGATTTTTCTATCAAGATCCAGAATAAGATTTGGAGCATACCTCACCTGTCAGGTGAAGTTCAATTCATACAAAACCATGGAATCTTCCTCATTTTTCTTCAATTCATGTAATTTCTTCCCCATCCTAAGTCACACCACCTTAGGAAAATATTTTTTCAAGGAAAGTAACATTAAATTATTCCCACTCTAAGGAATCAATATCCTATCTATACTTGATGTTCATTACCATTGACCACCACTGATCAGCTTCACCTTCAAAAATATAAATTGAAATACTCACCTTTTGATTTTATGAACATCCCATAACATCAAATATCTTTTCAAGAGATTTAAGCCAGCCTTCATCCGTTACTAGGTTAGAAGATCCATTCAAAGAAGGAGGGTGTTGTCTCGTAAAATGTTCCACTATTGTCATGTTTCATTGTGGTACCTTGGGTTGTTCTCTTATTTGGATTCAACCAGAATTTATTTCTGGTGTTAGCTGAGCCATTACTTTCATGAATTTCTCGGTTCCAATCGCTACCATTCTATGCTGTAGATTTAGAATGATGTCGTTCAGTCGGTGCCTCTCTTCTCCAGCTTCCTTCTTTTGTGGACAATAATTCTGAATAAAAAAATCTTAGTTGAAGAAAAATGGTAATATTTAAAAGAAATAATATTTCAAATTAATCATAGAGTAAAAATCTTTTATGTTATTCTATTAACTTCTTCCTAACCCCTAACGTTATCTAAATCATTATATGAAACAAACTATATGGACTCGGCCTTACAACATTACATAATCTTGAATTTAGTCAAGAAATAACTTCTTTTTTTGTTGAGTATATTTTCATGTTTAGAGACTTATATATGTGGTACATTATACTTTAATAACATTACACATTGTTACAGAGTGGATACTATAAAAATAGTATCCATTTTTTTCTACATATAAAACATTAAAGCATAAAACATGATTTCTTTGACAATTCTTCAAACATTTTTCATGGATTCCTTATTTGTATTAAATATCCTTATGCCCTATGAAATTCATTTAGAAAAACACGAGATGAGCACAAAAATCTCAGTAAGGGATGTAAAAGAAGGAAAGATCACATTAGTTCATGAATACTTGAAATGTATGAAAACATTTTTTTAAAAGACATAATCATCACTCATTTATATTTACAATGTGAAACATGACATTTATGAAACATTTAAACAATAAATAAGAATATTAATATAAAAATAAAGGTATCTTGGGGAAATAATTACATAATATTATAACCCTCTCAGTTACCTTATCATTTGTAACCCTCATGGATACCTTACAGTTTGTGTAACCATCGCAGTTACACTCGGAGTAACCATACGTCATACATCCAACTTACACATATAAAATGAATTGGAGGGAAATATACGTCCCAAACATCATCATGATCAATTCCAAATAACCAGAACACAATCATGCAACATTAATAATTTCATAAATACATTTCCATTAAAATTCCGTAAAACATTATTTCTAAAAAGAGGATTTAAAAGAAAACCCCCATACATAAATCATATAATTGAAACGAGACTTATTTGAGTGGATTAAATATCTATATAAAATGTAAAAACACATAAATTTTCATAATAAGAACAATTTTCTTCAGAAAAACAATTTTTAATACCACATAAATAATGAAGTAGAAGGTCAACCCAAAAAATGGAAATCTGGTTAAGAATTCCCTTACCTCAGGTTTGTCTTACTTCCAACTCATTTAAAACTCATGTATAATGATTAAAATAATATTATTAATATCTTACAGAATCATACCCATCTTTAAAATACCTTATATGACCATTTTATTACATCATTTCACCCTTTAATTGTATGTATTTTGTTCCTTGCACTGTTTTGGGTGAGTTTTTTACATGACTTTCATTATCAGTTCATGAGGGATTGTTCTTGTCGATTGTAAGTTAAACCCCAGAATTGGAATGAAGTAGTAATTAAATATTTATGTGATCATAAATTATACCATTTATCATTTTGAATTATTTCATGAGTATTATTTATAAGATAAAACATTAATGATGTTTGTTTAGATAATTTTAGTGGTTCATTGATAATAACGACCTCATTTTGTTTTATAACATAAAATTGTGTGTAAAAAAGAATTAAAGAACCATGGATGAAACATAATACATATATTATAACCAGGGTAAACCAATTAAATGGTTTCATGTCCAGCCTTGAAGGAATTAAATCAGATTGAAATAAAGTCATCCATGATGTCGGTAATTCGACACATCACAGACAATGTATTTAATTCCTTGAATAAGTGGGAGAGGAGAAGAATATTAATGAATAATTTTCCATGAACATGATAAAATCCATAATATACGATATTATGAATCTTTTATGCCTCTTGGTTAAGAATAGGTGAGGAAAAAGATTAATGGAACTCAAAATAAATGAAAAATTGAGGAATCTCCTATGAAAATTCGGTAGCCTAACGACGTCACATAAAATTTCATAAAATATTTTGAAGAGAGAAATGGGGTATCTAATCACTACTACATAATATGGTAAGTGAGGGGGATATGTAATGACATATCCCAACATAATCCGATTCAATGTAAAAAATAAGAACATATTATGAATGAAAGGGAAGAAAACAAAAGAGGATGTTTACCTCTTGATCTCTTTTCCTTGAGATCCTTCTTAAGGCCTTTGGTTTTGGCCTTTTGGTGAGACCAGAAGAACTAGGATTTGGGGGAGAGACTTGGGGGAGTATGTATCAGATCATAGGTAAGGATCAAGTCTGGAGATGTGTGAGAGGAAGAGGTAAATGAGGGTGGTATTTATATTGGAAGAGATGAGGTATTTAACATTATTTTAATAATTATTATAATATTTTTTCTCAAGAACATGAATAGTCTTAATTCATGTGATTCCAAATAGTAATAATGGAATGTGAGTTCAAACCAAGTGGACTTAAATAACTTATTATATCATAAATTGTGTATTTTACTGATAATTTTATTATACTGTATTTTACCATATTTTAGTATTCATAAAAAATTCCAGAATTTGAGAAAAATCCAAAAACATTAACCCTTAACATTTTTTGACGTGTAGAATTAAAAAATGAAGTCCAATTTTTTAAAATAATTTTCTAAATATAATTACTTTAATTTTTGAATAAAATCATAATTAATTCATAAATTAAAAATTTAAAAACTATAACTGCTTTTATATTACCTTGAAAAATTAACCAAGATGTCATTATCTTAAAGACTTAAGAAAATAATATAATATCACAATTTAATATCAATTAGGGTCATATTACTATTCATATTACAATTCATAAGGGTATTTTTCTATTAAACAAAAATGGTTGGTTCCATTAGATAACAAATGACATACTGAACACAATTGTAGATGGCCATTTTTTAAAATTCAAAACATAGAAGTGGAAAAATTATTTTTAAATGATAGTTATCAATATCTAAATAAAACAAAGTTTATTACATTTCTATTTATTTTCCAAAAACCTCAGGGTCTTACACTATGTGGCTATTACATGGGATTCATTAAAAACTTTTAGTATAGGGTAGCCGTTCTTATGGGTTTGGAAAAGAAGGGCATGAAATTTATATGTTATAAATCCAATGAGAAATCATTTCAAGATTTTAAGGGGATATTGATTTCAACAACAATACAGATTCTACTAGTTCTAGAAAGAATATACAAAACATACTATTATGAATCAAGAATTAGGCATGGAA
This sequence comes from Viscum album, assembly GCA_963277665.1. Lineage (NCBI taxonomy): Eukaryota > Viridiplantae > Streptophyta > Magnoliopsida > Santalales > Viscaceae > Viscum > Viscum album. The sequence goes on from OY728121.1 coordinate 49,602,968, forward strand.
TATTTTTGATGAATTTGGAGAAATTTGTGTCATATGGGTCTCATTAATTAATACCACATGAGGGTAATTACCCAATTAATTATCTCGGGTTGGCCGCTATAGTTAACATCTTTCACTGTTAGAGGGATTTCGTTCTTAGGGAATGGTTTGTGGTTTATACAAACAAAAAAAATCCTAAAATAAAACATTACATAGAATTAACTAAATTTTAGATATAAAAGGTGGGTTGAATACCTAAAATCTTATAATTTTTATTTATTCGATATGCATGGAAATGGAAATACCTTTGTCGGTGTTTTGTGATGGAAGACTGAAAAAAATGCTGTTCAGGAGGTCAGTATTGAGGAGAAGTTGGTGATCCAATTTTCTAAGATTCACATAGAGTTCTAAGAGAATAACTAAAATCTAATAAATTAAATTTTTATTGTGACATATCCCCTTATGGGACAAGTAAATATTAGACATATTTATGATATTAAGGGATTTATCTTAACGGAGTGTGTTTCAGGTGAGGAACCCCCACCTACTTGGCTCATCAATGGGGATGAGGTCTTTAAACTTCATGCACGCATCTGGATTCCTATAGAAATATTATAGGAGTTGATGTGGGATCACCATAACTCCATTTGGGTATAACATCATGGTGGTACCAATATGTTTCCTGAATTAAACTACCAATATTGTTGGACTGTAATGATGTGGTGGATAACAGTTTTATCACATGATGTTCCACCTGTCAGTTGGGGAAGGTAGAAGACTAGTGAAGATTGGGGATTTCATAGCCATTTCCCATTACTGAGTGGAAATGGTATGTCATCACCACAAACTTTATGATGGATTTACCTATGCCACCTTTTAACTTGATATCAACGGTCACCCAATTTATTCCAATTCAAGAGTCCTTTGCTGCGGACAATCATGGGCATATGTACATCCAAGATACTTAGGAATGACATCCAATACGGTGTTAATACATGGGAATAGAGTCATATATGATTCAAAATACTTAGGCATGGCCTCCCTTGTCATTTTATGGGTCTCTTAAAAGTATCCAGGGATACTTGAGTTTCACCTTCCATTTTAACTATTAATCGTATCTATATATATGGATGAATATTTGACTAAATATATATAGAACACACACACACACACACATATTCCCATGTACACGGATATCCTAGTTTAGGTTGAAGCATATACTATCCTCCTAGAGTCCATTAGAAACCAGAGAGGACTTGTTCATAGTTTATATTTCATCTTATATTACTATATATGCACACTGGTATTTTTATATTCACCAAAAGGATTATACTAGAAATAATTGCAAGTGGGATATTGAGTATATCTCACACACTTTTCAAGCTTCCTATTCATCGCAGAACATATCTAATGTATGTAGGTAGGGTTAAAGAGAAGTTTCTATATTTAGATGCCCAATTTTTCTGTACTTGAATCATCATGGAAGTAGAGGACCAAGATTATGCTCATGATGGTATTGTGGTTACTTTTTGGTCTTGTTTATATGATGTTTTATATCTATTTAACTCAAAATACCATGTATATCCACTTTATGTATAGCATCGGGACATGAAAATGACCTTGTAATTGATTTTTATTATTCTTTTACCTATTTATTATATTTGGAAGCTTATGTTTCTACAGTTCATTAGAAATACCATATCATCTACTTATTACTACTATATATTACTATTCTACATAATGATAATGTGGATATTGTAACCCAACCATACTATCATATACCCTCAATTATAGTAGATATCCAAAGGAATCTTGGGAGGAATTCTTGAGTCCATTTGGGCAACTGAGTTTGGTTACTTATACGTGAATGAGGTCCGGGATGTCACATAAACTTTCACTTATGATTGTTGAGTTTTTCAAGTAACCACAAATAAAAATATTCCAATATTCCACTAAATATGGAGAGTTTAAAAATTAAATAAAATTTATTAAATACAATGAAATGATTTTAGAATGGAAATATTATGAACTAGTTCATTAATAGAGTATGAAAAGTAGAGATGTTATGGATTTTTGTATGATGTCATACTGTGAAGCAATTTAATGAAGAAAAAACCAATAAAGTGTGACATATATTGGTAGTTCCATAAATTCTAGTATGGGGGAATTTATTTGAATATTTCTTTTCATGTGGAAGTCCATGGTGGAGTTCTAGAAAGGTCATTTTTTGAAGGATAATATCGCCAAGGGTTTCCAGAAAGGAATTTCTATAAAGGAATAATTTAAGGTATAACTTAAATGGTGAGAAATCAATATCATAGATCATACTTGGATGTTAATATTTGTTTCTAAACCTGATCATAAGTATTTATAGAGTTTAAGATCACATTATTTGAATTATAATGACAAGAAAATATCCACATATGATTTTATTAAAAATCCTGATTTAGATCAAACAGAGATGGCTCATAGGATGAAGAGAGAGTTTTCTCAGTATACCTGGATAGAGAAGATGAAATATTAAAATAAGATTATTCTAGTGTATAAATATCATTATATAGAGAATAAGATATACTACATTAGGATTTATAAGAAAAAGGCCCAATTTTTACATTGGAGAGTTAATATCATGAATCATTGAAGGATGAGAGCAGTGAACACAAATCTATATGGAGAATTGATCTAGAGACAAGGATTTAGAGTGTATTGACGGTGTATATTGATTAGGATAGGACCACAATTTGAATAAACTATTAAAGACACCTTCATGTCTATAAAATGGACGATTCCTTCATTGAAGTAGTCTGTATAAGGATGAAAAGATAGTTTCCCTTAGATTGAGAGTTCCTAAACAATGGTAATAACCATAGTGGGAAGTAATACCCAATAAAACATCAAAAAAATTTCGATTTATTCTCCATGTATTATCCCTTTATGGTGAAATAATTAAATTATGCAATTCATATTAATTATTTAAATTTTTATTGTTTTTCTTTAAATTTAGTGAGGTCATGTAAGAGATTAATTTACCGAGAAGTTAAATATTGTTCCTGACAATATTATAACATGATTATAATGAAGAAAGTAATTAATTAAAAGAATATGTTTAAATTATGAAACACCATGATTCAATACCCTCTCAGGGTGTTTGAATTTACATAAGTGATTCAACAAATGGAGGTATATTCTTAGGATACTAATTCAATAGTAAAGAATATAAGTGATTTCATAAATGGATGAAACAAATATAGAAATAAATTATTTGAAGGTAGTGGAAGAAAAATATTGAATAAAATATGGAGTTCTTTATCTATGTTATGGCTGCAATGAATAATAGGAAGATGAAATTAATTCTAGTGGAGTATGTAGCTCAACATGATAAGAGGAATCTAAGTAAGAATCAGTGGATGTAGATGTTTTTTAAGTGAGTTGATCATTGAATCAATAAAAGAACATGAAATAAATATTAAATGAATTGAACATTATTCAATAAGACTATTTAGTTAACCACAATTTAACTAATTCTAGTATTTATTGGATGTGAAGTTCCAGGATATCAAAAGTGTGGTGAAGTCCACCTAATGGAATGAATTTTGTAACACCTTGATATTAATCGTGTAATTTGTTTGAGGCATAATATTACACCTAAAGTGGTTATATGTTTCCTATAAATTTTGTTGGATGTATTATATGAATTTATCAAATATGGTCTTAAAAATAACATTCTGAGGTTTTGAATGGGGAAAATCATAACTAGTATTTTTTTACTCATAAATAAATACCACAAAATATTAGATCCTTCCTTATCCCCAGTGAATGGCTTATCAATTTTTTGACAATATGGGACACTTTCTTGTCACTTTATATATGAATAAGTATTCACTTTGGATATATTTTAATTTATCTTTGTTTGAATAATTTTGAAGAAGAAAAGATAATGATTACTATCTTGGTTCACCCATTGGTTGGGAGGAAGAGCAGCCCACTGATGATGAATCATATGATAAAATTATCTTTTACTTTTCTAGTATCTCTCAACATAAGATTAACATTAATTATATAACTTTTCTCATCCAAATGGTGGATGAGTCAGTGATGACACTTAATTTTAGGAGTGAATCTCTTTATTTGAAAATAAAACAACCAATAGTGATGTATTAATCAGTCATGGGGATATTATACACTAAAATATAAATATGAAGGGTCATTATTGAGTCTACCAAAATAATTTCATGACCTTTTTAATATCAAACATATCATAAAAACTCATATATATAAAAAATAGAGATATAAGAGGGTTTCTTGTAGTCTAGTTTAAAAAATTGATAAATAGACTACCTGATGAATAAAAATAGAATAATTAAAGAAATATATATAATAAAAAAATCATAATAAATAAACTTATGGAATAATGACTAATACAATTAATGTGTAATAATTGGAAATTAATATAACAATGAAATTTAGAAGAACTCAGAATAAATATCTTCTGAATAATTTTCCACCAATACTAGAATTGAACCATGTCTCCAATTCCCTGAAATATCTGTACCAGAACTATAACATGAAAACTACCCCCACACAACGAAACCCATTCCATGTATGTAGTTAGGTATTGAGTTTGGTGACCCTATTGGATTATCCAACATGGCTCAACAAAAAAAAATTATGTGATCAAGTGGATGTGCATGAGAATATTAGAAGCATGAATTTTTTTTATCATCATAACTCACCCAACCAAAATATAACACAACATTCACAAGAAAACCATTCCTATTACCATGTACCTAGTTAACACACACACTCACACACACACTCCATAAAAACTCACACTGAACTACATACTCCTAGGATAAGTGCAACAGATCTATACACAATAATAATAATACCACCATAACCAAATGTGGTATACAACATGTCTATCATATTATCATACAAAATCATGATGTGGTATACCAATATATAGAAAAATCACTCATTTATGTCCCCCCAAAACCACATGAAATTTTAATACTCTTCAATATAGAAAAATATTAAATATCATTTGAAATAAAAATCAAACTAATAATATAAAAAATGATAAATCTAACTAGGTAAAACCATAAATGAAACATTATAAAAACAAACAAAATGACAAAGTGAAATCAAAGAGTTCCTAAAGTAAAAAATATCATCATATCAATAATCCCATCATAAAACAAAGGGGTAGACAAGGAATGGGTCTCAAACATAATAAAAAATAATCTTAGAGCTCACCCCTACCCTATGTTATATCATTTACCCTCACTATAACTTCCAACTATACTATCCATAGAGAACATCCATCTTGATCCTTGGTGTCTCATATCATCACATGGTATGGATCCCACTGGAGGCTCTTAATCTGCACCTTGATCACTAATAGTTGACATATAAACCATCATCAATAAAAAAAGTTTGTTTTATTGAAATGATGTTACCTCATGTGGATCCTTGGAAATATCAACACTATTTTATGAAGTAATCCATCACCTACTAATGGTTAGAAACCATCCTTCATTATTCTGAAACACTTGTCCCTTTGTGTCTAGATTCCCATGGGGAATGGAACATCTTGGAGGGGCCATACCCCATCCTAGAAATTTTAAAACATATGTTACCTTACAAAAATGATACAGATACTCATCGAGAAAAACTTCAATACAAAAGGTTATATTATAGATCACATCTCATAGGGATCAATACACTATCAGTGTTTCATTAGTCAAACCAATACTCAAGATATATTCCCAATCACTCCATATCACAAAATGAATATTCTAATGTCAGATTTGTGGGAAACTCGAAAACCTTCATTTGAAAACAAAAATCAGTCATCTTCGCTCTTTGATCCTATAATCATATAAATAGCAATTATTTTCATTCCATTGGCACTACAACCCATTAATACATCATATATCTAAAATAAATTAACGTAGGGATTGACTCCCACAACAAATACTACGGTTAATCAAAGGAATAACTCTAGAAGATAAGTAGTAAAAAACCCATAATGACATCGAAGTGTTTCTTAAAGACCAATGGTGAAAAAATCATAAAATACTCAATACATATCATCAACTTATATCAATTCAAAAACTTTCCCACAGTTCTTAGCGATATACACCAAAAGTAACCTTAAATATTGTTAAATATACCCACGTAACTCGTCATCTAAGGGATGTTTTATCCGATGTTTTTATACTATAATGCATCAATATGTAATATACAAGAAACCATAATCTATATGTACTTACACATGTACATATCTTTTGTAAAATAGGGTGATTCCATCACAATGTCAAACAAACACAAACTTATCTCAAAACAACCCCCATGTCCTACCTAAAATAAATCAAAACTTCTCTAGGAAACCCCTCTTTATTTTAAATTCCTAATTTAAAACCATCCCTTTAAAAAATTATAAAATTTATAAATTCCAAAACCATCCATTTTCTATATGAATTCCATTTAAAACCAAAAAAATATTTATATCCATTAAAAAGGTTTATACCATTTTCCAAAATCCTTAACTAAAACTAACACCTATTTTAAACCACACATAAAAAAGAATAAATCACTCAAAATTTAAATATAAACTCACACCACCGAAAAATGTCATCAAATTTATAAATTGACACTCATTTGATCAAGTAACCACCAAGGAACCATTTAACATGAAATATGGTGGTTGTTTACTATTAGGATGCTGAAATTCCATCCTATTTTATGGGTCGTGATATCAAATGTCATTCAAACATGCATGCAATTACCATAATAATAACAAAAATATATAAAGTCACCAAATGAGTAAGAGTCTAAGTAATAAAAAGGACCCATACATAAATTACACTCCCATCATTTAATCCAATCTAGTACATATAATAACCCAATCTTAACATACGTTGAAATTACATCCCATTTGAGGAATTCATAAAACATTACAGAAAACAAGTGCCCAAAGACATTATTATTTTAGTGACTTTGGAATATTGTAACAAAAAATCTTCTAACTTAATGAATTATATTCAAAGATTCCCAAAAAGACATTACCCATTAGTATTTCTACTTCAAAACCTTTCTTCATAAGCTAGAGAAGGGGAACACACAAAAGAGGAGATCTCAAATGATCAGTAATGTTAAATAAATGAAATGAATAACCATATCATGAAGGTAAGGGTTTGATAACAAGATCAAAATCATTAAATGATCATAACCTGTATATCAAAAATAATAAACATTAAACATGGGATAAGTATTTGTAGTTATGAATACATTAATGATATGGAAATAAATAATGTTATCTATAAAATAATAATTTAAGAATAAGACATGGAATTGTGACAAACACATAATCATATAAAAACCCTATGTACAGGAGGCATACCAAGGCCTTTGTAACATTTTAGGCTTGGGTTAATCACCTATGTACCTACTTTAGTGTTGGGATTCGCTCCCATGTATTATATTGTTTTGGGTTTGGGATTTCCCCCCATGTATCATCTTGTTTCGGGCTTGGAATGTCCTCCCATGTACCCTCTTATTTTCAAGTGGGGATGTAATTCCATTTATCATGTTGTTTCATGCTTGGGATGTCCACCCTTATACTCTTTTATATCATAAAACATTTACAATAACCTATTTAATTGTAGGGTGATATAGATCCCACTTGTAACATAATTAAATCATACATACATGTGCTAAAAAATCATAAACAGTCATATCGTAACCCATTAAATGTAATACGTATCATAAATATATACTAATATAATAACCTAGGGGAAAAAATACATGTTTCATTATCATTTAAACAAAATAATTACCTGTGAAAGAGAAATATATTTCATAAGAAAATAAACCATGGAATATAAAAATGTTTCATAAATACCATGAAATTAAGAATAACCCATTCAGAGAAAAAACTATGAATGGAACCATTAAATCATTTCCCAAAAGGGAATGAGTAAAATTAACATATGTCATATTAGATGGAAAATAATATTGAAATATCAATCAAAAATTATTCTTGAAAAAAAAATCCTTTCTTCTTTGAAAAATTATTTTGAATACATAAGACCATTTGAATATAATTTTCATATAATGCACCTTGAATACTTATAAATAAGACAAGAAGTAATTTAGAAAACCTTTTTCATATAAAAATTATAGAATAAGATTCAAAAAATATTTAAAATTCTTTTTCATTCAAATACTTTTTGAAAACATTATAGTAAAGAACAATTTTTTTGAATACCATTTCATTAAAAATACTTTGAAGACTTTTAATGAAATCTTTAAAACGTTTTTAAAACCATTTTTTGATAATAACTTTGAAAACTTTTAAATAAATCTTGTAAACATTTTGAAAACCTATTTACATGAAAACTTATTAAATATGAAGGAATATTTATTGAAATTAAATTACCATGAAAATTAATTTTGGAATTTTTTTTTAAAAATTAAATATTTAAACATGGAATTTAAGACTCACAGAAAAGGTGGCTGGTAAATCTTTACATGTTGTATGGGGTAAAAAGAATATTTGTTTTTAACTATAAAATTTTTGAAAAATAAATTGTTTGGAAATAGATAATAGTATTCCATTGAAAATATTGGTGAAACAAAAAAATGGGATTATTATTTTTAATTATTATACGAGAATATTAGAATATTCTTTTAAACACTTTTTAAAAAACATGATTTGGAAGGGGAAAAGATTTCTGACCAAAGAGAGGGTAAAGTCAGGCATTCATAAAAAAACTTTCTTAAATATTAAATGTACCAAAGAGTAATAAAATAGTCCCAATAAATCAATATATCATAAAATAACTAGATGAATTGAATATTTAGTAGTGATATTGAGATATCTATCATAATATTTCATCAAAAGACGCATAATCAAAAAACCTAGAAAAACAATGAGATTGATTGAATAAACTCTTATCTCTTGGTAACATGGAATCATACTCTACATGTAAAAAATTGCGATAAATTTATATAATAAATCATTAATATAAGGAGATTCATTATATAACATGTAAAATAGAATTATATACACCTAAAAAAATTTATGGGAAAAACAAAACACGAGCCTCGATTAAGGAAAAGTGAGACAAATCTATTTTATGGGTTTGGTATATTTTGATAAATAATCCACAAAAAATAATGTTCATAGAATGGATATATAATTATCCATAAACTTATGTATAAGAATCATATAATTAATCCATGGGATGTTTATACACAACACACATGTAATTGGTGGTAAATAAAGAAATTATCTCACAGAAATAAAAACTGAGATGAAATCCCTTTACCTTGTTTCTTGAGTCTCTTTGTGATTGTACATGCTTCCTACATAATAAATATAATTTTAAAATAAATATTTTACAGAATAAGATTCTTATATATAATACCATATATGGTTTTATTATGACCTTACATTACCCTCTTGTTAACAATTCTATATTAAGGTTTCACTTTGGATAATATTCACTTTCATCTGTATATGTGTCTTTATTTATTATATCTTTAGTCTTTATATATATACCATGGTTTAAATAATTTAAAAAATGTTATAAATGTCATTAATATATGGTATATGTGTATTATAATAATATATGTAATATATAATTACTAAATGAAATACACCATTCCTGTAGATGGTAAGCCGTATTTACGCATGAATGTTATTTTCGTTTTGATTATCGTATTGAAAGAAAGAAAGAAAATTACATATAAGTATATATATATATATATATTTATATATAATTATTTTAGTAGAATTAATATATCATATATATAATATTAGTTCACTAAACCCATCGTTAATAAATTCTATGTAGTGTTTAAATGAATCACATCATCTTTAGGGGGCGATGGTCCACACTTCCTCAAATGGAATTATCATATTTACATAAAATCTAAAGTAAGAAGGTATGTGTTTTAAAATTAATAAATAATATTAAATACATAATAATTTTAATATATTACATATATAAACTTTGTTTACATCATCATTCCCACAATGAGAGCCAGTAAAAGGAAAATGAACAATCATTATTTAGTGAGGTTGTTGTTCCCCGTAAACAAAAACAATATGTTTATTACAAATTAGATGGAGGTGTGTGTAAGTGTATGTAGAAACCATTGAGTAAAAAATCCTAGTAAATTTATGGTAATTGTTTTTCTATTAAATCTTGGAATAAATAAAGTGGAGGGGGTGGAGAAAAAAATGGGCTTGAGAGAAGATGTTAACTCTAAATTAGGTAACTAATTTTGGTTTGTGACAAAAGGATTCCATGTATTTACATATGAAAAAAGTGAGTCCTAAATGGGGAATTAATGTATGTTAATATTTTTATTTTTTGAATTTTGGATGATCTTAATTGTTTTAAGTGGTGTGAGGACTAGGGAGAGGTGGTGAACATTTATAGTAGAGGGGAATGACACACTTGGCATTTTTGAATGCAAGTAATATATACTGCCATTTTTACCTAAAAAGGTCATAAAAACCAAATAATCTCAATACTTTAAGGTTAATGTCCGAATAGTGTCCATAAAATTGGTGTTTTAAAAGTGTATAGGTTATTTTTGGTCTTTAATTTAACATTTAGTACTTTATTAACCTAATTTTTCTCTTAACAATTGTAATTATTTTTAAACAGATTCAATAATATTTTATTTAAAAAATAACATTAAATTATTATAAATTAGAAAATATGAGGATTCATAATATGGAATCTATTTACTAAATTATATTCTCATAAGTGGTATAAATTAAGTTCAAATTAATCTCACTGACGGGACAACACATCCGGTTTTTAAAGTAGAAATTTCCACAATTTTGCTGAGTTTTTTTATCCAATTTTAATGTGAAATTTGTTATAATGACCTAATTTATATTAATTCATAAAAATATTATCTAATTAAAAAATTAAACTAATTTAAAATATAATTTTATCTTATAAATAAATTAGATGAAATTGATGTTTTGAATTAAAATCTAGTAATTTTAACTATTAATTAAAAAAATGAAAAATTATGAAAAATAACAAAAAATTATCCTTACCTAATTTTATTTTGTTCTTACAAATTTTATGTTTAATTTTAAATATAAAATCTATAAATTTTACAAAAATACGATTTGAAATGAAATCAAAATTAAAAGTGATTAAAATGAAAAAATAAAAAATAAACGGTTTTAAGCATAAAATTGGGTTTGTAGTTATCTATTATATATCAAATATATTGGATGAATATAAATTTTTTTACTGAATATATATCACATATTTTAAATTAATATCTCTAATAATATTTAAAAAATTTAATTCATTAAGTTAAAAAAACATTGTGGGTATAATAACATTTTTCTTTATATTCTATTGGTTTTCATATTCATTTTTAGTTAATTTGTATCCAGTTAACTATTTTAATATTTGAGTAAACAATATATTTTCATTATATAGTTAAGTCTTTTCATAAATACTAAAATAATATCTAGATTATATTAAATATTACATCGTTTTTTGGTAAAAATCAGTCCTTCGTGTTACACTAGCCACCATGGAAAGTCACTGTTTCATGTAACAAAATCATACCTCAGTGTAATGTGTAGGGAGATATTAAGTTTCTATTGCATTTAGAACACAATAAAAATAATTTTCTCATAACACAATCCAAAAATATTTCTTTAAAATAAAATATATTATTTTTGATGTTGTGTGAAATGAAAAACATCAACAAGATTAAATTAATTCAAAAATAATATTGCACAAAATCTTGGGGTGTTAAATTTTACCCAACATAAAATGAATTACACCCTCAAAATTCATAATGGTTATCAATTGTTTAATATTTGATAGTTTCATTCATAGAAACCCTCATTGTAAATGTGAATACTAAAACATCACCTAAAAGGGAAAGTTGTAACCATAATGGTTTCCCAAAGTAATATATAACTAGATTTCCATATAGGATTACATAGATGGGTAGTGAAAACAAGGATATGGAAGCCAAATATAACCATAATTTTATGATATAGAGTGATAGAGATCCTTTTTAGGAGAAAGTTAACCATAATTAGGCCATAAATCTATGATGAACTATGGGAACATCTAATTCATCAAAAACGAGGTATGAGGATAACATTTTTTTGTTTTAATATCCTTTTTCAAAAAGATAATGAATTTTTGTGAAAAGATATGCATTAATTACTTTAGTACAATCTCCCCCTTTGAATATCCTTGATCCACCTAACCTATTTATCCAAAAAGGAAAGTAAATTCTTTTTTCACTAACATATCATTATATCCATGATATGCCACCCCATATATCATCAGTTATATTTAACATAATGTTTTTATAACAGGTTATCCAATATACATAAATCCTCACGTAGTGATATAATACTTTATTATCAAAAAATTCATCCAAATATTAATATAATATTTCCATAAATGGTAAACCTTATAACCATTCTGAAAGATAAAAATCCAAAATATATAAAAGAACCCATAGAATAATTTTAACATTGTACCCCTATTTATCATGATTTATTTATTGTTTGTCACATAACAAACTTGTGAATAAAATCATCATATATTCTCTTGAAATATGTTTACAACCCGAATTATAAAAAATACATTTGGAAATCATGCATGATTCCTAATTCAAAAGAATACTGGATATATTCCATACAACCAAGAAGTTGTAAAATTCAAACAAGATTAAATATATAACTTTTTAACCAATCAATAATAATATATAGGGTAATCTAGGCTATCAAATCTACATTATCACAATCAGTCATCTCTTTATCCAAGAGAAAAAACTTTCTCATCATATTGATCACATTAAGGGTTGCCTTAATTTAATTAAAATATCACTTTTATTCCTATTTATAACCATTAAAGTATCAATTTTATACATATTCATTACCATTAAACATATACTTCTCAATACGTAATGAAAATTTATAATGAGGATACTTATATATTTCTCGATTAAAAAAAGATAAAATTTGAATTCTAAAACACAAGAACTTTATTCATCACACATTATACTTAAAACATTACTCAGGATTCATTAACATATTCCATTATACCTCTTTCCTAGAAAATGAAATATGAATAATTTATTATGGCTCCTCAACTTAAATCTAATCATGCTTCTTATGATCAATGTAAACAATACAAGAAGAACATCACATACATTTCACAAGTCATTTGCAGTATATTTTTCTTCATAAGTATATCTAAAATTCAAACCAACTTCCTAATTCTATTTATACAGTTTAAACTTGGTAAATAGATATTCATAATTTCCTTACATTCCACATCTAAAACATTCAATATTAACCATGTTCCTACTAGTTCTCTCAATTGACTAAAAGCAGAATGCACAGGTTGAGAAACACATATCATATAAGAAAACCACATAATAGTGAAAAAATACTTACAATATTTTAAAATTAGGGCACCCACCATTTAATCAAATACACCTTAGGGTTATCCGGGTTATTCATAGTCATCTTCTATTCAAATAATTTATAATGGTTCATAAATATTTTTTGAATTTCCAAAGCATATCCCCCAGGTGGGTCAAACTACCTGATGACCTCGAGTTAGGCCGAATGAATTTTTTTCAAAGATATTAGCCCAAGGTACATATGAGGTATATCCAAATCCACATATAGTATATTTAAAAGGACGTATTTACTGGAAACTACTTACTCTATCCTATACCAAAATTCTAGAACAATTTCTTAAATGTAGACATATACTAATACTTATCCTTAGAGACATACCTAGATATATCCTTATAATAATACAAAAGGATATAACTAAACTATTCTCATCCTAGATTGTAAAGGCTAACTAAACCTTCACTCTGATACGAACAATAAAATTCTAGTCTTAATGTACATAGACAATATATCACGTTTCTAGAATATATAAAACATTACAAAAAGTAGATTATCAAAGACTTTATTAGGTTTGTGCCTTTAGAAACATGGATCAAAAAATATACTAACCTAGTGAAATATCAACAGTGTCTCCCACAAAGATGTCCCCCTTAGTATTTTTACTAATAAACATTTCTTCATAACCCGGGTAAGGGAAACATATAAAGGGGGTGAGCTCAAATGATCAGTATGGTTAAATAAAGTAAATCTTATGAATATTATGAATGTAATGGTATGAGAACATGATCATGATAATTTGAAGATCATACCTTGATTATCAGAAATCATAAACTTGAATCATGTATTGATTATTTTATTTTCAGAGGAAAATAATCCAAAGGAAATAAAAATCGGATCCATGGAATAATTATATAAGAATACGATATGGAATTTTGGAAGAAACATAATCATTAAAAAAACCAATTTCAAGGAGGCCTACCAATGCCTTAGTAACATGTTGGGCTTAGGTTAATCACCCACGTTCCTGCTTCAAACATGGGATTCCCTCCGATGTACCCTCTTGTTTTGGTCTTGATGTGTCCTCCCGTGTTCCCTCTTGTTTCTGGCTTCGGATGTCCTCCCATGTACCCTCTTGTTTTGGGCTGGATATGTCCTCCCGTGTACACTCTTGTTTCAGGGCTTAGATGTCCTCATGTATCCTCTTTGATCTCGTAAAAAAATAAACATTAACAAATGCATTGGAGGGAGATATATTTCCCACCTGTCACATAATGAAATCATACATAGATGGTCCACAAAATAGAAAAAAATAATATCATAAAACATGAAATGAAATGGTTATCATAAAAATGAAATCATATCATAACCTGCAGAAATGATACTAGATTAAAAATCAATTAATCAAAATCATAACCATTGATTAATAAATATATTTCATAAATATATAAACCTTGGCGTAAAAATGTGTTTCATAAATACCATGACATTAATCATACACAATTCAGAGAAAAAAATATAAATGAAACCATTAGATCATTTCTTAGAAAGGAACAAGTAACATTAACATATTTTATCTTAGATGGAAAAAATTTTCGAAATATATTTCAAAATTAGTAATTGATTAAAATATACTCTTTTTTGAAAAAGGATTTTTAACACATTCAACCAATTGAAAATGATTTTTTTAGAAAATACATTGAAAATATATAAACAAGAATTGAATTAATTTTGAAAACCTTTTTCCTAGGAAACATTTTAATATTATTCAAGAAATTTTAAATTATATTTTTCTTTGAAAATTCCTTGAAAACATTAAAATAAATCTTGAAATTTATTTTAAAACCCATTCATTATAAATATTTTCAAAACATATAATGAAATATTGGAAATATATAAAATAAATTTATTATAAAAAATTTTAAAACATATAATGAAAGCTTAAAAAAATTAGGAAAAACATTTTAATTGAAAAATTATGAATGATGCATGATGAAATTCTGAAAAAAAATTATATAAAAATTAATTTTAAAAATATTTTCTTAAAAATTATCATTTTAAACAAGGAAACAAAGATTCACTGAAATTATGGTGGGTAAATCCATACATGTCGTATGAGGTAAACCAAATATTTATTTATTATGATAAAAAGGTTATAAAAACACTTTTTTGTGAAGAGACAATAATATTTCATTGAAAAAATAAGTAAAATAAAAAGCTAATATTTTATTTTAATGATTGTAAGAGTATAAGAATATATTCATGGAAATCCTTTTTAGAAAACATTTCTTTGAATGGATATTTATTGCCGACCAATGACTGGGTAATGTTGAGAGTTCTTTAAAACACTTTCTTAAATATCAATTCTCCCAAAGATAGAAATACTTCTCCAATTAATTAATATATCATAGATAAATATAGGATAATAAAATTCATCAGTTTTTTAAGATATGGATCATAATATTACATCAAAGGAATCAGTAACAAAAATAATCTTGAAAAGCGGTGCGATTTTTTCAATAAACTATTATCAAATTGTAACATTGGATCATACTTTCCATGCATGAAATGAAAATTAAATAGATCTTAAAATTTCAATAAAATATGTATATTTATGATATAACATGTAAAATATATGTATATACCCATCAAAAAGAATTTAGATTCATAACAAAACATGAGTCTCAAAGAATGCAAATGGAGACAAAACTATTTTACTGATTTGGTATGTTTTGAAACATAAACCCCATGAAATAAGGATCATAGAATGGGTATATAAATATTCATAAATTTAAGTATAATAAAAATTTAATACATCCGTGTGATTTAAACACACAACAAAAAAGGAATGTGTGGTAAATAAAAAATGTATCTCAAAGAAATAAAAAGTGAAATGAAACCCTCATAACATGCATCTTAACTCTCATCGTACTCATACAATATTCCGTTATAATAAATATATATTTATTATAAATATTGAAATGAATAATATTATTATATTTAATAACATATATTGTAATATTATGACCTTATATTACCCTCTTGTTTACAATCCTATGTAAAGGCTTCACTTCAGGTAATATTCACTTTGTTCTTCACATGTATCTTAATTTATTATGTATTTGTTTCCATATGTTTACATCATGATTAAAATAATTTAAAACGTTATATGAATATATTTTAAATATTTTATTAGTGTATTATAATAATCTATAAAATATATAATAGACAATGTATTATACTGTTCATGGAGATTATAAGCTGTACGTATTCATGAACGTTGTTATTGTTTTATTTCATCTTGATAAAATAAAGAAAATGACATATAAGTATATATATATAGATATCTGATTATTCAATTAGAATTATTGTATCATATATTTTATATTTGTTCACTAAACCCATTCTTAAAAGATTCTATGAAGTCTCTGAATGAATCACATCGATTTTAGGGGGCTGTAGTCCACACTTCATCAAATTTTTTTTTTCATATTTACACCAAATGGAATGTAAAAACAGTATATGATGGAAATGAATATAGAATATTAAATACATATTATAAATAATATATTATATATATAAACAACTTTCCATCATAAATTCCACTATGATAGGTAATAACATAAAAATGAACGATCATTGTTTAGTGAGGTGGTAGTTAACCATACACGTAAATAGTATGATAATTGCCCATTAGATGGTGGTTTGTGAAAGTGGGGTTCAAAGAATTATCATAAAAATAGCCTATTATATTTAATAAACTTTATATTATGCAGTAATAGAATAAAGAGAGCATTGGTGGTGGATAAAGAAAATAATATAAATGACCTTGATAGAAAATGTTACCTCTTATTCGGGTAACTAGTATTGGTTTGTGCCAAAAGGATTCCTTGGATTGATTTCTACCCAAATGGTGGATTAATGGATGAAGTGAGAGATTTTGGGATGTTTTTTGGGAGTGTTTTGAAAAATATATGTGGTTTGAGATGTGTGGGTAAGAGGGAGAGGTTGTTTCCTTTTAAAGGGGAGGGAAAGGACAAACTGAGAATTTTTGAAAAAAAGATATGTGTACATATGTTTGTACAAAGAAAAATTCATGAAAAAACTAATAAAATAAATATTTTAAGGATAATGTTCTAAATATTTCCAGAAAATGGGTTTTTTGGATGGTTCTAGGATGTTTTGGGTCTTATATTTATTATTCAGAACATTATTAACATTCTTTTTTCTCTTAAACATTGTAATTAATTTGAAACGATTTTAATAGTGGTTTTTGTCAAAAAATATGTTTAAATTATTAGACATTAAAAATTACAATGTTTTCAAATAAATATTCTTTTTTCCAAATTCTAGTCTCGTTAGTGGTATAAATTAATTTATAATTAATCTCTCTGACGGGACGACACAACGTGTTTTTAAACTAAAAATGTCCTAAAGATTGATTTGTCTCTATATCCAATTTCAATGAGAATTTGGTTCTAATGACCTAAATTCGGTAAATTCATAAAAAAAATATCTAATTAAAATTTGAAACCAATTTAAAATATAATTTATCTTTATAAATAAATTATATGAAAAATATGTACTGAATTAAAATATAATATATTAATTATTCATTAAAAAAATGAAACCTCATCGAAAAATACAAAAAATTTATCCTAACATAATTTTTATGTTTCAATTAAAAATTTGAAGATTACTTTGACATATTAAATCTATAAAAGTTACAAAAACTGGATTTAAAATTGGTTTAGAGTTAAAATGTATTAAAAATACCTTAATAAAAATATAGGTTTTAAGCATAAAAAGAGGTTTGTTCTTATATTATGTATATGATATATATTGGATGAATATAAAAAATATTTAATTGATTATATAACATATATATCACGTTAATATCACTCTCCAATTTTAATTAATTTTTTTTATTTCTGTAAAATAACATTGAGGGCATAATAATGTGTTTATTTTGTATTCAATCAGTTCCCATATTCATTTGTAATTAATTTGGAACAAACTAATTTATTTTATATTTGAGTAAACCATATATTTTTATATGATAGTTGACCCATTTCATAAATACTAATTTAATAGTTATGTTATATTATATAATACATCTTTATTTGGTAAAACACAGTCTTTCGTGCTACACAAGCCATCATAGAAAGTCATTGTTGTGTGTAATGTTTAAAAACCCTAGTGTGTTGTATTGGGAATGAAAAAAATTTATGCTCTGTATATTTTACAATAAACATAATTTTTCATACAAACCAGGAGAATCATAGTTATTTAAAATAAAATAAACTTCTTTTATTGTTGCATGAAATGAATATTCTCAAAAATATTAAATTAATTTGAAAACACTATGTCACAAAATCTTAGGTTATTACTCCACAAAAATACACCTTTTATAAAAGTGCATATATTATAGGAAATTATAAACTATTATTAACCAAAACATTTTAATACAAAACACACAATAAATATACTTTATTCCCAACACATTAGGTGGTGAAATGATTCCAAAACCAAATTCCAAGGGGTATAGTCCACTCCCAAAAAAAATTAAGACTTTAAAATATAGAATCCATAATTAATGAACTCAAATCATTACTAATTTCATCTCTTTTAATTAAAATACACATATAAATTGATCAGGTGACTTTCCTTTGGCCAAAAAATGATGCAATATGAGAAATAAATCTTTCCAAGAATTATCTACAAACTATGCACCAAATCCCCCAGATTCTGATGTGATCTCACCTTTCTCTGGTGGAATCATATATCCATGATATAACTGAGATATACAAAATTATATAAGAATAATTAGAGTATGGACAAGAATAATAAGAAACTAATTACCAAGATTCTCTAACATAATTTTACATAGATCAACCCATTGCCAATTAGATACCAAAGGAGCATCAAAGGGGGAGAAAAGAGGGGGAGAGGTTGGTCAAAATGGACTCCCCTAAGCCCTATATACATGAAAAAGTGTGGGAGGACAAATTTTAAATAACTTTTTATTCTATATTAATAAAATTTTGTAAACCGCCATTGGGTACCTATAATACCCCCACTATGTTCCTGATGACTCAATTGGGTACTTGAGATAGGGAACCGACCACCCAGTGTCCCAAATAGATTCACCCCCACCCATGAACCTCCATTGGGTACTAGGTGACATCCAATTGGGTACCCGATGGATGGAAACCACCACTCTATCTCTTTGCCCCTCAATTAACACATTAAAACTCAAACCCTATATTATTTCTCCAAACTAAAACATTTTAAACACATCAAATATCATTCTAAATATGAAGAAACTCCCTTTAATAGACCCAAAATAAAAAATTAAAATTAATCCATCCACCATATGATTAAGATCTAACACATCACATGGTTTCATAATAATAAAGTACAAGGTATGTTATAGAATCCCCTATTTAATTATTCCTATCCACTATACTCCATGATGGTACTTATAATTTTTTTTCCAAAGTATTCCTAAAATCCTAAATCTATTGGAAAAATAATTCCAAAACATCATTCAATCAAAAATCTATTTAAATATTTTAAATGAGTATAAATGTAGAAAAGGTATAGTATACATTTCACCCATAAATCTGGTCTATTGATTGTTTTCACAAGTTTTTGATCAAGATCATCTAGAAGTACTCAAAGTATTACATCCTTTGTAGGCATCGAAGTATCATGGGAATCACTTGATACTCAAGTAGGATCCCACTATGTCCATAGTATTCTAGATACCTAGGTTAACAAAAGGATATAGAGTTTTATCCATAATTATTTTTATGAATCCCACAACATTCATAAGGGTCAAACAAATTATATAAGTATATAAGGAACTATAGATAATTGGACTATATTAAATGAGTGTTTTACAAAAATACTTATTGTTTTAACAAATTTAATTTTCATGTTGAATAATCATGATGAATATTTTAGGTTGAAACATTTATGTTATTCCATTGAATTTCTCACAATAATTATCCTAATATAAAAAAGTGAATATGATAACACTTTTAAATGATTCAGGTTGATTTCCATTAGACATAACATAATACAATAGTGCCTTGTAAGAACCATGATGGTATAGTTTCTCACACTATGTCATGGTCCACTCATGGATAGACCATGATGTGGTTCAACCACCATTCCATGTTGGTTCATATAGAATAAAAATCCATCAATGTCCCACTTTTATTAATTCCTCATAGACTTTTCTCACTTTCAACTTATGTTACATTACATATAATGACCTGTGAAATCATATCCAAAAATCATTTTGGATATTTTTAAAAACACATTTTGATATTTCAAAAATATTATTGGAAAATATAACATTTATTTTTCCCACCTGTTACATCATATAATTTTTTTGGAAAATCCATACTAAATATCTACCAGATATTATTTGAAACACTTTTGGTGAAGGTATCAATGTTTTATAAATATGATCCTCAGTCTCATGATGATAAAATGTTACCCCATAAGACTTTTTATCATTGAAAAAATTTTAAATTATTGAATTAAAAATTGAAATCAAATACCATACTCTCTAAAATCCTTGATACATCTCAGGCTACAGAGGGACTTGAAATGATCTGTATGAAACATGTGTGTCTCTGTACCTATGTAAACAAGCTATATCATATAAGAAATGATTTTTAATATTATCCGTTTACCTATGAAATAATTTAGACATAGTTTAGAGTGTATTTAAAAACATTATATTTTACTCATTTATTGTAGATTCTCAAAGAATAGACTGAATATGATAATCAATACATCATAGGGCATTCATCTATCTAGATGAAAATATAAAATATCCATTATATTATAAAATAATAAAATTATATTTACCTTATATGTATCGATAGAAATTCTGATAGTCCAGGTCAGTCAAGATCCCATATGTCACACCGGTCACATGAGAGGATATATCTTATTATTGTTATGAATTAACCACTAATATGACCAAAAACATACCCAACCACCCATGATTAGCTAATCATTAAGGCTTTTGTTATAAAGGTATCTATGTATGAAAGTTATCATTAGAGGGGTCTCTAAATCTTTAGGAATATATAAATCATAATATGAATGAAGTACTCAATGTATACCAAAGTCATAGTTTATGGACCCGAATTTTGTATATATGGGGTGTCACCCAGAACAAAAAACACTTTTTATACATCTTTAGAATATTTAATATGCCTATATGAAATCCTACTCATGATAACCTTAACATTTCATCGTAAACTCTAATACTCCATGAAAAACATTTCTTATGGATAACATAAAATTTAAATTTGAGCGGCTAATTAATTTAATATATATAGACAATGTGAAGAGAAAATAATATATTTTATATCAACATAATATATTTTATATTGTCAAAATACATGAATAATAATATTTAAAAAAATTTATCATTTAATCATATCCCATATGATAAACTACCAATTCAGCCTTTTGTTTGATTCTTATTTAAAGAATTGTTAACTCATTATATATCATTATCATTCCATTCACATTTCATTATAACCATCTGATAATCCCCTCACACTAAATTCTTTATTTAGTGACATCTATAATGTGATATATTTGAATATGGGTGATACTTTGGAATCATTTTCCTAATTTCATTCTATTTGAACAAGTATTCAAAAATTTCATCTTAACATCATCAAATGTTGTGATGTTAATTACTTTAGTTATCTATATATAACTTATTCAAACTTGATCATTATAAAAATTATTAGATATATTTTAAATAATTGTTTCATTTGAGATCATTTTGTTATCAATATGTAACTATTTACGTTATATCTTTATCAACACATCGACACACACATTAGGATATAATTTGACATTCACATTGAAATTGAAAATAAATTAAACTCTTTACATTTCTGTTTAACAACATATTGTAAACTCATTTAGGATTTAATATGTAATTTAATTTAAACATTTATTGCAAATACTCATTTACTATCATAACATTGAACTTATGTATGTCTAAAACATACTCTCACTAGCATCTTTGGAACTATATTATCTTTAAAATATCATTATAAGACACAAATACATTTTTTCATAAAATAATTACAATTATTTCGTTATGTTTAAAAATTAATAAAGTATTATATCCATATATTATATGGAATTTTATCAGTTTAGATTAATAATCTAAAAATAATATATTATTATTTAAAAGATGCCACTAATGGGTTCTGTATCTAAATCCCTTATATTTTATTTATTATATTAGATAAAACAAATTTAATATTAGAAAAAAAAATCATTCATACATATCTTATATTTTTATATGTCATTGAATATGGCTAATAATAAAACCAATGCATACAAATCGCCATCTCATTTATTAATTAAAAACCCATTCTTTATAAGAATCTATTGTTTCAAAATAAAAAAGCAAGTGAAATCTAACATATATATATATATATTTATATATATCATTTATTAATATTCGTCCTAGATTTGATGTTATTATCACATAAATGTCCTTAATATGGAAACACATTTCTCTAATAATCATAAGTAAACATCATTCATTCATTAACAAAACCTTATTAACCTTGAACTCCTATATATTTACAACAATTTTAAAATAAAAAATTAGTGTCATATACATTTTAAAAATCCATGAGTTGATTTATATAACATAATAAGTATTGTTTACTCTACAATGTGATTTCTATAAACCTTCAGGTACTCTATAAAATCCCTTATCTAATGTACATGTTTTCCATAATGAAAACATCTATCTTTCTTCTTGACTCAACACTTTAGTTTTAAATAATATGAATAGATATTTGATGATTTACTCTTAGGATTTCAAAAAATGTTTTTAATTTTTTGATTTGATCTTTTACCACCAATACTATTAATAAATTTATTAATCCTATGAAAACCATATACTTATTATCTATCATCAACTTATTGAGTATCTTAGGAACTTTTTTCTTGAGTTCATTTATTTTAAAATTCACAAAGAACTGCAAAATCCTTTCTGGTAATGATTTCTCAATGAACTTCACATCCTGGTCATGAAAAATAGGTGAACCCAATATCTAGAATATATTAACATACACAATATTATTCTGTAAATGATTTTAAAATTAAGTACCTTAGATCATATCATAATGAAAAATTTATTTAGATGATTTGTATCATTCATGTATTACTTGATACTGATTAAACCTTTATGTGTAATCAATCATCCCATAATAATATATTATTTCATGTTTCTCATAGAGTATAGACTTCATAGATATAATAATCATTTTAGGAACATCAAGAAAATCCCTCATATTTTTATAATAAAGATTCACCACTTCATGAATTACTTTATCTGAATGTGTTTTCTGGTGATTTGGTTTCTCTAACATATATAATTTATCATTCTATTTGAGAACTATTATATTATTTATATACACATTTTATAAATTTCTACTATTTCGATTCTCCATTTAGATATTTATATGAAATTCATATTAGAAGATGGTGATTTCATATATTCCAGTAATAGAAGATTTTATCGATTTTGTATTATTATTTAACGATCATTATATAATGACATTGATTAAATGTTCTCCTATTAAAATTTTGACCCTTTTTAAATTAATCATATCCATTAGTGTAAAAATATTAATAATTCCATAATAAATGGGTCCTCTTGGTAGTCCATTCACTACATAGCTATCTTGGTAGGCCCTCATGCTAATTATGTCCTATATAACTCTAGGGTGGCAGAACATGCAACTATTTTTTATATCTATAATTTAAATGAACTCAATATTATTTCTATGGGTTCCTTTCAAAGGGTTTACTATCTATGTTTAACCTAAATAGTATTGTGTAATCTTGTTACCCAACACTTTTGGTAGACCATTTCAACCATCCATTACACAATATAACCCATGGGAACCCTATTTAAAGAAAACCTTCCCTGTTTAATGAATGGGGTATTGACATGTGTTTTAACTAGAAGAAACCTGACACATAGTATTATATTTAAAGGGGATTTAATCTCACCCTCTTATCTCATATATTACATTTACATGTATTAATGTTTACAGTTATTTAGTTTAATACCCTATTCCTTCCACCAAATCAATATGTTCAAACTATATTGATGTGTAACCCCTTATATAATGTATAGGTTGTGATACTAAATAAAATTTAAATAAAACTATATTCATACATTTCTAAGAACATATTATTCCTATGATATTAGTAAACCTTTAATTTAAAGGTTTTGAATCATATAAATTCAATAATCCCCACAATAGTAAGTATGGAGCCACATATGTCCAACCCCCAGTGTTCTAGACAAGGCATAAGACTCCCAACTAGTCGATCATTCAACCTAGAGTCCATATACCCATGTAATATTTACTCAAGGAAAACATAATTCCCATTATAAGTATAATACATTATATGTATATATCAAGATTGATTTATTAATTCTAGAACATAAACTAAAAAATGAAAAATTTGTTTTAGAATAAAACATAATCAATTAATATATCTAGTATGTAACACCTTATATGTAAATATGATTGTTTAGAAAAATTTTATCATATTAAAATCAATCACACTTCTAAAATCATATTATAAAGAATTATACTCATGAGTAGAGTAGGGAAAAAATAAATAAATGAAAATTTCATATATTTAAGAATGAGATAAAAAATTTATAAAAAATTCACAAGTAAATTATAAAAAAAATTATAATTTAGGACTAGATAAAACATAACAATTCACTTTTATCTGATATGAAAATTTTATATTACCAGTTAAATGGATTTAATATGTACTCATTCAAATTAAAAAATATAGATTTTATGGACAATTTCAATATCATATAATAATCATTTCATATTTCATATTAAAAAATCCCAAAAATTAAAAATCACATATTTGATTTTATTTAATTCATTGATCATATCAATATCTAAAACTACATTTATGATGGGTCAAATAGAATAAATCCAAATAAGTACTTAACATAAAAATTTTAATTTAATGTTTATGTAATATTTATAAACAAATATACGAAATTTTATATTTTACCTAGTTTAATTTATAAAAATTATAAATTATTTACCATGAAAATCAAAATAAGTTCTAGATTAAAGATACCAAAATATTTTTGGTATATTTTAAATCCCCCTTGTATTCGATGTGGGTCTGATGTGCCCTCTCTAGATAAGGATGTTCTAGATTTTTTTTAAAAAAAATATTTTTATTAAAATTATGATCATCCAAGTTTTATCCATTAAAATGGGAACACATTTTTGGCCATCTGAATTGACCATAACTAGGAGTATTTTGGAGGTCGTTTGGGGTCATGGTAATACCATGAGACTTGTAATTTTGGGATTTAGTTTTGGTAATAAAATTCATTTTATGTGGGGCAAGTGATGTCCCAAAAAGACATGGAAACTTCCACTATGTCATGGAAGTACACATGGTGGAGCTAGAAAATGACATAGTGCTTAGATAACAATGGATTATATCACTATCCCATGATGCATTGTTTTTCATGAAAAACATAATCGAAAGATAACATATGTTTTAGTGACACCATTAACACTATCATTCATAATGAATAACTCAAAAATACATTTTTCTCAAATCTTCTCCAAGGATTACATATTTCAAGAACTAAGACCCTGATTTTGGAATCAAATATGCAAATTTATTCAAGAAAAATATTTTTTATAATTCATTATATATTTTAAGTTAAATTCAATTTTTTTTTATATTTTTTTTGATAACATTGAAGGGCTTTAAAGGTATGCTTAACATTCATAATATAGTAGAAGAAAAAAATAAAAAACACCATAATGCCTAGAATGTATATATTTATTTATGGTTTTAATAATGATATGAACATAAATAATGTACCTTACACCTATAGATCCATCATATTGATGATCTTAAAAATAATTTCATCGAGATAACTGAGAAAAAGAGAAAAAGATACTTCCTTTAGAGGTATCCATAGATTATGGTAATCACCTACTACTTAAGTAAGATAACTTTAAATCCATGATCATATAAAAACATAGTTTAAAAAGGGTGAAGTAAAAATAATAAGAGTTTCGAAATTTATGATTTTTAAATATCCCAAAGTAGTATCTAGTATCATATCACCTATGTAGGAATCCAAGAAACTAAAAAATATTTTCCTGTATTAAATGAGAATTTTGAAAAATACATGAACGATTCAACTTTTGTGACAGTGATCTTGGATTATTTTGATGAATTTTTATCATTTAAACATTTATTTTATTGATTTAAAATCCAAAAATTTGTATAACATAATGAAATAGTAAATATGATTAAAATTGTTGATGATTTAGGTTGATTACAACGTGAAATTGTAAAATTAGATAATTCCACATAAGAACCATCAAAACATATTATCTCACACTATGTAATGGTGAACTCAAGTAAAGACCATGATGTGGTCTAAACTACCATTCAATGAAGATTTAATTTGTTAAAAAATGCATCATCTTAAACAAAAATTATTGACCCTCACAGGAAATCAATTCATAACTAACTCTCCGTGTTCTACCTTTGAACACCAATCACATTTCCAATTCATGAATATATTAATAAAATACAGAGTACATTAAAATCATCATAATCCATTCACTTATTCATCCACCCATAAATCAATGATAACTATCACCTCTAAGGTAATTTTTACTCCAAACATATATGAAAAAATAAAACTAACGATACCCTAGTAACTAATAATTGAGACAATAATAAATGATCAATACCAAAATTTACAGATTTCCCCTTCATAAGGATTAACTAATAATAAAAAATTATATCAAACCATGAATGAAACCATATTAATTGCCTAATTAATATCAATTTAAAAGTTCCAATGAATGTAATAATAAAATTCAATATCTGAACACCCATTCCTGATCATGAACACATAATCTAGGAGGTTAAAATGCATGGCTCTCTCAAATTATTTGGAAAAATATCAAAACACACAATTCAATCATCTTTTTTATTCCCATTCCAAACAACAAGAAACACAAAACATGGATACACCTAAGTATTAACTAATTAAAAATTATCTCAAATAACTTCACACACCCATAAATAAAAATGAGTAGACACATCTTTATATCCGTTTCATTCAATAAAATCCCAAAAAATATTAAATATTTAAAATTTATAGCATTTTCTGTAAAAAATCAATTTTAACATACATATAAATCTAATAATGTTATGGAATATTTTATAAATTAAACAAAGATACAAAAAAATAATGTATGTTTTTAGTTCCTTTTGAATCATGGAACAAAAAGTTCTAGTCTTGTGAATGTTCACCAATGTCTCAAATAAATACCTTACCTACAGTACCCCTAACAAAAAATATTATTTATAACCTGGGGAAAAGAAAACATAAGAAAGGAGTGATCTCAGATGCTCAGTAGGGGTAAACAAGGGAGATATGTAAGCATGATCATGAACATAAGGGTACTAGAACATGGCTATAATAATAAAATATTATACCATGCCTATAAAATACCATATAAATCATTCATGGAATAAATAATTATAGTTCATATGACTTGAATCTTTTGTAAAGAAAAAGCATAAGCCATGAGATCATAACAGATGAATAAGACATGGAATTTATGGAATACACATAAACATGAAATATCATTCAATATAAATCAAGTATAATTTCAAAAACCTATTAAGGAACTTCATGGGGGCTACACCTACTGGGCGGGACACAACACCATCCTCAGTCACTGTCCATTTCCTTGTAATGGATTGAGTTTTCCCAACTCCCCATAGTGGATCTAGTTTCCCCTTCATATAATAGTTTATTAAGACCATTGAATTGTTTCACATCATTATCTCACAATATTAAAATTCATTCCAAATGTATTGTATCGAGATATAGGTCCCACTAGTCAAATAATGAAAACCAAAAAAAGGTGTGACATAAGAAAAAAAATAATTCATAATAAACAAAACTAACCATATAAATAATAAGTATATAATTCATTAATAATAACCCAAACATACCACAAGTAACATCAAATAATGTTATCATAGATGGAAAATGACTTTGAAATATCTTTTGAAAACAATTTTTGACTAAAATATCTATTATATATTGGAAAATGATATTAAAAACTTTAAAACTATTACTAAATAATTTTCTATTAAAATACACTATAAAACATATAAATTAATCCTTGAAAACCATTTTACACTTATTTTATATCCATTTCCTTAAGAATGAATAAAAGTTCATTTCAAAAACTTTTAATTTTTTTTAGAAAACATTGTTTTTAAAGAACACATATTTCAAACCGAATGGAGATTAAAATAACATGAAAATTATAATATCATTAAATGATTTAGATTCATGATAGAACATCTCAGAGGTTATTATGTACACCTCATAAATTATTATAGGTGAATTATGTAATATGTGTCTCAAGAAAGGAAAATTGAGACCAGATTACCTTACCGATTTTGTAGCTTGTAAACCGTAAAACCGATGAACGAATTATCGTCAAATGGATATGAAAAAAACAATTAATTTAATCATAATGATCATATAAAAAATTCATGCGTATTATATACACTACATAAAAGGAACACATGGTGAATATGGCATAAGTCTCATGGAAATGTAAGTGAAACTAAAAATCTCCTAACCTTAAGTCTTGAATTCCTTTGTACACAATAAAAAATCCTGAATAATATATATAAGTTTATTATAAATCTGTAAAATAACCATATTAATATATATAATACAATATGTATGATTTAATTATGTCTTTATAATACATTCTTATAAAAAATTCCATGTTTCAGTTATGTTTCGAGTAATATCTACTTTGTTTCTCATACATGTCCTGACTTGTTACTTATAGTCCTCATACTCATATCAATATATAATAATCTCATAAAATCAAAATTTGATATAAATATCATATATATTCATTATATATCTAACTATGGTTATCCATAATTGTTATACGTAGAATCAAAATACACCGTTCATAGAGATTGTAGGCCATGGATATGTATCAATGATAGTTTCTTTTTGTTGTCAAATTAAAATAAATAATATTACATGATATATTTTCATTAAAAACATTTTAATTATATATATATCATATATTTTTATTGAATCCATCCTTAATAAATTTCATGTAAAGCGTGAATTAATCACATCGCTTCACGAGACAGTAGTCAGCAGTACTCACAAATGACGTTATCATGTTCCCACCAAATGGAAATCATGAAGGTATGTGTGATATAATATTTTTTTAATCATAATAACATTATGAAAACAATATATATTATATATAAAATTAAATACATCATTATTTTCATCCATTAAAGTTGTTAATGCAAGAACGGATGACATTAGTTCTTGAGGCGGTAGTGTGTCGTACACACAGATGATGAGTTCGTTTATAATTTAATGAAAGAGTATGTGATTATAAGTCTTACCATTACCACAAAAAATATAAATATAATTAGTATAATTATGTTATTATATAAAAATTTAATAATATTATACGAGGGGTTGAGAAATAAATAAAATATAAGTGCTTGTTGAAGTGTATTACCTCTTCTTAGGGTTACTCCTTTTGGTCTTCACCAAACTGATTAATTGGTAGGATTTATATGAAATTTATCCATATAATATTAATTGAGGTAATTTTTTAAGAGATTTTTATAGGTTTTTTCAGAACCATATATGTTTTAATGTGTGAATTAAATATAAAAATATGTTCCCTTTTATAAGAGAGGGGAGGAGCGCTCAAGGAATATCTAAACAGATTAATTAATAATAAATTAAATTTCAATAAAAATACATCCAAAAGGAAAATTATTAGAACCTATGATATTTGGGGTTTTAATATAATCAAACAATAAATTTTAGACAAGTTTTGATTTTATTGTAAACCATACCAGTTTAATTAACCCTTAGTGAACATATTCACTTTTTTAATCTTACAAAAAAAAATTCAATATTGAAGGGTTATAATTTTTACATATTAAGTGTCAATTGGTCCATAAATTCCCAATTTATGATATTTTGGACTATATCTAATCTTATTTTTCCTCAATTAATATTTTTAGGATTTCTAAATAACGTACTAAAATATTATTTTCATAGAATATCATTAGTGTCAATTTTAAAAGTAATAATTACATTGACCTTATGAAAATAAATATAGAAAGATAAATTCAGAAAAAATCATTTAATACACCCCCAAAATTTCATATTCATTGATAAAATTTCATAGAGAAACTAAATTAATCCATATTATGTTTAGTTTAATATTTAAAACATCATTTAATGGATTTTTCATTAATTGAGTAATTACTTCATCACCATTGTGTAATTATTTATGAAAATTAATTTTTACTAAAAATTATTAATAAATATCCATGACGTATATAAAACATTTATATTTCAGATTAATATTTATAGTCTAGATTATATTCTATTTATCCCCTTATTAAAAATATTATACTCATTGAAATTAATAGTGTGACATTTTGTCACTCTCTTTGATTTTAATAATACCAAAGTCTTTTCCAGGGTAATGTTTCCATTAAATGATGCAATTTTAAAAATTATGTATTAATGGTTGAATTAAATTCATATATAAAATTTGGGTAAGTGTTATGGTAATTTTATAATATTTATAATAATATTTTTTACCCTTAATTACCCAATTTACCCTTTATCAAGGTATTTTTTGGAAAGGTTACTATTTGTGTTGTCCAAATATAAAAGGGAACTATTTAGTAAATTTGGAAGATAAAATTCAAAATATGGAATCCAATTTTTAAAATTCAATTTGTAACACCTCGACCCCAGTTACCAAGAGTCTGTACATTATTACATAACATTGGCATGATCACAAAAGATCAAGTCTCAAAAGACCGATTAGTTTAGTAGCCTTGGAAACACTAGATACATTCATAAGTCTTACATTACATAATAAAGTGAAAAACTGCAACAACATAGTCTCCATAGACCACACTCATATCCCCTCAGACTATCCCTACAGGTCCGTCATAAAATACTTTTTCTCATTTTGGAAAAATAAAACATAGAAATGTGTGAGCTTAGATGCTCAGTAAGGATTACAATATAGAGGAGACTTTTATAAATAAGAATAAACATTTAAGGAAATGTATTAATAAAACAAAATCCATTTAAACTTGAACTACAACATAATATGTCCAAAATAAAATGAAATAATTCCATTTACTTATTCACAGGGATATTCTACTAGTCGAATAATCAAATTCAATATAAATAACAACTTTTATAATGATGGAATGCATAATGCCAGATTATCATAACCACATATTCAAGGCCTTATGCCAAGACTACAAATAAAATTTTGTCAAGGCCTTGTGCCAAGACACTAGTTTGTCTCATGATACCTATCGATGCATCGAGGAGCTATAGCGGGCTCCACCCATCACTTACTAAGTCCAATGCATTCCTCATATGAAAATGTTCAAAGATAACATAAACATTCGTATAAAAACTAACATAAAAAATGTCAATAAATTCTCCATAAAAAAATGAATGGTATAAAAATAACACATCCACAATCAAACATATCACAAAACCATTTATACAATATGGATGTTTTGTATCATAATAAATCAACTTCAAATAAGAATCAAATCCATCAAAGGATGTTGACATAGATGAAATCAAAACTATTTGAGGGAAATATATCTTTTCTTTTGAAATCATTTAAAAGTCACATAATTATAAAATAAAACATTTAGTTTGAAAATATTCTTAAAATCTTTTATGTGATGCTTCGAAGATTTTATAATGGTAGAAAATAGCTGCACCCGCCGACTAAGTTAAAAAAGACATTCTAACCTTAATTCTGTCGAAAAGGTCAAAAATGACTTTTTTTGGAAAACGACAAAAGATTCCTTTATAAAATTCTCATAAAAATTAAAACAAGGGTATAAATGAATTTAACCCATAGTCT
This sequence comes from Viscum album, assembly GCA_963277665.1. Taxonomy (NCBI): domain Eukaryota; kingdom Viridiplantae; phylum Streptophyta; class Magnoliopsida; order Santalales; family Viscaceae; genus Viscum; species Viscum album. The sequence continues at coordinate 49,635,494 of OY728121.1, forward strand.
GTAAAATAGTAAGATGGATTTGAAATATATTTTTAAGAAACATGGATGTGGATGATAAAGAAGTCCTAGTAGATAATTACGTATAAACAACCTCGGATAATGAAGAGATTGAGAAATAAACACTTACCTAGTACTTTTACTTGGTAAAAGGTTGGTTAACCTCGTATATAATGCTGAAAAATTTGTTATCAAATTATAAAAAAATCTTATACATTAATATGATATCACATATGATCTTTTAATATTGCTTTGTTAATAATATCTTAGTATTTTCGTCGTTTCAGGTGTTAATTTACTCATTTTATTTTATATGTTTTGTTATATAAGTCATGTCCTTTATAGATAGGTTGTATCGTATTCAAATCCAGAATGATATCAAGTACTTAAAAATTATTTTTAATCATCAAATGAGAATTAGTCTTGAATGGATACAATGGGGGATGAATCTCATCACGTTCGTGGAGACTATAGTCTGTACGTACGCACGAGCGAAAATATCATTCTTTTGATATTAAAATCATATATAATTGGATGGTATATAATATATAAAAAATCATTATAATGTTATATTTATTATTTACTTCAATTACACATCATTATCAAAATCATCTAAATAATAATGTTTTGAATAACAATTACACCACGACGTGGAGATGGTAAGCCATATGCACGCACGTATGGTGACAAATCATTAAAATGATGGATAGAATAATTAATATGGTTGTACCGTATTTATAAGAACATCATATAATATATAAGATACTAGATTTATTATATTTTAATGGAAATAACAAATAAATAAGAAGTGGAATAAAAAAATAACTTGAAATAGGGTGGTGAAATTATTACCTCTTCTTAGGGTTCTTTCTTTTGATTTGATCAAAAGGGAACCTTAGGATGGATTACTGATCAAACTAAGGTATCTATGTTGAAGTGAGGTATGTTGAGAGAATATTTGGGAAGGGGTTGGCCGAAAAAAAAGGCTTTGAAGGTATGAATTAGAGAGAAGGGTGAGTTCCCTTTTATAAGAGGGGTGAGGGGCACCTTAGGAAAAACCTAAAATATCATTTTATAATAAATTACCATTCAGTTTATAATGGCTCAAAAGTGACTTATTTCGAGGATAAGGTGGGGATGGATCGAAATAATTTCAACCAATAAATTTTAGACAGGTTTGGGTTACTATATTAACCTTATCATTTATATTTAACTCTTAGTTTAATAGTTTGACATTTACCATGTCTCATTGTATTTTTATATTATATGGTTAATAAATATAATATATACATCCAAGAGAACCCCAATTCGTTCATTAATGATACACCTATCATTAAATAAGTCATTTGGCCGAACCATAGATTTTTAGAAACATAATATCAATTAATAATATAATAATTGTTTTAAATACTCCTTTCTGACAATTTTGATAATATTTAATAATTAATTTTTGTTAAAGTTCTAACAACTTTATTAATTCGAACTGAATTAATTTAATAAATCCTATAATGTCATGTTAACCTATAAAGTTAGTTAAATTCATAAAAAGTCTCAAATTACATTTATTTGATATTTATAATATCAATTATTTTAATAGTTCATTAATTGGGTAATTACTACATCACCATTGTGTCATAACTAAATTTTATTATTTAATGTCTAAAAATTATAAATAAAAGAAAATTATGTAGGAAATAGTTTTATATTTCTAAAGAATATTTATAATTGAATTTCTCTTATGTATAACCCTATATTAAAAATGTTTTAGTTATTAAACATTGATTTTAACTCTTTTAACTCTTCTTTTAATTAAAGAATAATAAATGTCGTAATCTAATACACGTGAACCAAATATGATCATATTTTATTAATAAGGTTGTTTTTGGTCGAATTATACTTAGACAATAGAATTACGACATTTGTTAGGGAAATAAAAATATAATTTTTACCCTTAATTACCCTTTTCACATTTAACCGTGGTAAATTTAAGTAAAACTTTACTATTAACCAAAAATAATTTTTATCTTATTGAGACAAATTTTACTCCTTGATATTAACCATGTCTCTCATATTTTTTAAATTACACTCACAAAAGAGGTAAAATTATGTTTTATGAAAATTTACAGAAACTCCTAGGAGGTGGGTAAAAGAGAGTAAAAAGTTCAAAAAATTTTGTATATCTAAAATTAATATAAAATGAAACCAATGAATTACATTGAACATATATAGGTATTATGTATCCATTTTGACCAAAAATAAATTTAAATAAAATAAAAATTATTTAAAGAAAAAGTCTGTTTTAACCAATAACTCAGTGTTTATCATTATTCATTAAAAATTGAAAGTTTTTAGAAAAATTCCAAAAATTCACCTTAAGTTAATTTTGATATTCCGAATCCAAAAAATGATTTCTATTTTACCAAATTATAAACATAGGAGTTGTATTAATTAATTTAAAATTAATTCCCGTTGTCAAAACCAAATAGCGGGATTTTAAGAAATAATAACAATCAAAAGATTGACACTTGTTTATATGCAATTTCAAAGTGAAATTTCTCCCAATGAACAATATATTATTAAATGGTAAAAATATAATCTAATTAATCTTTAAAATCAATCAAATGTTAATTTAACACTATAAATTATTTTGATTTAAAAATTTGATAATAGTTAAAATTTGGTATTTTTCACTATTCACCCAAATATGAATGTTTTCAGAAAAACATCAAAAATTCATGGAAACTAAATTTTTATGTTCTGATTCAAAAGAAGAAGTTTATTTTGTGAAATTGAATATATAAAAGTTTCAAATATTCACTTTAAGAAGGGTTCACCATTAAAAGGCAATAAAAGTGCATTTTTTTAAAAATACTTCATTTATCTGAAAATAATGAATTAGTTCTTACATTATGTATAAGAAACTCATAATATGGATTCTAAAATTATAATGATTATATAAAGTTCAAAATTTAGTTAACACTATTCATAACCACTTTTGAACAACTAGTTTGGTAAGTCGTGATGCGCTTGAACTCAGTGTTGCCTGTAGTGTAAGTTATTGAATTAATTTAAAAAATAATGTACTATGAAATCGTGGGGTGTTAAATTCTTCCCTCCTTCAATAAATTGCGTCCTCACAATTTGAAATTTTTCTTCTAAAATAAAAGGTTGAAAATAGAAAATACCTCTGTGGGAAAATCCACATCGTAAACTGGGTTAATAAAATATAGTTTTAATAAGAGGGAAAAGGGGAAGGAAAAAAGTCACCACCAACTTATGATCTCGATTAGGAGAACATTGACGGAAATTAGAGACACATAATTAGAGGAAAACATAAATATTTATAGAGATTGATTGAGGTCATCAATCACAAACAATTTTAGAATTGTTGGCCTCAAATCCACCAATCAATGATAGTTTAAAATATCATCAGTTCAACAAAACATAATGTATTAGGATAATACATTTTTAGTTTTAAGATACCTTACCTAAATTTTAAGAATTAATTTTTTCATAGAATAAGAGAAGATGAAAAAAAATATACTTGACATGTAGTGTTCCATCCATTCACTAATTTCTACCACAAACTCATCTTTCACTCAAAATGATAATAGAACTTAATAAATATTCTATTTATCCTATTCGTATAGGGTTCCTGAAGAAAATGAATTTTTAATTCATCTACCAATACTTTAAAAGAAACTACATTATCCAATCTTGGAAATCACGTGGGCCAGTGGTTGGTGATAAAAACTTGTCACCCTTCAGTTGTGGGTTCAAGTCTCACGGACTTTCCGGACGCGACGGGTTGCCGCCCGACCTCTGGGTTGTCCTTTTATAGCAATCCAAAAATAATATCAAACTAGAATTATCCAAAATACTTCTGTCCAAACTCACAGTCCAAAATTTATAAGGAAGGTAAATACAATGAAGATCCTTTTTGACAAGTAATAACATGTGAACACCTTCATCATGTATTCTTTTAAAACACTGTAACATCCTAAATTACCATAAAACCTTATTTATTACATTCATACACTCATATTAATTATAGAATACTGGATATCCTCCTTCTATCCAAATTTTTTTGTAAACTCCAACAATGATAGAATACACAAATCATTAATCAGTTTCAAGGGAGTCAAGAATATCCAATATAATTTATCCAAATCAATCAAGTATTATTTTAAAATCACTACCTCAATATCAGAACCATATTATGGTTTATCTTAATCTAAACCTTGTATTTCAAAAAATTTAACATGATATTGAGTCACTTTTCTTGGTTCCACACAATATCAAGTCCATAATGAAATAGTACGGCATTACAGTCCTTATATACTCCATAATTATTATAACTAGTACATCATTGATACACCACTCAAATGAAACAATTCTTTAATAACAACATAAAAACTCTAATCATTCCTCCTCATCTGTGGTAGTATCATAACATTATTATTATCCAATAGCATCATTTGGGGCATACTATGGTGATTTAGACATCAGTTTGCGTAGTGTCCCAACTCATTTCAGATGAAGCATTGTATATTTTAAACCTTTTTCTTACCCTTGCAGTCACGGACTTGGTGTACTTTTTTTCCACACTTATAACAATCTCCCATTCCCTTCAGGAAATTTCCATGGTATTTCTTCCCAAATTTATCACATATGGGAAAATTCTTCTTTTCCATCTTCCCTTTATACATCTTTTTCTCTTCCATCCTTTTCTTCTATTGCTTACCTTCAAAGCCATATGACTTAGAGAATTATTTATTATCTTATTAACACATGATTCTATTTCTTCATATGTTGAGAATACATGGGAGAATATTTACCTTCTAAATGTTGGCATAATACCATGAATGATATGATCCTTCTCACTCATTGGATCATACGTATTCCTAGAGTTCACATTCCTTCTACTAGTCACCATTTCAATAAAATGGCATAAACTATGTCAGTTTATGAATTGCAATGAATAATTACAAACATGTAAAATTACTAACATAAATTTAATAGTTTATGGATATAATACATAATCATAAAGATTTTTTCTTTTAGAAAGTATATACTCATAAACCATTCATAATGATTTGTAAAGAAAATGACAATTATCCTAATCATATCCACTGGCAGTGTCATAACCAAGAGTGCACCATGACCCGTTGTTGTGCACCAGTTCCCATTCGAGTCTAGCTCAAAGCGGTGTTTTTGGGTTTTACCCCTAGGTACATATGTGCCAGAGCTGCCTCTACCTGCTCGTATCTAGACAGGGATATATTGCTCGTAAAACTCACAAAATCTATATAGTACCAAAATTCTAGGAAGTTCTTCTAGACTAATCCTCAAAGTCCATATTAGGTCTATGTTCTATAATCAGAGTTTATCTAAATATAGCTTCAATGGTTTGTACTAAAATTCCTCTAATACCAACTGTAACGCCCCGACTGTAGTTACAAAGTGTTGGTGCATTATTACATAACATTGGTATGATCACGAAAGATCAAGTCTCGAAAGACCGATTAGTTTAGTAGCCTTGAAAACACTAGATACATTCATAAGTCTTACATTACATCATAATGTGGAAATCTAAAACAACATAGTCTCCATATACCACACTCATATCCCCTCAGACTATCCCTACAGGTTAGTCATAAAATACTTCTTCACATCCTGGAAAAATAAAACACAGGAAGGGGAGAGGTCAGATGCTTAGTAAGGATAACAATATAGAGGAAACTTTCAGAAATAATCATAAACATTTAAGGCAATGTATAACTAAAAAAATCCTTTTAAAATTGAACTTCAACACAATATGTAAAAAATGAAATAATGCCATTTACTTATTCACATTGATATTATACTAGTTGAATAATCACATGCTATATCAATAACCACTTTCATAATGATGAAATGCATATTGCCAGATTCTCAAAACCACATAGTCAAGGCATTGTAACAAGACTACAAATAAGATTTTTTCAAGGAATTGTGCCAAGACACTTGTTTTTCTACAAAGACATACCTATGCATCGAGGAGCTATAGAGGGCTCCACCTGTCACTTACTAAGTCCAATTCATTCCTCAAATGAACATGTTTAAACATAACATAATCATTCGTATTAAAACTAGCATACGAAATGTCAATATTTTCTCAATAAACCATTAATGGTATAAAAATAAATCATCCATAGTCAAACATATCATGAAACCTTCAATACAATATGGAAGTTTGGTATCATAATAAATCATCTTCAAATAAGCTTAAAATCCATCAAAGGATGTTGACATAGATGAAATCAAAACTATTTGAGAGAAATATCTGTTTTTTTAAATAATTTAAATGTAACATCATTATAAAAGAAAAAATTTACTTTGAAAATATTCTTATCAGCTACTAAGGGAAGCTTCAACGATTTTATAAAGGTGGAAAATAGAGGCACCCGCCGTATAAGTTAATTACGACATTCTTACCTTAATTCTGTCGAAAAGGTTAAAAAGGACCTTGTTTAGAAAACGACAGAAGATTCCTTTATAAAAGTTTTATAAAAAGACAAATAAGGGTATAACTGACTTTAACCCACAGTATGTAAAATAGTATGAATGATTTTAAATATATATTTAAGAAACATGGATGCGGATGATAAAGAGGTACTAGTAGATAATTACCTATAAATAAGCTTGGATAATGAAGAGATTGTGAAATAAACCCTCACCTTGTACATTTCCTTGGTAGAGGTTTGGTTAACCTCTTTTATAATGGTGAAATAATTTTTATTAAATTATACAGGAATATTATACATTAATATGATATCATATATGATCTTTAAATATTTCTTTGTTAACAATATCTTAGTATTATCGTCGTTTCAGGTGTTAACTTACTCGTTTTATTTTATATGTTTTGTTACATAATCAGTGTTCTTTATGGATAGTTTGTATCTTATTCATATCCAGATTGATATCAAGTATTTAAAAATTATTTTTAATCATCAAATGAGAATTAGTTTTGAATGGATACGATGGGGAATGAATCACATCGCATTCGGGGAGACGGTAGTCCGTACGTACGCACGAGCGACAATATCATTATTTTGATATTAAAATCTTATATAATTGGATGGTATATAATATATAAAGAATCATTATAATGTTATATTTATTATTTACTTCTATTAAACTTCATTATCATACCCATCCAAATAATAATGTCTTGAATAACAATTACACCACGACGTGGGGACGGTAAGCCGTACGTACGCACGTATGGTGACATGTCATTCAAAGGATGGATATAATAATGAATTTGGTTGTACTATATTTATAATAAAATCACAGTATATAGAATACACTGGAGTTATTATTTTATAATTGAAATAACAATGAAATAAGAAGTGGAAGAAGTAAAGAACTTGAAAGAGGGTGGAGAAATTATTACCTCTACTTCGGGTTCTTCCTTTTTATTTGATCAAAAGGGCTTATTAGGATGGCTTTATGATCAAAATAAGGTCACTATGTTGAAGTTAGGGAAGTTGAGAGAATATTTGGGCATGGGTTGGTTGAACCAAAAGTCTTTGAAGGAATGAATTAGAGAGAAGGGGAAGTGCCCTTTTATAAGAGGGGAGAGGGGAACTTTAGGAAAAAAAATTAAAATATCATTTTATAATAAATTCATATTCGGTTTATAATGGCTCCAAAGTGACTTATTTTAGGGATAATGTGGTTATGGGTCGAAATCAATTCAACAAATATATTTATGATAGTTTTCGGTCACTATATTAAGCTTATCGTTTATATTTAACTCTTAGTTAAATAGTTCGACATTTACCATGTCTCTTTGTATTTTTATATTATATGGTAAATAAACATACTATATACATCCAACAAAACCCCAAGTGGTTAATTAATGAAAAACCTATCATTAAATAAGTAATTTTGAAGAACCTTTGATTTTTTAGAATAGAATATCAATTAATAATATAATATTTGTTTTAAATACTCCTTTATGTTAATTTTGACCCTATTTAATAATTGATATTTGTTAAAGTTCTAAAAAATTTATTAATTATAAATAAAATAATTTAATCAATCATAACTTGTCATATTAACCTATAAAATTATTTTAATTCATAAAAAGTCTCAAATTACATTTATTTTGATATTTATAGTATCAATTAGTTTACTATTTCATTAATTAAGTAATTACTTTGTCACCATTGTGTCATAACTAAATTTGATTATATATTGTCTAAAAATTATAAATAAAATACCATTATTTATTAAATCTTTTTTTCTTTCTAATTAATATTTATAATCGTATTTTTCTTATGTATAACCCTATATTAAAAATGATTTAGTTATTAAACATTGATTTTAACTATTTTAACTCTTCTTTTAATTAAATAATAAAAAATGTCCTAATCTAATCCAAGTGGACCAAATTGGTTCATATTTTATTCCTAAGGTTTCTTTTGGTCGAATTATACTTATCCAATAGAATTAGGACATGTGTTAGGGTAATAATAATATAATTTTTACCCTTAATCGCCCTATTTACATTTAACCATTGTAAATTAAAGTAAAAAGTAACTATTAACCAAAAATTATTTTTATCTTATTGAGCCACATTTTACTCCTTGATATTAACCGTGTCTCTCAGATTTGTGAAATTCCACTCACAAAAGAGGTAAAATTATGTTTTATGAAAATTTGCAGAAGCTCCTAGGAGGTGGGTAAAAGACGGTAAAAAGTTCAATAAAATTTCGTATATCTAAAATTAATATAAAATGACTCTGATTAATTACATTAAAATTATATAGGTATTATGTATCTATTTTTACTTAAAATAAATTAAAAATAAATAAATAATTATTTAAATAGAAAGTCAGTTTTAACCAACAACTCAGTGTTTTTAACTATTCATTAAAAAATGAATGTTTTCAGAAAAATACCAAAAAATCACCCTAAGCTAATTTTAAAATTCAGAATCCAAAAATGAGGTATATTTTACCAAATTAAAAACATATGAATTTCATTAATTAATTTAAAATTAATTCCCATTGTCAAAACCAAAACGTGGGTTTTTAAGTAATAATAACTATCAGAATATTGACACTTGTTTATATACAATTTTAAAGTGAAATTACTCCAAATGAAAAATATATTATTAAATGGTAGAAATATAATATAATTATAATTTAAAACCACTAAAATGTATAATTTTACAATATAAATTATTTTGATTAAAAAAGTTGTTTGTAGTTAACATTTAGTATTTTTCACTATTCAACCAAATATGAAAGTTATCAGAAAAAAATAAAAAATTCATTGAAAATAAATTTTTATGTCCTGATTCTAAATAAGAAGTTTATTTTGTCAAAATGAATATATAAAAGTTTCAAATATTGAATTTAAGAAGGGTTCTCCATTTAAAAGCGGTAAAACTTCATTTTTTGAAAAATACTTCTTTTATCTGAGAACAATGAATTAGTTCTTACATTATATCTAAGAAACTCATAATATGGATTATAAATACTCAAGGATTATATAATGTTTAAAATTCAGTTAGAACTAGTCATAACCGCTTTTGAACGACTACTTTGGTAAGTTGGGATGCGCTTGAACTCGGTGTTGCGTGTAGTCCATGTTATTGAATTACATAGAAGAAATAACCTACTATGAAATCTTGGGGTGTTACACAATTCAAATTAGACAAGTAAAATAATTTATAACTAATCTCATAGATGGTATGGAATAATGGGTCATCAATGTAAAAATATTCAAACGTTTGAAAAGTTTTTATGTCAAATATCAAGGGGAAATTGGTTACAATGACCTAAATTGGATTAATTTATGTATAATTAATCTAATTAATATTTTGAAACAAATTAAAATAAATTTTATCAATATAAATAAATTGAAATAAAAAATGAATTAAAAATCGGTATTTTTCCTTATTCATCAAGAAATGATTTTTTCATAAAAAATTCAATAATATACACTATGATCATTATAAAAATAATTAATTTAAAAATAATAATTAATTTATCTATCTAAATTTCAAAAAATTTCAAAAATTAATTTTTTATCATACATAGATGGACATAAAAAGAATCTCTTTTAATAAAATAGAATTTTCTACCAAAATATTAATTTACCAAAAATTATATGTTTTATTACCAATATGTTTTATTTTTATAAACCCATTATAAATAATATTTAAAAATTAGTTCGTACTGTGTATATAACTATGTTAAATAGATATTTTATAATTATCTCATTTAAATAATTCCAATAATAAAATGATATTTCAATGAAAATTTGTGATACGTGTAATGCAAACTATGATGGTGATGTGTGTAGTACAAGCTTAAAATTGTATATAAGGAAATGAATTCCATAAATTAATTTTTAATTTCTGGAAAAAAATATTCTAAAATCATTGGGTGTTACATTTTACCACACATAAAATTATTTTCGTTCAAAAAGCATCATTTTGACACAAAAAATGAGGATACATCTACCTCATAATGCCCTCAAGTTCCTAGGTATCTTCCATTAGCTGGGGGTTTTTCCCCACAAATCATTGACCATGTTAGTGGTCTTGTTTCCTATAAAATTCTTACTGATATCCATAATTTAAAAATGGTTATTCAACCTAATAATGATCCTAGTCTAGTGATATTATGATATTCAGACTTTTTATTACCTAACTTTACATGAAATTTTACAAATAGTGGATATTTTAAAGTTCAGTGTCTTGGAAATAAGGTAAAAAATGAAAAAAAACATAAAAACTGATTCTATTACATAAGTAAAGCTTCATAAAGTTTCATCCAAAGTACACTCATTGCATCTCATAACCTGGGGACATACATCAACATAATGGGTGAGCTGAAGGCCCAATAAGGGTAAATAGGGGAAATAATTTACTTGTGATATCAATAAGAACATGATGATATACATAAATATGTGAAGAATTTAAATATGCACATATCATAATAATAATAACTGGAATCATAACATAAAAATTGTGGCTAAAATATTTAATTTTTACATTCATAAGAAGATCACCAATGTCTATCCCCATGGATTCATAAAAAATACCAAGGTTATTCACCAGGGTATCATAAAACATGTCTTATCTTGAGATTAATTAATTTATTCAATGAAATGGGGAACTATCCAGAAACAACCTTACTATTTATTTATTTTCATGTAAGACACAAAGATTATAACAAAACATTCCATTAATATACCATATAGATTAACAGAAGTGGGTTTCATATCAAAATCATGATGTTTTAAAACGTTTTTAAGAATTTGATCATTATGTCCTTTATAACCCAAATAATGGTAATTAGAGGTTTTTTATGTCAATTATATAATAAAATATAAAATATTTATTTCTTGATGAATTCCCTTGGATAGGAAATAGGTTTGGGTATTCACATAAATAAAATGACAGAATATCTTGAGAAAAATAGAGAGATTTTGAGGGAAAAATTATGCAGGATAACGACTATGAAAAATGGTTTTAGAAAAACATAAAAAGAGGTGGTAAAAGGGTATACCATTCATAAATCACTCATAATAATGTACATGGATAGAAGAAGTATAAAATAAGAACATGGTATGGAAATTTGAATGATATACCACATAAAAGAGAACTTGAAAAGAAAAGAGATGTTTGAGAATTCCCTTACCTAGTAGAGTAACTTCTAATAGTCAATGATCCAAACCTTGGGGGATTGAGGGAACCTTGGGAGAAGTAGATGGGAGGTATAGATAGAAGCACTTAATGGAGAAGTATTTTGGAATGAACGGAAAATATGGAATCGGTGGGTTTTTATAGTAAATGTGAGGGAATATTTTATTAATTTTAAAGGACACCACATTAGTGGTATTTGAAAAACCGTGGGTTTTCCCAGGGTATTTTCCATTGTTATTGGCCACATGGAACACCTCATATTATATTTTAATCAATAAGAGTCTACTAGGATCTTATCTTACTCATTATATCATCATTACATAGTTATGATGTCATTAATCTTACAAAAAACTCAAAACCGTATTTTTACTATTCACCTAAAATTCTACAGTTTTAGAGAAATCCCAAAAATTCACCCTAAATTTTTTTCTACTTGTAGAATTTATGATTGAACTCCATTTTATAAAAAAAAAATTCATTTAAATTAAGATATATTAATAAAATAAAAATACATAGCTAATATTTTCTAAAATGTTTATTTACTTATACTATTATATAATTATATCACACTCCCACCTAAGATGAATAAATCATATTTATACTTCATTAAGAGAGGTTACTATTGCATTTTCCAAATTACCATTCATAAGGGTAAACTTACTATTCCAAAGGGTAAATTTACTATTCCACAAAAAAATTATTTGGATCTTATTGAATAACAATTTTCACCCGGATTACATCTGTGTATGTCCGATTTTTAAAGATCATTTCACAGAAAAAGTTATTTCATAATAAAATATTTATTTTCTATTCATAAAAATTCTATTCATCAACTACTATTCATAAAAAACTATTCATAAAAAACTATTCATCAAATACTAAAAAATTAAATCTACTTAGAAAACTTCTAAAACCTTTGCCTAGATTAATTTTGACATTTGGAATTGAAAAATGATATTTTTTAACATAATAATTCTCAATGTATGATAAATCTCTGAAAATAACAATTTTTTCTTCTCAAATCAAATTATAAAATTTAAATTAATTAAACAAATAATTTATTAATAAAATCTATTCTTAAAACAAAAATAATGAAATAACAATTTTATTTATACCAAGGTATTACACATAGAAATTACAGCCTCTTTACCTAACCCCTTTTAACACCTGCATAGGACTTAAGAGTAAGGTGTTGAATGGTGATAGAATATTTGGGTGGCTCAGACAACATTGCTCGAGTGGTAATTTCTATCAACTTGAACTTCTCATGTATGCAATTTTTTTCAAAATTAACATGTTAATTTTCATATTTGGTTTGGTATAGTGTGAAGCCCATCAACACCACCTCCTTCCCATGGTACGAAAAATGAGATTTTTATTTCCCGAGTCTACTAGATGAGGAAATCAATTATTGTTTCTACAATAATAACCATTATCATTTCAATTTATAATCACTATTATTTACATTAAGAGTATAGTTTCAAACAGTCATATTTACATACAGTCATATAACTGTCAAAACCCAATGATCTCATTTCAATTATACTCACTTCATTAATAAAGGGATATTGTTTCTTCGAGTTCAAAATAATATTACATACATTTTAAAGAAACAATTATTATTTGAAAATTTCGGGTCATTACCGGTATATCCTTTTAGTTCAACACTTGTGTAGTTTTAGGTATGTAGTTCCGTAGGAGAGATAAAAGGAACATATCATGGAATTGAGAGAGGTTTTCTAAAGTTCAATGTGATATGATACCATCATGATACGATCTATAATATCCATGTGACCAATATACCTAGATCATAGTTTCTCTGTCTTCTCAAATCCTACAACATTATTTTATGGAGAAATTCACAGAAAAACCATCCCAACAACTTCGAATTAATGATCATGTTCTTAGTTACCAGCCTAAATTTTCTTCTTAATTTGATCTTCCTTGATTTGTTTTTGAATGGTTCTAAAATTTTCATAAATTTCTTCAGTGAAATCCTATCCCCATAGTTTTATTTCTCCAACTTCATTCCTACATATTGGAGTTCTGCATTTATTTCCATAGAGGTATTCATAAGGATCCATTTTAAGTCTTGAGTAAAATCTATTATTATAAGAAAACAAAACTGGAGGAAGGTGTTGATCCCAAACACATTTTAAATCCACAAAAAGTATCTTAATAGTTCTTGTAGGGTGTAATTTTTTCTTTTAGATGGGCCATCAATGTGAGGATGATATGTAGTGACAAAACTCAATTTTGTATCAAGGGCTTACTGAAGACATCACCAAAATAATGAGGTAAACCATGAATCTCAATCAGATAAAATGGAATTTGGTACTCCATAAAACCTCAAAACTTCATTAATTTATATCCTAGAAATATAATCAAGAGAAAAGTATTTACTAATAGAAATTAGTTTTGTTCACATAGTATGGTGACTGAAGACAACCCATCTAACATTTTTTTTTGTTTAGATATTTTGAGGTGTCTAAAAATAAAATATATATTGATGTTCTCCCATTTCCATTCTAGTATGGGTTATTAATGCAACACCCTATGACAATTTTTATTCATCCTTAATTTACTAGCATATAAATAGTTGAGATATAAACTCTGTGATATCCCTCATCATGTTATCCCAAAAATGTTTTTCTTTAAATATCTATATATATTCAAACTTCTAGGATGAATAGAGAATTAAAAACTATGATCTTCCTCTAACAACTAATTCTACAAATATGGAATGGAAGGAACTCATAAATAGTTCCAGAACCATATCATTCCATCCGAATCTAGGTTAAACTTAGGGACATTTATGAAAACTATTACAGCTCTGTATATTCCTTCTTCAAATAATTAATTTTCACTTGGATAGATGATTCGATATTCAATTGAGCAAGACAATATTTTTACCCCTCCTTCAATATCTCTAGATCCATCCATTGGAAATCAATAACTATTTTATATTTTTTAATCTTAATAATGGATAATCTTGCATGATCCTTTTAACTCAAAGAGTCAACCACTATGTTTCATTTCCTAGTGTGGTGATGTATTGATAAGTAATAATCCTTTATCTTCTCTAACCATCTTATCTATAACATTTTCATCTCCTTTTGTTCGATTATATATTTCAATATTTATTATCAGTATATAAATATATATAAGAAATTTCTCAATAATGATATTTCTTCAATATAATTAATTCATAAATTATCCCTACTAACTCAAAATAATGAGTTGGGTAATTTTCTTCGGGGATCTTCAACTGTCTTGTGAAGTAAGAAATAACCATGTTATTATACATAATAAAACATCCCAATCCCATCATAAATACAAAACTATAGATTAAAAACCCTATCCACTATAAGGTAATGTAATCACAGGTGCCCGGAGCTACCTTCTCTTTAGTTCCAAGAAATATTCCTCACATTCATATTTCTAGTGAAACATTTCACCCTTCGTAGTTTACATGGTTATAGGATTAGATATTCATGATAAATTATCCTCATACTATCAATAATATCTAGCTAAAACATTAAGGCTATTGATCTCAATCACCATGGTTAGTCTGGGATAACATTCAAAAGCTTCCATCATTTGACAGATCTACTTATATAAACTCTAGAGATTATATGACTCAAAAAATAAAGCATTTTCCAGCCAAAATTCAACCATTGTCAATTTTTTATATAGTTACCCCTTTATTTAGTTCATTGGTACAATTATCAAATAGTATTCATGATATTCCATTCTATTTGTGTTGCGACTCGAGTTTTTGTGCTTCCAGACTTTGGAATATTTCTACGAATAATTCCAGAGTTAGGCATGAAGACGACGTGCGATTCCGAGACCCAGTGTTCCCAGAATTAATTTTATAAATATATTATGTATTTTTATACTATGCACGTGGTAGGGGTGTGATATATCCTAAACGGTTGATCAGAACGCAAATTTGAGGGCATGGTTTCGTCCGGAATGTGCTGTTTACCCTAGGCGGGGTGTAAACATTGCAGGCGCGAGCCTGCTATGAGAAAATCCACCAGGGGCATTTTCATAAATAAGTTAAAAAGTTTAAATATGAGCGTTAGCTGTAATAACTTTTGAATGGAGTATCAGATTGAAAATCCAAGTCCACCGTTGCATTCATAACGTCGTTTTTACCCTAGGGAGACCTTACTTTCGTCTACATCAGGCATGGGGTGGAGGTGAGTTGGGAGCCGGAGATATTTTAATACAAAAAAATATCTTATTGTATCTCCCCACATGGACGTGTCGTGCATAGCAGAGGAGTAACACCTCCTCCTTCCTCCTCCTCCTCCCCTTCCGACGGAGGATGGGTGACCAAATCGCGCGATCAAAGTGCCATCGAGCTTGGATTTCGAAGGCAGAAACTCCAGGATCATGCAAATGAAGCTTTGGAGCACAGATCGTCAGCGTTTCTCCCGTGAGGTAGGCGGTTTGAGTTTTAATTCCCCAGTCCTGTTTTTGTTGCGAATTGTTTCATTTTGATGTCAGACCAGGGAAGAGTGCGTCTTGAGGGTCACACCCATACATTTGGATCGAAAAACGGACCACCGGGGTGCCCCCGGCCGTCCGTGAAAGCTCCACCGGTGTGGCGGAGGGCCTCCGTCTAGGGCGGGCCGGTCCCGGCCAGCCGGACCGGCTAGTTCAAGCCGGTCCGACCCCTTTTTCATACACGAGCGTTTTTTAAAATCCATGTTTCTTACAATCAGGGAGAAATATTCACATTCCGTCTACGACGACACGACCCTAGCAACGAGGCGAACCATTCATTCTGTGTTCAGGAATGTTAAGGTTCATGATCGTGGATGTAGAGACCCGAATTTTGACGTACATGGACATTACATTACGTTTGCAGAATACATAATACATAACAAAAACCAACACTCAAGTACCGTAATAGTTTAGTGTCTTTGGAAACTCAGAACATAATCTTCTAATTGGGGTGAAATATCTTCCACATCTCCCGTAAAGATCTTCCACATTTGTTTTCTTACCTAAAACCTTTCGTAAAATCCTGGGGAAAATAAAACATAAAAAGGGTGAACTAAAATCCTCAGTAAGGGTAAACATAGAGAACAGAAAACAATCCATAAACATTTGAATGAAAAAGCTTGAACATAAAATCTAAACATCAAAATCTTTAGCAAAGACATAAATCATAGAAGTACGTAAGGAATATATTATAAAGGAACATTAATCATGATAAAATAGCATGGGAATAAAACATGTGATTGTGGAAACCATTAAGCACATGATATGATTTCAATAGAATCCAAGACATTGTTGCCAAGACCATCTTAGTGGACAAAGTCCTTTTCTTAATCGAGTTCACTCTTCGTTCCAGTCATGTATTACTGAACCAGATTAACTTACCATTTAATCCATGTCTATCTCATGAGATATAAATAATCACCCAATGCATTGGAGGGAGATATAGGTCCCACCAATCTCATAATTAAATCATTCTTACATGTGCCACAACATAAACATAAATCATTCATCAAAACCCAAAGAATAAAATGGGTTTCATATACATCATCCCATCATAACATAATCCATATAAAAAAAATGGATATATTTTCATCATTAGAAAAGTGAAACCATTTACATCATAGAGACATTATACTTGAAACATACACATATGAAATAATGTCATCTTAGATGGAAAATAGTTTTGATAAAACACTTGAAATGAATTCATGAGGAAACTATCCTTTCTTTTTAAATATAATTTTATTTTCACATAATGACATGAAATTTTAAAATAAAAGTATTTTTTTGAAAATATTCATGAAATATTGTATAGGAAGCTTCATAAAAATAAGGCTTTATTAAACCGTAAAAATCCGTTCATGTCATATAAGTTAAAAAACATTCTCCTCGTACTTTTGTCAAAAATGTCAAAAAAGAACATCGTAACGTAAGAAAAAGAAAGACTCCTTACATACCTTGTAGTAAAGTCAAAAAAATGGGTAAAAATGATTTTGAACATACATGAAAACATTTTTAGAAAATAGGGACATGGATGATGAATATAACCCCAGTAAATACTTATGAATAAACATTCTCAGGTAAAAATGATATTGGAAAAGTTATCCCTTACCTTAGGTCCAATATGCTTCGTACGTATGTGAAACTCATTTATAATGATTTAAATAATGTCATTGACTTATTACAGAATCATATTCATTGTTTTGATATCATATATGGTTCACTTATGACTTTATATTACCCGTTCTTTTGTAAGTTCCATTTTAAAGCAGCGTTTTGGGTAAAATCATTTTATTTATCGTAAATGTTTGGACTTGTTGTTCATGATATTAATAATTATATCCTAATTTACTTAATTCCAGAATTTAAAACATGATTTATATGTAATATATATTCATCATAATCATATATATATGATAGATCGATAAATGGAATGAAATACACCGTTCATGGAGACAGCAGGCCGTACGTAGGAATGAACAATGTTTTCGTTTCCTTATTGAATTAAATGGAATTAAGTAGATGACTTACATATATATATATACACAAATACAGTATCATTATTATGTCATATATTTCATTATTACCTATTATATATACTTTATAATCATTCATGAATGGTTAACAGGGAGAATAAATCTCATCGTGTCGTGGAGACGGTTGTCCGTACGTACGCACAAGTGATGATATCATTCCCATGATTGTGGAATTGTATTGAAGTGTATGTATAATATTCAAAAATAAACAATAATTTACAATAATCAGATATAGTTATTTATTTACACCATTATACACATCCAAGTAAGGTGGTGGTCGAAAACAGATTACACCACAGCGTGGAGACGGTATTCCGTACGTACGCACGCGCGGTGATTTCATTTTCCATAGGATGGATAGAAGGTGAAATATGGTTGTTCATATTTATAATAACATATAATTATATAAGTAATACTTATGTTATTACTTTATAAAGATACAACTAAAGTATAAGAAGTAGAAGAAGAAAGAAACTTGAGAGAATCGGAAGAAGTGATTACCTCTTCTTTGACGAACCTCCTTTAAGCCTTCTCTTAAGGAAGTAGAGTTGATATTTTGAGAGGACCAGAACCTCCAAAATGTTTCTATGGAAGTGGAGAAGAGAAATGAGCAGGGGTTGGCTGAGATTAAAGGCTCAAAACGGTTTGAATTGAATAGGGAAGGGGTTCCCTTTTTATAAGGGAGGAGAGGGGTACCATTGGAAAAACTTAAAATATTATTTTATAATAAAGTCATATTCGGTTTTTAATAGCTCCAAATTAATTTATTTCTAAGCTAAGGTGAGTATGGGTTGAAACCCTCTCAATGAATAGATTTTAGACCGGTTGGGGTCATTATATTAACCTTATCTTTTAGTTTTATCTCTTAGTTAATTAGATTGACATTTACCATGTCACTTTGTATTTTTATATTATATAGTTAATAAACATACCATATACATCCAAGAGACCCCAATGTGGTCCATTAATGATACAAATATCATGATATAAGTATCTTGGCTGAACCTTATATTTTTAGGAATATAATATTTTTTTTAAAAACTATTTTATGTCAATTTTGACACTATTTGGTAATGGATTTTTGTGAAAATCATAACAACATTATTAGTTCGAACAAAGATAATTAAATAAATACTAACATTTCATATTAACTTAAAAGATTATTGGAATTCATAAAAAGTCTCAAATTACATTTATTTGTGTATTTATAACATCAATTATGCTAATATTTCATTAATAAGATAATTACTGCATCATCATTGTGTCATAAATAAATTAAATTATTTAATGTCTAAAAATTATAAATAAAATATAATCATGTAGGAAATATTTTTATATTTCTAATGAATTCATATAGTAAAATATATCTTATTTATGACCCTATATTAAAAATGGTTTAGTTATTTAACTTTGATTTTAACCATTTTAACCCTTCTTTAAATAAATTATAAATAAATGTCCTAATCTAAACCAAGTGGGCCTAAATGGTCATATTTTATTCCTATGATTTTTTTGGTCGAATTAAACTTATCCAATAGAATAAGGACATGTGTTAGGGTGATAATAATATCATTTTTAACCTTAATTACCCTATTTACTTTTAACCGTGGTAAATAAAAGTAAAAAGTTACTATTCACCAAAAATTATTTTCCTCTCATTGAACCAAATTTTAGTCCTTGATATTAACCATTTCTCTCAGATTTTTGAAATTTAATTCACAGAAGTGGTAAAATTTCATTTAAATGAAAAAGTCAGTTTTTTAACTACCACTAAGTGGTTTGACTATTCATCAAAAATTGAAATTTTTCAGAAAAATACCAAAAATTCATCCTAAGCATTATATGATATTCCGAATTAAAAATTGATGTCTATTTTTTAAATTTCAAAAAATAGAAGTGGCATTAATTAATTTTAAAATTAATTCCCGTTATGAAAACAACTAGCGTGTTTTTAATAAACAATAACTATCAAAAGATTAATACTTGTTTATATCCAATTTCAAAGTGAAATTAATTCCAATGAACATCATTGGATTAAATGGTAAATATTTATTTTAATTACACTTTAAAAACAATTAAAAAGATAATATAACCATATAAATTATTGCGATGAAAAAAGCTGTTTTTAAATAAAATATAGTGTGTTTTACTATTCATTAAAATATGAAAGTTACCAGAATAATATGAAAAATTAATCCAATGTAAATTTTTTTATCCTGATTACAAAAAGGAATTTTATTTTATCAAATTGAACTTATAGAAATGTCAAAAACAAGATTGAAAGTTGGTGCGCCATCAAAACGTGGGAGAGCTGCAATTTTTGAAAAATACATATTTTACACGAAAAATTTATTTTGTTCTCATACCATATTCTAAAATATGTGAAAGATGAATAATAATGTTATAAAATTCAAAATGTAGTTAATACTATTCATAGCGGCAAGTACATAATAATATTATAACAATATATCGTTGTTTTGTGAAACCCTGTATTGCGTACTAGACACGCTATCGATGAAGGTTGCGATTGCGTGTAATGCAAGCCAAGTCAGGGTTGTGTGTAGTGAAAGACTCTTTTTTGTTGTTTATAACAAAATCCAACCATATTTTATTTATACATTGTATATATGTATATACACACTCAATGATGCATAGATTAACTACTATCAAACAAACTTGGAATTATGTGTAACACGATCCAAGAATATTGTTGCGTATACTGCAAGCTAATACGGTGTTGTGCATAACGCAAGATAATATTTGTGTAGCGTATAACACAAGTCATTATGGAAATTAAAAAGAATATTTTTGATAAAAACTCAGGGTGTTACATTCTACCCCCCTTAAAATGAATTTTGCCCAGGAAATTCGTCGGCATTATAAATGGTTTACTATTTGAAAATTTCTTTCATAGAAACCCACGTCGTAAAAAGGAATAACAAAAAATAACATTAAAACTAATGTATGAAACTTAATGGTTACCCAAATTAACTAATCATTGGGTTTCCACATAGAAGAACATAGGTGAAAATATGGATATGGAAGAGAGATCTAACAATGAAATTCTGAAGGAGAGTGGTAGAGAACATGGCAATGAAAAAGCCAACAGTCACAAAGACATAAATTTGTACTGATCTAATGTACCATCTTATTCATTGAATATGAGATAATAAGACAACATTTTTGGTTTTAAATATCATTTCCCTAATGTTGATGAATTAAAAAATACTTTCATGACTTTGGTACAATTTCACTGTTGTTCGTGCCTTGAACAATTTCCACTTCATCTCTTAAAGAAATGAAGTTGAATTTGTTATTTGTGAAGTGTTAACAGAGCATGTGATATAATGATGGGTCATTCCATCTCTTTCAAACAAAATATTATCAAAAGTTATCAAATATACATAAGTCCATCTATGGTGAGTTTAATTGTATACGATTCCAAAAATGAATTTTATACATCATCTATCATACCGCTTAATAATACAAAACTAGTTTCTACTGACTAGGGACTTCCTGTAGGCCAGTGGTAGGCGATAAAGGCATGTCGCACTTCGGTTGTGGGTTCTATTCCTGCAACCTTGTCCGATGTGATGTGTTGTCGCCCGTCCTGCAGGTTTTCCCTTTTTCTAAAACTACATTATAATAACATTCTGCAATAATATCAAAAAAAGTTCTAGCCTTAAACAATACTATCATATGTATAACTTAATTCTTTCCAATCATCAGGCTTATCCAAAACACATCTGTCCAAGCTCATAGTATAACAAAAACAATTACTAGAAATGTCACCAACCAAGCATGTGAAGACCATCACTTATCCCCCATATATCATATGTTATATCTTTTTTGTCACATTCCAAACATGTGAATACCTTAATAATGTATTCTCTTGAACCATAGTGAAAACATCAATACTTTCACAAGGAAACTCTTTCCATATACCAAAATCCCAAAACTTTTATGTACTCAAACCATGTTATCACTTTGTCCTTATATAATTCATGATCTCATTAATACTATCAAACATTTCATTATCTCCTTATCCCTTCTTTATGCGCATTTTAGCTGCTTTCCAAAAATATCTGAATAACCTTTCATGGTTACCAATACCATTCATCATATAATTTTAAATACTTTAAGAAAAACAATAGTGTAACAATCCTTAGATGATTTTTTATTCCATAGTACCATTAAATTACCTCTACAACATAACTCTTGATAAATATACAATCATTCCACAACCTTCTTAAACCACTGACTGAGCTTCATCATTTTATTCCTCAACACTTCTTTCATTTCATATATCATTTATAGTCTCTTCATCATCATCCACAAAAATACTACCCATACGACCATGCTGATTCTCTTCATGAGATCTTCCTTTAGGGCATTGGTTTTCATAATTCCCATACATTCCACATTGAAAACATTTAACCATTGTTGATGCCTTAGAAATACTATTATCCTTGTCCATAGTGTTAACTGATCCTTTTCCTTTGCAATTACTGGCTTTGTGTCCTTCTTTTCCACACCCAAAACATCTTCTAGTTCCTTTGAAACATTCTCCTTGATGCCTCTACCCCCATGATTTATATGAGGTAAATTGAACTTTCTTTCCTCCATTATCATCATGAAACTCCATATTTCTATTATTAGCTGATTCGGGAAACTTACCAAAGTTTAGATTATTGATCATATTATGTGATCACTGATTATGAATAATAAGGATATGTGGACTTCCAGATCCAACTTCATTTGGTTTCTCATGAGGAATATCATTCCATTGTCCATTATATCCTCCATTACGGTGAATCTTCCTGTTTCCATCCATTTTCTAAAACCTAGAAAGAATAGTGTGAGTGGAAAAAATCTTACTAGTAATACAACATAATAAAGGGGGAGTACCTTTAATATATAACATCTTAGGTTTAATTCTAATATCGTTACTATAATTCTAGGAATATAACCTATACTTATACTTAACCTTAGGGACATCCCTAGATATAACTTAGAAATATATCTAGGGATCTCACTAAAGTTTTCGCATCCTAGTTTCAAAGGTTAACTAAACATTTCCTCTGATACCAACTGTAGAGACCTAAATCTTGACGTACTTGGAAATTAAATTACTTTTGTGGAATACTTAATACATAACAAAAACCAACACTCAAGGACCGTAATAGTTTAGTGTCTTTGGAAACTCGGAACATAATCTTCTAATCGTGGTGAAAGATCTTCGACATCTCTCATAAAGATCTTCCCCTTTTGTTTTCTTACCTAAAACCTTTCTTTAAATACCAGAGAAAAGAAAACATAAAAAGGGTGATCTAAAATGATCAGTAAGGGTAAACTTAGAGAAAATAAAACAATCCATAAACATTTGAATGCAAAATCATGAACATAAAATCTAAACATTAAAATCTTAAGTAGAGACATAAATCTTAGAATTACGTAAGGAATATATCATAAAGGAACATCAATCATGATAAAATAGCATGGGAATAAAACATGTGACTACGGAAACCATTAAGCGCAAGATATGATTTCCATAGTAGCCAAGGCATTGCTACTAAGACCATCTTAGTGGACAAAGTCCTTTTATGAATCGAGTTCACTTCTCGTTCCAGTCCTTAATTAATGAACTTGATTAACTTACCATTCAAGCCATGTATATCTCATGAGATATAAATCTTTACCCAATGTATTGGAGGGAGATATGGGTCCCACCCATCTCATAATGAAATCATTCTTACGTGGGCCACAACATAAACATAAATCATTAATCAAAACCCAAAGAATAAAATGGGTTCCATAAATATCATCCCATCATAACATAATCAATATAAAAAAATGGATATCATTTCATCATAAGAAAAGTGAAACCATTTACATCATAGAGACGTTATACTTGAAACATACACTTATGAAATAATGTCATCTTAGATGGAAAATAGTTTTGACAAAACACTTGAAATGAATTCTTGAGGAAAATATCCTTTCTTCTTCAAAATCATTTTCTTTTCACAAAATTCCATGCAATTTTAAAATAAAAGGATTTTGTTGAAATTATTCATGAAATATTGTAGAGGATGCTTCAGGAAAATAAGGCTTTATTAAACCTTAAAAATTTGTTCATGTTTTATAAGTTAAAAAATCATTATCCTTGAACTTTTGTCGAAAAAGTCAAAAAAGTACCTCGTAATGTAAACAAAAGAAAGATTCCTTACATACCCTATAGTAAAAGTAAAAAATGGGTAAAAATTACTTTGAACATACATGAAACCAATTTTAGAAAACAAGGACATGGATGATAAATATAACCCCAGAAAATACTTACGAATATATAATCTCGGGTAAAAACGAGATTGGAAAAGTTATCCCTTACCTTAGGTCTGATATGCTTTGTACTTATCCGAAAATCCTGTATAATGATTTAAATAATGTCATTGACTTATTACATATTCATATTCATTTTTATGATATCATATATGGTTCACTTATGACTTTATATTACCCGTTCTTTTGTAATTTCAATGTTAAAGCAACGTTTTGGGTAAAATAGTTGCATTTATCATACATGTTTGGACTTGTTGTTCTTGATATTATTACTTATATCCTTATTTACTTAATTCAAGATTTTAAAACATGATTTATATGTAATATATATTCAGAATATACATATATATATGATAGAACGATAAATGGAATGAAATACACCGTTCATGGAGACGGTAGGCTGTACGTACGTAGGAACGCTGTTTTCGATTCCTTATTGAACTGAATGGAATTATGTAGATGACATACATATATATATAAATAAATAAAGTATAATTATTCTGTCATATATTTCATTATTACTTATTATATATACTTTATAATCATTCATGAATGGTTAACATGGAGAATAAATCTCATCACGTCGTGGAGACGGTTCTCCGTACGTACGCACGAACGATGATATAATTCCCATGATCGTGGAATTGTATTGAAGTGTATGTATAATATTTCAGAATCAATATCACTTTACAATAATCATATATAGTTTTTTATTTACACCATTATACTCATCCAAGTAAGGTGGTTGTCAAAAACATATTACACCACTGCGTGGAGACGGTATTCCGTACGTATGCACGCGCGGTGATTTCATTTTCCGTAGGATGGATAGAAGGTGAAATATGGTTGTTTCATATTTATAATAACATATCAGTATATAATTAACACTTATGTTATTACTTTATAATGAGACAACTAAATAAGAAGAAGTAGAAGAAGAAAGAAACTTGAGAGAATCGGAAGAAGTGATTACCTCTTCTTCGACGCACCTCCTTTAATCCTTCTCTTAAGGAAGTAGAGCTGGTATTTTGAGAAGACAAAAACCTCCAGAATGTTTATAGGGAAGCGGAGAAGGGAAATGGGAAAGGGTTGGCCGAGCTTCAAGGCTCAAAATGGTGTTAAGTGATGAGGGAAGGGGTGCCCTTTTTATAATGGAGGAGAGGGGAACCTTTGGAAAACCATAAAATATTATTTTATAATAAAGTCATATTCAGTTTTTAATAGCTCCAAATTGATTTATTTATATGATAAGGTGATTATGGGTCGAAATCCTCTCAACCAATAGATTTTAGATAGGTTGGGGTCATTATATTAACCTTATCTTTTAGTTTTAACTCTTAGTTAATTAGATTGACATTTACCATGTCACTTTGTATTTTTATATTATATAGTTAATAAACATACCATATACATCCAAGAGACCTCCATGTGCTCCATTAATGATAAAACTATCAGGATATAAGTATCGTGGCTGATCCTTAGATTTAGGAATATAATAACAATTAATAATATAATATTTGTTTTAAAAACTATTGTATGTCAATTTTGACACAATTTGGTAATATATTTTTTTGAAAATCATAACAACATGATTAGTTCAAAAAAAGATAATTCAATAAATACTAACATGTCATATTAACCTAGAAAATTAGTGGAATTCATAAAAAGTGTCAAATTACATTTATTTGGGTATTTATAACATCAATTATGTTAATATTTCATTAATAATATAATTATTGCATCATCATTGTGTCATAAATAAATTAAATTATTTAATGTCTAAAAATTATAAATAAAATAAAATTATGTCGGAAATTATTTTATCATTCTATTGAATATTTATAGTCGAATTTATCTTATGTATAACGCAATATTAAAAATGGTTTAGTTATTAAACATTGATTTTAACCATTTTAACCCTTCTTTAAATAAATTAACAATTAATGTCCTATTCTAATCCAAGTGGGCCTAAATGGTTATATTTTATTCCGACAGGTTTTTTGGCCGAATAACACTTATCCAATAGAATTAGGAAATGTGTTAGGGTAATAATAATATCCTTTTTAACCTTAGTTACCCTATTTACTTTTAACCATGGTATATAAAAGTAAAATGTTACTATTCACCAAAAATTATTTTCATCTCATTGAACCTCATTTTAGTATTTTATATTAACCATGTCTCTTGGATTTTCCAAATTCAATGCACTGAAGTGGTAAAATTTCATTTAAATTAAAAGTCAGTTTTTTAACTACCACTAAGTGGTTTCACTATTTATCAAAAATTGATGTTTTTCAGAAAAATACCAAAAATTCATCCGAAGAATTATTTGATATTCTGAATTCAAAATTGATGTCTATTTTTCCAAATTCAAAACATAGAAGTTTCATTAATTAATTTTAAAATTAATTCCCGTTATCAAAACAAATAGCGTGTTTTTAAGAAACAATAACTATCAAAAGATTGATACTTGTTTATATCCAATTTCAAAGTGAAATTAATTCCAATGAACAAAATTGGTTTAAATGGTAAAAATATATTCTAATTACACTTTAAACCCAATTAAAAAGATAATATAACCCTATAAATTATTGCGATGAAAAAAGTTATTTTTAATTAAAATGTAGTGTATTTTTACTATTCATTAAAATATGAATGTTATCAGAATGACATGAAAAATTTATCCGTAGTAAATTTTTATATCCTAATTCCAAATAAAAAATTTATATTATCAAATTGAACTTATAGACATGTCAAAAACATGATTTAATGTGGGTGCTCCATCAAACGGTTGAAAAACAACAATTTTTTAAAAATACAAATTTTACACAAAAAATTTATTTTGTTCTCATACCGTATTCTAGAAAATGTGTAAGATGAATAATAATGTTATAAAATTCAAAATGTAGTTAATACTATTCATAACGGCTAGTCCATAATTATATTATAACAATATATCGTTGTTTAGTGAAACCTGGTATTGCGTACTACACACGCTATTGAGGAAGGTCGCGATTGCGTGTAATGCAAGCCAAGTCAGGGTTGTGTGTAGTGATGGACTCCTTTTTTGTTGCGTATAACAAAATACAACCATATTTCATTTATACATTGAATATATATATATATATATATACACTCAATGTTGCGTAGAATAACTACTATCAAACAAACTTGAAATTGTGTGTAACACGATCCAAGAATAGTGTTGCGTATTCTGCAAGCTAGTACGGTGTTGCGTATAGAGCAAGATAATATTTGTGTAGTGTATAACAAAAGACATTAATGAAATTAAAAAGAATATTTTTCATAAAATCTCGGGGTGTTACAGTGGACCGAGAGCTTGAAACGTTGAATAAAATAATGATATTTTTTTTATTATTTGACTTCAGGTCGTTGTATCATTTACCCAGAGCGTCTGATTGATGTTCCATTAGTGGTGTTGAGACCCTGATGATATGGCGAACATTTCTTGAGGATTTCGGGGTGTTGGGATAGTGTTTGGGGTGTGGGCCCCAAAAGGCTGGGTTTTGGCGTTTGCGGAAAAATGCAACTTTCGCCCCAGGGGTCTGATTTTGGCGGATGAATTGTCGATCTTGTGTGTTTTTCCGAGAGGATCCCAATGGTGTGATCCGTTCGATGATTTTTATGATCGTTGTGTGGGCACCGCACATGCTAGCTTCAGTGAATAGTGACTTTTTCACCGGGTGTCCATTTCGGACGGATGAGTAGTCGATTCCGTGTGTTTTTCTGAGAGGATCGCCGTGGTATGATCCACATAATGAGTTCTGGGATCATTGAGTGCGCCCTGCATGGGATAGCTTTGATGAATTGTGTTTTTTCACCGGCTGTCCGTTTCGGGTGAGTAAACAGCCTATCCTGCATGTTTTTCCACGTGGATCACGATGGTGGCCTCGGTATCGGTCTTGGAGGTGCGCGGTGTGGCGTTGTTGCTGGTCGCTCGGGTTAGCAATGTTTGGACCAGCAGTGGTTGAGGGTACTCCCTTGGTTCATACCTACGAGGGTTCACGCGACATCACAACCATAGTATAGGTTTGTGATCCTCTCGATGGGATTTTTAATCTGTTAGAGTTACGGTATACCTCCGGTGGGCCAAGAACATGATCCTCTAGTAGCGTTTCCCTAGACTGGGTTCTTGGTATCGCTATGACTGCTTATCCACGGGCGGTGATCCCCTATCTACCAGGTTAACTCCACAGGGTTTGTGGCATCATCGTGAATATGATCCCCTAAGCACTGGGCTATTCTTAGTAGGGTTACGACATCACCGGGTATACGATCCCATACTCAACATGAGGATTATATTAGGATTGCGGCATCGTTGGTTATATGATCCCCTACTCAGTGGGCGGTTTCTGTAGGGTTATGGCATCGTCAGTTCGATCCCCTATAGTGCGAGATGTACTTGATAGGTTTTTGGTATCATCATGACAGTCGTGACATGGGTGATGATCCTCTCTTTGAGTGACGTGTTACTATCGAATGCCAGGTCGGGTTGCGGTATCCCCCAGTGGATCCTAGGAGTGATCCTCTATCTGTGAGATCTATGAATGCCATGTCAGGTTGCAGTATCCCCCAGTGGACCCTGGGAGTGATCCCCTATCTGTGATATTTTCGTATACAGGTGTGGGTTTTGGTATCACCTAGTGGACCCTAGGAGTGATCCCTTATACGAGAAGTATGGTGTTTATGTTGTTTCAATGAGGTTTCCTAAGTGATGGTATCTGACGTGTGTGATCTCTCGGGTGATCGACTAAGATGTTTGTGTGGTCCTGATGGAGTGTATCTCTTGGACGGGTGTCATCTAGGATGACAGTGTCCGTGGAGTGTGTTATCCTGGTTTTGAACCCTTGCTGGTGATGAGGTCGGTACCTCATGTGGCTTGTTGCGTGAGATGAGTGTATCTAGATTGTTAAAGATGTATATAAGGGAAAACACCTGAGTTGAGCTGACTAGTTTTGTTTAGCCGAGGATGGTCACGAAATGGAGTTTCTCTCTTGTCTGGGTTCCCTCTGGCTGGGATGAGTGGATTGTTTCCTTTCAGTTGCTCTCTTTTGTGTTGTGTTTTTGGGGTGCCTACTGAGTATTGTCGTACTCACCCCTGCACGGGCTTTTCCCACACATGTATGGGTCTTGTAAAGACCATATGCCTTTTGACGGAGTCCCAAGTGGACCCGGAGTAGGCGGAACTTAGTGAGCGGGTTTTACAGGGGTGTTTACCGAAGCTGTGCTGAGGAGCTTACCGGTAGTTGTTTTGGCAGTTTTTTCCCTCATTCTGACCAGGTTGGACACTTTTGTAGTTTTCTTTTGGTGGGCCCCATTTTTCCCCTTTGTACTTCTGCTGTACACTGTTTGTGGGATACTTGCATGAATTTACTTTTTTGTTTTCTATATCTCTACACTATTTCTTGGAGGTGTATGTCGGTGCATGTGTAAAAGTACCTTAGGCTAAGGTCTCACATGTGTGTGATAGCCTACTCAACGCTAGTCTCCAGCCCCTGGCCTATTGGAGGCTTTCTTGGGGAGTTACTGCTTGAGCCCTGTTGGGTAGGGTCGTAAGAGAGTGTTATCAGAGGCGGTTCCGCCTTTGGGATATTAGAGCATAGCTTGTCTAGCTATTAGTTTTGTTTGGGTTTCATAGTGGTAGTGTTATGATTTTTCAAGTCTGGCTTTCAGGTCAGGGACTACAATGTTGGTGTGGTAGCAGATGTATATATAGAGCAGGACCCTGATAATCTGCCTTTCAACTCGGGACATTCGTACACTGGTCGCAGGGGAAAAATGGTACATGCATCGTATAGGACTGGGTTTTGGGTTATTTCTTTTTCCTTGAGTCTTCTATCATGAAATAATATTTGAATGTGGTGTGTCTTGAATATATTTCAGGATGCCTCCATGACGATAGCCAGCGAGGGTTCCATAGAGTGCTTATGGTGAAGATCTTCCCCATGTAGAGGCTATGGACTAGGGCGTAGGTTCTGAGGTTGGACCTCCAGGTGGTCCACCAGTTGAGCCACCACCTGTCGAGCAGCTGGTTGTGCCGGTAGTGTAGGATGAGGTTGCACGTTGGCTGAGTGCATTGCACGAGTTCCAGAGGCAGAGACCTCTGAGTTTCCAGGGTTATCAAGACCCTCATGTAGCTAATGATTGGCTCGAAGCAGTCACATGTGTTTTCTGCCTAGTGAGGACTCCTCTAGATCAGATGGTGGTCCTTGCGGCGAGCCTTCTGCAAGGTTCGGCTGAGAAATGGTGGAGCCTAGTGACGGAGTCCCACGACGAGGAGACACTCACGTGGGTAGAGTTTGAGCATCTCTTCAGGGAAGCATTCTATCTGCTGACGTAGAGGTCAGTGCGGATCAAGGAGCATCTACAACTTCGTTAGGAGAGCATGACCGTGTCGGAGTACTCATCGAGGTTTACCGACATGTCGTGCTACTCCATGGATATGGTTCGAGATCTGTTCTTTAGGGATTGGACCATCAAGCAGGGCTTTCGCAGGGACATCCGAGAAGGTGTGGTATCCTTGTGCCTGCCCACCTATGCTGGAGTGCTGGAGTGAGCGTTGGTGGTGGAGAGATTTCTGGATGAGCAGTTCCCCCTGTTACTGCTGGGCATGTGAGAGCGGAGACGTCAACATCTGGTAGTCGACGGAAGACCCTAGGAATGGTCGTGGGAGATGTTTCTGGAGGTGACCCTAGGATGGAGGATCTGAGGTCCAGGGCTCACAAGGCTCGCATACCAGTTTTGGTCATCCATAGGAGAGGCAATGTTATGCTTGCGATGGTTGAGGATATTTTACTGGATATTGTCCGATCTGTCGTGCATCTAAGAGGGAGCCGGTTAATATACGGCCTTGGTCGAGGAAGCGACTCGAGTAAGGAGGTACGAAGGGCGGAAGACGTGGCTATGAAGCTGGTGCAGGAGGAGGAGGTGGAAGGCGGTATTATTTTCCACCACCCCCACCCCCAGGTGGTCCATGCCAAGCTTAGGGAGATGGTGGCTGAGGGCGAGGTCAGCTACATTCCATAGAGGATGATGACCCAGAGGCTCCACAGATGGATAGAAAAATGCCTTGTGTCCTTTCTACTTTCTGCAGTAGCTTGTTTGACACTGTTTAACGGTATTGTTCCATTTCCTTTGCTTGCTCGTGTTTTGTTCTGGGCATTGGTAAGACCCTGTGTGGGTGTTTTTTGGTGTGCATCGAATGCGTGGGGAAGAGGGATCCTTCCACCACCGAGACGTGTTTTTGTGACACGATTAAAACCATGTGGGAGAGTCAGTGCCACCCAAAGCGGATAGTGTTGAGGTGTGGTGGATGAGTCCCTCTGACTTGTGTGTTCGGGCATGGGTGTTTGTTGGCGAACTCGCTAGTGTGGGAGACCCAGTTGAGAGTCCAGTCACTCTCCTTGTGCTTAGGGCTTTTTGGGGATGAAAAGTTCTAAGGGGGGAGGATGTAACGACTTGGGTCTTGGCCCTGTCAGACTTTGAAATATTTCTACAAATAATTCCAAAGCTATGCGCAAAGACGGCGTGCGATTCCAAGACTCGGTGTGCCCGGAATTAATTTTATAAAAATATTATGTATTTTTATACTATACATGTGGTGGGGGTGTGATATCTCTTAAATGGTAGCTTAGTATGGAATTCTGAGTGCACAGTTTCATCTAGAACGTGTCGTTTACCCTAGGCGGGGTGTACACCTTGCAGGCGCGAGCCTACTGTGACAAAATCCACTAGAAACATTTTCGTAAATAAGTTGAAAAGTATAATTACGAGTGTCATCTTGAATAACTTTTTAACGGAGTCTCAGATCTAAAATACAAGTCTTTCATTGCGTTCATAATGTTGTGTTTACCCTAAGGGAAACCTTACTTTCGTCTGAATCAGGCATCGGGGGGAGGCGCGTCGAGAGTAGGAGATAATTTAAAACAAAAAAATATCTTCTTGTATCTCCCCCCCCCCTTGAACATGTCATGTGCAGCAGATGAGGAAATACTCCTCCTTACTCCTCCTCCTCCTTTTCCAACAGTGAATCGGTGACCAAATCATGTGATCATGGTTCTTTCATGCTCAGATTTCAAGGGCGGATGCTCTAGGATCGAGCAGCGGAATCTTGGGAGAGCAGATCGTCGGCGTTTCCCCAGCGAGGTAGGTGGTTTGAGTTTTAATTCCCTGATCATGTTTTTGATGTGAATTGTTTTGTTTTGATGTCGGATCAGGGAAGATCACATCCAGAGGGTCGTGCCGGTACCTTTGGATGGCAAAACGGACCACCGGGGTGACCCTGACGGTTCGCGAAAGCTCCGTCGGGGCAGCTCCGGCGAGGCGGCGCCGGCGCCGATGGCCCGCGGTGGTCCGCAGAAGCCGGCCGCCTGGGGCAGTGGTGTGCCAGCTAGGCCGATAGAGCGTGGTGGCACTGGGCGACACGTGACAGAGGGCCACCGACCAGGGTGGGCCAGCGGCAGCGGGATGGTCCGTCCCGTTTTTCATACAAGAGGGTTTTTAAAACCCCCTTTCTTACAATCCGGGAGTTGGATTCGCCTACCGTCTTTGGAAACGCGACCCTGGTGACAAGAAAAACCTTTTGGTGTGGGTTTCGGAATGTTATGGTTCAGGATCGTGGCTCGAGATCCTAAAACATTGTATAAAATAATGATATTTTATTATTATTCAACTTCGGTCTGTTGTATCTTTTACCCGGAGCGTCCAATTGATGTGCCATCAGTGGCATTGAGACTCTGATGATGTATCAGACATTTCATGATGGTTTTTGAGTGTTGGGACAAATTTTGGGGTGCGGGACCCACGAGGCCAGTTTTTGGAGTTTGTAGAGAAACACAACTTTCACACTAGGGGTCTGATTTTGGTTGATGAATTGTCGATCCTGTGTGTTTTTATGAGAGGATCACAATGGGTTGATAGGTTTTATTAGTTTTGGGATCGTTGTGTGGGCCCCGCACGATCTAGTTTTGGTGAATAGTGTGTTTTTCATCGAGTGTCCTTTTTGGATGAATGATTAGTCAATTTAGTCTATTTTTCTGAGGGTATCGTCATGTTATGATCCACTTGATGAGTTCTAGGATTGTTGTGTGTGCCCCGCATGGGAAAGCTTCGATGAATTGTGTTTTTTTCACCGGTTGTCTATTTCGGTCGAGTAAACAGCCTATCATACGTGTTTTCCATGTGGATCATGATGGTGGCCTCGGTATCAACCATGGAGGTGCACGATGTGGCGTTGTTGCAGGTCACTTGGGTTAGTGATGTTTGGATCAACAGTGATTGCAGGTACTCCCTTGGTTAGTTCCTAAGAGGTTTTACATGACATCACAACCTTAGTATAGGTTTGTGATCCTCTTGATGTGATGTTTAATCTGTTAGAGTTGAGGCATCCCTTCAGTGGGCCTAGAGCAGGATCCTCTAGTAGCGTTTACCTAGATCGGTTTCTTGGTATTGATGTGACCGCTTATCCACTGCCCGAGAACCCTTATCTAGCAGGTTAACCCTGTAGGGTTTGTGGTATCATCAGGAATATGATCCCCTACATAGTGTACCATGATCAGTAGGGTTTTGGCATCGTCATGTATATGATCCCCTACTCAGCATGAGAATTATAGTAGGGTTGTGGTATCGTTGGATATATGATCCCCTACTCAGCGCGTGGTTTCTATAGGGTTTCGACATCGTCAGATCGATCCCCTATAGTGCGAGACGTACCCGATAGGGTTTTAGTATCGTCATGGTCATCATGACATGTGTGACGATCCTCTATCTGAGTGACGTGTTTTAGTCGAATGTCAGGTCAGGTTATGGTATCCCCTAGCGGATCCTGGGAGTGATCACCTATCAGTGAGATCTACGAATGCCAAGTCGGGTTGCGGTATCCCCCAACGGACCCTAGGAGTGATCCCCTATCTGCAAGATCTTTATATACCGGTGTGGGTTTTGGTATCCCCTAGTGGACTCTAGGAGTGATCCCCTATCTGAGGATTATGGTGTTTATGTTTTTTCAGCGAGGTTTTGTCAGTGACGGTATCCGACGAGCGTGATCTATCAGGTGATAGACTGAGATGTTTGTGTAGGACCCGATGGAGTGTATCTCTCAGATGGGTGTAATCTGGGATGACAGTGTTCGTGGAGTGTGTTCTCCTGGTTGTGAACCATTGCTGGTGAAGAGGTCGGTACCTCATGTGTCTTGTTGCGTGAGATGAGTATATCTGGATTGTTCAAGGTGTATATATGGGCATATAGCTGAGCTGAGCTGACTAATTGTGTTTATCCGAGGATGGTCATGAGATGAAGTTTCACTCTCATCTGGGTTCCCTCTGGCTTGGATGAGAGGACTGTTTCCTTTCAGTTTCACTCTTTTGTTTTGGGTTTTTGGGGTTTCTACGGAGTATTGTTATACTCACCCATGCACGGGCTTTGCCCACACATGTTTGTGTCTTGTACAAACCACATGCCTTTCGATAGAGTCCCAGGTGGACCCGGAGCAGGCAGAGCTTTGTGAGCGGGTTTGACTGGGGTGTTTACCAGAGTTGTGCCGAGGAGCTTACCAGCAGGTGTTTTGGCAGTGTTTTCCCTCCTTCTGAGTAGGTTGGATACTTTTGTAGTTTTCTTTCGGTGGACCCTATTTTTCTCATTTTTACTTCTGCTGTACTCTGGTTGTGGGATAGTTTCATGCATTTACTTTTTCCATTTTCTATATCTCTGCACTATTGCTTGGACGTTTAGATGGGTGCGTGTGTACAGGTACCTTAGGCTTATGCCTCCCATGTGTGTGATAGCCTACTCGGCACTAGTCGCCAGCCCCTGGCCTATTGGATGCAGGCTTGTGGAGTCACAGCTTGAGCCCCATTGGTTTAGGTCGTGACAATTTCAATAGACCACAATATCATCTATAAAGACTACCAAAAACCGATCAAGGCAATCTATAAATACTATATTCATCAAATCCTTGAAGGTAACATGGTAATTATTATTACCAAAAGGAATCAATATATATTCATAGAGTTCATACCTTATACAACTGTCATCTTGGTTATATCCTACAACTTGACCCTGAATTGATGATATAATGAACGAAGGTCAATAATGGAAAATTATTGAGATCAGTGTAGTTGATCAATCAAGTCATCAATATGGGGAAGATGAAAATATTTCATGATCACGATCTTGTTCAACTCCAGATAGTCAACACAGAGTCCCATTGATATATCTTTCATTTTCCCCCAAACGATTATGTGCATAATAACGTGACACAATTGTATTAAAGAATCCCTCATCTAATTTTTCCTGGAGTTTATTCTACAATTCATTCAAATCAAGTGGGGACATTCTATAGGGACTCTTTAAAATTAGTGTGGCACCATGTATGTGTTCTATTGTGAATTAAACATTACATTTTGGTGGATGTCTAGAAAAATAATTCAAAAAGGAATCCAATTTTTTTTTGAAAAATAGGCATATAATTTTTTTTGGGTTTCTCCCCAACAATTTGAGCCAAACATTACTTCTGAATGGGAATCAAGATAAATACACTAGATTCATTATCTAAAGGAAGTTCATACTTATCAATATAGTAATATATGGTCATTGATGGTTTTAAAATATGAAATTTGACTTACCTTACTTGAAAATTGATGTGTGTTTTATATAGATAAATCCAATCCATTCCTAATATGAGAAAAAAATTCAACAATAGGAAGAATAACTAGATTTTCAGGAATCACATTCCCACAAAATTCAACTAGAGAGGAATCGTAGTCTTGTGATGTAATCCTAATACCATTAAAGGTTAGAACCACTAATTCGACATCTAATCAATTTTTTGATATAATAATACCCTTATCAAATTACATAGATATGAATGAGTGGGTAGATCCCAAATGAAATAAGACATTAGGTGTTCTTGAATTGATGGTATATGTACCTTTCAGTAAATCATTATCATACCCCTCATTAGAAATCATGATCACATGATATTTCCCCGTGTTCGTAGGATTAAAAGGTTGTGGATGCTGACCATCATCACTAAAACTTATGCTTGGGAATTTGTTAGCATCATTTTCATTCTCCATAAACATTAAGAGTTAATGTGTGGTAGGTGAATTATAAAAAACTATGCCTCCATTTTCATCATTATCTAACAACATAATATCTGTTCAGCTATTAATTGATCGATGAGCTTCCATTATAATCATAAAACCAATTGTTAGACCCCATAAGATAATTTAATCCATTATTATTTTCACACATAGAGTATAATGGAAATCTCCAAGTCTTCTCTCGATGGTTTTTAGGTTTTCCTTTGAACTCTATATTGTATTTATTATCAAAACCATGAGATTAACACATAAATACATCCTCCATTTCAACCTGGATTTCATAAATCACAATATATTTATAGCTGATAGAGTCTCTTATATGTAATTCCCTTTAAAGAATTGGGTTTAAGCCACTAAAAAATCTATCGACCTTACTTTCATGTTGGATGATAATACCAGATGTGTACCTCTAATGTCTTGTAAAAATATCCTCCTAAGTACCAATAGATTCATCATCCTTTTTCTATAACTCAAGGAACTAATTTTCCATATTTATAAAATGAATTATATGAGAGTAGATTTTAATTAATATGTTATTGATGTCATCCTAATACATTGATTAAATTCAATCTTGATGCATTGTATTCATGATTAGAGTCCACCATTGATCTGTTTCATCTTCTAAAAGATAAAAATCCCAAATGAGTTTTTCATGTTATAATCATTGAAGGATGGAAAGTATGATTTCAGTGGTACTAATCCATTGTAGAACACCAAATGTACTAGAGGACCCATTGAGTTATGGTGGGTGTTGCCTCATAAATGACTCCACAGAATATTGGTCCCTCATTTTCACATTTAGAAGCCCAACATGATTCATTTATTGTGTGAGTTTAGTGATTAGTTTATTTTTATTCTAAATCCCATAACATTTTGTTTCTCAGGAGTTAAATAATTTCATTTTCCCTCAAATTCAATTTTAATATAGTTACTTTGGGTTTCATCCATTAACGAATATCATAACTATAGTGGGAGTAACAACAGTCATAGTGGGAAGTCCACATAACCAAGGTATATTACATTCAATATATAAATTCTTAGGGTTAATCCTAGGTTATCTAGGATTATTACAAAAATTATAGGATTGTAAACTATACATATACTTATTCATAGATACATCCCTAAACATATCCTTAGGAATATCGATTGGTAACTCACTAATGTTTTCTCATCATAGTTTCCAATGTATGACTAAACCTTTTTTCTGATACCAACTATAATATATTATGTTTAAGGTACATAATCAACAAATCAATTTTGTGGAATATTTGATACATTGAAAAATCACACACCCAAATACTATATTAGTATAGTGAATTTAAAAACAAGGAATACAAAGTTCTATTCTGTAGAAAGAAGATCAATGTTTCCCACAAATATCATTCCCTTTCATAACCATGCCTAAAAAATTCTTTATACTAGGGAAAAGAAAAAATAAGAAAAGGGAGGGATTAGATTCATAATAAGGTTAAAAAATGAGATACATAAGATTAATTATGAATATAAGGGTATGAGAACATGACAATAACATTAAAAGATCATTCCATTCTTATCTAAGATTATACACACGAGTCATGGAATAAATAATGGCAGTTTAAAAGACATGAATCGAGAGGAAATAAAGAGAATAATTCTTGAGATATTAACATATGAATAATACATGGAATTTTTGGTAGACACAAAAACTTGTAATATCATTCCCTATAATTCAAGTCTTATTTACTAAACTTATTAGGGTGCTTCATGGGGTGTTCACCTACTTGGTTTGACACACCACC
Source organism: Viscum album (assembly GCA_963277665.1). Lineage (NCBI taxonomy): Eukaryota > Viridiplantae > Streptophyta > Magnoliopsida > Santalales > Viscaceae > Viscum > Viscum album. The sequence continues at coordinate 49,673,997 of OY728121.1, forward strand.
TTCACCAGTCCTAGTCATATCTTTATATTGGATCAGGTTTCCCCTTATTTCCATAGTGGATCAGGTTTACCCTTATTCCCATAGTGGATAAATCCCATCTACTTGTTTCCCATAATTATCTTGCATGATATAAACAATTACCGAATTCATTGGAGGAAGATATTGGTCCCACACATCAAATAAGGAAAACAATAAATATATATGCCACAAGAACAGAAATAATTCATCATAGACATAACTAACCATATAAATAATGATTATATAATCCATTAATCACAACAACAATAAAACATATTTCATATCAAATAATTTTATCATAGATGGAAATTGATAATTAAAGTTCTTTTAAAATAATTTCTTGTGTAAAATATCCATTCCACTTTGAATTTTTTTAAATCATAAAAAATTTTGAAATAATTTTTATTGAAAATAACATTGAAAAATTATAAGGATATCATTGAAAACAATTTTAAACATAATTTAAATCATTTTCCTTGGAAACTCATAAAGGAACATTTAAAACTCTTTCAAAACAATTTTAGAAAACATTCCATTGAAGGAACAAAGATTTTCGAATGAAGGGAGAATGACATTACATGAAACATATAATATCCTTGAAAGAATGAGATTCATGATACAACATGTTAATGGTATGTATATAGACTTCTTACAAGAGTATAGGTATATAACATTATATGTGTCTCAACGAAAGAAATTTGTCACAAAATTACTTTACCAATTTAGTAACTTGTGAACCGTAAATCCCATGAACAAAATATCATAAAATTTGAATGTAAATACCAATAAATTTTTAGATAAAGATCATATAATACATTAATGAAAATTATATAAAACACCCAAAATGATATAGTGGGGAATCTAAAATGAGTCACATAGAAATATAATTGATATTAGAAATCTATAACACCTTGTGATTTTTTGAAATATTTAATTTAAATTAATCTAATATTTTTGATATTTTTCATTTAAATAAACACTTAATATAGAATTTTATATATTAAATAGAAATATTTAGATTTAATTCACTACATTAAGGACTTATACAAGCTTCTTCCAGACAGAAATTTGACTTGGCTTGTGTTATACATAACTCCAAAATTTAAACAAACATCATTTTATTGTTATAATAATTTAAATGAGACATTCCTAGACATTAAACATAGTAATATGAATTTTAGTGAATATTTTTTAGATATTATTTATAAATATTTTATGTAAATAATCCATATTGATAATAAAAAGTTCAATATTGGAAATGTATTTATATTATTGAAAATATTATTTTTCTCAAATAAACTACTTTTTTTATCTTATGTGATTGATAGTTAAATATATTTTAAACACTGTTATATATTTAATTTGATAATGTAAACTTAATTTATGATTTAATACTTTATTAATTATATCAGGGTTATTTTTTTGTATTTTTCAATGTGACATCATTTTTTGGTGAATTGTAAAAAATACTAAATTCTAATTCAAAACTAATTTTTCTTCTAGTATATATATAGTTAAATTATATTTCAATATCTTTTTAATGTAAAAATAGATATATTATATATTTATTAATCCAATATAGGTCATTAAAATCTATTTTAAATAGAATTTAGATATAAAAGAATAATGAACATTTGACTATTCTCACATTAAAACCCTACTTTCTTTCCATGTCTATGGGGTTACCAATAAACATAATTTAGGTGATTATGTGGATGGGACATAGAATAATGGAGAAATATTATTGTAAAAAATTATTATTTTTAGTCTAATCAGATCAACTTAATTTTTTACATAAAATATTTGTGAAAGTGAGTAAAACTAATTACATCGATTACGGTAAAATTAATCCTAACATGGGCCTAAAAGATAAATATAATGGAAAAAATGACCCAAAACATTTAAAAACTTATGGGATGGAAATATTTCTACCATAAAACATATATTATTTAGTTCGGTTAGATATTGATGACTTTTATTTTGTAATGATGTGGGTACACTTAACTTTTTAAAAAAAATGAAAAGTGTCTCCCCTTCCTTACTTATAAAAGGCCACCACCATTACCAATTATTAACAACTATCATAAAATTTATCTTAAAAAAGATCAAACTAATTCACTTCCCAACATCCCACCCCTCCTCTTTGAATCCTCCCTTTGGATATGAAGCCAACCAAAGTATCTGTTTTGTAAAAACCAAAAGGAGTAACCCAAAGGATAGGTAACATCAATTTTCACGATCCTTTGCCTTATTTTATTTCTCAACTACCTCAACTATTCTTTTTACATGAATATATAATAGCTTCATTATCCTTAATATACTAAGATATTTTTATGATAAGTTATCCCCCTACACATACACACACTTTCATCTAATTGGTATCAATCATACCATTCCTATGTATGGAAAACTACCACCTCACGAAATGATATAGTTAATTTTTCCTTAACCACCTATGATGCATGGGAATTATCATGGAACCATTATTTTTATATGTTACGTATGATATTGATGATGTATTTATGATTATGAAATTATTATATAACACATACCTTCATGATTTCTATTTTGTGTATGTAACATCCTAGGTAATTATAGAACTAGACCTTATTATTTATTATTAATTATTAGTTAGTTTGTTATTTTTCCATAAAATATATTCTACTTTTGATAGGTACATGACAAAAAATAATGAGTTTCTCCAAAATCTAATGTGGCACACAAATCTATGTTGAATAACATATTGTTAATAGTATTATTTTAAGTGGTAGTTATTGCCTAAACTTTATATCGATGGGATTGAATAGGAATAAAAATATTTTTTTACACATGTTTATTAAATGTTTTTAGATTAATCCTATAAATTTTATAGTCTTAAAATAATAATAATTCCAGTTTTAATCATAAACGTTTTCACATAGACGTTGGCATCCCGTATATGGGGTTAAATTTAAATAAATTTCTGCCAATTATCTAATTGGAGGCTTGAAAATTGGATTCCATATTTGGAATCATCATAATTTATAATGTAAAATATGGTAAAATTAAATTTTTACAAAAAAATATTAGTGAATTTAATTAAAATTTATTAAAATAATTATGATGAAAATTAGCTTAATAAAAGACCAAACCATAACATTAAGACTCTAAATGAACAAGAAACATGCCCAAAATACAATGGAAAAAATTCTTCAAAACCTATCCTCCCTAGGGAGTAATTGTTTTCATTATTAGAGCTACATTTCCTAGGAAAAACACGGGTGGAATTCCCTTTTCAAAAATTAAGAAGAATGACACTCCTACTCCACCATAGAAGGCACTCAACTCTCCCACTTCATCAAAACACTAAAAAAATATTTATTGAAAAAATGGTTCTCATATAATCTCCCATAATACCTAACCTTTTCCTAGAGGCATCACATTTGGATTAAATCGAACCAATGAATATCTTTGGTACAAACAAAAAGAAGTTAACCGAAAAAGTGGTAACACCCTTCCTCAAGCTGCTTTATTTTATTTTCTCTCTCCATGAAATAAAATATTATTATTACATTTTTATATAATAACACATTTATCCTAAATATGAAAATATATTTTTATTCTAAGGGTTTGAACTTCACATATAATCAGCTCCATCTAATTGGTAACGAACATAGATTTCTTGTGTACGATGAACTATCGCCTCATGAAATGATGTTATTCCTTATTCCATGACCAACTATTAAGGATTGGAATTATGGTGGACACTATCATGAAATCCTCCCCACAATGGGTACCCTTACTGGATCTGATATCTGAGAATAGGTATAATGACCCCTAAGTCCCACCTCATGTAGGGCCCGGGTTGGCGACAAGCACCGAGGGTATAGTAAACACCCAAATGGGAGGCATTACCCTATAAGAGAACACAATAATAATAGAGAGAGAGAGATATGGATAAGGAAAACACCAAAAAACAACTGATCAGACTAAAATATAAAATAAAACCCTTGTACACATATTTATTTTCATGAAAAGACTACTTAAACTGAAAGGGAAAACTGTAAATACCAAAAGAAAGAAAAATGACAGTGACCATGAACCCTGAACAACTCTTGCAAAGCCCCAAACAAGTACTAAACAACATGATATCCAACCTACTCCAAGTTACATGAAAAATATTTTATATAATGTAGGGTGAGTGTAATAGTATACTCAATAGGATCCTCCCTATATCCACTCTTGGAAAAGTAATGAAATCATTCCAAAGAATAGTGTACAACAAGTGAAAGAAACTCATCACCTGAAAAGTAATTATAATCTATTGGCATATCCAAGGATACTTTCACCATGCACAACATAAAAGAGTATATAATACAATAAATAATATCAATGTATCATTATATAACTTCTCGGATGGTTCTGTGATTCTCTCTAATGCCACACGTTCTGAGCATCTTTCTAAAAAAAGTCTAGCACACAGACACCAGGGTGAAGCACCCCAACATGCACCTTATGCAACACACCACTACTACATAAAAATAACCAAATGTAACTAGGTAGTTTCGGGTAGCCACCACAACCCACATAACATGTATCAAATGTCGGCTATTATATCTCAAGCCACAACAAGCCATACATTGAGTAAGGATCCCTAATACATCATCACATATAAACATCATACCTATAGTAGATAGTGGGAAACTATATCTTGAATATATGTGTGTGAAATACCTAAAATACATTACATCCCTCTACACACATATTTTTGGAAAACTAACCATCGTGCATACAAGCACATGTAACTACCAAGACATGAGAGTAGGGACAAAGCGGGTATCCAACCATCCGTCATCCCACCTAGATGTTGGGGAAAACACCCCTAGGGATCGTAATCTCCAGGGTGTTAGTCTCTATAACTAACAGGGTGGGGTAGCATAATAAAAATACATTAAATAATATATCTCACAACCAAACCAATGTCAAAACATAATCCTAGACTCAACTGTAGAAAACGTATCTCAAAGTCTTAGGTTCCACTACTACGACTAGATATCATATAACCACACAAATATTTAAATAGATACATTTAGTTAGCTATCAGTTTTTATTAGTTTCACTTTATGATATGTAATTCATTAACCATTAATTAACCTTTTTCATATTTAACCTTATATTTCATTAGCATCACAATAGAGATCCATGCCCTCTTGGCATAACCAAACTGAGTCCATAGTTCCTCAGATGTATAACCTCAACCATGAAACCTAAAAACCTCCAACCATATGGGTTCATCATCATTTATTAATTTATTTTACATAATTAATATTTTAAATATTTACAAGTATTCTATGAAAGAATTATATGATACCAAATGTAAGGGGCACAATAGGTGGGTAGATGAACTACCCAACGAGTCTTTTACAACTATAATAGAAGTGTTGACCCATCCATCCTCAAGAATCAACACACAGAAATCACATGGAATACCTTGTCCGTCTTCGCCTATTTTGGAAGAAGGGTAAGAAAGAACATCTTCCTCAAGCGATGGGGAATGTAATGAAGATAAAAAGAAAATTTTTCAAACATCAAAAGCATTCAAATCAATGGGTAAGTCCATCTCCAACCTGTTCTATCATCCCTGATGTCATCCCCAAAACACACATGCATAAACCAATGCATCTCACCACTCTAGGAATCAACTAGTACCATAAACACTGGGCCACCCTACCCCCACATACAACAAAATTCCTCAAGGGTTTTCCATCCCAGTCTCACAACACAACACAAATATTAAGAAACAAACAACATAGAAACTAGGATCATGGACCTAAACAAGTCATTTAACCTTCTCACACAATGACCACTCACTGCTCCAAATCATAAGGTGCTTGGCCTTTACAAGCAAGCAGGTATCTAATAACCCTATGTGGAATAATCTTTTAACACAAAATAGGTTCTTTATTCCATATTGAATTAAATAATTCAATTAAACATGCTTAACTCCATCAATTTGATTATAATCCAATTACAACTAAATTCATTAACTTGACACTTTAATATGTTAGCCAATAAATTTAAAATTTATCATCGCTTTACATTCTTTACCAATTTCCATTAATAATGAAATTCTACACAAGAAAAGAATAAATTTCACACTACCTAAATAATCAAGATGCAATATCATCTCTTGACAATTGATACTAATTATTTAATCCTGTTCAAAAAAATATTATATAGATTTCATTGTAATCTAGTGGGATAAATCATGCAAACTATATGACTTCACCGAAATTGAATAGATAATCCATTAATAACCTAACTAAATTTGTTTGATGTTCTTTTTACAATAATGGTCCAATATAACATATCATGATAACCTTTTCTACAATGACTGCATGCATCTGAGGATGCCGAAACCCAACTGCATCAATGAACACATAATAAAATTCCATTAGAAACATATAGATCACATGCCATCAAAATGAAATGAGAAATCAGAGGGAATAGATAAGGGAACTCATAATAATTTATATAGAATGTACCTTATATCGAAGATGGATGTACACTTCCTTGTCACACTAAAATAAGGGGTATGAATTCTATATGAAAACTCTAAGGGAACATGATCCAAGGATTATTGTTGGATCTCACAACTACTATAAGAGTAAGAAATTTGGGAGAACCATACCTAGGAAAACAAGATGGAAGAATAAGGTTAAAATGTATCTCGTCCCATTTGAAAATATAATCGAGTAGTGGTTTACGATATTGTTCAGATTTTACATTAAAGGTAGATATGGTCAAGATTACATGTTTTGACTGAGTAAAGTCACCCAAACACTTAGGAAAATAAAAATAAGAGTTTTTGGAATTGAATTGGCCTAAAAGTTCTTAAAAATCTCTATTTAAATGAATTTTATGTCAAAGATAACGTCAAAGTGGAGAAACAGTTGGAATATGAAAACCCAGTTTAGGAATCATCATTGGATGACTCTTCAGTGGACAATTCATCATTGGATGAATCAACATTGAATGACTCACCATTGGATGAGTCAACTTTGGCTGAATCACCATTAGATGAATCACCAATGTATGAGTCAATGTTGGAAAACTAATCATTATACAAGTAACCATTGCACGAGTCAGTGTTGGATGAATCACCATTGGAAGAGTAACCTTTGGAAGACTCACCATTCTAGAAACATGGGAAAAGTCACCATTGGATCACTCACCATTGAATGAGTCAACATCGAACAACTCACCATTAGAAGAATCACCATTGGATGAGTCACCATTAGATGACTTGTCATTGGATGAGTCACCATTCTGGAAACAATGTACACCTACCATGGGAAGACTCTCCAACCTGGAAACACTCTTCAGAAAACCAGAAATACAGCATGGAGTTAGAAATAAGTCACCTTGACATCCCAGAACACCCCAAACACTGTATTGTCACAATGTAATGTATAGGAGAGGTTTGAGCCATTACCTCGGATAGATATTGAATCATTCTTGTCCTTTAGAATCTAAAACGAACCCAAAGATGAAACAGAAAAAGGGGTTTGAACAACCACAAAGCAAGATACCTCTCAAAGCTCTTACCCACATAGGGGATACACTGCTTAAAAAAGGAACAATGTGAAACCATGAGGCAACCACAACCAGGTCTTAAACACTCTCCCTGGGGATATACCTGTTAAAAAATAGAATTCCAGAAACTACAACAAGATAAAGCCATCTCATAAACAGAAATTCTCTACATTCACCAAATAAACATCTTTACAAGAGGAGAGATAAAAAAATATAATGGGGGGTACTGAGCATGTATCTATGACTCACATTCCCAGGAACTCTCATATACACCATCATGCCTCCATAAGACATGAACTAAGGAGATAGAATGCCTGCACAACACCATCTCCTAGCGGTCCTAGCTATCAACATGACACTCCACAAAGGTTATATCCTCATTAACATATATCTACACCTAATTTAGGACACGATATTAATCATGAAGATAGTTATGGGGCTATGAAACATGGAAAAAATCATGTATGCAACTCATATGCAGGAAAAGTGCTACCCAATATACCATGGATCCAACATAAGAAAACACCTCGAAAGGCCCAATAAACAAGGGAGGAATCTTACCCCCATAAACAAACATTCACTTTACATGATGGGTGTCACCATTATACACACATGATCCACAAAATAAATCTATAGAGGTCTCCTCATATTATTGAAATATGAATTCTAATGATCCAGCACTACCTTCATTCTCTCATGAATCACCTGAACCATCTATGTCCTATTATGAACTAGTTTCGACCTAAGAATTGCTAAATCCCAGACACTAGTCTATAACTACATATAATAGAAAGGTCATCCATACACGGCTCTAAATAGAACCATATCGACAATGTAATGGAAAATTTTGTTCAAAGATAGCTCTACCAAGGGTATGTGCCTTATCCATGAACCTCCAAAATCCAAGACTGAAGAGAGCAACATGTCTTCAATAATCTGGATGTTTTTCACTATCTTACCATCTATCTATGGATGAAAAGAAGTTATAAGGCATAGTTTAGAACCAAAATCATTATGGAGACCTCTACACACCATGGAGGTAAAATAACGATTTTGAATAGAAATTATTGTCCTCGGGACTCCGTGGAGTCTCACCATCTCCTCAAGACATTTCATTGATAAAACCTGCACTGATCTTGACTTCTTGATCACTATAAAATGGTGTGATTCCTTCAAATGATCCACAATTATCCATAGACTCCCTATGATCGAGGTAAATCTGTAATGAATTTCATTGAGATGTTTTCCAACTTCCATTGAGGAACAACTAACATCTAGAGAAAACAACTGAAAATGTGGTGCTCAACCTTGAGCTTCTAGAAGACCAAACATTGGGACACAAACTCTACAATGACATGGTTCAACTTAGTTTTCCAAAACCAACTCTTCAAATATTTTTACATCACTATCAATCCAGAATGTACCACTAAGGGAAAACCACATAACTATTTGAGAACCATCTCACACAATTCCAAAGGAATAAAAATCCTTTCCTAATGAAACACTCATTGGTTTTCATCCTCAGAACAACCTTCAGGTGCTTCTATATAAACAACTCGGTCTCTCTAGACCTCCACATCAAGATCCACCAAATGAGATTCCTCCAACTTATGCCCCAAATATGACTAAACTGTCATTTGAAAAAGACGTCCTCTACTAGAAACTTCTCCCATATATAGATGTACTACTTAATTTTATTCTAACAATCTCCATGAATCACATGATTCATGCACTATATAACTGAATGACTTCCTTCTCAACACAACGACCACAAAATTTCCATTTTCTAGCATATATAAAATTTTGTCATTTTAATATTGTATGAAATTCATCCACCGATGATATTGCATGTTCATGTCACGCTAGGAGAAAACATACGTCATGATCTTATGATCATTGAATGCAAGAAAACCTCGTATATAAGGTAATGTCTCCACAAATTCATGGAAAACATCACTACCAACAAATCAAGATTATGTGTGGAACTGTTATGTTCCTGGGGATGAAACTGTCAAAACCGATACGAAATGTCCGATCTATACTACATCAGAACACATCCTGACCTAATAAACAACGTGTCATGGAAAAAACTCAAAATGAACTCCATCACCTTGATGACAATGAACCAGAGTGCTAACCAACTTCTCCTATAGATACATAAAATATTCTTGACACTGATCAGTCTAGATGAACACCCGATCCCTTTTGGTCAATGATGTTAGAGGAGTCACAACCCAAGAAAAATAAACTATGAACTTCCTGTAATATATTGCGAGAAAAAGTAAACTTCATACCTCATCCATTGTCTTGGGTGATCCCCAACACTATACTGCTTCTATCCTCAATGGATCTATATCTACATGCTACTGGGATACAACATTCCCCAAGAAATTAAAGTCTTGAGCTCCAACCTTACATATCTATAACTACCTAAATAGCCACTAGTGGGGAAGAACTCCCAAAACGACCTAGAGATGTTATGCATGCTCCTCCTCAGATGAAGATTACACGAGGATGTCATCAATGAAAACCAACATGAAAATATCCAGGAACACATGGAATATAAGATTCAACAAGCCCATGAATATATCTAGTGAATTCGTTACAGATAATATCATCATTTCAAACTCGTAATGCCCATGACGAAAATAGAAAGTATTCTTCTGGATATCGTCATCCTTCACACACATATGTTGATTTCCGGACAAAATATTGATCACTGAGAACCAATTGGCCACATTTAGTAGATAGAATAAATCATCAATCCATGGAAGAGGATAATTATTTTTCACTTTCACTTGGTTTAAATGATGACAATCGATATGGAACTGAAAATTTCCATCATCCTTGTTCATGATTTAAACTGGTGCACCCCATGGTGACACACCTGGGAAAACAAAAACACACTGCCAAATACCATTGATATATATATATATATATATACATACATACAACTCCCACAACATAGAAGGCACCATCCTATACAGATAAATTGAGAAATGAGACACACTTGGCAGTAGCATGATCCCAAACTCAATCTCTCATCGAGGATGTAACACTATAAGCTCCTCAAGAAGGACATCAATGTACTCCTACTTAACAATAGGAAAAACCAACCTATGAAATTATGATGAACTCAACATCATCTCATCCAGCGAGGATGATAAGGATTGAACATGCCTCTGACCCATCTGAGGGTCTTGCTTGCCAACAAACACTGATGGCTCTCCACAAACAATGAAGAACACCACCTGGCTCTAGAATAAATCCACTATAGCATAAACTAAATAGAAGCAATCCATGATAAGGAAGAAATCATATTTTTTTATTTTTAAAAATAGGAAATACCCCCTAGAGTAGTACTTCCCTAGATCTAACTCAGAGTGTCTACATACATCAATCAAGTCATCCAGACCTCCATGTGATGTAGAAAATGCTAAGGGCACCAAAAGCCTCGCTACCTCAAGTCCAAAGGCATGGAAAAGGGTAGGTGATATGATGGATTTCATAACTCATAAATCAAAAAGGTATCTAACCAAGTAGAAAACTAGAAATGGGTACTTCGAATGATGCCTAGATCGCCTAGAGATGGCAACGTTAGCACATAAATAAGACAACAACCTGCTCTATGACCTCAATGATCCTAAAAGTGACCACATCCATAGCCGTGTTATTATCTATGAGGATGGGGAGTGTCTTGGGGTTTTCTTCTTCCTACCCCATATACTCTATACTAATCCAAAATAGGTGCTACCTAATGCTGCTTCCTCAGTAGTAACTATCTCAATGAAGTAACCTGACACGGATAACCAGACACATGCTAACCCCTCAAAATGGTCAGGCACTCTCACTAATGATGACCATGGACTCCATATAATAAACAAGCACCCCATCCCTTTGCATAAGTTTTATAGATTCTTCCCCCAGATAAATGCGATACGAAGGGGAGGGACTTACCCCCGGCAAAATAGAAGCACTTCTTCGGTGAAAATCGGCAACACCGTACCACATCTCTACTTAATGAAAAATCCTGAGTACTCCTCACTCATGATGATATTGTTATGGATAAAATCCTCTCAATAAACTCCACCCTCATCGACACATCTATATTTGTCATCAACATAAATTGGTTCACATGGAGAAGGATCTATAGATGCAAAGAGTCCTCTAAATGACTCCCTTTGGCCACCTCTTCTAGAGACAGGTCTGAAGCATATCACGATAGGTTCCTAAAACAGATCAAAAAATCTCACACTAGAGCTCCCCTGCCAAGGGTATTTATCTCCTAGAAAATGGATGCATTCAAACATTAAGAGAGAATCTAATCTATAAAATAATCCCATAATTTCTCCCATGTGGCTACCGACTCCTCATAATCCCTGAGGAACAAGAACCATCATTGCATCGATGCCCCATGCATCATCATCACAATCAATGATACCCCTTGTTAATTTTGAGAATAGATTGAACTGAAAGATATCTCAACCTTCTACAACTAGTATCCTGTGACTTCATCTAAAATGGATCCCTCTTACTTCTGTAGACTCTGACACTAAAACTCTCAGAGTTTTATCCTCCAATTGTCATCGTCGTCAACCTGTACTCTGTGAAGATCTTATTGCACAACCTGCTGAACATATTCCACATGGGCCTGATGAGGATGTCGATCTAGATCCATACCATTAAATGAAAAAATAGTTATAAATACTAAACCTATGATTTGTTAGACATTATCATTAATTAATTTTTTTCATTTTATCCATTTTAGGTTAACCTATCCCAAGGTCTACCCATTCAAACATAGGGGAAAAGAAGAATGATGCATGATCCTTTCCTATGTCTCTACCCTTTAACCAGTATCCCCTAATTTAATAGTCATTGTAAAATTAATGTTCTATGAATCCAATTATAGGGGCCCTAAATAACTATGTCTCAGCTGGTATCAAATGTTTATAGTTCTTTCTGAACATGACTGACAACATTTCCCAACCAAAAAATTCCACATCAGTTGTTTTTAACTACATACTCAATCCTATCCCTCAACCAGACCATTGAAACCACTCGGCCATGACCCCATCCTCACAATGTATACCCCTCCTAGGCTTTCAATGTGAGAAGATGGATAATGACCCCTGAGTCTCAGATCCCATAGGCCCCGGGTAGAAGACTAGCACCGAGGGTATACTAACCACACAAATGGGAGGAAATAACTTCCAAGAGAACACATGGAGAAGGTAGAGATAAAAAAGACACCAAAAAAATCTTTCTCAAACTAAAAAATAAAAGAAAACCCAACTACACACTTGTAATTTCATGTAAATACATCTACAACAGAGAGGGAAAACTAAATCTACCAAAAGAAAGTAAAATGACAGTGACCATGAAGCCTGACCAACTCCTATAAAAACCAGAACTAGTAGTTACCAGCATAATATCCAATCTTCTCTACATGACCTGAAAAAAATTATATAACATAGGGTGGGTAATACAATATACTCAATAGAATCCTCCTAAGAGCCTATCATGCAATTGTATAGAAATCATGCAAAACACAGTGATCAAAAAGTTAAACTAACTCGTCACCTAAATATTTATTCTAAGTTCATAGCCTCACCATGGATACTCTTGGAAAGTATCACATACAAGAGTATATAATATAACAAATAACATGAAGGGTACCCCACTTCTACTTCCCCAATGGTTTTTTACATTTCCCCAATGTTGCTCATCCTGAGAATCTCTCCCTAAAAAGCTATCCCGAAGTCACCTAGGTGAAGAACCACAACTTACAACTCGTGTAACACATCACGACCACATCCAAATAACCAAAATTAAACTGGTAGTTTCTTTGAGCCACCACAACCGAAATAATGTGTATCTAATGTTAGGTATTATACCTGAAGCCACTATAGCCCATACACAAAGTGAGTATCCTCGATCCATCACATCCTTTACATGTCATACATATAATACTCAATAAAGAACTATATCTAGATTATATTTGTGTAAAAAAACCAAAATCTATTACAAATCTCTACACACACATATAGGGAAAATTAACCATCGTTCATACCAGCATAAGTAACTACCACGAGAAGAGAGAGGTTACAAAGGTGGTAGTCAGCCATCCATCCTCCCAACAGGATATTGGGGAAAACAAGCCCAAGGTTTTGAATCCATGGTGTGTTATTCATCCAAACCAAAAAGGTGGGGTAACATATTGAAACAAAAAAGTACATGAAATAATATAGCTCCCGACCACACTACCAGAAAACCCTAGTTTTAGACTCAAAAAAAGGTCATGTCTGTCGGACCCTATATTTCCATTACTAAGACTAGATATCCTAAAAGAACACAACCATTTGAATATCTACATTATGTTACCCATCCATTTTCTTAGTCTCACATTACATTAATTAATTATTTTTCAATTAATTATACATTATCAAATTCCACATTACCTTTTGATTACCATCCTAATAATGTTCCTTGCCCTCTAGGCATAATAAAATTGAGTCCATAGATCCTCATAAGTATAACCTATGTATTTCATTGTAGAAATCTCTAACCCCATGGGTTAAACATCATTTATTCATTTATTTAAAAAAATTACCATTTTCCACATTTCATGTATTATAAGAAATCATTCTATGCTACCCAATGAAAGGGACTCAACATGACGAGTAGATGAACTTCTAGTTGTGTCATTGCCACCTATAAGAGGATCTTAGACCCATCCATCATCAAGTAGGTAAAATCAAAAACAATATGACTTACCCTATGCATAATCGCCTCTTTTTGAAGAAGCGTATGTATGAAAATCTTCCTCAAGCAGTGGGTAAAGTAATGAAGTTAAACAAAAAAACAGATTCAACAGAAACCACTTTCTCATCAATGGGTATGCCTAGTATCAACCTGTTCCATCATCCTCAGTGTCCTATCTGACACCCACATGGATAAACCATTGAATATCACAAATCTAGGTGTCAAATGATTCCATAAACACTAGGCCTCCCTGCCCCCACATTCAACAACAACCCTCCAAGCTCATCTATCCCAAATTCACACCACTACACAAGAAGTAAGAAATAAAAAACATAACAATTGGGCTCTTGGACCTAAACAAGGAATTCAACCTTCTCACACAACAAGAACACACAACTAAAAATAATAAGGTGAATTGACTTTACAAGAAATAAGGGAACTTAGAACCCTAAAAGTAATTAACTTTTAACAAACAAGATGTTCTTGATTCCATCAATAAAGAACCTATTCAATTAAATATACATGCCGACATCATTTTTATTATCATAAAATTACAACAACAACAACCAAATTCATTAACATGAATCATTAAATAGTTATCAAATAAATTTAAAATTAATCATGGTTTTATGTTCTTTTCCTACTTCCATGAAGAAAAACATACTAAAAATATAAGGCATAGATCTTACACTATCTATAAAATCAAGAGGTAATAAAATTCTTATTTAATTGATACCAATTATTTAATCCAGTTCAAATATATATCATATCAATTTCATTGTGATATAGTTCAATAAATCTTGATAACTACATGGATGCACATAATTAGAATAGATAAGCCATGAATACCCTACCTCAAATGGTTTCAGAAGATCATTGAATGAGAATGGATCCACAAAACGGATGACGATCACCTACCCCACAATTACTACATCCACCTGACGATTCCACGATACCACCACATCAACAAATTACACTAAAATCTCCATTAGATACATGGATATCACATTCCATCACATTTCAAGGAGAAATGGGAGGAAACATATCATAGAACCCAAATGAACAGAGGTAGAACATAACTTATATTGAAGAAGGATCGAAAATTTCTGGTTGCACTAAAATAGTGGGTGCACATGCAAAAGGAGAACTATTAGAGAACATGATCCACAGATTGTATCTGGATCACACGAATCTTATGGGAGGATGAAATCTGGGAGCCCTGTAGCAAGGAAAATGAGAAGGAAGATTGAGGATAGAAGATATCATAGCTCCTTGGAAAATCTAGCGGAGCAGTGGTTTAAGATACGATTGATATTTCCCATTAATGGCGGATCTGGTAGAGATTACATTTTTTGACGAAGTAATTTCACACTGACCATTAGGAACATTTATATTGGTGTTATGGAATTTGAGTTGGCCCTATCTTTTTTATAAACAAGTATTTGAATGTTTTTTATGTCATATATAATTTCAAAAGAGAGAAACTATAGCAATCTGGAAACACATTTCATGACTCACCATTAGAGGACTCATAGGTGGACGAGTCACAATTGGATGACTCACCATTGAATGAATCACCATCGGGTAAGTAACCGTTGGGCGACTATCCATTGCACAACTCACTGTTGGATGAGTCACCGTTTGTTGAATCATTGTTAGACGAGTCACCATTGGATGACTCACCATTATGGAAACATGATAAACTTACCATTGGAAGACTCACAAGTGGACGAGTCACCAATGGATTACTCACTATTTCAGGGCTCACCATTGGACGGGTCAACATTAGACGAGTCACCATTGGATGAGTCAATGTTGGATGAGTCCCCATTGGATGTATCACCATTGGATGTGTGTCCCTTATAGAACCACATTACACCTACTATTGGATGAATCACAATATTGAAAAAACCATTCATAAAACTATAAATTTTTAAATGTGTTAGAAATATGTCACCTTGACAGCCCAAAACACATCAAACACAATATTCTGAAAAATATATGGACTGGAGTGGTCTGGGACATTACAAACACTATAGTTTAATTTTTTTATGTGATATAATTATGTATTTATTCTTTTATAATTTTTATATGACACATACCATAATGCATTCCATTTTTTGTATGTATGATAATTTATTTGGGGAAGTGTGGACTACTGCCTCCTCAAAGCGATGTAATACGTTTAAACACTACATTGAATGTGTTAAGGATGTGTTTAACTAAACATATTTGACCTAATTTGAAAACATATGATATTCATGACATAATAATCCTACTTTAAATATAATATATCATTTTTAACACCTTTTCACACACTGAAAAAGTTATAATGTCATTCGTGGATGTGTGGACTACCTCCTCCTGGATGCGATGTGATTCCTTTTATACCACCAAAATTATATATATAATTATATATGGAAAAATAATATGGTATATATTATATAATGTTCATTATGGAAAGATAAATTTTACTTACCTTATTTCCATAATGATCATTGAAGAATCAAAACAAGACTCATGTGTACATATGACCTACCATCCCAATGATTGTAATGTTTGTAAAATTTTCATAAAAATTTTTTATTATTGGTTTTATAATTATAATTGATTTTGAAATATGATAATTATTTCATGAATATTATTTAAGAGTATTTTATATAATGACCCTTATGACAGCAGTTGACCCACCATAGTAATTTATGACACATAAATAGAATATGGTCACATGTATAAAATTCTCTAAGTTTCATGGATTCAAAAAGTGCAAATAGGTTCATAAAATGTGGTAGTATCTTATGGACATTTTTTTCATAAACCTTTACTGCTATGGCTATCACAATATGGTAAGACTTATTTTTGTGGTTAAAATCATGGAAATAGGTGGGCTACTGACAAGGTTTTGAAAACCATGAATATAAGTCTCATCATTGTCCACTACGGCAGTTGAACATTATCCATATTTTAAACCATGGATATTGGTATTACTTTCATAGTTTAATACAATGGATATAGCCTCAAAAAAACGTGGCTATAGCCCAAAAATAATATATCATTGGCCGGATTCACTCTATCTACCTCACATATAGGATTCATATGCCTACCCACTACACCATGGAGAGATTTGAGTATATATATATATATTATGATATATATATTTTTAAAAACTGTGGTGGTAGCATAAAAACTATGGAAATATAGTTTCCTACTCTTTTCTCCAAGCGAATTTTTTTCTCCCGAGATAGGGAGGGACACCTATAGACACTGTTTTTAAAATCATTGTTATAGCCCCGAAGAAAATGGTCTATATAAATTTTTTTTTCAAAACCATGGCCATGGCCTACAAATTGACACGTTATTTAAAACCGTGGGTTTAGGTTTGTGGAAATAGGAAAATTTTCTAGTTTTTCTTCAAAACACCCGAGAAAAATTAATTATTTACATAGTTGTGTAAAAAATTTTAATTATTGAAATAAAAGAAATTATAAACATGTAAAAGGTTCTTAATAAAGTAAATAATTAAAATTAGTTAATTATTTTTGATTATAGAGGCAAATGTGTTAATAAAAACCCAAGGAATGGGATTTCATCTCAATCACTATTAATTGAGACATTTCTTGATTATATGCATGTTTATTCTATTATAAAGTGTACATGTAGCCCCTTTGACATTTCGTACCCAAATTTTATCAAATATCATGATATTTAATGTCTTTTTAAATGTTATAATTTCTTATGGATTATTATTTAAATGATCAAAAATGTATGAGACACTTTTAATGTTTAATGATTTAATCCTTTCCTTTCAATAATCATTATATTATTTGACATAATCTTTTATATGTATATGAAACTATTATATAGGAAATTTTTTTGTCTCTTTCAAATTTAGTTAATTTTTTTAAAATATTCTTTTATGTGTTTTATATGGAATGTTTTGAAAAATTCCAAAAACATGTTCCATTCTTATCCAACATGGTGATGAATTATTTTTTTTACTCCATGGTCAATTATCATATTTTTGGATTCCTTTAATGGATTTAACATTTTATTAAATGAGAAATATTCTTTCTCTCTTTTTGAAATTTTTCTATTTAAAATAAATTTTTAAAATAAAGTTATATATTAAATAAAAATGGGAATTTTTTAAATAAAATTGTATTTCGATATCTGTATGTGATTTTAATATTAGTTGAGAAGTATTTTTCAAATGATGATATGTTTTATCTGATGTTATGGTTCTTGGAAATTATAAATGATCAGTCTTACTTCATAGCAATCTTATGCATTTGGTAATGATTATATTCTTTGGATAATTATATTTAATAGCTTATATATGGTTATTTAAATCTATAAGGGTTTTTAAGGATTCATTATAATGACGTCCCAAGATAACTATGTGAATGTTTTATGTTTACTGGTGATATTTCAGGGAATTAATTTGTTTTAAAAAGTTAAAATAAATGATATTTCTCAAAAAATGATATTTACCTTTTGGGTAATGTTTTATAGTTTTAAGTAAGTTTTTTTCATTTGATTTAATGTTTAACAATGGACTAATTTTTTTTATCCCATACTATGATTTTTAAGATAATCCAACATTTTAAATGTTTTTACATAGAATTATGGGTGATTAAGAGATTGGAATAATTCATGTTGAAATTCATCAAGTGTTTCACTAATGATATCATCAGTGATTTTAAAATATTTAGATTTTTTAAAAAATGGTTACTATTAAGAAGTGTCCTATATTTATATTTATTGTTTGGTAATGTATGATTTATAGATTTATTCTCAATAATCCTAAACTGAAACAATCTTTAATGTGATCGAAATTAAAAATCGTGAATAAATTAATTATTATGTAATGTTTAATGTAGGGGCTGATATATTGTATCAAAGTTCAGTTTAGATTACCTTAGGGGCTATCATATTATTAATAAAATTCCCTTAGATGATTTTTCCTTATGTTTGATTTTAAATGTTATAGAATTTGATGATTACTATGTTTCGACATCTAAAATATGTATGTTCAGAATTGTTTTCCACAGATAAAACCAAAAATCAGTAGTGAGAAGGAATTGAGTGGAAGATATCCTTCCAAATCCGCATCACCTAATGGACAGAATCAGAATAGAGTAGTTTGTTGTATTTATGGATCAGTTGACTCAGGGGATAAAAGGTAACAGTATCCTTCATATAGGGGAACCTGGTCTAATAGAAAGGAATATCTCTTTTGGATCAGTCCATAAGGGAACATCTCTTATCATTTAGTTAATCATATAACCCAATGGTAATTTAATGCTGGATTAGTGCTCTAGAAATGATATTTGATGCCAAGGGATGTCTGAAATGTCAAAAGGTACCCCTTTTTTTTTTATCATTTTGAAGGTTATTTTGATCCAATGTGCTCTTTGGTTAATAATACCAAATAAGAATTTAATGATGATTCCATGGTATGAGAAACATTCAAGGAACCATTCCATGAGAAATATTTCCCTAGGGTTGTTCGACTTTGATTGGAAAAAAATTCCATGAACTTGGGAAAAAGGAATAATAGTTTATAGCTTCATATGATGTAGACTTCATAAGATTGTCCAGGTGCGTGCGATATTTTAATAGGGACAGTGAGAAAAATTAATTAGTTTTACACGCGATTGAAACTATATCTATGAAGATATGTTGCTATATGATAATTTAAAAGCAATGAGAATGTTTTTCATTTTTCTGAAAACTATGAGAAAGAGTTTTATTACTCTAATGTTCCTTGTGATGATGAATGTAAAAAGTGGTTTGGATTGAAAGTGATGGGGAAACATGAAACAAATAACTCTAGAGGTATGAAAATTATTTTCTAATCTTGTAGTATGTGAGGTGAAATATACCCTAGAGAATGTATTATGAAGACATGGAAGTGTTATAGATGTATATATTTTGTCCGCATGTCCCTTGAATTCAAAGAAAATAATTCAAGGAAATAAAAGAATATGGTAACTAATTTTTCTCTAAGGATAATATATTTTTCTGCAACAATTTGGGTCATTATGCTAATTCATGTATAATATAAGATGTACAAGATATAATTATTCAAGATATGAAATAGAACGTTGTAGAGAGGTCACTTTCATCTAAAATATTTGATGTTGGTCCACCAAATGTTGTGTTGACATATATGTTACTTAATTTTTAAAATTATAGAAATATCGTACATTATTCAAGATCATCACATTCATTTGTTTCTGATAAAGTTTCATGAAAATAGGTAATATCACCTCATAATGTAAGATATAACTTTTTATAAAAACTTCAAATGGAAGTAATAGGGGAACTAATATTTTTAAGAATATTACTATTGGTTTTAGTGGGATGTTCATTCATGAAAATCATATTGAACATTCCATATTAGAGTTCGATATCATTCTAGTTATGGATTGGATTTTAGTTTATCAGGATATGATAGATTACAATGCTAAGAAATTCATGTTCATTGATTTCATACCTTTGAAAACATACCATGAAGCCGATAAATTGATTAGAGATGATAATGAATGTTGCCTAGAAAATATTTTTGAAAATCATATTGAATGTTATTTACTTTTGACATAGTACCTGATGCTAAGCCTATTTCTCAACCCCCTTATCAAATTTGTCAAATGATTCTTTTAGATATGAAAATGAAATTGAAGGATTTATTAGATAAAGGTTCCATCTAACCAAGAACTTCACCATGGGGTGATCTTGTTTTGTTTGTTAAAAATAAAGATGGATCAATGAGACTTTTTAATGATTATAGATCATTGAATAATATCACTATCAAGAAGAAGTATCCTTTGCATCATATCGAGGATTTTTTTGATCAACCTCATGGTTAATAATATTTTTTAGAGGTTGACCTGTGGTTAGGGTACCATCTATTGAAGCTGAAGAATGTTTAAATTCTAAAGAGTGAATTATGAAATAGATATGGATATAATGAATTTGAAGTTACATTTTTTGGTTTATCTAATGAAGTTGATGTCTTCATGGATCTTATGAATAGAATTATTGATGATTTCTTGGATATGTTTGGGGCTGTGTCTCTTATCGAAATTTTAATATTTTATAAAATCCATGTAGAACATGAGAGGCATATAAGGATTGCATTAAAAACCATAAAATCAAATAAACTATATGGGAAATTTAGGAACTACAAATTATGGTTGAAAAAAATTTCATTCCTTTGTCACATTGTTTCTAAATATGGAATAACTTGTGACCTTAAAAAAACAAAATTTATTGATGAGTTGTCAAGACCAAACAATGTCACTGAGATTCATAGTTTTCTTGCATTAATGGGTTATTAGTAAATTTTTTTTGAATGTTTTTATTATTTTTCTATCCCACTGACTAATTAAACATGAAATAGAGTTATGTTAATCGAGTTATAAGAATGTAATATGTTTTTTAGGAACAAAATTTTTTAGTGAATGCTCATATTTTGGAATTTCCTTATAGAAATAGTGAATACTTCATCTACAATGATTCTTTATTTAAAGGACCTGGATGTGTCCTAATATAGAATGGTTAGATACTTTTTTAGGATTCATGTCAGTTGATGCCTTGTGAGTTTATTTACCCTACAAATCATTTAGAATTAGCTACTATGTTTTTCTTTCAAAATATGGATGATTCCTTTGTATGAAATAAAATTTTAAATATATACTAATCACAATATTTTAAAATATACATTCAATAAGAAATAATTGAACATGATATAGAGAATATGGATAAAACTAATCAAGGATTATGATTACTTATTTCATTATCATGCTAGAAATGAAAACATAGTGGCGGATACTTATAGTCAAAAATGTAAAGGTTCACTTACCATTATATTTTTGTAATGTGACCCTTTGGTTAATTATTTGATGAATTTTAGCCTATAAGTTGCAGATGCTAGGAAATGTTCTATTTTATTTTTGGATTCCATACATTAGAAATTTTTATAAATAATTATGAGAGGGAAAATGGTGGTTTAGTCATTATATGAGAAGGTAGAATCTGTTAAGAATTGAAAGTTTCGTAATTTTAATATTAATGAAGAAGGTGTTTTAAGATTCAGGAAAAGAATACACGTTCCTTGTGATTCAATGTTGGGGAAACAGTTGTTGACTAAAGATTAGAGTTCATTGTTTTCTATTCATCTGTGATGCAATAATATGTATAAAGACCATTATGTGTATTACTATTAGTATGGAATGA
Organism: Viscum album; assembly: GCA_963277665.1. Taxonomy (NCBI): domain Eukaryota; kingdom Viridiplantae; phylum Streptophyta; class Magnoliopsida; order Santalales; family Viscaceae; genus Viscum; species Viscum album. The sequence goes on from OY728121.1 coordinate 49,696,596, forward strand.
AAAGGGATATTTATGAATATGCCATGTTGTGTTTGACATATTAGCTAGTTAATGCAGAGTGATAGTTTCTAAATGAGATGCTTCATCCTTTTCTCATACAAGAGTGGAAATGGGAGAATATATCAATGGATTTTGTGGTATGATTAATAAAGACTTCTCCTGTTAATAATGAAATTTGGGATATTACTTATTAATAACATAAATTTACACATTTTATTCCTGTTTGAGATACAATATAGCTTGATTATCAATCTATAATACATAAATAATGATTATTATGTTTTATTGAGTGCCTCTCTCCATTTTAATAGACATTGATTCAAGGTTTACATATCATTTTAGGAAAGGACATTAGAATTCATTGGGAACCGAATTAAATTTCAGTATAGTTTTTCATCCTCAATTTTATGGATAGTCTATGAAGATGATTCAAAAAATGGAATATGTGTAAAATTATTTCTTAATGGATTACCATGGATGTTGGGATTTCAATATTTCTTTTTTTTAGTTTTCATAAAATAAAATTTTTCATTCTAGTATAAATATGGCACCATTATATGAATTACATGGAAAGAGGTGTAAGATAACTACTTTATGGGATGAGGTAGGAGAAAATAAGTTTATGGGACTAGAGTTGGTAGAGAAAATGGAAGATATATCTTAGTTTATTCAACGATACATGACGATGTATAAGAGATGACATAAAATTCATATTGATAATTGAAGGAATTATCTTTATTTATAGGTATGTTATCATGTCTCTTTAGAAGTTTCTCTGTGGAAAATTGTGTTGTGCACTGGTTAGAAGGGAAAGATGAGTCCACGATTCATTGGGCCTTATGAAATTATATATAAATATATATTATTTATATATATATTTACCTTAACCACATGTATATCCTAGGTAAAGAACATATTTCTTGTCTCACTGTTAAGGAAGTATGCATGAGATTTATCATATATTTTTATCCTGGAAGTAGTCTAGCTGGAAGAGTGTATTTAATATTAAGAATAACAAGTTTAGGTTTCTCACCACAGAGAGAATGTGTAGAGGAATAAATAAATTCATTAGGTTATAGTTTTATATAAATCCCATAGGTTTAAATATGCATCCTAGGAATCTGAAAATTCTATTAGAGAGAAATACCCCCACTTATTTGATAAGTGAATAAAATTACGAGGATGCTATTTCCAAACTTGGGGAAAGATGTAAAATCAAATCTAATTATAGAATAAGACATTATTATTTATTAATAATGATAATTTATATATTAATTATACTTTAAACGGGATTTTATGATCAATTTCATACCTAACATGCAATAATGAGCTTCTTCGAAATCTTATGTTGCATGCAGGAAAATGTTATACCGAAAAATTATAAAATGTTAATATTATTAATTTAAGTGGTAGTTATCTCATATGTGTTTCATCAGAGGGATTTAATAAGAATATATATATTATGTTTAGAAGTGTTTATTAAATTTTTTTATATTAAGAAAATAAATTTTATGGTATTAAAATAAGAAGAAATCAAATTTTGTCTTAAAAAGATCTATATTTTTAAAAGGTCTTTTTACCACCAATAAGGTTGAACCAATTTTAAATCTAATTTTTGGATAATTTATTGAATTTGAATATCCAAACAAACTTCTTAATTTGAATCAGAACATAAAAACTAACATTGGGTGTTTTTTTGGTAATTTTCAGTGATTTTTTATTTTTTTGAGGAATAGTGAAAATACTGGATTTTAGTTCAATGTTTCTTTTTCATCTAATAAATTTTTAAGGGTAAAATATGTTTTTATTATTTTTAAATTTCAATTACATAAAATATACATCAATTAATCCAATTTAATATATTTAAACTAATTTCACATTGAAACTGGATATAAAAACTTATCAAACTTTTGATCATTATTACATTAAAAACCTCTTTGTCAACACGTGTGCGGGATTAAATTTAAATTAATTTTTGTCACTTCTACGATTTTATATTGAAAAAATGGATTCCAAATTTATAATAAGAATAATTTATTACTTATAATATATTCAAATTATCTTTTGACCAAAAATATTTTTGAAATCAATCAAAAATATTTATAATGATTAAGAGGAAAATTATCTTAATTAAGGACTATACCTTAAGTATAAATCCCAAAATTTTCTAGAAACACCTAAAAACCCATTTTATGGAAATATTAAGTACCTATTATACATTTTATTTAATTGGGACTATTATTGGACACACTTCTCATAGGATGAATGCAGGTGAAATTCTCTTTTAAAAAATTTATAAGAATGCCACTCCTCCACTATAAAAATGAACTCAACCCTCCCACTTCTCCACACATCTCAAGCACATTTTTTCGACCCAAATCTATAAAAAAGCTCCAAAAATCCATCCACTCAACCTAGAAGACTCATAATTTGATGAAAATACAATCATGGAATCCGTTTCTTGCAAACAAAAAGGAGTTTCTTGAAAAAGAGGTAGTATCCTTCCTCAAGCTCCTTTCTATTATTTTCATTCTATATACCATAATAATTTTTTATTCCCAAATTATATAATATAATTTTTTTTCCAAAATTTAAATAATGGTTTTTATTCTAAGGGTTATCCTTAAATTTACACACTAATCCAGATAATGGGTACCAAACATTCTGTTCTAGTGTACAATGAACTACTCCCTTATGGAATGATGTTGTTCCCTTTTTTACCACCTCTCATGGATAGTAATGATGATTGAAATTAAATTTTAAAATTTTATATAAGATATATAGGATTAATTTACTCTTATTTAATTATTATATAACACATACCTTAAATTTTAAAATTTTTGTAAGTATGACAATTTTGTTTGGGGAAGTGTTGACTACAACCTCCCCAAAGTAATGTGATATGTTCACACAGTACATGGAATATGTAAATGATGGGTTTAAATAAAAATATATAAAATATATAGAATCCACATTTTATTAATGAAATAAATAACCTACTATAAATATAATTTATCATTTTTTTACTCCTTTTCACACACTAAAAAATTGGTAATGTCATTCGTGGACTTGTGTACTACGGGCTCCTCGAGGCATTGTGATTCCTTTTACATAACAAGAATTATATATAAGTATATATGAATAAAAAATATTGTATATATGAAATACTTATTTTTTTTTAAATATAAATTTTTCTTACCTTCTTTCTGTAACCATCATTGAATTATGGGAACATTTCTCATGTGTACGTACGACCTACCGTCTCCAGGATTGTAATGTTGGTTCATTTTTAATAACCATAAGTTATGATTATATTTAAAACTTTAATTTATGTAAAAATAAGATAAATAATTAGTTATTATTATTGTAGATATGTTTATAATGATCCCTTTGACCAAATTTGGTATACCAAAGTTATTTTTCACAAAAAAATTGAATATGGTCAAAACACCCAATGTAAACTTAATTGTTTTAGTTATTGTCTATAAAATTGTAATATGTAAAATAAAATTAATTATAAAATTGAAGAAGTATTATAATCTATTATATAAATAAAATTAGTTCATTATTCAGGAAGAAAAAGGAACAAGTGTCAATTTGGACTCAATGTAAGGGATTTCATCTCAATATCATTTCAGTGAGTCATTTCTTGATGATATGCACATTTATTATTTAATAAAGTGTATATAAAACTACTTTAAAATTCCATAACCATAATTTATCAATTATAATTTTATTTAATGTCTTGGTAAATGTTGTAATATTAGGGTTATTATAATTTAAATGGTCAATATGATATAATATTATTTGAATGTCTAATGATTTATTCCTTTATTTTCAATATTCTTGATATTATTTTATATATTTATTTATATCTTTATAAAAGGATTAAAAATGAAATATTATATATATTTTGGATTCAATTAAAATGTTTTTGAAAAATGGATCTTTTTATTTTTTTATATAGAACTTTTATACAAATAGAAAAAGGAATGTTATATTCTTAATATGAATGATGACAATGACATTTACAACACTATAACAAATTATCATAATTTTGGACTCCATTGAAAGATATTATCTTTTGTAATATGAAAAATTTTCATATTATAATTTTTTATTTTAAATTTTTTTCTCCAAATAATGTTTTATTTTTTAGTATAAACAGTTTTTTTGAATGAAAAAATTATTTTATTATTTGAAACTGAATTTAAAATGAGTTTAAAATTGTTTTTCTAATGATAAAATATTTTATGTCATATTGCAATTCATGGAAATTATAAACGAAGGGTGCACCTAGATAGTACACAAATTCATTATGTATTGATTTTATTCTTAGGAAAATTATATTGGATGATGAAAATATAATTATTCTAGTCTATAATATTTCTGTAAGGGTTCATTATGATGATTTCCCAAGTTATTGACATTAATTTTATAGGTTTGAAAAATCATTTTCATGTAATTTATTTTTTATGAATGGTAAAATAAAATATATTTTTTAACAATAGTGTTTCCCTCTTTGGGTAAAATTTTTTATTTTCAAGTTTGTTTTTATGTGTTTTAAGGATTATCAACGAACTAATAGTTTCTTTTTATATCCCTTATAATGATTTTTATGCTCATCCAAAATTTGTAATCATTAGAGAGGAATTAAGGTTGAATAATGGATTTTAATAATTCATGTTTATGTCAGGAATACTTTTCATAAAAGATATCATTTCTTATTTTAAATGTTTTAGATTTTACAAAAAATGGGAACTATTCGGAAGTGTCCACATTATATTTTTATGGTTTTATTATGTATGAGATATAACTTAATTCTATAAAACTCTTTACATGAATATATACTCAATTCATAATAATGTAACAAAATTTAATAAACTAAATATTATGAGATGTTTAAGGTTAGTTCTATATATTGTAAGTAAAATAATTTCATTTGGAGAAGTATGGACTACCAACTTCTCAAATTGGTGTTATTTGATCAAAAATTAAATGAAATGTATTAAGTCGGTGTTTAATTAATATATATGATATATATGAAATAATAATTTATTAATTTTATTATATATATATATATATTCCATTTTTTATTTCTTTCAATAAGAAAATAAAAATGAAATAGCTTTCATGCGTACATATGGCCTACAATCCCCACAAGTAGTGTATTCTATTTCATACCTATATCTAATTTTGAATATTATAAAAACATATATAGAGAATATATTATATAATTATACAATTTATAAAATTATTTAAATAAGTAAATAATGATCTAAGTTATATGATTCATAATAAAAAGTCAATCATATGTGAAAAAACAGCTAATATTACCCGAAACATTACATTAAGATGGATTTGTTAATAAATGGGAAATATAATGTCAAAAAAATAATATATCGTAATAAAAATAATATTAAGGTTCTTTAGTTGATTTATAATAAAAGTATACATTTATATGTGACGTTTTAAAATTTATAAAGAAAGTCAAGGCTTAGGTTAAGGGAATTTCACCTCACTTTATATTTCTGTAAGGAATATGCCATATTCACCAATATCATTTTTTATAAGGTGTATATAATACATTATAAAATTTTATATCATTAATTCCCTTTATTTAATGATATTAAAATATTTTATTAATTTTATTATTTAATTGGGTTCATTTTTCAAATGTGTTATAAGTAGTAAGGTTTTTCCCATTTAACTTTTATTTTCTATTAGATAGAAGCCATGTTCACCTCATATTTCTTAAATTTATTGTGTTTACTACCCATATATGTATTCTATGATTCTTATAATTAAATTTATGTTTATTTTCATTTCTATTTTATGATACATATTCTATGTGGCTAATGTTTCAAAAGATACAAAATATTTATTGTAATTTTGTCTCAAATTTTCCATCTTTTAGACACATGTAATGTTATTCACCAATAATCATTTAAAAGGTCTAAATATGTGAAATTAACATGTTTTATCATAGAAATAACCATTTTAAAATATATTTTATGCTTTATGTAATTTATTTTTCTTACATGGGGAGTCTAATTCGAAGTCACCATGTTGTAAGAGTTTATTGAAACAATCTCATCGTTTAAAGTGGTTATCTATGATTACACTTCCATTGATGAAATATTATGATATATATTTGAATATAACTCATTAATTTTTCCCCTATATATATTCATGATGTATTCTGGTATTAGTACCATATCCCCACTCTCTGGTACTTAATATAAGTAATAAATGAGTTCTACAAAAATTTGACTTTATTTCTAATTTTTGTAAAAATATGTGTTCTTTTAAAACCATTATTTCTAAAAATGTTTTCCGAAATGTTCTAAAATTATCCTATGATTTTTAATGGTCCTTTTAACCTCTATTTTACATTTTTAACAAAACATTATAAAAGGAATCTTTTTTCCTTTTCCGATGAAAGGATTTTATATACTTTTAATGTGAAAAATAAATGCTCAGCATATACAGATATAACCCCCAACATAACCATAATTTCCTTGAAAATTTCTTTATTCGTAAAAAATGATATCTTTATAAGATATATTTTTCCAAATATTCAGGAAAACATATTTTATTTAATGTGGGTTTCAAAGAAAAATATTATCAAGAATGATTAACATTTAAAAGTTATTTAAAATGTTTTCAATCTTCTTCTACAAGTATTCAAGGGAAGAAGTTTTCCAAAAAATTCATGATTCTTTTACAATAGTTCAAGAGAGGAGGGTTTTCAAAAAAAATTCATGATTTATTTATATATTTCAAATTATGTTCAAAGAGAAGGGTTTTAGAAATGTTTTCTTCAAAGTGGAAATAATATTTTCTTAATGAAATCCTTAAAATGGAACTATAAATAATTCTTTATAAGAAAATAATTTTTATGTTGTTTTATGAAAAAAAATTCAGGGAAAGGTTATTTTCATTTACATTTGGTCTATGTTTTCATTCAAAATACTTCTCTTTAAAAAATGAAATAATTCGATACAGTTTATGTTGTAATGGGGATATAATACAAGAATATAATTCCTATTCTTTCATAAATGTTTAATGTTTTTATGGAATAATGTTTATGAAACTGGTTTCTCTGTCATGGTTTATATGTTTTGGAAACCCATTTCTCTTCCATAAGTTATACCATGATATGTGCTTATGAAACTGGATTCCATTCACATGTTAATTAAGGATGAAATGATTGTAAATCATATCTATTTTCCATAGGTAATTATATAGTTAAATGTTTATGATTCCTGTGTCATTTAAAGGGTTATGATATGGTGTTTAGGAAACCCATCAATTTTTATGGTTCATGGTTTGATACATGATTTACTATCTTCTGGAACACAGATGTATGATTTCATTAACATATGTGTGGGGTATATATCTCTATCCAATCCATTGTGAAATCATAAATGGTATATGAGGTCAAATGGTAAATGTGTTTTAGCCAAATCCTAAAAAATGGTAAATAGGATATAACCCATTCTAAAAAATATGGTGTTACACGTGTTATAGTTCAAGACATGAAATAAGAAGGCACATGGGTTGTAGGCTAAGAAAAAAAAAGGTAACACGAGTTGTTGACCATTCCTGAAAAAATAGGGTACACGAGTTGTATCCAAATCCAAAAAAGAAGAGGGTTCAAGGGATTCAGCTTAATTATGAAAATAATATGGTAAATGGGTTGTTAGACCAAGCCTGAAGATGGTACATGGGTTATTATCCCAACCATATCATATTGTGAAGGTCTTTGTAGGTACCCTGGACATAATATTTTATATTATTAGGTGTATGCCAAATATTCGATGTCATAATCTTATGTTATGATTTAAAAGATTATTATCTTCATTATATTATGATTCATGTCTTATTATTTCACAATAATTATTCAAAGATTCATGTTTAGGATAATTTATATGCAGGGTATGATCTTCATATGTTATGCTCATGCTCACATACAATTATGTTCAGGTAATTCTTATGTATTTCCTTTATTTATCCTTACTGAGTATTCAAGGTCTTCCCATTCTTATGTTTCCTTTACCTATGTTATAAAGAAATGTTTTTAAGTTTAATTAAAAATTTTATGATCTTTTTTGGAAACATTGATGACATTTCATTAATTTAATGTATTTTTTTTCATGTTTCCAAAGGCTCTAAAGTAACACAGTCTTTGGGAATCTGTTTTTTAATGTATTAATTATTCTACAGAAAATATGTAATTCCAATGTATGTTAATAATTAGTTGTTATAGTTGGTATTAGAGAAAATTATTATACAATTTTTTCAAACTCAAATGAGTAATATTTTTTGAGAACACTAAGAATAATTTTAGTGGAATGTCGAAATCGGTCTCTAAGAATAAGTTTATGTATAAGGAAAAGTATAGGAAAGGGTCCTAGAGTTTTGGAAAAGGATAGTGTGAGTGGTTTCCTAGAAGTAAATACCTATAGGATACTAAATATTGATGTGGTTATCAGAAATATGTACCTAAGAGTAAAAACTATGATAATTTTCATCAGACCTGACTCAAGTGTAACTTAATACACGAAAACTGGACTTAATGCACACCTAGTTTGACACTCCAAGGAGATATGCTTTGAATATTCAATAAATAATTATGAACCATCAATAAAGATTTAAATGGATATTTTCTATGAATAATTTAAGATAAACCTAATGTTTCATATATTATGGAATTTGTAATAATTTAGACATCATATTTGTGGTTTTCTCATGATTATATTGTTCTTCACTTTGATAATTGTTTTTCACTCCATGATTTATGGATTTTTTCAATGGTGTGAACTACAATAATTTGGGTTAATATTGACTGTTACAAAAAATTTATTGATGATAATTTAGAAGGGAAAGTCACTGGAGTGAAGGATGTTGCGATCAAACTAAGTCAGTTTTCATAGAACATGATAAACATTGTGTAACATAAAAAACTCTCAGACTCACCAAATAAGAGAAAGGAAGAGTTAACCGATAGGGCATATAATAGAGACCATAGAGTATTGAATATTAAGTTTTCTTTTATGTCATTAATGTGGAATGAATCCCCTAATAGAATGTATTAGAGGAATAAATATAGGATTTGACTGTGGTAATGGACACAATGAAAGTAACTAAAAAGGAAAAATGAAGGGTTCAATTAATGAAATGGATGTGCATATTGGTCTTCGTAAGTCATCATAAAAGGTTAAATGATTTAAATTTGGAATGAATGTTCATTATAACAATTGATGCATGAAGTGGAAATCTCAATAAGAAAATCAACATGGTGTTGTAAGTGAGGGTTATATTGCTAATGATGATGAAACTACAGATAAAATCAAAATGAAAAGTGGTATTAAGTAATATGATGCTGTATAAATCTTATGGATTATGTATAAAGTGGAATAAAAAAATTATTTATGTATTTTGATTCAATAACTATGTTTTATAAATGGTATAATATGCATGGATTATTTAGACTATGTTTTTCTATCATGATTTACAAGTTTATTTGGAATGTTTCTAATGGGATGTGAAAAGATTTAATCAAAAAGTGACATTTTAAATAATGAAAGATAACACTTAAAATGTTCCTCATGTTAAGATAATTTTTGAATAATTATATTTTTAATATGAATATGTTTATTGGATGGTACCAAACTCCTTGGAACTAATTAAAGTGTTTTTACTAGTGGTTATGTTGTCATATATGATGTTTACATTTTTTTTGGATTTAAGGAATATAACCAATAACCCATAGAATATGGAAACATGATTGTTAAAAATAAGTAATTATGGTAATATAGGTAACTATCATGTTTCAAGGTAATATAAGATAATTCAATCCATATGTTTTTAAGTGGAAACCAAGAGCTACCTTATGATATATGGGGGATTAATGCTAAGCTGTTTTTGAGAAATTAAGAGACCTTCTTTCTGGTGTCTTGGAATTTCATGTTGCAAAAGGGTTATATGGTTAACCATTTATTGAATGGTTTAGGTATATATTTAGATAAGGTTTCATAGATTAAAGTATTGTCACACCATATGATGATCTATCCATATTGGATAACTTGTGTTATCATTTTGTTGTGATAAAAATAGATGGAATGGACTACCATTCTATTCATAGATCTCATGATCTGTTAATGTTCCTAGAATGAAAAATTAACCTTCATTTCTTGTAATGGGGGATGATGTGGATGTTAATCAAGGAAAAAAAAATTATGGTTGTCCGGAAATTATATATGTATATCATTTCAAGAAAATTATTCAATATTAGGAAAATGATCTAGAATTTTTTTATCCTATTAGCTTATTTTTTATAGAACGAATGGTCTTTTAAAAAATAAAAGATTTATCACTTTTAGGACATCAAATTTCAATTTATTTTTCATCTTTTTGTAAAATTATCCCCTTATTAACTCCCTAAAAATATTTTCTATTTTCCTCTAAGTCATTGTTTTCACCTCCCACATATGTTCTCCAATATGGAAACCTAGTTACGTGTTACATTGGGTAACCATTATGTTTCCAAATTTATTTTTTTGAAGGGTGTTTTAGTATTAATATTAAAAATGTGGGTTTTTATTAATGAAACTTTCATTTATTGAAACTTTTATAACATAGCTGAATTTTGAGGTTGAAATTCGTTATAATGTAGTAGAATATAACACCTTGAGATTTTGGGATATATTTATTTATAAAAAATATAATACTTTTGATATTATTATTATAATTAGATGATGAATATAGTATGTTATATATTAAATCAATAAATTAGGAATTCATTCACTACAAAAAGACGTAGATTATATTTCACCACATGCTACACCAACATGGCCTGTGTTACACTCAACACTGAGTTTTTACGTATCATCATTTTATTGTCATAATTATTCAAAAAATATAGTTACAACCCATCTATATAAAATATTAAAATTAATAGAAATAAATAAATTCCAAATATTATTTATAATGGTTTTATATAAATAAAAAATATTGAAAATAAAACTTGTAATTTTGGTAAAGTCTTTACATGGATGAAAATACTATTTTCTTAAAGGAAATGAATTTTATATCCTTATTAAAATGACAATAAAATTAAATTTAGACAGTCTTAGAAATTTAAATTTAAAAATCAAACATTATTTTTTAATTCATAATTTCTATATTATGATATGGTGAACTTTTATGATATTTTCAATGAAACATACGTTTTTGGTGAATAGTAAAAAATACTGAATTTTAATTCCAAACTTATTTTTCACCTAATTTATTTATATAGTTGAATTATAAGTTATGTTTGTTTTAAAGTCACCATATATAAATTATAAATTTATAAATTATATTTTGTTCATTGTAATAATTTATATATTGAATTTAGAAATAAAATCTTAATGATCTTTTGAACATTATCACTTTTGAAACTTATTTTCCCACCACATATATTGTATTAGCATTAAACAAAATTGTTCCAATTTTATGAATTTAATTTTTAAAAATATAAATAAATCGTTTTAATCAGAATAATAATTATAATATAATAATATCAACTTAATTTGTCACCAAAAGTATTTGTGAAAGTGTTTAAAGTTAATCACAACGATTATGGTAAAATTAAGCTTAACAAAGAGAAAAATCATAACCATAAGGGAAAAAATGAATTAGAAACATTTTCAAATACCATTGTCAAGATATATTTCAGTAATGAAACTTATATTACATATTTTGGATGATTTTTATGACTTTTTAAAGAAAAAAACATGGGTACACATAACTTGGTTTAATACAATTCCAATTATGTCCCTTCCCTCTTAAAATACCACCACCTATGCCCTTCTTCAAAGCTCAAAGAAAAACCACTTCTTTGGACATGATATACACCATTAATATCCCAAATCACTCCATATATCCCTTAATACTCCCTCGGGTACAAAATCCAACTATGTAATCGCTTTGGAGTAAACCAAAAGGAGTTACCCAAAGAAGAGGTAACATCTTTTCTCAAGCTGCCTTGATTTATTTTCTTTTTCCACTAACTAAATTCTTATTATTACATGAATAAATATTATCATAATTATCCTTAATATGCATATAATTTTTAGGATTAGGTTTATAGCTAATCATACACACAATTCATTCTAATATGTAATGAACTTATCGTTCTTGTGTATGGAGAACTACTACCTCATGAAATAATTTTGTTTGTTTTTACATTCCTGCATCTCATTGTTTGGAATTGAGATGGAAACATTATTTTAATTTGTTATATATGATATTAATCATTTATTTATGATTATTTATTTTTTATATGACACATAACATCATGATTTCCATTTTTTGAAAGTATGAAATTTTTTTATGGGGATGTGTGGACTACCTCCTCCTCAAAGCGATGTGATTCATCCACAACATACATTGAATATATTAAGGATTAATTTTTTGGAAGTATATGATATATATGAAATAATAATTATAATTTAATGATAATATATATATATATATTTATTTATACATAAATTTCATTTACTTTATTTCTTCCAATATGACAATAAAACTGAAACATTGTTAATGTATACATACACCTTACAGCCTCCATGAACATAGTATTATATTTTATAATTTTATATTATATATATTGTTATGAATAATTATATAACTAATATATATGATATTTATAACAGTTTTTAATTTCATTAAATATTTAAATCATGATTTATGTTATAGGATCAAGAAAATCAATTCAAAACATATGAGAAAAATAAAGCAGATATTACCTGAAACGTAACATTAACATGGAGTTGTTAAGAAACTGGTAATATAATGTTATAACCAAAAAATATATAGTATTATAAATAATATTATTTTCTTGAAATATATTTATAATAAACTTATATTTATTATATAGGATGTTTGAATGATTACGAAGAATTGAAATACTTAAGGTAATTGAATCTAATCTCAATTTTTGTTTCAAGGAGATACATGCCATATTAAAAACTCTCTTATTTTGTGTTGGGTATATACTACATTAGGAAATGATATGTAATTAATTTCCTTTATTTAATGATATTAAATTCTTTAATTAATGATTTTACTTCATGTGGATAACGATTCTACTATTACTCAGGTATTAAGGGTTCTCTCTTTTCAATATTATCTTCCATGAGATAGAAGCCATGTTCCCCACCTATTTATTATATGTGGTGTGTTTACTTCTCATGTATGTTTTCTATGATTAATATAATTAAATTTCTGTGTATTTAAATATACATTTTGCAATCATTATTTCATGGGGTTTATGTCTAAAAAATACAAAATCAGTAAAGTAATTTTCTCTCAATGTTTCCTTCTTTGAGGAACATGCCATGTCATTCAAATATATTATTTTACATGGTTTACATAATAACCTTTGATATGTTACGTAATCAAACACCTTATTTTCATGATATTATAAACTTCATGAAATTTCATCTTTTGACTTTGGGATTATAGTTAGATGCCACTAAGAGGTTAGAGTTTATTGAAACAATTTCATTGTGTATTGAGAATGTTTATGAATATGGTTCCATTGACTGATCATTATGATCTATATACCAAGATAAATCATGAATTTTCTTCCTGTATACATATTCATGATTACATCAAGTATTAGTAGCAATTTATAATGCTTTGGTACCTAAGATAATTAATAATTTTTTTACGAATACCAGACATTATTTATCCTTTTAAATGAAAATATATGTTTTATTAAAACTGTTATTTAAAAAAATGTTTTAAAAAATGTTTTAATCTTATCCCATGATTTCTAAAGTCATTTTTTCATAATTTTGATTTTTTTGGAAAATTGGTTCAAAATGATTATTATTTTTGTCTTTTGATCAAGGTATTTTTCTTAAATTTGATTGTGTAAAAGAAATGTCTGCCTTGTATTGAATTACCCACCATTATGACCATCAATTATTGGATGATTCCTTGGTATGCTTAAAATGTTATTTTTAATAAATTTTAAAATATTTCTGAAAATTTATTAAATTGAATGTTATTTTTCAAAGAAAATAGTTTCCAAAATTTTTTACATTTAAAAATTGTTTTAAATGTTTCAAAGATTATTTTATAAGATTTAATGGAAAACAATTATCAATTTGTTAGTATTTTTTATATGTCTTCATGAAAAAAATTATTCAATATGGTTTCATGATTTCTGTTTACGATTTCAATTTATTTTCTATAAATTTATTTTTATAATGATTAATGTTTGAAAAAAATATTTCTCAAAGTGGAAAATATATTTTCCTAAATAAATGTTCTAAATGAAATTATAATGAATTATTTATAACAAATTGTTTTTTAAATAGGTTTATGAAAATGATTTTGAAAGAAAGGCTACAATCCTTAAGAAATATTCCATGTGAACTATCAAAATCTTTCTCAATAAATTATGGCATAATTTTTTATTGTTGGTTCATTAGTTTGGAAATGATTAAAGAATACAATTAATTTTCATTCTAGAATGGTTTATGTTTTGATGACAATAAGTTTATAAAACCTATTTCTATTTAATGTGTTACATGTTTATGAAATTAATTTCTCTTACATTGTTAGTACCATGTTAAATGATTATGGAAAACACTTACATTAATGGGATAATATTAGATGAAATTATTATTAATCCTATATATTTTAAATAGGTAATGATATGACAAATGTTTTACAATGACTGTTTCATTTCTAGGGTTATAATATGATTTTTATGACACCCAACCCTTTCTATTGTACATAATATTATATATATTTATTTGACTTGTGGCACTAGTATTTATGATTTTATTATGAGATTGGTCGGACCTAGATCTCCCTCCAATTAATTTTATAATGATAAATTTTATATCTGTTTAAAGGGTACACATGTTGTAACCCAATATCAAAAAACAAAATGGAACATAGGATGAAGTCCAACATTAAAATAATTGGGTACAAAGGTTTTATCCAAATCCGGAATACAATAGGGTATATGGGTTGTATCTCAAGACTGAAATCAAGAGGTAGAATTGGTTATAGTGCAAAACTGAAAACAATACGATACATGGGTTATAGCCTATGCCTAAAAACAAGAGGGTAAAAAGGTTGTATCTTATGCCTAAAAATAAGTGGGTATATATTTTTTGGACCAATCACAAAGTAGGTATGTTGGTGATAATCCCATGAATAACATTATATGAAGTTCTTTATATGTAGCCTTGAAATAATATTTTCTATGATTATGTGTATTCCAAAAATTCAATTCCTTACCCATATGTTATGCTTTCATGGATTATGATCTTGATTCCTTAATGATTCAAGTCTTATGAACCGCCAATATTTATTCCTTGTTTCATGTTTATGATCATTGATATGAAAGGTATGATTTTAAGATGTTATTCTCATACACTCATACCCTAATGTTTATGTTATAATTATTTATTTCCTCTATTTATCCTTATTTAGTATTCCATCTAAACCCCTTTTTTATGTTTCCTTTCCCCAAGTTATGAAGAATAATTTTTATGTATAATTAATAAAGAGGAATATCTTTATGGGTAACATTGTTGATATTTACCTTAGTTATAATATCTTTTTCCATGATTCCAATGCACTAAACTAACAATGTCTTTGGGGATTATTTTTGATTTATTATGTATTCCCCAAAAATGTTGTACTATCTATGTATATTAAGAATGGGTTGTTATAAAATCTATTTTCATTATGTATTTAATTATTTAGTAAAAATTAAAAACTCATTTAAAAAATAATTTTATTATATATATTATATAGAATCATATTTATATATATAATACCATGTATTTGATTTACTTATGACTTTATATTATCCTCTAATTAACAATTCAATGATTAAGTTATGTATTGTGTTATAACTTCTTTGTTTCTCATACATATTTTGGCATATTATTATTATTACCCATACATACAAAATTATTTAATCATATATAGAATCATTATAATGAAATAAATATCATATATATTCAGAATTTATGTTTTTTGGATATTTATAAGAGTTAGATCGAGAAAAAAATACAATATTCATGGGGAAGGTATGTCGTACATACTCATGAATGATGTTTTCATTTTAATTTTGTAAAAATAATAATAATGTAATATGATATACAAAACATAAATAATTTTTATGTCATGTATTTCAAATATTTACATTAAAACCATCGATAATAGATTCTATTTATAACATGAATGAATCACATCTCTTTGTGAGGCGACAATCCACCGTACACATGAACAACATTATTATATTCCCAAAAACATGAATCATGAAGTCATGTGGGATATAAATGTTATAGAATCATAATAAAATAATAAAAAAAAAATTTCTTATATAAAATATAAATTCATTATTATTCCCAACCATTAATGGGGGTACTAGAATAATGAACGTCATCGGTTCGTGAGGCGGTAGTTCACTGTACACATGAATAATTATTCCATATACTATTTCATGGTTGTGTGAATAATTTTAGATCATAACATTAGAAAAAAACTACTTTTTATATTGAGGATATTGATTTTATTATATAATAATTTAATAATAAGATTTCATGGGTGGAGAAATAAATAAAACAAAAGTTCATGTTGAAAGGTGTTACGTATTCTTTGGGTAACACTTTTTGGTTTCCACTAATGGGATTCATGGTTGGATTTATGACATATAAGAGGATTATATGATGGAGGGAGGAAATTTTGGTGGAAATTTGTAAAGGTTCTGTCAGTACCATATATGTTTTAATTTTTTATTAAAATGGATGAAGATGTTTCCTTTAATAATAGAGGGGAGGGGCGGTCATGGAATTTCTCAAAAGATTAATTTATAATACATTAAATCTCATTCCAAATATGTCTAAAATGAAATAGATTCGTAGATATTATATATTGTGGTTTTAATAGCTTCAGAAAATATATTTTAGAGAAGTTTTAGTGTTATTTTACACATTATAATATTAATTAACCCTTAGTGAACCTATTTAAATTTAACAATGATAACAACTTTTTTAGTATTCAAAGGTTGTAATTATTACATATATAGTGTCAATTGGCCCATAAATCATCAATTAATGATAATTAAGACCATATATATATATCACAATCCATGAAAAGTGAGACTTAAAAGGCTAAATGTTTCTACCCATGTCAACTTGGTGCACCTTCCTTTTCGGGAGCCTACCATATTAGAACTCCACAGTAAAGCATGCCTGGATTAGAGTAGTCATCAGGATGGGTGAACTTTTGTGAAGTTTCCCTGGGTATGCGTGAGTGAAAAAAAACACACTTAAAGAACATGTGTTAGTCTATGGGGACAGTCATTAGTTTGATATGCGACCCAAGTGAGTAATAGCCTATGGATTGTTGGGAAGGAATCCAAGGTATTACAGGAGACCCATGGGGTTATATGGAATGGTTCATCGCCCAGGGAGGTGGGTCATGACAAATGGTAACAGAGCCAATACACAGCTGGATGTGCTTAGGCACTGCCTGGGTTTGAGGCTTGGGGTCCCCAACGAGGACGTTGTGCTTTAAAGGGGTGGATAATGTAAAACTGCAGGAAAAGGGAGACATAAAAGGCTAAATGGTACTATCTATGGCAACAAGGTGCACCTTTCTTTTCAAGAGCCTACCCGATTAGAACTCCACAGTTAAGCATGCTTGGCCTGGAGTAGTAATCAGGATGGGTTTCCTTCTAAGATGTTTCCCGGGGTTTGTGTGAGTGAGGGAAAAACACACTAAAAGAACATGTGTTGGCCTGTGGGGACAATAATTAGTCTGATAAGCAAACCTAGTGAGTAATAGAATATGGTGTGCTGGGATGGCAACTAAGGTATTACAGGAGACCCATTGGGTTAGATGAGAAGGATCATGGCCCGGGGAGGTGGGTCGTGAAAATATCACCCCATTTTACATCATTAATAATTTTATGATTTATAAATAATTTAATAAAATATTATTTTTATAAAATACTTTTTGAGTATATTTTGACAGTACTCATTAAATATACCTTAAGAAAATCAATACATAAAGATAAATTAAAAAAAATTAATAAATTTGTACCAACTAATTTTAACATATGAAATTAGTGTATATCCATAATTAATTCAAATTAAATTTATTTTAATATTTGAAATATCATTTAATTGAATTTTTCATGAATTGAATAATTACTACATCATTATTATGTAATTATTTATGATAATTATTTATTCTATAAAAAATAAAATATATATATTCATTTGTAGATAAACCTTTTATATTTCAGAATAATATTTAATGTTGACCATATCTGATATATATCACCATATTTAAAATATTATAATTATAAATGTAAAAGTGTGAAATTTTGTCACTCTCTAATTTTAATACCATCTACGACATTTTCCAAGAGATGTGTCCATTAAATAATTCAAATTTGACCCTTATGTATTAATGGTAAAATTAAATTCATCAAATAATATTATGGTAATTGTTATGGTAATTTTATAATATATAAAATATTATTTTTACCCGTAATTACT
The DNA here is from genome assembly GCA_963277665.1 of Viscum album. Lineage (NCBI taxonomy): Eukaryota > Viridiplantae > Streptophyta > Magnoliopsida > Santalales > Viscaceae > Viscum > Viscum album. The sequence continues at coordinate 49,715,189 of OY728121.1, forward strand.
TGACATACCCTTAACCACGATAATACAAATCTACCAAAGTTACTATTCATATTTTCAAAAAATAAAAGAGAAATATTTTGAAAATTTTAAATTGTAATTAAAATTATTTAATACAATATTCAAAATTCAATTAACATAATATCGAGAAATTAATTTAAAATTAATCCCATAGACTGGATTAAACAACAATATTTTGATGTAAAATTCTTCAAAAGATTGAAATGTTTTTATTTTCAATATCAATGTGAAATTGAGTCTAAGGAAATAAATTGGGTTAATTTATGAATTATTTAAATAATTATATTTTAAAACCACATTAAGTTAAATTTTATCTATATAAAAAATTAATTAAAACTGTTGTTTTGATTTATAATTCAGAATATTTCACCATTCATACAAAATAATGTTTTCAAGAAAAATCCCAAAAAATTTATACTATTATAATTTTCATATTATAAATTTTAAAAAGAACATTTTTGTAAAATTTAAGTTCACAATTTTTCTAGAAGTATTTTTATTATCATTCACATAATGACTTAAAAACGTGTTCTTTAAAAAAATAGTATTATCTAATATATAATGACTTTACCAAAAATCATATGTTTCATTATCAATATGTTTTATTTATATGAAAACAGTATAATTAAAATTTAAAAAACAGTTATTTCGATTCATAGTCCTATGTTTAATAGTTATGTTATAAATATATCATTTAAATAATTATAATAATAAAATTTTGTTTCATAGAAACTCTATGTTGTGTGTAATGCAGGCTAAGTCCGTGTTGGAGGTATCCCAAGATTCACATGTTGTAGGTTTCAATAAAATCCATAAAATAAGTTTAATTTATTCAAAAAAGTCATAAAAACAAATCATGCTAAATTTTCCTTGAAAACCAATCTTGTTTTATGAAAATATTTAAAAAACCATTCCTCTTATATTTCAAAAAGACCATAAAATCCCAAATCATTAATAGACACCTTGTTCCACTACATGAGTTTTAAAATAAATACTAGGGGCTAGCATCAAAAATCCAAACCCCCCAAAACCATTTCCTAATAGAATCCAAAAAAAAAACCCAATCACGTATCAATAAAAGAAGCCCCTTAGATTCATATTAATCAATAGTAACTTATTTTTTATTATATAAAAATCAAATATATTAGAAGTTTTTTTAATTATAAACTGATCCAAAATAGGTAATATGCTAATGAAACACATATATATGCACATGTACAATACCACATTATTTCCACTATCATGGTGAAAGAATAACTCAATATATCCTAAATAAAACTTAAGGCACATAATAAATCTCATCAATCCCACAATGAAATTATATGTCCATAACCTCACTCATACCTATACTGAATAATCCTAAACACTGAAAATCCTCCAGATAATTGTATTTGACCTAATTCCATGTTGGTTAGTAATATTCCCATTCCACCTCTCAAGTAATGAAATTCTACATCCACCTATAATAGACACTTTCCCTAACCAAACAAATTACCTAACACTAATTTGTAATTCCCCATCATAGTTCTCTCATATATAAAAATATAGTGATGCCACTTGACCACACAAGAATCTCCCCATATACCAGAGGTATTGAACATGTGATTAGTTTCTACGAAATCATTGTGATACTATTACCTTAAACACAATTCTTTGGGGTCATGCCTAGGTGTACAATATTTTTTATGCCCCTTCCAAATATCGAGTATAAAATTATAATCTAAATACATAAAATAAGGATCCATGAATGAATCATAAAATCCAATATAAAAAATCAATAAGTTGAATATATTATGCATCAAAACAAAAAAGCAAATTAGATATACACAATAAAAACAATTTGAATGAATAATCAAAGAAATAATTGATTTATTTAAAAAAATCATATTTATTTCAGATTAAAATATAAGTTAGCCTCTAACCTAGCTAATATCAAATATCATATTATATCATTATCCTCTACCACATTTTATACATAAACCATGTGTCTAGTTCAAATTGGTACATGAACCTAAAATGATATATAAAGGATAATAAAAAAAAAACTAATCCCATGTCAGGTATATAGGTAGGGGTGAGTCCACAAAAGCTATAGGATTTCCCTACCTACCTTAACAAACTGAGTAAATGTGACCTTGTGCATATGCGTTAAAATATTGGGAGAGGTAAATTTAGTTCTATGTGGAAGTCACCCTCTAAGAAAAAAAAGATAGAAAAGAAAAATATATCCATTCCCATATGGATTGATGACACACACACACACAAAACTAGAAGACTGATACTAGATCTACCCAACCATAGGACACGGTCCACCTATATGTAATCAATAATACACATACCATAATGACCCAATGGGGTGTACGCCATCTCTCTCATCTCATCACAAACAATTTAACATTGATATCTTTATATCTACAAAATTCTGTCAAATGAGTCCAACATGACATAAATATTATGTTATCACCTATAAATAAACCAAAACATAATATTTATTGAGAAATAATAAAAAACTAATTCATCTAAATAGTTGGATTTAAAATATTACCAACTATAATATAAAATTCATATGAAAAAATGAAAAACATAAATTAAATAATGTCCAAACAATGAAATTAAATTATAAAAATAATTTCATGATAAATAAATAAGAAAACCAGTAACAGTTCCCAAAAAATATATATAAATATATATATACTCATTCCCACCCCATCTCATCCCACTCATCCTCACTGGATCTTTTTTCTTAACTAACCATAGTGAACCTTCAGCTCAATCCTATGTTTCTTATAACAAAAAAAGGATTATATCCCAGTAAATAATTTTACAACTACCTGTTTGTGAACTAATGACCTAGATCAAACATATCATCAATGAAAAAATAATGTATGTCCAATGGACATAGTGTTACCTTAAGTGGGACATTGAAAATGTTAGGGTAATCTATATTTCATGTAATATTATATCACCACAAAATAGAAATTCAATACCCCTCATTGTGATTTTTTACCCCCACAATAATTTAGATTCTCTCGGGGAGGATCATATCGTGAGAAATCCATACCCCAAATTAGTAAAATATTAACATACATAACATGACCACTATTATATATGTGATCCTAAAAAATTTCGTGGAGTTTTTCATAAATGTCACTCTCTATGGGTGTTGATACTATATTGATAAGTCTATCACATAAGCTATACTACCTCTAATGGAATGTTATTATTCACTCTATCCCAAAAAAATTATAAGTCAACATCATCCAGTAGGGGAACACATTATCCTCCTTTAAATAACATAATGTTGGAATCTAACCACTCTTATCTCATCTCTAGATCCATAATAAGTATATTCCGGCCGGTAGGATTAAAATCCAATAATATATATGAATTTTAAAATAATATAGAATAGGTTCCAAATCTACTATATTTTGGAACCAAGAGTTCTTTAGGTTCTTCAAATAAGTAGGAACATGTTATGGTGATGTTAGTTAAACATGTTATGATTGAAGGTAGGATTCCCAAGAGTGTTATTTTTTGTTTTCAAACATAATCCCTTTATTTGGTATGATTTTAAAAAAATATAATTTCATGACATTAATAGTATTTGTTTTCTGGATGAATGTTACTAGATATACATATTTTGTAGATGGTTTTTGCTAAATGTTTATCATATAATGTTTACAAGTTCCATCGGATTGTGTATTCTATTAATTAATATAGAAATGATTTTATATTCTTATTATTACTAATTTCATGAATACTAAAAGGTTTAATGATCCAATAATAAGTAAAAATTATGAATTTCGGTTCAAGGTTTATAAAGATATCTTTCTATGATTCAGAGATATTATGTAGTGTATATGGGAAATCTATAAATTGCATTAGTTTTGTAAAAGATGAATAATAGATTGTGTAAAGGTTAAACATATTTCTTTGTACTATATTAGGGTCATTTGGGAAGATTTATGATCAGAAAAATATTGAAATTCAGAAATTTAATTCTTTAGGGATGTCATCAGACAATGACTATCAGATGATATGTAAAAATTTTATTGGTCTAAGTACATCATATCGACAAATTGTACTGATGAATGATTCTATATTTTAAAAAATTTATAGAATATGTACATCTATGAATTTAATAATTGAATTTTTCTTATTTTTACAAGTCATAAGACGCATTGTCATTTGAATATTTTTTTAATGAAATAGAGAGAATGTTTCTATTTAATGTTCATCAGTCATAGAATGGTGTGTAAAGTCAAAAAATGAAGTGTTTGGATGCATGTGATTAGACGGTGAAATTGTATAGGAAAATAATTTCAATAAATTATTAAGAATTTATGAAGTAATATATATGATATATCATATATCCAATGTATTTCAACATTGTTTCATTGAATGAATAAGTGGTATAATGTTATAAAATTTCAATGGATGTTATAAAGATTTCCTAAAGGTATCTAACACGTTGCTTTTATGATTATCTTTTAAGACACAAAATATATTTGAAGAAAGATCCACGATGAATCATAAGGATGATTAAAATAGTTTTTTAATTTAGAGTCTCAATGATCATTTGATATAGTTAATGAGAGGGAGTTTCTGAGCATGGATCTAGGATCATTTAGGGGGATGTTTTAATAATGTCCATGTATTTCACTAAAATTTCAATTGAACCAAGCCTATATAAATGGGGTTATTTCATCAATGTTTTTATGTTGAATAATTAGGGGTAAAGAGAATAATTGATGAAGTGTTGAGGTGAATAAATGAAAATATTGAACAAGAATCCACCAGGTGGATACAAGATAGAGTTTTCAATCATGTTTGAATCAGATTGATTGTGAGAATAAATGATTCATCAAACAGGTTAGAGAGGCATAAAATAGAATGATACAATGTAGTGTTTTATATCTGGTGGAATCTAACATATACGATACATAACTTATATGACTAAAAATGTGTTTAAAGAGGTATTATTCTTCTAAAGGAACTAAATAGAGTTTGCTTGATAGATGTCTAGATATAGTTTACCTGATGGATATGTGATCAAATTACAATTTTTAGTCAAAATTACTAGGAGGTGTTCATTTTTTTTTCATAAAAAAAGTGAAAAATATGTATTCCTTGATTTTAATGTTTTAAGAATGATAAAAAACAATGTGAAATAAATTCAAAATCATGTTAGTGATGGTTATTATAGTTGTTAAAAAACATTTTATATGTTTTATCTATAAAAGTATCATGTTCACTATCGATTTAATAATGTTAATTACAAGTGAATTGATATTCCATGATTGCCTTAAAAACATAAAATGTGTTTTATTATGGTTCATATGGGGTTGGATTATTTCCAAATAATTACACGGAATAACGACACATACTGAGTAGAAATTTTTTTATCACATGTGTTCTTATATCTTTCTTGGTTTCATGTTTTTAGTTTAATCATATACCACTAATAGGAAGAATATGATATTTATTATGAAAGAAAACATTAAAAGAGACAATCAAATATTCAACCCTCCCCCTCTTAGTGATCACATAGTTCTTGGTTGGACCTTTCATGTGGTATTTGATCCAGGATTACATCATTGAATATTCATTAATATTTGAAGAAAGGTTATGCTACTATGTATTTTTAAAACTATATGAATTATAAGGGGATTCTGATCATTTATGGGAAGAACGGTCATATCTAGAAATACAATGTATTTCCTTATCATATTTAAATTTTTTATGAAGTTAATGAGGAAGTTACATATGGTTTCCCACCATGGGAGGGGTATTTTTTCTTAATAACTATTTATAAGAAGAATTAAGAGAATGATGGGTGGGCTATAAATTCCATATATTCCTAAGTCTCTGAATGTGTGGTCCTTAGAGTTGATGGAATTTTGATATTCAAAAGCATATGATATATATTGAAGAACTTCAATGTTGGGAATAAAAAATTGAATAATTAAATTTTATTATATGGATATTGAAGTAGGAATATCATTATATGGGTGATAATGAATCTATTTTTGAGTTATTTACAATGGTTAATAATATTGCATGAATTATAAGAAGTCTTGGTGAGAAGCCGGAGGATTTAACCATTATTGAAAAGATCATATAGATTCTTCTGGAAATATTTGATTCCAAATATTCATAAATAAAAATAGATATCTCAAAATTTTAACTATTGATGATATACATATCACCCTCATTACATATGAAATGATAATTAAAAATGTTATTAATAGAAAAAAGTGTATGATCGAGAGGGTTATTATAAGGAAAAATATAAAGGAATGTCTATGAATGTTATTTAGGAATAATAAAATTAATCTAGCATTGAAGGAAATGTTTACAGAAATATGATAAATTTATATATTTTTTATGAATTATAATGGAAGTGGAAAATGAAGTGACAAATCAATGGTAACTCTAATTTTATTCGGATATAGAGCAATTATACATTTTATTTAACATTGTTTAAGAATTATAGAAGATGAATATAGTGATGAAGATGATATAATTCCATTATGATCTCTCAAGAATATGGAAGTAAAATAGAATTCATATTCTAAGGTAAATGATAGGTTCTTCTAAAAATACCAAAAATATAAACATTTTTTCTTACCATGAGTAGATGATTAATGTGAGGAAGATATTAAATACTCCAATGATGATTTTGTTATAAATTACTTATTAAAAAGTGAGTGAATTATATTTAACTAGTGGTGAAGGAAGTATCAACGAAGATGAAGATTAAGAGAATTAGTTATATTTTATACTAAATTTATTTATGTAGCAATGTTTTGAAAAGATTAGAAGACTTGTAAAAGGTAATAATAAATTAAAGAAAGAGAATATTTTAAAAATAATAATGAATATTTTAATTAATAAATATTAAAATATATAAAATATATTAATGATCTATATAATTTTCAAGATGAATAGAATAACCCCATTGTTAGTTTAAGAGAAAACATAAAGGTCATACATATAGAATAAGATATCATTCATTGAAAAGGTATTAAAACTGATAATTGTGTTACCTATTTCCAAAACAATGCTACCAGATCTTGTGGATGGTTTGTGAAGTGTAAACTTTTAGAGGACCAATAATATTTATCATAAAAGATTATCAAAAAGGATAAAGTTGTTTAGAATAAAATCCAGGTCAAGAACCCCATGTTTTGATAAAAAATTAGAAGACTTGAGAATCTATAAATTTATAAGGTATAAATTTTGAAATAAAAAGATAATACTATTGGATATATCAATAAGGATGAGATGAAAATATCATGAGGTATCTGAATCTTTTCTACACATCAAATTTGTAAAATGAAAGGTAAAAATTTTGATGTAAAGAGGGTACAAAAATGAAGACTGTATATAAGTTATAGATGGAATTATGTTTTCTATACTCATTTTTGGTATTTTGGTGGTTTTGAGATTACAAATAAGATGTTTTGATTTAATTATTAATGATTTAAAGAATCTATGAGAAACTAAAGGCATAATTTGATGGGGATTCAACCTAATGATAGGATAATATCTGAGAAATTTATGTTGAATATTGAAAATATATTCCAAACATTGTAAATTGTTTTTTAAAGTAGTTATTAGACTATAAATCTTATGAAATGATTTCTTTTAATGATAAAACCCCCAAAAAAATTTAGTAAAAAAATATCACAATATGAATGAAAATGTTGAAAATGTAAATGAAAAATACTTTATTATTGAATCTAATGTCAAAGAAACCAAGGATAAACAACCATGGATAATGTATATTGGGTGTTATTGAAACATGTAAGCAGATATGAAGTTGTTTAATAATGTTAAATATAATAAATAAGGTATATAAATTTTTATAAATAATGAGGCTCTCGGAATCAAAGGAATTATATCTAATTTTAGTGAGGAAGATATGTTAAAATCCAAAAGGCTGTTATTTATTATGGGATGAATTTTTTTTAGTGTTTAATAACATTATAGTGAAGGTAAAAATGTTTTTTTCCCAATATATGATTTTATAGATAAATGAATGGAAGATGATAATTTTATTATAAGTTATTAATGAACTACGGTAAAGTAATTCCATATTAGTGATTCACAATTTTCTTGATATCTGGGTATGAAGGAATAAAATCATACTTATCATAATAAGGTGGAATATATATATATATATATATATATATTAGAGGAATATGAGGAAGCAAACAAGAAGGAAATAATTAGTGATATTAATAAAATGAAATGATCAAGAGGTTGATGTTATTATATATTCCAGAAAGAAGATAAAATTACCTAAATACATAAAAAAATTTAGATACATTCAACTCATCCCTTGTATCTGACACCATCAAAAATATACGGGCCCATGAGAAAGAAATAAAAAAATACAGATATGTATTTTTTTATTTTAGTGATGATTTTACTCACATTTTGTGATTTTTGTTATTGAAAAAATTGGGTGCAAAAATGATTAATAGTTTTAGGAGTATTAATGAAAAACAATGGGTATGTTATGTGACCAATATTCAACCTGATAATGGTTACAAATATACAAATATTATGTTTAAATATTATCTTAAAAAACTTGAAATCCATCATAAATTTAGTTAACCATAGTCACCATAGTAGAAGAGTGTTACTGAAATAGAAAGAAAATGTTTTTTTAAGATGGCATGAATAATGTTATTGGAACATGATACTTAGTAATAAATTTTTATGAACATTATTAATTAAAAAAATTAACACTAAGAATTAATTTTTCTATAGGAAAAAATATGATATAATTCCATAAAAAATGTATTACAATGAAACCCCATGTTTTAGATACATAAGGTTTTTCAATTTTCATTTCAATATAATTGTCAAGGGTGAGAATCATGAGATTTTTGATCAAATTGGTTTTGATGGAATCTATCTTGGATACTATCCAAATCTTATAGGATATATAATAAAATTTACTAAAATATTTTTAACTCCTCAGATGTGAAAACTATTGAATATTATAATTATAATGTTTTATAGATAATTTAAGATTGGTAAAGGAGGGAAGACCAGGAGGATGTATTTAAACAATATGATGAAGTTCTTAATGATTGTAATAATATTGAAACTTATTGAGTTAAATATTCTGACAAAACCTCCCCATTCTATAAGCATCAAGTATGTTCTTCTCATCCTATATTGAGGAAGTATGTGTAAGTCCAAAATATCATTGGTGATCAATTAAAATCGGTTTTAAATGGAATAAAAATAAAGTTATAATCACATACATCTATATATTTACATGATGATCCAAAAATGACATTGAAGAATTAGAGCATCCAGATTGTATTTATTGTGTAAATAAAGATCTAGATCTACTTCACAACAATGATATATAAAAACTTATAACCATAACAAAAATATTACTGTGTTTGGTACAAAATGATTTTTTATAATAATGTTTAATGGAAAAGATGATGCGATAAGAAATTAGGCACAATTGGTTTGTAAAGGTTCCTTTCAAATTAAACGCATGGACTTCAATGAGTCCTTTTATCCAGTGGGAAGATTATAAAATCATAGAATCATTCATTCTATCACTCTAAAGAGAAAATATAATATTTTTCTGATTGATTTCAGGTCATATTATTTTAATGTAGAGCTTGATGTAGAAACATATATTGAACTACCCATTTACTCATTATTGAGATAGATAAAATCAACCTGTGAATTTTAAAATCAATGTAATTTAAATGTCACTAAAAATATAATGCAACATTCTCATTCTGAGGACATTAATATTTAATATCACTTCAACAATGAGAATGGGGAATGAAAAAAACTGATGATGTATATACTTTCCAAAATAGAAAACGCTACAGATATATTGTCAGAAAATGTCTTAGTGAAACATTTTATAAGCTAAGGTTGATAAACGATGTTCAACCACCCTATCCTTAAGGCTATGTTAGGTGATTCCAACCCAATATTATCATTTAATTGGATAGTGTTTAAAAATGGGACGAAAATTTATAACAAAAATCTATCAATTGGTATGTTCTTAACCTCATTAATTAAGATGATATATATCTAGGGGTTCTTTAAATGGGTGAACTATGATTTCAATGATTTTGGACATGTGTGAACTACTTGGCATTTTTTTGGGATTTATCTTCATACATATTGAATATTATTTTTAATGAAATTTATATGTGAAAACAAAAATACACAATTTATAAGAATATTTTCATAAAAGGTGTATTAAAATTTACATAAATCACTTCTTATGGGAAACAAGGTAATTTAATTCAATTATTCTTATATCCTACACTGATTTCACTCACATAGGCAAATAATTATTTTATAAGTAATATATTTCAAGAGTTAAAATGTTCTATAGAATTATCTTCCTTTGTTGAAAGAAAAATACAAAGGGGAGATTATTAGATCAAATAATTTTTGACGTGTCTTGAAGAAGTTGGAAGATGTATAATGATATTAGTTTTTCCACTTATGAATGATGGTTGGTTGCTTAAAAGGGGTTTTTCTTCAAACACAAATCCCCCTATTTAGTGATATTTACCAAAAACAGAATCTACTATGTTTACAATATATAATTTTTCATATCAACATTTTTGGTAAGTCATTATAAATTAATGGTTTTTGCTGAATGATTATCCTATCTTTTATAAAAGTTCTATTTGATAGTGTGTTCAATGAATAATTCTAGAGATTATATTCTATTATTATTGTTTCTTAAATCATGACTATTAAAAGTATTCATGATCTAAGAATATGTATACTATCAGAATTTTGGTTTATTTTTTATAAATATATGATTTTATGGATAAATGAAGTTATATAGCGTGTAAGGGTACACTCTAATTTGTATGGATTACGTAAAGGTAGAATTAAATACAACATAAAGAATAAATATAATTTATTTACACTAAAAAGTGGAATTTTTTAATGTTTTATAACTAGATAAATATTGTTAATGTGTAATAGAAAGTCATTGGGGATATCGTCAGATGAAGTACGTCAGATAATATTTTACAATGGTGTCGATCTATGCCTATTAGAAGAACAATGTGTCTTATTTAATGAATTTTATTTTTTCACAATGACTATTGTATTGTAATGTATGAATTTAATAAGTGATGATTTTACTAGATGATTAGACATAATATTTTGATTCATCATAATGATGGGTTCTATTAAATGTAATCAAACATATGTTTTGGTTTGAAGTTCATCTTTCAGAGGCTACCATAAAAGGGAAACAAATGAAGAGTTTTGACGAAAGTCATCAGATGAGGAATGTGCCTAGATGAATAATTTTGTATCTTTTCTATGAATCTATGTAGGAATATTAGAAATATTCTCTTATGTTAGAGGTCTTCCCATAATGTTTCATTTGTTGAATGAGTGGGATAAAAATTTACTAGTTTAAAGGATATTAGATAATTTTATAAAAGTATCAAATACAATGATGATATGATGATAATTTAATGGTCAATATATAATGGGAGAATGATATGTAATTATTGACAAATCAAAAGGATTTTTTTATGAAATTACTTGATGTGGAATGTCATAGATATTTCTATGCCTTCAACTGGAGGTTTTTCTCAAGAATGATGCTGGAAATATTAAGTGAGAAGTTTTATTCATGTTTTCACATTTCCTTAAATTCGTTAAGTAACCATGCATATATAAAAGGGGTAGTTTCATCATGATTTGTATGGTTATTATTTTTGAATTTAGGAAAAGAAAATATGCAATGTTGAGATGATGAGACAAATATATTGAAGAATCATTGGTGAGGAGGATACCAAATATAGTTGCGAATTAGTTAGGTATCAGATAGAAGGTTCAAATAGATGATCGGTAAAATAGGTTTAAGAATAATCCCTTAGAAGGATACATGAAGTATTTTCAAATTACGTGGTATTAGAAAAATAGTTTACATAGGTTATTAGATGGATAGTGCATCCGAGACGGTATACAAATTCTGAAGGCACTAGTTAGAATTTACTAGATGGACATCCAAACAGAGATTATCAGAAAGAGAGGTGATAAGATATATATTGACATATAAAATTACAAGGTGTGTTGTTTCCCATGGTTGTGAAAGAATGTGATGCAGATGTACTTTCATGAAAAACTAGTATGAAGAATATCTAAGAAGCACACTGAAAGCATATTGAATTCCTTTGGAGATGGATTTTATAATTTTTGTGAAAACATTTCATATCTTCTACCTGTATGAGAATCACGTGCATTTTTGTTTGACTAATGAATATTTAATGTGAATAGATATTCATTTTATTATGTATATACAATAAAAGATATTTTTCTAGTGGTTCAGGTGGTCTTGGTTTATTTCCATATCATACCAAGGAAATGATACTCTACTGAGTAGCAAGACATGTATATACCTATGTTCCTATAGTTATTCTTAGGTTCTTGTTATCTGTAGAGTCATATCTCATTAATTGTATATAATGGTTTTTTTCATAAGGATGAAAACATCAAAAGGGATGATCACTGATTCAGCATATCCCCCTCTTTATGATCACACAATTTGTGATTATACATTTCACCTACAATTACTTTGGTTAATAAAATGAAATCTTATAGAAAACGAGGACAAAATAACCTATAAATAATCAAAAGATTTTTCCAAAGGATAATGGTGAATAAATCATCAACCAGTTGTTCCATACTAATGGCTGAAACCCATTCCCATAGTGTCCCAGGGTTCCTATGTTCGTATTCCAAAAAGTAACTAAATAAGAGGCACATTATATTATATCAAACCTATAATCCATGTGATATTTTTTCCTATTATTTATGTGTTGTAATTTATTAAAAAATGTACTAGGAAACCAGAATCAAGAAGAACAAACAAAATCATTGAAGCTTTATAAAATAGGGTATAACCCATTTAAGGTAAAATAGAAATAAACTTTTCTATAAATAATCCCTCACAGAATCCCATAAAAAATATATCATATCCTATTTATAAAAATAATATTTATTTTTAAATAAAAATTCAAAATGAACACTTTAGGCCACTATTTACTTTATAAATTATAACCAAACCCATTTTCATTAAAAATTAAATTTGATACCAATACTACCTATTAATTCCATTAACAAGTGTTAAATCTGTTCTTTGAAATCTAAACTCAAAATGAAACACATTTCAAATCACCCTTAAAAATAGCGAATGTATTTAACTTTTAAATGTAAACTCATTCCATGAAAGAGTCTGTAAAACAATCCAATGATAGTTGTTTGAAAATGATCAACTGACGATTTTTTTTGACAAGATATACAATACTTGTTGAATATTAATAAATTTTGAAATCATCCAATTTTATGGTCTGAGGTCACTCAAATCAAAAATATATATTATAAATAATAATAATGACCAGACATCAAAATAACATCACAAATAAACATGAGGGTAAAAAATTAAAATGAAACCAAACTTAATTTAACATCCATAATTTTTTCAAATCCTGTATTATTCTCCACCAAATCAATTAGAACCTTTATATTCTATATATCATAAAACATTGATAACCAAAACTTTAGAGACAAAAATAGTAAAGAGAAGCTCCTAGAACCAAAATCACAAGGTGGTGAAATGATCCAGAAACTACAATCTATGGTGTGTGGTTCACTCCTCATATACACACATGGATGTTATACATGAAATATCTAATTTAAAAAATGAATCAATAATTAATTTAATCAATTTTTTTGGAAGATACATAAATAAATTCACTGAACAACATATTTTAAGACAAAAATTGTTTAATGACGAGGAATCAACCATCTCAGGACTCTTTCACTCACCATAATATAAATACCCATGATTATAATGTAATTAAACCATGGTAGAGGGGAATAATTCCCCTACTTCCTGACCAAAATGCACTAAATCATAGAAGGACATGGAGAGGATTTTGGATGAGAAGAATGAAATATATACCTCAACATTACATAAAAAACATGAATCAACCTCTCAACAAAGGGATTCCAAATAAGCACCAAATGAAATTAAAATAGAGGGAAATACTAGCCTAGATGGTATCCCTCGAGCCCTATACATGTACAAAAAAGAGTGAGGCATGACCATAAACTATGGTTCTTCCCATGTTTAATAAAATATTTAATACCCCAATGAGGTACCTAACATTCTCCAACTGTGTACCATGTGACTCGACTAGGTACCCATTGTATGTTCTTGGTAATAAGATTTCCCATAAAGGGATGCCCCACCACAAATATCCTCACCAGATAAATGGTGAAATCCATATGGACACCTAATTTCCAATTACTTACACACCTCACCTTTATTATCAACATAAACTTGATAACTCAAACTGAGTGTTCTTCATCAAAACTACCAATATTGAAAAATCCCATAAATTATTCTAGACATGACAAAAAATCAAATCCATATATCTATTAAAAAAAATTAAAATCACTTATCTAATAATCCAATGATATATAACCGACCTCATTGTTCTCTAACATTAAAAAATGTTGTTTTATAGTAACTTTAGTACATTTATGGTAAATATAAATCCTATGTGTCATGTTAGTATCTCTTTAGGGGCAGGACCACAGTGATAGGGACCATGGGGATGACCTCCATGGGTTTTTATATATTTATGTCCTTAGGGAATACCACCATAATGAGAACAGAGGGGATATAATCCATATCTATGGGATTATTTATTACCATGGGTAAGAACTCCACGGTTACAATATTATGGTATTTTAGTATGGAGAGGACCTTTATATCAGCTAGAAGTTTCATCATAGAGAGGACCTTCATTATGGTTACTATTGGGAGGACCTACATGAATAATTTATTGTTGATTCGCTAAGGGAGGACCATAGTGTTTTCTATGTTCTTTGATATTGGAATAAGGAGGGATCCCACATTAGTAGGAACTTTCATAATGGAGAGAATATTCATAATGGGTACCAAGTAGGACCTCAATAGCTAATTATTTCTCTTTACCAAGGGGATGAACATTAAGATTAATTCCATGGGGAGGGACACCAAAAAAAATTTCAAATACATTTTGGAAAACTTCTATCATTAGTACCTAAATGAGTAACTCTAGAATTTATTTATTATATATTACTATGGGAAGGACATCTAATGTTGATACCATAAAGAGGTTATGTAGAGTTTATTTATTTTTCATCACCACATAGAAGAAATCAATTATTATTTACTTAGATATGAAATTACTGTTACGTTATTCTTCTTTACAATAGATAATACATCTATTGTTGGTGTAACACCCCATGAAATAAAAAACACTATCTTTAATGGTATGTGCGATTTGCAACACTGATCCTAAAGGAACCACACAAAATATATATTTAAATGTTACTGTTATAACATAGATATGGAATTGGAGGGAATTAATAAAATGAAATATATTATAAAAAATATATCAAATAGTTTTATACAATCTAAATGTAATTATTAAATAATAATAAATAAGTACTTAATTTTTGGTAAAGTAATTTTATGCTTAAAAATAGGTTTTTACATGTTTTTATATATTTTTGTGTGTAGATAGTATAATGAATTTTTGAAAATATTATTAATTTTAGTTTATAGAAGAGATATAACTTTTGAAATCATCATATAAAAATATTCATAGGGTTAAATTTTGTGATTTTTCTGAAAATAATTATTTTTTTACTGAATAGTTAAAAATACCGAATTTAGTGTGGATTTCATTTATTTTCATTGAAAAATAAACATAATAATTTTAATTTGGTACTAAATTACTTTAATTATCCTTAGGTGTAAATAATTAAATTAATTACATATAAATAAACATTATCTGTTATCTTGGTGTAAAAATACTTTTATACTGAAAATGAAATTTTTGGGAAAACTGTTTTTCATTGTGCTTTGTAGGGTACTTTTATAATGAATTTATAACCCTTATAGAATTTTAATTTGGAGAAATGTATTCATATTTATATTCAAAATAATTAATATTTTTCAACATGTTCAAATAAATAATTTTTCATTATGAATAGTAAACTCAATAAAAATTCATCCCCATGGTAAAAGGGTAAATCTTGTCAACCATGGATAAATAAAAGGGATAATGCCATATATTTTAATCTTAAATATTATTGAATGAAGGTTTTATTTACCTATACCACTTTATTCTTTATATTTTTGATGGAAAACGTTTCTATTAAATTGATATATATAATATTTTAAGTATAGAAAAATAAAAACTGTAACTTTCTTACTGTTAAATATATATTATGTATTATAGTTTGGAAATAATAATGTTGTGAATGAAAATTAATTTTATTTTTATATGAAGGAAATTATTTTAATTATTTTAATTTATTTATAATGTTTATTCATTGTATAGTTACTTGAAATTCTTACGCAATGCTGATAGAGAATTTCATTAAGTAATTGAAAAAAATAAATTATTTATAAAATAATAAAAGTAATACAATTTGAATGGTTTATAGTGTTACAAAAATATTACTGATGAATTAATCATTTTAGTTATCTTTTAAAAGTATATATTTGAATTCTCTTCTTTCTTAATTCATTTAATGTCAAATTAAATGAATAGTGTCAAAAAATGGAATTAATGTTATTTTATGATTATTTTTTTATTAATTAATTTAAAATTATTAAAATACTATATTTTTCCAAGATATTGGAATATGTTTTAAAATTTCAAATTATTTCCATTTATTCCAAAATCGACCTTTTTTAGAAACTATTTTGACATATAAATACTAAAAACATCAATATTCCAGTAATTATAAAATAGTTTAATGTGGAATAAAACAAATTGATAACGATAAAAACAGAATATAAACTTGTATTCATTTTATTTAATGAAATTTTTTTCCCATACTCAAAAAATCCTAATTATATCACTTTGGAGCCATTTTTTCAATGAACAATAATTTGTATTAATTTAAATTTTAATTAATCCCTAAACATCCCCTCACCTTTCTTATAAAAGGGAACCTATTATCCTATTTTATTCACACATAAATAAAATTTGGGATAAAAAATAACTTTAAAAATCCATGCCTCACTTCCCTTTCCATAAACTAGAGGCCTTGGTTTGAATAGTAAACCCTCGTAGGAATACATTGGGCTTAAACCTAATGAGTTTGACCGAAGAAGTATCATTCCTTATTGTGTTTTATTATTTATTATTAAAAATAATTCAAATATTATTAAAAAACGATGACACAATAACATTATTAACTAAAATATAAAAATATGTTATTATGTTAAATTCATACACTATATCTATATCCTCTTCTATCAAATGAGAAACTAAATAGTCATTTGTCTCTACACCATGCTACCACTTTGTGAATTAATGTAAATCATTTTACATCACTACTGCTCATATATAATTTTAATGATGGATTTACTTAATATATATGTGGTACTACTTAAATATTTATAATTAATAAAATATAATATATCATCTAAATTATTAATTTTCCATCCATTAAAAAATAATAATATCAGCTATGTGGACGTGTTAACTACCTCCTTCTCAGAGAGATGTGACTCATTTTCCCTCACCACATCACATGGATGACTTATATAAGTTTATATTATAAAATATTGTGTTATTTATGATATAATTATTGTTATATAAAGATAAAATAATACTTATCTTCTTTCTATCATGATCATTGAAAAATGGAATGTTAATCAAGTTACTACATACCGTCACCATGATTGTAACATAATTAATTATTCATAACAGTCGTTCGTGGTTTCATTTCATATAATAATATATGTTTAATATGTTTAACAATTTCAAGATTATTATTTATAATTTGACGTGATGGGGACCTATTTTACCCTATTAATCCTACTGAAGACATTTTGGGCATATGAACCAAGTATCATCATAACATTCAATGTAAAAACAATTGATTTATAATTAAATATGACATGGTAATAAATTAAATTATTGGAATAATAAAAATGACAAATGTTTTAAGGAAATAAAATAATTAACATATGTTTATTATTTAAGAATACTAATAACATACTCGATGAGTTACACCCGAGGTAAGGGGTTTCTTAACTCAATTTCATTTTTTGGGTTATATTGCTTCCCCATTTATTATATTCTTCCATGGTTATGCATGAAATAATTTTTGTGTTTTAGTTTTTATTTAATATTATCGTATGTATATTTACATTTTATTCCAAAAATACTTTGTTTGACTAATTCTCATTTTAATGATATCATAATTGTAAGGTAGTTCATCTAAATTTATATATATTTTATACAATGAATCAATTAACTTTTATATGGTGTGTATACATCCAATTTGATATATTTCAAATGAATAGATACTTATTCATTCTTATAAATGTTTCCATTAATATTTTTTATTTCAAGGGGATTAAATTTTAATGTTAACAAAGAGGTATGAATTTATTTTACAACAACACTTTCTTT
Source organism: Viscum album (assembly GCA_963277665.1). Classification (NCBI taxonomy): domain Eukaryota; kingdom Viridiplantae; phylum Streptophyta; class Magnoliopsida; order Santalales; family Viscaceae; genus Viscum; species Viscum album. The sequence continues at coordinate 49,733,737 of OY728121.1, forward strand.
TGGGATTGAATATATTTTCACTAAAGGAATCTTGTAATTTAATATTTATATATTCTAATTATTTACATATCGTACAGATATTTAAGGAATTTCATAAATATTCTTCCAAATTTTACAATATTTGTAACTTGGTTCATGAAAAGAAATGTTTAAAATAAATATTGATTTTATTTCTATTTTAATATAATATATTTTTCTTCCGTGAAATTATTTTTTAAAATTATTTTAAAAGATTATTATTATTTATTGAATTCATTTATTAATGATATTTTATGTTATACGTGACATTATAAACAATTTTAATGGAATTTTTATATTATTTCTTGAATGGTTCATTTTAAACTTTCATTATAAAAATTCAAATTGAATGTTTTATTTAAACGTATAGAACGTTAACAGACCTTCATCCCACTATAAATATTAACAATATTTAACATATTATATATGTTTTTAGTGGTTATAAAAATAGAAATATTTTATGAAATATTATTTCAATGTTTCTTTTCAGTTATTATAAAAAAATAATTAAATTTATCAAAAAACATATATTATCTCTTATTAGTTTTGTGATTGTTAGCATTTTCAGGAAACATTAATTTCTTGTGACAGTTGGACATTAAATTTATCTTAAATATAAATTTTCATTGAATCAGGGATATGATTATTTCATAAACCATATACAATTTCTATATATTCTTTTTTAATTTGAATGTTATTTGATTGGGTAGAGATATATTGAAATTTGGTGTTCTTTATTCAACACAATTTTTTTTGATAGGGAATATTGTTTATGAATTGAATTGTTCATTCAATATAAGTGGAATGAATTGAACATGTAGAGATAGATGGATTTTGATAATAATTTTCCCCTCATTGCATTGACATGTCTCATGAGGAAAATTAGTATTCTAGTATTACATGGTTTTCCGGTAAATACCTACCCCACGTTTAAATTATCTAGGCATATATTCTAGAAGTATTATTTATGATTCCTAACATTAGTCATTCAATCAAATTTAAACCAATAATTTTTATCCATGTTGTTATTTTAAAAAAAATATATTAAAAATTATCAAGTTTATTTGATAATTTATATGGTATTATATGATCTTTATTAATGCTTACCATATTATTCTTCTTACGAATGTTATTGATTAAATGATATAATGTTTCAATTATTAACTTTTACATATTAATTATTCCATATTTAATTTTTATTACCTTCCTTGTACAAAAAAATTATTGAAAATTTTATCTCATCATTATTTTTTCCATTCCACAGATCATATAGTAGGAATACTTTTGTGAGTTTAATTATATAATTATTTACATTGACAATTTTTTTAATTTAATGAATCAACTGTAATGTGAGATTCAATTATATATTTATATTAACAATAATACTAAACTATTCATCTAATTATGATGAGATATCTTGTATGTAGTGCTAATGTAATAAATTAACCACCAACTCTAGGCTACTAGGGTTAGGATTTTTATAGTTGATACCATGGGAAGGGACTTTAATATTTTTTTATCTAACATTAATATGATTAGTAAATTAATTTTATGTACTTATAGAGAAAATTTAGGTTTCATAATCCTAATTTATAGTAAGTAGGGGTTCCATGATTATTACCCTGATAAGGACTTAGAAATTTTCTTGATTCCACTTTACCATAGGGATGATCCTTATGGTTTGTTCCATATGGAGGAATTCCAATGTTACAAAAAATTTCATTGCCAATTGGAAATCCAAAATGATGGCTACATTCCCTCAAGAAGGGTAAACCGGTTTATAGGGTCATTAATTTTTATTCCCATGATTTGGGAGGATTAAGACTAATTTTAAACTAAAATTTACCAAATGCCACTACCAGAATTAGATGTATATTTTTAGGTGTGATGATAGTGGAAGGAAAATTTCCCCATTAATAATCTGGAATGATTGGTTTCATTAATAGGATCACATGATAGAGTCCAAAATGGGAATTACTATCGAGAGGACATCATCTATCCATGGGGGATATATGGATGTATGAGAAATCCTCCTCAACTTCCTATAGTTAAGAAACATAAACATTATCTATCCTACAGAAGGTACTTTTGAAGATATTTTAAATTACAATATGATCTAATTTCCCCAATTCATAAGTTTATATACTGTATTCTATGATGTTAGTTTATAAAAACTCAAGATATCATCTAGTTACCACTAACCTGGTTTCATAACCTCATTCCTTGATATCTGTAGACTACAGGTGTTTTTTGAATTCCGTGAGAACATCACAATTAAGAATACAATCATAGAAGTATCAGAAATGAGTATTATATTTCAATAAATATATTTCCATGGTAATGAACTTCATGTTGGAATCTATATTTTTCTATTATTTATGTTTCCTCATCACACAATAGGTATGTTTTATTTTTTTAAGGTTTGGGTGTCAAAATAAGAAAGGATGGGAGGTCTAGTCATCCCACAATTGATCTTGTTTTATAATATGAGATACAATTAAAGACTTTATCCATATTCATAAAATCATTCCCAATAAATAAATAAGTAATATTTTTAAAAAATATTCATTGATAGTGATTCATTTTATGAATATTAAATTATGTATTCATATTATATTAAACTTGAAATAAGTTATTAATTGAGATATTGTTTAACTATATATAGGATGATACTATGTAGTGTAATTTCATCAAAGAAGGAGTATGGGAATAAGATAGGTGGAAAGCACCATAATACAAGTATTGGCCCAATAGATGGATTTATACATATCTTCAATTAAAAAATATATATTTTGATTCCATGTATTTAAATCTATATGATGAGACTTAACACATGGGTGAATGAGTCTTATAATATTTGGATGACCAATAAGGAAAAATTTGATTTGTACTGATCATGGTTAATATAATTAACTTTATGGTCAGGTGGTAATAACCGACAATGTGACTATCATTTTCATATAAAGAAGTCCATTCATTGGTCTATTTAGGTCATGTAATAACGAAAACTGATTTAAATTTTAATTCTATGTGTTAGGATTGGTGTGGGAATCTATATGTGGCTATGTAATAAGAATAATGAAAATGGGTGACATATAAAACATTGTTCAAATACCATATGCAATGTGGTGGTCAAATGAGATGCCTAGAAACAATAGCGTGGGTGGTTAATTTAAATGATGGTAGTCATGTCTATGTCATATTAATCAGGGTATCCAAGAGGATATTTTGGATAAATCAATCCAAGTGAATGGATTTTGGATGATAACACAAATGAAAAAGCTTTAAAATGTCATAAAAACAATGATATGATATTATAATATAGACGGATGAGTCTATAAGGATTATAAGTTTATTAAAATTAATATTTTTGGTAGTGGAATTTGACAATCAGTAGAGATCATGTAGTTTTTTGTTTAAAAAATTTCATATGAAAATTGAACTAAAAGTAACAGAATAAATCCTCTATGGTTAAACATAACTTGGTCTGGGGGAATTCATACAATATAAGGGTTTCTTGGATTAATCTTAATCATAATCATGTTATTCTTTGTAATTATTTTTTCCATCATAATATCTCATTTTCCCTTCTAGTGAAGATATCGTTTCCAATGGAATATGATGTAATTTTAAAAATGTAAAATTATTATGTTCATTTATTTTGTGTTTTACAAAAAAGTTTTGCTTATTACATTCGATGTTTATACACTATTATCAGATGTGTTTTTATATGGTTCACAGTTGAGGTGCTTTTGTATTTGATTATGGATGAATCAATGTGTAACACATAGATTTTATAAAAATTATAATATTCTTAATCAGAATTTATGGTTATATAAGTTGTGTCATTATAGAACTACTACATTTTATGGAATGTGTGGTATAAAATCTATATTATTAGTTGTAACGGATATCACAAACAATGAATTTTAGATAGAAAATTTTTATTAACCTATACTCTTTTTTTGATTCATTGCGAGATTTTTATTTTGAAACATAGTATTGGAAGGGGGGTCAGTGATGCTCAATATTCCTAATGGCTATGAAATTGTTTTTTGGAAGATGTTGTTGATAGACTACGTGTCTCAAAAGGACCTTAATATTTAAATGATTGTGAAGTATTCTGAATAATAGAGAAGATGTATTAAGAGTTCCTCATGTGTTTTCACGGTGATTTTGGGTCATGATCTCGAACACAAATCACCAAATCATTGGAATTAACTGGAGAACAATACCTTATTTTGAAAAAATCCTAAAATCTATCATAATATAAACAAAGTAAATTTTTGGTTCAAGGTGCTTAAAAACATGTATTAAAATATCTAAAAACTATCTCTTGAATTGATGAAGTAAAAAATCATGATATTTCCCCAGGATAACCACAATCAATAATGTCATTAAATTTTCATTTTTTAACCAACGTTCAGGCATGGTTTTTTATTGATCCCAATAAATCCATTAATTAATCAAAAAATCTATTATTTTAAAACTAAACCTTATCCTAATACATGGAATATAATTCCCTATTAGAGATTACCCAAGGATCCTATTAGATTATAAAAACTATAGTCAAAAAATATTATTTTATATAATAGGTACATGATATAATTTTAATGAAATTATTGGGGAACCAATATCAATTTTTTGTTTGGTTTCAATGTTATATTTTTCTATTCCATACCTTTCAATTTACCACCTTCCCTTTCTCCTTTCCTCAACTCGATTTCATTTTTTTGATTATTATTACAAGATTCTCTCTCTATCAATCACCACTTATTCTTCAATATCATATCTTATATATATATTCGTGTTTTTCCCTCATACCCATTGAATAAAAAATAATAACAATAATACACCACCCCATTATATTTAATTTCATGACAAAATAAAATTCCTTAAAAAAGAACTAGAAATTGAAAAAATACATTACACAAATATTTAGTCTGCAATGGTAAATAAATCAACCACCATTAGGGAACTTATTAAATAAATTCAAGAGATATAAGAAATAGTTTACAAAATGAAGAATATTATAACAAGGATGAAAATAATTTGACTTCAAATTAATTTACTCCATCCTATGTGTAGTACTGACCTACATACATCCAGTACCTTGATGAAGAAACCAACATTGAGCAAATGGTTGAGACTCATCTATGTAATCTAAAAAATACTATATTTTTGGTGGCGAACCTAAAAAATAAATCAAGGATTTTCAGAGAGTGTGTTCCACCATAAATCACAGTAATGATTTAAAGGACATCCTAATGTTTATGGATTTCCATTTCTCACTTGATGGTGTAGAAAATGATTTGTAATTATATTTTCCAACCATAACATATGGATGGAATGAAATTAAATAACTCTTTCAAGAGATGTTATTTCCCTCCCAAATCCCCATATCTATTAGAAAGTAATTATTTATAATTTGGAAAGCATATGAAGGCACTTGGGGTAGATTTAAAATACATTGATCATGTTTCATCCACCAAAAAGATAGTACTGAACTGTTAATTCACAAATTATTTGAGGGATTTGTCTGAATGGGTCATTGAATGATAGATGATGTATCAAATGGATCTATATTAAATAAAACACCCACTAAATCTCACTAAATAGAATCTGACATGGATCAAGATACCCAAAAATTATGAACACATGGAATAGTAACCACTAAATGAGTAGATGAGGTTAACCATTCTTCAATAGAGCAAAGGTTGAAAATACCCAGATCTATGAGTAGTGACCATATCAGTGAGACTTATTTAAATAATTTTTATCCATATTTCCTAGGAATTCATTTCAATAAGAACCAACTTTCTAGAAAGGTATCATTTGCGAGATTATGCATGTTGGGTGTAAATAAAAAAAACAATACATACAAGGAGGTAACCCAAGATTTCTTAATAAGATTTGGTATCATCAGTGATGGGGTACACATCCATCTCTTTTTTTCTCATTCTAGAGTATCTATCATATTGTTATTAAATGTGATCCAAGATATGATTAAATGATGATGAAAATATAATCTAAAAACCCTAAGATCCAATTGAAATAAAAAGGATTGTAAATCCAAAACTTTTGAACTGTTGTAGGAAAAATGGAAATCACTATTATTGAGTTATTGATGCAAGGTTCTAAAAAAATACCTCCTCGATTTGGTGTAAAACTCATAAAGTTTAATTATTTTTCTATTAAACATTAGGTTGATTTGTAATATTCTAACACTAATGATACTTTAAAAAATCATGTCTTCTTCATAAAAAATATCTTTCTCAATCACTAAATATTAAATGTTAAGATAAAAATGGTAAAAATATAATATTGAAGAGTACCATGATTCTCCCCTTCATCTTCCATTTTGGAAATGGTTTTTTAATCTATGAAAGAGTTTAGTAATGAAATTTTTAAATAGATCATGGATATATTTTATAAGGTACAATTTAATAATCTACTTTTGGATACAGTTAAACAAATTCCTTACTATGGAAAAAATCAAAAATATCTTTTCACCGATAGTTAATAAGTGACTAAGAATGAGTGATCCATATTTGGATTGAATATATTGGAATTGATAAAACTAGATATTCCAACCAAATTGAAGGATCCATCCACATTTTTGATACCTTTCACCATAAGGGAGAATATTTTTTATTCAATTATTGATTTGGATGGTTCAATTAAGATGATTCATCAATATATTTATATATCCTAATAGGTCATATATCGTTAACCGACACAAATTGAACCGCCCTAATATTTTGTAATACATTTATATTTTTAAAATAAATTTGTTTTATGGATTGTGATGCATGATACTATGATATTATTTGAAAATTTCTATTACAATATAAAATGAGGCACATTATATGGTATATACTTTTTGAAAATAGTTTTTGATTCATTTAAGAAATACAATTAATCTAAAATAAATGTAAATATGTATCTTCTTACCTATGATGAATAATAATTAATAGTATATAATTATTTTAAAAATAATATAATTATATTTGATGGTAAAAATAGATGTTTTCAAGAATAATAATATTTATCCACATAAGGTGTTTTTAATATAAAAATTAAAATTAATCAACACTATTGAATGATATTAATGATATCTGAAGATATTTTTTCAAATCAATTTAGTTAATAGTCATTTAATATATTTTCCATAGCATTTAATTTTAAAAAATCCGCTGTTCTGCTTCAAAATTTATTTATATAAAATTAGTTTTCATTGCATTTTTCACACATATAGTAAAATGAATTTCATTAACTTTTAGAAATTTAATTTTTAAAAATGGTTTCAATATTAGATATAATAAATTCTAAAAATATTATTGAGACCACATTAACTTTTTTTCATAATGAATAGGAACTATGGCAAAATTTTTTTATCACTGTTAACATTAAAAAGGGTTATCTAATGGGTCAAAATAAAAGGTAATTATTAAAATATAAATAAAAAATGTATAAATTTCATTTTTAAATATATTATGACATTAAATTATCTTATATTCCAATAGTTTTACACTTGGTTCCACTTTTTTGTGGAGTTGAGTTATTTTTGTTTTTATGTTTCATGTATTTACATGTTTCCCATCCACCTCACTTATAAAAGGATGCCCTCTACCTCTCACTCCTTCACACATATTATGGAATTTATCTATAAATATTCCTACCCAAAAACCATTCTAAATTTTTTCTCCATGTCCTAGAGATTATTTTATTCCCATAATACCATCCTTTTATGTATTAAGGTGTAAGGAAAATTTAGGTTCCTAAAGAAAAGGTAATTACCTCTTCAAATCAATTTAACTTTTATTTCATCTTCAACATCATTAAAATATTATATAATCAAAATAATTTGATTAAAAAATAATACTTACTATAATTAATTTTTTTAATTTTAATTCTACAACCATTTTCAGTATCATTTACATCAAATTAGAAATGATAATGTCCTTCATGCGCACATGTGGACTACCATCTCAATGAAGGGGTGTTATGTTTTTCATGTATTATATGAATGAAGGTTCATATAGATGGATTTAATTAATAAATATGATAAATCTGATATTTTTAAGATTCTATAAGGATATGTTACTATCTAATGGTATTGAATTTCCATTCATTGGAAAATGAAAACATGACTCATTCATAGGGATGGACTACACATCTCTCCGAAGTAACATAATTCATTTCTCATCTCTAAATTATAAATTTTTTAATAAAAGTTTTTATAATTTTTAAATTTTATTATTAAAAATTGATTTAATATTACTTAATTGATTAAACCATTATAAAGGAAAAAGGATAGTACCCCTCAAATTGAAACATATATATAAAACATACCGGTTTCACCATAATATTTATTTTAATGAAGAACTAAAATTAAATAAAAAATTGTAAATTGTAATGGAATATTATATTTTATTGAAATTATGAATATATTTATATTATATATGCATAATAAATATTAATTTACTATATTTTAACTTAATATCTTATATTATGAAAGTTAGGATGTGAGGTAATTATTTTTATATAATCTCATTTTCTTTGAATATTGGATATATTAAATTTACATTATGGTAATTATATAATAATTATTCATTTAATATGATATTTTTACTTATACTTTGGATATTTTTGAAATTATCATGTATTTTTGTTATTTTAATCTATTTGGTACTTATATTTATCAAAACAATGTTTGAATAAAAGTTAATCATATTTACTCATTTTGTAATAATCATTTTCTCCCTTCTCCATGTTCTTGAAATTTTTTTGGTGAATTTATTTCCGATGATTAAATTATGGTTTTATATCATTTTAAACCGTAGTTTACATTCTTTTCGATCTTTTAAATGAAATAATTTAATTTTTTTTCTAAATGAGGAACTTTTGGAATATTTAGGAAAATTACGAATGGAATAACTGTTTCAATGGTTTCCAAAATAAAATATTTTCACAACATCATAACCATTATTTTATTTGAGGGTTCCTTAATATGTTTGTTTTTTATATTTATGTTAATTATTTTTCTCAATATTCTCATAATTTTTTAAAATTTTTTCGAATGGAAATAATATTTTCCTCATGATGTAAAATAATTAATGGAATTTATTAAAGGTATTTTTATTCTATATGAATTTAATTTCTTATTTCTTATGATTTAATGGGGTATAATCTAATAATTCCATCCATGTTCATTCTCAGTAAGGCTTGTAAATTCTTTACAAGGATTCCTTGAGTTGTTTCATTTCCATGGATTATGATATGAAAAATTCATGAATGTTGTTATGATATTGTGTCCCACATGATTACGGTATCCACTATTTGATTAATGGAATAGTTGAATAATTCTAATATATTGGGTAATAATAGATATCTCATGATAAAATATAAATTTTATAGGGAGTTAACCTAGATCAGTAGAGTACATTTTCGACTATGACTATTATAAAAGTGAACCTTTAATTTGGAAATGATGGAGTAGGGAGTGAGCACAATATAATATGATAAATTTTCCAATATCATTGCCTTGAAGGAAAAACATGACTAATGAAATTACTTTATAGTCCAATATATTTTTCAAATTTCTTATATTATTCTTTTCTAACATGTTATCATTGATCATGATATATTAATGATGTTTCCTAAATCTTGTGATTCATATATTTTCGAATGAAAAAAGTTTATTCCATGAAAAACAATTTAGGATATATGACCAATTGGGTATGAAATTTATAAATTATTATAAATATATCATAACCTATTTTTATCTTAATATAGTTTATAATCATTGATTGATATCTTCCATATTCACCCTTACCGACCATCTGAGATCACCATTTCCTGTGTTTCAATTATCCCAATGTTATGAAAAAAGGTGTTACGTAAGAAATATCTTGGAAGGTTCATATTAGAGAATAATGTTTTGGGAGATGATTAAGATATTTTATGAAATAATTTTAATTTATATCTATTATTAAAATATTCTATACCTTTATAGTATTCGGGTTGGTAATTGTGAAAAATGTATTAAATATTTATCAAAAATGATGAAATATTTGTGTATGATTAGATGGTGTCATCTAACAGGGCATCAAAAGAGGGTTTTGTTATTTTTTGATAAAAGTTTTTGAAAAATATGAGTATAGAATATAGTAAAATATATGATTTTGTTAAATTGAAAATGGTGAAACTTAATGTGTCATATGTTGATAAGAATGTCATAATATTTTAATACTCATGAATGAATTTCATGATTATATGATTTATAACTCCAATTATTATAGGTGTATTCTTACACTATGTTTTTTTGTTTTATTCAATGGTTAAAAAAAGTAGTAACTATATTTAAAAAGAATTTTGTGTACAATGAAATGATTATCCTCTTGACCATCCAAATAGAATGGATTTTTTAATTGAAAATATTGTTGTTATGCTCACAAAATTATCTCAAGCCATGATTCATACTGGTATTTTAAATGATAAAAGGAGGTACTAATAGAACATTTAGTCATTAATGAGGGAAAACCAACTTTCTTTTAGTTGGTTCTCTAATTCATAGGTGGCCTAGAAATGAATATATACCAATGAAAAGAAAATTTCTATACTTCCATGATCAGGGAATTAAAATGTTTTCCTAGTGGTGTATAGTTTAGGTGGAGATACATAAGAATAGTTGAATCATATCCAGAATATGAGGAGATATGTGGAAATTAAATCTATGGAATGTGATTCTCTTAAGAGGTTATTTTTCAATAAGCACTTTCCCTAAAATCCTAAAAAGAAAATTTAAAGTGAGTTTCATGAGATAAAGAAGAATATGAATCGATTAGTACTTATGAGGAATATTTTAGAAGACATAGGAGGGTATGCTTCGGGTTTTGTCACAAACCATAATAGAAAAATTTATATATTCATTACTAAACTAAATATGAGTCTATAAAAGGATCATTACAAAAGGTAATTCAGTAGGCATAAAGAAATAATTTAATGAGATATCAGGGTAGAAATAGAGATAGGATATTCCCATTAGTTTCATGGTTCTAATATGAATAAAACTATAGAGTATTGGGGAAATTATAATAAAAAAAATCATAGAGAAAATTAAATTAATCTTCCTTTATGCCTCGAGAATGGAATGAGTTATATGGGATATTATCTATATGGTATCGGTAATTGTATCAATTTTTGAAACAAAGGCCTTCGAGAAATTGAATGCTGAAGAGATGTAAAGAAGAAAGCCAATGAAATGAATGGGGAGGAAGAATAATTTAATATACCTACCACACAAAAATTCTATAACTACATGGAGTATAAGAATATCAATAATGAGGTCCCAAAATCAGAGGATAATGTTGAAAATCAACATCAAAACCTCTTAATCATAGAGATAATTGGAAATCTCATGACATCATAACAACTAAATTCGAACATGAGAATAGTGTAGTGAAAGGAACACATGATTTAAACTCTAGAAATAGATATTTAGTAATTGATTATATTCATACCAAATTTTTAATCCACAGAATTTGGTAAATATATCATATCCCCATCTCAATGATTAAATGTTGAATTATCAATAAAAATTCATAATTTTAAGATGATCATATCTCACATCTATAAATATTCGCTAAAATAAGTTTCTTGGAATTTTATTTATTAAAATACAAAGATTCAATATCTAATGAATTTTTTGTGATTTTGGTAGAGGATTGGATCTCTCAATGTAGAGCCTCATATAAATTTTCATGGGATATTAGATTTGATATTCATAATCTACCCATGATTTGATATTAGTGTAATAATGAATATTAACTTCCAATAGAAACTACCACCCTTTTAGGCACCTCATTACCTATTCCTGAGGGATATAAATTAAGAATTGTTGGGGAGAAATAGAACATTAAATATATTCCCATTGAATGGGAATATGATTATCCATTTCCTGAAGAGTTGTATATTATTCCCCCAAATAATGATGTTGAGATTCCAATAAAAACCACACCTATTCAACACTTATTTCATAGAATCCTTATAAAATGGCGCCAGTTGAGTTATAGTCATTGGAGAAGAAACTCTATAAGAATCTATATTAAGGATCTATTGACCCAAGTGGGTCACTATGAGGTGAAAGTATTATTTATTATGATAAAAAATGGGTATATTCATATTTTCATTTATTATAAAGATCATAACAAGATTATTGTCAATAAAAAATATCCTTTAACCCATATTGATGAGTTTTTTGATAAAATTCAAATACCAAATACATATCAATGATAATACTATGATCTAGATATCAACATTTTATGGTAAAAAAGGAAATATTTACGAAATCGTTCAATATGAGGTGTGAACACTATGAATTTATATTGATTCCTTTTGGATATAAAACTTTTCATGCTATCTTCATGAATCTAATGAATAGATTCTTTATAAATTACCTTAGTCAGTTTGAGGTGGTCTTTATTGAGAATATTCTTATGTATTCTAATATAAAGGAAGAGTACGAAAATAATTTGAGGATTGTATTGAATAAAATTAGAAAGGAGAATCAGTATTCTAAATTTTTTAAATTTCAATTCCTTCTACAGAGAGTATCATTATTGGTTCACCTAATTACAAGATATGGTATATTGGTGGATCCTTAAAATATGTAAGTTATTGAATGTTGGCCTAGACCAACCATGGTTACTAAAATCTAAAATTTTCCTATATTAGATAGATATTATCAATGCTCTATAATAAATTTTCCAATTTTTTTAAATAATCTTACCAAAATGAGGTATAAGGGAGACATGTTCCTTTGAACAGATGAATGTGAAGAAAATTTCCTAGAACTAAAGAGAAGATTCATCAGTGTAGCTATACTCACAAAATTCTATATTAGATATGATTTTTCCTATATAGTGATATATCAAAGAAGGGATTATGATTTTTTCTAATTCTGAATGACATTGAAATAGATTATACCCCTTTATAATCCGAAGTTCATGAGAAAAATTTCCTAACTCAGGACTTGGAACTAGTAATGGTAATTTATTCATTGAAGATATAGAGAAATTTACATTATAGTTACATGTTTGAAATATATATAAATTGAAATAGAATAAGTATATATTCCCGCAAAAATATTTGTATATTCATTAAAGGAGAATGTAGGAACAGATTAATGATTTTGAATTCTAATTACATTACCTCCATCAGATGGTGAAAAATGTGTTTGCTTCTCTATGTTAGTAGGGACATGGTAGTTTTTCAATGGTGAGGATATAAAGAGATCCAATAATTATGTATTTGAATACTATGGACCTCAAAATCATAATGGGTCACTCAAATTTGTATAATGAAGATGCATCGTGTCATATAATGATTATTACCCTGATTATACATGAAAATAGACCTAGTTGTCAATATATTTCTGTTTTGAGCTTTAGAGAACCATCAATGGTTATATAGACATGTTATTCTAATTTAAATGTTGGATAATATACTAATATATTCCATGATAATAATTAAATATCACCTTGAGTATGAAACACAATCTATGACATTATTTATTGTTTGATGATGGTGTCCCACTTCATACATATATAAGAGACTAATTCAGTAGATGAGATATAATATATACATAAAAATGTTGGCTAGAAGTTATATAGAATTTAAGATAATAATTCGAAACCCATATGATTGGTTCAGATTTTGTTTCTTGAACATGAGTTGTTATCATTGGACCCTTAATTGAAGTTAATTAAAGAATTTAATCAATATATTGTTGGAATTATTTATCCGACCATCTGGATTCTACATGATATATTGTGGGCATGTATTATATATTCTAATGATTTAGTGGGGGATTTTCTTATGGATCCCGTGATTAAATAAAATATTGAGTTTAAGATTAGTTATGTACGTATAGAGTTTTTTGAGATGTAAGATATGTTTAAAAAAAACTATAAATAAAGAAAAATCCCCTATTATAGTAATGATTTTATAGTGAATAAGAATTTGGTAAGTGAGGAAGAGTATGTGATTCCTTAGTGAAAATATTTAGTCACCTAAATCAAGTACAAAATATAGTTTTATATGTTGTTTAATTTCTAGTGATGTTAATTCTATGGTTTTGGAGTGATTAATGGATCAAGGAATAAGTTTATAGGAGTTGGATAAAATCCTAAAGTTTTTTAATGAGATATATTAATATTTAATATATTATATAATTAGAAGCTGAAATATTGATGTATTTTTGGATTCTACTAGTCAAATCTATATAAGTTAAAATATTGGATGGTGGATGAGTCTGAATAATATAGTGACTAAAATATGGAGGTATGGTGGTAGGATGAATATATCTATAAATTAGACAAGTCCCTATGCCTAGTTCACTAAGGTTGTGAGAAGAAAATGATTCAAAAATAAACTATGTTCAAACATATAGGATACTATATTGTTGATTATATTTAACAAATTTGGTGAAAATTTAACACAATAAGGAAATATGTGTTTATCACGATTCTCGAAATATGGAACACTTATGAACACCCAATATAGATATGGGTAGATTAGTCTTTTGAAAATTGGAGAAGTATACAAGAAAATATAATGTGTTAGAGTCATTTATGGGAAAATTATTGAGTTTAATTGATATATTAAATGGTCACACTACCTTATTAGAATTTAAAAAGTCCAAAAAATACATATGATATGTATAGGTACTAAAAATTATGATAATTTAGAAAATTCCTGAGTATCACTTTGGTATGTATAGGCTACTCTAAGTGTGACATCCCAGGTAAATAAAGAATATTAAATTTTCATTTTTATTAATATTTTTGAATTAAATATAAATATTAATTTAATGGGGATGCTATGTTTTATGGCATACCATACATGCAACAATGGGCTTCCCCGAAATCTAATGTTGCACACAAGGCTGAGTCATACCAAAAAATAATAATATAATATTAATTCAAATATTATTTTACTCAAAGCCATTGTATTGGAGGGAAAGAATAGAACTAACTAAAATATTATTATACATTTTTTAAATGTTTTTACATTTATCCAATAAATTATAGAAGCATAAAATGTGAATGAATCCATTTTTAAGCATAAACAGTCTAATATTCTATAAAAGGTCGATTTACCTCCTTTTGATGGATAAACCTATTCAAATAGATTTTTTCTCACTTTTATATGTTATATATGACAAAATAATATTTCTCTATATAATCGGGACATCAAATTTTACTTTGGATGAAATTTTGGTATTTTTCTCATAATGTTTACTTTTTTAATGAATAGTGAAAAATACTGAATTTTAATTCAAAAATTCATTTTATTATAGTTTATTTATATAGATATATTGTTTTATTAATATGTTTTAAAGTGTAATTATATTAAATTTTTAACATTTAATCCAATGATGGTCATTGGAAGTAATTTCACTCTTAGTTTGGACATAAACTATGGTAATTCATATGATAGCTATTATTTCTTAAAAACACGCTTTTTAATTTGACAACATGAATTAATTTAAAATTAATTTCTGCAACTGCTGTTTTTTGAATTTTGAAAAATTGATACCTTTTTTGGAATCAAGAGGTTCAAATTGTGTAAATATTTAACTTTTAGTTTTAGACATTATGAATAATTCCTTCAATAAGTTTTCTAATTACAATGGTTAAAAGAAAGATCTTGTAAATAAGGGTTAAAAATAATATTATAATAATATTAAATTACCCTTAAACTTGTCTTATCCTTATTTTTTGATACATTTCCGACCATGAGAATCCTTGGGTCAATTTTGGGACCCCATGGAGCCACTTAGGATTGCTAAGGACACTTTATATTAATTAATTTAAAGTAAGGTCAACTAGAACATATTCTTAAATCTTTTTACAAAAACCTTTTTTATATGTGGTTATATATGTTATATATTTGACTAAAAATAATAAATGGAAATATAAAAGGACAAAATAAATAAAGAAATTTTATTTATAATTTTTAGACATTATATAAACAAATTTAATTATGACACAATGGTGATGCAGTAATTGATTCATTAATAATGGATTCAAATAAATGATATTATAAATATTAAAATAAATTTATTTTGAACTTTTTTCCGACATCAACTAATTTTATTGATTATTATGATATTTTTTCTATGAATTCATGATGGGTTTTTGAAATAATCAAGTTATATTGGGTTTTCTAAAAAGTCAAGATATGAATAGAATTAAAATTGACATAAAATCTTTTTTCAATAAATCAAAATTTATTAAATTATAAAATAGTCCAAAAAATATATGTTTCAGAAAAATGACATATGTGATGTTTAAAATTACATTAATGATCCATTTTGGGTCACTTGAAATTTTATTGTAATTAAATTAACCATATAGTATGAATATATAAGAAGACATGGAAAAAGATAAATAAGTTTTCAAAGGGATTAATAAACAATATAAGGATTATAAAATATGGAAAACCTTTCAAAATATTATTGGATGATTTTATTACAGCTTATATACAACTTAACTATGAATTAAATAAGTTTTGGGCCTTCATAAATCTAAAATCCTTATATAATAAAAATATATTTTCATACTTTCCTAAAGTGCCACTCCTCCACCTTATAAAAGGTTATAACCTCAAACCCTTACTCACACCTTTCACACCCCCTTGTATCATCCATACTCTACCCAAATATGCTCTCCTGATCCCTATATTCCTCTTAGATTCCTTAATTTAGGCAAAAAGCACCTCAAGAAAGCCTTTTGGTTCAAACCAGAAGGAGTTACCCGATTTATATGTAACGTCGTCCCTCAAGTTCTCTCTTTATATTTTACATATTAACATTCAATGCTCTTATTATTCTTTTTTTACATAAAAAACCAAGTATCCTAAACATAATAAGTTGTTTTTATGATATGTATTAAAACTAAACTAACAGGCACATCAATCTAATGGATGTGAACATATTATTATTGTGTGGGGGGAACTAATGCCTCATAAAATGATGATTGTTCGATTATCTCCTACCGCCCCACAAGGTAGATATTATGAAGGAACTATATTTATCTGTGATATATATTCTATTTATATTTTCCCCAAGCTTCTAAATTTTTCATTTATAGCATACCTTTATAGTTACCATAATGGGTAAATACGATAATTTTATATAAGGAAGTGCTGACTATCACCCCCTCAAAGTTATATGACTCGTTAATGCCATACATGAAACGTGTAAAGAATTTAGTTACTGAAATTTTATATGATATTATACTGTAATTATAATATACCTATGTATCATTATGTTTTCATTCCATTAAAAATGAAATAGAAATGAAAGTAGCATTCATGCGTTTGTACGACTTACTACCTCCTTGAATGGTGTATTTCGTTTCTTATCTCCAAATGTTATGTACAATTATAAATAAAAATATATACTGGATATATATGATATAAATGATATCTATATTATGAATATCATTTTGGAGATAATATAATTTTGACCACATGGACAACATTTAATTATAGGAAGTTCATTTTTCACTCAAGTACCAAATATCAACAAAACGACCTTTGTTAACTTAAATGATTATGTAATATCTATAGCCTCATAATAAGTAATTTAAAAGGAATAATAAACTTGAAAAATATTCATAATGAAGTATATATTAACTTTATTTTATTATTCAAGATATTAAAGAATGAACAATTCATGTCAGACAAGAGGTAAGGGGATTTCTTATCCCAATTTCTATTTTTTGGGTTAAACATAAACTTATTAATTATCCCATTCTATGAATATCTGAGAATTACCTCATATTGTTTACACCTAATATACACTAATATTGTGTGTATTTATGTTAGGCACACATAGTTATGTCATTTATTTATCTTTGATGTAATGGTATGTTCATTCTATGGGAACCTTTCACCCTCCCCATTTATTCAAAGACTAATTTTATGTTATGTTATTTAATTTCTATTATATTATTATGGAATATGTTCTTATATATCCTTATTTACATAAATTTTATGTCTATGTGATGAGATAACTCTTTCTCTCTCATCAAATAATTTTCTGAATTTTATAGCGACACCGTTAGGCTGCCAAATATTTATAAGGGACTACGTCTCAATCTCCTTTCATTTAAGGCATATCCTGATATTGTGAACCATTATTATCCGATAAGGTGTATATACATCAATTATACATATTATATCAATAATCTACTTATTCTTATGATATTATAAGTTTTATTTAATATAATTTTTTAATTATTTTAATTCAAATATTTTCTATGTGGTAACAGACTCTTTTACTGAAAAACTATTTTAAATGTTTTAAATATTTAATCTTATAATCATTCTCATTAATGTATATGTTTTAAAAAATTAATGATTTAATTATATGGAAATTAATTTTTTATAATGTTATAACCTTTAAAATTTTTAAATTGTTATGGGATACTTGGACATGAAAATGTTTTTATTAAATGTTTTAAATGGTTTTGGAAATAAATTGGATATATCAACACCTTGAAATGTTATATAATGATTGGAATGTGGAAATGTTATATTTCCTTTATTCTTGTTTTATGTGTTATGATTATGTTACAGTTCTTGGAAATTTTTTACACATATGGGTAGTTCAATGATAAACCTAGGGCGGGTGAGCCCAAGATAGATCTCTAATGCATTTGGAAACGCGACAGAGGTGAATGTTAATGTCACTCCTAACAGATTTGGGGAATATACTATGATGGGTATTCCAAATGAAACTCCCTACGTATCTATGAAATCTACAACATAAGTATGTTATGGATTCTACAAGTTACCTTTATGATTAATGAGTTCTATGTGTTATTCAGAAATATTATGATTTCATGTGGTATGTTAAAGAGCACATGTTTTGTATGTATTGAATGACTAATGATTTCATTATTTAACCCTTATAGAGCTTTTTATGCTCATCCCATTATTTTTTAATGTTTTCCACATGACTTAAAGATGAATAGGGTCAAGGATGGGTTCAAGGAAAAGTCATGCTGTCTAAAACATGGAACAAGACATGTTTATTTAAGAGTTTTTATTTTATGAAAGAATAGAAACTGAGTAGAAGTGTATATCTGTATTATTAAATTTATTATTTATAAGTTAAAACCTAATCCTATAAATATCTAAACATGAAAATATACTCAATGTGAATTATTTACTTAATTCAAGATTATGTAATGTTTATAGGTCATGTCCTTATATTGAGAAACTAGATAAAAAATGGAAAATATATAAAAAATAGTGGTAAATATGTTTTATTATTAATTTTCATTAATATTATTTTTATAGAAGTTGGCTATAATTTTTGGGAGTTAAATTTCGAGAAGGATAGGTTTATAATTTAAAATTTTATATTGGGGATTTGGAAGAATATCTAATATGATGACACATATACTATTTTTCTATAGATTATATATGATGACTAGAAATCATGATACAAGGTATTACGAAAGACAGTTCACGTGATGAAGACTATTATCACATTATCATGCAATCTGTGGACAAATAAAATTTCCCAAATTAATTTGTAATTTAATTTAAATCCATGTCATTTTAAGAAGGCAATGTCATTGCATGGAATGAAATATGGTTCATGGGACAGATTCATTATTTGTTATAAATCCATAAGAATTATTATATATAATATTTTTGATTTTTCTAAATATATTTTAGAAGATTAATTACCTTACACCATGATTCATTCATATATAGAATATATGGATATACGTGTTTCCATTTATAGAGGAGTGTCCCATAATGAATAGAAATATTTTTATGATGTAGTTACTAAGACAAATTTTTCACATAATGATGAATGATTCCATATCATGAATTAATCTAGTGATTTTTAGTTTGATTAAATAAGATAAAAAATAATCAGGATATATTATAATAATTCAAGGATAATTTATAGAAATTTATTTGTTTAAATTTGTATTTGAATTTATAATTAAACGTGATGAATAGTGATGTTGTTGTGCAATATGAATTAGAACATGGGTCTTAGATATAATGAGTACTAGTGGAAAATAATCGACCGGATTAATGTAGAGAGATATTGAATGAGATGAAGTTTATGTATTGTTCACTATACGTAGGAAGGGTACTTGCTTTAGTTAAAGTAGAATAATAATAATTAGAAGAGTGGGAGTACACACATGGTTCATGTGTGTTATTATCCCAAATATACCATGTTTCGTTAATGTATTAATTTAAACATGTTAAATATTATGATTAAGGGATGGATATGTATAAATTTTTAGGAGATGATATAATAATAGTAAATGGGTAATCCCAACCTCATTTAATATTAATGCAATAATAAAACATTTCCAGAGAAAACACTATTTCATCTTTTATTACAAATCAATGATAAACCATACTCATTTTTATCCAATATAGTTATTTGAGTAGATTTTATGGACATATGTGATACTATATTATGTTAAGGATTAATTAAGCATTATAAGTATTAAAACTTATATGTTGAGTGGAATTTTTTGTTTTCTTTCCTCAGTGTGTGTAAGTTAAATAGTGAAATATCCCACATTAATAAGTGATAGAGGATTATTTCACAATTAATAATAATATTTAAAAATGAATTATGTTCAATGATTCACCCCATACTAGTGAATAAACAACTTTCTTGGGCCCTAGAAAACATATAGTTGGGCATTCTATGTTTGCAATGAAAATTATGAAGTTTTAATTTTTCTACTATAAAGGAATTGAACACAGTTAGTGTTTGAGTTATTCTTCCATTTTCAGAATTGATTAAGTTATAGGTTCTTTTTTTAAATGTGATTATCAAAGTCTCTAATATAATATGGATTTATATACTTGAAATAGATAATACCAATTTGGGAAATAGAAAAGAAGTTCACACATTTAATAGAAGAAATAAAAATTTTCAAAATGATAAAATTATACCATACATATGTTCATTGGGTATGGATGTTCTAGAAATTGTTACTATTTTTAAAATAGGTTTGATAAGAAGGTTCTTTAACATGACATGCTAGAATGAATCCGGATATATACTATCAGTCAAGATGTTCTATATTTTTCAGAATTTTAGTGAAGTATTTTATAATATTTATGGGGATCAAAATTACAAAACTCATTTTAGTGAAGCTATAAAAAATATCTTAATGTAATTTTAAAGTAAAAAAGTCAATATTAAAAATTTAGTAATTTAATTATAATTTTATAAATATTATTGAAGGAAAATATATTGATGAATTATTTAAACTGGTTAGTGAGGTGGTAATAACCATTAAGTGATTTGATGATAATCTTAAAGATTAAATGATGGTCATGAAGCTACTTCATATCTTACTGGATAGATTTAATTCTAATGTTTTTAGAGGATCTTGATCTTGAAACACATACTTTGTATGAATTTCATAGAATAATAGTTTTTTAAGAGATGAGATTAGAATTAACCACAAGACTTAAGAGTTAAAATACGAAGTAAATCTCATTCAAATATTAAAATAATTGACGATTTTTTAAATAATAGATAAATCATGGATGAATGAAATTATATCTATTTGAGAAATAAAAATATATTAATAAACTTAGATATGATTTGTTTAATTCCACGATTAAAGTGAGAGATTGTTTAAATCAAGACATGACTGTTTTGGTTGTGGGTAGACTTGAATATTGTTATAACAAATAAGTATCTCAACCAATGATTAATAAATTCCATTTAAACACTACATAAAACTTTTAATACCGACAAAATCTGAAATAAGGGAATATAACCACACAAGAGAAAAATATTCAAAATCTTTTTTATCATGAAAAGTCTAAATTTGAATGAAAATCATATACCATGTGTGAAGAAGAAAATTGGAATTAAAATATCTAAAATAAATATAAAAAAGGGTTGACTATCTTAGAGTTATTGTTTATCAAGAAGTGTTTAATAAGGATTTTAAAATTATGAATTTCAAAAAATTATTACTACTCAACATACTTGTTGTTCAGGAATAATAGTGGTCTTTATAGTAAATTTTGTTCTATAAATATTGCATGCATATGATAAAACAATTATTGTAAAAAATAACATTTTAATATATTAATAGTTATGGTTATCAAATATTTAGGTGGATAAAAAATTCAAAAACAAATAAAATCAACCACGTTTCTATTTAATATTGATGTGTAAATTTTTAGAATTTATTTTATTGGGTGAATAAAATGGGAAAGAGATGTGATAAATAAGGTCATATCAATGATTACATTTTATTGAAACTACTAGTAAATTAATTTTAAACATAAGTATTTAATTGTATTTAGGATAGAGAGAATATAATTAAATCTATGAAGAATAAGGTTCCACATAATAAAAATAATGAAGAAGTCATTGAGAATCCATTAGATATTGCTGATTTTAATAAGGAATGAAATTTTTTCAAATCAGAGATAATTATTAAATTGTGATATTCATAATATTAGATAAGATAAATATAAATTAATATGGTTAATATATTTATTTTTCAAATTCCGATTTTTTTAAAATGAAGTTGAAGTGATGAGAAGAAAGAAGACACAATATTTGGCACACTATATTGATTAACATTATGAAAATGATGAGTTATCCCAATATAATATGGGATATGAATAATGACATGACTAATAAAAGTATTTTTCAATCAAATATGTATTACAATACCATTCCATGGGAGTTGAATAAGATATATCAATATAAACTCATCAATGAATAAGGTATAAGAAATTATCTCCCTTTGATACATATTCTGTGGATTATTATTGTCAATGGTCTAGAAAGAAAACAGAATTCAATTTGTATTTTTTCGTTTTTTAGATAGAAAGAGAAAAATAACATAGTTGAAGTATCCAAATATATGTGTTTAACATAATTATGTATATAAATATTATTTATTGGAGCATAAATTTAGAGGGATTTTTTTAATAAGGTAAGATATTAAGTTACCTTGTAAACTATTCTAACATGTTTGGAGAATATGTATGTAAGAATTTATTATACACATTTTCAAGGATCAATTTTTACAAACAGAATAATAGTTTTTCTAGAAGATAACCTCAGTTGGTTTCATGTGATGTGAAGTATATGTTAGATACTTTTATTGAAAACTTAATATTATTGTTTAATTTTATTATTTCATACAACTATTTCTGTCAATGAGGCTTTTAATAATGCAATTATGATTTATTTATATGTGTTCTATGTTTGAAAAGTTATTTGTGTTCAATTATTTCTAAAAAAACTCAAAGGATGATATTATTGAAGTAATTAATAATATAAATGTTTAGGTGAAATGTGGTTGCATCCTCAAGAAGTTCTTTAGGACACACAGAGTGTTTTTTAGATAAATATTTGATGAATAATCCTCTATCATTGTTTTTGTTTTACATGGAAGATGATTTGGATAAAATATTAAGTTCATTTTATTCTTATGATGTATCTTTTTCACCACAAAAATCATGTTGAAACTCGAGTGTTATAATGTGTTCCATTTTATTTTATATTTATTCTACAAATTTTAAGCAATTTGAGAAGAATAGTTTATTTATAGAGTAATTTGGTAGAATATAGTAGCTATTTTTGATTTTTATCAGTAAATTCTGAATTTTTTCATCTGTATGATATGAATTGACATATCTGGATGTCATAGATTATTTGGAACCAAAATATTATAAATAATATAATTCTAGTATGGTATTAGAAAGAGATCAAAAATTAATATGGTTGGATGTTGGGTTATTCTAGAATACACATTCTCTATAATATAATAGTAATCTATTTAGAAAAATAGATTTCCAAATTTGTTAATTCATTTAATATTGGCCACTTTGGTAGTGAGTATAATACATTTTAAAATTAGATAATTACACAAAAAATGGGTCAATCTAGTTTTCAGAAGATTTTTTAAAATTTAGTAAGTGGTACACAACATGTATATGTGTTTTTTGTTCAATATTCTTGAAAATTGTAAATCAAAAAACACCCAATATACATATCTTCTTATCTTGATCCTATTGATTGGAAACATACACACAACCCTATGATAGAAAAGATTCTGGTTTTGGAAAAGTGTTGAGCGTATTGAGATATGTAAGGGCACCATTACTTTATTGGAATTTGGAAAATTCCGACATTTCTCAATTAAACATATTTGTAATTAGAGGACATGAGAGATTAGAAACAACCCAAGTATCCATGTCTTATGTATGAGTTACCCTTAGAAGACAGAAGAAATAAAATTCCTCACATATAAGGTTGATAAGAATAATTATTATTTTTCTATAATAATATTTTTCGGAATATTATATAAGATATTCTAAAGTTTAATTCCTATAAGGTGATTTTTGAAAGCTAAAATTTTTTTAGGTGAATTTAAAAAAATATGTAATATAATGAAAATAAATATATTATTCTATTGATTAAATATCATGAAGAGAAGTCATGATTCAATTTATTTCCAAAGATGGTTTATGTTATGAAGATAGATTTTAGCCCACTATTCAAACCATAGATGAATAAAATAATTCAAAATTTTCATCAATTTAAGATAAAACCATTCTTTTTCGAGAAGGTAAAATCATTTTTGTTGAATGATATATGGCTCACGAGATAGTGTCACCCTGTGATGAGAATACTCATGAATTGGGATCTGTGATGTTTTTGATAATTTGAAATATATAAAACTATATTTCATGGTGAAAATCCATGTTTTATTTAGAACTAGTAAAGAAATAGGGATGTATTTCATAATGTTGAAGAGGGTCAAACAATAAAGAGAATAACATTTTTTAGCATTTTCTAGAACTATTTTTTCATAATGTTATTAGTACTTCCATTCCATGAATTATTCCATGTATGATATGGGTTGATCCAAAACGATAAAGGTGAATAATGAGAATTTAGGAAAACTTCAAGAGCAGGTGATGTAATTTATTTTTTTGAAATTGAATATGAAATTAAAATTCAATCATGAAGTAGAATAATAATAAAATGAAAGATAAAAGATAATAATACTCTAGTATTAAATGAGTAAAACTAATGAATAATCAAGATAATTATTCCCGATATTGAGTGAAATAGAGTACATTTTGGGGTTGTGCAGTTCACATTAGAATAATACCTGAGTCATTTTAAGTAGAATAATTAGAAGAAAAAGATATTGTTTACATTTTTTTGTATGTAACCATGACACATGTATCATGTGTTGATAAAGGAGGAATTCATAAAAATTATATATTATAAGGGTGTTAAGGTGGAATATAAAATTATTGAGAGACAATGTAATTAGAGGAAAAGGATAATCCATACAATATAAAGGATCAAGAAAACAATGAAACTTATTAGGATACCTATTATAGGAAATCATTGTCGCCTAGTATATTATGATTAATAGATTTTATCCTTTTGTTTTAAATCGAACATGGTTTTTGATATAGATTTTATGGTCTTGGGTGAGATCAGATCATTCCAAGGTTTAACTACCCATTATAACTAGTCAAAATTTACATAAACTATCTTTGTTTTTTATTTTCTTGATTTGTTTGAGTTTATAAATTCGATCACCAACTTTAAAAAGTAACAAAGAATTTTATTAAATGAAATAATAAATGGGAACAATTAATATTTGTCACTAATTCACCCTCTCCATTAGTAGACCAACACCATGAATGGTGACCTCATATATCTATAATTTCTAGAGTTAAAAAGTATACAAAAACATAATTAATTGATTATAATGACACCATTCAAGGATTTATTAAATATTCCATTATATTATACATTGTGATGGGTATAGGAATTAGAGAAAATTATTCTTATACCGAGTATTAGAAATTATATTTTTTTAAATGACCATTAGTTGTATGATAAAATCTTAAAGTATACAATCATCATACAAAAATTACTCACATTAAACATAAATGTTTTAAATCATTTACTAAGTGTTTTAAATGTGTCATCTTAGTGAGGATTTTATTATTTTGAGGATTAAGGGAAAGTAGAAAACACTTTGAGCATTTCTATTTGAGATTCTAGAGTGATTGGGTACAGTGGAATATCAACAATTGCATCCTCCTTGAAATAGTTCTATGCATGAAATATATTTTCTATATTAGTTAAGGTGATATGATCCAATCTCTTTTTACATTATCATTTATAATGTGATGGATTGTGTTTTAGATACATTATTTTAAAATCAATCATTTCTTGTTATATATAAGAGTAAGAATAAACTTCATTAGAAGACTCCCTCTTTAGTTTGGGTATTGTGGTAGTGTGCCCAATTTCAAGAGGAGCATATGGAGTGGAAAGTTGATATTTTGTCATATTGTTTTCAGATATTTTAAAATGATTATATATGATGCATATTAGGGAAAATAATCTTTATAGTAGAGATTTTTGACAAACAAATGTAATGAAAAATGATTTTTTTAAAATTAAATTTCAATTTTTTCTCTGAAATGTTATGGTTTAGGGGGCCAACAATTGATCACACCATGTGTCTAACTAAGGGTAGGAAACATAAACATTAAGAGGCTATTTGGGAAAAAATTTAACCCTAATTTGTTTATGTTTAAATTATTTAACTTGATTTTAGTATGGGAAGAACATATAATTAGGACCTTATAATATTACTTAGTGGAGATATATTATATAAAACCAAAATCGGCACCTAATTTATTTTTAGTTAATTCTATCAAAGTGGTATATTATATTTCAAAACCAAATTATTGAATTTTTCTTCATACAATCTAAAACGTTGAAATGTATGGTTTTGTTTATTACACAAATAATTTAAACGAACAATTATATAAAAAATAATCTCAATCTAGAGATATATGTATGGATAATACATTATTATTTATCTATATATTCAAAAAATGTATCCCATTAAAAAAGTTTAACTTTTGGGATTCTAAAAGGGTATGTATGGGGAATTAAATCCATTATTCATGCATAAATAGTAGCATAACACTTAGAGTGATTTTTATTTACTTATTCATTCATCATACACAATTTCTTAATGATTTTGTATTTTGGGTCCATTACATAGATATCATTATGTAAGGATATGAAATTTTGGTGTTTTCCTCTTCTGAATAATGGATATTCCTCTAATACGTTTTTTCACCATTATTAATGGATTCATAATTGTATACAATTTTTCCTTAAACTAAGTGATAATATTCGATGCGGGGTCACTAATTTTATAATGGTATATGGTATATTACATATTTTCTATTTTATTGTGAGATTCATGTGTAGTATTGTACACACACATGAGTAATGAGATTGAAAAAAATAGAAACTTAACGTGTATGGGATTTAGGGGGGAAATTAATGAAACTTATTTTGAATATGGTAGATGTTTTCTTGTTAGTGTTTGACTTCAAGGTATATTAGAGGTTAGGTTGTTTTTTATCCTGAATATTGAATTGTAATATGGATCTAAAAAGAGTGTTTAGGAGTTTAATGAATTAAAGGAGACTTATTAAGGCCTCATGTAACTATAATAGGTAACCTTTTATTGGTTGAGTAATTTTTTTGATGGTTCGTATATTGGTTTGATTTTAGAAATTTTTAATGGAAGTGTGTATTCAAGATTCATTTTAGAGAATATTGGTAGGATTCAGGAATTATTATCATAATGGCTGAGCATTGGGTAGGGTGTATTGGGACATGTGACGTGTTATAACCAGGAGATATGGTGTTTATACATGTGATGTTATGTTAGTTTTTTATCATGACAGGTGATGATTTGAAACTTCAAGATGATATTTTTCTAAAAGTATCAGCTATTTTATGAATTAATAAATACATTATCATACTTTCAATTATTGGCATACCAATGGTCTTGATCCATTGGTATAGGTCAAGGAATAGTTGGTATATCCTATAATAAATGTTCCAAAACTATTGTGTCTTAGGATATTGATAAATCCCTCTACCAATAGTTATGATGTTCCATTTCTATAACTCCATGATAATTGGATCTATACCATCATTTTTTAGAACATTTGGAATAGAAGGCATGTAACAATAGTTAAATGAATTGTTGGTATATGACTCTCCACTAAGCTACTATATTGTACACCTTTCCTCACCTAAAATAATACTAATATCAATATATGAAAAGATAAAAAATATATTTCAACCAGTAAAAAACACATTTATAATAGTATATATTATTTATTTTAAATTCAACTTGTAAATAACATAAAAATAAAATTACAACACATATATAAAATTAGTTTTAGTCATAAAAATCCTTCCAAAAAGATGGAAATTTTATAAATATAAAGTTAGTAATAGAGTGGATCAATATCTCCCACCTTAAAATTCTCATCAGCATCACCACTATCATCAGGGTATTCACAACCATTATCATCATCTTGAAACTCTTCCTAGTAATCATCATCCCAAAAAAACATCATCATCATTTTCACCATGAATGTTATTTACTTGATCACCATTTAGGCTATTACCTTCATCACATTAAGGATCCTAAAATGAGTGTATTCTCAACATACATGTATCAAAAGACATAGAAAAATATTTTGGAAGTGACAAAAACATTTCCATTGCTTTTTTTATGAAATTATTGAGGCTTTTTTATGCATTTCATGTACATGGAATGCAAAATTTTTCTATATCCACTCATACATGAGGTTATTATAACTACTACATTGAAATAGTTGAAATATTTTCATTGATTGATGTTTTCCAATACCTAGTTGGAATGATAGACTTATTGGGATGAATATAAACCACCACAAATTCTTCGCTCTCAATACTAGTTATAAATTATTATTGGGGTTGAATTTCTCATATTATTTTTTCAAAAGAGCGAATAAAGGACACTATCAACATTATAAAATTGGTAAATATGTTGTTAAAGTTTTTTAATATTTGAAGACATATATTAAAGATTACATTGATTCCATTCATGTTATAATTAATATCACTCAAAAATTTCATCATTATACTTGAGAAAACACGTTTTTGTTGATGTATAAACCCTTAAATGTTAAACACCTCTCATTAAAAAATTCAAGTGATATTTAGAAAATTATATTTAATAATTATATTAATGATCAATACATGAACATTAAAAACTAAATCGATAATGTGATTCTTTAATTATCTAAATCCTAATCAATTTAATAATTTTCAATTACAAATAAAGCATAGATGGTTTCTCTCAGGTTCTAGTAAGGTCGTTCATCCCAAATTATGCACATACACGACCCTACTCTAGTGTCCTTGATTCATTATGATGAATCCAAGAATATAAAAATATTAATTTACAAATGAATGATTTAGTAGAAGTTATAATTATTTTCATTCAATGTAATAAAATTACAATAATACATGAAACTGATCACTCTTCAAATATGAAATCATCCCATAGAACTGTGTGACTAGAAATCCTTGAGGTCTCATATACCCACAAAATATTTTCTAACCCTACCAACCATAACATTTTAATATATTTCTTATATTGTCTCAATAACTCACACTGTTACATAATTAATATATCCCTCACAACTTCACCAATGAAAAATGTTAGTAACGATGGTACAAAAATATTAACTCATTTATAATAAAAAATATTAAAAAAAATTAATATAATAAAATTTATTACAAAAATATGAGCCTATGAATTATCATTTATTTCATCTATATTTTTCTCAGGTAGAATGGTTTCATGGGAATGACATCACTATATTTGGAATAAATCATTAAAAATTTAAAAAATTCCTTCCCATGTTTATCAATCATTTTATTTTCTTCATTTTACACTAATATTATGTTTTTTTAGCGGTTATCTAATTCAGGCATGTGATTACATCCTTGATACCCAATAGTAGTCGATCCATCAATGGATGAATAAAAAAATTAAATTAATATATGTTACAATGAAATAAAATTATTGTTACAAATGTTTAAAGGTTTTACAAATATACCAAATGAAGGATAATTAGTGGGATATAATAGTTACTAGGGTTTTGATGTGTCATAAAATAGCTCAGATACCCTAGTACACCGGTACCTGAAGCAGAATTTACTTGGACCGAATGGGTTTCCTATTTCCCATGAGTTGATGAATAAAACCTACCATCCACAAGAAATAGAAGGGAATAATTTTTTAAATATGTAAAATAAAACAGTGAATTATAAAAAGAATACACAGCCATAATGACGAACACACATCTAAGAGAAAATTAATAAATGAATATTGATATCCCAAGGTAATAAATCATCCAAAAAATGACAAAAAGTCCATCAATACTAAATCTTATAGTCCATATTCCGCTATTAGACCATAGCTCCATCGGCCACCACCACCACTCTAGAGTCCCTCATATCTAGCACACCCACTACCACTAAGTGGCATTTTTCTCCGTCCATGAATTTCAAAAAACAATAACTGAAAACATCCAAAGGAAAAAGTAAGGTGTGAGCTAAAAATCAAGAAGGATGTTACAAAATTTTCTATGATCAATTACATAAAAATTAAACCATTCTTGTATGCAATTTAAATACAAAATGTATGGAATAACGTTTAAATATTTTAAATCAAAACGTTATTTAAGATCAGGTAGATGGATGATATATCAAAACTAGTGTAAATGAGAATTTTATATAAAATATAAAAATACAAAAACTACAATGAATAAAGTAGTTCTATGAAAAATAACATGCATAATCATGTAAATCAAATTAAAGAATCATTATCATGTTTCTTGAGTTACATTAGTTACAATCTATTAGATCTGGAAACTACTCAATAATTGATCATAGATGATGTATATGTAAAAAAATTACTAGGATTAAGTAAAAAAGGTAAATGAATCAATACCACATAATGGAAATCAAAATAAACTTTATTTTTTTACATTTTTCCTTTTCAATCGATTCATATGGTGCTAGAGTCTTGGGTTATTATCCTAATCACTAACTAGCTAGTCAGTTTCAAATATGATTAGATCAATAAACTAATCTATCATGGAAAAATCAATTTCATCTATTCAATTCGTCATTCATAGTTAAAATTCCCAATTAAATGTTTTAACATGGCTTTTTATTTTTTTTTTAAAAAAATCATGGGGTTTTATTACATTAGTTCTATTCAAATAATCATTCATTTAAATTCCATTTTCCCAAGATTCAATTTGAAAAAAATTCTGCAAATCATTTATAAAATAATTTTTCATTTCAACTAATCATTTTCAAAAATATATTACCAAAAATTTCAATACCATTGAAATTTGGGGTTTTCAAAATTTCTATTCCCTCTTCAAATCAAACATAAAATTGCTGCAAATCAGTGTCTTATAAATAAATTAAAAACTAATTTCAAATAATCCATGAAATCATGGGTTTCAATTATAGGGTAAATATTTAAAGAAACACCTCACTCTACTCGCAATATCTATAATAAAACACCCAAAATGGGAATTTAAATAGAGATTCAATGGAAAAAATCTGAAAGAAGGAATCCCTAGAAGGTCATCCCATTAGATCAAGGATCCAGTCAATCAATAACATTATAATTCATCAATCTCATTGGAGAGATGAGGATGAAAGAGTATTCCAAGGATAAAAGAAGAATCACTCACCAAGGGTGGTCAAATGCATACAATTAGGCTTCAATATGATAATAATGGATGATGAAGGATCCAAAACACCTCTTGGTAGACTTTGAAAGTGGAAAATTCGAATAATGATCCAGTTAGAGGACGTTGGAATAAAAATCCGTGTTTAAAAATTTAAATCATTAAAACCAATGAAACACCATAACCGCCCATTTTCCACTTTACATTGAAGAAACAGTACCCCAGACCATGACAAAGTCACCTCAGACCATGGCACCTCCCCTTCTAGTCAACCAGCCTCTTATTAACTTGCTGAAGTCCATAATCATAGGTTATTAACCTAGTCTAAGGATATGACACAGCCTATACACCACATCCAAATTCCCCTTAAATTGATAGAGGCACCAAAAATCACCTCAACACTCCGCAATACTATAGCCTTTTCTTAATTGAAAGAGGCTAGAAAACCCACCACACCATAACCTGAGGGTTCATTCCACAACCATTCAGTTTTAGGTAGTGGAAGTAAAAACTCTATAAAAGATAACAATACCACAACTGAGTCCCCACATGACAAACATACACAATCCATGGTAGAAACCATCACCTCCATGGTGAAATAACCATGAAAAAATCTAAAAATTTCCAAAAAACTCTTAAAAATCCAAAATATAACAAAATAAAAAAAATAATCAAAGACAAAGTAAAAAAAAATACCAAGAAGCAAAAACATGGTGTCACATGATGGTTTGATAACCTATGTAGTTCTCATGGGATCAAATGTAATATCATAATAATATGTATGGTCTAGATAATCAGAATGAAATAAATCAGAAGTTTATGGATCATGAAAATATAATCAGAGATTTATTGGAAAATTATGAAATAGGGTCTTCATAGAAGTTGATAGAAAATTATAACAAGTTTAAGGAGTGAGGTCTATTTCCAATTAAGGAAAAATTAAATGAGATGAATGATCTGGTAAAAATAGTTTTGATAAAATAGATAGTAGAAATACCACTACATCCTATAAGAATACTTCGGATTGAGAAAAAATTCTAGATGGTATATCTAGGTTTGGGTAATTGTGTCATTAGGTATGATGAGTACTCTAATAGAATTTAGTATCAACCCCACCAAACCATCTGGATGTATACCACTATTACATTTCTAACCAGCGAAACATTGTCTCAAGGATATTGGTTCTAGAATAAAATTTAATAATTAATAAGGACATGTTATTATTAATTATTTAATTGATTTATATTTAAAATTCCATACTCATAATGAGAACTATAAGGATTCAGTCCCATCTCCCTCATGCATCATTAATTTTCCAAAAATTACTCTCAATATATCTCTTTAATACTTATAATTTAGAACAATGGAAAATTAATATTAATTTATTTATAAATTCATTTAAAATTGGAAATCCAAAAAATAATAAGAGGTGTAATGATATAATTTTCACATACCAATTACCAATTAAATAAAAGATATATAGTGACATAACATCATCCTATCATATTTAGTTGTAAGAAAAAATAAAATAATTGTTTTTTCATAATATAACCAACAAAAACTATATAGAATTATAATTATGGGTATGATATTGTTTCCATCATGAATTATTAATTCAATCCACTTAATATTCATGTATGCTATTTTCATTTGGATTATTTCATGTTGGTACTTTTTAATTTCATTGGTTCTAAGGTTTGGTTTGGCATACCATTTTTTATTTAGGATGGTTTTGATCAATTTATGAGAGTTTAGTTAAATTTTATATACATTTATTTGACTAAAATCCATTTGGTTTGGAATTAGTTGTGTTAGGTAGATTTAGTTCAATTCTAATGTTGTTATTTCTCCTTGGGGATATTTTTCTTTGACTACTGGTTTACCTATTCATTTATTATATCATTTATTTTCCATATTTTTGTGTGTGTGTAACTTTGTTGAATATTATTTTTTATATTAAAATCATTTATTCATTTGTTTTTTTTGTTTTTTGGGTTTCACATTCGGTATCACATTTACCTTCTTATTTATTTGTTATTTGTGTATATATTCAATGTTTGTTCATTATGTTTATTTTTTGTATATATATTTCATTTTTTATTCATAATTTTTTATTTCACTTTTTTATGAATTGTTTCTTTAATATTATTTAAAATAATAATTATTTTTTATTTGTTATTATAATGTTAGTTATTATTTTTTAAATTTCTTTTTTATTTGTTTTGATTATTCTATATTGCAATGAATATATTTTCATTATTTTTCCCCACAAAAATTTCTCCTTATGTATTATTTATTTATTTGTCACTGTATGTGTATTTGTTAATAGATTTTTTTGTGTAATTTTTTATATAATTATTCTTTCATTGTTTTTTCTTTTTGTCAATTACTTTGTGAGTATCATAGTTTATTTGTTCTTTTTAACGCATAATTTATTTTTCCATTAGAAATGTTGACTACTTTATGAATTTCTTATATACTGGTTTCACTATTATTATATCTTTCCTTATAAATATGGTTTTTTATATTTTTTTGGTATTTTTTATTATTTATGATTATTTTTTTGTTTATATATTTGATATTAATTTTTATTTGTTTTTCTTCATGTTTCTCATTTTTTATAATATTTTTAAAGAGTAGTGTATTTTGATAATAAATTTATCTAAATTATTATTAATTTAATTATATTTAGATTGATTGATATAAAAAAAGATTAATTAAATTTTCATCAACTAATAGAAAGAATAAATCGATTGATTTGTTGTTAAAAATTTGGTTTGAAATCACTGAATGATTTCATTTTCAATTCTATAGATTTCAGATTAATTTTTTTCAAGGATATATTGGGATTAAATGTAATATTGAGGATATCATTTATTTTTTGGGAAGGTTAAAATAATTTTATAACTATAATTTAACTAGGCAAGAATAATATAATACTATTTAGAGACTCTAAAATTTTTCTAAGTCTAATGTTTTCACTATTTTTAGAGCCTCTATTTTTTTTAAATATTTATGTTTTTAGGTATTTAATTTATAGTAATGATTTTTTTTTTCAAAATTATAGATGTCATGAAACAAGATAAATAAATATAGAATGATCACCGTAATTTTTTACCCTATAATTGGATATTGGTCCCGACAATCCATGATTGTTTCATCACTAATGAAATAATTTAATGAATAATGGAGCATATAACTATAGTTTTGGAATGTATCAAGTCATGTGTAACTATATTTTTAATATTAAATTAACACTTATAAATTTATTGGAAGAAATTAAAACACAAAAAATTTTAAGATCAACCATATTAAAAAACATGAAACAATAAAAATAAAAAAAAGATGAATATGGCATTCCTTTTACCCAACAGTTACTACTAAAATATTCTATAATTTATGTTTTATGAAGTTACCATACGGTAAGAAATACACTCCATCTTGTATGGTGTATCCATATGATGAAAAAAATCACGAGACACTGATCTAGGATTCTCCACTCTTCCACGATATGTTAGTATCTCATAATGTAGTGGATAAATGTGGAAAAGAACATATGGTATAGAGAATTTGTTAAAAACGATAATGACATAGAAAAAAATCTCTACATGTTCAGCGTCAAAATATAATTCCCAATGAAATTCTTGGGTATTGATGTATTTGATCAAATGAATCATTGAATTTGAATAATGAAGGAAATTACAAAATTTGAAACTCTATCATCTAACTCCCTTAAAAATTTTATCTTAGCAAATGTAATATTAGTTATATCTAATAAGGGTTGTTTATAAAAATCAAGGTTTTATAAGAATAATAAATTATGATTCATATTTTATTAAGATATATCTATATACCAAAATAGTATTATTAATTAGTATCATTATAGTCAAGAATTTATGATATTCACAGTAAAAATAAATATTCTATAAATATATCTTTTATTTCATATTATACAACATATACCACATATAATTTGGTATATTACAATTTACATCATACATAAATAATGATTTTGGGTGTATTTAATTAAATCATCCACTTGAACTAAATCCTAATTGAATTGGTGCAGTTTCATTTTATTTTTTATCATATATAATAAGTAGTTAAATTGATATAACATGACCCACCAGAGACTTACCCAGGAGAACAATAATCTAAGTGTGCATCCTTGACAAATTCTCCCAGAGGTCAGTGACTGGTGACTAGAAATGAGTAGTTATGTCTCACAGTATTTGTGGGCTTACCATAAATCAATATTCCACTAACTTATATATCCAATGAAAAAAATTAACCAGCAAATAACAACAATTAAACTGTATTAAAATTGAATTTTTGAAAAAATAAGAACATCGATAGATTAGAAAATATCAAATGAATTGAGAATCATATAGGCCACACAATCTTTTTTACCCAAAAAAATGGGAAGATCCTACACAATATATGTATTCTTGGATTTTTTTCTAGATGAAAAAATTACTACCACCATGATAAACCTATATGATCAATCATAAAGTGCTTAGAAGCACTTGGATTAATCATAGAACAATCCAAAAAAGCTTCATATCCACCAAAAATATCTCTAGACCTACATATCATTTATATAGACATAACATGTGTTTCTTTTAATTCCTTTATAGGGTGATTATAATTTTAGTCAACATGTCTCCGGAAAATTAAAAAGGAAAAATAATGTAAATTGTCACCACATTACCCTAATGTGTGAGAGTGACCCTAAGGAATACATGAAAGGATCAATATATTCTCCTCAACTACAATTCTCATGGGTGATTAGAAGGCTCCAATCATCTTAGCTTGAATCCACGAAAACAATATCATACATGAAACCTGTGGTGATAAGAACACTAAATAGTCCATAAATCATGATTTCAATAACCATATATACATTATAAGTGATGGAAGACCTTTTTGTTCTATATAATTATATGTATCATTGAAATTTTTAATTCTGGTTTTTTCCTTATTCCACACCAATACTGAAATCCATCAGGGGAGACTGCTTACAACTAATGCATGATCTTTAGTTTAGGGAACACTGAAACCTATTTCCCCTCAATACCATACAACCAATCTACTATCTATACTACCAATTCGATTAAACCAACATAAAATAATGAACTTTTAGTAGATAATATAGTTCCATTACTTGTTAAGGGAGATACTAACACAATTTTAGGATACCAAACCCCAACTAATATCTTAGATAGGTAGGGAACCTAAGGTTACCAAAGTATTACATACATAAAATGAATAATTTTATATTAAAATTTAATATATTTCAAAATAATATATGATCTATAACAGTGGGGGATTATTGTCCTTGAAAAATGGATATATAATGAACTATTTTAAATAAGGATCTTAGGTATGTCCAAAAAAATTCTTCTATCAGAGTACCCTTAATTGAGAAATTATACCTATAAAATTTCTTTATAACTAGGGGAAATGGAAATATATGAATGGGTGAGATTAGAAACATAGTAATGGTAAACCTAGGAGATATAAATCATTTATCAAAATAAATCATATGATTATAATAGGGGTATGGGAGAAGCGTCCTAACTTATAATTTTGTACCCAATTAGTCATCGATCATAAATCATGGGGGATGGAATAAGGCTCTAACATTTCCAAAGACATGTGTTATAAGAGTGAGGGATCATCATTAAGGAATCCTGATCCTTTAGAGAATATTTTAAACATAAGAATATTTAATAGGGATTTAGGAATAATCATAACTAACAAAATCACTTCATTAGAAAAGGATCACTATAAAGACCGTTACCACACAATGGAAAGTGTCCATTAATAGGTTGTATTCACTCCACATCCCATTTTATATTATCAAATGAGATGAAAATCATTAACTACTTTGTTAACGGGCTATTTAATTATTGGACCACCCATCATATAATGAAAACCAATCATATTTATATAAAAAAACATAGAATAGTTTATCATTTCATCATATAATAACCAGTGGAAAAGGAACATGTCTCATAAATATTTTATCATCATATAATTATAATCCCTATGGATAAATAACATGGATGGTATCATTATAACACTTCCTACATGAATTAAAATATAATTCAATGTATATTGAAATAGGTGTAAAATACCATTAAAATAACATTCAAACCATTCTAAAAATGATGAGATAAATAATATTTTATTTTGATAAAAATTTTAATAAAAAATTCTATAATATTGAGAAAAATATTTTCTTTCAAAGTAACCATTGAATAATTTAATCAAGGATTCAAATAGAATAATGTTTTTGATGGTATAACTTTTTTTCATGCAGTAACTATTTTAATAAATATTACATTTAATTTATTTAACGATTCAAAAATAACCTATTTGGAAATATTGTAAAAAAATATTTTTAATTATTTATTATAAAATTAAAATACAGTTGAAATTTAATTTAAATAATCATGGGATTATAGAAAATATCATTATTGAATTCATTTTAAAGAACATGGACAATAAAGAATATTTATTTCCCTCTAAGAGTAAATAATAACATATTTTCATAAAAATATTTTGTTGATCATTTAAACAACCAATTATCATGTAATTAAATGATGTGATAAATTTTTTTAAAATTTTAGTGGAGGAAAAAATATTAATTTTCTAAAATTTAATGAGAATATAATTCCCAAAAAGAAGATTTAAATATTAACAATCCCAATTATAAATGGCATTGAAAAAGAAAATAATACCACTTACCCAAAATTTATTAATACACAATATTAAGAAGATTTAAAATAAATATATTTTTATTATAAATCTATACCAATTCCATATTCAAACTTGTCTTAAAATACGCAATTTGTTAGTAATTCTTCATTAAAGTCAATATTTTGGTGTTAACTAATCCATTTC
Source organism: Viscum album (assembly GCA_963277665.1). Classification (NCBI taxonomy): domain Eukaryota; kingdom Viridiplantae; phylum Streptophyta; class Magnoliopsida; order Santalales; family Viscaceae; genus Viscum; species Viscum album. Next base: position 49,772,389 of record OY728121.1, read on the forward strand.
CAATGTATGTTTTTGTTTGAAAATTATAGTCTGTGAATAGTATTCCTAGTCTCATCATCTTTAAAAAAATAATAATTTTATAAGTATAATATTTATTTATTATATATAGTTTTATAACCATTCATTAAATTTGTTTACGAATAATGAATTACATCACCTCGTATAGAGTGTTGTCTGTATATACACACAAGTAATGTTTCAAATTTCAAACAAATGGAAAGGGAAAAAGTTAAATAAAAATATATCTATCAAAAATAATTATAATATCATAAATATAAAAAATATTCATTAAATTGATCAATATAACTGGCTGTGTATATGGGACCTGAAAAATGAATCAAATCTCTTTATAGAGGTGGTAGTCTACATGTAACCATGAATGATGTTATCATTTCACATTGGTTGGAATGGAGGTAGAAAATGGTTATAACATTAACATAAATTTTTTATTATTGAAATGATATTAATTTTATCTTTTCAATACGGTTTTTGAATATTTCGGTTAGTTGGAAGATGAAATAAACTTAAATAGATTTCGTGAAGATGATAACCTCTTCATTTAGAAAACTAATTTAGGTCTCCTATTAAGGACCAAAAGGGTAAGTAATTTAATAGGATAAGAACGTCTAAAATGTTTATATGGAAGATTATATAAGATATTGGTAGATTTTTTTAGATAATTTTCTTAATAAGGTATGAATAAGTGATGAGATAAGGTTCCCGTTTAAATGTTCAGGGAGTAGAACACATATAATTATATTAAACTTTAAAATACAAACAATTTCATGGAAAAGTGGATAAAAATTGGATCAATTTGTTATATGGGATGTTATGGTTTATAAAGGAATTAATCCAATATTATTAAACCATTTTAGGTTATTTTATCCCTTATCTCTTTATTTTAACCCCTCGTATTACAATTTTAAATATACTGTATTAATTATTTATTACCTCAAATACTATTATTTTTTAAAAAATGAAAATAACCTACTTATACAATTTTTACATGTTTATTTAAAATATTTAAATAATTTTATAAAATTCAATTTCTATAAGTTGAATACAATTATTTTAAAATAAGAATTTAAAACTCAAAGAAAACTATTTTTAGAAAAAAAAATTACTTAGCATAGCACTATATTTATTATTATAAATTTACTATTAATAAATATTATATTAAAACAAAAATATTTTAATGAATATATGATCAAATAATTTCATTCAAACAATTCATTAAAACTGATTAATTTAATTCAATACTAAAAAATTATTATATTCATTTTTTTCAAAAAAACGTCACATTTTTACCTAGAAATGATTTTATTTTCTTTTCTAAAAAATTTATAACCAATGAATTAATATTATAAATGAGTAAACAATATTTTTTCATGTGTTTAATGAAAATAAATATATTTCAAAAAAATATATTTGTGAAAAATAATTCTTTAAACCAATATACTTCAACATAGTTCTTTATGATCAATATTGATTATAATGTTATATAAAAAATATTTTATACAATTATATTTTATTTAAATACCATATAATGTTTTTAATTTTCTTACTTTTAATTATTATTCAAAATTTTTTTGGTATCATACATCAAAATAAATTAATCTCTATTATTTATTAATGATAAATACATTCTAATATCCCAGGGTATTACATTCAACCCTCTTATAATAATTTCAATCTAAATATTCTATCACTCTAATAATAAACTGAGGATACCTTTACCTAATCATGATGTAGAATTTCCATAAAGCTTCAAGTAATTCAGTATTGTTATAAAAAACATTGACTGGGTGAGTGATATTATTCCATAGAAATTTATCTCTTCAATAATGAATTTTGTAACTCCACGACCCCAGTTACCCCGAGTCAGTACATTATTGCATAACATTGGCATGATCATAAAAAAGATCAAGTCTCGAAAGACCGATTACTTTAGTAGCCTTTGAAAAACTAGATACATTAATAATGTCTACATTACATAATAAAATGAAAAATACAACAATATAGTCTCCATAGTCCACACTCTTATCCCCTCATACTATCCCTGCAGGTCATTCATAAATTACTTCTTCACATCCTAGGAAAAATAAAATATAGAAAAGGGGTGAGCTCAAATGCCCAGTAAGGATAACAATATAGCGAAAACATTCATAAAAAAGAATAAAAATTTAAGACAATGTATAACTAAAACAAAATCCTTTAAAATTTAACTTCAACATAGTATGGAAAAAATAAAATGAAGTAATTCCATTTACTTATTCACATGGATATTCTACTAATCGAATATTCACATGCAATATCAATAACCACTTTCATAATGATGGAATTCATAATGTCAGACTATCATAACCACATAGCTAAGGCCTTGTGCCAAGACTACAAATAAGATTTTGTCAAGTCCATGTGCCAAGACACTAATTTGTCTCATGAGACCAACCGATGCATCGAGGAGGTATAGCGGGCTCCACCCGTCCCTTATTAAGACCAATGCATTCCTCATATAAATAGGTTTAAACATAACATAAGCATTCATATTAAAACTAGCAAACGAAATGTAAATACTTTCTCTATAAACCACAAATGGTATAGAAATAACACATCCATAGTCAAAAATTACACAAAACCTTCAATACAATATAGAAGTTTTTTATCATAATAAATCAACTTCAAATAAGTGTAAAATCCATCAAAGGATGTTGACATAGATGAAATAAAAACTCTTTTTAGAGAAATATATCTTTCAATTTTGAAATAATTTAAGTGTCATATATTTATAAAATAAAACATTTTATTTGAAAATATTCTTATAAACTTGTTAGGGAAGCTTTGAAGATTTTATAATGGCGGAAAATAGTTTCACCCGCCGTATAAGTTAAAAAAAACATTCTTACCTTAATTTTGTCGAAAAGGTTAAAAAGCACCTTGTTTGGAAAACAACAGATTCAGTCCATTATAAACTTATTATAAAAGTCAAAAAAGGGTATAAATGACTTTAACCCATATTCTGTAAAATATTAAGAATGTTTTGAAATACATTTTTAAGAAACATGGATGTGGATGATAAAGAGATCCCAATAGATTATTATGTATAAACAACCTCGAATAATGAAGAGATTGCAAAATAAACCATTACCTTGTACTTTCCCTTGGTTGGGGGTAGGTTAACCTCCTGTATAATGGTGAAATAATTGTTATTAAATTATATAAGAATCATATACATTATTATGTTATCATATATGATATTTTATCATTGCTTTGTTAACAATATCTTAGTATTATCGTCGTTTCGGGTGTTAACTTACTCATTTTCTTTTATATGTTTTGTTATGTAAGCCATGTTTTTCATGGATAGGTTGTATATTATTAATATCCATAATGTTATCAAGTCCTTAAAAATTATTTTTAAATCATCAAATGATAATTATACTTGAATGGATACGATGGAGAATGAATCTAATCGCGTTCGTGGAGACGGTAGTCCGTACATACGCACGAGCGACAATATCATTCTTTTGATGTAAAAATAATATTTAATTGGATGGTATATCTTATATAAAGAATCATTATCATGTTATATTTATTATTTACATGAATTACACATCATTATTATACCCATCCAAATAATAATTTATTGAATAACAATTACACCACGACGTGGAGACGGTAAGTCGTACGTACACACGTATGGTGACATGTCATTCAAAGGATGGATATAATACTGAATAGGGTTGTTCCATATTTATAATAATATTTCAGTATATAGGATATATTGGATTAATTATTTTAGAAATGGAATAACAAATAAAGAAGATGTTGAAGAAGAAATGAATTTGAAAAAGGGTGGTGAAAACATTACCTCTCCTTCGGGTTCTTCATTTTGATTTGATCAAAATGGATCCTTAAGGTGGCTTTCTAATCAAACAAAGGCTTATATATTGTAGTGAGGGAATTTGAGAGAGTATTTGGGCAGGGGTTGGCCAATCCAAAAGGCTTTGATGGTGTGAATCAATGATAAGGGGGAGTGCCCTTTTATAAGAAGGGTGAGGGGCACCTTTGAAAAAGCTAGAAATATTATTTTATAATAAATTAATATTCGGTTTCTAATGGCTCAAAAGTGGATTATTTAAAATTTAAGGTGGATATGGGTCGCATACCACTCAACAAATAGAATTTAGACAGGTTTGGGACATTATATTAACCTTATATTTTAGTTTTAACTCTTAGTTAATTAGTTTTACACTTACCATGTCACTTTGTATTTTTATATTATATAGATAATAAACATACTATATACCTCCGAGATACCCCCAAGTGGTCCATTAATGATACACCTATCATGATATAAGTCTCTTGGCTGATCCTTAGATTTTTAGGAATTTAATATCAATTAATAATATAATATTTGTTTTAATAACTCTTTTATGTCAATTTTGACACTATTTGGAACATTGATTTTTGTGAAAATCATAAAAGAAGGAATACTTCGAAAACATTTAATTAAATAATTTATAACATGTCATATTAACCTATAAAATTAGTTTAATTCATAAAAAGTCTCTATTTATATTTATTTGGGTATTTATAATATCAATTGTTTTAATTTTTCACTATTATGGTAATTACTGCATCATTATTGTGTCATAAAAAAATTAAATTTTTTAATGTCTAAAAATTATAAATAAAATATCATTATGTAGGAAATAGTTTTATCTTTCTAATGAATATTTAAAATCTAATTTATCTTATGTATAACCCAATATTAAAAATGGTTTAGGCAATAAACTTTGATTTTAACTCTTTTAACTTTTCTTTGAATTAAATAATAATAAATGTCCTAATCTAATACAAGTGGACCTAAATGATAATAATTTATTCCTAAGGTTGTTTTTGGTCGAGATAGATTTGTCCAATAGAATTAGGACATGTGTTAGGGTAATATTAATATCATTTTTACCCTTAATTACCCCATTTACTTTTAAACGTGGTAAATAAAAGTAAAAAGTTACTATTCACCAAAAATTATTTTCATCTCATTGAACCACGTATTTCTCATTTATATTAACCATGTCTCTCGGATTTTCAAAATTCCACTCACAGAAGCGGTAAAATTATGTTTTATGAAAAATTCAGTTTTTTAACTACGACTTAGTGGTTTCACTATTCGTCAAAAAATGAATGTTTCCAGAAAAATACCAAAATTATGCCTAATCTATATTTGATAATATGAATCCAAAAATGATTTCTATTTTACCAAATTCAAAACATATCAGTTTCATTATTTAATTTAAAAATTAATTCCCGTCATCAAAACAAATAGCGTGTTTTTAAGAGATAATAACTATCAAAAGATTGACACTTGTTTATGTCCGGTTTAATTGTGAAATTATGCACAATTACCAACATTGGATTAAATGGTAAAAATATATTTTAAATATAATTTAAAACCACTCAAAATCATAATTTATCACTATTAATTATTTCGATTAAAAAAGTTGTTTTTAATTAAAATTTAATAATTTTCACTATTCATCAAAATATGAAAGTTATCCAAAAAGTACCAAAATTTCACCCTAGGCTAATTTTGATACTCTGAATACAAAAATGAAGTCCATTTTGAGTGATTAAATTTATAAAATTTCAAAAATTTGGTATTACTATTCATAACGGCTACTTTGATTGGTCGTGGTGTGTGTTAGAACTCGAAGTTGCGTACAACACACACCACTGTATTATTCAAAGGAAAGCATACCGTGGAATCTTAGGATGTTTCATTGTAAATTTTTGATGTCCCCATTCTAAAAAGTAAATTTATTTAGTCAAATTAAATATATCAAAGTTTAAAATATTGGATTTAAAAAGGGTTCACTATTAAAAGTTGGTAAAAGTGAAATACTGAAAATGAATTTATTCATACATTATGTCTAAGAAACTCCTAATATGGATTCTAAAATTATAAGGATTATATAAAGATTAAAATTTAGTTAGTACTATTCATAACCTCTTTCAAACATCTTGTTTGGTAAGTCATGGTGCGCTTGAACTCGATGTTGCATGTAGTGCAAGTTATTGAATTATTTTCAAGAAATAACACACTATGAAATCTTGAGGTGTTACATTCTCCCCTACTTCAATAAATTGCATCCTCGTAATTTGAAATTATTTTTCAAAAATAAAAGGTTGAATATAGAAAATATATTTGTGGGAAAACCCACATTGGAAATTGGGTTAATAAAATTTAGTTTTAATAAGGGGAAAAGAGAAATGAAAGGGTCACCACCAAATTATGATCTCTATTGGGAGAACATTGGTGGAAATTAGAGACATATAATGGGAGGAAAAATGTAAATATTTATAGGTAGTGATTGAGGTCATCAATCAAAAACAAGTGTAAAATTCAGGGCCTTAAATTCATCAATCTATGATGATATAAAATACCATCGGTTCAGCAAAACATATGGTATTAGGATAACACATTTTTTGTTTTAAGATCCCTTCACTAAAATATAAGAATTAATTTCTTCCTTGAATAAGATAAGAAGAAAAATATATACTTGAAAAGTAGAGTCTCATCCTTTAACTAAGTTCTAACACAAACTCTTCATTCACTCTAAATGATAATAGATCTTAAATATAATATTCTATTTATCCTATTCGTAAAGGGTTAAAAAATGAATTTATAATTCATCTAGCAGAACCATTAAAAAAACGACATTATTCTATCCAGGACAACACGTGGGTCAGTGGTAGGTGATACACCCTTATCGCCCTTCAGTTGTGGGTTCAAGTCTCGCGGCCTTACCGGACGTGACAGGTTGCTGCCCGACCTCCGGGTTGTCCTTTTATGGAAATCCAAAATAATCCAAACTAGAACTATCCAAAATACTTCAGTCCAAAATTCATAAGGAAGCTAAACACAATGAAGATCGTTTTTTCCGCACAATAACATGTGATAACCTTCATCATGTATTCTTTTAAAACACTGCAACATCCTAAATTACCATAAAACCTTATTGATTAATTTCATGATCCATTATTCCTTAAAGAATAATAGATATACTCCTTCAATCCAAAAATGTTGTAAACCCCAACAATGATGGAATATACGAATCATTAATCAGTTTCAAGGTAGTCAAGAGTATCCAATATAATTTATCCAAATCAATCATGTATCACTAACTCGGTATCAGAACCATATTATGGTTTATCTTTCTCTCAACCATATATTTTCCAAAAATTTAACCTTCTATTGAGTCACTTTTCATTGTTCCACACAATCTAATGTCCTTAATGAAATATTACTACAATACAATCCTTATATACTCCATAATTATTATAACAAGTACATTGTTGATACAACACTCAAATGACATAATCAACATAAGAACTATAATCATTCCTATTTATATGTGGTAGTATCATAACTTGATTATTATCTAATAGCATCATTTGTGGCATAGTCTGATGACTGGGACATAGGTTCATGTAGTGTCCAAACTCCTTGCAAATGAATCATTGTACATTTGAAACCATTTTTTTACCCTTTCAGTCACGTACTTTGTGCCCTTTTCCTCCACACTTATAAAAAACTCCCATTCCTTTCAGGAAGGTTCTAGGGTGTTTTTTCCAAAATTATCACATATAGGGAAATTCTTCTTTTCCCTCTTCCCTTTATCCATCTTTCTCTATACATCCTTTTCTTCTCTTGCTTCCATTCAATGCCATAGGACTCAATAAACTCTTTACTTATCCTATCAACACATGATATTATTTCTTCATAAGATGATCATACATGGGATACTATTTCTCTTATAAATTCTGGCTTAAGACTATGAATGATATGATCCTTCTTTCTCTTTGGATCATGTGCATTGCTAGAGTTATCATTCCTTCTACTGGGCTCCATTTCGAAATAATGGCCTACACTAGATTAGTTTATGAATAACAATACCTAATCCCAAACTTGTAAAACACATAACATAAATTAAATAGTTTATGGATATAATCCATAATTATAAAAATGTCTCATTTGAGGAAGTAAATACTCATAAACCCTTCACAATGGTTTGTAAAGAAAATTGGAATTATCCAATGCATATCCCTTGGGAGTGTCGTAACCAAGAGTGCAGCAAGGCCCATTTCCGTGCACCAGTTCCCATTCGAGTCTAGCTCAAAGCGGTGTTTTTGGGTTTTACCCCTAGGTATATCTATGCGAGATCCACCTCTACCTGGTCGTATCCAGATAGGGATGTATTGCTCGGAAAACTCACAAAATTTCTACAATACCAAAATTCTAAGAAGTTCTTCTATACTAATCCTCAAAGTCCATCATAGATCTATGTGCTCTAATCAGAGTTTATCTAAATCTAGCTTCTAAGGTTTATATTAAACGTCCTCTGATACCAACTGTAACGCCCCGACCCCAGTTACCCAGAGTCGGTGCATTATTACATAACATTGGCATGATCACAAGAAAGATCAAGTCTCGAAAGACCGATTAATTTAGTAGACTTGGAAAAACCAGATACATTAATAAAGTTTACATTACATTGTTATATGAAAAATACATCAATATAGTCTCCCTAGTCCACACTATTATCCCATCATACTATCCCTGCAGGTCATTCATAAATTACTTCTTCACATCCTGGGAAAAATAAAACATAGAAAAGGGGTGTGCACACATGCCTAGTAAGTATAACAATATAACAGAAACTTTCATAAATAATAATAAACAGTTAAGGCAATGTATAACTAAATCAAAAGCCTTTTAAACAATAACTTCAACATATTATGGCAAAAATAAAATGAAATAATTCTATTTACTTATTCACATGTATATTCTACTAATCGAATATTCACATGAAATATCAATAACCACTTTCATAATGATGGAATGCATAATGCCAGACTATCATAACCACATAGCCAAGGACTCGTGCTAAGACTACAAATGAGATTTTGTCAAGGCTTTGTGCAAAGACACTAGTTTGTCTCATGAGACCTACCGATGCATCGAGGAGCTATAGAGGGCTCCACCCCTCACTTATTAAGTCCATTTCATTCCTCATATGAATAGGTTTAAACATAGCATAAACATTTGTATTAAAACTAGCATACGAAATGTCAATACTTTTTCCATAATCCATGAATGGTATAAAAATAACACATCCATATTCAAACATATCACAAAACCTTCAGTACCATATATAAGTTTTTTATCATAATAAATCAACTTCAAATAAGCGCATAATCCATCAAAAGATGTTAACATAGATGAAATCAAAACTCTTTTTAGAGAAATATCTCATTGAATTTTGATATCATTTAAGAGTAATATATTTATAAAATAAAAAATTTTCTTTGAAAATATTCTTATAATCTTGTAAGGGAAGCTTTGAAGATTTTATAACAGCCAAAAATAGCTGCACCCGCCGTATAAGTTAAAAAAACATTCTTACCTGAATTTTGTCAAAAAGGTTAAAAAGCACCTTGTTTGGAAAACGACAGAAAGAGTCCTTTATAAACTTATTATAAAATTCAAACAAGGGTATAAATGAATTTAACCCATATTATGTAAAATAGTAATAATTTTTTGAAATACATTTTTAAGAATCATGGATGTGGATGATAAAGAGATCCCAGTAGATTATTACTTATAAACAACCTCAAATAATGAACAGATTGTGAAATAAACCCTTACCTTGTATGTTCCCTTGGTTGGGGGTAGGTTAACCTCCTGTATAATGGTGAAATAATTCTTATTAAATTATACAACAATCATACATATTATTATGTTATCATATATGATCTTTTAACATTTCTTTGTTAATAATATCTTAGTATTATCGTCGTTTTGGGTGTTAACTTACTTGTTTTATTTTATATGTTTTGTCACATAACCCATGTTTGTCAGGGATAGATTGTATCTTATTCATTTCCAGAATGATATCAAGTCCTTAATTTTTTTTAAATCATCAAATGATAAGTATACTTGAATGGATACGATGGAGAATGAATCTCATCGCATTTGTGGAGATGGTAGTCCGTACGTACGCACGAGTGATAATATCATTCTTTTGATATCAAAATAATATTTAATTGGATGGTATATCTTATATAAAGAATCATTATCATGTTATATTTATTGTTTACATTAATTACACATCATTATTATATCCATCCAAATAATAATATATTGAATAACAATTACACCACGATGTGGAGACGGTAAGCCGTACGTACACACGTATGGTGACATGCGATTCAAAGGATGGATAGAATACTGAATATGATTCTACATTATTTATAATAATATTATAGTATATAGGAGATACTGGATTCATTATTTTAGATTTGGAATAACAAAGAAAGAAGAAGTTGAAGAAAAAATGAATTTGAAAATGGTTGGTGAAAACATTACCTCTTCTTCAGGTTCTTCCTTTTGATTTGATCAAAAGGGCTCCTTAGGTTGGCTTTATGATCAAACTAAGGCCTCTAGATTGTAGTTAAGGAAGTTGGGAGAGTATTTGGGCAGGGGTTGGCCGAACCAAAAGGCTTTGAAGGAGTGAATTAATGAGAAGGGGGAGTTCCCTTTTATAAGAGTGGTGAGGGGAACCTTTGGAAAAGCTAGAAATATTATTTTATAATAAATTCATATTCGGTTTCTAATGGATCCAAAGTGGATTATTTAAAGGTTAAGGTGGGGATGGGTCTAAAACCCCGCAACAAATAGAATTTATACAGGTTTGGTTCATTATATTAACCTTATCTTTTAGTTTTAACTCTTAGTTAATTAGTTTGACACTTACCATGTCACTTTGTATTTTTATATTATATAGTTAATAAACCTACAATATACATCCAAGAGACCCCCAGTGGTCCATTAATGATACACCTATCATGATATAAGTCTCGTGGCCGAGCCTTAGATTTTTAGGAATTTAATATCAATTAATAATATAATATTCGTTTTAAAAAAACTTTTATGTCAATTTTGACACTATTTGGAAAATTGAATTTTTAAAAATCATAACAGAATGATTAATTCGAAAAAAGTTAATTACATCAATACTAACATGTCATATTAAACTATAAAATTAGTTTAATTCATAAAAAGTCTCTAATTATATTTATTTGGTTATTTATAATAACAATGATTTTTAATTTTCCCTATTATGGTAATTACTGCATCATCATTGTGTCATCAATAAATTAAATTAATTAACGTCTAAAAATTATAAATAAAATATAATTACGTAGGAACCCTTTTTATATTTATAATGAGTATTTAAAATCTAATTTATCTTATGCATAACCATATATTAAAAATGTTTTAGTAAATAAACTTTGATTTTAACTCTTTTAACTCTTTTTTGAATTAAATAATAATAAATGTCCTAATCTAATACGAGTGGACCTAAATCATAATATTTTATTCCTAAGGTTTTTTTTGGTCGAGATACACTTGTCCAATAGAATTAGGACATGTGTTAGGTTATATTAATATCATTTTTACCCTTAATTACCCTATTTACTTTTAACCATGGTAAATAAAAGTAAAAAGTTACTATTCACCAAAAATTATTTTCATCACATTGAACCACATTTTACTCCTTGATATTAACCGTGTCTCTCGGATTTTATAAATTCCACTCACAGAAGCGGTAAAATTATGTTTTATGAAAAATTCAGTTTTTTAACTACCACTTAGTGGTTTCACTATTCATCAAAAAATGAATGTTTCCAGAAAAATACCAAAAATTAGGCCAAAGATATATTTGATATTATGAATCCAAAAATGATGTCTATTTTACCAAATTCAAAACATATTAGTTGCACTAATTTATTTAAAAATTAATTCCCGTCGTCAAAACAAATAGCGTGTTTTTACGAGATAATAACTATCAAAAGATTGACACTTGTTTATATCTGATTTAATTGTGAAATTTTGTACAATGACCAACATTGGATTAAATAGTAAAAATATATTCTAAATATAATTTAAAACCACTCAAATTCATAATTTATCACTATCATTTATTTCGATCAGAAAAATTGTTTTTAATTAAAATTTATTAATTTTCACTATTCATCAAAATATAAAAGTTATCCGAAAAGTAACAAACTTAAACCCTCGGCTAATTTCGATATTTTGAATCAAAAAATAAAGTCTATTTTGAGAGATAAAATTTATTAAATTTCAAAAAGTTGGTATTGCTATTCATAACGACTATATTGATTGGTCGTGGTGTGTGTTAGAACTCGAAGTTGCGTACAACATATGCCACTGTATTATTCAATGGAAAGCGTACAATGGAAGGTTGGGATGTTTCATTGTAAATTTTTGATGTCCCCATTTTAAAAAGTAAATTTATTTAGTTAAATTGAATATATAAAAGTTTAAAATATTGGATTTAAAAAGGGTTCACTATTAAAAGTTGGTAAAAGTGCAATACTAAAAATGAATTTTTCTTACATTATTTCTAAGAATCTCATAATATGGATTCTAAAATTATAAGTATTATATAAAGTTTAAAATTCAGTTAATACTATTCATAACCTCTTTCAAACGACTTGTTTGGTAAGTCATGGTGCACTTGAACTCGGTGTTGCGTGTAGTGCAAGTTATTGAATTATTTTTGAAGAAATAAAACACTATGAAATCTTGGGATGTTACAAATTTCCACTGATATTTCTTATAACAATTATCATAAAATTTTTGTATTAAATATGGATTAATTACATATAAATTATCTAGTTTGTACAATATAATAATAGATTCAATAAAAACATCATGAATATGGATGTTGTTTCGAGGATGCTTCATGTGATAAACTAGCTTACCGATATGATCAATAATTTTATAAGAAAAAATATATATGGGGATTGTCTTTCCATTCCATCCAAGTAAATCGACATTATTCCAAGGAGATATCTAGGGAACACCATATCACAAACTTTTAACTTTGAATCCTGATGATAGTTGTTAAGAATACTCTTTTATCGACTCTAAGGTACTATAATATACTGATAATTGAATCTAACATTCTCTTTAATTTCTCGAGCATGCTCTGGTACTAATAAATCACATTAGATAACTTCATCCTAATATATTAGAGTCCTCTAATTATATCTATATAGGGATTCCAAATTATCCATTTACATTCGAGAGTAAATTTAGTTATTTAATGAAAACTCAACAATAAGATGGTTCTTTTCAAAACATCCTTTCAAATCCATTGAGAAATATCTTAACATATCTTGTTGTTTTTTAATGGTCATCTTTGACCGAAAATTTGTAAAAGGAAAGTATTTAGTGTCAAAGATTAACTCTATATTTATAGAATTCCGAATAATTCTCTAGAACATTAAGGTGGAGCTCATATTTTAATCAGGTAGGATTAGGTGGATTTCTTTAGGTTAGATTGTTAAATTTTTATATTATAACCTATTGAGATGATCAAGAGATAAATATTTTATAATAGTAATGAAATATGATTATTTTGAAATGCAAATGTCTACATCCCAAATCTTATTTTGACCTTTAGATGTCTTGGGGTGTTCCATGATGAAATCCAAGGTAACACTTTTCCTATATCCATTTATGTATCAATTATGGTTGTAACATCCCATTAAAATTATGTGTCTCATCCTTAACTCACTATAGTACTTGAAATTGAGATACATAATTCAAAATATCATTATTCATGTTCTCCACCCCAAAAATATTTTAAGGATATCAATCACTATTATCATGTTGAAGATAAATTGAAAATTATTAACTACAAGCTGAATATAGAATCTCTTTATTCAATTTGGATATTGGAGAAAGTAAAAAAAATATATTAAGATATATGATTTCATCCCTGTCATGCATGAAATCTGGAATATTCTTTAGCAACTTTTTTTCTCAACATATTTCTTTTACACATAATTAATATTCACATGAATAGATGGTTGATAATTCATAGGAGAATGATACGATATATCCCCTTTTATCAATGATTTGAAATGTATTCCCTGAAAAAAAAATGGATTGGATATCTTTTTATCCTCATTATTGGATAAATTTCATGGTCCATCCAATTCAGAGGATTAACCACCTTGTTATACTTCCTATTATGGAAATTTATTGATCTGTTATAATCAGTGATTTGTTCCAAATATCTCATATGAAATATATTCAATAATTTCTAAGTTAATCTATACATTAAGATTTCATTATCATAATATATGTCACAACATTCACCCCAAACATAATTCAATTATGTCTTGAATGATAATATTACCTCACCCGGTTCGAAAAATTGTGTTCGGTAATTTTTCTAATGAATATTCAATTGTTGAGAAGTATATGCTATCACCAAGTCATTAAAATGGTTAGAATATAATATTGAGTTCTTTAATTCATCCCTATTGATATGAAACCATTATCCTTAATAGGGTAGTGTGAGAAAAAGTGCACTAACAAATATTATCTTTGGTTCATTTAAAATTTCGTAACTTTCATTACCTAAAAATGGTTAGTAGATTTGAAATCCATGATAAATTTCTCAAAATTTGTCGTTAGTATCTAGAAAATGCATTAAAACTAATATTTTTATCACCAAGGTTGGTCTAGGCCAATGTTCATTAACTTCTATCTTTGAGGGATGCATCAAAATAAATTTTTTTGAAATTACATTACATATGAATGCTACTTTCTATAGACTAAATTTACATTTTCTAAAATTCTCAATATTATTATCAATTCTCATGTTATTTTACACATTCCTCAAATGATATTCATGAACATCCTCTCACTTTGAATATATAACTATATCATCTAGGATGGAATTATATAATCAACCAAGGAAATCTATATAGACTCTATTTTTTATATCTCTTATGATAGTAAGGTAACCGGTAAGTCCAAATGTAATCACTATAAATTCATAGTTTCCATACATTGCATCATGATCCCCTCCCTAGAAGGTGCACCCCTCCAAGGCCGACAATGTGATAAGGGAGATAATGACCCCCCGAGTCCCTCCTCTAGTAGGCCCCAGGTTTGCGACTAGCCCTGAAGATATAGTAAAAACACAAATGGGAGGCATTAACCACTATGAGAAAATATGAAAATGAGAGAGATAAGATAGAGACCAACCAAATCCAACTATAGAAAAAATATAAATGAAATCTTACGAACATAGATGTAATGTCATTCCCAACTACTACAACAGAATTGGGAAAACTGCAAGTACCAAGGGAAAGTAAAAAACAAAAGCAATTGAAATCCTGAACAGCTCCTGCAACCCCATTCTAGTAGAATACATATTTATCTCCAACCTTCTTCAAGTGACCTGAAAAATAGTTCATATACACATAGGGTGAGTATAATAGTATTCTCGGTAGGATCCTCCTCGGAGCATCTTGTGAAAATGTAAAGGAATCATGATAAATCACAAGGACCCACAAGTCAAACTAACTCATCACCTAAATAAGTAAAATAAGTTCCTAGCCTCTATATGGCTACTCTAACCCAGTATTTCATACAAGAGTATAAAATATAATAAATAATATCAAGGGTACCATGCTATTACTACCCCACTAGTTTTCCGCTTTTCACCAATGTTCCACGTCCTATGAATCACTCTCAAAAAATTCTTGCTTGGAGACACCTGGGTAAATAACCACCACATGCACCACATGAAATAATAGTTACCAAGTAGTTTCAGGGAGCCACCACAGCTCATAAAATGTGTCTCATATGTCGGGAATTATACCTCAATCCATTATAGCCCACACACCGAGTAAGGATCATCTTGCCATAAATACCCATACACGTTACATTGATAGTGTTCCATAGGAAACAATATCCAGAATACAAGTCTGTGAAAAACCCCAACCCATTACAACCCTCTACAAACATATATGGAGAAAATGAACTGATGTACCTACCGACAGAAGTAACTACCAAGAGAAGAGAGAAGGGCCAATGGGGTTTGTCCTCCATCCATCTTCTAACCGAAATTTTTGGGAAAACACCCCCATGGCTCAGAATCCCCGGGGTACCAGTTTCCCTAAATAATGGGGTAGAGTATCGTCTAGAAACACCAAAGTTCATAATATACTATATCTCACAACCAAACTATGGTCATAACCTAGTCGTAGACATAACTACAACTAACGTCTCTCGAACTACCATTTTTCGCTTCTAAGTCAAGGTATCCAATAAGTACACAACCATTTAAAGACCATTGTTTACATTCCATCATTCCCCTTTTAAAAAATTCAATTTACCTTCATTTATTCTTTAACATTAATTAACTATTAAAAATTTCCACATCATATTTCATTAGCATCGCACCCAAAGTCCAATATTCCTTTAAATTTCAACCTCAGCACTGCATCCCAGCACGCTCTAACCCCATGAGTTAACATAATTTATTCAATCATTTATTAAAAAATTATTACTTTCCCATATTCTCAGGCATTCTAGAAAAGCATTCTATAAAACTAAATACAAGGGGCTCAACACGGTGTGTAGATGAATTACCAGTTGAGTCCTTGCCACCTATTGTAAGAGCATAGACCCATCCTCCCTCTAGAAGCTAAACAAGAAAATCATGTGGCATACCACATGCATCTTTGCCCATTTTGGAATAAGGGTAAGAAGAACCAACATCCCTGAACAATGGGGAATGTAAAGAGGATAAACAACCAACAAGAAATAGAAAAAATCTAATAATTTACATCCTACCAATTCCATCATCTATAATGTCCTCCCGACACCCAAATGCATAAACTAACTCATCTCTCCACTCTAGGTGTCAACTGCTTCCACAATCAAGATGCCTATCTTCCCCACATATCAAAAAAACCATTTAGGCTCATGTCACAACACATGTAGTTTGAATGAAACATCATATCAACTAGGATCATAGCCCTTAAACAAGAAAGTGGGTAACTTAGATCACTCCAAGAAAATATCTAGTATCAAATAACTAGTTCTTTAATTTATATTTAATTAAATAATTTATTATTCAAAGATCCCAACTTCATGAAACCTAAACATTAACGTATTAAAAATTTATTAAATTTTTTTACTACATCAATTTGAATAACATAAAATTACAAAAACAAATAGATTCATTTACCTGCCCCATTATCTTTAGCCAAATAATAATCAATTAATTACATCATTACATTCATTAAAAATTTCTATCAAGAATTAAAATATAACAAATAAAGCATAGATATCCCATAATCTATGAAAACAAGAGGCAATAACATACGAATGGTATCAATTTATTTACCAAGTTCAAATATTTAATATGTAAATTCCATTGTGATCCAGCAGAATGAAACATTATAACTCTATAGTTGCATGTAAAATAATAGAGATGTTATAAATACCCAACCTCAAATGGTTTTTTATGTTCTTTATACAAGAACAAGCCACACAATGGGTTATGATATCCTCCCCCTGTGACAACTGTATCCACCCAAGGATGTAGAGACACCAACACTATGGTCAAAACCCAAGAAAATTCCATTAAGAACATGAAGATAGCATTCCATCTAAGGGAAAGGATAAATAGAATGAGATGTACCAAAAAGGATGATGATAGATCATACCTTATATCGAAGATTGATTGATATTTCTTGGATGCATCAAAAGGGGGGGGGGAATCCATGGAGGAATGCTTGTTCACACCACTCCTATGTGATGGTTTGAAAGGTTCGAGTGACTCGCACTAGAGAACAAGGAGGAATAACATGGGAGGAAGATATCTAGTCCCTTTGGAAGATTTAATAGAGCAGTAGTTAAAGATATGATTGACTTTCCATCAAAAGAGGATCGCATTAAACCATGATGTTTGACCATGTAAAATCATCCTGATCCATAGGGGAAAAATAATATAGGATTTGTGGCCTTTGGATTGGCCGTAGAGTCCTTTAAATGTGGAATAAAATTAATTTTAGGTCAAAGGAAACGTTAAAGGGGAGAAATTGATGGAAGCTGGAAACACTATACACCAAACATGAAATTTGAAAAAGGAAATAGAGGCTACCGTTGGAACCTCATCGTTATGGAAAAATTCTTCATTAGATCGATGTTTGAAAAAGAAAATAGCGGCTACTGTTGGAATAGTTCACATAAGCATACTTTTGGAACTATTTACAGAATGACTCACCGATACTGATTGTACTGTTCACAGAATGAATCACCGATACCGATGGTACTGTTCATATAATGACTCACTGATACCGATGGTACACATCACATTGGTCTCCCCATTAGAACTTTTAACATTACTCTGAATGATGGAACTGTTATCATTGGTCTCACTGATGGTAATGTTCACATTGATCTCACCGATGGAACTCTTCACATGGGTCTCACGGATGAACTGTTCACGTGGGTCTCACCGATGGAACTGTTCACATTGGTCTCACCGATGGAACTATACACATGGGTCTCACCATTGGAACTATTCACATTCGTCTCACTAATGGAACTATTCACATCGTTCTCACCAATGGTACTGTTGACATCGGTCTCATCTATTGAACTGGTAACATCAGTCTCACCGATGGAACTGTTTGCATCAGTCTCACCGAGGGAACTCTTCGCATCGGGCACACTGATGGAACTATTCACATTAGTCTCACTGATTGAAATATTCCCATCAGTCTCACCGATGGAATAGTTGGAATTGGTCAGAAATATGGAAATGTTCAACTAATTGGAAATTTGGAAAATTTTTGGGGATAAGACACATTATCTAAACATAACACCTCAATCACTAGATTTTCATAGAGGAATGGACCAGAGATGTTCATTCAAATACATCAGATACCTCTCAAAACATTCTTTTCCTCTAGAATTCAAAACCCACCTAAAGGGAAAAAGAAATGGGGTCCAAACAACCACCCATCGAGATACCTCTCAAAAGAGAACAATCCAAAAGAAGAAACCAATGAAATCCATCTCATAAGAAAGAATGTATTACTACTACAAAGGGGACATTGTCCCATGAAAATAGTTAAACATCAAAAAACATAGGGTAATGAGCATGTATCTATGTCTGACATTCCCAGGTAATATCCTCCATGCCACCATGTCGCCACAAGGCACAAACAAAGTATATTGAATGCACGTGCAACACCTTCTATTTACAGTCATGGATCTCTACCACATGCTCCTCGACGGTTGGATCATCATCAGTATTGATCAATACCCAATTGATGATGTGAGATTCATCATGAAGATAACGACGAAGCTTTGAAACATGGAAAACATAATGTATCTAGGTCATCTATGGGTGAAGTGCTACTCAATAAGACATTGATCCATCATGAGGTAACACCTCGAATGGTCCATAAAACTGGGGAGAATGCTTACTCCCATAACCAATCCTTCGAAACCATGATGGGGAGTCACCTTCAGGAACACATGATCTTCAAAATAAAACTCCAATGGTATTCTCCTTTGATAGAAATTTGATTTCTGATGATCATGAACTATCTTCATCCTCTCACGACTCACCTAAACTATATCTGTTTTATTCTTCACTGGTTCAGGTCAGAGAATTTCAGACTCTCCGACCCCCGTCCATCAAAATAGAGAATGGAACGGTTGGCCATAAAACCCATCAAATGGCACCAAACCGATGGTGGATTGAAAAATATTATTGTAAGCCAAGTCCTCCAAGGGTATGCGCCTCATCCACGATCCTCCAAAATCCAAGATACAAGAGCATATCATGTCTTCAAGTGTATGGATAGCCAGCTTTGTCTGATCATCCATCTGTAGATGAAAAGTAGTAATAAGGCATATTTGAGAACCCAAACCATGATGGAGACCACTCTACACCCTAGAGGTTAAACTAGGATCATGATAGGAAATGATCATCCTGGGGACTCCATGAAGTCTCAACACCTCCTCCATAATCATCCTTGACAAAACATCCACTAATCTTGACTCCTTGATCGTTATGAATTGGGATGATTTTGTTAAACGGTCCACTACCACCCAAATTGCATCATGTCCACCCAAAGCTCGAGGCAAACTAGTAACAAAGTATATTGAGATTTCCTCCAACTTCCACTGAGGAAAATTTAATGGCTAGATCAGACCACCAATAACATAGTGTTCATACATTACATACTGTCAGACCATGCATCGAGACACAATATCCCCCATTGGATGCTTCAATGCAGGACACCAAAACTGAATCCTCAAGGCTCAGTACATATTTTTCATGAGAGGATTCACTGCTAAAGGAAAACTATGGAACTCTCTAAAACCCTATTTCAAATGGACAATGGAACAAATATCCTTCCATGATACAACACTCTGTGTTGTTCATCATCAGACCAACAATCAGGGGCCTCACCACAAACAACTCGGTCCCTCCAGACCTCCACCTCAAGATCCCCCAACTGGGACACTTCCACCTACTACACCAAAGATGACTACACCATCAACTGAAAAAAACCTCTTCTTACAGATTCTACCATATCGATATGTAATGTTGAATGTTCTTACACAACTCCCTAGGAATCACCAGATTCATGCTCTACATCACTACATGATTTCCAGCTCCGCGGATCAGCAACAATATTCCCCTATCTTGGAGTATATGATATTTCAATGTATTATTAATATAAGAACTCCATCCAACGACGATGTCATATGTTAAGTCACACTGGGAGAAATCATACCTCAGTATCATATGATTAGAGAAAACCACAAAGCACTTTCCAATGATGTAAGTTTCCACAACATCATAGAAAACACCACGACTACCAACTCGATATCACGGGTGGGACAGTTACGCTCATGGGAATGTAACAGCCAAGTCCCATATGAAAAAACAGATCTCTACTGCATGAATACATAGCCTAACCCTAGGTGCGAAGCATCGCAAAAAACAACAAACTGATCTCTCTCTACTGGAAGAAAATGAAATGGAGAACTTAATAACTTATCCTTAAGATACTCGAAATATTCTTTAATCTTATCACTCCATAAGAACAAATAATCCTTCCTTTTCAATGCTATCAGAGGAGTCACAACCTGAGAGAAATCCGTTACGAACTTCCTATAGTAGCCTGCAAGACCAAGGAAACTTCGTACCTCTGCCACTATCTTGGTGGCTTCCCAAGACAAAACTACTTCTATCTTCAATGGATCCATAGCTACTCCCAGCTAGGAGACAACACAACCCGAGAAATAGACTTCTCAAGACCAAAACACAAACTTTGACAACTTCCTAAATAGCTGATGTTGATGAAGAACTCCCAAAACGGGCCGTAGAAGCTCTGAAAGCTCCCCATTAAACATCGAGTACACAAGGATGTCGTCGATGAAAACCACCACGTACTTATCCAAGAACTCATGGAATAACGCGTTCATCAATCCCATGAACACAGCTGGAGCATTCATCACATTCAATGACCTTACTACAAATTTGTAACGCCCATGAAGACTACCGAAAAGATTCTATAGGATATCCTCATCCTTAACATGCATCTAATGATATAGTAACTGAAATTTGATCTTTGAGAACCAACCTGAAAAAACCAGTTGATCAAAAAAATCATCAATCCACTGAAAAGGATAGCACTTCTTTACTGTCACTTTGTTTAAGCGATGATAATTGATACATAACCACAAACTACTGTCAGCCTTATTCACTAAAAAACCTAGTGCACCCCATAGTGACACACTCGACAAAACAAAATCGCACTGTAATAGACCATTAAGCTATATACATATCTCTCGTAACTCAGAAGGTGCCATCCTATATGGAGACATAGAGATTGAAGATGCTCGTTCTTGTAGCATGATCTCAAACTAAATCTCTCGGCGAGGGGGTAATGCTACAACCTCTTCTGCAAATACATCTGGGTTCTCTTCTATTAACCTAGTAAAAACCAACTACTGAACCTCTGAAAATCTCATCATCTTCTCATACATCAAGGATGATAAAAATGGAACATTCCTCTAACCCATCTGAGGGTCTCGCTTTCCAACAAACACCATCATCTCTCCATCCTCATTAAAGAACACAACCTACCTCCTGAAGCAATCCATGATAGCCTACACTGAATACAACCAATCCAAGACAAGGATGAAATCATATAGTTTTATCCATAAACATTGGAAATATCCCCAAGAGTGGGGCTGCCCAAGCACCAGCTCACAGTCTCTACATTCTTCAAATGAGTCAGCTCGACCTCCCACTGGCTTTGTTAATGCTAAGGGCACTGGATTCCTCACTACATGAAGTCCCAAAGAATGGAAAAGGGTAGGGGATATGAAGGTGTGTGTTTATTATGAATAAAAAAAGGAATACACCCAAGTTGAAAATAAGAAAAGGGTTCCTCAAACGACGTTTAGATCCCTTGGCGCGAGCAACACTAAAGCATGAAGATGACCACAATCTCCTACATGGCCTCTCTAACCCAAACGACGACCACCACCAATACCTCACTATGATCTATGAGGAAGGGGAGCATCACGAGGTTGTCCTATTTCTGCCCTATCTACCCTCTTCTGATCCAAAGCTGGTGCAACCTGCTACTGCTACCTCAGCTAGAACTGCTTCAACGGAGGAACATAGAGTGGAACACCTGGTGCACGATGAATTCTCAGAAAGTTCGGCCACTCTTACTACTAATTAACTCAACCACCACAAGAAAAAAAAGTGTCTGATCCTTTGGAATAATCCTGAGAGTCACCGCCCTAGGAGATAGGAGATGTTTATGGCTATGAACTACCCCCAGCTGAACAGAAACTCTTCTTCCCTGAAATCCAGGAACCCCAGACGACAGCTCTACTTTGTGAGGAATCATGACGACTCCCCTCTCACGATGATCCAATTTAGGCCAATGTACTCTCAACGAAATCTTCCCTCGACAACATATCAAGATATTTCTTTAGCATAAATGGGGTGACCTAGCACTGGATCTCTAGACACAGAGCCTCCTCAAAATGCCTCACACTGGCCTCCTCATTTGGAAATAGGTCTGAAGTATATCAAAAATGATTCCTGAAATAGATTCCAAACTCTCGTAAACTGGAGCTCCCATATAGAAGGGTAAGAAGATCCTAGAGACTAGATGTTGTCGCTGTCGAAGAAAAGAAACTCAACTATAAACAGTCCTATGAACTGCTCCAATGAGATCACCAACTCCTCGCGATCCCTGAAGAAAAAATAACCACCACTTCCTCACTGCTCCTTGCATCATCATCACAACCGAAGACACACAATGATTATTCGGATATCAGATCAAACTGAATCCTATCTCGACCTCCTCCAACCAATCTTCCATTAAAGTATCTGAAATGGATCCCACATACTTATACAGACTCTAGCGCTGAAACTCGCGGAGTGTCCTCTTTCATGATTCGTCATCGTCAACCTCTACCATACGACGATCTGCTGGCACAACCTACTAGACATCTTCTTCACAAAACTGATGAAAACATCAGCCTAGATCCATACCTGGAAAATTAAAAATAGTTAGAAATCCTAAGCCTTGAACAAGGAAGAATCAACATTAATTAATTTTTTGTTTTATTTTATTCATTTTAGGTTAACCTATCCGAAGTTTTACACATAAAAACACAAGAACAAAGAAGAATGATCCATGACACATTCCTAGGTCTCTACCCTGAAACAAGTATCACCTCATTTAGTATCCATTGTAAACATAAAGGTCTGTGCATCAGATCACAGGGGGACCTAAACACCTATGTCTCAGCCAGTATCGAGTGTTTACATCACTTGCTAAACATGACTGAAACTATTTCCCTACCATCCCATGTTACCTCACCTGTGCCTAACACCAAACTCCATCATATCCCTAAACCAGAGATCTGATACAACTCTATCATGCCCCTTCCCCACAAGGTGTACCCATCATAGGCTGACAATTTGAGAAGGGGGATAATGACCCATGAGTCCAACCTCCAGTAGGCATTGGGTTGGTGACTAACACCGAGAGAATAATATATACACAAATGGAAGGTATTCCCATCTAAAAGAACACATGAGAAAGAGAGAGATAAGATAGAGACCAACCAACTCCAACTCAGAAAACAATATAAATGAAATCCCTTGTACACAAATGTAATGTAATGAAAAATGACAACAACTGGAAGGGGAAAACTGCAAGTACCAAAGGAAAGTAAAAACAACAGCAGCCAAAAGATTGAACAACTCCTACAACCCCAAGCTAGTAGAATCCAGCTTGACCTCCAACCTTCTCCAAGTAAGCGGAAAAATAGTTTATATAGGAATTGGGTGAGGATAACAATATACTCAGTAAGATATTCCCTGGAGCCTCTCATGAAAAAGTAAAGGATGAATGCAAAATCATAGTGAACAACAAGTGAAACTAACTCATCACATAAACAAGTATACTAAGTTTCGAGACTCACCATTGATACTATCTCCAAGTATTGCATACTAGAGTATTTGATATATTAATGAATATTAAGGGTACCCCACTACTACTTCCCCACTGGTTTTCCACTTTTCACTCAATGCCACACGTCCTAAGAATCTCTATCCAAAAAGGCTTGCATGCAGACAACTGGGAAAAGTACCACAACATGCACCTAATGAAACAAAACCACCCCATGAACAAAAGAAATGTAACTAGGTAGTTTTTCGAAGCCACCATAGCGCGTATAATGTGTATTTTTCATCAGGCATTATAACTCAATCCATTACAACCCACACACCGAGTAAGGGTCCTCAAGCCATCAGATCCCATACAGGTTACAGCTATAGTGTTCCATAGGAAACTATATCTAGAGTACATGTGTGTGAATAACCACAAGGAATTACTTCCCTCTACACACATAAATGGGGAAAACTAACCGCATTTCCTACCATCACAAGTATGTACCACGAGAAGTGATTGGGGCCTAAGGGGGTAGTCATCCATCCATTATCCCACCAGAATGTTTGGAAAAACACCCCCTAGGGCTTAGAATCCTTGAGGTTTCAGTTTCCCTAACTAAAAAAGTGAAGTAGCTTATAGAAAAAAAGGTACAACATATACTATACCTCGATACCACACTAGGGGAATCACCTAGTCTTAGACTCAACTGCATCTAACGTCTCTCACACTACCTACTGCCACTTCTAAGAAAAGGTATCCTTTAAGCACACAACCTTTTAAACAGAATTGTCTACATTCCTTCATTAACTTTTTATTAGTTTGACTTTATGTTCATTAATTGATTAAAATTAATTAATTACTAAAATTTTCCACTTTATATTTCATTATCATCACACCCAAATTCCTCAATTCCAATAAATAGAATCATCATCATTGCTCCCAGCAAGAAACAACCCCATGGGATAACATCATTTATTCAATCATTTATTAATAACATTATTACTTTTCCATATTCCAATGCATTCTAGAAAAAAAAATTCATTGCTACTAAACACAAGGGGCTCATCAAAGTGAGTAGGTGAACTACCTATCAATTCATTTCCACCTATATAAACAGTGTAATGAAATCCTCCCTTGATATGCTAAACAAAGAAAGAATGTGGCATACCCTACACGTCTTCACCCATTTTGGAAGAAGGGCAAGAAAGACCAACTACCTTGAGCAGTGGGGAAAGTCATGTAGATAAACATCTAATATGAAACCAAAATCATCCAAAAATTCACATCCCTCCAGTTCCATCATCTCCGGTGTCCTCCCTGAAACCCACATGCAGAAACCGATGCATATCTCAACTCTAGGCATCAAAATGCTGCCATAATCAATAAACCTCCATGCCCCACATATCAAAAAACCATCTATGATAACTTCACAACACAAGCTGTAGGAAAACAAACATCATATGAACTCGGATCGTGGCCCTTAAACAAGAAAGAGGTAAACATAGATCCCTAAAAGGAATTATCTAGTATAAAATATCTAGTTCATTAATCCATCTTTAATTAACTGATTTATTATTCATAGGTT
This sequence comes from Viscum album, assembly GCA_963277665.1. Classification (NCBI taxonomy): domain Eukaryota; kingdom Viridiplantae; phylum Streptophyta; class Magnoliopsida; order Santalales; family Viscaceae; genus Viscum; species Viscum album. Next base: position 49,798,397 of record OY728121.1, read on the forward strand.
CCAACATTGGGAAACATAATAAAAAAATCTATAAAAAATTGATTAAACATGCTTACTAGATCAAATCGATTAACATTAAATTACAATAATAACAACTAGTTTAATTTACATGACACTTTATCTTTATCCAATAAATTATCTATTAATTACATATTTACGTTCATTTCCAATTTCCATCAAGAACGAAAATCTAGCAAAGAAAGCATAGATATGACACAATTTGGAAAAATAAGAGAAAATAACATACAATCGATAGCAATTTATTTATCCAAATAAAATATTTAATATGTCAATTCTAGTGTGATCTAGTGGGCTAAAACATGCTCACACTATAGATACATGTATATGAATAGAGAAGAAAAGAATCTCCTACCTGAAATGGTTAATGATTTTTTTATACAAGGATGAGCCACACGATAGGTTATGACCTCATCCCATAGTGACAATTGTATCCACCCGAGGATGTAGAGACACCACAACACTGGTCAACACCCAAGATAAGACTATTAAGAACATTGAGATAACATTCCCTAAAAGGGCATGGATAAATAAATGGTGATAAACCCAAAAGGATGATGATAGATCATACCTTATATCCAAGATTGATCGATACTTCTTGGTTGCATCAAAAATAGAGGAGAACCAATCCAAGGAAGAATGTTTGACCGCACAACTCATTTGGGAAGGAATGAAAGGTTAGAGTGTCTCACAGTAGAGAAAAAGGAGGAAGAACAATGGAGTGTGATTTCTCATTCCCTTTGATGATTTAACAGAGCATGGGTTTAAGATACACATGATTTTCTATTAAAATTTTATTACATTAAACCACATGGTTTGACCAAGTAAAATCATCTCGAGCCTTAAGAATAAATTAATATAGGAGTTATGGATAATTATTCAACCTTAGAGTCCTTAAAATGAGGCTTCAAAATCATTTTATGTCAAAGGAAATGTCAAAGGGGAGAAACTGTTTGAAGCTGGAAACATTGTACACCAAAAATGAAATTTGGAAAAATAAATAGAGGCTACCATAGGAACCTCACCATTCTGGAAACACTATTCATGAACTCAAAATTTGGAAAAGAAAATAGAGTCTACCATTGATACAATTCACATAAGCCAACCATTGGAACTATTCACAGAATGACTCACCGATACAGACAGTACTATTCATAGAATGACTCACAGATACAGATAGCACAATTCATTGAATAACTCACTGATACCGATGGTACTATTCACATAAGTCTCATTGATGAATCTTTTCACATCGGTGACACCGATGGTACTGTTCACATCGGTCTCACTGATGAATCTTTTCACATCGGTGACACTGATGGTACTGTTCACATCGGTCTCACTGGTGGAATTGTTCGCATCGGTCTCACTGGTGTAACTATTCCCAACGGTCTCATAGATGGAACTGTTCGCAATAGTCTCACCGATGGAACTATTCACATCAGTCTCACCGATGGAACTGTTCGCATCGATCTCACTGATGGAACTGTTCGCATAAGTATCTCTAATGGAACTATTTGTAGAATTGTAAATTCAGAAATGTGTTGGGGATAAGTCAAATTGACGTCCTAGAACACCTTAAACACCTTATTTCCATAGAAGAATGGACCAGAGAGGTCTGGTCCATTACACCTTGTATGGAAGGCTATCTTTGATATTTCCTTCTTTTTGAACCTGAACTGATCATATTCAGATCATTGGTCATTTTTTTAAAATTTTTGATCATTTTTTAATTGATCAATTAGATAATAAATATAGTGTATATGATACATGTTCTTCATTATTATCATGTTATATTCTCTATAATCAATATAATTACACACTAACCCATTTTTATTTATATAAAAAAATAGGTTCACCCCATGACAATGAACATGGTTGAATGAATCCACTAGGAAGATTTTTATAGAGTTTCTTATTAAATTTATATAACTCATTTGGAACCATTGTATATGGTTTTTTAATGTAGATGAAAAATATTGTAAAATTTATATTTAAAACCGTACATCAATATTTAGGGGAAGAATAATTATTTATTCATGAAATATATCAATATATTCATGAACAACATTACATCATCAATGTTGAGTTTATTACAGACAAATTGAGATTAATATCCCTCATTAATATGTTTTAGAACAATATAATGGATTTAGTTTCCAATATATTTTCATATTCATTCTCACATTGATAATAAATCATTGTTTAATTCCCAATATGAAATGAAACATTATTTTACTAGAAATTGATATGGGATCAATACAAATAATTCCAATCCATTCCTAAAATAACACAAAATTCATCTAGAGAGTGAATCACATGATTTGATGCAACCAAATTCACAAAAACTTATATCCATGAAAAGATAAAGATATGATTTGAAATCATTATTCTACTAAGATTTCATATGTAATTTAATATCTATTATTTGATGTATTTATGTGATACCCATAAAAATGATTTATATATAAAAGTGTTTTTTGAACCCGAATCAAATAAGATATTTATAGTTATAGAGTGGTTGATATGTGTACCTTTAACCACATCACTTCCATGAACCTCTTTAATTTTTTTTCAAATCATATGTCTCTTTATCTATTGGATTTAGTCTAGTTTGGTGACTATTTTATTCATTTTTAAATGGATTCATGCAGTGGTTTTCATAATGTGAATTCTATTTATAGTTATATCATTTAAATGTTTTTGGTGCATTTACTATAGATTTCTCTCCATTATTTTCATAATATTTCCTCTTTACATATCATCACCATTAACTATCTCAAAGACCATTAGTTAAAAAATTTAAATATTTACTAGTCCTGTAGAAATAATTTAACACATGTTTCTTTCAAAAAATATGTAATAAATTAATATTCATTTTTATTCTCATATGATTTTTTTTAGAATTTCGTTTAAACACCATCATTATCTTATTATCATCAGCATTAAAATTATATGAATATAAACTCTTCATATAAACCATGATAGCACATAAATAAATTTCTTCATATATACTATAGTTCATTATCTATAACACCTTTTAAAGGAATGGTTTTAATACTATGAATAAATGTTCAATTTATCTTTTTTTTTCAATGATAAAACCATAATAATAACACAAAATTATTTTAGATCATGATTCATAGGCATAAAAATATTCATTATCCTTATGCTTATACTTGAGTAATTACCTTTACATTTTCATGGGACAAGATCATGATAAAGGAATACTAAAAAATACCCTCCTAAACTAAACCGACTCTATAGATTAAATTAACTTGTTTTTAATAACATTCCTTATAATATTCCAAAATTTTCCTAATTCAAATAAAAAAATATGTTCCCTCCAGAAAACCTTAAAATTATTTGAGCACTGAGGAATAAGGAAAATATTTTCATTGGTATTTCCAATTAATAAAATCTAGAGGATAGTAGGTCCCACTAAATGATGGTAGTTGTTTTCTCATGAAAGGCTAAAAGGTGAATTTCTACCTTATTTTATTAGTCTGAGGATCAATATGATTCATGGATTGGTAGACTAGGCATAGTATAATAATATGATTACACATTCTAAAAACTATGATGTTCAGTTTCTCTAGAGGAAAATCATTACATTATCAACCACCTTCATTTTTAACATGATTCATCCTAGTTCATACAATTAACTAAAACTAAAAATTATAGCACAACTATAAAAATACAATAATGAGAGTGTGAAATCAAATAATCATGTAAATCACTCTAGAAATTTCCAAAATTATGAAACCATCTTATCAACATGTTCATCTTTTAGGTTAAAAAAATATAAATTAATGTTCATCATAGGTTATCTTAGGCTCTATCCTTATTTTCTTTATAAATTAATATCCAAAAATAGATAAACCTTGCATTCACACCAGCTGAGGTTATATGGGCAATACAAACATAAGTACTATAAAATTGAAGATGAATATTCAATAAATTTCACAATAAGATACACCATATAACTGCCATTTTTTAATTTATTTCAATACTAGATAAATAATGAACTTATTTGATGAATGATCCCTAACATCTAGTACAACGTTCTTATCCCAAATAACGGTACTTATAAACATCCTAATTATAACCATTATTCATATCTTCAAGAATATGAAACATATCAAAGGGGGAACATAGATTATAAGTAATGATAAACAAGAGAGATATAAATAATTGATAATATACATGAATAAGACTGTAATAAGGGTAAAAGTGTATGATCATCACTTATGAAGTTCATTCCCAATAATTCCTAGATCATAAATCATGAGTCATTAAAGAATGATTTAGCATATCAAATTAAATAAGTAATAAGTGCAAGGAATAATTATTAATCAATCACGATACATGAGAGAATATAATAAGAATAAGAATTGGTAATTGGAATGGTTTCAGAAACATTACAATAAAAAATCATTTAATTCGTCCTGGTATACTACCAATACAAATATTACATAAATAAATTTCTATGTTGGATTATGGTCACTCACCAATATCTTTTAATTATTTGAATGGGATCACTCTCCATCCTCTTCAATATCATCTAATGAGATATAAATCATTATGAAATGAATTAGTGGGCTACCTAATTCCAATCAAACCCATCACATTTTGAAAAAAATTAAATTGGGTGCCATAGGAATAAGAAGACATTTATCATTTAATTATAGAATTTCCCATGGATAAGAAATGAGTTTCATAAATATTTTCTCATCACAAGTTGATAATAAATCCAGATAAGTACATGCATGCTATCATTTGATCATATCCATAGTTAATATTAATAAATATAAATGGATATTTAAAGAGTTGAAAAATTCATTTCAAATAATTTTCAAAACACTAATGGAAATCATTGGGAAAAAATAAATTTCATTTGATAAAAGTTTAAAAAAATTTACGAAATGTTGAATAGATGATTTTCATACAGATTCACCATGAAAACTTTTCATGGAATCATCAAAAAATGAAAAGTAATGATGATGATAAAATATATCTGTGAGGTGACGGTTAATACAGAGACTCATTTCACATTTTTTGTAAAATCTATTAAATACCCTCTTCAGAAACATTGTAAAAATTATTTTTTAAAACTTATAAAAGTAATAAAAAATTAGTGTAATATGGCTATAAATAATTATTGTATTATCAGTACATGAAAATATATTATTTTATATAGGTTCCCATGAAAAATAATGTGTTTTAGTAAAAAATGATACAATTTGTTTTAGATGGGCCATCAAAAAAATTATTCATGATGGGTATGTATCCCATCACAAATAATTTTTTTATGATATATAGAAAAGGTCTTTTACGATGGGAAGATTCACCCATCTCAATTAAGTCTTTCAGATTGCTGATAATTTCCATTGTAAAAAAGATAAAAAATTAAAAAAAATAAAAAATAAAAAAATAAATATAAGAATATTGACCATAATATAAAAATGAACTATATAGAAATTGAAATATATGAATTAATAAAAATATTAAAAAAATTGTGTACATAAAATTTCTATCAAAATACAAGATAAAAAACAAAAAATAAATAACTAGGGGGGGCATCTAGAGGAGGTGGTGAAGGGTATTCCGTCCATAAACTCGGATTAAGACATCATATGTTCTCCATCGTCTTCTCATGCAACTACTCTAACCATTGTCACATTTCTTCCTCCTCATAATGATACTATCTAATAATCCCCTCCTACTCCATATGCATGGTCTCTATAAAATAACCAGAAGCTCAAAACTTCTCATTATACATTGCAGTAGATGTCGATGTATATCTATGAGCTCCCCTCACCAGTATATATCATGCATCATCAAATCATTCTATATAACCACTTATAAATATGAACTAAATAATATAGAAATTCTCGATGTCCTATACGATTATAAAATTAAAAGTTCACACTGAAAATTATATAATTTCTTAAAACATGTATTTACCTTATGTTTTCGATGAGATCTAAATGTACAAGTACCATCTCGATGCATAACCCCCTACCTATATCGGTTCTGTCGATCTAATGGTTGTATTCACTAAAAATAAGCCCTCATCTAGAATTAAAATACACTATATCAAACCTATAATGAGATGTAATATGGTTGGTGGGCATATAATGACTAATCAAAATCTCTGACACCGTATTTGGTAATTGATATCCTCATCATATTGAAAAAAACTAATATCAGAACTCACATATACATACCTCCCATGCCTCCCATTTGGAGGCCCACATTCTTTCATCATTGGGATACTGTTAAACTTACAAATAAATAATAATATCATGTTTTTAATTAAATAAATTTAAAAAAAAATATTATTTAATTACATTCCATCCAATGATAAAAATTGTAGTTCCTAACATCTATGTGAATCTAATCCCATGTCACCCATGTTCATAAAAAATAACTCTGGAATATATCACTTTCCTATCCTATAGTTATTTGTGAAATGTAGTGAAAAAGACAAACAAAAAATCAAAAAAATCAATATATAAATAATGTAATGAAAATTCATGAAAACTAAATAAAATTAAAATGTAAATACACCTACACATGCAAGGATCAATCTCAGTGCATGGATGTCACTGAAGGCAATTTTCAGGAATCAATAATCATACAAGACCTCAACCCATCTGAGCTATCGCTAAACCACCAACAGTGTTGGGGTTTGATGATGTTGCATCAGGAAGGTCACTAGTTAATGTAATTTCATCTAACTCATGAATGATATTAGATAAATGGTCATTTTTTGTCTAAAACATGAAATGACTATTTTCATCAAATAATTAATATCATGTATTATATATAAATTTATATTATATATGATTATAACTAGTATTTGATTTTTTAAATCATCAGCTCCATCCTCATCTTTGTATATAACAGTGTCAATATCTTTATATTCATCCTCATTATCATCAGTTTCCATGGGATATATTTTTTCATCATCTATTACTATTTCAAATAATTTTTTTTATATCAATAACTTCATTGTCTAAACAAATTTGAATGAATGAGAAGGTGTGGAATCTTCCATCAGTACCAGGACTATGCATCTCCTCACAAGATAGCAAGCCAAACAATAATGAAATATTTGAGAGATGACATCATGATATATATGCTAGTGAGGGGTAATTCCAAGAAGTCATAGTCTAGAATTAATTCTTCAAAGACCATTAAGTGATCTAATGTGTCACTATGCAAAAATGAGTTGTAATGTTTCCTCCTAAACCATTAAAAAGGGGAATATCAAAAAATGAATAAATATACAAGGACTTTGTGATATTTTGTCAACAACATCATCATAATAATCAACCCATGACCATGGGGTGTTATTATCAATATTTATGTCTCTTCATGGAAAATATGTATTTGGTATCATCTCTTGAAAATTTTCAATTCCATTCACCTCCACAGAACCATAGTATCTTTTTATAAACTAATTTTCTCATGATTTAATTTCTATTAACCTCTGGCGACCTATTAACTCTCATAAGGCTACAAAAAAATCCATAACAAATTTTTTTTCCTGATGAGCTAATAAAATTGGTTTATATTATATAAGAAGGATTTTGTTTTTAATAGCAACGATTTCATCATATAGATGAACATAGAATCTTTTATCAGTATCCATCCAATGATATTTATATTCACTTATATAATTCATTGCCAGATAACACATTTTTATTATTTCTTCCGACATTAGACAAAATACAACTTCTCTTTCTATACGACGAGATCCTCTTAAGAAAACACCACCATTTATTGTTTTTTTTGAATCAATATATGCATGTGTATGAAATTGAAAAAAATTCACCACATATGATTTATAATATTCAACCATTTTGGATGTTGGGTTGTTAAATACTCATAATTAATTATCTATTTTATCACCAAGTTGAGATAACTAAAATTTTTAAAAACAATAGTTAGTGTTAAAAGTATTAAATTTATTTGACATGTCAACTATAATTAATTAACATTAATAATATTTTAAACTAGTATGAAAAATTATTTTTTTAACATTCTTCCAAATAAGATGTATAATTTTTGGAAACCATTTCAGGATATGATTATCGTATAATATAAATATAAAACATATTAATATAAATTTTAAAAAATTATAGAATATGGGATTATATAACTCATTGTATAAATGGTATCATTTCATCATAGTTGAGAAAAACATATGTATGTGTTGTCTGATATTCATCATCTAAAAGTCATCATTAATGAACTCTTCCAAATCCATGTTAGGGTTTATTAAAAATTGATAATTTATTGTTTATTTCATGATAAAAATTTCCCTTATTACACCCATTTTGTAATATTTTGACAGATATTCTGATTTCCAATAATATGAGAAGAAAAAAAATTCCTGCTACAAATAATATTTTATAATTTATTATTCAACTAATACTATGTTTTGTATCTTTTTCATCAATTTATGCATGCATCTATAATGTGGTTTCATCCATTGGAACTACACTAACACACCAAATTTTAATTAATGTGGAAAATGTCATATAAAATTATCAATTTAATTAAAGTATGTCGGCAAAAATTTTATTTTCCAATTTATAAAAAATTGAAACAGTATCTAATTGATGTCTACCTGTGTATTATAGAACATTATTGACCCAAAAAATGGCATATAATTTTTTTTGATATTTTTGGTTGCCCATCCCAAATAATATAATTAAAAATTATTCGACATCCAATCAATAAAAATATTTCCATTATTACAAGACAATTATGACTTTTTAATCCTATAATATTACCATTTCTGAAACATCTAGATGAATTGGAAACATTACCATCTTAAAACCTCAAATTAGAAATCCATAGACAAAATAATAGATAATTTTATTTGGAAATGGTGTAACCCACTATTTGGTTTCAATAACTTCTGTGGTATGACATTTTCAAACAGTTCATGTTCTTTTCACCTACAAATTTTGGAAATATCTGATCATTCATTTAAAATATCTTTTTTCATAACAAGTGTATCAAAAACTGTATAAAATATATTATTAAAATTGTTATTTTCAAAATGCACGACATCAGACATGTGTTGGACAATCAAATTAGAACAATATGGAAGATCCCAAAAAATTCCCAATATTATACAAATGTTTTCATTCCCCAAGACATATATTTTTGTTGGGATATAGTAAATACAAAGGCAATGATAGGTAATTCAGTTAAAATAGTTTTTAGTTCAATACATGAGATCATTCTTGGATGTCAATCTCTTTCAATTGTACATTTTCTGAAATCGTATAAGTTCCATAAAAAAAAGATGATTGGTTAGAAGAAATCATTAAAAATAGCCTAAAATACAATGTTTTCATCCATTGATGTGCATAAATGATTTTCTATCTCTCATAAAATATTGATATGATTTTGGAACATGTGAACAATATCAAGAAAACATTCCTTATGTTCTAAATACACAAATTAACCAGATTAATGTATATTTCATTAGAATATTTTGTTTCACAACAAAATCACATGTAGTTAAACCATTACACCACTATAAATTTAATTCCTAAATCAATGGCTTTAAAAATCATCTATATTCTTTTATGGATTTCCTAAAACTAAATGGTCAAAGATATATATGGTTCATTTATCAACATACTAGGGGAAAATATAATGGAGATATAAATTTATGAAAAAATGAATATTTACTTCCGTAAGAGCCAAAGGTAAATAAATTATCATAATAAAGACCCAATCACATTTTTAAGGATTCTAAATAATAATATAGACGTTTTGGGTCAAAGTGTTTCAATGAATAACCATCAAGTGGATTATTTAAGCTTTTATCAGTTGAAATATTCTATTTAACCTATGACATTGATAAAGTTATGTTGGGAGACATACATAAAAACATCAATATATGTGTAAGATAAAAATACCTCAACTCTATTAATGGAACCAATACAGGCTTCCCTTGTTGAGCCACTTTGTACATAAAATTTCAGCATGTTGTATAACTAAAAAATGACTCATTTTCACTATAATATAATATGAAACCATTGGAATATGAATGAATATTTTGTTATCCAAAACCCCAATTAATAACCATTCTCTTTCTATAATATAATTTTGTAGGCAACACATTTTATCAGGTAATAGTTCTTTAACCAATGAGAATATCAGATTAATATATGTATTTGGAATTACATTATCTGATTTAATAGTCATAAGTTTTCTAACCACTTTAAATTTTCATATCCAGCAACTAGGATATAAGGAATCCTCAAAAGACTAAAACAAATCATAAAATTAAGAAGGTTCTATCTTAGGAGTTAAATCAATGTAATCACCAGTTTTAGTTTTTTAAAAAGTTTGTATGTTAACATATTGTAACAAATTTTCAAATAGTGATGGATTTGAAAAAAATTATTAGTATCATATAAGAATCTATGTTCACCAGGTTCATTCAAAAAAATAATATTTAAAAAAAACAAAAAACAATAGATGGCCTCCATTGTTTTCAAATGTTTCAAATCAATTGAGATCACATTTTTTAAATTGAATATTAATTATATGTTGTAAAACAATTTTGGTTTCAAAGAGCCAAGTGAAAAAAAAAATTAACACTCTCAATATAAATAGGATTTACACTAGAACCATTTATATTCCCACGAAAATTTATCCATTCATAGTCATGTGACAAATATTAACTATGACCTCCAAGTTTTATATTTATCTAAACAATATAAATTAAATAATTTTTAAATGATTAGTTTTATGTAAGAAAAATACTGTATAAAAGTGTGTAGAAATATAAAATTTATAATTAACATGTAAATTTAGTAAATTTTTATTTTTTATTGCTTATTTTTAATAGTTTCTACTAACTTTCAGTAATTACCACTATGTTTTAGTAATTTAACAAATTTAATTTTTATATTCACTAATATTTAATAATTAACGATAATTTTTACAATTTTTATCTTATTATCATTAATTTTTAATAAATATAGTGATTTACGCTTAATTTATACTAAATAATGCTACTTTTCAATTATGTTTGAACAATTAATTACACATTACCTATAATTTAAATTATTATAGTGATTTATCACTAATATTTACAAATTAATACAAATTATAACTGTTTACCTTTAATAATAATTTATAATAGTAATTTAATTATTGTTGCTACTATTATTTACCAATTTCTACTCAATACTACTAATTTTTACTAATTATACCTAATTTTTATTAATTAGAGTGATTTACTGTTAAAGTTTCCTAATTATTGCAAATTTTCACTAATTAAAATTATTTAACTTTAATTTTCTAAAAGTTACAATTAATTTAGAATAATTTTTAGTAATTATGGAAATGTTTTATTAATTATAGGTATTTAATACTAATTATTATTTATTTTTCCACTTACAACTATTTTTAATTATTATGGCAATATATCACTAATTGTTACTTATCATAGCAAAATATTATTAATTACCATTAATCATTACTAATTATAGAGACTTGGTCTTCTTTTTTACAAATCATTACTAATTTATGCTAATTTTTACTAATTTTTTATACATTACACTAATTTTTAATAATTATAGTGATTTACTATTATTTTGTACAAATTAATTTTTCTTTATATTAACGTGGAATAATTACAATGATTTATCAATAATGTATACTATTTGCTGATAATTTTTAATAATTTTGTTAATGACTGCAAATTTTTAATTTTTTTTGTCATTGTAGATAATTTTTACTATTTGTTTGTAATTTCCAATAATTGTTTACTAAATTTTACTAATCATTGCTAATTTTTAATAATTATGGTTGTTTTTAAATATTATAGTGATTTATCATTAATTTTTACTAATTCATGCTTATTTATAACCATTATAGTGGTTTAACATTAATTTTTGTTAATTACTCCTATTTGTCAAAAAATATTATGAATTGATATAACTTATATCTATGGCCTATACATTATTATGAAGGTATTATAATTAATACTTTTTATTAATCAATTATATGTAATTACTATTAATTACACCCACTTGCTGATAATTAAAACAAATTAATACAAACTAAAAGTATCAATTTTTAACTATAAATAGTACTAATAATTACAAATAAATATATCTAATTTACAATAACTATCGCTTGAACTCCACTGTGTGATTGTGCTACTACTTATTCCATCAATGCATCTACTCCTCATGCCATGGTTTCTTCCATCCACCTATCACACTATAACTATCCAGGTTCTACAGACCTAATGAAAAATGATTACATCAATGGCCCAAATTTGAAATTTCTATGTGCCTAATGATTATAATTTTTTAAACATTTTTATTAATTTATATTTTATTTTATTACTTTATATTAAATTACACAAACAATTATCAACAGTTAGTTACAATTTGAGATAATTTCCTCCAATTAATGATAATTTTGAGTATAATTTAATATAAAGCTATAAAATATATTATAAAATTCTAAAATGGGGTAAATCATAGATTTTAAAGTCTTGAGGTGATGAAACCAATTTATACCTACCATGTATATTTTTTATTTGACATCACATAAAAATTGAGGATGTATTTCAATTTAATTTTTCTAGTAATTTATAATAACATATATTATTTAATAATAATTCATAATAATCATTTCTATTATTTTTTTTGTAAATTTATAGAAATTCTAAATTTCTAATGTTTTACTTATATTTATAAAAAACATTATTAATTTATTGAAATGTATATTAATTTATAATATTTTATATCAATTTACTACTTTTTTAGTTTATAACCATTTATTACTAATATTTACTAACTTATTAGTAATTTTTGATACTTTATTACAAATTTTTATGAGTTTATTACTAATTTTCAATTTAATAACAAATTATAACAAATTATTACTATTTACAGCTAATTATGACTAATTACCACTAATTATTATTAATTAGAGATAATTATTACTAAATAACACTAATTACCACTAATTATAACTATTTATTAATAATTTCAACTAATTACTTATAATTACAACTAATCAATACTAATAAAAAAATTATTACTACTAATTATTATTAATTTATGACTATTTTTTACTAAATACCACTAATTATTAGTAATAAAACAAATTATTACTAATTGCCAATAATTATTTCTAATTACAACTAGTTATTAATAATTAACTCTAATAATTACTAATTTCCACTAATTATTACTTATTATTATTAATTATCAATATTTATTACTAATAAGTTATTTTTTATACTAATTACTGCTAATTATTACTAATTTCCTCTAATTATTACAAATAAAAAAAATTAATACAAGTTACCACAAATTATTACTAATGACCATAAATTTTAACTAATTACCACTAAATAATACATAATATTTACTAATTTTTTCTATGTATTACTATGTACTAAAAATTATTAGTATGTTATACTAATTAAAAGTAATTACTAATAAATATATCTGATTAAAAATACATATTTTTAGTTATATATAAACAATTTTAATTAAGAATAATTATTATTAAATAAATGAAATAAATGAAAAATAAACTAATTCCAATTAAATCTAATTATTATTTTTATTTCTAACTAATACTAATTATTACTAATATAAAATTATGTAATTAAAATAAAAATATAAAAGATTATATAATTACTTTCACTCATAGAATTTATTCACACATGTTGAATGAATATTGTATCCACTTCTTTTGGCATGAATTTGAAATATTAGGAAGTATGTGAAAATAAGAATTTTTGTTTTTTTAGTTTGAACCTATAGTTCTTTATTACCAATGATGTTTTAAACATTAACATTCTTTCTTAAAATAGGATGTTATATTTGAAGTTGTACCTCAACGCTAGAAATATCTCAGTTAGAGAATTCATCTAGATGAAGAATTTCACTTTTCTCAACTACTATATTTTCATCTTCCCTATATTCCACATCTATATCATCACTCGAAACATTATTTTTATATTTTTTAATGAACTTTGACATTTGAATAATTAACTAACTTTTTTCTGTGTTATTAGTACATCTAAATCCTATACCACTAGGATTGTATTTAAGAAAGATTCTATCAGCAGAAATCTGATAAAACATCCCAATATTTCCACCATTGAATTTTTTAATAGACATATTTCTAAATACCATTATATACTTCAAATTTTTTTCATTATATAAAATTTCATAAGGAGTCATATTAGAGTCTTGTCAATAGAAACATTCATTTATAATACAAAATAAAATACTAACATCCATACATCAAAAATAATGAGAATTATAATGATCAATCAACGCCATTCTCCCCATTTCCCCCTAGACTTATATTCATTCATTCAGTAAATCCGTTTTATGTAGTGATTATGTTGACCAAAAATATTGAATTATTTTATTTTTTTTCAATATATCCTTTTAACAACACATTTTATATTTTTCCCACCCTTATTAGTTAATAACTTCTTCAAATAATTTCGAAATTATTTCTCTCCACCACTCCTAAAATTCATGAATATAGTGAGATTCCTTGATTAATGTTTTAAATTGTTAATTCTTCTAATTCAAGAAAAATCATAAATTAATGAAATTAATTACTTGTCTCTCATGTTTATTTTCCACTCAGTGGCCTATAAATACTATAATGTATCATATTTAGGGGTCAAGTTGAATAAATATAAACAATTTTATGATTTATGTTTGTTATCATTCCTTTATAATATGTTGAAGAACACAAATATATTCTTCATTTAATGTTATGTACATTTCAAATACTATAAATATATATTAGTTTTCTCATAATACTCTGACACATGTTAACTAGTCTTAGATTCCATAATTGATTTTCTTGCATCATGCTCATATAGCATGAACATTATATACATCAAACCTCAAAAAAATTTCCTTTTGTTCATTTCCCTTTCATATCAACTTTTCTATCTTCTTATATTTTTTTTAAAAATATATTTTCTATAAAAAAAATTATTTCCCCCATCATAAGTTTTTGAAAAAGTAATAATGTTTTTTTAACCCATATATAAACAATGATCTTTTGGATTTTAATTTTTCTTTCCCAATGATAGAAGATCTATCATATTTGATTCTTAGTGACTTATCATTTACAAAATTCATTAAATATTTCTTATAATATTTCACATTATTCCAAAACATCTAATATTCATTCATATTTGAGGATTACCCAGTATCCAAAATTCAGGATCATTATCCTTTTGTATCTTTGATTTCAATTTCTAAAATAAGAGATTCTTCCTTGGCTTGTTATTTCACAAAATCCTCCTTTTGAAATTTGCTAATTTTTTTTCTATAAATCAATCAATACATGCTTTTCCCTGATATCCACTTTGTTCATATATTTCATATGTTTTTTCCAATGTTCATACCCTATTTTCAATCATCAGAATATCATTCTCAATTTGTATAACTTAAATGGGGTGACTCTCCATCAATCATTGTTTCCTGTGTTCTTTAGATTTTTGTAATTTTGTTGAATAAAACAAAAAATATTCACTATATTGAAGATTCCACCACATTACAAGAAGTAAAAATTTAATTGATATTTTTCTATAGCACTTCGATACTATTTGGATTTATAAATTTACTCTACTTTTTTAAATTTTTTACTTCCACTTTAGAAATGTATTTCTCCCTAATGTTTTTTAAATTTTGATATTTTTTCTTTAGGTTAAATTTATTTTCATCCTCTATATAATAAATAATAGTATTAATTTTTTTAGTCATGGAAATGATATAAGTTTAAAATTTTTCATCTTTAATTCATGGATTTACATCAATAATTTTCCCATCCTTATTACTATTCTAACCAACTTCATGTATCTATTAAATATTTTATGATTTTTTTGATCCTCAAAAGGTTTTAATATAAAATAACTTTCCTCAAAATCTGCAATCAAGTTTGGGAAATTTTTCATTCCTTTCTCACCTTTATAAAAATTTTGATGAATACGTTTTAACTCTTCCACCATTACCTTTATTTTTTTCAACCTCAAAATTTTTGGTTTTGATCTGATTAAAAAATTCCTTTATATTATCGATGTCTATTAGAATCATTTAATTTTCATCATGAAATTTTTTGACAATAATATTTTCCTTTCTAAATATTTTTCTTTGAGGTTAGTGGATGGAGAGCATTCAGGGAGCTAGGGTTCATTAATGGAGATGGACACCATAGGTGGTGATGACCTTCGAGCAGATCCCTACTCCATTAGTGGAGGAGGTATTTCCGCAGTCCTCTAGTGATCGGCGCTTTATAACTTTCTGAAAACCTGACCTCTTGCCTCCGTTCACTGAAATATTTCTCCCCCCAAAGTTCTTGAGTTACACAATGAGACTCCACATCTCCCAGTCACGGCTCGGGAGTTTAATGATGCTTTTTACCTGCTGAGTCTGACACTGATTTCCCACTTCAAGTAGTGACGTACATCTATCGCTTATTTTGATCGATTCATCATTGATTCTTGGAATCTTCAAGAGCGCACCACCATGGGTCTTATGGATTCGAAACATATAATGGTTCTCTTTGAGTCGGAGGATGATTTGATCCTGGCCTGGTCCTCTGCCCCACGTAACTTTGATGGCTATTGTTTCCTGCTCTTTTGATGATCCTATGATCATTATATGAAGTGTGAATCCTGGAATATGGAAATCTGGGTAAGATTTCCAAAATTACCGCTTCCATTTCAAAATCCTACCATCATCTGCAAGCTGGGAAATCATGTTGGTCATTACTTATTCTCGGATAGTAGAACAAGGGTTGTTTGCCATCTGATTTCACCGAGAAGTTTTGTTGATGTAGACCTATTGAAACCACCAGTTGAGTCGATCTTCATTGATGTATGTGAGGAATTTATATGTAAACAGTCTGTTGTATTTGAGTCCTGGATTGATTACTGATCTTGGTGTCTTAATGTCAGGAATTTGGGGGAGGATTGCAGTTTTAGGAAGGTGGTTTCATAGGTGGCATTGGCCCAAAAGGTTGCTGAGATGGTGGCCTTAAAACCTCAACAAATGGAGAAGAACCTGGGTAATGGGATCTGGACAGAACCAGGTCCTATGAGTACAAATAATTTGGATGGCAGGCAAAGGGGGGAACTAAAAGAGACATTGATCCCGAAGGATGATGAGGTGTTTGGAAGACTTAGAAATGATCTTGGGATGCCTACTATAGGAGGTTTGAGCAATATTTTGAGGAAGGTAGTCCATTCTACTAGGAGGTAGAGTGGCCAAGTGCTAGTTTCAGTGGGGGATAAGGAGGCAGTGGATAGACCTGTTGAGTCTGTGCAGGCGGAGGATTTTACGGAGGAAGCTGAAGGATGGGTGATGGCCTCTCCGAGGCTGAAGACTCCTCATGTGCAACAGGTGGATAACATTTAAGTAAGCAAATGATTTTCTGGTCTGGTGAATGAATAACCGGAGGTGGGGTAGGATCAAACCGCTCCTGATTTGGTCCCTATCCGGTTTTCTATTGAAGCTCTTGAGTTTCATGATAGTGAGGAGATGGGCCTAGTTCTAACTTGTGCTCAGAATGATAGAAATAATAGATAGGTGCAGAGGCATGAACCCTTACATTGTTCTAATGATCAGGATCATGGGGAAATATGTCATACTGGTGAGGATTCTTCAAGGACTGAAAGTGGTAACATGCAGGTTGGGTTGAAATCACAGGATGTTGTATCTAGTGAAGGTCTATCATAGACTGGGGTGCTTGGAGATCTTGAGACTGCGGTGCAACCATAGTGCTTAGCACTGAATGACACTAACAACCATGTGGAGCAGGCGAAAGGTGTGGATAATGGTCATAAGATGGTTCATTTACCTAGGAAATGGGAGGACTTATATGACATTGAGAAGGAGAATGATGGTAGAGACCGAACCTTGATTAGTGATGTAGTTTAGTATGGGAAGAAGGTTTGGTAGGGAGTGTGGGTAATATGACCACCACCCCAAAAAGAAGGCAGGAGAAAGACTACTCATCAATGACAAGGCCGATGTCTACCAGATCTTCTTTGAACAAAGGTAAAGGGATGAATTATTCTGAGGAGTTTTTGCAATTGGAGAAGTAAAATCTCCGAAAGAAGTATGTGAAGATTATGATGAAATATGAAAGTACAGAATGGGAGTCAGCAACCACAGATGAGGAATTTGATCATGGAGCTGGTGATGGGTATGATGAAGGGTATGGTTTCTAACGTGTAAATTTATGCTCTTGATTTCAATTCTTTCCCGTTGAACTTTTCCTTTATTTTAATAAATGGCTAGGGACTCTGACTCTGACTGAGATTTTCTGGTATTTTGATCATTCTTTTATGACTTATATTACATTAATGAAACTCTTTAGACAATCTCTTTAGTGAAAATTCTATCTAAGAGTCTTTTTATACCTAACAACTTATTTCATCACTGGATAAATATTGATCATTATCTTTTTCAATATAATTATTTTTAGTAGTATCATAAATATGGAAGTCAAATGCTTCTTCACTATTATTATATTTTCCATCCTTTGATAATTGTATTCTCCTTTTTTATTTATATAACATTCTATCTTTTCCCTTGGAATAAAATTTTAATTTTTATTAATTTTAACAAATGATCATCTTGATTTTTTTCATCCCAATCACTTTATCCAGGTTCATTTCGTCATGGGGAATTTGAAAAAACATTCCAAATATATGAAAAAATAAATAATTTTAATGATTACATCCCTTTTTTATTTTTATGGTACTCACTTCACATTTTTAGAAGAAAGGACATAAATTTATCAAAAAAGTAACTTACGACATCATTGATGTTAGTGTCACTAAAAAATTTATCGTCAAGAACATTCGTTGATTTTAATTTTTTCTCTCTTCAAATGATATATATCGATATTCCATTTCAGTTTTTTTCATAACAGTTACTCTTCTCATTTCACATGTGATGAAAGTTCCATATAATTCATCTAGATATAGGGTTATATGATCTCTATTATCCAGATATTAAACTTTTGAATCAAACACCCCAGGAATATATCATAGGATCATTTCAACAATGTTTGAATCTTCTAACATCTCATAAAGACATTTTATAGTTATTTCTATGTCAGTAACCCATGTAATGATGTCACCAATAGATTCGAAATCACTCATTTTTATGTATTTGTACATTAGAAATTATATTTGTGACATAGATTAAAAATAATTTATATTTCTCTGATTAAATTCATCAATATATCCCAAATTTTGTGACCATTTCAAACTCCTTAAACTCTAAACACTCGCTTTTAGAGAGAGGGTAATGAAAATTATTTTTTCCTGACCCATTTTTCCATAAATTCTTATTATTAGCGGTTTTCAGAGGAACATTCTCAGCACAAAGAGGTAAACCCTATTTCAAGGATTCAATAATTTCAAAACCCATATATATAATATATGGAAACATTACATATTTCAAGATATGTTGTTTCTTTCCTCAAAAACTATAACCCCTTACAATTAATAAAATTATAAACATCCAAAAATTCATCCCATTTCATGAAACTTCAACAAAGGGTCATTGAATGATAACTATACATTAATACCAATTTAATGTCCTAAGAAGAATACATGTTATCACTATGTGGGGGATAGGGTGAAAAATTGATACATTACATTTTACAATTTCATATTTACTAAGAAAAAAATTTATCGACCTATCTAAGAGTGGTACATTTTCTGAAAAAAAGAATCAAAGTACAACTAGAAGAAGAAAAGTATTTAAATGGATCACTATTAAAAATTGTTGCATATTTTGGGAATGGTTTGGAAATAATCCCAAACAACACAATCCACCAGAAATTTTTTTATGTGGATAAAACTAGAAGAGAGTATCATTAAAATTATGTTACACTATTATCAAAACTAAAATGCATTTGATTATGAAATATATAAATATGTAACGATGATTTTTTAATAACTTTAGAAACCTTCACTAATATACACATAATATAATCACTATTATATTTTTAATTATTCGCCTTTTACCTTTTTAAAAAATCATTTCTACTTTAAATTCATACCCATTACAAAATAAGAACATCCTTCCTCCATTTCATTTTTCATCCAAATATTATTTCAGATTTCCCATACGAAAATGTCTCTTCAAGAAGTATGTCTATTTCCTTTTGAAAATCAAAACATCTTTATTAATCAAATTTTTTATAAACAATTTCTATTGATAGAAATTTGTGTCTAGTAATTTAAATATCTTCCCATTCATTGATCAGAAAAACTACGATCAATATCAAATTCATCTTCCAACTCGACCCGGAGAGTCATTGGTTAAAATATTCTTGTTCAGAACAAGGGTTAAGAAAAGTACATTAAAAATATATATACGAAACAAAATCTACAACACATCCACATTTTATCTTCTTATCAAGTATAAACTTTTATTATATATACATATTATTTATAGATGCATAAGAGGGGAAAAGCTAGGGATTTTAATTTATTAAATTCTAACTGAAAAATATATTAGTCTCCTACTCAAAAAAATCAATAAAAGATTATAGAAATATATATATATTATTCTTGATAACATATATGAATCTTTATTGACATCGGAATCAATCAAATATCTTTTATACTTCTTGAGTATAATGATTTTACTCTGTGATATTTATAAATTTTAAATACTAGCTCCACATTATCAAGATATTATATTTACAAAAAATATCATAATGAACTCTACATAAAAAAACGATCCTGAATTTTTTTGCTCCGAATAGACGAAGGATTATTTTCTTCTTAGTGAGATTCTTTTTGATGATTGATCAAAATTTTATATGAATATTTTGGAAGAACTCTATTTTTTTTTTCTTCAGATGCCTTTCATCATTAAACCTCAATCGATGACTTCATATGTTTGATGAAATTCATTTATTGGGACATTATTTGATTAAAAACCATCATGATCCCATATTTTGATCATCTGAAACATTTATTATTATATTTTAACATATACATTTAATATAAATATGTTAAAAATTATTTTAGGATGGATTCTTTACAAAATGTTCACCGGATCATCTTGTACAAAAATTTAACTTCACAACTACATAAATGTTCATCTGAGAAACAACGTATAAGGATTTCATTTTATGACCTTCATTTGATCAATTTTTCTAATTATATTCTCCAACATTATACATTTTAACACATTATGAACATTATAATTGTCGCAAACTTAACATGATTTTTATCTTATTTTTTCATGTGAAAAAATACATCCGATTCCCTTCAACTATATAATTTTCAAATGAACCTTTACTAATTTTTTATTTTTCTGAACCAATTGGAATTAAGAAAAGTTTGATTGATGGAGATTTTACATCCAATTATATTCATTCAACATCCCCATTTTTCACTTAAACAACCATTCTATTGAAAATATAATTTGATAAAAAAATTGTTCAAACAAATTTGTTTCTCTCCCTTGTACCTTAATAAAAGAACAGATTCCTTTAAACTCATTGATTTTTTTCAAATTTTATTTTTATAGTTAACTCCAATAAAATCCTTTAAAGGAATTATGTATACCCAAAAAACAGTCTCCCCATTTATAAGAAAATCATCGATCATGATATCTTTGTAACTCAGGATGTTGGAAACATTTAGGATACCCAATAATCACTAGATTTGGTGGTAAATAATTTTATGTTATAGGAAACATCTTATACTTTTATAGATAGACTTACAACACAAAAATATTGGATGATGAACTTTGTAACAATGACTTCATCTGATCCTTTTTATGATCGATAACATTGAGTAAAAGGATTAACGAAGTAAATTCATTTTTCTACATATTTAGAAAACGTTTATAAACATTGATAAAAAAGAGAACTATTTCGAAAAAGTTCTTATTACCAACAGAATGATAGGTTATTAAAAATAGTTCCCTAAATTCATTGTAACTACTTCATAAAAAATGGTCCCAAATGTTCCTAAAAACGGAAACACAGAAATCCCCCTATTTATAAAATAACTGTGGAAAAAATGAACATCTATCATCTTAGATGTCGATGATCTAACAAATATTGTAAATACCACAGAGGAAGGAAATATAGTCATTAATCCAAGAGATACTGGATCTATCTCATTTTAATGAACAACCAGATAAGGAATATGCCTCTATACTAAGTGAGAATTAGCAATCCCCTACACTGGAAATGTTTCATCATCCCAAGGACATTCCACCACATGGAATGAGGAGAATATATGATGCAGTAATTTCAATATCAATATGATTTTTTAGTAAGGATACCTCAAGAAGAATCACTCCACACCCCAATATTATGGAATATCTTTAATGGTTGTCGCATTATAATAACGCATCTATAATGTAATCCACCACTAAGAACATCATAATTATTCCACATGGACATTAATAGGGCTTCAAGGAACCATAGTCCTCCAATACAATATTATATTATCTAATATTTCAAAAAAATAATGAGAATAAAACAAATGAAATTACGAGATGGAACATGAGAAACACGAGTATTCATTCAAAAACACATTATAACGATCTACATGAATACTCTAACCTTTCCGTGACATCCATCATTTCCTCATCCACTATTTAAGATAGTTATGCTTTCTTTTTTTGGTATATATTGAAATATATATAATCAAACATCAATAATAACACCAACGTCATAAATCTTCTATACACCAATCCACTACCTATAGGGTGAACCACTACACCACAATATGAATTGGATGGTTATAAAAATTTAAATTCCACTAATCTATTTTCGCCAACCATATTCTAACACCCAAATATCATGTGTACTAAAAAATAAAATCCTTGTGAGAAAACATCCTCCTCAACTACATATAAAATGATTCCATGTGATGGGTAGACTAACAAAGATCCACTACGAATTCACAACTTAGTGTAATTTAGTACTAAGGAAATACCCCTTTAGGTTACCCCTTTTAATATTAAAGATAAAAATAAGAAAAAAAATCTACCTAGGTCATGGGAAAATGTTCTCTTCCCCCGAAAAAAACTCTTCATGTTTCCCATTGGAGAATACGAAGCCATGAAAGACCACTGATCCAACATCACCAACCTTTGAATCTCTCATACAAGGGAAGAGTGTGTGGAAACCACAATTAATTGACAATGATAAATGTATCCCTTTCTTTATATGAATCAACATCCCTAAATCTAATTGCTCATGTTCCTCCTCCAACATCCAATCATAGTATAATTTACTAGACGTATCAACAACCCCACCACTACTACACAACTATGAAACAACTTCATGAAGACCAATTATACCTCATTAATCAAGATCCCACACTAGGAGCGTGTACTACATAGCTATAAATGAGATGGTCAGACAATATAAAACACTCAAATGAATAATGATACCGTTATTTAACTGATACAAGGGTAGATTTTCTCCATATTCTCCATAAAAACCAAAAGTATTTCCATCATTCCACTCAATAAATTAAGAATACCATCCCTAGAATAGAATATAATGCATATAATAGTCTATTTTCAATGGAAAACCTTGGGTTTATCTTCAGAATCATTAACATATTCCGATATATTAAATATATGTGAATTCAAAACCAATAAAACAATGTTTTAATCCAAATTTACTATCTTTCGGATCACCAACTTCATCATCAAAGGGATTGGAACTACTTTTCACAGCAAATGGTGACCTCACCCACACCTAATGTCATAAACTTCTTCATTTACATAAATACCAATACCTCATGATACAAAAAACATTATCAAATCCTTATCTAGGTAGTTACCACTATATATGATAATAATCCAAATATTTATTACACATTAAAACATGATTTATTACAAGAGAACACACAAAATACAACCGCAAAAGGCTGAAAATCATAGTATCTTTTGTAATTAGGTACGTAAAACAACAACTTAAAACATGAAATAAATCATCTTTATTGAAAACCTCTTTAACATTTTCATAATATTCCTTCATACTTGGAACTTCATAGGATATCCAGGGGAAAAACATAAGAAATGGGTTAGCTATAAAGCTGAGTAAGGTTGTAAATAAAGAATAACAAGAAGAAGACAATAGATTCTAGATATTATGAAAATCCATAGTGATTAAAAATATAATGAATATAATAGAATGATATAGCATGATAATAAAAATATAAAAATGTGGAAACAACATACAACTTGATATTAGCATGAGTCAAGTCCCATTGCACATGGAGGAGCATGATTAAAGGCTCATTTCACATGGAGGAGCATCATTCCATGAAATTTTCACATAAAAGATTATGAGTCAAATACCATTTCAGAAGATATATCATTGTACTAAACAATACAAAATTCATTAGAGCACTATTAGGGCACACCCTTTATAACCATTTCCATCCCACGCTTTAGTTTACCACATATATCCTATACCATGGATTCATTCAAAATAATAATTTATTACATGATCAAATAATGTGGAATACAAATATGTATGTATAATAGAAATAATTATATGTGCATAACGATGAATACCCTTGATAAAGAAAAGGGTATGTTATTCACTGAATGATGATTTTGGCATATAAAATCGCTAGGCAATTTTCGAAGCATAACATCATCATATCAAAATTCATAAAATGGGTTGATGAGAGAAAAAGGGTTCTCACATAACAGAGAAACAATATGGATATTAATAGGGACATGTAAAGAAAGTATACATATGTAATTGGAAATAATCGTAGCAACCAAAAAAGAAACATGAAGAAAGAAGAGAAATAAAAACAACCCTTACATAATTTCTGCATGGTAACGAGTGTACATAATGGTCATTAAGAGGGTAAAATGTGATTTAAAGTAGATATAATCATTTATAAATCACATTTAATATAGGGGGAATTGGTAATAATTTATTCCATCATAAGAAAATGGAAATTGAATGGCGTATAATAAATGAAGTGGTTGATCAAAAGAGGAGAGAGGGAATACCTTAACGAATTTCAGCATTTTAATGACTTTGGAAAAAGTAAAAATGGGAGATGATAAATGATAAAAAATTAAAATAAAATCATATGTATAGTTATAGTATGATTATAAATGAATCAAATCAAAACCATTTGAAACTACAAGAACTAATTTCAAATAAAATTCTAGAATTTGAACGGGGGAGAGGAATTTCCCATACATGGATGTGTAAATACAAAGGTTTTGGTGATTCTTATTGAGAGTTTTAGTGCCATGGGAGGAAAATTGGGAGTATAGGTTAGATTTTGGATGAGATTCAATTAGTTTTAGTGAAGTGAAATTGGAGTTTCTGTGATTTTATATACGAAAGGAGGATATCGTTATTTGTTTTTGGATAGTCGATAATAAATTATTCCATCCCAAAAAACAACCTACATTTTTCCTAGGGTTTATATAAAAGGGGTAATTATATAAAACTTTATAAGTCCAATGTCCAACGATAATAAAATAATTCCCTTTCTTATGTGTATGTGAGACACACATTAAAAAAATGAATTTAAAATTTTAAAATATCTTATAATTCATGGAGTATTAAATAAATAAACTAAACATTACATCACATTAGTTTAAAGGTAAAACATATATTTGTGCGATGATATATTTAATAGAATTTATTACATCACTATTGGGTTAATGTGATGTCATAAAACAAAAAGTATATTTATAAGGTATATAATTTTTACCCAAAATTAGACAATCTTAGAAAGATATAAAAATTTCATTATTGGATATCTTTGATGTACTGATTCCAAAAATAATATTCATTTTTCCAAAATAAATATTTCAATTTTTAATTTTAAAATGAAAACATAAATTTATTCAAATTGATGGATTTTTTATAATAAATGTTTTCGAACAACAACAAAAATTACTTTTGACTTCATTAAAATCATATGATCATTTAATAAAAG
Source organism: Viscum album (assembly GCA_963277665.1). NCBI lineage: Eukaryota > Viridiplantae > Streptophyta > Magnoliopsida > Santalales > Viscaceae > Viscum > Viscum album. The sequence goes on from OY728121.1 coordinate 49,824,447, forward strand.
TTTTCAGCACGTAGCTGTTATTGTGTAGCAAACATTGGTTTCCCAATTTAACATAAAGTGGCATAACAAAAAATTATTTTTGGTGGTTAATCAAATATAATTATTAATAATTATTTATAAAAATATTATTTATTTTAAAAATTCATTAAATCATCATAATATATCTAATAATTAAAAAAAATACTATTTATGATTTAAAATTCATTTATAATGAAATAATCATTGGATGAAAATGTATTCATTATTTTATAAAAAATAATGTACATAATAATATTGCTGGATTATTATTAAAAATCCCCTTATTAAACTACCATAAACCATAAAAGTATGGTTTATGATGGTGGGGATTTCATGAGGCTGTTCAGTGAAGATGGTTTGGGTGATGATCTCAATGAGCTTGACCTTCACTAGCATGAAGATATGATCATGCCTAAGTTATTGGATCTCAACATGGGACTAGTCTAAAAATGATTCCAGAAATGATATCTCCCTCAGAAGCTCTAATAAATGGGGTTCATATGGTATAATCCTTCTACTTGAGGCCAACACTTTATTTGTCTATGCCAAAATGATTTTTTAAAACTCTATAATTTTACTAGTCATGTGATCACTTTTCAGTGCCTATATGATCAATTTTAATGATACTTAATGGTCATTTTAATCCAATTGGATATAAATAATGAAGTTCATATTTTGTCTATATCCATGAGACATTTAATTAAATCCTAAGGGGAATTTTATACACAATTGTTTGGGTCGTTACAATCATCTCACCTTTAAAAATTTCACCATATAAATTTCTTATTCCCACACTAAAAAAAAGATGGCAACTCTGCTTTATCACATCCTCTAGATCCCATGTTTCTTCTTCAAACTCGTGGTTTCAATACTTTGACAAGGGGGAATGGATTTTTTCAAATAATGTTTTCTCTATCATAAAAGATCTTCACATGCTTCTCGTTATAGGAAAGATCATTCTCCAATGGTACCACTTTTGGATTGAGTAAATGTGTGGGGTTTGGTATGTACTTATTGAAGAGGGATACATGGAACAAAAAATGAACTTGAGATAGGAGCAGTGAGAGTTCTAGTAGATAGGCCACCACTCTGATTAGATGAAGGATATCAAAAGGGACAATTTAACTTGTTCTATGACTCCCCATATTCCAAAATCTCATCACCCACTTCCATGGATATTTGTGGAGGAATAACCATTCACCAATATCAAACTCTAGGTCACATGGATGATTTTCAGCATAGCTCTTCAATTGAATTTGAGCATCTTTGATGTGATTATGAATGGTTTTAACATTCTCTGCCATTTCCTCATCTATTTCAGGACCTATATGTTTCCCCCAACATCATCCCCACATGAAATTTTTGTTCACATAATCCCATCAATGGATTCATAATGATCCATTTGAATGATTGAGTGGAAGATGTTTTTGTAAGAGAAATCATCCAAAAGAAGATTTTGTCCCCATCAGCCTATGAAGTTGACAAAAAAATATCATTAAATTTTCTCCAGTGTCTGAACAGTCCACTTAGATTGTATATTAGTTTGAGGATGATAGGTCGTAATGAAATTCGACTCACTATTAAGATCATGCTAATTTTTTTTTCCAGAACATGGATTTGAATCTTGGATCTCGATCTAATACAATCGATAGTTGTACTCTCTATAGCCTTCATACATCCCTAATGTATATCTCTGTCAGGTTATCCGATGAGAAATCCTCTTGAATTACAATGATGTGTGCAGTGTTACTACAATGATCCACAATAACTTAGATAGCATTATTTCCTCTGTATTTCTTTGTTTGTTTGGTGATAAAGTTCACATTGATGTTTTCCAATTTCAATTGTGTTATAGGTAATGGTTTCATCATCCCCTAGGAAATATTTCTTTCAACCACCACTTTCAGTAATACCAAGCACAATGATATATATTCAGTGACCTCCTTCATCATTTTTTCCCACCAGTAGTTGTCTCCAACATATCGATACATCTTTTTGTTTATTGGGTGAATCGAGAATCTCAAACTATGTGAATCATCCAATAGTTCCTTCTATAACTCATGGTTTGATCGAACACATAGTCTTGACCCAAATCAAATAATTCCTTCTTCCTTTACATTCATCTCTGAGTATTTATATTTCATTATAGTTTCCACACATTTTTTTCATTCCTAAATCATATTTTTGACCATCCATTAACCTTTACAAAACATAAAGTTGACCAATAATTTTGGAAACGATTGATGATGTTATTTTATTTATGATCCCCATGCCTATCTTCTTAAAATCCAAGTGGATTGGATCCTTTTCAATTCTCACCAATGATATAATTTCAAGGTCATTTATACTTATAGAATCCTCCACTATATTTTCTTTACCTGGATGGTTGTGAATTGGGATGTCATAATCATTAAATATATTTAACCATATTTGGTGGTAAATATTAACACCCTCATATGTGAATATATATTTTAGGCTCCTGTGACTAGTATATATCTCCCACATCTCCCCAGAGAGATATTGTTTCCATATTTTCAATGAAATTATCAAAATAGCCAACTTGAGATCATTAATGGGAGATTTTTTCTCATGAATTTTAATCTTCTTAGAAGAATATGAAATTCCTTTTTCATTTTCATCAAAACACATCCCAATCCCTTCTTAGAACCCTCGCTGAAAATTAGGAAAATTTTCCCACTTATGGGTAGTGTGAGCACTAGGTAGGCGATAATTCGAATTTTCAACTCCATGAATCATTTTTCACATTCATTATTACAAGAATACATCAATCCCCTCTGGTTTATCATAGTATGTGGTTTCTAAAATCATGATAAATTTCTATCAAATCGATGATAATATCCATGTAATTGAATAAAGCTACTAATATCTATCACATATGTTGGCCTCGACCATCCCTCAATTTCTTTATTCCATGATGGATCCATAGATATCCATTTGCTTGTTATGATATTCCCCATGAATAAGACTTCCTTAAACCAGAACTCACACTATATGTACATTTCATAGAGTTTATCCTTCCGCAAGGTCTTAATCATAGTGCATCGATCCTCTTTAATCTCCTCCTTGGTTTTGGAGTATATTATAATTTCATCTATCATGCATACAAAAAATATGTCAAAGTAATCTCTAAAGACTATATTTATTAAGTCCATGATGATTTCTAGTGCAATAGTGAGTCTAAATTGAATCACTATGAACTCATTGTGCTAGTACCCTATATGAAAATAAATCCTATGGATATCCTCCTTCATCTCCATTGGTAATATCCTAGTTGTAGATCCACCATGGAGAAGTATTGTGTTTCCTGTAGCTGATTGAAAAGTTCATCATTTATTTGAACTTGATAGTTTTTATTTATTGTTAACTTGTTGAGCTCACAATATTCAATTAAAAGTTTCATTTACCTATCCATCTTCTTGAAAATGAGGACCGGTTCACCACATGGTGAAACACTTGGGTATATAAACCCTTTATCCCTATTCTCGAATATATTTTCATCAGTTACTCAAATACCGTAATAGGCATCCAATTTTGAGTCTTGGATATTGGTAATGCCCTAGGTATAATCATGATTGGAAATTCAAACTCAACACTAGGAGGAGGACTATGATATTCCTAGGCAAACACATTTTTGAATTCTATCTTAATAGGCATGTCCTCAAGAACAGTTGTTTACATAGACTCAATCATCCGAGAAGGATACACATGCTAATAAGGAAGTAATATCCATGCTCAAGATAATGGTATTAAAGAAGATTAATCCTCCTCCTCTCACTTGTATAGAATCAGAGGTCGATTCACCACATAGAGAGTGATTTCCTTCTCATGGTAATTTATTTTGGCTCTATATAGAGAAAGTTAATACATGACCTTAAATAAAAAAAATTCCAACAAAGGAAGTATGAAAATATTCACCAAGAATATTTTCCCACAAATTATAAAAAGGAAGGATTTATATAAATGGGAATCTATATTGTCCCAATTTATAGTTTTCACCAAAATCCAATCATCCAAGATTTTTTGTGGTGTTTGGATTGTTCAAATAATATTTAATGATATAAAAGAATGTGTAGAACTACGGAAGATAACCCTACCATTTATTTTTGTTATTCTAGTACTACTGTATCATATATAGACATAGGGAAGAGTATCATAAACTATTAAAAACAAAATGGGGAATCTAATGACAAGAAAGAGTTAGCATATAAATTGAATTTATTTCATTATCTTATAAATTTACAGGCTTCATCTTATGTTATTCATGATATATCTACTAAAATATATTCCTAAATGATTTTTTCACAGAATTTTGATTTGTAATGAGCTTATGATTTACCAGATAGTATCACCCAGGAGTGTCAAACATGGTGCAGAAAAAGGCATGTTGTCATATACCAGGATACTCTAAGTCAGGCCCAAGACACCATATCAGAGTTGTTACTTTAAGGTACATATATACCATAATCACAACCACTTGTAGTATCTTGACAGGTATTCATTTTCATGGAAAACCAGTTACTATATAATTACCAAAATTTCAGGATGTTTTCTTATACATAGTCTTATTCCTAAGGGTTTTCACTATGATTTTCAAATAATAATCACAAAAATATATAAACATTGCTGTCATATCAACTAAAACAACCCTAATCTTTATTACACATCAATAAATGACTTATTACATAAGATCACAGATAATAGAACCCCAAAAAATCGATAAGTATAATGTATTTGGAAATTAGGTACATTACACAACAAATTAAGTCATAGAATACAACATATTTATTGAAATCCTCGTTAACATGTTCATACTATTCCTTCATACTTAAAACTACAAGGGATATCAGAGGGAAAACCATAAGAATGAGGTAGGCTATAAATCCCTGTAAGGGACTAGAAAAGTCATGAAAAGAATAATATAATACATGTTAGACAATAGGCATATCAACGTAGCACACAAGGATCATGAATATTAAGACATGATAGAGCATGATAGTTGTAACCTGGAAATATGGAAACAATATACAACATGACTTTAGCTCAAGTCAATGCTCATTTAACATGGAGGAGCATGCAACTAGGTTCATTGCACATGGAGTAGAAAGAGTAAAATCTAATTTCACATGAAGGATAATGAGTCAAATCTAATAGCACATGACATACCATGATATTAATCATTAACCAATTAATTGGAGCATTATCGGGGGTGTACCGTCCATAAAAAATTCCTTCTCATGATTATGTTTACTACATATATCATAAAAAATGGATTCATTGAATATAATAAGTTATTCTATGATCATGGAATGAGGAATAAATAAATTTAAGTCAACAATAAATAATTATATGTGAATAAAAGTTAATACCCTTGATAGATAAATTTTTATGATATTCACTACACGATGAATTGGGCATGGAAAATCATGATGCAATTTTGGAATCCAAACGATGTCATATAGAAACATGTAAATTGTTATTATTAGGGAAAATAGGTTTAAAATCATTTAAATATTAAATGGATAGTAAGAGGGAAAAAGGATATTATCCAACACATGCAATTGGATGTAGAAGGTGTAACATAATAAAGAATCTTGACAAAAGAGGGGAAAACAACAAATCCCTTACAAAATTTTATACTGGTAACTGGTTTACATAAAGCCATATTGGATTGATAAATGAGAGTTAAAGGGGTTCTAATAATTTATACATCAAGTGTATTGTGTGGGGAAATTGGTAATAATTTATCATAAAATAATCAAATGGTAATCAAATGGTTTTTTATAAAAGTTCTTGATCAAAAGTGGAGAGGGAGAATCCAATACTAAATTTCACCACAGGAAGGTCTTAGGTAAGGCTCCAAATGGAGTAGAAAAAATAGTCCCTCATTGTGGACGACCTTTAAAGATTTTTAGTAAAGAGAAATGGGAGCATGGGTGGGTTTATACAGGAAAAGAGGGGGATTTATTTATTATTTTGGTTTCGGATGCTACATAAATATATATCCAAAACCCCAAACCATACAATAGTTTTTACCCCCATATTCTATAAAATTTATGTCATTTAAAATATTTTTTTATGGAGGAGGGATTAAGATAAAAAATAATGACCATTATTATGTGGACAAGAGTCACACTTTCAAAAAACGATTTTAAATTACTAAAATATTTAACAAGTCATAGAGGAATGAATATATAAAATAATGATAAAATTAAATTATTTTAAAGGTAAATCATATGTTTTTCGGATGATACATTTTATAGTATTTATTAAATCAATATTAGGAAATTATGATAAAATAAAACATAATGTATATTTATTTTGTATATAATTTTTACATTAAAATCCAACTATCTAGGAAAATTATTAAAATTCACTAATGGATAATTTTGACATCATGATTTCAAAAATAATATTCATTTTATCTAGATAATTTTCTAAATATAGGAATTTTCACATTTAAATTAAAAACCAACATTAATTGAAAATTGACGGGGTATGACAATAATTGTTTTTGAACTCTAATAAAATTACTTTGGAATTCAAAAAATTTAAATGATTATTAAATAAAAAGTATTTAATACTAATATTTTCATTAAATTATATTAAATTCAAAAATAAATTAATTCCTCGAAACATATTTTTTAATTAACCAATAATACTATTTTTTCTTTAAATATCATTTACAATGTGAAAAATTATTGGAAGAAAATATATTAATAATTTTATAATAAATAATATACATAATCATATTACTAGTGTCTTCTTACATATCCATTTATTACACCAGAATACACCCTAAGAGTACGGTGGGCGATGATGGGTCTATCATGGGGCAGTTTGGTGAACATGATTTGGTCTATGAGCATGATGAGCATGAACTTCTACTGTAAGGGATCTGATCATCATTAAGTTGTTGGATCATATCTTGGGATTTTCTAGTTAAAATCACGTAAATTTTATCACCCTCTGAAGCTACAATAAATGGGATTCATAGGGTACATTTCTACTTGTTGAAGCCATCACATACATTGTCTGTTCCAAAAGGATTTGATTAAACCCTATATTTCTAATAATCAATTGATCAATTTTGAATGTTTTCAATTGGATTCCATTCATGAATCGTTGAGAATGAAATAATAAATAGAAAAACATCTCTAGAGAACACCTTATGTGGTTTGTGGGACATGAAACTTACCCGAATTTGGTCATACCACCTCATTTAGGGTTTAACATCCACAGATAAAACACAATATCTAACTAAGGATAAAAATATAACCATTTTAGAGAATTAGCGTACTCAGTTTGAGAAAAATATTATCCACTTATAGATAATTATAATTTTTAGGGTGAACAACATAAGAGAATTTATCTTGAATTACCTCAGAACACCCTATGAGGTTATGGGTGAATCAGGGTGTCAACGTTTTCTATTAAAGTGACGAATTTTGTTCCCATGTTGGTAAGAACCTGTTAAAAATATTCTATGTGAATGTGCAGAAATCAAATGACCACATGAAAAGATATCACACACCAATTTTACATGGTTCAGCAGTAAGGGTTAGTCCATGTACCATATGTTAACAGTTTGTTGATTGTACCAAAGTACACTAATATTCACTAGTTATGGAATATAGAACATCGAACATAGTCACTATGTGCCCAAAACACTACCGTTACTTGATTTTCGGGATAACTCACTATGTCACTCGGAACACTTATATCAACTCCCCCATGAAAACTGGTATGAGAGAATCCATACTCAGATTATCAAGACGAAGTTACCTTCAATGAATTCAGATTAATGACATTTTCCCTAACATAGAATGAGAAAATAATTACACCATTGACCTATGTTCATACACTATGGAATCACTGTTCACTTAAATATAAATTTTAAAAACCTCCAATCATAAAGATCCCTTCGTAATTCTCCATTTTCATCATGAAAAAAATCTTTCTCCATAAAGGTAACATATTTAAGACACAATACCCCCTCAACATGAAGCACCCATTAATCAAATTCATTGATCATAATAACAGCTTAGAGTTTTTCGTGATGATTATGCCCACATAGAATGTATGATTCATGAAGATCCCCCAACATAAAGAAATCAATATGATTATAGATTATACATGTAAAATATCTTGTAAGTGAAGAGGGGTAGCCTCATATATATAGACTGAACTATTCACAAACCTCCACTACCTTTTTTTGGATTTTCTAGATCTTTGAAATAAAACTTTCTGTATCTCTTTCTATCACGAATCACATTGTAAATTTTCTGTTCACGATGCTCATCATAAGAACAATTCATTATGTAAAAAACCTTCATAGTTATCATAATAAATTTGGATCTTTCCATCACTATTTGTGATGCTCCAATTCTTGTAATCGCATAGAACATCATATTTATTGGGGATGACCATTTTAATGATAGAGAACACCATCAAATTTACTTAATCCTTCAAGTAAAACCACTCATATATTCCATATTTTTAAAACTAATTACATTTACATAATTTCATAATGATTTTAATAAAACTGACTTTTCTCTTTGAAATACATCCTCCAAATTTTGGACCCCAAAAATGTTTCATACAATGGGAAACGATTCCATCTTCAAAACTGTTTTCATATTGAAATATAATATCCAATTCCATGAAAACTCTCCGATCATCCATGTCATGATTGAAAAAAACACATACCATAATCAATTTCTAGCATAGAATAGACTTGGATTTAATAATCTACCCCTTTGAGTTTGTTGGAAATTTGCATATAAATTCATAGAAGCAACAGTCGTAATCAAAACCTGATACATGAGAATCAAATCAGACAATACTCTAAGTCTACGTGAGAAATTCTTATCATAGATAAAAAGAGGGGAAGAATGAATTCTGTTCTCACGTCTTAGAATTCTTATGAATATCCAAGATAATAGTTGGATCGATAGTAATAGATATGACACTGATTTTAGTATCAATCTATGGTTTAGATACTAAATATACAAGAGGGGGGGGGGGTGAATTGTATACTTAAAAACCCTTAAGGAAATTTGGCATAATCAAAATTCACAAAACCTCTATGTTCTAATAGCTTGCATGATTCCAGAAAAGTGAATTCAGAAATGAAACATAACAAAAGTTTACAACAACTGAGATTCTACCTCCAAGCGTATAGAATCCAATTTAGTCAGAGTACAATTCTAAGGAAGTATATGAAAGTTAAACTTTCCTCAACAACCAAAACTAAAGTGGAAAACAAACATAAAACACTAAAAGTAACAAGTAGTAACTATTTTAACCCAAAGAGAAGTGTATCCAACAACCCTGGATAAAGGTCCCTTGATTTATACTTTCTAGAATGTATGTCTTACGCAATCCTAGCTAAGACCTCAATCTGAAGATTGGTATTTGTCTTTCTATCCCCACAAGCCCTCTATTTTTAAGGAAATCGGCACCTCTGACTTCATTACCCGAAGTCTCTGATTTCACGGAAATAACACCTCTACACAAAGCAAATCCACATTATACAAATTCTGAACCTGTTGTTCAAACATTCTGCACGATTCATGAGAGTTGTTAAGAGCATATCTCTCTAGAAATCACTTCAACAGTATGTAAGCATATTTTTCAAAGATCAGTCTCGATCTCTTTCAAATGATCTCCTATTTATAAGAATGGAATCAATGGTCGGCTCCCTCCTCCAACTGTCATATTTTTCATTGAATTTCGCAGGGACCTATACACGTTTCACTCAAACAATAGTTAGTTAGTAAATGAAAGAACGACATCATTTTGTAATCAAAAGATGAGTAAGAAAAAATATGGTAACATTACCAAATTCAAATATTCGTTATGTATGAAAATAAATGTTCGGAGTCTAACAAAAAACACTTTTAGTAACTATAATACAATGATATTCAGATTCTATTTTTTAAGGAAATTAGGAATTTGGATTCATAGGAATTCAAAGTCCGAATTCAGAGAGTTCAGAGTCAAGCCCCATCAGAGTTCGAAGTCTGAATTCAAAGAGTTTGCTGTCAGAATTCAGAGTGTTCGGAGTCAAAACTCATAAGAGTTCGAAGTCTGAATTCAGAGAGTTCAGAGTAAGAACTCCTAAGAGTTTGGAGTCTGAATTCAGAGAACTCAGAGTAAGAACTCATAAGAGTTTGAAGTTTGATTTCAAAGAACTCGGAGTCAGATCTAATAAGAGTTCGGAGTCTGAAATCAGAGAACTCGAAGTCAGAACTCAGAAGAGTTCATAGTCTGAATTTAGAGAACTCAGAACCTGAATTCAGATCTAGAAAACAGAATTCTTTATGTCTATGTATTATATGATTTCAAGGATTTGGATATGAAGACGTATTTTATACCTACAAAAAATGAATAACTGAAAACATGGTCAGGATAAATTTCCTGGGGGTTGGAAAATTTTCCTTATGAATGTAAAACATAAGGTAGAATGAGATTTTCCTAAAGATAAGGTGTTTGTGATTTTCAAAACAAGAAGGAATGTTAAATTCATAAGAGAACCTTATTAACTCAAAAATATCCCCCAAAATGAAGGAATGGAAAAGTCAGAAGGAAAACATTATTGACGCAACAATCTCCTCCCTTTTAGAATGCACAAACATCCTTACGAAAAAGAATATAAGGACATAGAAAATATTTTTCTAGAATTTGAAATAAAACTTATTTTAATATACACATGGACAATGATGAATATGACTAACTCCCCCATAGTCTTTGGAACTCTAAGGATCATATTCTAGATTTCCATAATGATATTTTTCATTATCTTGAATACAAAAAACTTCTTATGGAAAACTCCTACTTAGATAAACTCCCCTTTACTTAGGGATATTTCTTCTTTATTTAGAATTATTTTTCCTTTCTCCCCCTTTTTGATTTTCAAAAAGAGTTTAAGGGAATGGAAAAGAAATTTTGGTACCTAAAAGATTAGTACAATACATCCAAAAGATAGACAACCACAAATTTCATTATTATTATAATGAATTTGTACAAGGAAATGAATACAACAAAAGATCAGAATTAAGAAAGTTCATCCTACTTTTTCCTTGGGAATCAACTTCTTGACTATAGTCCTCAGCTTTTTGAGCTCCTTAAGATCTTCCTCTACTATCTTAAGAATATGTTTTTTATCCTCAGCTTTCTTATCTAAATCTTTTCTTCGTTCTTTTAGAGACTTAAGAGCCTTTGCCCGAGATTTCAGGACTTCTTCTTACCTGACATGTTTTTCTTCAATACCAATCCGAAGATCCATTTCTCTCTTCCATATTTGGAAAAAAAATACAAATTTCCTTTCAAATTCATTACTTCTTGAATCCGAGAATTCTTCTCAAGAGTTAGGTTTTCTTCAAAACTGGTTGTAAGATCCTTGATCCTACCATCTTCAATATCAAAATCCTCATTTACACCATCTTGGAACTCATCATGTTCTCTCATGTCTTCAACTATATTCTTTAACCATCCATCCATTTTCTTACAAGACATCTTGTGGTCATCGTTGTTAATGGATAAATTTTTTAAGTCATCTGCAAGCTTTTCACACTTATCCATCACCGTGGACACTGAATCTGATTTCTTGTTTTGTGTGTGTTAAACCATTAGGCATCTGGAGTCTATACTTGGGAAAATACGAATGGTACCAACCAGCTTCTTCAATGGCTGAACAATGAAATCATGTCCAAAAGACGATGATTATGAATCTGAAACTTTGTTAGGTGAAGGTTCTTTCTGCAACTCAACAAGTTCCCTCTTTGAAGAGTCATCATATTTCATCTTCTTTATAACATCATTAGTAGGTGTATCAACAACCAAATGTTTCACCTTATCAGTTCTTGGAATGGCATCCTCATCCAGAGATTCATGTTCACTGTTAGATAGCTGAACAATTTTATCTTCATATATCTTCCTCTTCTAAGCTCTGGCCTCAACATCATCCGGATGAATGAAGTCATGATAAGAACTATCTTCCCCAGAGAGCATATTCACTTCTTTTTCAGACATGTCATCAAACCCAAGAGTAGGAAGCTTTGAAGATTCAAATTGAGAGGTTTGGATTGACAATTTCTTGGTTGGGAATTTCTTCTCATGATTGTTCTCCACTTACTTTATCATGTATTCTATATCCCCACTCCTTTCAGCTTCTTCTTCTACTCCTTTTACACCTTCATTTTCATCATCTACCTTCCCCTGGGATTTTTTCTAAGTCATGAAGATCTTCCCTGGAGTTTCAGGTAATCATTCTCCCAAGAAGGATTTTGGTACTGAAATTTGTTTGGAAGATTTTTCAGTATCCCTCAGAAGGGATTTTACAATTTCAGTCTCAGAAATCTTCATCTTTTGTTTCCTTTACTTAGCTTGCTTCTCAAGCTCATATTCTGTCTTCTCTTTCAATGAATTTACTTCTACAGGATCTAAGACAAACTATGGCTCCCATACATTCCTTTTTTCTTTTTCTTCACTCCACATTGTTACAACCTCATATGGATAAGATTTCTGTTTCTTACATTATGGACGTGCAGAATGGGCTTCCTTAGATTTTGGGGTTTTCCATTCCGCTTCTACTTCTTTCAACATTATATTCTTTGCATCCTTTCTCGAAGGTTCTACCAATTCTTGTTTCTTAGCTTCAGATTCCTCCTTAGTTAGGTCATAAAATTTTCCGGAGTCATTAAAAAATTAATTATTCATTCTATTCAATGTATCATCACTGACAAGCATAACGTTACAGTTCCTGGTCTATGAGCAACAAGGTATCTTAAAAGATTTTAGATACCGAATAATTAGATTTGAAAGAATGTTAATGTTCATGATAATCTGAGCCTTCATATTTCCAATCTTGATATTCTCGATCATAATTAGAATATTCTTAATCAAATTAACCTTTCTAAGGTTCACCAGAAAATCTATGATGTACATGTCACTCTTCATTAAAGTGTCCTTGTCACCTTTTCTCATAATGATAAATCCTTGCACCCAGAGTTCAGGGATACAATTATTTGTAGAGAGGTGAGAAATATTCAAAGTCTTTACATCAATAAGGCCGAGGAACTCTATAGATTTCACCTTTACAAAACTTCCTTTAACATCCGGCAACTTGTGGGAATAGAATTCAGGTTTTCCTTCATATGACAATCTAATTAAACTTGCTGCCTTAGTGTGTGAAAGAGAATAGGTATTTCCATAGATTTTGAAGGAAAACATCACTCTACCATCTTCATTCAAGAAACTGAATGATTCATAAAACTCTATCAGTAGATCTGGATACACTAAGTCTTGAGCCCCTGACATCGATTTGCAAACACTCTCCTTTCCATTTATCTTAATGTTTTTTGAAATAATAGAATAATACATGTTGAAGAAGTTTGGATTCACCAACCCCTCTTTATACACCTACCACTCTGAAAATGTCCTGACTGTAGAAATATCCTTCTGAGAGGATACTTCTACAAATATTCGGAATTGAGAAACTCTGAGAGGTTCACAATGGGCTTAAGTAGAGGGTCAAAACTTCAGCATGTGAAATCTTGGTATCGATGTGGTACAACCCTTGGGGTGTCCTTTATATAGGCTTTGGAAGTGACGATTCATCTTCCAAACTCAATCCAGTGGCTGGAAATCCTTTTGATCAGATCTAACAGTTGATATGATAGCTGCAAGGAAATCTTGATAGAATCCGATCTTTTGATTTTTTAGGCGAAACATTCGGATTTAAGGAAAAGAGAATCTTAAAACATTACAAATAAATGTAAATACCATAAAATAAATGATGATTATGAATATTTAAAAAAGGAATCATAACTTTTGGATTACCATGAAGATTATTTGAATCGAGGAATATTTTTCATGAAGAAATTTATATTTCGAAATATTTTGATTAAAAAAAATGAAAACAAAAAACATCATTACAAAATATTTTGGGTCCAAAAAAATTCATTACAAAAAAAATTTTGACTACAAAAAACATTATTAAGAAAATTTTGAGTTCGAAAAACTTCATTATGAAAATTTTGAGTATGAAAAAGTTACATACGAAACTTTTGAAAATATTCATTACAAAAAATTAGAAAATATTTGTTACGAATACTTTCATTATGAAATATTTGAATAAAAAGGATACAAAAATTTTCATAATGAATGATTTGAAAAAAAATGATGATGAAAATATTCATTATGATAAATTTGAAAAAAACTAACTAAGAAAATTTTCATTAATAAAGATTTGAAAAGTATGACTACAAAAATATTCATTACGAAAGATTTGAAAAATATCTCTAAAAACATTTCACTATGAAGGATTTGAAAAAAATGCCTACGAAAATATTCATTAAGAAATATTTGAAAAATCTGAATATGAAAATTTTCTTTACAAAAGATTTGAAAAATCTAACTAAAAAAATTATCATTACGAATGATTTTAGAAATAAATGACTCCGAAATTTTTTATTACAAATGATTTGATAAATATTACTACCAAAATTTTCATTACAAAAGATCTAAAAGATATGAATATGAAAATTTTCATTAAAAAAGATTTGAAAAATACTAACTATGAAAATTTTCATTACGATATAGTTGAAAAATGTGACTATGAAAATTTTCATTATGAACGATTTAAAAAATCTGACTATGAAAATTTTCATTACGAATGATTTGAAAAATCTGAATGCGAATATTTTCATTAAGAAATAAAATTCTAATCTTACTAACAAGAAAATGTACTCACCATATGATAAGGATTTTATTTCTGTAAGGATATTGGCTTCAACAGAATGTAAACAAGGAAGAATACCTTATGGTTATCATTCATAACCACTGTTTAATGTATTCAAATCTATCGGAGGGTAAAGATTTTTTGAAAGTATCGTCATGATGCTCTTACATTCCGATAAATTGAATAATGATATCCAATTTTTGTGTGTGATCCCTAAGAAATGGATGCCAAATATCTATGTGTTTTACACGAGAGTGATGTGCATGGTTTTTACTTAAGGCAGAGGAACTAGTATTATCGCACAAAATTTGTGTTTTGGAAAAAATCATACTATAGTCTGCAATTGTGTGTTTCATCCACATCACTTGAGCACAACAACTTCCAGGTGCTACATATTAATCTTCAGCAGTGGAAAGTGCTAATAAGTCTTGCTTCTTTCTTGACCAAGATACTAATGAATCTCCTACGAAATGACACATTCTGGATGTACTTTTCTATCCATTTTTACATCCACCAAAGTCAGAATTCAAATTTTTTTTCAAAATAATACCATTTCCAGAAGTATAAAAGAGTCCAAAATCCATGGTTCCCATTAAGTAGCGAATTTTTATTTCACAATATTTAAATGAGATTCAATAGTATTGGATTGATATCATGCACATAAGCATACTGAAAACATTATGTCTGGATGACTAGCTGTCAAGTGAAGTATGCTTCTTATCATACCTTTAAAAGATGTTTGATCTATTAGATTCCCAGCTTCATCAAGATCAAGAGAATTTGAGGTACCAATGGGAGTACTAATAATTTTAGTGTTGTCATATCCATACTTTTTAATAAGATCTTTAATATAATTCTTTGGGATATTTAGATTCCTTCTGGTTTTTGAGAAATTTGAAAACCAAGGAAAAATGTTAACTCACCCATCATACTCATTACAAACTCATATTTCATTAGATCCTCAAAGGAATCAGTTAAATATTACTGAGTTAAACCAAATATAATGACATCAACATAAATTTGAACAATAAAAATATTTTTCTTATCTTTCTTTAAAAAGGGGTTGGATCTTCATTTCCCTTAATGTAATTATTTTTAATGAAAAAATCATGTATGTCTATCATACCAGGCTCTAGGAGCTTGTTTAAGTCCATGCAATGCTTTGGTATGTTCATAAACATGTTCATGATGTTTTCTATCTTCAAAACTAGGAGGTCGTTCAACAAAAACGTCCTATTGAACATAAACATTAAGGAAAGCACATTTCACATCCATTTTAAAAAGATTGAAATTGAAGAATGCTACACAGGCAAGTAAAATACCAATAGATTCATGTCTAGCTACTGGAGCATAGGTTTCATCATAGTCTATTCATTCTTGTTCATTATAGTCTTTAGCAACAAATCTAGCTTTGTTTCTTACTATGATTCCATTTTCATCACACTTATTTATGAAGAACCATTTTAGTCCAATAACAGAATTTTCCTTAGGTCTTTTAACCATGGTCCAGACTTTATTCCCTTTGAATTCATTTAGTTCATCTTGTGTAGATTTAATCCAATCATCATCACATAAAGCTCCATCAGTTATTTTTGGTTCTAACCGGGAAAGAAATGTTATATGTTCTACTACATTCCTTAAGGAACTTCTAGTCTTTACAGGTTGATTTACATCTCTAATGATAATATCACTAGGATGATTATTAAGAAATACCTGATTTGGGTTTTTCAAAAACTATTCATCAACATAGGGTAGAAAATTATTAGGGGTAAATTATTCATAAGTATCTTATTGGAAATTTTTCTTTATCAGATGGATCTTCTAACAATGTTTGATAATCATATTTTGAAAAGACATCCAATGATATAGGTTGGGTTGTCTAAAAACAAAGGGATGAGTTTCATCAAATTTGACATGTACTGTTTCTTAACAGTACAAATGTTTTTATTAAAAACCCTATAAGCCTTAGAAGCTGTGGAGTAGCCTAAGAAAATTCCGTCATCAGATTTTGGGGCGAATTTGTGTAAGTAATATTTTTTATTTAAAATGAATACCTTAAAACCAAAAATCTTGATGTAGGAAAGTCTAGGTTTTCTTCCATTCCATAACTCATAAGGAGTTTTATTAAGAAAAGGTCTAATCAAAACATGATTTATAGTATAACAAAAAGTACATACTACTTCAACCCAAAAATGTTTTGCTATAGAATATTCACTCAAAATGGTTCTTGTTATATCTTGAAGAATTATATTTATTCTTTCAACAACACCATTTTGTTGAGGAGTTCTAGGTACTGAGAAGTTATGAGTAATGCCTTTTTACTACAAAAAGTTTCCAAAATAGAATTTTGGAATTCTCCTCCATGATCACTATGATTAGTTATCAAAGGAAGGTTTTTCTCATTTATTACATGGCCTCTAAAAATATTGAAATAAGAAAAAGCATCATATTTCATTGCTAGAAAATGGACCCACATAAATCTAGTGTAATCATCAACTAAGAGAAATACATAATATTTCGCTCAAATGATTCATGTTTGTGTTGGAACAAAAAGATCCATATGCACCAACTATAATGCATTAGTGTTTGAGTGTTCACAGAATGATTTAAAACTTGATTCATGTTTCTTTCCATATTGACAAGGATCACAAACTTTTGAATAATCAAATCTCAGCTCCGGTAGATCTGTAACTCTTCTTTTCTTAGAGAGCATACATAACATCTTAATGTTACAGTGACCTAACCTTCTATGACATTACCACGAATGATCTTCCATTTCACTAAGGAAGGGTAGATCTTGTCTCCTAAGGTCTTCATTGTTTTGTGAGTAAACATTCCCTTGTCTATTTGCAGAAATAATAAACTATTACTAGGAATTGTGAACAAATCACTTTTCATTCCTAAAATTCACTAGGTAACCATCATCACATAATTTAATTATGCTATCGAGGATTTTCATAAGAACTTTATAAAGTAAAACATTTGAAATCATTTTTTTCAAGATGAATGATGTTACATATACCAATAATTTATCATTTAGCATTATATTCAAAAGTTACTTTTCCTCCTTTCTTCTTGAAAATATTTTCAAAGAATTTTTTGTTACCAGACATATGCCGGGTACATCCACTATCCATGTACCAAATATTGATCTTGGTACCTTCATTATTTTCCTGAACATAAGAATCTTAGACTTTTGGAATACAAACATCCTTGGATCCGGAATTATAAGACAAAATTTATTTGGCTATCCGCATTTGTTTAGAAAAATAAGCTTTATGAAACCCAAGAGATTGAACATTATTCAAATAGAATTTTTTCTTCCAATGCCCACCACTTTGACATTTAGTACAAAAAGGGGCTACATAAGGAGAGAAATAATTGTTTTTTAAAACATGTTTTCGGTGAGTATAACCTACTCACGTAGTATTTCCTAGAGGTTTGATTTTGATAATACATCTTGTCAAAATTTTCAATACCATAAGTAAATTTTTCAAGAAGTTTCTTAAGGGAATATGTTTCGGATTTTAATGTGATGACTAAATTCCTATCCTCGAGAATTATTTCCTTAGAGTTAGAATTTTCCTAAAAACATTTAATATTAAACAAGCATTCTTAAGATATTTAGAACGGTTTTCATATTCAGAGTTTAATTCCTTAAGGTATTTAGAAAATTTTTCTAAAATCTCATCCTTATCATTACGTTCTCTAGAGTGGTCTGAAATCCCTTTTGTATGAACATCTTCTCTAGTATTTTCCTTTTCAAATTTATTAGAAATTTTATAATTTTTTTCTTTTAAAAACATAGAAAATGTAGATACTTATTCATAAAAGGATATTTCTTCATTATCTGAAGATGAAGTATCTTCTTTAGAAGTAATATCTCTAAAATATTAATTCTTATCATGAGATAAATTTGTTAAAGCCTCAGCAGAGCGTAACTTTGACATAAAACATGTATTTGGGAAAGAAGTAGAAGAAATGAATCCAATATTTTTTTGCTGATGATTCATATTCATAATATTCACATCCCAAAGAGTCTTCATCGATAGCACTCCAAGTATCATTTTCAATAAGGCTTTTCTTGTGCTTCAAATTATAGAACATATTCTTGTTTGTTTCTGTATTACTTTCCTTCTTTTCTTTTTTTTTTCAACAGAGGGAAATTAGGACTAATATGTACTTCTCTTCTAAATTCATAATAAGTAACCTCCCCATATTTGTTATCTTTTTAGTCTCTATTATTGTACTTATTCCGAGAGTTCTTTTGAGCTACTATCTTGTTCATTATCCAAGTAATATTTTATAATTCTTTCTCAGAATTTTCTGTATCACTAGATTCTAACTGAATAGTAACCTTCTTTGACATTAATCTGGTTATTCTTTCAGGTGTCTTGGATTTCATATGTTTAGATGTTGTTTTAAAATAAACTCTTCTATTCTCATTCTACTTTTTAACATTATTAGCATCTCTCTTCATTCTAGTCTCATGGTAAAGAATTGTTCCAAACAACTCATCTGAGGAAATCTGGGTAACATTCCAATTCACATATATAGTTTTCCTCTTGGACTCCCAATCTTTTGGCATGATTTCTATGATCTTATCTACAAGGGCATGTTCATCCAAACCTTTTTCTCCCTTAGACAGTAAGCTATTCACGATAGTCAAAAACCTTTTCTAAACTTTTCTTATAGGTCCTCTATAAGGAATGATAAAGCTATTGTATTCATATCTCAACATAGCTCTTCTTGTCTCTATAACATCAGATGTACCAAAATGTATAATTTCATGTTTTTTCCAAATACTATTTGCAACTTCACATGAATATATTTGACTATAGATGTTCTTAGTCCTGGAAAATATAAATTCATTTCTGACTCTGAAATTTTGTTTATATTCTGATTTTTCCTGATTGATAAAAGTTCTCAATACCTTATTAGGAATATTGTAGTCTCCTGTTAGCATTAGGTAGTTACCAACATCATGGTTAATAATGAAAGTCTTAATCCTATATCTCTAGTACTTATAATCATTTCCATCAAAAAATGGAGGTCTGGTAGGATTTAGATTGTCGATAGAACTAACATTTAAGTCTGTTATTATAAGGAAATTCATTCCACACAATCATGATAGTAATATAAGTCTATAAACCAAAAAAAATATCCTAAGAAAGGAAAAAATAACTAGAGTATCCCTAAGAAAAATTTAAATCTGAACATTATGAGTCCGAAAATATGATTCTGATAAAAATGAAGAAGAATATTTCTCTTTTGAATCTAATCGTGATATTAATTCAAATTTAACCAAAACACGGAAACCAATTGTTAGATTGGTTCAGGGTACAAGGTCGACTCCTCTAATACAAATTTTTGGATCGATAGTAATAGATATGATACCGATTGTATTATCACTCTATGGCGTCGATACACAATATACAAGAGGGGGGGGGGTTAATTGTATACTTTAAAAATCCTTATGGAAATTTTTCATAAACAAAATTACCAACACCTCTAAGTTCCAATATCTTGCTTGTTTTTGGAAAAGTGAATCCAGAAATGAAAATTAACAAAAGCTTACAACAACTATGAATCTTCCTCAAGATTTATAGAATCCTATTTAGTCTAAGTACAAGTCTAAGGAAGAATAAAATAGTAATATGTTCATCAAAAACCAAAATCACAATAGAAAACAATCATAGAACACTACAAGTAAAAAGTAGTAATTCTTATAACTGAAAGAGAAGGGTATTTGACAACCCTAGATAAAGGTCCCTTGATTTATACATTCATGAAATTATATCTTACTCAAACCCAGGTAAGCCCTCAATCCGATGATCGGTATCTATCTTGCTATCTCCACAAGCCCTCAATTTGTAATGAAATCAGCACCTCTGACTTCACAACTCATAGTCTCTGATTTCAAGGAAATCAAACCTCTGTACAAAGAAAATCGGAATGAATAAATGTTTGAACAATCCGTTCAATCTTTCTTCAAAAATCCTGAGAGATTATAAGAGCCTCTCTATCTAGAAATCAATACAACTGCATGTAAGAAATGATGTCAAATAACTGTACCGAGCTCTTTCCAATGAGATCCTATTTATAGGCTTGGCTTCAATGATCGGTTCCCTCCTCCAATAGTCATATTTTTCCTTCAACTTCAGAGGGACCTATACATGTGTCACTCAAACAAAAATTAGTTAGTAACTGAAATCATTGTATCATTTTGTAGTCAAAACATGAGTAATAAAAAATATAGTTACATAACCAAAATCAAATATTCAATATGTAAGAAAATAAATGTTCAATGTCTAACCAGAAACACATTCGATAACTATAATACAAGGATATTCAGATTCTTTTTTTGAAGGAATTTCGGAATCAGCATTCACAAGAATTCGGAGTCTGAATTCAGAGAGTTCGGAGTCAAACCAAATAAGAATCCAGAGTCAGAATTCAGAGAGCTCAGAGTCAGAATTCAGAGAGTTTAGAGTTAGAAATCATAAGAGATTGAAGTATGAATTCAGATATTTTGGAGTCAGAACTCATAAGAGTTCGGAGTCTGAATTCAGAGAACTCAGAGTTAGAACTCATAAGAGTTTGATGTTTGAATTCAGAGAACTCGGAGTCAGAACTCATAAGAGTTCGGATTCTGAATTCATAGAACTCAGAGTCAGAACTCAGAAGAGTTCGGAGTCTGAATTTAGAGAACTCAGAACCTGAATTTGGATCCTGAAAAAAAATCATTATGTCTATGTATTATATGATTCAGAGGTTTTAGATGTGAAACTGAATATTATAATTAGAAAAAATGAATGACAAAAAACATGGTGTGGATAAATTTCTTTAGGGAAGGAAAATTTTCCTTATGAAAGTAAAACATAGGGTAGAATGAGATTTTTCTTAAGATAAACTATTTGTGATTTTTAAAACATGAAGTAAAGGTAATGTCATAAGGAAACCTTAATGACGAAAAAATCTCCCCCTAAGTATGATGGAATGGAAAAGTCATAAGAAAATCGTTATTGACTCAACAATAAGATCTGACTGATTCCTCATAGTACCGAATTGTTTTCTCAATTTTCATTGTTCTATAACCAGAAAACCATAACATTTCAATTCTCCACCATATTTGAACCATAGAACCATTGAATTTATCTTATCTCACCCATTTGTAATAAACCCAAACACCTTTATTTTTACATGTAGAGCTCAAAAAATACTCCGTATGGATCGTATCTCCCCCATAAACCTTCATTATATACACAAATAGATTAAAATAGTTAACACAACTGGGGAGGGTGGAACAACAATATCCCCCTCAGGCACTAGGAGGTTCTTGAACATTGATGTTCAATCCATATTTTTCAAAAAAATCTGCTGACTTTGTATTGGTTAGTATGTCGTCCACTTGATCATCTGTTCCAACATGATACATTTTAATCATGCCTGGGTAAACATTCTCTATGATAATGTGATATATGATTTCAATGTGTTTCATATGAGAATAATAAATTGGATTCTAAATAAGACAAATTTCACTCTTTCAATCATAGTGAATTACCACTGGATGTCTCACCTCATCCCTAATATCATTTAGTGGTTGATTAATCAAATACAGTTGAGTGCAAGTCATTGAAGTATAAATATACTCTACATCAATTGTACTACGAGGATTACATTCCTGTTTCTTACTCAACTAGCCAATAGATTTATTGATTATAATGAATGTTACAACACTAGTGGAATTTCTATCAACAACATGTCTAACACAATCAGCATATAAAAAAGGATGTTATTTCACTATATCTATATACAAAAAAGTATTGGACATATTTTTAGTACCTTGAATACACCTCATGATTATTTTCAATAATACCATTTGTTCTTCATTAATATTACTTTGAAACTAGGCCACTAAGGATGTTTAAAAGACAATATATGGTCATGTTGCTATCTGGTATAGTAATCTTGAAATTATTATCCTTTACATTGTGGGATTTATAGATGACTCATCATTATGATTTTCCATTTTTTCCATACCAAGATCAGAGATTACATTGGTTTGGAGTCATGCATATTAAATTTATTCAGAAACTATCATCCATAATTTTCCTAAGAAATAAATTTGTAGTATTTCCTATGAATCACATTGTGTACAATAAAATATGTGAGTCAACTAATCATATACATTACGAATTAAGACATCATGTGGTTGGAAAATTAATCCACTGATCCCTTCCTACTTCCACCAAATATAATATCCTCTATGTACACCAGTACCGTAAACTAATCATTATGAGAATTATATAAATTGATATTGTGATCCACTCCTCCTACTTTAAATATTATCTTCTTTATATAATTATCTATTTGGGAATACCACACATACGATGCTTTATTCAAACCATAGAGTGACTTCTTTGAAATAAAAGCAATTATTTAATCATTACCAACAATTTAACCCACTGGTTGTTCTATGTAGACTTCTTCCTCATTGTACCCTTTTAAGAATAATATTTTTTGATCCATTTGGTACAAATTATATCCTCTTTGAATTTCTATATAAATTTAAGAAGTCTGATTGAATCCAGTCTAGACATTAGAGGAAATGATTCTCAACCATAAACAACTTAAATATGTGATGATAATTTACACACCAATTATACCTTATTTTTATTAACATTACCATGCTCATAAAATTTATTCTTAAAAATTCACTTTGTGTTAATGACATTGATATTTTTAGGTATATTTACTAGATCACATGTTTGGTTCTCGTGGATTTGATCCAAATCTTTGTGTATGGATTTAACAAATGTTTCATCCTTTGATGTTTCTTCAAATGAAGATGGTTCCAAAAAATGATAGGTAAGAAGATTTGGCATTATTTAACATTCAGCCTATATGTGTGGGTACTATCCAATCCCTAATGATGATGGATTGATCAACCTATACTCTTTGATTTCTCTTATGAGGGTCAAAAGAATATTCTTCAGCCATGTTTTCGTCTTGTAATTCTTCAGCTAAATCAACATTGTGTTGTGACCTACGACTGCTTTCCAATCCTTCCCCCACCTATTCTTTTAAATTTTTACCATGTTTACTATCTTCTAAATCGTTAATCACATTAACATTATATACGATCATGGAATTTATGGTATTATATTCAGTTATCATAACATCTGTACATTCCACAATTATTTTGATAATCTTATTAGAATAATTTTAGGATTTACTATTCATTAACTAACCGAGTAATATTCCTTCATCTTCTATATCACCATGAATTCCTTGAATTAAATTTTTGTTTTTGATAGATAATTTTCAATCAGAAACATGTAAATAATTCTATGAGTGCTTCAATCTAATCCACATCTCATACAGTGTATTGGTTTCACCCATTTAAATACCTACTCGATTTTGAGTATACATCGCAGCTTGAACATCCTCTTTCTAGAAATGTTGAGGGATAAAACTCTCAATCTACAAAGTTCTATCTATATTGTTAACTTATCAATTCCTTTGCTCAAAAAATATCATTTTTAAAGGGTTTTCATAGCAGTCACCACATGTTGTATTCCATGATTCCCTAGGTAATTTTCAAACTCAATGGATTTTTATTCACCTCCATTGTCTTACCGCAAAACATTTATTTTCTATATAATATCATTATCGATGATTCAAAAATAAGGTTTCATGAAATAATTCACATTCTCTTTCTAGTGTATAAACATCACAAATGACATTCTACTATAGGAATCAATGAAATGGTTTTTATATCTTTCCCCATGAGTTCTAGCAATATTTTTTGGACAATATATGTCTGTATGAATGAAATGAAAAGGATTTTATTCCCTTTTCTTCATTGGAAAACACAATTTGTAGACTAGAATCCCTCATAAACAAGAATAAAAAGTCTTTTCCCTTTCAATATTAGAATTAGAGATATCTATGAATATATTTTTTAGATATCATTTCCAGGACTTGTTGAGTTTTGTGACGCAACCTTCGGTGCCACAACTCATTTTCATCTTCAATAATTACGTAGAAAATATTATCTCTTCCCTATCGGAATGTACATCATACACAACTCTTCTTCCATAGGAGGAAATATATTTTTAAGAGAAACACTATATAGGTGATGAGTATTGAATAGTCTTTGAGATTTGTATTTATTATTCTCATCTTTCCTCTACCTGCAATGAACAACTTTATGGCTAAATGTATAACAATGAAAAAAATATCTATAAAAATTATTTCTTCTATAAGAAGTAGGATATGAATTTATTCTCATTTTTTGACTTCTATGATCTTAAAAATTTAAATATATCCCTACCTTTTCACAATATGACATGGTGTGGCCCAAATTTCCAAAAAATTGATATTTCATATGAGGAAATGTATTCTCATTTAAATTCTTCCTCACAACTCAATCCTTATGAAAATAGTTTGACCCCCCATCATCTATGGAATCTTGAGGATAATGTTCAGTCCTCCTTTTATTTAGATTTGAGGGTTTCTTTTCTAGTTCTCCAGGTGACCTATCAATATGTCCAAGATTTATATTGCCTTTATTTTGGATTATTTAATTGTAGTATTTTATTTTTCCACATCATAACTAGATCTATTTTTACCATGACTATGGGTATTTGGTCAATCGAAATCATTTCCACTCCATTAGAACCATTCTTAAATATCTCTAGAGATTCAATATATGAGAATTTATGAAACTATACATTCTTCTTAGTTTGTTTTGAATTTGATTCACATTCAATTTTACTCCTAAGACTCGCAACTACTTCTTCAAGACCCTCAACACCCTTGGAATTCTCATCCAGTCTGAATATAAGGACATTGATCACCATTTCTTATTCTTTAATTCTATTCATCATTTCCACTACATATTATTATATTTCATTGGTTATTGACTATTCATTCACGACTTATTCATGTCCATGAATTTCATCTTCAAGATGATAAACTTATTCTAATGATTCTTTAAAAAATACTCTCCATTTTTTTTTCATATCTTTATTTGTATTTCTAAATTATAAAGAGAATCCTTAATTTGAAAATATAGATTAGCATCCAAAATAACCTACGTATCTCTAGATTTATATTTTTATAGTTCCATCTTTTCAAATATAGCCATCTTAGATACTTGGTTTATATATTTAAACAAAGGTTCTTCCTCAAAAAATTCATTTTCATAATGTTCTTCTTCATAGATAAATCTCTATATCTTTAAATTCTATTTGGATTAAAAGTATCCATTTGGGGACAACTTTTATGAGGCCTCTCCATGTTTCTAGATTCACATTATTCATCATCATACATCCTTGAGAACTCATAGGTAATTTTCCTAGCTCTGAAAGAATGAAAGTAGGCCAGGGGTAGCTATCCTTCAAATCTCCCATTTAAACTATTTTAGTTCTTAGAAAAAAATGATATAAATCAATCTTACAAATTAGAATCATTAAAACTATCTACTAAAATCCCATGTGTTTTCATTAATTTTAATTCCAATTACTTCTTTACATTGGTTTTCACATCTTCTGGTTTGACTCTCATTTCATATGCATCAAGACTACTCAACAAATCATCAAAAGATAGTTTAGATGGATCCCTTTCATAATGTTATGACAGTTTTGGATTATATAGAGGTGTATGACCTTTCAATTTTTTTTTACAATTTCTACTTCATTAAATTATTCACCACGCCCACAAAGAGATCAACCAACCTCAGTAATTCGATTAATGAAATTATCTAAATTTTCATCAGTATATATTTCTACGTCATCAAACCTATTTTGAAGGAATTTTAGATTCACCTCCTTTACATTGTTTTTTATATCATAAATATTCTTCAGTTTTATCACATAGAATTTGGGGATATAAAACTCATTACCTTTAGAAAGATTTTTTTAGAAAGATGTACATTGAATGAATTTTATGATTTAGCATATATATTAAGAATTTTCTTGTCCGAATAAGTCATAGATAGTCCTATTGGATCAGTGATCTTTATTCCCTGTATAGTGTCCAAAAATCCATCAAGTCTAGGATTACATAGATGATATATCATCTTTTACATTAAATTATAAAAGTTTCTACCATGATAGAGGTGGACTCCCATGAAATCTACTAAAATCTCCATGACAACACAGGATAGATTCAACCATAGAAACTTATAGGCCCTGATACCAGTTGAAGGACCTCGGAGCACCCTGAGAGGGTGTACGATTGAAATATGATGTAGATGATAAATATAAAAGATGGGGGAAGAATTTTATACTTTCAAAAATTCCTTTGGAACTTTTAAAGGTGTTATAAAACATTGTATTGTTTAAAAAAGTTAAACAAGGTAAATTCACAAGACCTCTTAGTTTTACAATCATGATACATTCTAGAAATATGGTTCCGAAAATGAAACATATTAGATGTTTACAAGGAAAAATATTCTACCTTAAAGCATTTAAAATCTTAATAATCAGATAATACAAATATAAGAAAGTATAAGATAGTTAAAAATCTTTTATAATCAAAATGCAGCTGAAAACAAATTTTAAAAAATACAAGTAACAATTATAGAATCATTTAACGCAAAGATCAGGGTATCCAAAAACCATGGATAAAGGTCCCTTGATTTATACTTTCAAGAAAGTCTATCTTACCCACACCATGGTTTTCCCTCAATAGGAATATTAGAGTCTGTCAAGATATCCCCACAATCCCTTGAACATCAAGGTGGTTGGCACCTCTATATTCCTAATCGAGGATGTCGTCAAACTTTAATGTAGTCAGCACCTCTGTCTTCCTATCCCCAGAAGCCTTCGACTGTACACATAAACAATCAGAGTCACATGAAGTAAGCTAAACTAGATGTTCAGTATGCACAAGGCATGAGAGTATCTATCTCTCTAGAAATAACTTCAACAGTATGTGGTCTCTATGGTTATCAACTTTTTCAAAAGGACTCAACTTGTTCAAATGAGCTCTTATTTATAGGAATTTTCCAAATGGTCAGCTCCCTCCTCTAACGGTTATATGTTTCCTTGAATCTCAGAGGGTCCTATACACGTGTCACTCAAAAAACAGTTGGTTAGAGACAGAATGCACAAAATCGTTTTATAACTATAAAAAGTGTATGTAAAATATAGTTTCTTTACAAAATCTATTTTTCGGTGTCTACAGAAAAATAATGTTTGGAGTCTAAGAGGAAAACATTTTGAGTGTATATTACCTGGATATTCAGATTTTGTTTTCCAAGGAATTTAAAATCATATTTCTATAGACCTCGGAGTCTAAATTCTAATGAATTTGGAGTCGGAATTCTAAAGAATTCAGAGTCTTAATTATTTGGAATTAGAAGTCTAAATTATAAGAATATAAGATTCTGAATTCAAAAGATATCAGATTCTGAATTCTAAGGAATTCAGAGACTGAATTCAGTGGAATTCAGAGTCTGAATTTTATTGAATTTAAAACCTGAATTTCAGAGAATTCAGAAACTGAATTCTAATCTTGAAAACAGAATACTCTATATTTATGTATTTATTGAATTTTGAGGATTTTGATGTGAAACTGAATTTTTCTATTAGGAATTAAAATAGTTATATTTATAGAAACTAAAATATGAACAATGAAAAATAGGTAATGATACAATTTCATTGGAGAAGGAAAATTTTCCTTATTAAGAAAAATATGTGTATGGAGAAAATTTACATATAAAAAAATAGAGAAAATAAAATATGCCTTGAGAAAGAGTGTTTGTGATTTTCAAAACATATAGGAATGGAAAAGTCATATGGAAACCTTATTGACTCAACAATATCCCCCTTTTTGGAAAGCACAAACATACTTATGAAAAAGAATATAAGGACATTAAATTTTTAATAAACATGAAAAAAAACTAATATCCCTTTACTTATGGATCATAATGATTACGACTAACTCTCCCTTGGTCATTGAAATCCCTAAGGATCATATTCTTGATTTTCTGAATGAGATTTTGTTATTTCTTGCATACGAAAATCTTAATGATAAACCCCCCTTATATTAACTTCCCATTACGTAGGGAAATTTCTTCTTTACTTAGTATTATTTCATTGTCAATCCTTTCTCCCACTTTGTAATTTTTAAAGAGGAATTATGGGAATGTAAAAGAAAATATGATACTAAAATATTAGTACTAAACAACCAAATATATGAAGTTCAATGAAAATTTCACTAAGATTGAGATAATTTAGACTACAAGGAAATACAAAAAAAGAACGGATTTGAATGAAATTATCCCTCTTTATCTTTCGAAATTAGCTTATTCACAATAGTCTTGAGCTTCTTGTGTTCCTTGTGATCATAATCCATGCTCTTCAATAGCTGATCTTGATCTTCAATATTCTTTTCTATGGGTTCAATTCTTTCTTCATGATCCTTAAGCATATTAGCCTGATCCTTCAAGGATTCTTCTTGTTTAGAAGGTTTTTCCTCAAGTTCAATTCTAAGAATCCTTTTCCTCTTCCAACATAGAGATATTGAATACAATTTTCCATTTAGATCATTCAGTTCTTACTTTTGAGTAGTTTCTTCAAGAGATAGATTTTCTATAAAAGACATGTTGATATAATTTATCTTAGCTTCTTCAGTTTAAAAAGCATCCTTGACATTATCTTGAAACTCATTGAGAATTATCATCTCTTAAATAGTTTTCCTCGTCCAACTAGTCATCTTCTTGCAATATCTTTTATGGGCTTTATAATTAATGAATTATTCTTTGAAATCGGCCTCATGTTTGAAACACTTATCTGTCACCATGGATTCAGAATCTATTTTCTAATTTAATGAATGCTAAAGCATTTGGAAACTTGAATCTATGCTTGGAAATAATGGAATAGTACCTACCAGATTCTTCAAAAACCAAACAACAATTTCATGGACAAGAGATGATGATTCTGAATTTGAATGTTTTTTTGATGAGGATTCCTTTTTAAGCACATCATCTTTCCTCTTCGATGAAGCACCAACATCTTTCTAACTGATAAAAGACATGGTAGAAGTATCAACCATCACATTTTTTCCCTTATCTATTCTTGAAATGATTTCTTCTTGTTTGCATACTTCATGTTCACTATCTGATAGTTGAACAATATTTTAATAATCAACATCTTCCTTCCCAGCTCCTGTCTCAACACCCTCTGGCTGTATGAAATCATGTTTTCTACATTATACTTCAGTAAATTTATTATCTTATTCATCACCCATCTCATATTTTCATGGGGTATCATGTTTTGAAGACTTGGCTTCAGAAGTTTGGATTGGTATCTTCTCATGAGGACTCTCCTTCTCATGATAGTCTTCTACTTTCTTTATCTAATCTTTGGTATCACCACTCCATTCTTCTTCTTCTTCCCCTACTTCTCCTTGCACTATTTCTTGTTCTTGATCCCACCTTGGAATCACCATCTTGTTTCCCAGAGTTTTTTGGATTGATTATATTACTAAGGATTCTTGTACAGGATTTTTCTCAAAATCATTCTCAGCATCTTTAAGAATAGATTGTACTATCGCAGCCTCAAACATCTTCCTCTTTTGCTTCTTATTTTTTTGTTGCTTCTCAATCTCTTCAGGTGCCTTTTCCATCAAGGATTTTTCCCCAGCAGGGCCCAATACAAACTTAGGTTCCCCTTCTTGTTTTTTCTGATCCTCTCTCCATTTTGCAACTACATCATCCAGATATGAGTTTTACTTCTTTGACTTTGGTGGTGTAGATTGAATTTCCTTGGAGATAGAAACATTTATTATCTCTTGAATTTGCATCACTTTCCTCTTCCTTCCCCCTTTTATTGAGGTTTCAGCTACAACACGCTTATTTGATATAGATTAAACTTCTTCATTTGATAAATTATAATATAATCCAGATTCATAAAAAAAAAATCCAATTTTCATTATCATTAGAGTGTCATCGCTTAGGAATATTACACTAATGTTTTTTTGGCTTCGATTGGTAGGAAATTTTCATTGATTATAAACAGGAAACAATGATATTTGATATAATTTCCAGATACATGATAATTTGAGACATCAGATTTCTATTCTTGATATTCTCAATTATAACAAAAATATACATAACCAGATTCTGCTTCCGGAGTTTCACTATGAATTCCAAAACATATATATATATATATATATATATATATATATCACTTTTCTTCAGATTACTTTTATCTCCATTACTTGGAATGATAAATCCATGAAACCAAATTTAAAGAATCTAGAAATATAATGAATGATGAAGAATCTTTGAAGTCTTGACTCCAACCAAACCAATGCACTCTATGTACTTCTATTTATCAAATCTTTCATCATCATTAGGAAACTAATGAACAAAATTCAGATTCACCTTCATAAGGCATTCCAATTAGACTAGCCACCTTAGAATAAGAAAGAGACTAACTCTTACCATAACTATTGAAAGAAAATTTCTCTTTTCCTCCTTGATTGAAAAAAGATACGGATTCATAGAACTCTTCTAGAAACTCCAGAATCACCGGATCCTCTGCCTTGGGTTTAGATACATAAATACTCTCTTAGCTATTAAACTTGATGTTCTTTGAGATGATTGAATCGTACTTATTAAAGAGGTCTGGGTCAACCAACAATTCATGATAAATCTTCCATTTAGAGACTTCCTTTAGAGTTGAAATTTATTTCTGAGGAGAGGAATCAATAGACATTTGGATTTATGGAAGACATGAGAATTTCTGAAACCCTATTTAGGAAGGGCATAGATTCAGCAAACAAGAAATTGGGATTCGATGTGGGACAACCACTGGGGGTCCTTTATATAAGAAATTTATGTGATATAATGATCCATACTTTACGAACATTTTTATTACTTCAGGAATAATGTATACATATTACAAAATATAACAAAACCATGGCAGGACCATATAGGTATAATGTCTTTAGAAACTAGGAATCATAAACAACTCATTCGTAAAGCATCTATATTGTCTCCAATTTATTTCATCATATGTAGTGTCCCTTTTGGAATATCCTACTTAGTACCATTCATCCTGACCTGGGGAAAAGAAAACATAAAAAAAGGGTGAGCTTAAAAGCTCACTAAGGGTAAACAAAAGAAATATCAGTCATATCATATTCATAAGATCATAACATTTTGAAAATCTTAACCTACAAAAGATGTCATAATATCATGTCATGAGATAAATCAAAGTAATGAAAAGTAATCCAAAATAATCATAACATAAAACATGAATCTATGTATCATACACACATAATCATAGAAAATCATTTTATTTGAGTGAATGCTCATTGCCAATACCATCATAAAGGACAAATTCCATTACTGAACCGAGTTCACTCCTCGGTCCAGTCCTGTATCACTGAACATGTTTAACTTTCCGTTCCAGCCATGTCTATTTCATGAGATATAAATATTTACCTAATGCATCGGAGGGAGATATAGGTCCCACCCATCTCATAATGAAACCATTCTTATGTGTGCCACAAAATCATAAACCATACATCATACCATAACCCATGTAATAAAAATGGGATTCTTAAAAATCATGTCATCGTAACATAACCCATATAAGATAAAAAGACATCATAAAATTAATTCCATCATAAAACAATAAAATCATTGTAAAAATAGGGAAAGAAACATAACCCTACTTTATCTTATATGGAAAATAATTTTGATAAAACACTTGAACTCCATTCATGAGGAAAATATCCTTTCTACTTCAAAAACTTTTTTCCTTTCTTAACATGTCATAAAATTTTATACTAAAAGAATTTGATTACAAATAAACTTGAAATCCTGTAAAGGATTCTTCTTGGAAATAATTTTCTAAAAATCCATTCATTCCTTATTTGTTAAAAAAACATTCTTCTCGTACTTTGGCCGGAAAAGTCAAAAAGTACCTCGTATGAAAAACGACAAAAAATTCATTTCATATTTTTTACTAAAAACTCACTGAAGGTTAAATTGGATTTAAACAATTGTAGGAGGATATAAATAATATTACATATTGAGGAAACATGGATGTGGATGATAAAATACACCCTACTAAATACCAAAGTATAAACAATCTCAGATAAAAATTTGATTGTGCGATTTTCCCTTACCTTAGGTCTGATATGCTTTGTACGTGTCCGAACCTCCTGTATAATGATTTAAATAATGTAAATTTCTTATTCTAGAATCAGACTCATTGTTATGATATCATATAGGGTTATATTCTTAGTTTCTTATTATTAATATTTCATTGCTACTTGTTATTCGGGTGTTTATTGCTTTATTTTCTTATGTGTGTTTTGTCGAATAAATTCTTATTCTTCTTCATAGGTTATATATACCTCATTTCTAGAATTGTATTAGTGTAATATATATGATATTTATTCATTAAATTAATTTATATAACCATTATACAATGAATATCATGTAGAACGAGTCGCATCACATCGTGGAGACGGTAGGTCGTACGTACGCACGAGCGATGATATCGTTCCCATGATCATGGAATTGTATTTAAGTGTATGTATACTATTTCAGAATCAATATCACTTTACAGTAATCATATATAGTTATTATTTACACCATTATACCCATCCAATTATGGTGGTGGTGGAAAACAGATCACACCACGGCGTGGAGACGGTATTCCGTACATACGCATGTGCAGTGATTTCATTTTCCGAAGAATGGATAGAAGGTGAAATAGGGTTGTTTTATATTTATAATAACAGATCACTATATGAGTGATACTTATGTTATTACTTCATAATGAAACAACTAAATAAGAATATGTACAAGAAGAAATAAATTTGAAAGAATTTGTAACAGATATTACCTCTTCTTCGACACCCCTCTTTAAAACCTCCACTTAGGGCACTAAGATTGGTCTTCAAAGTAGACCAGGACCTCTAGGATGTTTCTAGGGAAGTGAAGAAGATAAATTGGTAGGGGTTGGCCATTCTTGAAGACTCAAAGTTGTGTGAGGAGGAGATGGAGGAGATGCCCTTTTATAATAGAGGAGAGGGACACCTTTGGAAAGTGTGAAAATATTATTTTATTATAAACTTATCTTTGGTTTCAAAAGGTCCAAAAATCATTAAAGATGAATATAAGAGGACTAATGGTCTAAATAAAATCATCCAATCAGAATTGGACATGTTTTGGAAAATATTTTAATCATTATAATCTTATTTATTTAAATCATTTATTAATGAGGTAAATACTGCGTCAATATTGTGTCGTAAATAATTAAATTTCTTTGATGACTAAAAATTATAAATAAATACCAACATGTAGGGAATATTTTTAGATTTCTTATTAATATTTATAGTCGAAAACATAATTTATATATCCCCTTATAAAAATTAATTACTAAAGGATTTTTGTTAATGTCAATTTTGTCTTTACATTAAATTAATTAATCTTATTGTCATTGTCTTTCATAATTGGCTCCATGGGGTCCCAAAATCGACCGAAGGATGCCCACGGTCGGCCATTACACATAAAATAAGTTTTGGAGAAGTGTTAAGGTAATTTTTAATTATTATAAATTTCTTTTAATCTTGAATTCCTCTATTTGCTTTAAACTGTGGTAAATAAAAGTAAAAAGTTACTATTCAAAAAAAATATTTTTATCTAATTGAAGCACATTTTACTCCTTGATATTAACCATGTCTCTTGGCTTTTCAAAATTCAACTCACATAAGCGGTAAAATTATGGTTTATGAACAATTGCAAAAGCTCTTAGGAGGTGGGTAAAAGACAGTGAAAAGTTCAATACAATTTTTATAAATCTAAAATTATTATAAAATCATTCCAGTGAATTTCATTGAGCATATATAAGTAATATGTGTCTATTTTTAACTAAAATAAATATAAATCAAATAAATTATTATTTAAATAAAAAGTTGGTTTTAACCAAAAATTCAGTGTTTTCACTATTCATAAAAAATTGAAGTTTTTCAAAAAAAATACCGAAAATTCAGCCTAAGCTATGTTTGATATTCCGAATTAAAAAATGATGTCTATTTTTCTAAATTCAAAAAATATAAGTGGAATTAATTAATTTTAAAAGTAATTCCCGTTATCAAAACAAATAGCGTGTTTTTAAAAATCAATAATTATCAAAAGATTATCAATTTTTTATGTCCAATTTCAATGACCAAAATTGGATTAAATGGTAAAAATATATTCTAATTAAAATTTAAAACCAATTAAAAAGATAATCTATCAATAAAAATTATTGCGATGAAAAAAGTTGTTTTTAATTAAAATATAGGGTGTTGTTACTATTCATCAAAATATGAAAGTTATCAGAATAATTTGAAAATTTTATCTGAATTAAATTTTTATATCCTGATTTCAAGGAAGAATTTAGTTTTGTCAAATTGAACTTATAAACATGTCAAAACTAGATTTAAAATTGGTGTGCCATCAAAAGGCGATAAAACTGCATTTTTTTACAAATACTTATTTTACTAGAAAAAAATTATCTTGTTCTCATACCATGTTCTAGGAAATATGTAAGATGAATAATAATTTTTTAAAATTAAAAATTTAGTTAATACTATTCATAACATCTAGTCCATAATAATATTATAACAATATATCATTTTTTAGTAAAACTTGGTATTGCGTACTACACACGCTATCGAGATAGGTCACGATTGCATGTAACGCAAGCCAATCTAGTGTTGTGTGCAGTGAAAGATTCCTTTCCATATAACATAATACATAAAAAATATACTTATCATAAAATATCAGGGTGTTACAAGTGACGTTTCAACTTCCATGATTGATCCAACGGTTGAAAATTTCTTGAGAAGATCTGATAGTTGAGAAGATAACCGAAGATGGATTTTGATAGATTCCGATATTTTGAGGTTTTTAAGAAATTTTTTTGGAAAAAGTGAATCCAAAAATTTTGATAACAAAATAAGAAATCGAACAATTAAAAGATGTTTAGGAAAAATTAGGATAGGAAACATACCTTTTGAATTGCTAGGAAGAATATTCTTAATAAGGAAAATTCTTCATGAAGAAATTAGGATTCTACAAATTTGATAACAAAAAAATTTAGATTACGAAAAATTTAGATTATGAAAAAAAAATAGATTACAGAAAAAATTTAATTATGAATATTTTGACTACGAATGTTTTGATTACAAAAATTTTAACTAACAAGTAATTTTACTCCCCCTATGAATATGATTTTGATATTGAAAGAAGATAGGTTTCAACAAGAAATTAAAAAGGAAGATTAACTTAAAATTATTATACCTTAATTCTATTTAATGTATTCAAATATATTTTATGGTAATGATTTTTGTCAAAATATAAACAAGTTGATCTTGATTTCTGATAAATTGAAGAATGATATCTCCTTTTTGTGTGTGATTCCCTGTGAATGTTATGCCTAATATCTAGGTGTTTTGCATGAGAGTGATGTTCTGGGTTTTTTCATAAGTAAATGACAGTAGTATTATCAAAAAAAAATTTGTGTTTTGGAAAAAATCATACCATAGTCTATGAGTGTGTGTCTCATCCACAATACATGAGCACAACAACTTTCAGCTGCTACATATTCAGCATCAGTAGTGGAAAGCTCTATTGAGTGTTTCTTTTTTCATGACTAAGAAACTAATGAATCTCTTACGAAATGAAATGTTCTAGATGTAATTTTCCTATCCATTCTACATCCACCAATGTAAGAATACCAAAATATTTTTAAACAAAATAATTTTTAGAGGTATGAAAGAGTCCTAAATGCGTGGCTCCCTTTATGTAGCGAAAAATTCTTTTCACTGCCTTTAAATGAGATTTCGTAGGATTGGATTGAAATCTTTCACATAAGCATACTGAGAGCATTATGTCTAGGCTACTAGCTATCATGTAATGTAGAATTCTTATAATACCTCTAAAGGATGTTTGATCTACTTGTTTCCCAGCTTCATCAAAATCAAGTTAATTTGAGGTACCAATGGGAGTACTTATACTCTTATTGTTTTCATATCAATAACTTTTAATAATAACTTTAATATACTTTTGTTGAGTTATATACATTCCTTCGGGTATTTCAAAAAGTTGAAAACCAAAGAAAAATGTTAAATCACCCATCATAATCATTTCAAGCTCAAATTTCATTAGATCCACAAGAGATTCAGTTAATGATTGCTGAGATAAACCAAATATAATTTCATTAATGTAAATTTCAACTATAAAAACATTTTTCTTATCATTCATTATAAAATTTTTTGGATAAGCATTTCCTTAATTATAACTATTTTGAGGCAAAAAATCATATAAGTCTATCATACCAGGCATTGGGAGCTTGTTTAAGTCCATTCTAAGCTTTGGTAATTTTCAAAAACATGATCAGGATGTTCTGAATCGTCGAAACCAGGTGGTTTTTCAACAAAAAAAAATTCTATTGAACATAATCATTAAGGAAATCACATTTATCATTGGGAATATTCTTTAGAAACAACTAATTTGGGTTTTGTAAAACTTGTTCATTAACATAGGGTATGAAATCTTCGGGGGTAAATGCTTCAGAAATATTTTCATAGAAATTTTCCTTTTCAGAAGGATCTTCTATCAAGGGTTGATAATTAGTTTTTGAAAACACATCAGAAGATGTATGTTGAGGATGTTTAAAAACAAAAGGATTAGTTTCCTAAAGTTTGACATGTATTGTTTCTTCAATAGTACAAGTGTTTTTATTCAATGCTCTATAGTCATTAGAGGTTGTGGAGTAGTATAAGAAAATTCTTTAATCAGATTTGGGTGAAACTTTATGTAAATTATCTTCTGTATTCAAGATGAATAATTTTCTTCAAATACATTGAAATAGGATTGTCTTGGTTTTCTACCATTCCACAGCTCATAAGGAGTTTTATTAAGAAAAGGTCTAATCAAAACATGATTTATAGTATAACAAGTAGTATATATAGCTTCAGCCCAAAAATGTTTGGTTACAAAATATTCACTCAACATGGTTCTTGTTATCTCTTGAAAAATTTTGTATCTTCATTCAAAAACACCATTTTGTTGAGGAGTTCTTGGTGCTATGATGTTATGAGTAATTCCTTTTGTACTACAAAAAGTTTAAAAATTTGAATTTTGAAATTCTCCTCCATGATCACTATGAGTATTTATAAAAGGAAGATTTTTTTAATTTTTAACTTGGGCTATAATACTTTTGAAATATGAAAAGGCATAATATTTATTTACTAGAAAATAGACCCACGGAAATCTAGAGTAATCATCATCTAAAACAAATATATTTAATTTTCCTCCAATGCTTACAGTTTAAGATGGAAGAAAAAGATCCATATGTACCAACTGTAATGTATCATTGGTTGAGACATCACTAGCTGCTTTAAAACTTTATTTATTTTTCTTTCCATATTGAAAAGGATCGCAAAATTTTGAAGAATGAAATATATGCTTTGGTAGACCCTTAACTATTCTTTTAAAATAGAGCTTACATAGGTTCCTAAAGTTACAGTGTCCTAACATTCTATAGCATAACCATGATTGATCTTCCATTTCACTGAGACAAGGTAGATCTTGGACCCTAATTTCTTTTATGTTTAGATTGTAAACATTATATTGCTTATGGGAATAAAGAATAATCTATTCCTTGGAATTGTGTACTAAACACTTATCATTCCTAAAATTTATAAGGTAACATTCAACACATAATTGAATTATGATGATAAGGTTGTGCCTAATACCCTTAACAAATAAAACATTTGAAATAAATGTTTTTCCCTAAAATACAATATTACCTATACCAATATTTTCTCTGTGAGAATTATCTTCGAAAGATACTTTTCCTCACTTCGTCATGATAATCTTTTGAGAGAATTCATTGTTAATATTCATTTGTTAGAAACATCCACTATCCATGTACCATGTACTTCTGTTGGTACTATCTTTAATTTCCTAAAACCAAGTGTATTAGACTTTCAAAACCCATACTATCTTGGATCTAGAAACTTCAGAAACAAAAAATTTATGAATCCACATTTTCATTGAAAAATAAGCCTAACGAAAAACTAAAGACTGAATTTTTTTAGGAACAAATTATTTCCCAATGACCACCAAACTGACACATAGTTAATAATGAAGCACTTTGAGGTACAAAATAATTGTTACTAAAAATTAGTTTTGAATGAGCATATCCAATTCCATAATTATTTCATAAAGGACAAATTTGGAAATACATCTTATGAAAATTTTCCATACCTAAGGTAATGTTTTACAAACACCTCCTCAATGAAAATATTTCTGACTTCAGTCTAATATCTATGTTGTTTTCCTAAAAAACGTCATTTTTAGCACTATAGATAGTCCATAAAACAATTTTCTTAGAAATTACTTTTTCTAGATCCATAGAAAGATTATCCTTCTCAGAATTAACATACTCAAAGTTTTTTGAAATACATTCAAAATAAAAAAATTTCTTATCATGAACTTTAGAAATATCTTATACTTATTTTTTAAGAATAGAAATTATAGATTTTTCCTTATCAAGATTTTTCTGGAATTTATAATTTTCATTTTCATGTAGTTTAGAAAACCTAGACAGTTCTTCATAAGTAGGTATTGTATCAGCTTCATCAGAAGAAGGTTATTCATCTTAGGATTTTTAATATTTATATCACTATAATTAGCATTCAAGGATACATTGGTGATGAATTCAGCATTTTGTAACTTAGCCATTAGATAATGATTTTCAGTAGGTAGCTTGGTAAGTAATCCAGGTTTCTTCTGTCTAGATGATTCGTTCTTTGGGGATTCTTCCGAAGATTCACCACCGCTGGATGTCCAGGTTTCATTGGCTTTCCGCAAATTATTATATTTAGACTTGTAGTACTTCTTTCTATTCCTCTCATAATGAATTTATGTTCTATCATTTCACTTTAGCAGAGGACAATCTGGCCTTATATGCCCTTCTATTTTGCATTCATAGAAAGTGACTTCCGAATCTTTCTTATCTTTTCATTAATTCTTCTTGTAACTAGATTGAAAGATCTTTTGTCCTACAATATAGTTCATCCTTTGGGGAATATTGGCTAACTCATTTTCTGAATATTCACTTCCACTATATTCAGATAAAATAGTGACATTATTCAACATGGATCGAGTAACCCTTTCATGAGTCTTGGATTTCATATGATTTGAAGTAGTTTTAAAAGAAAAACTTCAATTTCCATTATTCATTTTTTTTAGATCAACATCTATTTTCATTCTTGTCTCATGTTGAAGAAGTGTTCCTAAAAG
This sequence comes from Viscum album, assembly GCA_963277665.1. NCBI lineage: Eukaryota > Viridiplantae > Streptophyta > Magnoliopsida > Santalales > Viscaceae > Viscum > Viscum album. The sequence continues at coordinate 49,864,565 of OY728121.1, forward strand.
CTCATCAAGAGAAATCTGTGTAACTTTCCTATTTTCATCTATAGCTATCCTCTTTGATTCACACTCATTAGGCGTGATATCTATAATCTTGACCACAAGAGATTCATTATCTAATAATTTTCCACCGATGGATTGTAAACTATTAGTAATAGTAATGAATCTATGTGTTAACTTACATATGGGTTCTCCATATGGAATGAAAAAACCATGATATTCAGCTCTGAGAAAAGCTCTTCTAGTTTTGATAACTTTGAATGTTACAAAGTGAGTAACCACCACTTTCTTCCAAATTCAATTTGCAGCATCAGAGGAAGGAATATAGATATATATATTCCTAGTCAGGGAACACAACAACGTATTGCATACCTTGTAGTTTAGTTTATATTTTTACTTTTCCTGATTAGTAAATGTTCTGACATCCTTTTCAGGAATCTTATAATCTCCAGTAAGAATTATAAAGTTGTCCACTCTAGTGTTAATGATAAAAGTATTCATAATATCTCTCCATTATTCATAATCATTCTCATCACATATATGTGGTCTAGTAGGATTATGATTTTCAATCAAACCAAAATTCATTCTTGCAATCTAAAAGAAAAAAATGTTTCCAGCGAATCTTGTTAGTAATAAAATTTTATAAACAAGGATAAAAATCCAAATAATGGAAAAGTAGAACAAATTAAACTTAACCAAGAAAATTTAAATGTGAATATAATTATTTCAATGACCTCCTCTGATACCAATTTTAGGATTGAAATATATTGTAGATTCTCATTATACAAGAGGGGGTGAATTTTATACTTTAAAAAAATACATTAGAACATTTAAAAATGGTGTTAAACTTTCTATTATTTAACAAAGTTAAACATGGTAAATTCAAAAGGCCTCTTAGTTCTATAAACATTCTAGATTTCAGAAATATGGTTTCATAAATGAAGCTTATGAGAACTTTACATGGACAAATACTCTACCTTAAAGAATATAGAATCTTACTAATCAAAGTATATAAATATAGAAAATAATGAGATAGTTAAACTTTCCTTAATAATCCAAATGCAGGAGAAAAAAAACTTGAACCATTACAACTAACAAGTACAAAATATTTTAACCCAAAGTAAAGGGTATCCCAAAACCTTGGATAATGGTCCCATGATTTAAACATTCATGAAAGTCTATATTACCCACACCTTGGTAAGCCCTCAATAGGAATATCTGAGTCGGTCTTGCAATCCCCAAATTCCCTCAAACTTCAAGGTAGTCATCACCTCTCTATACTTTATCAAAAAAGCCCTCTAACATTAATGTAGTTGAACCTCTATCTTCCTATCCCTGGAAGCCCTCGATTGTACACAACAAAAATCAGAATCACACGAAGCAAGCAGAACAAGATGTTTTGTATGAAAAAGGCATGAGAGTATCACTCTCTAGAAATCTCTTTAACAACATGTGGTCTCTAGAGTTATAAACTTTTTCAAAAGTCCTGAGCTCATTCAAATGAGCTCCTATTTATAGGCATTTTCCAAATGGTCGGCTCCCTCCTCCCATAGTCATATATTTTTTGGAATCTTGGAAGGACCTGTACCCATGTTACTCAAACAACGGTTGGTTAGAAACAGAATGCATGACATCATTTCATAACTATGACAAGTGTAATTAAAATATGATTGCTCTATCAAATCTATTTTTTGGAGTCTAAGGGAAAAAATAATGTTCAGAGTCTAAGAGTAAAACATTCTGATTCTATATTACATGGATATTCAGATTATGTTTTCCAAGGAATTCAGAATCAGAATTCTTTAGACTTTAGAGCCTGAATTCTAATGAATTCAGAGTCTAGATTATAAGGAATTCATAGTATGAATTCTAAGGAATTTGGAGTTCGGACTATAAGGAATTCAGAGTTTGAATTCTAAGTAATTCAGAGTCAGAATTCTAAGAAATTAGGAGTCTGAATTCTAAGGAATTTGGAGTCTGGATTCTATGCAATTCAGAATCTAAATTCTAAGAAATTTAGGAGAATTTGGAGTCTAAATTTAAATGAATTCATAACCTTAATTTCAGAGAATTTGGAACATGAATTCTGATCATGAAAAAAGAATACTCTATATCAATGTTTTTATATAATTCTGAGGATTCATATGTGAAATTGAATTTTTCAAAAAGGAATAAAATGAGTTATATATAGAGAAACTAAAATATGAACAAATGAAAAATTGGTTAGGTTAAATTCTCATTGGAGAAGGAAAATTTTTCTTATTAAGAAAAATCTCTTTAAGGAGAAAAATTAATTGTAAAAAAAACTAAGAGAAAATAAAATTTTCCTTGAGATAGAGTGTTTATGAATTTCAAAACATTAAAGAGTGGAAAATTAATAAGGAAATATTATTTTCTCAATAGAGGGGAGGGGTGAATCAGGGTGTCAAATTTTTCATTAAGGAGAGGTATTTTTTCCCACATTGGTAGGTATATATTAAACATGTATGAAGTGAATGAGTAGAAATAAAACAACCACATTTAAAGAGATAAAAAATCAATCATACATGGTTCTCCACTAAGGGATAGTCCATTGAGCATATTCTGATATTTTATCAATTCTAATAATGTCCAATAATCTTCACAAGTTGTGTAATACATACTTTTAGCCACAATAATTCTATTACAATCACACTACATAAAAAAGATTTTAGGGATATCTAACGAGGTCCCTCAGAACACTTCCTCTAACTTTTTCGAGACCACTACATTAATAGAATTCTAAATCAATTTATCAACCTAAAAGTTAATTCAATGGATTGTGATTAAATACATTCTACCAAAAATAGCACAAGACTATTCTTGAACCAAAAAACTATGTTGATGCACTCTAAATCTCGATTCACATAAAAACAATTCTTAAATGGCCTTTCACGAAGCTCCTTCATGATTTTCCCATCATAAATCTCCCTTTGTGAAGATCCCCTGCCATCTCAAAACAAAAAATATTCCTCATCAAGGATCACTTAGTCATCACGGTATAAAACATCATTATAACTCACCCTTTAATCAAAATAATTGATCAATAGTCCATACATATAGTCTTCTCTTGAAGCTCATTCTCTCATTGAATGATAGGTTGGAAAGGCTCCAATGGATTCATTAAATCATAGCGATTCTATATTTTCCATGGAAAATTATGTGTGACGTGATGTGGGGCGGCCCCATATTTTTTGTCCTAGATTTTATCAATGCTCCACCTCCCCTCTATGGATTTTCCATATCTTTCAATTACATATTCATGTATCTCCTTACGTTGCAAAGATCCATGGAAACTTTCTGTTTGTAATTCTCATCATAACTACATTGATTTCAATCAAAACCCTTCACAAATCACACTATAAAAATGGAGATATCCATCACCATTCGAGATTTCTTGATTATATTAATTAACATTTAATGATTAATTTTCTTAGTTCCACACGGTTGAAATATCAATTCATCAATACATCATAAAAGATATATATACTTGATAGAGACAATGTTTTGTTTTTCAAAATCAATAAACATTCTCACTGATAAATATTTGTTAATAAATAACATAATATTTGCACCACAAGGTGAAACACCTGGCCAAATGAATAACATTTCAAATATCCCAGAGTTAATTATTAAATTCTAGGAACTAAATCAGAACCATTCTCTATGCCTTATTGGAAATTGGTTTAGAACATGGTATATGATTTATTTAAAAACCAACCTCACTATTTTTTGGAATACAAGGTTATCCTTCTGAAAAGACATTAATAGACAGCCACACTATATCCATATCATTAATGTTATGTTTTTCCATAGCATTATGAGATAAAAATTAATTTTGAATTGGTTTAATTACCGATAAAATGGATGTAATTGACTTCATTATTTCATTTTTTTCATCACACTAAGAGGTGGTCATAAGTTTCATGACAATATAAAACATAAATTCCCTTACATAATAATAGAGTAAGGATTAATTTAATGAAATATAATCAGTGCATAGAATAATGTCAAATTCAACTAGAGTGTGAATGATATGATTTGTAGGAATCAAATTTCCACAAACATCAACTGATGTAGAATCATAGACTTGGGATGTGATAATAATTCTACTAGGGGTATTTTCTAATAACTCAACATATATTTTATATGGTGGAACTATGATACCCTTGGAAAAGACATTAGATATAAAATAACGGGTAGCTATTGAATAAAATAAGATATTACATATTCTATAGGAGATGTTAAGTGTTACATTTCCTACATCATTATCATAAACAAAATCACAAATAATGATCATAAGAGAATTAACTTTTTCACTAGTATTAAGAGGTTATATATATGACTATCGTCATAATTAACCATCATATTTGAGCACTGGATAACAGAATTCACATAATCCTTGCATTTAAAAAATGGATTCTGGGTGATACATTTTGGGGAGATTTCTCTTTATTAGAGTCATTAGCTATATTATTCCCATAACATTGGAATCCAATTTCATTATTACCATCCTTTATTCACATGAATCAATTAACTTTTCTATTAACATAATTTCCCTTATTTTCCATTGATATTTTTCAAAAAAAATGAAGGACTGTCTTATTCTCTCAATGGATTCTAGAATTTCCATGGAAGTGATTTTTACTTTTAATTTCTAAACAATGATATTGATGGGTAACTCCAAAATATACCCCATTGATTGCACACATAATATATTCATCATATTTATTGATTTCCTTTATGGGTAATTCCCATAGGATACTAGGTTGGAAGGCCCTAAATAATCTATCAATCCTAATTTTAGGTTGGATAATATTACAATAATATTTACTTGTACATCGAGTGTAATTTTTCACATAATTTGTAATATATTCGTAATCATACATCTTTAACTCAAGGATTTCATTCTTTATATTCATTAAAATAATAATAGGAATGTGATTTGGGAAAATATTCTTTTAAATTCGTCCCACTAAATATATTAAATTTCTTCATATTCTTTAAGGTTATTTATAAGATTCCACCACTGATTCACTTAACCTTTCAAATGATAATAAAAAAGAATAATTTATTCATGATTTGAATACTGGAGAATAGAAAATCTCATTTTTTTGGTACTGATCTATTTCTCAGAAACTAGGGGATTATCTGACCTACAAAAAGAATGCGATTGTTACCACATAAATTAATTAACAGAATGTTTTCCTTCCTTTTATAATTTGAATGACCAGTATAATTCATAGAAATAGAAATTTGGGTTGTAAGAAAAATATTTTTCATTCCAGCTCCAATAAAATTTTATTTCTCATGAGAATAGTCATTACATTGTATATTCAATTTATCATTAAAATGATTAATTCAGGTTTTGGGCTCTAAATAAAACCAAAATCATAGTTCTAGAAACAATAATCATGGTGAGAAACCATATAATACTGAAAAATAATTTATAGGATGTATAAAATGAGGCACAATCTTCTAGGAAGCCTTAGTTTCAATATAGGTCATTCATGCTCATTATGATATATTGAGGATTTTATCATATACATTAACTTATTTATAGGGGTCTTAAAAATGTATAATAATCTGATTTTAATAAGGTGAAATTAACCATAAATTTATTAAAACTATAGTGACCCATACATTTAATGCACACATATTACTTATTAATAGATGAATATTCATTATATAACATTTTGATCCTTGCTAGAATCATTTCGGTCAAACATATTTTGAAACATCCAAACATAAAATAATGGGTAATAAAATTTCTAATTCATTTCCCACTTATAACACCCTAATTAGAAAAATTCCTGGAAATATCATAAATTTTTCCTTTCTTCATAAGCTAGGAAAAAAGCCTAAGAAATGAGTGACCTCAGTTGCTTAGTTAGGGTAAAAAGGGAGATATTAATGATTAAATTACCATAACATGATCAAATGGGTCTAAAAACATTATCTTGTTATATTCAAACAATAACTTTCATATCAAATATAATAATAATAACTCATTTAATAAATTTTGGAAGTACATAACACATGAATCAAAACTGTATCAAATAACTTGAACCATGATATCATAATATAAGTTTAAGAAATTTTATTTTGAAAAAAATCTAAAAAAATAAAATAAATTATTTACTATTAAAGGAACATATCCATGAATATCATAGTGGAATTTATTTAGTCTCCTAACCGTCATAGTATTCCAGGTTCTCTCCCATGAATTTCATAATGGATATACTCTCTTACAGAACTGGGTTCACTCCCCATTATAATCTTGTTTATCCTATGAGATATTGAAATTTACCCTTTTAGTTGGACAAATATATAGGTACCACCCATATTATAAGTAAAATCATACATATACGATCCAAAAACTCACAAATAATTTATCATAACAAAATCTAGAAAAATGGGTTTCATAAAAATTTGATTATAGAATATCACATGGATGTGACATGGTTTTTCTAAAAGTTTTATCCTTTCATCATAAACAAAAACCATCCAGATAAAGAATAAAAATTTATTTATTATTTATTTATTATTTATCAAGTAATTAACTAGTTTTGGGTTTGTCTTTTCAAGAATAAAGAATTATGGATTTAATGGAAGAAATAATAATTTTTTTTGAATACTAGGATATACACGCCATGTATCAAAAATATAACTTCTTGAACTCTTTCATTGAAAACTAGTAAGGATATATAACAACATAAGAAGAACATTCTTGATGTGAAAAAATAAAAATTATGAGAATTAGGTACATGATGTGGAACTTTCAAATATCACAATACTATTAAAAGTGAAACACATAAATGACAGTCAAATACTGCATGACATGAAAATTTTGAAGGCTCTTCTTGTCAAAGATACAAACTATTATTTCAATGGAAAATGTGGATAAAAATATATAATGTCCAACCAACATACATGAAATGAATATTTTAGGACGGAGTTCACTTAGGCCATTACACAGAATTATTGACTTACAATACATCTACTTCTCAGGTCATTAATTATTTCTATTACTCCTCCCTACAAAGGAGCTTCACATTATTTCCTTTCTCCATTTATTCATCAACTATTTTCATTCATTTTCATTAAAAACTATATTTCCTAAATTCATTTCATCATTTTTTTGAATCCTTATGAGTTATTTAACACTCCACACATTTTATATTCCATTTAAATCCATATTTCATTTTTAACAATCATTTCAATCACCACTTATTGTTCTTAATTGATGAATTCACTATTCAGTATCATTTCATCATTAGAAGTAAGTTATTCTTTTTTTAATATGTATTTTTATCTATATTTCTCATTATTCATCATTTCATCATGCGAAATTAGATAATTGTAGGATTTTTGTTTCATAAAATTGTTTTAATTTTGAATCATTCTTGTTTAATATGGGATGGTCTCTTGGGAAACTCTTTTACGGTTATACACAACATGCTTAAAATCTATTTTCGTATGATTTGAACCTAATTGTGCTTGGCAATCATATAGGGTTGCGGGTTTAGAGTATGGAGTCTTTTAACCAAATTATTACCTACAGATTCAGGTTTGGTTTTCCAATGTCTATTAACCACATTCAGAACAATTTTTGATCACATTATTCGACATTATCCCTCACCATTAGAGGTGAAATGTGATGAAATGACCTATTTAGATTATATCAGGATAGGACCAATATACTATAACTTTATTAACCAAGAATCCATGTTACAATTTATTAGTTGTCAATTATCATTGTCAAAGGAGTATTCAATCATCATAGGTCGATCCAATGGGTTGGACAAAGGTCAAATGGTGTTCTATGCACCGCTTTGTATCCTACATGCATTGTCAGTCCAAAATTAGATTGAGGATTATAAACATTTCTGATAATAATATTTTGACCCAAATAACTTCAATTATTGTTTGATTTAAATAAAAAATATTATGTATTGTTAAAATTAAACCTAAAAAGTTAATGTGTGGAATCTTTTTAAAGTGATTTTTAATTGGATGTTGACCTTCCAGTAGTCCTCGTGGGTTTGACCCTAAAGTGACACATTACTAAACCCTTGTAGTAAGTTTTATTTGGGACTATATATTTGAATATAACCTTAGAAGAATAAAATTTAATGTCATGTTTAGGTGTGTCTATTCTTATTTATAATTGAGTTGAGAGGTAATTTTTGAATTTATCAGAAGAATAAATTATAATAAATTTATAATTTTTCCTATTGCCTCCAAGTGGCCAAGTCTTGGAATGTATGGTAGGATAATGTTTCAATACCATCATGAAATATAATTTAGAAATGTTTTGGTGTAATTGTATTCCTTATCATTTAGACTAACAATTTTTTTCAAACTAATAATTTTAACAATGATAACACCATTTTTAATATTAATGTGTCGTAATATTTACATATACGCTGAAAATGGGACCAAAAATTGTCAATTTATGACATTCAGACCATATCATAACCACAATTTTATATTTTAATTTTTAATTATTTTTAAATAATTTAACAAATTTTTATTTTTTAAAAAATCATTATTTTTAATTTTGAAACTATTAATTTAATTTTACTTTACATACATTAGAAAAAGTGGGAATTCAAATAAAATACATTAAAAACTAAATAATAAGCCCTTAGATCTATAAAATTCAAGGGACACCTTAAATAATTTAAATCACATAAATTTTAATATTTTTAAAATCATTAATTATTTTTTTATTAAATGGAGAAATACTGGATCGATGCTCTATAAGAAATTATGGTCATCATATAAATAATAAAAATTAAAAAACAATTTATACTAGTAATATAATTTTATTAATATAATGAAATACCGTGATTTTTAATAAATTAAATTGCCCCCTCTATAGAAATGTAGGATATTAAAAATAAGGAGAGTGAAATTTTGTGATATTGATTCATTTAAATAATATATAATTCATTTTCGTGGAACAATTTACATAAGTAAGCTCTATTTCATGATTATGGTTTCAAGGGTAGGTTTTGTTTCATCCAATAAATTTTTTAGTTCAATATTATATTTTTATTACTTATTTAAATGTAGATTAACCCGATTCACCAATTTCTGAGGTAATACATTTTAAAATGGTTTATATTCATATTGAAAAAAATAAAAGGACCTATTAACCTAGTTTGATTCTAAAAATTATAAATATGTAATTATTTTTATCTAAGTAAATACCTAAAAATGACAAAAATTAATTTTATTCTAAGTTAAAAAATATTTCAATAAAAAAAATTTGTGAAAATATTTTTTAAAATATTAAACTAGATTTATTCAAATCCATTTCATAGGAATGTTTTTTTGTTATTTACAAAATTGTATAAAGAAAAGAAGAAAAATATTTCATTTAAATAACATACCAAAAGATATTGAATTTAACTTTTTTGAGATAAAAACACATCACATTCATTAATATTATTTTTCATAATGATATTTAACTTTTTCATTCTTATGTTTTTTTTTCATTTATAATCTATTGATAAGTATATAACTAGTTTTAAAAATATATAAGACTATATTTTTAAATATTTATTTATTCATATTAAATTCCATCAATCCAAGGAGTAGGTTTTAAATTTCATTATAAATAATAATATTTTAGTAGTATATTGTAGTTTGTTTAAACACAATGTTGTGTGTAATGTATGATAAAGAATTTATAAAATTATTTATGAAGAAATATTTCATAGAAATAACGGGGAGTTATATTGATAAAAACCAAGAATTTTACTAAAGTTAAAATTAATTAATAGATGATAGGAAACCGACATTCCATGTTTATTATTAATCACTGAGAGGGGGCAGGGGTGAATCAATGATATGTTTTAATTTTACAAAAGTTACTTCTTAAATAATAAATTTTTTTCTAGTTAGATATATATAAACATTGAAACCTAATCGTTACCTCATATGTATTAAATATTAATGTAGTTAAATACATTTGATTTACAGGTCTCCATAAAATCCTTTTTATTTCCATACATAGTCAAGAACCAAACATATGTTTTCTTTAAAATAATCTTATTATAAAATAAAATGATCTCTTTAAACCCATATGAAATTAATTTTTTATACACTGCAATAGTCAATCCTTTAGTTCTGTCTTGTTCTACACTTTGATCCCCACTCATCTACCTAGTTGGTTATACACTGATAACGCTTCCTCATTTACTATTTACATACCCTAGCCAATAATATATTTATCATTGATTTAGAGGTAGAATGATATCCTTCTCATTCCAGATTTATACTAGACCACTTATTAATAAACTTTTTGTATAAGAAAATGTGATCCAATTCACTTGTTTACACCTTTAAGAATATTAACAGCCACTTTGAGTAAATAGGATAGTTTCATAACTATTCAAAATAAATTAATTTATTTTATTCTTCCTTAGTCTTATAAATACTACGAAATAACATCCTTATGAGTCAACTTTAATATCTAGTTGTCGTTTGATTCTATCTCTTTTTAATATTGTGTAGTATTGGGTTACCAGTAATTCACACACAACATATGATAATTCATTATATTCTCAATACCATCTTAGACACCTCTAATATCATTTTATATTCTTAATAATATCATAAATATTATTATCATTAATTAGAAGAAATTATTTCATATTTAATATCCTAGAATTCATTATTGGATCTCCTAGTTCTTATAGAGAAATCAAATCTCCATGTTGTTTAAATAACCTAATGAAAGGAACATTTTCAAATATTTAACATCTTCAATAATATATTATATAAAATAATTTTGATCACCATTATTTTATTCTATATTCAAATATATTAAGAATTAGGATTAATTCAATAATTCAATTTCCAAATTACAACAACGTCAAATTCTCTACACATCATACGAATTTCCAAAATTAGTTCCTATTAATTTATATAGCCTCAATATCCATAACTATTTCTTTATCCATAAATTCAAATTCACACATGTGAAAAAAATGTATTAATACATCAATTCACATTCATTAATATTATTATTTCAATCAATTGAATTAATTCTTAATGTAGTTACCCACTATGCACTATTGCGTGTTAATGTTCCCTATTTAATATTGGTGAATATATATTTTGAAACACCATGTACTATGGTGTGGCCTACGCATGCTCCCCATTTTCATTTTCATTATCTCAAAATTTAAATCTTAGTATCAATTATTTTTCCTGAAAAATCACTCACTTCTTATCAAGTTACATAGCCTCTATTTCAAATGCATGTATTTTAAGTCATCTTATCCACTACCAAACATTCATTATCCAATAAATCATATCGTTGTTCATAAATAATGGTCCATCAATATCACATCATATGATCATTTGTAATATTATACCTCCCACATTTCATCATCCTACAATGGATGTTCTCACAGTTATATCCCTTCTTGTTTCCCTCATATTACAAAAGAGGTTCCTCTTCATTGATCATATACAACACAACAAAGCCATAATTTTTATCAATTTTATCTGAGTATATAATATAGAATGTCTAAAGTAGATAACATTATATATTCCCAATATCCCTTATGAAGGTACGTTAGATGGTATATTACGTATATGTAACTTTTTTATGACCTTTACACAAAATATTTTCCTTGTGAAATAACTTTACACAACTCAATGGAATCTTGATTTATCATAACATTACATTAGAGTACATTTAAAAGGTAGATCAATCCATATCTGACCTTTACATAGTTAGGGATTATACTTTAAGTATCATTCGTAACTCACACATTATAATCACACTCCCTGCATTATACATTTACACAGTGCCTTGGTCACATGATTTTCAATATACAGTTCCCAAAATAACTTTATATAGGTTATTCAATTATCAGAATATATTTATAATTGTAATATAAATAAAATTTTAAATATAAAATTCCTTAATATACTAAATGTAACAATTTAAAATGTAATGAAATGATCTCATAATTATAATAGGACTTCCTCAATCAGTCATGATTTCTTTTACAGTTGATCTAATTTTAGAGAGAAAGTTTCTTCACATGCCATTTTTCTTGATAAGAAGTGTAACATCCATCACATTTACTCTTGGTTATGTAATCAATAAAAATAATTCATGCTTCCCAACATTCCATTAACCAAACAAAAATTGACATATAGAAATGAAATCCATATTATACATTGGGGAAAATAACCTCCCTTATTAGTTATTATTTTCAATATCATCTCACATCCATAAAGTCAACAACTATGATTAATTATTTCCCTCTTGATATCAATCATATGAAAATGGACTATAAGTGGCCATGTCATATTCTTGTCCTCTTTCAAATAACATACTCTTATCCCCTTTTCATATATGAATAATAACTATTATCTTCTTGAGAGAATGATAGAATCACATGTTCTTCTTAGTAACGAGCCTTTAATTTTTCCACTATAAGTATACATGGGTAAAACCAATATAGATTACATTAGATATATAATTATGGTTATTCATGGTATAAATAAACAACAACATGTGATACCATGATAAAAATAAATAACTAACCTTTTATATGCTTCCTAAAAAAATCATTTCAAAAGAAATATGTAACCTATATAAGATTCAACCAACCACTAGAACAATTCATGTAAAAGTGTTATTACCACAATTTATTTTCAACAATTACACCTAAATTATTAAGATAATTTAAAAAAATAAATGTAATAGAAATTTTTTTATTATAATACCATGTTCTTCCTTTTCTAAATGTTTTCCAAAAATTACTCATTAATTAGATGTTTAAAATATGAGGACAATTCCTTCTTTAATCTATTCTTAAGGGTATGCATTTATTTCTATATTATTAAGTAGAATTATCTTTTGTTTTAAGATGAGATAAATGATTATATTTTTTTCCCATAGTTGATAACATTAGAAAAACTCCATCAATTCCCAATAAGTAAGGTAAAATAAAATAAAATAATAAGGATTAGCGGGATATATCTGTTCCTAAAAAATAACATCGACATTTAGTGTTTCCTCTCAATAGAGAAAATTCTCTCTATATAACCATATCACATCATTTAATATCAATAGTTATTATAGATTCTGAACTAATATTCTAACATTAATCTATAATTATCTGAGAGTCAATATTCTTTTCCATATTATTTAATAAATCCTATTCTAATTGTAAATTCAAATATACTTTCAACAATTAATTTTGGGAAGGAAAAAAAAGATTTAATTCTTCATATCTTCTCTTGTATACTAACATATACCACATATCCCATTTTGGTGTATTATGTAAACTCTTGATGAAGACATATCAATAAATTTGGATTCATTATTTGGAACCAATTGTGTTCCACTTTTCTTTTCACTCAGTTGCATCTTATCAACTTTTTTCCATTGTCATCTTTTTAGGGAAAACATTTAAGAACACATTCATTGGTTTCCCATCTTCTTAAGGCATACAACATATCCTCCCGAAATCCTTATTATTACATGAGTCCTCCTCACTAGATTTATAATTTTTCTTCCTTCATATTACATAATTTTTTATTCTTGGAATTCTTTTACATCACTTTTCATATTTTGACCAACCAATACACATCAGTCATATACTTCATGTAAACATCAAAATATTATTTTTGTTGGATATATTTTTTTAGATTTAGTAAAAACATTGTTAATAATACTGTTATGTATTATTTTTTCTTTTGATACTCTCCAGGGTTCTATAATTTTTCCTATAAACGAAACATAATTCTATTAAGAGTTGGATTTGTATCTATATAATCTATAATTCCAATAGAATCCATAAAAAAATTCATCCATAAATATGTATAAAATATTTTTAGGTTTACATTTGTCTGTATAGACATTCTTTTTTTCCTATGTATTTGGGATATCATTAAGAAATTACTATATTACATTAATGGGAAAGAGTATATCTCACCATTATTCTTAGTTCAAACACCAATATGTTTTTTTCAACACCCACACTCTAGAAATTTCATATTTATCATGAAATTGGGTTTCATCACATTTTACATGTGTATTAATATTTCTTCTCCAACTGGATTCCATGCTCTAAGACATAACCGCTATTGAAATGCTGAAATCTTCTCTAACATTTTTCAAATAATTTTCATAAACATGTCATATTGATTATGTCTTGAATCATTCTTCTTATTTTCAAACCATATTCGCATGAAGATCAACCACTTTATTCTCTTGGTCTACAATCATTGTTTTTTTATTATAATATTATCAATATATGTAACTTCATTCTTGACAGATTCATCCCTCTCACCTAAATCCTTTTTCTTCACATTAACAATATTTACCTCCATTTTCTTTACTTATGTTAGTTTTTGAAGGTGTTATTCTTGATTTTCATTTAGTATCCACTCTATTTCATTTCATTCCATTTCATCCCAATTATATGCTAATTCATATACCTTCAACTTTTTGTATACAAATTTCCATTTCATCCACTACAACATTAAATAAATTTCAAAATAAACATTTCCATATTATTAATTGGTTTTACCTGTTTGGGATATATCAATAGTAGTGAATAAGTGATCTATTTTTTTAAAACATACTCCTCAAAACATCATCTTCTATACATATTTGAAGACTAAATCCTCTCAAATTAAAAATCTCAACCTCATCTCATATGTAGTAAAAATAAAGTACATTCAACCCCAAAAATATACATGGTTTAAAAAATCATACTTCGTACTATAATTGGTTAGAGTCCCAAATTATTATTATTCTCACAATAATATTATTTTAAATTATAGTAATCTCTTGATTCCCAATAGAGTTTGTTTGTTTATAAAATCCAATAAAATATCTTCATAAGTGAGTAGTTATACATCCCATTAGTCGATCCAATATTTGTATCTTGTTATACGCCCTAGGAACGCACCATTTTACCATGGTTTGTTATATTCCTTATTAAACCTCATACATTACTAGTTACACACCCCAACCATAAATATATTAATGATTTATTAAAAGGTATAAATATATTTTTCCATTTTGTGTTGCTTCTATTCCACTTTAGAATTATATTCCTCAATGAGTGTATAATATTTTTCAAAATATTGATCACCTTTAGGGATTTGTACAACCAAATAATGTAGATCCATTGTTATTGACACTATACTATGATCTTAAGGTATCCAGATTTTCTCTAGACTTTTGAATACTCTAAAACATGAAGAATCTTATACCTCATAAATATTCCAAGGGATTTAGGTTATTAATCTCTCATTGATATAATGTAATAAAAGGATCTCAACAAGAATAATAATATAAATCATAAATTATCTCAAGGATTACCACTATTAAATACATATAACATTCCAGTAGACTAACAAATATGACATATAATATTATACTTTGGCTAACAAGTGATATCTCATAACCATTTTGGACAAGGAACACTCAATCATACCCTAAACATATCCCATTAGATATAAAACATTAACCATTTTTTTATAAGTCTATGTCATACGCATATACCAAATAATGGTAAAACATAAATATGTGTTCCCCAAGAACATAAAAGCATTCATAATCCCATCATAGTTTAATTAACTAGTCAAAATGATACAAGTTTTATGAATATTTCAATAAAAATAATCAAAAGATATTCATAGAGATGAGGTGATTAGTATAATTATAAAATATTAATGGGAATTATATGTTATGTAAACTGATATTGAAATGTATGAAAATAACTTTTTAAGGGATTTATAATATTCCTTTGATAATGAAGAGGAAAAATCCATTACATTTTTATAAAAATTATTTAGAACAAAATATTTCATAAAATATATAGAATAAAAAATAATTTTAGAAAAAAATGAAAATATAGAATTCAATATTCAGTAAGAAAATATAAATATGGGAAAATTTATTCATTAACAAATCATTCATATGGATTATTATTTTAACACTTTTATAATGATAGGAAAAGACATTATAAAATCTCTTATGAATTTTTTAATAATATTAAATAAATTTTTTAATGTGTGTAAATGAATGATGAAAGTGACCTTATGAAATATTTTTTGTTTATTGAATGAAATTTGAAATATAGTTTAAAATATAAATATATATATAGTGTATAAATATTCGAGACCAAAACAAGGATATAAGTTCAGTCATCATTTACACAAAATGTTTTTGTTGAATTGTGAACTAAAGGGAGGAAATTAATATAACCATACATGTAATCAACACGAACAAATATAGTATAAGAAAATAGATGATTTTTTATATAGGGTTCATTTAATTTACAAAAATGTATAATTAAACATTGATAATATCAATTTCATAGTGATATTGAAGAGAAACCCTTACCTATACTCATATCATCTATGAATGAAATTAAACGAACTATATAATAAACATGAAAATCATAATAAATACAATTTACAAATTCACATGTATATATACATATATAATATTAAAATATGACCATTTATTATACATATATTAGTTTTTAATTATTTATTTCCATTATCCCATGTTATAAATTTTGATTATGTCATATAATTATTATATTGGAGACATCGATCCATGTTATTTTATACCATGTTAGTGAATAAAAAATTATAAAGGGTAGTGAAAAAATTATTTTCAAATTGTTTATATACTACCATGTTTATTTTATGGATGGTTTTTTTAGTCTTCACAAGAATATAAACTGTGATGAACATTTTTTAGGTAATTTACCAATAAAAATGAGTTTATAATTATCATTATTTTCATAAATAACTATATCAAAACCATACACATAATTAAAAAAAGTCTTTTATATCATATATTTCCTTTTTAATGTCTTGATTTTCATTGTTTTCAACACCCCTGGTTTTAGGTACATTATCATTTTATTATTTGTTTTGATGTATATTATATTTTATTATAGTATCATGAGTTTTTTATTGTTTGGAGTGATTTATAAGAATTTAAGAATGGGGAATATTTTACAATAGTTTGGGGAACCTATGTAACTTCTACGAGAAAACATTATTGAGGTTTTGGGAAGGTGCACAGTTAGTGCTTGGTTTATCAAAAAAAATTTCATCTCAATGATAATTTGTGTGATTGAAGACAGTGGAAGAAGGACAGTTCACACATGGGATGTAAGACATTATGAACAAAAAATTATATATTGGAGAACATAGAAA
Organism: Viscum album; assembly: GCA_963277665.1. NCBI lineage: Eukaryota > Viridiplantae > Streptophyta > Magnoliopsida > Santalales > Viscaceae > Viscum > Viscum album. The sequence goes on from OY728121.1 coordinate 49,881,806, forward strand.
TTATTATTGAATGATAGGTTCATGATTTTTAGAACTATACGAGAAAACAATGCTCCCATTGGGAAATGTCTAGTAGCTTGTGCATCTTTGGCACATAGTTTAAAAACTGTGAATCCTAACTATGAATCATACATTAAATTCCCCAAAATTAATAATTCAACACATACTCTCACCCAAAAACATTACTTATTCTATTATTCTTTTAGTATCTCAATCTACTCTCCTCTCCCAAGATTCCCTGATCATTCGCTTTGATAAAGAAGCTGGTTTTGATGAATCAATGTGTGTTGGATATCGATAATCAATAGTAAGTACTTTTTTTATTATCATCATTATATCCTCTGAACCTCTCTCAACCAAAGATTTATATCCAATATTTATAGATGGATCAATGATCTATTGTGTGTTTTTTCGAGATATCATTGGGATTTACTAAAATAAATGTGTTGTGAACCTGGATGTAGAGGATTCTTGGTATAATTAATCATCATCCTCATACAATTCGAGGTAAGTGTATTATAATCCTTTCAAGTCAATATATAATTTTAAATCTTGATAGTTAAATTCCATTTTTATATTTTTTTAATCTCCCTCTGTTTTAATACCTAAATCCTTGTTTTTTATTGATATAAATAGTATTTTTGATAAAATGTATGATAGAGAATGGTATCCAAAAGAAGTGTTTCTTGTAGATAATAAGGCATGTGTTGTTGGATTGTGTTCATGTTCATGAAAATGGATCATGGTAAAAACTTCCATATTCAGTCAGAGAAATATGGGACATGTCTTGGTCAGATGCATCACCATCAAAGGGGGTCACTATGTGATTACTTTTTGATTAAATTAATCACCACTCAAGAGTGTAGTGTGATCCATGGTAGGAATACATACATGTGTTTTTGTGATAATTATCATGGAATGAATTGGCCTTGTGGTATGAAATGGTGAAAATATTTCTTGATGTTTTTCATATATGTAAATTATCTATGTATCGTATTAAACTATTCATACACTTCTCCTCCATCTTTTGAAATTTTGTAAAATGTTCTTTTCATAGTGTCATGTGATGGGAAGTATTTAGTAATTACATTTAGAGTTTTATACTCACCCCCTACTTTGAAACATTAGAGTGTTTTTAGATATTTTAAACCGAGAAACATGATTGGGAAATATTCCACACTTCTCTTAGGGAACATAATGACGCTTCTTAGTTTGAGTGATATTTAAATCTTGGGATTATCTCTTATAGTTGTTGGGGTGATGCAACATCAGTGTATCTATGATAGGGATTCTTTGAATTAATTTTGTCATATTTTATTTATTTTTACATATAAATTTATATTTATATTTTTTTATTTAGGTTGAATCATCATTACTCATGCAATATATAATTGATCTCTGTTTTTAGAATTTTTTATTTTTATATAATGCGTAATCTTCATTTACATTCATCCCCAAATGTCTTACTAATTCCTAAACATTTTTTTACAATCCTGGGTGTCCTAGGGATGTTTCAAAAGGATAGTGGATTGCGTCACCCAGCCCAATACAATTGGTTATGGAGGGGTGTTACAACTGGAATTAGTATTGATTGGTCTTTCTATATTTTTGGGATAGAAATTAAGATATATAAATAAAATAACATAAAATGAATATCACTAAAAGGCCTAGATAACCTATTTATTATGAATAATAGTTCACCATGGTGGTTTTTATTCAACAGTATTTGAAGAAAGATATTTGTATTTTTTATCTCATCATCATGGATTTAGTTGAGGTGTTCAAATTATCATGCTTCAAAACATATGATTCCAACTAGGAATTCATTTTTTATCTAATGTTTGGTGATTTTCAGATGATGTTTAATTTTTTTATGAAATGTTGGTTGTAATGAATTTTTCATATATAGATTTTTTATATGATTTAATTTTCTAGTGAGTGATGACTATGTGGTGTTCTATACTATTTATTGTGAATGTAAAAAGGTAAATACCAATGAAAAAAATCAAGAATAGGAAACAAAAAATGTGTTTAAACCCGAGATACATGTGATATAATAGCTCATTCAAGGAATAATTAATGATTTGACATCCATTTTTAAATTAAATCTAAATTAATAACAATAGAATTAGGATAATTTCATATAGCGCTACTGTAGCAGCGGCGGTACTGTTCATCAGCGGGCACTGTAGCGGCGGCATGGCACTGTAGCGGCGGCGATACTGTGCGGTACTGCAGCAGCAGGTTACTATTCACATAATGTGAATTGGCCTTAGAATTTGGGCCTACGGGCTATGTAATGGGATACAAGCCCATTGGGCCTTCGGGCTATGTAATGGGTTTCCCTCTACCCAATTAAAAGAGGACTTTTCTTTGATTTAATAATAAAAATGAGGCTTCGGCCCCAACCTTTTAAAAAAAAGAAATATAATCCACCAATACTAAAGGGGGATTATGAACATGATAAAATTGAATTATGGATGAACTTAATGAAATGATTTTTAAAATTTATTTGTACCTTATTTGAGATAATGATCCAGTCGGACTGATATATAATAGAGGATATTTCACAACAATTGGGGGATATGTCTATAAAAGTGAAATTCAACCAAGGCCTTGTGTGGGAGTACATTGAGTAATTTTACAACAAATAATTCTATCCTCAAACATTTAATTAAACATGAATGATTGATTTTTACAACATAAAGAAATAAAATATATCATTAATAAAATGTATGCCCATGATCACGAAAATTGTTCACTTTTCTATAGATGTAGCTTCTAGTGTCTCATTAGAGGAACACATCCTCAAATTTGGACAATAATATGAAGTTTACTCTATGAAAAAAGTTCCCTATATTTCAAATATTATAGATATGGTTAACTAGGTGTTAGTGGATGAAAGGGATATTTTTGGTAATTTAATGGGAGGATGTTTGTTTATCTACAAAGAAACATGTGGGAATAGTAGTGATGAGAGAAAGTTTAATACGGACACCTATTCTCATGATTCAAATAACAAAGTATGTTTTCCTTTCTCAGGGACCCATTATCCTGACTATCTATTTTTAGTGTGTTTCTTTTAAACATGTGAAGAGAGATTTTACGACATAACCATATATATTCCCAACTATAATATGATCAAACATGTTCAATGTTACTATCCTATCACACTAAATTTAGTTTCTATTATGAATATTATGTATCTTAGATATATTACTCTTCAACTGGATGATATATCTAGAAAAATGCTCCACCCCAGAACTGATTGAGTCATGGTGGTTATAGGAGAACTATGGATTATTCGATAATTCAATAATAACATGGAATGATGGAAAAATTTGGAATGAGTAGTTAATTGTATGATGTTGACTAGACGACTACGGATGATCAATCTATTTCATCAATGGATCATGTTATGATTTAATTTAATTATACTCTTTTGAAAAAAAATTGATACTGGAATGTGTCATTATTGTATTATTTATCATGTTGTTGATCATATGGGCTTTAATGTTAATATGATTCCTCATGTCTTGAAACATCAAACACTAATTGAAAAATAAGAGTGTAGAGTCCATATGTGTAAATCGTGTTTGTAACTATTTATGAGGATGAGTTTGTTCAATATTTCTCTTTTATTATGATTGACATATATGATTTTTTGGGAATGGATTTGTCTAAATTCTTGTATTCCCACATCATTTTATATTATCGGAAGGCTAGTTTCATATCATTGGATGGTTTTTCACATTTAATTAAAGCATACAAAGATGGGAATACAAGTAGAGTATGACATTTGGTACTAGTGGTTAGGATTATCTATTTATAATTGTAAGTAGTTACATTTTCAATTTATGATGATATCATACATAATGATTCTCTAAAAATCATTTTCAAATTTCCTGATGTATTTACCTATAATTTCTCTAGGTTTCCACCAAAATGATAATTGGAATTCATAATTGACCTATTAAATGGGGCCATTCTTTTTTACCATTACTTTAATACGATGTAAGAAATGAAATTAAGTGAATTAAAATCTCAACTGAAATATTTATAAACAAAGAGATTCATTTGATCGAGCACATATCCCTGAGAAACACTTGTTTTTATATAAAATGCAAGTATACCGCATTAAATATGAGTATATTATTATAATATCAACCATGTTATGATAAAGAAATAATATCCTCTTATAATATTTTAATATTATTATAAGAATCTAAAGATATCCCATTGGTTCACTAATTTATATTTATGATATGAGTTTTTAAAATTTTGGTTTTTGAAGGAAGATATCATTTCATTATCATAATAAAATATATATTTCTTAATTCCATTATAAAATATATATTTAAATGGTATCTTGAATCCTTCGTGGTAGTTTTCCTCAAATATATTATGATGTAGTCTATGAATATGTATGATCATGAAAAATTATTTTGAATAGAGTTGGGTAACTTATGTGAACATAACCTTTATTATTTGATTTTAAAGTGTGATTTTTGTATATAAGGATTAAATTTCCTTTGAAACAGCATTTATGAATGTCTCCATAGGTACTAAAAATTTAAAATCTATTATCTCATTGTAAAAACTGAGGAATGTATTTGATACAGACAATTTCCTTATTTTATCAAGACTTTAATAATTATATTTTTCATTATTAGTCATGACATCATTTAATGATGAAATATTTGATAAGGAGTGTATTTACATTAAAAGATCAAGATGCGTTCCAGAATTATTTTCAAGAGAATAAGGTTCATCATACATCAGAGAATTTATATACATATAGAGATTCAAAAAAAGTATATGTGGTGTATTATGATTCTTTTGGATCTAGTTTGAGATTTGTTGTCATCTAAGAGGTTATATTATATATTATTGTTCACAATAGTTAATGGTCCATGAAAATAATTGACTTAGCAAATATTTGGATATACATACAATAGTCCCTACCTAGAAGAAATTATTTCACTATCTTTTTGGTGAGGAGTTCATGAAAATCATGGGTCATAACATCATGAAACACATTTTCTCATAAAGAGATGAAATTTAGTCAATCATGATCGGTAAAATATATTTATATGTTCAAATTTTACATCATCTATATAATGGATATATATAGTTCAACAGTTGAGGAATTTAGTTGAACGATATATGGTTAGTTGCACAAAGTTGATTAAGATCTATGTCAAATGATGTTAGTTATAGAAGATATAAATATGGATTTTAATGACTAGTGTAATGTTCCTACTTATTTTTAATCTCCCTTATTCCAAATTCGTTAGATCATGTTAAATATCAAAATATATCAAATATTAAATGTTTAACCATGAGCTCAAAACTCAATGGTACAGTGACCATTGAATGATGAACTATAGATGATAATTAGTTTTGGTGTTTTAGATATTACATTTCACTTCCTCCAACCAATCATGAAAAATTTATTCCTTTATACAACTACTCAAGATGATCAATTCTTCTTACCATTAAAATAATTTATATGGAAATGAGTGAAAATTAATGGTGGGATAACATGAATAAAAAAGTGGTAGAGTATTTCTTGAGATTCCTCACCTATCAGCAGCCCAAGGTAGAGCACCAATAAGAGATAGTATAATATAATCATTACCTATACCCATTAGAAATAGTCGAATAAAAAAATGTATACTTCACAGGTCTACCATGATTTTTTTGAAAAATATGATTTTTATGGGATATTGTGGATTATATCATGATGTTGGCTTACTTTATCCTTATTCATGACAATAATATGATAGAATACATGTCAAAAATATACATCAAAGAAGTTTTAATGATACCCAACATACTGGTTTCAATTTTCTATATCATGGACCCTGATTTTACATATCGAGTTCATAAATCCTTCCAATAATCCATTACCATGAGAACCACTTATCATACCCAAATAGAAAGGAAACATTAGAATGTGATCAATATATTTGAAGAAATTCATATACCTTTTGTTATGGATTTTTGAGTCTTATGGGATGATCATATACCGTTAATAAAATTTTATTACAATAATATTTATCATGACTCGACACCAATAAATCCATTTTCATAAACTTATGGCCATCATTATTCTTATCGATTTTTTTGGCTAAAAACATGCATGATATTATTTATCAGACCTAACATTGTGGATGACACAATGAAAAAAATTTAATATGATTAGATAAAGGATTATAAAAATTAAGATTCAGTAGAAATAGTATATGAATCATCATTATTAACCAATATCATTGGATGTGGTTGATAATGATTTCATGGGAATTAATACATAGACTGGGGATCATCATTTTGGAAAGAAAGGAAAACATTATCCTCGGTAAATTGGAAACATTAAGATACTAAAATGAATCAATTTTGTGGCTTATTTGTTATCTTTAGGTCCAATTTCAATCTTATTGGAATATTTTTTCAATTTTCTCGATTTAACAAGTACAAGAATGATCCTGACTATGTTATTCAACATGACTATGTTGATATTGAGTATGATTCCTTGTTGATTTATATTCTCATATGGATTATAGAGAGACTATATGGTTTCTTATATGAGAAAATTATTAATTAATTATGATTCTCACGGTTACATTGTCATAATCAATTAGAGACACGGGAACATGAGAATAAAATGTGGGAGTAGTGCCCTCATCTTTTCTAAATCAATTCTAATTCCCAGCATTCTATTGTCAGAAAGAGATATTTTTGGGAAAATGTAAAACCCAAAAAAATTATTACCTTACCCTTTTATTATGTATTTCTATGTTATGTAATAGTATAATTGATTTTAGAGATATTATGATTTTTTTGAGTGTCTTGGAAGCATTTACATATGTGAAAAATTCGAGAAATATTAATTGATATAGTAAAACATTCCTAAGAAATTATGAATGGGATTCTGGGTAGGAACATTGATTGAACATGGTTTGTCGATACAATGAATATTCCAAGATAAATCATGTGATTGATGAAAATGAGAGAAGCATGGTTGGTACATAGATATATAACCGTGAAAACCATCCAAGTAATATGGTGGTACTAGGAGAGTTGAAACAAATGGTTGGAACATTTTTTATTAGACTGTGCAACACAAAAAATTGGATCCTTGTATGATTTCCAAAACAATTCACCTAGTTGGGACATGATTTATTAAAAAAAGAATTCTAATTACGTAATTTACATTAAATTGATTTATAATTATATATAAAATTATTTACCCATTAAATCTCATTAATCTCATAATCTCTAATGTTCTCAAACTCTTCTCCTGTACTATGATTCATTGGTTTCTCAATTTGATTCTAATGGCGATTTTGATGAATTAATTCATGTTGGATCTGCATAATCAATGGTAAGTCCTTGTTTTTTCTTTTTATTTTTATATCCTCTCAACTACTCTCCCCTGAATTGTCAAACCCAATAAGTTATAGATATATATTTTCTAGGATGTTTTTTACAGAGATCTTATTACGATCAATTTAACTAAAGGTGTTTTAATCCTAAATATAGAGGTTTCTTGGTGTTTTTATTTATATTATCTTTCTCTGTGAGGTAGGTTTCTTCTCTCCCATTTTTCTCATTTTAAAACATTTTGAGGATTAGTGTTCAAATTACTCTCCCTTTTTTATGTTGGAAAACTAAATTTGTTTTACTACCTAGATCTTTGGTTTTATAGAGATTGATAAATTTCATTGATTAAATGGTTAAAATAAAATGTTTACCCAAGAAAATTGTTTTTTTGAAATCATAGAATGCATGGTTAGAGTGTGTTTCTGGTCATGAGGAATGATCATGATCAGAACTTCTACTATTAATATATAATATATCATATGGTTCACTCTTAGATTGGCCACCATCAATGGGGATAACCATGTAATTATTTTATTACTATCTGACTCACAACTCATGAGTATAGGTAGATTGACAGAATATATGTTTGTGTGTCTGTTTCTGAAAATGATAAGGGGGTGGTTATGCCGATTTCTAAGTAATAGTGTTAAACCTATTTAATGTTTTTCATATATGGAACTTATTTATTTATTGTATTAAACTTATTACTTTCTTCCCCACTATTTTTTGAAATATTCTAACATGTTCTAGACCTAGGTAAATTTGATTTCTATTTATTAGGAATTACGTATAGAATTATATATTCATCCCATGTGTGGAAACATTTATTAATTTGATTATTTTTTATTCTAAGACACATGGAAAGTAAATGTATTATACTTATCTAGTTGTACATCGCGACTCTTCTTCCATAATTTGATATATTGATATTGGGATTTTTTTCATATAGTTTTTGGGGTAACTCCCCATTAGTGTTACTACATTGGATGTTATTTGGGATTTTATAGTATTTTATTTCATTGTTTCATAGAATATAATGTTTCAAATTTTTTAGGTTTCATTTGTGTTTTATCATCAATTCTATTGTCTATTATATTTTTTTTTTTTTTTTATCGTTATGTCTATTCTTATTATTAATTCAAAATGTACCCACAATTTTTTAGTAACCTAATGGAATTTATTTAAATCCTTTAGTATATTAATGTTATTGTTAAAAGTTAGTGAAACCACTATACTATCTTATGACTATGGAATGGAGTTGGGTGTTTCATTAATGATAGAACCAATGAGGATATTACAACATCATTAATGTTGGTGGATTAACCTACCTAAATGGGAACATGTTATACTAATGAATGAGTAAAATTAAAGAATAATATAAAAGTGGTATCATTTTATCAAATCCATAATATTTTTATTGAAAAATAATTAAAAGGATAATGTAATTATGAAATAGTGAATATGAAAAAGTAATTGAACCATTTGGGGATGAACAAGGTAATTACAATGATGAATTCAATACTTCTTGACACATGTTACTTCAAAATGATGGATTTCATCCAATTAAAAAATACAGCAAACCCATTGTATAAAATGGATTAAGTAGAATCATAATGGGTGTAAATTTGAGATAAAATTTAATTGGTTTATAGGTTTTACAGGGTTTGTGTAGGGGTCTTATTATAAGTTTATTTGAGTGTATTTTCCAAAAATATTCATATATTAAGGTGTAAGGTTATCATTTTTAAGGATAAATTATAGAAACTTGATAAATAATTAACATGGGTAATAAAATTTATAAATATTATTATTTTACCTTTTAGATTATCTAGTAATATTTATATATAAATTGTTTCTCAGGGAAATTTTTTTTGAAACTCAACATTTTCTTAATCATATTACATATTAGTTAATAATTTAATTTATAATAATATATTTCTTTAAATTGAAAAATTATCACAAATTAGTAAATTAACTGTTATCAATTAAATTTATTTGGATTAAAATATAATTTTTTTATTGAAAAATATATTTTTATAACATTAATTATTTCTTATTACATCCAATTAAAAATAATTATTCATATTCAAGTCTTTTAATTTGATAAATATAGTAGAAATAACATATTTAATTTTATTTTATTGTTATATGAATCTATAGATTTATAATAATAGTTATTATTTTAATATGGAATCCTTAAAAGATATTCTGAAATATTTTAATGAAATTATTTATATATTAGTTATTATTTTTTAGTTATATTTTTTTCAATTTATTACAAGAAGTTTTACATATTGAATATAACTATTAGATTCATACATATACGAAGAAGATATATCCAATGAAAATATATCGGATGACCATATACATTAGTCATATATCATTCCTATAAATTTCCTTAAAAACTATAATAAAATAATTCACCCAATTTATTTATTTATCAACATGTCTATAATATCTATAATGTTTTCCTTTATTCCATTTTTATAACAGAGTGTTCTTTCTTCATGTAAAACCAGGATAAAAAATATTTCAATATCATGGTATTTTTCATTAAATATATATTTATTCTATTTTTACTTCCCTTAATGATGTTTCATATAATATTTTCTTGAATGTTTTTATTTTATTGTAATAGTTTACCTTAATAAAATTTACCACAGTTCATTTTTATTCAGTTTTTCATTGGAACACTCATGATAATGTATTATTTATTTTAAGGTAAATAATTATTAAATCATGGGGTGTTCAACATCGGCTTAACTAATATAGATAAAAGAAATATTGGGGGATTTTGCTGATAATGTGAATGTACATTGTTCAATTCATTATGAAAAAAATATAACTATTGAATTGATAAAAGAACATTTACAAAACAGACATAAGTATTTTTTTGAATTCATATATCAAATAAATTAAGTGAAATTATATCAATGATTCATCAAAATATAGAATTTGGGATTGAATCATCTATATTGTGATATTGTCACAAATCCAATTTCCAAATTAGTGTTAAAGATATTTTTATTGAATCTTAGTTTTTAGTTATCTCCCTCAGTTTGAATACATTTGAAGAATTCCCCTATCCCCATATATATTTAATTTCTAAAATATTTTTTCAATATAATCAAGAGATTAATACTTTTGGTTTATTGATAAATAGGAGAAATTAGGGTTTTGGAACTCAGGATAAATTAGTGATATTTATAATAAAAAATTATAAATTTATCAAATCTGGATATCAATAGGGATTTCAAGTGGCGTTACAATATAATTATCATATATAGGGGAGGTGGTATACTTATGATTATGAAATTATGATTAGAGAAATCATAAGATATTATCCATGTGAATGAGCTTAAATTATATAAATATAGATGATGAAATGGGGTTTTCATTGGAGAGTAAGTGTTTAATAATAACAGGTTATTTGAGTTGAGGATATGAGGTTTGCATGGTAAACCTAGAATTATCTCTTGATCACTTTTTTTCTATAAAGAGATCTAAACATGTATACCTAGAGTGATAGATTTTATATTATAATAATACCTTTTTATTTATATATCTTTAGTGGTCTTGAATATTATAAGGGAAATATCAAATTCTCAAAAAACCTAAAGGGGGAACAGTGGGAACAAATATTGTTGAAATTAGAGAAAAATTAGAACTATGTATTAGCTGATGGGTTTGTTTTGTGTTCAATGAATATAAATAATCCAATTCAGTTGTTAGTTTGGTTTTTAACTTGGTATTTTTTTATAAATTTGAAAAATAATAAATATATATTAAATGTGATATTTTGATAGATGACCCGAAATCATCATTGTGGGGGTAATAATGATGTGGTAGAGATGTCTATGGGGAGTTCATCGTGTATGAGTGTTTTAGTGTAAAATGAGTGAATTTTAAATCATGTTTCAAAAATAAATGGAGGAAAGCAACATATTAGAGGACATTATCAAGAACTAAAATGGGTTGTAGAACATTTTGAGGGAGAAGGTGTAGACATGGTCCGGATGATTTAACCTAAAATGTGGGGAAATTTATTGATTTTTTTCTCAATCCAGTTTTCAATGAAAAATACATGGATATCTATAGGTAGTATAGAAATTCTCATTGACAATATCATATTTATCCACAGATGTAAATAAATAAAATGGAGGATCGGGTATAGGTTTTGATCGGGTGACAGTTATTTTTGTCTATTGAGTTTACAAGAATGAAATGAATAATTAGAAAATATATTATAGACTAATCCATGGAGAAATATTTCTTCAACGATAAAAAATATATCATGTTTAGGGAATGTTTTCCATCTTGTAATATTCGATATGAGTAGTAATATAATTTAAAATGATTGTCTTTGTTGGGATATAGAGTTATATAGGGCATTTTTCTAGGCGGTCGAGGTTTTTATTTGGTATCACTAATCCATGGTGTGAATTTATTATTTCATGATTAAACACATTATAAAAAATCAAATATTAAGGCCATATAAGATATTATACTAAATGTAGATTTTATTTTGAATTTCAATTCATTAAAAAATGACACATTTTAAGACTAATTAGAGGATGAATTATTAAATTAATAGATGGATGGAGACCAAAATTCAAAATTATAATTTAGATACATAGAGTTAATTATATGTGATATGAAAGAAAGATAAATATGAGGGAAGAGGATGTACTTACACATGGGGTAATTCTTAGAGTTAGTAAGGCTAGGATGATTTATATTTTAGAATCATATATGATAAAGCAAATCAAAGAATAATGTATACAAACTTACTGTTTTGTGCCTCTCATCTATGAGAACAATGTATTAATTAACCAATGTGTCAAAAAAATTGCACATTGAAATCATGAGGTCATTGGATAAATAAGTTTATTGAGTGAAAATGGTTTTAATAGTGATCAATTCTGAAACCTTTTAATCATAAACATGAGTAGTGGTTCTCTTGGTACACTAAAACATATATTTTTTATTCTACATAGAGTAGAACATCCTATAAAAATGGGTAAAATTTCTATAATCATGGGTATAAATTACATTCCTTGATTCGTGGTATATTTTTTAATATGAATGGTTTATTACATTTTATCATCATTGGGAACATTTTATGCTGTCTTTAAGAAAAATAAAATCACACCATAAATCACCCACTCATATGTTGTTGTTGGGCTGTTATGTATGAAAATTTACTATATAATAACCCCCCAATCTAGAAAAATATTTATAAATAAGGATTTGATAAGTTACTACTAATATTCAGTGATGTGGAAGAGTGAATTAAATTCTTGAATTATTATTATACAAGAAATTGTGGAATATATTATATTAATAATATGATCTTTCAAAAAACTATGATTTTTGGGAATTTTTGGTCCTCTACGATTCATGATTCAATATAATTTATGAAAAATTTTGCTGTTAGTAAAATTCATTCTAGCATCATTCACTAACCCATAAAGTTTTTATGTGAAATTAATTATTCATGGTGATTTTTTAAAAGGGAAACTAGAATCGTTGTTTATTACAATCTACATATCAATTGATAAGTTCTTTTCGACATTATTTCCACTTACATCATCTCAAAATGGTATGATGTTGTTCCCTTAAAATGGATCAAAATAAATGTTATAATAATATTAGAGAAATCTATATTTTTTTCATATTTGGAGTTCCCCATACTATCCCCAGATGTCAATGAAAAAATCAGTATACATTTGAGTTGTAGAAGTTGTATTTAAAATTTAATACCCAATACAATTTATATTACTAATTAGAAATGACTAGAAATAGATAAATATAATCCTCTAATATGAATTGATCGAAAATCCTATTATATATGGCGTATAAATAAATAAAATTCAAGAAAATAAAAATAAAAATATCAATTATTTGTGTGCCTATCTCACTACTATATAAACATGTACACAATAAACCACATATTTCATAGTTTATGGTATTGAAGTACTATTTCCCTTTTTAGTTCAATTAAATTCCATTGGGATATCCATCCGTGATAAATCAAATGATGATAATTGGATTAAATTTTAGTTGGATGAATTGAATGTCCTTAATGAGAAACTGGAAGACGAGTTGTACAACTTAGTGGTCCATGAAAATTTTGTAACTCAATAATTCCATATGAATGTTTTCCATTCTTAATTTATTTAGTGGAAATTAATGTTTAAAACAAAGAAATATTGATACCAATAATTAATCCCCCAAAACTAGAAAAAATGGTCATGTCAATAATCATATACAAGAAAAAATATAAAAAGTGCACCCCTTTATCACCCCATATGGGGAGGGCCACATGCCACTGCTTATTGTGTCATTCCTCATGAAATAATTTTCATTAAAAAACATATAAGATTAAAATATTATTGCAATCTTACATTTAAAGATATGGTTTATAATGTTTATTATATGAACTTAAACTGTTTAACAATTCATCCATACCATATATAATTATTTTTTCGATACGCAATCCTAATTTCATGATAAAAAATTTAATCATATAAATAAAAATCAATTTGAAAAAAATATAAATAGAATTGTTTTAGATATAAGGATGTAAATATAATGGCCGATATTCCATCTTCAATGAACCTAAAATACATGGAATAATCCATCATCAATGACCATATATTTCTTATACATTCTCATCATGCGTGACCTTAAACTAAATTAAATTACTTACATAAGATCTTTATCTAGGGAAAATCTCTATTTATTGAGAGATATTATTATTTTGAAAACATTTGAACCCTCTGGCATCATGGTTTTCCAAACATAATAAACAATATCAACTAAAACACTATGTATAACAAATATTTATATTATAATTGGATATTTAATGATATTAAAATATCATATTCTATGTCCAATATCATTTTTTACTCCATCCCATTTTAAAAAATCATAAATTAAAATTTAATTATACTCTTTACTTCTTATCTCATAACATTGTGTACATCAAGACACCTACCAGTCTTGATTCATATTATTGATCAATGTATAGTTTCGTAATGATTTTGTATCCTATAACCATATACATGGTTTTACACCATTTTGTTTACATATTTGAATCATATATTCTAGTTTCCATTAATACACATATGGTAAGTATAACCGCTCATATAACAAGGTACCCACCTCATTTAAAATACATGTGTATTGATTATTGAATTTTTAAGATTTATAGTAATTCATTAATCTAATATCCAAAGACTATATTCATTTTTTTCCCATCCAAATATTCTCATATCACACTATTAAGTATTAATCTTGTATTAATTATTGTATGGTTTTCTATTGAAAATTTAATATGTCCCATCATTTAATACAGACTGATGTTTTGGAAGACTAATTCATATTGGTCCATCTAGGATTCCAACAATGGGATCTGTTCACCTTTTATATAACTGTTTTGGGACTTGTTTACATTCATATAGGATATTTAGTGAAACCCCAACCTCTTATCATGGGATAAAAATAACCAATTTAGACTTCCATCTTCATTTCCTTGACCCTCCAGATTTTATGTTCTAATAAATTCATGACACATTTTATGTCATCATTCTCTCTGTAGGATCCTCTTCTCAATATTTTTTTATCAATTATATATGATTTTATTAAATATAAAATGTTTCAAATAACTTTTTAAAACCTCCTTTTCTATTTATCATGCCTCAAGTCTTTAATGTTTTGATTAGCATAATCTATTATTGGAAAATGGTAATGATAATATATGATAAATAGGTCAACCCCTATGTATGGTTATTTCATAGTTCAAAATATATAACCTACCTATATCTATCAAAGGGAATATATTTTTGTTGATGAAAATATCCTCTAATCACATACACCCTCAATTGTGCTATACTAAAACCCATATTTTGAATATAGATGATACCAACATTTGAATTTCTCTCTAACTTGATAGTAAATGTCTCATAATTAAAACATGGTTATATGATATAATAGACTATTCATAATTTACATCATCAACCTTTATACTATTGATTGGATTGAAAATTTCTATGTATTTTATTCATTTATATGTTTTATTTATTGTCAAATATTATTATTCATTCACATAGGAACAATTTCATGCACATTGTGGAAACAAACCCTACAATTTAAAAATCTTATCTATGTATCATATGTATAATCTATTAGTGAATTTCTTTAAATTTGTTGGATGGAAATTTTTGGGATCTGCCTAATAGTGAGAGGGGTTAAATATTTTTGGGGAATTTTTAGGGAAATAAAAAATATTTATATCTAAACCATTTTGATATATTAGGATATTTAATTTATTATTTTCTTCACCCTATATGATCAAACTATATGAATGTTATAAAAGACAAAACATGATATTTTTAAAAACATCAATAATAAAAGATATTTGCTTCTCATTTGAATGGAATAAATATAATCCATCCACACAAGCACTAGAATACAATCCATTGATCATGGTTATAGAATTTAGGAAAAACTATTTCACTAGAAGTGTACACTACTTAATTAAAAATTCATGTTTGATAATTCATTACTAGATCATTATACTTACTTTGAAGATAGAATCATCAATGTTAATGTTTTAGGTAACACCAATAATGTCTTACACCTTTTTAGACTATTATTGGATATCATTAATCTTATGAGTTATTCCACCAAATTCTTCTTCACTTGATTTATTACACAACTATAGGAATGACACTCTTCTTCTTCATTACTAAAGAAAACTAAATGTCCCTCCTCTTATTATCCATCAGAATTTAGTTACAATAATATGACTGTTTTGTAGAATGATGAACTATTTTATCCCTGACCAAAATGACAATCAACTGATATCAACATTTCCAGTGACTTCCTCTTCTCTTTTAAAAACATAGCACACAAATATATGCAATAGAGTATTGCAAGGTCTTGATCTCATAAGTGAGAAATATACTGCATAGAATCATATCATTCATCTTCATTCTTGAATTATAAGACCATTGTGATAACTGAAAACCTAAAATCTCATCTCATTATTGAATCTTCAAAATTTTTCTAACATACATATTAATAAATAATTATCTTGTTTCCCTAAATTATTATTAGACTCAGAAAAATATTCAATTGTGTATCAATGTACTTATCACTTTCTTTGATACATGATATCAAAATTTGAGTTTATCAATTCCTATTTTTTAATATATGTATTTTGGAAAGAATAATTACACTACACCAAACATAATAGCATTATCAACCAAATTAGATCATGTAAACTTCATACATGTTATGTATGATATATGTCATATGAAACCCTATAAATGTTTTCAATTTCTATTGTTTTTTTGTTATACCTTTTAATCAATATAGGTTATTCTAAATGAATATACACTTTTGTGTGTATCTATATTAAATCATGAATGAAATATTTACTATCCTCAATATGTTTATATGAACAAAAACTATTCATTTTCCACATTCTTCATGTACATAATGTTATACGCACACAATGGATTTTTTATGTTCACATTTTAATGTGAATTCCTCCAACCATATTTGTTGTGAAAGAGATCTGTAATTAATTTCACACACTAAACATATATTTATTCACGACATTTTTCAAACAATAGTCTACACCTCCTTTAATTTTTTTCTTGTACAGTGTTATTATTAATAGGAATTAGGGATTCTCTCCCTCACACATGTGTTTGGAGTGAATGTATCAACTTTTTCATAGTCCATAAGGCTCTTATGTAGAAAAAATCATCACGAAGCATTGTTGGAGTTCTCAACTCATGCACTACATCACAGAACCAGTTGTCTTTGTGAAGTATGATGAGTTTTTTAAAAACCAGTCGATTCTAAATGATTTTAATTTTCATAGGATGTTTATAGATCTTATTAATATAACCAAAATGGTTGGTGAGACCTCCATTATTTTTGAATCCTAAATGTATCAAGCAATTATTTTCTTGTTTATTTAATGAACCATGGAGTGTCTCTATTTTTATAAAAAAGGATCTCTCAAAATAAGGTGATTGGAAACAAACATATTCAACTTGGTGGATGTCTATTTATTGTCAAGGGATCATTGCCTATAGTTCATGTATCCACCAACATGAACACCTAATGTAGTATGCTATATGAAGACCTATCTTCCTGAATCCATGATGGAATATTATGACTATTTTTATGGTTGAACTAAATATTTTATCTCGAATTATTCATATGAATCTGGAAAACAAATATATATGATACTTTGATTGTGTTATTCGAATTATATAGACCTATGATTGACCATGACGGACTTTGGTTCTTCCAATGGTGGTTTATACATAATCTACACTGAGAAAGGTGTACCATTGAATGTTTAGAGGATGAAAAAACATATGAATTCAAAATATCGATGGATAGATTCAAATATAATCATTAAAGACATCACAAGGATGTTATTATTTAGATCCTATGAGCTCTGTCATATCCACATTTTTAACATGAATTAATATAATGTTTCTCACCACATATCCATCATTGAACTCTATTTTCTATTTTCCTTTGGAATATTATCCATCTCAGTTTCAATACATCCTCAAGATTGAATCATGACCAGAACTTATATTTCAAATCAAATCTAACCCACACTGGGTCCTGAGACACACAGTCTATGGGTTTCATAAGATTCATTCCCAACCTATGAATTACCTTGATTGTGTGATCTACGAGCCTTAGACATTGGATTGCATGAACCACATCAATCCAATATATACCAAATTAATACTTCTTTTGTATCTCATTCAAGGGATAGCCCCAACATGGGATGAAAATAATCTGAATATATGGGTTTATCTTGCATCTTTATGGGTATTTCGTTGGAAAATTCTTTTCCATGAATTATAAAAAAATCTATGTAAATTATCATTATTTAAAAAAATACATCCACCACATAGCCTCTTGTTTATATTAAAATATCCCCTCAAACAATGTTTCAGGGATCATTTATTCAAATAAAAACCAATTAATATTTTATCCTTTTGGAATCAAAATTCTTAACAGCTTTTCATCAGCCAATCGTCCTACTTCTTTAATAAAAAATATTATTATAGTTGAAAAAATTATTTTACATGAGGATCAGTAAAAAAAATAATCTAGTTTACTTTGTGAATTATTGATGCATGAAATCCATTATCATTTAATGAATTCATTATAATTCACAAAGCATAATAATGAAATTGAATGTATTTAAATAATTTTCATTAAAATATAAAGATTATAAAACAATATCCAAGCTCCATTAACATTGGAAAATAATAATCATATTGACAACAATGAAATATTCATATTTCATTAAAAATCATTGTCACCCAATTACTATCATTAACAAAAAATAAAACTCATATACAATGTGGTTTTTTCAATATTCCCCATATTTTTGATGGAAATACCTTAAATGTTATTTCAATATGAACGTATCAACAATTTGGTCATTATATTTTCTCTCCCATTTACTTTTCCATACTTTCATTTCACTTTCTCAACCATTTATTAACTTGAAATAGAAATTTTATGGGAAAGGCTATCATTCAATACATATGAAATGTACCATCCATCCATTAGTTCTATGATTACCTGAGAAGTTCTTGGTGTTGAAAAAAAGAAAATTTTATTTAGATTACAATGCTTGACATCACCACAGATCATGATAGATTATGAAATGAGAACCTATATTCTAAATTATATGGATTTACACTTTCATTTCAAGATGAGGGTACATGAATGAGAGGAATATTTTCACAAACAATCAACATGAAACTCATATACTCACATTAAAAAAGCGATCAAAAACATTCAAGTGAAAATGAAATGATAATTGATCTTGGGTAATTTAAAATTATATTATGGAATTAATTAATTAAATTTCACCACCTTTAAAAAACGTTTTTTATTTTTGACAACAATGGATGAGGAATAATGAATGAAATACCTACTCTAATGAAATGATAATAAGGAAATTTACAAAATCATTAAATTGGATATCAATTTATACGATAATTATAGAAACATATTCAGTTGTATCCTCGTCAAGGGAAACCCTTATCATTATATTTTTAATGGTGGATCTCATTAGTAATGGATTTAATGAAATTATTGTATGGAGAATAAAATAGAAAATAACATTAAATTGTGTAATTATAGATTAAACCCTTTGAAAACTTCTCTAAGGATGATATTCTTGAACACTTGTTCTTCAGAATACCAAAAAAATTAAGATCCAAAAAAGGTGATATCTTCTTTATCATAGATATGTAGAATAGGAAATCTCATTATTAAGCCTCATCCACGGTGATAAAATATCATATATATATATATATATATGAATACCAAATTGAGGGATCATTCATTGATAGTAACATCATCATCATTGTTGTCTAGAATTTATAACACTCTCCAATTCTCATGGTACCCTCTACGAACACGATTCATATTAAATTCACTATATTATAATAACAAGTACATTTCAAAATGATTAATAAAATAAGGCGGTCACTTCCTTGATTTATCAATGTTAATAGAAATGTTGAGATGATTTCCCAACCATGATACTAAATTTACTTTTCATTTCACACCAAAAAAATCTAATATTAAATTATGATTGAGGATGTATGGATTCTATCACATCATAAATGAGTTTTTATGTGATCCATATTTCATAAAGTTTTCTTGAAGAACAATTATCTTCTAGTGAAATTTTAAATAGTTATTCTTTTTCTAGGATAATTTCCATGAAATTTATAACATAGTAACCAGTAATTTTGTACAAAACACATAGAGAATATTTATCTACATGTGGATTATTTTCATTTACTTTTAACTACCCTTGGCTTTTACACCTTAATTTTTTCTCATTAATCCCATAACATTTGAAAATATTACTATACATTAACTAGAAACTATGGAAGTAAGTTTGGATCAACCACATGAGATATTTCGAGTACCATCCATCAATATAGTTCTTTTGGATGTTGTACTATACATCAATGTTGTGGATTTGGAATCCAAGTTCATCCTAGTTATACATCATATAATCTTATCGGGAAAATTTTTGTTAACAAAATTATTCATATTTAATCCCCTAGTATATTACTCATTCATAACGTGCTTTTGTGATTTTATTTTCTTATAATCATTGGATACATATTAGTATGAGAATATTCCAGAATTCTGACTACTTGTATTGAATAAATCAAATATTTAATTAGGAATTCAATATATGTTTTTAGTATACATATTCTAATGGACCTATTGCTGTTTCTTATCAATCTATTGATTTCTTTGCCATGATATTGGATTCCATTATTCTTTTTAAATTTTAGGATTGTACCAACATTCTAATAGAGAATGCTGAAATCTATTGGAGCTCCAACATTGACCTAAAAATATTTATTTATTGATATATTCTGCATAAGGTTATTGTGTCTTATTCAAGAATTGTTTTTCTCTTTGTGGGGAACTATATTTGAAAATATTTTTTATCATCTACAATATTCATGGAGATATGATTATTCTAACTTTTATTCTTCCATACATATTTAGTATTCGTTTCCAAAATTCACTATTTTTGAAAAAATTATAAATATTACTAAAATATTATATGTATGGTAACTTTTTCTTCTGATGTACTTGTGATTGATCATGTAATTAATTTATTATTATCTTATCACATGTTAGTGTTCCTTCAACCTTATAATACTCCATAAGTAATTCAGTAATAGAATTAAATAGCTCATTCTTTTTTGATGTTTCAATATGTATCTTATCATAATATTTTAACTAATATCCATTTATTGAAATTCTTTATAGAGGATGATTTTTGTATCGTCAATCATAAAAATATTCTTTCCACAAGTATAATTTATTATTTCAACTTTTACTTCATCCATGACAACTATATTTTTAATCAATGATCCATGTTCCTTGATCATCAGGGAATTTCTTTCCTATTGTGAATTATTGACATAAATTCTCTTTATAAATTTTTACTTCAAGTGAATATATCTGATATTTAATGGCATTATATCTCCATTTTTCTCTTCATCATCTTTAAGCAATTTTGATGAACTTACTCCACATTCCCACTTTGTATCTTTAATGGTTCCAACCTATTTGTAGGGGGTTACATTTTTTTGTAATTTTTTCTTCCATGATTTTATCTAAAACATCATCATAATCTTCCCATTGGGTGATATTTACCTATATTAATTTAAGTACTCCAAAGAAAAGTGATACTGCTTTTTTAGGACTACCATGACCTATTTCTCTTAATCTAATAACTGTTATCACAGAAGAAGTTGTAGATTTCTCATGATCAAAACTTGTGCCAGGATATTCTTGAGGAATGTTTTAAATTACCAACACATACCTCTTTATTATTTTAGATAGAGAGACATTCCATCCTCTGGGTGAAATATTGAGCCACCAGCTATTTACTTTCCAATATTCTTATGCATTCATTGTCTACACAGTCTGGAGAAACAGTTACTATATATCACCTTGAGTTTTTGCCAACCATTCTAAACAAATTAATTTTAATTTATGCCCTTAATCACATTATAAATTAACCCCAATTTAATTTATATTATACTCCACGGTAATCTTGTACCATACGAAACATCGACTTGGCATGCATTACACGCATTACTGTGTTTCTTTAAATAATAATATATTATTATATAATTATTTAAATGAGATAGTCTAACCTAGCCACTATAATTAGTACTATGAATAATAATTACTAATTTTTATATTTTATATATAACAGTTTAAAATAAATATAAAAATATTGATAATGATAAATATAACTTCGGTAATGTCCTTATTTATTTGAAAATACTATTTTAAAGGAATTATTTTTTATGTCTTTCTGTGAAAAATAATAAAATTAATATTAGACACTTTTACTAATTTAATTTGATAAAAATAAATAAATTATTTAATTAATACATTAAAAATTACATTAGAGTGATGTTTTGGGACTCTTTTGAGAAATTATATTTTTAGATGAATAGAAAAAAAAACTGAATTTTTATTTAAAATGGGATTTCATCTAAATTTTTTATTTAGTGAAATTATATTTTACATTGTTTTTAAAGACAAAATTGATAAATTATACATTTATTAATACAATTGAGTGCATTTTAATTATTTAATTTTTAGTTTAGATATAAAAACATAATGGACATTCGAAGATTATCACATTAAACTTCGCTTTCTCGCCAGTGCTAGAGATTAGTATTAAATATAATTTTGAGCTTATTTGAGTTGAATTTTATTAAAACATTAATACATGGTTGAAATACTATTGATATTAATATTATAATAATAAAAACATATTTTTTTGAAAAAAAAATATTAGTGAATGCGATTAAAATTAATTCCATCAATTAAAGTAAACTGAAAATTAAAATGGGGATAACCATTAATATTAATTGAACAAATGACCAATAAACGGTTACCACATCAATTGGAAGGAATTTTTTTGGATTTAATCCTTCAATTCTTGATATTAGTTAGTTTTTGAAGACTTGTTTTAGGTAAAAACACGGGTCCACCTAAGTTGTTTAAAAAAATGTCATGTGTGTCCCTTCCCTCCTTTATAAAAGGCCACTACATATCCTCCTTATTAAAACCTATAAAATCACTTATGTTTGAAAAATATTTGACCAATTAAATTTGAAAAATCCATCCATTAATTATTTATGTTTCAATTTGGGAAGAAATCCATCCATGTAGTCTCTTTGGGGCAAACCAGAAAGGGGTTAGAAAAATAAGAGGTAACATACATCCTCAATCTCATTTACATTATTTTTATTGTCCAGAAAATAAATTATTCTTATTGATTGATTAAATAATAATTTCAGTATCCTAAATACACTGAGAAGTTTTTATATTAAGGTTTTTTCATACACTTACAAACACTTACATCAAATTGTTATAGAACATAAATTTTTTTGTGTACGGTGAACTACAACCTCACATATTGATGATGTTCATATTTTTCCATTACCACCTCTCATGGTTGGGAATTATGATGGAATGTATGTTTTAATTTGATATATATGATATATATGATATAATTATGTTTGTCATATTATTATATAACACATACCTTAATGCATTCTATTTTTTGTAAATATAATAATTTCATTTTGGGAAGAGTAGACTACCAGCTCCTCAATGTGATGTGATTTTTTCACACATATCACAGATTCTATTAAGGATGTGTATAGTAAAATAATATGGTATATATGGAATAATAATTAAATTTAAATTATTATATATATATATATATTCAATTTAAATTATTTCATTTAATATGATAATAAAATGGAAACAATGTTCATGCGTACATAGGGCCTACCATCTCCATGAATGGTGTATTTAATTTAATATTTGTACCTTATATAAAATAATATATATATAATGAATATATAAGATATATACAAAAAGTTTTAATTTTTTAAATAATTAAATGATTATCTCTGTAAGAGGATCAATAATTACAAGTTAAAGCACATATGATAAATAAAGCGATTATTACCAAAAACATTAGTTTAATTTAGAATTGTTAATAAAAGGTTTATATAATGTAATAAGTGAATCATATATTTAATTAGATATAATAATATAGTTTATTTGTATATTTATAATTAAATTATAATTGTTATATAGAAATTTTTTATGAATACAAAGATAGTCAATACTTAAGGTAATAAAATTTCATCTCACGTACTATTTTTATGAGAAACAATCATTATTCACAACTATATTTTTATTTTTATTTATATACTATCCATGATATGTTATTTCATTAATTTACAAAATTTAATGATATTAAAATCCTTAATTTATTTTATTATATCATGGGTTTTCTCATGATTCATTTAGTTTCCATGAGACACAAGCCATGTTAACATCTTATTTAATATAAGGGGTGTGTATGCAACCAATGGAAATATTCTATGATTATTATTAAAAAATATAGGGGTATTTACATATCATTTTTTCATATTTATTTCATGGGGTTTATGATTAAAATTTTACCATGTCAGTAAAGTATTTATGTCTCAATTTTCATTCTCTAAGATACATTCCATGTTATGAACATGTATTCTTTTATGTGGGGTATATACATCCATTTTACAGCTTATATCATGAACCGACATATTTTAATGACATTTTATGAATAATATAATTTCATGGGGAGTATAATTCAACATTTCAAAGTGTTATGTGTTTATTGAAAAAATCTTATCATTTATCGAGATTGTTTATGATTATGTTTCAATTGATGAAATCTTATGATCCATTTCTCACGAAAAATCATGAATTTTATTCTCCTCTCATTATTCATTAAATCTTATTATATAGGTATATTTTAAAATCATCTTTTCACTTATTGTAATTAATACAATTTTTTAATAAAATCTAATATCATTTCTCTTTTTGGTCAAAAATATGTTTTTTCCAATTATTCATTTTTTGAAACTATTTTTTTCAAAAATGTTATTAAAAAATACCATTATAGATAATTTTAAAGGAAAAAAGATTTCTATTTTTTAGCCTTTTCATGTTATAATTTATGTGTTTTAAAATATATATTCAATAACAATGTTTTCCAACATGTTTTACTAATTCTTTTATATATTTTTAAGGATAATGTTTTTCAAAATGTTTTAAATCATCAATTCTATGTTTTAAATGAAAAATTTTTTCAAAAATAATTTTTAATAATTCCAGGATAAATTTTGTAGTTTATTTTCATGAAAATAGTTATAAATGGGTTTCATATTTTAAAAATAATTTAATAATTAATTATTGATATTTCCCTCAATAAATGTTTTAATTGAAATAGTAAATAATTCATTATAATAAAAGTATATTTGAAATGGTTTTATGGAAATAATTGTGAATGAAAGGAAATTTTTCTTACGAAATGTTCCATGTAATCCTTCAAAATCCTTCTCCATCAATAATAGAATTTTATTGATACATTATGATTTAAAAAGGATATAATAAAATAATACCATTCATATTATTTCATTAAGGATTTATATTTTTATGGAATGATGTTTGTGACCATAGCACTTCTTCCACATAATATATTCTTTTGAAAAATGTATCATTTCACAGGTTATTCAATGTGGAAATGATTCTAAAAGCTATTTTTATACATTTTTAATTATATAAAATAATTTTATGACATTTATTTCATTTTATAGCTTATGGTATAATCATTGGGGAAGCCATATCTTTTTATGGATCATGATATGATTCCATTGTTATTATATTGTGTCACATGATTTCATGTTTTTTAGGTGACTCGTGGGACCTAATTCCTCTTCAAATTTATTGGGTAATGATAAATTTATAATAAATTCAATAGGGTACCTGGGAGACCGTCCCAAGCATGAAACAATAATGTACACAGTAGGGTATTCTAAGACCATAATAAGAAGGTATACGAGAGGGAATCCGAAGATCAAAAAAGAGGCCATCTTACTCCCTAAATAAGATCGTATATAGGACGACATCCAAATCCCAAAACAATAGTGTACAGGAGAGGACATTCCAAACTCAAAATAATTGGGTAAAAAGGAGGGAATCCCAAGACTGAATCAGGAGGGTACATATGAGGTAATCTCATGCCAGAAGTAGGTACACATGTTATTAGACCAAGCCTATCATGTTATTAAT
Organism: Viscum album; assembly: GCA_963277665.1. Taxonomy (NCBI): domain Eukaryota; kingdom Viridiplantae; phylum Streptophyta; class Magnoliopsida; order Santalales; family Viscaceae; genus Viscum; species Viscum album. The sequence continues at coordinate 49,907,957 of OY728121.1, forward strand.
GTCTTGGAAGGTAGACATAAAATTTTCTATGTTTATGTATATGTACAAAATTCCATGTCTTATTCCGATGTTATTCTATAATGGATTATTATCTTGATTCCATTTTAATTATTGCCTTATGAAGCTCTAGTCCTTATTCCATGATTCATATTCATTATCATTTTTATACAGGGTATGATCTTATAATTTATTCATCAAGTTCTTATAACCTTATGCTCTTGTAATTTACCTTTTTTACACTTATTGAGCATCTTAACTCAACCCTTTATTATGTTCCATTTCCCCATGTTATGATGAATAGTTTAATGTAAATTTACTATAGGGGGAGATCATTGTGGGAAATATTGAATATATTTCACTAAATTAGAGGATTTTGTTCCATGTTACCCTTGAAACTAAACTATTATGGTCCTTGGTGATGTACTTTTATAATGTGATAAATATTCTTCTAAAATGATGCATTACACATGTATGTTAAGTCGGGGTCACAATATACTTCATCTTCTTTAGATACAATGAACATATTATTAAATATTCTTTTCTCAACCTTTTTCCTGTTTTTCATGGTGTTCGTAAATATATACTTTTTCTCAGAGATAACTGAACCGTCACAAAAATATCACTTCATCATTGACCCATGAATGAAACTCAAATATTCAAAATAGAATAAACTCTCTATAGAAAATTCAATATTGGATAACCTGCCTCTAATACCATTTGAATGGACAAATTTTTAATAATATCTTTAGAAAATCCAATATATGATACCCAACAGCTTATACCACTTGAATGGACCAATTTGGGATATTCCTAACACAGAGAGTGTGGTGAATAAATGTTGGGGACTTTTAATCCAATTACTACATTACAAACCCTTTTCATCTATGACATATTAGAATTTTCATTCTCTTATTCACTTTTCCCTATCGCGTCCTAGAATAAGAAAGTAGTTAAAGATAACACACATTATTTTTACAAGTTTCGCTACTAAATAAGATTAACTTTTTATTGGCATGGTTTTTAAATAATTATACCACACAACCAATAGAAGGAAATCCTTTGAAAATGGTTGCAAATATTAGGATAAACCATTAAACTATCAATGTATGATATTCAACCAAATGGAATTATTTTTCAGCTATTGAATGATTTTTTATACAACCACTAAAAAGCCTACTCTTTGTAAAAGTTATTTGTAAATGTAATAAAGACTTCCACCTATTCAGACTTTTGTTTTATATCATAATGTTTCTTTGTTATACTAATAACTTGTTATTCACTTTTTTACTTACACAACAGCTGGGAAGAAATACATATTCTTCTTCACAAAAAAAACCAAGGACTTTTACTTATTCATTTTCTGAATTATGTCACAATAATACAAATATCTTGTGTAATGATGATCAAAATTCTCCAAAAAATTTGTAAAAAACTGAAATCTTCATTCCTAGTCTATTCCTATAATCTCGTTGTTCTTTGACACATAGATAAATGAAATTATATATAGTATTGTATTTATCTGCTTAGTGTAAAACATACCTAAACGAATCTTTTTCTCCTTCTTTTTCAATAAACAAAATATCATTTGTCATTATTATAAAACCGAATTCTTAGATCATGATATCATTACCCGAATTGTTCTTCTCTAAATAATAATATATATTTAGTGGGGTTTTATCTATTATTATTGAAAAAATTTATTAAAAATAATGCAGAAGTGTATTGATCTCTTAATTTTATAAAAAAAATTAATAGTTGAGTGTATTAGTTATTCATAGTGGAAATCAAAATTTTGGTAAAACTAATTACACATAACTAAATATTTCAAACCTATCAACCATATTAGATCATTGAAAATTAAATCATGTAATTTATGATGCATTTCAAATCAAACCGTAGAAAATTTATCAATTTGTATTTTGTTCTTTTTAAACTAGTTAATAATTTTCAGGTATCTCTAATTCATATCCACCTTTTGTTGTATCAACATTAAATAATTCCGGAAAACATGGAGGCACTGTTTTATATTGAGAGAGGATTTTTTTTTGGAATTTTTATATCCAATTATGATGAGTTTTTAAATTTTTAAATGTAAATTCCCTTGAAGCTTTATTTTTTTTAATTTAAGTGTATTTTGGTACATGGAAGTGAAATTTTTTTAGAAGGGTAAAATGAAGTGGATTGAACAATTGCATATTATTTCCAAAATTTTTGAACATATTAAAGAATTTTTCAAACACCTTATTTTATTTTTCTATCAAAATATAGCCCAAATTGGCCAAATTTCAACCAAGAACCATGCGCCACTTAGGTGGCCCACATGGGTCCAGCCTGGCCACCCATACCCTAGGAGGGTTTTCCCAACTGGGGTACATGGGGGGTCTAACCCTAGTGCAACCTATAGGTGGTGAGGTCTTGCAGGCGGGCCACATGTGATCAATCCACATGACAAGAATTGGTGACTTGAAGGGTCGCACGGGCCGGGTTTGGCTCAACCTGATTTTGTTTGTGCGTGTGGTGTCCCCAGGAGCCCAACCTAGTGCAGACATGCATGTGGCTCCATGATTATAGGTAATAAAGATGCATCACCCTCTAAAACAATTAGATGTGAGACATTATCACTAACACACTCTACTAAGGACCACTCCACTCTGTTGTGCTTCACCATTCTCTTTTCCTATAGCCGCCCCTACACACCTCCTCGATAACTCCGGTACCTATCAGCCATTGCCCCCACCTCTGTCTGCTTCTTCGTTTTGCCACCACTGCCCCTGCCTCTATTAAAGCTTCTCTTCCAGCCACTCTGAAGGCCATAAGAGAGACCTATACTTACCCCTTTCATTGTTGAAGGCCACCACACCACCTCAGTTGGGAACCTCCAACTCCTAGCATTACCACTGCTACTACCCATGTATGTTGTTTCCTAACACCGTCCTAAACCACCATGCATGATCTCTTAGGACACTAGCTCACCACCTGCTTCCACCCGTGCCTGCTTCCACGCCGCTGCATATCCCCCACCATGAAGGGCCCCCACAGCCCAGGAATTCCACCACACCACCTCAGCCGAGCAACATATCCCGACTAACCCAACTCACCCTTACCTCCTAACATCCCCACAGCTGGCCTCACATTCACACAGGACACCAGGGACCTTCCTTCACTGCCTTTGCACCAGGTTGCCTCCTGAAAACCCTGGATTAAATTTATGCACCTAGGTTTTTATCTTTATGTGGATACCATCTAGATGACCCCCATGACACGCACACCCATTTGTGTCCTCTCCCAACTAAAGGGGAATCAACGTGTGGGAGTTTTATTTGTCAACCTCTCTTATATTTTTTATGGAAATGGAAGGGGAGGTCATCCTCATCACCTATAAAAAGATCTGACCTCCTCCTAAATAATCAAGTCCTCAACCTCCTCATCTTTACAATGATGATGCACCACCTCCAAAAGAGTAGGTGACTCTTCTCCTCTCTGTAAGTATCCTATAAATTCGCTTGGTTTTTTAATTTCTAATTCAATGTCCCCTTATTTCATAGTTGTGTAGAATTCATAGTGGCTATGTGTAAGGGAGGGGGAATCCCATTTCCGGATGTTTTGAGTTTCTGAAAATTTTAAACCCTGAGATTTATTTTTTTAATTATTGATTTCCATTTTATATATTTTTTAATTTAAATTTAATATAGTTGTATTTTAATTTATTCTTAAATATTACATTTCATTAATTTAATTATTATTCTAACCCTACTTGTTCTATTTTTATTAATTACAAAAATCAGTTAAACATTATTGAAAATCAAGTTAGGGAGTGTTTTATAGATTTATAAAAGGTATGTAGAAATTATGATAGTCTAATTTCGTTATGTGGGGAAAATAAGTACCAAATTTTTTATTTCTTGAGAAATTAAATTTTATTCCATTTAAATTTCAATACATTTTTATATAATTAAAATTAAGATGGATAGAGAAATAAACAATCTTTAAATTAATTTAATTATTTACCTAAAACCAAATGATACATTTTCACCAAAATAATGATAACATTATTGGAATGGGAAATCCCAACCTAACATCCTATCACTCCGCTCTCATTATAAATTCACAAAACATATGAAAAACCTATTTCTATTTAAATTCATTCAAACTTGTTATTTTTATCTTCTTAAGTGAAAAATATATTAAAAATATCAAATTGGAGTACTACAATCTGGTTACCATTCATAATAATCCCTTAGAGAGATTTAATAGTTTTTTCCACAACTCAGAATAAGCGTGTGTCAACACTGGCATCACTGTTGGGGAGCTAGTATACATCGGCATGACTAGGACCTCTAATAAGAAACTACTCGATTGTGGTTCTAAGATATAGTGTTTTTTTTTTCTTACATTAGGAATCTCAATCATTATTTTTTTTAAGAAATATGTTTAAAATATTGAGGATTTCAATCAAGATTTCACAAAATTGAAATGGACCCACAATAAAACTTAAGGAACATTATTGATCCACAATTTGAAAACCATGAAAATTGGTTGGGCCATGTTTGCACAAAATTATTTTGAATTACCAGTTAATTTGATTCATATGCTACCAAAATTTCATGGTCTTTTAAGAGATTATCCTAATCGACACATTAATGAATTAAATCATGTGTGCAGAATCATTCAACATAGAGGAGTAGCAGAAGAGCATGTAAAGTAGGAAGCATTCATATTTATCACACGAGGGAGAAAATATGGAGTGGTTTTATACATTACAACATGGAGAATTAAATTTCTAGGATGATCTCCAAAAAAATTAGAATATATATTCAATCCAGCCTCCCAAATCATTACAATTAGGAAAGATATATACACCATTTTAAAGGATACCATTAACACTCTTTATGAGTATTTGGAATGATTAGTGATTCTATGTGAAATATTCCTACCCCAAATTGTGGAGGAGACCCAATTACTAGAATTTTTAACCATGGATAGATGAAATATGATAGGAAATTTTTGGGTGTATCCTATGGTAGAGCACTGATTCCCAAATCTAAAATAAAAACACATATCATGATTGAGAAGATAGCCTAGAATTCATAGTAATTCAGAAAACGTGGAACTGGAAGAAGAGGGATACATTAAGTAATAATTTATTACTCATCACTTTTCCTTACAACCCAAATTCATGAACTAACAAGTATTGTGAGACTAATTTCCATCAAGAAAGTCAGTGGGGAACCATCTCCACCTCAGGTATGTGGGATATGTTCATCACCAAATAATTACACATATTAATGTGTTGAGATACAAGATACAAAATGATATGAAGTTACATTTCTACAAAACCCCCAAAAAATCAATAATTGAAAGAAGGTCAAACCCCAATAGGATTTGGTGGTAAAAAAACTAGGCTATTATACCATTTCAACAAAATTATCTATACCAGAAACCTTACAAGAAGTGCTTCCAATAATAAAATTTTCAACCACCTCTTTTCCAATAAATGGGTTTTGAAAAGCCTCAAAATATTTCTCAGAAGAACCACCAGGAAATGAATATTGGAGACCTGATCAATACATCAAAAAATTTGATGATAATTTTGATAGAATTATTGATATTTTGACTAGGAATGAGGTAAACAATCCACTCAAACTGTCCAAAATCCCATGGAAAATGTTACTAAAATCCCGAATCGAGGAGGTGTGGAGCTTCATCAAACTAATACATGTAAGTTGGATGAATCCAAGAAACTAGCTAAAGAGAAACTCATCAATCCCAAGAAGTAGGAAGAAACAGAAGTTCAAATGCCACAAAAGGATAAACGAAACAACAAGGTACCATTCATTTATGCATTGTCCCGATCATTATATAATGATGAAGAAAAACATCATAAATAGATCATGAAAATATTATTAAATTTATAAATAAACATTACATTTCTGGAGGAAATCATCCAAATACCAATGTATGAGATATTTCTGAATGAAATCTACACCAATAGAATGAAGCACTATGGGGATGAATGAATCATCAGTGGAATGAAGTTTCTCAGCTGTGATCACCCCACCATTACCCAAAAAATGTCCAGATCTAGGGATATTTTCAATTACCTATAGAATGGGTTATTTATGTTTTTAGTATGATTTCTATGATCATTGTGATCTATAAATTCAATGTCTAATTCTATCTTCTCATATTTTAATATAACTGAACTGATGCAAACACGTGTGGTCATCCAACTCAGAAAACAATCCACTATTTTTCCATCTTGAATTGTTGAAGATGTGATGGTGGGAGTGAAGTGAATAATTTTTGTAGTGTAAATTTATGTAGTCACAATGGAGGAATACAATGCACCAGAACATTCACCCAAAATTTTGGAATGTCCATTCCTAAAAACAACCATGATGGTCATCAATGTGCACGAAGGAACCCTGACCAATGAGTTATGAGACAACATGGAGAAATTTAATGTCATTGATTCAAAAAAAAACATGTTATGAAACCATTCTGTCTTAAAATTTACAACATAGAAGGTAGTGATTCCATTTATGATTAATGTATTCTCCAAGAAATTGTATCTTTTGAAGATTACACCATTTGAGGAGAGTTTACTCAAAAATTTGAAAATTCTGAAATCACATTAGAATTCATTAATAAAATTTTGAAGAAACTTATATGATACCTATTTTCAATGGATTCCAATAATTTGTGTTAGGATAAGTTAATTAATTAACATCGGTAGAACACCGACCATTTCTGGAATTAAAACCCCTCCCAAGTGATTTCAAATACGTGTATCTATTGGAAGGGGATAATTTGCATTTTGATCATTTCCAATAATCTATCTTGGACCTGGGAAAGAACACCAATAGAATTTATAAAATGTAATTATCTTGCCATATGATGGAGTATAGAATATATAATAAAGTTCAAACCCATGGTTTTCTCACATATATTCTTTTTAGAAGAATACCCTCAGCATTTCATGCTTCCCCAAAGGTAGATAAGCCCCACCATCATGGAAGTGGTTACGAATGAAGTTGAATAATTGTTGGAAGTTAACATAACATACCCAGTTTTGACTATAAATGGTTCAAAACTATTCATGTGGTTACAATGATAACCTGGTTTACCATTTTAGAGAATGATAAAAATGAATTTATCCCCATGAGATTCTGGAATAGTGGGATGGTGTGCATTGATTATAGAAGACTAAACCATGTCACCCAAAAAGATAATTTTCGAACCCATTTTTTATTAGATGATAGAAATACTTGAAGGTAAAACACATTACTTCTTTTTTGATAGATTTTGTATTTATTTTCAGGTTCCAATTTCTCTAGAAATTCAATATAATACAACCTTCACCTGGTATTTTTTAACCTTTTCATATAGTAGATTGCCTTTCAGAGTGTGTAATTACCTAGGTAAATTTCAATTATATATGCTAATAATTTTTTAGGATCACATAGAAGAATTATTAGAGGTATTTTTTGAATAATTTACTATTTTTGGGAATTCATTTGTTCATTTGTAGGTAAATATTAGGAATTTTCTGAGAAGATGTATAAATAAAAAATTTGGTTTTAAACATTGACATCTGTAATTTCTTGGTTGAAAAGGAAATTGTTCTAGGAAATGTCATTTCTCAAAAGGGAATTTAGATGGATAAAATATAAAATTTATGTGATCAATTCTTTTATATACCCCACCTATGTTAAGCACATCAGATCATTTTTTTGAATGTTTGATTTTATAAGAGATTCCATAAGTTTTTTTGTAAAAATTTAGTTCCACTCAAATTATTACTCACAAAAGATGATGAATATTTTTTTAATGAAAATTTCATGAAGGAATTTAATTACCTAGATGGGAAGATTATTACCAAAGATATAATATAGTCCCTAGAATTGGGACCATCAATTTGAGTTACTTTGTGATACGTGAAATTAATATGTTGGAGAAGTTATTTCTTAGATAATTGAAGGAAAACATCAAGTCATCACCAATGATTCAAGAACCCTAGAATCCACTCATGTCAACTACAAATCAAATCAAAAGGATTTTCTTTTCCTTTTCTTTTCATTATTTAAATTATGGTCAATTTTCATGGAACTAATATAGTTGTATATTCCGAACAAGCATCACTCAGGTATCTGGTGTAGAAGGAAAATGCCAAACTATGGAATTTGATATGGATAATCCTTTTTTAGGAATTATATATGGAGATTAATGACCAAAAGGGAGATGAAAACCATGTGGAAGATCACCAAGTAGGATACCAAAGATTTCTGAAACAAAAATTCAAGAGATGAGCCCACTCAATGATCACATAGCTGTAGAGAATCACTATATCATAGAAAAAATATACCATTTTATGATGACATAGTACATTATTTAGAAACATCTCCACTATCTTATTACCTAAAATCCAATCAAAAAAATAAAACTCCAGACAAATTATAGATTTTATATCTTGTAGGATATATTAGTCTAGAATGTTTTCAATGATCATGTCATACGAAGATGAAATCCGACAAGAGAAATAGAATCTATTTTCAAATTTTGTCATAAAAAATATGTTGGAGGCTATTTCAGACCCCAAAAAACTACTATAAATTTATTGGAATCATTAATATATTGTACAATCATATTTAAAGACACTCATGATTTTTTTATAAAATGTGAAAAGTTTCAATTTCCTAGAAACATTTCAAAAGGGAATGAAATTATCAAAAAATAATCGTATTTTGTGATATTTGATGTTTTAGGAATTTATTTAATAGAAACATTTCCTAAAGCATTGGGAAAATATTATACTATACTACTGTATATTATGTCTTTAAATGGGTGGAATCCAAATCCACCAAAACCGATTATGTCAATGTTTTGTGTGATTCATTCAGGGAAATTTTTTATCAGTTTTGGAGCACCTAGAGCCGTCATCAGCGACCAAGGGACAAATTTTTTAAATTATACAATATAGGATTTTCGGATGAAATTTGGGGTGAATCAAAAAACATATACACCATAGCATCCCCAAATAATGTCCAAGATAATGTATCAAAACGTGAGTTTATGCGAATTTATAAAAATTCAATCAAATTGATCTAGAAGGATTATAGCTAAATATTAGAAGAAACGTTATGGGAATACCATAAAACATAAAATTCCCCCATCGATATGAGCTTGTATCAGTTGATTTATTGAAAAAAGCAATATCCTACTAGCAGAATTAGACAGCCAACCATACTTGGTTGTGAAGAAGGTAAAAAGAGATTTGGATAATTCTAGGAAAGATAGGGAATTGCAGTTGTAGGTCCTTAATGAAATCAATAGTGAATTTTTTTAATAGTCAAGGATTTAAAAATAATGAATCATGGTGGAACATGGAAACTTTATTCAACCAAATACATTTCAACCTAGAGACCATGTTATAATATATAATTCCAATGTGAAGTTAATGCTCAGTACAATTTATTCTAGGTGGGAATGGACTTTTATTATTACTGATGTATATCATTTTGGTTCCATTGAGGTCGATCAAAAATAAAGAGTAAACCAATTCACAGTAAATGGGAAAAGGTGGAATAAGTTATATTGATGTTTTCCTCAAGAAAGAGTGGTGGAGGTCATATTTCTCCAACGAAAATAATGTTATCTTCTCAAGAGGCGAGGTCAATCCAGTGAAATTAAATAAACACACTTCATAGAGGAAACATGATTTTCAATGTTTTTATTGGATTGAGGACATAGTTACCTTTTTAATTCATCTCTTTGAGCCTTAATAATATTGATTCTTACACTAGAATGAGTGGTTGTGATTTTTTTTCAAGAAGCATCATTGAAGGAAACAACAATAAGGCCATGATAAGTTATTTTGTAAAACCAAAAAAATTATATTATAGGTTATATTTTAATTTTTTTTTTCTTTTAAACTACTTACATTTTAGTCCAAAAACAAGTCCTGAGCATTAAAGTAAAAATATTATCTCAGACATGAATTTACACTATACATGACTGAACTACAAGACATGAGTTTCTTATGTATCCTGTGATTCCATGTTTTAGAATTCAATAATGATATGATTAAATGAGTAAAATATAGAATTAAAATTTTAAAATTAGGACTCCTGATTTAAGTAATTAATTGATTCATTTAAATGAACATTCAAAACCATATTTCATTAATTATTTTTGAAATTCATTGGAATTTATTTTTTATTATTAATAAATATTTGAATGATTATCCCAAATCATATGTCTCATTCCAGAGAGAATTTCTAAACCATGTACATCCTAATTTATCTAAATCATATTTATTGAGTGAACTTGGAAAATTCTACCTGCAAGCACAAGAATTTGAACATGTCAAAGCTATGACTGTGAAAACACAAATTAAGAACATTGAAAAACCCTTTGAAAATCCATATAACCTAAAAAGGCCACAATTAAATCAATCTTTATTTATCTAATTGAGACTAGGAAAGACATTTTTAGTGATGATCCATGTTTCAATCCATTTTATACATTTCCACCGTACTATTAGTAATTTCATGATATTTTTATGTTGATGTGTGGGGGTAAAGGTAATCATGGTAACTTGGATGATATAAAATGTATGGAAGAAGTGTGGGGTTCTTATTCTAGGAGTTTTAAATGTTTGTGGAATCATTCATTGTACTCTGTTGCTTAAACCCACTTGAATATAAAAAAAATGTAAATAAAAACAAAAAAATTTGGAAAAATGGGTTGTGATTTGGATAAAATAAAAATTACCATTAGTGGACATATGATTTATATCTTATGTGGTTAGGTGATGGATATGTGTTATATTCTAAATTATAAATTTCAAAAAAAATGAAAAAGGTTCTTTGAAAAGAAAAAAAATGAATATTTGGAAAAACTTATATTCAATAGATGGAATAAATAATTCATTATTCTTAAAATGATCATGATATTTGCATGCGTCTTGGGGACTACTGTGAGATTGTACAATAAAAATAAGACAATCTAATTAAACCTTTTTATTTGGAGTATCATGATTTATCCTTTAAGACTTAAGCCACATCATTGAGATTTATTTTTAAACATCAAAACCTACCAACATTAAACATCATAGTCATAAAAACCATAATTAAAATTCCTATTGATTTTATGAACATTATGTATTTACAATTTGGATAATGTAGTTATTTTAGAAGCTTATGGATAAGGAGAATGTTCTTATGATATTAGCAAAACTCTACATGAATTAGATCATGATATATGAGATAAAAAATTCAAAAGTGAGTTAAATCAGGACATGGAATGTTAGATAATAATCTATCAATGAGCGTAAATGAATTATAGGAGAATTTCCATCCTTTTTGGTAGGGAAAAATTAAAATATATGATTTGGATGTTTCAACGAAAAATGGGTAAATTGAATGGTAGTTTATAGGGAGCTGAAATTTTTTTTTAATATTGATAATTGTTTTATAATATTGAATTAAATTTTCTATATTGGTAACATAAGTGACCTTTGATATTCCATGTTGAGATTTTATGATTGAGGAAAAGCATGATTTATGTGTGTGGTATTTGAAAGTGAAAATGCATGTTCTTTTTTATCAATGTCCAAGGAGTTTCTTGATATATTTAAATGTAAATGCCTTTGAATATTGATGTTTTATTAATTTAAGTGTAATTTGGGACATCAAAATGAAATTGGATTTTGAAGGGTAAAAAGAAGTAGATTTCAAAATTGCATATTATTTATCATTTTTTGACCATATTGGAGAATTCGTTTAACCCTTTTACTATTTTTGTCCAAAAATACATCCCAGTTTGGCCAACCTTCAAACAAGGCCCATGCACCACTTAGGTTTCCCAAATAAGTCCATAATGGCTACAAATGACCTGGGAGGGCCAGCACAGCGAGGCACTCAGGGGGTGGGGGGCAGGTCTGAGCACAACTTGCATGCGGGGAGGCCCCACCAGCGGGCCACGGGTTATCAAGCCCCACAATGAGTATTGGATTCATGAAGGGATGCACAAGCTGTGAGATTCGTGGATCAGTTTTGTTCATGCGTGTGGTGTCCTAGGAGCCCACATCGGAGCAAGAATTCCTGGGGATCCTGTATCCATTGTAATTACGGGACCGGTGCTCGCTCTGATGATTCAATGTGGGACACATGTGCCACCACACTCCACTACAGACCACTCTGCTCTGTTGTTCTTAGATGTCTGTCTAACCCATGACCACCCCTACACAAATACTTGAAAACACCTATACCTCTCCACCATTAGAACCACCTCTGTCAGGCTCCTGTCATAACCAACACCACCCCTACCTCTAATCCAATATCCCCTCTAGTGACTTCTAAGGCCATAGTGTCAATCGATACTCATCCCCTCCACTATTTAAGGCCAACACACCCCCTCGGATTGGTAAATACTCTCTTTGCATCGCCACCACTACCCTCATACTGCTATTGTATGTCACTCATTGATGCCTACATCCACCACCATGCATGGTCAACCAGGTGGCCGACTCAACCCATGTTACTGCCAGTGCCTACTACTGCTTTGCTAATAAAACACCACCATGTGTTTCACCGATAGCATGTGGAGTACAATGCACCACCTCATTTGACCACCACATCCAAACCACCCCTACTCACCTCCCCCTATTGGTGTCTCGATCGCTTCCCATGATTTCACTCTAGCAACCAGGCCCCACATTCACCGCATGTGCAACCAACATCTTCCCGCAAAACTCAGGGTGCCATTCATACACCCTGACCTCCATCTCCACATGGATGTCGTCTAAATGACCCCATTGATGCCCACACACATGGCTGTCCTCTCTTCACTGATGGGGAAACCGTGTGGTATGAGGTTCATTTTTTGTTCCCTCCAATGATTATTTAGGTAAAAGGGTGGAGGAGTTCCTCCACCTCTCTTATTAAAAGGGGTGTTCCCATCCTCCAAAATCATCATGTCCTTAACCTCCTTACTAGTACAAGGAAGAAGCACCCCTTTCACTGAGGATGAGCCTTTCCTCTTCTCCCAAAATATCTTCTAACTTTTAATGTAATTTTTATTTTCTAATTAAATGAACCCTTATTTATTGTAGGGTAAGAATTCATAGTGATTTGTTTTAAGGGAGGGGGAATACCATGTCATGGTGTTTTGAGTTTCTAAAAAATTTCAACCAAGAGAATTATTATTTTTAAATTATTGATTTCAAATTTAAATTATTTTTGAATTTAAATTAATTATTTTTTTATTTTATTTCATTACTAAATAATAAATTACTTGGATTTTATTATTATTCTACCCTTATATGGTCTATTTATTTATTTTACACTACTCAGTTAATCTTTGAAGAAATTTAATTAAGAGATGTTTTTATATAGTTCTAAAACAAGTGGTAAATTTGGATAGACTAATTTATTTATTTGTGGAAATGTGACTCCATAATTGGTATTTATTGATTAATTAACTATGAGTCCATTTAAATTTAAAAACATTGATACATAAATAAACCAATGATGGATTGAGGGAAAAAATGTTATTCAACTCAATTAATTATTTTTATAAAACCAAAAAAACTATTTTTATCAAAAAGTTTGATAAAATCACAGGAAAGGGAAAACCAAACCTGAAATCCAATCCCATCTATCTCATTATAAATTAAAAAAACTAATAAAAACCCCATTTCATTATTAGATCCTTAAATCATGTTATTTTTAGGTTCTACGGGACACATTTATTAAATAAAAACTCTTTGGAGAATGAAATTCTAGTTACCACTCACAAAACTCCCTACGTGGGATTTCGTTGTTTTTTAACACCTCATGACAAGAATATGTCATCTATCCTTATTTATATACACACACTATTCACTATCCACGTTCATCTTTCACATAATGATATATGAATTAACTATATTGTTTTCTGTGATGTGTATCATGTGAACACCAATATCCATTTCCTTTGTTAAAACAGTGTGTAATTAACTATGTAAACTCAAACTCTATGTATTCACAGCCATGTTCAAATATAATTTAATCCTCCTTCCCGTTGCGCAAGAGTGGTATTATTATTTACACTGGTGTATGGTGGTCCCACTTTCACAAGTGTGTATCTTTCATGTATAAAAGTTCACACAAGACATAAGCTTCTTATATGGAAAAAATATACAAAAATAACAGTGGTTGTTCTAAACTCTTACATTAGAACATGGAACTTGGTTCCTTCACAACACACGATGAGGGTTTTGGGAAATTGTCACATGTCGATGAATTTCCTTCATTTATGATGTGCATTGATCTTTTTACCCATAAAAAACTGGTTTGTGGGACTCATGTTCTTTGTTAATCCTCAAATCCTTATAGAAATCATTTTATGTTCCTATAAAATAATCATATAGATTCATTTCTTTAAAAAACCATGTAGGTTAGAAATAATACGATTGACCTCAAATTTATTCGACTTAGTCAAGATGAATATATAAACAAGGGATCACTACCTCTAGTTCATGTATCCACTAACATTATTCCTAAAAAAATATTCCATTCCAAGATAAATATTAATTTCTCCTAATATATCTACATTTGAATTCTTCAACAAGAGGTATAGAGTGTCTAAAAATCCTTTCATTTTTGTTTTGTTATTGTAATATACTTTGTGGTGTATGTATCATAATCAATCATTAATAAACAAATGCAATTGTTCTTTCTAAATTCCAAATGTCCTAGTGTATCTACATTTGTAGTTTAGATTAATATTTTCTCTTGAATTCTTTATAAGAACCATGAAGGTGATGTTTTATTACACATTTTTCATGTTTGTCTCATTATCTCAACCTCATATTGATCATGGTGGATTTGTGTTTGAGCAATAGTTGTTCGACCTTCTTCTTTATTGAGGATGAGGTTTCATCAAGAGTTGGGAGGAGAAAGATGAGGGTGTTATACAAAAAATGAATGGATAGTTTTAAATAATAATGTTTTTGGGATAATAATGTAGTGATTAATCCAATCATTTGGCATCCATTTTATTGGTTTTATAAAATGGATGAAATGTATCTGGCTCACAACAAATCCCACAAATAATTCAAATTGTATGTTCCCTTTGGTATATCAACCATTTCATTATTTATTCTTTCTCAAATCTGCACCTGGGTGAGTACCTGGATTACATAGGAAATCATGCCCACTTTATCCCATGGCACACACGGTCCATGGTCATTACATGCATTATCCCTACCCTATGTGTGTCCTCATCCGTGCACTCAATGTTCCTTACAAATAGGCATGCACACATCCCAAAATTCCTATGAATTCCTCTTTCATGCCACCATTATAGAGCATGCATGGTTTTTCACCCATGGTGGAGGAACATACTCCCTATATTTGTTGGTGAACTAGAATTCATGGGTTGCTTTATTTGGCCACACATTTACCAAAACTTATAAAAATATATGTTATGTATCATCATATAAAAACAAATCCATCCACCACATAACCACTTATTCATCTTTCAATATCCCGTAATGAAATGTTTCATGTATAATATTTTCAAATAAAAACTCATTCATATCTTCTTTTTTGGATAAAAAATTTAAAATAACTTTTCATCAACCAATCATCCTACTTATTTATTTTAAACAGGTACCTCTAATGAAAGAATTCATTTACATGAGGATCAGTTCAGAAATTGTCAGAGTAATTTGGATAACTATTCAATAATTACATATAATTTGATTTAATGAATCCAAAACAATTCTGAAGGAATAATAATGAATATCAGTGTATTCAATAGATAATTCATAAAATATCATGACTTTAGTAATTCATCCAAGCTCTATTATCTTTCTAACATCAACCTCATATTGAATTCAATGTAATATTACTATTTTATTGGTCAAATTTTTTAAATAATTTCAATCATTGAAAAAAATTAAAAATCATACACAATGTTGGATATTTAGATCTGTGGTCAAAATCCTTAGTCACCCAATTGGTATAATCTATAAAACCATAAAAATAAAGAAAAAAATTGTTCATAACTAAAACACAATGATTTGTAAAAGAAATATATATATATATATATATATATATATATAAGAACATATCAAATTGAACTAAAAATAAGTATGTCGATGTAAGATTCAATTATTTTCTCACCAAAATAATCACAACATAATAAAAAAAGAGCACTACGAAAATATGAAATATTTTATTAGTTTAAAATCAAATGAATGGTAACATTAGAAAAAATCAATTATTCACATATAAATATTGAAACAGTGAAGATTATCAAAGATTTAGAGTTTCAAACCGAAAATGAATAATAATTATTCATAACAAAATCAATAATGGGATTCCTAAGAAAAATAATGTATATTCTTAGTAATCATAACCCATTATGACTTAGAAATAATTTATTGCACAGAAATAAAAATATGCAATAAATG
This sequence comes from Viscum album, assembly GCA_963277665.1. Lineage (NCBI taxonomy): Eukaryota > Viridiplantae > Streptophyta > Magnoliopsida > Santalales > Viscaceae > Viscum > Viscum album. The sequence goes on from OY728121.1 coordinate 49,924,419, forward strand.
TTTATTTTGAAAATTTATAAAGAGAGTAATGAGAGAACTATGATAATTAACTAGAAATTAATAAACCAGTTAATAGTTTTGGAAACATATAGATGTTAAATATGAAAAAATGAATGATTATAGATACTCTAATTTAGCCTAAAAAATGAATCATATGTCTTTTAGTTATATGAATGTAGGAAAAAATTATTGTTCTTTAGGATTGTAAAATATATTAGTTAAAATAACATGATAATGTAATAATTATATAATTTTATTGTACTTGAATCATTCATAAACACTGTTTCACAGTATTAAAATATAATTTTTTATTTTTAATTTCCATTAGTTTCTGATTTTTTAAATCAAAATGGAACAATCTTGATTCATGATAATGGAAAATACACACTATATATGGTAAGTTTATACCCATCCAATTGTACATATCTTAGATGAAATAAATAATTCTTTACCTTTTGTCTATCAAACTAATCTCAGATCATAGTGATGATATATTTGTTCCAAATATGGGTTTCTTATACCCGTAAAGTATAAACAACCAATAGAAAATGAGACCCTTTTTTATCTAAAATGATTCCTTTATCTCATAGTGATAATAAATTTCTCCTATTATGGGCCAATATATTCCAGTAGAAGATCGCATCTCACATAAAATATTTGATCAACAAATTCCCTATTATCCATGGATCAAATAATTTAATCCATTTTTAAATAATTCATTACACTATTAGGTTCATGTGGATTAAATTATTGTTGATTTTAGTTTTTTCTAAAATTATTATAGAGATAAGCTACATTTTAAATGATAAAAATATAATTCATCTGAAAATAATTCAAAGGGATGATATATAATTTTACCTTCACATTAATAATATCTTAATCACATCTGTGATGCATAAGTGCACAAAATTATGAAAATAAGTAGAAATTATTTCACACAACGACTAATTAATTGATTAATAATAAAGGAGGGGACATATATTACTTCAATCCTTTAATTTTCAACAAATAAATGGAATATAAAATTAAATGTTGACATAATGATTGTAATAACACATTTTCTATTGATTTTTGAAGTTGAATATAGGGCAACTGTGATTTCTCAATGGATTTTAAATTTTTAGAAAAAATTCTACTTCTTATTTAAACAATGAGACAATGTTCCCCAACAATTTCTTATAGTGTTATACTATGTTTTTTGTGCATTCATAACTAGCATATGATTTCATACAATCTTCCACGTGATAATAAATTAATTTAGGTAATGGTTATTTTATATTTCAATCAATTTCTTAAATAATCTATTGTATTCACTCACTAACATTTCATTGTAATATATCTATATGAATACCACATTATAAAGTTCCAAAAAATATGAATTTTATTTGAATACTATAATATTTCATGACACAGCCTTTTCTTATTCTCATATAACTTTTATATCCCACATAGTGGCATGTATTTTATAGTTGTCCAATCCATTGAATCCCAATGTGGTCAAAAATTATTTAATGTAGTGAAGCTTAAAAATTATTTCACTTTTATTTTCTGGATGATCAAATTCATAATATTCCACCAAAATAATCATTATATATCATGATGGATAATGGTAGCCTTTTAGTATATGTATATGTCAAACACATGAATCAAAATGTACTCTATAACAAACTAACTAAGGGATAATGGTTATTTGATTGCATAACCTGGAGAGGATGGTACATTAATAATCTATGATTGAAATGGAAAATCCCAAATCGAATCTAAATCTTCGGATATAAGAGAAAATATCTCACATATTTTCCCCAATTCATCCTTAGGGGATCTATAATTACCAATGATAAAAATATTTTATAGATTCTGAATGCAATAATTTTTTTTGAAAGAAATTATATATAAAAGGAATTCAACATGGGAGTATAAACTTATTCTGTTGTTGTATCCTCAATAGTTGGCTCACTCAAGCATGATTATTATGAAATATCCCTCTTTGAAGTCTCTGAGACCACCATTGATAAACATGGATAGGTAAATATTCAACTTGTGTTTTGAACAATAATAATTTCAATTTGTTAAAACATAGATTCCATAGTTACCTTTTCCTAAATAAGACATCATATGTATTCTACCGATAAATATAACTATAAAAAATATTTATATGATACGAATGAATTAGAATAAATTATTTTGGGATGGAACTGAAATCATTATAGTAAATTGTTAAAATTGAAGATCCCTTGAAGATGAGGATGTTTAAATATCCCTTATGAATTTAATTGATAATGGGTATTTCTTAAGAATGAAAATGATACTTGATATATATTATACATATATTTACATTGAGGTTTAATGAAATTTGAATTGTTTCATTCCATACAGAGGTCTAGTTTCGAGATAGCATTCACATTCATGAGTATGATATGAATAATTTCTTGAGACTATTTGTTCATGTGATTTGTTGATGGATTCATGTGGTATTTATTATTAACATACTCCTAGATCCGTTATATATATATATATATATATATTGAATTAATAGAATGATATATTTTTATGATAGGAAAATTATGTCATAGTGTAGATTGGTTGTGTGGCGATTTAACCCCCAAGGAATTATGTCTAAATCATATATAGGTATCACTCTCCAACACTAAGAGGTAATTTTTAAATTTTTTAATGTTGAGAAATTGTTTTAGGATATCCATTATATGTTGATTATGGAACTTATATTTATAGGGTTATGAATTAATGATATATTTCATTCAAAAATCCAAAGGATATACGAATTTTAAAGCACATCCTGAAATTTTTTCCATAATGAAAAACAATAATTTTCATTCCAATAATATAATAAGTTAGATATAAATATCAAGGAAATTTTTTAACATAAAATATTATGTCATGATGATTGTCATATTTTCATAATTAATTCAATGATGGTGAGTATTTAATGGTTCATTTTGAATATTTGAAGTGATCAAAATTTGATTTGATCAAAATAAGTTCATTAAATGATTATTCCATAAAGCATGAGGTATCACCCTAATATTTTAAGTTTCATTAAAAAATGTATATTTATTGTGTAGTGATTCTAGGTATTATATATAATTTATGTTTCATTACATTTTTTATATCTATTGAATCAGTTTTGTTATTGAGAGTATCAATTTTTCAGAAAATGAAGACATTAAATTGATTGATGGAAGATGATTTCATCTATTCAAAGATTATATTATTAAATTTCTTATATATTATCTCTTAGTAGTTCATGATATCAAAAATATTTCTTTACATGCTTCTAATCTTGATAAAATCTATAAATTCAATGAATATACGTATACATAACCTGATAAAAAATCATACAATGTGTAACTATCATCCCTCTTGGACAAAGTGTTATCATGAGTCATGGGATCTAAAAGGTGAATGAAATTTTGATAATGATTCAAGATATTGATGAATCCTATTAACATTTCAAGTATTTATTATTAAAAAAATGTTATAATAAATTTATGTAAATTTAGATGAATAATGATTAATTAGTGGATTTGAATTTATTTAGGTGAAAAATTTAATAGTTCTATTTAAATTTATATGGATGTAATTAATCATTATTTAAAGGTCTAACAATTGAGGAGAATTATTCTAGAAATATTTTATCTAATAATATAATTCATAGAGTATAAATACATGAATTCATTTAACATTGATAAACTGAACAATATGTTGAAAACCTATGAGTGAAAAAAAGGACCGACATTAAAAAAGTCTAATATGAAAATAATTCAACATTAAAATCTTTTAAAGGATCAAATATCATTTAAACTAAACGGAATCATGAAGATACTTTATAATTTAAATATGATTATATTAACTTTACTAAGTTCATATCATTTATATCTAATGGAACATAATTAAGGGAAGACGATTACACATGAAAACTAAATAGTATGTGTTTTAATTATTGAAATATTGGAAAAATTGTATATAGATAACATTATGTAGAAAAAGAAGTGGAATATGATGATTAAAATTAATGAAAATCAAGGAGAAGTAAAATTCGAAGTAATTATAGTCGAGGAATATTCACTAATTGAATGTGAATGGAAAATTAATTAATATAAAAGTATTTTTTTATTATACATGATATATAATCATTTGATTTGTAGAGTAAAATAAGAAAAAATATATATGAAGAGGTAAAAAATGATTTAATGGAAAAATCAAAGCATCCTGAAGAACCATATAGAAAAAAAGATGGTAGTAGTGAATATGAATAGAATGGTGAGAAAGGAACCAAAGATTCCAAATTAAGGAAGGATTACTTGGTTGTTTTAGAGGTAATAAATAATCTTGAAATAGAGAAAATAAGTATGAAAAAAAGTGATTGATTAATTAAAAAATATCAAGATACTTCAATTATAGAAGATATTACTGACATAAAATTTTTATTTATAAAAAATATGTTGGATTAATGTGAAATTCTTTATTTAGGAGACATGATTCTTAAAATAACAATTTACTAACTTCTCCCTAGGTGGTAGGAATTAATTGTTATTAATTAAAATTGGGTTAAAACTAAAAATTAAAATAATACATTCTAGTTTTGTGATTAAAATTTATACCAAAATGGCTTAAAACCCATCCAAACAAATGGAGAAGGGTGTAGATGCAACTACATATCATTAAAATTGTACTATGATTACATGAATTATTGATATAGATAATAAATTGGCAATAAATAGAGTTGTAGTAGTGATTAGAATGGAAATAAAGTGACACCCATTGTTATTAATAGTGATATTCCGTAAAGACTAATATATAGAATCCTATATCCTAGTGTGTGATAAATGGATATTATTTGTGACAGTATCCAATAAATATTACTTTCATTGGAATACAATTTATTTTTATATAGTTTTTAGGTCATAGTAATAAGATAGGATTAGAAATAGGTGGTGGTATGAATTGTCCTTTTTAAAAACTTATCAGTCATATATAATTATTAGAGTAATAAACAATGTTAATTGTGAAATAAAAAAAAATATGTAAGACACAAGATGTTTTTATAGTATTTCGGATCACTAATATTCTATTATAATCATCAATATTTTCTACACAGTGAGATGGATTGTATTCACCAATTATTCACTATTTATTTTGAGTGGTAACCCATTTATAGATGTTACCTTATCTCATCTAGTAGTAAACCACTATTTAATATTTTGTCGAGCAAAAAACAACCTAATGTTTTTCTAGAAGTCTGATATCCACCATCCTTCTTGATTTGGAAAATATCATAGTTAATTATCTTTTGGAAGGGTAAATTATCAACCAACAGAAAAATAAAATAAAAGTTATAAAAGAGATACAATGATGAAAATATGATATAATTTAACATTAGTAGTGGATAAAATTATAGTTAATGTCAATTCAACACATAAAGATTTAGAAAATAAGTAGTGGATGATCAAAATGATGAAGTACTTCATTATTTTAGAAATGGAAAATAGTTATAGATGTGATTTAATACATTGGTATGATATTATGAATCATTTATTATACTCTCACTCTAATTATATGTAATGATCGATGTTAATGTATAATCATTTTGACGTAATTTTATCTATTAGTTGATTTTATTCCATTTCATAATCCCATGTTATTAATTCAAGGATGGACTTGAATATGGTAATTTTTATTATTGTGCTCATCATTAGAGAGATCTCTTGATCATTAATACTTGAATGAAAAAGATTCAATGAAACTATAATATGATAATTAAGAAGAATGATTGTATTTAAAATAATGAAATCATTTTTAATGGAACATTGTAACATGGTGTAATTTTATAATTCAATTGATATAATTAATTAATCATAAAATAATAATTATGAAAATTATTATTTCAATAATTATTTCCACGATATTTTCATAATCAAGTGGTTTTCAAGTTGTTTTTTAAATATATATTAATTTAAAAAACAAATAGAAAGGATAAAATATATTTAATACAACTAAATTTAAATAAAATATCAAAATTCCTCAAGAGGAGTGTATAGCAGAAAATTTATGATTTTTAAAAGTAATAAAAGTGATATGATAATCATGAGACATTAATCATGTCGTAGGTAGATAAATAATGTAATGAATTTTTATTCGAATTGTATACTGACCGTGTGAACAATTTTTTTCATCAAGTCACTATACTGATCATGTAAATAGTGTTTATCATGTGGTTGGTATGCAGTCCAGAAAAACACTTTAAAAAAATATTATTTAGTTGACATTAAAATACGTTACTTTTATTCATATTGAAATATATTTACAGTAGTTTCAAATTTACTTTCAAAGTCACAATGAAAAAGATTAATGGTCGGTATAAATAATATCCACTGTTTATATTATATAGCCTTCTTGATAGGATGATTTTTATTACAATAAAGTAAAATTTGATTCAATGTTGGTTGGTATAATACTTATTCTATGTATTCATAGTGAATTAATTGTAATATCACTGTAGGTAAATGTAATGTTGTTGTAACTACTCAAAAAAACATGGTAGGTTTTTATACTCACACTCAGATAAGATCATATACTCACACTCATAGTATGTCAATATATGCAAAGCATGGAAGGCTGATATACACAATGTCATGGTAGGATTGGGAGACTATTTCAAGATAATTATGTAATATCAATGGTAACATGTGTTCACGGTGCCATGCGAGTGGATAATGTCACAGATAGACATGTGTGAATAGCACATGCATTGGGTTCTTCCATGAATAAAATTGATGCATCATGTGTAAATTTGATTTTTAATAAGGAAATTTGTGTCACAATAAATATAAATGATGAAGCGGAGTATTGGATGGGGTTTTGGAGGTGTTGAATCTTGAAAGATTCTCATTCACTCATGGATTAGAGTGAGATTGTGCATAATGATACGACATGAAAGAACATGGATAATGTTCAATAAATTCCACAAATATGGTGTGAATGCTTCCATACTTGTTTTACACACATGAGTTTCAAAGATAAATGTGTAGAGTTAAAAGACTGACATCAGTTTTCTTGATGGTTGGAGATGACATGGAATGAACACAAAATAATTATGATGATATATATATATATATTAATTAATTTTATATGCGAGCCAATATATATATTTATATATATATCCATTTACAAATTTTCCCACATATATTAAAAAAATTTAAACAAATTTTTTTTATACAAGATATATAATATGTAATAAAATATAAATGATATAATAAAAAATTATTACAGAATTACAATATTGAAAAGAAATTACTAATTATAAAAACTATTAATAGATGAAATAATATTAAAATAAAAAAATATTTAAAAAATAATATTTTTTGATATACATATTAAATCATGAGGCCTCAATTTTACAAAATAATAAAACAAATAAAAAAATATACTCATGATGAAAACACCGGTGATATCATAATGTCTCATTTATGAGAAATCATACTAGTTCTTAGATAAAATAAATTTTATTATTTATTTATATAACTTTTGTTTTGATATTAATCAATATTTTTGTAGGACTGGCGAGTAAACTAAAAATTAAATTTTAATGTTCATATTATTATACATAGTTGATATTTTATTACCAGAAATTTATGGGATAATATGATTAGATGGTGGTATAAATGTGTTGTAACCACATGTTATTTACACATATGTTTCTTGATGTATGAGTAATTTCATGTAGTATTGGGATGTTTACCCAAGACCTATACAAATAAGTTGAATGCCACATATATGGTCAATGATTTTTATTGATTTTCAAGAGTGAATATCTATTCTTATTCCCCATTTAGATTATGTGATACAATTATTTTATATTATGTAGAAGGATTCCAACTATGTTTCATGTGATTCGGTAAATCTTATAAATACATCCTAGATGAGCCATATCGATTGGTTCAACATAATGACTATATTAAGTTGTATGGTAAAAGAGATTAGTATTAAAATTCAATCGCTAATGGTACACAATATTGTTTATTATATATATGTATATGGTTTCATGATTCAAATATGGTTCCCAGGGTATATGTGGTTTCTATTATATTTTAAACTATTGAACATGTTTCAATAAATACTTAGAAACCCATCATTTGTATTCGAGATTCACTCTATTTTTGAATTTTTTAAATCATGTAAAAAAATTAAGAAATTCAATATCATAGTATGTATCATATTTTATATTAATAAAATCGATACAGAATTGGAAAAACTACTAGAATAATAATACATGAGATCATAAACCACATATCATGATCTAACCTTATAAAATGGAATATCAGAATTGGTGAAACAATATAAATCATTCAATTATTCTCTATATCGTAACATATGATATGGTTTATCAAACACAATGTTATTTTTGAGAACTGTACAAAAAAAGAGCATTGTATCATCAATACGATACAGATTTGATCATTTGAAATGACTTCCCAAACATCAGTCACTTAGCTATTATTACAAAGGGGAAATCATAGTAATGATTATTAAATACCATGGGTTTATATTACACATCAATTCACCAGTTTTTAGTTAATTATTTGAAGGCCAATCATAACATAAAATGATTTTTTACCACCAATTCATTCTTACATAGACCACACTAGGCTGGTTTTATTTTATGTGAGCTGCATTATCACTTATAAATTATGATTTATTGTTCATTGTTTAAGGTAGACTTAGTTTTTGAATCTATTATGTCTTAAGAAATAAGAATATCAAAAAATATGACATATCATAAAAAATTTAATTTTTCAATTATTCAATTATAAATGAAATTTTATAATTTATAAAATGTATATAAATTTTTGGAAATAGTATTTATGGGTTTTTTAAATCATGATGTTTGTATAATTTAATTAATTATAAAAAATATCTAATTTATTTATATATATTTAAATAAAATTTAAAAAATAAAAATATATAGTATTAAATGTTAGTATAAAATTCCATTGAAATTATATAGAATAAATCATAATATAAAAAAAATATTTTTATAGAAATAAGAAATATATATTTTAAAGTATTTATAAATTTAATAAAAAGAAAAAAGTATAAATAAATATATATTTATATTAATGAAATTTATATAATTAATTATTTTTAATTTTTTAAATTAATAGGAATTATTTAGAAAATACATTTAATAATAGAATAAGGGATTTTGATAATTGATATGATAATTGGTTTAATTATGTTTGATATGTTTTATTTTTTCGTAATCACATAATATGCATGAATATTTCATATAAATAATATTTATGCATCGAACATCATATAATTATGTAATTTCCATATCAATGGATAATATAAAAGAGTAATGAGTGAAAATCGATTGAAAATGGTCATATTAGAATATATGATAGAATGTGTTTAATTCAATTCCATATTATGAAATGTTTATAATTTAATTACTGAAGAATTATTTATAAATATATCATCTCATGTCTAAATATGTTAAATTTTCATTTATTTTGTTTTTCACCATATTATTCTTTAATATATTTGTTATATAATGAAAGGATGTTTTCATAATTTTAAATTGTTTAATAAATTTTATAATTTTTCCAACAATTATCTAATGAATTATTTTCTCTCTAAGATAATTGATTTATATTTATATTCCTTGACATGGATTGTAATAGGCTAACAACCTAAAGTAACTAGTTGATTATAATTTATAAAAATTATGTGTTAGGAATATGATGGAACTAATGTATGTATTAAGTAATGTATCCTAAGGGTGAAGTTATTTTTTCAATCTTCTCACCCATTTTGAGGCTTATGACTTTTCATGAAATGTTGGGGATGGTAATATGTCACTCCAAGATTACTTTTATAGGGATTGGTGATTTATTTTAACCCAAATCCTATACCTTAATGGTTATCATATACCATATTCATGGGGTACATTTGAATATGATAGAATATTATTGGATGTTAATTTTATAGTAAGAAAAACAATGATTTGTATAATTAGTTACACATCAATATGGTTTGAACATATTTATTTTGTGGAAGGAATAAGACTCCAAAATACATAAATAGAAAAAGGTATACAATTGAAGGTAATACATGTGATGAAGATAGTGAAATTAAAATTCATTTAAAATTACATAGTGTTAAGAATCCTTATAAGGAGAACCCTTTTCAAGACCATGGCCATTCAACTAGGTGTTCTATTCCAAATTGTGGTTCCACTAGATTTTATTGAATAAGGAAAAAAAGTAATGGGGGATAAAATAATATTATGGAAAAATTTTTGGTTTTTTTATTTAGGTCATAAATTTCCAAAAGACCATAGAAATATTAGGTTATTGGAGGAATATAGTTGATCTTCTACATATAAGGGTTGTGACAAAGACTTTTATTCATAACAATCCCATAAACAAATATAATATGATTGGAATGATGGCCTATAGAAATAGCTTGTAGTCTGATGAGAACCCAACCATACTCATTTATTATTAAAATATGTGTATATTATCAACAATAGATATGATGTATTCAATATGGAAACATCATTTATTAGGAGTACATTTAATAAATTTACTAATTAAATACCTTTAAAACATGATTATAATATAATAAATGCTATAGTTATTGATATAAATGGAATAATAATCATTCAACTTGACTTTGAGAAAAAAATATAAGAGTAGAAGAATAGTAGTAGAAACATTTTAGACTAGAACATTAATATTATAGTATTTATAATGTAGTAATAACATTTCTTTATGTTAGGTAAACCCCATACATGAGTAATAAAATATTGATATTTATGACCTATTGAATTTGAATTCTTAGGATAAGCATGGAATGATTTAATTATGGTTTCAATGGAATGATACGTATGTTAGACGAAATAAATTTAGTATTCCTTTTATAATTAATATATTTTGTTAATATTATATCCTATAGAGAAACAAGTGTTCATTCATGGATTTATCAAGAAATAAAATTAAATCTAAAATCATTTATTGAAATGTATCAAAAATTAAAATGAGTTTAATTTATCTTAGGAAAGTATTGATGATAAAGGAATAAGTCATGTGATGTTTTGGTTCTTCTATTTAGTTGACAGTGTAATTGTGTAAATTTTTATATGAAATAAAAAGATCGGACTGTCAAATATTCATAGTTGGTCATTGAAACCATAAGAAGTTATCATGAAGGTAAATATTTCTATATGGGTTGGAATTTAATTAAATACTTGAAGGGGATTTAGAAACCCTAAAAAATATTTATATTAGTTTTTGAAGTTATAAAAATAATTTACTTTTGTTTTAAGTGTCTATGATAACAAATTTATATTTTATAAATTTGAATTGATTGGGAATAAATTCAAATGATAGAGAAAACAGTTGACAAATTAAGGATTTAAATTAAATTAGATATTTCATGTTAAAAAAATGTAAATAAATAATGTCTATATTTACCTCATTTATCTTATCTAATAATATATGTTTTTTAATAAAGAGTTATTATATAAAATATGTAGTGAAGGTTATATACATAGTCTATGTTTCACGAGACATTATAACACACTTGAATATAATATGAGGTTAAATATTTTTTTCCACGATAAAATAATTTATCTGAATGTTTGTTAAAATATGAGGGATCGTACATAACCAAGATATAATTCCATATTTTAATGTCTTATTTTCAAAATTATTTCTCTAAATATACATAAAAAATATGATTTGATTTTAACAGTTTATTAGATAAATATTACTAATAAAAATAATAATATTTCCTAAAAAATATTTAGTGTTCTTTGCATGATATTTTGAATAGAATATAGTATCTATGAGGCTACTTAGAGTATGAATTCACCAAAACAAAATTAAAAGAATAAAATAAATGATTATTCATTTAAAAATTAAAAATTAATATCACTTTATATCCTTAAGGTTTTCAGGTTATGTTGGTAAAGGAAAATGTGATGTGAGACATTTTTTCACTGAAATTATATAAATAAATAATTTTTATGGAAAAGTTAAATGAATGATGACACTGATATACCTAGAAATTGTTATATGATAAAAAGACACTAACATTATTATATTGGATGTTGTAATGTCAAGAACCTGAAAAAATAATTTCGAATGTTTTATTATTAGGCATATAATTCCAATTTCTATCAATTTTTCAAACTAGCACACTTCATAGATGTTACTCACCAAAAAATACTACTGGGAGTGGTTTATCATAGGCTCATGGATATATGTTGAAATTATTACATATATATGTAATGGGATTAATAAACCACTAAATGTTAAACAAATATAAGACCACTTTGGGGTCTATCATTTTTTATATGATTAAATGGTATTTTATGTATGTGTGTTTAAATTAAACTAAAAAATAATTTTGATTTAAAAATGTATCATGTTATTAAAATTTAATCTCTAATATATCATTTTTTTAATATTGGCCACACATATTAAGGAAGTTATCATTATTTTTTATGATGATGATATTATTGAATTGGGAATTTGTTAGAGTTTTATTGCTGAAGTGAACTATTTTCATTATTATTCATTTTTATTTAGAAAATAAAAAAATATTTTAATATTAATAATGATACAATATATATTTTAAATGAATATGTCTGTCTTATTATCTTTTATAATTTTTTTATTTTTTTGTTTGATTTTATTTTAACAAATGATGTTAATTCTGATTAATTTTATCTTTTTTATGTATTAATATAATCATTTTATATAGAATTGACTCATATCACGAACATGATATAAAAATGATAACCTTCTAGTTTTTGAATTTATTCATGGAATAAAGAAACATAATGATGTTCTTATATAAACATTACAAATTTATTTTTCTAAAATGATTAAACACTATAAACATTAAAATCAACCATATATAAAATAAATATTGAATAACAATGATGAAAAACATGCATACAGATTTCCTGAGAGGCATAATTAGTAATCATGGTAAATAAGATAAAAAACATAAATATTCAAAAAAACACTAAATAACTTTTAAGCTTATTAGGGTGGAATTACAGGTGAATTCCAAAGATAATGGGTATAATGAAATGTGAATATTTTAGGATGATTTGTGAATGGACAAGGGATTTAGAATAAATGCAGTATGATATGAGATAATCTGTTACAAGTAATATAAATCAATAATTACAGTCATAAAGAAGTCATACATTTTTCTTAATCGATGTGTTTTCAATATTGGGACACGGTGAGCCTTCTATGAGAGTAATCCAAAAAAATTATAATGAAAACCCTTTCCCCATCAAGTTACTCAATTTATTCAATTATTTAGGTACCCAAAACCATGTTTAATTATTATCATTTTGATCCATACATTAGTTTAAATACGAAATTTTGTGGCTAGATAATGCATTGAAAATGAATAACCATTATCAAAAAATAATTTTCATGCAAGAAGGAAAAAATTAATATTTCGATTCATAGATGAAAAATGTGAAAACCCACTTTAAAATTACTAGTAAATACATACTACAATAGTTTCAATCCCATATCCTTATAGTCTAAGAACTAGAAATGACTACCACATGGTTCTAGTTCTGAGGGAATTTGAAAATGAATAAATGACTTGGAAGAATAACCCCAAATAAAAATAATAAAACAACCCCAGTATCATGGTGTGGTATTGGTCTATGTATCATCCCTCAGCATTATCAGTCATTATAGTAGAAACAAGACCATATTATATCTTGAAACAAGAGATAAATACATCTTCTACTATTTATTGAATTTCACATTCCCTACATTAATTTTATCCTAATTTAAATTAATTTAAACTGGTTATAATATCTTTACATGAATCCCCATTCATTCCAAAATTATTTAATGGGGGTGTTTAGAACTCCTTGGGTGAAGAAACCCTACCATGAACATCCATCCTCTTTAAATATGTAATGCCCTGACCCTAGAAACATAGGTCAATTTCATTATTTTATTACAGTTACATGATTACAAAGAATAAAATACCAATCGACTAGCCATTTTAGCTATTCTGGAAAACCATATTACATATGTGATACCCATAATACATTATAAAATCGAAAATGAAAACATGATACATGATAAAATTAAATTAAAAGAAGAATTCAAACGCATTAAATGGATTAATCTTCATATCTTTTGGAATGAAAACATAATAAGGGCGAACTCACATTCTCAATTAAGATAAGTAAAGCTGAAGCAATAAGGAATCAACAAGAATAAATCTATATGGAGAGGTAAACCATTGATAACACAAGCCATTAAAATAACTATATAAGGACATATTAATATGGAAATGTAAGAAACTAAAACACATTACTTTTAATAAATAAAATTATAATATATTGAATATATACATATATAGGCACAAAATATATTGGATATATAATAATTGAATCAAAATGAAGTAAATGATTATTTATTGGACGTACTATCTAAGGAACTTGAAAACCTATACCGTCAAGACCATTCACAAGACAATATAAAACTATTATTAGAAATCTTTTAATTTATCCAAATAATTCATCTTAAGAGAACCTCATGATGCATCGAGGGGCTATATAATGTCTGTTCAACACCCATCATGGGTAGTCCAAAGCATTCCTCATATAGTGGAATAAATTTAATTAACAGTTAATATGACTTTTAAAATATTGGAAATGAATAATGAATATATAATTAATATATAATTCCCCAGTGTAGAATTAGTAAAACAAGGTTTTTTGATTTTATGAATGGAATTATTACTGAATTACCATTAATAATATCTTTAAGATAAATAATTTTTAAACATTCCAAATATTCCCATACCACCTTGAAATACTTGAATCTTAATTCCCCCAAATGAATAATATTAAAATAAAAATAGAGTATCATGAAAATAAAGATGTTCATGATATAAAATGTCAAAATGGTAGTATATATGCCATATAGAATAATCTATGTTCATAACTGTATAATATTCTTGTATGAAATATAATTTATTTGAAATCCATTACCTTACACTTTATTTAGTCAAAAATGATTTAACACCAGGTATAATGGTTTTAATAATGTTGTTAAATTATATGAGAATTTGTATCCAATTTATGATATCATATATGTCTTTATTATTATATTTTCCACCCCTCTATTGCCAACATTTTTTAGTACCCTTATTTATGGTGGAAACTACTTTATTTTCTTATGCATTTTTTGTCATGAAAATTTAAGTTATTTTCCATATGATAAAGATAATGAATCCAAATAATTTTATTATTCTTATAAATATAGTTTTTGTTAAATAAATTCATTTTAGGGTCATTTCAGAATGTTTAACAAGTAAAAATAATCACATCATGTCACGGAGATGGTCGGTCATACGTACACATGACTGATAATATCATTCCCTTAATGGTGATAGAGTAAGGAAATCCATGGTATAGTAAATTTTAATTAATAAAAATAATTTCATAATTTTCATATATAACCATTATATCCATCATTATACTAATCCAAGTAACATGGTGATGAAAAACATACGACCCCACAGTGTGGAGACGGTCTGTCGTATATATTCATGCATGGTGTTTTTTTCATTAGATATATAAATCCTGTAATATGATTATTCCAT
Source organism: Viscum album (assembly GCA_963277665.1). NCBI lineage: Eukaryota > Viridiplantae > Streptophyta > Magnoliopsida > Santalales > Viscaceae > Viscum > Viscum album. The sequence goes on from OY728121.1 coordinate 49,940,106, forward strand.
AATCATAATAACATATAATAATATATATGATACTAGATTTATTACTTTATTAAGTAAATTACACATTATTAGAATGTGGTAGTATAAATGAACTTTAATTGGCTACAAAAACAATAACATGTTATTCAGTAGACTTCCATTACTTCTCTTCTTATTGGATCCATAGTTTTTCTTTTTGGCATACCATGTGAAACAATTTTTTTGAGAAATAATATAATATTGGACGATGTCGGAAGATCAATGTGGTGTGAGGAACTGAGGGAGGAGGGTTCCCTTTTATAATAGAGGTGAGGGTCAATTTTAGAAACACTCAATATATTATATTAGTATGAATTAATTTCCAATTTCAAATGGATCTAAAGTGTATTATCTTTATTATAAGATGAATATTTTTCTTAATTCTCACATCTAATAATGTTCAGAAATGTTTACATCATATTAATACCCTTATGTCTTGGATTTAACCATTTTTTAACCATTTTAACTCTTACCGTGACATCATATAATTTATACATTGATGGATAATATAATTACTATCTAATAAAAAATGATAATAAATGAATTTGTTATGATATTTTGAGACATATACCATTAATTTTGATTAAAAATATATTTTAATAAATTTTATATCATTTAATAAAATATTATTTATTTTAAAATATCAATTCTGTAAACTTTTACACTATTCAATACTTAACATTATAAAAATATCATAATAACAATATAAATTCTATAAAATACATCTAAAATACCAATATAAAGATATATGAATCTAAAAAAATTAATGAAATTAATCATTCTAAATTATATTTATTTTAGTATTTTTAATATACATTATTTGATATTTACTTTAATTAAATAATTACTCTATCATCATTATAATAGACTTCAATTTAAATATTTCTTCACTAAAAATAGAAAATAAATTTTCAGTCTAAATTTACACATTTTAAATTCCAAAATACTATTTATAGTTTAAAATATCCACTATATGAATCTATATTAAAAATATTTCACATGTTAAAAACAAAACTGTGATAAAATTGACTTTTCTATGTATATAAAATTATAATCGTCAGACTATCATTAAAGTAGTTTCAAAATTTTATAATATTATCTAAAGGATGATTTTGGTTGAAAAAAACTCTTAAAATGTTATTAGGATAAATTTTAGGGTAATTTTATAGTATTCATAATATTAATTTTTACCATAATTACATGATTCATCCTTAACCGTTGTAGCTAATATATTTCTAAATTTTCTATTATTACTCTGAAAAAAAACTATATAAATAATTTGTTCCCATGATTCCATATATGGAATCAATGTTTCAAATTTGAAGACATAGAAGTTCCAGTAATTAATTTTAGATTTATCTCATTGATAGAAAGAGAAAACGAGTTATTAATTTGAAAACCTACAAAATATTATAAATTTTTAAGTCCATATTCAATGTAGAATTTTTTATAATTACTTAAATTGTATTAAATGATATAAAATTATTACATTATTACTTTTAAAAAATAAAAAATATAATTTAACACTATAAATTATTTAATGGAAAAATCTGTTTTCACATAAAATTTAATATTTTATTACTATTCATCATAAATGGAATCTTATTATAATAATACCAAAAAATCATGTAACAAAATTTTTTAAATTCCAATTAAATATAAAAAGTTTTTTTTCAAATAAAATATATTAAAGTGTCAAAATTTTATTTAAAATATGTTCTATATTAAAAGGTTATGAAAAATAGATTATTAAAATATGTGTTTTTATGAATAATATGGGGCTGGTTCTTATCTTATTCCAATTAAATTAATTGAATGAATTTAAAAAATATTTTATTGAATATTTAATATATATATATATATATTACAATATTATCATTCAATAATTCTAATTAATTTAATTTATTATTGTAAAAGATCATTTTGAGCATAAAAGTAGTTCATTTGAAAAGAAATTCCTACATTTTTAGTTTGTTCATATATATATTTATAATAATATTATAAACCAGTAATTTAAAAAAATATAGTTTCATATATTATTTAATAATATTTATTAAAACGAACATTAGGGCTTGGTTATTTCTATTATATTGAATAACTATATATTAAGAATATATTATAGTTCGATAAAACTCCACCTTGTGAGTAATGAATGAAAACTAATTGGCATATAAAATGTAAGCTTTACATGGTATTTCATATAACAAAATTTTGAAAAAAAAATTAAATTTACCCAAAAAGAAATATTATAAAATATTATTGTGTTAGATTCCAACTACCATAATTAAATTTCATCCTTGAAATTTAAACATGGTTTTGGTAATCTAGGGTTTGATATTGGATAATAATCAATATGTGAAAACCGAGATCATTAATTGGGTTAATTACACATCGTCTAAACAAGTTGGAAAATAAATTAAAAGGTTACAAAAATCTAGGCATTAAATTTTTTTAACATTAGTGAAAACAATAAATGGAAGATAAATATTATAATGTTCTGATGGATAGTGATATAGAACATGTTCAACTAAAAGTTATTGGCAAAAAAGACTCAAATCATTGTTATGAAAAAGCTTATTCATATCATAAAAATTATGATAATAAGACAACATTTTCCTATGATTACTTTTCTCAGAGTTGATAAATTCATTCATTCACTAATAATATAATCAAATATATGTTTTTATAAATAAAATATTATTATTTCTTTGTTCCGAGAATTATTTATAATTTACATAATATATGGTGATGTAAGACAATAAACTCTAAAACCTAATCCAATGATAAACACAATCCATTTAGTAAATGATTATCTTTTCCAAGTAATTACGATCTAACAATTTATAAGTAAGGTCACTAAATTTCAATAATTAACTTATCAAAAAACATAAAGTGTATATTATTCATCACATTCTAAACATGTTAATATGTTAATAAAAATAATTAACATAAAACCTTACTGAAAAAATTCATTATTTCTTATTCATTAAATATAAAATATACTATTGTATATAATCCATAATTCTTGTAGCGTCCATTATTTATAGTATAACCAACATTGTATAAAAAACATTAATCAGTTACAAGGTAGTCTGTAATATAAATTTTTTTTCACATAAATCATCTCTTAATCGAAAAATAATTATCTCAACATTAGGTACATTTATAGGGTTTCATTTCAATCAATAATAATTATTTTAAAAATTGTTTTAATTACTATCAAATCATATTTCTCCCAACTATTTATCATTTGATCTCAAATCCTTAATGAAAAGTACTATAGTAAAATTCATACATATTTAAAAAATAATGTAATGACAAAATAATAAAAATATTAATTTTTAATAAAATTGATATATCTAAATATAGAACAACATTAAGAATTTCACTTTGGTTGTGTTAAGAACCTATGTACAACATTGATCACTTGGTTTGTATTGAGGTATATTTTCTTGAATATTGGGGAATTCAATTGCACAATTTCACATATACTAACATTTGTAACACTAAATAGTTTCTTTTTTATTATTACATTTCCATTAATTATCATGGTGATCCTTATCTCCACATTTATAAAAAACTCACATTCCATTTAATCTTTTACCAGGGTGATTATTTGTATAGTTTTTATATGTGGAAAAATAATTCATTCCCTTATTTCTAGTATCTATATTTTTTATATTTTCTCACATGTTATCATGATTCCTTGTGATTCCATTGTACTTTGAAAATTCATTCTCTTTATCTTTATCAAAAGATATTATGGCCCCATGTGATTAGAATGTTTGTGTGACTTGTCCCCTTGGAAATATTGGATAGAGACTATGAAAGAATTGACCGATTATACTCATCAAATTATTTGAATTTTTGAGGCTCACATTCATTCTGATAGGGTAATTTCTAAATAATGAAATACAGAAGATTAGGTCATATCTTGTGTAATACCAAAACTACTGATACACAAAACATAAATTGAGATATTTTTGTGCAGCTGGTTTGATAATCAAAAATTTGGTTTCATTATTGATATAATTAAATTAAAATACATCAAAATGGTTTTTAATGTAAATGAGAATTATCCTAAGAATATCACACAAGAGTGTCAAAATTTGTTCACCATATTTATCAATGTTGTGTTCTAGTTTACGTTGGATTCAAGCATGATTCACCTTTTCAGACATTTTCCCCCAAGGTATATCTATGCTAAAACCACATCCATAGTAGTTTCGAAAAATGGATGAACTTCATAGATTACCCAAAAAATAACGAATATACCAAAATTATGGTATGTGCTTATTTACTTATCCTCAAATTCAATCATAGAGTTTTGTTCAGTAATCTATATTTTCTAAATAAATATTCCATTTTTTTGTTAAGCATCCTATTATAACAACTATAATTCTCCAATCCCAGAATCCTGGAGCTATTTCATTATTTTTTAACGTGGAATTAATAAAATGATTAAAATCCCCAAGGTCCAATTTGTTAAGAAAATTTGGAAGTCTATATTACATAAATTACCCATATAATAATTTGGAAAATTGAAAAGAAAAACAAGATACATAATAAAATGATATAAAACATCGTTAAAATTCTCTCTAAGGATTTCCTTTTATATCATAGAGAATGGAAACATAATAAGGGTCATTTTAAATTCACTGTAAGGGAAATTAATGTCTAATAAATAATTAATCAATGAGAATAAATCAACATAACATGGTAAATAACTAATACCACATTCCATTAAAATAACTAGGTATTCATATTACAATAGAAAATTATAATAAAAGGAAGAATATCCCATTTAATTAATAAACTAATAAAATAATGCACCCATAGAAATGTCGATGAAAAATATCATGGAGAAGTAATAACAGAATCAAATTTAAATAAATGATTATTTATTGGACGTTATGTTTGAGGAACATGAAAACCAATTCTAAAAAGAACATTCAAAATATTTTTTTTAATCTATGAATAGAAACCAATTTAATTTGGCCAACTTATTCATCTCATGAGAACCTGTCAATTCATTGAGGGGCTATATAAATTTTTATCCCCACCCATCATTTATTGTCCATAGAATTCCTCAGATTGAGTAATTTATTTAATTAATAATTAACAGTCATTATAAAGTATCCATATTGAATAATGAATATATATATTTACAGTAATTAACCATTGGAGAATAAGTAACAACAAGGGTTTTTGACAACGATGATTGGAAATTTTACTTAATTTTTCTAAAAAAGATTCTTACATAAAATAGTTTTTAGACATACCAATGTGACAGATAACACCTTGAAACATTTGAATTATAATTAAAAAGAAGGAATAATATAAAAAGAAACATGTAATATCAGGAAAATAAGGAGATTCAGGGAATAACATTTAAAATGTGTAGTATATAAACCATATAAAAGAAACTAGGTGCATAACACTACAATATGCATCAATGAAATGGAATTGAGAAAAAATCCCTTACCTTATTCTCCCTTTAGAAGAATTTTATTAAACCTCCTATATAATAGTTTAAATAATTTGATAAAATAAGGAAATAATACTATTGAAATTTATGACATCATACATAACATTTTTTATATTATTTTATCACCATTTGTTGATAACATTTCATTATTACCATTATTTCGGGGGTAAACTGCTTCATTTTCCTAAGCATGTTTTTTCCTGAATGTTTTGGTTATCTTGAATAGGAAATAGATTCAACATCACTAGAAAGATATTAATGTTATAAATATCAAATTTATTAAGTAAATTTATTTTTATATCCATTATTGAATGTTTAACATGGAAAATGAATCACATCGAGTTGTGGAGATGCTAGGCCGATGGTACACATGAGCAATGATATCATTCCATTAATGGTAATAGAGTAATGAATTATATGTTATATTAATCTATAAATAATAAATATCATGACAAAACTATAATATATAGACATTATATCCATAATTACACCCATACTTGTAATGTGGAGGTGAATAACATATTTCAAATCGGTGTGGAGACGGTATGTTGTACCTATGCATGTGTGGTGTTTTGTTCATATGATAGATAAATCCAATAATATAGTAATACCATAATAATAATAACATCTCGCAATATGGATAGTAATTTATTTATTACATTCATATGTAGAAACACATATTGTGAAAGTTGAAGGTTAAATGAACTTGAATGAGTTAATAAACCTAGTACCTCTTCCTTGGTTGGATTCCTTAAGAACTATTCTTAATGGATCATGAGTTGGTCATTATGGATGATCATGAACTAAAAAAACATGGATAATTATTTAGGGTGGAGAAATTAGTGGGGGGGGGGGGTTCAACCGAGAATGTTCAAAGTTGTTTTTGAATATAATGGAGGACGTTCCCTTTTATAAGGGAGGCAAGGGTCACTTTTAGGGACTCTTAAAATATTAAATTTATATAAATTAATTAAAAAAACAACCCATTGTAAATTATTTCAAATGTAAAATGTGTTGTTTTTTAAATACTATCAATAAAAAAAATTTGGACAATTTTTTCACATTCTTACCCTTATCTTTTGGCATTAAACATTAGTTAACCACTTTAACTCTTCATGTTACATTATGTAATTTACCCTGTGAGGGTTAATATAATTACAATAAAATTTAAAAATACCAAAAAATGTGAAATTTATTTAAATATTTTTATTATCACATTCATTTATCTGAAATTTATATTTTTATTAATTTTATATTATTCCCTATAATATTAATCTTTTAAAATACCAATAATGTAAATTTTGACACTATACATTACATGAATTTAAAAAAAATAACTAGATGATAAAATTGAAAAAATAAATATAAATTACCACTATTATTTAAAATTAATCAAAAAATATTTTGAATTATATTTTTCTTCTCAAATTATATTTATTTTTTTATTTTTAATTTGATTAATTTAATATTTCCTTTAATTAAATAATTACTGCATCATCATTGTGTACTGATTTAAATTGATTATAACTTCTCTAAAATTTAAAAGTAAATTATAATGATAAATAAAATAAAATATTTTAAAATACTATTTAAAGTCTCAAATATACCTTATATTAACCCATATTTGAAATATTTCACTTGTTAAAAACAAAGTTAAGATAAAATTGACATTTCAAGGAATATAAAATTATAAATATCATACTCTAAACCTAGTTGATTCAAAATGTTATAATTTCAACCAAAGGATGATTGTGGATAATAAAAACTCATCCAATGATATTAGGACATGTTTTTGGGTAATATTATAGTGTTTATAATATTAGTTTTACCCATAATTACATTATTAACTCTTAACCACAGTAACTAAAATATCACTAAATTTACTATTAAAAGAACGTCATATAAAATAATCCTATTTAAATTATATAGACCCACTGATTACATATATTTAACCTATTTTAAACAATTCATAACTTATCTATTTCCACAATAAAATTTAAATTTATCCTGGTGACAGAAGGCGAAATGAAGTTATTAAACTGAAAAGGTAAAAATGATTTTAATGTCATTAAATTAATGTTAAATGTAATATTGATTAAGATGACCTAAATTTTATTAAATTATATATAAGTAATTTATTAAAAATTTTAACTAATTAAAAATATAATTTAGAACTATAAATTATTTATATGTAAAAGTTATTTTTAATTATAATGTAATATTTTTCCACAATTCATAAAATCATGAAACTTATCAGAAAAATAAAAAAATAAGAAAATGAAATTTTTTGTATTATTATTAAAAATAATAATTTTTATTTTTTCATATTGAAGATATTAAATATTCAAAATTGGATTTAAAATATGTTATCCATTAAAATGTGGTTAAAATCCATGTATAAAAATATTGGGTATTATGTGTAGTATTGTGTTTGTTATTATCTTATGAATCTTAAAAATAATTGATGAATGTAAAATAAATTTAATTGAATAATATACATATATATTTTACAAATTATCAATCATTAATTCTTGTTAATTTAATTTATTATGATAAAACATATATCTATGAAAAAAATAGTTTTTTATAAAAACATTTCCTATATATTCTGTTTGTTCCAATATTCATTTGTTATTATTTAAAAAATTATGAATTTAAAACATATATTTTCATAAGTTAGTTAATAATATTAATAACTATGAACTTAATGCCTAGGTTATATCCTATTATATTGAATAATAATATTTTAATAATTTATAATAGTTTGGTAAAACATGGCCTAATAGGAAACCCATGACAACTCAATGTTATGTGTAGCGTATGATTAATGTTTTATTGAATATGAAGAAAGATAGAAACAAAATTATATTTATTCAGATATAAAAATATCGTAATTTATTAGGGAATTACAAAACAACCATCCTAGAAATACTATAGTTTGTGAAGAACCCAAAAGCTTTGGGTAATTGGATTTGAATCTATTCATTCTTATATATTGTGGGTTGTAATTTGTTGAAAAAAATAAATCTCAAAAGTACACTGAAATTAGAATAAAAGGTTATATTTAAGGTTATAATTATAAATGCTATTCTTCATAGAATCATTTCTACTATAATTTTTGGCATCCTTGACACTATGTGGCCCAACTTCTTCTTCCTGTAAAACTCATCACCATTAAACGATGTAGTCAAACCCTTAATTACGAAACCGCATATTCATCATTATTTATATGGTCAGTTTTTCACATGAAAACATATATTCATTTCTATAAAATAATGGAATATTTGTATATGAGGTATTGGTAGGTCCCTGATGAAACCTTGTATTCTTTTCTACATGCTCCAAGGTTGATTATACAACAAAATCATGGTTGTGCCATAGTGATAATCTTAACTATGGTGGAATCAAGATAATATTCTATCCATCCATGGAGAAAATAAAACATAACAATGAATAAAGACGAATAATTGGGGAGTCCACTAAATAAAACACATGATCTAGAGTGAAATAATTTTTTTCTTAAATTGAATAGTGACACCATGAAGACACATCACAAATAATTATTTCCCTAGGAAATCCTCCAAAATATAAAAGAAATAACTACATTTTCTAGGAATCATTATATAATGGAGTTGTATGGGAACTAACACTACCATGATCCATGCTATGTTGGTGAGACCCTCCACCCACTTCCTCACAGACTCTCCTCCCTTGTACAGGTGCCCTCTTGTGAAATCATGTATGCAATGTGTAACCCATGCTCTTAACCACACTAATAGTCTCTCCATATGGTAATTTTTTATAGATAACAAATATTTGTGGTACAAGTGGTTTTTATTCCACGTGATGAGGGATAGAGAGGGTCCACTAATTTTTTTCATTTAAATAGAAAAAAATAATGTTGAAAATTAAAACATGATAAAACATGTATTTTAAATCAATTTTTTTATTTTTTGAAATTGTTATTAAAAACCATATTTCTCCCATAAAGGATTAGTAATATTTAATAAATCTGTATGAATAATTAAAAAACTATTTACATTTATCAATAGGTATTTAAGAAAAATATAATAATGTGTAAGATCATCCCACCCCCAGACCTAAATCATGATTTCCTAAAATAATAAATGTAAACTAAATATTAAAAAGGATAAATTGTTTTGGAGATATTCAAATTTTAGAAATCAATTAAGGTAAGAAAATTCAATGGGGGGAATTAGTATTTAAATATCATAAATGAAAAATGAATCCAACTCTTCATAGGATGTAATGTAAATGGTTTTACCTCAAAAATGATGTAACCTTTCCATTATTCCATTCAATCCTCTTAATTTATCATTTTTAAACATTCCAATCATGATCTACCCCATATGTCTTTTCTTTTCTCATATCTCAAAGTAAATATACATACATTGTGTTTCCTCTTACCATGACTACATTTACCAAACATTGAACATGATAAATACCTATGTTATACAATTTATAGAAAAAAACTATTAAAATAATATGGTCTTTCAAATTAGGTTCAGTTAAATATGTTGTTAATATAAGATAGGGAATTGGTGAATAAAACCATTAATGCTCAAAATAATGTTTATATTATAGTATTTTTCATGATAATAAAAATAAATCTCATTGAAATTATCCTCTGTAAAAAGCGACAACAACCTCTTCTCAAATATAAATTTAATTACATAAAAAATTTTGTATATTGAATTTCCCTTGATCTGTTTACATATTTTTACTCTCATAAAAAAATATCAAATTTTTCAAATATTATCAAGTAGATGTCTAACTGCCCCAAAAAAATTCTAAATTATGAATATATTTTTTTATGCGATGATAGCATAAATCCCACTAAAAATTAAAAAAAATTATTTATTCATTTTTTTAATAGTGGGGTTGTATTAAATACAGTGATGTATAAATATGAACCATTTTACAATATTTCTAATGAAAATTCCAGTAGAATATTCCCTCAATAAATGATATCACTATTTCCCCATGAATTCCCTCTCCCAAACTCTTTAACATTGATAACCATGAAAATTACATGGGTAAGGGTTGGAATGGATATTGATGTATTGTAATCTAGATTAGTTCTATCAATGGCCATTTATGGAATATAAATGTTAACTGGGGGAAAAGTTAAGGAAAAAATCAATGATTATCGATAAATCAAGAACAATTAATCAAATATATTTAATCGAAAATATATAAAATAAATTATTAAAAAATATCAAAAACAATCCCCAATATTCAATATGGAACATGATATTTCAAGAAGAATTCACAACGATGTTATGATGTATTAGGTTTGGAACCCTGATTGGAATTGGTGCATATGATATTGAATAATATATATCATTGCATTTGTAATAATAAAAAATTAAACAACATGAGATTCTTATATTCAAATAATGAAATATTGAAGGGTGGATTTTATATACATTTGACTAAAAATCATGATTTATTAAATCTTGATTCCCATGATTTATATAATCAATCAATATAATAAGCTTAATTATTTAATTCATGTGAGGTGAAAATTAAATAATTCAATCATGGTTTTCCTAAAAAATTATATGTTTCAAAAATCAATATAGTAGCACAAATCTATATGTAGATTGATTTAATTTACATATGATGAAAATAGTGGATTACTGATTATTGTTAAAATTTAAAAATTTATACCCTTTTTCATTGAGCTCTTTTTTCCCCTTTATCATCTCCATAAGTCTTTATACCATGAATAATAATGTTAATTAGAATTAAATAAAATAATTAAATGGAAGGTCCATTCTTATGAATGTTAAAAATAATATTAATTTTACACCTAAACTAGTTCATAACGAGAATTCAAAATACATCCAATCATCATTTCCTCAAAAAAAATTGTTCTCCCCCTGAAATATAATTTGTTATTATATTTTTTCCAAAAAATTCATATTTAATCCATGATATTGAGGGTTTCAATGAGGTTACCTGATTGGAAGTTATATATGATTGATGATGTTATGCCTCAATATAGATGGGAAATAATCCTTTTTTTGAATCTATATCCATTTTTCTCTAATTGGTATATTTTTTACCCCCATGTTCCCAATATATAATTGTTTAATCAATATTGAAAAATTAATGGGCACTTCATTATCTAACAAAACCAGTGAAGCGTCCATGAATTCTTCAGGGTCATCTATCTCTCACTCATGTGAATATTTTTTGTGAATATTCCTATTATTGGGGAACTATTTATCATCTTATTAATTATTCACATTAAGAGATATTTCAATTTTCATTTAAATTATTGTCTTATCCCCAAATCCACTCCAATTATATTATCTCTAACCATCTCCTTTATTATCAAAATTATCATAACATGTTTAATGTTAAACCACGCCTCTTGTCCACCGACTTTAAGGCATACCTCCCCACATTATTGATGAACCAAAAATGATCCAATAAATAGTAAGGATATTCATGATATTATTGGGGGTATTCTTCCAATACATGTATATAAAAATTTTGTCAACCATAATGTTATACTTTTCTACCTTTACTATTACCTTAATATGTAGTCTTTGAGGACATCATACTACTGTATTTTCATGTTGAAGCATCAAACATGTTTTCTTCCCCACTCAAAATCGTAGTACATGGAATGGTAAGTACAGAATTATATTTAAAAAAGATACTAAATCAAATAATTCCATTCCCTAATTGATATAACCATTATAAATTGGGTTAAAATAATACATCGATAAAACTATTGACACAATATATAAGAATCCCATTTTAGTGGAATGATGCCCTATTATCGTTGAATCTATTAGTTTGGAAATAATTCATTCATAACCATTCAATAGAAGTTCTTATTTTCTATCACCTTTGTGATTGGTATTTTTATATCCATTTATAATAAATTTCTTGACATTTTTTCATTTTTTGTTATTCTCTATTTTTACCTCTATACGAAAACTGTAATGGTGATCTATATGGTTATAGTGAATCCAATTAATTGAACATTTGAACATATATTCCTTTGTACCATCCTCCTTTAACTGATCCCTTTATTTTTAAACTTCTTCCAAATTCGGTCATTGGCCTTTTAAAAAATTATCTTGAACTATATTTCCACTCCTCTTAGTAATAGATTTCATTTCTCCATTCCTAGAAATATCAATTTCTCATTGAAATCTCTCCCTAGGACTCTCCTTGAGTAGGGAATAAATCATTCCCACAAGAATTTCAAATTTCCATATTGTCCCCTTGGGTGTTGAGAGTCATAGTTTCTTTCCCTGATTGTTTTACCATCATCCTTAGAGTAGAATGTCAACTCCATGAGTGCAACTCATCTCGTTATCATGAAACATTCTAGGGTCTCTTCAAGTTAGTTGAATATACAAGTTAGACTCGGTCCATGATGTTTTTTAGAAAACCATTTTACCATGGTTAAAATTTATGAACAAATTGTGGTTTCTTCTTCTATCCTTATTCATAATTTACCCAGTTATAATTTGGGTAATGAGCTTCTCTATAGTACATGCTGTGAGGATATTGAGTGGCCAACAGAACATCCAATTTTCTAGATAATTCATTTATTTTTCTGGAAACCTTGTTATTTTCCATGTTCTTTACACCATTTGTTTCTCCATTAGTATTATTTTAGAAACTATTTCAGTTCATTTATTCAAACAATTCAGATCATTTATCAATTGATTTCTCCATTAGTGATCCTCAAGTGGTAGTAGAAACAGTCAATTGGTTACCCTGTGATACAACATTATAAAAAATTTAAATTACCAATTGGGTTTCATTTCCATGATGGGGTTATCTTATAATTATTATATTTATATCATTCCATTACACTATAAAGAGATTCATTATTTTGTTATTCGAATTTTAGTATGCTTACCGATAAATCCAAAGACATTGAAGAGTTAAAAATATGGGCAGGAATTTCTATACCATGTCCTCCAATATGGTTATTTAAAATAGTTTTAGAATTGTGAACCACTTCCAAGATATGTAATTGAGTGAAATTGTGAACGGATAATGAATTACCACAGTCCTTTTCTGGTTGTCGAAGATAAAGATATCCCACAACACTAATAAACACCTTATGTAACAATTGGGATCCTCATGTGGTAGCCTAGAAAATTACATGGATGGTTTTATTAACTGTATGATCATTACCATAATCTTGAACTATTGTTCATTGAATAGTTCTTAGTGAAATATTTTTTTGATACTCACATTTGTGGGACATCCATTGTTTATTAAGAATTTCATTCCAAGGATCCTTCTATGGAACTCTTAGTGTTCTCATTCTCCATGTCCAACTTATATTCTAGCCATTATTTCTTTTTGTTTTGTCTTCTTACTCAAGATTATCAAGGTATTTCTGATCTGGGGATACAATTCAATTACTTATTCTTTTCATTTTCCTCGATTCAACTAATCATTCTCTAAGGTAGTAGGTAAAACTATTAGAAGACATGGACAAGATCAGTAGGGGGAATATTTAACAAAATTAGATATTTATGAAAAATGATAATAATTTCAAATCACTATTACCTAAATATGATGTCATATTTTATCATCCAATAGGTTTTGTTAATTATTTAGAGAAATAAAATTTAAAATTTAAATATAAACCTATCATTAATTGTTTTTAAAATATTATAGAGTATGTTAATATTGGTTTAAAATAGATTAGGTAGAAATAATTTATAATAATTAATAAATATTGTAAAAAAAATACATTTATAATGAATTTTATTTTAGAGGATATAAGGAATTCCATGAAATTCATATGAAGGTTCATCGGCATAGAGAAGTCTGACTTTTTTGGTAATTTAAGAGATAAAGTAATTTGATTATTGTGATCTTCCTCTAAAATTAATAACACTCCAAACAAATCATTCCACCTTATAATATTAGTACCTTAGTTTATTCAATTGATTTGGTAAAAAAACAATGTTTTTAACATAACTGTTTCAATCCATACATGTGTTTCTCTTTGAAAATATGTGGATATTTAATACATTGAAAAACCAAAACCTTTAACAAACTACACTATTCATGAAAGGAATAGAAAAATTAGAATGTGGATATTTTAAATGTATAGAAAAAAACATTAAAATTACATGTATAGGATTCCATCACTATTAGTGATCCCATAGAATTACATGCTTGGAACTAGAAAATATTTAAACTCATTCTTTCTATGAGGGTATAAGAAAATGAATATGACCACGAGAGAACCATCCTCAGTATGAAAACAAAAACAATCTAGGCTGAAGGTATTTTCTTAGTCTTTGAATCCTCAAGTTGTATTATACCTATATATAGTAGAAATATTATCTTTAAATTTTCATCACCTTAATAAAAATCCCACTTCTCCTGGGTTTTTAATCTCATATTCCCTACTTTATTTTTCTCCCTATTCAATGTTAATTGAATTAGTCATGTTATCGTAACATGGATCCTTAGGCATACCCTCCTTGATTCATGGTGAGTTTCAAACTCCTTAGGTGAAAATTATATCCCATACATAAATCTCATCTTAAAATATACACCATAGTCAGAAATCTGGACATGAAAAACCAAATTAATTTGTGTGTATGAATTTGAATTAACTAAACCATCTATAGTGTGTATATTAAATTTACCCAATTTCCTCTATATAAGTGTTCCAGGACATTATTGTGTTTCAAATAGCTTATACGTGGTGGTGAAACAACCTATAAGTTATTGAATCCATAGTACGTCCATTGTTTCCACCAAATACTGTGTCTGTCACGCTATGACATAGGATACCCTTCTTCAAAAACCCATCTCCATTAAATAGTGTAGAAAAAATTGTATAGAATAAAACCTAATATTTATCAATCTCTACATGGTGATATTCTGTGCATGAAATAATATATTTGTTTATTTTGAACTCCAGAAAAATATAATAAAGGTCACATGTAGGTTCGTGATACAATCTCATCTTTTTTTGGTTCAATCTCTATGGTTAAAATCACCAAAAATCCACGGGTACTCCCTAGCGATGCACTAATGTCCAATGGAATTAAGCTTCCTCTTTGACTAACCAAAGAGTAACTATAACATATCGATGATTGTGACAATGTGGTGGGTGTGTATGACGAAGGAAAACATGATATAGTGTGAAATAGAAGTGTTACATTTAAACTAAATAGTCCCAATGTGAATCTTTATCCCACATTAATCATTCCACAATCTATCATCTTCTATATAATATAAGCCATTCACATTTTATACAACCAAGCTATTCTGGGTTCTTAGAACCTCTAAAAGTACCATGTTATTCTCCATGTAAGTGAGACACTCATCTCACTACCACAACGACTCTCTTTTCCTTGTCTAGTACACCCATACTCCAATGTGTGCTCTATGAAAAAATAGCACTCCCTGCTAACCCAATGTTCTCCCCTTGTGGGTGTGGAGGGATGGATGATCCCACTTAGTTTTCAATAAGACTACCCCCATTGGATGATATCTTGATAGGTATTTCAAATTGATTCAAGAAAAAAACATACATAAATTAAAACATTAAAAAACATTTATTTATTTCAGAAATGATTTCGAAAAATAAAACACTAAAAATTTATTTTTAAAAATGAATTAATTGGTTTGAGAAATAAATAAAATTTGAAATTAATAAATTAAAACCTCAAAAAATTATGCGTAAAACCAAGATCCTCACATACTTTGGATAAAAAAATTTACTAAAGAATACAAATGACCTTACAAAGATACATATGACCCTTACAACAATGAACACTATGATAAAGAACCATATGATAAATAATGTACTATAAGGAACCATAATATGATTAACCTTATGAAATTGAACCCTATAATGATTTACATAATACTTAAATTGGTATAGAATAACCTTATAAAGTATAAATATCATTTTTAAGAAATGAAACATATTAAATCATTATGGATTAATATTCAAAAAGTAGAGTAACATTATGAAATATTTTTTAATTGTAATAAATATGAAAAATATTTTTAAAAATTGAATTAAAATTATGAGGATTATATAATTCTTACCAAAATTGGGTAACTCTTTAATTTCAGGGTAATTTTTTTTCTATTTCAATTCTATATATTTTCATATTGTAATGATGTGTTTATTGGTTTAATGAGATTATGGGATGTAATTTCAGCTTAGTATTACATATAATTGAAAATCATTTGAATAATAAAGTATTTGTTGTGGGCAGTATATTTTTTTGGGTGGATATTATTTTATTTATTTTTATATTTCAAATTTATATTATTTGTCATTTTTCTTATTTTATACTATGATATTTTGAAACTTGTGTTGTTATTTTTTGAAATTATTTTATAAAACCAAATAACTTATTATTATTTGTAAACCACAGATTCATTAGACCATATAAAAATTTTATGAAACACTTTGGATTTAAATAGTAGAGAATCAACTTTAAAAAATTATTGATGTAATAATATAAATAATTAGTTTATGACTAGATGATTGATGATGAAATTTTTCAATTACAGGAACTAAAATATTTATTTGGGGATTAATAGTGTCAAAATGCTATGATAACTATGAAAGCTTCCTTAATCTAATTCAATTATTAGAATATATCAAATTGAAGTTTTATTTATCTCTATTTTATTTGGTTATATATTTTTTGAGTTACAGCTCATTATTATTTTCAATTTTTCATAATCATTTATGGATTATTCCTTTTTTTTTTGAAAAAGAACATAATTTATTGGTTAAACCTCTCTTAAAAAAGGAATGTTTTCTTGGTTTCAACTAAAAAAAGTAAAGATGGTTTTTTTGTGGTTGTTCATTCCATGTGAAATTTGTAGGTTTATATTCGATTATGATTCACAATAAATGAGAGGTATATTTCTGGCTGTACCTTTTTCCACATAAAGGTAGGGTTTAACATGGGTTCTAAACCCCATAAAAAAGTCAGGATTAGTGGATAAAATATCTCTTGAGGAGTAGTGATTAGAAAAGAGTATAATGATGAATACATTGATTTAAAGTACAATAATAATTTATTTGTTCCCATTTCAGTTTTTGTACTACAGAGATAGTTGATGATTTTATTATTTTTAATTAAACATAGATTCTGCTAAAAAAATATACTGGTTGATTCAAATCCACATTAAATTATTAAAAAGAAAAAATTTAAAAAATTTAATTTCATAAATTTAAATTTGGATATTTAGTAGTTTTATTTGTTATAAATTTCTTTATCTATCATTTTCTCTAGAGTATAAAATGTATTGGAAATAATTTTTGATTATATGTGGTGTTTTAACATGAGTGATGACTAAATTCTTCAAAAACCACCATATTTTAATGAAAATGAATTTGTATAAATGATATAAAAAATAAATGATTACCTAGAGTACCTCAGTATTGACAAGTTGATTATAATGGTACAATCAAATAAACTACAAAATTATGACCATAATTCAATAAATAGAAATGAATTTTAAACGTAGCTTTTTATTCGTTATGATATGATTTTTTTTATTTTTTTATAATTTGTCCGCGTTTATTTGTTTTTTCAACATTAAAAACTATACAAGATATACAAATGATTCTACATGCTACACATTATGGAACAAAAAATCTAAAAAGAAAAAATGGGAATGTTTTGAGTTGAATAAAAGTATTTCAATGTGGGAAAATAAGAATTTATTAATCAAAATTTTCAATTATTTTAACGTATTGTTAATATAAAGAGTACTCTTATTGAATCCTCAGACAACATTGTGCTGGTCAAAATACTTTGGCTATCCATACATATGAAATTAAATGAAGAAAATGTTTCCATTGAGAAAATTATGAATGTCAATGAATAAATACTAGAAGAACTCATCATATATCTCTTATAGTATGGGAATTTAAACTACAATGTTTCATATAATGGAAATGAAAATAAAATAAGATTTTATGAATACAGAAAGAAATGTGATATAAAGACTTAGTAACCAATTCTATAACATGATTGAAAGTATATATGATATAAGAAAAATGAGAAAACAACCATATAATATAGATGGATTTATATATATGAAATAGATACAAGTAATGAATCTATTATTGAAATGTATATTTCTAACATATGTTTTATTAATATATCAAACTAGTTGAGTAGAGATTTTTGGATCACATCTGACTATGATTTTAAAATTGAAAAATATAATTTTTCTAAAATGAATAAATAAAATAAAACATATAGTGATATATATTTAGATTTTGTGAGTTATATATATAATTAAAATGAATTATTAAGTTAGTTTTTTAGGAAAAGAAAAATAAAATTTATAAGAATAAATAAATTAAAAAAAAAATTTCTATTGAAAAATTATATGATGATCTAAATATCACTCTACAAGAGAGTAGAATATTGTATAGTGAAATATTATTTTTAAAGAATTAATTAGGAAATTTTTTAATGGAAAATAAATCTTTTTTAAAATCATGGATTTAAATTATTTAAATAATAATAAAAGTATCATTTGTTTTGATAAAAAATTACCTAAAATGAAAAATGAAATATTTGTCAAATGTTCTAGGGGAGTACTTGAATTGTATCATACATTTGGTGTATAATAAATAGTAACTATGAAAGTAAATGTTCATATAAATTTTCATGATATTTATGACATAAAAAAAATTTATTTTAATGAAATTATCATCAATATTTCCCAATAATATGTATTAAAAAATGGTTTGTGTACGAAAACTTATTTTACTAATTCCATTACATCTCTAGTAAAATGAGTAAGAATTTTTTTATTATTTATTCTTTGATGTAAAATAAAAAATAGGTATCTATAATGATAGCTTTTTATATATTTAGTGAAATTTTAGACACATAAATAGAGATTGATCAGATTTTATATCATTCAATCTATTTGATGATGTCATGATTACATTTAGATATAACTCTAAGAGCATAGTTATTAAATTTTTTGAAGTTTATATTTCTGCCTCTATAATTATTTCTAAAGTATTATTTATTGATGCTATAAAATATAATCTAATTTTTATTACACTATTATGTTTAGATGGTCTGTTTTTCAAAACTTGGAAATGTGAAATGACTTTATTACGAAATCATTTTATATTTTTTATACTAACCAAAAAGACAATATTTAATATTTTTTATAAGATATAAAGTTTAAATTCTATGTTTCATGATATTATATAATTAAATGAGCTTTTATGACATATGAGTCTTGAAAATTATAATTTCATTATACTTGAAATGATGTCAAGAGAAAAAATTATTCTGAGGCTTCTAAAACTCAAAGGATAGAATATCACTTTCTAATATCAATAAGAATTAAAATAAAAAAATTTGTTTTAGATATATTAATTCTATAACCAGATTAAAACCCCATAATCATTGTTATCCCTATTTAATTTGTTCTTTCCATATTGAAATTGTATATCCTAAGAAATCTAAATATGTAATTTTTTATGATTTTTGTAGATCTACCTAGATTTATTATTTATCTCATAAATCGAAACCATATTAATTTTTCCTATTTTTAATAAACATGTTCAAAATTGGAATGTATATTTGATTATCCCAATTAAATTTGCTATAGGTGGAGAATTATGAAAAGTATATTTTGATTTTTTTTCAGCACATGGATATTTTAATAATTTCTATAAACATTGTTCACATTAGTAAAAAGGATTTCTCAAAAGGAAGAATAAAAATGTTTAAGAAATTGATAGATCATTGTATAATGAATTTTATATTCTTAAATATTTCTTAGATGATATATTAATTACTTAATATAATTATTCCAATAATATTCTGTTTCGACCATTAATTAAGAAAATGAAATATGAATTATAGAAACTATAGAAAGCTAAAATTTAATTTTTTTAATGATTTTTTGTTGTAAATTGTTTATTATTAAAAATATCAATCTTTATAGAATATTTATGATAAATATGATTAAGGAATATATTTATATTATTATAATGTTAGTAAATCTTATATTTTTCAGAATTAAATAAAATTGTTTGCAGAAGAATCAATTCACAAACAAATTGATAAGAATGAAATAAATAAAATGAATTTGGACATAATATCAGATTGTAAATAATTATAAAGAATTTAATTCTGATGGATATATAACTCAATAATTTTTTACTGAATAAAAGTAATAACACGAAAGAATTAAATTAGGAAACTAATAATTACTAAACTATTGAAAGAATTACTGGATAAGTATATTATAAAGAGAAGACCCAAAATTCATTAAATAGTTTTCCAACTAAATTATAATTTTAATTTTAATACTTAATTATTATGAACAATCTTTAAAATATTATAAATTGAATTAATATTTTTATGAAGATAATTATTATATTTCTAGATATGATGTTTAGACATTAGTTGAACCACCTAAAAATTTAAAGATCATGGTAACTAGTACATTTTTTTAGAAAAAAGGTTTATGGGTCTAGATTGATTACAAGGAAAAAATAAAGAAATATTTAATATGTTTTTTTAAGAATAAAAAATTTATTATGATGAAATTTTTCTGCTATATATATATTAATTTCGATGAGGATTTTATTATGTTTTTCTTATTTTTAGGGATTTAAAATTTATAAAAGTGTTGTAAAAAGTAAATTTTTTATAGGATTAATTTATAAATATTTTTTCATTATAATATATTTGGTAATTGAACCTGAAATATATTTGAAATAACTATTACAATAATCAAAATATATATGCATACTAATGAAATACCATCACAATCACGGTTTGAAATATTAATTTATTTTTATTTAAACATTTTTTTAAATGTAAATATTGAACCTAATATATTTATTTAGAAGTTTTCAAATGACAATTTTATATTAACTTTCATTTTTTATATTATATTTTAATATTCATGTAAATTCATATATAAGGAAATTTTTTATTTAACAAAAATTGAATTTGAAAGGTGTCTATTAGGAGAATTATAAATATATTTCATAATTCATATTTATAAAAGAACATATAATATATAATTCAATCTGAGTATGTATGAGAAATAATTTGTTAATATATTTAGATTTGATTCACATAACAATTTAAGAACCATTATGAGTAACAGATGTAAAATTGATTCTCATGTAGTTGGAAAATTAGTGTATAATAAAATATTCAGAGGTATTAAAGGAAATTTTACTTATCAAACATATAGTAGGATTGATATAATGTTTATGGTTTTCATGAATTATGGGTTTTAATATTAACCTCAATAGAGTCACATATAATCAGTGAAAATATTATTTGATATTTTAATGTAATTATTAATCATGATTCCTTTTTTCAATGAAAAACCACTTTTGATTTTGTTTTTTATTATGATTCAGATTTTGGAAAATATATAATAAATAGAAATAGAACATCTAGTTATTTCACATTTTAGAAAAAAATTTGTTTAATGGATATCTATGAAATAGCTATTAGTTTCATTGTCTACTATTAAAGTAGATTACATTTCATGTGCGGGCTATTGTTCTTGATATTTATAGATTAAGTAAAATGAATCATATTTTGATATTTATTTTTATAAACTTATTATTAATTATGATAATTAATCTACTATTTATATTTCTATGCAATGCTTACAATATTATAGGACTAACCATATAAAATTACGATATTTTTTTATTTCAGATGATGTAGAAATATGAGATATTAATATTCAATATATTTCTTTTGATGATCATTATCAAATATATTTACAACACTATTGGTGATATAAAATATTAAAACATATAAATTTTGGACTTGGTTTAAGGGCATATTAAAATGTATATAAGGAATGTTAAGTGTTACAATATTAATTATATAATATATCAAAAGGATTATTTTATGTATAATTTTGTTTTATTACTATTGGATAAATTTAAGAGTATACACATCTACAGGTATATTGATTTAAAAAATAATAGATTTGGGGATTCAATGATGTTATCATTGTTTTAAAATTTCATTATTTGATGTGTTGTGTAAATAACTATTTAAATTTCAAATGTATAGTTAAATATTAAGTATGAATTAATTTAGTGGGAGTATACCTATTTTCATGTTATTATATTTATTTATAAATAAATTATTTGTATTTACAATAGATATCATATATAGATATGTTTCCAATTACTCCTTATTCTATTTTTACAATGTTTGGGTGTTTACAATCATCACTTTAGAGGAAGTGTAATTTTAATTACAGTATATTTTATTTCAAAGATGTTATATGTATGGATGGGTTTTTTAGTAATATGTGTTTTTTTACATTTCATTATTTACAAAAGTATGATATTTTTATTAGTTTAAAATATTAGGTCTTCAATTACTAAATTGATAGATATTGATTGAGTTTCTGATTTAGATATTATTTAATAAATATTTTATTATATTATTGATAATGGAGTTAACTATTATCTCCATCATTACTTTTAAATTTTTTATTAGAAAATTATATTTTATTACTAATAAAATTATTAAAATTTGTGTTTATTATAGATTTTCCAGAATTTTAAACCTCGTAGATTTTATTTTATGGTTTCATTAAAAATGGTATTGTCTCTAATGAATTTTTTGTCTATTTTGTTTAATCTTGTTTCTATATTCATTATTGATATGCAGCATGTTCATGCTAAAAAATGTTAATGTTTTTATTTTTATATTTTTTGTGTATATATCTATAATCGTGATGATGTGGATTGAACAACAAAAAGAGTTCATTTGGAAAAGAAACAAACCATAAGAACATTGATTTTTTTATAAAAATTGTAAAACCAACTATATAAAGTACAAAAACCACCATATTAAGAGTAAAAAAACCTTTCCAATAATTAAAATAACCTTATAAGGATACATATCACCCTTATGACAATGAAACATATGATAATGAACTCTATGATGATGAACCCTTGGATAATGAACCTTACAATGTGGATCCTTATTATAACGAAACCTTTGATGATTTACATGAAAATTACATTGACATCTAAGAACGTTAAAATGTCAAAAGATAAACATTAAATTATATTTTTTATTTTAATTTTATAAAGGTATGTAAATTTTTGAAATCAGTTTTACTTTTAAATGGTGTTAATTTTTTTTAAATTCAATGTACTCTTATGATGTTCAAATTATTCTTACCAAGAATATGTATCTAGTTTAACTTCAGATTACTTTTAGGTTTTATGTAACACTATTATAATGTTTGTTACTTCTTTGAAGTGATTATCAAATGAATAAGATTGTTGGATTTTATGATTGCTTATTAAATTATATAACTAGAAGTTTCATATAAAAAATCCCATTTAATTATGAACTATCATTCATAAAATATCCAAAATTTATTATTTTATTTTGTAAATATTTTTTCATTACATGTTATATTTTCTTCGACATAATTTTAATAATCATGCCATAATTATTGGAAAAAAAATTCATGTTACAATACAATTCCCATTATTTGGAAACCTTAAAATTATTGTACCATTTAACTTATTTATGATTCATTATGAGTTTATTTGTTGGAGAATTTTCTATGAATAATGATATAAACAACAAGTTGAATAATGTCACGATGTATCTATGAGGGACTAAGATGAGAATAAAATAATTTGATTGAATGTTTTATAAAATCACTACAATAATATATTTTTTATAATCACTAAGAAATATTCATCATTAAAAAATATTAAAAACGATCAAAAAGATAAACCTTTATATACTTTTTTACTCTTATTGTATGGTTATAAAGTCGAAATTATTTATTATTTTTTGTTATTAATGTAACACCCTGACCCAAAAATACTAGAGTGGGTTAATGTTTTTAATGAATTGACATGATTATAAGGAATCAAATCTCAAAGGGTAGATCAGTTTAGTAGTCTCAAAAAAATATTACATACATGAAATGTACATTACAATTCAAAACATAATATACAACTTAGATAATACTGTTAAAATTCCATTATTCTCCTAGAATAACCCTATATAAGAATAATAAAACACTTATTGGAATCCGGGGAAAATAAAATATAATAAAGGGGTGAGGTTAGATTCTTAGTAAGTGTAAAATATACATCCAAATCATTCATAAATAAGAATAATCATTTTCATGAATATTTTAAAACTAAATCAGAAGCCTCTTAAAAATAATATTGAGCATAATCTGGAAATAATTAATCAAATAATTCCATTTAAACAATCACATGATTATTTTTCTAGATGAATAACCGCCTTTAATATCAATAACTAATCACATAATAAGGGAATCCATAATGGTGATATCCAAATCTAATCATCGAGGCTTCATTATGCGCATCTTATTTTTCAAGGGTTAATTCCATGAATCGTATATTGTCAAGGATTCATGAAAATAATATAATACATTCTAGGATTCATTCAAATAAAATAATAAATGGGTAAGGCTTCTGCCAAAACCATATCTGTTTTGATTCATGAATAATATAGATGTATCGATGGGTTGTAGCAGGCCCAACCTCTCCATTAATATGTCTAATAAATTCCTCATATGATAATGGTGAATCATAAAAAACATAATCCTTCATATTAAAAACTGGATTATGAAATATGATTACTTTAACAGTAAACTAAGATTGGTATTTAAGTAGAAAATGAACAATCAAAATAATCATAGTCCATTTAATAAAATATGATATTTGATATCATAGGAGATCTACCTCAATTAATCTTATTATCCAAGAAATGATTTTGACATAGATTAATATACTCAATCAAAATCATTATAATCATCATGATAAAAATAACCCTATTTAATTGAAATAATTTATTCAAAAGCCACACACATATAAATGAAGAAATTTAAAAAGTGATTTATAAATCAATATGTCCCATAACACTCTGAATTTTTTTAAAGAAATTAACATTTAAAAACATTCTGATACATATAAGTTAATTTGTAATATAATTTTTAATATATGGACATTAGTGAGAATTATTTATTAGAATAAATATTTAAAAAAATATAAATGATGATTCACATAAATTGTCCATTACATAAATATTTAGAAATATTTATTTTTAGATCATTTGAATGAATTAAATAATATACATAAAATATTTATTATTAATCCTCTAAAAACATATAAAAAATGATGTATGATAGTATTAAGATTTTTTAAATGGATAAAGGATTAATTATCTAAACATTCAATGAATCCCATTAAAAATATTAAATTAAAACAACAAGACAAATGATCGAAAATAAATATTTTAAAACCATTAATTAAAATTTATTTATGATATCAAATATAATAGGGGTAATAAATACACCACACTCCTGAAATAGGTGGTGGGAATGTCTTATATCTCCTGGAAATTAAAAGTGAGACATAATTCCCTTACCATAGGTCTGATATTCTCTATATGTATTTGAAAATACTATATAATGGTTTTGAACATATTTTTAACTTCTAGAAGAATCAAAATAATATTTAGGATATCATAAATGATTCCCTGGTGACTTTATGTTACCCATTTATTAACAAGTCCATAGTAAAGCAATGTTTCATGTAATAACCCCTTTTGTTTATAATACGGGTTTTCATTTTTTATTCTTGATCCTTACACTTATATCATGATTTACTTACTTCCATATTATAAATAATTTTTTATATATCATATATATTGATTATATAAATATATACAATATATTTACATATTTAATGGAGTATACCATTCATGTTGACAGTAAGTTGTATATACGCAAGAACATTGTTTCTATTATCAAATCATACCAAATTGAATAATGTAAATGAAATAAATGAAAATATATAAATAAAATACAATTATAATTATTATGTAATATATTTAATTCTCATTTATGAAATATATTTTTATAATCACTCATGAATGGTTTACATGGAGGATGGATCTCATAACTTCGTGAAGATGATAAGCTGTACGTACACATGAGCCACTATATAATTCTCCTCACTATTAAATGGTATGGAATTGGATGGAATATTAATGATAAATAATTACTATAATTTCATATTAAATATTTATATCCATTATAGTCATCATTATACCCATCCAAATAAATCATTTTTGAATAAACAATTCCCCCATGATGTGGAGGTGGTAAATAATACATAAACATCCAATGTGATATTTTTATTCATATGATGGATAAAAGGACAAGTATTGTTGTCCCAAATTCATTATAACTTTTCAGCATGCATATGATAATAAATTTATTAATTTATTATTGAGAAACACAGTAATAGGATGTATATGAAGAAATGAAGATAAATATTATCGGAAACAGAATTACGTCATCTTTGAGTATCTTCTTTTGATTTGCACAAAAGGATTTCACAGGTTGTATTTCTGCCAAAATTATGTCCTCTATGATGAATTGAGGGATTTTGGAAGAGGAAATTTTCTTGGTTTTGTTGAGACAAAGGGTTTTATAGGTGCTAGTAGTAGAGAAGGAGAAGAGCCCTTTTTTAAGAGTAGTGAGAGTCACTTTTGGAAAAACTTAAAATATTAAATTAATATAAATTAACATTCAATTTAAATTAGACCCCAACTGAGATTATTCCGGAATAATATGTCTATATATCAAAATAACATAAAACAATGAATTTTATAAATGATTAGGTCATAACATTAAACATATCTTTTGACTTTAACCCTTAGTTAAAGAATTTAACTTATATAGTGAAAACTTCTCTTTTTACACTATAGGGTTAATATAATTACTATAAAATGTCAACAGAAAATAAATTGGATCATTTATGAAATTATTAATATTAGCCTACTTGGTTGTCATAATTCTATATTTTTGTGAATTTGATATCATTTAATAAAATATTATATATTTATAAATGTCATTTATGTCAATTTTGATGCTAATTATTAGTTGACTTTTTAAAAACACAATGAAACTTTATTCCTTAGAAAAAATACATTAACTAATCCCTAACAAGTCATAGCCATCCAAAAATCCATGTATGACATCAAATATTTTGAATGATGATTATTTAAATATTATTAATATCAATTATTTGATTCTTATTATAATAAATCCACTACTGCATCATCATTGTGTCACCATTTAACATAATTATATATTTTCTAAAATTATAAATAAATTACCACGATTTATATTATAATGAATATTTATATTATACTATATCACATATATATTCTCATATTGAAAATGATATAGTTATTAAAATTTTAATATGAAATTTTCAACTCTTCTTTCAATAAAATATAATAGATTTCCTAATAAAAAAAATTCCATAAAAAGGTATCTTATTTTCAACTATTGTTTACTTTTGGCCAAAAAATACTTATATAATGAAATTATGACAACATTTAGGGTAATTTTATAATTATTTTATTTTATTTTTTACCATTAATTTCCCAATTTATCTATAACTATAGTAAATAAATAAAAATTTACTAAAGGTATTCTTCAAAAAAAATTATGTTGATCATATTAGATAAAAAATTTCATAAAAATTACAACAATGTATGTCCATTTTTATAAAATCAACTTGGAAATGAGGAAAAAATATGTTTAATACTAATCCCATAGATGCAGCTAGATAGAGGGTAAAAGAGTTGTTCAAATGTTCATCAATTTTTTATATACAGTTATATTAAAAATGATTCGAAGAACAAAAATTGGATTAATATATGTATAATTTTTGTTTTGTGACATTAAAATAAATTCAAATTCCAAATATTGTTAAAATGAAAAAGTTCGGTTGAAACTACAATGTTCTATTTCTCACTGTTGATCAAAAAATGAAACATATCTAAAAAATTAAAAAATTGACCATAAGATAATTCAGATATTCTTAAATCAAAAATAAATCTATTATTATAAATATAAATTTCATAAAGTGGTTAATAATATTCCTAAATATTTTTAAATGGATAATTTGACAGATCATACTAGCTCGAACTCAAGGTTGCATATAAAAAACTCTATTGAATTTAATTAATTAGAAACATTCTATCAAATATCTGGTTATTACATTCTACCCTCCTTAAATAAATTTTGTCCCCACGATTTTTGAATTTGACTTCGGTAACAAATGTTTGTTAATTCCAAATTCTCATATTAAAATCCCACATCAGAACAAGAGTTGATAAAGCTAAAATTTCAAATAATGAATGTGATTTATGAATCTTACATGAGATAACACATACAAGGGTTCCATGTAGGAAATCATGGACATGATCAAAAAATATAACCATAATGTTTTGATGAAGATTGATATTGAACATGGAAAGGAGAAGGCTAACAATCACGAAGCTATCAATCTATGATGATCTAATGGACCTTTTCAATCAAAGGAAAATGTTCTAGGATATCAATTATGGTTTGAAGATGCGTTCCCAAGAGTTGGATATTTATTTTACGATTCATATAATCACATAATTTATTAATTTCTATGTTATTAGAATAATATCATCCTTGGGATGAGATTCAGTACATTTTCACTTCATCTCGTACTCTTAGAAATAAATGTTCAAAATAGTATTTTTAAACATGATGCACTTTTGATAAGTTATACAGCCCATAAGTTTTTCCTTGTTCCAGTAAATTTTTAATAAAACCAAGAAACATATCATTATGTATCCAATAAATCATACATTAAACTCAAAAAAATATCAAATGTTCAACATTCCATATTCAAACGTTAATACTTTTTAAAAAATACATATATCCTTATTAACAGTCTAAAAAGGTCTAGAAAAATCCAAAATCAATCATAACACCAGATTCGAAAAACAACATATTTGAGCTCTTATTGAAAAATACCATTATAAGGTGAAACCCCATAATAAATAATTACTGCTTCTAAATAATTAATGATGTTGTACTATAGTACAATACTTATTTATATCTGATGAATATTTTAACCACAAATCTGTTGATTGAATAATAATTGAATAGAAATACAGAATAACCATAATCATTCAACTTCACTATTAAACCATTAACAATGATTCAACATATTATTCTTCAGTACCACTTTCATGTCAATTTTCTATTGTAATATCTTCATTAACAAAAGTATAAACATTAATTGTATAACCTTGTAGATTATAACCATCAAACTAAACATAAATCCTATCATAGAAACACTATTAAAAGTTATATTGTATTCCAGAATCATTAAAATTATTTCTAAATCAGGATGTATTCTTCTCATTATTAGATTCCATTGGATTATTCTAGGTTTTCCATTATTTTTCCTAATCTATAGGAATATTTCCCATATATATACTTATCCACAATATTATCAATAAGGTTATATATTCTAATCCTTATATTTTAAACAAATTTTCATGGGTTTTGAAAAACATCATTTCATACCTACTATAACACCCCAACCCATTAAGCCCAATGCCATATTATTATTTTAATAAATTGGAATAATTACTGCGAATCACATCCTGAAGGATTGGTCATTTTAAACACCTTGGAAAATAGATTTCATACAGGAAATTTACATTACAAATCAAAACCTAATATAAAACAAATAAAATACATTGATAATGCCATTACTATCCTTGATTTACACGACATATCAATCATAAAATAATCTTTGTAATCCTAGGAAATTAAAACTTATATAAAGGGAGAACTTAGATGCTCAGAAAGGGTAAAACAATACCACAATATTTTTCATAAATAACCACAAACATTTAAGGAGGGTGAAAAACTAAAAAAATGACTTTTAAACATAATCTTGAGTATAATAAATAATGAATTAATGAGAAATTAATTTTAAACATTAAAATGGATAATCTACTAGCTGAATAATAACATGTAATATCTGTAACTAATCTCATAATGAGGGAATTCATAATATTGGAAAACTGAAACATAGCTTCCAGGATTCAAGCATAGAATATTAAATTTTCATGGCTTCATGCCACGAATCAAATATTGTCCCGTCTTCTTGACACGAATCTTATTATTTAAAGTTTTAATTCCATGAATATAATAAAAGGTTAAGGCCTCGGCCAAAACCACATTTTTTTGGTTTCAGGAAACATATAAATGCATCAAGGGGGTATACCAAGACCCACCTGTCACATAATATGTCTAATGCATTCCCTATATGAAAATGGTGAAACATAAACATCAGAATAATTCATAATAAAAACTAGTATATGAAATATGAATACTATAACCATAAAACATGACAAGTATATAAATTTCACACCCCTAATCAAAATGATCATATACCATTATATAATATATGGTAAATGATAGCATTAGTTCCCAACCCCAATTATGCATTAGCTTCAATAATGGATGTTGACTTATAAGAAAATACTCTATTAAATTAATTAAAAAAGTATGATAAATAATGATTTTTCTATGAAATTATATATTCCAAAGCTACACACTTATAAAAGAAAATTTTTTAAAAGAGGGGTTTTATTCAATTTATCTGATATCCAATTAAAACATTTTAATGAAATTAAAATTTTATAACATTCGTGTCTATATAAATAAATCCTTAAAACCAATTTTAAACGATGGAAATTAATTGGAAATATTTAGAAGAATAAATCATTAAAAAATTTAAAATGTAGTTCTAGATAAAGAGTCTGACGCATAAAACCCAAAAAAATTGAAAATATTTGAATGAAATTTATAATATACATATAATTGGGTTTATAATAATTCATATTGAAAAATATGTATGATAATATCACGAATATTGAAATGGAGAAAGGATTAATTCGTCAAACTTCCAAATCATCCCATACCACATTTAAAATTTAAATAATAAGACAAATATAATCGAATGAATCTTAAATTCGATGATGATAATTTTATTCATGATACAAAATTTAATTGGGGTAGAAAATACACCTCACTCAAGATGTAGGGAAGAAAATGGCTTATATCTCCCGAAAATTAAAAATGATACGGAGTTCCCATACCTTAGGTCCAATTCTCTCTACACTTATTTTAATCTCTTAAATAATGGGTTGAATAATAGTATTAACTTCAAAATTAATGATAATAATATATATGAAATCATATATGATTCATTTGTGGATTTATGTTACCTGTTTATTAACAATTCCATGTAAATGTAACCTTTCCGGTAATATCTGATGGGTTAATCATTCATGTTTGGGATTATTATTATTTATCATATCTCTAAGATCGTGTTTTACATACATATATAAAATAAATCATTATTTATATATCACATATATTTATTATATAAAGATCTATAATCTATATATATATGGAATGGAATACACCGTTCATTGAGCCGGTAGGGTGTACTTACGCATGAACGTTGTTTCCATTTACTTATAGTATTGAACGGAAGAATGTAAATGAAATATATTTATATATACATATATTAATCTAGTAGAATTATAATGTCATATATTTTATAATTACTCATTATATATTTTTTTATAATAATTTTTTTAATGGTTAACGAGGAAGATGAATCTCATCGTTATGTGGATATGGTAGGTTGTACGTACGCATGAGCGACTATAGACATCCCTTAATAGTTAAATAGTATTGAATTGGAAGTTATATTAATTAATAATAATAATTATCATATCATATTAATTTTAATTTCCATCGTACTCATCATTATACCAATAAACAATTCGCGTTGAAAAACAAATTACACAAGGGTGTGGAGATTGTATGCTTTACGTATGCATGCATATTGATATTATTATTCATTGGATGGATAAAAGAGGTAATATCATGGTATGATAATCATAATTACATATCATCATGTAGATTATCCTAGAGTTATTACTTTATTATGTAAACAACATAAGAATATGATGTTGAAGAATAAATAAAATTGAATTTAATTGGTAAAACAATTACATCTTCTTTGAGTATATCCTTTCGATTTTCTGAGAAGGAAATAATAGGTTGCTTTTTAAAAAATAATGGTCCCTATGATGAATTGAGGGATGTTGGGAGAAGAAGTGGGAAGTGGTTAGATGAGAAAAATGTGTTTAGGGGGGTAAATAAAAGAGAAGGGGAGGACCCCTTTTATAAGAGAGGTGTGGATCATTTTATGGAACTCTTAAAATATCTAATTAATATAAATTAACTTTCAACTAAAAAATGATCCAATGTGTGTTGACTTGGTTATGATTTGAGGATGGTTCTAAAGAACATTATTTAAAGAATTAGACATGTTTATGACATAAATTTTACTGAATCTTTTGGGTTTAACACTTATCTAATCAAATTAACATTTACTGTGACAACATGTGTTTTTATATTATAGGTTTATATAGTTAATATAAAATACTGGAACCCCAATTAGATAATTTATGACCTATTTAAAATTTTAATAGTTAGTTTTGTGAAGAAAAAAAATTTAATAATTATTTTTTATTTTAAAATCTCATTTATGCTATATTTGACATTATTTATTATGACACTTTTTTATAACACATTGAAAAATAATTCCTTTTACAAAAATACATTTACACATCTAAATGTCATAGAAATCCATAAAATTAGTTTATGGAATAAAATATTTCAAATTATATTTATTTTTCCATTATTAATATCATTTTTTGACTCTTCCTTTAATAATTTTATTACTACCTCATCATTATATCACCATTTAATTTTATTATATATTTTATGAAATTATAAATAAATTCAAATGATGTAGATAAACATTTTATCATTATAATGCCTTTTTAATTCTTCTATAACACTCATATATCTTCTCATTAAAAAAGACATAGTTATTAAAATTTAAATATGACATCTTCAACTCATCTTTAAATAAAATATAACAAATGTCCTAAGATAAAAAAATAAGACTAAAAAAGGATCATATTTTTGACCTGAGGTTTATTTTGGTTAAAAAATACATATAAAATGAAATTAAGAGAATTTATAGGGTATTTTAATCATAATATTATATTATATGTCTCATTTAATTACGTGATTTACCCTTAAAAGTGGTAAATAAATAAAAATTTATTAAAATTACTATTCACTATTTTTTTATCCTATTAGATAAAAAATATCATAAAAATTAAAACTATTTATGTCCATTTAGGGAAATTAAATTAAAAATTTCGGTAAAATTACGTTTAATGCTAATCCCGTGGATGTTGTTATAAGGTAGGTAGAAGAGATGTTCAAAAGTTCAATAAATTTTTATATTTAATTCTCATATAAATTTGATTTCAATGACATAAATTGTATTAATATATTTATTATTTATGTACTATGTCTTTGAAATATTTTTTTTGTAAAATTATTATTTAAATGGAAAAGTCATTTTTTAACTACAGTAAAGTTTTTTTCACTATTCATCAAAAATTTAATCTTTTTCAGAAAAATGCCAAAAATTCATCCTACAATAATTTCGATATTATAAAATCCAAAATAATATCAATTTTTAAAAATATAATTTTTATAATTTGTTTACTAATATTCATAACTTATTTTTAAATAGATAATTTGATAGATCATAGTGTGCTTGGACTTAGTGTTGCGTACAATGATAGAAGTCAAATTTATCTAAGAAGATACATGCTGTGAAATGTAGGGGTGTCAAAATTATTTACCATTTATAGTATATAATTTTACTACATGAATATATTCCCTAAAATTGTAGTATTTATATTACAAATGGTACATGTTATTAGTTATTCCATTAACTAAAAATACAGTTTTGTTGTTTTTTATCATTTAATCATTTAAAAGACTATTTTTATTAGGTTTGTGATCACATTAAAAGTTATTTCTATGATTGGTTTTGCCTTTTTCCACAAAAATCTAGGTCGTAACATGATTTTTTTTATCTTAAACAATAATTCTTGATTAATGGATACCATTTCTATAATGGATCTATTTGTGGTGACCCGACACATCATCTAACCCGCTCCACTACTATTCTCGAAAGGAATCCTGATCCCTGTATGTTTGAAACTAGTGCAGGGTATTTGAAGTAAAAACACTAAGGAAACTTTTCTCTTAATAATAATAAAGATCAAACACATCAAAACCCTCAACAAAAATCATGCATGGACTGTCCAAAAATTAGACTTCCATAAAAAATGAAACAAGTAGATCCAAAACAATCACAAAAAAATGGGTATATGAAATACACATACCTCATAAATATAAATAATAAACACCGATATAAATAATTATACATTAAATTGAATATATAATACTAATTGATAATAAATGTAAATGGAAAATTATATAAAATAAGTGCATACACTACCTGATACCATAGAAGTATCAAAAAAATTAAAAGAATTGAAAAGTCCATAAGGTCCTACACCAACATTCCATATGAGTCATCACCACATATCTTCATCATCCTACATTAATGTAGATATAAATATTCACCCAATATATAAAATTGAAATTTTTTAACCATAAAATATATCAGTGTGATAAAATTTCCCTATAAGTAACCTCCCAGTACCCCGGACATACCCTTTAAAATTAATTATCATTCATTCAAGTGGTAAAATTCCCGACATGGGAACCACTAAATCGATTTCTAGAACTCGGTTGTCATATGACCTTAAGTGTAACCCCCCATATACTAGAGGTTGTTCACTAGCATTGATGGTCTAATAAGCCATGTGGGGATACTATAGGCTTTTAGCAGAGTAGGCCCATATAGTTAATAATATAATTAGTTAAAACTATTTTTAATAACCAATAACTATTAATAAACAAATATTTCCCCAAACTAGGTAGAAAACTCAAATCAATATTAAGAATCGTGTATTTAAAATAGTGAAAATATAAGGAAATCCAAAATAAAGACTGCCAGCTAAATCCCCAAATCAGTCCTAACTCTATGTCTGAATCCACACCCCTAAATGTCCCAAGAGAGTCTGAACTACCTAGAACCAAGATATTTCTCTTATAATAACCAACAATAATGAAGTCTTCCATGTTACACAATAGTGGATCGAGTTGGGTGTGAGTAAAAATCAGTGTCCAACCACTAACCGTGTCTACAAAATAACCATTCAAACTAGATACAACATGAATGTATGAATTAAATGGAAAAGAAATCAAAATTAAAACATTAGGGCCATTATATATCCATGTTCAATGAAACGAGTTCTATTGGTATTAACGATTCCATCATTTTATTATAGTTTTTACTTAATTACATGTCA
Organism: Viscum album; assembly: GCA_963277665.1. Lineage (NCBI taxonomy): Eukaryota > Viridiplantae > Streptophyta > Magnoliopsida > Santalales > Viscaceae > Viscum > Viscum album. The sequence goes on from OY728121.1 coordinate 49,975,902, forward strand.
TCATGGGTTCTATGTGGTAGGCATATACAGTATTACACATGGGTCTATAGAAATAAATCACAATGAATAATGGGAAAATTCAAGTCCATATCTCAGTAAGTATAAACACACCACATCAACACATTATCCTCACATTGAAGCGTCAGTATGCATGTAATGAAAACATTAGGGTAATAGATCCTGCATTCCCTCACTTAATTGATGTATTTTTGGGTGGAGTTTAAACCTATAGTCTATCTCATCCTATGGGAATAGAACCGCATGTCAAAACCACACACAACTAAGCCATGTTCACATGATTATTTATCCATTCATCACAAACATACCATATCAAAACCTAAGACAACCAATTCAAATAACAATCATATTCTAAAATCAGCATCATTTGAATTATTTTCATGTCTTAATACATTATAACAATTTCCATTTACATTACATTCCATTTAATCGCATTTCTCATTACCATGACATAACCCATTAATCCAATTAATCAATTACCATAAATTAACCAAAATTCACAAATTATTATACATTATCCCATTTATCCCATGAATCATTTCATAAGAATTTTCCCAAAAATGCATTTAATGTACAATTCATACATCACACAACAGAACCAGTATTTTTCTATTGAACCCATTTTGTATACCCCATAAATCCTATGTATTAACCCACCAAACAAAATATTAAATTACATTATGAAAATTCATTTATATATTCTTCAATTCACAAGACAAATCTAGTTTAATATGTTCTGGATTTTATATATAATAATCCTTTTAGTCATTTGAACATAATTTGTAAGCTGTTCAACACAGTACCAATTAACCAAATTAACCCCTTTTCATGCGAGGCCAAACGAATTTATATTATATTTTCAAATACTACGAAAAATATAAATTTTAAATTTTAAACTCCATTAATCTTATTCAACATGTTAAATATTGGATATATGTTTTCTCAAGTCAATTATACAATTATTGTAACACCCCGAGATTTTATGAAAAATATTGTTTTTAATGTCTTCTATTGTATGCTACACAAAAATTAGCTTGTGATATACGAAACACCGTATTTACCATCAGTATACGCAACACTATTCTTGGCTCGCGTTACACACAATTTCAAGTTCGTTTTGTAGAAACTATTCTACGCAACATTATGTATAGATTTTATTTAATGTATAAATGATATAAGTTTTGATTATGTTATACGCAACACCAAACAGAGCTTTCACTACACGTAGCTCTGACTTGGCTTTCATTACACGCAATAAAAACCTTCCTCGATAGCGTGTGTTGTACACAATACCGAGTTTCACTAAACGAGATATTATTATAATATTATTATGAACTAGCTGTTATGAATACTAATACCCACTTTTTGAAATTTTATAAATTTTATCTTTCAAAATGGACTTCATTTTTGGATTCCGAATATCGAAATTATCTTTGGGTGAAATTTTGGTACTTTTCGGATAACTTTCATATTTTGATGAATAGTGAAAATTACTAAATTTTAATTAAAAACAACATTTTTAATCGAAATAATTAATAGTGATAAATTATTAATTTGAGTGGTTTTAAAGTATATTTAGAATATATTTTTACCATTTAATACATTGAATGTCATATGATTTAATTTCACATTTAAACCAGACATAAACAAGTGTCAATCTTTTGATAGTTATTATCTCTTAAAAACACGCTATTTGTTTTGAGGACGGGAAATAATTTTTAAATTAATTAATGCAACTGATATGTTTTAAATTCGCTAAAACAAACATAATTTTTGAATTAATAATATCAAATACTTCTTAGTCCTAATTTTTGGTATTTTTCTGGAAACATTCATTTTTTGATGAATAGTGAAACCACTAAGTGGTAGTTAAAAAACTGAGTTTTTCATAAAACTTAATTTTACCCCTTATGTGAGTGGAATTTCAAAAATACGAGAGACACTGTTAATATCAACGACTAAAATGTGGTTCAATGAGATGAAAATAATTTTTCATGAATAGTAACTTTTTACTTTAATTACCACAGTTAAAAGTAAATAGGATAATTAATAGTAAAAATGATATTATTATTACCAAAACACATGTAATAATTCTATTGGATAAGTTTAATTTGATCAAAAACAACCTTAGGAATTCAATATGACCATTTAGGCCCTCTTGGATTAGATTAGGGCATTTAATATTAATTTATTTAATGAAGGGTTAAAATAGTTAAAATCAATGTTTAATAAGTAAATCATTTTTAATATATAGTTATACATAGGATAAATTAGAATAGAAATATTCATTTGAAAGATAATATGATTTCCTACATAATGGTTTTTTATTTATAATTTTTGGACGTTATATAATTTAATTTGTTTATGACACAAAGATGATGCAATAATTATCTTATTAATGAAATATTAACATAATTGATGTTATAAATAGCCAAATAAATGTAATTTGAGACTTTTTATGAAATTAAATAATTTTCTAGGTTAATATGACATGTTATTTTTTATTTAATAAATCTTTTTCGAACTAATCATTGTTTTATGATTTTCACAAAAAATCAATTACCAAATTGTGTCAAAATTGACATAAAATAGTTTTTAAAACATATATTATATTATTAATTGTTATTTTATTCCTAAAAATCTAATGTTCGGCCAAATGACTTATATAAGGTTATATATATTATTAATAAACAACTTTGGGTTCTTTTTTCTGGTTATAGTATGTTTATTAACCTTATAGTGTAAGAAAACAAGAAGACACAGTAAAAGTAAAATTATTTAACTTAAGGTCAAATCTAAATGATAAAGTTAAAATAGAAACCTAAACATGTCTAAATTATATTTTATGAGTGTATTTCGACCCATACCCTCATTATATTCTAAATAAATCTATTTTTAGCTATTAAAAACCGAATATGACTTTATAATAAAATAATATTTTTTGTTTTTTCAAAGGTGCCCCTCTCCTCCCTTATAAAAGGGCACATCCTCCCTCTCTTCCTCACGCCACTATGAGCCTTCAAGTTTGGCCAAACCCTGCCAAATTATCTTATCCACTTCCATAGAAACATTCAAGAGGTTCTGGTCTTCTTCAAAGTCAAATTTTAGTGCCCTAAGAGGAGGTCTCAAAGAGGCGCTTCAAAGAAGAGGGAATGTCCATTACCGATTCATTCAACATTATTTCTTCATCCACTTATTCTTCTTTAGTTATTTCATTATGAAGTAATAACATCAGTATAACTCATATAATGATATTTTATAATATGTATGAACCAACCCTATTTCACCATCTATCCATCCTACGGAAAACGAAATCACCACGTGTGCGTACGTACGGAATACCGTCTCCACACCGTGGTGAAATCTATTTTTCCATGAACACCATACATGGATGGGTATAATGGTGTAAAGAATAACTATATATGGTTATTATAAAATCACACTAATTCTGATATATTATATCATCCACTCCAATTCTATTCAATAATTATGGGAACGATATCATCGCTCGTGTGTACGTTTTGACTACCGTCTCCACGATGCGATGAGATTCATTCTCCATGTTAACGATAATGAATGATCATATTGTTTATATAATGAATAATAATGAAATATATGAAATATTAATGCAACTGTATTTATGTATGTATATATATATGTTATCTATTTAGTTTCATTCAATTCAATAAGGAAACAAAAACAGCGTTCATGCGTATGTACGACCTACCGTCACCATGAACGGTGTATTTCATTCCTTTTATCGATCTATAATATATTTATGTATATGATGAATATATATTATATATAAATCATGTTTTACATTCTGGAATTATGTAAATCAGGATATAAGTAATAATATCATGAATGACAAGTCGAAACACATACGATAAATGAAATGATTTTACCCAAAATGCTGCTTTAACAAGAAATTTACAAAAGAACGGGTAATATAAAGTCATAAGTGAAACATATATGATTTCATAACAATGAATATGATTCTGTAATAATTCAATGACATTATTTAAATCATTATACAGGAGGTTCGGATACGTACGAAGCATATCGGACCTAAGGTATGGGATAATTGTGCAAATCTCATTTTTATCCGAGATTTCTTATTCGTACGTATTTACTGGGGTTATTTCTATCATCCATGTCCATGTTTTATAAAAGTGTATTCATGTATTTTGAATTTCCTTTTTACCCATTTGACTTTTAACCCATGGTATGGAAGGGATATTTCTTTTATTTACCCTACAAGTTACTTTTTGACTTTTCCGACAAAAGTACGAGAAGAATGTTTTTTAACATATACAGCATAAAAGGATTTGTATAGTTTTATAAAGCCATATTTTCATGAAGATTCCTCCAAAATATTTCATGACTATTTTCAAAAAAATTATTTTCTTTTAAAATGTCATGACATTTTGTGAAATGAAAATGATTTTGAAGAAAAAAGGATATTTTCCTCAAGAATTCATTTCAAGTGTTTTATCAAAACCATTTTCATCTAAGATGACATTATTTCACATGAGTATGTTTCAAGTATCATGTCTCTATGATTTACATGGTTTCGCTTTTCTAATGATGAAATGATATCCATTTTGTTTGTATGGATTACATTATGATGGAATGATGTTTATGAAACCCATTTTATTCTTGGGTTATGATGAATGATTTATGATTATATTGTAGAACATGAATGAATGATTTCAATATGAGATGGGTGGGACATATATCTCCCTCCAATTCAATTGGTAAAGATTTATATCTCATGAGATAGACTTGGCTGGAATGACAAGTTAAACCTGTCCAGTAATACAGGACTGGAACAAGGATAGAACTCGATTCAGAAAGGGACTTTGTCCACTAAGATGGTCTTGGCAACAATGCCTTGGCTACTATGTAAATCCAATCATGTGCTTAATGGTTTCCATAATTACATGTTTTATTCCCATGATAATTTATCATGATTAATGTTTCTTCATGATCTTTGCCTTACGTATTTCCATGTTTTATGCCATTGCTCAAAATTTTAATGTTTAGATTTTATGCTCATGTTTTTTTACATTCAAATGTCTGAGAATTGATTTATGTTCTCTATGCTTACCCTTACTGAGCATTTGAGCTCACCCCTTTTATTTTTTCTTCTCCCCAGTATATAAAGAAAGGTTTTAGGTAAGAAAAAAAGGGGAAATTCTTTATGGGAGATGTTGAAGATCTTTCACCACAATTAGAAGCTTATATTCTGAGTTTCCAAAGACACCAAACTATTATGGTCCTTGTGTGTCTGTTTTTGTTATGTATTAATTAATCTGAAAAAGTAATGTAATTTCCATGTACGTCATGCTTTGGGTCTCCACAGTTGGTATCAGAGAAAAGGTTCAGTCAACCTTTGGAAACTAGGATGCGAAAACTTCAGTGAGATCCTTAGAGATATTTCTAAGGTATGTCTAGGGATGTCTCTAAGGTTAAGTATATGTATAGGTTATAGTCCTAGAATTACGGTAACAATATTAGATTAAACCTAAGATGTTAGATATTGAAGTTACTCCCCCATGATTATGATTTTTGTCTCTCACACTATTCTTTTTGGGTTTTAAAAAATGGCTGGAAATAAGATGATTCACGATAATGGAGGATATGATGGACAATGGAATGATATTCTTCATGAGAAACCAAATGAAATGGGATTTGGAAGTCCAAACATCATTATTATGTAGAATCATCAATCTCGTAATATGGTCAATAAACTCAAATTTGGTAAGTTTCATGACTCGTCTAATAAGAGAAATATGGAGTTTCATGATGATCATAGAGGAAAGAAAGTTCAATTCCCCCTATGTAAATCATGTGGGAAGAGGCATCATGGAGAATGATTCAAAGGAACTAGAAGATGCTTTGGGTGAGGAAAAGAAAAACACAAAGCCAGTAAGTGAAAAGTAAAAGGTTTAGTTAACACCATGGATGAGGATAATGGTATTACTATGACATCAACAATGGTTAAATGTTTTAAATTTGTAATGTACGGGTATTATGAAAACCAATTCCCTAAGGGAAAGTCTCATGAAGAGAATCAGTATGGTAGTATGGGTAGTATTTATGTTGATGATAATGAATAGACTAAAAATGATATGTGAGATTAAAGAATTGTTGAATCTCGGTCAATGGTTTAAGAAGGAAGTGGAATGATTACATGTTTATCAAGTGTAATGTTGTATAAGTAATCTCATGGTACTATGGAATAAAGAGACATCTAAGGATTGTTACATTGTTGTCTTTCCTTATGTTTTGAAAGTATATGATGAATGGTATGAGTGACCATGAAAGGTTATTTAGATATTTTTGGAAAGTAGATGATATGCGCAAAATGAAGGGATAAGGAGAAAATTAAATTTTTTATAGTATTCATGAGCTCATGACTTATATAAGGAGAAGGTCATATAATAGTTTGAGTATATAGAATTTTTGGATTTTGGTATGTGGAAAGCGTTAACTTTTGACAGCATTCATGTTTTCACTAAGATTTAATGGGTATTCATTTTTCAAGAGAATACATGATTAAGGTATTCACATGATTGGAATGTGACCAAAAATATATATGGGGGATAAATGATGGTATTCACATGCCTGGTTAATGACATTTCAAGTAATCATTTTCTTTATACTATCAAATTGGACATATGTGTTTTGGATAAGCCTAAATATTGGAATGAATTATGTTGGACATAAGCTAGTATTGTTTAAGGCTAGATTTTTTTCGATATTATTTATAATGTAGTTTTAGAAAAAGACAACCTACAGGACGGGCGACAACCCGTCGTGTCAGACAAGGCTGTGGGAATCGAACCCACAACTGAAGTGCGATGGGACTTTATTGCCTACCACTTGCCTACAGGAATACCATGTTTAGTAGAAACTAATTTTATTATAATAAGAAGTATGATATATGAAGTATAAGTCCATTTTAGGAACCATATATGATTAATCTCACAATAGATGGACTTATGTATTTTTTATAAATTTTATAACCTTTTGTTTGAGACAGATGGAATGACCCATCAATTTATCACATGATCTTCTAACACTTCACGAAGGACAAATTCAACTTCATTTCTTTAAGAGATGAAGTGGAAATTGTTCAAAGCACGAATAATAGTGAGATTGTACCAAAATCAAGCAATTATTTCTTCTAATTCAAAATTTTCAACTTTAGGGAAATGATATTGAAAACCAAAAATGTTGTCCTAATGCTCTTATATCCAATAAATCAGATGGTACCTTAGATCATCACAAATTTATGGCATTGTGAAGGATGGCTTTTTCCTAGCCATGTTCTCTACTACTCTCCATCAGAACATGATGCTTAGATTTCTCCTCCATATCCATATTTTCACCCATGTTCTCCTATGTGGAAACCCAGTGATGAGTTATTTGAGTATCCGTTATGTTTCTAACGTTCCTTTTTTAAATGATGTTTTAGTATTCCTTTTTACGATGTGGGTTTCTATGAAGGAAAATCTCGTGTAATAAACCATTTATCACCCTGACGAATTTCGAGGGAGAAATTCATTTTAAGTGGGGGTAGAATGTAACACCCCGAGATTTTATGAAAAATATTCTTTTTAATGTCTTGTGTTGTACGCTACACCAAAATTATCTTTTGATATACGCAACACCGTATTTTCTTGCAATATAGGCAACACTATTCTTGGCTCGCGTTACACACAATTTCGAGTTCGTTTTGTAGAAACTATTCTACGCAACATTATGTATAGATCTTGTTTAATGTATAAATGAAATAAGTTTTGATTCTGTTATACACAAAACCAAACAATGCTTTCACTACACACAGCCCTGACTTGGCTTTAATTACACGCAATAAAGACCTTCCTTGATAGCGTGTGTAGTACACAATACTGAGTTTCACTAAACAAGAAATTACTATAATATTATTATGAACTAGTCGTTATGAATAGTAATACCCACTTTTTGAAATTTTATAAATTTTATCATTCAAAATGGACTTCATTTTTGGATTCCGAATATCAAAATTTGCTTAGGGTGAAATTTTGGTACTTTTCGGATAACTTTCATATTCTGATGAATAGTGAAAATTACTAAATTTTAATTAAAAACAACTTTTTTAATCCTAATAATTAGTAGTGATAAATTATTAATTTTAGTGCTTTTAAAGTATATTTAGAATATATTTTTACCATTTAATACAATGTTGGTCATTGGATGTAATTTCACATTTAAACCAGACATAAAACAGTGTCAATCTTTTGATAGTTATTATCTCTTAAAAACACGCTATTTGTTTTGACGACAGGAATTAATTTTTAAATTAATTAATGCAACTGATATGTTTTGAATTTGGAAAAATATAAATAATTTTTGAATTCATAATATCAAATATATCTTAGGCCTAATTTTTGGTATTTTTCTGGATATATTCATTTTTTTAATGAATAGTGAAACAACTAAGTGGTAGTTAAAAAACTGAATTTTTCATAAAACTTTGTTTTACCACTTCTGTGAGTGGGATTTTGAAAATTCGAGAGACACGGTTAATATCAAGGACTAAAATGTGGTTGAATGAGATGAAAATAATTTTTGGTGAATAGTAACTTTTTTACTTTTATTTACCACAGTTAAAAGTAAATATGATAATTAAGGGTAAAAATGATATTATTATTACCTTAACACATGTCATAATTCTGTTGGATAAGTGTAATTTGACCAAAAACAACCTTAGGAATAAAATATGACCATTGAGGCCCACTTGGATTAGATTAGGACATTTAATATTAATTTATTTAAAGAAGGTTTAAAATAGTTAAAATCAAAGTTAAATAATTAAATCATTTTTAATATAGGGTTATAAATAAGCTAAATTCTACTATAAATATTCATTATAAAGCTAAAATGATTTCATACATAATGGTAATTTATTTATAATTTTTAGAAATTAAATAATTTAATTTATTTATGACACAATGATGATGCAGTAATTATATTATTAATGAAATATTGACATAATTGATGTTATAAATACCCAAATAAATGTATTTTGAGACTTTTTATGAATTTAACTAATTTTATTGGTTAATATGACCTGTTAGTTTTGATTTAATTAACTTTTTTCGAACAAATCATTCTGTTATGATTTTCACAAAAATCAAATACCAAATAGTGTCAAAATAGACATAAAATAGTTTTTTAAAAAAATATTATATTATTAAATGTTATTTTATTCCTAAAAATCTAAGGCTCGGGAAAATGACTTAGATATGGTTATATATATTAATAATAAGAAACTTGGGGTTCGTTTTGCTTGTTATAGTATGTTTATTAACCTTATAGTGTAAGAAAACAAGAAGACATGTTAAAAGTAAAATTATATAACTTAAGGTTAAATCTAAATGATAAGGTTATAATAGAAACCGAAATTGGCTAAATTATATTGGATTATAGGATTTCTATTCATACCCATACTAGCTTCAAAATAAATCAATTTTGAGCTATTAATAACTGAATATGACTTTATAATAAAATAATATTTTTAGTTTTTTCAAAAGTGCCCCTCTCCTCCCTTATAAAAGGGAACCTCCTCCCTATATTCCTCACAACACTTTGCACCTTCATGCTCGGCCAAACCCTGAAAAATGCTCTTCTCCACTTCTATATAAACATCCTAGAGGTTCTGGCATTTTTCAGAGACCAATTTTAGTTCTCTTAGAGGAGGTCTCAAAGAGGCGCTTCAAAGAAAAGGTAATGTCCGTTACAGATTTTTTCAACTTTATTTCTTCTTCCACTTCTTCATCTTTAGTTTTTTCATTATGAAGTAATAACATCAGTATAACTCATATACTGATATGTTATTATAAGTGTGAAAAAACCCTATCTCACCATCTATCCATCCTACGGAAAACGAAACCACCACGCGTGCGTACGTACGAAATACCGTCTCCACGCCGTGGTGAAATCTGTTTTTCCACCAACACCTTACATGGATGGGTATAATGTTGTAATGAATAACTATATATGGTTATTATAACATCATACTGATTCTGATATATTATACCATCCACTCCAATTCTATTCAATAATTATGGTAATGATATCATCGCTCGTGTGTACATATGGACTACCGTCTCCACGACACGATGAGATTCATTCTCCATGTTAACCATACATGAATGATCATAAAGTTTATAAAATGAATAATAATGAAATATATGAAATAATAATTCTACTGGATTTATGTATATATATATATATGTCATCCATTTAGTTTCATTCAATTCAATAAGGAAATGAAAACAGTGTTCATGCGTACGTACGGCCTACCGTATCCATGAACGGTGTATTTCATTCCTTTTATCGATCTATAATATATATATATATATATGATGAATATATCTTATATATAAATCATGTTTTAATTCTGAAATTTTTTAAATCAAGATATAAGTAATAATATCAAGAACGACAAGTCGAAACCCATATGATAAATGAAATGATTTTACCCAAAATGCAGCTTTAACATGGAATTTAGAAATGAACAGGTAATATAATATCATAAGTGAAACATATATGATATCATAACAATGAATATGATTATGTAACAAGTCAATGACATTATTTAAATCATTATATACGAAGTTCGGATACGTACGAATCATATCGGATCTAAGGTAAGGGATAATTGTGCAAATCTCATTTTAATCCGAGATTGCTTATTCGTAAGTATTTACTGGGGTTATTTCTATCATCCATGATCATGATTTAGAGAATTGTATTCATGTATGTTTAATTTCCTTTTTAACCATTTGTCTTTTACCCCATGGTATGGAAGGAATCTTTCTTTTATTTACCCTACAAGGTACTTTTTGACTTTTCCGACAAAACTATGAGAAGAATGTTTTTTTAACGTATACAGCATGAAAGGATTTTTATGGTTTTATAAAGCCTTATTTTCATGAAGATTACACCAAAATATTTCATGACTATTTTCAAAAAAATCATTTTCTTTTAAAATCTCATGACATTTTGTGATAGGAAAATGATTTTGAAGAAAAATGGATATTTTCCACAAGAATTTATTTCAAGTGTTTTATCAAAACCATTTTCATCTGAGATGACATTATTTCACATGTGTATGTTTCAAGTATCATGTCTCTATTATTTACATGGTTTCACATTTCTAATGATGAAATGATATCCAATTTTTTTGTATGGATTACATTATGATGGAAGGATGTTTAGAAACCCATTTTATTCATGGGTTATGATGAAGGATTTATGTTTATATTGTAGCACACGAGATAATGATTTCAATATGAGATGGGTGGGACTTATATCTCCCTCCAATGCATTGGGTAAATTTTTATATCTCATGAGATAGACATGGATGGAACGGTAATTTAAACCGGTTCAGTAATACAAGGCTGGAATGAGGAGTGAACTCGATTTAGAAAGGGACTTTGTCCACTAAGATTGTCTTGGAATCAATGACTTGGCTACTATGGAAATCAAATCATGTGCTTAATGGTTTCCACAATTACATGTTTTATTCCCATTCTATGTTATCATGATTAATGTTTCTTCATGATCTATGCCTTACGTACTACCATGTTTTATGTCATTGCTCAAGATTTCGATGTTTAGATTTTATGCTCATATTTTTTTTTACATTCAAATGTGTATGTATTGTTTTATGTTCCATATGATTAACCTTACTGAGCATTTGAGCTCACCCCTTTTATGTTTTCTTTTCCCCAGGATATAAAAAAAGATTTAGCTAAGAAAAAAAGGGGAATATCATTATGGGAGATGTTGAAGATCTTTCACCACGATTAGAAGATTATATTCTATGTTTCCAAAGACACTAAACTATTACAATCCTTGTGTGTCTATTTTTGTTATGTATTAATTATTCTGAAAAAGTAATGTAATGTTCATGTACGTCATGCTTTGGGTCTCTACACTTATCTTTTCCAATTTCTAGGATCTGGATTGTCACTCCACCCCCAGGTGGCCCTAAAGTATTATAATAAACCTCAATGCATCCCAAGTGAATCATGCGCTGTGTAAATCATTAATTATCCAACCATTTTACTAAATTTTACCCACATTAACAAATTCCCGATAAGAGGTAAGAAAGACTTCAACACACATACACACATCTATAAAAAATGATTGGATAAAATTTATAGACCACCAACCACAAATACGATGATGAACACAATCTTAACCAGGGATATATATTTGGAATCAACCACCCTTTGACACCACATAAAACACTCCACTGCAAAAATTTGGTTTTTGGTCTTTAGATGAAAATTAGAGAAGCTATAAATCTAAATCCAGAAAAGAGAAGAAAGAGGATCCTTAGACTTACCTGAGGCTTCGATCCGCAACCAATAATACTTCATATGGCCAATAATCACTAGGGAAACACCCTTGGGATGCTTTAGTGGACATGGATAATTCATATCATTCATAGGGGGAGTAATTATAGAGAAATTGGAGGGGTATCTAAATATCCTATAATTGAATGACTATAAATTTTCCAACTTTTATTGGAGCACATGGTTTGTCCGAACTGTTTTCAAAACCATGCGCAAACCGTGAGTAAGATATTGTATGAGGTGAAAATATATCATTGTTACTTGGGAAGATCCACTCAATTTTAAAAACCCTATTATAACATTGCATAATTCCATATTCCATAGTTTTATGATTTTCCTGGGATGGTGGAATGGTTTACTTAACCATGCACTCACCGTACGCAGTGTATAGGTTTGACCATTTTTCCACATTTTCATTTCCTGAGCCCCCGAACACATATAATGCTCCACATATAGCATGTAAAAATCTTATTAGACAAATTAATGGAATAAAATATGTATAAACGAGGACATACATCAATGATGTCAAGGATCGTAAAACCTCCCAACCTTATTACTTCTTGTACTCGATCCACAATCCAATGTATCACTGATCTTCTGAAACCTATAGATTAGGCCAATAGTCCAGCCGATCCAATCCCATTTTCATATATTCTCTTTCGACATTACCTTGATACCCAAATATTCAAACCCATGGAACAATATTATCTCCTAAGAAATTATCAATACAACCCACAACACGAAATAGATTCACATCAAAGGATACATCAACTTCAACCATACAAAACCACTAGAACACAATAAGAAATTATATGAAAATTGACAAATTCATATCATAATGGAAATATTTTATAGAGAATCATACTATCAAGTAGGAACTGATCAACACCACATCAGTCCGAACCTGAGTGGTCAGTGAACAGAATCAACATCATAGAGCTGAATCCCCCCAGGGGTAGACTGTTGAGATAGTTTAGTTATTTCATGTGACTAACAAAGCCAATATTGGTATTACACATATAGCTTCTAATTAAATTATATATGTGAAAAAATTGTGATTATGGTTCCTTGACACAGATCACCCAAAATAATTTCATGTTTAATAAACTTGATATTCTTGTAATAGGAGTGGTATTCCGTTGTGGGGATGATCAATGTGAATCAATACCATTTCATTAATTAAAATGGTAGTCGATACTACTACAGAGATAAGACCCACAAGAGGGAATTAACATGTGAAATACCATTTGGACATTAAATAAAAACATTTTGGCATGTCCCTTGATTTATGATCCTAGAGAGACTGAATCAATTTTATTAGTGGAAGGTCCTAGATACATTGGTTAACAACATGAGGATTATGGATATGGTTTCTATTTTTGGGAGGGAAACTTGTGAGATTGGTTGATAGATTTTATAGGACCCTTAGAGGCTATAACCATAAGTGAGTTCTATGATATGTTTGATCCATGAAAGGTGGAGAAAATGAATATTTGTTATACAAATGGTTATTACATAGATTCTACGAGGAAGGATCCTTAGGTGAATGTTATTGTGAACACTACGGAATGGGGTTGTAGAATGGTTAAATTCTATAGGATTTGAAATTGTAGTAGTTGGTGACTAAGCATGCATCCATATTAAGGAATTGACATTCTATGTATAATTGTGTGTGATATTGCAACATCATCTTGGTTCTTGGGGAGTATAAATCATTAGAGTGTGTTCCAGGTTCAGTAATCTAGTGGAACAATATTATGCATTGATTTTATTATATTCTAAATGAATGGAGTGTTTGTTGGTGAGGATAGAGCTTATTGATATGTCTTTTGATGAGTAGATTTTAACAATCCATGAATATAATTATTTTAATTTAGTATCCTATTGGAGTTGTTAGCCATATCACCATATGTATTAAATGATGAGCCCATATGGTAGAGGTTATTTATGAAAGGAATCCGGTATAGTGATATGGTCAATCTGGAGTCTGGTATGAGATTTATGGGATTAATTGAGAATGAAAAATAAATTTAAGAACATTTGTTTTCAAACCCATTAAGGTGGAACTAGAAGTGTATTATAAGAAGGCCATATTACGGGGAGTTAAAATGTTGGATGGGGGAGATTGTGACCAACATTATTGTTTTGAATGAATGCTCAAAAGAGTGTTCTAGTAAAAATTGGATACAAAAATGGGTATAGTTCCTATGGTATGTGTAATATTTTTGATGTATTTTGAAAAATGGAATTCAATATCGTGATGTTTTAGCATGTTATGATTGTGTTAAAATGGGAATACATCAATTCTAATGAAAATAAAAACACGAGATTAGTCTTCAGATGAACCAAATAGGGGGATCATACTGTGAATTATGTGTGAACATAAATATGAGTACATGGATGATAATGAGATGTCTTTGGGATTAAAGGCTTAAAGGTCATGTTTTTTGGGAACACATATATAAGTGGAACTATGTTTTTATGATCATGGTTATATGTAGGATTTTAGACCTATGATTTTGTGATAGACGAGATTTTGTAATCTATAACACCCTGAGATTTTATGAGAAATAATATTTTTAATTTATTTGATGTATTGTGTTGTACACTACACCAAAATTTCCTTATTCTATACACAACACCATGTATAGATTTTGATCTTTTTATAAACGAACTATATTTTAATTATGTTATACACAACACCAATGTAAGCTTGCACTACACCCAACCCTGACTTGGCTTGCATTACATGTAATATTGACCATCCTTGATAGCGTGTGTTGTAGGTAATACTGAGTTTCACTAAACAATGATATATTGTTATAATATTGTTATGAACTAGAAATTATTAATATTAATAACTACATTTTAAATTTTATTACATTATAATTCAGCTAATAGAACATGGTATGAGATGAAAATAAATTTTTCAGTTAAATATGTATTTTTCACAAAAAAATGCATTTTTGCCGCCTTTTGATGGCCACACACATTAAATATAGTTTTTGACATGATTATGTGTTCAATTTGACAAATAAAACATCTTTCTTGGAATCAGGATATACAAATTTACTATGGATAAATTACTGAGATTATTATGATAACCTTCATATTTTGATGAATAGTAAAAAATATGCTAAATTTTAATTAAAAATAACATTTTTCATCAAGATAATTTATATGGTTAAATTATAATATTAATGGTTTTAAATTATAAATATAATATATTTTTACCATTTAATATCGTGCAAGTCATTATCATTAATTTTACCAAGGTAAAATCATTTAAATCTTTTATAACGTTTTAACTTTTAAAACCCGTTTTCTCAACAGCAAGATTAATTTTAAATTAAATGCTTCCACATCTATGTTTTGAATTTTGGAAAATGCATTAAATATTTGGAATCAGTATGTCCAAATTATGTTAGTAGGTTAATTTTTATTTTTAGTCATTATGAATAGTAACTACGGTAAATTTTATTTACTATAGTTAATGGTATATCGGGTAATTAAGAGTAAAAATAAGATAACAAAATTACGCTAAAACCTGAAAAAATTCTATTGGATGAATAAAAGTAGACCCGTATCACCTAAGGGTCAGAAAAGATTCATTTCATGGGCTTTTAACCATGAAAATGATGTAATTATTATTAAAACCAAAAAAAGTGACAATATGTCACTCTCTTATATCTTATAAGTGTAATAATTTAAATGTAGTGATAAAATTCATAAAACATCGAACATAAATAGTCAACAGAATGAAAATACAATTATCTACATCGTGTAAATTTATTTATAATTTTTATGGATTAAATAATTATCATTAATGGTGACACAATAGTGATTCTGAAATTGTTTATTTAGTGAAAAATCAATAACAAAATTTTTATTAAACTAATAGTGACCATAAAAGTCACAAACACCTGACCATAACTTATTGGTTGTATAACTGTAATACATAAGCATACAATGGTCAAATATTTGACCATTTTTAGACATATATATTCGATTATGACACTTATATTATTTTATTTTAAATGATTATGAAGGTGTCACCTTCATATTTTAATAAATATAACAATTTAGATATTGTGATTTTACGATAATAAATTCTAGTAATGGTATTTTTATCTATGATATTAGATTTATATATATCAGAGTATTTTATTTTTAATTTTAATGCAAAAAATATATATATTAAATAATTGTACAAAAATGGTGTAGTAATTATTTTATTAAGAGAATATCAAATAAATGGTTTTAAAAATAATAAAATAAATCTTATATGAACTAATTAATGTTATAAAAATGATTTATATATTAATATGACATGTTAGGAGTCTATAAAATATTTGGTTTTGAATATATCCTCTATACAGATTTTATGTAAATTCAATTAAATGAATTGTGTCAAAATTGACACTATTGTTATTTTATAAA
The DNA here is from genome assembly GCA_963277665.1 of Viscum album. NCBI lineage: Eukaryota > Viridiplantae > Streptophyta > Magnoliopsida > Santalales > Viscaceae > Viscum > Viscum album. The sequence continues at coordinate 49,992,779 of OY728121.1, forward strand.
AATAACATGTTGTAAAATTGTTTAAAAATCACAAAAAATTTAAAAATTATCAATTGAGATTTATATGGTCTAAAATGTCATAACATATCCAATTATGGACAATTCACAACACATAATTAAATATTTAAAACAATTTACAATTTACAATTTTATTACCACAAATAAAATTAAATAGATTAAATAATGATAAATCAAGATGATAAGGTTTACAATAAATTACAAACATGTCTAAATCTTATTGGATTATTTTATTACAATCCTATATCATCTACTATTCTTATTTGATTCATTTTGGTAGGATTTTGACTGGGTTTTGAGTTTATTATAAATTAATATTTTAGAGGTTTCCAAAATTGCCCCTCTCTTCTATTGTTAAAGGGCACCTCCTACCTCTCCACCTCAACCCACATTGAGCCTTCAAGTTCGGCCAAAAATGGCCAATTTATCTTCTCCAATTCCATAGAAACATACTAGAGGTCCTGGTCTTCTTCAATGACTAACATTAGTGCCCTAAGAGGAGGTTTAGAAGAGGCGCGTTGAAGAAGAGGTAATATCCTTTACCGATTCTTTCAAATTAATTTCATCTTATACTTACCCTCATTTCCCTGTTTCCTAATAATGTAATAAAATCAGTTTCACTAACATACTGATATATCATTATAAATATTAACCAACCCAATTTCACCATCTATCCATCCTACGGAAAACGAAATCACCGCGTGTGTGTACGTACGGAATGCCCTCTCTACACTGTGGTGTAATCTGTTTTCCACCACCAACATACTTGTAATGGTATAATGGTAGAAATATTAAATATATATTATTATGAAAAAATCATACTGATTCTGATAAATTATATCATCCACTTTAATTCCATTCAATAATTATGGGAATGATATCATCGCTCCTACGTAAGTACGGATTACCGTCTCCACGACGCGATGAGATTCATTCTCCATGATTAACCATTCAAGTATGATTATAAAGTATATATAATAAATAACCTTGAAATATATGACATAACAATGATACTGTATTTATGTACATATAGGTTTCATTTACTTAATTCCATTCAATTTATAAAAAAACAAAAACAGCATTCATGCATACATACGACCTACCGTCTCCAAGAACGGTGTATTTCATTCAATTTATTGGTCTATTATAAATATGTATATTCTGAAAATATATTATATATAAATCATGTTTTACATTATTGAATTATTTAAATCAGGATATAAGTAATAATATCAAGAACACCAAGTCAAAACACATATGATAAAGGAAATGATTTTTCCCAAAACTCTGCTTTAACATGGAATTGACAAAAGAACGGGTAATATAATGTCCTAAGTGAATCATATGTGATATCATAAATATTATTATGGTTATGTTACCAGTTAATAACATGTTTAAACCCACTATAAAAGTGTTTCGGACACGTATAGATGAAATTTGACTTAAGGTATGGGATAATTATACCAATCTCATTCTTATCCGAGATTATTTATTCATAAGTATTTACTTGGGTTATGTCTATCATCCATGTCCATTTTTTCTAAACACGTTTTCATAAAATGTTTATTATTCTCCCATGTATATTTAAATCAATTTTTACCCTTTTTTGTCTTTTACCACATTGTATGGACGAAATATTTCCTTTTTTTACCATATATGGTACTTTTTGTCTTTTCCGGTAAAAAGTACGAGGAGAATGTTTTTTAACTTATACAGCATGAACTATTTTTTACGGTTTCATAACACCTTATTTTCATGAAGCTTATTATACAATATTTCATTATTTATTTTAAAAAAATTCTTTTAAATTTTCACTGTATTTGGAGAAAAGAAAATCATTTGGAAGAAAAAAGGATATTTTCCTCAAGAATTCATTTCATGTGCTTATTCAAAACAATTTCCCATCTAAGATGAAATTATTTAGAATAATTATTTTTCAAGTATAATTTCTCTATTATTTTCGTGGTTTTATTTTTCTTAAGATGAAATTATATCCAATGGTTTTATATGGATTATGTTTGGATGTGATGATTTTTATTAAACCCATTTTATTCTTTGGGTTATGATGCATGATTTATGATTTAGTTGTGGCACACGTAAGAATGATTTTAATATGAGACGGGTGGGACCTATATATCCCTCCAATGCATTGGGTAAATATTTATATCTCATGAGATAGACATGGCTGGAACGGTATGTGAATCCGGTTTAGTAATACAGGGCTGGAACGACAGGTAATCCCGGTTCAGTAATGGAATTTGTCGACTATGATGGTCTTGGCAGCAATGCCATGGCTACTATGTAAATAATAACATGTGCTTAATGGTTGACACAAATACATGTTTTATTCCAGTGCTATTCTATCGTGGTTAATATTTCATTATGATCTATGCCTTATGCACTGCCAATATTTATGTTATTACACATGATTTTGATGTTTTATGTTCATGTTCTTACATTCCAATGTTTATGGATTATTTTATGTTATCCATGATTACCCTTACTGAGAATTTTAGCTCACCCTTTTTATTTTTTTATTTCCCAAGGATGTAAAGAAAGGTTTTAGGTAAAAAAACCAAAGAGAATGATATTTATGGGAGATGTTGAAGATTTTTCACCATGATTAGAAGAATATTATCCGAGTTTCCTAAGACAATAAACTAATACAGTATTTTGGCGTCTGTTTTTTTCGTGTATTAATTATTCTGCAAATGTAATGTATTTTCCATGTACTTAAAGCTTCAGGTCTCTATAGTTGGTATCAGTGTGAAGTATTGGTTAACATTTGGAAACTAGGATTCAAAAACATTAGTGAAATCCCTAGAAATATTTATGAGGTATGACTAGGGATGTCTCTAAGTTTATATATAAGTATAGGTTATAGTATTATAATTATGGTAACAATCTCAAGATTAAACCTATGATGTTATATATTGACGGTACTCCCCCTTTATTATGTTGTTTTCCTAGCATGATTTCTTCCCCTCACACTATTCTCTTTGGATTTTTGAAAAATGGCGGGAACCATGAAGATTCATGATAATGGAGATTATAATGGATGGTGGAATGATATTTTTCATGAGCAACCAAATGAAATTGGATCTAGAAGTCCACATATCATTACTATGCCTAATCAGCAATCTCATAATATGATCAATAATCTCAACATTGGTAAGTTCACTGACTCCTCTAATAAGAGAAAGAAGGAGTTTCATGATGATCATAGGGGAAAGAAAGTTCAATTCCCCTCATTTAAATCATGTGGGAAGAGGCATGAGGGAGAATGTTTAAAAGGAACTGGAAGATGCTTTGTGTGTGGAAAAGAAGGACACGAATCCAGTAAATGTAAAGGAAAAGGTTCAGTTAACACATTATATAATGATAATGATATTTCTAAGACATCAACAATGGTTAAATGTTTTAAATGTGGAACATACATGCATTATGCAAACCAATGTCTTAAGGGAAAATCTCATGAAGAGAATCAGCATGGTCATATGGGTAGTATTTGTGTTGATGATGATGAAGAGACTACAAATGATATATGAGATGAAAGAAGTGTTGAGGAATAAAATGACGGAGCTCGATGAATGGTTTATGAATCTAGTGGAATGATTTCATGTTTATAAAGAGTAATGTTGTATAATTAATTTCATGGTATAATGGAATAAAGAAACATCTAATGATTGTTACACTATTGTTTTTACTTATGTTTTTTTGAATGTATATGTTGAATGGTACTGGTAACCACATAATTTTATTTAGATATTTTTGGAAAGAAAATGATATTCACATAAGGAAGGGGTAAGGATAAAATGAAATTTTTTATAGTATTAATGAGCTCATATAAGGATAAAGTGATATCATGGTTTGAGTATATAGATATTTTGGGATTTTTGTATGAGGAAAGAGTTGACTTTTGATAGCATTCATGTTTTCACAGAGATTATATGTTAATTTACATTCCATGAGAATTCATGATTATGTTATTCACATGATTGGAATGTGAACAACAAGATATATCTTATCATATATGGGGGATAAATGATGGTATTCAGATGCTTGGTTGATGAAATTTCTAGTAATAGTTTTATTCATACTATGAGCTTGGATAGAAGTATTTTGGATAAGTCTAAATATTTGATATGGATTATGTTGGACATAAGACAATATTGTTTATGGATAGAATCATTATTCGATATCATTTCTGGAATGTTATAATAGTGTAGTTTTTGAAAAAGGACAACCAGTAGGATGGGCGACAGCCTGTCGCATCGGATAGGGTTGTGGGAATCAAACCCACAACTGAAGTGTGAAAGGTCTTTATCACCTACCACTGGCCTACATGAATCCCTGGTAATTATAAAGTAGTTTTCTATTTTTATTCGGTATGATAGATGATGTATAAGTCCATTTTTGGAAACCATATATGATTAATCTCACCATATGGTGAAATTATGATTATAACTTTTGATAACCTTTTGTTAGAGACAGATGGAATGATATGTCATTCTATTACATGATCTTCTAACACGTCACGAATGAAAAATTCAACTTCATTTATTTATTTGATAAAGTGATAATTGTTCAAGGAATGGCCAACGGTGAAATTGTACCAAATTCAATTAATTATTTCCTATAATTCCAATTTTTTTTCAACATTAGGGAAATAATCGTGAAAACCAAAAACATTGTCCTAGTACCCTCGTATCTGATGAATCAGATGGTACCTTAGATCATAACAAATGTATGGCTTTGTTATTATTGCATTTTTCATATCCATGTTCTCTACCACTCTCTATCAGAACAAGATGGTTATATTTCACTTCCATGTCCATATTTTCACCTATATTCCTATATGTGGAAACCCAGTGATGATTTAATTTGGGTTGCTGTTACGTTTCCTTTTTAAAATTAAGTTTTAGTATTTCTTTTTACAATGTGGGTTTCTATGAATGAAACTTTTAAGTAGTAAAACATTTATAACCCTGATGAATTTCAAGGGAAAAATTTATTTTAAGGTGGGTAGAATGTAACACCCTGATATTTTATGAGAAGTAATATTTTTAATTTCGTTGATGTCGTGTGTTGTGCGCTACACCAAAATTTTCTTGTGCTATACACAACACCAAGTATATATTTTGATCAATGTACAAATGAACTATATTTTTATTATGTTATACGCATCACCAAAGGAATCTTGCACCACACACAACCCTGACTTGGCTTTCATTACACGCAATAGTGACCTTCCTTGATAGCGTGTGTTGTACGCAATACTGATTTTCACTAAACAAAAATATATTTTTATAATATTTTTATGAACTAGCCGTTATGAATAGTATTAACTAAATTTTGAATTTTATGACATTATAATTCATCTTATAGAACATAGTATGAGAAGAAAATAAATTTTTAGGCTAAAATAAGTATTTTTCAAAAAAAATACACTTTTGACACCTTTTGATGGCGTAGCCAATTTAAATCTAGTTTTTGACATTTTTATAAGTTCAATTTGAAAAATAAAAAATCTTCATTGGAATCAGTATATAAAAATTTACTTTGGATAAATATTTTAGATTATTCTGATAACCTTCAAATTTTGATGAATAGTAAAAAAATATGATAAACATTAATTAGAAACAAATTTTTTCACCGAGATAATTTATAGGGTTAAATTATAATATTGAATGGATTTAAAATATAAATAGAATATATTTTTACCATTTAATATAATTTAATTCAAAATCATTAATTTTACCTTGAATTCATATGTAAAAACATTTCAATATTTTAACTTTTAAAACTTGTTTTCTAAACAGCGGGATAAATTTTAAATTAAATACTGCCATATCTGTGTTTTGAATTTGGAAAAATGGATTCCATATATGGAATCAGTAGGTCCAAATTAAGTGAATATTCTACTTTTTATTTTTAGTTATTATGAATAGTAACTACGGTAAATTTTATTTACTATAATTAATTGTAAATCTGGTAATTAAGAGTAAAAATAAGATTATAAAATTACCCTACCAGCTGCCAAAATTCTTTTGGATGTATAAAAGTCGACCAATATCACCTAAGGTCCGGAATAGATTCATTTAATTAATTTTTAACCATGAAAATGATGTAATTATTATTAAAACCAAAGAAATTGACAACATGTCACTCTCTAATATTTTATAAGTGTAATAATTTTAATTTAGTGATAAACAACATTTTTCATAGAACATAAATAGTAACCAAAAAGTGAATAAAATTATATACATATTGTATATTTATTTATAATATTTATGGATTACATAATTATCATTAATGGAGAAACAATAGTGATGCAGTAATTGTTTATTTTGTTAAAAATAAATAATAAAATTTTTATTAAACTAATAGTGACTATAAAAGGCACACACACCTAAAAAAATTATTTTTCATGTACATGTAATCCATAATCATTAAATGGTATAATATTTGACCATTTGGACCTTTATAATAGTGATTATGACATTTATATTATTTTATTTTAAAAGATGTCAAAGTTATTACCTTCATAATTTAATAAACATGACAATTTAAATGTAGTGATTTTAAGATGATAAATTCGAGTAAAAGTATTTTTATATAATATATTAGATTTATCTACATCATAGTATTTTATTTTTAATTTTTATGCAACAAATAAGTATATTAAATATTTATACAAAAAAGTTGAAGTAATTATTTTATTAAGAGAAATATCAAATAAATGGTTTTAAAAATATTAAAGTAAATATTATATGAACTAATTAATGTTCTCCAGAAATTTTATAGATGAATATGACATGTTATAAGTCTATTAAATACATTTTCTTGATATATATAATCTGTGTGGATTTTATTTTAATTCAAATAAATGAATTGTTTCAAAATTGACACTATTGTTATTTTATAAAAATAACATATTATAAAATTGTTTAAAAATCACAAAAATATTTGAAATTTATAAATTGAGATTTATATGGTCTAAAATGTCATATATTATCCAATTATGGACAATTCACAACACATATGTAATTATTTATGACAATTTAAACTTTATAATGTTATTACCACAAACAAAATTCAATACATTAAATAATCACAATTCAAGTTGATAAGGTTTAAAATAAATTTCCAACATGTCAAAATCTTATTAGATGATGGGACTATAACCCTATCTAATATAATATTCGGATTTGAGTCAATTTTTTAGGTTTTTAAGTGGTGTTTGAGTTTATTATATATTAATATTTTAGAGGTTTCCAAAAGTGCCCTTCTCTTCTCTTATAAAATGGCACCTCCTCCATATCCTCCTCACACCATTTTGAGCCTTCAATCTTGGAAAAACACAACTAGTTTCACATCTACACTTCCCTATAAACATACTAGAGCTCATGGTGTTCTTCAAAGACCACCTTTAGTGCCCTAAGTGGAGGTTTAGAAGAGGCGCATCGAAGAGGTGGCAATATACTTTACCGATTCTTTCAAATTCATTTCTTCTTCTACTTCCTCTTATTTTGTTGTTTCATAATAAATTAATAACATTATTATCACTCAAAAACTGATATGTTATTATAAATATGAACCAAACCCTTTTCACCTTCTATCCATCCTATGGAAAACGAAATCACTGCGGGTGCGTACATACAGAATACCATCTCCATGCCGTGGTGTAATCTGTTTTCCACCACCTTACATGGATGGTTATAATGGTATAAATAATAACTATATATGATTATTACAACATAATACTGATTATTATATGTTATATAATCAACTTAAATTCAATTCAATAATTATGGGAATGATATCATCGCTCGTGCGTACCTACGGATTACCGTCTCCACGACATGATGCGATTCATTCTCCATGATTAACCATTAAAGTATGATTATAAAGTATATATAATAAATAATCTTGAAATATATGACATAATAATGATACTATATTTATGTACATATATGTTTCCTTTAATTAATTTCATTCAATTTAATAAAAAAATGAATACAGTGTTCATTCGTATGTATGACCTCCCGTCTCCATGAATGGTGGATTTCATTCCATTTATCAATCTATTATATATATTTATATTCTGAAAATAAATTATATATAAATCATGTTTTTCATTTTTTAAATATGTAAATCTAGATATATGTAATAATATCAAGAACAACAAGTCAAAACACGTACAATAAATGAAATGATTTTACCCAAAATGCTGCTTTAACATGGAATTGACAAAATAAAGGGTAATATAATGTCCTAAGTGAATCATATATGATATCATAAATATTATTATAGTTCTGTTACTAGTTAATAATATGTTTAAACCCACTATACAAGAGTTTTAGACACGTATGGATGAAATTGGACCTAATGTAATTGATAATTATACCATTCTAGTTCTTATCCGAGATTGTTTATTTGTAAGTATATATTGGGTTTATGTTCATCATCCATGTCCATGTTTTCTAAAAAAATTCATAAAATGTTTTTTATTCTTCAATGTATTTTTAAAGTCATTTTTACCCTTGGTCGACTTTTACCACATTCTATGGAATAAATCTTTCCTTTGTTTACCATATAAGGTACTTTTTTAATTTTCCTGTAAAAAGTACGAGGAGAATGTTTTTTAACTTATACGGCATGAACATATTTTTACGGTTTCATAACACCTTATTTTCATCAAGCTTATTCTACAAGATTTCATGATTATTTTCAAAAAAAAATCTTTTCTTTTAAAATTACATGACATTTGGAGAAAAGAAAATGATTTTGAAGAAGAAAGGATATTTTCCTCATGAATTAATTTCATGTGCTTATTCATAGTTATTTCCCATGTAAGATGAAATTATTTAGTATGATTATGTTTCAAGTATAATGTCTCCATTATTTTCATGTTTTGATTTTTCTTAAGATGAATCTATATCCATTTATTTTATTTGGATTATGTTAAGACGAGATGATGTTTATGAAACCCATTTTATTCTCTGGGTTAAGATGCATGATTTATGGTTGTGTTGTGGCACGCGTATGAATGATTTCAATATGAGATGGGTGAGACCTATATCTCTCTCCAATGCATTGGGTATTGATTTATATCTCTTGAGATAGACATGGATGGAAGGGCATGTGAATCTATTTCAGTAATACATAGCTGGAACAACAAGTAAAGCCGATTCAGTAATGGACTTTGTCCAATATGATGGTCTTAACATCAATGTCTTGGCTACTATGGAAATCATAACATGTTCTTAATGGTTGTCACAATTACATGTGTTATTTCCATTCTATTGTATCATGGTTAAAATTACTTTATGATCTATGCCTTATGCACTACCAAGATTTATATCATTACCCACGATTTTGTTGTTTTATGTTCATGTTCTTACATTCAACTGTTTAGGGATTGTTTTATGTTCTCCATGTTTTACCTTACTGAGCATTTGAGCTCACTCTTTTTATGTTTTCTTTTCCCCAGGATGTAAAGAAAGGTTTTAGGTAAGAAAAACAATGGGTAAGATCTTTATTGAATATGTTAAAGATCTTTCACCATGATTAGAAGATTATGATCCAAGTTTCCAAAGACACTAAACTAATATGGTCTTTGGTCGTGTGTTTTTGTCATGTATTAAGTATTCCGAAAAATTAATTTATTGTCCAGGTAATTCAAGCTTCGGGTCTCTACATAATCTATAATGCTTATAAGATATATTATTTTTAAAATGTAATGATTGTTTAATGAATTGGAATGAGGATTTTGGGAAAATATTTAGGGATCATGATAAGCTCGGATGAGGTATGAACGTCCATTTTTTGAAATTATGAATAAAAAAATTCACCAAATTTGGAACGATGGATTCATGTATATTCAATTGTCATAGTGTGGAAACCATACATGGAACATCCATAGAATGTGGGAATAGAATTTCAATGGTAAATTACAATAGATACAAAAACCAAAACATTATAATTTTAAGTTACATGATGTAACCACTAGTGGAGAGTATTATATGCTTTCTAATAAATAGGTTTCTGATTTGGTCATATATCATTGTATATGTTATAAATGGTGAAAAATGTAATATTTTTTGAAAATAGATATAAGAATTAAACATGGATTAGTTCCATAATCCCTGTAATGTGGATGTTTCAATTTTCATGACCCATCCTCGAGGCACATGCCGTGACTACCCCAAGCCCGCCTTCCATAGGCCAGGGGCTGGAGACTAGCCCCAAAGGTGTAAATCTAGATAACTGGGATGGCATTTCCTTTATAAAAGTAAACTAAACACCACAGAGTACAAGAGGAAGAAATACACTATGTAGAAAAGAAAGTGCTGAAAAGTAAATTGGCCAGAATACAAACCCAACTGAAAGTAAAACTAAAATTGAAAGAAAGTACAATAGAAATGAAAATAGCTAGAAGAATGGAAGTAGCTCCTCGGTCATCCTCCTCGGATCCTACCTGAAGGGTAGGTACAGATAGCGCAGCTCCTGGATCATCCACTACGGATCCTACCTAAAGGGTAGGTACAGATAGCCTACACAACGCTCTTTCCTGTCAACCTCCTTCGAGTGCCGTCTCGCCGTGATGTCCACCTCCGGATACTGACTCGTCATGTGGTCCACCTGTTGGTACTGTCCAGTCCTCAAACACTCGACCTTCGTCAGCACTGCCCGTCGTCTGCAACCAACACAACGAGGCGCGGGCATAGCCCGCGCAGGAGTGTGTATAACGATACTCAGTAGGGACCCCGAGACCCTCAAGGTCTCTCTAAAACCAACATGGATAACCACAAAGAAGATCTCAACAGATAACCTCTAATTAGGTATAAGCCCATACATATACCTATGTTATCATGTAACCCATCTCAATCAATGAGGTAAACACAAAGGTTATAGACTCAACTCAAACATGGATTATCATTATCGAAACTGTAACGGCTGATGAGACCATCTCTAGAGTTTACAGTGATCCTGTCATAACTATGAGGTGCTGCTCACTATCCTAAGACTGCTGAGGTACTCCTCCTATCGAGGACCGCGGGTCTGCCACCTCACACAGTAGTGCTCCTCTATTATGGGTCTGCCACCTCACACAGTAGTGCTCCCCCTCATAGCCTAGAGAGGTACTCCTCCTGTCGAGTATCGGGGGTCTCCCACTTCACAAAGTAGTGCTCCTCTTCCATGGGTCTTCCACCTCATAAAGTAGTGCTCCCCACTGGGCTATGCTAGTCACTCTGAATCGAATCGGACAATCAGTCATCGGTCACATCTAGCTACACGGTCTCCGTACTCTATATGCTCGTATTTGGGAGGGTCCTCTCCATGAGCTACATGTCGATACTCCAATTATCAAAAGTCCCATGAAAAAGTATCTCAAAGGACCGTCTCGTCATAGGGGTCTCAACACAACAGACAGCACGTCAATCGGACGCCCGGTCGGTGAGTTATTAGCTTTTTCGTCCCAGGGGACCGGTTGGTTTCGTCTGTGGACCAACCTATACATATCACAATTGTACCCGGAACTCTCATAGGGTATACTCATAGGGACCGTTTCTCAATGTGATCACCATCGCCACTGACGGTTCGTCAAACAGATGTCTGGTCTGAAAGATATCAGCTTTTACGTTGTAGGGGCCCGGTTGGATTTTGGGTACAATCCAACCCAGCCATACACCAACTGCGTGAAAACCTCGGGTGAAGTGTTCCAAAAGTTCCGTCTCCTCATGAGGAATACAACAAAGTAGACGGCACGTCAATTGGACGTCTGGAGCTCAAGATATAATCGTTTCCCCTATGAGGGCCCGATTGGTTTCGTGTACGAACCAACACAGCCGAACCCAAAGTACCCTGAAATTTTGAGTGTAATATATCAAAACGACCGTCTAATTCCAAGTATTGCATCGCCACGGACAGTGCGTCGATTGGAGGTCTGCAGCGCATGTTATGGGAAAAAGACCGAAACAGTCTGATAAAAAGGGTGTTCGAGCCCGGTCCGACCCGGCCCGATACCCTCTGGGTCGGCGCGAACCGGGTCGACCCATCCCTGGTCCGGGTCCGGCCCACTTGGGCGCGGCCCGGCGCGCTGGCGCCAGCCATGGGCTCGGCCGTTTGGCCGAGCGGACGAGGGGGGGGGGGGGGCGCCTGCCCCCCATTTTGAAACCTCGACCCCAATATGGGGCCACTCAACTGGCCAGTCGGGGGTTTGTAACCCCCGGCTTTTTCCCTGTACGGACGGCCCGCCCTGGTCGGCCGGATGTTGCCGCCACGGGACCGGCATGGCCGGTCCCCCCTACTCCGATGCCGGCGGTCCGGTAACGTCCTCTGATTACCCTTCTCTGTCGCGGCCCAGAACCGACCGCGACCTTGGTTCGTCCGGCGTGGTGTGACGCTGCCGCGCCCCTCTGCCGCGGCCCCGCTCCGGCCACGACACTTTTGTGGTCCTCTGGCACAGCGCGACAGCGCCGCATATTTGGTTCATCTTCTACGGCGCGTCGCGACATCGACACGGATTTGGTTTGTCTTCAACGTCGCGGCGTGACGGAGCCACAGATTAGCATTTTTCCATCGGTGTGGCATGATGGCAACGCACTTCTCCATACTTCCGTTAAAATTTCCCACCCGGTGCTTCGGCACCACGCTGCCTTACACGATCTTTAACAAAAATCAACCAACAAGGGGGAGGAGGGTCAGCTATGTTTGTGCGGTCCGACCTCCTCCCTTTATTACGATAACAGGCTGTTCAATTTGGAAGGAAGAAATCCATGGAAGTAATCATGAAAAAATAAATAAAATAAACCCCTAACTCGAGGATAGATTGAACGAAGGTTCATCGCAGAAATAACCATCACGGAAGGAGGAGTCGCGAAAGGAGAATCGTCGCGTAAGAAGGTGTTGTTGGCGTCGCGGTACACGGCGTCGTGTAGTCGATCTCCGAGGATTCGGTGTTCTTTGTTGGAGATCAGTTCGTTCTTTACGTTCTTCGTGTTATTTGACGAAGAAGACGAAGATTTTCAATCCTCCCTTATCTTTTCTTCCAAACCTCTCAACCAAAAAGACTTCCAACCAAAAATAAAATAAGTTCATCACTTATTTTATTAACATAACTTAAGCATTTGAATTTCAAACATTCAAATTAAACTCACCAATTAATTAAGTAAAGTTATCAAAATTAATGGTGAGTTGAAGGAGTTAGAGAATATGAAGGGGTGGGGTTCGTGTGGGCCCCACCACCCTCATAACCTCCCATGGGAAGTTGGATTGTTTCCCCAAACTTCCACCCAATGGTTTTAACCACATAGAAAATAAAAATTGTAGTTAAATTTTTATTTTAACTTCCACAATTTTTATCAACTTCTCTTGTGAAAACACAACTCTGGGAAAGGTGTTCCTAAGAAAAAACCGGCGCTGTGAATCCATCGGTGCCCTCAGAATTTGATTTTGTGCACCAGATCAAATGATAGAAAAACCTGCTCATTCGTTCACTAAACGTACCTGAGCTAAACTTCAGAATTTGATTCCAGGCACACCGGGCCCCAGAATCAGGCTCCGTCAGAAACTGCGTTCTTGTAAAATCCCAAATAAAATTTAGAAAAACAATTTCCTTGAATTATAAGGGGCTTTACATTACTCCCACCTCAGGTCTTTACGTCCTCGTAATGCTTAAACACAGGCTAGGGATACAAAAGTGGTATTGAGAACGCATCTGAGCCTTCCGCTCCCATGTGCTTATCTGGAGATTCATGTACTGCCAATGAAACTGCACCCGAGGAATCGACCATCCTCGTAGGATCCACTCCTGTCGATCCTTGGTCCCCACTAGAACCTCCAAGAAAATCACCCCATCACCCAAGTCCATCTCCCCATGGTCGATGATATGCGAAGGGTCGAGCACGTATCTCCTCAGTTGAGATACATGGAAGTCTTCTTGCACCGGGTGACACTATGGTGGATGGGTCAAGTGGTAAACCACCTCGCCTACCCTAATGAGGACCTAGAAAGGTCCGTTGAACCTCGAAGATAACTTGTCCCCTCGGCCAGGTCTCCGTAATTCCACGTCGAGGTGTGACCCGTAAGAAAACGTGGTCGCCATCCTCGAACTCTAGTGGTCTCTACCTCCTGTCAGCATAAGGCTTCTGTCGGCTCTAAGATATCCTCATATTCTCTTGGATGAACTGAACCTTATCTGGTCCCAAAAGAGATTCTATGATTTCTTCTTTTTCTATAAGAGATATCTGGTCTCATCCCCTCGATGAACCACATTCTTTTCCTAATACAGTCAATCCGGACATGAGTGATGTATTCATGCCATGGAAGACGTTGTAAGGCTTCGACGTTACTACCAAGAGATCCAACCATCACTCTCGCCTCTAAGGTTTGAGTCACACTGTCGGCATCAGCGTGATGTCACTAGGTCTCTTCCAGTAGGAATCTCGAAAGTGAGTGTCAAGTAAACAGTTTAAACTGAAACCTCTTAGTACTCAAAAAAAGGAAGAAAATGTCACAAAGGTAAGTGTCTTTATATTATTTCAGCTCATGGTACAAAGACACAAATGTAACAACAACAACATTGAACTAGAAATACAATGAATAAAAGGAAACCACTAGTTCCGCTCCTGTCCACTCACTTTCGGAGCCCCGTAGTCGTAAGATTCTACTGCTTGAAGCTGAGCTCTCCCATGTCCACTTATTCCCTGTGGTCGAGGTGGACCTCCTGGTAGAGGTGGTGGAAACACCTCAAAGCATCGTCCACCTCTAGCTACATATCCATCTCCCCTCCCTCGGCCTTCAGCTCCTAGCGGTTTACCTTGATCGAACCTCTACCTCTGCCTGGGAGGTTCTTCATTTAACTTTTGGTCATCTTCATGGTGGGTCGGACAGTCACGTGCAATGTGACCAATCCCTCTGTAGGAGTAACACTGCTTGGCAGGTCTAGCTCTGTCATTACCCTTGGTGCCTCGCACTACAGACCCTGAGTCATGTGGTCGACCACCTATAGGTCTGGTCCTCTTGGACCTCTACGTCATCTGTCTACTGCCTGCTACAGAAATCTCTACCGCATGCCAGCTAGGGGTGGGTCCTACTGCTGGAGACTGCTCAGCAAGGAAACTCTCCACTAAGAGGGCTCTCTCCAACACCCCTGTCTGCGTCAGAATTTTGTGAGAAAAAACAGAAAATCTAATCTCTCTCCTGATCACCTGCTTGAAGGTTCGGGCCCTGAAGAATGGGTCATGTACCATATATGTGGAGTAGCGCGAGAGGTCTGTGAACCTCGCTGAATACTGCATCACCTCGTCATGCATCTGGAGCATCAGGATCCACCATCTGCCTCCTACTTCCTGAAGAAGGCTAGCAGTAAGGTTCACCATGAAGTCTGCTGTAGTCCCCACTAGCCTGAAGACTCTCACAACAGCCTCCAGCCAATCCTCAGCCGCCTGCGGGTCCATCTCTCCCCAGAACATGGGTGGCCTCTGGCGCTGGAACTCGTGCAGTGCGCTCAAGCGACGTACACCCTCTGTTGTGGGGGCTGGTGGCATCAATGGCCCAATGGGTATTAGTACCGCTGGTGCCTCCGCTGGTGCCTCAACTGGGATAGGGCCCTGTACTGAGGCCACGTCGCTTGACGGGTTGTCAGTACGAACAACTCTCGGGGCTCTAGCTAGTCTTCCATGGGGAGGCATCCTGAAAGAAATAAAAATGACACGGTCAGACGATTATACCTGGTGATCTGACCTGGTTTGAGATGACTTTTAAAAACTTCTGGAAACACACACACAATCAGTGTTTTCGTGCACAATGTTGGAAATCAGTTGTTAGTGTCCTGGTGTATGGCTACGTCGGCCGCCCGCACCAACACTAGACTCCCTCAACTAAAAACCACAGTCGGTTCTCTTAACACTATTGCTCCACAGAAAGAAAAATATCAGAGTTATTAGTTCTGTGGTAGAACAGACTCCTCTGATACCAAATTGTCATGACCCATCCTCGGGGCCCATGTCGTGACTACCCCAAGCCCGCCTTCCATAGGCCATGGGCTGGCGACTAGCACCAAAGGCTTAAATCCCGATAAATGGGAAGGCATTCCCTTTATAAAATTAAACTAAACACCATAGTGTACAAGTGGAAGAAAATCACTAAGTACAAAAGAAAATGATGAAAAGTAAATGGGCTAGAATACAAACCCAACTGAAAATACAACTACAACTGAATGGAAGTACAACAGAAAAGACAACAGCTAGAAGAAAGAAAGCAGCTCCTCGGTCTTCCTCCTCGGATCCTACCCGAAGGGTAGGTACAGATAGCACAACTCCTGGATCGTCCACTACGGATCCTACCTAAATATTAGGTATAGATAGCTTCCACAATGCTCTTTCCCATCAACCTCCTTAGAGTTTCGTCTCGTCCTGAAGTCCACCTCTCGATACTGACTTGTCGTGTGGTTCACCTCTGGGTACTGTCCTGTCCTCGAACACTCGGCCTCCGTCAGCACTGCCCGTCGTCTATAACCAACACAACGAGGTGCGGGCATGGCCCGCGCATGGTGAGTATAACTATACTTAGTAGGAACCCCGAGACCCTCAAGGTCTCTCTAAAACCAACAAGTATAACCACAAATAAGTTCTCAACATATAACCTCTACTTAGGTATATTCCCATACATATACCTAAGTTATCAATTAACATATCTCAATCATGAGGTAAACACAAATGTCGTAGACTCAGCTCAAACCAGAATTTTCATTATCGAAACCGTAACTTCTGATGAGCCCATCTCTGGAGTGTACTGTGATCCTATCACAACTCCCAGGTACTTCTCACTATCCTAACACTACTGAGGTACTCCTCCTGTCGAGTACCGCGGGTCTGCCACCTCACACAGTAGTGCTCCTCGACCATGGGTCTTCCACCTCACACAGTTGTGCTCCCCCTCATAGCCTACATAGGTACTCCTCCTATCAAGTACCACGGGTCTGCCACCTCACAAAGTAGTTCTTCTCCGCCATGGGTCTTCCACCTCACAAAGTAGTGCTCCCCACTAGGCTATGCTAGTCACTCCGAATCGAATCGGACAAGCATTCATCGGTCACAGCCAGCTACACGGTCTCCGTACTCTGTATGCTCATCTCCAGGAGGGTCCTCTCCACGAGCTACATGTGGATACTCCAAGTATCACAACACCCACTAAGAAGTATCTCAATGTACCTCCTTGTCATAGGGGTCTCAACGCAATAGACGGCACGTCAATCAGACGCTCGGTTTGTGAGTAATTAGCCTTTTCGTCCTAGGGGCCCGGTTGGTTTCGTGTGTGATCCAACCCGGTCGTATCTCAATTGTACCCCGAACTCTCATAGGGTATACTCATAGGGACCGTTTCTCAACGTGATCACCAACGTCGTTGACGGTTCGTCAAACGGACGTCCGGTCTGCAAGATATCAGCTTTTCCGTTCCAGGGGCCCGGTTGGATTTTGGGTACAATCCAACCCACCCATACTCCAACTATGTCCAAACCTTGGGTGAAGTATGCCAAAATTTCCATCTCCTCAATAGGAATCCAAAAATGTCAATGGCACGTCAATAGAATGTCTGGAGCTCAGGATATAAGTGTTTCTGCTCCGAGGGCCCGGTTGGTTTCGTGTACGAACCAACCCGGCAGAACCCAAAGTACTCCGAAACCTAGAGTGTAATATAACGAAACGACCATCTCGTTCCAAAGATAGCATTTCCACTGACATTTCATCAATTGGAGTTCCTCAGCCCAAGTAATGGGAAAAAGACCGAAACAGTCCGATAAAAAGGGGGTTCGGGCCCGGTCCGACCCAGCCCGATACCCTCTGGGTCGACCCGAACCGGGTCGACCCGTCCCGGGTCAGGGTCCAGCCAACTTGGGCATGGCCCGGCCAGGTGGCCCGGTCCGGGAGACCATCCAGGCCAGCCGTCCCGGCGCTCTGGCGCCAGCCAGGGGCTCGGCCGTTTGGCCAAGCGGACGAGGGGGTGTGGGGGTGCCTGCCCCCCGTTTTGAAACTGCGGCCCCATTATGGGGCTGCTCAGCTGGCCAGCCGGGGGTTTGTAACCCCCGGCTTTTTCGCTCTCCGGTCGGCCCACCCCAGCCAGCCGGTTGTTGCCTCCATGGGACCAGCACGGCCGGTCCCCCCCTGCTCCGATGCCGGTGGCCCCGTACCGGCCGCCGGTTCCCCTGCTCTGCAGCGGCCCGGAACCGGCCGCAGCCTTGGTTCGTCCGGCGCGGCCCGAGGGCGCCGCGCCCCTCCGCTATGTCCCCACACCGTATTCGACGCATTTGTGGTCCTCTGGCGCGACACGACAGCACCGCATATTTGTTTCGTCTTCTATGGCGCGGCGCGATGTCGCCACTGATTTGGTTCGCCTTCAACGGCGCGGCGCAGCAACGCCGCGGATTAGCTTGTTTCCAATGGCCCGACGCGATGGCGCCATGCTTCTCTTCCCTTCCTTTAACATTTCCAACACGGTGCTTCGGCACCGCGCCGCCTTACACGAGCCGCAACAAAAATCAACCAACAAGTGGGAGGAGGGTCATCCGTGTTTGTCCTGTCCGACCTCCTCCCGATATTGCGATAACAGGTGGTTCAATTTGAAAGGAAGAAAGTGACGGAAGTAATCACGAACAAATAAATAAAATAAACCCCTACCTCGAGCGTAGATTGAACAGAGGTTCGTTGCGGAAATAACCGTCACGGAGGGAAGCGTCGCGAAAGGAGAACCATCGTGGATGAAGGGATCATTGGTGTCGCGGTACATGGCGTTGCGTAGTCGATCTCTGAGGATTTGGCATTCTTCGTCGGAGATGGGTGCATTCTTCGCATTCTTCGTGTTCTTTGATGAAGAAGAAGAAGATATTCAAGCCTCCCTTAGCATTTCTTCCTAACCTCTCAATAAAAAAGACTTCCAACCAAAAATAAAATAAGTTCAACACTTATTTTATTAACATAACTTAAGCATTTGAATTTCAAACATTCAAAGTAAACTCACCAATTAATTAACTTAAGTTATCAAAAAAAATGGTGAGTTGAAGGAGTTAGAGAATATGAAGGGGTGGGGTTCGTGTGGGCCCCACCACCCTCATTAAATCCAATGGGAAGTTGGGTGGTTTCCCCCAACTTCCACCCAAAGGTTTAAACCACATAGAAAATAAAAATTGTAGTTAAATTTTTATTTTAACTTCCACAATTTTTATCAACTTCGCTCGTGAAAACGCTACTTTGGGAAAGTTGTTCATAAAAAAAAAGCACTACAAATCCATCGGTGCACTCAGAATTCAATTCCAAGCACTGGTTCAAAAGTTAGAAAAACCCGCTCGTTCGTTCACTGAACGTACCTGAGCTAAACTTCGGAATTTGATTCTGGGCACACCGGGCCTCGGAATCAGGCGTCGTCAGAAACTGCGTTCTTGTAAAACCCCAAAGAAAATTTAGAAAAAAATTTCCCTTGATTTTTATGGGACTTTACATCAATTTTAATGTGATTTTAGAATTCTTATGTGGAACATGACCATTTTATGGTGAATAAATGACCAATATGGGTTGATAGATATTGATGGATGACCACCATAATTTCTTGAGGATGATGATTGTAATGGTGGGGATATTTAAGGATCCTAGGTCAAAATAGGCTATTGAAATTTATTAGGCAATTGATTTTTTGATTAAGGTATTTGAATAAATTTTATCGGATAATTGTGATGGAATTTTGAAATTTGGGGTATCATAAATTGGTTTTTTCACACATGGAAATTTTATCAAAAGGTAGTTAAGTTGGTGCTCAGGAGTATGTATTTATTCTTAAATAGTTTTTAGGATTTTTACTATATAACATTGTTTGGTATCATAATTTAGGTTTATTCATATGGAATAATAAGGATCATTTATTTTTTTGTTATTTGTATATAGTTTGAATTTTTCATGTATGGTTAGGGGTTGGGGAATGGACAAAAATGTGAGTTTGTAGTGGAAAAATGTTGAATTAATAGGTTGGTATAGAGATATTATTCATAGCTTCGTACATGGTTTTGAAATTGTGTGTCCAAAGTACTCTAGGGGATGACATTGTGTAACATCCATCAATGAAGTTGGAAAATGATTTGTCTACCCATGAGGTGAAACCTGGTTTAATATTTATAATGGGAAATTGACACTTACCCCCAAATTCTCAGAAAATGGAAACATGTAATCTAATTTCCTCACATTATCTTACCTCCCTTACACTTTATCTGACCCATTCAATCCCTTAAATGTGGGTATTCAAATGGTGAATTTTTCCTATTAAATTTGATTCTTCAACATGATGGCCTTATGTTAAGACCACCCCTCTATTCAAATTTTCATCCACTAGGGATATGATTTCATTTTTATTACCTTTATATTGTTTTGGAATTTCCAAATTCTCAAGAGGCATTCATGGACACTAGAATAAGGGTGTCCCATGTTATCATATGCACTAGGATGCACAACGATTTTACTTAGTATGCAATAATTAATGAATTTTTATATTATTTATTTTATAATTAAATTTGTTGTGCAATAGATTCAATGAGTTAATTAGTTTTTTAGTATGATGTCTAGGTAATGATGTAGGTTTTGAAGTTTGTTTAGATACACTTTCGATGTAACAAGGCATCCATTGATATTTCCCATGGTTATTGACTTTTATAATTTCATTTAAAATCCATTTTATATGTAAAAATAAATTGTTTGATGTTTCTGTGATTGATTTAGGGTCATAGAATGCATTGGGTTATTGTTAAATATTTGTTGAATAGAGGTCCTTTTCATATTCATCTATACATTGTACATAAATAAATTGAATTAACTAAATTTAAGGTGTTTTTTATATAATAATTTGTTGTATTTATGATTTCTATTTATGACTGGGACATGTTGTCACTCCATTAATGTGATTGAAATATTCAAAAAAATGAAATGAACTATATAAATACTAATTTTTTTTCAATTAACTATTATTTAATTTTAATAGCTTAATTAATGTCAAAAATATGATCACCTAAGTTGTAATACTAAAAGAAATAATTATACATCAAAATCCTAAAAACCCAATTACCAGTTTAGATCTTCTTATGAACCTAGAGAGACTATAACTATTTATTAGGTGCGATGACCTAGAGTGATTGTTGTATGAAATATCTTTAAATTAAAATGATGGAGTTTTCTTCAAAGGTAAATAGTGAGAGGTGTTTTTCCCTAGTTTATGGGGGTCATTGAGGCCAGAAGTAGGGTTGAGTTATTTAGGATGTTAAATTTATAAATGAAGGTGAACCTGCATATTTTTTATCAGAATGGTGATGAATTAGTAACCTAATGGATGTAGTCATTTGTTATTGTGATTGAATGTTCTTGTGAGCAAGGTAGGAGTGTGGCTAAACATTGAGTACTTCAAAATGGGGTCTGTTGGTGGATACCTATGGGGTCATCGTGATGAACTCATGTATCATGGATCATTGTTGGTGATGTTGGAACATCATTCAATTTATAGTGGCATATGAATAAAAATTTCACGGGTTGAGTTTAGCAATTGGGTGGAACATGATATTAAGTATGATAATTTATAAATCAAATCATGTTAGTTCATGTTGGTCAGTGTATTGCCTATTAAAACATTGATTTATGAGAAGCCATGATTTAATAATGGATTATTGGATTTTAAACAGGAATCTTATGGTAATGGGGACATCATGTATTTGATGACAAAAAGGATGTGTCTCTATGAGAATGAATTTTTTGGAACGGGATCAGGTATGGTGAAATTTTATATCCATTGTTAGGTAGGTGATACATGGGTTGAAATGACCATAGATCCGAAAGATTATCCTTTGTTTTCATAGGATAATAACTATAGAGTTGGTTATTGAGGGTTGGTATATATAAGGATATATATTGGGGAAATACACCACATTCTAGTTGAGGGTTCTACCCCTGTTATGGTTTTAGAAGATTCGTTAGTATACGGTTCAAAGGGTAATTGTATCCAAATGATGAGTCGATTTCATATTATAGATTTGTTTTGTTAATGGATATAGATTGTATTTTGGAGTTGTTACTTAGATAGTTTATGATGATATGTGTGTTTTTGTATAGGAATTAATTACTTCATTCACAAAATATTACACGAGTTTAATTTTCCAATTAACCAATTGGGGAAACGATACTAAGAATCATTTATAAACATTTCATTGGGTACTTGGAGTAACAAAAGAATCATTTGGAATTGAAGGAATCATGATTGGGTAGTTTTTAAAAACTTATATTGTTTGAGTTAATGGTTTTTGATAATGGATAACCAGATTATGGAAGACTATTGTTTTTGTTAGAGATAAAATAGAGTAATCATGAAAATTTATTGGAGAAGATTTTTTGGTAATGTTGGGTAAGTCTTCGGAATGTTCTAGGGATTTTTTTGGAAAATATAGATTTATCCTTCAATTATTGAATGAGAGAAGCATTTCTTTTTATTTTCAAAATTTTGTATGAATAGAAGATCCATTTTTTATAATAGATGTTTCATGTTTGATCATTCATGATAGGATGTAAAATGCATTATAAGCGTCACTGGAACATGGCTATGGGGTTTCAATTGGTTATTTTAGTTCCCAAGGATGAAAAATATTGGGAAAGGGTTGTTATGATCTATTATCATTCATGGGGTACACTATAGGATAGATAATTATTTAAATGATTACATTTTCATGTATTTATTTAGGCACACTCCATAGAGTATCATTTCAATGTTTTTTAAAATAGATATGAGAATTAGATCATAGTTTAGGGGGTTAACA
Source organism: Viscum album (assembly GCA_963277665.1). Lineage (NCBI taxonomy): Eukaryota > Viridiplantae > Streptophyta > Magnoliopsida > Santalales > Viscaceae > Viscum > Viscum album. Next base: position 50,015,640 of record OY728121.1, read on the forward strand.
ACAATAATGTAGAGGATTCTATTTAGAATTAAATATTAAATTTTGAGTTAAAACACAACCATTGGATAGAGAATGGATAACCTAAATGGGTCATGAAATGAGGATTAATGAAAACCAGAACATGTCATGGAAGTAATGTATTATAATGGGGATAATATAAGATACTGTGTTCATGTGTGCCTTTTTAATTACACAAGGATATAAATTCATTATTACTTGATTTTTTGAATATTGATTATATATTTAGAATGGAATAATGAGAGTAAAGAAATAATAATGTGAATTTTCAAACATGTAAAGAGGTTGAGAAGGTATCTCCTTTGTCTGGGTGGTAATTATTTATTAGAAATTATGTTTTTGAAGTTTGGATTATTATTCTGAGGGAGAATATATGAGGTGTACATTTTAGTGGAAACCATGTTGAACATTGAATATAGGTTAATTTTCTATTATTGTTTATATATCACGGTTTTCCTATATATTTCTGAGATTGTTATGCTAATATCAAGCCTATTTTTAGGGGAACATGTGAAAATAATATTGGTGGGTATAAATCCATTCTGTTAGATTTGGAGAATGGTTTTGTAACAATAAAATTGAACTATGCAGGGGGTGAAATGAATTTAGATATAAACAAATTGATATAGAATGGTTTGGTGAATCGTATGAAAATATCAGGAAGCCTATTAAAAATCAGTAAATTGGAGTTCCCCTATGATTTGTTTATTGATAATCCACCATTATCTTTATCCATCTCTCGAGTGATCTGACCCCACTTCCCACAAATCACCTATTCAATTCCTTCAAGTGGGGACTTAAAATGGATGTTTCTTTATAATTCATTGCATTTCATAGACACATAAATGCTATATTAATATCCTCTCATCTCTATTATAAAATTCATCAACTCTAGAAATGTTATAATTTTAGATTCATCGGAAGCATGGGGGAGTCACCAGATTCTAAATATTATTTTATGTATCCACTGATGTGTGTACCTTGAGATCCCATTTAAATATTGTTTCTCATCGAATCATTAATGTGTTATTCTTTTTTGAAATTTTCTATTTTTTATTTTTATAATTAAATTACCAATGGAATAAGTGTTGTTTTTTATTGATTTTTCAATGTGTGAGGATTCGAAAATATCACATGTCATTGAAATATGTTTGGTTACATATCCAATGTTATATGGATACTAATAATATTTTTTGTAGTCGATCCATTTTATAATTTTACTGATAAATTAATTTGGATTGATATTATTATTCATTTGATTATTGTTTTGGCATGATTTGGGGTTTTTTAAATGTCGTTTTATATTGATCAAGAAAGTTCATACCATGCAACGACCTTTGTTGAGGATTTCTTCCAGTGGACATAAATGAAGAGATTCAAAAAAAATGGAATGTGGTCTAAAAAATTTCCCTTGGGTTATTTTACTTTTAATGTATGATTGTCGTCTAGGATATTAAAATAGAGGAATTTGACATGTTAAAATTAATTAAATAGTTTAATTTAAATATTATATAAATAATTGTAATTAAATGAATATTTTGATTACATAATCACACATTCCATGACAAGGATGCACTATGTTCCAAGGGCATGATACACCATGGAACATGATGGTTTTTCTTGACCATCAATATTTTTGGCATTTAATTTATATGAGTTTAGAATATGTTTATAAACCACAGACTATGAGTGGTGGGTTGGGTTAAAATACTGACTATGTAAGACAATAAGAATTGAGATGGGTCTTATAAAATCTCTTGAGTGATATCTATATGAGGTACCCATCATAAAAGATCTGACTATCCTTTCATAACGATGATTCCTAGTTACATAGTATATCGTAGAAATTGTAAATTGACCTAATACCTAGTGTGAGACCAATGAATCATGTGTGGGTGCATATTTTATGTTGTGGCATAGGGAACTATAGTGGGTTCCCAATTGACTAAACAACACATTGTAATTTAAAATGGCCCAAGTAGAGGCAGTAGTAGTTATCACCATAAATGCTACACAGAACATGTTTTCTAATTGGTTTGATATCTATAGTGATGTTTTTGGGATCCTGGATAACTCTTTAATTTCATTTTTCCATTCATGTGTTTATTATTGATGTAACCAAAGTTCCTAAACAAAAATCCAAAGACTGCCATTGCGATTGTTTTAATAATGGTGTAGTGGATTACTAGATGGGTTAAAGGGGTTTATATTTGGTCATTAAGGGATATAGTTTTAATAAATATAGTATTTTGTAATGTCACATTGGATTAATTATGTGTATCATAGGATCTATTTCTTTCACTATCAAATGAATGATCGGGACAGTTGATTCGACATTTTCTCTATATAGAATTCCCTCGATGACTTGGGTCCCTAGGATTTTGAGCCTGATTGTGATCAATCAATGTAGGCTTGTGAAATTATTTTTACAATGATTATGATTATTAGGATATGAATAATTCATCCTTTGGATTGACACAGTCAATCATGATGATGTTACGTACTATTGAATGAGGTTCTAAAATGGCATATTTCCTACCAATATATACAGTGACTTTGGAGATGAATTTGATTCATAAATTTCCCACCATTACAGTAAATTATCCTCAATCCATTACTTATATATATATAGTTTTTGGAGATTACCATTGTGTTTGGGACCTTACCATGGAAACATTTATGATGAAAAGTTGGAAATATGATCCTAGGAATTTGGTTTTCTTTGGTTACACACAATAATTCGGTATTTATGTGGTTGGAATGATACTAATATAAGATCATAACCACACCAAAACCACCTAATGAAGGTATGGTTGTTCAGGTTTGTATCCTTATGGACCAGATAAAATATACTATTTTTTCCATTTCATATGCATATACAACTATGTATTTCAGTTGTTAAGGGATCATTATAGTGGTTCCATGTGTTGTTTTATACTCAAACCCTCCTCCATTATCCATTGAATTTGTGTACCTGTGAATATATCTCTTGGTTATTTCATGTATATGTTTTGCAGAGTGTAAGATAGAATATTCTTGTTGGAACACTCATATAATGATGGAGACTACGATTAGGTGGGGCTTACTGTATTTATAGGGATAACATGTTTTTTTTTCTGGTATGTATATGTGTCTGGAAATGTGTGAAGTTGTATATTTTATGGATCAGTTTTTAGGGCCTTTATGGAATTTCATTTATTATTTTTCTTCATTATATATATTTCTACCATTTTATAGTTTTTATTATGGATGATATTTGGTTTTCATATTCCATAATTCACTATAACATTGAGGGTATGAAAATACCCATGATACCTCTTTAGTCCCTCATTGTTTGTCAACATCCTCTGACATTCAGTTTGGTGCTTCTGTGATCTTATGGAAAACCAGGTTGATGCATGAGTTGAGTGGCCTATAGATTGAGATGGTAGAACCCTAAACACTAAGACACATTTATAATTGTCATGTAATCCAAAAAATTAATATTATTTCTTATGTTACCTGAAATTAAACTACATGTTAGTCCATACACCTAAAGCTTCAAATTACATATTGTGCCTTCCTTCTTAAGAAACAATTTTCATCCCCATTCATATGGGTATCAGGCCTCACAATAATTATTTAAAATAAGATATTTTTCTTTTTGAAATTTCATTAACTGATATGAGATATACAATAATACCTAAATTGGGTCAATCCCAAAAAAAAATTCACCTTTCTCAACATTATTAATTACATGAATTAAGGTGGGATTAAACTCTATTGTTTTATTCTATATTCATTTCAAATATATAATACCAAATAATAGAGATACAATTTTAATATAAATTCATGATGAAAATATTATTTATGTAATATTATTTTGAATAAATTTAGTTTAAATGAATTACATTAACTAAAAGGTATAGATGATTGTAATTGGAATGGTTGTCATGAATATAACGAAATCTATATGATAGGAATTGACTAGAAAATAGACCACTGGTGGGATGATTCTACCACCCTCCTATTAGTTTTTACCAATTAAAACCTACACATCCAAAATCAGAGTGGGTGTAAAAATATTAAAATTACTACCAATGGATTTGTGAGATGAAGTAAATTATAAGGGATCCTTTACTAGAATCCATTTCCTTTGTGTTTTCTGGGTGTTTTATATAGATAGAGGCAGTTCCAAGGTGTTTTAATTGTAAATGGTGAAAATGGGAAGTTTCACAACCATTTGAGGCTAAACTGCAGTGTGAAGCTATTTGAAGCGTTGTATGCCAGGATTCTAAAATGTGGTCTCCCAACTATGGAATAGGGAGGCTCGAAGGTGGAATATTAAGGATACTATCTTTGTAGGCTTGGATACACCATTCTGGTTGTGTACGGTGTAGTCCCTTCCCTTTTTTGATGTTATATGGTGGGAAATGGGGTGCCTCCACCCTAGATGTTTTTGAGCCTATGACCAAATCCAGGGTGGGTTTGTTATTGCTGTTGGTTATGCCGTAGTCTCTCCCCTGAAAAAATATGATATATTCTATTAATCTAGAAGGATTTATGTATTACCATGTGGTATCATTTTCAATCTTTATAATGTTACATTTCATAGGTGATATACGTAGTGGTCCTAGGTATGGCACTGTGAAACCTCTAAAAACATATATTCCCATCAATACCCACCAAGGACCTTAAACCATGTAATCTACAACTTATTCTACTTGATCCCCTGGTGGTGAATAATTATTCTAGGGCTCTTTGAATGCCCTTTAAATATATATCAATCCTTGGTACATAATATTAATCCATGGAGATCGAAGTTGATTTCAACCTACTTATTTATTTATTTCTCTCAGATTGATCTCATTTTCCTATCATTAATCTTTCCATGATATGGAATTTTATATCCCTTAATATAATAGAAAAATATTTTTATCTCTTTGGGGTGTTCATGGAATAACGTCCTTTGGGTAACTTAGTTTCTTCAAAGGAGACGTGATTAGAGATCCACATTGGTATTTTCTTTCTATTTCAGGAATATTAGATGTTGAGTTAGTGGATTCATTTCTTCTCATAACTATTTAATAGAAATTGTATATTTAACTTGGGTTATAAATTTTTATAATGATGGAAGTATACTAATGAAGATTAAAATAGATGTAAGAAACAAATTGGATTATTTTTAGAAATCACATGATTTTATTTCCACTAAGAGAACAATTTCCCTCTTAATTTTATTGATATTGTGATATGTATACTATTTTTGTTTAAATGTCGTTATGTTTTTTTTACAAAGGTGAAATTGATGAAACCATATTTGGAACATAATGATGGTAATTGTTTTTTATATTTAATTTATTAATGAAGTGTCATGATTAAAAAATATTGTGTCTGTTATAATATTAGGGTAATCATATTGACACAGATTTCATTCTTAACAGAATATTTTAATCCAAGAGTTACTGTAATTTGGTAAATAATATTAAATTAGAAGGATTTTTTATGTTGAAAGGGTAAAAAGTCGTGTTAAATGAGACTTGTTACACTTCTTTGATTTTCATTCCTAAAAAATGATATAAATCATGTTTAGGTAATTTTGATTACAAAATATTCATAATTAATTAGATTACCCATAGTTAGAAATTATTATTATTGATTTGGATAATTATAGATGGAATTTAAACCTATTTTTTAATAAAGATAAATACATTTGGATGATAGTGTCTATTATTTATAAAGGCCTGATACCTTGTTTTCACACAATGTGATCTGATATTCTTAAGGAGTAATAATTCCATTTTTTGTGGACTAGTTTACCTATAATTTTTTTTTGGTTAGCTTCCATTTTTGGTTTCCTTGTTATGATTTTTTATATGTTATTTGATATGATTACAAGAGGGATTATGAGATATGGGTGGTTAGTCCTAACCATGTGGTAGAATTTGACCCTGATGATAGCTAGACTAATGGTGATATATGTAATGGAGTCCGGGAAGGAACTAGGTTGATAGAACGGGTTGAATATATCTCACCCATTTAGATGTATAAATATGGAATGCTTGTTTTCTGTATCTATTGAAATGGTTGATGGTTGATTATCTTTTTTATTTTCACACCTTTCCCCACTATATGAGGCTACTGGATGATATTGGTTTCATATCTATGGGTGGTAACATATGATTCAATTCTAGGGTATAAGATATTATAAAATGGTAATAATGTTTAACAAAATTTTAACACACGAAAGAAGTTTTTGGAAGTTAAAAGCATGTCAATCCTATGAAATCAATTACTAAATTGGAATATGCATGGAGGGATGGGACTTACCATTAGTATAATAAAGTGTGTGTTAATCAATTATATTTGATAGTAAATGAAATATAGTTTGGAATAATGTTAATTATTGGATTATGAATTAAGTATTATGAGGTGAACCTTTTAATGAAAGAAAAGTTATTTGATGTAAATTCATTAAATTCATATGTTCTTATATAATATTTAGATATTTTTAGAGATAATCGGGCATCTGACTGCTGGTAGTTTCAGTACATCCGAGGACATGATTAATCACATAGTGTGGCTGTGATATGTAATATATAATATACGTTTTTTTATTTCAATACTCGACCCTATCCATATTAGTTAGGTTATCTGACACCAAGTTGCCATTCATATGGTGTTCTCCCCTATATATAGGTTGGTGTGGGACATATTTCTCACAACAACTACATACCCCTCTTACAGGACCAGGTAGTATTATGTTAATGTATTATTCATTTTTAGTTTCCACATATATTTTTTTATATGTATATAATCGTAAGAGGTTATTTCAAAAAAAATATCTATAGATATTGTATTCGATTGATTATTATATGCTTAATGTGTATATGTTGTGATGGATAGAGGTACTTTACTAAGTATATGGGATTTGATGGATTGAGTAATAATACATGATGTAATATATTCTATTCACGTTTTTTATCTCGTAGAAACATCTTGGTTTCTATATGGACATTTTGAATGGGATGATGATATGATATGATGCACATGATTCTTCTTGAGATAGAATAGGTATGCTTTCCTTGAGATGAATTACATTTGAAGATAGATTTCTCAAGATGTAAAATGTTGGTTCAGTGTGTGAAACTAGTGGGGAAGATATAGGGAGGTACCCTTGTGGGTTTATTATTAAATTATATGATTCCTTGTATGTAACAACAAAAAAGTATAAAATTATGTATTTTTATTCGTTAACGTGTATGAAAAATAGTGCCAAATATAGAATGTAATATTACATATAGAGACATTATGGTAGATTAAATATTTTAAATAAATTAATTTTTTATATATCATTCAATAAACCCTATACTTATATATATTGCATCACATGAAATAGTGAGTTTCTTTAATAGAATGCATTACTCGCAAGACTGAGTTCTACCAAACAACAATATATTATAAAAAATTTAGTATTTAATATAATAATATATAAAATAACCATTAAATTAGAGGATATGAATAGGATAACTATCTTATTAAAATATAAGGTTTTAAAAAACATATTATTAATTCATTTGTTATCATATTAATTTGAAATGAATATGAAAAACAATAAAATATAAATGAAATGTTTTAAGGATCATGAAGTAGTTTTATCCTAAATTTTTAAATTAATTACTAATAATTGATGATATTAATTAAAAATATATTATATTTTCATTAAAATATTTTCAACATTTGTCATATAGATTCATTATACATAATATTACAACAAACCCAATTTTAGGCATAAAATCCAATATATTTTTAAAGTTAATTTCGCATCCATTTAATGTATAACTTATTTTAAAGCAAAATTATTCAACTTCTAGAAATTTTATTTTTAAATATATATATTTTTTTTTTGGAAATTGTACTGCTAAAATTATCTTAGGGTTAATTTTTTTTATTTTTCCATGAGATTTATGTTTTTCTGAATACTAAAAGATAAGTAATTTTAATTAAATATTTATTTTTCACTGAATTTACAAATATATTTCTATTATATTTTAATTTGGTTTAAAATTGTTTTTATTTAAATTATAAATAGTTTAATCCAATTAATTTAATTTCAATTAAGTTTACAATGATATTGGATAATTTTTTTGTTGAATTATTGAAAATATTTACTTAAAAACTAACTTTTCCGTCCCATCTATGGAAATTTGTTTAAAACAATTTCTAAAAATTATGAGATTGGAATTTGTAAAAATGGATTCCATAATTTTTAAAAGAATAATTTATAATTCATGGTATATTCAAATTAGTTTTTTACCTAAAATTTTAGTGAATATAAATAAAATTAATTAATGTTATTAAGGTAAAATTAAGCTTAAGAGGGGACAAAACCAAAATCATAATGTCCAAAATGACATAGAAACCTGACAAAAACCTATTTTAGTTCCCTATTTATACCATACACTCCCAAGTATCTAATTAATTTTATTATATGTGAAAAAATATGTTAGGGAGACCAATCAATATTGTTTACTGTTTTATAATTACACGATTCCCACTCTTCATCCACTATAAAAATTCACCCACCCATCCCATTTATTAACACCTCTCAATTCATTTGGATCACGAAGAAACTCCCAAAATAATCTCCTATATTACCTTATATCATCATATAACTATAAAATTTGGGATAATTGATATCAAGGATGTAATTTTGTTCAAACCAAAATGAGTTACTAAATTAGAGGTAACATTCTTGAAGGACCACATCAGTTTCGTTTACTTCTCTACCAATTAAATTATTTTTATAAAATTATTATATTTTAAAATCATTTTATAAAAAATTATATTTTTTTATGTAAATTTTTCTACATTTGACATCATATAAATCCATCAACGGTGATATGGAATCATCATTCGTGTGTATGGTGTATTATTGTATCACGAACCAATGTTGTTCGTTTTTCCATTACCTATATTAATCGTTGGAATAATGGTGGATTTGATGATCATATAACATATATATAATATATATTATTATTTTTTTATGAATTTAATCTTAATTAATTTAAAAATTACAAATAAAATTATACCTTTAATTTTTTTGTAATACAACAACTTCATTTGTGGATGTGTGGAATACCACCTCCTCAGAGCGATGTGATTTGTTTAGTATATTCCTAGAAATAACAAATGCTATTTTAAATAATCATTTGTTATATATATGATGTAAATTATAAAATATAATTATAATATACACATTTATATAATTTAATTTTCATTCTTTTAATATGAAAATGGTATTGAAGTTGCATCCAGGCGTATGTACGGAATATAATCTCCATAAACAGTGCAATTCATTTCCTATCTCCAAATATAATGGATTATTATAAAAATAATTTTTTGGAATTTATATGAAATTTAAAACATTTTTTAAAATCTAGTGATCATTAAATCATGTTATAATCAATAGGATCCAATATAGAAAGTCATAGTATACTTGAGAAACATAGATATTGACACCCCAAATACATGAATTAATGAAAGATTATTAGAAAATGAGAAATAAGATATTATAATAAGATCATATATAATTATATAAACATGATTATGGTTCTATTATAAGTTATTAATATTCTTAAACACAACATAAAATAAGTTATATAATGTTCACTATTAATGAATTGTAAGGTAAAGGATTTCCATCTCACTATTAACATATGAGATAAATATCATATTCATCACTTTATTATGTTGTGTATTTTATCTTCTTTCTAATTTTATATATTATACCATGAATTATTTTATTTTAATGGTCTATTTTGTATTTTACGACAGTTGTATGGGGATTCCCATTGTAACTTTTATTTCTATGAGACTTGCTCCATATTCATCCCGCAGTTCTTATTGTGGTTCATATTTATCCATATTAAATTTTATTTCATTAATATCTATAATATAAATATATTATATGTTCATTTTAATGTTATTTAATCGTTTGGATTATGATTGAAATGTTTCAAAGTTGAATGGGAAACATTGGGATGTTTAAAGACTTTTTTCATCAAGAATTATTTTAACAATATTTTAATGGTATTTCAATTAATTAGTGAAAACAACACTTTAACATTACATTGCATGGGATATATTTTATTTATACCATCCTTATTATTTAAAATGATGGTTTATGAATGATTTTTCCAAGGATAGTACTCAAATTCATTTCATAGATTCATTTTTGTTGTCCCCATAAAATGTCCAATTTACAGAGATAATAGAACATAAAATTTCAATGAAATATCCATAACATTTATTAATTATATTAATATTTCTACAATTTATATCATTTTTATATACAATTGTTAGTTTATTATTTTTTATATCTGGTGAAATATTAATAAATCCATATGATTTACATGATTTAGATATTTGATAAAGAATATTTTTTAGGATTTGAATTGATAACATGATATATGAGGAATGATATGGACATGTATGACCTGGGAGTGACCTTGTTATGGATACCTATCTACACATCAGCAGTATCATGGGATGAGTTAGTTGGCTAGCCTTTGTGGGATTTTCACCCATTATGTTATAAAATGTATTTTGAATGGTCTTTACATTAAAGGTGTAATGTACATAGGAATCATAATTTCCAATAATTAAGCATAAAATTTATTGATTATTTTCTTATTATTATTATCTATTCTATTTCTTCTCTGAAATTATATTGGATGCATTTTAATTCTTATATTACAAATGTATAGTCTTGGGTGATTAACTATTTAGTATTCCATATTGATTATGCCTCACTTATTTATTTAAATGTAATTTTTGTTTAGTTGTTTACCTTTTTGTATTGTTTACTCCCAATGTCATTTGGATTACATGTCATTTGTGTTCAATTATCTAACTTTCCATATTCATTATTATCATTGATTAATTATTTTCTCTATTTTACATAACCCTTACTACGAATTTGAGACAACCCTTATTTTTTCCATTCCCCCTTGAATTAATGATGTGTACTAAGATATATTTTCATGTATAATATATGTGGGAATAAATCAATGCTAAGATAAAAAAAATATATTCTAATTAGTGTATTTATTATTAATAGAAGATTAATGTATGTATCTGGTTCAAATATACTGAAAAACTGATCAGTCCTTAAAGATTAATTTCCTTGAAATTATGCCAATGTGATGAAGTAGACATAAGATAAATTATTATTTGGGTCATTACATTATAATTGAATTTATTGGAAGTATATTAGAAACCATAGGAACTAGATGTTAGAAAATATATATTAGTGAACATAACACTAATGTAGACAATGTGGATTAAAATAGAATAATATATGTAATAATTTCCATAAGAACTATGGATGTAATCCCAATATTATGAGATAAATGATGATCCTAATATCTAAATTGTAAAAATCACTTTTTTGGATTTATGTGATGGAATCCTACCATGAATTACGATATTTTGGAATATAATTTGGGAAATACAACACATTATTTTTTTATATGATTTATTGGAAATATAATTTTAGGAATGGAGGAATGTACATATAATGGACATCAATTTGACAGTTTTTATACCCTTTAGTGTTATTATTATTGTTAATGAAATTGAATAAATATTCAAATTAGATTACTAGGCTTCAAAAAAATATTTATTTTTTGATAACCATAAAAAAGGTTTATTAAATGATTAATCTTCTACGATGTACATCATTTTTATTAAATTATATTAATATAGTTCAATAACAATGAAACCCTATAAAGAGGTAGCTATTAAATCCATTTCTGAAGGATGATAATAGTTTCTCACTGTCAATTGAACAATATGATATCTTGGTTATGGTGTAAATATTCATAGTTAACCAACTTTTTCAATAAATAATAATCATGAACTATTACTGTTAATTTGTAGGTTTAGATATTAATATATTAACCATATTGTATTTTGATATTAGTTAGAGACAAATAGAAAGACATGTCACTCTTTTATGGGGCTTCTGATCCATTAAATGTGTATTTTAGTGCTTCATTTATCAATGATAATTTTTGGATTTCCATTTCATAATTTAATGGATGAATTTTCAACTGATAAAAGATGAAAATAGTATGTTTTTTATAAAATAGGTATTTTTCAATAATTTTATATCCTTATATAATTAACTACTATAAATTTACTAAACATTAAGAAAATTATTATATTTTTTTCCAGATACCATAATGTTTGTTAAATTTATGATATTTAAAATCATTGTAGATTTATGGATTTGAGGACATCGACATTACTTTGATCATTCAGTTCTTTTTAATTAATGACCTCAATCACTCAATATATGTATTTATGATTTTCTATAATGTCTATATATGTTCTTTTAACTGATGTTCTAATACTTGTAAACCATGTTATGTGTTGTTCCATATGACCATAATAGATCTCATTCTCTATTTGCAATAGGATGTTTTACAAAACTATTATGTAATGTTGGATTTCAATAAATTTATTTTCATATTTTAGAGATTTTTCTTTGAAGATCGAGTTTATATTGTGTTGAAAATGTCTATTTATGGTAGGGATAATGAAACACCCTGAAAATTATAAAAGTGTAACATTCTATTCGAAAACATGTATAATACGATACACTAAATATAGAAAGGAATATTAAATATCAATACTTTATGGAATATTTTATATTTTACAAAAATAATACATATTAGGCATCTTTCAATGGACATAAAATTGAATTAGATGACATCGTAGGCACCAATGAGCTTTTTATATATTGCATTAAACATAAGACTGAGTTTTATCGAACAATAATATATTATTAAAATATTATTATTTAACCAAATAAGAAAATACATAGATTTAAAATTAGTTGTTATGAATATTATTAACTAACTTATTAAAATATATCGTTTACAAAAATATAAAAATAATTCATCAGATACCAATTAATTGTAAACGAATATAAAACCCAACTGATTATAAAGGAAAAGTTTCAATGCTCATAAAGGTGTTTTAAATTAATAAATTCAATTAAATAATAATATAAAGATATATTATTGAAAATATATATATTATTTTTTAAATAAAATATATTCTTACAATAATCTAATATATTCATTGGTCATATGATAATATAAAACCCAATTTTAAGAATAATAGCGTATATATTTCTAAAGGCTATTTTGTTGTCCTTTAATGGAAGATTAGTTTTTTAAGAAACAATATGTCCACTTTTATAAATATTATTTTTAAAAATAATATTAATTGTTGAATAAATAATGTTAAAATTAGTATAGGTTGAATATTTTGTATTTTTATGTGATGTTTAATTTTTTTTGTGAATAGTGAAAAATATGAAATGTAATTGAAAACTTCTATTTCATCCAATTTATTTATATAGAAAAATTATATTTTAATATGGTTTTAATGTATAGTTGGTTAAATTAAAAATAAATTAATCCAATTTAGGTTATTTATATAGGTAAATTAAATTTAAATATAGTTTTAATGTATAGTTAGTTAAATTATAAAAAAAATTATCCAATTTAGGTAATTGGAACCATTTTCACATTGAAATTGGATATAAAAACATTTAATTTTTTTGAACATTTTCACTTTAAAAACCCTCAGTATCAAACGAGCTGTGTGATTAAAAAGAAATTAATCTAAGACACATAAGTGATAGTACTTTGGAAAAATGGATCAAATATTTGGAATATCTATAATTTATAATTTATATTTAGGCCAACATTGTTTTTGACCAAAAATATATGTCAAAGAAGTTATAATTAATGAGTGTGATTAAGTTAAAATTAATAATAACAATATACTAAACCAAAAAACCTATGGGTGAAAATGACCTAGAAACAAGTAAAAAATTAATTTTTTGGAAATATTTCAAACATATCATAAAATTTATAGAATATATTTCATTTTTTGAGACATATTATTTATGGGATACCTGTCAATAGTGTTTATATTTTTATATTTACAAGAATGATACATCTCTATTAGAAAAAGGCACTCCCCTCCCATTTATTCAAATTTATCAAGAAATTTTGATAATAAAACCCATTTAAAATTATTATTCCATGATATGAAACCTCATTAAATAATCCAAAAAATTGGATGATAGATATCCAAGGATTTCATTGGTTACAATCCAAAAGGAGATACCCGAATGATAGGAATCATTCTTCGACGATCACTTTTATTAAATTTAGTTCTCCAACAAATCAACTATATATAGATAATTATTATATAATGAAATCCATATCTTTATAGAAATTTAATTATTCTACGGGTTCAACCTAAACATTTATAGGCATCCATCAAATGGGACAAACAATCATCGTTCATTTGTATGACAGACTACCAAATCACAAATGGATGTCGTTCGTTCTTTAAATACCTCCATTGAAGGATAGAATATCGATGAATTTATATATTATATATGATCTATATGAATTTAATGATTTATTTATTCTTATTTATTTTTTTATAAAAAAAATACATTTATGCTTTCCATTTTTTGGTAATACAATAACATTGTTTATGAACCTGTAGACTACCGCCTCCCCAATGCGATATGATTCGTTCGTACTATAAATGGAATGTATTAAGTGTTATTTTAATAAAAATATGTTCAATATATGAAATAAATATGATAATGGAATTAATATATACTTTTATATGTTATTTATTATTCATTATTTTAATAAAATAATGAAATGGAAGTAGCGATCATGCATACGTACGACCAACCGTCTCTATGAACTGTGCATTTAATTACCTATCTCAAAAGCATAATGATTATCATGAATACATATTTAAATAATATATATTATATTTAAAATATTATTTTATATTCTTTATATGAATAAATCATGATCTAATTAGTAGGAACTAGAATGACAAGTCAGAACATACTAGAGAAACTAGTTAATTAAAATAAAAAATGGTGAAAATAATGAAATATTATTAAAAAACTACTAAGGTATTATAAGATGAAAATATATGATATTAAAAATATTAGTATTGTTTTATTATAAGTTAATAACATTATTATAACCATTATATACTAGGTTAATGTATTTTCTCCGAAAAGGAAATCCAAGGTATGGGATTTTCATCTCAGTTTATACATTTATGAGATAAATGTCATATTCACCACATTATTATGTTTATGATATATATACTACACATTTTGATATATTATTTCATGAATTATTTTATATTTATGTTAATTAAATATTTTATTTTATTATTATCACATTTAAGGCATCATTTTTTGATTTTACCACGATTATAAGTGGATTTCTAGTGTGACTTTTATTTTTACAGGACATAATCCATATTCACCAATAATTTTGTTTATCTGGTTTACATACCACCCTATTAAATTTTATATCATGAATCTATATATTATCATGACATTAAACATTTATTTACTATTATTCATTCATGAGGCTTAGAAATCAATTTTTTCAGAGTTTCATTATAATCTTTTTAAGGTTTAATGATTATTTTCTTCAGGAATGACATCAAAAATATTTTAATTATATTTATATTCATTAATTAAAACAACCCATTATCCTAAAATAAGTTGGTATATATTATTTTTATACCATCCTTATTCTTCTTCTAGGTCATTTATGATTTATTTGTCAATGGATAATATTTACCTTCACTTGCATGATTATTTTTTTATTATTTATGAAATATTCACATTTTAGTTATCATTGAACTTTAAATTTCACCAAAATAAAAAATTAATTTATCATTGATATGATTATACCCAAAACTATATACCATTTCTACTTATTATGTTTAATTTTATTTTTTTAATGTGTGAGGAAATATATATATATATATCTGTATCTTGTACATTATGAGCATATTTGATATGGGACATTGTTCAAGAATTAATTCTATTATTCAATATATGAGGAATGTCATTGGACAAGTAAGACAATGGAAGGGCCAAATTATAGACATCCCCTTGATGCATTAGTAATCTCAAAGGATGATCTACTTGGATAGGTTTAGAAGGGTTTTCATCCAATTGGATTTAAAATATCTTGTGAAAGGTCTTGATAGTAATAGAATCATCTACCAAGGAAACCTGATGCCCAATAATTAAGAATTTAATATAATAATAATTTAGTTTTTGTAATTATCCATGATATATTTAATTTGACATCATCAATGGATAAATTTTCATTATCAGTTTATCAATTTAATGTCATGTATATTCAATTATTTCTCATTCCATAATGTTTATGCCTTATCCAGATATTTAAATTCTATGTGTGTTTAGTTATTTACATTTCTATATTTTTTGTGAACTACCTTCTATTGATTAGACAGATTTTTTGTTCAATTTAATACCATGTAATATTTATTATTCTAATTGATTCATTATTTTTTACGTTTTACTTAACCCATAAATAGTATTTATGCTGACGCTTATTTTTATTCCTTTCCCCACGAATCCAAGAAGTGTACTCAGATAGATATGCAGAGATATGTGATGTTGAACTGAATATATTAGTGAAATAAAAAATTACATTGAAATTTTTATATTCATAATTAATAATAATGTTATGTATGTATCTATTTTACCAAAACTACAGATTTAATTGGTCCTTTGTGATTTATTTCCTTATAATCATACTAATATAATGGTATTGGACACTAGAGTCCGGATTAATGTGGTCAAGGGATTAAATTGAATGTGATATATGTCGAGAGTTACCTATGGTCAAGATGGGTACTTAGTATTCCTATTTGTTTGATAAATATGTTTCACTTTTTCTCACTAGTATTTAGCATGTTTTCTTTTTCTTTTCTTTTATATTATTTATGTAAAATATAAAATAGTATAATATTATACTCACCACATGTATATATAAAAGGATTTTCTTATCATTATGGGCAGAATAGAGGTTATACTATATATTATTAGCTAGTGGTTTTTCCAAAACCATGTGGGCATCATTATTGTTTCCAGGTTTACCATTTTTGTACATTATATTTTCTTTATAGTTGTTTAGTTTCATATGAAATTATAAATATTCACCTTCAATATATTATATCTTCATGACAAGGACATAAATGGTTTTTCTATATTATTTCTATCTTATACATGTAATCTTAGAGGGTAATGTCTCCCATTTATATGTTCATTATACCGTTAGTGCTTGTATCCAACACGAGGCCTACTAGAGATGAGAATCATGGGTTTACATCTCCTGTATCTCATTTTTTTCCTATTATGGGAACACTTTGGGGGGAGGAGGTCATGGAAGAGTTTCATAAACACATCATTTTGAGGGATATGATATAGGTTGGAGTTTAGCACAGATGATGAATGCATGGTTTGGTAGAGAAACAAAGTAATCATTATTTAGTGATTGTTGTAAACAAATGGAGACTAGATGAGATATGGGTATATAATGCTCCAAATGACTTGTTGAATGATCCTTATAATTTTTTTAACACTAATATACTATGAAATATTTATTACAAGGTAGAGACATATGAAAGGATCACGTATCAGTGTTCCTTGTATATATTTATTGAAATGTTTAGACCACGGGATTAGGTTGGAACGTAGGAAAAAATTAATAGCTAAATTAGTAAAAAATATTCCTTATTTTATGATTAAGATATATAAATGGGTTTTTTATTTTATTTATATATCTTTCTCAACATCCTTTTCATGTTCGCACTGATTATATTCTGCATCGCTAGATTCACGATGAAGATATTTATAATATTGTTATAGTAGACCACCATAGAGTAGAGGTCGATGAAAATCACACTATAGGGAGGTAAATATGAGAGTTTTAGAAATAATTTCTATAGAAACATGAGGTCCCCATTTCAGTCTTAGTCATATAGGACTTGTTGGAGGAGGTTGTGATATCCTTCTATTTCATCTCCGAATGGATATAGCACTATTTTTTGTTGGATGTGATGATATTTTGTGGTGTAATGATGAAATGGTGGATCTTATTCTATGGGGATTATATGGATTTGATGGTGTTAGTTGACATATTTAGGGGGTAGTTCTTAGAAGAGTTACATTCTTCAACTATAAATGATCAAACTCTCTAGGATCTTCTTACCATCAAACTAAGGATTTCCATTTTATGGGAGTTTGGGATCTATTTCATTTCCATTATTTGATATAGTTCAGATCTATTTATAGAAAATAATGACAGGGAGATGAATTTAAAGGATTCATTATATCCATAGATACAAAGTTTGGATACCCTTTTCATGATGTTGATATATATCGATCTGAATGCGATAGCGAATCTCATTGTGAGGACATTATCTAGAACCGTTTTACAATTGAGGGGATCCTTTTTGATTCATCACAAAAATATATGTGTAATGGGGTTCCCATTTTCTAGGATAAAAGATATTATATATCGTAGTGGTGGTTCCAAACTTTCATTTTCAAATTTCTCTATTGGCGTATCTCTCATTCAGTTTATAAAGCAATGAATGATTGTTTTTCATGTAGATAATGAGGAAATTGGAGGGTGAGTGCGTGAAACTTTTGGATGGAAGTGTGAAAGATTAGTTCAAATACAGTTTCCACCATTGATATAGTTATTTATAAGGAAATAGCTATCAGATGCTACAACATGGGATCATCAGAGAGGTTAAGGAGTAGGCTGAGGATAACCGCTAGATGTTCCTTATCCTCAAAGAGTATAGCATGTCCATTGAGGTGGTCATCATTAGGGTCATAGAGGCCATGTATAATGTTGTAGTCAACATTATTCCCTAGATATGTTAGTCTCATGTGATCTAGATGTATTTCAAGCTACCCTTTGGGTTTTTTACATTAATGAATGATTTAATTAATTTATTTGAAACACAAAAATTTATTTCAACTACAGTTTTCCATGCTTTGGGAAATTATTTAGAGAGACCTCTAGGTACTGTTTATGCGACTACAATAGTTGGAGGTTGAAATTATCTATATTAATTATGTAGACACTACGAGTTTGTGGTGGGGGAACACTACTATAATAGATACTTCATAACATTTCAAATACATATATATGAAATCATCCATAGAATAGATAGGATGTATTCGATGTAGGTTGTTGTCAATTGCTTCAAGAGGTATGTTGTGTTCTATGATTATGATGAAGAGAAAAAAGTGTTTGTTAGAGATATATACCATAACATGGGTTTGATACATGTTTTATCCTTATTTTACATGATGGATCAGATGATTTTGAGTACATAAGATATTCAGCAGATGGTTTTCCTAGTGTTTTAGAAGTGTAACATAATTCCCTTCCATAGGTGGTTGTGAAATTATTCCTAGACTGGATTTTGATATTTGGATTGAGCAACAATCTTGAACATATCTAATGTCATTGTCTCTATAGGATATGGAATAATCTATGTTGTGAGTGGTGTGAGTACTATTCAATGATCTATTAAATTGTTGTTTTTTCGAGTGTGTAACCAGTGGAGGTACGAATTTTTTTCATAAATTTAGAAGATGTAAAATGTTATATTTTTAATGATTACCATTACTTGAAATAGGTGAATATGAAGAACCACTATATTCATCATTGGATAGATGATTTATTTGATCATATGAAGAGATATAGATGGTTCGCAAAGATAAATTTGTGTCCTTGATATCATAAAATGTCAGTGAATGGTGGGGATGTTCTAATGAACATTTTTTTATGTTTTTATTGGAATTAAAAATTCATTATGGTTCCATTTTTAATGAAAATTTCTCTATAAATATTCATTGTTATTATTAATGTAGTGTTCTAGGATTTGTTTGGATTTCTTCATAGTGTATTTAATTAGATACATCCTTATGTATGTTGAGTATGAGGAGATGAATGCACAGAATCTACATGCCATTTGGGAGTTCATTATCAGGACAATATTTCTGATATTTGTTCAAAGGGTTAGTTATAATATTTTTGAGTTTGTTTCATTGTACATGACTTCTTCCAGTAGGGTGTAGCTACCGAGATATCAAATATTGAGGTATATATTTTGTGGGAACACCTAATAATTTTGTTGAAGTGAAGAATTTATTTAGTATTGTAAGAAATTTTAAAAGGTTCATGGCTGATTTCCATTATTTAGAGACTCCTATCAAAAATTTTACATGAAATGATTAATTGATTAGAGGATAGACCATTGAATGGTAGATTTTGACTACCTAAATTACATGTTTTTTAGTGCTCTATTTGTTTTTTTTTGAATTAAAAGGACATTAGATTGGGCTTTTCTTTTTTTCTTAATATCATCGGTTTGGCCATTTTTTGATGAATCAGATATCAGTTATTTATTATGGTCCTCATTATTTATATACACCTGAGTGTAACTACACCCAATTATATTTCAAGTAGGTTGTATTTATGGTTTTTTAATGTTGTGTAATCCTTACCTATCTAGTGAGTGCTTTGTTGTTTTACAAATCATAAGAGGCTAAGGTATTTACTCATCTAGTGTGACATGAATTTTGGTAGAGTAAATTGTTATAATTATCACAGGTTTACAAAATCAATATTTTTTATACCCCTGATAAGGAAAATGATAATGTAGATACAGTGAGTATGAATTAACACATGGATTCAATATGTGAATATATAGATTCATAGAGAGTATGTATGAAATCTTTATGATGAATGTTAATATGAAAGAGTATGGAGGTAAATTTTTTATTTTTTAGATAATAGATTAGTTACCTTTTTTCACAATAGGTTGAGGAGTCACATATATGGGATTTAAAGGTGGAGGTGTTGAGTGATCGAGTTGTTTTGGGTGATTCCCCTAATTTATAGTCAAAAGATGATCAACACCAAGTGTTTCTTTAGGGATATATTTCTGTCCCTTTGACGACATGTGATGAGATACTTCATGAGTTCTATATAGCACCATTATAAGAACATCATTCAGTGAAAAATATGTTTCAATATCAATGGGGTTTGGTTTTTTTTTTGCGTAATTAGTGTAATGTAATTGTATTATTTGTGTCACAATGTATGTTTATTTAGAAGGTTAAGGTCACAAATGTGTTCATAAAAGTTGTTTCTAAACATTAGATATTCTATAGTGGAACTAATATGAAATATTGATGGAATTACTTACAGGTTTACGTTGATCTCAATGAGTTATTAATTCTATATGAGTGATAGTGGCACATTTGATGAATGAATGACTATTCACAATAATAAGGGAGTTGAGTTTAGTGGAGGTTTTACCAAGGATATATTTTGAGTTGTTTGTGAAAATACAAGGATTCTAGATATCCAACATGTATGATTGTGAAAATAATTTTACCTCATTTTTTTAAGGCCTCTATAGTTATTTATTCTCTCAATTATAACTTATAATTTTTATTCATATGTACATGGAAGCACAAATAGAATAGAGTATCTAGACAATGGAATCCATTTTGCATTCTTGTGTCCCTGATTTGGATGTTTTTGGATAAGGTCCTAACATTAGTCGTGTTTTTTTATAATAATAGTTTTCACTAAAACAATTTTATGACACCATTTGAAGTTTTTTATGATTGACTCTTCCATTCATAATTTTTGTAGATAGATGCTGAATATTCCCCAATTCTAAAGCTAGACATAGTGATGAATATGGTAGGATAACTGTGGTAATTCATAGTAGTATAAATGGAGTGAAAGATAATTAGAGGTTATATTATGATCAAACGAGGAGACCAGAAATTTTTGATGTTGGAGATCATGTGTATCTAAAGGTGAGTCCTTATCATGTGTAGAGACAGTTTGGTCATTGGATAAACCATTCTCCATGATTCTTAGTCCTTTGAGTTCATTTATCATGTTAGAGCTATGTAGTTTTAGGTATCACTTCCCCCATATATAATATAGATAAATGATGATTTTCACCTGCCAAGTCTTTTTTTATCTTCATTATTTCTTTCAAATCATTGATTGTTTTGATTTCAACATTGGTGATGATGTGACAACTGATTATCGTCTTGTGGTGATCATGGGATTCTAGGAGAGGTTGTTTCATGAGAATCATCATCCATTGGATCATGTATTTTGGAAATGTGGAAGAGTGTACCTAGGAACCTACGTAGAAGTTACATTCTCTGTCTCTCGATCTATTTTTTTTTTCAAATTGTCTTGTAATACTCATTTCATAATGATGTATCATTTTCCAGTTTTTGTGATGGTTTTATATATATTTTTCTTTTTTTTGATTTTCTCACATTTGAGTGGTATCATCCCATGGTAAAAATATTGGTTATGTGTTTTTTCTATTTCTTGGGTTTTAACTTATTGCTCTAGGTGAGATGGTTGAGATTCTATGACAGTGAGATCCTTGAGAGGTATCTCATAGAGTGGTTGTTCTGATGACCACTTTTTATTTAAACCCATTAGGATTGGTTTTAAATTATAGAGGAATTGAATGGGTTGAGAGGTATTTGATCAAATAGAATATATCCTAAAATCCCAATGAATTGTGTGTTTTAGTTATTGGATTCACTTGGCGGGGGTTCTAACGATATTGGAGGTTAAATGGTTAGGAGGTGCCACATCCATTTAAGGCTAGGTTGTGTCATGGAGCCTAAGGTAGTTCTGTAATATAGGATTCTCTGATGTGGTCTCCAAGATGTATTTTATGGAGTCTCCAATGGGGTATATTTAGTCTATTACTATTTTAGTCATGGCTGCAACATTGGGGTTGTCAATAGTGTAGGCCATTTCCTAGTGCATAAAGCTTTTCCAAAGGGTTATGTGGCTATACCAAACCATTTTTAAAGATTATAATATATAAGGATTGGTGATGGCATGGGATTTAGGTTTCACCGCAGTCACCTATAATAAAAAAGATCTACAATATAAATAAAGACTTAGATCTTGGAAGTTTGTTGGACATGGGGGATAGTTAATGGTTTCCCCCCATAGCATTGTGGTAGAGGTTGTATGTGTTGTGGTCCAATTTGAGATTCCATTTTCCACTAAATTTTTAATTTCATATAAATACCATGAGGCTCATAAACCCAGTTTTATCCCACATCATCCTCTTGATCCATATATAGGCAATAAATATTTTTAGGGTATTTAAAACCCATTTTTATCAGTATAAATCATGACCATCCCATGCTTTATTTTTGGTGATCTAAGATGAGTTGTACATCCTTTTTCTAGAATATTTTATATATTTTATTTCATTTTATTACCATTATTATTTATATGGCTGAGATTGTATTCTCCATCATTCTTATATAGATTACTTTATTATTGGTTACTGTATTTTAGAATGAAATCCTTACAAGAGCATAGTGTCTTCATATCATAGTTGATTAGAGATCCATTTTTGGAATTTAACTTTCATTTCAAGAATATTATATATTGAGGTTGGTGATTCATTTCATATCTTATTTATTTAAATGAAATCTAAAATCGATCCTACAATACACCTTTCTATATATGTGGAACTATCTTAATGTGGAATAAAATAAATTTAATAATTAAAATTTCGTATGTCTAACAATCCCATGTATATTCACTACACCATGATAACAGTTTTCAAATTGATTCTCTTGATATTTCACAATACACACAATTCATTGTGGATTATATATTTATTATTGTATTATCGTGATTAAATTGATGAAATCATATAAAGAACAGAATCATAGAAATATTTTTTTTTCTGTTAAGGAATTATATAATATATATGTTTAATAAATTCCATGTTATTATATATTGTTGGTAATCAAATTGATGAAATATTCGCGTTTAATGGAAATTATAATTCAATTTTTAATGGAATTGGTTAAAGAATCCCAATGTTGAATGATCGTTAATGTCTAAAAGATAACAATGTATGTTATATGATTATTTTTATTCCTTAAATCATATTAATGAAGAAAAATGATTAAAAAATAGTTTGGAGTCTTTAAAATATGTTTTTATCTATTTCCTTACGATATAGGTAGTTGGGCCTATGATAATTGAATCAATTAATTTGATATCGAATGAAAACATTTTTCTTGATGAAGAAAAATTGATGGGGAAGAGAGTGAAAATTTAATATAATGTATTGATGTGTTTTATTTGGGACCATAATAGATCACATTGTTGTGAGGGAAAAATACCTTTTTAGGGCATGGATCCCATGTTTCCCGTTTGGTTGTTTTCATCCTTTTTGTGTGAATAGGAAAATGAACCTTGACGTATGATGTGTTATGAATGTTTGATGGATGATGAGATATAGAATTGATGGCCCAAGGTAGGGACAAAATTTGACTCTTGTGAGGGAAAGATGCATGTTTATTTGCATGCTTTCTTCAATATGGCATGATGATGATAGATCAGGTTGATGCTGGGTTTATCCATTCCAATTTTAAAATATGGGATGCTTTTTCATTCAATATATTTAATATTTTGAGGCATGGGTTGGTTTTTCATCAATATTATTTTCCCTTATGCATAAGGATATTTGATATTATTGGTTTATTCACTTTTGGTGGATGTGTAGGATATTTTCCTAGAGTTAGTATAATTATGGAATGGTTTTAATTTTTAACAAATATTTAACCCTAGGGTATGTTTATCTGAATGAATGTATTTTTAATCCTAAGAAAGAGTGGAATCAGTTTGATTACACCTATAGGGAATGTACTTCTCTTGAGGATTATAATTTGTAAATTAATAATTGTTAATTTATGGTTAATGAACTTTAGTAAGGAATAATATTAATTAAAGGATAATTTTTTAATTAACATAATTTTATATTTTTAATAAAAAATTTAAATTAATATAGGCCCTTCAAATGAATGGGGTCTTATAGGATATATTGTTCATAGAAATTATAGCAGTGTGTCCAAATGATGATAGCTGATGTTTATCCTAGAACAAGGTTTTCATCATAGTGAGGTATTGATCGATGTTATATCTGGTATTTTTTGTGAGTTGATACTCTAACCCACCCATATCTGTCTGGGTGACATACACATAGAGGAATATGGGATGGTGTTTTCCAATATATAGGATGTCTAGGGATAGATGATATACTACCCTTGATTGAATTAATCTCTTCTCATGTTATTAATATATATAAAATTTCATGGTGGTTAGTTTCTGCCTATATTTATGTAGAGGTATATAATTGGGTTAGGTTATTTACCACACATATATCTATGGATATAATATAAAAATTATTTTTATTGGTTTTATGTATATAGGTTTTGACTGAATGGGGAACATTAATTGGGGGTTGATATGTTATGTCCGGAAGAATACTACATTATTTATGAAACACATCATTCAAGCTATAGGGGATTGTAAAAACTAATAGGTTTCTATATGGAGATGTGGAAATGGATGATGAGATAATGTGATACAGAATATGTATGTTGTGATACAGTAGCCAAAAAGTTTTTGGGACTTCATACCTCTTGTGAGAGATTGGTCCAGACTAATGAGGTTGAGGAAAGAACAAAACAAGTGAGGAAGTTGAATTGTGGTTCCATTTTTTTATTACATTATATAATACATTTTAATATAAAATTAGTGAGAGTTATCCCTGCTGAAGATAAAAAATAGTATACATATCTAGGTGATTAGTTATTTCACTATTGTTCTCTAGGCATTAGTATGTTTTCTATTTATTCTTTATAAGAGGATATGGGGAGGATACTGCAGAGTATACTATTTTAGTCACCCATGTAAAAATGCACTATGATAAATGTCAGCATGAGGATGGAGATGAGGCCATATATTACTACCTTCTAGTTTTGAATGATATATTTAGGATTAACGGTTGTTGTTGAGTTTATATTCTTTTCATAATGGATTCAATTCCAATTGTTCTTTTTTTTGTATGAAATTCCAAATATTATCACTGGATATATTTTTTATTTATAATTAAGTGTTCATTTCTATATTTGTATTATCTATCTCTACTATATATTCTTTTAAATGGAAATACACTACATTTTTATATTCATTATAACATCGGTGCATGTTTCCAAATCATAGCATACTGTAGGATGGACTTGAGTGTAACTATCTCCCTTTTCTTAATTCCATCCTAGGAGCTTTATAGTTTCTGGAGAGGGTTTGTGACCTAAATAAAACAAGATAATCATGTAACTAGTAATACAACCCATCTCAACTTTGTTAATAATGTGCCATACTATGAGAAATCTAAATCCAGATATTACATTTCAAACACCTTAAAGCATTATCCTATTACCACATTAATTGTATTGTATTATTACCATTTCTTGATTAATAACCTCAATAATTATATCAAATTATTAATTCACCATCACATCCATATATATTTATCTTTCAACCCAAGTACCCTACTCCAACATTACATGTCCCACATCCTATACCTACAAATAGGGAGTTATTACCTACTAGAGAAAGAATATCACCACACACATCCATTATAAGAAACATCCTTACAAACCAAATATTCAATGAAGGGTCATTCCTAATTACTATATACCTTATTCCATCATAAAAAACATGACCCCTTAACTCATTGATAGTTAACAACTACTTATAGTTCTAGTAATTCCATTATATATCCTATTATATTAAGATTTCATCTAAACACACAATTCTCACTACATGTATCATGAATTCTCAACCCATAAGGATGAATATGTTTCCACTTCATGAAGTAAAATATTCATGCCATCTAGTATTTTCACTCATACAATTACATCAAACATCACGGCTCAACAAAAATTTGGTGAGAATAAATTTTAACAAAATAAAAAGGATCATAAAAATTATTCTTAATCATCTAGCACCCATATTTAATATTTCACATCATAAATAAATCACCCCTAATATCCCAAAAGATAAAACACATATTCCCATCCATTAAATTTGACTATTAAACATCGTTGATGTTTATAATTCTTGTTTTAACAAACTAATCGAAATTCTTTATAATATTACACATTAACCATAAAATTTCATATCATTCACATTATATTTCAACTCATAAATCACAAGTTGTCTTCACATCATATTATCTAAGGTGGTAATGGGTAATCAAATCATGGAAGAACAAACTAAACCCAACCAATATAAACTAATAAAATCATATATATCATGGGGAATTGGTTAACACTACTCAGTGAATAATTTATAGTTCAGCTATTTATTTTAGTAATTTTTTATTGATCGACTATTATTAACCATTCTTAACTAAATATAATTTATTAATTAATGTACAAAAATCTACAAGGAAATGAATGGATTGGAATCTACAAACTCAAACACTTCCTAGATAACATAATTATTCACTACAATTATTCATTTAATATAGTTTATTTTATTTATCTAATACACTAATATCTTTAAGAGTTTACATAACAAGAAAAAATATAGGGGGATAAAAGAATTGTTTTGGATATGGATGGAGTCATACATTCTTATATACCTAAACACAAAAATCCACCCAAACTTCAAATACTTGACGATTCACCACCATTAAGTCTTTATAACCTTATTATTTTAATAAATATCAAATATTCATCCACTATAAAAAACACTTATTTAATTAATTTGAATAATATTCTCTCATGTGTTCCTCATTTATCGAATTAATATAATAAAATATGAAACAAAATATAACCTCCAAAATTCAATATCAGTATCAAATAAAAAAATATTTTACATATAAAATAATTCATCATTTAAAAAAGAAATCTATTTGTTCCAAATAATAATAACTAGTAATTAATTAATTTACAATAAAAAATAATCAATAATATTATTATAGGTAAATAAAATATTAAATATATTAAAACACGATGTTATCTAAAAAATTTAGATATATAAAAATATATTTCATATTTAAGAATAATTATTTATTATATGTTCGAATAATATTCAACATATTTCATTTCACCTCATTTTATTTATCATATAATTTTCATACACAAATTAAATATAAAATATTTCCTATGAAAATATTTTTAGTATTATGAATACCAATTTATATTAATAAAATAATTATCATTCAATAAAAAATTGTAAACATATTGTTAATATTTATATATATTTAATGAGAAAAATATTTGTTATTAATTTATTTAAAAATATAATTTTATTCTAATTATTATTATTTAAAAATATCACTATATCATTTCCCCAAATATGAAATTCTATTTTCCAAATCTAAAAATTAAAAAACTCTATAAAAATATTTTTCCATCAATATTTTTAATTAATATATTAGTGAAAAAGTAAAAAATTCAACAATTTTTAGAAACAATTTTCATCCTCTCGTCCTACGGATATTAAAAATCATTTTTAATTAAGATATAATACTTTTTTATGATTTCATTACACTTCATTGATAGTAAGATAAATTCAAACCATCAAACACAAATATAACACCTAATTACTGTATTAAATGTGAAAACTACATATGGTAAGATCCTACTATGATAATATATCATGTAATAAGAAAACTCATCCTCAATTAATAACCCATAACTGAACAAGATCATTATATAATAATTAATCTAATTCTACATAATATTTTTTTATAATTATTGATATTTATTTCCATTATAATTATTTATATAAAACTACATTATTATCCCAATATTAACTTCATATATTCCCACAAAAAATTCATAACATATGTAATTTTTTATTTGATAAAATTTTATCAGTAACTAATTTAATATGGAACCCAATGCAAGTTAGTGATGATATTTTGTGTGACTCTATTGTTTACCGTTAATGAGACATGAGTTGAAAAAAAACTAAAGGTATCAGTTACTCTAATAGGATTTATTACTATTTTATATATAGTCCAAATCCTCAATCGCCATCATTATAAAATCATAAGTAATTGTTTATATGTTAAAATAATTTTAATCTAGTAAGTATATAAATATAATATATGTATAATATTTAATTATATAAACATAAAAGTAATAAAATTCATAATAAAAACTTGAAAACCTTCATACATTTCCATCTATATACAAGACTATGAACTTAGTTGACCACAATCAATATTCCATCTACATTACCTACTAGGTCAATGAACCTAAAGAAATATATATGTGTGTGTGTGTGTGTGTGCATGTGTGTCTGTGTGTATAACCAAGGGTGAGTAAAAGCATGTTCTCAGTAGGTTGCCCCTCTAACTCATAAAGTATCAATATTATAAAAGAACAACCATTTAAAAAAATGTGTAAATAAATAAATATGGCTATTATTCGTAACAATAGTTTATTCATACCAAATAAATTTATTATATAGGCATATATAATCAAACCCCCACCCCATATCATAATAAAATGAATACTAAAACAAATATGCACAACCTCTTTAATAATATAATGTTTTTAACATTGATTTTAAATGTACTCATTAATAATAACACCTCATCACATTACAATAACCTCTAAATTGGTGTATTCTTTTATCTAGGAATAAAAAATTATAATCACATTCATTGGAAACTTTATCTACCAGGAGGGAATAAATACCAATAAATATAAAATAATACCTTACAACACTATGTTAGGAAACATATATGTAAAAAACTCTTCCCAAAATTAGTAAATCCTTCCACATTAGAAACCTATTTTAATGTAACATTTTATACCTCCTAAAACCAATGATTGATAATAACTATTTTATAATCTAGGAGTTAAACACTAAATGGAAACGTAAGAAGATTCTAGCTTTCATCATTTTTTCAATTCCATGTTTAATGGCTCATCTACCCTAGATTTTGGAATAGTTATATAATGTATAAAAGGACATAGTAAAATTTACTTTTTTTCCATTGATACCCTAACATAATACATCATTAATCTTTAAATAGATGGAGGGAATATAGTCGAATAAAAGTAGGGTTATTATAAATCCTCTTAGCCACTAAACTAAAACAATTAACATACCATATCATAAACAAGTCAACCATATTCACCAGAATAGTTAAAAATACTAATTTTTTACAAAAATTGGAATCCCTACATATCATTAATTTTTGAAATCCATTTTATACATAATGGATCAAAAAAAAGTCTATTATTACACCTGATCCTTATAATGACTTCCTAATAAATTTACACTTCATCACTTAAACATACATTTAGTTTCATTCAATCTCATCTCGACAAATCCGGAAGGAACCTATATTCAAAATCCAAATAGATATTTCATTTCCTAAAAGAATCATGTTATATTATTACATGTAAAGTCCTCATCCAACCCTAGACAGAATATAGAATAAAAGGAAGGAATAAAGTTTATTTTAGCATGGCCTGGCAAATGTTTTTGACAACAACATGCTTAAAAAGACTAACAATTATGTATGCTCAGGAATCAATAAAAAATTTACCAGTAGGTGGCATGTCTTTAGTGTCATATCATATAACTCTTTATCATCATATTTTATGAATTAATTACTATCAAGGAAAATGAATCCCAATAATATTTTAATAACATGGAAAACTACAATGAACATTGGGCATTCCATTCTAAAATATACTTATTTTGAAATATGTATCGAAGATATAATGAAAATAATTCCTATATAAATGTAAAAATGAACTTCAATATAATCTTTGTAAATATCTATAAAATCCTAGTTATAATGGATAACCATATTAATTAATATCAATAATTCAATATTTAATGATTTATTGTATTATCTTTGTTTTACAAATTACTCTTGATCGATCATAAAATTTATTACTACACTCATAAAACCAAAAACATTCTTCACTTATAAGGAATAAAAAATTAAGGGGTTCAACCAACATACCTAAAATTGTACCATGATACCCCCATTCATGAAAATTATAAAAAATTGACAATCCTTTCGTCCATTCCTCAACCAAATTGGAAGTATATGTGGATATCCACCAAGATGAAATTCTGGAAAATGATAGAATAATGTTGTAGAATATATTACGCATCCATTATTTTCTAGTTATACACCACAAATCAATCCAAATATTTAAAACTCTATAAGTATTCGCCATTAATACATTGTTACCATATATTTTTAATAGAGTTAATGTATTAAGATAAATCATTTTAAATTTATCGTATCAATAATCTTTTTCCATTTATTTTTTCTATTTTTCATCCACTAACACAAATAATATAATATAGAAAGAAGAATTCTAGGCCATCACTAAATAAAAAAATATATCTTTTTAATTCATAAATAAATATTATTTTTTAGTGAATCCATTAATATTATCGATATATGACCACTCAATAACTAATTGATAATGGGAAATCATGAAAAAAAAATTAATCCAAGAATACAATTTTCACTATATGAAACAAATATTTTCAACCAAAATTCCAAATATTTAAACATAATTCATAATCAACAATAAAACACCATTAAAATTATAAAACTATATTATTAATAATTTTTATGTTATGTTAGTATCTTTTTTAAAATATAAAATTCAAAATATTTAACATTTTTTCAACAAAATATCATTAAAAATTTGAATGAAATTTTTTGATAAAAATTACTAATAATTGCATATAAATTAATAAATTATATTTAATATTTCCAAAAGATATTAAATGTTTTTTTAAAATAGAATTAAAAAAATTCCATAATTTAAAAAATTGAAAAAATACCAATACATTTTTTAGAAAATAATAAAATATAATGTTTCAAATCACTATAATGGCATTATATATTTTCCAATTTAATTTATCTAATATTTGATATTCATAAAACCCATTAAAATAATTATATTTATATGTAATAAAATAATATATTTATTTTAAGGAAACAATTATCAAATATTTCATCATTGAATAAAAAAATTATATGTCAAAGAACACATATTGAATCAAAATATTGGTATTTCTAACATGAAAAGAATAAAAGATTGATTATAATCTTAAAAAATTACTTTTATCATAAAAACATCCATAATTAGGATACCATTAATGAGTAAAATTTTATTTTCAACAAGGTGTATCTCATAATCATAATATGTTACCATAAATTGAAGTATCTATATATTTTTGTTTTAATATTTTTCAGTGAGAGTTCATAGTATTCAATAAAATGAATGTTATTAAATTTTTTTATTATAATATTTATCTTATAGGTAGACATTCTACTAGATATGTTCATTTTATTAGTTCCCCAATAACTTTTTCATGGGTATTATTGATCAAATAAATCAATAATGTTAAAATAGTGATTAATTTACATCGAATATATCTCATATGACATGGTTGCATTCTATTTTTCATAATCAGAACTTTAAACCACCTTTGAAAGGGGACACATTATCTTCTGAAAGCATTATTCCATTATCATTCCCCATAAAAAGTCATATATTATGGTCTCTTAATGAATATTATGTTATATTCAATGAAATTTTAAAACATGATTGGGATTAGTCTGCTAAATATATTGCGGAACTAACTTTTAATTTATATCAAAATAATTTATGTTTATTTTCCTTAAACATTTCCATGTTCTTGATTCATAATTTAGATTCCATGGGATATAAAATCCTTATCAAATATAATAATAAAAATAACAAAAAAATCTGTTTATTGAGTTGGTAAATATTATTTCAATTGTTTTCATAGGATACATAATAATTAGGTTAAAATAAAATTTAGGATCATGAGTACAAGGATTTTTTTTCAAATAATATTTATAACCACAAATCATTATAAAATGAAACTAGGGATGCCTTCATAATATATATCTCATATACTCTTTTTTATGTTTCTTTATATGGAACATGGTGAAAAATGTATTTTTTCATGAGTATAAAAACTTAATTTATTACTAAGAAAACCCTATAATGAAAAATGATGATTTGAACAATTCATCCTTTATTGGACTTGTTTATGAAAATATGATCGATTAATTATTTTGTGCCATTTTATAATGGTGTACTTATTTATGTTTTTTGTTAAAAAAAATTATATAATATTTTAAATGACTGGTGAAGCGTTGATTGATTGATTTATTATCTATATTTTGTTAAAGAACATTTATAATATTAATTTTTTTATTTAACATTGTGCTTTTGAATAATTTGAACACTTTATATCAATTAAATGTATATCTCAAAAAAAAAATACATAACTATATCAGCCAAAATCACTAATAAATTATTTATAGTATCCATAAATATAAATTTCTTATGTTTATCATTTTACACAAATGTTAATATGTAATAGATTTAACACATCACTAGTACTTTATAAATTTCTACTAAAAATATATATCATTATCTTTTATATTTAATAAGATTCATGAATATTAAATGAATCATAAGATAAAAAAATACAACTATAACAACCAAACCTAATTACTTATGTTGGTTACAGAGATATAATTACAAGACACCTCATATACTCATTAATGTATTATAGAGGAATCAAACTATGGTTTAGGTCATAATATATCATGTAAATACTATTTCATCATGAATAATCCATATATTTTATTCATAAATTTACTAAAAAATAAGCACGACCCTCAAGTATAGTAGATATACCACCTAATGGAAAATTGAATTGTGGATCCATCATTAGTTTCCTATAGTCCATTATAAAATGTGAAATTGTATATATTAGAAATTTTATTATATATAGTGTTATAATAAAAAATATTCATAAATATATACGAACCCATCGACAGTTAAGCCCATAGTTGATAAAAATATAGTACAAGTGAATAATATGATGGAATCAGGCCCAAATCACTGAAAATCCCCTCCCAACCCATGAAACGATATAAAAATGATCTCCCTAAGCCATAATTAAAAATCCAATATGATACATTAATCTATAATGAAACATTATATACTACGTATATACATACAAATCAATATTGATTACAATTGTAGGTGGTGAGTTGAATAACCTAATATGTTTACCCTACAAGACTCAACTCACTAAATGATAGTGAACAATTGGATACATGTCCAGGTTTGTATTAAGTTCCACTCAAATAACCAAAAAACATATAACCCATGTATAATCATGAAGTACCATTATATATTTTTTCCATTACTGCATATAACACACACACAAACAAATAATTATGGATATACACTTGTACAACAATACCAATAGCAATGGCCCCACGAACTAAGGACCAAATAAATATAACACCATGAACTAACAAGGTTTATTGAAAAGAAAATTTCACCTCATAAAAAAAAATTTATATTTGAACTCACATAAATGATATACTTACAAAAAAACTCATTAAAGTATCCTCTAACTTTTAATTCATATAACTACCCATTAATAATAAAAAAACTAAAATATAAGTAAAAGTTATTTTTTTAATAAGAAATCCAACCATGTGAAATGAAATAAAGCCCAAACATCATAATAGAAAAATATAAACAATTAATATTAAATGGAATGTAAAAACGGCCAGAAACATAATATAACCATAGAATAATAATATCATGAAAAAATATAAGATCAAAAAAATCCAGAGGCCATCTTAAATAAAATAATTGATATAATATATTTCATTATATACACCATTCCACCACATTTTTTCCTTATATATTAATATATAATAATTTAAACATGAATATTTCAGTACCATTATACAAAAAAAACATTGGGGGGGGGGGGATGGGCCACAATACAAGATAGTTTAACACTAAATATACACTCTAATACAATAAAATAAACATAAAATATTTACATAATAATTATCATCTTTTGTTCTATGTTCAAAATCCTATCATCGATTCAACCTAATGAAATAAAAACTACATTAATGGTAGGTAATAACTAATAAAAATAATAGTATCATACACATTATACAGGATTTTAATCCACTATTTTTGGGTGTACGGTCACTAAAGAGGAAGAGTATTAAAATAGAGGCATTGGCATTCACATTTAAATTTTAATTTTTTTTGTTTCCTCAAAACTAAAATAACTAATCGTTCATTAAATCTCAAGTAGGACCCCTAAGGCTATCTCTAATGTATCCTCCTCGTATAAAAATTATTTTAGACTATGATATTCTTTTAGATATTACATTTTTTTCTATGTCTGTTATAAAAGAACCCCTACCTTGTAGTATACATACTCAATAACTATATTATAGAGTAAAAAAATCCCAAACATACCATGGTTGTAATCATATCAATAGTTATTCTTAGATCCTAAACTACTATAAGGAATTTACTTTTTTTGGAACAATCTGCCTAAAATTTTCTTTATCAATTAATCAAAACATCTATAGTTTCATCATATAAAATAGAAATCACTTATAACATACTTGATAGTGACGTACCCCAACAATCAATCTTTTAACTAAAACTATATTCCATTTTCCTATGTAGAATCACATATTATGATCACAATCTATTTGGTATCACTTATCAATGTGTTATCAAATATCATGAATCATATCCCATTATTAGAAAATAGATAATATTTTTTGAAGTTATGACTAACAAAGAAGGAAAATTCCAATGTCCCAAACTATCATCCCTTGAAATGTTTCATGTATAGTAAAAAATAAAGTATTTTTCATCACAATTAATTAAAATATGATATATATTAAAACTATAAAATCAATATAGTACTCATGCACACAAGTATTCAAGAATGATCGCATCCTATATTAGGGATCTGAAAGTAATAAATTTATTAATAAAATTCAATAGTCCATTTACTTTAAACACTTATATATTTCATTTTTATACCCTATTTCCAAATTAATTTAATAATTCTTACAATTCTATCTTTATAAGTAAAAGAGAAATGGTAAAATTCCTTGATAAGGACTCTTGAAACCATTTAATAACCCATTTAATTTGAACTAAATGTTTTTAATTTTTAAAAAAATGTTCCCATTGATATTGAATTTCAAAAAAAAAATTATATCCATTAAATACATTATTTTCAAGGATTTTTTTTTATGAAAATAATAAAAAACATTAACTCATGAAACACATAAATTTTGAATAGTGGGCCACTAAGACTCAATCAAATATGGAAACCCCAAATAAACTTTTTGGACATGAAATATAGTCAATCGAAGACAATAAATTTGAAATAAATATATCTTTTTTATGGAGTCACAGAACATCAAATAATTATACATGATTGAATAATAATCCTATATAAACATAAAATAAGAATAAATATGCTATCACATTCCATAACAATTAGAATAATCAGTTCATAAAGTTACCATACAACATATTAAAGAATATAAATGTTTTGTTGAAGGTAGTTTTTTTTCAATTAGTTCATAAGTTAAAAATTCTATGGGTTTGTAATATGAGGATTTTTAATTTAATTTAGTGGAAGTAACAGGTGAAAAAACATAACATGTTGGTTACAATTTGGTTTGGAATATTGA
This sequence comes from Viscum album, assembly GCA_963277665.1. Classification (NCBI taxonomy): domain Eukaryota; kingdom Viridiplantae; phylum Streptophyta; class Magnoliopsida; order Santalales; family Viscaceae; genus Viscum; species Viscum album. Next base: position 50,052,084 of record OY728121.1, read on the forward strand.
AGGATATCATTCAACATGATTTTCTTGTTGCATGAATAAATGTAATGATTTTAGAGCTTGTCAGTAGTTCATAAAAAAAAATTCTTTTGTTATTTGAGGTTGAATTTTTTTTATATCATTCATATTTTAATATTTCTAATTTATAATTGAATTCCAAAAAATTATATAAATCTATCCCTAATGTTTGAGTATTTTTGTTTGTAGAAGTATTCTTTTTAAGAATATATGATATTTAAGATGTTATTTAATAAAAATTATATCCATCACACATAACCTGGCTCTAGATTCTTAGCTCTATACTTATATGGGACCCTGAACGGCCAACCAATGAAGAGGGAGTTGGCCTAGGCCAAGGCAAGAGGCTGCATTGTGTTAAGAGGAGCGTCGATTCATGAGTACATAGAGAAAACATATAACAACCATGTAGGGTAGCACAATAGTAGGAGAGCGCATTGACCATGTATATCTATTTATCTAAGATGACTGATTGACTATGGCTCAACATTTGATCTTCATCTCTGTCATCATCAACCCCGATCAGGCCTGAGTGTTCTTTTCATAGAGTCTTTAGGAGATGTTGATATAATATCCATAAAAGAATTCTAATCACCCTATTAATATCCTAAACATATGATCATAATCGAAATAAATAAGAATCACTGTTTTTATAAAATTTAGATGAAAAATTGAGGCTTTTTGGTGTATAAAATAATTCAATTTTGGTAATGCTGATTCTGGAGTCATGTAATGGAGGCAGTGCATTCATTTTATATCATTAGATTATTTCTTATAAATACACCCTGAGTTTTTTAGTTTTCATGTTATGTGTGAGAGGTTTTGGTTTCCACTGAATGAATGCCACCATGAGTCCCTCTGGTCTACAAATAGGAGTTCCTCAGTTACTATTTTTCATGTGAAGTAGTAGTGAATTCCATGGGGAAAACATATGCCAGAAAAACTAGAGTTCCTTCTTGAAGAACATTTTTCTATGAATCCATTTAGTAATAATTATATTCTTATGGGAATTACTTTTATTTATTGAGAATCATTACGAACCTATGATGGATAATAGAAATATTCACTATATTGCTTGAATAATCTGAGAACTAGGAGATTGTACATTCATGTTTAGTTATTCAATGAGGAATTGTTCATATTATCAAACAAGAACCTTTTAGGTTTAAATTATAGAAGAATATGAATAGTTATCTTCATGTTCTTGAAGGATTTGAGAATTCCACAAACATTGATAGAATATATATATATATATATATATATATATATATATATTATATGAAGGCCTCTATGAATAAAAATTTATTGAGTACTAAGGTGGAGAGTGTGTGTGACCTATTTTTTTAGAAGACTCATATAAATTTCAGGATGAAAGTGGTATTGTGAATGTTGTACATGCATGTGGTTTTTGAAAAAATTGTATTGAGTTATTGAGAAGGATTAAAGTGTGTGTGAATTATATAACTATTTTTTGAATGTTAATAATTCATGAAAAGTGAGTATAAGATGAATTTTTTAATTTACACATTCAATAAGGATGAAGTAAAGACGTGTTTTTATGATTGAAAAATTACATTAAGAAATATATTTTTGGTGTTCTAAGAAGAAGTAAATGCATGTATGGATACATGCGTGAATGAATAAATATTCTAGAATACATGCCTGATCACGTGTATGTGAAGACATTTTAAATAGAAGTGTATTGTGTTTCATGTAATATTCATGTATGATATATGAATTATGATAAAATAGGTATCCCTGTTGTGAGATATCCGAAGAGCCATTCATATGATTCTATTGAGTGGACTTGAAGCAAAACAATACCAAAAAACCACTGCATAATAAGTCAGTGGTAAGTGAAGACCTGTTAAAATGAGGTTGTGAAAATTCATTAAAAACTAACGGGATTTCAGTAGAAACAACAATAAATTTTTGGGGGATAACATTATTAGAGGGAGTCGGTATAAAGAGCACTGGTTGGATTCCAGTCTAATGATCCCATCAAGAGAAAATCCATAGTAAATAATTGTGATTAAGCATCATGGTAATTTTTTATCATTAATTTGGGGATATTGATTGTACATATCATCTCATTGATTATTATTGGTAGAAAATTAGATTCTTTGATTCACCCGAATATAGAATGTATGTATTTTTTCACATCTTGGTACATCCTTTATAAAATAAAAATGTTATTTTTCAATTTTTTTAGTACATTTCATTCTAAAATAAGTGATATTTTAAAGAATTAGGGATCATGATCCTAACTTGTCACAGAGGTTGATTTGAAATAAATATATTGAAAAACTACACCACTAATTCACCCCCATCCCTCTCAATGATATATCCAAACCTTGGCTCTACTAGTGGTATTATAGCACAAGGTTGCATCTATAAAAAAAATATTTACTGAAGATATAATCATTGAGTATTTATATTCATTCAATAATAGTAAATATCCTTTCTTCTGTGTCAAGAAATATTATTTATGGATGAAAAGAATGATTCGATATCTACCTTCCCAAGGCCTTACATTTAGTGATGTAGTTACTGTAGGATTTATTCTATCAAGATTACATGATCCCATTACACCTATTGAGATGTGAATATTGAATTAGACGATAAATCAAGAAATACTCTTTTTCAACCTTATCTGATAAATGTTTCACTAAGGTTATGGGAATAAAAAATCCTGGGAGCTGTAATATAAACATGAAATATGTATAAAGGGATTGTGACGATCTAATAATCCAAAATTCAAATATAGATATTAGGGACATAAGATACACAAATTGATACTGATTAGATTTATATTACTAAATTACATGGTTTAATGAGATTTCAATACATATTAGGGGATTTTGTGATACTTTGGGAGATTCAACTATTGTCAATAAATTTATGCCTAATATTACCGATATAATTGATCCAAAGATTTATTCCTTGGAAAAGTTTAAGACTTATCTACTAATGAATTACATAATACACATGTCAATAATGATATGAGAAAATATATTATGTTATCAAATAATGTCAAGGAGGAAAGGGATTTCAAATCAATGAAAAGTCACAAGACGAAGGAAAATAATGAAGAACCATTCTAGAATTATAATGAAAATAAGATCAGTAATACGGATTATAAAAGAGTCCTAGACATTATTTCTAAAAATATTGAAAGTGGAAGAGAATAAATTAATGTTTTTATTCATTTAATGTCCTTTAATTATGATCAAATTGGGGATTTTACAATTAAATTTCTGAAGAATATTTCTGTGGATTCTAAGAGTGATGAAGAAGACTAAATTAAAAAACGATAAGGAAAATATTGAAAGCTGACAATGGATGTAATAAACGATCTCAAGTAAGTGTAAGAAAAATACGACAAGTATGATTCTGGATTAGGACTATTTATCATCTGCTATATTAGAAGTTATTGGCCCAAATAAAAATTTTCAAACCTTCATAGCACAATTTAGGAGTCATGTTTATTTTTCAATCAATGATGAGAATAATGAATAGAGCATTCAGGAGTACATTATGAGATCTTAACATGTATAATACAATTATAAAAACATCCTACTCAAGAAGTGAATCATACTACATGAGACAGAGAACATAAATGAATATAAGAGGGAGAATGATCTTATTTAATAGATCAAAACATCAAATGTGAAAGCTTTTGAAAAAGAGAAAATGAGGAATGTTCACAATGAAAAACTATATGTAAACTATGAAGAACTGATTTATACTTAGTCTTGATTTCTTGTTGAATAAAAAATCCGGAAATTTATAAATGATGATTTTGTTAATGTAGTAGACGTTGAAGCAAAATAATACAATGAAATAGTGAAGAATAGTCCAAATAGGAATGTACATGATTTATTTTTAAATTTTACAAGTGATAATAATTTATTTTTCATAATTACTTGTTGGTTATGACATGAAAATTATAAGAATATGGACATATGATTCTAGTGTGGACTAATTTATTATATTGAAATGATGTTCTATAAGTATGTGGTTGAATAATGAAAAGAGAGTAACCATAAAACAAGTATTTTATAAGAAATAGAATTTTCAGGATTATGGAAGATGATGATTCTAAGGTTGCTACTGGTGTTGTGGTAAATTTTCACATAAATCCAACAAATACAGGTTTAGTAAGTCACTTCAAAAAAAATTAAAATATATCAAGGGGGTCCAATTATAAAAGGAAAAAAAGATAATTTTTTTAGTAAAAGGAATAATCAATGAACAAAAATGATTTTCACTTAGAAAATAATTGGTCTCTGTACTCCAAATAATCATGATTATCAAAATAATAATAATTAAATGTTTTATCCAATAAATTCATTATAGTAAAGCATGCTGGAAAAATCATATAGTATAGTCACATGAGGCTGCTAAATAATGGTATGATCAATGAAAATAAAAGTTCTTTGGACATTTTACCCAAAACAATTATTATTATAAAATAAATTCTGTGAATTCTACGAATATGTGAAAATTCATTATAGATGTTCATCCACATTAATTGAAAATATCTAATCAATTATATGAAGAAATGAAAAATGAAAAAACTAAAGGAAACATAGTGGGATTATAAAATGATGTCGAAAAAGTTATTCAACACATAGAAGAATATGGGAGGAAACATGATGGCCAAAAAAATAAGATTAAATAGAATAAGAAGTGTTCTAATAAATTACTCTATATTGATATTGGAAGAAAATAAAGGATCATATTGAGATAAAAATCTTTGTATGAATATTTTTTCCGAGAAACCAAAAGGTCCCACCTTAATCCATATTATTTTACATGTTTTGAAATAATAATATTGGGAATTTAATGCAATGTTTATGGATGTCATTTATGAAAATCATGATGAGATTTTAGTTCATGGAGTTTGTAGATTTTCCTAAATTGGTAGGAATGTGTAAATCCCAAAAGGGGTGAACTTTTGAGAAAGAATATAAAAACCAAAAATATTGGATAGAATCAAAAATTAAAGGTCAAGGTTTTGAAATCAAACATTTATCCCTTTTTTCGAATTGAGCTATCTTACCAAATATTATAGAGTACCGATTTGAGGTCATTATAAAACAAACCTGAGAGTTTTACCTATTTCAACTAAACATTATGATGTGTTTGTTGAAGTCTTTGTATGTTTTTCATTTCATTAACAAACATATTTATATTAAATACATTAAATGAATCATAAGATATTTGGAGCATGATTTTAGATACAAGGAATTTTATGGACAATGTAGATCCACGGTTATATATCTCTAGTTTTCTATATCAGGTTATCCAATGTATAAGTATACTTTATATTCTAATGGGTATTTTCTAGGAAAAAAATCATATATTATTTCTCACATAAATGAGAAAATTGAATTTTCATATATTTGAAAGGGTCAGGATTTCATCTGAAAAATGTTAACATTTGATATTTTTTCTTACACAATTTTCTTTAGTATAATTTCTAATAAGAGGTTGAAGATACCATTTAATTTTAAATAAGGATAGTATTGAGAACATATTCAATTTGTGAAATTGAGGAATCTCCATGATTTTATGAATTTGAAATTGTTTTAAATTGGTTAATAAGATAAAAATTCAATTAGTTTGAAATATATTTATTTGTTGATCTGATTTTAATGGTAATGAAATGTGTCAAAAGGTGAAAAAAATTACAGTATTTTTTTGATGATTAAGAGAAATCAATAAATGATTATTTTCTTATTGCATGAATAAATGTGTTGATTGTGGAGATGAAATATAGTTCATCCAAACGGTTTTTATTTGTTATATGAGGATCACATAATGTTTTAAATATTAATATTTGATGATTTGGAATTCATGATTCAATTCAAAATCTAAGAATAATTGTGTTTTAATGATTGATTATATTGTTCTTTTCTTATTTTTATGAATTTTAGGATGTTTTGAAGTTCAAGTTGGTCCTAACTCAAATATTTTTCTCAAACTCATAAGATAGCCCTAGTAGCTCATCATTTTCCATATGTGGGAATCTAAATGGTCATCCAGGGATGAGGGAGCCTTCCTAAGAAAATCTTGTAGACAACAATGTGGGATGAGGAGTTCCCCCACATCATCATATAGAGGTACTGTAGATCCACCCGAAAGGGATGCACAATATCAGATGGGAGTGCCATTATAGGGTAGTGTCAACAAGAGGCATAGTAGACCCATAACACACTCTATATTACTACTTGCACACATTGTATAATAACATGTAAGGAGACAACATTTTTATATGGGACATGTTACTATAGCAACAGAAGAACACTCGATGTCAGATCCACTATATCTATTTGTATTTGTCATCCGATAAACTTTTCCATGACATATGATCCAGACCTATATCATCTTTAACCTTAACCTCACCCAAGTGTTTGATTCATAATCAATCCACACAATGTTGATAGAAGGTCCAAACTTGCTTTCTAATTACCATTTCAAAATCTAGAGAATATTATCATGATTAAAATCTTTATGAAAAATAATTTTCGTAAACTTTTAATGAATAAAATGATTCCTTATGCCATGTAGATGATTTATATTTTAGAAATGGTGATTATTCAATCATTGAATACATGAAGTTCATATTTTTTACGTCGATGGTTCATCATCTATCAATACCACCGAATTTTTTAGTTAAGAATTATTGTGAGTGAGTTTTTGGATTCAAATGAACAACAGTCACCGTGAATTCCTCTGGTTCACCAAAAGGATTTAAATGCATAATCTATTTCTTATAAATATTGAGACAATTACATTGGAAAACTACATTTTTATAGCAGACTATGGTTTCTTTGGGAATAACATTTTTCTATGAATCCATTAGGGATGCATTATATTCTTATGTTCATTCCTCCAAGGTGGTGTGAAGCATCCAAAACCTGTACAGTATAACAATAGTATTGTCAATGTTGCGATAATATTTTTCGAAATGGAAGACTGTGCATACACAATATCTTTTTTCAAAATGAATCTCTCTAAATAGCAGATAACAACCTTTTGGGTTATTATAGAAGAAGAATAGGAATAGTTCTCATGGTGTTCTTAAATGTTTTGAGATGGTCTTATTCGTTGAGAAAATAGTATACAGTATATTCAAACCTCCATGCATACACATGCATTGAGTATCAATGTGGATTGTGTCTGGGGAGGATTTTTGAAAGAACACTCATCCACAATACATAAAGAAAAGTGTATTGTAAAAATTTACATGCCTGTGTTTTATGAAAATATTTTGGTGAGTTCCTAAGAAGGATAACAGTAAGTTCCTGTTCATTATATAAATCATTAATGCACATGAAAAACTGTTGAAAACTGATTATAAGTGGAAGTTTGAAAAAAACACATATAGTATGTATAAGGTGATGTATTTATTTTATTCTATCATAAAGCTATTTAGAATAATAATTATGTTGTTCCAAGTAAAATCAAATGAATTAATGGTCACATGAATGGATGTATCCATATTTTAGAGTACTTTACTGTTGACATGAAAGTGAAACAATATGAATGGGAATTATTGTAGTTTCACACAATAAGCAAGTATAATATAAGAAATGTGGGAAAATAGGGATAGGTGTTGCAATCAATATTGGGAGTCAATAATAAAATTATACTGAGTGGAATTTTAGATGAATGAGGGAAAAAGGTCACTATAACATAAGATAGTGGTTGATGAAGACATATTCACAAGAGGTAGTGAAGATTCATTAAAGAACTGGTGGGATGATAGTGTAAGTACTCGGATCTTCTTTTCAGATATGTTTTTTTATTTTCTAGTATTTTTGAGAAAAATAGGAGTTTCAGGAAAAATTTTAGGTACATGTTGTGTACTTATATGTATACATTGTGTACTATTTTTCCGCACGTATCCAAGTGCTGGTTGTGTACCGACCGAGCACACAGTCGTGTATGGTGACCTAGAGACTAGAAAATGTGTGGGATGGTAAGGGAAAGTACACATCGTGTACATCTAAATTACACACAATGTACTTTATTTTTTTTATTTAATCGACCATGGTCACGTATAATTGGTAGAAGGGTCTTCTTCTTCATCGTCATCGATCGAGAGAATCCATACGTCCCTGATCCTACCCCGAGCCCCTGATCGAGCATCCCTTCTCTGAATCGAACTCCGTCAGTGGCATTGGAATCCCATCTGGGAGATCTATCTTCATCTTGAACCTTGTTTTTGGATTCCACTTCATTCAATATTTATCCTTGATTGATTGTTTTTATAGTTTTTGTAGATCTACAGTGTGCTTCGGTGATTCAAGATGTGATGTACAGGTACAAATATCCTATAACACTGACGTAGATGGTTTGTGCCTTTCTGTAGATAGTCTTTGAGTTATATGTGAAAAAGTTCCAATACCATTAATCAGGGTATTCTGTGTTTAGACGTCTATCCCAGTTAGTGTCTTCTATCATTAGAATTCCATAGTAGAGGTTAATTGTTGTGAATATGGTTGTTTACCATGTTATGGATGTGTTTTCCCGTGCTTTTACCATTTATGATCATTTTGTCTAGCTTTTCATGTTAGGACATTCCTTTTCATTCTATGCCTTGTACTGTAAGATTAATTGATTGTATTCTAACATGTTGTTATTATGTAGACTGTTTAGCCAAGTATTTTTTTAGGTTTACCATGGTCATTATGCATTGTTGTGCTCCATTGACTTATACAAGGCCATGAGGACCTGGTGTAGTAGACCTTAGGGATAAAGGACATTGAGGGCTTCTCTAAAGTATCTGTTTAATTTTACGATGTGGAACCATTGGGAGAATTAACATTAGTTTTTACATAGAGTGATTTTAGTTCCTCGACACGGGCCATATGGGGATTGAGATGTTGAGTGCTTCCCCAAATCTCTTGTTAGTTACCGACATGAGACTACAGGTGGAATTGATTGTGAGTGCTTCCTTAGAGAGTCTATTCTTAAGCTAAACAAGAGGGTTTAGACAGTGTGTACCTCCTAGAGGGTTGATTGTTCTTTTTTGGTTGATCCAGAGGTGATAGTCTGTGAGTACTCCAAGTGGGTTACCTTCATTTTTTAGCTGCTTATTTGATATTTGAAATTGATAGCATTTGAACTTTAGGATTGTTTACTTTTGGGTACTACCTTGTTTAATACTCCATATTGATTATTGCCTTCAATATATATTCACTAACACTTGGGAAAAATATTTGGGTGGTTTCCAATTGGGATTTAGTCTCACACCCTATTTGGGCCATGCATATGTCCCCAAACAGATTATATTGTTGAAGGTATTGATATGGGCAAGATCCCTTCTACATCAGGTACTTGATTGTTGAGGTGTTGGATAGAATGAGACCAAGATGAGGCATGCGAAGCTGTTTGAGTTTATCTATTTCTTTTGTATTTTGGTTATTTCATTGTTCCATCATTGTGACTTGTCTGGCTGCTTTCCTAAACATATTTATCATACATCATCATTATATATATATGCTCCAGTTTATTCTTTCAGTCTTCCACTGTTTACTATTATATGGAATTATTAAAACTTCTGCTATTGTATATCTATTTACTTATATTGTTTCACTATTCCAATGAGTTCATAGTTTCCCCACTATCACACACAAGGCCCTCGCTACTAGTCTGCTGCCTCTGGCATTCGGGGAAATTTGCTTTAGGCCAGGTGACCAACCAGGTATGGGGCGCCTCTGGGCGTCTCCTGGAACCGGGACATTACAAAGTGACATCAGAGGAATTATTTTCTTCTTGACATATTGTTTGGAGAATATATCATGGGATGGGATGAAAATAGGTACCTAGTAATAAGTTGTGACCGGGATTAGCTAACCCGCGTACAAGGAAAATCCAATCAACCTTATTATTTCAATTTTCTGGTTTTGCAATTTTACAGTTGATAGGATTTTCGTCATTGGGTGATTAACATGTATTGTTTTGTTATTGTTGATTTTATTGAGTTTCTATTTCTATTGCAACCCAATGAGATGAGGGTATGCAATCTCATGCATCATATAGGACCTTGCTTGATATCACATGTCATGAATTCTTGCCTTGCCATTTATGGTGCATTAGTGATTTCATGTTATTGTGATAGGTGTTGTTCTAGATATGCAAGCTGTGGTGATATATTATTGGATAAGAATAAATGCTATTTGATAGGGTATTAAACTGTGAAAGGTCTTTTTGAATGAATTCGAATCAGCAGTTCAGGTGGTGGTTTGGGCCCCCATGGATCATAATTTGGTGGATCATTATGTTGTTTTCCATGTAAAATACATGTATTTGAAGCTAAGATTCTATTTTTAGGGTATATGGGCCCTTCAAGGATTGGAATTTGGCACTTTAATGTTTATTTTAGTGTTTTTATGGGTTTCAGAGAAGTTTCTGAGGCTTACTATCCAGGAAAAACAAGAATACACTGCATGTAATGATGAATACACACCTTGTGTTCTTCTATTCCAGATGAAATGGTTTTTCATAATTATATTCCATGTACTATATGTACAAGCCGTGTTGTCTTTAACCATGTCAAAGGTTGTGTGGGCAGAGACACAGGGTTGAGAAATCTTTTGTGGAACATGCTGTGTACTAGTTTCACACACCTTGTTGTGTGGACCATGTTTCCACTAGTGTGACTAACAACACAGATTAATGAAAATATAAGTTTTACATGCCGTGTCAATATTGAACACACCATGTTGTGTAACCTTGGTATTAGACTGTGTAACTAACAACACTGGTCGTTGGGGTTCGGCTAGTACACACCGAGTCTGGCACTAACACGCTGTGTAGTATTGTTCTAGGAGAATCGTGTTTCTTAGCCATGTAGAATAACTCTTGTAGGGGAATAGGACTGAAGTACATGCCGTGTGTTAGGACAACACATAGTGTGTATGTGTTGTTACATGACATTGTTCGGATGAAGTACATGACCATGTGATGGATTAGGGGAACACACCATGAATGAATTATATATGCCATGTATCTAGGTTTTGAAAAACTTGATTTCATTCTTTCTCCAGTTCCCTTATTACACATCTAGTTTTTAGAACTTAATAATCTTGATTTAAAGGATGCGCATGACCTTGCAATGTCATGCCATCGAGACGTCCTCCAGTTGTCCTCCATTTACAGGGTAGTGATCAGACATTGAATATGGGTGAGCAGGGACTACCAGCTGATCCTCCAATTGAGCCAGTCCTGACACAAGCCATCATTTTGGACACAAGTGCATACGCATAGTTCCGAGAGGGCTTTATGAGTTTTATGAAAACCTTTAGAGGGGTATCGCATCCTTCCCCCTCTATGGAAGAACTGACGCAATTCTTTCAACAACAACATCCTCCCACTTTCTCATGGGATGGAGGACCCTATGCTGTAGATTCATGGCTAGAAGCCATGCTGATGATCTTTGAGCATCTAGAGATGCCTCTAGAGAGGAGGGTGAAGCTGTATATATATATATGCATCGGGACTCCGCCAAGAGATGGGGGGATGTGATCTCACATGTGGGACACTAGAAGGTTATGGATTTGGATGAGTTCTAATGTGTCTTCTATGACTACGCATTCCCGAAGACCTTGAGGGCCAATCAAGCCCATGATTTCATAATTTTGGAATATGGTACTCTTTCATTTATGGATTATTCTTATCACCTCATAGAGTTTTTGCGCTTCACCCAAGGATGTTTGAGGATGGTATCAGGCATGATATCTGATCTCAGGTGAATATCTTCAGGTTGACATCCCTCACTTCTATAGTCAACCAGGTTCCAATCACAGAGTGTAACCTAATGGATTAAAGAGTGGGGAGCTAGGGAGGTTTGATATCCAAAGATAGTATCCATCTTACTAAGAGAATGAAGCACCATAAGGAGTCTACGCACGAAGATCCGAGGAGATGAGGTACTTCTTCTAGTAACCAAGTGGTGTGCTACTAGTGCGGGAAGAGAGGGCATAGGATACCACATTTCCTGAGAGTCCTTGGGAAGTTTTGATCATGTGGCAAGATGGGAAATCTTCAGCACTTCTATCAGATCATCTCAGCAGTAGTTGGTGACTGGGGTTCTTCTATGACTCGTCGTTTAGGAGCAACACCACTAGTATCTTACCAGTCTGGGAACTGGAGTTCTTCCAACCGTTAAGGCTAAGGTGGAGGGCATGGTCATGGTATCCAGTCACCGTGCTTTTAGAAACAACAGGGTGGATCAGCTCAGAATGGTCAGGTAGGGTGATAGGGTCGTAGTATATGCCTGATTTTTGCAGTGGAGCAGACCCAACTGGAGCAGGATCCTAGACCCTCTACAGTCGAGGTACGATCCTAGTTGCCTCAGTTTTAGCTTTTTCTTTTTTCAATACCAGGGCTTCCCATATCATTATATTTTTGCTTTTGTGGAGTGCCTTGAGCTCTGTATCCTTTCTTATGCTGATATCATGACACTAGACACACCGTTGTGGACATAAATGGCTAGTGTACGTCATTGCAAGGAGTGCCCTCTAGATGTTGGTGGGTGTCACTTCATATGGGTCAATTATGTCCTCGAAATGACAGGAATTGATGTTATTCTCTAAATGGACTGGTTAGTTCCTGTCCAGGTATTTGTTGATTTCTATCATCATAGGGTGAGGTTCACATCACTTGTGGGTGGATCGTTTCATTATAAGGGCGAGTGGGATGTCAAGACGAGCAGAGTAGGACCCGAGCATCATGGATTAGGAGGAGTTACAACCTAGTTTACTAGTCCAAATTAGGATGAGAAGGGGACTTAACAGAATGAATTTACTCTAATGGTGGATCATTTTAAGTATGTCTTTCATGATGACTTTTCAAGATTTCCTCCAAAGCGAGAGGTGGAATTTTCTGTCCACCTTGTTCTAGGAGTGGCACTAGTGTCCATTTCTCCTTATATGATGGCTACACTAGAATTAAATGAGGTCAACAAGTAGGTGGAGGAGTTGCAGACAAAGGGTTTTATCTGACCTAGTACTTCTCCTTGGGGTTCTCCTCCCCTGTTTTCAATGAATGTGAATGGTAACCTCAGACTTTGTGTGGATTATCAAAAGTTGAACCAGTTTACTGTCACAAAACGATATCCCTTGCCGATGATTGATGATATATTTGATCATCTTTGAGGAGACCTTGTGTTCTTGAAGATTTACATGATATCTAGTTACCATCAGTTCCACGTTAGACCATCACATGTACCTATTACAGCCATTCAGAGTAGGTATGGTCCATACGAGTAAGTGGTTTTGTCGTTCGGTCTCACAAACAAGCTTGTAGTTTTCAAGGCACTGATGAACTGAGTGTTCCATCCATACTTGGATTCTTTCATGGTAGTCTCCGTGGATGATATCTTGGGGTACTGTCACACTCGACATTACCCTCCTACCCATCTTGTGATTGTTTTGAGTACACTAAGAGATCATTAGTTATATGCTATTATCTCAAAGTTCATCTTTTTGATGGACAAGATTCACTTATTGAATCATGTTATCATAGAGACTTGAGTATTAGTAGACCCTTATAAAGTGAGAGTAGTAGTTTCATGGGTGTAGAAAAATAATTTCTTTGAGTTATGAATTTTTATAGGGATGGTTGGATACTACATACATTTAATACAAGACATTTCACGCATTGCAGCCCCACTGACGGGCCTAACTAAGAAGGGTGAAAAATTATTATGGTTAGTTTCTTGTGAGTCATCCATTCTGGATTCGAAAGTGAGGTTTACATCAGCACTAATACTAGTATTTCTATAATTGGGAAGGATCTATAATGTTTACAGTGATGCTTCAGGTATTGGGCTGGGAGATATGCTTATGTAGGGAGAATGAGTCATTGTATACGAGTCTCGACTATGGAGGCCACATGAGAAAAATTACTCGACACGCGATCTCGATCTAGCAGCATTTGATCATCCCTTATGCTATAGGGGACACTATCTTCTGGGAGATGATTTTTTGTTTTTCACCAAGCACATAAGTCTCAAGTAAATCTTCACTCAGTGTGACCTGAATTTGAGATAGTGAAGGTGGGTTGTGTACCTTCAGTCCTATGACTTAGAGTATTCCTATACACTTGGGAATGACAATGTAGTGGCTAATGCACTGAGAAGGATGACTCAGATAAATGAAATTCATTAGTCCAGAAGTGATTGTATTCTTATGGCTCTATTATCTGAGATGCAATTGGAGGTGCACGACAGACAGGGGTAGAAATTTCTCTCTTCTGTAGTTGATACCTCAACTCTTCTTGATCTAGTGTGAATGAGTCAGCAATCAGATTCTGAAGGCCTGGTCCTATGGGGATGCATGTTAGGACAGGACCCTATTCAGGGGTGGACATTATGTGAGGATGAGATCTTGAGTTTTTATAGACCCGTGTGGGTGGAAGCTAATATATGTGACGAGCTGATGCGAGATTTTCATTCCTCAGTTGGGGTCGTTCATCCTAGTGTCATGAAGATGTATCATCATCTACATGATTAGTATTGGTCGCCAGGTTTGATGAGATATGTAGTTGGGTTTTTCATAAGATGTTCCACCTATCAGCATGCGAAGGCAGAGCATTAGTGACCAGCATGGATTTTTCATCAGTTACACATTCCCGAGTGGTAGTGGAATGAATGTCGTGATGGATTTCGTGACCGGATTTCCAAGGTTTCCTTGAGGGAATGAAGTAGTATGGGTTTTCATTGACAGACTCATGAAGGATTCTCATTTATTTTCGTTCAATGGTACCTTCAGTGTTGATGAGATGGGAAGATTGTACATCCGAGAGATTATACATATACAAGGGGTTCCACATTAAATTGTTTCAGACAGGGATGCACATTTTACTTCTCAGGTCTGGCAGGGGAAAACAATAGGATTTGGGTACACATGTACCTTTGAGTACATCTTACCACCCCCAGACAGATGGCCAGTCTAAGTGTATGAATCAGGTGCATGATGACATGCTCTAAGCATGCATCCATGCATTTGGACGTTCTAGGGAGAAGCACATACCTCTTGTGTTGTTTTCCTACAATAATAGTTTTTCAAGAAAAAATTCATATGGAACATTATAAGGAATTGTATGGTAGGCCATATATGTCACCCTTATGTTGGCAGGAAGCTAGAGAGAGGCTATGGAGGGACCTCATCTTGTCCAGGAGACCACAGAGCCGATAGAGGTTATTTAGAATAGTATGGATACTACACAATCACGACAAATGTATTATGATGATCGATGGAGATGACCACTAGTGTTTGAGGTGAGATATCAGGTTTTCCCATGTGTCACACTGTGGTCGGGACACAAGAGAATTAAGAGGCAGGGTAAACTTTCACCAAGGTACATCAAACCATTTGAGGTGTTTGTGAATGTCAGGCCATATGCCTATCGGTTGTAGTTACCTCAGAGAAATCAGGCAATGCACAATGTCTTTCAAATTTCTCAACATAAACGTTACTTCTCAGACCCATCTCATGTTTTCCAACATGAGGAGGTTGAGTTCAAGGAGGATGTCTCATTCGAGTAGCTTCCTATCCAGACTGTTTATCGAAGTGAAATGGTTACCCTGGGCCAGTCTATTCCTCTGGTATGAGTGCCATGGAAGCACATGTGAGTATAGGATGAGGCTTGGGAGAGGAATGGTGATGTTTGATCACAATGTCCAGAGCTTTTCGAAGATTCGGCTTCTTTTACAGTGCCATTCTAGGGAAATTGGAGGATGAATTTCAATAAGGGAAGAATTTTGTAAGAACCCAGATCTTCTTTTCAGTTATGTTTTTCTCTTTTCTGGTATTTTTGTGAAAAAGAAGAGTTTCTGTAAATTTTTTAACTACATCCCATGTACTTATATATACACGATGTATACACTTTGGTCACACATAAAAGTGTGTAGGCCATGCACTGGCTGAGCACACCATGTGTGGTGACCTGGCGACCACCTAATGTGGGGGCCGGTAAGGGAAAGTACGCGCCGTGTACTTCTAAAGTATTCACCGAGTACTTTATTTTTTATTAAATAGACTCGGGTCGCGTCGAATTAGCAGAAGCTTCTTCTTCATTTCCTTCTTTGACTGAGAGCATCCATACAATTTTGATCGTTTCTATAGCCCCTAATCGATCATCCTTTCTCTGATTCAAACTTCGTCGGTTGTGTTGGAATCACATCGGTGAGTTCTCTCTTCTTTTGGAACCTCGTTTTCGGATTCCTCTTCTATCCATGAGTTATCCTCGGTTGATCCATTTTATCATTTCGATAGATCTACAGTGTTATTTTTCAATTCAATGCTTGAGGTAAATGTATAATGATCCTACAACACCAAGGTAGGGGGTTTGTGTCTTTCTGTAGATAGTCATTGAGTTATATGTGAAAAAGTTCCCAATACCCTTGATTGGGGTATTGCATGTTTTGGGTTTTGACCAAGTTAATGCATGATATGATATGAATTCTTGAGTAGAGGTTAATTGTTGTTAATATGGGTTTTTACCATTTCATGGATGTGTTTTCCCATTCCTGTACCGTTTATGACCGTTTGGTCTTGCATTTCCTGTTAGGATGTTTCTTTTCTTTCCATGCCTAGTATTGTGGGATGAAGTGATTGTATTCTGACATGTTGTTATGTAGTAGACCATTTAGAAAAGTATTTCTTGAGGTTTTCATTTCCTTCTATGCATTTCTATGCTTGATTTACTTACACAGGTCTGTGAGAACCTGGTGTAGTAGAGCATAGGGGAGAATGGACGTTGAGGGCTTCTCTAGAGTGTCTCATTATTGTTATGATGTGAGAAAATAAGGGGAATTGTTGTTAGTGCTTCCTCAGAGTGTCTGTAGTTCCTCGATGTGGGCCATATGGGGAATCAGACGTTGAGTGCTTCTCCAGAGAGCCTTTTAGTTACCGATACGAAAGTAGAGGGGGAATTGACGGTGAGCGTCTCCTCAGAGAGTCTATGTTTAAGCTGAACCAGAGGGGTTAGACTATGTGTACTTCCCAGAGAGTTGCATGTTCTCATTTTGATGAACCAGAGGGGTTAGGTTGTGAGTACTCCCAGAGGGTTATCTGCTTTTTTAACTTCTTATTAGATATATGAAATTGAATTCATTTGAACTGCAATATTGTATACTTTTGAGTACTTCCTTGTTTACTACTCCATCTTTTTTACTACCTGCCATATATATTCACTGACTATTAAGCACATATCATTGGGTGGTTTCCAATTTCTATTTAGTGTCACACCCTTATTGGCCATGCTTTTAGGCTCAAACAGATTATATTTATACATATATAGATAAGGGAATTATCCCTTCTACATCAGGTACTTGATTGCTATGGAGTTGGAGAGCACGGGACGAAGATGAGGCTTATGATGTTGTTGGATTTTATCTATTTCTATTGTACTATGGTAATTTCGGTATTCCAGCATTGTGATTTGTATGGATACTTTCCTAGACATATGTATCATGCATCATCATTATTTATATGTGTTCCAGTTAGTTCTTTAAGTCTTCCACTATTTACAAATGTATGGTATTATTACTTCTTCTGCTATTGAATATCTATTTACTCCCGCTGTGTCACTCTACTAATGTGGGAATAGTTTCCACACTATGACACCCAAGGCCCTCACTTATAGTCGGCATCCTGTGGCAGTCATGGAAATGCGCTTGATGCCATGTGACCACCCGGGTATGGGGCACCTCTGGGCGGCTACAAGAACCAGGACATTTACAAATAGTATAAATAAATAGATATTTTTTGGAGATAGCTCAACTGGTTGGAGACTATATAATGAAAATTCATTGGATTCTAGACTAAGGATCCCATCAAGAGATGATCTATAATAATCCGTTCTGATTAGAAATCATCATAGTTTCTATGATATGAATTTTGAGATATTGTTTGAACTTTTTATCACATTGATTATTAATAGTAGAAAATATGTGTCAGAGATTATCCCAAACCCAATAAGGATATAGTCACTCGCCTAGGGGATGAACCATATAAAAATCCATTTATGCTTTTTCCATGTTTTTCAGTTTTTTTTCATTCAGAGTAATTTAGACTCTAAAGAAGATGGATTTAGATCTTAAATGGTCGCAAGAGAATTTTTCAAATGAATTAATTGTAAAAGTACATTTAAGATTCACCCATCCCCTTTTTGGTCATATATCTAATCCTAGACCCTTTACTTTAGAAATTCACTAGTTCTAT
Source organism: Viscum album (assembly GCA_963277665.1). Classification (NCBI taxonomy): domain Eukaryota; kingdom Viridiplantae; phylum Streptophyta; class Magnoliopsida; order Santalales; family Viscaceae; genus Viscum; species Viscum album. The sequence continues at coordinate 50,070,344 of OY728121.1, forward strand.
ATTACCACCTAAAAACCATCATCTATGCATAAAATCCCCTACTATATCAAAACAAACCACACCATAAGCCATTAATTTTAAATACCAATCATATAATTAATAAAAAATTATTAAAAATCCCCATTTTATGTATTATCATTGAATAATAATGAAAATACATAAAACCCTATATATCTAAACTCAATTTATCATAAAATATTCTATGAACTAATAAAATCAATTAAAAAATACAGAGGGGGGGTAACATTCAATTTAATAGTTGTGAACAACATGTGTGTCTCCTTAGTGAAACTCTTATATCCACTGTACATGAAAGCCCCATTCTTTAGAATGTATTTTTCTATGATATAATTAATTATATATTAAATACCTTACAAAAAACACAAATTAGGGGATATGGAATAAGAATATGTATAGTGATTTATACAATATAAACTAGTGAAATGAATTAGTTCATACCAAATTGGATTTATGTTTATCAAATAAAAACAAATTGGGGTGGAAGAGAGGTATGGAGGCTAGAAAATGTTGCCTCCCAGGAGACCCCAAAATTAGAAAACCCATGGGCCCCAGTTGAATTTGTATAGTCATGAACATTATATAAAAATTTATAATGTTATGTAATAGATTATTCAAAATCCCTCTAGATTCCTCACTAGCAACCCAATGGGCCATACTGGGTACCTGGTAGCCATCCACCACCTCCCCTAAACTGATTTAGTCTAGTATACCTCAAAATACACAGTTATAAACTATCAAACCAATCATACCATTTCTAAAATACCTATATTATCTGTTTATGGATATCTATTATATCACTACCTTCAAAAAATCTAAATTATTCTTGAATTTAAATCTACATAAATGTATCTTTTCCGAAAATTTTTCAATTTTTATTAACATAGTGTCTTAAAATCCCCACAATAAAGATTATTGTCCCTAGAAATATTATTCAATATGATCATTAAAAATTACAGTAATTTTTTATAGTTATAATATCATCACACATTTCATTTAATTTTATACTTTATATACAAACACTCTTCATTTATATTCCTTTTCTCCAAATGACACCAGTAATTATCTAAATATATGATCGTAAAATATTATGTTTTCTCATAGAATATTTATAAATTACTAACAAAAGATAAATATCATCCTTATTGTACTCCCTAAAACAATGACTCGCTATTATAACCAAAATCACCTAATGGGGTTTCAAACTATAAGAAAGTTATACATGAAATAAGAAATGTGTAGATAAAATAACACAAAAATCGATTCCCATGACTATATTCTCATTTGGGAATAAAAAACTCACTCATCTATCCTTGATCATACACTAAACTCCAATATAAATTATCATAGAGATTCATAAAATAATTTGTATTATTCATATAAAACATAATTGACAGACCCATATTTAAAATACCAATTTTAATACATTCATATATCGACCAATACATTCATTAAAATCATACATTGTGATCATTAGATACCAAAATTAAAATGTTGAAAACTAGTAAAATATTTTTATATACCAAAAACTATCATAATTATTACAAAAAACCCCATTAGAATATATGGGATTTCACGAACACTATAAAATATCAAAATAATCATGCCTCAGTTGTTATTTCTAAAAGAACACATTACCTGGTTTTTATGAAGCCTTATTCCATAAATTCCCTTCCCATTTTGAAATCACAAGAATCACTGACTATTTTTAGTGAATCAATGAAAAAAATATATATTATACATGATGTTCACACTTTTATAAGCTATTATACAAATATATTTTCCCTTAATTTAGAATAAAATACAACAATTTTATTATGATAGAAAAACAATAATATTTAAAAATTATTCACATCAAATAGGTTACCAATATACCCATGAATTGTTATGTTTTAACTAATTATTTATTTGAATTCTTATTGATAAATAATTAATATTACTTAATTAATTGTAAACCACAAAAATTTAATCATGTCACTCAACATCAGAAAACAATTTATTAAAAGTACCCCACACATTACACTATGAAAATATATGTGTAAATGAAAAAATTAGCACCTTTTAATTTCCTATTACTCATCACTATTCCCGTATAATATCTATTCCATGCTAACTCACACATCTCATCACAGTTCAACTTGATCCATCAGTCATATAATAACTTATCAAAACTAATACATTAATCATCATGGTATGTAATCAATGAGATCAGAAATATAAGGACATGTTATAAATAATTACCCAAAATTATAATATATTAGCAAAATAAAAATGAAAAAAATTAGTCATTTAAAAAGGTTACAAGAAAAAAAATGAAACTATAAAAACAATCAAATAATAAAAAATGTAAAAAAAATTGAGACCCACCCAAAATGAAAAAAGAGATTTTCAATTCTGGTCGGATACCCCTTATCACCATACCAACCTTATCAAATCAATCTATTAAAGAATACTGATGTATCAACTTCTACTTTATCTGGTATACAACAAGAGATCACTTGGGATGATCACCCAAAACACTATATTGTAAAATTTTATCTACACATTTATCCTTCTGATCAAAACTAAACATCAACCTAAACACCATCATCATCCCATTTTCCCCATATATTATCATACCATCAATGAAATATGGAAGAGGAAAAACCTCCTAAAATGTTTTTACTATGTTCTATACTTAGTTGTTTCACCCAGTCTATAATAATTCCTAATCAACCATAAAATCTTGATTGATTTCTCCCAGGGAGTGGAATCATAAGGAATAAAATGTCATCCACTATACATATCATCATTCATTACTGTGACCTCCAATGAAAATAATTTATCCTCTACTCATGATAAAATACTATCCCTATATATGTATCTAATATTTTATCACTTTAGAGATTATATTATTGAGTATGAGTACATCATAGATGTCCCCTACCTCACAAAATCATCTATTCCAAGAAAGATATGTTTTGTACCTAGCACACATTCATGGATTTTAGTGACCACAAACACTCTGAAAGTGATTATTATTTTTTATTATGAGATCAATTTATATATTGGGGTCAACCTGATCAAACTATTTGGATTCTTCTTAGTAAAATCAAATTACACTCCATGAATAAGGATTAGAAAACAACTTCTTGCACCATGACAATGAATTATTATTACAATGAAGTCCTAGGCTCCATGACATAGAAATCCATGGGGCAAGGGGTATGTTTTACTAACAAGGACTATGAAACATCGAAGAGTGGTTAAAATTATTCACTATGAAATATGTATAAATTTATAGAATCACGTTCATAGTCAAATTTCAGTTCTGAAAATCTTGGATAGCTACACCATGCAAGGTATCCTTTAGTAAACATTTTTTTTTCATTTCCATTGTTGTCTATGCATCAACCCAAATACAAAAATATAGGGACAATGTATTTCAAGGAACATAATCATTTCCTTTGAGAATCCATTTTATATCTTGTTTCCTTGCATTTTAAAGAACTCCCTATGCTAGATAAATATAGACAACAATCCAAGAATATAACTGATGCCCTTTATTTAATATGATCAATATTAATTAAACATAGACTACATTGAATTTAAAACCCCTAGAACATTCTAAATATTTACCAATGTATTTTAATCCTATATATAGATACCACTAGATACTATGGATACTAAAAACCAACTCATCCAATCACTAAGGAAATTAATAACACTTTGATATTCATAGATTATCAAACTCCAAAATATCTCTCCTTAAAAATATTTTTTCATATCTCTAGATCAATTTTTAAATTTCATTTCATTCTTATTTTCATTATTTTAAAATATATCATAATGATTTTTAAAATAAATAACGAGATTAGAGACTAATCTACGAAGACCCTCTTTAACCTATTTAATATAGTTGTTTTTCTTAATACCATTAAATTGAGGGATCTCATTTTTATTTTACTACTATAAAAAGGAGCATTATCACCACTCAAAACGGGATTTATCAGCACTAAAAACATGTTGTAAAGTATAGAGCTGATAACAGGGTGTCCCCTTTATCAGAGCTATACAAGCACTAATAACAACTTCATTTAGCAGTGCAAAAAAAGCACTAATAAGGGATACATTTATCAGTGCTAAAAAGTAACTGATAAAGGGAGACTTTATCAGCACTAAAATGGCACTGATAAAAGACCCCTTTATCAGTGCTAAAAAATAACTAATAAATGTGTTGTTAACAGCGATTTTTTAGCGTTGATAAACTGATACTTTATTAGTTCTTTTAGCGCTTTTAAATGCCCTATCTGCTGCAACAAAAATTCTACATCAACACACCCAAAAAACACCTACAAAAAATTTAGCACCTCAACGAGAAAGTATACCGATACAAAATTAACACATAATTCAAAAGGTAATTACACAAAGTATACCCATACACCATTAGCACATAATTTATATGTTAATTAAATAAATAAAGGATTCAATTAAGAATTCAGGGGATTGGGTGGCTGTTCAGGGGTTTGGGGTGGCTGTCCAGTGGGGTAGGGGGTGTCTAGGGGGGGATGAGGGTGTCTGGGGGGATAGGGGTGTCCATGGGGTGGGGGTCTAGGAGGTTGGGGGGTATCCAAGGGGGTTGGGGTGGTGTCCAGGGGGTGGTGGGGGCTATCCATTAGGGTGGGGGTGTCCAGGGGGTGGGGGTGTCTAGGTGGTGGGGTGCTGTCTAAGAGGGGGGTGTCCAGGTGGGGTGGGCAGGTGTCCAGGGTGTCGGGCGGGGGGGGGGGGGGGGTGTTCAATGGGTGGGGTTCCCGAGGGGTGGGGGAGGGCTATGGGGTTGGTGGGGATATCCAAGGGTGGTGGATGGTGTCCAGGAGGGTGGGATGGGGGTTTCTGAGGGGATAGGGATGTCTTGGCGGTGGGGGTGTCCTGGGGGTGGGGGTGGGGGTCCAAGAGGTTGGGGGCTGTCCAAGGGAGGTTTGGTGGTGTCCAAGGGGTGGTGGTGGTTGTACATGAGGGCAGGGGTGTCCAGGGGTGGGGGTGTCTAGGTTGTGGGGTGGTGTCCCGAAGGGGCGGTGTCTAGGTGGGGGGTGTCCATGGGGGGTGTCCAGGGGGGTGTGCTGGTGTCTAGGGTTTTGGGGGGTGGGGCTTTCCAGAGGTGGGGAGTGTCTGAGAGGTGGGGGTGGCCCATGGGGTTGGTGGGGCTGTCCAAAGGGGCGGGTGGGGTGGTGTCGAGGAGGGTGGGGTGGCCATCCATGGGTGGGGGTGTCCAGGTGGAGGGGGTGTCCAGGTGGTGGGGTGGAGTCTAGGAGGGGTGGGGTGACGTCCAGGGGGTTGGTGGGTGTCCAGGAGGTGGGGGTGTCCGAGGGGGGGTCAGGGGGGGCTGCCTGGGGGGTCCGGGGCGGGGGGGCTATCTGTGGGGGTGTCCAGGGGGTGGGGGTGTCCAGGGGGTGGGGTTGTCCAGGGGGTTGGGTGGCTTTCTAAGTGGTGGGGGTGTCCAGAGGGGTGGCGGTGTCCAGGGGGTGTGGTGGTGTCTAGGTGTTGGGGCCGGTCCAGGGGGTTGGTGGGGCTGTCCTAGGGGAATGGGGTGGTGTGCAAGGTGTGGGGGTGGTTATCCCTGGGGGTGGGGTGTCTAGGGGGTGGGGTGTCTTGGTTTTAGGGTGGTTTCTAGGGGTGGGGGTGTACAGGGGTAGGGGAGCCATCCAGGGGGTTGGGAGGGTCGTCCATGGATAGTTCTCCTAAAGGATCAATACAATCTGAATGCATTCGGTCGGATTTGCGTATGTCAGTTGTTGTTTTCACATAAAATTCTGTCCATTTTAAACAAAAGAGAAACACATTGAGTGATTTCAGCCACACCATGCCTCAGATTGAGGTGGGGTTGACTCGTACACTTCGAAAATGACCCATGGATCGTTCTCCTAATGAATCAACACAATCTGAATGCATTTGGCTAGATTTGCGTGCGTCAGTTGTTGTTTTCACTTAAAATTCTGTCCATTTTAAAAAAAAATAGAGACCCTTGGAGTGATATCGGTAACATCATGCCTTGGTTTGAGTTGGGGTTGACTCATACACATCACCAACGCATCCACGTATCATTATCCTATTGGATCAACACAATCAGAATGTGTTTGGTTGGATTTTTGTATGCCATTTGTTATTTTCACTTAAAATTCGGTCCATTTTAAACAAAAGAGTGATACTTTGAGTGGTACCGGCCACACCATGCCTCGGATTGAGGTGGGGTTGACTCTTACACGTCAAAAATTACTCATGTATTGTTCTTCTAATGGATCAACAAAATATGAATGCATTTGGTCGGATTTGGGTACGTGAGTTGTTGTTTTCAACTAAAATTATGTCCATTTTAAAAAAAAGAGACACCCTTTGAGTGATATCGGCCACAGCGTGCCTCATATTGAGGAGGGGTTGACTCTTACACATCACCAATGCACCCATGGATCATTCTCTTAAAGTATAAACATAATAAAAATGTTTTTGGTAGGATTTTTGTATGTCTGTTGTTGTTTTCACTTAAAATAATGCCCATTTTAAACAAAAGAGAGACACTTTGAGTGGTACCGGCCACACCGTGCCTCAGATTGAGGAGGGTATGACACGTACACATCACCAATGCACCCATTGATCGTTATCCTAAAGGATCAACACAATATGAATGCATTTGATCAGATTTTTGTAAGTCAGTTGTTGTTTTCACTTAAAATTCTGTCCATTTTAAACAAAAGAGAGACCCTTTGAGTGATATCGGCCACACCGTGTATCTGATTGAGGTGGGGTTGACTCATACATGTCACCTAAACACCCATGGGTCGTTCTACTAATGTATCAACACAATACGAATGCTTTTTGTTGGATTTATGTACGCCATTTGTTGTTTTCACTTAAAATTCTATCCATTTTAAACAAAAGAGAGACACTTTGAGTGATACCGGCCACACCGTGCCTCAGATTGAGGAGTTGTTGACTTTTACACATCATCAATTCACACATGGATCATTATAAAAAAGGATCAACACAATATGAATGTGTTTGTTCAGATTTTCGGAGGACGTCGTTGTTTTCACATAAAAGTATGTCCATTTTAAACAAAAGAGAGACCCTTTGAGTGATACCGGCCACACCGTGCCTCATATTGAGGTGAGGTTGACATGTTCACATCACCAGTGCTCCCATGGATATTTCAAAGAAATGAAAAACAAAATATTAATGCATTTGGTCAGATTTGCATACGTCAGTTTTTTTTCACTTAAAATTCTTTCAATTTTAAACAAAAGAGAGACATGTTGAGTAATATTGACCACATTATGCCTTAGATTAATCTAGGGTTGACTCTTACACATCAAAAATATCCTGTGGATATTTATAATAAAGGTTCAACACAATATGAATGCATTTGGTTCAATTTTCGTACGTCAGTTGTTGTTTTCACTTAAAATTCGTTCCATTTTAATCAAAAATAGAGACACTTTGAGTGATACCAGCCACACTGTGTCTCAGATTGAATAGGGGTTGCATATAACACATCATCAATGACCCATGTAATGTTCTACTAAACGATCTGCACAATTAGAATGTTTTTAGATAGATTGGTGTAGTTCAGTTGTTGTTTTCTCTTAAAACTCTTCACCTTTTAAACAAAAGTGAGACCCTTTGAGAGATATTGGCCACACCCTGCCTCGGATTGAAGAAGGGTTGGCTCGAAAACATCACAAATGACCCATGGATATTTATATTAAAGTATAAACACAATCTTAATGTGTTTAATTGGATTTTCATATGTCAGTTGTTGTTTTCACATAAAATTCTGTCTATTTTAAACAAAAGAGAGACACTTTGAGTGATACCGGCCACACCGTGCCTCAGATTGAGGTGTAGTGGGGTTGAACTATACACATCACCAATGCACCCATGGATCATTCTATTAAAGGATCATCATAATCCAAATGAATTTGGGCATATTTTCATACGCCAGTTATGGTTTTCACATAAAATTCTGTCCATTTAAAACAAAAGAGAGACCCTTTGAGTGATATCGGCCACACCGTGCCTCGGTTTGAGGTAGGGTTGACTCGTACACATCACCAATGCACCCATGGATCATTATCCTATAGTATCAACACAATATGAATGTGTTTGGTTGTACTTTAATACGTCAATTGTTGTTTCCACTTAAAATTCATTCCATTTTAAACAAAAGAGAGACACTTTGAGTGATACCAACCACAACGTGCCTCAGATTGAGGTTTGGTTGACTCGTACGCATCAAAAATGACCCATGGATCATTCTAATAAAGGATCAAAATAATCCGAATGTCTTTAGTTAGATTTTCAAACATCGGTTGTTGTTTTCACATATAATTTTGTCCATTTTAGACAAAAGAGAGACACATTGAGTGATATCGGCCACACCGTGCCTCGGATTGAGGCAGGGTTGACTCATACACATCAAAAATGATGAATTTATAATTATTCTAATGGATGAACAAAATACGAATGCATTTGGTCAGATTTTCATAGGTCAATTGCTGTTTTCACTTAAAATTCTCTCCATTTTAAATAAAAGAGAGACCCTTTGAGTGATATCGGCCACACCGTGCCCCGGATTGAGGAGGGGTTTTAATCTAAACATCAAAAATGACCAATGGATCGTTTTCATAAAGGATCAATATAATTTGAATGTGTTTTTTCATATTTTAATATATCAGTTGATGTTTTCACTTAAAATTATGTCCATTTTAAACAAATGAGAGACCGTTTGAGTGATACCGGCAACACATTGCCTCAGATTGAGGCGAGGTTGACTCAAACACATCGCTAATGGATCCATGGATCGTTCTCCTAAAATATCTACACAATATGAATGCATTTGGTCAGATTTTCATATGTCAATTGTTGTTTTCACATAAATTTATGTTCATTTTAAACAAAAGTTAGACACATTGAGTGATATCGGCCACACTGTGCCTCTGAATGAGGTGGGTTTGACTTGTACACATAAACAATGAACCCATGGATCGTTCTCCTAAAAATCAACACAATCTGAATGTGTTTGGTCAGATATGAATACACCAATTGTTGTTTTCACTTAAAATTTTATCCTTTTTAAACAAAAGAGAGACCCTTTAGTTCCTCATCATTCTTGCATGTTGTTGGTTCATTTCATCTGTTAAAATGGGAAAATTACTCATTGGGGAAAGGATGTTTTATTTAATAACAATTACAATTTTTTGACGAACATTTACATACAAAAATGTTTCATCTTTTGATCCCCTTAACCCCATTCAAAAATAACCGCCAATTGTACATGTCCCCAAGTCAGATTTTTAAGCTATTTGTGTACAATATGCCATCAGGTATGCAGCCCACTAGTTTCTGAACAAATCTATATCATCTTCTGAGTATGAGAGTTTTTAGCAGTATGATTAGTACTCCAAAATATAAAAATAAATATTTATTAAATAAATTAAATGAAACGTTAGTTGTTTTTGAAAATACCTCTTTATGGATGCTATTTTTTTGATGAAAAACGATATCTTTCATAAATTTACAAACATAATAACCACAATCATTATCGTTTTTTTGTTTTGGACACTGCAAAAAATTTGATCATTAGGAGAATAAGTAACTTGTCTTGATATGTGTTTGGATAGTGGAATTTTATTATATATACCCTAATATTTGTCCAGACGTAGTACTTGCTCACCTCCTCATGCTTATCACATGTCCTTATTCCTTTTTAGAAGATAATGATACACCAACCTATCATAACAGAATCCTCAGTAAAATATAATATAAATTATATTACTTGATGTTTATACCTAAAATGTAGGATGTAGTGTCTTAAAAATTCACAAACTCCATCATGTGTGGTCGTTTTGATAGATATCCTTGCTATGAATCAAGAAAATAAATCGATGGAGTATCGAAGTACACTACAATAAGCAACCAATGTTTCCTAAAAACCCAAAAAGGAATAAGTAATAAGATTAGTGAAAATATAATTGATATACATTAATCATATATGTTTAACCCTATATGGTTGGTATTAGGAAGAGTCATTCATCTGTAATCTTTCTTTCAAATGTTTTCAGAAAGCCGTTCAATATTTCATCCTTTTTTTATGGCTCCAATTTCATTAGATGTGTGGATGTGGTATGAGGTCTAACAAGATTTAATTTTGGCTCATGGGAAAATTCATTAATTTTTTTTCATATATACGTCTGTCAATAATATAAAATGAATTTAGTCATAATTTTCACATTAGATCATCTTTTAGATAATCAATTCATGAAAACATACCTCATATATATATTTACAACTCTAATGCCTAGCCAACTATATTCATGGATCTCATTTACACTTTTAGAAGAAATGAAATCTTGACCTTCTTCTCCATATAAATTATTTTCTAAAACCACTATATGACTAGAACCTCCTTTTAGCTTCGTATCAAAATGAGCCTTCAATTCTAGTAAATGTGGATAGAGAACAGGTGGTGTTATTGTTCTTGTAGGATCTCCTTGGGATCGGTTGGTCGATCCATTAGATGGTTTTGAGGCAGCTTTTGTCACCCACCTCCCTTTCTCCTTCTATAATAACATTAATTGGTTCAGACCCTTTTTTCATTAATTGTAAAAGGATTAGCTTGAAAAAAGGAAATAAATACCTCTTTGTCTGCATGTACTCATACAAGTTGTGATGGCCATACAATGAATGTCCCAATAGCTTTTTTTGATGGCATGAATATCATCGTCATCAAGTGGAATATGTAGTTATCCATTTGGCTCATGAGCTACAGTAATTTTCACTTTCAGATAATCTTTCATAAGTGGTCTATTATGCAGCTTGTCATCTGGGATGTTGAACACTGTATCCCTTGATAAAAGGTGATAAGTGGGTGTTGATAGATATAAATCACAGTCATTATCACCTTGTATAATATCAGTATAGGAAAAGTATCAGTGTTTGTCTAATTCAAATTTCATGGGAACAACTAGTAGAATATTTATTACCATGGCTAAGACAGCTCATTGAGGGGAATGGCTTGCCTCAATGTAGGTGGGGGGTGGGGCGGGATCTTCATGCGCGGATTGTTCCTAAGTTGTGTCTCCTCCTTACTTCCCACCCATAAAAGTTTCTACCAACTCTCCCTTCCATCGCAATCGTTCTTCAAGAGTTTCTATCCTTTTTCTCATTTTTTTCAATTTTTCATCCCCATCATCCATTTCTTTTTTTCTCAAAATATATTTGGGCTTTGACCCCAAACCCCACACCTCGGACACGATGTATTATTATGGATACATCAAAGCCATCTATAATAGGTCTACATCCACTATAGGAGTAGCTGATTCCTGTGACTGTCAGATATAGAAAAATAACTAATTATGTTTTTGTAATAGAAATTTAAAACAAATCTTTTTTATCATCCTGTCATACATACAAATATTTCCCACACATTTTGTGCAATCTCATCTACTAGATTCCCCTCCTTATTCATAAGTGCCTCCTTCTATAGCACATGACATGGGATGGAAGTTTCTTTTGTTTTAGATTCATCAATCTATATATAAATATAGAAAGATAATTAGGAATGTGTTTATTGGAACCTAAAAATATTACTGTAAATTTAAAATACGTACCATTTTCTACAACATCCTTTATTTATGATAGGGGTATGATGGTTTTGATGCACATTCCTTATTTTCATTACAGAGTTGCAATATCATAAATGAAATATTGACAATAAAAGTTATGAATTCATTTATCCTCAAACAACGTATTATCACCCACAATGTACCAGAAACATCTCATCACCACGGTAGCCAATAAATGCATCCCATGCTTCTTGGGATATCAGGTGAGCATAGAAAATGGTTGGGTGTTAGTTTATTTTTTCATTGGAATATTTAAGGTGATATTTTTTCTAAATAGTGAGATATCCCCAATGAATCCTTCCTACAAGACATAGTACATAATACTTGTGTGAATCGTCAACTATAAATGTACACTGCCAGAGATTGAGAAGAGTAGAACACTATTTCATTATTTTATTTTCTCATAAATTAATGAAATAATATCATAATGTTATTGTAATTTCTTCCCAGATCACAGCCTTTAGCCCAGACATAACATGGTGCCATGAATCTATGTCAATCGGCACACATTGCCGAGTGACAGCTCCAATTAACTACTGAACATAGCCTTGTTGGGATTCACATGTTTGCCTTGTTCATTCCATCCGACATCAAATTTGATGCTTTTTATTTTCAAATTATGAACTTTTGCTGACACCGTCAAACTATGATGCACCTATGTTTTCTACGAGGTCGGTCCTTCCTCCCTGAGCATTTCATCGATATCAACATAATCTATATGTTCATATGAAATGGTAGCAATGGCATGTACTAATGGTTTTTGGACCTCAAAACTAGGAGCAACAACAGGAGCAGTAGCAGGAGCAGCTACAGCAGCTGAAAAAACAACAGCAGCAGCAACAGAAGCATCAAAAACAGTAGCAACGGTTGTAGTAGCAGCAGTAGGAGTAGTAACAGCAGTAGCAGTAGTAGGAGCAGCAGCAGCTGCAACAGGACGAGGATCATCAACTTCAGAGACTAGTTTAACCTCAAGGTTAAGAGCAACAGAATGTGCAGAATTCATTCTCTACAAAAGTGGTTGAATAGTTAATTTAGATTATATAATTTTAGTAATGATAATATAATAACATGAGATAACAAGATCTATAATAAAAACAAAATATATCCTATTTGTTGAACTGTCTTTATTTTTTTCAAAGGCTAAATGGATTTGACACATCTATAGATTATCCAAATCCCTTCATTGTAGCCTCCTGTAACATAAATAACATCATCTACAATGGGACCACTGTGAAATGATTGTGATGTACCACTGAAATGATCTTCCTTAATATAATTTTCAATAGACGCTTGAGTAGTTTTGAAAGATAAGAGAACAACTGACCCCTTTCAGTTTGCATGATCTGGAACATAAAAAACCTATATCGCATGTGATTCCATTACAAACTATTTTTCTTTGTACCATTCATTACTAATATCATCTTTCACAAAGCACCATTCATATATTTTAACACCACTATTGTTATCAACCCATTGGAATTGAAAAATTGGCAATTTGAATGACATATAATCCAACTACCATATTTTTTTGATAATGCCAAAGTATGATATATTTGAATAAATTGGATTTCTGTCCTTACTACCAGAAACATTCATCTCTTTAGCCACAAGTGTAACTCCAATATTTTTCATGGTACTATCTTAATCGTGGTCATCTGTATATAATGTATACCATTAATTACATAACCATTGTAAGATAATACATCCACACTTTTTTCTGCAGCTATCCATCAAATTCGTTGTGAAATTGAATTTGGATTTTCACCCAACTCGTTAGAAATATGGTCCTAAAACAATCCAATATACTGATGATTATCTGTATTTGATATCCATTTTTCATCCCTTTATGGATTCAACTACCTAAGAATTTCTTTGTGAGTTTCAATATATGGAGCATCCTCCCAACTTTTATGCAAAATATAATGGTGGGCCTACTCCCGATCTGTAATACTGATTTTAAAAACACCTCTTTCGTCAATTACCTCACCCTCAATGTGTCCAGTTTGATGAGATTTCAAGATCCCAATTCCTTCCACATCAGATAGGTATTCGGTACAAAATTCAATGGCTTCCTCGAAAATATATCACTTTAATATAAAACCCTCTAGCCGATTTCTATTTTTGACATAACCTTTCAAAATTTTCATGTACCATTCAATGAGGTACATCCATCTATAGTGCACATGTCCACAAAGTCAAATTTCTCTCAACAATTGAATCATCGAATGAACCATAATATCAATAAGTATTGGAAGGAAGAACATTTCTAATTCAAAAAATATGATGACAATTTATTTTTCCATAGTTGGAAATTTCTCCTGGTCTAATACATTACTTCATATAGCTTTGACAATGAAACAAATTTTGGTTAATGTATGATGAAAATTTTTGAGAAAAATGAAACATAAAGTTATAGGAATTATATCTTGCATCAAAACATGGCAGTTATGTGATTTCAATCATTTTAACATAAAATTATTCAAGGAAACAATGATCATGATATTTGATGAATAACCCAATGGAACCTTTACATCATTGAAGAAGTTTCGAAACCGATATCTATCCTCCCAAGAAAGAGTGTAAGTATCTAGAGGAAGAAACATTAGATTTTCACCCTTCACGAGAGAAAAATCTTCTCATATTCCCATGTCAACCATGTCTAACCTTACCTTAATTCAATCCTTTGTTTTTTCAGGGGCATTTAGCAATGTTCTGATAACACTGTCACATACATTTTTATTCACATGCATCACATCATGAAAATGTCTGGCATACAAACATTCCAGAATGGTAATAAAAAAACGAATCACTTTTTCCAATAGATTATCATTATGTTTTTTGAAAATGGATTACATAAAATAGTGTTTATATCTTTTACATTCTCAAGCATCTGATCACCTGTTAATGGAGACAGTGTTGTGCGTTATTCCGAACTTCCATTGAATGATGTCATCCAATATCGGTACTTATGCCGAAAAGGTAGAAATATACAATGTCCTAGAAACATAGATTTCGATGAATGTTTCAACCTAATGGATTCTGTATCTTCTTCGCACATTGGAAACCCTTGAGTTCCTTTAATGCTATAGCATGACCAATTTCTATAAGGGAAATCATTTATTGTCCCAAACAACATCTCTCTCAACGTGAATTATTCACTTTTATAAGCATCATACAACATAACACCTAAATCCCACAATAAAGTTAAATCCCCGAACAAAGGAAACATCAATATTATTACCTGGTTGTTTTGGTCCTGATATAAGGATAGATAACATGATGAATTTTCTGCATCATGCATAACTAGGGTGGAAAGTTGTAATTTACCAATATAATAGGCCATTTATTATGTGTGATGGTTTGAAAACCAAATGGAATCACACCATCTGTAGATAACCCAAGATGAAGGTCTCACAGAACGTTTCCAAATTCAGCATACACATGATCAATTTTCTTCCATTGGGGAGAGTAGACCAGATGACATAATTTCCAATATTTATATCTATTATCTACATTACACAACAATTGTCTGGTAGTTTCTTCACTACCATATAGATGCATGAACCTTGGAATTATTGGAAATTACCATACAACTTTCATAGGAATGGATTTATCTTTCTTTTATCGAGAAGCACCATACTTTGGGAATACTTTAATTGAATTGTTCTCAATAAGAAACAATATATAGTCTTTCAAGAAGGCATGTATTCTTTTAAAAATCATACCCATCGAGCGTATCATTCATTTAGCTTCATATGTCTGGCTTGGGAGCTCATTGTCTTCTGAAAGCATGTCATTCAACAGAGAAAGTAGTTCCTTAAAACTAACATAACTCCATATGTTTCTAGATTTCAATTTATACAACTTCAGTACTCCTGAAAATGATGTATATTTAGTGAAACCATCATGCAATGGTGTCTTTGAACAACTCTTTAATGTCTCAACCAATTTTGGGAAATCACGGAGTTTATCTTCAATTCTATTTGTCATTTCCTCAATACGATCTTCATCATCATTTACATCTATAATCCCATCCCCTATATGGTCTTCTTAATTATCCATATTTTTATTCATATCTGATGGTACCTAAAATGCAGTTTTATCCCAGCCTATAGCTACATTCTCTTTTTCTCTGTGTTTATTCCAACATTTGTTACTCTGATCTGTTCCGTGATATATCAAATGTTCTTCAAACTCCTCTGGAGTAATTAGTCTAGATTAACAACAATGTAATCATGGAAAAAGGATTTGTGAAGGATCCTTTACATGATCCTTTTCAAACATGATGAACTCTTTCACTCCATTCTCTTACTCTATTGTCAAACGACTAACAACCATCCAATATGTATTTATCTCCATCATATTTGAATGCTAAATATTAGTATTTATGGTTCAAATACAAAAAAAGACATCTAAATATATTAGAAGAGAACCACTTATAAAAATGGATTTTAATAGATCCTAACCAATTCTAATAAATATTTTGAAATCAAAAGAACCAGGATAGACCCCCCATCAAAATAAACACAGTTTCCAAACACAATGGGGTTTGCAGGGATAATCACTTTTGTCATAGATGGTAAAACTCACATATCATCATCCTCTATGGCTCATCCTCCTCTATTGGGTCAACACTTCTATAGTCAACTTGTCCATCCATTTATTCCTCACCAACATAAAATACATATGGATGAAAATCAGTATTGAGCTCTATATGTAAAGAAAGGATTCTCATAATCACGACAATATGGATTTCATTAAATATAATTACTTAGATTAATTATAGTTTACTCAAATTATCCCAGTCGAAACACAAGAATAATCAAGAATGATACATCTACCAATCCTATGTCTCTGCCCTACATTCAATATCATCATGCCTAATAGTTTTAGTAAGCTCAATTACTTTCTTTAAATCACATTTTGGATGATCACTTGTGTCATAGATGGTCTCCCATGTTAGTTCGTGTGAAAATTTTAACAAATTTTTTTGACCTATTATCCCATTCAATCCTCAAGAGTGTCTAATTACAAACTCCATCTTAAGAGTAATATATAAAGAATATATATTAATAAACTACCCCACATCCAGTTCCCCACTAATCTTGTCATTATCACACTCTAATGGAATATTTCTTATGCTTCAACCCCTTCTATATAATCTCATAACTATACATCCCCACATACGCATGTCACAAACACATAAAAAACCATATCCACATCATAACCACACATTACATCATCATCACAGAATGATATCGTGGACATAAAGGACAGAAAAATCATACTCTCCTCCTACAATGCACAACCCCCAATATGAATCCACACCAAATACATATAATCATGTCTATAAGAATATATAGAAACCAAAACCTAAAATCATTATAGGTCATATATATACATCCACTATGAGCCATTACAACTCATACGATGTATGATGGGGGAGAAGGGAAGAATGAGGGGTTCTATATGTGTTCCCTCTATAACCTAGATATTGAGAAAAACACTCAGAACCAATGTACCCATATGGATTTCAAGTAGGTTACTCAAATCATGTGGTGGTGCGTAATAAATAATAAGAAAATATAATAAGTATATAGTTACAAATAAATCATTCCTAAGGGGTTACACCAAACTAACACTGCAATCACCCTCATCATCCATTGACTAGTTACTACCACCCTCTTATAACCACTTCTATAATAATACATCAAATAGTTCATAACAAACCACATAATCATCCATATCAACACTGAAAACTTCTCATTTCATTTAACAATATAATTTCTTGGATTTTTATTACAATATGAATTTCTATTGTTAACAATTTTAATGTAAAACCAATCATTAAATCACTTCCCACTATAATCCATTCATTAATCATTAATAACATTTATCCTATCTTTTACAATTTTTTAAACACAATAATTTCAAAGATTGTCATTAATCCTTTAACAAACCATCATTTATCATTTCCAACCAATCACCCATTACTATGGTCATTTATTCCAACCATATTCTTCGCCAACAGGAATATATAACACCACCCAATAACAACTACATTTTCATGGCATCAGGTAAAACTAAACACATTCTAAAATCCATAAAACCACTTATTTTCTGCCTAAATAGCCATATCATTACTATCATAACCACACAATAATCCATCCATCACTACTATATTAATTACCACACCACATGCTCACAACCACATCAATCAACCATCACCCTTATAATAGTTGTGATAAATACCCCATACATAGTAGCATGAATGGGAAAACCTATAAGAAATGTAAACTAAAAAATACCCCTTAAACACTCTATCTTATTAATGTAGAATTTATAGTTTTAATATAACAAATTAATTACAGATTTCCATAAAAAAATTCATTACGTACCTTAAGTGAATAAAAAATAATGAATGGCGATTATAACATTTTATTACTAGTAATAAATTAATTTCACAACACCAAGAATAAATCACTTAGCAACAACAACAAATAATCCATAAATATATAAGAAATATTATGGAACTTCATAAATCACATGAAAAACTCCCTCTTCACTTTAATTTCCTTTATTGTAATTCATTATAGTATTTAGGTTAATCACTACTATCCATCCAATGGAAACAAAATAACATGACAATTACACAATTTACACATAATAAAGAAGAACAAATTTCATGAACCCAACCTCAACTAATGATTTAACAAATATTTCATAAGAATGAGAAGAATAGTCAAATAAAACATGACATAACACATGAGGGTAATCTAAAAGTCCTATGAATGACCATTGACCATTAAAACCATAACAAACAAACACATAAACTGAATCAGAATTGTTTTCAAATCATTCCTAAGAAGAATGATCAAGAATAGAATCAAGAATAAGAGAAAAGAAATTCACCTTAGAGGAGGAGAATTAGGGAAACAACTACGCTACTTTGGGAGGGGAAGGCATGAATTCTAGAGGGGGAGGTGCATGGGAGGAGCCACCAACCATTGAGTAATGGAGGATTAGGGTTCATGGGGGTAGGGTTGAGTGTAGAGAATGAAAAGTAGGTTTTTTGTGGAGGAGGATTCGCTGAAGGGGATCGAGGGGGAGGATAAGGTGAAGGGCTAGCGGTGGAGGTCTGGAAAAGAGAAGATCAGGGGGTGACGGAGGTCTGACAATGTGATGATTGGGGGGAGTTTTCACAGGGGTACATTATCGTGAGAGCATTAGGGCATGATAAATTGAGGACATTGTGCGATCGATTTTATAAAAAATGCTACCACGATTTTATCAGCGCTAAAAAAGTGCAGATAAGTCTGCCTTTATCAGCTTTAATGTTTAAGCGCTGATAAAGGAATATCATATCAACGAATTTTTAGTGTTGATAAAGAGACCCTTTATCAGTGCTAAAAAAGCGCTGATATCACCTTCCTTTATTATCTCTCTTGTTGCACTGATAAAGGGATGATTTATAAGTGGTAGAAAAGAGCTGATAAAGAGTCCCTATATGAGTGCTAAAATTTTAGCGCTGATAAATAACCCCTTCATCAGCTCTAGAAAAGCACTGATAAAGAATCCATGTATTAGGGCTAAAATTTTAGTACTGATACAGAGAATCATTATCTGTGTTTTTTGCTTAGCGTTGATATAAGGTGGTACATCCCCTGTCCGTTTTTGTAGTAGTGTTTCCCTTAAAATTACAACGTAAAGGGTATTCATTATTTATGGTTTCTAGATTCACCATTAATTATTTTATGTCTACTGTATCTGGTTATATTCTATACCATAAATTTAAAGGGTTGGATTTGGTATTTGGGATACCACTAAATCTAAGTGGATAATATGTTAAATCATTAAGTAGATAAGGTATTATATATAGGGGTATCATCATGTTTACCTTAAAAAATACTTTAATTAATATGTTATCTCATTCAATTTTTGAATTTTCTATTATTTTTCACATTAAATCATTATTTTTTAAAATAGATTAATCCAAAAATTAATTATTATTAACTTTTTTTAAATGAAATAATCATTTTAATTTTAAATCACACAATCAAATTTTTATACATATTATTATTCAATTTATATTATTAAATATCAATATATTTATCCCCTATGAAACATTATTAACTTTTTATATTAATTTTTTAATTTATTCAATCTCTGGTAAATAATATTTTAATCATTAAATAGTTTAGTTATAATTTTTTAAGTGAAATTCAACCCCTCTTTCTAATTTATTCATATCCATAATTATTTTTGAATCCACGGGTTTTTGATTTGTTTAGCTACATTTTTTTCAAATTCATTCAACCATTTAGTTTACCAAAAAGTGAAAATGGTATTCTAAAAGAAAGATCTAGTTTTAAAATAGATTTTGTAGACGCCCATTGTTGTCTCAATGGGAAATCATTAGGTCACGTTCCTTTTTATGATAGAACGAATTATGATTATGGGAAATTTATATTGTCTACATTTCATAAATATATTTGAAATCTTATTTTTAACATTATTATGCATTGTTGTACTCATTTATATGATAAAGACAATAAATGTACCCCTGATAATATTTCAAACTTATGATTTAGACTATATCACTATAATGTAACAAATTGTAATTTATATGGTAATGAATTTAATAGAGATTCCACATGAAAAATTTTACATGGTGTTTTGGAATTATTCGATGATATGAATGAATGTAAAAAATTATGTTAAGTATATAGGGATTGAAATGTCTCTAGAAGATAGTGAGATTTTTTCAATTGATCTTAATGAATATTTTTGTACAATATCTCTGATAATTATTGAAATTTGTAATGAGAAAAATATAAATTAAATAATATATCTATATAAATATTGGCCAAAAAAATAATTAGGTTTTATAAAAATTTGGGATCTATAAGATAGAACAATTCAAAAATCTAATGATGTCCAAAATATTATTGTTAAGGAATACATTGTTTTTCTGAAGAAAAATGAGATAACCATGAAGTGACAAGTTGAAAATGATGATAAGGATGTAAAAGAAACTAAAAAAAATATTCGGTTAATGAAGTAAATGAATACTTCAATGAGAGTGAATCTGAAATTTCTCATTTTTTTAATATGATGGAAAATTATACGAAAAAGAAGAGATCCATTCAAAACAAAAAAATATATAATTCATGTAAAATTTATAAGGTTATGAAATGAATGTCCACATCAAAACCAATTGTACCATGAACAAGAATATGCCAAAATAAAATATATAAGGTAATAAATATTTAAAATATTAATTTAAAGTACAATTGATTATTCAATTTGAATATAATATTTGAGAAATTAATGTCTAATGTGTCTAATTCCACATGTTGAGGATGGAATGGATGTTAGTTAAAAATCTTTCCTTTTTTCTTTATAAATATTTTTCATACTATATTACTTCTAATGACTCTTCATTAACTTATAAATTTCTTCTATATGATAAAATTGAACATAAAAATGGTTTTCATTATCTTATTTTAAAAATAAAAGATTTTAAAACGGAAAACAACATTATAGTTCCTAGAAATGATAAACATTTAAAAATAAAAGTAGTTTTAAAATAAAAAATCAACCAAATGTTGAAAATGATTAATTTAAAATTAATGATATTAAAAATAATATTTCTCAATTTACCTAATAAGAATAAAATTTAAATATGATTTATTATCTCAAGATCCATTTAAAAAACATTGTGTATTGGTTTTTTATTTAATATAGTTTTCAAAAAAAATCTAAAATGACTAATTTTGTATTGTGAATTACTAAAAATTATATTGTTTGATTATTATAAGAACGATGGTTATATAATTTTTTAATGTAATTATAAAAATTATAGATAATGTAGACGTTAAATAATTTATCTTTCATCTCAAATTTCAAATGTAAATGATATTTCAAAACATGTGTGGATTCCAAAATAACTATTAGGTTACATATGTGGACCCAAAAAAATTGTACCAAGAAATGTTGTTTTTAAATAATATTTGGGAAAAGGTAAAACCCTGGGAATATACATGTTATATGGGTAACAAGTTTTCAAGGTGTATCTGTGTTGATCATTTCGAATTCAAAAACCATTATGATATTGATGTAGGACATGTCACCTATTGAGTGGATTAAAAGTGAAAAATTACTAATGATAGAAGAAATGGTTTATTTAACTCTAATCTTAAAAAATATGTTTTAATTTCTAATTGTTAGTGGCATAATTTACCAAGTAATAGTAAAATATAAATTACTGGTATTTAAATTTATTATAAAAATTAATTTTAACATATCTAATTCTAAAATATATCCAATATTTACTAAAACCCATTTTAAAAATGATAATATAATTTATTTAAAGTTTCCATCATGTAAAAATTTATTATATTTAGTTAAATGTATAATTATTTATAGCATTGTAATTTGTTCGTACATCATTATAATATTCAATCTCCTATTAAACACAAAATTAACAAAATAGAATGCATGGTATCAAAAAAATTAATGAAAAATAAGTTTAAGAACCTTTCGATCTTGGTAGGAAATTAAAGTCATTCATTAAACATTGATGCCTCTTTTACTCTTCTAAAGTCATATAACTATTCCAATTGGATCTATTTTTAGTAATTATTATTTCTAGTACCAGAGGAATAATTCACACCCCAATAATTATTGATTAGTTTACTATAATTACTCAGTGTTTCTTCCTAGAAAATAAGAATGAGGATTGTAATTTATTTTTAAAATTTTAATGGAATATTTAAAATGAAAATTGTTAAAAACTCTTTTTCCTTAGATGTTACCATGGTAGAAATTCTAATAATATATACTTTGATTTTTTAGGTGATTATCAATGTAATTTTCACTACATATCTTGTCCTGGGACACCTCAACAATATTTGGTTTTCAAAAGATGAAAGATGACCCTCCAAGAAACATCTAAGAGTCTCCTAAATGAATTCCTGCTTCCTCAATACACATGGTCTGATGTGTAAAATACGGCATAAATGTTCCTTATCAATGTCTTTATAAGAAAAATCTTATGAAAAACCCATTAGGAAGCATAGAATCGAAAAATTATAAAATATAGCTATATTAGATTATTCTGTTATAAAATATTTATCATTAATATCAAAGATTATCTTAGAATGTTTAAACCTAAATCATAAGAATGATTTTTTTCATTATGACTCAAACTCATGAAAATCCTTATGAGTATTCAATAAGAGGGAAAAACCATAGTAGAATAACTTCACATCCAATTTGATGACAATATTAATAAAAAAATTCAAAAAGTTATGAGGAATTTGAGGCATGCGGCAGTTGTCATCTCTAGTTATAAGATCATTAAGAAAATTCTTACTAACAACAGGGCTACTATTGTTGGAAGTATTATCTCTTTGAACAAAATAGGTCTAATTAAAAGTAGAACTATTCAATACTGTTTTATTAGTACTTATTAATGTGTTAATATTCACATGAAATTTTTATGGGAGGATACATTTCTCTCAATAATGATGTTAATATGGTTTTTGATACATTAGATTGGGTATTTATTTAGATTTCTATATCTAGGATTGGAAATGATGTGGTTTTAATTAAATGTTTTAGAACCATCTGAGATCAGATTATGTTTCATTAAACATCAATTGCAATGCAGAGGGATAAATTACTTATTCCAAAGGCATTATAAAAGGTGATAACCTATTGTAAATCTTTTTCTCTGTTTCTGAATATTATTTTAATAGGATTTTTTTCAAAATGGGTGATTCTAGAAGGATCAGATCCATTAGAGATTCAAGCATTCAGGATTATCACAATCATTTATTGTGTGGTGGTTATATCATTATATTCACTTCAGGTGATAAAATAAATGTCAAAAATATTAAAAATTCCCATTTTTATTACAAACAGGTCTTAGGGAAAGAGTTATATTGGAGTAACTGATATTTATATTTTGGAAAAAATATTTCCACAATTAGAAAAGTGGATGTAATTGAGGATTTAGGTATAAGAGAATGTGTGATTCCATTAATTTATTTTCGAGCCCCATGTGTTTCTTCTTTTTCTCACATTGTGATCCTCATAAGAAATCAATTTCCTTCTAGGAGCAGAAAAATAATTTCTACTCCATGATGGATTAGCCTTGTGAAAGTGGTAATTATTTCCCAATTATTCAATTCGATTATGGTTTACAAATACCCAACTACACTCAGTATGAGTAAAAAAATTTATATTAATAACATCTTATACAGTGGAATCATTACTCATTTGAGAATTCATACCATCTCATGGATATAATGTTTTCAAAAATTCATCATGGGTGTCTTGGAATTAAAATATCATAAAATTGAATAAATCATTTTTGGATAATTTCATAGGTAGTCTCATTAATGGTAATTTAGATGGACCTTACTTGTAAAGACCCGTATAATTGAAGGGAATTTTTTTAAATTTTCTTTGATATTTTACATGAACGCGGTTTTAGACGGCACTTGATTCTGAGGCCCGGAGTGCCCAGAATTTCTATCCGAAGATTAGCTCGGGTACGTTCAGTGAACGAATGAGCGGGAATTTCTAACTTTTGAACGGGTTCCCGGAATCGAATTCTGAGGGCACCGATGGAACCGCAGTGCCGGTAATTGCTTAGGAACTCCTGTTCTGGAGTGGCGTTTTCAAGAGAGATAATGATAAAAATTGTGTAAGTTTAATTCATAATTATTCTATAATTTTTTTTATCTTACCCTAAGTGATTTATCCTTTGGATGGAAGTTGGGTAACTACCCAACCTCCCTTGGGAGGTTATGAGAGTGGTGGGGCCCACACAAACCCCACCCCTTCATATCCTCTAAACCCCCTCAACTCCCATTTAAATGTTGATAACATAAGTTTATCAAACTTATGGTTTTTATGTTGAGTGCTTAATGTATGTTTTTGAAATTCAAACCTTTGAATTTCAAAAGGATTGTTGTGTTAATAAAATAAGAAAGGAACTTATTTTATTTTGTTGTTAGAGTTTTGATGTTGAGAGGTTTTTGGGAAGAACATCTTCTCCTTCGACAAAGAACATGAAGAACACCTTGGACTCCGATAAAGAACACCGTTCTTCAACGAAGAACATCTTCTCCGAAGAACGCGGAGAACTTCTTCCACGATGTTCTTCTTCCGCGACGTTTCCTCTTCGGACGCACCTCGACGACAACGGAATCGACGTTCGTTTTCCACGAATCCCGACCTCCACGACGCTTGTCTTCTGCGGCTCGTTAATATGCACCGTTCATGAAACCGAGGTAGGGGATTTATTTTATTTCATTATTTTATTCGTTCATGATTCTAGTTTATCGATCATCGTAGATATTCGACTAAATGTTATCATTTAACGAGAGGGGGTCGGACCGCACAATCACGGCCGACCCTCCTCTTTATCCTTGTTGATACTTTGTGGTTTGGACGGAATGTCGTAGTGACATCGCACCACGTGCAAATCGCACAGCATGTACTTCGCGGTGCCGTCGCGCCGCGCCGTGAAGTTGAACAAGGACGCGACGCCGTCGCACCGCGTCAAAGAAAACAGAAGAGGTCGCGGCCGGAGCGGTGCCACGGCAGAGGGGTGCGGTGCCGTCGCACCATGCCGGACGACAAGGGCCATGGCCAGTTCCAGGCCGCGGTGGGCCAGGCCGACCCGGACCCGGGGCGGGTCAACCTGGTTCGGGCCGACCGGGGGGTCTCGGGCCAGGTCGGTGCGGGCCCGAAACCCCCGTTTTCGGACCGTTTGGGTTCAATTGCCCATAACTCGGGCTACGGACCTCTGATCGATGCTCCGTCAGCGGAAACACGATCCTTGGAACGAGACGGTTGTTTCGGTATATCGCACTCAAGGTTTCGGAATACTTTGAGTTCGTCCGGGTTGGTTGGTACACAAAACCAACCGGGCCCGCGGAGCGGAAACGTTCATATCTTAAGCTCCGGACGTCCGAATGACGTGCCGTAGAATTTGTTGGTTTCCTATTAGTGAGAATGATCTTTTGGCTTAATCCGCCCGAGGTTTGGACGTAGGTGGAGTACAGTCGGGTTGGTTTTGCCTTAAAAACCAACCGGGCCCCTGGGACGAAAAGGCCAATAACTCTCAGACCGGGCGTCCGTTTGACGCGCTGTCTGCGATGTTGAGTTCCTATTGACGATACTGAACTTTTGGATACATCAACTCTAGACTATGTGTCAGTTGATGTATCAGCCGATCGGCTCATGGAGCGGACCCTCCCGAACAAGCTTGCTGTGTGCTGGAAGCCTAGTGCTGGCTGCGACTACTACTATGATTGCGACGATGACTGTGCAGAGATCCTCAGTGGATTCGACGCCGTCGACTCTAGCACTCAGCGATCCTGTGTGGATCAGTGCTATCGATCCTGTGTGGATATGATCCTGTGTTGGTCAGCGCTCAGCGGTTCTGTGTGAGCCAGCGCCTACAGGTCCTGTGTGGGCCCGATCCTGTGTGTGTCTTTGCGGGGGTTAGTACATATCGATCCATTGTGGGTCCGACGACTTAGATAGATCAGTGATCATCTCTATCGTCTTTCGAAAAAGTATACATGTGTGAGCTGAATCCTTTTTACTTTCTTAGGTGGATTGTGTTGTGCTATCCTGTGTGGATTACGTTTTGCTTTCATATGTGGAATACGTATGCTTTCCTGAGTGGACTGGGTTGTACTTGGGCTCGGAGGTTGGAGCGTAATGGAATTGATGACTTAGGTATATGTATGGGCATATACCTAAGCAGTGTCGGTTGTTACTTCATGATTGTAACTTTCCTTTTTGGTTTATCCTTTGTGTATTTTGGGAGACCTTCAGGGGTCTTGGGGTCCCTACTAAGTAGCTTATACTCACCCCTGCATGGGCTATGCTCGCACTACGTTGTGTTGGTTGCAGACGACGGACAACATTGATCGTGGAGGAGGCTTGCGGAGGAGAACGGTACCTGGAGGTGGACCACTGGGCGGGACATACTCGGAGCGGTAGGTTGGACCCGAGGAGCAGTGGAGGCTTTTCTGTACCCACCCTTCAGGTGGGATTCCCAGAGGACAGCTCGTCGTTGCGGATTTACCTTTCAATTGTTGTTTTTCCCTTTCGAGTTGTACTTTACATTCCTCTTGGGTTTGTATACTGGCCCACTTACTTTCCGCACTTACAGTTGTACTCTGTTTTTACTTAGTGTTTACTTCTACTACTTTCTTGCTCTGTGGTGTTTGTTTACTTTACAAAGTCAATGCCTTCCCTTTTTACCAGGATATACGCGTTGGTGCTAGTCGCCAACCCCTGGCCTATGGAAGGAGGGCTTGGGGTAGTCACGACACGGGCCCCGAGGACGGGTCGTGACAAATTGGTATCAGAGGAGTTCGGTTCTACCACGTACGCTGATCTTTTCTATGTGAAGCAATAGTGTTTAGCGTATTGGGTGTGGATATCAGTCCAGGGAGTCCAGTGTTGGTGCGGCGGCCGACGTATCCGTACACCAGGACATTGAATTCTGATTTCCGACTTAATGCATGAAAACATTGATTGCATGTGTGTTTCAAGTTTTCTTTGTGATTACATTGTATCATCTCACCAGGTATACTGTTCTGACCGTGGCGCACCTGTTTCCTTTTCAGGATGGCCCCACGACGGCAACCAGCTAGGGTTACGAGAGTTGAGCATGAAGATAGACCACCGAGCGACGAGGCCTCAGTGCAGGGCCCTTTGTCAGCAGTGGCACCGGTGGTAGCTCTACCCACCGAGCCACTGATGCTTCCATAACCAGCCACTGACGATGCACGTCGCCTTAGTGCACTGCATGAGTTCCAGCGCCAGCGACCGCCCAGGTTCCACGGGGAGACGGACACCCAGGCAGCCGAGGACTGGCTGGAGGTAGTGGTGCCAGTTTTCCGTCTAGTGAGGACACCAGCAGACCTCATGGTGATCCTCGCAGCGAGCCTACTGCATGCAGCAGCATGAAGATGGTGGACCATTATGCTCCAGGTGCACGATGAGGCATATCTTATCTGGACGGACATTGAGAGACTCTTCCGCTCAGAGTTCGTCCCAGCCACCCTCCGTGCGGTGCGCATCCATGAGCTTCTTCAGCTGCAGTAGGGCAGCTTGACGGTCGCCCAGTACTCGGCGAGATTTACCGATCTCTCGCGTTACTCTACAGACATCATACGGGACCCATTCTTCTAGGCTCGGACCTTTGATCAGGGATTGAGACACGAGATCAGGGCATCGCTGATCTCCCTCAGCATTTCAACTCAGAGAGGAGTACTGGAGCGAGCCCTTTTGATCGAGAGATTTCTTGCTGAGTCTACACCAGTGCCGAGACCCACCGCAGGGCGGCACATAGCAGAGTCTTCTGCAGAAGGTAGTCGATGGATGACTCATGGGTCCAGGTAGGCCAGACCCTCAGGAAAACTACCTCAGGTCATTGGCTGAGTAGTGTGGGGCACACAGCGCGGAGCCAGTCTTTCGAGAGGTAGGCGGTGCTACTCATGCGGCGGGCAGGGCCACATGGGTCGTGATTGCCCGACCCGCTGTGCCGAGGAGCAGGAGACGGTTGAGGGACCACCGAGGTAGAGGCAGAGGGTCAACCGTGGCGGTCCGCAGGGAGCAGGTGGACGAGGTAGGGGAGCTGTCCGAGCAGGAGGTGGTGGGCGACGCTTTGAGGCTTTACCACCACCACCGCCAGGAGGTCCACCCCGACCACAGGGAGTTGGCGGGCAGAGACAGGCACATCTCCAGGAAGCAGAGGCCTATGACCACGGCGCGCCCGAGATGATTCTAGGTACTATCTATGTCTATTCCACCCTTTCTCTAGTTCTTATAGACACATGAACGAGTCACTCTTTCATAGCCACTGCCCTTGTTCAGAGCTCGGAGATTCCGATAGAGCCGTTGGCTCGATCCTTACGGCTAGAGACTCCTACGGGAGCAGTCTCGAGGATTATGCACTGGTGTCGGCAGTGTGAGCTTACTCTTGGAGGCGAGAGCTTCTGCTGGGATCTTCTTGTAGCAGCGTCGAGGCCTTACAACATCATCTTGGGCATTGATTGGTTGTCTTCAGTCCATGCACAAATTGACTGTATTAGGCGCAAGGTGCGATGTGTACGCACCAATGGGAGAAGGTTCACCTTCACCGGGGAGAAGGGAGCATTTGCAGCACAGGATAGACTTCCGCAGAGGAGAGGACAGCCCATCACTCATCAGTTGGCTAGTCTCATCCTGGGAGCAGTTGACGTGCGAAGTCCTGGTTTTCCTGCAGTGGTGGATCAGTATACCGACGTTTTTCCCGACGACGTTTCAGGGCTACCTCCTCATAGAGAGGTTGAATTTTATATTGACCTGTATCCCAGGACAACCCCGATATCGGCTCCATCATATCGGATGGCCCCCGCCGAGCTTCGAGAGATACGAGTACAGTTGGAGGACATGCAGGGCAAGGGGTTCATCTGACCCAGTGTTTCACCTTGGGCTTCCCCGATATTGTTCGCCAAGAAGGCGGACGGGAGTTTGTGACTTTGTGTCGACTATCGTCGCCTGAACCATGTGACAGTGAGGAACAAATATCTGCTACCGAGTATTGAAGACATCTTCGATCAGCTCAAGGAATCACGATGGTTCTCGAAGATAGAAATCAGATCAGGCTATCATCAGCTCAGAGTTCGGGATGAGGACGTGCAGAAGACGGCCTTCAGATGTTGATATGGCCACTATAAGTTTTTGGTTATGACTTTCAGTGTAACCAATGCTCCAGAAGTGTTCATGGACCTCATGAACAAGATATTTCAGCCATACCTCGATCGATTTGTCGTGGTCTTCATCAAAGACATTTTGATTTACTTGACGACTGAGGAGGAGCACGCCTACCACCTACGGGATGTACTAGACACACTTCGAGAGCACTAGCTTTATGGTAAGCTCTCGAAGTTCCAGTTCTGGATACGTGAGGTCCACTTCTTGGGACACGTCATCTCTGAGGTGGGAGATGTTGTGGATCCTGCGAAGATCGAGGCAGTGATAGCTTGGGATCCACCCAGGAGCGTAATGGAGGTGCGGATTTTCTTGGGTCTAGCTGGATACTATTGGAGATTTGTGCCAGATTTCTCCAGAGTTGCAGCGCCACTCTCAGCCTTGACGAAGAAGGGGAAACCCTTCGTGTGGTCAGACAGATGTCAGCAGATCTTCCAGGAGCTGAGACAGAGATTGACCAGCGCACCTATCTTGAGGTTGCCTGAGGAGGGAGTACGGTACGTAGTCTACTGCGATGCATCAGGGACCAGACTCGGATGTGTCCTGATGCAGGACCGGGCAGTGATCGCCTATGGATCATGTCAGTTGAGACCGCATGAGAAGAACTACGCTACCAATGACCTGGAATTAGTAGCAGTGGTCTTCGCTCTGAAGACATGGCGACACTATCTGATGGGCGAGCACTTTACAGTCTTTTCTGACCATTAGAGTCTCATATACATCTTATCTCAGAAGGATCTGAATCTGATATAGCGGTTATGGCTCGGGATCCTCCAAGACTATGACTTTGAGATAGTCTATACTCCTGGAAAGGGGAATGTGGTAGCCAATGCTCTTAGTAGGAGGATGGGCATTCAGCTACTTGAGGAGGCGACAGTGTAGCTAGCCTCTTTGCAGATATCCTTCGTGGATAGAGATGGAGCAGCCTTCCTTCAGTCTCTCACAGTCACTCCTCCAATACTGCTGTGGGTTAGAGAGGCACATCGTGGGGACACTGACTGTGAGACGCGGCGTGAACATATATCCTCAAGAAAGGAACATGATGGTTTCTCCTTTGGAGTAGAGAACGACATCCTTTTCAGAGGACGTACCTTGGTACCAGTCGCTTTACGAGAGGAGGTGCTGGGAGATTTTCACACTTCTCCTTTGGCGGTACATCCTAGAGTGGTGAAGATGTACCAGGACCTCAGACGACATCACTGGTGGTCGGGCATGAAGAAGGCTATGGTAGAGTTCGTTTCTCGATGCCTCACCTGCCACCAGGTGAAGGCAGAGCACGAGGTACCAGCAGGCTTGGTACAACCCTTGGAGGTTCCGGAGTGGAAGTGGGACGACATATCTATGGACTTCGTGACTAGACTTCCACGCACTTCCAGAGGTCACGACTCCATTTGGGTGATTGTCGACCAACTCAAAAAGTCGGCTCACTTCTTACCCATCAGAGAGCATGGCTCAGTGGAGAGCTTGGGACATCTTTACGTTTAGGAGATTTTACGACTTCACGGTGTGCCATCATTTATCGTCTCCAATCGAGATGCTGGCTTTACTTCCTGGCTTTGGAAGGGGTTGCAGGAGGTGTTCGGGACGCAGCTACGTTTGAGCACAGCCTTTCACCCTCAGACGGATGGTCAGACGGAGAGGACCATTAAGACTCTCGAGGAAAAATGCTCTGCGCATGTGTCCTTGACGTTGGTCACAGCTGGGAGGACCACCTACCCTTGGTGGAGTTCTCGTACAACAACAACTACCACTCCACCATCGGGATGGCACCATACGAGGCGTTGTACGGCAGACCTTGAAGATCACCTTTGTGCTGGACAGACCCAGGGAGTCCGCACTTGTGGGACCGGAGATGGTCCAGGCCACGATAGATAAGGTCCAGGTCATCCAGCAGCATATGAGGACAGCTTAGAGCCGACAGAAGACTTATGCTGACAGGAGGCGGAGGCCACTAGAGATCGAGGATGGCGACCATGTCTTCTTGCGTGTCTCATCTCGACATGGATTACGGAGATTTGGCTGAGGAGGCAAGTTGTCTCCACTGTTCATCGGACCCTTCCAGGTCCTCAGCAGGATTGGCGAGGTGGCTTATCGCCTGGCTCTACCACCTCAGTTGCACCGGGTGCACGACGTCTTCCACGTATCTCAGCTGAGGAGATACGTGCACGACCCGACACACATCATTGACCATGTGGAGCTAGTCGTTGATGATGAGGTGACTTTTGCGGAGGTCCCGGTGGAGATCGAGGATCGACAGGAGCGGGTCCTATGTCGACAGTCGATTCCTCTAGTGCGCATCAGATGGCAGCACGAAAACCTCTAGGAGAGCACTTGGGAGAGGGAGGCTCATATGTGTGCTCAGTACCCTCATTTTTTTCCCTACTTATGATGTATCTTTATAGGGACGTAAAGACCTAAGGTGGGAGTAATTTAAAGACCCGTAAAAATCAAGGGAATTTTTTTAAATTTTCTTTGAAATTTTACAAGAACGAGGTTTCAGACGACAATTGATTCCGAGGCCCGGAGTGCCTGGAATTTCCATCCAAAGTTTAGCTCGGGAACGTTCAGTGAACGAACGAGTGGGAATTTCTAACTTTTGAAACGGTGCCCAGAATCGAATTCTGAGGGCACCGATGGAACCGCAGCGCCGGTAATTGCTTAGGAACTCCTGTTCCAGAGCTGCGTTTTCACGAGAGATAATGATAAAAATTGTGGAAGTTTAATTCATAATTATTCTAAATTTATTTTTATCTTACCCTATGTGATTTATCCGTTGGATGGAAGTTGGGTAACTACCCAACCTCCCTTGGGAGGTTATGAGGGTGGTGGGGCCCACATGAACCCCACCCCTTCATATCCTCTAAACCCCCTCAACTCCCATTTAAATGTTGATAACTTATGTTTATCAAACATATGGTTTTTATGTTGAGTGTTTATTGTAAGTTTTTGAAATTCAAACCTTTGAATTTCAAAAGGCTTGTTGTGTTAATAAAATAAGAAAGGAGCTTAATTTATTTTGTTGTTAGAGTTTTGTCGTTGAGAGGTTTTGGGAAGAACATCTTCTCCTTCGACGAAGAACGTGAAGAACACCTCGGACTCCGACGAAGAACACCGTTCTTCAACGAAGAAAATCTCCGCTGAAGAACACGGAGAACTTCTTCCACGACGTTCTTCTTCCACGACGTTTCCTCTTCGGGCGCACCTCGACGACAATGGAATCGACGTTCGTTTTCCACGACGCCCGACCTCCGCGACGCTCATCTTACGCGGCTCGTTGACGTGCACCGTTCTTGAACCCGAGGTAGGGGATTTATTTTATTTAATTATTTTTTTCGTTCATGATTCTAGTTTGTCGATCTTCGTAGATATTCGACTAAATGTTATCAGTTAACGAGAGGGGGCCAGACCGCACAAACACGGCCAACCCTCCTCTTTATCCTTGTTGATACTTTGTGGTTTGGACGGAATGGCGTGGTGTCGTCGCACCACGCAAAAATCGCACGGCAAGTACTTCGCGGCGCCGTCGCGGTGCACCATAAAGTTGAACAAGGACGCGACGCCGTCACGCCACGTCGAAGAAAACCGAAGACGCTGCAGCCGAAGCAGGGTTGCGGCAGAGGGGTGCGGTGCCGTCGCACCGCGCCGGACGACAAGGGCCGTGGCCGGACGAGGAGAAGCCAGGGGAATTAATTCCCCCAGCCGACCATCATTATGGCCCCCAATTAAGGGGTCGTGGTTACAAGAAAAGGGAGGGGAAGCCCCCCCCCCCCCCCCCCGCGCGAGCCAAAAACGGCTCGGCCGTTTTGGTCGAGCACCGACCGGCGCGCCCAGGGCGCGGGTCGCCGGGCCGGGCTGCGCCTAGGCCGGACGGGCCACGCCCATGCCGGGCTAGACCGCGCCTACCGGTCCAGGACGCGCCCCGCCGGGCCGGGCCGCGCCAACCCGGGCCGACCGGGGGGTCTCGGGCCGGGTCGATCCGGGCCCGAAACCCCCGTTTTCGGACCGTTTGGGTTCAATTGCCCATAAATCAGGCTACGGACCTCCGATCGACCAGCCATCAGCGGAGACATGATCCTTGGGATGAGGAGGTCGTTTTTGGTATATCACACTCTAGGTTTCGGAATACTTTGAGTTCGGTCGGGTTGGTTCGTACACGAAACAAACCGGGCCCTCGGAGCGGAAATGTTCATATCTTAAGCTCTGGACATCTGAATGGTGTGTCGTCGACTTTGTTGGTTTCCTCATAGTGCGATGGATCTTTTGGATTACTCCGCCCGAGGATTGGACGCAGGTGGAGTACGGTCGGGTTGGTTTTGCCTTAAAAACCAACCGGGCCTTGGGACAAAAAAGCCAATAACTCTCAGATCGGGCGTCTGTTTGACGCGCCGTCTGCGACGTTGAGTTCTTATTGACGATACAGAACTTTTGGATACATCAAATCTGTACTATGTGTCAGTTGATGTATCAGCCTCTTGGCTCGTGGAGTGGACCCTCCCGAACAAGCTTGCTGTGTGCGGGAACCCTAGTGCTGGCTGCGACTGCTACTATGACTGCGACGACGACTGTGTAGAGATCCTCAGTGGATTCGACGACGACGACTACAGAACTCAACGATCCTGTGTGGATCAGTGCTATCGATCATGTGTGGATCTGATCCTGTGTAGGTCAGCACTCAGCGGTTCTGTGTGAGTCAGCGCCTACAGGTCCTGTGTGGGCCCGATCCTGTGTGGGGATTTGCGGGGGTTAGTACCTATCGATCCTTTGTGGGTCCGACGACTTAGATGGATCAGTGATCATCTCAATCTTCTTTCGAAGAAGTATACAAGTGTGAGCTGAATCCTTTTTACTTTCCTATGTGGATTGTGTTGTGATATACTGTGTGGATTACGTTTTGATTTCCTGTGTGGAATACGTATGTTTTCCTGTGTGGACTTGGTTGTACTTGGGCTCGGATGTTGGAGCATAATGGAATTGATGACTTAGGTATATGTAAGGGAATATACCTAAGCAATGTCGCTTGTTACTTCGTGATTGTAACTTTCCTTTGTGGTTTATCCTTTGTGGATTTTGGGAGACCTTCGGGGGTCACGGGGTCCCTACTGAGTAGCTTATACTCACCCATGCACGGGCTATGCCTGAACTACGTTGTGTTGGTTGCAGACGACAGAAAAAGCAGATCGTGGAGGAGGCTTGCGGAGCAGAACGGTACCTGGAGGTGGACCACTGGGCGAGACGTACTCGGAGCGGTAGGTTGGACCCGAGGAGCAGTGGAGGCTTTTCTGTACCCACCCTTTAGGTGGGATTCCCCGAGGACAGCTCTTCGTTGCGGCTTTACCTTTCAGTTGTTGTTTTTCCCTTTCGAGTTGTACTTTACTTTCAGCTTGGGTTTGTATACTGGCCCACTTAATTTCCGCACTTACAGTTGTATTCTGTTTTTACATAGTGTTTACTTCTATTGCTTGCTTGCTCTGTAGTGTTTGTTTACTTTACAAAGGCAATGCCTTCCCTTTATACTGGGATATACGCCTTGGTTCTAGTCGCCAACCCCTGGCCTATGGAAGGCGGGCTTGGGGTAGTCACAACACGGGCCCTGAGGACGGGTTGTGACATTACTTTTTGAGATATATATTTTGAATAGTTTCAAAGCTGTGAATTTAAATTATGTGGAAACTTCAATTTGACCGACACATAAGCATTAATATTCTAGAATTTCAATGAACTATCACTGGATGGATAAAATCAATTAATCTGTAAATTTATTTTAAAAAAACTAGACATTTACACATCTTCGTAATATTATAAATTCTCATGACTCTGAAATTGATATGCATTTTTTAGTCAAAATGAAAATTAAAACCTCCTTGGACTTTCTTCCAACTGAAGTTAGAGATATGATGAATAATTGTAACTTCATTAATATTTTTTGGGTTTGGAACATACATAAAATGGTTTACATTATTAAAAATATATTTACCCTGATGATATTCAAGAGAACAATTGTAGTTGGGGAATGTATTTTAGTAGAAACTGGATTTCACCATCCAGATTCTATCTTACATAGAGTGTTATGTTCTATTAATTTCCCAATGTTGATTTTATTCAATATATTGGCATCAATTTATGTTCTACATTTTTTATATGTTTTAAACATAAGGAAAAATTAATCATTTATTCCTAAGTTGTTCTATTACTAAAACATTATTTTAGGTTGCTTCTGATATGCTTGATGTGTTAGCACCTCAGACATCATGAATTTAGGAGCATGTTTCTACCTATATCAAGACACAATTGTCCAAGAATCTTTTCAATTTCTTCTCCGGGGCCATTATGGAAGACCTATATGTATTATGGACAATCCGAAACAATATTATTCATGATAGTACTTTTTTCAATTAAATACTCTCTCTTTCAAATTATTACTAACTTGAAAAATGTTAATTCCCTCTAAAATAGTTCTTTTGGTAATTGTAATCATGATTTTCCCATTCATTGAATCCTTGGAATTATAGGTAATTTTCATCCTCCTTCAGTAACATTTTTGGTTATTTGGATCTCTCCTCCCATAGGGGGGATTAAATGTAATACTAATTGTTCTTATAGATGGAGACCAAGACTATCTAGTTATGGTGGAATAATTCGTAACCATAATGATCGTGGGTTGGGATTTTTATATAGTATTTGTGGTTTCATTACTTATTTTGATGTTGAAATGTTTTCTATAATAAATGTTGCTAAATTTGAAAATAAATGTGGTTGGATTATGGTTTTGGATTTAAAGTGACTACACCACTTTTTTTGCAAGCTATTAGAAATAGTATTATTGGCCTTTCATGGAAGTTGACTGTTAAGTGGTAATAATTCATGGAGTATCTCTTCTCAATTAATTATATCATAATACATTGTTATATTTAATTATGTTAATAAGTTTATGGGATTGAAAACACTGAGATTTTTTCTCCCCATATCATTTGTATAAATGAAGTAACTGATGAGATTTTATTTTTCCACAAAATATATTTTTGTAAAAAATCCATTTTTACACATCAAAAGTATTTTTTTATAAAATAATGGTTCATTTTTATTTTATTGATTCTCTCAATCCCTTAAAAACATTATAAATATGTTTCTATTTTATAATGAAATTGATGAAAAGGGAGATGTTATCTATAAAATGGTAGAACTTATTGCTAAAACTACTAAAAAAGACCAATATAAATGCTTTGGAACCATTATTAAAGGCTGGATAACTAGTGGTAAATACTATTCTCATTTTTTTCTATACCTTTGTCTATAATTCCTTTTTAGTAGACTTATACTAATGATTTCCATTAAATCATTAGTATATGTAACCATGGTTTACTTCTTACCTATAGTTTGATGAAACCCTTTAGTATATTATTATCTCACATCACTCTATCCCAATGGTGTAATTAAAATATTTGTATCGTTCTATAAATAATGTAAGGAATCCTTTAGGTTTTCCTTTACCTACATTGGAATCCAGAAGCTCCCAAACCATGGGCCCAAAACCTGAAAACATGTTTGAATTCAAACCAATTCCATCAAAAAAACATACAAACACCTAAAAAACTGCTACAAAACGTATTATATCCAATCAACAATTTTCTTAAAACTTGTTAACTCATTCAAACTATGATATGATACATTTTAAAAATCCTATAAAAGCCTAAACATCGAATAAAAAACAGCCTGATTCTTATATATAAGTAAAAATATAAAGGATCAATATCTATCTAAAAACTGTATTCCTCATCATCACCACAATCATCATCACAATCAATAGTGTCCTCAACCTCGCCACCACCATCACCATATTCATCGCTAGGAAAATCATCATCCTGAAAATAACTAGGATATTCAACATCAAATATAGGTGAATTAAATAACAAATGATTCTTCAACATGTATGTATCATAAAATATTGAGGTACCATGTGTAATTGATAGAAGAAATGATTCTTTAACTTTATTAAATTTTTTATTTTACAATTGATTCCATTCATGGTCCTATAAGACTATTTTTTAGCCTCTTCTGCCTATGTATGCTCTATTTTGTCCTCTATATGAGGTTTTTCCATCCTAGTTCTACCATATATAGAACCTAATGTGTTCTAGTATGCAGTGGGGACAACACACTTCCCTAGTTGACACCGTACTCTCCCATGGTTCTCATATCCAAATAAATTTTTCATGAAATCATTTGGCTCAATTTTTTCATATTCCTAATCATCAATGTCCTCCAAAGTATCATGTTGCAGGAAAATGAACAATTTTGTTAATCATATTTACATATTTTCATATTTCCTCTTGAAAAAGACAATTTTTTTTGGTACATTTTCATCAATATTCAATACCACCCTCTGAAATGAAATTAATTATAGAGACATAATATTTAAAATATATCTAAATATGAGCCTCAAAATAAAATTGAATATAACCTATATAAATAAAAAAATTTGTAAAATTATCATGACAAATGATTCTAATTGTATTCCAAAATTCTATTGAACTCGGTAAACTAGATGTCATTCAGACAGAAAATAATATTTCCAATATATATTCTTTAAGTATATATCACATCTTCAATTAATATTTAAGGTATAACATAGTAAAATAATAAACACTAAAATAATAATAAACAATAACATAAAACACAAACACATCTTGTAACATGGAAATATGGATAATTAAATTTATCATCCCCATAGAAAATTTTCATCATCAATTACATGATTTTAATATAGATTAATAAATAATTTCTGAGGAAGAATGAAATAGTTTTGATTGTTATAAAATATAAAATAAAATTTGAAAGAAAATAAAGATCCCTTATGTCAAATATTATTTCCCTTCATTTTAATATCATTTAAAAGTGAATATATGACTTACATGCCAATGAATTTGATATAACATGGCCATTAAATTTATTCACAACTTCCTTTTTTATAAAAATAATTTATTTTTTTAATTAATTAGAATTATGAAATATTTTATGTAGTTATTTATTATATATATATATATATATGATATTACTAAGCTCATAATCTACCCAATTGGGCATTCAGTAATGATGAAATTATTTCTTCAATACTAAATGTTTTAGTTATTTTCTATATTCCAAAGGGTGATGTCGGAAATGGGGAATAAGCAATGTATGATTTTTTAATGATATAATTATTGAATATAAATATTTATCATCTTTATTTTTCATTAGGAAGTCTTCAATATTTCATTAGTGTTGTATGTATATGGCTAAGATGGATTTTTATCAATCAAATCCTAATAAAGATTCATAATTATAACTTTTTGGTGATTTTCAATGGTTTATCAAGGGATTATAATGTAAAATAGTTTGATATAGATGGACCATTTGGGACG
Source organism: Viscum album (assembly GCA_963277665.1). Lineage (NCBI taxonomy): Eukaryota > Viridiplantae > Streptophyta > Magnoliopsida > Santalales > Viscaceae > Viscum > Viscum album. Next base: position 50,109,210 of record OY728121.1, read on the forward strand.
ATCCCCATGATTAGCCTGTGTATTTGACATTTTGGCCAACATATGATTCATTTTACAATGAATATGAGTAATTCATCTACATCTATGAATCAATTATCCCTTATACATGTGATTCCAATATTTTGTATTAGTGATACAGAAATCCATAAAATTCAAAATGTATAGAAAATAATATTATCATATTAATTGAATACTAATTATTATTGAATTATTTAGATAAAGTGAGAATTATTTGGATGATTCCAAATATATTAAATCATTTATTAAACATCACAACATGTGATTTTCAATTCATTTGAAGGAATTAGAATATTTTCACATTGAATAATGAGTTACCTTGAGTAATGTTGGTGTAGTTACAAACTAATTTCTCAACTATATTTCAGAAAATTATATTATGTTGTTGTGTACAATGAATAATAATTAAAAATTAATAATAAGAAGTATGAAGAAGAATTAAAATATATAAAATTGGTGAAAATATTTATTTTATTAGAAATTGAATTTTATTTTCAATGTCACGTTATATTTTCTTCATCTAGTGTGTGATTTATAATATAAATCATGAATGCATGTTGTTATCAAGTTGTGTGATATAAAAATAAGTTGGTGATTAATTTCTATTGTATTTATCATATATATTAATAATTAAAATAAGAATAATAATTTTTTTATGTGGATCAAAAGAAGTGTAGTGACCTATAACATTGTAAATTGTAGAAGATCAGGAAGAATCAGAATATAAATATCATGAATGGATATTCAATACATGTTTATTATAGTTATTATACCTCCGACAATATATTTTATTTCCAGAGTAGGAATATATTACATATATTTTCGTACATGATTGAGAATTCAGATATTTCCTCAATTTATCCATATTAGTGGAATTATTAACATGGAAGCTTGTAATGATAATGGATTGAAGAATTATGATAAATATAATTGATTAATTTTGGGATTTATTTGACATTTCATCATATATAATATTGAATTTATTGGGTTAATACATGGAATTTCTGTAGTAATCAACAATTTTTCATTCTTAGGATGAGATCTGGTATTAAAAAAACATAAAGATGAGGCAATTGTTTCATGATGAAACCATTAAGTAATGGGTGTGGTGGTGAAACATTTTGTATAACAATGAACAATGGAATCATAAAAAGACATGATGAAAATTATTATTATATTGAGAGATATGGAATTCCATCAATAGAAAAATGGGTACAAGCATCCTAGTATGTATAGAAATAATTAAATACTTTAGTAATGGTATCAAATTATGATGATCATGTGTAAAAAAATAGTTGAATACAAAAAAGGGTAAAGACACAATAAACATTATTTTTCAAAAAAAATCTATAAATAACACACAACATCTGATCCAAATTATTTTACGAATATAAGCCATGTCCCAAAGGAAATTACTATTTTCCTATGACCACTGAAAAAATATGGTTCCCTGATTCCACATCCATGGTATTATTTTAAGATGTTTTATCTTTTATTTTTTTACATTGACTACATGGTTTTCCGGGGAGTTTTTAAGAAAAATGAAGATTTTATTACCAGATAGAAGGTGTCTCATGGTTATGGGTATGCCAATCCCTTGCCCAGTGGAAATAAATTACCCTAGATAACGGATCCTTCTAGGGTACATGGCCTAGAGCAAGAGCATGAGGCCCTATAATGGGAATTGTGATATAAAGATAGTGGCTACATCTAAGGTGCATTGGTAGGAGAAATTGGGTGCGCCCCACTAGGAAAACCATGAATCAATAATTCCTCAGGGATAGACGTTCCACATTGTTGGAACATAGTTTGGAAAACCGCAGGGCCAACCCATGTAGTCTTCCAAAACATAAAAAATAATTAAACTCTTAAACATACCTTCCCCAATTTTAATGCCAAATCACACCTAACCCACACAATTCAATCTCCCTTAACCTCGGTGGTCCTCCTCATCTTTTTTTCTCCCTAAGGATTCAATATTTGGATGATTATGATTTTTTTTCCTCAAACAAACCAACTTGTAAGCATCTACTTTCCATTGTCTTCATTTTTATTGGTCTCTTCTACCTTTGTTCTTGTGTTATCATTCAATAATGGTTAATATTACATAATTTGTGTTCAATATTGATTATTTGGGTTAATTCATGAATAATGGGGTTTTATATTTCTATTATAGGGTCTCATTGTAGTGAGTTTGTGGGTTCCAACTAGATTTAGATGATTTTAATGAAATATGTAGCTGATTCAATTCATTGTCATTGTAAGATAATTTTTTGTTATTATATTTTTCTCTAAATAGGTCATACAAATTTTTTTGGTAATGGAAAACATATTCTATAATGTTTTTTGTGTGTATAATAGATTTATATTTATTTTTGTTATTGTAATTGTTTTTTATCCTTTTCTATTTCTATTGTCAGAATTGTGATTATCTAAGTAGTTTTCCAGGTGACATAGGGAATAAAAATGAGAAGAAGGGAACCCAAGGTATATAACTATGAATTCTAGGTCTAGTTTGATAGGAGATTCTACATGGCTGAGGTCCATTCTACCTAATAATTATTGACATAAAAAACTAACTAACATTTCATCGTATGGTGATTGGATTCATGAGGAGTACATTAACTTTGGGGAGATGTGATCACTGAGATTATGAGGAACCAAGGATCTCGATAACCACAATTCCTTAGGTATTTCTTCTGATAATCATTATATTCTTATGGTTCAGCTTGTTTTTGCGTCTCTTTCTTACATTAATGTCAATGTATGTGTTATTTGAAATGTATAATTATTTTTCATAAAAACTATCATTTTAAATATTCATATAACATTATAACATGAAATCAATATTTTTGGTATCCCCTTTTAATATTTGGCTCACACCCTATATTCACCCCCATGTGTATGTAGACTATGTTATGTTTGACCAATATAATGACATTGTTACCCATGGTGGTAATGGATGATCTATGTTATTGTTGTTTCATTGTTGCAAGGTGGTGGTGGTGTAGCCTAGGGTGATGATCCATATGTTTCATGTATTATTGTTTTTCTATTGGTCCATCTCCCTATTTTTTTATTGTAATTTTAAAATTTTTGACTTGTAATGTTTTATTATATTTTCATCAAATTTATTTGGATGTTGGTTATGATTTGATGTATGATACGTGTGAAATGTTTATGGTTGTTTCTCATTGGTTAAATTTCTCCCAATGACATTGGTAAATTCCTACGAACTTCTTTGCAGACTAAGGGGTAAGGGAATAACATTTGGGCCACGCCACATGCCAGGTCACGTGTTAGTTTTGATGGAATCCAGGCCTAGTTTTTGAGGAAATGGTATCAGTGGATGGTTTTAACTTTCTTGGGTTCTGTTATTTGGGATTTTTTACATAGACTGGACCAAGGGTAGTCAGTGCCTAAGGTTCTAGTTTTTAGTTGAGTTTTTTTCTTTCAAACATCATAACATACCTTTGGTAACATTGGAATGTATATGACATGGGTAAAATATTTCTATTGTTATGATCTAATGGCTTTAGAATATTCATAGAAATAGAACTGTGGTGGAGTGGTACAAATCACAATAGCATTAGTAGGGTTTTGTTTTGAATTATAGGAACATCTGAATGTTATTGTTTTAGATAATTTTATGGATGTTTAATATATGGTTTCCTTGGTATTGTTAATTTATGTTGCATCATGCCTCTCTGGAGTCTTCATGTGCAACCACTAGAAGATGTTGTAGAAAATTATCTGACACTACATAATCCGAGATTTGTCAAAGTTGTTGTTCGAGCTACCCGGGCAATAGATTTGGAAGTGTTATGTGGTTCAACTCATGCATTTGAAGTCGAACTATATCTTGAAAATGACTCAAATCAATATTTTATAAATATCAAGCCTCCTTCCATTCATGGTATCTTGGGCCCCTAGGTAGTTGAGGATAGTATTGAAAAGGATTAGTGTATATTCAAGTTTCTTAATACTCTTGAGGTTGTTAGGCTGAAGTGAGATTTGTTCTATTTTCAAGGTCGTAGTTACTAGTCTGATACTATATTTTCCGATATTGGACACATGATTATATGGACTCAAAGGACTCCATGGTTGTATTTAATGATCATTATTTCACTGAGACCATTTACCTAACAAAGAATCGGGATTTTATGTACATCTATAAGGGGAATCATACTATGAAAGAGTACGCCAACCACATTGCATAATTGGTCCATATGCCTCTCAAGGTTGTTTCTAAAGAGAATATAAATGGTTATTGTTATTAAATGGGGTTTTGTATGGATATTCGATAATTGGGTTTCCAGTTGTAATTAAATATGTATACTGAGGTAGTGGTTCAACCTCTGATGGAGGAAATTCACTAGAAAGGTATGTCAAGTTTCTCTATTACATCATTAAATATGATAAAGGGGTTTTATATTTCATTAGAAAAGGAAAGGAACTATTATGAGATGGATAATAGAGAACAAGAAATTTTGGGTATCCATATCAATATCCACTATATGATACCACTAGTGGTGGGTCGGTTGTGTGCTACCTGTGTGGAAGGATGGGGCATGTGGATTCAGTGTGTGAAGTTCCACCTAGATCCTGAAATCATCATGGATTCCTGTGTCACATAAAGATGTTCTATTTAAGTTTTTATCTAACTCAAATCATGTTAGGTTCCTTAGATAACATTGAATTATCCGATGAATATTCTGCATCAATGGAGATGGGTTCTGAATCTATTGGATGTGGTGGATTGGTTGGAACCTCTTATGGTAAAAGTCATCTCATGGAATATATGAATGATAGTAATAAACCACAAGGATCATAAGAAATGAATCACCTTCATTTTATTATTTATGTATGAGTGGAATTGGGTGCAGGACCTATAACAGTTTGAGGTACTATTATTATTAAATCATCCTTAACTATCATTTTCTTTTACACTGGTGCATCTAATTCTAACATTTCTACTAGTCTATTAGAAATGATAAAATTTCTATTTGTGATTTTTCTAAATGTGACGGTGTTTGTGATGAATATTAGAAACCAGAGGGAACTTGGATTTAGTTGATTTTCTTGTGATCTCACTCTTTTAGGGGTTGAGTTGGAATTGGATTTCATCTCATTAATGTTGCATATATTTTATTTTATCCTTTGAATTGATGAAATTGTAAATTTCATGGTGAACATTGATTATTATTTTAAAAAAGAGATATTATTGGTCACTGATAGGAGTACTCAATTCTTATAAGGTGAATGAGATCCCATGTTATATAGAGCTGGACCTCCAATTCCAGAGATTGGAAATCTCATTCTCCATTGTCTCTTATTTTGTGTTGGAGTATGGTGATAGATGTTCCAAGGATGGATTACCTCATGTAGTAGATGAGTTCTTAAAAGTGTTTCCATATGTTTTATTAGTTGTTCCTCAATATTAATATGTTTAGTTCCCCATTGATTTGACATAGAGTATAGAACTGATATCTCTACCCTCAAATCATTTTCCCCCTATGTGTTGAGAGATTTAAATATACACCTATATGATATGGAATACAAAGGATTTATTTAAAAATGCATTTCAATGTGGGATATCTCAATTATATATGATAAAACGACATTGGATCCCTCTCCTAATTCATATATTTACAATAGTTGAATATGGTGGAAAATCCAGAATAAGTACCATTTTCCCATTATTGATGCCCACTTTGATCAGGTCAAGGATGAAAGTTGGATTTTCCTGATTAACATGTGATCTAGGTATCATCAGGTCAGGGTTCAAGAGGCAAAAATCCCAATGGCATCCTTCTATAGTATAAAGGACCACATCGAGTATTTTTTCATTCCATTAGGGTCAAAAATTTATAAAACGAGTTTCAAGGGACTTATCAATATGGTGTTCAATTAATTTCGCATCTTCTGTTGGATGGTGTTTATTGAAGAAATCTTGGCCTACTCTGAGAATGAGTTTGTGAATGAGAAACACGTAGGGATATTTCATGGATCACTTTAGGATCACTGTCATTATGTTAATCGCTCAAATGTGTTCATTCTGGATTAGTGAGATTATGACTCTAAGCTATGTGATTTTGGAACGTGGGGTTACAAGGGACATAGAGAATATTTATGAATTTATTTCTTAGGAGAAACCAATATATTACAATTATATCAGGAGATTTTTGGCTATGTAAGTGTACTATAGGTGGGTACTCATGGACTTATCATAGACTACTTCACCAATGGTCACACTTAATATGAAATGGGTAAGGTTTGAATACATCCCATAGGTCCAATATTAATTTTTGGATCATAATTGGTGGTTTAAAAATTCACCTGTGTCAATTCGACCAATATCTAAATATGGATATGTAAAGACATTGATTTTCAATGTAATGTTTTAAAATTAAATGTAATTATATCAAGTCTGTGGAAATTGATAGCGTGTGATTCTGAGGCCCGGTGTGCCCGTAATGAATTTTTGACCTTTTTTAAGGTACGTTGAATAAACAAGCATGTGGACTTTTCTAAATTTTGAACTGGTGATCAGATTAAAAATCTGAGAGCACTGTTGAATCTACAACAGAAGTATTACTATATTTGAGGCTTCACTTCAACCTCAGTTGGTTGGGAGAAAAAGAATGTATTTGGACATTTAAAATAATAATAAACTAACAATGTAATTTTATTTCTCTCTTTTATTTTCATACAAAGGTCGATTGGCAGTGGCAGGACCAAGGAAATTTCAATCCATTAATTAGCTTGACTCCTCAATGATTGTAACCGTACTGTTAGAATTAAGAAAAAATTATTATTAAATGAACATCATAAATTTCCAATAAAGCTACCCCCATCCCCTTATCTTATTTATATAGAGCTCAGGGTAGAGTATTGGAAAGGATTCACCAAGCGAAAAATATTTGGAAATATACCACAACGCCAACCACTTGGAAGACGGAACCGGTTCCAGTGATTGGTGACGAGAGCCACCAAATCAGGAATGGACGAAAACTGAATCTTCCTTAAAACGAAGATGTCCTCCAATGAACTTGTGGTTGGGGTTTTATTTGGTTTTAGTTTTTAAATAATTTTTGAATCACATTCTTCCATCATGATATCAAGATAATATGAAGGGTGTGTGCCAAACCAACAAGGCCCGAACCCTTCTCTACATGTTTTACCAACATGTTCTTCACGAGCTGTTGTTCAGATTGAGCATATTTTGTAATTGAGGTACAAGCGGTGATGAGGGTGTCCAGAGAGGGCCATTGGTATGTTTGGATGGAATAAGGGGCCATCAGAGCACACCCAGTGACCAGCGGAAGACCGTAGCCATGACACTGTCATGGCATCACCGGTGACCAGCGCCAGCGGGTGATGGCAGCAGGCGGACACGACCGGCTACGAAGGAGGTGGCGGCGCACCGTCGCACGCTGCCAAAACACGGGGCTGCGGTATACAACCGCAACAGACAGTAGTTTCCAGAGGTGATCGGCACGTTGTCCCATGCCGCTGAAGGGGGTCGGGGCTTAGAAGTCATGATCGAGGGCCAGGACCCACTCTTTATTGGTCCCGCAGGATACCTAGAGGTTCCCCATGGGACCACCACTCTGATTCCTGAACGGGTGGAAAATGAACCCTCATACCAGTCAGTTAAGATTCCACTCAAGTGGGTCGTTCCTCCAGCATGTCGCGCCCATTGCAGGCATCCCCGTGCAAGCCCAGTGGGCCGCGCCCCTCCCTGGGCCTGGTCGTGTGATCCCAGTGGGATGCACTACCTAGGCGGTCTGGGCCGGTCCACTTCCTAGGGTGCCGAGCCTACCGTGGCCTAGCCCAACCGGGTTGGGTCAACCCAAACCGGGTTGGTTCGGCCTAGATTGGGTTGGATTGGACCCGAGCCCTTCAAGTCAAGGTTCTCTAAACGATCCATAACATGTGAAATGGGCATCCATTTGATGAAAATTTTAAGGTGATGAGATCCTTGGAGTGAGACGGTCACTTTGGTATACTCTAATTGTGTTTTGGAGAATGTTGGGGTATTGATGGGTTGGATCGAACCAAAATCCAATCGGGCCCTCGGTACAAAAATGCTTATAAGTCACAGACCGATCGTCTAATTGATGAGCCGTCAGTCACATTGGAACACTTACGACATGGTAGTCGTTTGGGATACATCATCATGTAATATTGTGGTGTTTGATGTATGACTAATGGATTGAAGATAAAATCCTCCTTGAATATAGTGTTCATAGTGCGGGAATCTCATGGCTGTATGTAACGCGAGGAAATGAAAATTGATCCATTGTGGATCAGCATCAATCGATCTAGTGTGGGTAAGTTCTTAGCAATCATATGTGGGTCCATATCTATCAATCCTATGTGGGAGAGTGCCTAACGATAATGTATGGGACCACATCTATCAATCTTGTGTGCGTCAACAGCAGAGCCTCTCGATAGTATAAGATGATCTAGATTTATTATTAATCATCTTTACTTCTATAAATGTGTTATATATGTAGTGTGAGATGAGTCTTTACCTTTTCAAACATTTACCTTTGTGGTGTTACGTTCGTGGTGTTACATTTTTTGTACTTTTACCTTCATGGTGTTATATTCATGGAGTTATAATTGTGGTACTTTTACCTTCGTGGTGTTATATTTGTGGAATTCTTCCCACATGGATCAGTTCTTCTAAAGGCATAAAAGTTTGAGCCTTATGTTTCCTCATGTATGAGATGATTATATCCTGATAATATAGGTGTATGTATTGGAATATACCTAAGTATATTCAATGACTTCGTCATGCTTTGTGTTTGTGGTCTTTCTTTGGGGTTCATTTTTTTGTGGAACTCTAGGAGACCTTCGGGCGTATCAGGTTCCCAATTGATTATTGTTATACTCACCATTTCATGGGCTATTCCTGCACCTTGATGTGTCTTGTGTTGATGAAGTACATCGTTGATCGAGGCTGAGGGAGCTAGGAATAGATGATGCTCAGAGGTGGAAAATTTGACCTGACATTCTACAGTGACTATTGATCATGAGTTGTATTTTCCCTTCAGGTAGGATCCTTGCTGGACAATGAAATAGAAGTTATCTCTTTTTAGATGTACTTGTACTTTTCAGATGGTGTGACTTCTGTCCCCTATACTTTTAGTAAACTTTTAATTCAGCAATTTATAACATGTTTACTTCTTGTTATGTTCATGGATTGGGTGTTTTTACATGTTTAAAAAAATTCCTTACCCTCATAGGGAAATTCCTTTTAGGTGCTAGTTGCCAGCCCCTATCCAAGGGAAGGTGGGCTTGGGGTAGTCACGACACAGTCAATATGGGACGTGTCATGACAAAGTGGTTTCAGAGTAGTCGTTTCAACCAATGAACATGGACTCCAATATTTTCTATATAGAAATAGTGTTAACTGTTATGAGTGTGGTTTTTTGTTTGGGGAATCCAGTGTTTGTGGAGAAATTGATGCATCCATACACCAGGACCCCGAATTCAAATTTTTGTCTTGGTGCATGAAAACACCGATTGAATGTGTTTTTGAAATGTTTTTATTGTGATTTGTTTGAGTCAACTCACCTGGTATAACTTATTGATAATGGAACACCAATTTTATTTTAGTATTCCTCCAATTAGACAACCATCTAGGATTCCTGAGTGTGTACATGATGACAGACCATCGAGCGATGAGGCCTTGGTGCATCGCCATATTACGGTGTTAGCACCTTCGGGTGGTGTACCTGTAGTCCCACTACCCATTGGGCAACCGTTTCCACCAGCCTTACCTATAGAGGGTGCAGGCCTACTAAGAGTTTTGAACGACTTCCAGCGGAAGAGTCCTCTAAGGATCATAGGTGAGACAGATCCGCAGGCACCTAAGGACTAGTTGGAGGATGTGGCCAGAGATTTTCACTTAGTTGGGACACCAACTGATCTTATGGTGATCCTAGATGCTAGCCTCTTCCAGGGAGTAGATGGGAGATAGTGGAGTCTGACACTCTAGTTACACAATGAGGTGATACTCACCTGGGTGGACTTTGAGGGACATTTCAGGGTAGAGTTCATCCCAATGACCCTACACTCAGTGCATATATTGGAGTTGATATAGTTACAGTAGGGAAGCATGACCAAGGCCCAATACTCTGCGAGGATCATTGATCTCTCCCACTACTCCACCGACATGGTTTGAGTCCATTTCTTCAGGGACCAAACCTTTGAGAAGGTTCTCCAACAGGAGGTCAGTGCATTGATGTTATCGCTCATAATTCCGATGTAGGATGGGGTGAAAGAGAGAGAACTTTTGGTGAAGAGATTCTTAGCTGACTAGGAACCGATAGCAAGAGCCACCATGTGACGTTAGGTAGCAGAGTCATCAGCAGCAGGCAGTAGAGGGATGGAGATGGGGCCCAAACGGGCCATACCTTATTGTGGATGACCTCAGGATATAGGGTAGGTGGTGAGTGGTACACAGGACAGAGGAGGACAGATAAAGAGCAAGTAGTGCTACTCGTGTGGTGGGAAGGGTCACATGGCTCGTGACAACTTGACCTGCTATAAGGATGACCAGAAAACGGTTGGTGGACTACCGAGGAAGAGGCCTAGATTCGATAATGGAGTACTGCAGGCAGCAGCTGGACATGGCAGAGGAGTCGGCCATGCAGTAGGCGTGGGCAATGATTCGAGGTTCTACAGCTACCACCTCCAGGTGATCCACCCTGACCATATGGAGCAGGAGAACCTGGATGAGATCAGCTCCAGGAAGTTGAGGCCTTCAACCATGTAATTCCATATATGATTATAGATACTATCTATGTCTACTCCACCCTATCTGGGATACTTATAGACATAGGTTTTAGTCACTCTTTTATTGTCCCGTCCCTCGTTCGGAGCTTGTATATTCCGATGGATCCATTGGCTAGATCCTTTAAGCTAGAGACTCTTACGAATGAAGATTCGATGATTACACACTCGTGTAGGAAGTGTGAGATCACTATAAGAGGTGAAATCTTTGGTTGGGATCTTATAGATGCAGCATAGAGGCCTTATGACAACATCTTGGGTATGGAATGGGTATCCACATTCCATGCTCAGATCAAATATTTTAGGTGCAAAGTGCAGTGTGTCCTTGAGGATGGGATCATTTTTCACTTCACTGGCGAGTAGGGAACCTTATCAGAACATGATGGAGTTTTTCAGAGAAGGGTGGAACCAATCACACATTAGTTGTCTAGCATTACCCATGGATCTATTGATGTTGAAAGTCTGAACTATATAGTAGTGGTGGGCTAGTACGCATATGTCTTTCCTGATGATGTTCTGGGACTACCTCCATCCATAGAGGTAGAATTTTACATTGACATGTACTCTGAGATGGCACTGATATCTATACCATCATATCAAATGGCTCATGTGGTGCTTCGTGAGTTACAGGTACAACTGTAGGACTTTCAGAAGAAGGGGTTCAGAATGACCAGTCTTTCTCCTTGGGAATCCATTATTTTTTCTCTAAGAAGGAAGATGGGAGTTTGCGACTCTGTGTATAAAATCATCACCATAACCAGTTGACTGTGAAAAACAAGTTTCCATGTAGAGACCCAAAGCTTGATGTACATGAACATTACATTACATTTTTGGAATACTTAATACATAAAATATAAAGACACACAAGGACCGTAATAGTTTAGTGTCTTTGGAAACTCAGAATATAAACTTCTAATCATGTTGAAATATCTTCAACAACTCCCATAATGATATTCCCATTTTTGTTTCCATACCTAAAACCTTTCTTTATTTCCTGGGGAAAATAAATCATAAAAACGGTGAGCTCAAATGCTCAGTAAGGGCAAACATAGATAACATAAAACAATCCATAAACATTTGGAAGAAAAAACATGAACATGAAATTTAAACAACAAAATAGTGAGTAAAGACATAAATCATTGAGGTACGTAAGGAATATATCATAATAGAACATAAACCATGATAAAATATAATGGGACTAAAACATGTAATTGTGGAAACCATTCATCAGATGTTATGATTTCCATAGTAGCCAAGGCATTTCTGCCAAGACCATCTTAGTGGACAAAGTCCCTTTCTGAATCGAGTTCACTCCTCATTTCAGTCCTGTAACTCTGAACCGGATTAAATTACCATTCCAGCCATGTCTCTCTCATGAGATATAAATCTTTACCCAATGAATTAGAGGTAGATATAGGTCCCACCCATCTCATAATGAAATCATTCTTACTTGTGCCACAAAATAAACATAAAACATTCATCCTAACCCAATGAATAAATTGGGTTTCATAAACATCATCCAATCATCACATAATCCATATAAAACAAATGGATATTTTATCATAAGAAATGTGAAACCATGTAAATCATAGAGAAATTATACTTGAAACATACACATATGAAATAATGTCATCTTAGATGGAAAATGGTTTTGATAAAACACTTGAAATAAATTCTTGAGGAAAATATCCTTTCTTCTTCAAAATCATTTTATTTTCAAAAAATATTATGAAATTTTAAAAGAAAAGGATTTTGTTGAAAAAAATCATGCAATATTATACAGGAAGCTTCATGAAAATGAGGCGTTATGAAATCGTAAAAATCTGTTCAAGCCATATAAGTTAAAAATAACATTTTCCTAGTACTTTTCTCGGAAAAGTAAAAAAGTTCCTTGTTTGGTAAACAAAAGAATGATTCCTTTCATAACATGTGGTAAAAGTAAAAAAATGGTAAAAAGGACTTTAAACATACTTGAAAACATTTTTATAAAACTTTTACATGGATGATAAATATAACCCCAGTAAATACTTACGAATAAGGAATCTCGGATAAAAATAAGATTTGCAAAATTATCTATTACCTTAGGTCTGATATGCTTCGTACGTTTCCGAACTTATTGTATAATTATTTAAATAATGTAATTGACTTATTAAAAAAACATATTCATTGTTATGATATCATATATGGTTCACTTATGACATTATATTACCCGTTCTTTTGTAAGTCCCATGTTAAAGCAGCGTTTTGGGTTAAATCGTTTTATTTATCATACGTGTTTGGACTTATTGTTCTTGATATTATTACTTATATCCTGATTTACATAATTCCAGAATGTAAAAAATGATTTATATATAATATATATTTCAGTATATACATATATATATGATAGATTTATTAAATGAAATGAAATACACCGTTCATGGAGACGGTAGGCCGTACGTACGCATGAACGCTGTTTTTGTTTCCTTATTGAGTTGAATGAAATTAAGTAGATGACATACATATATATATAAAATAAATCCAGTATTATTATTATGTCATATATTTCATTATTACTTATTATATATATACTTTATAATCATTCATGAATGGTTAACATGAATAATGAATCTCATCGCGTCGCGGAGATGGTAGTCCGTACGTACGCACGAGCGATGATATCATTACCATGATCATCGAATTGTATTGGAGTGTATGTATAATATTTCAGAATCAATATCACATTACAATAATAATATATAGTTATTATTTACACCATTATACCCATCAATGTTAGGTGGTGGTGGAAAATAGATTACACCACGGCGTGGAGATGGTATTCCGTACGTACGCACGCGCGGTGATTTCGTTTCCATAGGATGGATATATGGTGAAATAGGGTTGTTTAATAATTATAATAACATATCAGTATATGAGTGATACTGATGTTATTACTTCATAATGAAACAACTAAAGAAGAATATGTGGAAGAAGAAATAAAGATGAAAGAATCGGTAACGGACATTACCTCTTCTTTGAATCGCCTCTTTGAGACCTCCACTTAGGGCACTAAAATTGGTGTTTGAAGAAGACCAGGACCTCTAGGATGTTTCTAGGGAAGTGTAGAAGAGAATTTGGCAGGGGTTGGCCGAGCTGGAAGGCTCAAAGTGGTGTGAGGAAGAGACGGAGGAGGTGCCCTTTTATAAGGTAGGAGAGGGGCACCTTAGGAAAAACTAATACTATTATTTTATTATAAAGTCATATTCGGTTTTTAATAGCTCCAAATTGAGTTATTTAGAAGATAAGGTGGGGATGGGTCTAAATCATAGCATCCAATATAATTTAGACAAGTTTAGGTTTCTATTTTAACCTTATCATTTTGATTTAACTTTAAGTTAAATAATTTTTCTTTTACCGCGTCTTCTTATTTTCTTACACTATAAGGTTAATAAACTTACTATAACAAGACAAAAGAACCAAAAGATGTTTATTATTAATATATTTAATCTTATCTAAGTAATTAGTCCGAACCTTAGATTTTTAGGAATAACATAACAATTAATAATATAATATTTGTTTTAAAAACTATTTAATGTTAATTTTGACACAATTTAGTAATTGATTTTTGTGAAAATCATAAAAGAATGATTAGTTCGAAAAATGTTAATAAAATCAATAATTACATGTCATCATAACCTAGTAAATTATTGGAATTCATAAAAAGTCTCAAATTACATTTATTTGGGTATTTATAACATCAATTATGTCAATATTTCCTTAATAAGATAATTACTGCATCATATTTGTGTCAGAAATAAATTAAATTATTTAATGTCTAAAAATTACAAATAAAATACCATTATGTAGGAAATTTTTGTATCTTTCTAATAAATATTTATAGTTGAATTTATATTATGTATAACCCTATATTAAAAATTATTTACTTATTAAACTTTGATTTTAACTATTTTAACCCTTCTTTAAATAAGTTAATAATAAATGTCATAATCTAATCGAAGTGGCCCTAAATGGTCATATTTTATTCCTATGGTTGTTTTTGGACGAATTAAACTTATCCAATAGTATTAGGACATGTGTTAGGGTAATAATAATATCAGTTTTACCCTTAATTACCCTATTTACTTTTAACCATGGTAAAAAAAGTAAAAAGTTACTATTCACCAAAAATTATTTTCATTTCATTGTACCAAATTTTAGTCATTGATATTAACCGTGTCTCTCGGATTTTCAAAATTCCACTCACAGAAGCGGTAAAATTACGTTTTATGAAAAATTCAGTTTTTTAACTAGCACTTAGTGGTTTCACTATTAATCAAAAAATGAATGTTTCCAGAAAAATACCAAAAATTAGGCGTAAGATATATTTTATATTATGAATTCAAAAAAGATGTCTAATTTACCAAATTAAAAACATATCAGTTACATTAATTAATTTAAAAATTAATTCCCGTCGTCAAAACAAATAGTGTGTTCTTAAGTGATAATAACTACAAAATATTGACACTTGTTTATGTCTGGTTTAAATGTGAAATTAAATCCAATAACCAACATTGTATTAAATTGTAAAAATATATTCTAAATATACTTTTAAACCACTCAAAATAATAATTTATCACCATTAATTATTTCGAATAAAAAAGTTGTTTTTAATTTAAATTTAGTAATTTTTACTATTCATCGGAATATGAAAGTTATCCGAAAAGTACCAAAATATCACCCTAAGCTAATTTTGATATTCCGAATCCAAAAAAGAAGTCCATTTTGAAAAATAAAATTTACAAAATTTCAAAAAGTGGTTATTACTATTCATAACGGCTAGTTTTAAAAACATTTTAATAGCATATCATTGTTCAGTGAAACTCGGTATTGCGTACGACGCAAGCTATCAAGGAAGGTCGCGATTGCATGTAAAGAAAGCCAAGCTAGTGTTGTGTGTATTGAAAGATTCCTTTGATGATTTATATAAAATAAAAACAAAATATTTCTTATAATAGTCTCGGGTGTTACATTCTACCCCCCTTAAAATGAATTTTGCCCTCAAAATTCTTCGGGGTTATAAATGGTTTACTACATGAAAGTTTCTTTAATAGAAACCCACATCATAAAAAGGAATACCAAAAAAATCTTTAAAAACTAAAGTATGAAACATAACGGTTACCCAAATAAACTAATCACTGGGTTTCCACATAGGAGAACATAGGTGAAAATATGGATATGGAAGAGAAACCTAACCATCATGTTCTGATGGTGAGTGGTAGAGAACATGGGTATGAAAAAGCCAAAAATAATAAAGCCATAGATTTGTGATAATCTAAGGTACCATCTGATTCATCGGATATAAGGGAACTAGGAAAACATTTTTGGTTTTCAAGATCATTTCCCTAAAGTTGATGAATTAAAAGAAATGCTTACATGATTTTGGTACAATTTCACTGTTGTTCGTGAATTGAACAATTTACACCTCATCCATTAAAGAAATGAAGTTGAATTTTTTATTTGTGATGTGTTAGCAGATCTGTGATAGAATTATGGGTCATTCCATCTGTTTCAAACAAAAGGTTAACAAAAGTTATAAGTCCATCTTATAGTTAGATTGATCGTATATGGTTCCAAAAATGAAGTTATACTTCATATATCATACCTCTTAATAAAATAAAACTAGTTTCTACTAACCAGGGACTTCCTGTAGGCCAGTGGTAGGTGATAAAGGCAAGTCACACTTCGGTTGTGAGTTCAATTCCCACAGCCTTGTCTGACGCGATGTGATGTCACCCATCCTGCAGGTTTTCCTTTTTTCTAAAACTACATTACTATAACATCCCATAAATAATATCGAAAAAAACTTCTATCCTTAAACAATACTAACTTATGTCCAACATAATCCATTCCAATATTTAGGCTTATCCATAATACTGCAGTCCACTCTCATAATATAGTGAAAATAATTACCAGATATTTAATATAACAATCATGTTAATACCATTGTTGATCCCCATATATCATAAGATATGTCTTTTTAGTCACATTCCAAATATTCGAAGGCTTTAATCATGTATTCTCTTGAAAAATGAATAACCATTGAATCTTAGTGATAACATGAGTGCTATCAAAAGTTAACTCTTTCCACATACCAAAAACCCAAAATTCTATATACTCAAACCATGATATAACTATTTCCTTATATCAGTCATGAGCTCATGAATACTGTCAAGCATTTCATTTTCTCCTTATTTCTTCATTATGCGCATATCATCTTCCTTCCAAAAATATGTCAATCACTTTCCATGGCTACAGGTACCATAATATTATTTAAAACCACAATAGACCAATACATAAATATTCCAATATTCCATGATACTATATACAACATTATATTGGAATCCCATTACATAAACACTTAATCATTCCACCACAATTTTTTCATATTCAACATCGCCAATAGTGATCGCATGTGAATTCCCTTTGTCCTTTTCCTTAAGTGGTTCCTCGTGTTGATCATCATTAACCCTTGGATTAGGTCATTGATTAGCATAATGCCCTATTTCATTGCACTTGAAGTATTGAAGTGTTGGTGGTGCGTTCTCAATAGTCTTTTCTTTATTCACACCATTAGTAACCCTTTTTCCATTACTTCAACACTCAGCTACTCGATGACCTTCTTTTCCACAAATAAAACATTTTCTAGTCCCTTTAAGACAATCTCCACCATGCTTCTTTCCACACTTTGAGAATAAGGAAACATTCATCTTCTTTTCACCATTATTCTGGGATTTCTCCTTGAACTCCATCTTTCATTTCTTGTCAAAACCATGAGATGGATATGTAACACCAACTTCCATTTCTACCTTAATAGCACAATGCACAATCTCTTCATAGCTACTAAAGTCTCTTATATCTAATGCCCTTCGAAGATTTGGTTTTAAGACACTGAAGAATCGATCAACTTTACTTTCAGGTTCAATGATAAATCCAGATGCATACCTTGAAAGCCTTGTAAAATTCTCTTCGTATAAACCTACAGATTCATCATCCTTTTTCTTTAGTTCAAGAAACTCTTTCTCCATCATTGTTCGAAGAATACGAGCGAAGTACTTATTGAAAAATAAATTATTGAACTCGACCCATTCCATGGACTCAATTTCATCTCTTGGCCTCGTATTCTTGATAAGATTCCACCAATGATCAGCTTCACCTTCCAAACGATATACTGCTAATATGACTTTATCATGTTCAGAACATTTAAGAACTGAAAATATCTTTTTAGTGGTACTGATTCATTGTTCGGCAACAAGTGGATCAGAAGACCCACTGGAAGAAGGTGGACGTTGCCTCATGAAGGATTCAATAGAATATTGTTCCCTTCTCTGCTCATTTGGAAGTCCGTAATGATTCATAGCTTCTGTAAGTATAGAAATAAGATATTTCACTCCATATCCCATAACATTGGTTTTTTCAGGAGGAAAATCATTGAATTGTCCATTACATTGATCAACACGGTTCCTTCGGGTTCCATCCATCGTCTGAAACCCAAAAAGAATAGTGTGAGAGGCCAAAATCAAGAAAGGGAAAACAACATAATAATGGGGGAGTACAATCAATATCTAACATCTTAGGATAAATTCTAAGATTGTTATCGTAGTTCTAGGACTATATCCTATACGTATACTTATCCTTAGGGACATCCCAAGACATACCTTATAAATATCTCGAGGGATATCACTAACGTTTTCGCATCCTAGTTTCCAAAGGTTGACTAAACATTTCATCTGATACCAACTGTAGAGACCCATATCTTGACGTACATAGAAATTAAATTACTTTTGCAATATACTTAATACATAACAAAAACAGACACACAAGGACCGTAATACTTTAGTGTCTTTGGAAACTCAGAATATAAACTTCTAATCATGTTGAAATATCATCAAAAACTCCCATAACGATCTTCCCCTTTTTGTTTCCTTACCTAAAACCTTTCCTTATTTTCTAGGGCAAATAAATCATAAAAAGGGTGAGCTCAAATGCTCAGTAATGGTAAACAAAGATAACATAAAACAATACATAAACATTTGGAAGAAAAAACATGAACATGAAATTTAAACATCAAAATATTGAGAAAAGATATAAATCGTGGAGGTACGTAAGGCATATATCATAATAGAACATCAACCATGATAAAATATAATGGGAATAAAACATGTAATTGTGGATACCATTCCGCACATTTTTTGATTTCCATAGTAGCCAAGGCATTGCATCCAAGACCATCTTAGTGGACAAAGTCCCTTTCTGAATCAAGTTCACTCCTCATTTCAGTCCTGTAACACTGAACCGGATTAAATTACAATTCCAGACATGTCTATCTTATGAGATATAAATCCTTACCCAATTCATTGGAGGGAGATATAGGTCCCACCCTTCTCATAATGAAATCATTCTTACTTGTTCCACAAAATAAACTTAAAACATTCATCATAACCCAATGAATAAAACGAGTTTCATAAACATCATCCAATCATCACATAATCCATATAAAACAAATGGATATTTCAACATAATAAAAGTGAAACCATGTAAACCATAGAGACATTATACATGAAACATACACATATGAAATAATGTCATCTTAGATGGAAAATGGTTTTGATAAAACACTTGAAATGAATTCTTGAGGAAAATATCATTTCTTCTTCAAAATCATATTTTATTCACAAAATTTCATGAAATTCAAAAAAAGGGATTTGTTGAAAATAATCATGAAATCTTTTAGAGGAAGCTTCATGAAAATGAGGCGTTATGAAACCGTAAAAATCCCTTCACGCCGTATAAGTTAAAAATAACATTCTCCTAGTAATTTTGTCGGAAAACTCAAAAAGTTCCTTGTGTGGTAAACAAAAGAATGATTCCTTCCATAACATGTGGTAAAAGTCAAAAAAGGGTAAAAATGACTTTAAACATACATGAAAACATTTTTATAAAACTTGGACATTGATTATAAATATAACTCCAGTAAATACTTACGAATAAGTAATATTAGATAAAAATGAGATTTGCAAAATTATCCGTTACCTTAGGTCTGATATGCTTCGTACGTTTCCGAACCACCAGTATAATTATTTAAATAATGTCATTGACTTATTACAGAATCATATTCATTGTTATGATATCATATATGGTTCGCTTATGACTTTATATAACCAGTTCTTTCATAAGTTCCATGTTAAAGCACCATTTTGGGTTAAATCGTTTTATTTATAGTACGTGTTTGGACTTGTTGTTCTTGATATTATTACTTATATCCTGATTTAAATAATTCCAGAATGTAAAACATGATTTAAATATAATATATATTTGAGTATATACATATATATAAGATAAATTGATTAAATGAAATGAAATACACCGTTCATGGAGATGGTAGGCCGTACGTACGCATGAATGATGTTTTCGTTTCCATATTGAATTGAATGAAATTAAGTAGATGACATAAATATATATACACATAAATCCAATATTATTATTATGTCATATATTTCATTATTACTTATTATATATACTTTATAATCATTCAGGAATGGTTAACATGGAGAATGAATCTCATCGCGTCGTGGAGACGGTAGTCCGTACGTACACACGAGCGATGATATCATTCCCATGATCATTGAATTGTATTGGAGTGTATGTATACTATTTCAGAATCAATTTCACTTTACAATAATCATATATAGTTATTATTTACACCATTATACCCATCCAAGTAAGGTGGTGGTGGAAAATAGATTACACCACGGCATGGAGACGGTATTCCGTACGTACGCACGCATGGTGATTTTTTTTCCGTAGGATGGATAGATGGTGAAATAGGGTTGTTTAATAATTATAATAACATATCCGTATATGAGTGATACTAATGTTATTACTTCATAATGAAACAACTAAAGAAGAAGAAGTGGATGAAGAAATAATGTTGAAAGAATCGGTAACGGACATTACCTCTTCTTTGAAACGCCTCTTTGAGACCTCCTTTTAGGGCACTAAAATTGGCCTTTAAAGAATACCAAGACCTCTAAGATGTTTATAGGGAAGTGGAGAAGAGAATTTTTCAGGGGTTTGCTGAGCTGGAAAGCTCAAAGTGGTGTGAGGTAGAGAGGGAGGAGGTGCCATTTTATAAGGGAGGAGAGGGGCACCTTAGGAAAAACTAAAACTATTATTTTATTATAAAGTCATTTTCGGTTTTTGATAGCTCCAAATTGAGTTATTTAGATTCTAAGGTGGGTATGGGTTGAAATAATATCATAAAATATAATTTAGACAATTTTAGGTTTCTATTTTAACATTATCATTTAGATTTAACTTTAAGTTAAATAATTTTTCTTTTACCGCGTCTTCTTGTTTTTTTACACTATAAGGTTAGTAAACTTACAATAACAAGCCAAACTAACCCCAAAATGTTTATTATTAATATTTATAACCTTATCTAAGTAATTTGGCCGAACCATAGATTTTTAGGAATAAAATAACAATTAATAATATAATATTTGTTTTAAAAACTATTTGATGTCAATTTGGACACTATTTAGTAATTGATTTTTGTGAAAATCATAGAAGAATTATTAGTTCGAAAATATTTAATTAAATAAATAATAACATGTCATATTAACCATGAAAATTTTATTTAATTCATAAAAAGTCTCAAATTACATTTATTTGGGTATTTATAACATCAATTATGTCAATATTTCATTAATAAGATAATTACTGCATCATCTTTGTGTCATAAATAAAATAAATTATTTAATGTCTAAAAATTAAAAATAAAATGCCATTATGTAGGAAATACTTTTATATTTCTAATAAATATTTATAGTCGAATTTATATTATGTATAACCATATATTAAAAATGATTTAGTTATTAAACTTTGATTTTAACTATTTTAACCCTTCTTTAAATAAATTAATAATAAATGTCCTAATTTAATCCAAGTGGGCCTAAATGGTCATATTTTATTTATAAGGTTGTTTTTGGCCGAAATAAACTTATCCAATAGAATTAGGACATTTTTTAGGGTAATAATAATATCATTTTTACCCTTAATAACTCTATTTACTTTTAACCGTGGTAAAAAAAGTAAAAAGTTACTATTAACCAAAAATAATTTTCATCTCATTGAACAACATTTTAGTCCTTGATTTTAACCGTGTCTCAATGATTTTCAAATTTAAACTCACATAAGTGGTAAAATTATGTTTTATGAAAAAATCAGTTTTTTAACTACCACTTAGTGGTTTCACTATTCATCAAAAAATGAATGTTTCTAGAAAAATATCAAAAATTATGCCTAATCTAAATTTGATATTATGAATTCAACAATGATGTATATTTTACCAAATTCAAAACATATCAGTCACATTAATTAATTTAAAAATTAATTCCCATCGTCAAAACAAATACCGTGTTATTAAGTGATAATAACTAATAATGATTGACACTTGTTTATGTCTGGTTTAAATGTGAAATTACATCCAATAACCAAAATTGTATTAAATTGTAAAAATATATTCTAAATATACTTTAAAACCACTCAAATTAATAATTTGTCACTATTAATTATTTCAATTAAAAGAGTTGTTTTTAATTTAAATTTAGTAATTTTAACTTTTCATCAGAATATGATTGTTATCCGAAAAGTACCAAAATTTCACCTTAAGCTAATTTCGATATTCTGAATCCAAAAACGAAGTCCATTTTGAAAAATAAAATTTTCAAAATTTCAAAAAGTTGTTATTACTATTCATAACGGCTAGTTTTAATAACATTTTAATAGCATATCGTTGTTTAGTGAAACTCGGTATTGCGTATGACGCAAGCTATCAAGGAAGGTCGAGATTACGTGTAAAGAAAGCCACGCTAGTGTTGTGTGTAGTGAAAGATTCCTTTGATGATTTATATAAAATAAAAACAAATTATTTCTTATAAAAGTCTCGGGTGTTACATTCCACTTCTGAGGATTGATGATCATTTCGATCGGCTGAAGGGAGATTGATGGTTTTCGAAGATAGACCTCAGATGAGGCTATCATCAACTCAGGGTACGAGATAAAGATGTTCAGAAGATGGACATAAGATGTCGTTATGGAAACTATGAGTTCATGGTTATTCCATTAAGTGTGATCAACACCATATAAGAGTTCATGGGACTCATGAATTGGATCTTTCAGTCATACCTCGATCACATTGTCGTGGTCTTGATTGACGACATATTGGTTTACTCAGCGATGGAGGAGGTGCATGCCTACCATCATTAGATAGTTATAGATACACTCTGAAAGAACCAGATTTATGATAATCTCTAGATATTCCAATTATGGATATAAGAGGTGCACTTTCTAGGACACGTTATCTCAAACACTGGAGTTGTAGTGGATCCAGCGAAGATAGAGGTTTTGCTTTCGAGGGAGACTCCAAGGAGTGGGAATGAGGTGAAGAGTATCCTAGGGTTGGCTAGGTACTACCTGAGATTCGTACCAAACTTTTCTAGAGTTACCGTACCATTTTCACCGTTGAAAAATAATGGAAAACCCCTCCTATGGATAGAGAGATGCCTAAATAGTTTTCATGAGCAGAGGCAGATATTGATGAGTGCCCCCATCACGAGGCTTCTAGAAGAGGGTACTCGGTATGTAGTCTATTGTGACACATCAGGGACCGGAATTTGATGTATCCTGATGCAGGAGAAAGCAGTGAGCATGTATGTTTATCGACATCTGAGACAACATGAGCATAACTATGCTACCATTGACTTTTATTTGGAATAAGTGGTATTCACCTTGACGATGTGGCAACATTACATAATGGGAGAACGTTTAATAGTCTATTATGATCATATGAGTCTATTTTATATCTTTTCATAGAAGGACCAGAACCCGATACAATTACATTGTATAGAGTTCCACCACGACTATAACTTTAAGATAGTATACACTCCTGGGAAGTGGAATGTAGTATCAGAAACACTCAACAAGAGGTTTGGTCTACAGTTGTTGAGTGAGGTGATATTGTAGCTAGCTGTGTTGCATATATACTTTGTGGATAGAGATGGAGCATCATTCCTCCAGTCTATGACTGTCACTCCCCAACTATATCAGCTAGTCTGAGAGGCACTGCACGGGGACATGGACTTCAAGGATCGACGTGCTCAGATATCCACATGACAGGCACCTAATAGATTTCATGAAGGTGTGGAGTGTGCCATCCTTTTCAGAGGATGCACCATGGTACCAGTGGTTTTATGGGAGTTGGTGTTGAGGGTGTTCCATACTTCCTCTCTGGTGGTACATCCTAGGGTGGAGAAGATGTTCCAGGGTCTCTGGTGTCTGCACTGGTGGCCAAGGATGACGAAAGCAGTGGTGGAGTTTGTTTCACAATGTCTCCCTTGTTAGCAAGTGAAGGCCGAGCATCGGGTCTAGCAAGATCAGCATAGCCACTAGTGGTACTATAGTAAATGTAGGATGGTATCTACATAGACTTTGTGATAGGGCATCCATGTACGTCCAGAGAAAATGATTCTATCTGGGTGATTGTTGACCGACAGACCAAGTCGGCCCACTTCCTACATATCCGAGAGCAGGGATTAGTAGAGAGATTGGGAAGCCTCTATAAATAGGATATTTTATTACTTCATGTGTCGACATCGACGATCATATCTAATCATGATGCATGATTTAATTATCGGTTGTGGATGGGATTATAGGAGGCGTTCCGGACTCAGCTACATTGGTGCACCACCTTTCATCCTCAGACAGAGGGTCAGACGGTGCAGACCACAATGACACTAGAGGACATTACTGGTGCTTACATCCTAGATTTTGGTGACAGTTTGGAGGATCACATGACCTTGGATGAGTTAGCATTCCAGAACATCAATAACTCCTCCATTGGTATGGCACCATTTTTTGCGTTGTATGATCGAATATACAGATCACCTTAATGATGGACAAACCTAGGGGAGTCAGCACATATGGATTCAGAATTGGTATGAACTACCACTAAGAAGGTGTTGATCATCATGGAGCGTATGAAGACTTCAGAGAGTAGATAAAAGTCTTATGCTGTTAGGAGATGGAGACATTTGTAGGTCGAGGATGGAGAATATGTCTTCTTATTGATCTCACCTCGATGATGTTTGTAGAGATTTGGTCAAGGAGGTATGTTATCTCTATGGTTTATCAGACCATTTATGATACATCATAGGATTGATGAGGTGGAATACTGCCTGGAAATACCACCGCAATAGGAGAGGATGCATGACATCTTCCATGTTCCACATCTTAGGAGATATGTGCATGACCCATCTCATTTCATCGATCATGGAGAGATGGACATTGATGATGGGGTGACGTTTATGGAGGTCCAAGTGGCAATTGAGGATCGACAAGAGCGGGACTTCTTGGACGATCAGTACCTCTGTTGTGTATTCGTAGGCAGTATGGGAACCTCTAAGGGAGAACATGGGAGCATGAGGCTCAGATTCATGCTCAGTATCCCTATTTGTTTTCTTATTCTGTGTTGTGGTCTTTGGGGATGAAAAGCCCTAAGGTGGGGAGAATATAAAGAAATGAATTTCCAATGTATTTTTTTAAAATTATATAGAATTATTACAAGTCTGTAAAAATTGAAGGTGCACGATTATGAGGTCCGGTGTGATTGAAATAAATTTATAAATATATTTTATGGTACGTTCAGTTAATGCACAAGGAACATTTCATATCTTTTGAACTGGTGCTTGGATTAAAAATCCAAGAGCACCATTGAATATTCCCCAATGTGATTCTCTTAATATAGGAATCACTTCAACCATAGTAGGTTGGGAAAAAAGAATGATTTTGGACATTTTAAAGTATAATAAAATAACAATGTTATTTTATTTCTCTCAATTATTTTCATCCAATGGACGAGCGGTCGATGTAGAACCAAAAAAATGTCCATCCATTAATTAGATGACTCCTAAATGTTTGTACCAGTACCATTCAAATAAAAATTATTCATTAATAAATGAACCTCTTAAATTCAAAGAGGTGTTACTCACCATCCCCTTCTTCTATTTATATAGAGCTCGATGTAGAGTATGGGAACATCCTCACCAAGCAATAAAGCATTGGCAATGTACTATGATGCCAACCACTTAGAGGATGGAACTAGTTCTAGTGAGCTATGAAGAGCACCACTAAATCCAGAACTAACGAACAACAAATCTTAATCAAAAATCTAATGTTCTCCAATGGTATTTAGGTAGGGTTTTTATTTTGTATTAGTCGTAAAATAATTTTTGAATCTTATTCTTCCCACATGATATCAATATAACACAGAGGGTGCATGGAAAATAAAGAAGGCATGAACCATTCGCTGCTTGTTTTAAAAAAGTGTTCTTCATGGGATTTTGAATGTATTGGATGGATTTAAGAATGGATGGACATGCGGAGATGAGGGTGTACTAAGAGGATCATTGGTACCTTAGATGAAAAAACGGACTCCTAGAGTTCACCCGATAAGCCGTGGAAGACTATCGGCATGGCAACGACACGATAACATCGGTGACTGGTGCCAGCAGGTGAAGGATGGGGATGGAAATGGCCGACCATGAAAGAGGTGGCGGCGTGCCATAACACGTCACTAGAGAAGGGGGCCACAACATACAATTGTGATAGACAGTGGCTCCCGACATCAGTCGAGCACAGATAGTGGCGAGTAGCACAACGTCACATGCGAATGAAGGTTTTCATGACTTGGATTCCATGGAGGAGGGCTGGGACCTGCTCCCTGTGGGTCCCATGGGTGACCCTGTGGCACCCTGTAGTTCCACCACTCCGATTTTTGAACTGGGGGAAAAGCCCCCCCCCCCCCCCGTGCCAACTCATGCGGACACCGCTCCACTGGGTTGTGGATCCCATACGTCGAACAAGCCCAGTGGGCTGTGCTTCGCCATGGGTTGGGCCGCATGAGCCCAATGGGCCATTCCCTTCATGGACCGGGCCACGCGAGCCCAGCGGGCTGCGACCCTCTGTGGGTCGGGTCGCGCCAGCCCAACATGTCGCACCACCTAGGCGGGCGGGGTTGACCCAAGCCAGTTTGGGTCGGGTCGATCCAGTCCTCGACTAGGTCGGTTCGAGCCAAACCACATCGGTTCTTCCCAGAACGGGTCAGTCAAGGTCGGACCAACTCGGTTGGACCGGACCAGGGCCCTTCCAGGCCCAGTTTTTCTAAAGGAGCCATAACTTGTGAACCATGCGTCTATTTAACGAACCATCTATGGTGATGGGATCCTTGTAAATGAAAATTATTTTTGGTATACTCCACTTGAGTTTTTGAGAATATTTGAGTTTGGACTGGTTAGATGGAACCCGAATCCAACGGGGCCCTCATTACTAAAATGCTTATATGTCACAGACCGGGCATCCAATTGACACTCCGTCTATTGCGTTGAAACCCATACAACAAGGTTGTACCATTGAAAACATCTTCCTAGAACATCATGGTATTTGAGGTATGACCTAAGGCATGGGGATTTAATCCTCTCGGTATCAAGCGTTCTTAGTGTGGGAATCACGTTGTAGGCTGTAACGTGAAGAACGAACATCGACCCTATGTGGGTCAGCATCTATCGATCCGGAGTGGGTCAGAACATATAGATCCTATGTGTGTCAGTATCAATCAACCCCGTATGGGTTAGCGCCTAGAAATCCTATGTGGGAAAGAATATACCGATCCGATGTGGGTCAACAGTAGAGCCTCTTGAAAGAATAATATGATCATGATTTATGACTAATCATCTTTTCATCGGTACATTAGTTATATAGATGGGGTGAGATGAGTCTTTTCCTTTATGGTACATTAAAATTTCTAGTTTTACCTTCATGGTGTTACCATTGTGGTAATTTTACCTTCATGGTGTTACCTTTGTGGTACATTAACCTTCGTGGTATTACCTTATTTGTGTTACCATTGTGGTATTTTTACCTTGTGGATCAGTTGTGCTAAAGGCTTAAAAGATGGGGCCTTATGTTTCCTCGTGTATGAGATGAGTATATCTTGATAACATAGGTGTATGTATGGGCATATACCTATGTAGAGTTTATGACTACCTCATGCTTTGTGTTTTATGTCTTGATTCGTTGTTTATCCTTTGAAAAAATCTAGGAGATCTTTGGGGGTGTCAGGATCCCTAATGACTATTTTTATACTCACCCCCTAATAGGATATTCCTGCACCTTTATATGTATTTTGCAGATGATGGAAAACATTGATCGAGGCTTAGGGATCTAGGACTGGATAGTTCTTAAAGGTGTACCATTTTACGTGACAAGATATAGTGACTACTGATCTTGAGTTGTACCTTCCCATCAGGTAGGATCCTCAGTGAATGATCCGAGAGCTATTTTATCTTTTTCAGTTGTACTTGTACTTTTCCGATGGACTTGTATTTTGACCCTTTCACATTCAGTACACTTTTACTTTGACAGTTTAATTCATGGTTGTTTCTTGTTGTGTTCTTGGATTGTGTGTTTGTATAGGTTTAAAGGAAATGACATTCTATAATAGGGATACACCTTTTTAGTGCTAGTCACCAGCCTTTGGACTATGGAAGGTGACCATGGGGTAGTCAAGGCATAGGCCCTGGGGGATGGGTCGTGGCGGGATATGTGATTTATTGTAATACCTCATGTATATGTCTTCATTGTTTGTTGATGAAGGATAACCATGTGGTGTTGTAAGTCTCTTTCAAAACTCCTACCATAAGAATGTGATTACCCAACACATGACTTAGAGCTAGTAGTGGTGATGCGTGACATGAAGATATGACATCAAATTCACTAGAGGAATAAAATTACTCAGATAATAATAGGTTAGACTGTATATTATCCATGAATTATCTGGAAAAGTGGTAGCATCAATGGGTTAAGTATCAGGAGGGGTTGTACTTTGATATCATCTATACCATGAGAAAAGGGAATCTGGTATCCAATCCTTTATGAAAAAGGTGGTAGTGAAAGTTTTAAATGAGTATAGTGAGGGGTAGACACTCGAGGACATTTTTTCCTATATTCATTATAAATCTAAAGAGCATAGTGGAATCATTTTCCTGGAAAATGTTTAGTTAAATGACTCCCATATTGATATGACCAGGAAATAGAATCCAAATAACGATCTGTGTTTACTTTCTATGAAGCTTTTAAATAATGAGGAGATTCCTATAGAATTGATGTTGTCTAATGAGGATGTTCTTTGTTTCAACGGTCTATTTGTGGTTTCATTGTCTATGAGGAAGGTGGTGATGCATGAGAACCACTGATATCAGTGGGATATTCATTCAAGGACCACCATGAAGTAATAATACATGCATTTTATGTTCTAGCATCTAGTAATGAGGCTTGATATAATAGAATATATATATACACGTGTTTTTCATGTCAACATGTTAAAGAGGAGAACGATGTGCACTCTATTTTGGTATAGATTCTCCCCATTTTGACCTAGAGAGGGTGGAGGTCTACATGGATTTCATCATAGGGATTCCTCATACAACCCAAGGATGGAACATGCCTGTTTACGGGATTTATTTTCTAACCAAATCATCTCAATTCATTCTGATCAAAGATTTATCTAATTTATATGAGTGGAGGTCATTTTATATTCTAGATATTGAGATTATTTGGGGGGAACCATCATCTATAATTACCAATAGGGATCCCCCACATTACCTCTTAGATTTGGGAGGGCCTTTACAAGGAAATGAGGTTATATATAAAACATAGTTGGACATACGATCCATAAAACATACAGTAATACGAAGAATGAAAACCATGTTTTGAAAGACTTGGTATGTCAAAATGTGTTGTATTTCAAAGGTCCATGGGATAACGATTAATCTTTGGATGATTTTTGGTATAATAATAGTAACTAATCATTAATAATAATTGATCTCTTCAAAGAACTCTATTGTTAGCTGTGTCAGTCACCCATGAGATGGATAGTAGTGGGTGAGATTTATTTACTAGGACTACTCCAGTGAAAGAGACATTAAATAATGTTTATTTGATCTAGTAGTGGTTGGAGACAGTGTTGATTCACCATAATTATTGTTGAAATTAGTGGTGTCCACCCTTAGAGTTACCAGTGGGTTATTGGGTGTTTCTGAAGCTGTCCCCACACATGGATAACTATTATTGAGGTAAGGAAGGAATTTTGGCATCAAGTTATGTCATTAATTATTATTTTATAGAGATAATTGGTATGTTGGAATTATGGTTATATTTTCCAACCCAATTAATTTCAATAACATATTTTATTCCTCACACATAAATAAATATGTACAATTTGGACCCATCTCACATGAAGAACTATGACACATTGGAGAATGAAACTAATTTGTCTTTGTTCGAGTATTAGATATATATTGTGGTTTCTGAATAGAATTTTTTTTGGGGGAAAATAATATTGCTGGTTAGGGTCCTTTGGAATCATGATAACTATTATCATGATACATGATATAAGATAAATTTGGTGGAGGAGTTTTACCTTTATTTATTCTCTAATCACACATGAGATTGACCTTCCAATGGTGGAATGTTTTCATGGACAATAGAGTTTTCACATTCATAGTTTTATTTTGAGGAATGTAGTATTATATTTATGATTCTAACTTTATTAAACAAATTTTTTACGGACATTTTAAAAATTGGTGATTTTCATCTATAATGGAGGAGGGGAACAATTGGTGCAATGTTTGGGGAAATAATGATCCAGCTGGGTGGAAACTCTGTGCCATGGAATCTTGATCTGTATAGGATGTGTGACTGGGTTTATATTATAGTGTCTCCCTAGAGCTAACCATGCAACTTGGAAATTTTATATGTCTATGGTACATGGATATAGGTATGGTTTTGCACCCCCTCTAGGAAAACTATGTGTCCAGATTTCAACTTAGTTTGAGGTACCACATAGTTGGTGCATGGTTTGAAAAACATTTTGTCCAGAGCTTATGGCCTACCACAATTTTAAAAATATTGAAATTACAAAATGAATACACTAAAATTTTATCTCCCGACCAACCGTAACACACTTAATTCTGAGTCCTCATCACTAGGAATTCCCATATCGTCTCTTCTCCCTTATGGTTTAATATTTGGGTGGTTTTGGCCATGGATCTTTATGAAATCATCATGTAATCCTCTCTTTTCCCATTTATTAATTATTATTTTTCTCTTCAAATAGTTTTTATGTTCCATTTTTTTAGAGTATATTTGACCTAATTTGTATCCAATATTTATTCTTTGGCTTAAATTATGATGAATATGATGTGATATTTCTAATATAGGGTCTCTCTTTGGTGTAGTTGTGGCTATCAATAGGTTCAATGTGGGTTACATGAAAATGGTAGGTGGTTCCTTTAATTTACATTATTTTTTGATTTTATTATGAATAGAATATTTTTAAATGCATTCCATAAATTGTATGGGTGGTGAAAAACATGTTTTTGAAAGGATTTGATGTGATTAAGAGTTTAATATTGATTTTACAATTGTAAAAGTTTTTTTCATATGTTTTTCTATTGTTAGAAGTGTGATTAAATATGAGGTTATCATTTGAAATAGTAAATGAAATTGAGCGGTATGAAACCCTAGGTATCTAGGTGGGAATACTAGGTCTTGATCTCTAGAAAAGATGACAGGAGAAGGACTAGTCTCTCTAACAACTATTGATGTTGTAACACTAACTAAACATTCATGAGATGGTGATTGGAGGCTCTAACAAGATTTTCATTTATTTGAGATGTGATGACATAGAGTACAAGGATTATATGACCCTACTAACCATAATTCCATGGGGATTTCCCAGGGTTCTCATGTTATGCTTACTATTCGGCTTGTTGTCATGTCTCTATGTTCCTTTAATGTCAACGCATGTCTCATTTAAAATTGTACCTCTAATCTTGTAATAAACTATAATGTTAATTTCTCATATACTATTAATGAATTTAATCACTATTACATGAATCAAACTAGGTAATTTGGATTACACCATAAACATGCAATTAAGGGTGTGAACACCTTATTATGGTTGACCCGTGTAATAGAAAGGTTTTCCATGGTTGTGATAGTGGATAAATGTGGTAGTAGTTACTTTTTTGGTGGGTCTATGTGGTGGGTGAATGGGGAGTTTCCCACATGTACCGTGGAGGATGGATTGTCTGGTCGCCCATTTCCCCATTTTGCGAATTTTTATGAATTCCATATTTTGAAAATGTTTAACTCATGTTTTGGTATTATATATAGATCAATTGTATATGGATGTTTGTTATTATGTGTTTTATGATCCTTGATTAATTTTAATGGTTCATTCCAATGGGTAATGATGTTCCAAATGAATTTCATGATGCCCAGTTACTAGTTTCCTTCCAATGGGGATTGAGAATTGAATTCGAGAAATGCCACATTCTGGTTCAGGTGTTGGGTTTGATGGATTCCCATCTCAGTTTGTGGAAAATGTTAATAATGGAAGGGTTTTCAATATCTCTAGGTAGCATTATTTTAGATATTCTAGATATACTGATGCTGCGACCATCAAGGATTAAGGATTCAGTTTCATGTTGTGTATCTATCCAACATAACTCTAACAGGTATTGGGTCACCATGGGATGTTCACGATTAGGGTTGGATACTCCTCTAGGTGTGATGTATTTATTGTATAGTGTTTATAGACACCAAAATGCTATGGAGTGGAATGAATTTCTATTTCATTTTCTAGGGTTGTTTTTTGACTTGTGGGAAAATATGATGGGTTCTTTTGCTATAAATTTTGTGGATGTTTAATTTATGTTTTACTTGGTTGTGTAATTTATTTAAATCCTTCATCCTAGGAGAAATCCTATCAAATCATTGGAAGTGGGAAGATAATATTCTCTGTCACCAGTTGATTAGAGATTATTTGAAGCATTGGTTACAACTATTCTGACATTAGATCAGTAAGGAGTATTTGGTCCATATAATTTTAAGGAATCCCTAACAGATCCATAAATATACAAGGTTTGATATATTATAAATAATATGCAATTTTCCTTTTGTAGTATCTCATACCCTCCTAAAGATGAGGATTAGATTGAAATTGTTCATAATTTTTTATAGATTTATTGAAACTCCTAATGCATTCCTCATAATGCGTTATTCATTCATTATGGTTGGTCCAATTTTTAGGTGGTGGTACTTAGTTCTCCAAGATGTGAAACATGAGTGTAACACCCTAGGATTTGATAACACTTTATCTGTTCAATGTAATTCAATAACATGTGCTACAAGCAACACTGAGTTCAAGCACACCATGACTTACCAAACTATCCTTTAAAAAAGTGTTTATGAATAGTATTAACTGCATTTTGAATACATTATACTCCATATAATTTTATAATCCTTATTATATTTTTCTTAGGCATAATATAAGATCATATCCAATTTTTCAGATAATTAAATTATATTTCAGAAAATGCAAATCTACCACATTTTAATGGTGAACCCTTTTTGAATCCATTATTTTACACTTTTATATATTCAATATGACAAAATAAAATTCTTCTTTAGAATTGGTAAATAAACATTTAGTTTGGATAAATTTTTGGTACTTTTCTGAAAACTTTCATATTTTGTGGAATAGTGGAAATACTAAATTTTAAATAAAAAAACATTTTTAATTCGAATAATTTATAGTGTTAAAATTTAAATTTGAGTTATTTTAAAGATTATTTTGATTATTTTTTTATCATTTATTATAATTTAGGAAATTGGACGTAATTTTACATTAAAATAGTAAATAAACATATGTCAAACTTTTAATTGTTTTTATTTCGTAAAAACCCACTTTTTTGGAATCAACGGTATGAATTAATATTGAATTAATTACTACGAAATATATGTCTTGAATGTGGAAAAATGGATTTCATATTTGGAATTAGGAGGTCCAAATTGTGTATATAGGTAATTTTTATTTTTAGACATTATGAATATTTATTTCGGTAAATAATTTATTTTCCATGGTTAAAGGGTAAATCAATTAAATAAGAGTAAAAATTAAAATTATAATATGATTAAATTACCCTAACACATGTCCTAACCCTATGTTCTAGTACATGTCTGACCATGGTCATACTTGGGTCAATTTTTGGACCCCATAGAGCCACATGGAAGTGATGATGACATTTTATATTAAATAACCTAAAGTAAAGATAAAAATAACAAAAGTATTTATGTTTTAGTAAAACAATTTTTATATATGGTTATATAATTTATCTAATCTACTATAAATAATAATTATAAATTTAAAAATATTTCCTACAACATGATATTTTATTTAAAAGTTTTGGACACTAAGTCAATATAATTATATATGACACAATAATGATTTAGTATTTTCGGTATTAATTAATGAATCCAATAATTGGTATTATAAATTTTAAAATTAATATAATTTGAATGTTTTTATGAAATCCAAGAATTTTAAAGTTTAATATGAGCTGTGAGTGTTTATCCAATGTATTTTTGTTTAAGTAATCAATTTGTTATGACTTTCACAAATAACAAATACTAAATAATGACAAAACTAACATAAATGAGTTTTTAAAACATATACTATATTATTAATTGATATAATAGTCCTAAATATATAATGATCGGCCAAAAGACTTATATAATAATATATATTTCATTAATTAACTAATTGGGGTTCTTTTTTAATTTTATATTATATTTATTAACCATATAATATAAATACTCAAGAAGACATGATAAATGTTAAACTATTTAACCAAGAGTTAAATCTAAAAGAAAAGGTTAATATTGTGACATAACCTATCTAAAACCTTTTTCCTACAATTAGTTCTACCCCGCACCATTGTTTTCTCTAAATAAATCATTTTCGAGCCATTATAAACTAAATATGATTGTATAAAAAATAATATTTCAAGATTTTACAAAAGTGACCCTCACCACCTTTATAAAAGGGTACATCACCTTCTCTCCAAATCACACCTCCATATCAAATTTTCATGGCAAAAACAAACTCAAATAGCCACCCAACTACCATAACATCACCCTAGAGGCATTAATTTGATCAGAAAGCCAACCTAATGATCCCTTTTTATCCAATCAAATGGTAGCACCCGAATAAGAGGTAATAATTTCATCACATCTTTCAAATTTCTTTTCTTCTTCCACTTTCTCTTACTTTGTTATTTCCATTCCAAAATAATAACCCCAGTTCCTTCTACATACTTTTATTTTATTATAAATATGGTTGAAACATATTCATTATTCTCTCCATCCTTTGAATGATAATGACACCGTGTGTGCGTATGTACGGCTTACCGTCTCCACGCCATGGTGTAATTTGTCATTCAACACTATGTTATTTGGATATATATAAGGGTGGGTAACATGTATTTAAATAATTAAAATAACATGATAATTTCTCTATAAAAATAATATACCATCCAATTCAACACATTTTATTCATTATTGAAATGATATCATCACTCATGTGTCCGTACGAATTACCATCTACACGACAGGTTGAGAATCAATTCTAGGTTCACCATTCAACGATGTTTATAAAAATATATATTATTAATAAGTACGTAATATATGAAATAATAATTCTACTGAACATATATATATATATGTATATCTATATATACTTTTATGTACTTACATATATCTTATTCACTTACTTCCGCTCTATATTATATGTAAACAGAAACCACATTTATTCGTACGTACGACCTACCGTCTCCCTAAACGGTGTTTTCCATTTCATATATCTATCTATTATACATATTTATATTCTAAATATATAATATATATAAACCATCTTTTATATTATTGAAGTATTTAAATCATGATCTAAATGATACGATCGAGAATAACAAGTTAAAACATGTACGATATAGAAAGCAATTATAACCCAAAATATTAATTTTACATGAAAATCATTATTAAATAGGAAGTATAAAGTCCTAAACGAATCATGTATAATATAATAAATATTAATATGGTTCTATTATAAATTAATAACATACTATGGTCATTAAACATGAAGTTAAACATTCCCTCGACTAATGGAAAGTCCAAGGTAAGGGTTAATTTCTCAATCTCATTATTATCTGAGATTATTATTGTGTATGTTTTTACTAGGATATATTTATTATCCAAGACCATTTTTCATAAAAGTGTTTTCAAATGGATTATTTTTATTGTACTCTTTAACTAAAATATCATATTTAATGTTTTAAATATTTATTCTTCTAAATCATTCTCATTAATATCCTTGATTATAAAATGGTTTTAAGGATTTATTTATATGTACATGATTATTTTAAAATGATAATTCATTTAAATAGTTTAAAAATGGAATGGGACACCTTGATTCAAAAATATCTTTTAAATGACTTCCTTTATAAGTGTGTTACTTTTAAATGATTTCCTAAAAGGGGATATTTCTCTCAAAAAGTTTTATTGATCATTTTTAACTGTGTCAACGTCAATTACTGGATTTTATTCTTGATTAAGATTGATTTGTTATAATAATATCATCCATATTTAATTGGATTAGTATTGATATGTTTGAATGTGGATGTTCTATTTTTATACCCTTCATGGTTTATGGTTGAAGTATTGAAATTTTGTATGCTAGTTTTAATACGAGTGTTTCTGTTATGTTTCAACATTTTCATATGCAGAATGACGTTGACATAGTATGTGATGAGTGGGTCCCGCTATATCCCATCGATGCATCGGTAGGTACCATGATACAAACTAATGTGTTGTAAAAAGGCCTTGAAAAAAATTATTTGCAGTCCTGGTATGAGGCCTTGACCATGTGGTAATGATGTCCGGCATTAGGAATTACCTCATTATGAAATTAATTATTACTTGTGATTATTCAACTAGTAGAATATCCTTGTTCTTGTTTATATGGTAATGATTGATATATTTTCTCCATATTATGTTCATGTTCCTATTTAAAAGGTTATTGTTTTTATTAAAAATCATGCCTTAAAATATTATAGCTTCAGATAAATTATTTACCCATAATGAGCTTCTAATCTCAGCACTTTCTAATGTTTCATTTTCCCCAATTTCTAAGATCTGTATTGTGATTGATATGCAGGGTTAAGCTAGGGTAAAAATCCTGTTCTAAAAAAATATTTATGTGCTGTTTTATGATTTATTTTGTAATGTAATGTTCATGTATGTAATCTATTTTCCAAAAATACTAAATTGATCAGCCCTTTGGGAATTGATTCCTCGTAATCATGAAAATGTATTAAAATAATGCACCGGCTATGGGCTTCTTGGGTCAAGGCGTTACAGTTGGTATCAAAGGATGTTTCTCGACAACCTTGGAGATATATTTCGGTAAAAACTGATTATATAACATTACACTAAGATATACTTGTAGGATTAGTACAAAAGAACTTTCTAGAATTTTTGTAATGTATAGATTTTGTGAATTTTACAACCAATACATCTCTATATGGATACGAGTAGGTAGAGGCGGCTCTGCCACATACGTACCTTGGAGTGAAAACTCTGAAAAGGAGATTCAAGATTGACCTAGGGTATCCTGCTACATGACAATGGGCCTTGCTGCACACTGGGTTACGACACTCCCAGGGGATATGCTCAAGATAATTCATAGTTTCTTTACATGACATTAATAAGGATTTAGGATTAAATATTTTGTCAAAGAAAACATTTTTTATGAATATAGATTATTTGCATAATATTTTCAATTTAATTTAGTTGTTTTAAAAGTTAGGAGTTATGCATTACGATTCATAAACTAACCTAGTGTATGCCATTGTTTAGAAATGGTGCCCAGTATAATGAATGATAACTCTAGAAATATGCATGATCCAAAGAGTAAGAATGGTCATATTTTTCATGGTATTAAGCCAACATTTAGAAGGGATATATTATCCCACAAATTCTTATCATATGAAAAAGTAATATCATGTGTTAATAAGATAATATGTGTATTATGGCTTGGAAGGGAAGAAAGGGATGAAAAGGATTGTGGAGAGAAAGATGGATAATGGGAAGAGGGGAAAGGAAGATTTTCCTATATACGATAACAATGGAAAACATCACCTCAGAAAATGGATGATGAGAATGGGATTTTGTAAAAATTGTGGAGAAAAAGGACCCCAAGTATGTGATTTCATGGGTAAGAAAAAGGTTTAAAATGTACAATACTTGATCTAAAGGGAGTTGGGACACTACGCAAATCAATGTCCCAATCATTAGATTATACCAAAAAATTATGCTGTTGGATAATAATCAAGTTAAGATACTATCATAGATGAAGAGGAATGACTAGAATTCTTATGTTCTTATTAATGAATTATGTCGTTTGAGGGATGTATCAACGATGGACTAGTTATAAGAATTATGGAGTATATAAGGTTTGTACTTCAGTACAATTTCATTAAGGATATGATATTGTATGGAACCAAATAATGTTAAAAAGTTTCAAGTTAAATATTATTGAATGTAAATCATTGGGGGAAATAAATCCCTTAATATTCATCTGTAACTGATATTATGATTTCAAAATATGATATGATTGATTTGGATAAATTATATTTGACATTCTTGACTACCTTGAAACGAAATAATTGTTTTTTTATTCCATTATTGTTGGAGTTTACAACATTTTTTGATATGAGGATTATATCTAGTATTGTATAAGGAATAAGGGAGCATGAATGTTATCAATATGGTTTTATGGTAATTTAGGGTGTTACCATGTTTTAAGAGAATACATGATAAAGGTATGCGCATGTTATTATGAGGAAAAATAAATCTTCATTATGTTTACCTTCCTTATAAATTTTGGACTCTGAGTTTGGACAGAATTATTTTTGATAAGTCTAATGGTTGGGGTGATTAAAGCTGGACATTGGTTTCTATTAAGGTTAAAAAATTTCTTAAGATTATTTTTGGATTATTATAAAAAGGGCAACCCGGAGGTAGGCCGACATCCAATCCCGTCTGGTAAAGCCGTGAGGCTTGAACCCATAACTGATGGGCGACATTAGTGCATAACCTACCACTAGCCTATGTGATGTACTGGTTTGTAAAATGTATTTTTTTAACAGTCTAATAAAGGAATTATAAATTCATTATTTTATTAACCATATACGATTTGGATAAGTAGAATATTATTGAATTCTAATATCTTTTGGAGTGAAAGACGAGTTTGTGGTAGGAATTAGTTGATGGTTGAAACTCTAATTAACAAAAAAATTTGTAATCTTATCATAGGAATAAATTAATTATTATTCTTTATGGAAGGGATCTTAAAACCAAATATGTGTTATACAAATACCTTATGTTTTGTTGAACCAATGATATTTTAAATCATCATATATTGATGGCTTGGAGGCCCTCAATTTTAAACTTGATTGTGATTGATGACCTCATTCACTACCTATAAATATTTACATTTTTCTTCCACTTATGTCTCTCTAATTTCCACCATTGTTCTCCTAATCTAGATCAGAATTTTGTGGTCACTTTTTCATTTCCCCTAACCTCTTTATAAGACTTCATTTTATTTACTCAATATCCAATGTGGGGTTTCCACATAGATATTTTTCTATTTTTAACCTTTTATTTTCGAAGAACAATTTAAAATTCCGAGGATGCAATTTATTGAAAGATAGGTAAATGTACACCCTAAGATTTCTTAGTATGTTATATCATCACAGATATTCAATAACATGCGCTGCACGCAACACCGAGATCGAGCGCACCATGACTTACCTAAATAGCCGTTTAAAAAGTGTTTATGAATAATATTAACTGAATATTGAATTTTATATACTCTATATAATTTTAGAATCCATATTACATGTGTCTTAGACATAATATAAGAACAAGTGAAAAACTTTAGAAGATGAAAGTATTTTTCAAACAAATTTACCACCTTTTAATAGAGAAACCATTTTAAGCCAAATATTGTACACTTTAATATAATTATTTTTACTAAATAAACATTTTATTTACAATAATGACATAAAAATTTAGTTTGGAAAAATATATGGTACTTTTCTAAAAACATTCATCTTTGGATGAATAGTGCAAAATAATAAATTTTAATTAAAAACTAATTTTTTAGTCGAAATAATTTATAGTGGTAAATTATAAATTTTAGTTGTTTTAAAGTATATTTAGAGTATATTTTTATCATTTAATATAATTTAGGTCATTGAAGAAATTTTACATGTATATAGTTTATAAAAATTTGTCAATCTTTTGATAGTTTTTACTTCTTAAAACCATCTTTTTGGTTTTGACAATAGAAATTAATTTTAAATTAATTTCTGAAACTTATGTGTTTTGAATTTGGAAAAATGGATTTCATATTTGGAATCAGGAGGTCCAAAGTGTGTAAATATGTTATTTTTATTTATTGAAATTATTAATCATTATTTCAGTAACTATTTTATTTTCTATGGTTATAGGGTAAATCTGGTAATAAACAATAAGAAATAATATTATTATAATATTAAATTACCCAAACACATGTCTTACCCCTATTAAAAGTTAAATTTCCGACCATGGTAATCCTTGGGTAGATTGTGGGACCCCCTAGAGCCACTTCGGAGTGATAATGACATTTTATATTAAATAATCTAAAGTAAAGACATAAATAACAAAAGCATGTATTTTTTAATAAAAAAAATTTTATATGAGGTTATATAATTGATATATATGACTATAAATAGTAATTATAAATATAAATATATTTCCTTCATCATGATATTTTATTTATAATTTTAGAAATAAATAAATATATTTATATATGACACAATAATGATGTCGTATTTTCCTTATTAATGAATGAATAAAATAAATGATATTATATATATTAAAATAAATATAATTTTACGTTTTTGATTCCACACACATACTTTATAGTTGAATATTTCTTGTTAAGAATGATTCAACTTATTTTTTTAATTAATCATGTTTTTATGACTTCACAAAAACCTAATACTAAATAACATCAAAATTGATAAAAATGAGTTCTTAAAACTAATACTATATTATTAAATGATATAATAGTCCAAAAAATATATTTATCCACACAAAGACTAATATAATAATATATATTTCATTAATTAACAACTTTGGGTTCTCTAGGAAATGTATAGTATTTTTATTAACCATATAATATAAAAATACAATGAGACATGGTAAATGTTAAACTATTTAACCAAGAGTTAAATCTAAATGATAAGTTTAATGATGTGACAAAAACCACTCTAAAACCTATTTCATGATTGTTTTTCAACCCATCCCCACCTTATCCTATAAATAAATCTTTTTAGATCCATTATAAACTTTATATTATTGTATAATAAAATAATATTTCATGTTTTTCCTAAAGTTACCCTCACCTCTCTTATAAAAGGATTCTTCACCTTCTCTCAAAATAACACCTCCAAATCCTT
This sequence comes from Viscum album, assembly GCA_963277665.1. NCBI lineage: Eukaryota > Viridiplantae > Streptophyta > Magnoliopsida > Santalales > Viscaceae > Viscum > Viscum album. The sequence continues at coordinate 50,150,600 of OY728121.1, forward strand.
TTAAATCGGCCAAAACTTATTAAACCATCCTGAAAAATACCCTCCCATAAAACTATGGGCCTTACATTGATCATAAAACCAACCAATGGATCCCTTTTGATCAAATCGAAAGGAAGCACCCGAATAAGAGGTAAAAATTTCATCACCTCTTTCAATGTTCATTCCTTCTTCCACTTTCTCTTTCATCATTATTTGCAAACAAAAATATTAACTCAAGTACCTTTTATATAATATTTTTTTATTATAAATATTTTACATCCATACTCATTATTCTATCCATCCTATGAATGATAATGTCTATATTCGTGTGTACGTACGGCTTACCGTCTCCACGCCATGGTGTAATTTGTTATTCAAAACTATGTTATTTGGATTGATATAATGATGAGTAATATGTATATAAATAATTAAAATAACCAAATAATTTCTATAAAAATTATTATACCATCCCATTCCATACCCTTTAATCATTAAGGAAATGATATCTTTGCTCATTTGTAAGTATGACTTACCTTCTCCACGACGCGATGAGTTTCATATCCTGGTTCACCATTTGGTGATGATTATAAAAATATATATTATAAATAAGTATGTAATATATGACATAATAATTCTAATATATATATATATATATGTATGAATGTACTTACATATATCTTATCCACTTCCATTCAATATGATAAGAAAACGGAAACCACGTTTATGCCTACGTAAGACCTACTGTCTCAATAAATAGTGTTTTCCATTTCATATATATACCTATTATACAAATTTATATTCTAAATATATATTATATATAAATACTATTTTATATTATGGATGTATTTAAATAAGGATATAACTGATACGATCAAGAATAACAAGTTAAAACTTGCATGATAAAGAAAGGGATTATTACCCCAAATGATAATTCAACGTGGAAGTCATAATTAAATGGGGTGTATAAAGTAATAAATGAATAATTTTTAATATAATAAGTATGAATATGGTTCTGGTATAATTTAATAACTTACTATGTTAAATATACATGAGGTTAAACATACCCTCTACCAAATGAATGTGCAAGGTTAGGGTTTATTCCTCAATCTCATTATTATTTGATATTGTTTATGGGTATGTTATTACTGGGACTTATTTATTATCTGTGCCCATGTTTCATAAAGGGGTTTTCAAAAAGATTATTTTTATGTTACTCTTTAACTAAAACATCATTTTAAATGTTTTAAATATTTATTCTTCTAAATAATTCTCATTAATATAAATGTTTTCAAAATGGTTTTATGGATTTATTTATGTTGACATGATTCTTTTAAAATGTTATTTACATTGAAAAGATTAAAAGTGGTACGGGACATATTGACTCAAAAATATCTTTTAAATGACATACATTATAAAAGTGTGACTTCATATTACTTCAGAAAAAAGGATATTTCTATCAACAAGATTTAATGACCATTCTCAACAATGTTTACATATTTTACAGTATATTTTTCTTGATTAAGGTTGATTTATTATAATACAATCTTCCATATTTTTCTGAATAAGTTATGATATGTTTGACTATGGATGTGTTTTTTTTATACACTTAATTTTTTATGGTTCAAGTATTGATATTTCATATGCTAGTTTTAATATTAATGTTTATGTTATGTTTCAACATTTCCATATATGGAATGAAGTGAAGATAGTAATTGATAGGTGGGGCCCGCTATAGCCCCTTGATGCATCGGTAGGCCTCATGAGACAAACTAGTGTCTTGGAAAAAGGCATTGAACAAAAAAAATTTTGTAGTCTTGTCATGAGGCCTTGACTATGTGGAAATGATGTCTGACATTAGGCATTCCCTCATTATGAAATTAAATATTACTTGTGATTATTCGACTAGTATACTATCCATGTGGATGTTTATATGGTAATGTTTGATTTATTTTCTCCATATTATGATCATGTTTAAATTTATAAGTCTATTGTTATTATTCCACATGTTCCCTTAAATGTTTATAGCTTCCACTAAAATAATTACCCTTACTGAGCATCTGGTCTCACCCATTTCTTATGTTTTATTTTACAAGGATTTCAAGAATTGTATTGTGATTGATATGTAGGGTTAAGCTTGGATAATAATGGCCTTATAAAAGGGTTTTTTATGTTGGGTTATATGTTTGAATGTTTAATGTAACATTTATGTATGTAATATATTTTCCAAACAATTAAACTAATTGGTCCTTTGGGACATGATACTTTGTAATCATTCCAATGTTTTAAAATAATACACCGTATCTAGGCTTCTAGGGTCAAGGAGTTACAATGAAAATAGTATATTGATGGACTTCGTGATTGTCTTCAATTTGTAATATTGAGCTAATATCATATGATTTTACTTGAATTGGATGTTTTTGAATTCCTATTAGGGAGAGAATACTTTGATAGAGTACGCTAACCTTTTTTGTAGTTTTAATCCATTTTTACCTAAGGTGGAATATAATAAAAATTTAAAGGATAATAATTTTGAAATGGGATTAAAGATGTATATTCAATCCTAGGACTTAATTTTAAAATTAAATAATTATTTTGTGGTATTGGATAAATCACAGATTGTGGAAATTGATAGCAATGTTGTGTTAGGCTTCTCTAGGATTAATTTACTAATCATATGAGGTTTTTGTGGTTCATATGAAACTAAATTTAAGCCTGATGTTCTGGATAAGAGAAGATGTGTTAGTTTGGGCCATCATTCTTAAAATACTTCATTAGAGACCATTGGTGGTTGTTTAATTGTGTGATACTATTTTGGAATGTCGAGGAACATGTGGTCAACCTATCTAGTTCCACCAAGAATCTTATACATGTGTTGGAAACTAGTTCACATACATAGGATCTATATGATTTATTCATCAACTCATTTTAGTGTAGGTGTATTTTCCACAATGGTATTACCATTTTAGTCTAGCTCAACAAGGGTGATCAGTTCTAGATTTGTTGGACATTGTGGAAAGTTTCAATCCACTAATCTAAAGTGTCAGCTCAATGGAGAACAAAAGGTCCATAATAAGCCATATTCGATGGAGAAATATAAGAACCTTAATGAAATGGATATCATGGTAGTGGAATTATATGTGGGACCTTCATCGGTTTGGGGTACTCTATTTATTGAATTGAAAATAGTAGAAAAACTTATTTAACACAAGTGCATCTAATTATTTTCTTTCATCCAATATTATGGATCTACTGATATTACAAACCAATGATATTAAATATGTGATGTGGTTAATGAAACCACTTGGAAAAGAATAGGGAACATAGTTTTAGATACCTATTATGTGCTCCCACTCTGTATAGGGTCGAGCTAGAATGAGACTTTTTGGTCCTATAGAAAGACCTTATTAATGTGATAATAATTATAGAATGGTTTTTACATTTCATGGTGAATATTTATGTTTTCTATATGTATGTGAAGTATTTTGAATCCAATGAGAGTACTCACATATTTTAAGGTCAATGGGATCGCTGGTTAGAGAGAGGTAGACCAGTACGTATGGTGTTGAGAAATACCAGTTTCCAGGATTTTTTGTCAATGTTTGATGATGATGAAAGATGTTCAAGGATAAATTACCTATTATAATAGGTGAGTAAAATAGGCATTTCTAGATGATTTCATTGATTTTCCTATAGTGCGGTGTAAGTATTTTGATATTTATTTTATGTCAGGAACACAACCAGTATCTATTCCATCATATTTAATTGACAACACTGGGTATTTAGAATTAAATAAGTCATATAATTTTTTTGAATCCAATGGAATAATTTTCATGAATGTACCACCTCAGCCATTCATAGATCTTTTTTTTAAAAAAATTATGTTGCATCCCTCATGTTGTACACATATTAGTTGAAGCGGATTGATGTAAAAATCAAGATTAAATACACTTTTCCCCTCATTTATGACCTCTTTGATCCGATCAAGTGGGAAAATGATGTTATTAAGTATTTAAATGTGCTATATGTATTCTCATATATGGGTTTGAGAGGCATACATCCCTAATACAGCCTTCCAAAGTAGGTATGTACACTTTGATTATTTGGTCATTCAATTTAGTATGCAAAATGATTGTGTGGCTTTCATGGTGGTAATGAACCAGTTGTTTCATCAGTACCTTCACTCAATTTTCATGGTGTTTGTAGAAGTTATGATAGTATAATCAATGATAGAGGAAGAGGAAGATAAGAACATGAGGATTGTGATATGTAATATTTAGGATCAGTATATCGATGAAATAATCACTAAGGGCACATTATAGATTTCGGAGAATAAATTTTTGTGCCACATGATCTCAAAACATGGTATTTCAATGGAACAAAGGATGATCAAATAAGAAATGTCTTAGGAGTAACCATGAAATTTCATCAAGTTTATATGGTTTTCGGAATGTAAGGATTTTATAGGTTTTCTGTTAGGGATTTCACTATTCTTTCATCACCCATGACTATAGTTACCTAAAAAGGGGTTAGTTTTGATTGGATCCCATAATGTGATGAATATTTTTAGGATACTATGTGATGGTGGACCACATCCCTTGGTTTAGTTCTACAAGAAACATTAATGGGAACTTGGTGTATTCTGATTCTTTAGGTATGGTTTATGGGAGTGTCTTCCTGTAGTCTGAAAATTTTGTAGAATATGGCTATCAAAAACTCCAAACAGATAAGAAAATTAACCAACCCATGATCTGGGACTAGTAGTGATATTTAATTCCATGATGAAATGGATTATCTATTACTTTAGGGAGAAATGTGTTGTTTACTATGAATAGAATGGGATGGAATACATGTTCTCGTTAAAGGTTCTGACTATATAGAAATTCCAATTGGTTGAGTATTATTTGTGGGTTTGACTTTGTATCATCTATACAATAGGAAATGAAAATTTGGAATTTAATTCTCTATGTACTAATGTCCAATTAGTGGAGAAAATGATTCTAGTGAGAAGTGGAATCTGTTGGGGATTTTTTCCTAGATGCATCAATAAGAAAAATACCATAGTTGAAGAACATTCTTGTAAAATCTTATATTGAGATCCTACATTATGGAGCTATTTTGGGAAGAAAATACAAACAATGGATATGTTAATGGTCTATAGTGCATCAAAATGATGGGGAGGTTCCAAGTGAGTGGCCATCATCATCTGATGGAGTTATTTGTCTCAATGGTCTCTTCGTGGTGTATTATTCTTTAGAAGAGTGAAGATTCATGATAACCACTTGTCATGGTATTATCTTCATCATTAGACCACATATATTTTTTATGATGCATTTTTCAGGGTTTTTTGGCCATGTATGGGGCGTGATATATGTGACTATATATAAGGGTATTATACATGTTAGAAGATTAATTCTAAGACCAAGATTCCATCTAGTTTCCTTCATATAATCCCCATTCAAATATGGACGTGGGATATGGTCTCTATGAATTTCATCATTTAATTTCCTCATACAAGCCAGGGAAGGAATGCGATTTGTGTGGTGATTGATCATTTGACTAAGTTAGTTCATTTAAATGTTTTCAATGATTTATCTACGGTGGATGAGTTGGAATAATTGTATATTCAAATGATTTCTGAGGATCAATGGTGTTCACTCAGCTATAATTTCATAAAAGGACCCCATACAGTAGCGATTAGTATTCAAAAGTCTGTTAGAAGGCACTGGGGTCATAGGCCAAACATAGTCTGGCATATCATCATCAAACATTTGGTTTGACTGAGTTAGAAAACAATTTTTTGGAGGAAATGACCACAAAATTTCTGTTATGTTTTATAGGCTAAAAGGATAACCATTTGGGGTGGATTTTTTATATAACAGTAGTTAACAAACCTCATTAAGAGTGAATCCATTACAAGTTCCCTATGGAAGGATATTTTAGTCACCCATATGCTAGATATAAGTGGGTGAGACTTCATTTCTAGGACTGTTCCTAGTTAAAGAGACACTAGATAATGATTTTTGGTTAGAAAATGTTTATTGAGATCGTAGATCCTCCATAAGTCTTACACCGACTACTGAGGCTGAGCCTTAGAGTTATGAATGGGTAACCATGTTTTTCTAATGGTGTCCCCTCATTAGGGTTACCAACATTATGGTATGTGAGTGAAGTCGACAGTAATGTCTATCATACCAATTGATAATATTGATATAATTGGTATGGTAACATACCAATTAGATTTCAGGACCTACTTTTGTTCTACCATTGATTTGTTCTACATATCATAATTATTGAGGTATATTCTGCACCCATCTCACATGATGAACTATGTAGAGTTGGAGTTGGAATGAGAATTTTCTTTGATTGAGAAATTAGTACGGTATTTATATTCTCAAGAGTAATTTCATCAGTGAAAATCCATACCATTGGTTTGGGTCATTTGGAAGCATGTCAATGATAAGAAAGATATATTAGAGTAGAAGGATTTGGTGTTGGACTAGTATACATATTTATTCTCTAATAATATTGTAAATGATATTTCTGAGTGGGAATGTTTTCATGATTGGGAGAATTGTAACATACATGTTTTTATCATGAGTTTTTTATATTATTTTTTGTTTTTCATAGATTAAAAGGATTTACTGTGAATTTTCATGAGAAAAAAAGGATATATTAAACAATATAAGTGGAGGCTCATAGTTGGAAAATAGTTTTGGGAATCCATCCTCCAGTCTAGTTGAAACTCTGATCCCTAGACTGTGGAAATATCTAGGATACACGTCCTAGAACGTGAGTAGCTGGCCCTCCCTATAAGACCATGAAACTAGGAAATGGATCTTTTTTAGGCTCAAAACTAGGTGCACAAGCATGAAACCCATCTAGGAAAAACCTAAAACCTTTCATAACATTAAAAATAATGAAATTCCTAAACTACTCCTCCATTATTTTAACCCTAAATCACCCATAACATACCCCATTATAACTTTCCATCCATGGGTATTCCTCCCACGTCCTCTATTATCCCTTTCCCTTCAATATTAATTTGGTTTTGGGAAAAATTCTTAAATAAATCATCAATTAATCCTCTAATTTCTTCTTTTGTTCCTTCTTCATAGTCTTTTCACAATTTATACGTATGTCCTCTTTTCCTAGTGGATTTTATGACCTAATTTGTGTTTAATAAAAATTCATTGAGTTAAATATTTTTGAATTTGGTGTGATCATTCCTTTATAGGATATATCATTATTATGGTTGTGGTTTCTATTGGGTTTTGGTTATTTTACAGGTAATTGGTAGGTGGTTCCATTCCTTGGCATTATTTTATTATTTTATTATTCTCGGATTGTGATCCAAATGGGTTCTATAAATTTTTTGTGTGGTGAAAAAAAATTCACAATGGTTTTGGTGTGTGTAATTTTCTAATATTTTTTTATTTTAAATAGTTTTTTAATGTGTTTTTATATTATTAAATGATTCATTATGTAGGAGGTGGTTTTTGTGACATTGGTAATGGAATAAAACACAACAGAACCCATTGAATCTAGGTTGGTAAACTAGGTCTGGTACATTACGTGAGCTGACAGAGCAATGGTTTCATCCCCTGGATATGGATTGGCGTAACAACACTAAATAAAATTTATTGTGATGGGGATTGAGGCTTGAGAATGACCTTTAGATCTGGATGATTTTACCCTATAAAAGAACTATGATCCTTGGAAACCACAAAACCTAGTTCCTTATTGATGTCCCATAGTTCCCATGTTATACTTATCATCTGGATTATTTTATTGTATCATTCTTAAATTAATTTTAGAGGATTTCTTATTTAAAATCATATCGTTATTTTTCTTAAAACATTATTCTTTATTTTCCAATTAATTTTAATTAATGGTCCCTTTTTTGGTATTATTTTGGGAATTTTGGCACATAGACTACATATAACCATGGGTGTATGTAGAACAAGTTATGTTTGACCTTTAGAAAAGAAAGGATTCCTGTGGTGGTGATGGTGAATCTATATGTTAGGGTTTCCTTAATATGAGGTTTTTTGGTGGTGGTGGAATGGGTGGTTGACCAACATATATCATTGAGATGTGTTTCTCTTGTAGTCCTACTCCCCATTTTTGGTAAACAAGTTTTTGTTAAAAATTGATAATGTTTAACTAATGTTGTATAACTATATTTTGTTCACATGAATTGGTATATTGGTTATTTTTTGATGTATTATCCTTGTTGAATGTTTCTGTTTGACTCTGAAGCATTAAGTTACTCACAAAGTCATTTATAGATGAATAGAAACAGGTTTAAGATTTTGGGGATCGAGAATTCCATTTTGGCCTTGCCACATTCTGAGTAGGGTATCAGGTTTAATGTAATACCACTTTCGTGTGTGAAAAGTATCATAGGTACCATTCCAAAGTAATTCTATTCCAACAAAAATTAGAAAAATTTTGATTTATGTTTTTATAATTTCTAAGTGTTTATCTATTTAATTTTTTGTTTCCATCTAAATGTAATTATATTTATATTTCCATTTCTATAAAGAGACATTGTTTTAAATAAATAAAAAATTATAGCATGCATCCTTAGTTATGTGAGAATCCCCTATATGGGTCATGTTCGAACCCATATAGTAGTCACTAACATGATAAGGACACCAATCAACGTGGTCTACAACCAAGATATTTTACTAATACTGTCTAATCCACCCACCGCCATGGTGTTAAATATATTGATTTTAAAATTGTTCTAACTATTTTTTTAAAAAAATGTATTCTAGCCTCCCTAAACTCACAATATAAAACATATTGATTTAATTTTTGTTCTCACTAAGAACACACTTGATAATTCTATATCTAAGATTGATGTTCATCCAAACAATGAACATCTAGATCCACTATATGAAATCCAAAAAAAAATCTTTTAAAAAGAACTAAGATTCAAAAAAATCTCTATTTAATTCCATGTTAAGAAAAAATTTTAATTCCACAATTTCATATAAAAATATTTAGTTATATAAAATAATCTAATTTTGTAAGCAATAATCTTTCACTAATCAATCAATTGGAATTTGAAGCGTAACAATCAAGGTCATGGACTATGAAATTCTATAATTCATGTTTTATTTCAAATATAGCAACATAGTTATAATATATAATAATGATTAATCAATTTTTTGATGTAAATTTCACACAACTAAACTATTGGTCACACAATTACCTTTCACAAGATACTAATTTATTTAATAAATCATCAAAATGTGTAGTTCTCAAAATATCATAGTTAATATTCTGGGTCAAGGGAATGATAATGGAGGAAATCAAGATTCTATATAATATTATTACTATTATATGAAGATCACCAAATGATCTTCTAATAAAATTCAACCATAAGTGAATCTAAAATAGAAATAACTCATCCTTTGGATTTTCTATGGATTAGGGAGGTCACACAAATTGAAATAAGACTAGATATAAATTATTATTCAATTTAGTATAGTTCATAATTTTAACAAATCATTGAATACATGTTTCAAATTGAGTGGATATGATTTCATGGGGAGACTATTTTTGAGAGAACATACAAGAGAAAAATAATTCACCAATTGCGAGGTAATATAGTTGGTCTATTATATTAATGTACATAGTTAATGAATGTAAAAAAATCCAATATTGGAAAATTATATGATAACGTTTAGGAATATATTTTCATGCGAAATTTATCTTATTGAATTGGCTACACGTACTGTAATAAATGGAAACCTTAGTAGAAATATTTTAATGATAGTAATTTCAATGAGAAAAAAACAAAGTTTGTAGGACATGGGTGAATATGATTGAAGTAATTAAATGGTGATTTATAGTATGAAACTAATGTACTCATTAAAAAATGAATATTATCATGAACCCAACTAGGTAAACAGTAACACTAAAATATATCTTTACTATATGTTCGGAACACAGTATTATACCAAATTCTTATGTCAATCCATCAAAAAAAATAACTTTGTTATCATCAATATATTCTCATTTAAAAAAATTCACATATACCTATATACAGTTGTTGTGAAAAAAAATTAACGAATCTATATAATTTAAAATTGAAGAATATTTATTTAAATAATTTATTTAAACTAAAAATTTATAAACAGGGTTCAATGAAAAATATTTTCTTCCTATCATGTTTTTACATTAAAGCTCCTCCAATGTTAGCATGTGTTTCATAGTATCGATTTTTCATTTCATTTTTATATACTATTAAAATGACTTTTCAATAAATCAGAAGATATTATTAATTTAAATATCTCAAATTTTCATTCAAAAATATTAAATTTTGTAAATAACATAACATCGATACTCTTCTAATGGGAAATAATTTTTCAATAATGTGATAATAGAAAATAATTCATGATATTTAGGTCCTCTAAATCCATTCCAACTCTAGAAACACTAACACTATAAAAATCATTCTAATTTTCTCTCCACATCTCACTAAATTCCCGGAGTCATATTCTCCATATAACCACCCCATCAAAAAATTATAACAAAGATGGTACCCAAATTCTAATCTACATAAATAAAATATTAATATAACATTAAATAAAATGTATTTAATTATCCATATTGCATACCAAGAATTGTACTTTATTTCATTTTGATAGTGTATCTAAGAGTGTGGAAAGATGGGAATGATGTTAGAGTATTTTGAAAGTGTGAGCACAAAAATCCTACATTATATAATTATATAATATAATAACTGGTTTTTTCCCTCACACTCAACCATTAGATTTGGGTAGTGGTTCTACACCTATCCCATATAATTATTCCCATGATTCCAAGTTGTAGATATATATGTGAAAAAACAAATATGATATCAATACATCATACAGGTTACAAAGTATGGTTAAAAAATTACTAGGGTCATATAAATATTCATAAGAGAGGTTGATCAGTGGGTACTTCTAGATACATATTCTAGGAATTATTTTAAACTTGTACAGTAGTATTTTGGTCCAACATCTACTCTGGAGGCACAAAATGTGTCATAGTTGAAGGTGAAGATTAATTAATATAGATGTTTAGGGGGAATGATGTATAAAGAAATGAAATTAGAATGCACGTATATGGATTTTCATAATAAGGATGGAGAGTGGATTCCATCACTAGATAAGGGAATGAAATAAGAGGATTTCAAGATGTAAATTGTGGTGAAACTATAGGTGGCCTAAATATCCTTAATGACTCTAACAACACTATGGGATAAGAAAGTGTATCTGATGTTATTTCTCATGTAGGGATATGGTGTGATTGGTAATATCATATGGTGTGAGTAGCACTTATACTAACATCCCTCGGATCATTTCATTAATAACCACTTCCACTATATTTTTCAAATAATAATTATCTCTGGGGTGATGATTAAATGTTAATAAAAATTAATCAGTTCACATTATTTCGGTTTGACATATATATTAGAAATATAATACTCAAAAAAAGGAATTAGAGGAGGAATTATCATCATTCTTATGGAGATATTATTATCTGACATCTTCAGCCTACAAGCCTCTTCAATGTTTTTTATATCCTATGATTGAAATAATATTATTTTAATTATAATTTCATAACTAATATACAATCCAAACATGACAGATGATATGGCATTCCATAATTAAAGAATACTAAATGTCCAAAATAATTAAAGATTCATAGGGATATAAGAAAATCATATTATATTTATTTGTAAGAATACCAAAAAAATATTCATATCATAGAAAGGATAACATCTTCAATTTATTTTATCTAGAATGGCTATGATATAGTTTTTAGTACAATTTTTTATTTTTTCTAGATTAGTTTTGAAACGACCCGGTTCTGGAAGCCACCCAGAGGCACCCCATACCCGGTTGGTCACATGTCCTGAAGCGTATTTCCCTGAATGCCAGAGGCTGCCGACTAGCAATGAGGGCCTTTGTTATGATAGTGGGGAAACTATTCCCTCATTGGCAGAGTAACACAATGGAAGAAAGAAATAGAATAAGTGGAAGCATGAATAATACAAACAAAATTAAATAGAAGAAGACAATAAAATAATAAATTGGAGCACACACACACACACAAGATATATATATATATATAGGAATGATTCATGGTACATATGTCTAGAAAACAATCTAAACAAATCACAATGCTGGAATACAACAGTACTAAACCAAAGTACAAAAGAAAGCCAGTAAAAAACTCCATAGCATCGCAAGCCATATCTCGGTCACATGCTCTCCAGCTCCACAACAAATCATGAACCTGAAGTAGAAGGGCACTTTCCCTTATAAATACATGCAACCATATAATCTGTTTGGGCCCAAAATCATCTCCCAACAGGGTGTGAGCCTAAATCCTAGTCAGCTACCACCTCAAGATCTGTTACTAACAATCAGTGAATATATGGAAAGTCATAAGTATACAAAGCAGTAAACAAGGAAATACTCTGCTGTAAACAATCCATAGTTTCAAATATCAAGCATCATCTAATCAAAGAAGATAATCACAAAAGGTTGCCCTATGAATAGTACTCATATCATATCCCCTCTAGTCCCACCTTACAACACAAGTAAACAAATAACAAAACTGGTTACCCTTAGAGAAGTACTCACAACCTCTCCCCTCTGGTCAAACCTAACAAGTACTAGAAACCCTTTGGGAAGTGCACTCAGTCTAACCCCTCTGGTTCAGCTTAAGATAAGACTCTCTGAGGAAGTACACATCGTCAATTCCTTATATAGTCTCGTATTGTTAACTAAAGGCACTATTGGGAAGCACATATGTGACATTCCCTCTATTTCCCACATCTAGGAACTATAGAAACTGTATGGAAGAACTTATGTCAATTAACCTATGGTCTCACATTGTATGTAAAACAGACACTCTGGAGAAGTCATTACGTCCATTCTCCCAATGGTCTACTACATGATGTTCTCACGGCCCTGTGTAAGTCAGGAAGGTATAGAAATGCATATTGGACAAAGTAAACCTCAAGAACTACTTTCCGAGTAGTTTACAATATAACAACATATCAGAACAATCAAATTATCCATCAACTTGGAATGGGAATGTAAATAGAATCCTAATAGGCAAACAAGACCAAATGGTCAACACAGTCAATCATGCATGGGAATGAACTTCCATAGCATTACAATTAACCCTATTCACATTCAATTAATCTCTACTCAAGCATAAAATCATATCAGGAAACAATAGGGATAAAACGGTAAACACACAATACCCCATTCATGGGTATTGGGAAACATTGCACATATAACTGAAATACTTTTTAACGGAAAAGAACAAACCACCTACCTCGGTGTTGGGAGATCACTATATGTGAACCACATGCCTTGAATCACCCATTAACATGGTAGATATACAAAAATTATCATAACGTTAAACTAGGGATAACTTGAGAAAGGGGAGGAATCATGAAATGAAGATCCAAAAGAAGGAAGAGCTTACCGAGGCTATTCCAATGCAATCAGTAGAGTTCTATTCAGAGAACGGACATTCATTCGAGGGATCACCTATGATCTGCATCTGGTGGATGCTCTCGATCAATTTTGGCATTGAAGAAGAAGTTTTTGTTTATTAAAAACAACCCAGGCCCATTTAATCAAAAAAAAAAAGAAAATACATTGTGTGTACTATGGAAGTACACGACCTGTACATTCCCTTTTAGTACTACACTTTAGGCAGCCTCCAGGTCACCCACACTTGGCTCTATGTGTGGCCATCACATGACCGGTAGATATCCTTCTACGGTTACCTAGTACACGATGTGTACTCATAAAGTACACGACGTGTACTTTAGAAATTTCCAAATATTCCCCTTTTTTCTAAAAATGACAAGAAGAAATAAAAGATACCTCAAAAGAAAATCTAGCATCTTACAAACATTCCCACTTAATGAAATTTTTCCCAGATTTTCCCTAGCAAGGCGGAATAGAATACGAAACCTAGAATAGTTCTGGCCACTGTGCTCTTACATCGGCCTCCCCCTCCCATGTCTCGTCCTATACTCGCCTGTGCTGCCATAACACTCAAACCATAGGGATAGACCATCCACAGAGAACCATCATACATCAAACATCAATCTGGATATGATGCTCCTCGAATGATGCATCCACTTCCAACTCAACCTCATCAGGTTGGAAAACATGCGATGGGTCTCAGAAGTATCGTTGAAGCTTAGAAACGTGGAAAAGGCCGTGCATAGCCTAGTACCTCTGAGCTAAGTGTAACTGATAGGAAACTATTCCAACTCTCTCCAATGCCTCTAACGGCCCGACATACCTCAATGAAAGCATACCCTTTCTTCTAATCCTCTTGTGTCCCAACCTCGGTGTGACAAGCATGAAAACTGAATCCCCGGCCTCAAGCTCCAGAGGTCATCTCTGCAGATCAACATAAGACTTCTCTCGAGAATATGTTGTATCCATCCTCTTTTGAATCAACTCAATCTGCTATGTGGTCTCCTATACAATATGACGTCCCAGCAAAGCTTCCTCTCCTACCTCTATCCAACATAAGTGTGATCGACAAGGCCTACCATACAAAGCCACATAAAATTCCATATGAATAGTTTCTTGAAAACTATTGTTGTAAAAAACACCAAAAACGGTATGTGCTTCTCCCATGAACCTCCAAAGTCAATAATACAAGATCGATTCATGTCCTCATGCACCAACATAGTACGCTCGGACTGGTCATCAGTCTGGGGTTGGTAAGCTATACTCAAAAGTACATGTGTTCCCAAATCCTTCTGAAGCCCCTACCAAACCCGATAATTAAAACATGAATTGCTGTCTGAAACAATAGTGTGTGGAACTCCATGTAAGTGAACAGTCTCTCGGATCTACAACCACCCAAGCTCATCAACATTGATGGTCTCCTTGATTATCAAGAAGTGAGTAAACTTCCCGAGTCTGTCAATGTCAACCGAAACTGCATCATTCTCTCGAGGTGACCTTGGTATCCCTATCACTAAATTCATCATGACATCCTTCCACTTCCACTCAGGAATCGGTAACTTTTGTAAAATCATAGCTAGTTGCTGATTCTCCGACTTCACATGCGATCAAGTGGAACACCTCATGACGAAATTGGAAACATCTCTCTTTATACATGGCCTCTAATACTGACAGTGTAGATCATGATACATCTTGGTGACACTAGGATGAACTACCCAAACTGAGGAATGAAAGTCCCGCACCAGCTCCTTGTGCTTGTCTGATGGCACCCATACGTGCCCCTGGAAATGTAAGATCGCATCCCCGCCTATAGTCCATCCTAGAAAAGGGTCATCTCCTGAAATTCTCTACCTTAGGACTAGGACTTCTAAATCTGATAGCTTCTTAATTCTCACTCAATCATGAAGAGTAGAGGTAACAATTACTGAAGAAAGAAACATCTGACCTTGTCTATCATGCACCTCCAAATGCATCTCAGAGAACAGAGCCATAAGCTATTAGTCACTACTGGCCTCTTGGTTTTCCTGTGTCTGAGTCCTTCTTCTCAATGCATCAGCCACTACTTTTCCATTCCCAGGCGTATAGGAAAGGTCAAAGTCAAAAGACTGAAGGAAATCAAACCACATTCGCTATCTCAAATTCAGATCATGCTGAGTGAAGATGTACTTGAGACTCTTGTGGTTTTTGAAAACCACAAAATGCTCAATCGAAAGGTAATGTATCCAAAAACATATGGCATGAACAACTGTAGCCAACTTGTGATTGTGCGTCAGGTATTTTTTTCATGTGGCCACAACTACTGATACCAGTATGCAACGACTCCTTCTCCCGGCACAGGCCTAGCTCCCAGCCCAATACCTGAAGCATCACAGCACACACTATATCTCTTTCTAGACTCTAAAAACACTAGTATCAGTGTTTAAGTCAACCTCCCTTTCATCTCTTAAAAGGATGACTCACAAGAAAATTACCACAAGAACCTTACAACCATCTTATTCAGACCTGTTAGTGGTGCTTATATGCATGAAATGTCCTAAAAGAAGTTTCTATAGTAACCATCCATCCCAGAATACTCTTTATCTCAATGAAATTCTTCGGCGACTCCCAGGAAACTACTGCTTTCACTTTTTCTGGGTCTATTGACACTCCTGTCTCAGAGGTAACATGACCCATGAAGCAAATATGATCCATCAAAAAGTGACATTTTTAGATCATAACATATAACTAATGCTCTCTCATTGTACTAAAAATAATCTCAAGGTGTGTGGAATGGACTTGTTGAGTGTGAGAGTACACGAAGATGTCATTGACAAAAACCACCACGAAGGAATTCAAGTATGGATGGAACACTTGGTTAATCAGTTCCATGAAAACTGCAGGCACATTCGTGAGACCAAACAGCATAACCAAATACTCGTATAGACCATACCTACTCCGAAAGACTGTAAGAGGTATATCTGATGGTCTAATGTGCAGCAGAATGTAACCAGACCTCATTTCAATCTTCATGAACTTACAGGATCCTCAAAGATGATCAATTAGATCATCAATCCTCAGTAATGGATTTCAATTCTTGACTATCAACTAGTTCAACTTCGGTTAGTGCACACAATGTCTAAGGGTACCATCTACCTTCTTTTCAAATAGGATAGGAGATCCCCAAAGAGAGGTATTGGGTCAAATGAAAACCTTTTCCTGCAACTCCTCCAGTAGCTTCTTGAGCTCCTGCTACTCTGGTGTAGCCACCCTATAAGGAGGAATGGCCACTGATGCCACCCCTAACAGAAGCTCAATCGAAAATTCTACCTCACGCTCCAGAGGAAAACCTGAAAAGTATTCTGGAAAGGCATCTCTCATGCTATCCACCACTGGAGGAAAATCTATCTGTGGAATCCCCTTGTAATCCAAATATAGGCTAGCAATATGGGTTGTAACTCCTCCTAACCCACGATGCCCGTGTCCCGCTCTACTTGCCTGGACATCCCATTCACCCTTATGAAGAAAATATCCACCCTCTAGTGATATGAAACTCAACCTGTAGTGAAAAAAGTCGATGAATTATTGAATGGAAACTACCTAGTACATTCTGATAATTACATCATAGCATGTCATATATAGGACATAGATGTCCCATTAAAAGAGACACCTAGTAACCTTTATAGGGAACTCCTTTCACTGACGTACACTTGCAGTTCTAGTCCCCAACAGAGTGTCTATTGTCAAGATATCAAACAAAGAAACAATACAGAGCCCATGGCTCTCCACAACCTCAACAGATATAAAGCTATGGGAAGCACCTGTATCGAAAAGAGCAAAAGAAAAAACTGAGGCTACTAAGATCGTATATCGCACTGTAGAGTTTTTAGGATCTTACTCATGTTGGGTATGATCCACTGCAAAAGACTGACCGGTAACACAGCCATGTGACCCAATCTGGCCACTCGGAGATGATCCACCTTGTTGTCACATAAAATAGGGCAACTGGGTACTCTGACCCCTACCTCCACCTCGGCCTGAACGGCCAGAAAAACTCCAGTTCCCAGACAGGTGAGAAACTGGTGGTTCCGCTCCAGGATGAGGAGTCATTGAAGAAACTCTATATCGAGATGCTGGTGAGAAGATATGATATAAGCACTGAAGAAGACCCATCTTGCCGCAAGATCGGCACTCCATGAGTTCTCTTGTGTAGTGTGGGCTCGTATGCCCACACTTCCCTCACTAGTACCACAACACCTAACTACAAGAAGATGTATCTCACCTCCTTGGATAATCATGTGAATACTCCCTACGTCGCTTCAAGCTATCAGTAGGAGGGATACTAACTCCAGATGTTGATCTTCCCTAGCTCACAACTTCAGAATCCCTCAGATTGTGCTCAGTGATCAGCGCCTGGTTTACGATAGAAGTTATAGAAGACAAATAGAAGATGTTCAACTACGATCGGATGCCATGACTCAAACGATCCTCGAACAAACTTGTCTGGAATAAATGATTACCTCCTGGAATAAGCATAAAATGATGCAGCATAGAAAAGAGAGAGGAATAGTTCATAACAGAAAGAGTACCCTACTCCAGACTCATGAACTCTCGGGCTAGATCAGCTCTCAAGGTCTCTCAATAGAAGTAGTTATAGAAGATACTCTAGAACTCATCCCAAGTAATAACCTACTAGTGTCCCACCTATGAGATCACATCCCATAATCTCTTGCAAGAATCTCGAAGCATATATGCAGTGTGCTTCACCGTCCTCTCTGATGGTATCTCCAGATGCTCAAAGATTGTTAGCATGGATTCTAGCCATGACTCTGCATCCTGTGGTCCTCTATACCCTAAGAAAGTCGGAGGATACTGCTGCTGAAAGACCCATGCCAATTCTGACATCAATCGAGCAGGAGGCGGAGCTCCCTAAATGGTCTGCATCATCCTCATAAAGCCTTCCTTAAACTGTGCATCAGCACTGGTGTCTGGTATAACCGTTAGCGTAAAGACTAGCACAACAGGAGGATATACAAGTAGTCATTCATCAACCATATCCTATCTCTGATCACTGCCCTACAATTGGCGTACAACCGGAGGATGTCTCGTTGGCATGACTCTGTAAGGTCAAACACACACCTTAGGTCAATATTATCAAGGACTAAAAAATGAAAGCATAAGAAGGGAACAGGATAAGGAAAGCATTCATCTTTTTTTCCAAAACATGACTACGTGACGTGTGTAACCCCTACATGGTGTGTTCCCTTCATCTATTCACATGGGCATGTACTAATGCTAGAAGTGGTCGTGTAACAACCCATATTGACGACATGTTCACCTAACACACGACAAGTACTGGAATCCTCTTCACTTGCCTGAGTACTTCTACATGGATAAGGAACACAGTTATCCTTATAATGAGACTACACAACGTATTAGTGCCAAATATGGTGTGTACTAGATGAACCACCCCGACCGGTGTTGTTATATACACAATTGGTTACACAGCTCACACTATAGGACATGTTTCTAGAAGACATAGTGTGTACGATAAAAGATAACACTGATCTGTGTTGTTAGTTACACGGTCGGGTACGTTGTTTACACCACACAGTGTGTTCCAGAAGAACGTGACATGTACAAAGAATATTTTTTTGAGCTGTGTTGTTAGTGAGATGGCCGGTTACATAGTTCTATGACACAGAATGTACATCCTCTAAAAGTCATGTCTTACCAAAGATTCCCAACATCATGACCTCGCCCCCATAGTATAAGACACAGTTAGAGATTACACGAAGTGTAGATACAGTACATGACATGTACATAAGAAAAACAATTTATTCCCGAACATAAGAGCACATGGCGTGTAGTTAAGATTATACGCTGTGTATTCTGGGTTTTTCTGGATAGTATGCCTCAGAAGCTACTTCGGAAACCAGAAAACACTTGAAAAAACCACAATGTTCCAAATTCTGATCTGAGAGGGCCCATACTCCCCCCGAATCATAGCTTGGTATCTTATACATGTCATAAAAAGGTAACAAAGTCAAAGATCCACCAAATTCTAAATCATGAGGGCCAATAACACCTCAAGAACCAAAGTTTGGCGTTCATTCAAACAAATCCTTACACAAAGAAATACCCTATCAAACAACAGTTATTCTATCAAAGGATTTATCACAACAACATGCATATCTAACACAACATCTATCACAACAACATACAATAGCTAATGCACCCTAAATTGCATAGTAAGAATCCATGACATGTGATTCCAAGAAAGTGTATATATGATGCATGAGATCGAATACCCACATTTCATGGGGTTGCAATAGAAATTGAACCTAAATATAGTCAAAAATAATTCCACATTACATGAGAGTCACCCAACGGTGATAATCAGATCAACCGTAAACTTGAAAAACCAAAACAATTACAATAAACAAGGTAGATTTGATTTTCCCAGTACAAAGGTTAGATTCTCCAAGGAACAAATTATTACCAACTACCTATTCCGTCTTATCCCTGACTATAGGCTCCAAAAAGTAAGTCAAGAAGAAAAAGGAACCCCTCTGATACCACTTTGTAACATCCCGGTTCTGGAAGCCACCTATAGGTGCCCCGTACTGGGTTGGTCACATGGCCTCAAGCGCATTTCCCAGAACGCCAGAGGCTGCCAACTAGTAGTGAGGGCATTGGGTGTGATAGTGGGGAAACAATGCCCTCATTGGGAGAGTAACACAGTAGAATAAAGCAATAGAAAATGCGGAAGCAGGAATAATCCATGAAAAATTAAACAATAGAAGGATAGAAAATAATAAGCTGGAGCACACACACATATATATATTAATGATTCTAGGTACATATGTCTAGGAAATCACCCTAATAAATCAAAATTCTCAAATACAATAATACTAAACAAAAGTACAATTGAAAGCAAGTAAATAACTCCTCCACATCACAAGCCATAGATTGGTCTGATTCTCTCCAGCTCAACCGAAAATAATGTACCTAAAGTATAGGGGCACTTTACCTTATATCTATATGAAAAAAATAATCTATTTTGGACCAAAATCCAGGCCCAAACAGGTTGTGAGACTAAATACTAGTAGGTAACCACCACAAGATTTGTGCCTAACATTCAGTGAATATATTGCAGGTAATAAGTACATAAAGCAGTAAACAAGGCAGAACACCATAGTAAACAATCCATAGTTTCAAATATCAAGAAATATCTAATCAAAGCAAATACTCCCAAAAGGTAACCATCTGGGAATTACTCATAGCCTAACCCCTCTGGTCCTACCTAGCTACACAAGAAAATACATAACACCACAGGTAACCCTCTAGGAAGAACTCATAGCCCATCCCCTCTGGTTCTACCTAACAAGTACAAGCAACACTATGGGTAGTACACTCAGTCTAACCCCTCTAGTTTATCATAAGAATAGACTCTCGGAGGAAGCAATTTCCATTGTTTCCTCCTATATTCTCGTATTGGTAACTAAAGGTTCTCTATGAATGTACTTATGTCACATTACCTCTATGGACAACAACGAGGAACTAGAGAAACTCCGAGGTAGCACTTACATCAATTTCCCCTATGGTCTCACATCATTATTATGAAATTGGTTGAAATTGAAATTATCGTAGGAATGAATTTATTTTCAATTTATAAATCCCATACTAGATTATGATGAATGTAATATATGTTTGATATTTCAAACCAACAAATGCCGGTCTATCTGTATAATGATAAATATGAAATCCCAAGGGAAATTTCACCCATAATATAGGAATTTATTCCAATTAAAAAGGGATTTTTGTTTTAAATAGTAAAGGATGATCACAACATCAATAATATTCCAACTTTTTTTGAGTTTTTTGATGTGTTTCTGGAGGATTTTCTTAGACTTAAATTGATTCATGAAATGACGTTCTCAATAAAACACATAAATGGTTCATCACATATTTAAAAAAATCCATATAGAATATCCAAGATTGTGTTTCAATAATTGAAGAAGAATAATGATTTTATTTTTGAAAATTGATTAAATTGACCTGATGTTTCACATTTGGGTGCACCTATTATTTTTGTTAACAATAATGATGGATCCATGTGACTCTGCATTAAATACTGAGAACTGAACTAGATAAAAATCAAGAATAGGTATCCTCTATGCTATATTGATGACTTTTTTCAAAATTATAAAAATATAAATAATTTTAAAATATTTAACCTCATTTTATATTACAACAATTGACGGCCAATTTAGGGTAAATAACCAAGATAACAATTTATTGATTGTGAATTTTGTCTACAAAATAGTTCATTTTTAGTCATATTATCTTTTGAGTCATTATATTAGTGGATCCATAAATGAAATAGGATACAATTAAAACAAATAAATTATAAAATAATAAAAATGCATTCTATATATTACGTGACATGAAAAACTAAGCTTAAATAAATCAAAAAATATTTTTCTTTAATTCACTTCTATAGATTTCAGATCTCGCAACCCAGAGTCTATGTGAACCGCAATATCATATACCATTAAATAAATGCTATTAAATATGTGTTTATTAATTTTATTAACCAATTAATGAAGTTTTTTATAAAATTTTCATAAATAAAATAATAATCAATTAAAATAAAGTGAAATGTTATAAAAAACTATCTTTTTCATAAAATACAATTTAGACAGTAATTTTGAACATGATTTAAAACTAATAATAAAAAATTTTAGAATCATTATTTCATATAATTAACACCAGTTTTAAAATCATTATCTCAAAAATATATGTGCATTAATTTTTGGGATATTACTGAAATGTTAACATTTTTGATGAATAGTGGTAAAATGAATTTTAATTAAAAATTAACTTTTCATTACAATTATTTATAATGATAAATTGTTTTTAAATTATGAATAAAATACAATTAGTTATATAATAATTAAATTTAACTATCATAAGTAATTATTATCATTATCATATTTATTTTATATATAAAAACATTGTAATCTCTTGAAAAAAGTCAATTTGAAAATCCACTTTATCATCTCCTCTGTAGGATTAGTGTTTAATTAAATTATACACTTCTATGAATGGTAGAAATAAAAATAGATTTAATATTGGGATAAATCATAATATATATTATCCAACTATTTAAAATTACAATTTTGACATAATTAATTTTAAAATTATTAAAAATTAGTTAATGAAATTAATTAAAAATATAATTACCGGGGAGGAAACTAAAAAGATAGAGGTTATAATGGACAAAATATTTTTATAGAATATATTTTATGGGATAATTTTGACCATATAATATATAGATTTCTATAATACTATTGTATTTAACCCTTTTGTAATTTAAAAATAGTGGGTACAGATTTTTCATTTCATAAATTACATTTGTGCCACTTATCTCACTTATTGAAAGATACCCATAACATATATTCTTCACAAAATCAAACAATTTTGGTTTGGAAAGTACCTTAAAAATCATCTTCTTAAAATCCATAATATCATCCTATAAGACATATGTTGGTTTTAATTCCATCTAAGGATGTATTTTGGTGAAAATTTAAAGAGGTTACATGATGAAGATGTAATGTTCTTCATAATAAGTTTTTTCATTAATTACTTTCTTCTCCTCAATCAATTATTTTTCCCAAATTATTATATATTAGCCAAATGATCTTAAATAAAAATATATTTTGTTAGGTAAATTTAATTACCTACTACCATATACATTTCAATCAAATGGGTTATGAAATAATTACTCATATGTGCTGCGGTCTACCGCTTTGCAAACCGATGAGATTCATACTTTCCATTACCACCAATAACAGTTTGGTATGATGATGGATATAAATGTTTAGTATTATATTTATAACATAATTATTCCTTTGTATTCAATATATAATTTATAACATTTTAAATTTCAATTTCCCTGGGGATACGATATTGTCCCTTGATTATAGGGCAGACTACCTCCTCCTGAAGCATTGCGATTCATTTTCCAGTATTGTTATAAATGTAAGTTAATAAGGGTATATATAAGGAATGTATGAAGAATACATGAAATAATTGTGATATTTTTGACATATTTATCATTATATAAGGAAAATATATTCTTACCTTTCATACATTTTTACTCATTGGATGATGATAACATCTTTCATGTATGTATGGACTGCTGCCTCTATGAAGTGATGTTAATATCTATTCTCATCCACACACCACATTGATGATATTTATAATTATATTTAAATATATAATATCATATTATTATAATTATTTGATGAAAAAAATTTAATTTTATCATTCAAAAATGATCATCGAAAAGTGGAAATGTTACTCATGCCAATTACAACCAAACGTCTCCATGATCATTACATATGTAATTTCATAAAACAATATTTCATGATTAGTAATAAAATAATAATTGGTATATGAAAATTATAATTATGTAATTATTCTTAAGTTTTATATTCTGTAACTTTATAATATGTACATGAACCAGAACTTTCATGTATTGGCATGCATGGGAAAACAAGGCTATTAGCACTTAAAACAATGTAAAAAAGAATGATAATTAAAGAAAAAGTGATAAGAAGAAATAAATTGATTATATATGTTACTATATATACTAATATGGTTTTCTTATAAGTAAATAACATATTTAAAATCACAATAATCTATGTTAAAGAATGTCCAATGAAAATGAATCATAAGGTAAGCCGTATAGTTTAAATTTATCTACATTATGAAAAATTTTAATGATATGAACTTGATTTATTCTATATGGTGTATATACTAATACTATGACATGTAAAATCATGATTCTATATGAATTAATGGATTTTCAGTTTTAATTTGAATAATTTCGTCCAAGGGTATTTTATATAAAAATTACTATGTGGTTAATAATTTCATCAATCAATTAATTTTCATTAGGTTATACTTATTATTTATTGTTATTGATATTATAATATTTTGATACAATTTTTATTGTAAAACATTATTGTAACGACCCGCTCAATATCATTGGATTGAGAGTCCAACGAGTCATTACATGTCCTTAAGAAACATCCCCAAGACCGCAAAGGCTGGGAATAAATGCTGAAGGGTTTTAAATACAAGTGGGAGTCGATTTAAAAAATAGTAAATAAACCAATAAACCAAAAAACCATAACCAAACCATTTACAAAATGATGAATGAACTAATGAAAGACAACCCAATAACTTCATGTATTTCAAAACCATATCAAATAGTGTGATAGTGGAAGACCAAACCAATATCAAAGTAAAAAAGTGGATAAAGAACTCAAGACTCTCAAGAGGCCATATGACCCCATTCTCCACATTCACCGAGCACCATAATCACCGAACATCCCAAATATCATGAGGTAGTTCTAAATACATGGGAAGTGTTTCCTTTTCCCTTATCCCGATAGATAGAGTCTGAAAAATCACCAAAGATCCAAAGAAGACATGTAATGTCCCAGATTATTTCCATATATTATTTTAATATTATATGGGAATTAATTCAAGACCATGCTCAAAGACGACATGCAGTTCTGAGGCCCGGTGAGCCCGTAAAAAATGTTTGAATTTAATTAAATAATTAACACGCGCGTGTGGTTTTCCTGAAAAAGTGGAATAACTCCTAAACGGGTTCTCGGAACAGAAATCGGATTGTACCATTGCGTTCAGAAAAACGATTTTACCTTAGGTGAGGCCTAACATCATCTGGCGTAGGTCGGTCGTGAAATCCAGTTTTTGGGACGTAAGAGTAATAAAATATTTAATTAAAAATATTTTATTGTGTAGAGAAATCTTTTAAATTTGTTGCAACAGATATCTCTTATCATTTTAAATAAAGTAATGTGCAGGGGTCCTGGGTTACAAACCTCATAACCCTGAAACCCTTGGTGCCTCTAGAGGCTCTCGAGAAGACCTCCCAACGTGGAGATGAGGTTCTTGACAATTTTCGCCTGCGACAACGATGCGACGACCGAATCATCACCAACGAATGATGTGGGTCCAGGTAACATATTTTTTTGATGATTTCTTTTCCCGGTTCATGATTCCTATGAAGAACGTGGACTAATCCACAAACAGATTAGCCTGCGGATCGTTCTTTTTGCGGGATGGGCAATTTTCAGGAATCGTGGAGATTTGATTCTTGAAATTAATTTGGTTTTCATTCAGCATTCTAATGGTGATGAACCAGGATCGACACGAACATCGATCGAGGTTCCTCCCTCTCGATTTTTGTGTTTTCCTTCCCCGGTACCTGCACGTTTTTTGTGTGCGTTCCACGCGTTCTTGGAGGAAATCAATTGTTGCACATTCGTTTTTTGGCACAACTATATGAAATCAAAGATTCAACATCATGAAGACCTAGAGGAGGTGCGACGGCGATGGCGGTGAATGAATTGATGTGGTTTGGAAATTCCTATTCTTCGAGCGTTTTTATGCGTGCGGATCGAGACGTGCTATCAAGTTCAATCAGATGCCCAAAACTGCTGGAATTGGTTTCATAGGTGTGGAACGACCCCAAATCCGGAGTTTGATGATGATCGGATGGTTGCATCAAAAACTGTAGGTTTGAACAAAGCGTGAGGAAGAAGAAGGCGTTTCTGGAAATTTCCCGACTACACACCGTGTAGTATGGGCTACACGGCCTATGTTCGTCGGCGGGCCACATGGAGTGTACTCCTAGAGTACACGGGCACAGGTTGGGTACACGGCCAAGGACACGGCGTGTATACCCATCCCCGGCCAGACCCGACTAGATACATGGGATACCTCGTGTACTAGTACACGGGCATGCGACATGGACAGAGACATAGGTCATGTACGGACACAAGGACAGCATACACAGAGTGAGCCCCATGTGCTCGGATAGGGCGTGTGATTCTTCTACACGCCGTGTATTTTGGATTTACACAGCTTGGACGGATGACATGGGCTATTTACACGAGCTGTACCCGGAGACAAGGAACATGGAATGTGATCCTTCTACACGTTGTGTTGTCTTGTTTAACACAGACTGGAAAAATAACATGGTCTATTACACAGGAAGTACCTGGGGTCTAGGGACACGGCGTGTAACCATACTACATGCCGTGTATCCAATCTTACATGGCTTGAGCCACATTTCTTCTATGGCTTGGACAAGTTTTCTTAGGGTTCGTACCCTTGGTATTTTCCCTAAAGGTTCTCGAATCATTTCCTTTATATAGAAGTATGATCCCTTCAGAAGGAATTCTTGAATAGAGTTGTTGGAATCCCCACTGCGAGACATAGAGCTGGATCCTCTATTCATTCCGGGAACCCTAGGTAGAGTTCTTAGTATCGACGTTACTAACTTTACCTGGGTGTTGATCCTCTCCGTAGAGGATTAGCTTAGACTGAGTTCTCGAAATCACCCCATGACTTGGTTATGATCCTCACATGAGCATCATGTTCTCAAGGTACTTGTGGAGTGTCTCCTCCTAGAAAGAGTACTTCGTATCTCTCTCATCAGGCATAGGAGTGTGTTCTCCTGGTTGCATGATTAGTGGAATCTTCGAGCTGGATCCTAGTTGTGGTATTCACGATAGTCGATCATGCATGAGTATATCTGAATGTTCTTGTTATATGTTAGGTAGACATATACTGTGTAGAGCTGACTATTCCTTTTTTTGTATTATTTCCTTTGTTGTTCCTCTGTGTTTTCGGGGTGTCCTAATAGGTATTGTTATACTCAACCCTGCACGGGCTTTGCCCGCACATGTCGTGTCTTGTGACGATGCGTGAGCCTTTGAAAGTATTCTAGGCGAACCAGGACCATACGTCACTCAGTGAGATCAGACAGGGCGAGGTGTGTTCCTACATCTACAGACTGCAGTCCCAACACCATTCATTAGAGGTTGTAATTTGTTATAGACTCTCTTTTTGTGGGCTTGTATTTTTGGCCCAGGGTTTTACTTCCTTGTACTTTACTTTCCTGTCATACTCTGTTGGTTGGGTTTTAGTGTAAGCATGTATCTTTTCCTTTTAGTGTTTTTTAATTTTTCAGGTTTGTGGGCTTGGAGATGTGCGTGCGTGTGTATAGGTTTGTAGGAAATGCTTCACATGTTAGTATCATGCCTACTCGGTGCTAGTCACCAGTCCCGGGCCTATTAGAAGATGGCTTGGGGAGTTGCGGCTTGGGCCCCACTGGGACAGGTAGTGACAGAGTGGTATGATAGGTGGTCAGTTCTACCTTAGGACCGAGAGTCTGTGAGTTGGTTTGAGGCAACAATGTTAATTGCTTCGAGTTTGGATTTCAGGCCAGGGACCCCAGTGTTGGTGCGGGCGACTGACGTATCCATACACCAGGACTCTGATAACTTTATTTTCAACTTGGAACATGAGAATAGTAGATGCAGTGGAAAAATAATGGTACATGCATCATATAGGAATGGGTTGTGGTTTCCAGGTCCTTCTTGAGACAGCTCTGCAGATATTATCACTGACTGAGATACATCATGTTTTTTTACAGGATGCCTCCGTGATGCGTACGTAATAGGATCTAGAAGATCGATCACGAGGAGGACCTCCTCAGTTATGAATATTCGATACAGGGACCATATCCCCCAGATTTACCATCCGGTGGTGTGCTAGTTATCCCGCCACCTATGGTGCAGTGTTTAGTGGATGTTATACAATTAGAGGAGGAGCGCAGGTTGATCACACTCCACGAGTTTCAGAGATAGAGGCCCCTCATGTTTAGAGGCGATCCTGACCCTCAAGCAGTAGAGGGCATTCTTGAGGCAGTGGCTAGAGTCTTCTGTTTGGTCAGGACACCAGCAGACCAGATGGTGATCCTAGCTGCGAGCCTTCTGCAGGGCTTGGCAGGACGATGAAGTATTTTGGTTATCCAGACTCACGAAGAGGCAACACTTGTATGGTCAGAGTTTGAGCATCTCTTCATAGAGGAGATTTTTTCGGTTACCCTAAGAGCAGTACATATACCAGAGCTTCTTCAACTCCAGCAGGGAACCATGACGGTGGCTAACTATTCATCGAGGTTTACCGACCTCTCATGGTACTCGATTGATACGGTTAGAGATCAGTACTTCAGAGCTCAGAATTTTGAGTGGGGATTGTGTAGATATATCTGAGATAGCTTCATCGCTATGAGAATTATTACTTATTTTGGGGTGCTCGAGAGGGCTTTGGTGGTCGAGAGATTCATGGAAGAGTAAAGACAGCCTGTAGTTTTCAGTAGTGGGTGAGCTGGAGCAGATACCTCGACAGCAGGGAGACAATATATAGGACCCAGGCATATGATACGTTTTTAGAGGAGATCCCAGGACAGGGGATCTTCCATACAGGGTTCACAGGGCACATCCAGCAAGCCTCGAGAGAGGTGATGATACACATGTGATGGCAGGGGACATCTCACTTGAGATTTTCTGAACCGCCATATTATTGAAACAGGAGCAGTGGATGGACCACCGAGGTAGAGGAAACATGTGGAGCAGACAGATCTGTGGGGCGGCGAACATGGTAGAGGATCTGGGAGGGTAGCTGGAGGAGGTCGGTGTTTTGACCCTTTTCCACCACCACCCCCAGGAGGTCCACCCCAGGCCCAGGGAGCTTGTAGAAAGAGGTAGGGACAACTGCAGGAGGCAGAGAATTATGGTCCAAGTACTCTCAGAATTATTAGAGGTATTATCTGTGTCTATTCTACTTTGTATGTTGTATTGATAGACACAAGTGCATGTCATTCCGTTTGGGCTGCTTATGTTCTTTGAGACCTTGATATTCCAGTTGAGCCATTGACTCGACACTTACACTTAGAAACACCAACTAGAGAATATTCATAGATCACAAAAATTTGTAGAGAGTGTGACATGACCCTTTGAGGAGTGAGTTTTGGTTGGAACCTCTTGGTGGTAGCATCGAGGCCTTATGATGTAATTCGTGGTATGTACTGGCTATCCACAGTTCATTCCTAGATCAACAGTTTTAGGCGAAGGGTGCGGTGTGTCTGAAGTGATGGGATGAGGTTCTATTTTTTCGGTGAAAGAGATACCCAGGCAGCAATGTAGGGGCTCGTGCATAGGAAGGTGCAAAAAATTTCACATCAGTTGGCTAGCCTATCCCTTGGCGCAACAGACATTACGAGTTTCCAGTTTCCATTAGTAGTGGCTGAGTAAGAGGTCGCCTTTCCATAGGATGTCCCCGGACAACCACCCCATAAGGAGATAGATTTCTGCATTGATTTGCAACACAGGACGACACTGATATCAGCATTAGCATATTGGATGGCTCCTGCAGATCTTCGTGAGCTGAGGTTGTAGCTGGATGACATGCAGAATTTTGGCTTTGTGACACCCAGCGTTTCACCCTGGGCAGCCCCGGTTCTATTTTCCAAGAAGGCAGATGGGAGCTTGAGGCTATGTGTGGATTACCGGTGCTTGATTCAGGTGACCGTGAAGAATCGGTATCCACTACCAAGGATCGATGACCTCTTCGACCAATTTAGAGGGGCATAATGGTTCTTGAAGATTGATCTATGATCAGGCTATCACCAGTTGAGAGTACAGGATGAGGATATACCGAAGACGACATTCCGATGTCGATATGGTCACTATAAGTACTCTGTGATTCCCTTCGGCATGACGAACGTCCCGGTAGTGTTCATGGGACTCATGAACCCGATCTTTAAGCCCTATCTAGATCGGTTCGTAGTGATCTTCATCGATGATATCCTTGTGTACTCTGCGTTCGAGGAGGAGCATGTGAGACACCTAAGGATGGTTCTGGACACACTCTGAGAGCACCGGTTGTACGAGAAACTCTCGAAGTGTCAGTTCTGGAGATGGGAGGTCCACTTTCTGGGACATATTGTCTCAGCAGATGGTGTAGCAGTGGACCCAGCCCAGGTGGATGTAGTACTAGCATGGGAACCACCCCGGAACGTGATGGAGGTGTAGCGGTTAATTGGGTTGGCATGCAACTATCAGATATTCATTATTGATTTCTACAAGATATCAGAACCCATGATAGCTTTTACCCGAAAGGGGCAGCCTTTTGTGTGGACCGAGAGATGCCAGCAGGCTTTCCAGTAGTTAAGACAGAGTCTGACGAGTGCCCCGGTCTTGAGATTACCGGTTGAGGGAGTCTAGTAGGTAGTGTTCTGCGATGCATCTGGAACTGGGCTTGGTTGTGTCCTGATGCAGAGGTAGGCAGTGATTGCCTATAGATCACGTCAACTAAGGCCACACGAGCAGAGCTACACGACCCATGATCTTGAGTTGGTAGCGGTAGTCTACGCGTTGAAGATGTGGCGGTACTACCTGATGGGAGAGCGGTTTACCATCTACTATGATCACAAGCGTCTCAGATATATCTTTTCTCAGAAGGATCTAAATTTGAGACTGAGGTGATGGATTGAGTTCCTCTAGGATTACGACTTTGAGAACATTTACACACCTGGGAAGGGGAATGTTATTGTAGATTATCTTAGTAGGAAATCCAGTTCGCAGTTGCTAGATGAGGCGACAAGGCAGTTGAACTCTTTACAATTATCCTTCTTGGATAGAGATGAGGTTGCCTACCTTCAGTCGATGGTTGTTACCCCTCCACTCTTACCACGAGTCAGGGAAGCACAGCTCGAGGATGCAAGCTGGGAGACTCTATGTGCCCAGATATCCACAAGTGATGTTGCTGATGGATATTGAAAAGGTGTGGATCATGTTATTCTTTTCAAAGGACGTACAGTAGTACAATGACGTTGCAGGAGGAGGTTCTGAGAGAGTTCCATACATCTCCTTTGGCGGTGCATCCAGGACTGGAAAAGATGTACCCGGACCTCCGACGTCAGTTCTGGTGGCCAGGGATAGAGAATAGTGTGTCAGAGTTTGTTTCTTGGTGCCTTACATATCAGCAAGTAAAGGCTGAGAACCAGGTACTAGCAGGTTTGACTCAGCCCCTTGAGGTGCCAGAGTAGAAGTGGTACGTGATATACATGGACTTTGTGATGGGTTTACCACATACGTCCAGGGGACACGATGCCATCTTGGTGATTGTTGATCGACTCACCATGTCGGCCCACTTCCTAGCCATACGGGAGCAGAGATCAGTATAGAGCTTGGGGCACCTCTATGGGCACGAGATAGTTCATCTTCAGGGAGTGCCATCCATGATCGTCTCAGATCGTGATTCTTGTTTCACATCCCGGTTGTGTAAGGGATTTCCGGAAGCTTTTGGGACTCAGTTAATCTTGAGCACAACATTTCATCCCCAGACGTATGGCCAGAGAGAGCGAACCATTCATGTCGTGGAGGATATACTTCAAGCTTTCATGCTTGACTTCGGTCATAGCTGGGAGGATCATCTTACACTGGTGGAATTAGCCTATAACAACATTTATCATTCCACTATATGTATGGCACCATTCGAGGCTCTATACGGGCGACCTTGTAGGACACCACTTTTCTGGACTGACCCTGGAGAGTTAGCACTCATGGGCCCAGAGATGTTGAGAGCTACTACAGAGAAGGTGTAGGTCATCCAGGAGAATTTAAAGGCTGTAAAAAGTCAGAAAATGTCTTATGCTGATAGGAGGCGGAGGCACTTGGTGTTTTAGGAAGGAGACCTTGTGTTCCTTCGGGTCTCACCTCGACGGGGATTGCGGAGATTTGGCCGAGGCAACAAGCTATCTCCGAGGTTCATTGGCTCGTTTAGATCATGAGTAGAGTTTGTGAGGTGGCGTATCGCTTGGTTCTACCTCCTCAGATGGACAGGGTACACAACGTCTTCCATGTGTCATAGCTACAGAGGTACGTGCATTATAAATCTCACGTTATTGAGTTGGGTGAGATGAACATCGATGATGGAGCGACCTTTGCAGAGGACCTAGGGGAGTTCGAGGATCGGTAGGAGAAGATCCTTCATTGGTGAGATATTCCCTTAGTGTGTTTCTGGTGGCAGTATAGGAATCTCCATGAGAGCACGTGGGAGTGGGAGGCTCAGATTCACATGCAGTACCCACATTTTTTTGAGTAGCCCTTGTTTTGGCTTTTGAAGACGTAAAATCCCTAAGGTGGGTGTGATGTAATGTCCCAGATTTTTTCCATGTATTATTTTAATATTATATGGGAAATAATTCGAGACAATCCTCTAAGACGGCGTGCAGTTCCAAGGCCCGGTGATCCCAGAACAAATGTTTGAATTTAATTAAATAATTAAATAACGTTCATGTGTGGTTTTTCATGAAAAAGTGCAATAACTCCTAAACGGGTGCTCAGATCAGAAATCGGGGGGCACCGTTGCGTTCAGAACAACAATTTTACCTTTGGCGAGGCCTATCATCGGTCGGCGCAGGTCGGTGGTGAAATCTAGTTTTTGGGTGGTAAGAGTAATAAAATATTTAAATAAAAATATTTTATTCTGCAGCGAAATCTTTTAAATCTTCTTCAATAGATATCTCTTATCATTTTAAATAAAGGCATGCGTAGGGGTCTAGGGTTAGAAACCTCAAAACCCTGAAACCTTTGGCGGCTCTAGAGGCTCTAGAGAAGACCACCCGACGTGGAGACAGTGTTCTTGACGATTTTTGCCGGTGACAACAATGTGGTGACCAGATCATTTCCAACGAATGTCGTGGGTCCAGGTAGGATGTTTTTTTATGATTCATTTTCCCTGTTCATGATTCCTATGACGAACGCGGACTAATCCATGCACAGATTAGCCCGCGGATCGGACATTTTGCGGGAAGGGCTATTTGCGGGAATCGTGGGGATTTTATTCTTGAAATTATTTTGGTTTTCATTCAACCTTCTACCGGTGACGAACCAAGATCGATGCGAACATCGATCGAGGTTCATCCCTCCCGATTTTTGTGTTTTTCTCCCCCAGTTCCTATGCATTCTTCGTGTGCGTTCTATGTGTTCTTGGAGGAAATCAATCATTGCGCATTCGTTTAATGGAACAACGATCTGAAATAAATGATCCAACATCGAGATGACCTAGCGGAGGTGCGGCGGCGACGGCGGCAGACGATTCGATGTGGTTCATAAATTCCTGTTCTTCGAGCATTTTTGTCCGGGTGGATCGGGATGCTCTATCATGACTAATCGAAATCCTAAAACTGATAGAATTGGTTTCGTTGGGGCGGGATGTCCCCAAATCCGGAGTTTCATGATGATCGGACGGTTGGATCAAGAACCAGAGGTTTGGCCGAAGTGCGAGGAAGAAGACGGCGTTTCTGGAAGTTTCCTAACTACACGCCATGTAGTATGGGCTATAGGACGTGTGTTCATCGGCGGACCACATGACGTGTACTACGGGAGTACACAGGCACGGGTTGGGTATATGTCCAAAGACACGACGTGTATACCCCTCCTTGTACATACCTCGACAGATACACAGGATACCCCGTGTATTGGTACACGGGCAGGTGACATGGACACGGATAGAGGCCGTGAACGGGCACATGGCCAGCGTACACAGAGCGAGCCCCAGGTGCTCAGACATGGCGTGTTATCTTATACATGCCGTGTAGTTTTGTTTTATATAGCTTGTACGGATGACATGGTCCGTTTACACTGGCAGTACCCCATAGTCAAGGAAGACAATGTGTGATCCTTCTACACGCCATGTATTCTTTGTTTACACAGACTGGATAGATAACACGGGCCGTTACACGGGCAGTACCTGGGGTCAAGGAACATGGCGTGTAACCATACTACATGTCGTGTAACCAATCATACATGTCTTGATCCACTTGTCGTCTGTGACTTGGACTTGTTTTTTTAGGGTTCGTACCCTTGGTCTTTTCCCTGATGGTTCTGGTATCATTTCCTTTATACAGAAGTATGATCCCTTCAGTAGAACTTCCTAAATAGATTAGTTGGAATCCCCTCTGTAAGAGTTAGAGCCATATCCTCTATTCATTCCTGGAACCCTATGTAGAGTTCTTGGTGTCGACATGACCAACTTTACCCAAGCACCGATTCTCTACTTTGTGGATTAGCTCAGACTGAGTTGCTGGAATCACCCCATGACTTGGTTGTGATCCTCATCTGAGCATCATGTTCTCAAGGTACTTGTGGAGTGTGTCCTACCAGAACGAGAACTTCATATCTCTCTCTTCAGACCTAGGAGTGTGTTCTCCCAGTTTCATGCTTAGTGGAATCTTCGAGTTGGATCCTAGTGGTGGTATTCACGATAGTCGATCGTGCATGAGTATATCTGGATGTTCTTGTTATATGTTTGGTAGACATATATTGTGTAGATATTAATGTATGTTTCTTTCATGATATTTCCTTTGTTGTATTCCTTTGTGGTTTCGGGTTGTAATACTGGATATTGTTATGCTCACCCATGCACGGGCTTTGCCCGCACATGCCGTGTCTTGTGCTGACAAGCGAGCCTTTGACAGGATTCTAGGAGGACCAGGACCAGATGACACTCAGTGAGATCAGACATGCCGAGGTGTGTTCCTACGGCTACAGACTGCAGTCCCATCACCTTTCTTTACAGGTTAGACTTTTTTACGTACTCTGTTTTGGTGGGCTTGTTCTATTGGCCCCGGGGTTTACTTTCTTGTACATTACATTCCTTTCATACTCTGTTGGTTGGGTTTTAGTGTATGCATGCATCTTTTCCTTTTAGTAGTTTTTTCATTTTCAGATTTGTGTTCTTGGAGATGTGCGTGTGTGTGTACAGGTTTATAGGCAATGCCTCCTATGTTAGTAGCATGCCTACTCAGTGCTAGTCACCAGCCCCTGGCCTATTGGAGGCGGGCTTGGGGAGTTGCGGCTCAGGCCCCACTAGGACGTGTCGTGGCAGGATGTGAGTATAAAACATTATATGTTTTCCCTAATGACTTACCTACTCATTTCACTACGAATGAGAGTTAGCAACAATTATAAAAACTAGTTTATATATAATCTATTTCATAAAATATATAATAACTACTTATAAACAAGATTCCAAAACCATATGCAACCAAAGGAATACAAGTTATATTAAAAATAATTCTTCCAGAAACTAATCATTTAATAAAAATACCAACAAGAAATCCGAACCATTTCAAAATATGCATTTTGGAATCCTCGAACAATTCCACCCACCCATGAAACCGACCATGCATGCTAGGTTATGGCAGTTCCATAATCATGAGCGATTTCTCATCGATATACCAATTTATCACAAGGTAATTGTATCCCATGATCCATTAACCATTTGGAACTAATAAAAGTGTCATATTTAAACCAAGAACCATATATTAAATATGAATTCACACCCCAATATTCCCCTGGATCATGCCAAAAAAACCCTATCATTAAAAAAATATTTTATTGAAAATTGATTCCATCAAAACCATTTCAATTCCAAATAATTTCAATAAAACACCCTTTTGATTGAAAATATCTTTTCCATAAAACCATTTACTAATTTCTGAAAATCCCTAATTTAATATGTACAATTTAAAATAAGGATACTAAAACAATTCGCATAATAATTTACCAAAATTTCAAAAATCCATAAAATGATAAATTGTCACTAAAGTGATTTATTCCATGTATTAAACCATGATGAAACAATAAATATTATCCAATTTTATCAGTTTGAAACTAATCTAATCAATTATATAATGATTAATCAATATTGATGAAACCAACCTTGAATGTTTTGGACAAACCCCAACATATAAAGGACAAACATGAAAACTGAGTCGATTCTCCAAGAACCCGCCTTAGATCTCTTCTAATAGCAAGATCAAGACAATATATAATCTTATTTGGAATACAAACACCTATATATACCCATAAAATTATTATAAATATGAAACCAAGAGAAGAGGATAAGTTGATCTAAGTAGATCTATGAAACTGATCGAGAACAATGAAGAACAATCACATACCTCAAGAATTCAACTTTGATTCACCAATGAAAGACATAGGATCACATCCGGATCAATTGGAGAATATTTTTTGGCATTATTAGAAGAAAAATCCCAATTTATGGAAACATATGAGAAACAAAGAGCCATATTGAGGAAAAAATGTTTTAGATCCACTTTTTTAGGTTCTCACATAAACCATATACACGGTTAGTTCACATGGTTAGATCGCACAGTTAGACAAACCATGTGATAACAGTGCACTATTTACTACCTATGATTTACCACACATATATTCCTTGAATGTTCTACCTAACCATTCTCCAACCATTCTATATCTTCTACCTTATGAAGCCCATTGCGCATAGTTTGTCCGCACAGTTAAGAAAATTGTGTGACACCAGTGCAACCTCCATTTTTCCCCAAAACCACATCCAATGTTATCCCAAATCACACATCTATCAACAATACACTTTATGACCATAAAAATAATCATGTATACGTTAAATATGAGAAACAGGGGTTGCTAAATTCTACCCACCGTTGGTCTTTCCATCCCCAGAATGAAGAAAATCCTCACCGACCTGAAAGAGTTCTAGACATTTCTATTTCATCTCTTTCTCATGTTCCCATGTCTCTTCCTGAATCCGTCTATGATTCCACAAATCAAAAGGACCTTGGGACACCCTGATAGGGTAGTGGTGAATTAGGGTGACAACTTTTTATTTTAATGTGATGGATCTTATTCCCACGTTGGTAAGAACTTGTTGAATCTGTATGATGAAAATGATCTGAAAGCAAACATTCACATGCACAGAGAAGACACATCACTTTTTACATAGTTCACCACAAAGTTCTAATTCTAAGGAGAATACGCCAACAGGTTGTCGGTCATACCTAATTTCAATAAACATCACTAGATGTGGATCACAAGGGTTCGGGAATAGTCACGTTGTCCCAGGCTCACTGAATTTACAAATGTTCAGGGATGGCTCACTACGTCGCTCGGGTCACTCCCGTTGACTCCCCCTGGCTCACAGTCCTTGGTGTAGTCCCACTATGTTTATAGACTTGAAGGTCTCTTCAATAGATTTTCTTTATAGTCTTTGTCTCTACTTAGCACGAGACTCTGCTTGCATCGACGTCCAGAAATGATGTACATGTACGCACTGAACCACTGAACCAGATAACCAGAATGAGAAAATACGTTTCTCTGAGAATTGTGCGCAACTCCAAAACTTTGCATGAAATACCTTACTATTTCGTGCAAAATTTCATTTTCGCGCCGAAAAATATTTCACGCAAAAACAGCCTTTTTCGCGCACCTGAATATTTTACACGCTACCTCAACTTTTAAGTGTAACCATTCATTTTTTGCGAATCCCAAAATTTTTCACGCAATCTAGAATGTTTCACGGAAGCGCTTTACGTGATCCTTTTTCACGCATCAGACCTCGGATCTTCTCTATGTAATCAACCATACAGAATGAGGGGTGTCACCACATATTTATAGTCATCTGAGACCCCCACGTGCAAAACCCCCTTTTGTGCGAAAAGATTTTCATCTAGCACATAATATTTTTCACCAGTATCGTTTTTCGCGCAAAACATCAGATATTTCGTGCAGCCCATTCCATTGCCATTTTTCGACATGATTATTCTGAAAAAATGTTTGTGCGAAAACCCTTGATCCTCTATTTCATGCACCACGCTGTTTTCTCATGAAAGCATGCTGTTTTTTGTGAAAAAGTGCTATTTTTCGTGTAGTGCTTGTTTTTTTGTGCATGCCTCCTGATATTATTCACACCACTTCCTCTTTGTGAACACTTCCTTTTTCCAAAAACCTACGCCTTCATTTTCCAATTTTGAGGCCCAAAAAATTGGAAATCACTGGGAAACAACACAACCTTCAATAATGTTGTATGATTGAACTATATAATCACATTTCTAACACACATTCTGAACTTCCACTGAGGATTGAAAACAAACACAAACCAAACTCCAATTACTGCATAGAACAACCATGGTTCCAACAATATCCCCCTTTGGGTTTGTGGGAAATCAACAAATAAAATCAATTGATCACCATACACATGAAAACCAAAAACACAAGGATCAACTCATCCAACACTCTAAGTCTACATGAGCAGTGCTCGGTGTAGAAAACAAGAGAGGAAGCTTTAATTGGGTTCCCGTGTTTTGGAATTCTCAATGATGCCCAAGAAATTTTCAAACAGTGTCCCAAAATCATTTCATGTCCAAACAAAAGCATTACATGTCCACTGACAATATTGAATTTATTCCTTTCTCCCCCATTGACAATAAACCCAAAGACTGGTCATTTTTTCATTGTTCAGCTCAAATCATACTCCCCCTGGATAGTATCTCCCCCACAAACCTGCATCACATCCATTCACAGAAAATCATTAATCATAAACGGGGAGAGGGGTTTTCATAACCACCGTAGGCACTGGGAGGTGTCTGAACACCGAGGTTCAACCGATGCATCACAATCACAGCCATTGATAGTGGATTGGTCAGGATATCAGCCACTTGCTCATCAGTTCCCACATGATCCATTTTAATCATGCCTTGTTCAACTTTCTATTTGATAAATTGATACCTAAGCTCAATACGTTTTGTATGAGAATGCTAAACTGGATTCTTCATAAGGTAAATTGCGCTCTTGTTATCATAGTAAATTACCATTGGTTGATTCACCTCATCAACATTATCTATTAGGTGTTACTTCATCCAAAGCAGTTGAGTGCATGCCTTTGTGGGGAATATATACTCAGCTTCAGCAGTACTAAGAGAAGTACTTTCCTATTTCTTGCTCAACTAGCCCACACATTTCTGCCAAATATAGATGGCTCCACCACTGGTGGACTTTCTGTCTACTACATCACCAGCCCAGTCCACATCATAAAACACTAATAATTCGTTGTTCCCGCCTGCAGTAAAACATAACCCAATGTTATCTGTACCTTGAATGTATGTCATGACTATTTTTACTACCGCCATATGTTCCTCCTTTGGATTACTCTGAAAGTGGGCTGCAAGACATGCGGCAAAGACAATATATGGTAATGGCGCTGTCAGGTACAGTAGGCTCCCAATGATCCTCTTGTATGTGGTGGGATCTACAGAGGCCCCATCCTCATGCATTCCATGTTTAGTTCCAATTGAAATCAGAGTTGACATTGGATTGGAGTCTTGAATATTAAACTTCTTCAGCAACTCTCTTCCATACATTTCCTCATAAATGAAAGTGTATTCATTTTTTTGAATCACCTGCATCCCGAAGAAATATGTGATCTCTCCAATCATAGACATTTCAAATTTTGATTTCATGTGATTGGAAAATTCGTCAACTAATTTCTTCCTACTACCACCAAATATGATATCATCGTCGTAGATGAGAAACATGAATTGATCTATTGCATAATTCTTCACATAGAGATTGTGATCTACTACTCATCATTTGAATTCCATCTTCTTTATATACGAATCTAGTCATGAGTACCACGCCCGTGGTGCCTGCTTCAAACCATATAGATCTTTCTTCAGTTTGCAGTCCTTTGTTTCATCAGTACCTATAACAAAAACCACTAGTTGTTCAATGTAGACTTCTTCTTCCAGTAAACCATTCATGAATGTTGTCTTTACATCAATTTGATATACTTTATATCCTTTTTGGAGTGCCATGGCAAGGAATATCTATATTTACTTCACTCTAGCCACTAGAGAAATGGTTTCTTCAACATCAATGCCTTCAATCTAGGAGTATCATTTACATACCAATCACCACTTGTTTCTGATGACACATCCATGCTCATCAAACTTATTTTTGAAGATGCATTTGGTACCAATCACATTGTGACCTTCGGGTCTCTGGACACGATCCCATGTCTGATTCTTGTCAATCTGATCTAATTCTTCATTCACGGCTTTCACCCAAGATTCAACATTTGCATCTTATTCGAATGTGGATGGCTCCAAAACTAATAGAAATGTAGATTGCGTGTTTTTCCTCATCCTTCTAGTTTGAGTGGGTACACTCTTTTCCCCGATTATGTTGGATGGCTCAATCTCAACTCTTCAATTTCATCTGCGAGGGTCAGTTACATTCTCTTCAGCCACAGTTTCTTCTTCATATCATTCTTATAATTCAACATCATTATGTGACTGCTGAGTGTTTTGTAAAAATTCCTCTATTTATGTATTTCTATTTTCTCCATGTTCACTTTCTTCCTCACTTTCTATTACATTAGCATATGATATCCTTGAATCATTTGTGGTTTTCTATTCAATTATCTTAACATCACTGCTGTCCACAATCCTTCCTAAACGCTATTTGAAACATTTGTAGGCATTGATTTTCATTGAGTTACCGAGGAAAATTCCTTCATCTGTATTGTCTCCATACTTCCCTTGATTTACTTCTTTGTTCCAAATGAAGCATTTACTTCCAAAGAGAAGAAAGAATTTTAAAGAGGGATTCCTTCAATGACACAATTCATATGGTGTCTTCGTCTCACCCATATAATGTCCTTTTCAATTCTGAATATACACTGCAGCTTGAACAACCTCTTTCCAATAATGCCATGGAATACGACTCTCAATCAACATAGTCCGTGCCATGTTGTTCACCTATCGATTCCTACGTTGAACAACTCCATTTTTTTGTAGAGTTATCATAGAAACTTCCTCATGTAGTATCCCATGATTCTCCTGTTAATTTTCAAATTCAATGGACATGTATTATCCTCCATTGTCTGATCGCAACCTTTGATTGTTTGTCTAGTATCATTCTCAGCGATTTTCCGATATGTTTTCATGAAGTGATGTACTTGTCGTTTCCTGTGAATGAACATCACACATGCCATTCTATTGTAATCATCCATAAAAAGGACAAAGTATCTTTCTCCATGAGTTCCAGCAACATTTATCAGCCCACAAACATCGGTATGAACCAGATCAAGAAGATGAGATGCCCTTTTCTACTTTGGCCGATATGAACTGCAGGCCAGCTTCTCACAAATGCAAACAGCACAAGACTTTTCACGCTCACACTTCTGGTTGGGAATGTCCATGACAATCCTCAATTTTGATATTTTCTCCCTGTCTTGTTGATTGATGTGTCCCAGTCTCCAATGCCACAAATTGTTTTCTTCTTCAATAGTCATGTAACAGACATTTTATTCACTATCAACCTGATACAAGTTGCCTTCTATTCTGCATCCCTTCATAAGTGAATTGCCTGTATTTCCCTTGATAGTGCAGCCTTTCTGGTTAAATGTAACTAGAAGTCCTGAGTCACAGAGTTGACTCACACTGAGTAGATTATAACGTAGGCTATCAACATAAAGGACTACATTCCTCTTTAGTTCTCCATTAGCTAATTTGGTACATCCACTCCCTTTGATTTTCAGAGATCCATCATTACCAAATCGTATTGTACCATCAACCGTCTTTTTCATATCCATTTACAGGATGGCATTACCTGTCATATGAGATGAAAAACTGCTATCCAGAATCCATCTACTGTTGTTCTTTGTAGCTTTGAGGTCCACCTCTACAAGGATGGATTTCTCAATATTCTTCTTTTCCTTCCATGAGACATTCGATTGAGTACAGAGTACTGATGGCCTTTCAATTATCTCTTCCACATACCTGGGTTCTTCATAGTTGAATTCTTCATTGAGAGGAGAAAACATGTTTGAAAATGAAACAAAGTCTTGCTGACGAGACATGACTTGTATTGAAATTCGGTATGAGGTGTCCATACCCCTTCTCTGCCTACAATTAGCAGCTTTATTACCAAAGTTAGAACAACGAATAAAATATCCATAGAAATTGTTTCTCCTATAAGAATTAGGATACGAATTTCTTCTCCTGTTTTGAACTCCTGCATCTTCTCCATTCAGATAGATTCTTGCCTCTTCGCAATAAGACATGGTATGGCCCAGATAGCCACAGAACTGACACTTCATGAAAGGAAATGTCTTCTCACTTTAATTTCCCCTCATACCATCTTCTTTGGGAGAATAGTTAGAATGGCTGTCATTTCTGAATGTTTGAGGATAATTTTCAGATTTCATTTTCATTTGGAATGAGGGTTCCTTTTTCAGCACTTTTGGAAACGTTTCAAAATGTTCAGCTTTGATCTTATCTTTCATTTGGATATTTTCACTTCCAGTAGTTGATCTCTCAGCTTCACAGCCAATTCCACTCTTTCCCATGCAAGCGGGTCTTTGATCACTCAAGATTTTTCCAACCCCATATGAACCACACTTAGCTCATTCCTGTAATTCTGCATATGAGAATCTTTCAAATTGTAATTTCTTCCTTGATTCTTTTGGAATTGATTCAGTCTCAAGTTTACACCTAAGAGTAACAACTTCCTCTTCCAGACCCTCAGCAGTCTTGGATTTTTCTTCTAGCCTCGAGGTCAGTCATTGATGACCTTTGTCTGTTCTTCAATTATTAGCTTCAGATCCGCTACATCATCATTGCTTTCAATTATTTTAGACTGTACCTTCACAAATTCTTCCAGTCATTCAATTTCAGCTTCATGTTGATCAACATATTCAGTTGATTCTTCTACAATTTATTTACACATATTGAAACTCTTTCATTTAGTCTTAAGCTTACTAACAACATCTTTAGGTTGCATCTCGGGATCTGCATAAGTTATAAACTATTTTCTCCACTAGTATCTTATGACTTTTCAATAGTGGCCATCATGGATGCATGTTTCCCTGTTTTGAATTATAGTTCTTCTTCATCACAGAATTCATTATCCTCTTCTTCCTCTTCACAGAAAAAATGTTCCTTTTCATTTTATTTCCATATTTGATGTCTCCCTTTTTAAAAAACCTTCTCTGAGGCTTCTCAATGCTTTCATCTTCACTATCTTCATCATTGATCTTTCTTAGGCACTAAGAGGCAATGTACCCAACTTTTCTGCAACGAAAACATACGAGAGGTAACTTCCCTTTGAATTTACCTTTTCCCCTATGGAACTTATTTTCAATGATAGAAAGAATTTCTTTTTATTCATCATCTTCACCACTACTACCTCTTGAAATTTATGGTTTATAAATGGCCTTAAATTCCATTTGCTTGCTCACACGAGTCATAACATCTTCTGGATTAATTCTCATTTCATATTCTACCAAGATACTTAGGAGGTCATCTAGAGAATGTTTTGAATGATCTCATTCCTCAAGGGCTGATACCTTTTTATTGTATGTGGGTGGATGTCTTCTACGTCTTTTCTTCACAATTTCAAAATCTTCGATTTCTTCTCATAGGCCCTGAATTACTCCAACTACTTTAGTGATTCTATTAAAAAAGGATTCTGCATTCTCACTAGGATGCATCTTCAAATCATCGAACCTATTGTGCAGCAGTTGTTGTTTCGCCTCCTTAAATTTGATATCTCCTTCATAAATATTCTCGAGTTTATCCCACATTGATTTTGCTGAGGTGAAATTCATCACCTTTAGGTAGATCTGATCAGAAAGGGCTGTGGTGAGAGCATTTTGTGCTTTATCATCTGCATCATGAATTTTCCTGTCTGTGTCAGTCATAGCCAGGCCTGTTGGATCAGTGACTTGTATTACTTTCATAGTAGAAAATTGAACATCTATTCCAAGATATCTTAGATGAGATCTCATTCTATTCTTCCAGATCTGGAAATTACTTCCATCGAAGTGTGGGACTCCCTTGACATTGACTGCATTCTCCATGACGACAAA
Source organism: Viscum album (assembly GCA_963277665.1). NCBI lineage: Eukaryota > Viridiplantae > Streptophyta > Magnoliopsida > Santalales > Viscaceae > Viscum > Viscum album. The sequence goes on from OY728121.1 coordinate 50,194,744, forward strand.
GGAAAGATTCAACACCAGCAACCTCCCTCTGATACCACTTGAAGGACCCCGGTACACCCTGAGAGGGGTGGGGTGAATTAGAGTGGCAAATTTTTCTTTTAATGTGATGGATTTTTTTCCCACATTCGTTGGAACATCTTGAACCTATATGATAGAAATGATCTAAAAGCAAGAATCCACATGCACAGAGAAGACACAACACTTTTTACTTGGTTCACTACTAAGGGCTACTACCATGGAGCATATGCCGACAGGTTGTCAGTCGTACCTAATTCCACTAAACATCACTAGATGTGGATTACAAGGGTTTGGGAACTGTCATTATGGCCCAGGCACACTGCCTTTACAAATTTTCAAGGTTAGCTCATTGAGTCCCTCTGTTCACACCCGTTAACTCCCACTGGATCACAGCCCTTGGTGTAGACCCACTCAGTTTATAGACTTGAAGGTCTCTTTAATATATTTTCATTGAAGTCTTGGTCTCTACATATCATGAAACTCTGCTTGCATCCACTTCTGGAAATGATGCACATGTACGCACTGAATCACAGAACCAGATAACCAGAATGAGTAAATATGTTTCTCTGACAATTGCACACAACTCCAAAACTTTGCGCACAAATCCTTACTATTTCACACAAAATTTCCTTTTCGTGTGGAAAAATATTTCATGCAAAAACACCCTTTTTCGTGCACCTGAATATTTTATGTGCTACCTAAATTTTTACGTACAACTCTTCCTTTTTCGCGCATCCTGGAATTTTTCGCGCATTCTAAAATATTTCATGCATGCCATTTATGCCATCCTTTTTCGTGCATCAGACCTTAGATCATCTTTAAGTCTTCAACCATACAGAATGAGGGGTGTCACCTCATATTTATAGGCGTCTGAGACCCCCGTGCAAAAAACCCTCTTTGGCGTGAAACTCTTATCATCTGGCGCGTAATCTTTCACGCTAGTATCGTTTTTCGTGCACAACATCAGATATTTCGCACATCCCATTCCTTTGCCATTTTTTGATGTTCTGATTCCGAAATACTATTTGTGTGAAAACCTTTGATTCCCTATTTTGCGTACCACACTGTTTTTTTGCGCAAACCCACTGTTTTCCCACAAACCTGCTGTTTTTTACGCAACCCTTGATTTTTCGTGCATGCCTCCCGATATTCTTCACACCACTTCGTCTCTGTACGCACTTCCTTTTTCCAACCACCTGCATCTTAATTTTTTTATTTTGAAGCCCAAAAATTTGGAAAACACTGGGAAATAGCACCACCTTAAATACTGTTGTCTGGTTGAACTGTATAATCATTTTGCTGACCCACATTCTGAACTTCCACTGAGCATTGGCAACAAACACATTCCAAACTCCAATTCCTGCATAGAACAACCACGGTTCCAACAGAAACCTGCACTAGATTGATGATTTTTCCACTAAAGACATTCTCTTGGTTATCTAAAATCCTCATTGGAATATCTTCCATTGAATAATATGGTTCTTGTTCAATGTGATTCTATCTGATCACATGGTCATGATCAGGTTGATAATTTTTCAACTGAGATACATAGAACATATTATGCCCAAACCTAATCCATGGTGGTAATTAAAACAGATATTCCACCTCTCCAACCGATTCAAGTTTCTCAAAAGGCCTAATGTATTAGGTAGATAACTTGATTTTCATCCTGAAATGACAATGCCCAAGCCATTGAGATATCCTCATGAAAACATGATCACTCACGACAAATGACAACGATCATCCATAGTGATCTGCCAAGGATTTGCGAAAAATCTAATCTATTTACATCCTCATTCAAATCAACTGGATCTTCTCTGTTGTTTATGGGACTAGGATCAGCCCAACTAGTGACGTTTCACCAGTTTCCACCCAGCATAGTGGAGAATGACAAGGAAGTCTATACAATGCTTCAAATGGTGCCATATGTATCAAGGCCAGATTACTGTTATTATATGAGAAATACACTAAGAGAATATTATACTCCAATGAGCAACCAAAATATATTACTAAATACCAAAACATGTCTTCAAACATTTTTATCATCCTCTCATATTGGTTGTCTGTCTTGGGATGATAAGTCGTGATCATAGTAAACTGAGTCCCAAGGGCTTGTTGTAAGTATTTCCCAAAATGAGATGTGAACCTAGGATATCTGTCGGAGATGCTTTAAACTGGTAATCCATATATCATTATTATTTCTTGGATATATATTTTTGACAGATCCCCCACCGTATGTGTTTTATAAATATGGATGAAATGGACTGACTTGGTAAGATGATCCACTATCACCGAAATGTCATCATGTTTCCAGACCTTTCTTGGATGACCTGTAAAAAAATACATCTCTATACGATCCCATTTCCACACTGAGATAGGAAATGACTACAACATACCTATAGGTCTATGATGCTCTTCTTTGTCCTGATGACAGGTTAATCACCATGAGACAAACTCAACAACCTTCATTTTCATGTTGTTCCACCAAAACTAAACCTCCAACTCCTAGTACATAAATTGTATACATGAATTTAAAAACCACCTAGAATGGAGGTATGTATGATGGAGTTGTTACTGACAAGACATAGGTATAATCATCTGATTTCTATATTGAAAAACTAACTCCCATCAAGTTTCCAGCATTCAATGGTTTCCCTACCCTGGAGTTTTTAACACACATCCATACATAAATCAATTGATGATCGTGCCTATTAGACCATATTTACCCAATAAGGTACTAGAGTAGTAGAAATGAAAACCACAACATCACATTGGTCTTCTCATTCCACATGCATGTCAGCTAGGACTGACATCAACTGTCATCCATCTAAAGCTTGATTCCCCAACTGGGCATACAAACTTCAACTCAATTAATCCACTACTGAATTTCCTTTCCCTAGTGTATACATAATTTCAAAGTCAAACATTTTGAAGTAATCCGTCAATATCCTTTATCTTATATTCAAATATCTCTATGAGAAAATGTGTTTCAGGCTTTTGTGTTCCATGAACACAATAAATTTCTCAGCAAGGTGGTTGTTTCTCCATGTGTTCAAATCATAGATGACTATACTTAACTCCAAATCATGTGTTGGGAAGTTCTTCTCATGCACCCTCAACTTCCTTGACCCATAGGCAACCACATGGTCTCTGTGCATGAGAACACAACCCATCCCTGATCCCGAAGCATTAGAGTACCCCACATACCTCTATCTAGAATCTGGAAAGATAAAGATAGGTGCTGATGAATGTCATGCATTGAGTTCATGGAACAACTTCTAGAATTCTTATGTCCATTGTAATTGATGATTCATCTCATTAATAGCTATCATTGGTGAAGCCAGTTGTGTGAAATCTTGCACATAACATCACTAGTAACTAGATAAACCAAGAAAACTTCTTATCCTGATGACATTTTTGTGGTTTAAATGAGATAATGTCTTATATATTTTCAGGATCAACCGAAACGCCTTTATCTGAAATGGCATTGTCAAAGAAATGTAGTACTTGTATCCAAAAATCACACTTTGATAATTTGGAATAAAAACCATGATCTTTCATGATTTGTAAAACTATTTTCATATGATACTCATTGTCTATCCTTGTCTATGAATACAAATAGATGTTGTCATAAAACACCATTATAAAGGTGTTGAGATATCACTGGAATAACCTATTCATCAAAGCCATGAAAATAGATGGTGCATTTGTCAGACCGAAAGTCTTGTCTATATATTTATAGTGTCCATATATGCTTCTAAAATCCGTCTTTGGGATATATTCTATCCGAACACGTAATTGGTGATATCTTGATCGCAAGTCAATCTTAGAGAAGCACTAGGTTCCTATTAAATTATTGAACTGATCATCAATGCATGGAAGTGGTTATTTTTTCTTTATCGTAACATGGTTACTCTTACAATAATCACCACACAACAATAGATTTCCTTATTCCTTATTCACAAACAAAACTATTGCTTCCCATGAAGAAATACTTGGTCGAATGAAAACCGTTCTTTCTAGCTCCTCCAATTGTACTTTCAATTCCCGCAACTCTGTGGTGTTATCCACTCATAAGGAATGTAAATAGGACAAGTCACTGGAAAGAGATTCATCACTAACTCCACATCCCATATAGGTGGTAACCCTGAGATGTTTTCTGTAAATACATTTAGAAATTGATCAACTACTCTTGGGGAAAAAATTTACATGATCTCTTAGATTTATTCCTATGTTAACGCTGTCAACTGATAAGAGATTATTCCCACTCTCGGTGCAATCAATTTCATTTCAACTTTATTTACCATCGTGTATCCTATGATATGATACTCTATGACATCCTCAAAAATGAAACTAATTGTTCTCCTATAAAAGTCTGTGTGAGGCTTCAACATTTTCAACCAATCCATACCCCAGATTAAATCATAAGCATTCATGTCCTACATCGTGATGTCCCATTTCATCTCAGATCCAGTAACAGTTATATTACATGATCAGCACTCAAAGGCATGAAATTCTATTTCCACGAGAGAAGTTCGGTGTTTTAAAACAAAAGGCATCATCTCTGACATTAATCCTTCAAAATATACATCACAAGAAGTAGTGAAATATTGTGATGCACTAGTATTGAAGAGAACCTGCACAAGGGTATAATTCTAAAAAACCATACCTCTCACTATAAATGGTCCAGCCAGATCATCGACAAACTTCTTCTCACCGCCATACAATTTCTACATCGTTGTGTCATTATCGTAGTTTCTTTACTATGATTTTCCTGGCTGAGAAGTCATGGTATTTATAGAATCACCATGGATAGCTCTGATCTATATATGGGAGTGGTTTTTCTGCCCTTTCCCTATTTAAGGATATGATGCCTGCAACACCTTTGAAGTGTCTCGAGCAGTTGAACTCGGATTATAGTTAAAATAGTACTGAATATGTTCCATCTTGTTGCAATTATGGTATTCTCTAGGTTGTGTCGTACACTATCGAATTATGTTGTCATGTGAACCACATTGAAAGAAGAAAACTTTTCTCTAGGGTCTTGGTGGAAGGTTCGATGGTCCATCCATCTGATTCTGATTTCCACTTCCACCATGGATATAGATATCCCTTTTTCACTTGTTCATAGTGTTTGATTTTTGACCATTTCATATGGGTATCATCATGAATCCTCCAATAGATCCTGAGATATAACGGTCATCCATAGTTACTCTACTCACTAACATTGTATAATCCTTAATAAAGAGCCCTTCAATATTCAATCCAATATCTTAAATTAACGCCACATTGATGATGCATGCCTTCAAGGATGAAGTTGCTTCAACCTTCGGTGAAAAATAGACTAAATTCCTAAATTTAGAGGTAAAATCAATGGAAGAGAGACTCTATTGTTTTAGGTTTAAGAAGTCCATCATTTTCGGGATCATGAACGTGTGAGGATAAAAAAAAATCTTGTATAATTATTCAAAATCCTCCCATGTAAGGCCTTCATCCAATTTTTCATGCATCGCTAAATATAACCACTTGTGTAAATGATCCATGTGAATATAAATTTCCATATTTTTCATTATCACTACTAGTGTGCTGATGAATTCGATGACATGATTAATCATAAAAATCCCCACATCTGCCTTCTCGGGTATAGAATCACCGTGGATGTTAGGTGGATTCTTCTGCATGAACTGAATGGTATGATTTTCTTGCCTTGTATAAATCTTTCAGTTCATTGTATCCAAAGTATCAAAAGAATGGAAAATAATCTGAACAAGCTCATGGTTCACTAGTGGTTCAGGTGGAACCACAATCTCTAAAGCATCATCCTGTTGGTTCTTACAAAACCTACTAGGTGCCATTTCGTAAACCAATAATGAACTCTGTCAATCTCAATTTCTATAAACTGATGGCTTAACATTTCAAATTCTATCACATCTACTGTCACAACATTATTTTCCAAAAACAACCATTTTCCATGTACTTAAATATGGATTTTGGGAAATTAATCTATTTTTATAATACCATAAGCATCTCCTTTTTCCACATAATTCATTTGAATTTTTTTCATGTTTTTAGAAAATCAACAATTTTTCACAACATGAATCATTACTCGAAATGATGTATTCCCTCTTAATGGGAAGTAATTCGTCTTTAATTAATTTCTTGCTCATATCATGGGATAATAAAATGAAAATTAGATTTTCATCATTCTATATGTGTCTCTAAATCACTTATGTAACCAGATCTCTGGTAACATGAAGTTCAACATAAAAGGGTTTGCTACATCCTTTTATGCTCTACATATCATGTTTCAACAATCCTACTCCTGTCTATGATTTCAGCCTAATGGATAGACAAGTGGGAATTTCAAATCCCTGTCCAAAACACTAATGACTACTTGTTAGGAAAGGACCCAACAAGATGATAACATTTGTTCCACAATGGAAGCACCAAACTAATACCATTTGAAATGACCTACTCAATCTCATTGGATTGAGAGCACAACAAGTCGTTACTTGGCCTAAAGAGACATCACCAAGATGCTAAAGATTGGACAGAAATTCCAAAGTGTTTTAGATTAATTTGAGGGATGATTTACCCTTTAGGTAATAAAATAATAAACAAAAAACCAAAACCAAAAAATTTACTAAATAATGCATGAACAAAAGAAAGATCACTCAATGACAAAATGTATATCAAAAACATATCAAAGTGTGCGACAGTAGAAGACCAAACCAGTATTATAGTAAACATCAGATAACAACTCAGGACTCTCAAGAGGCCACAATACTCCATGATCCACTTGCTCTGAGCTCCAAAATCACCAAACATCCGAAATATCACGACGTAGTTATAAAAATGTGGGAATTATTACCTTTTCCCATATCATAGACGATAATGTATGAAAAAGTACCAATGTTCCGAAGTAGTGGTGAGTATAATACTCATTAAGTCTTCCCTAATGAATTACATATTCACACTATGAGGATAAAAGAGTTAGTAACATTTATAAAAACTATTTTATATAAAAACATCTTCTCAAAACAGATTATAACTACATATAAACAAGTTACCAAAACCATTTGCAACCAAAGGCATACTAGTGTGATTAAATCCAATTATTATAGACTTAAATAATTTCATAAAAATACAAACATGTTTTTAATAACATTTCACAATATCCATTTTGGCATCCTCAAACCATTCCACACACCCATTCCTCCAAACATGCATGATAGGTTAAAACAGTTCCATACTCATGAGCAGTTTCTTGTCGATCTACCAAGACATAATAAGGTAATTTCACCCCATGTTCCATTAACACATTGGTAGAAAGAACAAGTATGTATTTCAACCAAGCCCTGTATATGAAATATGAATTCACGGCCAAATATTCCCAAGGATCATGAAAAAAACCCTTTCAATAAAATTCTTTTTTATTGAAAACGGTTTCCATCAAAACCATTTCAATGCCAAAACATTTCAATAAAAAACCCTTTTTATTGAAAAAACATATTCCATAAAACCATTTTACTATTCCATAAATTCCATAATTTACAATCACCTTTTTAAATTCAGGAATTTAAACAATTTTCACAACAATTTACCAAGATTTCACAAGTCCACAAAAAATTGTAAATCATAACTAAATAGATTTATTCCATTTTAAAAACCAATAATCAACAATAATTATTATCGTATTTACTCAATTTGAAATGTATCCTATCAATTCAAGCTATAGGTTTTGTAATTGAATCCACCTACCTTGAACGTTTCAAAAAAACCCCAACTAACGAAGACCGCACCTGAACACCAGGTCGATTCCCCAAGAACCTTCCATAGATCTCTATTACTAGAAAAATCATTACCAAATGTCATCATATTTGGAATAAAAACATGTAGATATACCCATAATGGTCGTATATTTAAGAATTATATTGAATAAGATAAGTATATCTAAGAAATCGATCATGAATAGTGAAGAATGATCACATACTTAAGGAATCTGACTTCGATTCACCAAGGAAATACGTCAAATTGCCTCCAGATCGATGGCAGAATCTTCATTGGCATTAGGTGAAGAAAAAACACAAGTTATAGCCATAGAGGAGAAAAAAGGAGCCACTTATAGGCAAATATATGTGAGATCCACTTTTTTAGGATCTCACTTAAACCATCTGCACAGTTAGTTCGCATGGTTAGAAAAACCGGGCGCTAACCGTGTGCTAGCTACTACCTAAACATTCCATCACATGGCTTCCTCACACAATCTCCCTAACCATGCTCCAAACGGGATGGATATACCACTTCGTCCATTGCGCATGGTTTTTCTGCATGGTTAGACAAACTATGGGCCACCCTTGCGACCTCCATTTTTTCCCTAAACAAATTTCTATGTTCTCACAACTTTAACATCCTTCACCCTTACACTATATAACTATTAAAATAATCCAGTAATGGATACATACTAGAAACTGGGCATGCTAAAATTATGTTTCATATATAATTAATGTACATGTATACACATTTGATACAAATTTGATTTACATGGGTTCATTTTCATGTTAAAATTACGATCATTGAAATGAGTACATTCGCAATTCAATTTTAACAAGGATTGTGTATACTGGATTTAACATTGCGGGATATTATTATATTATTTTTAAATAAACCCATGTTTTTTTAAAATCTGGGTTTTCATGAAATTTTTATACGTAATTGTATGATTTTTCCATTTTATAGTAATTAAAATAATTGAGATTTGTTTAGAAAAATATGACTCTATTTCTCCCATCAGACGAAAATCCATTTTCTTCTAAAGATATATTTTAGAAAAATGTATTCAATAATGTTTTCCAAATGATTTATGAAATCGATTCATACCTATTTTGAAAATGTATGAAATATTTTCAATGTAATTTTCATTTTGTTTTCAAAACAAGTCAAATAACGTTTTTATGGAATATGTGAATGTAATATTTATTTTAACATGTATGACTTCCATAAAACATGAACAGTAAATATTTAATAATTAATTAATTTGTTCTAAATGATAGTTACAAATAAATATATTTTAAAAATCATTTTTGAATATTTTGTTTTTAAAAATTATTTTATAAAATTTTATATTTTCCATATAATGTTTTATGATATTTTTAGTGTATTTTTATTCCTCAACAACAAAACCCGTTAATTTTATTTACACTCTAATAGGAATATGATTGATTGATATAGTAACTATAATTTTTATCGATGGTTTATGATAATTTTGAGATAAAAATGTTTTGAAATTTACATTTTTGATTTATTTTTGAAGTCATTAACATTCCATTGAAATATAACATACCTATGATAATTGGAAATTAAATTTCTCTTAAATATAAAAATTTATTGATGGATATATTTATCTCATAAATCATATATCATTTCTACATAATAATTTCCAAATTCAATATTATTTTTTATCTAGGTAAATATTGATAAATTCTTATTCATTACTCAATATAGATATATGATGATAATGAACCTTGTTCAAGATTTGGATTTATTATTCGATATATGGGAAATGCTTAGTACATGAATATATAGATGTGTCCAGATTGTAGATATCCACTCAATTCATAAGTAGTCTCATGAGGTGAATCATTATGAATGAATTAGATGGGATTATACAATTAGTTTTACATAGTCTTTTGAAATCTATTTGAAACACCTCAAGATTATATGAAATAATTTTTCAAAATAACACAATATTTTTGACTGTTTTCAATTTATGCAACACTGAAAATAGTTTTTATATATATATTAAAGTAATGAAATTGGATTTTGTTATACATAATTTTTATTTTATCATGAAAAACTCACAATATAAAAGGTAACGTTTTATATACAGGACACTGAGGTAAGATTACATCTCTTATTAACTTCACTCAATGGCTTACGTACCATGAAAGACTTAGTGTAACCGACAAATAATATATATAATAATATGTAATATATCCATTAAATAAGATTTTATGAATATAATTAAATAAATTATGTAAATATTTAGTTTTCACATAATATTAAATGAACTAATTACTTAGAAATGAATATAAGAACCAAATTGAATAAAAATGAAGTATTTTTATAGAATACTATCAATATGATCACAATGATGATTCCATCCAAACAAATTATATTAATTAAAATAATTAATTTATGTAATATTTATATTATTCATTAAAATATTTTTGATAATCATACAATAGACATGATAGACATAAGATAGGAAGAAACCCAATTTTATGCTTAAAAACCTCTATTTTAATCAAGCTAGTTTTGTCACCTTTTAATAGAGAACCCATTTCAAATCAAACATTTGTAACCATTATATATTTAATATGTCAAAATGAACTTAATATTTTCACATGAATCATAAAAGTTAGGCTATTATGTATATTTTTTAATTTTCTATAAGGTTTCATTTTAAATGAATAGTTAAAAATATTGGATTTTAATTCAAAACTGTTTTTTCATCTATTTTATTTACAAGGATAAATAAAATTTTATTTTATTTTAAATGTTTAATTAGATTATTTTTTATCTATTTATCCAATTTATGTCTTGTAATTAATTTCATGTTGAAATTGGATTTTAAATCGAAGCAAACAATTGATCATTATTACATTAAAAACTCACATTGTCGGCCCGATTGTTGGATTGTATTTGAATTCATTTCTGCCACTTATGTAATTTAAATTACTTAAAATTGATTAAATATTTTGAATAATAATAATTTATAATGTAAAATAAGGTCAAATTATTTTTTGAACTAAAATATTACTCAGGTAATTAAAATTAATAAAAAAAGATAGGTCAAAATATGCTTAACAAGGAACTAAACCATAATCATAAGGCATAAAATGACCTATATAATTTTCAAAAACCATTGGATATCCATAATTTTACCCATTAATCAATCTAATATACTATAAAACATCATTGAGCCAGTTTCATTAAAGACATTGGTGGGGTTCCTTTACCTTAAAATAATATAAGAGTGTGAGGCCTCCTACATTATAAAAGGCCTCCTCTCCTCCAACTTTCTCAAACCATGGAAGCTACATTTTATCGACCAAATCATTCAAAAAATATCTCTCCAACAACACTATATTCCTTCTTGATTACTCCTTTGGGAATAATTCATTCTATGTTATCCCATTGGTTAAATCTCAGTAGAGTTACTCGATTAAGATATAACAACCTCCCTCAAACTCCATTTATTTAATTTTTTTATCTAATCCATCAAATCATCTTATTCAATGATATTATATCAAAAAATGTATCATAAATATACCAAGAATTTGTTTTCTTATGATTTCATCCTTTAATTACACACAAATCCATCTAATGGGTTACGAAAATACTGTTTATTTGAAGGACGACAACCACCTTGCTAAATGATGGTTGTTCATGTTTTTCATTTATCACCTCTCATGGTGGCCCTTATGAAGGGAAAAAATATTTATATATTATATATAATTTTTTATGTATTTAATATTGTATAATTATTCTATAAAGACACATCTTTATTCAGCCCATTTTGTGTTAATATGATAATTTAGTTTGAGGATGTGAAGACTACTGCCCCCACAAAGTGATGTGATTCATTCATAAACTACATGAATGTATTAAGGAAGGAATTAGTGAATATATATGATATATATGATATAATAAATCTAATTTGATAATTATATATATAAATATATTAATATATATGTCTTCAACATTGTTTTTTTCAACAAGATAGTTAAACAGAAATGGAGTTCGTGCGTGCGTATTGCTTGCCTTCTCCATGAAAGGTGTATTATGTTTTATAAATATATATTTTATGGATTATTATAATAAAAATTTACTGGTTATAATTGATACTTTTATAATTTTTTACATTCTATAACCACGATATAAGTATAATGAGCATCAATACAACAAATTGAGTCACATGCGAAGAATGAAGTTAATATTATCCGAATTGAATACTTAACATAGAATGGTTAACAAGAGGTTAATATATGGTTGTATTGAAACCATAAATCCTATATTATATAGTAATATGGATAACTAATTTATATATAATAAATTTATATTTATAATATAAGTGGTTCAAATGAGTGTCATGAGAGTCAAGACACAATGTAAGAGGATTTCATCTCAATTTAAATTTCTATAAGATACAAGTTAAAATCTCCACTATTTTCTTTTGTGTTTGGTTTGTATGTACCATGATTGTATTAAATTATTATTATATAAAAAATCATGGGTATTTACATATCCATTTTACAATCATTCATTAATGGGGTTTATGTTTTTTAAAGATATCAAATCGGTAAAAATGTTTTGTCTCAATATTCCTTCTTTATGATTCATGTTTTTTATGCACCTAAACCATTTTTGAAGTAGTATATAAATCCATTTTACTTATTATAATGTGAATCTATTTCTTATGATGTTATTTTATGCTTGATTTAATCTAGTTTTTTACAAGATGATTATGATCCCATTTCACAAGGGGGTAAATGTTTATTGAAGTAACCTCATAATTTTTTGAAATTGTTAGAGATTATGGATATTTTATGAAATATTATTAACCATATCTGAGGAATATTCTTGGGTTTTATTTTTCTCTAGTTAATCAGGATTTCTTACAATATTTTTACCTTTTTCCCATCATTTTTACATAAGAAAACTATGAATATTTTTAGAAAAAATTACTTTACCACTCTCTTCACTCAAATATATTTTGTGTTTTTTTATAAACATAATTTATAAATTATTTTCAAAAATATTTTAATGTTATCTAATTATAATTAATATATATTTTTTACTATTATTGATTTTTCAAAAATGTAATTGTTTTTCATTATCCAATCGAGGAACATTTATAATGTTTTTTCAAGGAAAAAGGAATATTATTTTTACCTCATATGATATATATTGATCTACTAACCTTCATTTCATTAAGTAACACATTGATATTCTAAAAGAATAATTTTTTAATAAAATATATTTAAAAATAATTTCAATTAATTTATATTTAAAATGATTTCAAGACTTATATATATGTTTTCAAACTATTTTCAATGATATTGAACTAAAATCATTTTCAAGATTGTTTAATAAAATTTCATGTAAATTTGTTTTCACAGTATTTCCAAGTTTTCATTATATATTTTCAACGTTTTTTAAATAAGAAGTGATTTTAAAATGTTTTTAAGTTTATTTTATAAAATATCAATGAAAATGGTTTCATCTTTATTTCATATTTTTTCAAGGGAAAATGTTTTCAAAATGGTTTGAAGTCTTTTTTATAAGTATTTATTGTATTTTCTATGAATGTTATTTCTAAATGGTTTTACAATTTTGAAAGATTTTTTGAAATATGTTAATATATTTTCCACAAGATAAATTTTTAATATATCATTCAAACTTATTTCCCATCTTGGATAATATCAACTTGTGTTACTCATTCATTTCTAGTGAAATTATTTAATGTTACCATGTATATTCATTCTCTGAATGTATTATGTTTTCATGGAATGATGTTTATGAAACCCCTTTCCATTTCACAGGTTATATGATTTTGAGACACTATTCTTTTCCCAGGTTATGTTTATGATAAAATTATTATGAAACCCATATCATTACATTGGTTATGATATTATTGCATTTTTATAATACCCATTTTAGATAATGGGTTTTGATATTATTATTTTTTATCATATGGAAGATGTATGTATAGATACATTATGAGATGGGTGGGACCTATATCTCCCTGCAATGCTTTGGGAAAATATTTATAACTCATGTGATAGACAAATATGGTCGTGGGTGTGAACATTGATTACTAATATGGACATGGGTGGGAACCATGACTACCAATACATTATGAGGAGTGATGTCATGGTGGTAATATGGCCATGGGAGTGAACCATAACTATGAAGATGGCAGGGGGAGTGAACAGGTACTACTAAGATGGTCCTGGAATTGATTCCCAAGCTATTAAAGAAAAAATATTATATCCTTACGTGTATTCCATAATTACATGTTTTATTCATATGTTATGATTGTATGGATTATGTTTTTTTATTTTACTTTGATTCATGTATCATAATCATCCAATAATTATTCAATGATTCCTATTTATGATCATTGATATGCAGGGAATGATCTTCTATTTTCGCGATCACATTCTTATACCCTATGCTCATGTTTATGCTTACATGTCTCCCTTGTTTACCCTTACTGAGCATCTGAGGTCACCCCTTTTATTGATTATTTTCCCTAGCTTATAATGATACATATTATTATTGATGAGTATAATTAGGGTAGCAGTAAAGAAGAACATAGTGGGTGATAATATTGCTCACTTGTATACCTATTATTATTTTTCCAATTTTCCAATGGCATTAAACTGAAACTGTCTTTGGGCGTCCATTTGAATAATGTTTATCTATTACTCAAAAGTAATGTAATGTTAATGTATGTAATGAATGGGTTTTCGAAGTTGGTATCAAAGTGAAGGTATAGTTAACCATTAGAATATATAACGAGAATAAATTGTGATATCCCCAAGTATATTTCTTAGGATAGGTCTACAGATGTCTCTAAGGAAACTTATAAGAATGAGTTAACATTTAGTAAAATGTCCAAGAATTTTGTTAAAGTATATAGTGAGTGGTTTCATAAAAATATTTCACTATTTAGATACTAGAAAAGTATGTCGATCTGGAATATAGTTACCGATGAGTAACAACTCTGACAAGGTGTTCTGATCTTGATTCAGGGTAATCTGATACACAACAATGGACGTAACTGCACACCTATATTGGCACTCACAGGGGATATGCATTGGTAATTGAGAAACTCTAAAAGAACCATTATTATGGATTCAAATATATGTTTTCTATGAATATCCAAGGATGAACCTAGGGTGTTTTATATTACAAAAATTTCTATGATTGAGACATCCTTTGAGTAATTCGTTTCATAACTATGTGGTTTTCTTCTTTGATAATTAATGATCCCATTTTGATTCTAATTTAGTCAATGGATATAACTAGAAGAAAACTTGTTAACACTGAGTCTGATGGAAAATCTAGTGATTATGAGAAATGAAATTTGATTATTAGTTAAGATAACAATATTTCAATTATGATGAATCAGCTATCACAATATATGATAAAAAAATTGAAATTTGGAGATATTTCATACAAATAGCATAATAAGAATATATAAATTTTTAAATTTTAAAACTATAAGGAGAATATATGAATTAATATTTGGTTTCCATTATATCAATATTATAGAATAAATCAACTATGATAATTTCTTAGAGGAACATGATGGTGTATCGACAATAATAATGATTGATTTAACGAAATTGACTACAAAGAAAAAATGAGGATTTCAATTTATGAAATTAATGAGAATAGTATCCTAACTTAGTCATCGGGAAGGGAAAGTATTTTAAGTGTGAAATAAATTGTTATTATCAAAATAGATGTCTTAAAGGTAATTATCTAAAATAGAATCAATAGAATAGTAATGGTGACCGTTATATAGATTATTATGATGAGACTACAGATGAAATGTGAAAGGAAATCAATATTAAATAAAATAATTAAGTATCATTATTAAGGATTATGGGTGAAGTGAATCAATTGATGTTTTTATGTATTTGTATTAAAATGTTACAGTGATATGTTAATGTATTTTTCATTTTATATTTTTCACTATGGATTTAAATGTATATGTATAATGTTTCCGATGGAATGGAAAAATGAATTAATGGAAAGGTGAAATTTTGACTAATGGATGATAATCCATAATAAAAATGATATCACCCCTTGGTTGAGTTATTTATCAGTTTTATGCCTTTATATGTTGTTAAAGTTCCTGGGATGAGTTTGGATGAGTTTGGGAGAGTTTGGTTTTATTTGAATAAGTTTCGAGGCTTTTATAAGGGTGCACAGTTTGTGAATGGTTAGGGGGAAACCATGAAGGTTCTGCAAGAAACCATATATGGAAGATTGTAGGCTTCGCGTAGCATGTGCATAGTTTGAAAAACCATGCTAGACAACAGTTTGGACCCCTTCTATCACAATAGTTGTGTCTGCATAGTTAGTTCACCGTTTTCCAATCTCTGCGGACTAACCATGTAGCCACTTAAAGATGGGGTTTTTAAATCCATGCTCCCCTAGGCTTATCCCATTTCACTCCAAATCTTCTCCAACCCAATCCTCACTCAGGATTTTGGGTCCATAGAGGTTGGGGGTTCTATTCCACATGTTTTGGAATAAAATCGAAGGGGTTTATTGGTGGATTGAAGGAGGTTCTTCTTGGGTAGGTCTCTTATCATTGTTCTTTATGTTTTTCACTAGATCTACATATCCCTCTCTCATTGTTTTCTAGATCGACACCTGTTTTGTGTTGATATAGGGGTTTTCTTGCCCTAGGTGTTGATTTTAAGGCATGTTGATGATAGGGAAGGGGATCTAGAGCTGTTTCTATGGAGCATTTTCTGGATTGGGGTGTGGTTGCTTGTTGGATGAATTTTCTGGAACCATAATGTTATGTGGCATCTCTCTCGATACCAAATAGATAGAATTAATGTCCTTGGTTGCAATTAATTAATTTTTTTGGAAATTAATTGTGACAATGATGTGTGGATCTTGTTTGAAACCCATTTGGCAATCATTTTGGGATATTGGGGAATATGGGTTGTTTTTGCAAGAAGGGGTGTTCATGTGGGATTTTAGAATGATGATTTAAAAATAATTTGAGGTTGATTATGAAAAATGACGTTCCAAAGAGGGTTTTCAATAAACATGTTTCTTATTTAAATGTGATTGTGCATGGAAAATCTGTTAAATGGTGTTTTCAAATAATGGGTGATTTATTGAATTGAATTGACATGTGATGGCAATGATGGTGTACTTTTGTCTAGCCTTGGTGATTTGTACATGTTGGTTGATTATGTGTTATGGATTGTGTTTGTTGGGTGGAATTGGATGGAATGTCTCACTATTATCATGATGGATTGTGGTTGGAAGAACCACCATTATGGATAGTGTCTGGGAAGCAGAACTATTTGGAAATGTAGTGAATAGGTTGGACATAAGCTCCACTATTTTGGTTACCATGTTGTGTGTTTCTATTAAATATGAGATGTTTTTTGTTATTGTCAAATAGAGTAATGTATTGTGGCTTCATTGTTTGGATTTCCAATGTGTTGTGGGAATTTTGGACATAATTGATTGATAAGAAGTGTTTGTCTTATTGTATGTAATTTCAATATTTAATATTTTATATAAACTACTTATTAGAAATGTGCAAATGTTTTTATCCTAGTGGAATGTGTAGGGATGTCATTTGGGAAAAGTCTACAGAGTATTAGTACTCACATTCTTCTTTGGAACTTTGGTTCTTTTGTAGATTTCGTATTCTGGGACACATGTATGTGTAAAGGTTCTCATTTTTATACCGATTTGGCATGAAGCAAGGGTGATGTTGTGGTACTAGGAGCATGGATCTTGGTGTAGAGCAGTGGTGTGTGTCCTGGTTTATTTTGGGTATTTTTATTGTTTTATTCAGAGTACTCTGATAATATATTTGGTTGTATAGGGTTTTTGGTTTTATTGTGGTACAATATGGATGTGTTTTTGGTAATACGTGGTTGGGTTTCTATGTCGATAAGCACAATATTTTATCATTGGTAATAACTAGGTTGGTTGGATGTTCTTTTAAAAGATTGAAAATTGTTCCCCATATATTTTGGAAACCATCGGCATTTATTTCCAGCCTTTGGTGTCTTGGGAAAGTCACATAATGCCAAGTTTCATTCCTCCGCCCTCTCTAGCCAATGAGATGGGGAAAGATGTTACATGTGGTATCAGTTTGATCGGTCCCTGTCCATCAATTGAGAATAGATGTTCGATAATTTGGCATTGATGATTGGTCTTGGTGTTAATATACATTCTTGGCATATTTCATGAGTCGGGATGGTAGCAATGAAAAGTATTTTTGGAACACGAAATGTATAGAAAAAAAGGACGTAGCTAACCGTTATATTCAGAACATTATGTTACTGGGGAGTTGGGTACATATGTGTTTGAAGAAACTTACAGGCATTGGATATCTATTTGTCATGGGGGTAGCCAATGAGATGATCATTATATGCATTGTAGAAATGGCTTCCCAATAGGATGTATAGTTTATTGGGGTATTATGATCTATGGTGTGATATGAATATATGGATATCAAAAATTATAATTGGGTTTCAAAACGAATGGATATGAAACATGGAAATCTCATGGTATTTAAAAAATGGGTTGATTTTCAATACTTGTTGATTTTTTTGAAATACTAAGAATTGGAAAATATAAAGTTATGGAAAGCTTGTATGAGATAGTTTTAGTGTAATTGAACTAGAATATTTGAATCATGTGTTGCAAAAATAAAAAACCATTTGGTTTTTTTGTATTGATAGAAATGGAACCAGGTAGGGGTCGTAGTGACCAACTGGAAGAAGCTGCAAAAAATGAGGTTGCACCTCGGCCACATGAGTAACAGAAACTAGTATAAAGTATAGTGAAAGCGTAAAAAGTGGTAGGAAGTACAAATAAAGTTGATTAAACAAGGCATGTGGAACATGAAGTTCGGTTTCAAAGTTAGAATCTACCCAACATTATGGGAGATTAAAATCCAGAGAGGGATAAAGCATGGATGAAAATAATGAATTGGATATTTGACATCATGGGAACAATAGTAGAGCTGAATGTGAATCTATCCATGTATATGTCGGATGACCATGCCCCTCAGTGGCGGGAGATGGCGGTACTTATAGGGATGGACCAAATTGTGACATGGGATGGGTGCAAGGAATTTGTTAATAAAAAATTCTACCCTCATACATTAAGAATTCAACGTACAATGGATTTCTTCACATTGAAGCAGGGGAACTTGGATGTGATGGAATATGCATCTATGTTTAGGAGATTAGTGTGGTTTTCACTTGAGGTGGAGGGTAGTAAATGGTTAAAGGCATTATTTTTTTATGTTTGTTTGAACAAGGAAATTTGTTCCAGGATATATGTGTTGTGTATAGATGATTACACAGAAACGGTTCACCGTGATATAGTGGATGAGTGGGATATTGTGGGGGCTACAGGTGGGGGATATATGTTGGTACCCATGGTAAATAGTTGGAAATCGAACGTTGTGTTCAAGCAGAAGAGGGACAATTATTTATTTAGTTGGATAATGACTTAGAATCTGACGACCGGATCCATGAATCTTCTTTAGATGCCTCAGAGAAAGCTAGGATGTTTTCAGTGTGGTTTTATGAGCTAAATCATGCGGGATTGTATAGAACAACCTTGATCATGTCATAATTGTAAGAATATGGGGTATATTCATCGTTATTGTCATAATTCTCTGTGCATGGGTGTCAGTGACACTCCTCAGGGGTCACATGGGTCTTATGCCTCGATGGGAAGAGGGAAGCAGTATACCCCTCACTATTAGAGTAAATTGGGACATCGTGATTCTCAGAATACCATGACGCCTCAGTAGGGTAATAAGGAGGAGAGTGTGTCATGTAATAAATTATTTGGTGATGGGAAGACATTGATGGATGACCTATCGAGACCATTCATGGTGGAAGTTACGGTCCTTTTGAAATCCACATTGATTATTTCTTTGTTTGTTATGAGTGCTTCAAATTTTTTTCTTACTTCCCGATTCATTGGTTTTTTGGATTTACATGTGGAAATGAGGTCGTCTATTTCAAAACTGCAAACTCTTCTAGGACAATGAGAGTGTATGTAATTCCTATATCGAGGGTGTTGATTAGTTGTGGATGTCATTGAATTGATGGGGGATTTCTCAGTGTTTTAGATGGATGCATATGATAAAATCCTAGGAATGGATTAGTAGGAAATGTTTAAGACCCACATAAATTTCAACGCATGAATGGTTTATTTTGTGAAGGAGGATGGTTTTAGATATCTCTTTAAAGGGGATAATAGTGAAAAGCTAGGTGAAATATATTTTTTATCCCAAACTGTTGGCATGATCTCATATAATTTAGAGGCCTTGTCATTGGAATTGATGGAAGGTGCCGAGTATAGTGTTCTTTTGGATGTAGTGGATCAGTTTATGGATGCATTTCTTGGTGAATTATCAACATTCCCACCAGTGAGAGAAGTATAGTTTACGATTGATCTTTTTCCGGGGACCAGTCCTATCCCACTACCATCATACTGAATGGCATAGGAAGAATTGTGTGAATTAATGCGTCAGTAGAATTGTTATAAACCAAAGGCTTATTCTGACCTACAACCTCTCTATGGGTAGAGCTGGTTTTGTTGATTAAAAACTATGGTGGAACCTTGGGTCTCTGTATTAATTATAATATACTTAATGAGGTTACGATAAATGAACTGGTACCCACTTCCACATATTGATGAATTTTTTTGACTAGTTTAGGGGAGCTCAGTGCTACTCCAAGATTGACTTGTGGTCAGGGTATCACCTATTATATGTGAGGTGGGAGGATATTCTGAAAACAGCTTTCATAATTTGATATTTCCATTACAAGTATGTATTTATGCCCCTTGGTCTAATGAATGCACCGATGGTGTTCATGGAATTGATGAATCAGATATTTTAGAGATATTTTGATTCATTTTTGGTGGTATTGGTTGATGATATACTAGTGTATTGAGGAAAATGGTGGATTTTGAGAAGAACATGGCGATAGTGTTGGGGATCTTGAGGGATCATCGGTTTTATGACAAATTGTCAAAGTGTGACTTTTTCATACTGGAGTTTAGTATCTTTGGCCATGTTATTTATATGAATGGTGTTTCAGTTGATCCAAATAAGATATAGGTTGTTATCTCATGGAAACAACCATTGTATGTTTTTGAAATATAGAGCTTCCTTGGTCTAGCTGGGTATTATCAACGTTTTGTTCATGATTTTTCATGACTGGATTCACCGATGACATATTTCACTAGGAATAATATCCCATTTAAATGGGATGAGCAGTGCTAGAAATGCTATGAAGAGTTGAAGGGTCACCTTACATCAGCACTAATATTTGTTTATCCCAAACAAGTTAACAAGTACGTGGCGTATTGTAATACCTCGGGATTTAGGTAAGGGTGTGTTCACATGTAGGGGAATCATATGGTAGCATATGGATCACATCAGTTGAGGTTTCATGAGAATAACTACCCAATACATGATTTGGTGTTGTTAGTAGTGGTTCACGCTTTATAAATATCGCGTCAATATCTCTTTGGTGTTAAATTTATAGTGTTTACATATCACTTGAGCTTAAAGAATATATTTTCACAAATCTATTTAAACATGAGTAAACGGAGATGGATGGAATATCTCGAAATGTTTAATTTCAACTTATTGTACAAATCGGGTAAATGAAATTTAGTGGAAGATGCACTATGTAGGAAATCATATACTCAAGTGCTGAAGTAGGTATCATATCAGTGGCAGTTAGTGTCAGTCATAGCCGACATGTGATCCGAATTTGAGTACCAGGGTGACAGAGCGGTCTTCATTCAAATTTTTTTGGTTCCTGACTTGGCTGGTTTTCTTAAGGAATCATATGCATCTGATTGTGAAAGTTTGGTGTTGAGGTCAAAACTCAATGTTGGGGAGACCATTGAGAGCTATGATCTGAATGGGAATTCAGTCTTGTGTTTTCAGAATCAGATCGTTGTATAGTGGATTTATGATATGAACTTATTAGGTCATAACATCAATCCAGGTGGGTTTTCCATCCTGGAGTTTAGAAAATGTATAATTCATTGAAGGTTTAGTTTTGGTGTGATGGTATGAAAATGGATTTGGTTGGATTTGCCTCGAGATGCTTGACTTTCCAACAAGTTAAAGTAGAGAATCAGTGGCCAAATAGCATGTGGTAGTATTTACGTATTCCACTATGGAAATGAGAACATATATCAATGGATATTGTGAAAGGTATCCCATGAATAGTCTTGAGCAAGATACCATATGGATGACTATGGATTAGCTCACAAAGTCGGTCGATTTCATCCTAATTCATGAATCTCATATAGTGGAGGATCTATCCAAAATATATATCAAAGAGGTCATAAAGATGTCTGGTGTTCTAGTTTCTATTGTATTATATAGAGATTCGAGGTTCAAATATCGTTTTTGGAAATCTCTATAGCAAGCCCTTGGGACACAGTTGACTATGTGCATGGTGTATCATCCAAAGACGGATGGCCAATCTGAGAGGATTATACAAACCATTGAGGACATGTTAATGGATGGATTGGTGGATTTGGGTGGTTCATGGGAGGAGCACATCTGTTGATGGAGTTATCCTATAATAACAGTAATCTGGTATCTCTATATATGGATCCATTTGAGGCTTTCTATAGGCGTCCATGTCATTTCCAACTATGTTGGGTGGAAACGGGTGAGACGCGAATGATCGGACCGAGCCTTGTCTAAGAGACTATGTTGAAAACATGTTAATAAGGAAGAGGATGTAGAAAAATCAATGTCACCAAAAATCATACGCAGACCATCGTCAATGAACATTGTCGTTTGAGGTACATGATAATGTGTGTTTGAGAACCACTCCTAGGTTAGACATCGATGGATTGGGATGCAGGGTATATAATCTCTAGGGTATAATATGCCTTTTGATATACATGAGCGGATTGGAGAGGTGTCTAATCATTTGGCTTTGACACCATGGTTTTGTGTGGTGCACAATGTGTTTCATGTGTCACAGTTGAAAAAGTATCATCCGTATTGTGACCATGCGATTCATTGAGATCATGTTGAGATAGAACTGGATATTTTGTTGGTGCATGTGCTCATAAAGATTATGGATAGGCAAGATAAAGTATCGCATGGATAAAGCATCAGTTTAGATCATGTTTTGTGGATGTATGGTCAGATTCAGGAGAATACTTGGGAGTGAGTGAAAGATATAGTTGATCAATGGACCGAGCTCTTTGACAAAGCAATGGTTCCCTACATTCAAAAGACTGAAAGTCCAATGGTGGGTAGAATATAGCACCCCCCCCCCCTTTTGAGTTATGTAGTATTTTTATGCCTTTTTATGTGATTAATGTGTTTTTGATGAGTTTTTATGACATTTTGAGAGTTTTTTTGGGGTTTGAATATGTTTTGGATGATTTTCTTAGGGTACACTGTTTTTGCACTATTATGGGGAAAAATGCAGGTTCTCCAAGAAACCATGCAGGTGGAGACATTAGTCTTCCCACAACCTACACATGGTTTGAAAACACTTATGAGGAATCCATGAATACACCTTCTCTCAAGATAGTGGTTTGTGGATGGATAGTTCCTAGTTTTCCAAAATTTGTGGACTAGCCATGAAACCACTTAAAGATGGGGTTTTTAAATCTCGGTATACTCAGCCTTAATCGATTTAATTCCAAATATTCTCACACTCAATCCTCAACTCGGATTTTGGGTTCAAAGAGGATGGAGGTTCTCTCCCACACATTTTAGAAGCAAATCTAAGGGGTTTCATAGTGGATTGAAGGAAGTTCTTCTCTAGTATGTCTCATGTTGTGGTTTTTTGTGGTTTTCTATAGATCTACATATCCCTCTATCTAGGATATCTATATCTACACTATTTGGGTGTTTATCCAAGGTTCAAGTTTCATTGTGTGTTGATTTAATGTCTTTTTGATGATAGGAAACGGGATCTAGAGCAATTTTCATGGAGCATTTTCTTTGATTTGGGTTCAGTGTCTTGTGGGTTGATTTCGCCAGCACCGAAAAGGTTGGTGGCTACTCTCTCGATACCACATGGTTAGAATTAGTGGCCTATATTGAAATTAATTAGTTTTTCATGAAATTAATTCTTATAATGATATGTTAATCTTGTTGGAAACCCATTTGGTTGTAATTTTGGGATTTTGTGGATAAAGGTTGGCAGTGGCAAAAAGGGGAATTGTTGTGTGATTTTAAAATAGTTAATTTAAAATAGTTAGTGGCTGATTAGTAAATTATATATTCAAAATATGTTTTTCAATAATGATTTTTTTATTGGAATGTCTTTGGGAATGGAAAAATTGGTTAAAGGGTGTTTTCAAATAATCGACGATTAATTGAAGTGAATTGGCATGTGATGGGAATGATGGTGTGATTTTTTGTGGAATTGGTTCTTTTTACATTGTTGGTTTATTATTTATTATTGATTGTGTTTTTTAGGGGGAAGTGGGTGGACAATATCACTATAATGGTGGTGGAAAGTGGTAGAAAGAACCACAATAATTGATAGTGGTTGGGAAAC
This sequence comes from Viscum album, assembly GCA_963277665.1. Lineage (NCBI taxonomy): Eukaryota > Viridiplantae > Streptophyta > Magnoliopsida > Santalales > Viscaceae > Viscum > Viscum album. The sequence goes on from OY728121.1 coordinate 50,219,133, forward strand.
ACCACTAGTAGGAAATGTACTGAATGGGTTGGATGGATGCTCTATTGTTTTGGTTTCCTTATTGTGTGTTTCTATTCAAGATGAGAAATTTGGAGATATTTTAAAATGATGGAAAAAATTGTTGCATGGTTTTTTGTATTTCCAATGTTTTTTGGGAATTTGGGTGGAAATGGATTGATAAGAAGTGTTTGGCTTATCGTATGTTATTGCACTATATAATTTCTTATAGAAACTACTTATTATAAATGTGATAAAGATTTTATTCTAGTGGTGTGTTTAGAGAATTCATTTGGGGAAAACCTATTGGGTATTAGTACTCACCCCTACTTTTCCACAATGGTGATTTTTGAATATTTCGTTTTTCAAGACACAGGTAAGAGTAATGCTTTTCATTTTTCAAGTTGTTCGGCTTGTTGCTTGGATGATGTTGTGGTTCCTGGAGTATGGAGCTCAGTATAGAGCGGTGGTGTGTGTCTTGGTTTATTTTGGATCTTTTTTATTCTTCCGCATTATATTATGATATTGTGTTGGGTTGTATTGGTTTTTGGGCTGTATTGTCGAACAACATGGTTGTATTCCTTATAATACAAGGCTGGGTTACTATGTCAACATGCCTCATACTCTATCATTGGTAATGAATGGTTTGGATGGTTGTTCTTTTTCAAAAGGTAAAACCATTCACCAACTATTCTTAAGGAACTCGATTTTTATTTCCTGCCTTGGGCATCATGGGAACGGCGCTTTAGGCCAAGTATCATTCCTCATCCCTCTCCAGCTAATGATATTGGGCGGGATCTTAGAGGATCCCTATGTAATTATAATATTCTTATGAGATATTTTATATGAAAAAGTTAATTGGATTGTATTGATTATCTTAAAACTGAAAAAGGATCTTTTGAAAATGTTGTCAATGTCGTCATGGATGATGTTTTATTCTTCTTTGATTTAAGGAACATATCTGATATCCTTTGGAATATGTAAGCATTGATGTTTTTCAAGTGTATATAGGGTAATTCAGGTTAATATCCTATTTTAATATAATATATGATTAGGTTATTCACATGATTTTAATGTGATAACCAAGATAAACATTATTATATATGGGTGACCAATGTATAGTTGATTTTGTGATGATATTTCTAATGATTTGTATTTTCAACTTATAGATGTTTTATAAGGTTAACCATTTATGAAAAGATTCGGTTAATATTTGGATGATGTTTTCAGAAAAATTTATTATCTTAACACATGAGAATTTTTTTCTGTTGGATAACATGATTAAAAAACTCAGTGTTGATGTTAATTGGTGACATATGGAATGGAATATCATTGATATACTGATCATTTAGTGCTTAAAGAACTAAAAAATATCATTCCTTTTGAAAAAAAGGTGATGTGGATCAAGGAACAACAATGTGTGAGGTTATCCTAAAATCATGAAGGAATATATTTGCATAAAAATTCATTAGCATTTGGGAAAAGGTTTTGGAAACCCAAAAAAGGTAACCCAATAGCTCTATTTCTGATGATTCAGATGATCCTTTATGTCATCACAGATTTATTGATTTTTTATTATTAACATTATCATGAACTTGATTTCTATCACTCTACATCAAAACATGATGGAAAATTTTTTATTCCATGTCCATGTTTTCATATTCCACCTAATTTCTCCTAAGTGAAAGAAAAGTTATTTTTTTACTTTGGGTAACCATTATGGTTCCATTATTTCCATTTTAAGGGATGATTTAATATTCATTTTTATGATGTGGGTTTCTAAATTTGAATATTCCATGTATTAAACCATTGATAACCCAGACAAATTTCAAGGGAGAAATTCAATTTGGGGGGGGGGAATATAACACCCCAAGATTTTGCGAAATATTTTTTTCAAAATATTTTAATCATTTTTATACTTTTCAATTCATGAAAAATTAAAATTTGTAATTATATATATATATATATATATTAGAGCACAATTTTTGGATTTTCTATACACAATTCCAATTTAATAGTGCACTACAAGCAATATAATGGTTAATTTCCTCTTTAAGGAACATAGAGGTATGCTTACATCTCATAATGACTTCCCTTCATGGCTTGTGTAACATGAAAGACCGAGTGTTATCGAAAAATATTATATATAATAACATATATCCTTGATGTTAAATATTTTTTTAGGAATAATAATAGATAAATTATTTAAATATATGGTTTTCAAACAATATAAAATAAAATAATTATTAATAAAATAATATAAGAAACAAATTTAAAATAAATGGTGTATTTTTACAAAAAAACTATTAATATGCGCATAATTATTTTTAATATTATAAAATTAAATCAATAAAATTTAGAATGTTATAATATTGTATAATATATGTTATATATTCGATGAAATGTTCTTGACAATCATCCAACAAATATTATTAGTATAATATAAGAACAATCCAATTTTTATTCATAAATATATATTTATTTAAAAATGTAGTTCTACTACATTTTTATGCAGACAACATTTGAAAACAAACTTTTAGAGATTTTATATATTTATTAGTTCAAAATATACATCATATTTTTGTGTGAAACATATAAATTATGTCTGTATAATTCATTGGTAAATTTCTATACTCTTTTTTTGAATTGTTTTAAATACATGATTTTAATTGAAAAATGATTTTTCATATAATTTATTTTTAAATATAAATTATATTTTAAAGTGGTTTAAAAGAATAATTTTTTAAATTTTTATCAATTTATATAATTTAGGTCATTAGAATCAATTTCATTTTTAAATTGTCTATAAAAACATAGAAATCATTTAATTATATTTAATTTAATAACCCTCATTATCAATCCGACTATGAGGTTATATTTAAAATAATTTATACCAATTAAGTAATTAGAATTTGAAAAAATTAAATCCATATTTTAAAATGTATAATTTATAACTTAAAATAATGTAATCATAATTTTGTACAGAAAATATTAATGATGTAATTAAAATTAATTACAATGAATAAGGTTAAATTATGAATTATAAGAAACTAAACCCTAACCTAAATAATAAAATGATGTATAACAATTTCATAAGGCCCTTTTCTGGCCATATTACAACCATGTTCTCAATTAGATTTAACTTTAACCATTATTTAACCACTTTAAATAAAAAATGTGGGTGGGGTTCCTTTCATTTAAATTAATAAAAGAGTTCCACCCTTCTTTCATTATCAAAGGCCTCCTCTCCTCTGACTTCTTCACACCTCTAAAACCACATTAGATTGATCAAAACTCTACCAAAAAATATACCAACATCCCTATATTCCTTTTGAAGATTTCTTTAGGTAGAAAGCATTCAAAGGTAGGCCTTTGGATCAAACAAATCGGTGTTACCCGATTCAGATGTATCACCCTCCCTAAGACTCCTTTCTTTTATATTCATTCTCCACTCCATAAAATATTATTATTGAATTATTATAGAACAAAAAAGTAAAATAAATATACTAAGATGTTTTTATTCAATTATTTATAAATTCAAATACACACAGATCCATCTAATTGGTAATGGACATATTGTTTACGTGTAGGAGGACTACCGCCTCGCTAAACGATGATTGTTCAATTTTCCATTGTCACCTCTCTTGGTGGAAATTATGATGTACACTATATATGTTTTATATATTATATTTATTTTGACTCTAAGATTATTTAATTATTCTACAAACACTGATTTTTATACAATACATTTTGTGCTAATACTATAATTTCGTTTGAGAATGTTAAGACTACTGCCCCCTCAAAGCGATGTGATTCATTCTTACACTACATGGAATGTATTACGGATGGATTTAGTTAATATATATGTTATATATGATATTAAAATGATAATTTATTATATATATATATATATATATATATATATATTTCCATTAATTTATTTCTTTCAACCTGGCAATTAGACAAAAATGGATTCCATGCATACGTACATCTTTCTGTCTTCAGGAATGGTGTATTCTGTTATAAACATATATATTATATGAATTATTATAATATATATATATATAATGTTTATACATGATAATTGTATCATTGTTTACATTTTGGAATCCGGATATAAGTATTAGGAAAAATTATATAACTAATTAAGACACATATAATGAAAAATGTGAATATTATTCGAAGTGAAACTATAACATTGGATGGTTAAAAAAGTGTAAAATAATGTCATAATAAATCCATCTTGTGGTAAATTATTTAATAATATGTTTTTGTAAAATATTTATAATAAATATATTTATATTATACAGGTGTTTTTAGGAGTACTATGAGAGTAATGACATAAGGAAAGAGGATTTAATCTCAATTTTTATTTTTTGTGACAAAAAATATATGATTTCCACACTTTTATGTTGGGTGGTTTATATACATCCCGTGATTTTATTCAATTATTCATATATTAGTATTAATGGGTATTTAATTATCTTATTTATGATCTTTATCTTAGTGTGTTTATGTTTTAAAAGTTACCAAATCAGTAATAATGTTTTGTCTCAATTATCCCTTTTAAGGACACATCTATTGTTATGCGACTAAACTATTTTTGAGGTGTATATAGATCCATTTTACATGTAATATCATGAATCAAATTGTTTTAATGATATTTTATGAATTAGGATATTTCCAATTTTCTACACGAAGATTATGAATCCAAGAAACTAGGTGGAAAGTATTTATTGAAAAAAATAAAATTGTTTTTCAAAATTATCGTTAATTATGCATCTTAGATGAAATATTATGATACACATATCATGAATATTGATTAATGTAATTAACCTATGGTTATTATTGATGTCATTATATATAAGTACCATTTTCCAAATCTTTTGTACAAAATACAACTAAGAAAATCCTTTTATGAAAATATTACATTTCATCTCCCTTCAGAAAAAAATATTTTGTATTCCTTCAAAACCATGTTTTATATAACTTTTTCCATGAATATTATAATATTATCCTATAATATTTTATGGCCATTTTTACCACTGATTTACTTTAAAAAATCGTAATCTTGTTTTTGTTTTCTGGTTGAGGAACATTTCTAAATATTTTAATATGAAAAAGGAATATTTGGTTTACATTGTACAACATGTATGAATTTACACACCATATTTTTTAAAAATCATTATTTTAATGATTAATATTTTTAAATTGTTTAAATTTTTCTTAATTTTTATTCATGAAATTAGATTCAAATTTTTCTCATGGATTACTAATAAGTTTTCAATTTATTTTCAATGAAATGAATTTAATAAAATTTTAAAGCATCATTCTTGAGTTTTCATGTAAAAATGTTTTTGAAATATTTTTTATATTTTTCTATATTTTTTCAATGTGTTTTCTGTGAAAAATGTTTTTAAATTGTTTGGGAGATTATTTTAATGTTTTTGTGTAAAAATATTTTCAAAATATTTTCATGCTTAATATTTATGTTTTCAATAGAAAATTTTTTCTGAATGATTTCCTATATTTGTTATATGTTTTCAATGCATTTTATAAGAAAATATTTTCCAAATGGTTTTATGTGTTAAAAATATTTTTTCGATGAAAAAATTAAATATTCCATAGGAAAATTTTTTAAAATTCATTTCAAAATTATTTCCCATATAAGATAACATTTATTTTTGTTACTCATGCCTTTGAAATGATTCAATATTACCATTACTATTATTTCATTAAATCAATTATTTTTTGATGGAGTTATGTTTATAAAGACCATTTCTCATTAATGGGATATATTCTTTTTAAATCCACTTATTTTTATGGGGGTTTTTAGGATGAAATGATTATGTAACCTGTCTCTTTATAGATGATAAGATTTTATTTCATGTGTATAATACCCATATAATATCATTGGTTATTATATTATTGATTATGACCATGTAGAAAATGTATTTATGATTTTATTATTATATGGGTGGGGCTTATATCTAACTCTAATGCATTGGGTAATTATTTATATCTTATGAGGGAATGTAAGAGGGTCTTGGGAGTGAACCTTGACTACTAAGACGACCACGAGAGTGAACCATTACTAACAAGATGGTATGAGGAGTGAAATCATTCCACTATGATAGCCGTGGGTGTAAACCATGACTACCAAGATAGTATGGGGTGTGATCTCACAATACTAAGATGATTTTGGTATCTATGCCTTGGCTACAATGGAAATCATATTATATTCTTATGTGTCGGTTCCTATTAAAGGACATATTCCAATATTATGATTTCATGCCTTCTGTAATTTATTTACATACGATTCATTTCTTATGAACATAAAATCATTATACTATGATTATTATTAATTATATTTTCTATGTATGATTGATATTAAATTTTAATTATATTGTTCTTATACACTATGTCCATGTTTATGCTTACCTGTCTCCCTTGTTTACCTTTTCTGAGAAAGTAACTTCACTCCTGTTTATTTTTCCTTTCCACCAGGTTATGAAGGTACATTTTATGTTAAATGTGTCTAAGAAGGATTATATTAAAGAATAATATTATAGGAGCTAATGTTGATTTAATATATAATAGAGTTTATGTTTCCACATTTCCAAAGGCAATAAACTAACATGGTATTGGGGCGTCTGTTTGTATAATGTTTTATTTATTCATCAAAAGTGATTTAATATTAATGTATACCAAGAATGGGTCAAATATACTATATAATTGTGAGGTTTTCTTTATTATTGATAATATGAAATCCAATTATTATATATTTCATTCTTTGAGAATTCTGTTATTATTATTAATAAGATTTTACCAATGATATTATATCCAGATACATTTCATTCTTAGTATATTTATTAAATTTCATTTTCTTTAAATTATATACCTTTCTATATTGATTATTCCTAATTTAATTATGCATGGGATTTTCACAATGATATTATCACTCTAAGTATTTCGTTATTAGTTTATTGATTTAATGGAATGTGTTTTCATATTTTTATCTTTCTATAGTGATTATGAATTATCTTATCAGGATAGAAAATTTATTTAAATGCATTGTGCATTTAGTTACATACCTTTCAATCTTGATTATTCTTATTGAATGAAAATTGCTTCTGATATACGTATCCCTTATTGAAAATTTCAGTCAATCGATATTTGGTTTCCTCTCTGGGGAACCCATGATTATTACTATGATTGATATAATGCAATATCTGAAAGGGACTAATGGTATTATTGAATATAAAATGCAATAATTCATGATTTCAAATGTAATGAAATACCAAAGTATTTCTTAGGTTTGACATAAATTTTAAACTATTAATTATTTTGGGATTCAATTCCTTGTATCTTATAAAAATGTAATAAAGAATACACAAGGTCCATGATACAAGGGTCGGGGTTGTTTGAGTTTCTATCATAAGATGTTTAGAATAATTATTTAGAACAAAATTTAAAAAAACATTTATTTCATATCATAACCTTATGAATGTCATTGTAGATAAATATAAAATAACATTATAAATTTTTTTAAGGAATATATTATTTCTTCCATCCTATAAATAAATCCATATATACATACTATACGAGTACATGATTTTGGAATAGTTTAACCAAGGGGTTATAACTATAAGTTTCCTTATATTGAAAATAATTTGTCGTGCCATAGACATAATATTGATGATTATATAGTTTTCTAACTAATATTATTATTTACCAAAATATAATCTTTGTTTCTATGATATTTCTAGAACCTAATGGAGTCTATATAACATTCAAAATAAAGGAAATTGTGGTGACATTGATCATAAAAATGGAATGATGACATGATTGGACGAAATAATTACTATTTATAAACAATTATCCAAAAATATTTTATAAAACATATACCTTAACCATATCTTGCAATGTCCAATAAATAAAAGGATGGAGAGATCAAGTGGGGGAGGCCATTTTGAAAAGGAGGCTTGATGTAGTTTATTCTAGAAATGTTGAAGGATGCACCTGTGAAATTGTCTTAATGGATTAAGGATTTTATTTATTTTTTATAAATAAAGGAATATATAAAATTTTCCTATAATAATAATTATTAATATAGAACAAAATAAATCTTATCCAAGGGATCAATTTATTTCTTTTTGTCTAAAATGTGGTGAACCTCAGAATTTTCCAACTCAATTATGTGTTTTGATAGATATCATCTAGAACAATTAATTAACTATATTTAGATAAAATGGTTTATTATTTGTGTATTGTGACTGATGAATTATAATGTAGAAATAATTTTACGATTATTATTATGGTTATAAGAACAATGAAACAACTAGGGATTATGTAATATTGATTAATAATACATTCTTCATTAAAATAAGAGTTGTAATTACCATTATGTGTTGTGAGTATAAGGTTTATCATAGGTTGAAGTATTTAAATCCCATTTTTTTGATTTATGTAATGGGATTTTATAAAGTATAAGGATATTTTTGGATAAAAATATCAAAATAAAATACATTAAATTAGTATATATTTTAGGGTGAAAATTCTTTTAGGAACTATTTCATTACATTTTTTTGAAATTTATTTATTGGAATTTGTTACTATAGGGTTTTATATTATCTATGATGTTGATGTAAATATGGTATGTTACACTATGGTATGGTCATAATAATTGTATAAAAATAGTTTTTCAAGAATGGACTGAATGCATTCAATTTTTATTGATTTTTTAAAATCCCCCTTTTAAGGGATGAGGGGGAACCCTTATATTTCTCGAAGGATTATGTGACATTAAATGACCCATAGGTTATAGGAAATCAACCCAAAAAAGAAATCTTGTAAATTACCCTCCCTAAAAAATATCTTAATCTCAGCTCTCTACCATCACATGGATGGTTGGATAGTTATCCTTTGCAGAGTTGCAGAAGCATTGTACTGAGGGAAATTCCATACCCTATCAGTCCTATATGTCTAGTTTTCTTGTACACTGCTAAATTCTTCTTCTAAAAATCCTCATCTAGATATTTCTTCCATTTCATCCATCATGTAAATATTCATATTCAGGTGGATTGAATTCTAGGAGTTGTCCTAAAGGCCATGTTGTTGTATGAAGGAATTAAGGTGTCCCAAAATCCTACTTGACTGAAGGCCTTGAGTGACACGTAGTCCTTGATGGACTAGAGGACAAAATCGGTGGCCTGAAGACCCAAATTTATGAATAGTCATGACTGCTACAATAATGAACAATACCCACTAAGGATATTTTTATAATACCTACTACAGTACTACTATAGTATCCATAAAACATGTGTCTTCCTAGATTTGATCATGGGGCTCTTAGATGCACTTGTCGTGTCCTCAACAACAGGGTTGAGTCTCCTGTGCATGAAAATAGTTTTGGAAAAATGAATAATCATCACATCCAAAAAGTACATGGTTCTTGATCCCACTAATTATGTATGATAGTGGTTAAGAACCTACCACAACACTATGTGTTTTTATAGTTACTGTATTTTTATTTGTAGTTAAAAATTTTGAAAAGTAATTATTAACGATGAAATAGTGGTGAGACTAATGTAGATTATAAATTAATGTAATAAATTAGATAAAATGTAACAACCATATTGGTTTTGGAAAATTTCAAGAGGTAGATCGAAATAATTTCCACTCTGGTACTACATTATGCATAAAAACTCATTTTTTGATATTCAATTCATTGAGTAAGCAATGAATTTTAAAATAATCAAATAACAATTATGTGTGTGAAACAGATGTTTAGAATTTAATTATATTACATTGTATTCTTAGAAATTAAAATAATTAGTCAACATTGGGAAATGGAAAAGGAAATTGAAATTTTTTCTTTGTAAGTTCATTTTTTTGGAATTAAATATTCCCATAACTCATATCATAGTTATGTTTTGACGTACTTCAAGTTCAAATGATCATTAAATTTCTTATGATCAATAACCTCTATCATTCTCTATAAATATTTTTTAATTTCTTCCATGTACAAATATTCAATTTGAACTATTATTTTTTTCATACCAATTAATTTATGTATTATTTCATATGAATTTTTTTATATCCCTTTCTATCTTATTAATATGATTTTTTAATAATAATGTTATAAAGAAGATTTTCAACTATTGATTTTTCAAATATATAACACTTAATTTCTTATTGATAGTTTAAATTGAAAGAACATTATTTATTTGTATTGGGGAGAATTTAATATACAACAAAATTAAAATAATAAATCTATTTTCCATATTTTAAGTGACACAAAAAACCAAGTTTAATCAACCCACAAAATATATTTCCTAAAACATCATCAATAGCTTATGGGACACAAAACCCTGAGTATAAATGAACTGTAATAAAGAATTGAATTATAAAATCTTTGTAAAATTGGATGGTATTAAATTATATAAATAAATTATGAAAATTTGGTTAGATATTAATTAGATATAAAATACTAATCTTATAATAAAAAAAGAAATGTTCTCTGAAAAAATTTATTTTTTCAAAAAGATAGTTTAGTCGTGCTTTTCACTCATAATTAAAAATGAAATTATACCCATTTTCAAAAATTTATTTTATAAAATTTACATCATTTTTGAAATAATCATTTAAAAATTTTCTGTGTGAATTTTTTGATATTTTTATGAAATGTTTCATTGTTTGATGCATAGTGAAATAATACTCAATTTTAATTGAAATCTGATTTTTTTATATTATTTATAAAGTAAAATTACATTTTAAATAATTTTTATAGTAATATAAGTTCACTTATATTAAATTTTATCAAATATAGGTTATTGTAATCAATTTATTATTTCTTTGAATTGAATCATAGTAAAAGATTGACAATTTTCATCATGAAACCCCACTTTGTTGTAAATTCCCTAGGATTAATTTAAAAATAAATTTAAAATATTATATAAAATGAATTTAGAAAAATATATTTCTTATATTAAATGATAATAATTTATTTTATCTAAGATGAATGTCTATATTTTTTAACACAATGAATATTAACAATACTAAAAAATAATTTTTGGGGTTAAAGAAAAAACTAATATAGATTGAGGTTAATATATAATGATGGGGAATAAAATGACATAATACATGAATAAAATATATTTTCTAGAAATATTTCTACCTTATGATGTATAATCCACTATAAAAATCCATTTTCGACCCTTTTGGAATGTGAAAAATGCGGGTACACAATTCTCATTCAAGACATTATATGTGTTCCACTCAACTCACATATAAAATACCACCCCTATCATATCTTCTTAATGTATTAATTTTTTTAGCTAATTACTAAACAAATACCTTAATAATATATCTATTATAATTATAGAATCATTTTTTGGGTCAGAAATAAAACCATGGATGGTTTTTTGTGCAAACCTAAGGATTACAAGAGGAAGAAGTAATGTTCTTCTTCAGCAGTTTGTATTTTATTCCATCCATTGAATAAATATATTATTATATAATCATGATGATATAATAGACTATATATATTATATATTATTAAAAAAATTATGTTCATGCCCAACTACGATAACCACATCCATCCAATGGGATATGAGATCATCATTTGTGTATATGATAGACTTCCATGTCACGATCAAATCTCATGGAATTTTCAATTGGCACCACTCACATATGGATATTATTATGGTTATAAAGTAAATATATAATATTTATAACATAATTATTCCAATGGTGTCATTATATCATGTAGAAATTTTTAAATTCCATTCCATTGGTGATATTATAACATCTGTAATATATATGGTGGACTACCGCCTTTACGAAGCTATGTTATTCATTTTTTAGTAATGCTATAAATTGAAGATAATAACTATAATTTTTATGATTATTTGTGATATTAATGAAATAATTATGATATTACATACATATTAATCATTATCAAAATATAATATATAATTTTTCTGGAAATTTGACACACAAAATGATGGTAACATTGTTCAAGTACTTGTGGACTACCTCAATCATGAAGATATGTGACTCTATACCTTCATCACTACACTACATGTTTGATAAGTATATGTATATTTAAAGAAATATTATGTTAATATAATCGTTTAATAGAGGTAAAATATTTCTTACCTCATTTTCTAATTCATCATTAGAAAATTGAAACATTACCCATGCATACATATTACTTACCATCTCTTTGGTTGTAACATACATCATTTCTCAAAAACTTACTTCCCATATTAGTATCAAATGTCTTATTAATGTATAATTACGATATTCATGTCATTATTATTCTTATTGAGATAATATTACTATATAATATTCACAAGACCATTCATTTCATGATAAAAAACTCTTTAGAAACCAAGGAAATTAATACCCGATAATGAAAATAATGAAATATAATCAATGAACGGGAGATAAAATTTAATAAAAGGATAATTTATGGTGTTATAAATATTAATATTTTCATTTTATAAGTAATTTTTTTAATACCACTATAAAGGAGTTTAAATAACATCCAACCAAAACAAAGTGTGAGAGAAGGGACTTTATTTAAATTTCTCTTCACTGAGGAATATTATAATGTTAGGAACCTAAATTTTTTGATCTAGATTAAATAAAACACCATTTAATTTTAATATAATTTTTATATTCAGTTATATTTTGAAATATTTCAACCAATGGTATTTTTTATAAGAATTTCTATGTGGAAAAGAATTTTTTGACTAAATTTTTTAATTGGGTTATATTACTTCTTCATTGCATTTGATAAATATTATTATGTATTTATTTAATTTTAAATATATTATGTATAATACCTAGTTATTATTGATGGATTTAAATATGATACAATTAATTGATTCAACTGTTAATTATTACATTATTACTATGATATTTACACTAGTTCATTTCACAATCACATTTTAATCGATATTGTTTACACATAATTTTCAATTTAAGTAAATTATTTGATAATTATTCAATTATCCATTTAATTTTAATCTAAATTCTCTTTTCATGAAAATTTATAATTAACAATAAATTTTTTACACTCTTCCCAACAAAAAGTAATTGTTACACTTTTACAAAAATCCAAAATCATTTATCTATTTTTCCAGAAATATGTATTCTCCCAAATCAATGTAATGTAAAAAAAATTAAAAAATTTAATGATATTTTAAAGATTTTTTTACCATTTCAAATTTTAATTTTTTTTCAAAGTAATCATTTTGTTTTTTTCAAAATAATCCCCTTTGGACTTTACAATATAAGTGAAATAAATCATTGTTTTAACATGTTCGGAATGTTCAAAATTCCTATTGTCTGGCCAAATAAATTTTTGACAACTGTTTTTATGTTATAATGTTTATTCTCAATGAAAAGTATTTTAAAAATTCCTTGGGTTATATTATTTTTAAAAGTTTATTTTCAAAGTGAAAAGTATATATTACTCAAAAAGGTTTTTAGAGACATGTTTATGTTATTTATATGAATCAATGACATCAAAAATTTATTTCACATATACTAAAATTAGTAATTTTCAAAATGATACTATCCTTATTATTAATATGGATGATTTATGGTAAGTTTGACAATGGAATGTATTGAATTTTTTATTATTGATTCCTGTTTGGATTCATTAACTGTCCTTTGAAATATCCACTTACCTATATTCATTTTAAATTAACTTTTACCCAAAAAACCATATTTTTTATCATTGATATTTTTATTTCATAATACATTCCTCATTTTAAAATATAGTGTTCTAAATTAAAATTTATTTTTAATCTGGGAAAATGTATATAAATTTATGTTTTTTATATAGTATATATATTTGATGATATGTAACATTATTAATGAATAAAAATGGTTATTAGACATATGAGGAATTATTTTTTCATGATGATAATGTTGGGGACTAGTTATATATATCCACACTATATATTTGTTATCTCATAAGTTGTATCAATATGGTATAATTATACAAGTTTCTAGTTTTTGTTTTAAAATTTCATATTATAGGGCTTTCTAATAGAGGTTTTTATAGTGCTTAATATCACGATTTCCAATTATTAAGTACTTACTTCATTGAAAAATTAGTAATAATAATCCAATATATTTGGATAATGATATTATATCTAGATTAATTTTGTTCATATTTTATTGATTAAATTACAAGTGTTTTAATTAAATTACTATTCTATGTGGATTTTTTATCTTCCCATGTTATTCATGTTATTTAATTGGAATGTGTGTTCAATTCCTTGAATTTCCATATTAATTATGGCTTGTCTTATTATCCATGAAATTTTAAAGTCGATATTATCTATGGATACATTTTATTATATGATATTTGATTAAATTGAATGTGTTTTTTGTTATTCACATTTCTATAATGAGTCTCCCTTATTGTATCAATGTAGTCAAGTTATTTAAGTGGAATTACTTTTCAATTATTTCCTTTACTATGATGATTATTCTTATTGATTCATTATTTCATCCACTGTACTTAACCCTTACTTATCATTGGAGGGGAACCTTATTTTGTTTCTATTCAAAAGAATAAATGAAGTGTACTATTATAGACATGAAATTATATTCTAGAAGAAATATTGTTTTTCAAGAATAAATATTATGGCATAATTTATGTTTTTGAATGTAATTAAATATTGTTTTATTTATCTTGTTTAAAATTATAAAACATTTTTCCCCATTGGAGATGTAATTCCTTATAACTTGAGTGCATTTAAAAAAGCAACCACTGGTTCTCAGCACCTAGGTTCAATGTTGTTAAACTATTGGATATTATACTAGAAAACCCATGAGGGAGGAGATAAAAGGTATTATTAGTTTTTGAATGATATTATAGATGGTTTTAATAAATAAAAACAAGGACATCTAATCCACCTAAAATTTTATCTCATAAGGCATCTGTGTTACATTGTATAAATGAATGGGAGGAAAATTTCCTGGAATTGAAGAGAAGGTTAGTTAACACACTAGTTTTTACATTTCCCTATAATTGATAGGGTTTTTAATATATATTGATTATTTATATAAAGAACTAGGATGCTTCATCATGAAAAATGATATGGTCATGTATTACTCCTCATGATAATTGATGTTTAATGTTGAAAATTTCTCGTCTAAGTATATAATGTTAGTTTCTAAATGTTTGACAATAATGTTATTTATGAATCATAATTATGGGGAATGGTTTGATATATGTACTGCACATATAATTTTAAAATATATATTTACACATACGGAGTTGGAAGTAGCTATAAAATATGGTTTTTGATGGTTAAAAATTACTACAGTTCAATACATTACCACCCATGGATATCGAACAAGGTGGTCGATTCATTTTGTCAAAATGATCAAGATAGATTATATTGGATAAGGATAACAAAAGATATAATATTTATTTATTTTAAAATGATGTATTTGGAAATCATAAAGGAATGAGAAATATTTTCTTTCACAAAAAGGTTTTGACCATCATTCCATGTGTTGATTTGACATGTATATAAGGAAGTTGTAGAGAAATAGAATTCGGTGAGAAATCTTGGTAACATTAAAAATTACTATAGTGGAATGATATGGTTTAAAAACCATGAATGTTACCCATAAATACTTGATTATGGTGTGTTATTATTGCTTTCTAATAGTTCATCATTCTCTATTCATCATGGTAGTACACAGATGCATAGATATTTGAATAAGTATTTTTAATGGGATGAAATAAAGAGAGATATTTCTGAGTTCATATAATGGTTATTGAAATGTCAAAATTTTAATATTATGATATAAAAAATAAGGAATGTTATAAACATTTCCAATATATTGATGGAAATGGGAAAAAACATCTCCGTGGATTTTTTTGGTCAGACTACCAAAAAAAATAAATGGAACAATGTTATATGGGTTGTAGTCGGCCACCGTACAAAATAAACACACATCATTTATATGAGTGATGATTTATCATTATATTATCTTACAAGGATATTCATTACAGAAGTGTTAATAGAGCACGGACTACCCCATTATGTTATATGTGATTGGGTTCTAAGGAATACATTATAGTTATAAAATAATTATCACCACGAAATTCAGATAAAATTTAATTTTATAATATTGTATAATCCATACATAGATGTTCAGTCAGATAAAATAATTAAACCCCAAAAGTATATGTTTATATCATGTTCTATGGATTTAAAATGTGATCGATAATGACACATTCTATTGGTTTATTTTTCATACAACAATATAATTCACTTAAGAATTTAGATTGAGTGTTTTGAATCCCTTAATGGAATGAATTGTAGAACCCCAATATACTAAAATTAATATGGATAAAAAATAATTTTGACCAGAGATAACAGAAGAAATGATAAGGAAGGGTAGATCAATTTAAAAATACATAACGAAAAAATAATGTTAGCTAAAATGTAATGTTGAAAATCAGTAACATGATCTAGAATCTGAGTTGTTGAGATTGTTTTTCTGAGAGTATATCCAAGGAATTAGGAAATTTCATTCATAAATAATGTAAATAAAATCCAATTTTATATCATTTCCTTTTTAATTCATGATCATTTTAGGAGTTTAACTTATCTATTGATGCTTCTATCAAAAAATATCTTGTCAATGATGTGTTCCATGTATCTCTCCTTAGGAAGTACATACTTGACCCTTTACATGTACAAAACTCGTAGGTTATACCCTTGGAGAATGTTCATTCATTTGAAGAAAAATCAGTGGATATTCAGGATCACATAGATAATGTTTTAGAAAAAATGTTCACTCACCTGGTGAATGTTTTGTGGTGGAAATACTTATTTAAAAAATCTACGTGGGAACATAAGGATATATTAAACCACAGAAATTCCCATTTTATTGAATCATTGTGAATAATTTTCTTTATAAATTAATTTTACTATACATATAATGTGACACATTTAATTTTTAAGGAATATATTTTTTTAATTAAATTTAATTTCATTGATACCTAGTGTTACACAAAACACTATGCTTTAATGAACCACAATATAATATTAATAGTTTTATATAAACATTATTCTTAAAACCATGATATTAAACATAAACAAATAGATAAGCATAACAAAATTTTAAAATTTTAGTATAGTGGTTTTATATAAAGAAATCATATTAACAAAATATCTTTAATAGTTTTAGTAATTTTTGTATTCTTATTTTGAAAAAATTTTTTTCTGAGAAAGTGAAATTATTTCATGTTGTGAACATATAAAAAAGTTAATCTCAAAACATTAGAAATTAAATCGTAAAAATTAAAATTCATTTTATAAATGTACAAGTTAAAATTAACATTGAGTGGATTTTTGAGATGTTTTTGAAATGATTTATTTTTCATTGAATAAGGAAAATTACTAATTTTAATTTAAAACTATCATTTAGTTTAAAAATTTTAAAAATTAAATCGTTTTTAACATGTTTTAAAATTATAATTAGTTTCAATTTTTAATTTTTATACCTTTTTTGGTTATTGGAATCAAATACACATTGAATTTTTCTATAACAAATTTCTATATTTACTGAAATTTTCTCTTTAGAAAACTATTTTATCATTAAAACATCAGGTTTAATATAAAATTAAAAAAATTTACATATATAAATGGAATTTGAAAAAGGGGTTTCTATATTTGTAATGAGCATAATTATAAAAATATAATAATTTAAAATTATTTATTTTCCTCTAATTGAATTTGAAAAAATTGTAAAAAATAATTACCGTGGTTATTGTTAAAATGAACTCACCCGGGGTTAAACTAAAATGAATGGGTATAAAATGAAATTAAAACTTGTAAAAATAATATTTTATTGACATTTTTCAAACATAAATCATCTTATTATTCATAATCTCATTGTTTGTATCATATTTAGACGTTTAAAAAATGGTACAGCTTTTTCATTTCAAAAATATCACGTTTGTACTCTCCCACACATATGGAATGGAACCACTATTCTATCATCTACAAACATAATATGATTCAATAAAAAATACCACTCCATGTACTGGGCTTAAATCGATCCTCACATCCAATAATCATTGGTTTCATTATAAAGTCACCAATGAATGGAATTTGGTGAAAACTGAAAGAGGTTAAATTAATAGGGGGGGTATCATTCTAAACTAATAGGTTTTAATTAATTTATTCATTAACACCCATGAAATAAAATTCAATTATAAAGATATAATAAAATAATTACATAAAATATAATAAGATGTCACAGTGCTAATGGTATAACATACATTCACATCTACATTAATAAAATTGTAAATTGAACTATTAATCATGTTTTTGAAGGACTACCGCCATGAGAGGTATAGGGTGTTTTTCTCTGATGTACTTATATGTGTTGTCTTCCCTATTATATACCCAAACTAAGTGACCATTAGGAATGTTGAAAATAGGGTAGTATGTGTGGACATTATAAGTGAAAACAATTTTTTTCCATGAAATGTGTGAAGCTGATAGACAAAGTAATATGATTGGAATTCATAGGTGTTATGAGGAAATTGTCAAATCATAGATTTGACATTTTTAAGAATTCCAGAACATGATAACCCAAGACGTGTAGTAGGGGATGTTTTAAATATACTGATGTTAAATCTGATATACTAAAGGAAATATGTACATATATATGGAAATCATGTTTTAAAGAGTTGACTGGTTTTCAAATGAAGATATTAATTGATGATCATTTAATTCTACTATATTTTCTCATGGTGGGAATGGATCATGTGGGATTTTTGGGTTCTTTCAGTAATTTTTTGATCAATATATTAATCAAAAGAAGTGAATGGTGGTTGATGGTGGAAGAAGATACAATTTTGTATCAACCTTTGAAGAGTTTTCAAAAAACCAAAGGGGGAGGTTGTTGGGAAAATATACCTCGAGGTATCATTGATGTATTTTTAGGTTGATTGTGTTTGTTGATAAATATTATTTCCATAATGACTTTTTGAGTTCTAGATATTTTGTTGAAAATAAATGTTGACAATGATTTAAGACAACGGAATGAATGATCAAGAGATCATACATAAACATCATAAACAAATTGGGGTTTCGATGATCAGAGTTTTGTGCACAAGGCATGCTTTATGACCAGTATATTGAAATATAGAAAAGGCATAAAGGGTTTTAAAAATTTGAATGTATGGGAAATATGAGTTGGATCAAATGTGAATTACGTGCCCAATGCAACATCAAGTGGTTTTTCCACACTGGTAAGAAATCTTATGAATAAATAGAAAGAAACATCAAATCATGAATAGGTTTAGTCATGCTTATAAGTAGATGAAAATCCCTATTAATTTCACAAAGTACGACACATTGAGAGATGGTGGGATCTGAAGTACATAAGAATGGGAGTTGAGAATATGAATCGTAGTTTCACAAAATAAATTGAGTTGTGTGTAAGAAAGGGACTTTCATGTAATATCAGAGTTGCACGTAAGCAGAGTGTTTCTTGTAAGAATAGGTTTCTATGGAAAACAAAAATAAGCACACAAGACGCAGTATGGGTTGGGTGAAAGATTGGTGTTACCTAGGGATTCTATGGAAAAGGAGTATTCATCAAGGGTATGAATTTTCACATTAACCACACAATAAATGAGGTGTAAAACATATTTATTCTAAAGATCAATGAAAATTATTTTTAATGAGTAGTTATCACACTTTAGTTGATAGAGAAGTGAGCTTTCATTTTGTGATTGGTATTAAACTAGGAGGGACAATGACTTTTCTCCAAAATTATTAAACATAACATAACTTTAGTGGATTTTTTAAATCTAAACATTTTCATTTTATTATCCTTATACATAGCCTAGTGATGGTGAACAACATAAAATTCCTATTTATCCTGCATTCTCTACATTATATTTATACATTACTATGGGAAAGATAATGATGAATATTTTGTTTAAATTTGAAACACGATATGAAGGGGTAGTAGTTATAATTTTCCATTCTCGGATTCACCCAAAAACTCATGGAATATAATATAGGTGGGCCTAACAATTATATAGATCCCGGTCTACCAAAAATATAACCTCTATATCCCTTTACGGGAGATCTAAAGGAGTCGTTTCCAAGAAGGGGTAATCACCTTACCAATCACTTTCATTTATACGCATCTTTAACCCATATAAATATATAGTAATTAAAATAAAATAATAACATAATTATGTCAAATATTATTACATTTTATTTTAATTTGGAAAATAAACTTATACACCCACTTATCAATCAAATGATAAGTGAAAGTATCAGTAACGCATATTCAAAACTTACCGACTCTATATTGTTATACTACTCATTTCTCATCACCATATTTCATGGATGGGTATAATGATAGTTTTAATGTTTTTATATTTTGCTCATAAAATAATAATTATTCACTAAGGATAATATCATATCGACCTTCTTACTATCTAATCTTCTGGGAAATGATTACATCACTAATGTGTACTTGTGGACTACTATCTCCAAGAAGTGATGTGGTTTTTTTCATTTATATTTTACAATGATGAAAATGATGTTGTATTTTAGGAGTATTTATTATATATAGGATGTAATAATGATCCTGTAATATTTTATTATATGATACCGTTATTTCATTCCATTTGTTGAAAAATGAAAACAACTATTATACTTTTGTACGACCTATGGTCTCATTGAAAGATACAATTAATTTTTAAATATCTACATTTTAGGGATTAATATAAGTTTTTATATAATTAATATATACGAAATTAATTATTATTTTTCATTTGGATAAGATTTAATTATGAAAAATGTATAGGTAACATACATACTGAACTTAAATACTCATGACAAATGAAATAGTCAATACTCAAAAATGATGTTTTATTAAAGAATTATTGATAAAAGGGGGTGTTGAAATATTATAAATTTGTAATATATGATATTATAAGTATTAAAAATAATCTATCATATAATTTTAAATACATTATATTTTTTATAAAGGAGGTTATACTTCTTTTGATGGATGGTGAACAAGAGTTACGGGATTTACATCTCATATTTATTTTTATTGGAAAAATGCCTTATACACCGCTTTTTTGTATTATGTGGTGTATATACATCCCATGGATGTATTTTATCATTATTATCATGAAAATTAAGAGATATATATATCCATATAATTTTATTTACGTCATGAGAACTATGATTAAAAAGATACCAATGTTGTAAGGGTTTTATGATACAATATTATTATTTATCAAGATTATTAATAATTATGTTTCCAATGAAGAAATATTATTATCTACCTCTCAATAAACTCATGAATTTAATTTTAATATATTTATTTATATAATTTTTTTTCATTTTCATTCTATTATGAAGTCATGAGGCCGAAAATAAATTTTTTTTATTAAAGACCACATCATTCCACATTATAGTTGAAAAACAATTATTCAATTATAGAAACCAAAGTATTTATTCAAAAATATATCTTATATTTATATGAATATTCAATTAATTTCCTAAAAACACACAAATACCATAAAATATTAGTTTCTATGGTGATTAGAAACACAATATTATTATTTCATGAAAGTTCTTCAACATATAACAGAAAGATATTCTCACAAAGTGAACCTATAAAGAATATGATACCAAATCCATTATTCATAAACTAGGATAGGAAATATTATAAATGGAGATATTAAATGATCAGTAATGGTAAAAATAGTAGATATCAATGAATTATTAAATGAAATTATAATATAGTAATAATTGTATGTGTTTGGGAACATAAATTAGGATCTTTCTAACCACATTATCTTAGGAAATAAACATGAATCATAGAATACAACATTATAATTTTAGATAAAATTTCCCTTATGATTGATAAATAAATAAAAATCAATCATTAACCATAATATAATTTCATAAAAAAAATTTAACCTAAAAATCAAAAAATCCATTTTATATGTCAATGTTCACTACCAAGACCATCAACATAGTGGATTATGACCTATCACCTATTTCTCTCTGTGGATCAAGATGACCACGATTAATAAAGTGGACTAGGATGAACCTATTTCCCATTGGGGATAGTTTCCATTTTCTTATTTCCCATATTTATATAATGAGATATAATGCTTTATATAATTCATTGGAGGGTGATATAGGTCACACACATCTCATAGTGAAAACCATATATATGGGTGCCATAATATAGTAAAATATTCATCATACCATCACAACAAAAAGAGTGTAAAGAAAAAGGGCTTCCTAATCATTTCCTCAATTACATATTGAATAACCCAAGAAAAATAAATGGGTTTAATGAATATGTCATCAACATAAACATTAACCATATAGATAAATAATATGGCTAGTATCATTCATTCTTATCAATATGAACAGTTATGAAAATTATCAGATGATTCCGTTAAAAAAATTAAAATGCATAACATGGTTATAAATATCATTAAAAACCATTTCAATAATGATAAAAATATTTTAATTTTTTTTAACTGAATAGTTATTTAAAAAATAGGTTTTGACTTAATAGAGATATAAATATGTCCATCCAAAAAAATATATCTTCTACCATTGATAAAAATTGTTGAAAATGATGGGAAATAATGTATTCCCAAGAAATATCTATTAAGGAATAAATTTTATGCATTTAATGAGAGGTGTATAGTAATATTTAATCAATCCAAGGACAAACATAAACAATCTTGATAAATTATGAGATATTATTAAAAAAAATATACAAATTTGGAAATTATTAAATAATAACCCCATGAATGATATTTACTCTAATTGATATGTAAATCCAAATACCCTTTGGGAAAATAATCATAAAATACAATCATGGGCATTATATAATCCTTATAAATAATACACGAGGTGAATAATGTAGGTATCACAGATAAAATAACAGTGAGACAGAGATCCCTTACTTTATGTTTTGGCATCCTTAAGAAATTATTAAACCTCATGTATAATAAATATATTCTTATTTTAAATATATTATATAAAAATAATTACATATATTATAGAAATTATTACCTAATTTTTACATTTTATTACATATTTAATATCAATTCCAGGTTAAAGTCATGTTTCGGGCAATAACTACTTTGTTTTTTAGGTATGTTTTGTTTTATTATTTTTTGGTGCTCTGAAATTTATCCTGGCCCAATAATCTCAATAATTATATCCATGATATTAATATCTTATATATTCTTTATATATATTGGTTATGGGGATCCATAAAAGCATTAGATAATAAATGAAATATACCATTAATTGAGACGATAAGCCATATGTACAAATGAATCATATTTCATTTTGTAAATAGAATATTCCTAATAAATATAAATAATATATTAACGATAAATAATCATATTAATTTTATTTATATAAAATATGTTCATTTAACCCATCCTTATTACCTTCCATGTAAAGAGTGAACAAGTTACATTGCTTATATATGCATTAGTCCACCATGCACGTGAATAATGAATTTTTATTCCCAAGGAATGGAAGCTGAAGATGGAAAAAGTTGAATCAAGATACCAGTAAAATAATTATAGAATAATTTTTTTATTCAAATAAATAATTCAAAATTATGTACATTTTTTATAGTATGTGATTAAAAACAAATTACATCGGTTTGTGAGGCAGTAACTTTCCCTTCAAAATAATGTCAATTTTGTAATTAATTTGATAGAATAGGATAAGGATTTAGGATATTAAATTAATATTATAAAATTTAGTTATATTTTTTATATTGAAATTATTATATATTAATTTTTTAAAAATAATTTAATGTGGTGGATGATGATATAAAATATATCTATTTGTTAAATATTTTTCATATTCATAAAAAATTATTTTTATTTTCAACAAAATGATTCATTGGTTGGAATTATGACAAAAATAATGACTCTAAAATGATAGTAGGGAAGTAAATAATTTATTTTTAATTTATTTTCTTATCCCATTGGGGGTATTATGTGTGATTAGTAGATCTTAGTGGGTTACCTATTTTATGTGATCTTAGAGGAAAACTAGTAATTATTGTATTGAAAAAGGTATTCCAATGTTTTTTAGATTACACAACGATTGGAAAGAAAAATTCCAAAAAATAATAGAAATAAATTCAAAATATTTAGTAAAAATTATTTTTGGAAATATTTAATTTCATTTTTAACATTTATATTTTTATTTTATCCCCCATTAAACTTATTTTTACCTTAACTGTGGTAAATTATTTTTTAATGTTTTTAATATTCATTATGGTAAAATATAAATATGAACTTGTTATAGAATATAAATTATTCTGATACCAAATATATAATCCATTTCTATGATTTTAATTAGTATAATTAGAAAATATTTATTTAAAAATAATATCGTAGACAAGATGAGAAACCAATTTTTACAAAGAGAAAATTTTCAAAAGAATAAAAAAAATTATATAAAAATAATTTATTAAAATTATTAAAAGAAACATAATAGGATTAACATATATGGAATTAAAAAAATAATATTTAATAATAGATTAAAATAAATTGAAAAATTTTAAATTATTTAAATGAAATGGAAATTAATAATAATAAAAAGTATTTTCCCCTATTAGTCAAAAAATTTATCTAAAAATGAAATTTAACAAAATTAACAACTATATAATTTTTAAATTATTAGAAAAAAATAATTTCAATTTTCAAGAGAAATTTTCAAAAAGTGGAATAAATTTATTTCCAAATAAATTCACAAAATGAGAGAAAATATCTATTTTGAAAAATACAATTTTATATGTAAATTTGAATCTTTTATTTTCACTTATATAGAAGCCATTTAAGATTAATATTAAAAAATTTATTGAATATAGAATATATAAATATTGTTAAAATCATTCACCAGATGTTTTATATTAAATTTATTGAGATAAAACATTTTAGTGTGGATTAAAATTGTTTGTTAGAAAAATATTCCACCTATTTTGAAATATTCTTTTATTTTTAATTATTAATTAACCATGAAAGTAATTATAAATTACTATGTAGGAAATTTATTTTAATAATATTTTTAATCTCATTAATACCCACCATTCTAATGACTAGATGATAACCATCATGTTGTATTATAATATTTTAATAGTATATCATGTTTGATTTAATGTTGATGTTTCATATAATGAATTCTAAACTCAGTGTTTCATATATCACAATATATAATATGTGTAATGTGTAATGTATTATATAATATGTGTTGTGTGTAATGAATGATAAAATTAGTTTTTTGTGTAATGAAAAATATCAAAATTAATAAATTCATTCAAAAAATATATTCCTAAAAATTTCAAGGTGTTATATTATACCCCATTTAAATGAATTTTCCCCTCACAATTCCTCACAACGGAACTATAAAATTAGGATAATAATACATTATTAAATCATCATTTTCCTAAATTGAAACCTCAAACAGGATGTATTCTCACAATACATTTAAAATTTGAGTGACATTTTTTAATATAACATTATTTATATGTTCCATAATCTTAATCGATTGTTCCTTATAGGAAAGATCACACTTCTGTGGGATGACCTCTAGTCTTGTATATAAGAATTATCCGTTATGTTCTTATTATTTAGTGGTCTATAGAACACTTCCTAAAGCTAAGTGATGTTTTTTTGGATGTTTCAAATGACAATCTACTATCCCAGAATGATGAAATATTTCAAAGTGGCTGATATACTAAGGGATTGAATTCCATTCTTTCTTAGTTGGAGAAATTTATTGAAATAAATTCTCACAAACATCGAATTATATATCACATAAATTCCTATAAACATAACATTTATTTTTTACATTACCCCATAATTATTTGTTTCAAAGTGGATCTAACCTTCTCTAATATCAAATTAGTTGCCTTATGTCCCAATAGATTACTTTCTGGAACAGCATTCCAGAATATTGGTGTCATGTAATTATTTATATAATGGGATATATATGAATCCATCTAAATTATTGACTGATGGATATTGATTCAATAAAAATAAACTAGATGATGGAGTTTATTTTAAACTCCTTTTAAATGAATAAAATATGATCTATGAATATTCTATATTGTTTTAATTATTCTCTAAAATAGATCATTTGTTTGATGATGAATTGTAATGATGAAACACTTCATTATATCAAGACCCCATTAAAGTCATTGAAAATACATTTAGGCAAACATTGAATCCAAATAAGAAAAAATTTGATGTGGTCCTCTATGACATCGTACCACTTCATCAATTAATATTATTTAATATGATCTTAAGAGTAATATTATCTGATTAAAATGATGTGTGATTACATTGTATGGTGTTAGACTAAAACCCTCTCTTACTTCAATATAAATGATAAGATATAGCCTATTGGTCACCAGTACTATTAATCAAATTTCTACAATGTGTAATGGCTTTACTACTAATATAACATTGTCACAAAAATATATATATAACAAAAGGGATAAATTTCTGTAAGTGTCTCTTAAAATA
Source organism: Viscum album (assembly GCA_963277665.1). Classification (NCBI taxonomy): domain Eukaryota; kingdom Viridiplantae; phylum Streptophyta; class Magnoliopsida; order Santalales; family Viscaceae; genus Viscum; species Viscum album. The sequence continues at coordinate 50,245,753 of OY728121.1, forward strand.
TCTTTGATCCTGATAAACTCCCATCACGAGAAACCAATGAATTAGTGTCAATGACTTTTAACATAAGACCATCCTTAATGTCATAAACAGATGATTGTATCCACATTAGTTATTTTAATCTTACATAGAGACATATATAATTTCAACAGTTATTTCACAGTTTTTTATTTATTTATGATCCTATATTATAACAATAAAAATTATCAGATTCATGGTCTCATCCATATATTGATCAAATATATAATAAGATTTTATTATTCTAGAATCCATGTAGTTGGATATAATCACATGAAATTTAACTAAAGGGCTATTAATATTATTATAAAAGGGATCATTCAATAAAAAAATGATATTTCCAACAAATGAGGGGATAATAAATGATTCATCCATTGTGATTGTATAATATTTATATTTATCCTTTTTTCTTAAGAGGTTATTGCTACATATCAACCACATTAGACCATGGAATGCAGAACTGATCTCCATATTTACCAAACTCATTTCACTTGAAATATAGTATTGTGGCAGTGCATTGGTTTTTGTCTACATCTCCTTCATTTCTGTAACAAGACCATTAATTACATTTCAACATTTGTGGGATTTATGACCTTCCCTTCCACATTTAATGAACCTCAAAAATAAATTAATTCAATTCTGTAGATGCTTCTCCCCGAATTTATTATTTACAGTTGGTTGGAATTTCATTCCACTATTTGAGTCTACATGAGACTCGATCATCATTTTCTTACAATACCACAAGATTGGTGGGAAGACCAAATTTAATTATCTTACTTCCTTACGCATTGAAAAACTTCTTCATATATACTAGAGTATCTTATAGTCAAGGCATTTAGATGAATTGGTTTTTAAGAAAACTAATAATTGATCATTTTCTATTTAGGGTTGATGATTAAACCAAACACATAACATGATTTTCATGTAAATTAATCTTCATAGGAACCAATAAATTCATAAACCTTTAATTATTCTCAAGGAATTCCTTCTAAGTAATATTTAATAAAATAAATTGGAAGTAATTGCTGATAAATATTCCATTATACTATTCCCATCCCAAATATTGAATTTCTTCTCGTTCTCTCATGTTATTAACAATATCTCTCTACATATCTTCATTTCTATATAAATGTTAAATAATCAAAATGTATTTTTCATTATCCAAAAAATGATGAAATAAAAATAATAGTACATTGCTACTAATCCCTTGATTAGAAATCTGTGGATCAATTGAACTATGAAAAGAAGGTGGATGTTTCCTTATGATGGTATCAATATAAAATTGTTATATCCTTTTATTGTTTAGATGTTCGACATGATTTATTTATTGTGAAATTTGTGAGAGAATAAAAAAACAATTTTTTATTCCATATCCCATATTGTTTGGTTTCTCTAGAGGACAATAATTTAATTTTGTGTTGCACTGACCATTAACCTAGCTCTTTTCGGTTCTGTCACTAGTTTAAAACCGGAATGCATAACATGAGATACATGGATAACATTTTAAAACCACGTATTCATGAGAAATAATTTATAGGATTTCAAAATAATGACACATTATTTTCAATGTATGACGCCATAGGCATAACCTAGTTCATTAATTTCCACTATTTAAATCCTTCATAATAATAGGTAAAGAGTTTTTTAATTTCCAAATCAAAACCCCAAGGATTCCTTGACCATGATTGAATCCAACACCATTTTCATGTGCTAAATGTTGATCAAGAAATATCATAATGTGTTTTTTGGTGTTTTTTACATCTATCCACCTCTATTATATATCCAATTACACAGAAAATATCCATATAATTATGAATCTTCTTGTATACCCAATACTATGTCCTTTATCAATATTCTCAAATATTTTCCTATACGTAAATTATCCTTTAACATATCCTAAGTGATACACCAGTACATATCCATAGAAATATATATATAAATATATATACGGATCATAGTAAAGTCATTTTATTCTTAATATCTTAATATAGACTAAACCATTTACTCTTATAGTAGTTATAGAAAGTGAGTTTTATAAACCCAAATAGCACACCTTTTTAGATGAATATTTTATTCATTTCATAAACACACACCCAATAACTATAATAGTTTAGTGCCTTTGGATTGTAGAAACAAAATATTATTATTTCAAGAATGATCATTATCATCTTTGTTGGAAGATCTTTTCCCATATTACACCTTTTAGGAACAATATAACAAAACATTTCATCTTAACCAATAGAAGGAAACTTAAGAATGCACGAACTCAAATGCCCAGTAAGGGGTGTCATATGAGATATCAATATGTTTACATATAAATTAAAATTTTTAGAACTATTAATATTTATCTTTAACATAAATTAAGATGATAAGAGCCATAAAATCATAGATCATAATCCTTATTCAAGGAATAAAACATTATCATTACAGAAAACACAGACCATAAGAGTGAGAAATCATCATAAAAACCCTATTAATCATAAAATCATTTCAAAAAATGTGGAACCGTAATAACTATAGATTGTTTATTTTTAGTATATAATGGTTAATTAACAGGACAAAAAAATATTTTTATAAGATCTTATCACCTATTTCCCTTTGTAGATAAGGACACACCAATTTCTTACTATGGATTAGGATGCACTAGTTTCTCATAGTGGATTAATCACATCGACTTGTTTCCCATTATTAAATAATGGGATATAATTATTTAAAAATACCATTATATGGAGATAGATTCCCCACTGATCTCAAAATAAAAACCATTCTTATGTTTTCAACTAAATCAAAAGAACATTCATCTGATCATTAAATCATATCTTATTTAAATAAAATGTGTTTCATAAATATTTCATTAACTCAACATAGAATAAATAATGCAAAATAAATTTGTATGGTAAATATTTAATCAATATAAACATTATACGAAAAAATAAGGGATAAGGATTGTATCATTCAATGTAATCCCCAGTAAGAGAAATGTAAAATCAAAATATGTCATCTATCTTGGAAATTGATTTTGAATGATAACATATAATATAAAATGATTAATATATCCTTTACAATTTGAATTTTTTTGTATAAAAATCATTTTTAAATTAAATTTTTTTATATAATCCAAATAATTTGTAATGAATATTTAATAAAAATAATGTTAACGATGTATTGAAATTCTATTTATCCCATATACGCAAAAATAATGAATCCTTTAAAATTTTCTATAAAATACAAGTTGGATATATTTGGAAAAAATTAATATTGAAACATATGTAGATTGAAAAAGTGAAACATGGATTAAAAATAAATTTTATATATCAATGATGATTGATAAAAACATTTATAATGAAATTCTTCGATAACATGGTTTTAAAAAGAATTTTTTTTGACCCAAGAGATGAAAACATATTTTCTTTTAATATAATATTATTTTGAATTATTGATTACATAAATATTGAAAAATAAATGGTAACCATGTATTATAATATCATAAAAAATCTGAAAAACGTTAATGAGTTTATTTGGAGATAGATTATATGTTTTTATAACATGAATCATAGACATAAAAAAATTCAGAAATGAAGAGATTGTTTCATAAAACACATAAAACATATGTAACATATTTATGTTAAAGATAATGAAAGATATATCATGAAATGAATATGTAAATAATAATAATTTTTAGTGGAATAAAAATAAAATAATTTCATGGTCTGTAAACGTATTATATAAAAGAAACGTAAGGTGAACATGGAATGTTTATCATAGAATATTAAAGTGGGATGAAAATTTCTATCCACAATTCTCTACTTCAATGGTAAACTTTAAGATCTCATCTATAATAAATATTTTTTCATTGTCTATCTATTATAAAACCAATAATTTATATTACAAAATTTATGATTTACTTATGGCTTATTATTACATTTTTATTAGAAATACCATGTTGAAGTCGAATTTTGTGCAATAACATCATTATTTTTGTTGTATGTTTTGATTTGTTATTTTATTTTCCTCTTACTTTAATAATTTTTACATCGTCTCAATATTTTTATCTATGATATAAATATAACTTATATTTATTTTATATATGTATAATTCTAAAAATTTTAGAGGTCTAAAATGAAAAACCATGTTCTTCGAGATGATGGGGAAAAAATACACATAAATGTTATTTTAGTTTTCCCAATAGAAATAAATAATAAATGTTAAATAATATATTACAATTATAAAACAATTTTTTACAAATTAATCACATATATTCAGTAAAACCATCATTATTAACTCCAATTTAAAGCGTGAAAAAAACACATTCCTTCATGAGGTTGTAATCTTCCATCCACATCAATGATGTTTTCATATTTCCATTAAATATAAGAATTTTTTATGTAATTTAATTAAAATAATTATATATCATTACATGGAAGATTTAGTGGATATTATATAATCAAGGTTTCATAAGAACTGAATGTGGTGGATGAAGAAATAAAACAAAAAGCTCGGTTAGGTAATTCAATTTTTCTCCGGACATCATTTCATGGTTTGTAGGAAAATGATTATTAGGTTTTATTTATGAAAACACTATGTCCTAAATTATGATATAAATTAAGTAAGGATGTCATATGGGAATGTATTAAATTAAATAAATGTTTTTTATGTGTGAATAGGAGAGGATAGTTGGAGGACTTTTATATGTGGGTTGAGTAGAACACTTCAAATTTTTTAAAATAAAAATTTCAAACCATATTTTCCACTTTCCTCAATGCTCCAAAATAGTACATTCATGAACCCTGATTGAAAAGAAAAGGGTTTAAACTTATTTTAAGAATAAACTTATTAAATAATTTTGACTATTTTTACTATTCATGAAGGTAAAAAATTATGTTTAAATTATTAGATAATATAAATTATTAATTTTAAAAAACTATTTTCATTTTATCAATTTCCATTCATAGAATTGGAAAGGGATAATTTAAATTTAACCCATCACATCAGATGAGAATGTGTTTTTCAAACATAAAATGATCAAATTATTTAATTGTTTTTATATAAAAATTCAATATAAATTTTATTCAAATAAAATAAATTTTTTTAATTGATATATATTTGAACTACATTTACGTTTAAGACCTTATTAAAGAAATATCAAATTATTAAATTCTTCAATAGAAAGGACAATTGTTAAAAAACTAGTATTTTTCACCATTCATCAAAATATTTATCTTCAATGAAATTTTTAAAAAATTCACCCTAATATAATTTTGACACGCTGATTTAAAAAATTAATTTTGTGAAATAATTTTTACAAAATATTAAAATAATATTTTTTATATTATAGTAGAAATGGTGAAAAAAATTAGTTAAAAAAAAGTAAAATTTGAAGAGTAAAAATGGATGTATTCTTATCCCATGACTAGAAAACACATAAGATAAATGATAAAAACATTATTGAATATGTATTATTTAAATTTCATTAATAAAATCACCAAAACTTATTTATTTAATTTATTAAAATAAAACATAATTGATCAAATACAAATATTATTTTTTATAAAAATATTCCCTTTCTTTCCAAATAGAATTATTATTTTTTAATTATTTGGATACTAAAGAGTTCATTATATATAATAGTTTGAACTATATATCTTCAATATTTAGATGATATTATTCATGATATCCATTATAATTTCTAGGTAATTAATTTCACATTAAATAATAATATTTATGTATATTTCAAGTTTAATAAAACTCATTTTTTCAGGAAACAAAAAATAAAATCTCTTTAAAATATATTGGAAAATAAAATTAGTCTCATGTTTTACTGAATAAAAACCCTGGTTTTCTAGAAAGCCGATATAAACACAATTTTTCTTGTAGGAAAATATAAGCTCGGAGTTACTTGCAATACAAAATATGAAAGTGACACAATTACTAAAAAAATCCCAAAATCATGTGCTGTTAAATCATATCAATGTGTTGTAAAAGTGTTTATGTAACACCCGAGAAATTTATGGGAAATATTTTGTTTTTATTTTATATACATCATCAAAGAAATCATTAACTACACACAACACTATCTTGGCTTTCTTTACATGTAATCGCGACCTTCCTCGATAGCTTGCGTTATACGCAATACTCAGTTTCCCTAAACAATGATATGCTGTTAAAATATTATTAAAACTAGGCGTTATGAATAGTAATACACACTTTTTTAAATTTAATTAATTTTATCTTTCAAAATGGACTTCATTTTTGGATTTGGAATATCAAAATTTTCCTAGGGTGAAATTTTGGTATTTTTCTGAAAACTTTCAATTTTTGATGAATAGTGAAAACACTGGGTTACTATTTAAAAACCGACTTTTTGTTTAAATAATTATTTATTTTATTTAAATTTATTTTAGGCCACAATTGATACATAACACTTATATATGTTCAATGTAATTCATTGGAGTCATTGTATAATAATTTTAGATATATAAAAATTTTAATGGACTTTTATAGTCTTTTACCCACCTCCTAGGTGAATTTGAAAATTTACATAAAAATTAATTTTACCACTTATGTGAATGAAGTTTCGAAAATTCGAGAGACATGGTTAATATCAAGGACTAAAATGTGGTTCAATGAGATGAAAATAATTATTGTTGAATAGTAACTTTTTACTTTTTTTACCACGATTAAAAGTAAATGGGGTAATTAAGGGTAAAAATGAAATTATTATTACCCTAAAACAAGTCCTAATTCTATTGGATAAATGTAATTCGACCAGAAACAACCTTAGGAATAATATATGACTATTTAGGTTCACTTGGATTAGATTAGGACATTTAATATTATTTTATTTAATGAAGTGTTAAAATAGATAAAATCAATGTTTAATAACTAAAAGATTTTTAATATAGGGTTATACCTAAGATAAATTTGACTATAAATATTAATAAGAAAGTTAAAAATATTTCCTATATATGGTATTTTATTTGTAATTTTTCTAAATTAAATAATGTAATTTATATATGACACAATGATGATGCATTAATTATCTTATTAATGAAATATTAAAGTAATTAATGTTATAAAAACCCAAAGAAATGTAATTTGAGACTTTTTAGGAATTACACTAAAATTTTAGGTTAATATGACATGTTATTATTTATTTAATTAACTTTTTTCTAACTAATCATGTTGTTATGATTTTTTACAAAAATCAAGTACCAAATACTGTCAAAATTGACATAAAATAGTTTTTAAAACAAACATTATATTATTAATTTTTATTTTATTCCTAAAAATCTATGGTTTGGAGAAATGACTTAGATAAGGATATAAATATTAATAATGAACCACTTGGGGTTCGTTTGGATAGTTGTAGAATGTTTATTAACCTTATATTGTATGAAAACAAGAAGACACGATAAAAGTTAAATTATTTAACTTAGAGTTAAATCTAAATAATAATGTTAAAATAGTAACCTAAACTTAACTAAAACCCATTAGTTGAGAGGAATTCGACCCATCTCTACCTTAGATTCGAAATAAATCAATTTTGAGCTATTAAAAATCGAATATGACTTAATAATAAATTAGTATTTTTAGTTTTTCCAAAGGTTCCCATCTCCTCCATTATAAAAGGGAACCTCATCCCACTCCTCCTCACACCACATTGAGCCTTAAAGCTCGTCCAACCCCTGAATAATTTTCCTCTCCACTTCCCTAGAAACATCCTAGTGGTCCTAGTCTTGTTCAATGACCATTTTTAGTGCCCTAAGAGGAGGTCAAGAAGAGGCTCTTCAGAGAAAAGGTAATGTCTGTCACCCATTCCTTCAACGTTATTTATTCTTCTACCTTTTCTTCTTTTGTTGTTTCATTATGAAGTAATAATATCAGTGTCAAAAATATACTAATATTTTATATTAAGTATGAAACAACCCTATTTCTCCATCTATCCATCATACGGAAAATTAAATCACTGCATGTGCATACTTACAGAATACCGTCTCCATGCCGTGGTGTAATCTATTTCCACAACCACCTTACATGGATGGGTATAATGGTTTAGATAATAACTATATATGATTATTGTAAATTGTTATTGATTCTGAAATAGTATACATACACTCCAATACAAGTCCACGATCATGGGAACGATATCATCGCTCGTGCGTATGTATGGAATACCGTCTCCACGATGTGATACGACTCGTTCTATATAATCTTCATTGCATAATGATTATATAAATGCATTGAATGAATAAATATGATATATATTACACTAATACCATTCTGGAAATGAGGTATCAAAAACCTAAAAATATGAATAAAAATTTATTCAACAAAACATGCATAAGAACAGAAAGTAATAAACACTCGAATAACAAGTAGCAATGAAATATTACTAATAAGAAGCTAAGAATATGACCATATATGATATCATAATAATTAGTATGATTCTGGAATAAGTCAATTACATTATTTAAATCATTATACAGGAGTTTCAGACACTTAAGAAGCAAATCAGTCCCAAGGTAAGGGAAAATCTCACAACCTCATTTTTAGCCGAGATTGTTTATACTTTGGTATTTACTGGGGTGTATTTATCATCCACATCCATGTTTCCTCAATATGTAATATTATTTATTTCCTACTATAAGTTTTAAAACCAATATTTATCATTGGTGAGTTTTTTGTAAAATATATGAAAGGAGTCTTTTGTCGTTTTTAGTATGAGGTACTTTTTGACATTTCTGGCCAAAGTACGAGAAGAATGTTTTTTTAATTTATACAGCATGAATGGATTTTTAGAGAATTATTTCCAAGAAGATTCCTTTAGAAGTTTTCAAGTATATTTTTAATCATCTTCTTTTAGTTTAAAATTGTACGACATATTAGTAAAGGAAAAATGTTTTTCAAGTAGAAAGGATATTTTCCTCAAGAATGGAGTTCAAGTGTTTTATCAAAATTATTTTCCATCTAAGATAATATAGGGTTCTATTTCTATCCCTATTATTACATTGATTTGATTATGTTGTTATGGAATTATTTTTATGAATTCCTTTATCTTATATGAATTGATTTATGATGTCATGATGTTTAAGAATCCCATTTTAATTACATGGGTTAAACTATGATGTATGATTTATGATTTTGTGTCACACATAATAATGGTATCATTATGAGATGGGTGGGACCTATATATCCCTCCAATGCATTGGGTAAAGATTTATATCTTAGGAGATAGACATGGCTGGAACAGCAGGTCAATCTGGTTCAGTGAAACATGACTGAAATGAGGAGTGAATTCGGTTCAGAAATGGACTTTGTCCGCTAAGATAGTATTGGCAATGAGTCCTGACTACTAAGAAATGATTCTCTATGATTATGTGTGTATGCCACAAAGTTTCATGTTTTATGTTATGATTATTGGGATTACATTTCACTACTATGATTTATCCCCTATTTTGAAAATATGATCTCTTTTGCAGGTTAAGAATTCCAAAATGTTATGTTCTTATGAATATGATGTGATTGATATTTATTTTTTTTACCCTTACTGATCATTTGAGCTCGCCCTTTTGTATTTTTTCTTTCCCCAGGTCAAGAAGAAGGTTATTAGGTAATATATTCCAAAAGGGACTCTAGATATGATGAAATAAATGGGAGGTAATGTAGATTCTTTATGAACCAGTTGTTTATGTTTCCCAGTTTCTAAAGACACTATATCTATACATTCCTTTCATTGTTTTGTTATATGTTTTAATAAGTGTTCTTCAATTTTGAGGAAATAAAAATTTATGTAATGTATGGGTCATTATAGTTGGTATCAGAGGAAAGGTATAGTCAACCTTTGGAAACTAGGACGTGAAAGCCTTAGTAAGATCCCTAAGGATATGTCTAAGCATAGAACACAATCTTAGTGTTTTAGAAATGGCCATTAATAACCTATGATAAGGCCTTAAGTGTAAAATTTTATTCTTGATTATGTGGTTTTCCTATTATAATTATTGTTTCTCACACTATTCTTCTTGGTTATAGTCAATGGCTGGAAACTGAAGAAACCATGTTAATGCTGAATGCGACGGGAAATGCAATGATTGTCCCCCTGAGAAACCAAATGTTATGGGAGCTAGAATGAAAAATCTTGTGGCAATGATCACACAAATTTCTCAAGCTATCAACCATGCAGGACTTCCAAACGAGCAAAGGAAGGAGAAAAATTCTGTTGAATCCTTCATGAGGCAGCGTTCACCTTCATTCAGCGGGTCTTCTGATCTATTAGTGGATAAGAAATGGATTAGTACCACTGAAAAGATATTTTCAGTTCTTCAATATTCTGAACATGACAAAAACATCTTATCAGTGTATCGTTTTGAAGGTGATGCTGGTCAATGGTGGAAACTTATCAAAAATATGAGGCAAAGGGATAAAATTGAGTCCATGGAATGGGACGAGTTAAAGAACTGATTTTTCGATAATTACTTCCCTCGTATTCTCCGAAAAAAGATGGAGAAGGAGTTTCCTGAACTAAAGAAAAAGGATGATGAATTTGTTGGTACCTACGAAGCAAATTTTACAAGACTTGCATGGTACACTTCTAGGATTATTATCCAACCTGAGAGTAATATCGATCTATTCTTTAGTGTCATAAAACCTAGTCTCGAAGGGCGTTAGCCATAAAGGACTTCAACAGCTATGAGGAAATCGTTCGATGTGCAATCAAAGTTGATATAGAGATTGGAGTAACCCATCAGTCATATGCATTTGATAAGAAGAGGAAAATGGAATTCAAAGGGAAATCTAAAGAGCACACTGAAAATAAGATGAGCTTTCCCTTATGCTCAAAGTGTGGAAAGAAACATGGAGGGAGTTGTCTTAAAGGGAAAAATAAATGTTTCAAATGTGGAAAGGAAGGTCATCAGGCATTTGAAAGCCGCAATGATGGGAAGAAGATGTCTAGTGATGCGAACAAAGAAAAGGCTACACAGAGTGAACCTCATACACTTCAATGTTACAAGTGCAAGGAAATGGGGAATTATGCCAATCAATTCCCTAATCCAAGGGTTGTTGATGATGATTGATGGCAACCAACACATAAGGCTAAAGACAAAGGAAATTCACATGCAAATTCTATCAGCGATGTGGAGTACGATAACGAAGTGGTGAAAGGTACACATACCATCCACTCTAAAGTAGCAAATGTTTTATTTGATTCTGGATCCACACACTCTTTTTTTTCTAATTATTTTTCTAAGTGTATCATCATATTACCTCAACAATTATATATACAGTTAGCTGTGAAAACCCCAAATAGCACAACAGTCGCATCAAAAGTTTATAATTCCTCTCCGATTGAAGTTTGTGGGAAAGTGCTTCCTACAAATCTAGTGATCCTTCCTATAGTGGAATTTTATGTGATTCTTGGCCTTGATTGGCAGTCTTTATATGGAGCTCATATCAATTGACAATGATGGGAAGTCACATTTCATATTCCGGATCAATCTATGATCGTCTATCGATGAAAGGATGAACATAACCTTCCAGTGGAAATTTCTTTCATCTTATGGGTCTTGATTCCACTAAATGAGGGTTATTTTTCTCAATTGGTTAGAGAGAAACTCATGATTACGAATATGACCATTGTACGGGAGTTTTATGATGTGTTTCTGGAGGAATATCTATGTCTTCCACCAAATTATGTAGTTGAGTTTTCAATAGAACTCATTCCATGTGCTATGCCTATTTCAAAGACACCTTATAGAATTTCCCCAATTGAGTTGTAGTAATTGAAGAAGAAACTCCAAGAGAATCTTGATAAAGGATTCATAAGCCCTTGTGCGTCAACTTGGGGAGCACCTATTCTTTTTGTTAATAAGAATGATGGATCAATGAGACTATGCATTGATTATCGAGAACTTAACAAGATCACTATCACGAACAAATATCCTCTCCCATGAATTGATGACTTATTTGACCAACTACACGGAGCTCAATACTTTTCTAAGTCTGATCTTCATTTAGGGTATCATCAATTAAGGTTCAAAAGGGAGGATATACCAAAGATGATTTTCTGTACAAGGTATGGACACTATGAATTTATAGTGATTCCATTTGATGTTACTAATGCCCCTGCTATCGTCATGTTTCTGATGAATAGAGTCTTTAGAGACTATCTTGATCAGTTTGTGGTAGTCATTATAGTCGATATTCTTATCTATTCAAAGTGAAAGGAAGAACATGAAGATCACTTATGAATTGTATGGAATACCCTGAGAAAGGAGAAGCTTTATGCCAAATATACCAAGTGTGAATTTTGGCTTCAAAAAGTTACATTTTTGGGTCACATAATCTCAAAGGAGGCGATATCTGTGGATCCATCAAAAACAAAGGTTATTGAAAGATTGTCGAGACGAACAAAAATAATTGAGATCCGAAGTTTTCTTACTATGGATGGATATTATCGACGTTTTGTGAATGATTTTTCACGATTATCTAATCTACTCACTAGGTTTACTCGAAAAGGAGTTAAGTTCGTGTGGATGGACGAATGTGAAGAGAATTTAAAGTAGTTGAAAAGAAGGTTATCCAGTGCACCTATGCTAACACTACCTTGTAGTGGAGAAAGGATTATGCTCTACAGTGATGAATCCATGAAAGGGATGGGGTGTGTTCTTATGCAAAATGATATGGTGATAGCTTATGCCTCACGACAGTTGAAAATCCATGAGAAAATTTACCTAACTCGTGATTTGGAGTTAGCTACGGTAATCTTTGCATTAAATATTTTGAGGCATTAACCTTATGGTGAAAGGTGTGATATTTATACTGATCATTAAAGTTTAAAGTATATTTTCACACAAAAGGAGTTGAATATGCGCCAAAGAAGATGGTTAGAGATGATTAAGGATTATGACTGCTCAATTCATTACCACCTAGGGAAAGAAAACAAGGTGGCAGATGTATTAATTCGAAAAGAAAATGCTAGCTTATCCATGATGAGGATCACAAAAGATCCAATATTTATGGATTTACAAAGGATGGATCTTGGAATTATATTGGAAGGGGAATAATCATATCTTTCTCAAATGAATGTTCAGCCATCTATACATGTGAAGATTAAAGAGGCACATAAAGAAGATGTATAGTTACAATAGAAGGTTAGAAATGTTCCTGAATTCAACCTTGATTGAGATGGGATAATAAAGTTCAGGAATTGAGTTTGTGTTCCTCCCATCCCAGAATTAAAGAAGGAGCTGCTGGATGTGGCTCATAGTTTTTCATTCTCTATTCATCCTGGAAGTACGAAGATATATATGGACCTAAAAGAGTACTTTTGGTAGGATGGAATGAAAAGAGATGTTGTTGAATATGTCTCTCGATGCTTGGTTTGTCAGTAAGTTAAAGGTGAGAGACAGAAGTCTAAGGGGATATTACAACCATTACCCATAATCGAATGGATATGGGAAAACAACACTATGGACTTTGTCACCGGACATCCTAAAACATCCAAAAGAAATAATGCTATCTGGGTTATAGTTGATCGTCTTACAAAGTCTGCACACTTCATTGCTATTAGAGAGGATTTATATCTAGATCAGTTTTCCAGGATATATGAAAAAGAAGTGGTAAGATTTCATGGAGTACCACTTTCCATTATATCTGATCGGGATCCGAGGTTTTCCTTAAAGTTATGGCGAAGCCTTCATCATACTCTGGATACAGAGTTGAGTTTCAGCACTGCTAATCATCCTCAGACAGATGGTCAGTCTGAGAGAATAATTCTAACTCTTGAAGATATGTGAAGATCTTGCTCTATGGATTTCAAATGTGTTTGGGATCAACACCTACCTTTGGTGGAATTTTCTTATAATAATAGCTTTCACTCCAGTATTCATATGGCTCCTTATGAAGCTCTCTATGGAAATAAATGCAGGACTCCAACTTGCTGGGATAAAGTTGGGGAATGAAAGCTATTAGGACCCGAACTTGTTGATGAGATGGCAGAAAAGGTCTGATCTATTAAACAACACATTAGAGCAGCTCAGAGTCGACAAAAAAGTTGTTTCGATAACCGAAGAAAACACCTAGAGTTTGAAGTGGGTGATAAATTGTTCTTATGAATATCTCCCTGGAATAGAGTAATGAGATTTGGAATGAAGGGAAAGCTGAGCCCTAGGTATATCGGTCCTTTCAAAATACTAAATCATGTTGGGAAGGTAGCTTACCGATTGGAGCTTCCACCGAATCTCTCTCAAGTTTATAATGTGTTCCAAGTATCGCTCCTGAGAAAGTACATACCCGAGCCTTCACATGTACTAAGCTCAGAAGTAGTTCCACTGGAGCACGATATTTCTTATGAAGAACATCCGATAGAGATTCTGGATCGTAGTGAAAAAGTCTTAAGGAACAAGACCACACGCTTGGTGAACGTTTTATGGAGGAACCACCAATTAGAAGAAGCTACATGGGAGCTTGAGGATATGATGAGGGATAGTTATCCTCATCTGTTTTTTACAAAGTGACGAATTTCGAGGGTGAAATTCATTTTATGGGGGGTAAAATGTAACACCCGAGACTTTTATGAGAAATATTGTGTTTTTATGTTATATATATCATCAAAGAAATCTTTATCTACACACAACACTATCTTGGCTTTCTTTACACACAATCGCGACCTTCCTCGATAGCTTGCGTTGTACACAATACCGAGTTTCACTAAACAACGATATGCTATTAAAATATTATTATAACTAGCCGTTATGAATAGTAATACCCACTTTTTGATATTTTATAAATTTTCTATTTCAAAATTGACTTCATTTTTGTATTCGGAATATCGAAATTAGCATAGGGTGAAATTTTTATATTTTTTTGAGAACTTTCAATTTTTCATGAATAGTGAAAACACTAGGTTACTATTTAAAAACCGACTTTTTATTTAAAAAATATTTTATTTTATTTAAATTAATTTTTGGTCAAAATTGAAAAATAACACATATATAAGTTCAATGTAACTCATTGGAGTCATTTTATAATAATTTTAGATATATAATTTTTTTTTGAAATTTTCACCGTCTTTTACCAACCTCCTAGGAGAATTTGAAAATTTACATAAAACATAATTTTACAGCTTCTGTGAATGGAATTTCAAAAATCAGAGAGACAAGGTTAATATCAAAGACTAAAATGTGGTTCAATGAGATGAAAATAATTTTTGTTGAATAGTAACTTTTTTCTTCTTTTTACCATTGTTAAAAGTAAATAGGGTAATTAAGGGTAAAAATTATATTATTATTACCCTAACACATGTCGTAGTTCTATTGGATAAGTTTAATTCGACCAAAAACAACCTTATGAACAAAATATGACTATTTAGGTCCACTTGGATTAGATTAGGACATTTAATATTATTTTATTTTAGGAAGAGTTAAAATAGATAAAATCAATGTTTAATAACTAAAACTTTTTTAATATAGGGTTATACAAAAGAACAATTAGACTATAAATATTAATTAGAAAGATAAAAACATTTCCTACATAACGGTATTTTAGTTTTAATTTTTAGACATTAATTAATTTAATTTATTTATGACACAATGATGATGCAGTAATTATCTTATTAATGAAATATTAACGTAGTTGATGTTAAAAATACCAAAATAAATGTAATTTGAGACTTTTTATGAATTAATATAATTTTTTAGGCTAATAATACATTTTAGTAGTGATTTAATTGTATTTCTTCAAAATAATCACGCTGTTATGATTTTTACAAAAATCAAGTACCAAATACTATCAAAATTGACATAAAATAGTTTTTTTTAAATATTATACTATTAATTGTTATTTTATTCCTAAAAATATATGGTTCAAAAAAATGACTTAGATAAGGATATATATATTAATATTGAACCACTTGGGGATCGTTTGGATGGTTATAGTATGTTTATGAACCTTATAGTGTAAGAAAACAAAAAGACACGGTAAAAGTTAAATTATTTAACTTAGAGTTAAATCTAAATGGTAAGGGAAAAATAGTAACCTAAACTTGTCTAAAACCCATTGGATGAGAGTCTTTCTACCCATCCCCACCTTAGATTAGAAATAAATCAATTTGGAGCTATTAAAACCAGAATATGACTTTATAATAAAATAATATGTTTTGTTATTCCAAAGGTGCCCCTCCCCTCCCTTATAAAAGGGAACCTCATCCCTCTCCTCCTCACACCACTTTGAGCCTTTAAGCTCAGAAAAACCCTACCAAATTCTCCTGAACACATCCCTAGAAACATATTAGTGGTCCTGGTCTTCTTCAAAGACCATTTTTAGTGCCCTAAGAGGAGGTCAAGAAGAGGCTCTTCAAAGAAGAGGTAACATCCGTTACTGATTCATTCAACTTTATTTCTTCTTCTACTTCTTCTTATTTAGTTGTTTCATTATGAAGTAATAACATCAGTATCACTTATATACTTGTATTTTATTATAATTATGAAAAAACCCTATTTCACCATCATTCCATCCTACGGAAAATGAAATCACCGCGCGTGCATACGTAAGGAATATCGTCTCCACGCCGTGGTGTAATATATTTTCCACCACCACCTTACATGGATTGGTATATTTGTTTAAATAATAACTATATATGATTATTTTAAATTTATATTGATTCTGAAATAGTATACATACACTCCAATACAATTTCACGATCATGGGAATGATATCATCGCTCGTGCGTACGTACGGAATACCGTCTCCACGATGTGATGTGACTCATTCTACATAATCATCATTGTGTAATGATTATATAAATGAATTTAATGAATAAATATGATATATATTACACTAATAACATTCTGGAAATTAATTATCTATATCCTAAAAAGAATAATAAGAATTTATTTGACAAAACACGCATAAGAACAAAAAGTAATAAACACCCGAATAACAAGTAGCAATGAAATATTACTAATAAGAAGAAACGAATATGACTATATATGATATCATAACAATGATTATGATTCTAGAATAATTCAATGACATTATTTAAATCATTATATAGGAGGTTCGGACACTTACGAAGCAAATCAGACCTAAGGTAAGGGAAAATCTCACAATCTCGTTTATAGCCGAGATTGTTTATACTTTGGTATTTACTGGGGTGTATTTATCATCCACATCCATGTTCCCTCAATATGTAATATTATTTATATTCACCTAAATTTTTTTAAATCCAATATTTCTAATTGGTGAGTTATTAGTAAAATATATGAAAGGAATATTTTGTCATTTTTTGTACGAGGTACTTTTTGTCTTTTCTGGCCAAAGTATAAGAAGAATGTTTTTTTAACTTTTATAGAATGAATGGATTTTTAGAACATTATTTCCAAGAAGATTCCTTTACATGTTTTCAAGTATATTTTTAATCCACTTCTTTTAGTTTAATGTTTTTTGACATATTAAGAAAGGAAAAATGTTTTTGAAGTAGAAAGGATATTTTCCTCAAGAATGGAGTTGAAGTGTCTTATCAAAATTATTTTCCATTTAAGATAATATAGGGTTCTATTTTTATCCCTATTATTAAATTGATTTGATTATGTTGTGATGGAATTATTTTTATGAATTCCTTTATCTTATATTTATTTTTTTATGATGTCACGATGTTTAAGAATCCCATTTTTATTACATGGGTTAAGCAATGATGTATGATTTATGATTTTGTAGCACACATAATAATGGTATCATTATGAGATCTATGAGACCTATATTTCCCTCCAATGCATTGGGTGAAGATTTATATCTAATGAGATAGACATGACTGGAACGGCAGGTTAATAATGTTCCTTGAAACGGGACTAAAACGAGGAGTGAACTCGGTTCAGAAATGGACTTTGTCCACTACGATAGTCTTGGAAATGAGTCGTGACTACTAAGAAATGATTCTCTATGATTATGTGTGTACGCCACAAAGTTTCATGTTTTATGTTATTATTATTGGGATTACATTTCACTACTATGATTTATCTCATGTTATGAAATTATGATCTCTTTTTCTGGTTATGATTTCCAAAATGTTATGTTCTTAAGAATATGATGTGATTGATATTTCTTATGTTTACTCTTACTGAGCATTTGAGCTCACCCTTTTGTATTTTTTCATTCCCCTGGTCAGGAAGAAGGTTATTAGGTAATATATGCCAAAAGGGACTCTAGATATGATGAAATAAATGGGAGGCAATGTATATTCTTTATGATTCTGTTGTTTATGTTTCCCAGTTTCTGAAAACACTATACCTATACGGTCCTTTCATTGTTTTGTTATATGTTGTAATAAGTGTGCTTCAATTTTGAAGAAATAAAAATTTATGTAATGTATGAGTCATTATAGTTTAAAAGAAAAATTTTACCATTGAAATATTATTTTATAAGTTTTATTTTACCCATGCATGGATTAATAATATAAAATATGTGTGTAATATTTTTTTTCATTTTGAAAATGAAGCATTTTTTGAATTATCTGAAAAATGTGGGGAAGAAATGATTCTTAACTTATATAAAATGAATGGATTTTCATCCCATCACAATTAATTTCATCATTGAGTATTACCTTACTTGTTTATAAAGTTATTTTCAATGAAAATTATTTCAATTATCATTGAATATTTTTAAAAATCAATTGATTTCTAAAATTAAATGGTTTATTTCTTCAATAATGATTTAATTTCTTATAATGGTATTTATTTTTATCAATGGAAAAATACAATGTTTTTTTATTATTTACGTGGGTCATCATACATGAATACCATTCTTATTCTATCTCTAAATTGTTAATGAATTTTATGAAACAATTATTATCAAACCTATTTCTTTTCCTTGGTTTGTTCTATGGTTAAATGTTTATAAAAACCATATCATTCCAATCAGTTATGTTATGATGAAAATTTTTATGAAACCCATTTCATTTCATGGGATATGATATCATGAATTCGTATCAGTATTAAGTAAAACATATCTATGATTTTCATAATGTGATGGGTGGGAGCTATATATCCCTCTAAAATTTTGGATAAAGAATGAAATCTGATGAGATTAGGACAAAAATGGGTAGTGAATGCACTCTAGTAAGGGACCCCAAAACTATGATAGTATTAGTAGAAATTGTTCAATAATTATATGTCTTGTGGAGTGATCCTAATCCACACTTATATTATATTAAATGTGCTTTGAATACTAAATAAATAATTTCCCTTAAATAAATATATTCCAAAAACTTTTGTATTATGTCAATGTTATAACTAAGGGATAATGTTATTTTATTCCACTATGATTTATGTATTATGAAATACTAGCATTTATTCCATGAAATAATATTATGATATTTTCTATTAAAGGTATAATTTTGAAATGTTAATAGCTTGTTATAATCCAATAGGGTAATGTTATTCTCATTAAATCATTTATATCTCCATTTTTACACCTATTGAGCAAATGATATCATCATTTTATTTTGTTTCAATTCACCAGGTTATAATGAAATATATTAACTATGATATATCTATAAAGGGAAAAAATTATGATGAAATAAGAAGTATACGATGGAGATATATTATTAATCACCTTTTTACATTTTCATGTTTCCATGGATAACATACCTAGATGATTTTTTTTTGGTTGAAAATATTTTGTAATTAAAATTCATAAAAAAAGATGTATTTCATATGTATAAAATGAATTGGTCATTTAATTTAATACCACTAAATCCAATAGACTATTACATTAAATCCTCAAGAGATTGAGTTGGGAGCCACAAGGGTACCTTTTTGTGCGATTGATGAAGTCCCATATAAAATATCTTGTCCCATATACATTATGAATTTTTAATATTTTAGAACTGTGAATCATTATTTAATATCATTTTCATCATTTTAAACGTGTAATTTTTCAAAATTCAGATCCTTGTTAAAGCCACGTATATATATTTTTAACATCAATATGAACACATTTCACATAACATCAATTTGAGAGTAAATGTTTTCAATGGTTTTGATAACCTCATCATATTGTAACACTTTATTGCTTGAGATTCCATCTAGAAAATGATCAATTTCAATAGATTTAGAAGATGAATTCTCTATACATTTTTTGACTGAACTAATGATAGATCCTATCTTTATTTCATTAAAATATTTCTTAATTTACTTCAATATTCTTTTCATATAAATCATGGGATTGGATGAAATATGTCCCATAATTCTAATATGGATGATGTCTATATTCTCAATCGAAGGCCCTACAATATTTTCATCACATATGTACACTATTTATTCATATAAAAAATTGGGAGTTATTTATATCCTACATAGGTGATCCTATTTTTTGACCTGATTGAGCGTATATAGCATAGAGGATTATGATGGGACACTTAAGGGGTGGGGTAGCTACCACATTTCTTAATTTTAAAAAAAAATCCTTATATTCAATTACCCATATAAAACTATATCGTTTTATTTCATTAAGAGGAATATATATATTGATTTTCCCTCCATCCAGACCTTAGAAGAAAATTACGTTATGATTAAATAATAGTAGAACATGATATATAAAACACTAAACCTGTATGTGAGATAATAATTCATTATTTCCTTATATATTATCGAGTCACAAAATCTCTAATCTATATTAAATTTTAAGTATCCCATGTTTAATATTAGGTTCCAGATTATGGATGGACTAGTATCGTCCATGTCTCGGAGAATAGGTACATAAAATATTCATAAATATATGTTTTTTTTCAATAGTACTAAAATTTCATCAATGGAGATTCATTGAATTGTTCCATGTGTTCTATAAAGCTTCTTACAAACAACTGAAAAATTGATCAACAACAAAAAAAGAGATCGAAAAAACAACATGCATAGTATACTAGTTCTCCAATGATTCTCACTATGATTTTTATTCATAATTGATCATTAATAATCCAAGAAAATTAATGTAAATGATGTATAAAAACGACAAATTGGCATATTTCTTTCTAATTTTTTTCATTCTCCATTTTTTTGATACATCATTAATATTCAAGTGATAAAAGTACCTTGTTCTATTTCATTTATTATATGGAATATCATAAATTGACGCATGATATAATAATTATAATAGAAAAAAAATTATGAGGCATATATGGTTTTTTATCATTTAAAAATCATCACATTCATGGAAGAACATATCATAAAAAATGTGATTATAGCTTCATGAAACCATAATTTTAGATTCTCTGTATATTTTAATAATGGTTTTAGATTTTATTGAATATATAAAATATTAAATAGAATTCTTGACACACAATAGAAAAATAAAATGATAAACATTTATAAATTTTTAATTTTAAATGTAAAATAAAATTAATTGGTATAAATTTAATTAACCAAATAAAAAAAATATAAAATGAATGTAAGAATAAATGTCATTCATGAAGATTCCAAAAATATCCACCCCAGATGAGCGACCAATTAAAACTGCATCCGATGATTATTTAAATCCTATGTCTTATGAGGAGATAATAAGAATTTTTAGAGTATAAATATAGATTACATCAATATTTAATAAAATTTTTATTTTTTAGATATATAATGAACATTTATACAGTTTAAAATGTCATTTTTTTAAATCAATATTTTACTAAAAACAATTAATTTTTTAGTAATTGAAATACTAATAGGGGAAAATTATTTTATTATTATTTATTTTTTTTAAAATATGTTGTAACACAATATTCATTAAAAAATAATATGAATAAATATCAAATCTAATAAAATCATATTTAAAAAAAATTATTTTCTTTGTTTTTATTAAAAAATAAAATTTAAAAATTTTAAGATGAGAATTTTTAAAAATTAAAATAATTTTTTGAATTATCATATAAATAATTTCTTGTGATTAACTTTTAATATTTTTAAAAAAGTGAAAAATATAGGCAAATAGTATGAAATACCGTTTTTACTACTAACTTGATTTTTATTAAATTATTTAAATACCTGTTTGTATAAGAGATTTCAAAAAATATATAATAAGACAATATATGTATATTATAAGAAAATATATAATTCTATGAACATTTTTAAATTTACATGCCCTTTTTAGATATTTTATAACAAAAGTTATATTTTTTACTTTTTTTAAAAAATTATACATTTAGTATATTAATATTATTATTTAAAAATTGTTAAATTATAAAAATGTATTTAAATTTTAAAATAATTATATTCAAACTCATTAAAATATAAATTTTTAATTTTTTGTAAAAATTTTAATTTACATAATATAAACTAGTTACCGTGGTGTAAACCAAAATGGTAAAAATGAGTAACTTAATCTATAATAAAAAAACATGTAAAAAATGTATTAAATTTTTTTTCTGAGGGGTTTACCATAATTATCTATTATTTTATTCATTTTATAATAATTTTAAATTATTTTGTTCTTCAATGTGATGGCCAGTTACTTAAATGATTTTGGAATTGATAAAAATTTACTCCCTTTTCACTTTTGAAAAGGGATCTCATTCCTCATTCCCCGCACAAAAAAACCCCTTTTAATTGGTCAAAAAACTAATAATAAATCTTTAAAACATACAATTACACTTTGATGAAGTTATTTTATAATCAAAAGAACTTATATAATTGATTAAATCATTTTCAAAGAAGAGATATTCCATGTTTTAAGGTATTGACTTTTAGGATATCCTCCATCTTTAATATTTAATTTTGTTTTTCATCCTTCCAAAAATATATTTCCATGATATTATAATGATAAAAATAGTTTCATTATCATGAATTGTTTAATATAATTTTGGTATAATCAATAACTAGACTTGAAGTTTTCATTAAGAAAAAATGAAAATGATAATCCCCTGTTATGGATCCTACCACTTCCATGGCACGACATGTTTCATTTTCCTTCACAATGATAAATGGTTGGTCTTAATTTGGAATTTATTATATTTTTATTATATTTATGAGATATCATATATTTTTAAATGTTAATCCATATTACTCTAAATTTGATATTTTTGTTAATGAAATCAACACCCATGCATACATGCAAACTACATCCACTAATAGATGATTTATTCCATTTTAGATACCCAGATAAAGACTAATTTTAATTTATATATTCTTATAGTATAATATTTATCTGAGTAATATATATAATTATTTTGGTTCATTAAATTTAACTAAAAAAAATGAACATATTTATAAGTTGATCCATTGATTTCAGTAACTAAATAAAAAAATAGTTCATAAATGTTTTCGTATTCATGAAATATTACAAAAATCTCCAGGAAATTGAAATGTAAAATTAGAGGTAATTATAAAAAAATTATTTTACCTTCATTTTTTTAAAATTATTATATTCTTGAAAAATGATGATTTAAATCACCTTTACAAACCAGGTTCATAATGGTCATAATTACTAACACCTGATTTTAAAAACAAATAACAATAAACTATTACAAAAATAGAAATGATAATAAGGAAGATTTTAAATTGAAATTTATATGAATAAGATACTAAAAAGTAATTGTTATTTTTTTCTTCATTTTACAAGATTTTAAATCAGATATGTGAAAATCAAGGGTAATAGTAAGGGACTTGGTAACTCAAATTTCTTCATATGAGTTGTAAATTTTCTTCTTAGTTTTTATTCCCACATGTTATATAAATTTTTTATTTTAATTAGTTTTCTCTCTTTATTTATTTGTAAACTTTTATTTTATCCAAATATAATTCCATTAATTGTTCTATTTTCACATAAATTCTAAAAAAATTATATAGACATTCAAAAAGTTACTCACAAATATGACTATTACAATGATGAATACCAAATATTATAAAAATTTCCTTTTAATGTTTTTTTCATTATCTTATAAATATATTTCCCCAAAGTAGTTAGGATTCATGTTTCACAATGTATTTTCTACTATTATTTGACAGTTTTGGGTATTTTTTGTTTTTGATTTCATATTATTAATTCTCATATTACATTAAACAATATGGATGTTTCAGTTTATCCTATTTATTTCCATGGGTTTCACAAGAAAAGTGGGTAATTTATTTTTAGATATTTAGGAAAAAAAATTCCATGATTTTCATATGATATCACGATGAAATAATTTGTGTTCCCTATATATGTATAGATGATAAATGTTGGTGTGTAATATCCACACACAAATGAATTGGTTTATGTTAATTTATTGTCAAATGGTCTGGCTTTTCATAATGGGATTTTTCACAATGGAATGCGCATTTTGGGGTTCACAAATTATCATATGTGGATATAATGGTTTTTTTTAATTAGGAATAGGAATATTTTTTTTTCTATAATAGGATTTCTAATTATTAATTGTTATCTAAATTTAAAAGTTTTTTATAAATGTAGGAAATATTTTATAGATAAAATTTATGTAACATAAAAAATCCAATAAAGTATATAATATTTATAAATTATTACATAGGCTTAGATATAAGGTATCTAATCCCAAAGGACTGATCAAATTTGTTAGTCATGGAGAACAAAATTCAAACATGATTATAGATTTCTATTGGGATTAAAAATTCAAACATTAAAAATAAAAATGATTAAATCCTTGAAATTCAATAAACAAATTATTCATCATATCCATGCGACAGGAAAAAAATAACGTTAATCTCAAATACATAGTAATGATTTATTATAATGGAACCTCTTATGACCAAATAAGGTATAAAAAATATGGTGATGTAAATAATAGGAAACCAATTTTATATAATAAATAAATTTAGTATGGAATGCATCCCAATATAATTCAAATTTTTAAATCTCATGGATAAAATTATCTACATTTACATTGAAATAAAATTAATAATGATGTATTAATATATCTCAAACATGATGATATCTCTACTACAAGATACTTTTTCGAATAATATTTAATCTATTGGTATGTAAAAATATAATTTCTCACAAAGACGGATGGAGAAATAGTGGGCCATTTCCTTAGAACATGGTGATGGTAATATCGTGCCATATTTTTTTTATTTTTCTAATTGAATCATTTAATCATCATAAGGAATTTTATGTTTAGGATGAATGGTCGTCATCATTGATTCATGGATTACTCTAGAAATCCCATGATCCATCAACTTTGAGGAATAAGGGTGTTTCTTTGGCAGAGGATCTATCTGGTTCTACAGTTCTTAATAATAAATGTATATCCAGACCCTCTAACATTAGCACACATGAAAATGGGGGGTTTTCTATCATTATAGATCCTATGTTTTTGCAACAGAGATTTCATCTTTTAAAATTCTCATTCATGTGTTGTGTGATTTATTCTAATGGAGATATGTCCGAGCATTATGTTAATATTTAGAATAGAATCTGCCAATTCTAGGGATTCGGTAACTTGAGAATAAATCCCATCAAGAAAGGCTTCATTCACATAATTATAAAATCATGAAATGATTTCTATAGGTCTTGGGATTTTAGTAATCTAATCCTCTGGCCTAGAAATTTTAGAATATCTGATTGGAATGTAAATTTTATTCCATTTAATCTAAAGCAATCCATTTCTTACATTTGGGTTAGACACCGCAGTTTGAACTAGATGTATTGGCAACCCAAGATCCTTAATGATCTATCTTCTTTCATTTTCAATCCTATTATAATGGATCAGATTACCATGGGTACTTTTCCTTAATTTCAGTTGATATTATCATGGTAATAAAAAGTCAAAAAAGTATAATTTATCATGTAAATGGAAACAAGTTGTAGATAATGGTTGTATATGAATGGATTCCTCAATTTTTCGATGTCTACAAAATTTTTGGTTATTCAATTGTCAATTTTTGAATGATAAATGAGAAGGTGAATTTGGTACCCCAAGGGTACTGATTTGATGGAAGTGAATCATAATAAAAAGGATAAGAATGTTCTTTTAGAGAAGGAGGGGGTCTCAAAAGCTTGCAACTCTAATATTATGGTACCTCTAAAGTTCCCTAGGAGGATATTTCTGAAGAAGTATAAGAGGGAAATATTTCTGACTTACCCAGTCATCCAACTTGGCTACGATATATGGTGAACAAAAAAGAGGGACCTGATCTCATTAAGGATCATAATATTTTTTTTCTTTCTCAAATGAGATTTATAATCTGTTTTTTCATATGTATTGGGAAATGGATGAAATTATTATGACACATGTTCTATAAAAAATATGAATGAGTTGGTTCAATCACAAATGAAAAGTATGGATCTCTTTGAGTTCCCCATTATATCATATTTGACACCAATACTCCTTGTTCCCCAACACTCTGTGATATCCCTTTCGATATCCACGGCTATCTTGAGTAATTCTGCACATGAAATGGCAATTTATGTTTCTATTTCCAAGTATATAACGGATTATTCCAATCTATATGATCTCTATAAGATAATGATCATCAAAAACAATTTTAGACCCATTTTGAAGAATAAAAGTTAGTTAGATCACAATGATTTAGTATTAGACAATTCTAGTGTTGGCTCAGACCCAAAAACCAACTTTAGGAAAGATGATGTTTTAGGATTCATTTCTTCTAAAAAATCCAGTGGTAATGAAAAGAGTATTAAACATGGACCAGACAATCTCCACACCTCTGATATAAATTTTCATATTAAATGTGATCAATGCCCAAAAATAATGGTAATAAGGTCTACAAAATTAGTTATGTAGATGGTTGTTGGGGTCAAAAAAGGGTGATCCATCTGTGGGTTTAAGATCAAATGAGGACTCTTTATTGGAACTGCAATGGACATGAAAACTATTAAACCATGAGTTCACTAAGGGTTTTAATCCAACAACACATGTATCTCTTTATTTTCATGTACGAACCTAAGAGAGTCTTTTCACCCGACATTACTAATTTGGATCATTTGGGATTTCAGTTTATTGAATCAAATATTTGTTTATCGTAGGTCAAAAATCATTTTCTATTGTCTTGTTGTTAATTATCTGATACTTCTCTTGTTGATAACATTATTCATCATGTCACAAGTTTCTTCAATAACCATTGATATAATCACCTTTTTTACTTTATTTATACCCATTACTACTACCCAGACCCTATCAGGTTCTGGGTGGAAATTTGATCTATTAATTATATTATGATTAGTAACTGAATCATTCTAGGGTATATTAATTAACTAATTAATGTAGATGAGAATATGGGTACTATGAATAATTCTATTTCTTCTTGATAATTCAATGCATGTATTGATCAAAACTGGATTACTAAGGAGAATCTGGTTGGGGAAAATTAATATTGGTGTAAGAAATTTTTGAACAAGAATTTTTCTAGTTTTATTGATGGGGATTTTTTCAATAATGGATATATGTTTGTTGGGGATCCATTTAATGAAAAAAATTCTAGAATTAATTTTGATCATCATCCCATATTAGATGATTTGTTTTGGAAAATACCCCAGGAAACCATTTTCCTTTTTTCAACAAATCATGGATCGCACATCATGAGTGTAGGCTAATTGTTGAGAAGACATAGAACTCTATGGGATACATGAATTTTGAATTTCCATGAGTTATTAAGATCAATAATATAAAAAGATCCTTGAAAATTGGGAGCAAATGTCGTTTTAGCTCTCTGGATAAAAAAATATTCTCTGCTGAGTACTATCTATAGTGAATTCAAGAGAAGAATTCCCTGAGTAACTTCTCTGATGGTGTTATTGGGGAAACTGATACTTTATTCAAGCTGAATTTCTATCTGATGCTTAATGATTATTTTCAAGTGGATTCATTTATTGAAAATTGGTTTAGATTTGGTGAAAGTAGTTCAATATTATTCAATTATCATCAAAAGGTTAGTAATGCTTCCTGGCCCCAATCCTTGATTAAAAATGGTGTTCATATTATTGATAACATGATGGATATCTCGGAGAATGTGATTATTACTTATACGATCTATTCAATAGTCCACATTCCACTATTGACTATATGGATGGAATAATTCCAAGAAATGTGTCTCATGAAAATTTCCAGAACATTACCTATATTCCCATTATTGTTTGAAATAATGGAAGCCACCTTCAGATTCAAATCTAATAGCTCTCCTAGTCCATATGTTTTTGGAATCCTTTTCTTCCTGAAATTTTGGGATATTTTTCATGTGGATGTTTACAGGTTGGTTACCAATTTGTTTAAATGTGGTTTTAATCCTCATGGATTTAATTATCAGATTAATTATCTTATTCTAGTGGAGTATAATTCCAATGAGATTAATATTTTCAATCATGTTTCATTAGTTAACAACATTTACAAAAACATTTTCATGATCTTAGCTATGAGGTTGACTTTATTCATAACTAGGATTGTATCCAACAATCACTTTTGTTTGGTAAAGGGAAGAACCATTTAGTATTGTAGCATTATTGCCTCAGAATGTGTTAATATTATTAAAATGACAATTATGTGTGGAAATATTTCTCTCAAGATCGATGTTAGAAAGGAATTTGATACAATTCATTAATGCTTCATTTGTAATATCCTTCATATGTTTGTAATTGAAAGTGTTCTCATTGATTTCCATAAAACCATTTTTGTGTCAGCCTATTTATTAGATATTTTGAATTTTTTCTCCCAAGGGATATTTTTATAGTTCATGTGGAGGATCCAAGGTGAATTACTCTCTGTGATCATTTTTTTCAATGATGTGGACTATCAAAATAGATTTATTTATGTTATGGATGGCAAAGAGAAAATGAAATCTATTTGTACTGGAAATTGATTAGCTGCTCATACTCATCTATTGTATGCTATGATACCATCCTATTCATCCAAGGGTATTGAAGAAATATCCATAGTATAAAGAGGGATATTTGACAATATGAAAATTTTTATATTTAGGAGATCAGCTAAAATGTGTGTTTTTTTATTTTGGAAAGAACTTATCTATCCAAAGGAAGAATGAAAATATCATTTTTTCCGGTATTCATGAGGGAGTTTTTCCCATCATATAAATGGGGATTCGAATGTTCTCAGGAATCCCAAAAGCTTCATACTTATCAGATATTATTGCCAAGGTAAATAGACATATTTTTACTTGGAAGGGAAAATCTCTCTCTATGGTTGGTTGTGTTTTTCTAGTAAAGGTTATTATTATTTCTATGATTGTTTATTCTTTTATGGTTCAATGAACAATAAAATAAATTTCTCTATTAATAATTTCATTTAGAGTGGAAAAATTATTTGGAGGAAGCTAGAAATTGTTTCATGGATCACATGTTGAAAACCTAATGATGAAGTGGATTTTTCCATTAAGAACCTTGGATGCATTAATGACTCTTTGCTGATTGTGATTATTGAGAGACTTTTCAACAATGATTCTATGTATCTTGCCTTCCTTTGGGATATAATTATACATCGTCTTAAGAATTGAATTTTTAATTACAATAATTTCTTAGTATGGACATATTTTAAAACCATTTATGCTTCAATAAATTTATATTACAGATAGATAGTCTCAAGAATTTCTTCTCTTCATTTTTTGGAAGGGATATTGGATTGTTCATCCCCTTGTTGACTCCCTTTTAGATGAGTTATGTAACATAGATCTTGATATTACTATCAAGGATCAACATCAAAATATAGAGGGTCCTTGGAATTATATCATTTTCATTGTTAATAGTTATTATTTTTCTAACAGAGTAGATTTTTGGATATGGGAACCAGCTGCCGAATGGAGTTTTCCATCTAAATTTTTCAACATGAACTCTTTGGATTGCATCACTGATTCCCAATGGATGGGGGATTTTCATAGGAGCCTCATCAGTTTTTCTCAGTCTATTTTTTAAAGAGAGTGCCTCATGGAATGATTCCAAAAGATTGTTATCTCCATTCTTGTATATTTTCCATGTTCTCCTCTTGTGTTCTTTGTCACTAGAACAGAGAATATTCAGATCATTTGTTCCTATGTTTTGTTTCTTATTCATCAGTGTGGAAGGATTTTTTTTATATTTATGATGTTATTCTACCTCAGATGGATTCTATACGGTGCTTTCTTCAATGTTGTCAAATCCTTGTATTTTCTTCATAGCTGCAGGACCATTCTCTTGTTGCTTCAACTAAATTGATTCGATTCAACTGGAATTCTAGGAATAAAATATTTCATGAAATGTATTCTTTCAAGGTTGGTTTTTCACAATCATCGATTTATTCTAGTTTCCATGATTCATTGCACTAAAAACAGTTTGGATTCAATTCGGTTCATGACATGACTATCCATGGTTGGGTTTATGCCAAACGAAATTTTTGGCCCCATCATTGTTCCATTAATATCTAATAGCAGCAATCTCTTTCTAGTTGGGTCATAGTTAATTATAATGTATCCTCATAATTTAATCCTGGTCCCTATGGTTATAGTGCTATATTTTGGAATTAGTTTGGGATTTTCATGGGTTCTTTTACGGTTATTGCAGTCTTGTCTCCTAAATTGAGTCAGAGATGCTTGTTTTAATCATTTTAGTGGAGAAATACATGATTTGTGGGTAGAACAATATCTGCCTTGAGAGTGATTTGACCTTTATCATGTCATCCATCAGGATGGTATTGATTCATTTTTCAATGAGGATCACTAGTATATTGACTAAATTATTTGATTCCATTTCCTCCAAGGACAATATTATCACACATGTCTATAGGGAGACCAATGTGGAGGTTGTTCGTCTTGTAAATAAAGGCGTCAATGGTGTTGGTTTTTTATAGTATGATCAGTTTCCAAATGATATTTTTCCATTGTTATGGTTGGATCAAGGTAAATCTCTGTTTTTTAGATTTTTGTATGTATGATTATTATGATTAACAAATAAGCATTTCTTTTCTGGGAAATGTATCATCTTATAAAAAAACTATAGCTGCATAAACACCAAAAATCACTTGTACAAATTTTTTTCAAAACTATTTTGTCAAATACAAATCAGTAAGGCATTTATGGGCTATATAACTCAAATCCCCACATGTAAATACAAGTCCAACTCATTCCTCATATATTGAATGATAAATTTAATTTCCTAAACAATATTAATTATCAATAAATTTCATTATTGATAAATAAATATGAAATATGAATATTTCCTGATTCAATAAAATAACTTTTATAGAAAAATACCATATGTTGAAAAGTTATATAGTCTAGAAAATTATATAATCCATGATTTAATGAATATGGATATTTAAGTTGAATCTATTTTCTAATAATCATAAGAATGTGATTTTTTTAAAATATTGTTAATGATATAAAAATTATTAAGAGATAAGTGATAAAAATGGATCAACTAGAAATATTGGTTTTGTAATAAATTCATTTAATTTGGAGAAATAATGAAAATGGATAAAAAAATTAAAATAAAATTTTATTAAATATTTTTTTTAATGTTATTGAAAAATATTGAATAATTGAAAATGTGTAAAATAGTTATGGTGGTATGAAATTATATTAACGCCTTATATGAAAAAAAAACATACATTTAAATTTTTTATATAAAATGTCTATAATTACCATTTCATAAAAAATGATAAGGATTACCTAAAATCAATACATAAATTTATTTCAGAATAATATAAATTCTGGTTTCAAAAATGATTTTTTATTTTTTTGATATATACTGATATGGAATAAAAATATTCTCAACCTAAAGGAAAATATAATGGAAATTTCTATTAAAATTTCTTCTACTGTTTAATTTAAAAATGGATTAAAATTTATACTAAATCAAACAAGATCTTTAAATATACCTAGTATTAGAAAATATATGGAGTTCAAGAAGGATATATTGATTTATTCATTTAAGGAGAAGAATTTTAGTCCCAAAAATATGATATCATAAAATAAATTATCACATATTTTGTAGCATTAAAATTATATTCCAATGAAGTAGTAATCATTAAATGAATATTTAAATGTCATTAATTATTATTTATTCATGTTAATCACATAATAGGGTTATCATATACCCTATATAAAAATAAAGAGTTGAATAATACCGAATATTACTAATTGGAGTGGAATTTGAGGTGAATGAAATACCTCACTTTTTCCCGTAGTTGATTGTTAATTATCCTAATTTAAAATGTTTTTCAAAATTTTGTTAATTTGAAATAGAGAAATATAAATATTATAAATATCTTTTATGCTTATTTTATAATATATTATCATTATTGTAATAAGATACATTCATTATTATCATTATTCAAGGTGTTAACTTCTTTTTTTAAGAATTTATTGTAATGGGAGATTCAATCATAATACATCCCTTATGAATAAATAATGACAATAATTTTAATTATAATATAAATATCATAAATATCCATTAAATTTAACCGTATTACGTTCCAAGTAGTGATAGAATGAAAAAAAAATCACTACCCTTTGTGGAGGTGGTAGTATATATATATATATATATGGTGGAAATTATCATTTTCCAATGGATTGGAAGTTATAAAGGTATAATTTATAATTAAAATAAATAATAAAAATAATTACTTTTCATAGATTCCATATATATTCATTAGATACATGTTAATTAAAATAAAAGTTTAGTGGTGATGAAAAACGAATTGCACCGCTATGTGGAGATGGTTAGCAGTACATACGAATGACAGATGATTCATTTTTAGTTGGATGAAAAGGATATAAAATATTGTTCCAACATTATAATTATAAATATTTAGTATAATTATGATATTATATTTGTTATTTTAGGTTAGTTATAATGTATTTAATACATGTTTATGGTGCATGAAATATGTAATAGTCGGCAAAGGTGATTAGATATTATTTAAAAGATACCCTTTAGATCTTCTGTTAAGGGACCTGCCATTGGTATTTTAGGAATAAATAAAATTAAAACGTCTAATAAGGATTTTGGGATGTGGTTTCGGTAGGTTTTTTTATGTAAGAGGCTTTATGTGGTTTTTAAAATAGAGGAGAGGTGTTTCCTTTTTACGGTTAATGCAAGGACACATATTGAATTAATAAATATATTTATATATAATAAATTCATTTTCATTTTTAATTTTAACAATGTCTCTATAATTTCAATTATATGACATTATATGGTTTAGAAAAAATTTAAAAATAATTGTTGGAATGGTTTAAGTGGTATCTTAAATCATGTCTTTTAGTTTAACCTCTTCAATTTATTATTTTAACCATAATAGATGTATCAATGATTTCAATATTTATTGGTTATAATATTATAAAAGGGATGAAAATTATTATCATTTCATATCTTACATGTCCTTATAAACGAATCATATGATTTTAGAATATTTTAATAAAAATATTATTTTTAATAAAATATCAATTATGTCATTCTTAAAACTATGCATTTAATTTTATATAATATACATTAATGAAAATATGTATTCTGATTACTTAATTTTAGAAATATATAATATTACAAAAATATCTATATAATTAATGGGTTACTATAAATCTCCCAAAAAATAATAAATTTATAGTTTTTAAAATAATGTATATTACATTTCATTTAAATAAATAATGTCCTGTAAATATTGGAGAAAAATTAATTCTATTCATTTAATAATTACAAAAATGAAATATATTTCCATTCAAAAAATAAATAAATTATTTGATAAAATATGATTTTATATTCTTTAATAATGTATTATTATAAATTTGTGACCATATAAAATAATTGAATATTAAGAGAAAGTGGTTATGGAATCTTCATTACACAAGGAAATATAAAATTCACTAGTAAGGGTAAATATAACCAAAATGACACATAATTGAAATTGGGATGTATATGGATGAATTAATCTGATAAATGAAATTAAAGGAATGTTTTGAGTTGCTTTTTAAAATACTAATCACATTTTTTACCCTTAATTACATGATTTACTCTTTACTATTGTAATAAATTTATTCACAATTACTATTCATAATTGCTATAAATAAATAGGTAATTTTTTCCAAATTTTTTCCTCTTAATTCTAAAAATGGTATAATTTTTTTAAAAAAATTATTTTCATGTATTGGATGAAATTACATATTAATAATTTGATAATATGTATTGAATATAGTTTTATGAAGCATTCATTTTCATGTATAAAATCATTTTTACATAAAAATCAAGAAACTATTTATTAAAATTTGATTTAAAAAAAATCATATTCCACATTTGGAAAATATGTAAAATATAATGGTTATTATAAATTAAATTATTTAAGGAAATTAAATGAAAATATCTGAAAAATTTATTATTTTATTTACTAAATGAAAATTCAATTATTTCAACGAATCCAAAAAATTCAGCCTAAACTA
The DNA here is from genome assembly GCA_963277665.1 of Viscum album. Classification (NCBI taxonomy): domain Eukaryota; kingdom Viridiplantae; phylum Streptophyta; class Magnoliopsida; order Santalales; family Viscaceae; genus Viscum; species Viscum album. The sequence continues at coordinate 50,280,129 of OY728121.1, forward strand.
ATTATTATTTGATCATTTCAGAACGTTAATAAAAAAATTAATATTTAATTTAAAAAAATATATAATTTAGTTTTAATGATTTTCTCCTAAAAAATAGTTTTATTATTAAATTTTTTCATTAAAGTTAGGTTCATACTGTAAATTAAAATCAATTGTTACATTTATTCCCCCATTAAAAAATTATTTACATGAAATTTATAGAATTTAATATCTTGAATTGTTCTCGGAATTTCCCCATCATTATTTATTTTGGATGAAAAGTAACATCTTCTATCATATAATATTTTCAAAGTACCATTACTTAGAGAGTCATCCAATTCATCTACTATTGTTCTCTAGTTTCAAATGTATTTATATTCTCTTCATTAAATCATAAACATCATTCGAATTTTAATTCATTTGATTTTAGGACAATGTATGGATCTGGCATGCAAAACCACAATAACATTATATGGAACATATCATGCACTTTAATGAGTATAAGTGGCACTGAAAAATAGTACTATAAATCTGTAATTCTTTTAAAAATTTATTAAGGTTCATTGTACATTGGGATGTAATTTCCTTTCATACTGAACCATATAAAACCCTAAAATAAAGAGAATTTCATGATAACGTGATATCCCACATGAAATTCCAAATCATTCCTTCAGTTATATTAATATATCATTTTCCTATATTAATATTCATTAATATGTGTTTGAATAATCTTTTCCCCCATTATTTTCTCTTGAACAAGTTTTATTCCAAAAATTATCCTTTTACTAATTTAATAATAATATGATAGATTAATAAATCTGTATCTATATAATATCTCATATAGTTTCAATTTAATACGTGAATGAAAACTATTTTTATAGTAAAACTCCACCATTTGTATAAACTAATCCCACATACCTTGAAGAATAAATGATAATGAGATCAATATTTCTTTTATTGTTTGAATAGTCCTTTCAGACAATCCATCAATTTTTTGGGGATATGTAGTTGTCAAATGAACCTCACTATTAAGAAACGTCTAAATTCATTTCCACAATTTTGATGTAATTCATGGACGAAAATCAGCTATAATTGAAAGATGTTCTTCATGATGTCTGAAAAATTAATTAACATAGAGTTTCTCAAAGAACTAAAGTTAAGAAACATTTCATTCATCAAGGAAATGAGAATATATTGGATATTAAAAAATAAAAATAAATAGTACATTATTCTTTATTCATATCATAGTTAATATATATCCAATTTCCATAGTAATATCAATTATAAATATGAAAAATTAGAGGATTCATGGCTCCTCTGGTATTCATTCTTTAGGACTTCACTATTTAAAAAACAAAACAACTTTAAACATAGTTAGAAATTTCATACATCATATTATCCCAAAAAAAATGTTCTATAAAATCCTTCAATATCATGGTGCCACTAGGGCGTATTATGAATCTCGAGTAATGAGAATCCACAATTAACTCTATTTTCAGCTTAGGTATAGTTTGAAAACACAACCTCTATAAAATATTGGAATTAATTCAAAATATATTATGTTTTATAATTTACCGTAATTCAAAACACCATTTTATTTTAAATTCTGATCAATAGGATGATGTTTTATTTTATATTACATTAATGATGGGTGGATATAATTTGAAAAAGGATTGATGTTTCCCCTTATTTAAAAATTAACAAATCTGTATTTATTAAATATAAGAACATAAGATCCCTGTTAACCCTTAATTTTTTTTAGACTCCATGATATTTTCTACTCAAATCATCAGGTACATTATTTTCCATCCCTATGTTGTTGTATATATTGAAATCATAATAATTCAGTATTTTGACCCATATTATTTTCCTCATATTATACACATTCTAAGAGAGGATATTATTTAGGATATTATGTTCTGTGTAAATAAAAAATCATTCACCATAGAGATAATATCTCAATATCTTCAAAATAGAAATTATGGAAGCCATCACAACCCCATTAGTTGGAATGTTCTCATGAAGATTCATTAACATTATTGATTTATAGAAAATCCATTTATCCTTCATCATAAGGGGTCAAAGATTTCCCTTATTTGAAAAATAATTATATATCATAAATCAATCATTTTCAAATAAGAGTGTAAAATTATAATAATTCACAAATCTATACTTCAATTCATCAATGAAATCTTTAAATTTGATAATCCATGTGATCATTACTACTTTACATGTTATCTTGGATTCTCAGTTATCCACCCAGAAATATTGTTGATGACGTCACATATAGAAATATGAAAATCCACTGAAACAACATACCTCAGTTTTGGTAATTGGTTTTTCCCATTCTCGGTCTCCCTTTATAATTTCTAGTTAAACTAATATTCTATTCATTGTGATAAAAAATAAAAATAAAATAAAATTTTTGAAGTGATAATTCACAATAAAAAAATTTCCCATTTGTTTAAATTTCAACAAGCATCTAAAGAATAATCAAAAAGTGATTCCCAGTTCCCACATATCATTTAGAGTAAACAAATATATCATCAATAAATACAATAATAATATTATCTAGATATACCTTGATTACTATGTTAATTAGATCCATAAAAATAGAGGATATACTAGTAAATCAAAATGGAATTACTATATAATCATAATACCCATAGCATATAGGATGTGGAATATATAGAACATCTTTCTTCATCACTAATAATTTATTATAAATTGAATGAAGGTTATTCATTGGAAAATATTGGGATCCAAAAGATGGACAACGAACTCATTTATAAATGGTAGATGAAACATATTATTTATAATAACAATTTTTATTTACCATTAATTAATTAAAACCCTTATATTTATTCGTATCAAAATGAAATGGGGCTATCATGACCCATCCTAAAGGGGAATGTCTTGTGAATACCTCAGTCCCACCTTTTATTGGCCTTGATCATTCGACTAGTACTGAGTAAGAATATCCTATAAAGGGAGGTATTTACCTATGTATGAACACACACACACACACATATCCATGAAAAAAATGATGAAATGTAAAGACCCTAAGTAAATAATGAATTAATCCACTAATATAAAAACCACAAAGTATTAAAGTAGGAATAATGTAATGTAAACAGGGCTCGTATACAAGCCCACCAAAAGAAAGAGTCTATCATGAGAATACAAATGTTGCTGAATCTCATCTATAGAAAACAATACATAAAGGGTAGGTGTAAGACAATTATGTGATGCGGTAGGAACACCACATGTATGTATAATAACTCTCACTACCACCTAGTCCTAGTCCACCTAGGACACCATCAAAACATCAATCATCTAACCAATACATAACACATGTGAGGAAATAATGTACAGGGGTGAGTAAAACAATAGTAATTAGGACACCCCAAAACCAAAAAGGTAATACACTTACAAAATACAGGAGGTATACCAAAAAATAAATACACGATGTTTAGCATAAAAGAAACACCTGAAGTATAATCAATATGATGTACTCTCACATGTATAATTATAATGAATAAAGTGAAGGTTTTCTAGTGGAATTCCCCATATCTCATATTCTGCATAACACATGATGCATTGAATGTTCAGGGAGTGTCGATGAAGAACTGAGTATCGATGGTTCATAGAGCATCGATGGTGCATTGAGAATCGATGGTGCCTGCAGCAACGATGGAATAAGAAGCATTAATGGAACACACACCATTGATGATGATGATCCTTTATATGTCCTAACTACCACCATTATGGCCTCCTTCTTTAGACCCATGATATGGCTCTTAGTTACCACCTGTGGCCTGCACTATCATGAACCCCATCCCAAATGAAATCTTTTCTGGATGATGTCTCATGGCCCCATCAGGTTTTCGTACCGATGGCCTGTTCCTTTCATGCCCCGCCTGGCCCGACAGCTCCTTATGAGTAGGTGATTACACCACTGTGGCTACCCGTCGCTGGCCTTTCTCTATCACACTCTTCTATAATTGGTCGGATCAACTATTTTCTTTTACTACCACCACCTTGAACCTTCGCATGATCATTTCAATTAAGATAGGGTTTCATAGGGCAAGGAGATTGTGAAGAAAGCGCGATGAATGCAATAGATTTAGGTGGGAGAGATAAGGAACATGAACACCCATATAATAGATTTTTTCCTTGATTCTGTCATCCTTGATCAATTCATGTTAGAGGGTCACAATAAAATAATAGTATAAAATCACTATGAATTAATCCCCTCAAACCCAAAATAATTATCCCTCCTCGAAAAATAATAGAACCCTAGCTCAACATATATGTGGGCTGGTCCGATTTCGTCATTTGAATCTAATAAGTGAAAAAATCACATTGATATTGACATCCTACCTCGAAGTTTGACTAGTCAATTACGAATAAAGGAAGTCCATGTCATCTATGTTTCTTGATCTACCAACATTCATCAATTCGCCGTGATTCAATCAGATTTTATATGTCGATTTTCAAAAGAAATGGGAGAGTGTCCTTCTCTATACCTCATGGAAACTCTAGGGTTATGGTGATAACCATAGTTTTCTAAAAAACTCCATTTTAATGATATTTACCATTGTTTCAAACAAAATATTTTTAATAATATATTTTATGGATATTTATTTCTTATATCTTACATTAACCATCCACCCACACAAATTAATGTTTGACACCAGATATAGAAATGTTGATTATCTGTATGCAACTATGCTATCATATTTCTAATTTGTGCATGCATTTTGACATTATTACAATTTAAATAAGAAACCACATTCATGCATTATTGGAAAAATAAAATTCTTCACCGTATCATTCTGGGCATACCGGGACTCATAATCTAACACTATTTAGACACCTTGTCTAATAATATTCTCAGTTAGTTTATAAAAATAAAACATAAGAAAATATGATTCATTATAGGGGATTCCTAGGGTGAAAGTATATAATTTATAAATCTAATTCGAGACAGCTCTTATAGTTGTTGAGTAAAATCCCCTAATTCCACAATGTCCATTCTATATAGAGTATTTGATATAGGTCTTTAATCACTAAAATTATCCTTTAAAATATTAATTTCACATTATATTTCATGTTACGTTAATTCATTATGAAATACATCTATATATTCCTATAAAATAGATTCATATTCAATTTAATGATAACAATTTACATCCATATATTGTTTCTACTCTTCTTCCCCAAGAATATGATTAATAATAGCTAGTGGATGTTGATTTAGATGGGATTATAATGGTGAAGTCTCCCCTATGAAGATAATGAATTCTAAATCCTTAGCATGAATTTTAATTTCCTCCCCTGGAAATATTTTTTTCATTAAATTTGGATTCGGAATCAATAAGAAGGATTATATAAAAGTCTACCATAGGTGTAAAAAAATTCAATAAATAGGGATTTTTTTCTTCCATAATGGGGATTGAATGAAACATTATTGGTTCATTGAGATTTACATAATGAATTTTATCTGATAAATTATTTATTTTGGATATAGGGAATTATCTAATTTTCCTAGAAAATATGGATGTAGAAAATGATTTTAGGGATTTGGGAAAAAATTCATTTTAGAAATATTAATTTGTGCTGAAATTTCCTAACCCCACATCATCGGGATATTTTACCATTTGATTAGTGAATTGATATGACTTTACTCCAATTCAAGATATTTTACTATAGGTTCCCTTGACGTTTCTGACATTGGTGTGAATAATTTTCATTTTAAATATTTTGGAATCACTATATAATATTTTTATCTTTTTTCCCTTTCATTAATGACCCATATGACATATATATCTATAATTGTAATAAACACAAATTCCCTTAAATGATTTTTTAGGATTTATCATTCCCTAATTTTTCCATTATGGTATTTCATTAGTCCCCTCTTAATCATTGAATGAATAAACTTTTCATGGTTATTAGATGACCACTACTTCTAATGATTTATTTTGAAGACATTATATCTTGAAAATTCCTTCACTTTTTTGATAAAAAATAATACAATTTCATAATATAATTAAATATTTTGATAAAATATTACCCATTAGAGTTTTGTATCTTGGTATTAAAATAATATCCAATATTACCCTTGGGATAATGAATGTAATATATTGAGAGCATGGATAGACTTTTAATTGTCTCCTCTTTCTCAAAAACACCTCATTCGACCAATGAATTATACTATGGAACTTCTACTTCATTAATTTTATTTATTATTAAGGAAATAATTTTCCATGAATATTATTATAAAATATATCATTGTTATATGACATATATTATATTCCTACAATGGATTCCAAATAAATGTACATTATTGATCGGCATAAAAAATTAGACAATACACCTTGAGAATAAAAATTTCCCTTCATTGATTCGAAATACAGAAAATTTATTTTTACGAGATATAGTTATTTTCTAAATGATTAGTGGAATACAAGTTCCACTAAAATATTGAGTCATTTATTATAATAAATGATCCAATGTAGGTTTATCAGGTCATGTAACATCATGATTATCTATAGGTTAATGATTATTAGTCATAACCTAGTTTAACATCCATTATTTAACCATGATCCTATTTACTCCAAAACTAATTGAATTATCTTTCTTAACATTGAAATCTATATATTTACCATCAGTGGTGATTCACTTTCTTCCATTTGGTACCATTACTAAATTATGGAAAAAACCATGTTAGAACATAATCATCATGAATATTCAGCTATAAAACAAAAAATTCTATAAGGGTAAAATTTCTAAAATTAAATACGGGATTGTCATAATTTTCATGTTATCTTCATTCATTAAAATTTTATTCCCCATGCATCAACTAAATCTCTCCATAATAAAAAGTTTAAAAACCCCAACTCCAAAAACCAGCATCTAGTATCTACTATATTATATTTACCATGAAACAAGGGATCTAATATTCAATAAATGACCAGTTTATTTATATTAAATAAGTATATACCTATATGATACCCATTTTACATTAGTAATAAAATGTAAAAAATGTTAAAAATCTGGGAAATTCATTTGATGATATCATCTTCAAATCACAAGGAAAGTAAAACAAAATATTAGGGAGCACATATGATAAGTAATGGTAGAATATAAAACAAACTATTTTAATAATATAAGATATAATCAATAAGGAATTATAAATAACTGGATACTCATTCAATTTAATTAATAAAATGCATACAAAATAAAACCATGGATAAAATCAATATAGTAATATCATAGATAAAAAAATCCAAATTATAAAATAATGAAATATACAATAAAGAACAACATGGTATCAGAAAAGACAATATCTCTAATTTCAACATCTTGTTCATTTATTTTTTATTCTCTGGATATGTATAAACTAAGAAACACATTTAATTTTTTTCCTAGATATTGGTATCATAAAAAATATCAATATTTATTGGTTATATATAATTCAAGGCACCAAAAATAAATTTATTTCAAATTAATAAATCAAATATTGAATGAATAATTTTTATCATAAACTTTATTCAATATCAATAAATTTTGATATGGAATGAAGACTACCAAATATCAACACATCCCCTATCAATTCAATATCATTCAATGTATATTATAATAAGTGGAATGGTATATGTTTTTTGGAGTAATCATATACATTTTAAAAACAATATGAATATTTAATAATTTTTTTCCCAATGATCATAAAATAGTGAATTTTTAATGAGAAATACTAACATCCCCTAAATTAATATGACATAATTAATAAAAATATATTCAACATAAATATTGAATTTTTATTATAAAATTATACTTTGGGGAAATATAAAAAATCTAAAATAAATGTCAAAATAATATTTAATTAAGTATTTTTCTTTCTAAAAAAATTAAATATTTTTAATGAATCTAAAGAGAATAATAATGTTATTAAAACGAGAATTCTTAATAATGCTATTTGTTCAAAACATCTTGTTTTATTAAAAAGAATAAAAATAATAATTTTAGATTTTAATTAAAATATTCAAATATAAAAAATTAATAATTCATGGATAATATAAAATTAATTTTTAGTAAATAAAGAATAATTTTGTAAAATAATTATAAATATATATATATATGAATTAAAAATATATCAGATCAAATGAGAAATTAAATCATAGATTCTTATATCTTTTTATTAACATAATTTATGTGGAATGGAAATAAATAGAATACAATATGGACACTCATAATAAATTTATACTATAAGAAAGTATATGGAGTATAATAATGATTTGTCATAGTATTCCATTAATTAAAATATGATAAATCTCATCAAATGAGATTTTAATATAATTTTACCAATTCATTAACATTAAAATTGTATCCCCTTTATAGTGTAAACCAGAAATGAATCTATAATCATCATGTATAAAAATATATTCATTTTAAAAACCAAAAATTATAATTATAAACATTACATAAAAATAAACATGTGAATAATACAAAATATGTATCAATAGAGTGAAAATTAATATGAATTCCCATATCTTATGTTTAAAATTATTTGAATCTTATTTAATATAATTTATAGTATTTTTGTTAATTCTATTAATTTATAGTTGAAGAATATTAATTTTTAATATAGAATATGATCCTATAAAAACATTTTATCAGCTAGTTGTCGAAAATCATTTATTATTATCATTAATTTGGGTTTGAGCTAATTTTATTCTAATGATTATTTTGTAAATGGAGTTCCACTCCTCATATATTTTTTAAGGTTTCACAATCAAGTGAATTTTTTTCACAATATCAATATCATATATATTAATTTAATACATCCTTAATTCCTTCCCTATAAAGTGAAAATGAAAAACTGATCACGTCACATCATTGAGGCGGTAGTCCACAACTACACATGCGTGATGTTATTGTTTTCTAATGAATTAGCAATTAAGAAGGTATAAATGATATTAAAAATATATAGACATATTAATTTCAAAAATATATTATATATTCATTATTTAAATCATTATAAACTTCCCATTAATGTTTTCATGAAAAAAATCGAAACACTACGTGGAGAAGGTACATTGTACATACCCATGAATGATGTTTTCACTTTTCAAAGGATGTAACAGGGATATCAAAAGGTCTTAATAAAATAAAATAATAAAATATCAGTATAAATATGATACTCGAGTTATTATTTTATAATGGTTTCAATATATTTATAGAAATTTGTATTGGAATGAATTTTGAAATAGTATAAAAAGGGAATTACCTCTTATTTCAATGTGGTTAGTTAGATATTCACTTTTGGGACATATGGTTTGTCTTTCAGAAATATCGTAACTAGAAAAAAATTAATACGTATTATTCATGGAAATGTTTTTACATATTTGTTTTTCTATGCCAATCTACATGGTGAATGGAAGAAAAGACAAGTAGTGAATCTTTACTATAAATGACAAGACACAAAAGGAATTAATAAAAATATATAAATATAATACATTAAACTTAATTTGAACATATAAAAACTCTTCTAAAATATATAACTAAAGATATAATTTTATCAAAATTCCTTCAAACAACAAAATCAGTATATGTCAATTCTCTATTTTAAACAAAAAAAAAATTTGTTTACCCCATTCTATATTCAATTTTAACCTCAATAAAATAATATTATTTTACAATCATAAAGTATTGCAATTTAAATACTTGGTACCAATATTCTAAAAAATGAAAATAATATATAATTTAAGTAAACTTATGATCAAATTTTTTCAATTTCATGATTTTTTATGTTATTTTATAAGATATTAATATTTCCAAAATTATTGCAAATTTAATTTTTTTCCTTACCAATTAAATTTTACTTAAAATACAAAAGGATAATTATATATATATAATATGTAATTTGAGAAAAATCTGATATGTTATCTATAATTAAAAACTAACTGATCACTATAAATCATCTTATTTGTTTATATATTTTTGAGATAATTTATTTTTTTCTATTAATTGTATAAATAATTTTTGGGAATTTCCTAAGGAATTAATATATTCATTCAACCACAAAATTTATTAAATAAATAATCCTCCTAAAAATATTAATTTTGTAAAAAAGTTCTTTTATATTCATTCATAACATATTGTTATCCGTAAGATAAAATATAAAAAAAATTAAAACAGAGATAAATTCAGAAACTATCTATTCATAAAATAATATGAATTTTATTACCAAGGTAATGTTAAAACTATATTAAATATATTAGAACATGTGATAAATATGAAAAAAAATCCCCCCATACACATAAATATAATAAAATAATGGTTTTATTTTTAATCCCTTATCACATGTTTCTATACATAATCAACTTATTTACCCTATGCCAATGTGATATTTTTTACAATTGTTACCATTAATAATTCCAAAAAATAAAAAAGGTTTATTTATCAAATTTAATACAACTGATTAAAGTCATCATATCCATTTTTCCGGATTCATTTTCTATAAGTTTTATAAAATAATTTTAAATCAAACTTGTTAAACATAGTAAACAATAGATTTCTAAGAATGGTTTTTTATCAAAAAAAATCATATATAACATTATGAAACAATATGAAATTTAATTGTACTTTTAAATTACATTATATTATGGAAATAAAAGCTAGTATTTGGAAAATGGATATTTTCTTTTACTCCCAAAAAATATAACATTTTTGAAATATATTAAAATATTAACTTATGTTAATTTTGATATGATGATTTCAAAAACGAAAATTACAAAAGAAAAATGATTTTAATTTTTTTTTATATTTTATGATTTTAAAACATTAATGGATATAAATATTTGTATTATTTTATATTTTTATTCAAAAATAAATGATGGTAATAATTGAGGCAAATGTGTCACATTTTATTTCATTAAAATGTCGTCTTTTCATGATAATGAAATATTTTAAAATTGCACCATAGTTTCTTCTCATTATCACATGTTTTATGATTATTTTTACATATTTTGATCCATGGAATATTTTTTGATCCTTAATTAATAATTAAGATAAGAAATTATACCATTATATATAGTTTTATGATTATTATCTAAGGTCCTTTGATCTTTTATTATAATAGTTATTTCATTATCATGTTTTCAATCATGTTTGTTATTTTTTTTCACAAGATAGTTATATATACACAACCCTTTCTAATGTGTCCATTTCCCATGTTATGATGAATATTATGTCAAGTAAGATATTAATAAATATTTCTAATTTATACCCAATATAAATAAATTTTGTAATGTCTTACAAAATATTTTACTTATGTGGATAATATTTAATACACTAAAACATTAGGTCCTTCAGTTGCATGAATATATATGAGATGTATTATTGAAATAAAGAGGAAAATTTAATATTTTTTTAATGTTTTCCCAAAGTATTTTGTGTTGGTATTAATGAATGTATTATTTATTATTTTGTATGTTACAGTAGTTTTTTGGATATTAATTTAGAGATACGTAGTGAAAATCCTAAATATGAATCTATGTATTAGATGTTATACTGAAATACTGGTAAAACACATTTTCACATGAAATACATCAAAATAAGGTTTCTTTAAATAAATTATCGAAAATTAATTGATGTACCAATGGGAAATAATCCTAGCAATGGAATGTTGGGTTTTAACTTCATAATTAACTTTTTCATTTGAATTTTACCTAATTTTTCACAATAAATGAAAATCCTTAAGTATATAAATTTATTGATTTTAATCTCATTATGAATATATATAAAAAATTTATTTAAGAGAAAAAATTATAGATTATTTTGAGAAACATTATATAACATAACATAATGTAACATATGTCATACAAATATTGATATAAGTTGAAGTAATGAATTATGTTCCAATGAGAAAATATAAATATATAAGAATTTACATGGTTGAATTCCTTTTATGATTGAGGTAATATACAAGTATTGTGATTTTAATCAATTAATTAATCCCTTTTAATTAGAGTAATGGTTAGAAGAATAAGAAAAATTGGGAACAAGGGATAACATGAAAATTAACTCAATGAAGAACCAATAATTCTATTAAATATAGTGAGAAAATGAATGACTATGATAAAAAAGATATCATGAAATATTTTTAATAATTTAAATAAATTTTAAGATAATATCATTTATATTATGATAATGATGGAGTCTCCAGGTAGATAAAATTATGAAAAAGTTAAATTAATGATTTTTCTTTTTATTATATGTCAAAAAATTTGACTATTCACCAAGGGAATAACCATAATGGTATTCGAGATGGTTTAGTTGTGATAGTGGTTATCATAATGAATCAAACATTAAAATGTAAATGTATAGGCTGATTGGAATTATGGGAGTGTGAAATTTGGATCCAAAATCACTCATAATTGTGTAATAACAAATGTTTGAAAACAATGTATATTTTCTACGTTAGTATCCAAATACATTGGATGATAAAAATGATAGGTGTGAAAAATCACTATAACCAATAGAATAATGTTGGTCAGATTTTTAAACATAATGTTATTTTATTCAGGTAATCCATGAGCAATATTTTTTATAATTTTTTAGTTGTGTTTCTTATTGGGTGTTTTTTAGAGGAAATTTGAAAACATTGGACTTCTTTATGTTGCGGACTATTGGTGCATGGTTTTCCCTAACTGGCTCCTCAAAGCGATGTGATATTGTCACACATTACATGGAATTTATTATGGATTATATTAATTAGGAATGCATGAATTACATGGAATATAACTTAAATTAATGATATAATGGCTTTTTCATAAATATTATATATCATTTTTACTATTTCACATTCACACACTGAAAAAGTGATAATGTCAATCATGGTTGTGAGGACTATCAGCTCCTCGATGCGATGATGTTCCATTTAAACTCAAATAATTATATATAAATGTATGCATATATTACTAAATATCATGGTATATGTGATATAATGATCATTTAGGAAGGGTAATCATTACTTACCTTTATTAAATAATAATCAGTGAAAAAAAGGATTTTTACGAATGTGTACGTACGACCAACTGTCACCATGATTTTAAGGATGATTCATTTTTTATAAATGCATTTCATTATTTATTATAAAATTATAATTTATGAAAAATTTTAATGATCGGGTGATTACTATTCTGGTTATCTTATATAATGACCCCTTTATACAAATGTTGACCTTCCAAAGTTGTTTTTGACTCAAAAACTGAATATGATCAAAACACTCGATTAATATTAATTTAATAAATAAATTTTGTAAAAATTTTAATATGTTATGAAAAATTAGTGATAATCATGATAGGGTTCTGATAAAAGAAAATAATTTTTAATATTTCATTATACTTATTGATAATGTCACACTTGAAAAGTTGGACTCTAGGCAATGGATTTTGTCTTCATATCATTTAATTGAGGAACATTATGGTGATACACAGATTTATTATTTTTATAAAGAATATATAAATCCACATTTACATTATATATCGCCATTTTACCAATTATCATGTTATTTAATTCTTTTTAATGGAATTATTTGATGGTGATTTTGATTTAAATGTACAATGTGTCATTGGATGCATTGAATGTTTAATGATTTAATCAATTCCTTTAAATATTTTTGATATTATTTTATATATTTATTTATATAGATTTTTATGAATTATAAGTGATGTTTTATTCCTATATTATATTTTATTCAATTTTAATAAAAAATACAGTTTTTACAATCTTTATACAGAACAGTTTCAAAAATCAAAAAAAAATTCTAATATTTGCATACACAACGACAATGAATTTTTCACCACCAGAGCCATTATATTATTTTTTGAATTCTTTTCAAGATTTCATGTTTTCAAAATATTAAACCTCATTTCTATTTTTTTGGTATTTTAGTATTTAATGTAGTCTTCCAACGTAATGTTGTATTTTATTAGAAATTGGATTTTTAAAAGAAAATGTTATTTTAATATCTGAAAGTGATTTTCATACGACAATAAAATAGTTTTTAAAATGATTAGAAAGTTTATTTCATGTCATGGTTCATGGAAATTGTATATTATGGGTGTCCTTACACTGATCTAGGTGATCCTTCTATAGCATAAACAATGTGGGAATATAGATAGATATCATATTGATTGGGTGATGATTATATATTCTTTTGGGAATTATATTGGATGTTGGTTGTATGGTTATCCAATATATTAAGGCTCTATATAGCTTTAATGTGATGATTTCACAAGGTACCTACATGTATTTTCCATGTTTTCAATTAGCTATCATGGAAATAATTTGTTCTCCAAAGGGTTTTTATTAAAAAATTGCATCTCTATTTTTTGTGGTAATTTTTATTGTTTTTAAAAACTGGGTTTAAATAAGATTTAATGTTTCTAAAATGACTAATGGTTTCATTATTCTTATATTCATTACTGATATTTTATGTTCATAAAAATTTTATAATGTTTTCTATAGGACCTAAGGATGAGTAATGGATTTGAATAATTCAATTTTGATGGGGGTGAACTATTTTCATAAAAAGGATCATGCTTTATTTTAACCATTCTAGATTATGGAAAAAATTGATATTGATTGAATGTTTCATATTTCTATTTTATTGTTTTTATGTATTATTTATAGACTAATTATTTAAAACAATAATCATTAAATGATCATCAATGTTAAATAAAGAAAAATTCATGACTTAACTAATGATTTTTTAATATATAATGACGAAAAATTATTTTGTGATCAATGGTCGGTTTAGATAAATATAAAAATATGGTTAATATTAAAATAATTACATTGAATGACCTTACATAATAGTTATGTTAAAATGTTATACTATTGGAATATTACCATGTTTCTTCATAAACCATATATCTATTTATAATAAACATATGTAAAGGAAGAAAAAAATATAACTGGGAATGAACAGAGAAGAATATATCCTTCTAAATATTTATCCCATGATTGTCAGAATTAGAAAAGAATAGTTTTTTGTTGTAATGGTTATGTGGACTCAGGTGATAAATGGTCATGGTATCCATTTTAGAGAGACCCCTGATCTAAACATAACGAACATATCTTTTTTGGATCATTTTAAGATCCAATATCCCCCATAATTTAGTGGATAAAGTGACCAATTTGTAGTAGACTTATATATCAAGGATTCAATAAATTTATTTTATTTCATGGGGTTTTCATAACATCAAATATTATTCCATTAATTTTCTCATTTTATAGGTGAAGCTAATCAATTGTGTTATCTGGTTAGGAATAATATAGAGAATGATGATCTTGATGCCATGGAATGAGAAACAATGCATGAAAATTTCCTTTTGAAACTATTTACTATGGTAGTTAAGATTTGATTGGGAACTTAATTTGTTTAAATTTTTCAAAATGTTGATGATTTTATAGCTTCATATAAAAGAAACATCAAAAGATTTTCTAGGTATGTGCAAGAGATTATTTGAGACACTAAAAGAAAAATTAACAACTTTAACAATAATTTGAAACCTAGTCTATGATGATATTTTGAAATAAGTGAATATAAAAGACATGATAAATGTTTTCATTGTTCTAAAAAGGATTATATAGATGTTTCTATCACTAAATTCTATTTGATGATGAATGTTGGAAGATTTAATGAGGGTATGAGATTGGGATACCTGATATATTGAAATTTATAGGTAAAAAAATAAAGTTCCCATAATATTATAATTATTGAAAATGGAACCATGTATAATGTATTATAAATACCACAAAGTGTAACCTATATGGAGTGTTTGAACATATATCCCATTAATTAATTGAATTTAATGATATGGAAGAAAAATAATGTGGTATCTGATATTAATTCAATGGTATGTTGTTTTATCTAAAATTATATGGGTTATTAAATTAATTAATTACTAAAATTAGTTGTATAGAAAAAAATATTCATGATCTCAAAGTAGAAATGTGTATCATGATCATTATCTATAACTACAGTTTTTTGAGCCATAAAATGATGTGGGTGAGGGTTTGTAACTTCTGTTATCAAAATATGTAAATACTCTTCTGGACCATAGATCATATCATTTGTTCATTTTCGAAAATTTTTCTAAACATTTGGAAGATTCCCTCATGAATGTAAGATATAAATTTTAATAAAAACACTAGGTGGACGTAAAAATTTAACCAGTATTTATAGGATTATTCATATTGACATCAGTGGTATAGTCATTTGTAAAACTCATGTTGAACTATCCATTATTTTTTTGATATCTTCCTTGTTATGGGTTGGATATCATTTTGTCATTCTAAGATAGATTAATGTTATAATAAGGTTGTGTTCAATGAATTCATGCCATTGATAACATACTATGTAGATTGTTTATTGATTAGAAATGGAAATTAATGGCACATAGGCCATATTGATGAAAATATGGAAACTATTCAAATTATTGATGTGAAATTAGTTTGTTAATAAGTGGATATTTTTCAGGATTATATTTTTGTTGTCATTACAATTTGAGAGGTTTAGTTTGTTGTTGACATAGTACATGATGCTAAGAGTATTTTTAAACCCCCTTATGAAATAAATAATGTAGATATTTTTGAGTTGAAAAACAATTACAAGAGTAATTAGATTAAGGTTTCATATGACCTAAAACATCACCATGGGGTTCTCTTGTGTTGTTTTTAGAAGTAAATATGGATCAATGAGACACTTAATTGATTATAGAGCCATGAATAACATAAATATTAAGAAAAATTAACCTTTTCACATATCGATGATTTTATTGATCTGCTTCAAGGAGAACAATATTTTTCTTATAATTACCGAAGGAATTGGTAGTATTGGTTGAATATAAAGGAATTTAACATTTGAAAAACTGAGTTTCAATCATAATATGACAAATATAAATTCTTTATTATGAAATTTGGGTTATCAAATTCACCTTATGTATTCATTGAAAATTATTAATATAATTTTTCATGATTTCATGTATATGTTTTTGGTAGTCTCAATTGATGAAATTTTAGTATTCTCTTATATAAAAGAGTAACATGAAATGAATCTAACCGTTGTTTTCAAAACTATAATTGAAATTAAACTATATGGAAAAAATTTCATGTTTGAATTTTTGTAGTAAAAAAAATTGTGTTTATTGGTCACATTATTTATAATGATTTTATAACAAATGATCAATCCAAAAAGAAATGTGTTAATGAATGGTAATTTTTGACAAATATTATTGAGATTCATTTTTCTCTTGGAATAAAAGGTTACTAAAGGTAATTTTTTGGAAATTTTGATCAGTTCTCTATCCCATTGACTATGTCAACATGAAAAAGAGTTATATTCATCAGGAAAAAATAATGAAATGTTTGTTTTTTGGAACTAAAAATATGATTAGTGAATGATCTAGTTTTTTTCTTTCCTTTTTGAAATATTGAATTTATCACCTAAGTTGATGATTCATTAAAATGACTTGGTTTTCCCCTAAAACAAAGTGATTAGGTAATTTATTATTCATAATTTTAGATAAAACCTCATGATTTACATTAACCTAAACATGAGTTGAAATTTATTCAGTTATTTTTTCCTTAAAAATATGGAAGAATATTTTCTATATTTTGAAGTTTAAAATATATATTAATCAAAAAATATTGAATTATAAATTAACATAGAATGAATTTAACATGGGATTGAGAATATGGAGAAAAATAATCATGGATTATGACTGTATAATTTATTATCACCCTATATAATAAAACATGGTGGATAATAACATAAGTAGAAAAAGTAATTCAACATTAACGATGTTATATTTGGAACCTGATACATGGTTTACAGATTTAATGAGATTTTTCATATATGTCATCGAAGTACAAAAATCATTTATTAAGCTTTATCTTTTAGTCCAGCTGAAATTGTCATGAATAATTATGACGTTTGAGAAGGTGAATCAATATTTTCAAGAAAAGGAAAAATCCATTAAGAATGGTATCATTCTAGATATTAATATTTATTATGTTGGGTTTTTATTATATGGAAAAAATATAATGTGTTCCTTGAGATTCATTATCATGGAATGAATTTTTTATTGAAGATATTTGTTCTATTTTTCATCCATGTAATAATAATATGTACATATACCTTCAAGAGTATTACACGAAGGATTGAATTAAAAGAGATATTATTTATTTTATCATAACTTTTATGACTTTTCATCATGTTAATGAAGATCAATAGTTATATAAGGGGAATTATAAATCTATTCTAGTATGAAAGTGGATGTGGGAATATATATCAATGGATTTCATAATATGATCTTCAAAAATATATCAAGGTAAAAAAATATATATTGGGTTATCGTTAATATATTAACTAAATCTGTACATTTTCATCCCGTTTACGATATGATTTCATTATATATGTTTCATGAATATATCTAAAAGTGATTATATGGTATCCTAGAGTTTCTCTCTCCATTGTATCAGACCAAGATCCAAGTTTCACATCCATTTTTGGAATGGACTTCATAAATCATTGGGTATTGGATTATATTATAGTGAAACTTTTCATCCTCATTCTGATGGATATTTTGAGTGGACGATTCAGGACAAAAATGATTTTATTCATTCATTATATATGGATTATTAGGGTATTTTCAATCAAAAAATTTCATTGATTTTGTTTTCTTATAAAAAAATTATTAATTCGTGTATATAAATGGAAGCCTGTAATGAATTATATGGAATTTGATATTGAAAGCCATCTTTCTAGTATGATGTATGATTAGTGAACTTGATTGGAATAGAGGATTAAGAGGATACAGTATTAATTGTTTAGTTGATTCAGTGATACTTATTGTATAATAGAAAAGGCATATATTTATTTTAGATAAATGGAGGTAATGTATTTCTTTTGAGGAAGGTTATATTTTATTTTTAAATGTTTCTAAATTGAAAATGTGTTGTATTTTCGTATAAATGGTATGTTGAGTAAATGGATCATTGGACTGTATAAAATCATAGATAAAGATAGAGTAGTTTCCTACCCATTTTATTTACCTATGAGATTATCCAAGGTAGAAAATTAATTTCTATAATATTGGTTAAGGATATGTGTACCAGATTCATCTCATGTTTTGTGCCTAGATATAGTTTAGTTTGAATAGAATATTTAATATGATGAATATCCTATTCATGTTCTATACCATAGATAGGTAGTGTTGTGGAATGAGGCGAATCAATTTGTTATGTTTTTACGGATGAACTATATTGTAGAAGAGGAAACATAGTAATAATAAAATTTTATAGGGGAAAAATATCCCCAATTATTTGATATGTCAATATAATTGCGAGGACACAATTTACAAAATTGGAATGGATTTAACATTCTAGGTAATTATAAAATTTCTTTTCCTTATTAAGTAATATTTATTAATTTGATAGTAATTTTACCTGAAACGGGATTTTATTTCATATATCGTACATGACACATAATAATAGTTTCTCTAAAATCATTTTTTTGCATGCAAGACATTGTCAAAACATAAAAAATTATATTTTCATATATTGTAATATTATGTTGTACTTATCTCCTAGAATCTATATAAGAGGGAATAAATATGACTAAATATAATATTTTTTAAAAAAAATATTTTTTTTAAAACCATACCATATATTTTATAGACTAAAAATAAGAATAACTAAAATTTTAAGCATAAAAGAACACTATTCATAATTTGTAGATTTACCGCCTTATAATGGATATCCTATTTTTAATCTAATTTTACAGTACTATATATTTCAAATTAAAAAATAATTTTCATTTTGGAATGTAGGATATGAAAAAATTTATTTGATTTTATTTCTGGTTATTTCTGAGATCATTCATATTATGATGAATATTGATTAATTCTATATTTTTTAGAATTTCATTTTCATTAAATTTATGTATATAGTTATATTATTATTTTTATTTTTATTGTATAATTAGATAAATTTTATATCATTTAATCTAGTTTATTTTATTGGAAATAATTTAACATCGAATTTATATATAAAAACATAGAAAACTTTTGAATATTTTTACATTGATAACCCGCTTCGACATCCCATCTATGGAATTAAATTTAAATTAATTTCATTATCATATGTTATTAAATTTTAGAAAATGGATACCATATTTGGAATGATAATTATTTATATTTTTATAATATGATCGACATTGATTTTTATGAAAAACATTAGGAAAATTAATTGAAATTAATTACATCGATTATGATGGAAATTGGCATAACGATGAACTAAACCATAATCCTAAGAGACAAAATAAACAACATAATTTTATAAAATCTATATTATATTCATTTTTAGACCCAATCACTCTTTTTTCTAATTTATACTATTATTGGTTCCACGTTACATAGATAAAATTGGACAGAATTTCTTTTACACAAAATTAAAAAAATGTGACTCTCACTCCACAATAAAACAACACTCACACTTCACATTTCTTCAATCATGTCAAGAATTTTTTTCAAATCAAAAAACTGAAAAAATAAGCTACTAAAAATATACCATTATTATAGATTCCTCACCATGGGATTATATGCAATCAATATGTCTTTTGTTCAATCCAAAATGAGTAACCAAAAAAAGAGGTAACTATCATGAACATGCATTTTTACTTTTTTTTAATCTCAAATCCTATTATTTCAAGTGATACAAGTTTATATTATAGAATAAGTATCATAAATATACTATGATAATGTTTTTTAATGCGTAGACCTAATCCTACACAAACATCCATCAATTGGGAAACATAATTACAGTTCGTGTATGGCAAACTACAACCTCATGAAATGATGTCGTTCATTTTTTCATTTACCACATCTCATGGTTGGGAATTATAATGTAACAATGGTAATATAAGACATATATATGATATTTATGATGTATTATTACATATTTAATTGTTTTATACATATACCTTCATGATTTTTATTTTTTGTAAATATGATTGCACCGTTTGTTCTTATGTGGACTACCGCCTCCTCAAAGCGTTGTGATACATTCACTAATTACATGTAATGTTTAGAATATGTATTTTATAGAAAATATTTTTGACATAAGTGATATATATATGATATTAATGATATAATTATATTTTTGGAAGTAAATTATATCATTTTCTTTAGTACCTTTTAACATACCAGAAAGGTGATAACGTTATTCATAGGTGTGTGGACTGCCACCACCTCAAGGCAATGTGACTCCTTTTATAATAGAATAATTTTATATAAAAATTTATCTATGACTAAATAAAATTTTATATATGTTATAATTATCATTATAGGAATATAAAAGTGAGATCGTAGGATTTTCTTGTGGTTCATATATTTTTTGGGAAAATGCTTGTTTACATTCCTTTTTGGATTAGACCCTAAGCTGGGTCGTGGGCCGATTTGGTTGTTTTTTGGAAGCAGAATTCTAGAAGGATATGTACATGATGAAGAAAAATTCAATGATTTGTTATTCGGATACACATCACAAAATCCCATTACACAATGTCTGGTAGTTTTTCAAGTACCATTCACGACATGTAAGGTATTTTCTCTATAAAGGGATGAATGGAAATTTCACGGTGTGTAAGGAAATTACAAGTCATGTAATTTCTAGATAGTTTTTTCATTAAAAGTGGAGAAAAAGGCCTCGATTTTTCACACAAATACATTTCTCCCCTCTTTTGTAGCATAATAACTTCTCTTTATTGTTTTTGCAATCCATTTCCCATCAAAAATCCATTTCTTTCATGATCAGTTTCGTTGAACCACTACAAGTAAGATCTCAATTCCTTTTTATCCCTTATTAATTCTTCAATAAAAAATGGTTACACTACTTGTGTTTGGGATCATATGATCTAATTTCACATCCTTCACCCATTCTTCATTTTTCTCCTATAATAACGAATATAATGACTTCATACTATGTGAGCACTCCACTACCAAGCTAAGGTATGTTGTCTATACTTTTCTTTCAATTGTCCATTCATTATATAGACATTGACCTTTTTTCCACAACTCATAATTTTCAGTGTGAGTTGTGTTATGAAATGTTAATATGAAATAGATGAGGCTGGATCTATTAAGGATTTCCTTAGATTTTTTTAACTATATTGGTGGTTGTTTTCCTAACTGAAGGAAACTGATGGGGTCATGAAAACCATTGATTTGGTTTTAAACATTGATAATCTACCCAAGGGGTGTGTTTTCATGTTTTCATTATTTATTGAATCTCAGTTGTATTTAAATGTGATTTTTTAAATGCTTATGATATGTTCTAACTCTTTACCTTGTGTTATCAAAATATTACATGATTAACATGATCAGATTTTCAGAATTTAAATTTATTAACATGTTTCTATAGTCATTATTATTTTTAGATTGATTAAAGGGCTAATTATGATTATTTTTAGGGTGTACCCAGGTGATGTATTAAATATAATTTGAGTTAAATGGATGGTTATATCCATATGGTTTGATTAAATGGAAGTGAAATACATGAGTGGTATACACTTTGGATGTAATGGCCCTTTTGTTTGGGTATACTCATATTGTTTTTTTAAAGGTTTTAAATGAATGGATGTTTGTATGGGGGCCATGGATGGATCTCCCTAGGTCTGAAAAGTGGTATTGGATACCTTTTCTGAGTATTAACCTTAGGCCTTGATTATGTGGTATTCCTTAGGTTTTCTACACCGAAGATAAAGATTTCATGGTCTCATGTAGGAAATATTGGTACAAATGCTCCTAGGACTTCAACCAGTTCCTATACCGAGTTTCCATTGAGATGCTTCTAGGACACAATGTTGATTCTTTGGTCTTTTAAACCATCGATAAAGACCATCTTTGTCTATTCTTCATTATATGGCATAATTTTGGGAGATATGACTTCATTACATGTAATGACCATGGTATTTATGAATTATATATGTGTCACAAAAATTGTATATTTGAATTATTTATACATCATGGCCATGAGATATATGACATATTTTTATGGTATAGTCATGGGATATTGAGGTCTATACAATAAGGTTGTGTTTTTTTATTATATTTTATATGTTTTCATTCTTTGGAGCTAACACTTATTACAAGGAACCTTGATAAGTTGTTTGGTATTCCAAGTTGAATTATATCTAGCCATAAGAATTCACACATACATTACTACTAACATACATTTATTTAGAATAATTCATCATTATTCTTATAATTTTATAGGCCATTGTGTGGATACCAATTGGGATGTTTACCTCACACCCTATTTGGGCATCTTAGGGGACCCAAACAGATTATATCATTGTGGGTGATGGTAGAGGATGTGACCAAGTATAGGTTATAGATACTTTTATTAGAGAAGGGTAGAATAATACCATTATTAGTCTTTTCATGCTACTAGGACATTTGGGTATTTTTCTCATTTTTGAACCATGTGCTATATTATATTTCCATGTACCTTATTTGGATGTTTTCGAGATAAATGTGTCATCTTCATCAATATATATATATGAGACACCATTAGTTTATTTATTCACATCTTCTTTTCCATCCAATTATCTACTTGTTTATCTACTTACCTTATTGATGTTGTTTAACTTCTACTATGATATAATCTCGTAATGTGGGAGTAGTCTCCACAAAGACTCTCCTAGGACCTCACTGTTTGTCGGCATCCTCTATCATTTTAGAAGATTCTCTTGAGGTATTGTGGCTTGCCGGGCACATGGCACTGTTGAGTGGCTATCGGGTCTCGGATGTTATAAAGTGGTATAAGATCCATATTTTTTGGTATCTCGTACTATTCAAAAACAATATATATGGAGAGAAAGGGAATTTAATTTGGGAATGATTTGTCCACATGAGTAGCTACCCTATGTATTGGGAAAATCCCAATTTCCTCATATAGAGTTGGTATGTTCATGATTTGGGGCAATTAATGTTGATTTGATTACACCATTAGGTTATACACATGTGTTTGGATATTATTATTAATTTAATTTTGGCCTCTATTTCTACTATTGTAATAGGGGATATAATAGTTATATCTACTATTGGGATAGAATGTGTGTATTGGAATGTGATGTGATTCCATATTTCAATTCATAAGGGGTATGTGCCCTCATAGATTAGGAAGTTTCTCACCTTTTAACTCTTTCATTTAATGATAATTGAATGAGATATTTTTTAAATTACATCGACATAAATATTTTTATCATGTGGTGGTATGGGACATTAGGGACCAAAACAGGGTGTACAGTGGGTAAAATCAATTATATAAATGATTGTTAATTGAAAATGATATTTATTGAGAAATTGACACTGGGCATAGAACCAACTATTCTGTGTGAATGTGGAAGAGTTTTTGGTGTATTTTTTGGTTGTTCTCTAAAAATTCCTATAAATATGTGTAGGTTGTGTGTTATGGTTTGGTTTCAGGTGTGTTTTGACATGTCCCATGATTTTGAGTTGCAACCATGATGTTGTTCTTTTGAGAAGAGTGTCGTTGGTAGTGTAGAGAAATTCCACCAAGAAAACCACTAGTGGTAATCTATGAGGGTGGAGACAACCAGACTGTGGAGGCGGTAGGCCATGGGAAACCAATTGATCCTCTATTAGTGGCAACTGCATTAGTAGAGACAATTCCATATAGAGGATTTGAAACACAGTTCCATGAGGTGTTAATTTTTATATTTACAAAACATTCAGAGGGAAATTCAATATACCTTCATTGTCACTAATCTCACAAAGTTTTTCTATTAGTAGAATTATCTCCTGTTTTTTGGGGACGAAGGTCCATAGGAAACTGTTCTATGTATTGAGACCACACTAGAAATCAATGAGCATCTGGAGAAACATCCTAAGAGGATGGTCAGACTTTCCACTTACATACTATGTTGGGAAGAAAAGTGCTAGTGGGATGTTTGGAACTACTTTGACGGGCAGTGAGATATGGGTTGTACTAATTTTTGTACCTACATTAATGAATAATTCTACCCTATTAATCGTCATGAAGAAAATTATCATGAGTTTATGAGTATCTGATAGGGTGTAATAATGGTTATGGAGAACTCAAAATGCTTTATTGAGTTTCACAATTTTTCACTGATGTACCTTACAGATGAGTTTTCTAGAGGGAGATGCTTCATGGAAGGTGTTAGACATGCTATCATATCATTTTTCAATCTATTTATATTGACTTTTATCACTGATATTTCTTATCTAGCATTGATTACATAGTCCAATGTGGGAGAATCTGGGGGCACAGAGTAGGGAAATTTAGCTTCTCGACTCAGAAGATCAACATCTTTAAGCATGAAGTGTTGATTTGAAGAATACCATGAGATGAGTGCCAGTCAGACTGTGGGAGCTGGATGCTCATTGTTTTTTCTCCAATGTGGTAGGCCACGCGACAGGAAGATTATGTGAGATAGAGATGCAGTTGCGTGATGAGATAGCGGTTGGATGAGCCATGTGAAGTGATTGTGAAGAACCTCTCCTCCAGCTATGAGCAGTATGAGTCAACTTCAACACCATATTTAAGATTAGGTTATTTATTTCTACATTGGGCAGGTAGTTGGAGTAGTGGTAACCGGTTAGGCCAAGGTAGTTATGCTAGTGGTAAAGGAATCCAGACACCAGTTTCACCGAGACATTAGCGTGGTCCAAATTTGGGTAGTGAGGTTTTTTTATAAGGTTGTGGTACATGACAGATCTACTCTATCCATCCTACTAAGGAGGAGCAGGGTCCAAATAATACACAATGAGAGATAAGACCTCAGTGTCATATACTATTTAAACTTCTTTTTTTTTGATATAGGTGTGTCCCATTGTATTTTTTTCACTGGTGGTGAAGAGCCTTGGGCTTGTTTTGTTTTCTGATGAGGGTTTTTTGACTCTAGACATACTGTTGGGAGTCTAAATAGAGAATATGTACCAGTATAGGGAGATCCCCATTGAGATTTCTAGGTGTTATATCCTTAGGATTCTATATTCCCTAGAGATTTCAGGCTTTCACAACATTGTTTTGATAGACTGGATTATAGTTTATCGACATAACATTAACTGTAATAACTAGAGGGTGATGTTCACATCACCTATGGGTTAAGTGTTTAAACACAAGATACCTCTAGGATATTCTTGTATTATCAAAACATGTAACTAAAGGGGTTTTTTCGACCTATTAATTTCATGTGGGGTTTTCCAGTCCTTTTTTGAAAAAGGGGGATGGTACCTCTAGGCTATTTTTTGGATTATCAGAAATTGAACTAGATAATGGTTAAAAAATTATATCTCATACCATGGATAAATGATTTTTTTGATAAGATTATAGGATCCCATGTGTTCTTAAATATCGACATGAGGTTATGACACTACAAAAAACATCATTCAATGATATTATTTTTGTATTACTGATGTTTTAAAATTTCTCTATTTTGTTTACTGACATTTCCAAAAATCATCACAAAATGAAGTGTTTCTAATTAAGGGACGTTTCTAATGTTTATATTTTAGTGACATTGATGAATTTCATCAATTATCAATATTTATAAGAATCTATTGATTAGTTTCATTTATAAGTGTTGTTATTTAGTGAAAACTCATGTGCAATTGTTTTTACAAAACATCAGAAAAGTTACATCTCTAAATTTTTGACTTATAGATAATTTTATAAATGTAGGTAATTTAATGGCTCCATATTTACTTAAACTAAATATTGGTGAGTAGAACCTTATTTACTGATGTTATTTACTTATCTATATTTTGAAAAAATATCAATAATTTTTCTCTGATTTTTAGTTTTTCCCCATCCCATTCACCCCAAACTGTCCCGCACCTCCTGTTATCCCACACTACCCATGCTCCCACCCTATACTTTTCGCGCTATCGCTCCCCTCTCCCTTTCCACTCTCGAAACCATCTCTTTCTCCCTATCCATTTCATGCTCCCCCTGCACACACTCCCATCCCACCACTCCCCTCTCTAGTGCACAAAGACTTATAAATTAAGCACCTAATGAGAATCAAACATCCATCCTTATACATCCATATAACAAACTCCGACCAACGAGGAAAATAAATTTATTTTTTAAAATATATTATAATATATATATATTAATATTTTTATAACAAATAATTTAAATATATATATTAATATGTTAATATATTAATATATAAATATATATTTGTTTAAATTTTATATTTATATTTTTTTGTTAAATACATATATAGATGTGTTTATATTTTATTAAATATTTATGTATATATTTTATGTTTATATTATATAAATGTGTCTGTGTGTAAATATATATGTGTACATATATATAATATAATTATAATTTTATGCGTACTAACTTTCATCGATCTGTACATATATATATATATGAATATATTTATATTTTATATTTTTTTTATAAATTCACACACACACATATATATATATACATATATATTTACATTTATTATACATATATATTTCATATGTTTATAATTTATATTTATATACATATATGAGTGTTTTTGTGTGTGTATATTATATATGCACACATATGATTGTGTTTTATATTATATATATATGTGTGTGTGTGTATTTAAATTTTATTTTTATTTATATGTTTAGATTATATACATGTGAGTGTGTGTAAATATATATGTGTATATATATATATTTATAAATATAAATTTTCACATAGACACACACATATATTTATCCATGTATTAATACACTAGTTAAAATGCCACTAAAAAAGAAACGATTTGTTAAAAACGTGACATAATAAAAAAATAAATATGTGTTTTTATTCAAAAATATATGTATATATATAAATATATGTATGTATATATATATATATTAGTGTGTGTATGTATATATATAGATTTTTATAAATATGTATATATATATGTCTGTGCGTGTGTGTTTGTGTTTATGTTTATGCATATTAATATATATGTATATATATACATCAACGGTTGGAAATGATCTACATATAATATATATTTATATATAAATGTTTATATATAAATGTATGTTTTTATACATAATATATATATATATATCTACATATAAATTTACATCGATCGGGGGACTGAATAATATATATATATATATATATATATGGATATTTCCTCAAAACACCAATAATTTATCGACAATTTTGTGGAACTGTTGCTAATTTTGGGATGATTCTGACAAAACATGTAATTTACGGTTCAGAGTGCCACCCAGAGGTGCCCCATACCCAGGTGGTCACATGGAATCAAGCGCATCCCCCAAAAATATAGAGGCTATTGACTAATAGTGAGGGCCATGGGTGGGATAGTGGGGAATCTATTCCCTCATTGGCAGAGAAATGCAGTGGAGAGAAACAAATAACATTAGCAGAAGCAGTAATAAATTCAGTAATTAAATTGCGGAAGACATGTAGTAATAAAAAAATAGAGCACATATATATAAATGATTCATGATACATATATCTAGGAAAGAATCCAAAAAAGTCACAATGCTTGAATACAGTACTAAACCATAGTACAAATAAAACCAACAAAATCCACAAGCATTACAATCCAAATCATGGTCCCATACTCTCAAGCTCTACATTAATCAAGTACCTAATGTATAAGGGTGCTTTCCCTTATCTATACATGCAAAAATATAATCTGTTTGGGCACAAAAGTGTTACCCTAACAGGGTGTGAGACAATTCACAGTAGGAAAGTACGCAATGATATGCTCCTAATAGTTAGTGAATATATATGGCATGCATTAAGGAAAATTAACCAGTAAGCAAGAAAATTCTCAAAAGTAAAAAATCTTATAGATTCAATTGTATTCATTTTCATATATCATGTAAGCACCTAATCAAAAAAACCATCCCACTGGGATGTAATCAAAGCCTAACCCCTCTATTTTAACCAATCAAACACATGAAACCCTCTGAGAATTACTCATAATATAACCCATTTGGTTTATCTTTAGAAATGACTCTATGAGGAAGAACTCATTATAAATTCCCACTTTTGGTCTCATATTGGTAAACATAGACAGTAATATGAAGCACTAAATTTACAATTTCTCATGTGGGCTCTCAACATGTAAAAATAAACACTCTGAGGAAGCACAATGTCCATCCCCCCAATGGTTTCACAATTTAAAATTAAATATACAATCAGGAGAAGACCTCAGTTTGCATTCTCCTGATAGTCTAATACACCTGGTTCAAATAACACTATTTAAGTAAATCATACATAACGATGTTCAATAGCCAATATAAACCATAAGAAATACATTACTAACAGATTCCAAATACTACTTGGCCAAAATAAAACAAGTATATAATAGCATCAGATAATATCACTCCATCCTAAAAACATTGGGTAGGGAAAATAAGAATCCTAGCAGGAAAAGATATACAAAACGTTCAATTTCAGAACAAACATGAGAAACACATCCATTGCATGGAAAATAACCCTCTTTAAAATCAAACTACCTCTATTCAGCCACACAAGGAGAAGCAGGCATTAACAGGGCCAAAATCCCAAAACACGAAATACCCATTTCTATGGTATAAGGAACTTTTTTAAATAATATTCAAATACTAAATACAGAAAAGAAAAAAACAACCTACATTGGCATTGTATAATCTATATATTTCGGTGTTATCTCTTTAATCTACCTAGAACGTGGTATATCTACAAAAAATTCTAAAATGTTCAACTAAGGAAATCTTGTGAAAGGAGATAAATCAAGGAATGAAGCTCTAGAATAAAGAATTCACCTTGGTGATTCCAATTCTATTGACATAAGTCGATTTAGGAACATATGAATGATCAGGGGCTTCGGGAAGAATTTTATTCCCCACTCTATCCTGGAAAAGATGTCATTGGATGAAGATGTTTATGTCGATTAGACACAACCCCAGTCTATTTAATCAATAAAAAATAAAAGTATGTGATGTTACATTTAAAAGTACACATCATGTATATTCTGTTTCTAGGCCTTGAATTAGGAAGTCATTCCACGTCATCGCATGTTCATGTATGTTATCATGACACAGCTAGATAAGGCTTGGACCTGGAAGAAGGATACATGGCGTGTAGAAGGAAGTACACAGCGTGTACTCCTAAAATTTTCTTTCTTCCTATTTTTACTCAAAAACAACATGAAAATAATTACATACATGAAAGAATGATCTTGGATGTTTCAATCTTCCCCAATTAACATAATTAGTCCCCAAATATCCCGAACATGGTGGCATAGAAGAAGAATCCTTGAACAGATCTGGCATGTATGATCGCACATCAGCCTCCCACTCCCTAGTCTTTTCATGTACTCGCCCGTGCGGCCAATGAACCTGTACAAAGGAACAGGCCATCCATGGAGAACCTTTGTGATGCGATCAAAAATTTGGATAGGATACTTCTCAAATGAGGCATCCACCTCCGACTCAAACTGCTTGGGTTCAGAAACATGAGACTAGTCTAAGAAGTAAAAACATAGCTGAGAAATGTGGAAGAGGTTGTTGATAAATCGATACCTCTGAGGTGACTGCATCTGATTGGCAACCATCCGTACTCTCTCCAAAACCTCAAACGGTCCAACAAATATTGGAGAAAGATTTTCTTGTCACCTAATCTCCTGTGTCCCAACCTCGGCGTGTCACATAGAAATACTAGATCTCCATCCTTGAACACCAGAGGTCATCTCCATCGATCATCATAATACATCTATCGTGACTAGCTAGTATCCATCCTATTCTGAATCATCTCCATCTTCTATGTGGTCTCCATTACAAGACGAGGTCCCATCATAGCTGTATTTCCTACCTCCATCCCTCAAAAGTGTGATCGGCATATCCTATCATATAAAGCCTCATAAGGTTCCATCCGAATGGTTTCATGAAATGTATTATTGTAGAAAAACTACACCAAATGTATTTGCATATAACAAGAACCTCGAAAATCTTGGATGCATGATCAAAGCATCTCATCCAATACCTGAAGAGTACGCTTGGACATTCCATCGGTATAGAGATGGTAAGCTAGAATCAGAAGTACCTGTGTACCCAAAGCCCTCGGTAGTCCCTTCCAGACCCAACAAGTAAAACAAGCATCCCTATCTAAAACGAGGGAGTGCAGAACCCCATGTAAACGTACAATCTACCAGATGTACAAATATCCCATATCATCAAAACTAAAGGTCTCCTTGATTGGTAATAAGAGCGCAAGCTTCATGAGTCTGTCATTGACAACCCAAACTACATCATTCCCTCTAGGGGGTCTCAATAACACTGTCACGAAATCCATCGTGACATCATTCCACTTCCACTAGAGAATGGGTATCTCCGAAAAATGTAATGATGGTCTCTCATTCTATTCCTTCACCTACAGAAAGGTGGAACATCTCATGACAAAAACAAAAACATCTCTCTTCATACCTGGGCACTTTTAATTATGGTCCAGATCTCAATACATCTTGGTGACACCATGATGAACATTACAAACCAAGGATTAAAAGACACACATTTTCTCCTCCTGTGTGTCTGTAGGCACTGAAACACACCCATGAATAGTCAATATCTCATCCCCACATACGGTCCATCCAAGAATAGGTTCCCCTCCAAACACACCCTCCCATAGGAATAGGCCTTCAGAATCTGATAGATGCCTCATTTGAACTCGATCAAAAAAAGTAGATGTAATAGACACAAAAGAATGAAACGTCTCACCCTGCCTATCGTGCATCTCCAAATGCATCTCATAGAATAATGCCATAAGCTTCCACTCACTACTGGCCTCCTGAACTGCTAGTATGTGAGTGATCTTGCTCATTCCATCTGCCACTAAGTTTCCTTTCTCGGGCGTACAAGGAAGATCAAAATCAATGGACTAAATGTATTCAACTCACCTTTGATGTCTCCAATTCAGATCATACTGACTGAATATATACTTCAGAATTTTGTTTTTGGTGAAAAATTGAAAATGATCCCCCAAAAGATAATATCTCGAATAGCATGAGGCCTGAACATCTGCCACCAACTAAAGATCGTGCGTCAAGTATTTCCTCTCATGTGGCCTCAACACTTGAGACCTGTATGCAACGACTCCCCCCAAGCATAAGCACTACTCCCAGCCTGATACCTTATTCATTATAGTAAACAATATATCTCTTGATCGACTCTAGGAAAACTAGTATCGGTGTTGAATTCAACCTCCCTTTCATCACATGAAAGGCTAAAGTGATGGAATCTGACCATAAGTGCATGACACACATATTAGTCAGGCATGTCTGTGGCACTGCAATGCAAGAAAATTCATGTCTCAAAATTTTGTATTATTTATCCTGCTCTAGAAAAAATTGTACCTCAAAGAGGTTATTCAGTCGCTCCCATGAAACTACTGCTCTCACATTCTTTGGGTCTACTAATAAACCTATATCTATGATAACATGACCCATGAAGTGAATTTGGTCCAAAAAAAGTCATATTTTGAGATCTTATCATATAATTGATTCCCTCTCAGTGTACTCAAACCAATCTCAAGATTTGTGGAATGGTCGTTTCAAGTGTGAGAGTACACCATGATATCGTCCACAATGACTATAATGAATGAATCCACCTATGGATGGAACAATCGGTTCAATAATGCTATGAAAACTATAGGCACTTTCGCGAGACCAAACAGAATAACCGTATACTCGTATAGATCATACATACTCCAAAAGGTTGTATGAGTTATATAAGATGATATAACGTGAAACTGATGGTTACAAAATCTCATGTAAATCTTCAAGAACACTGAGGTCCTCGAAGAAGATCAAAGAGATATTCACTCCTTGGAAAGGGATTTTGGTTCATGGACATCAACAGGTTTAGCTTCTAATAATCCACACAATGTATGGGGGTATTGTCCTCCTTCTTTGAAAACATTTCAGGTGAACGCTATGAAAACTATTATGTGATATGAAACCCATAGAATGTAACTCCTCTAACTACTTCATGATCTTTTGTAACTCTAGTGTAGCCATTCTATAGGGGAGAATGGACACTAGTGTCGCTCCTATCACAAGCTCAATATAAAATTCTACCTCTCACTCTGGAGTAAATCCTGAAAATTATTCTAGAAAGACTTCACTGAAATGATCACCCACTCGAAGAAAGTCCAACTATGAAGTCACTTGGTCATCATGATATATACTTACAATTCGATATGAAATTTCTCTCAACCCATGATGATCGGGTCTCACTCAGCTTTCTTAGACATCCCATTCTCCCTTGGGAAGAAACAAACAACCTGTTCCAGATTTTGAAGGACTAAAACATAGACGTGAAAGAAAGGAACATGAGAAGGAATGCATTCATATATTTCAAAATAGGGATACAAAAAGTGAATAAAACTTGCATGTTGTGTTCCTTTAAACCATCACATGGGCATTTAATCCAACAAAACCTGGCTGTGTAACACCCAATACACACGACACGTTCTCTGAAGACACTCTAGGTTCTTGAATTATTTCCCCCTGGTCAAGTACTTCTACATGACTACCCCACATTGTTTTCCTAGAACATGATTACATGGTGTGTTTGTTCCATACATGGAATGTACTAGAAGGATTTCATCGACCCATGTTTTAGTCACATGACTGAATACATGGGTTTCACAACACATTATGTTCAATATTGACATGACATATATAACCTATGTTTCATCCATCCCTGTTATTTGTCACACGGGTGGACACACGGTGGCGACCACATAGCATTTACATCTGATACATGACATGTGCCAAGTGAGATTTCCCAAACCTATGTATCTTCCCACACAGGCAGTAACATGGTTAGAGACTATATGGAATGTATATAAGAAATTACATCTCGTTCATAAACAACATGATTCATGGCATGTATTATGTAATACACATCGTGTTTTCTGGGTTTTTTCTAGACAGTAATCATCATAAACTACTCTGGAATCTAGAAAAACACAGAAAAAATCATTAAACAGCCAAATTCCCATATTTGGGGCCCATTCTCTCCTTGAATCACACCTTGGAATCTTATACATGTCATAAACAAGAATCACAATACAATGATCCAGAAAATTCTGATCCACAATGGACCAAAACACATCAGGGACCAAAGATTGTCATTCATTCAAATGAACTATAAACATTAGTAAGACCCTATCAAATAGTAGGTGTTCTATCAAGGCATCTAGAAAAACAACATGATTATCTAGCACAAAATCGATCACATCAACATTAAAAATTTAATGAACCCTAAATGGAATGGAAATAATGCATGACATGTAATATCTAGAAAGTTTCAATATGATTCAGGAGATGTAATTCCCTCTTCTCATTGGGTTGAAATAGAAATATAACCTTAGTAATTGTATATATCATAGCACAAAACATGTGAATCACCCAACATTGAAATCCAATAAACTGTAATAATTGTTAAAACTGAAAAATTGAAAAAATAAGTTGTAAAATAACTTTTCCTTATACATGAGTTAGGTACACCCGGGTATATATTATTTCTGAGTACTGATTCCTTCATATCCCTAGCTATAGGCCCAAACAATAAGTCAATTTGAAAATAATTCCTTTGATACCACTTTGTAACATCCCGGTTCTAAGTGCCACTGAGAGGTGCCCCGTACCCAATTGTTCTCATAGCCTAAAGTGTATTTCCCCAAATTCTAAAGGATGTCAACTAACAGCAAGGGCCTGGGGTGTGATAGTGGTAAAATTATTCCATCATTGTTAGATTTATGCAGTAGAGTGAAATAGATAAAAAGGGCAGAAGAAGTAATGAAATGAAATAAGTAAACATCAGAAGAATGGAAGTAATAAAAATCTAGAGCCAATATATGTAAATGATGTATGACTAATATGTCTAGGAAAGAAACCAAAAAAATCACCATGGAGGAACATATTACTAAACCAATTTACAATGAAAAAAATACAATGGCATCTCAAGCCTCAGCATGGTCCCATGCTCTCTAGCTCCTCAATAATGAAGTACCTAAAGTAGAAGTGCACTTTCCCTTATCTATATTTTCAGTAATATAATGTGTTTGGGCCCAAAAACCCGACCCAAACAGGGTGTGAGAGGAATCCAAGTAGGAAAAAACCCAAGAATATGTGCCTAATAGTTAGTGGATATATATAGTATGAAGTAAGAAAAATCAAGCAGTAAACAAGTAAGTACTCAATAGTAAACAATTATACAGTTTCAATTGCATTCATTACCATATATCAAGTATGTAGATATTCAAAAAAAGGTTACCCTCCGGGATGTAATCATATACTGACACATATGGTTTATCCAATCAAACACTTCAAACCCTCTAGGATGTACGCACAGTCTAACTGCTCTGGTTTAGCTTTAACAAGTACTCTTTTAGGAAGCACTCACTGCCAACTCCCCCAATGGTTTTGTATCAGTTACTATAGACACTCTGAGGAAGCACTCAATGAAGAATTCCTCATATGGTCTTACAATGTGGAACTGCATACAATATGAGGGAGAACAAAGTCCATCCCCCCTATGGTCTCACTACGTAAACGTAAACAACCACTCTAGATAATCCCTCATCATCCATTCCCCCTATAGTCTACTACACAGGGTTCCTGCAACCCTATGTAAATCGGTCCTGTACAATGATTTTCAATATCCAAAGTAATCCTTAAGAACTAAATGTCTTACAACATTCAATAACTATATTGCTAAATAAGTAAAATCATATAACAAAATCAGATAATATCAGTCCATCCTAATAACACTAGGCATGGAAAACAAGCATCCTAGCATGCAAGGCCAGTCTAAATTTTCAACATCAAAAAAAACCTGGGAAACTCATCCATATCATGGAAAATAACCCTATTCCCAATAATCCAACTTCTACTCATGCACACAAGGCATAATAGGAATTAATAGGGCTAAAATACCGAAACACATAATACGTCGTTATAGGCTATTGGGCACTTTTACACATAATATTCAAATAATAACTATGAAAGGAACAAAACACCTACCTCGGAATTGTACGATTAATATAATCCAGTGTCAGCCCTTAAATAAACCAAAAACGTGGCAGATCTAGCACAATTTCTAAAACATTCAACCAATGATATCTAAAAAAGGAGATAAATCTTGAAATAAGGATCTCGAAGAAGGAAGAACTCATTGTGACGATTCCAACACAAAAAATGGAGTTTGATTCGGACAACATGTGAATGATCAGGGGCTCCAGGAATAATTGTGCACCTCGGTCGCTCAAGAATGAGACGTCATTAGAGGAGGATATTTTTTTCGAATAGACGTGACCCTAGTCCGTTTAATCAATTAAAAATAAAATTAACCATTGTTTCATTTAGAATTACACGACATGTATATGACTTTACCAGGACCCGCATTAGGCGGTCTTTCCACGTCAACACACGGTTGTGTATGCGGCTGTGACACGACCAGATAGGACCTAGACTCAGAGGCCAGGTACAAGACACGAACAAGGAAACACACAGTGTGAAATCATAATATTTTCATTCATTACATTTTCTTTAAAAACAACATGAAAAAAACATACCTGAATGGAATATATGGGTTCTAACAAAATGTCTCTAGATTAGCGATTCTTCAAAGAAAAAATCACAACATTAGAGATTCTTCTTAGAAAACGTCTCTAATTATGTGACACTATTGAAAAAAATGAAATTTTTTTCCATTCTAATATGAAAATGTCACTAAATTAGTGATTCTTCTGAGTAAACACCACTAATTTAGTGACACATCAGAGAAAATGTGGCCAAATTTGAAACACATTTGAGAAAACTTCACTATTTTAGCAACACATCTGAGATAATGTCACTAATTTTGTAATGTTTCAGAGGAAATGTCGCTAATGTAGAGACACATTTGTGGAAAATTGTTAAATAAGCTTCATTTTTCAAGAAATGTTTCTAAATTATAAATGTTTTATGGAAACATCTCTAAATTACAGATGTTTTCTAGAATAGTCTATAAAATGAGACTTTTCCTAAAAAACATCGCTAAAAGTTACCATTTTCATTTTTTTAAAAATAATTCATAAAGAACATATATAAATTATTATTTTTAATGTTATTATATCACCAGGACCATATTCGTCTTGCTGACATACCTTGTACAGAATTCATAAAATATGTTTTTTCTATTTTAGTGTTTTGTTATGTCATTTAGTCTTATGAACAGGCGAATATTGTTCATGGATTTGATGAAATGTGTGTTCCAAACATACAAATATTTTTTTTGGTTTTCATGGATGATATCTTGGTGTATTCTTGAAATCAGCACAACCATGCCATTGATCAAGAGATCATTTGGAATACAATGAGCAAGAATTAGTAATATGATATGATCTCAAAGAGCAACACATGGGTGGATCAAATTCACTTCTTGAGTCATATCATATCAGAAATAGGAGTACTAGGATACCCAAATAATGTGAGAGCTGTAGTTTTTTAGGAACAAAACAATAATGTTATTGACATATTGAGTCTCTTGGGACTACCTACTAACTACAAACATTTCATAAAGTACCATTGTGCTTAACATAGCTGTTGAAGGGCTTGAATAAGATGGTTGTGAGGTTTGTATCATCAGATTTATGTGAGACATCCATTCAGGAGTTGAATGGATGGTTAGAATCAGCACCAGTCTTAATACTGCCATAGCAAGGCTACTGCTACATGGTGTGATGTGACAAATTTGGTATCAGGCTGGGAGAAGTGATGAGGTTGGTAGATTGGCTCAAGGAGTATGAGTCATGGTTGGTGAGACAACATGAGAGGAATTACCCAACACCTGATCATATGATTTTGGTAGATTCTCATAAGTTGCGTGGTTGGAGACACTATTTTCGGGGAGGGAATTTTTTGGAGTACACATGAAACAAGATCCTCAAGTATTTCATTACACATTGTTATCTAAATATGTTCCAATGATTGTGGGATGAGTACCTATTGTCCGTTGACTTAAATCATACCAACATTCATGGAAATGAAAATGAAGTGGCTGATGACCTGAGTAGGAGGACTCATATACATGTTGGGCACTAGACCAGAAGCGAGGGGAATCTTATGGAAATGTTCTTCAAGATGAATCTCAAGGTGTATGATATAAAGGTTCATATGTATCTATCCTCATTTGTTCTAACCTCTACCCTACTGGAAGGAGTACATATAATGTAGCTATTAGATTTTTAGGGCCTAATACATTTTTTGATTGTGGGTGGTTAAGATCAACCTTTTGGTTGGATGATAGGAGAGGATGTGATTCTAGGTATCAATGGATGTTTTGGGGTTTTAGATGATTTATGTTAGGATAAGATGTTATAATTTCATGCTTGAACATGGGAAGTTTCCCCAAGAGATTCTAATAGGTACT
The DNA here is from genome assembly GCA_963277665.1 of Viscum album. NCBI lineage: Eukaryota > Viridiplantae > Streptophyta > Magnoliopsida > Santalales > Viscaceae > Viscum > Viscum album. The sequence continues at coordinate 50,318,660 of OY728121.1, forward strand.
ATGAGTTATGCCTTCACGACTGGTGGCCATGTATGAAAGGGAGCGTAGCATGTTTTTTATGGGTAGTTTTACCTAATATTAGGTGATGTAAGAACATCATTATCCCACTAAGACTTTATAGAGTGTACCTATTCTAGAGTGGAAATGGGTTGATGTTACGATGGATTTTGTGACTGCTTTACTAAGTTCAACTATAGATAACGATGTTGTAGGGGATGGTGTAGAAATTCTTATGAAGGTTTCTATCTTCATGGTGATCAAGGATACCTTTAGTGCTCATGACCATGGAAGGTTGTATATATGTGAGATAGTACGAATTCACAAGGCCCCAAGTACTATCATTTTAGATAGCAACACACACTTTATGTCTCTTTTCTGGAAGAGTTTTTATAGGGTGTTCGGTACACATGTCCTTCTAAGCATAGAATTACAATTGTAGAGTAATGGATAGTAATAGCATAGTATATAGGTCCTGGAGGTCATGATATGAGCATGAATCCAAGATTTTGGGTCTCTTTGGTGAGGCACATTCCAATGGTTGGGTTCACCTATAGTAATTTTTATCATGTGATGATATAGATGGAACATTGTGAGGCTTCTTACGGTAGGCCATACCTGTTTCACATGTACATCTTAGAGGATAGAGATACATCTTTACTAGGTATGTGTCACTTGTATTAGTCTTCAATGTAGGTCCAGTTGATTCAAAAGAAAATCAATAGAGTGAAGCCTCATCATAAATCATACATTGATCACCATAGACGACCTCTAGAGTCTGACATTGAGGATTAAGTCTCTTTTAATGTTTCACTATGGTTTTGAACTTGAAGGACCAAAAAATATGGTACAAATTCACCATGATATGTTAGTCCATTTTAGATTCTCGATAGTGTCTGGTCAGTTTCCTATCAGTTATAGATAACTCCATTGCACTGAACCATTCATGATTTCCTCCACGTATCTCAACTATGCCACTGTCACACAGAACCATATCTTTCTATTCATCCTGAGGTGGATTAGTTACATATATATTAGTCATTTTAGGTTCATCAAATTCCTATCATTGATAAGAGCATGATGGTTCTCCGAGGCTTGTTAGTTCCACTAGTATGGGTGCTATGGATGTATAGTCAGGTACATAATGGTACAAGGTTGTGGGAGGCCGATGTATGTGCTCATTTTCTGGAGTAGTTTTAGACTAAACATGACCACCCTTGATAGATACAATTAGGGGTGAATTACTTTAAGGGGGAAATTGTATGATCCTAGGATTTTCATGAGGTGCAGATATTCTTGTTGTGGTAAATGCTTGTTTACATTCTTGTTTTTCATAGAAGCTATGCCATTCAATGATCCTGTTGGTGTTTTTCAGAAAGATTAGGTTGGAAGGATGTGTAATTGCTCTATGATAATTAAACGACCTATAATTATGATTCATGTCCTGTAATCCAATTGCATGATATGTAATTTTTTGGCAATGACCTTTCACGACATTTAATTTATTTTTTCCCGAAATGGAAAAGAGGTCATTACACATTGTGTAAGGTGATTACTCATCATGTAATTGAACAAATGTTTTTTTAATATTGAATATGGACATTATTTATAACATATAAAATTTTACCATCTCGTTTGAATCTTAAAAACCACTCTTTATAGATTTTAAGATATACCAACCATCAGGAATATATTTATTTCACCATCGTTCTCATTGGAACCACATTTGTATGATCTCGATTCATATTATTCAATTATTGATTATTCAAAACGACAAACAATCTAATTTATTTAGGAACATATTACCTATTAAATCTTTCTTCATCCATTCTTCTAATTTCTCCAAAAATATTTTGAATCATGACTTCATACTAGAACAACAGTCGAAAAAAAGCTATGGTTGGTGTTATATACTTGTTATACAACGTTGGGGATCTATTAACCCTTTTTACGCCTACCAGATATTTTCCCATGGCACAAATTATGAATTGTAATCTAAAATAGAAGAGGTAGGACTTGTTAGGTATGTCCTTTAGTTCTTTCAGATATGTAGGTGGTTGTTTCCCCTACCGGGGGACACGCATGGGGTGTACAATAACATTTCTGTGGTTTTTTACATTTTATAAACTACCCAAGGTGTTTGTATTCGAGTCTGGATTGTTTATGGATGCTGAGTTTTATTTAAACGAGGCAGTTTTACATGTATAGAATATTTTCTTCCCCGTTATCATGTGTTATCCTAATACTCCATGCTTAACGTGATTAGATGGATTGATTGTAATTTTTAAATGAGTGGGTATACACATTGGTTTTTCTCAGATAACTTGAATTACTATTTGAGATTAATGGGAGGGTAATCTCATGTGATTTATAAAATGGACTCTGTGGAAAAATGGGTGGGTATACATATGTGGTTTGATGAAATGGAATTGGAATACATGAGTGGGTATACTCAGGTTATGTACTGGTTTAAATGATTTAGTAAAATCATATGGTTACATTTATTAAAAAGATAAGAAATGTAAGAACATTTTTATAGATTCCATTTAGGGATCTTCATGTATCGTGAATGTGGTAGTGAGTACACTTTCTAACTATGTAAGATGTATGGTATGCCTCAATTGTTTCTACCCCTTAGACCTAATATTCTTGGAATCGCATAGGAAATTTTGGTACACAAGATCCTAGGACTCCAACCAGTGCCTATACTATGTTTTCATTGAGATACACCTGGTGCATGATGAGGTTGCCTTGGTTTTCCACACCATGGATCGGGCCCTTCCTGGTCTACACATCTTCATAGAGAACATATGTGAGATATATAACTTCAATAGATGGAACAACCATGGGATATATGACTTCTTTATATGGAATTGACAATGGATATAATACTTATTTATATGGCATAGATGTGGGATATAAGAATTTTTTATATGAAATGAATCTGGTATATGGATGGTTGTATGGAGATGACATTTTGTTTTTTATATTGTTGGAACCTACCTTGTATAGAGCTGGAACTTTTTGTAGGGAGCCTTGATAGGTTATTTGGTATTTCTAGCATTAGTAGACATATGGCAAGGGATTAACACATAAATTAATTATTTCTTAAATATTATTAGTACATTGCATCATGATTATTGGAACTGTAAATAACATTCAGTGGTAACCTAATGGGATGTTTTTCTCACACCATGTTTGGGTCTCCATGAGGACCGAAATAAATTATATGGTTGTAGGTGATGGTAGAGGAAATAACACTAGTACATAATGTATATCCTTGATTTTTATTAGGGGATCATGGGATTATGTTGAGGATTACGATGCTACAAGTACTTTTGGGTTTTTTTATTTTTTGGGACCCTTTTATTGTACTGTTTTCCCATGTGCATGTTCGAGTAGTTTTATAGATACATGTATAATCTAAATCATTACATATAAGATACACCTTTGGTTTATTTATTTATTTTCCCTAAATATTTTTTCCTTGTTAATATAAATTTTTTAATGAATTTTATTGACTTCTAATGAAATATAGTCTGGTAATGAGGGCATAGTCTCCCCAATGACTCACTTATTCATTCATTGCTAGTTGGTAGCCTCTAGCGTTTGGGGAGAAAAGATTTTGACCTTATATCCAAGTGGTCTTGGGGAACTATTGAGTGGATATTGGGTCTGGGACATTACAAAAAACATAAATTTCTTTCATTCAATTATGATCAATGAAAATGGGAACTTCACTCATGAATATATATGACCTACAGTCCCAATGATTATAAAGTTGGTTCATTTTACATAAGCTAATTTCAAGATTGGTTCAAATGTTGTAATTGTTTTATAATTTTGTAATTAATTTCATGATTAATATTCTTGATATGTTTTTATAATGACCCCTTTAGAAGTAGTGTATCTAATAAAGTAAATTTGGACATATAACCCAAATATGGTCAAAACACACGATGTAGACTTAATTGTTTAAATAGACATTTAACAAATTTTCATAACTGAAATAAAATTAATGATAAAAATTAAAAAGGATATAAATACAGTAAATAATTAACATTAGATCATTATTCAAGGAGATAATTCCTCACATTACACATCAAACTAAATGTAAATGATTTTTCGTATATCACATTTCATTGAGACATTTCTTGGTGATATGAACATTTATTCATTTATAAGGGGAATATACAGCCCCTATGACACAATATATCTACATTTTATATATTCTCATGTTATTTAATGTTTTAAAATGTTATTCCATCATGGTGATTATGATTGAAATGTACCTAGTTGTAATAGACGTTGTTAATGTATAACAATTTCATTCATTCCATTAAATATTCTTGATTTTATTTTATATTTTTATATTTATGGAAATAAAAGGATTTTAAATGAAATTTTATGTATATTTTTAGTTTTGTTGAATTATTTTAAAAAATTATTATTATGTGTTTTATACAGAATGTTTTGAGAATAGGAAAACAGTAATGTTATATTGTAAGTAATCCCAACGACTATGACTTTTCCCCACCTAGGACATTATTTAATTTTTGGATTCCTTTGAATGATTTTATGTAATCATAAATGAAAAAAATATATTTTATTGGTATTTTGGTATTGAAAATCATTTTCAAAAATAAATTTCTGTTTAATATTGAATATGGCCATTTTGCAGTGAAACTGTATTTTAATATCTGAAAGTGGTTTTTAGATGAGGTTGATAGAGTTCTCTAAAATGACAAAATATTTTCGTTCTAATTGTGGATCCTGGACACTATAAATTACGGGCCTTCCCAGATAGCACTGAATGATCCTTTTATTTCATAAATTATGGGTTTTTCTAGATAGTACTATAATACAATGGTTAATGATTAAATACTATGCATAATTATATTATAAAATAGATTTATGGTTTTTACAATCTATAAGGGTTCTATTTGGGTTAAATGGGATGATTTACCAAGGTTTCTACAATAATTTTCTTTGTATCATGATGGGTTTTCATGAAAAACGTTTTTATTAAATGGTAAAATAAATTTTATATCCCATTAGTGTAAAAAATTTTATTTTAAAAAATTGGTGTAACATGTTTTTTAATGAGTATCAATCGACTATTAGTTTACTTCTTTTAATAACCATTACTGAGGTTTTTATGATAATTCCCAATATTCTAATGATTTTCCAAGGACATAATGATATATAAGAGATTTTCAGAATTCTTCTTGATAGTCGTGTAAAGATTTCATAAAAGTTATCCTGATATATTTTAAATGTTTTTTATTTTGTGACAACTTGATTCTGAGAAAAAGTGGACACTTCTTATTCTATGGTTATGATATATATGATTATAGCCTAATTACTTAAACTCAAAATATGAAAGAATCATCAAAGTCCTATAAATTAAAAAAATTACATTACTCAAAATTATGTAATGTTTAATTATAGGGCCTTAAAGGTAAATAACACGAATATAGATCCTCACCATTTTCATCATCAATAAAAGTAACTAAAACTCCCATATAATGGAAATATAAAAGTATAGGTCTTTATGAAAAAAATTATATAACCATTAATGGATTATAAAGGGATATATTTTTGAGAAAAATGATGATTGATATTTCTTTTTATAACCAATTTCAGAATGATGATATTTATTAACCCTCGATGTTGAAATGATATTGTGAAAATTTAATTCATGGATATAATAAAAATTTAATTAATTTAAAAATGGAAATGTATATGAATAAAATTCTAAAATTGGTAATTATGATTTTTTCATCAAGATACATATAGTTGTAAAACTACTTTGTAATTCGTGGTAAAGGGAAAGGGTTTTGGGAAATTAGTTTTTTCCATTGAGTTTTATACTATCCTCTTCATTTTTACCCTGTTTGATCTATACATTCTTTTTAAAATGATGTAATATATTTTTTAGCGTGAAAATAATATAGCATAAAAATCAATTTCCATGAAATTTTTTCTTTTATGTAGATTATAAAAATGAAAACATTTTTAAAAGATACCCCTATGTGTGAATTATACAATGATGAATATAATTATTTTTCAAAAAACACTTTTAATGATTTTTTTCATTACCATCAAATGCTATATCTCCCATGGAGATAGGATCATTTTTAACCCTATACATTCATTAATTATATTATTATTTTGGGTGACCATATTTTTTGTATTGAATAATTTATCCCATAATATAATTTTATTACATTTTCCTCTTTTATAAAACAACTTGTATTTCCAGGGGGTTTTTATATAACGTTAAAAATTTTAATTTTTAAATTTATGATTCATACTCTTTTATCATGTTTTATAAAATATTTGATGATTATTGAATTGATGAGGAAAATATATATATTAATGTCTAATATAGGGGTACTATATCAACCTATAATGCATTATATAACATTTTTATCTCATTAGATAGCTAGGAATGGGAATAATGAGTTAGTTCACACATGATTTTGTATAATGGTTTTGATTACATTTTTCAGGAATTTTTAAATTTTGATTTATCACATAATCAATCGAATAGTGTGTATGGTTATAGTGGTTTTACTATGGATATTCTTGTTCCACTTTTTTATTTTGTTTATTATGTTATTAAAATTTTTATTCATTCATTTTATTTCAATTAAATTATATGTATTTATTATTATTCCCTATTTTTAATGTAGTCCACATTTTTTTATTATTCACACGTGTTTTATGATTATTGACATGTATTTTGATCCATGTCAAATTTTTTAATGCTTTCGTAAGGATCTAGATCTAATTATATGATACTATAACATGTTTTTTTGATTATCATATAATGTATATTGATCTTTTTTTGTAATAATTATATCTTCCAAAGTTCTCCATCATATTATGAACTTTTTTCTTTTTTTGAGAAACATATCTCACCCAATTTTTCTAATTTATGAGGTTATGAAGATGATTATATCATATGTGATGTATGAAAAAGGGTCTACAGAATAAATATTATGGATAAATGCTTTAATGTGTTATCAAATGAGTTATTAATATAGCTAATATTTAATGCACCAAAACATTATGTCATAGGGTTGTGTGACTATTTTCGAGATGTATTATAACAATCATGGTAGTATTATATTATTTATGTCATGTGTAGCTTGGCTGAAATTAATTTTGAATTGAATAAATGATATACAATATTTAGGGAACATATATCATTTTAATCTATTGTCTATGTAAAATAGAGATGCATCAATACATGTAAATTAAATTTTAATCATATCCCTACACATATAATGCCTCCATTATATAACATACACTTACATGACTATTTCAACACAAATAATACCATTACCTAACTCTATAATTCATACACTAATTTTAACTGACTCATGGTAGACATTCCTTATTAAAACATGATTGAAACAGTTTGTAGATCAACTCGGGGTAGGAAATTGTTTTTCAGACAGTAAGTCATAAACCATTAATCTTTTATTCTATTTTAACACATACATTAATTTTTTATACACTTTCCCTCATACATCATTGAATAAATATGTGTGGTTTTTAATTCCCTTACATCATCCCTCATCTATGTGAAAATTCTCATAAATGTATTGAAATTTCCTTAATTCATAAATTATTTTATCAGAAAATTTATATGTGTTTCAGATTGACATACACAGAGAGTTTAGTTATGTGAATCTTGGAAATAGGCAAGTGGTTCAAATTTCATGCATTTCAAAATATAAATCCTCCAATATATCTCTAGTAATTCACATCCACTCCTAAACATTTAAAAACATATTGGAGAATAAAATATTGTAAAAAACCTCATCTCTATTGCAATGAACTTAGATATGAATAAAACAATCCTCTATGATTTATTCAATATCACTCATTAAAAGATTCACTCCATATTCAACTCTTTATTCGTCCATTTTTTTGTTCATGAAAAAAATGTAGTTAAAATTATATGTATACAATTATATATTATCCATATCTTTATTATGGGAATATATAATTTAGGTTTCTTTTAATCATGTCAAACAAATCTATAATGGTTTGTAAAACATTTTGTACATTAGTAAATTACAATTTTTGAAGGGTACAATCAAACCTTAGAACATGTCTTATAAATGAGTTATGCCACAATAATAATCACAGGTACACAATATTATGTCTGGAATGTTATTGTATTTTTTCATGTAACATCTTCTATATATAGACTAAAATTTTCTCTTCAGTATTAGATTGAAACACTGTTATAAATCATGTTTGGAAAATATTAATTATTTAAAACAAATGAAATAGATCCATATGAAATTTTAAGAACCTTTGACATACATTATTATTGAAGTTAGAGTGTAAAAGAATTATTATATATAGATAGTTCATATTGATTTTTTTGGGAATATATAATAATTAGTGGCTATTGGATTTATTAAGATCACAACATCATGAGACATAATTTAAAATACAAGTAGAACAAATTCTTGAGATATTCTATAAAACAAGTATGTTATAGTGAATAATTTTGATGAGGATCTACTATTTATTTGAATTATTTCAAAAACTATTTTAGGGAGAATTAGATAAAATCATATTGACATTGTATCATCCTAAGTGAAAGGACCCAACTATAGACCTTAGATGATATAGAGTTTTATGTACATAATTTTTTCTATTACATTTGAGGATATTTTAGGATGAAATTTTTAGTTAATTATGACATATATGATATATAATAAAACCTTATAATGAAAAGTGGTGACATATGATTTTTATATATTTTTGAATAATATAAAACTTTTAGATACAAATAATGATTTATTTAATTAAAAATGTCAATATATTTAAATTAAAATCATTCATTACCATTCCAATCCTTAATCCCAATGAAAATCCCATAATAATGTTGGATGATCAAAAAAATCTCAATAAGGGGCATAAAAATGAAATTAAACCATTTGAGTGAAAATATTAATTCCCACATATCATTTAAAATTTCCTTAAATTTTATTTGTGCGTGTAAAATAAAAAATTGTCACTTGAAAAACACACACATGTTTTTTTAATGAAATCACTTAAAACCCCAAATATGAAATTAAATACTGCATTACAATATCTTATAAAATATTATTCAAAAATTTTATTAATTTTTTTCAGTGGAATTATCCTATGGCCTACTTCCAATATAATCATTAAACAATTCATTAGTTATTTTAATGGGGCTCACTCTTCCTATAAACTATACCAGGGTATCCCATTTTTCATGGTCAATAAAGGGGATATACTCTTAATATAATATATATCGCGCACACTCATAGTCAATAATGTGGATCAACCGTTTGTATATTTATTATTAGTGTCCTCATTTTTATAGGATTCTTATGTACCATATTATGAGTCAAAAAAATTCACCAAAAAACACTATTATAAACTCATTTGAACCTATATGGAAATCACATTAGGATAAAAGTACCTTTAAAAAATAAATTTTCAGTACCAAATTAACCAAAAAAAGTTAATGATGGTTAGTCATTAATGAAAATTTGAATTATTTAAAAGGAATTTGGGAATAAAATAACATCCATGGATGTAAAAAATGTTTTTTTTTCACCCTTTATTTTAAGAATATAAATTTATTTTTATCATTTTTCAAAATTTACTACATAAAACATATAAAAATATTCTTATGGAGAAAAATGTAAAAAAAATAAGAGAAATTAAATATATTATATATATATTTCTGTTCCATTTTTTTCTATGAGTTCATTTAAAAAACAGGGTCATGTATTGTAAAGAGTTGGTAGTGAAAAATTAAAAGATATTATTTTAAACAAAAGTCCTATATTAGAAGGGAAATATTTGAACCACATGCTGCATGAATAAATAAGAATTAAAAAAACAATAAATACTATTAATATATGAAAATAAATGATAAAAAATATCAAATGATCTGTATATACACCTTTTAAAAGAGTATAGGTATAAAACATCAAAATATTCCTTATTTAAAGGAAATTGAGATGAAGTCCCATACCTTGAGACAAAATTTTCACAAGTGTCATTATGTCAATGACAAATTAATATATAGAAATTATGAAATTTCATGAGTTCCTTTTTTAATTTTTTTGGTCACCTTTATTACACTTATTACCATTTTATAAAATTACCCAAACAATTTTTTCTACATCAGATGTTTTTTCAATGTTTGACTTATGTTTGAAAAATGAACTGCTAGGATAAATACGTTCTAATTGGTCATTATATAATAATATTTAGAATAATAATTGTGAAATAATTATCATATTTATTCATCAATTTTACTTTTAAAGCAAATGATGAAATATGGTTTTGAAAAATGTAATACCATTATGTTGATTGGGATGATATGTCGTACATAAATTTCAGTAAAATATCCATATTTAATTTATCATTATGGAAATAAAGTATGTTATATTATATCATTACAAAATGATAATAATATCATAAATAACTTATTATTAAAGTATATATAGCATTATATAAATGATTCTTGTGATGTGATGTTGAAAAAATGAATCAAATCAGATGGTGTATGCGGTAGTCAAGACATCCATAAAAAATGATATCATTAAGTAAAAGAATGAAAATGATATGATATATTGTTATAATGAAAAATATTTCATGAATATAATAATTATTTAATTTATATCACATATATTCTATATCATTATCCTTATTACCTTACATGTAATGTGTTTTTTAAATACGAATCACATCGCCTCGTCAGGTGGCAGTGCTCAGTACACAATCCTTACATTATCATATCACCTATAAAATGGAATGTACACAAGGTATATATGTAATAATGACTAAATATATATAAATATGTTATAAATATCATATATATAATATATATCTATCATTATACTGAACCATGAGAGGTGGTAATGGGAAAAAAACAAATTACATCAGTTTGCGAGGCAGCAGTCCTCTGTACACACAAGTGATGATTTCATAACCCTTTTAACTAAAGTAAAATTGGTTTTATTATATTACATTATCATGAAAACATATTAATGTATGTATGATATAGATTTTATTATATCATCATTTTATAGTAACAATTTTTAGAGGTGGGTGAAGAAAAAAACAAAAACCCTTGGGGATGAACATCACCCCTTCTTTGGTTATTATACTTATGATAGCAACAAAAGCCTTACTAGGATTAATTTTTAATGATAATATGGATTGTAAGATTATTGTATTGATTTTGGTATGGTATTTCTTCAAAAAATTTCAGATCCCAAGTTGTTTGATGGTGTTATGAATAGAGGATATGGGGCGACCTTTTATTTTAGAGGTGACTGGAATACTTGTAATTTTTTGAAATGATTCAATCAAAATAAAATTTTTATTATTAAAAAATAAAAAAAATTATGAAATTTTAAATACTAGAATATATTATGTCAATATGATTCCATAAAATGGGTTTTTAATGATTTTTTTTCATTTTTAACTGTTACCTTCTTTGTTTACCCCAGGGTAAATCCATTTTTACCTTAACCGTGATAATTATTTTTTGCTGATTCACTATTTATTTTTGTCAAAAATTATGCTTAACTTATGAGACAATATATTTAATTATTATTCCAAATAGGGGATCAATTTTTACAAATTCAATTTCCATTAGTGGAACAAATTATTTTATCATTTAGTTCGCATACGCAAAGAGAATGAAATTTTTTAAAGGAATAATATTCAAAAGTATAAATATTTTTTATATAAAAAATCAGCTGGTAAAAAATTAAAATTACTTAAATTGGACTCACAGATATATAATTTTACTTATTTAATAATAAAATAAATTATTAATATAATTTACCATTATAAATAATGTAATCAAATAATCAGTTTCCAATTATAACTCTATATTTTTTCGAAATATTCATCAAAAAAATAAATCTATTCATAAAATACCAAATAGTAACACTTTGAAAATTTTGATACTCTAATTTAAAAACTGTTTTTTATTATTTAAAATAAATGTTCTTGGATTAGTAAAAAATAATTTCCAATTATATCGATGAATCTAGACCTAACCCCTTCTTAAAAAATTATAGTATTTCAAAAGATATTTCATTTCCATTTAAATTCTTATAATTTTTTATCTAATCAAAAAATAAAAATTAACATGGGGAAAATATATAGTGACATAGTTTAGTTAATCTAATTAATAACCTCCATTATAATTCCTAGGGTTAACTGTCACATAAAATATTAATATTCTTAAAATATGTGACTATTCATTAAAACACATTATTGCATTTAATATATGATAAACTCAATGTAATATGTAATTTAATATTCAAATTAGATTTCATTTTTGAAAAAATAAATGGATTATTAAATTTCATGGTGTTCGAATTTTTTATAATAAATTTATTTCATATCACATTAACAATTGAGAACAATTTTTTCATTTAATATATCATGGTATAAATCTGAATACCATTATAAAATTAAATCTTTAAAATTTGATCTGTATATCTATAATCAATGGTATGGAAAATATTTTTTTTGAAAACCCACATAATAAAAACTTTTATTATAAAATCCTCTGAAAAATTTGTTAAGGGAAATAAAAGTATCATATGGAATCATATATAACTAGGTTTCTATTAATGTCAACAATTGTGGATGTTAGAGTTATTAACATGGATGAAAATTTTAAAGAATTATATAGATTTGTTGGGGTCATTGATCAAATGAAATTGAATGATGAATGTAATGTTAGGGACCTAAAAAATCAATCTTAACCTAAAATACCATTTGTTTCATCAAATTAGTATATATTGGGATAACATTTGTGTTTTAATGACATTTCCATAAAGTTCACGAATACATTTCCAATCTAAAAATGTAGTTTAATAAACATAAGTGATACATTCCTATTTCATAAGAATAATTTCATCCTTTGGTTTTTATTTAATTAATTTCCAATTCAACCTTTACTCTGGGTAAAAATATCCAAAAATGTTTTTTTTTTCGAATACAATACATTTAACGTCTCAGGAATCATAATATCAATAAAAGAGTGAAATGTCTTTCCATATTTAACGAAATATTTTCCAAAACCAATATCTTTTCCTAAATATATTAAATATAATAAATGATTTTCTAATCCTTAAATGTTACACAAACTATTTCATCAAAAATATTTATGCTTTTTAAATCATTTATAAAAATAAAATATCATATTAATTGTCACATCGAGTAGGTTAGAGGTCAGTGATATGGACTTACCATTTTTTTCATTGGATCACACCCTTAATCCTAGCTGGATGTGACTAGTTTTCATCATGTATTGATTTTATCTTTTTAAGAAACCATATTGATATAAATCCTATAATATTCCAAAAAACATGAATATCCATGAAATAAAATTAGTCACTTAATAATATTTTTACAACGATCTCAAATATTTATTTTTTCTAAAATTATAATAAAAATATTTTTCTATTATTGAAATTCTATTAATGATCAAGTTAAACCTAATTTCATTCAATTCCATTGAACTTATGTCTACAAAATGTAATGGAATTATTCCTAAAATAGATTTTCTAATAAATTTTAAACTTCATATTTCTTTAAAAACTCAATAAATATCTCTAAATTTATTTCCATTATAGAAAACTTCTAAATATGTGTGCTCAAGAAATTGATATTATGTTCAAACATTGAAATATATCAATATTCCTAGAGCTATCATCACATCAACAGATGGCCAAAAACCAACTATAGAAGTTGAAAATGATTTTCAATCTATTTTTTCAAATAATCATGAAGATTTCCATCCTGAGTAGATATATTCAGACAAAAAAACAATAACAAACAAATCATTAGAGATAAAACATCTCATTGTTGATTATAAATCTATTATCATGGTTGTTTTATTTTTGACTCTTTTCATTATAGCCAGGATCCATATATTTAAACATACCACACCACTATCACTGTACAAATCATTTCATACATTCTATGAAAATTCTTTTATAACACATAGATCCAGTTTGGGAATTACCTCAATGATTCATTGTTGGTTGATTCTCTATTTAGTTCCACATAGACTATTTCTTACTATTTTCATCATGCGACAAATATGTGTCAGAAAAAAACTAGCTAAATAATAGTTGCACAATGAATAAATTTCATGTAACTTTTTTATTTCGCATGTGTCCACATCTCTTCTAAAAAATTGTTTTAATCATGAGTAAAATCTAAAAAATTTACTATGGCGGACATGAAAAAAACTTCCATACCTAGAAATCTATGAAAATGTTTCATCATATTCCAGGAAAAAATCGTCATTAATTTTCATTAAATCATATAATTTATTCTCCATAATAATATATGATACCATAGGTAAATATTTATCAAGTAATATATCATTAAATGTGTCCCACTCTATATAGTCGAGAACAACTTTCTATATGGTAATCATAGCCAATGTCAACCATCGATCATATTCAAATTCAAAATGACAAATGTGAAGAGTTACATTTTGATATTTTAAACAATCTATGAATTCAAATATGTTTTCTAGTGTAATGTTCCATACTTAATTTACCAAAGGGTCAGATGTTCTTTTGAATGATGTGGTATTTTTCTTCATGAAACCCACCACAATAGATTTATTCATTAATCGATTATCAGGTTCCACTATCACATGTATTACACTACCATTTATATCATATGTCAACAGATATATCACATAAAAACACTATTATATTACAATTACAGCCGCATCAATATTATTATATAGATTTATATTTTCCTTGTGAGGTCATCCCACTATATCACCCATGTTTCCAATGCATAATACTATTCTAAACAGACCTATTTTAGATAAGGTATCAATCTAATATTAAAGGGATATATTATTGGAATATAGTCAAATGGTATAATGTTTCAAGGGAATGATAATAACATTATTGTAACCAATAAATTATTTAAAACATCTTTTTATACTTACTAAAATGACATATAATTTAAAATTAAAAAATATTTTGTTTTATGTCACGAATTCATTCTATTACACATGAGGATATTTTCAAGTTTGGAGTTATAGATAATTATGCTATAACTCATATATTAAAAACCAAAAAATAAAAAGTGGAAACCTTATATTAGTATCCATTTCCTTAATATTTTTAAAAAATCAAGATTTTTTTGTTGTAAAATCACCCTGACATTTATCTTGGATACTAAATTTCACTAACCCATCATTAAAACACATGAAAAACATTTTAGTACATGGGATGAGTATAAAATGATAAAAAAAGGTACATAAAAATAGAAAAAAACACATGAAATACTGTAAAATATAATAAAATTTATATTTACCTTTAATGTTGTCTGAGTGTATGAAATATATAATTGAGACATGAAAAACACACAGACGTTTTTCTCAAAGAAACCAGTTAAAACACATAGCATGCTATTAAAATCCATTTTCTGTATCTTATATAATCCAATTCAAAATAAAAATTGAAGAAACTCTTATTTGGAATAATAATATGTTCATATTCAAATATAATAATTACCAAATTCATTAATGAGCTATAGTGAGGAACACCCTTCACATAAGGTATATCAGTCCCACCCATTTTTCATGATATATAACGGGGATCCACCAATAATAAATGTTATATCAGTCTTATCCAGGATATATAATGGGCTAAAATCTTGTATAACCTCTATCGTTCTCACAAATTTTATATAATACTAATTTACACAGTTAAGAATAAAAAATATTCATCATAAAACACTTTCAATGAAAATATATTTCAAACCCATATGAAAAACAATTTTTTATTATGGTAACAGTTTTATAGAAACCCATTTCCAATACCAAAAAAAACTAGAAAAATTGAATAAGGGTTTTAATTAAACTCAAAATGAAATATTTAAATGGAATCCATAAATCATATAATATCCATAATGGTAGAATATTTCGTTTCCACTATGTAAATTAATAATATGGTATTTATTTTATCAACTATCAAAATTTTATGGAAAAAACATGTAAAATGTTTTATTTTTTAATAAATTTAAAATAATGTTAAAAAATTAAAATTAAAATTTCTTTATAAATCATGTATGTATATATTAATTTTTTTTCATAGAAGCATATTAAAAAAATTGACTATGAAACAAAAAAGTTCAAAGGGAAACATTAAACGAGGACTTTTTTAAAGAAAAATTCCTTATCACATGAGATATACAGGAATCATAAGGCCCATGAAAGGATATAATGAAAATTATAAATAACATTATAATACAAAAATCCATAATTAATAATCTCAATGGTAATTTATATACACCTTGTAAATGAATATAGTTGTATAACATCAAAATATGCCTCAACAAATAATAAATTCTGCAGAAGTCCCTAAACATTAGTCTGACTTGTCACATAATTCATTATCATAATGAATAATATAATTAAGATAATTATTAACATTTAGGAGAGATTTTTTGAAATTTATAATTAACATTATTTCACTTATTATAATGTTATAAAAAATTACATAATCAGTCATGTTTATGTCAGATGGTTTGACCATATTCGGCTTATGTGAGAAAAATTACACGGTAAGATGAATAAGATTAAATATGAAATTATTTAAACAAATAAAGAATAATTATCATAAAATAATTATATTATATATAAATCAATAGTAATTTTAATACCAATCACAGATTATTGTTATGAAAAATTTACTAACGCAACCATCATAGAGATAATTATTTATATGAATGCATGAGTAATGTTTCTATTTTACAAAGATCATTACCGAAATATTATAAGTGAAATTTTATATTTTATCTTAATAAATAATATCACAAATACAGAATTTTTTGTTTATATATAATTATAAATCTATTTCATTGGATATAGTGATGAAAAATTTAATCACATTTCTTTGTAGTGGCAGAAGTCCACACATACACGCATGATCTTATAAATTTTTAGTGAAAGAATAAAAATAATATTATGAATTTTTAAAATGGTAAATTTTTCCTTAATATCCTAATTATATCATTTATGTCAAATTATTTAGTTAACATTACCATTTTACCTTCTACAAAATGTGTTATGAAGAAAAAACTGACATCGCTTCACAAGACGGTAGGCCACTGTATAATGGAATGATGTTGTCTATCACCTATAGAATGGAATGATAAAAATGATATATATGAAAAATTTAATATAGAGTTATTAGTTTTCTATATATATCATATATATACTTTATATGTATCATCATATGAAAATGTGATAAGTGGTAACAGAAAAATAAATGAAATTGATTTATAAGAAGTAGTTTTTCATTCTCATGAATGGTTATTTGGTAACACATTTGATGGAAGTGGAGATGGTTAAGGGTCATGAAATTATCATAAAAATATAAAAATATATGAAATATATTTTGGTCATTATATCAAAATGGAATACCAATAAATTTAGGATTTTGAGGATGAAATAAAAGAAAAATTATTATTGATGAATATTTGTTCATATTCCGGTATAATCCACTAGTTGGAAACAAAATGCTTCCTAGGTTGGATATATACATAAGATAATGATTCTAGGAAGTTATTATGAATGTTGGGTAAGGATTAGTGTGGTTATATATTATACTGATGATATTAAGAGTAGTGAAATATAAACGAGATGTGGTGGCCATTTATAAGTGAGGTGGGTTGTACACAAGTAATTTTTTGAATAGATTCAATCATACCCACGTTTTTATATTAAAAAATCATCCCAAAACAAAAAAAATACATAACTATAAAAGAGATAGTTGAAATAGGACCATAAAATTGTTATTGTAAAAGTTAGTAGCTCATTTTATACCTTTATCTTCATAGTTCAACCCTACTAAATATTTTTTACCACAATTGAGATAATTTATATTTTCTATTACCATTATTTATTTTGGATTAAAATTAAGTTAAACATACTATAAATAATAAATTATGATTATTATTAATTATATATCCTATTTTCTATAATCAATTAAAATAAGTTTACAACATTATATTAAAATTAATCACAAAGGCACCATTAGAAATTGTGGTTTTAAGGAGAAAATGTTCAAAAGATTATAATGTTTGTATAAAAAATACCAATATGGAAAATATTAAAATATCCTAAATCAGATTAATACATAAATAACATCAATGATGTATTATTTTAAATATTTCAAAATTTAATTTCACATTATAAATAATTTAATCAATAATATAGTTTTAAATTAATATTCAGTATTTGTCATGAATAATAAAAATTTAATGTTTTCATAAAAATATCCAATATTCCATGTATTGTAATTTTGATATTATTATTCTCAAAATGAATATTGATTTGTGAAATAAATTTTTTAAAATTGCTAAAATTTAATATTAAATTATGTGTGAAAATAGTGACTAAACAGCCTTTTCGAAAAAATATATAATTTTTCAGAATAAAATTTCCTTTCATTCATATGGTTTTTTATCTATATTAAATAAAAATGAAATCAATATATGTAAAATAAATATTTTTTAAATATTTTTATTCTAATTCATACGTTCCATTATAAAGTATAGTTGATAACTATCACATTAAATAATAATATTATAATAAGATGTCATGATTTGTTTAAAACATGAGCTCTGTGTTGTGAAAAATGAAGTCATTGTTTCTTGTAATACAAGATTCTAAAGAGTTTGAATAAATATTAAAAAATATCAAAAAATCATGTGCTTTTTTAAATTTTTAGGCTTGGTGTTTGGTGATTCATATTATATCATACATAATTTTATTAATTTCATGTATTATAGTGTTACACTGAGGTTATTGGAGATATACCTATTTGTAAATAAAAGTAAAAATTGAATATTCATTGTGGGAATATATTAAATTATAGTGACACTAGTTGTTAAAGGAGATCATCGTGTTACTATGTGACATTAGTGATAATCGTTGATGTCCTCTGAGATTCTGGAAATTTTATTAACAATGAGAAGTAGTTTCAGTTCATGAATCACACTATATTTTGTAGAAAACATAATATTCATATGTTATATAGTAAAATTTGAATAATTAATTGAGGAGAATATAAAAATATATTAGGGAGTTAGTTTCCAACATCAGGGCCAATCCTTGTAAAAATATTACATGATTACGGTGATCGAGGCCTTTGACACATATTTATGTTTTATTTTCAACAAATATATCCATCAAAGACAACCCAATTATTGAAATGCCTATTTATACGAGTAATTTAATTGAAAATATATTTTAAAAAACTCATATTAATAATTTTCTCATAGATTTCTTTTGGATTTTGAATCTGTGTATGATAAACTAAGGAATATATATATAATGAGTGAGATACATATCTTATTTAGGAAATGATAATGTTAATGAACAATAAAATATATATATAATGGAATAATATGATATAATAAGGGGAATGGCTCTTAAAAATCCTATAAAATCATTACATATTGAACATGGAATCATAAGATCATGGAAAAATTCGAATGTAAAAAGTGTAACGAAATTATGTGAATTTTATTATTGGGGTTAATAATTGATATAAAAGTATTATATTTTTAAAAATAAATATAGTTTATATAGTCTAATAATTATTGTTATATGTTTAATTCACTTCTTTGGTTTGTCCGAACACTTTGAAATTATAAAGTCTCATTTAATATTTTTCAATATATCAAATCTAAAATGTGAAGTATAATATAATGTACTTATTTATCTAATTTTAAACAATTTTAAATCAATCTAAAATATCCATGATGGGGGTAATGGAAAATTTAAAATATTTTTTCATGGCGGTGGTAGTAGAAAAATATTTTGAAAAATCGTTTAATTTTAGAAATAATAAAATGATGGTTGAAAAAGGATACTCAACCATAATATTAATATGTAATTATATTTATGACACTGATTTTACTATAGAAATGTGAATCAGAAGAAATGGTAGTGGTAGTAGAAGAAAAAATTGAAAGTTTTTTGGTTGAGAATCTTCCACTTCCTTTCGGTGTCTTCTTATAGGATTACCTATTTAGTTTCACGGGAAGGTATTTGAGAAACCAGAAACACTACTTCACGGGGGAGAAGAATGTTATCTTAATTGTAAATAAATTTTATTATAATATTTCTTAAAATGATTTTGGAGAAGGTGTGGTGATTGGTGTTATCTATAAGAGGTGGATAAGATTTTTTTATAAAATATTTATTAGTTTAATATTTTATTCGAATACAATAAAAAATTGTGATTATTTTTTTATAAATATTGCATTTACATCATGGGATTTCTATAAAATGGGGATTTACATTATCTATTTCTCAATAAATCACGAATATAAATTTTATTATTAAATATTTTATTTTTTCATATTTTACTATTCATTAAGAAATAAACCATTTTAGAAAAATAATAAAAATTCTACATAAAAATATTTAAATGATTAAATTAATAAAATAAAATATATTTTATTTAATGTTTTTCCAAATTTATGAAAATTTAAATTAAATAATCATTTCTTTGAAAAATACCAATATTAATATATAGATCAATTTATCAACCAGTTAAAAAATACATTTCGCATCCCAAAAAATTATTATTATTTTAGTGAAACCTAGTCATATTTTATAAACCCATTAGTTTAAAAAAATATCTTTAAAATTTTTATATTTATCCAAAAAATACAAATTAAATATATTTATTTAAAAAAACAAATAGTAATTTTATAATTTTCAAAAAAATTAATTTTTATTATAATCATATAAATTTTTTATATTTTAATTTTATAATATATAAAAATATTATTTTAATATTTAATTGATGTTTTAACTAGTTTAGTTGTTCGGTTATTATTCCTAATTATAATATTAATATTTAAATAATCATAATACTATTTGAACAATCGTAATTATAATGGTCATATGGGTTTTGTGCCTCCATTAAATACCGATTATTCCATTAATTATTACATAAATTAAAATTTCTCCCAATAGTATACATATTTTCATTTTAAAATTAATATTTCATTAGTAATATTATATTTCATTTATACATTATCATTATTCACTGGCCATTCTAGGTGGCTAACCGGTTCTATGTATTCATACAAAATTTATATTAGTTTCCATTTCACACATTATAATAGTTTCAATTCCAATATCTATATATATATTCTGTAAATTTAATGTTCTAATTAATACATTATATTTTTTTTATTTTCCTACTGTGGTGAATGTAATTTATATTATAATATATTTTCATGTATAACACAGACACATAAACTCAAAAGGGAAACTTCATTAAAAAATATTTGGGACGTCACAGTGCTATCCATTAATTTCATTCCTCTATTTCATCTGTTTTGTGTCACACCCCGATAATTTGTGTTCTTTTATTTTATTCATTTATTGGTGTTGGATATCCCTTTCAAGGTATGGGTTGAGTCTCGGTTTTATTCATAATAGTATTTTTGAGGAATGGAATTTTTTTGTATTGGCAACAACTACTTCGTTGTTAGTACACAGTTTGGGGAAACCATGATGCCTCACTAAAGAAAATGTATGACTTCTGTTAGGTATCCCATGGTGAGAGAATGGGTTGGGAATAATTCTGGAAACCATGCCATTTGGTTATGTTACTTCAATTAGGATATTACCAATGTTGGTTCACAATATTTTTATCTTTCGGTTAGCCTTACTCGTTCCCCCTCTCTCCAATTGGGTGCGCACTATTAGTGCACTGTCTGGAAAACTATGCAACGAAACCATTTTTCTATTCTATGTTAAACAAATAATAAATTAAATTAAATGAAACATACAATGAAATAAAATAAAATAAATTTTGAATTGATTAATATTAATTATATTAATATTATGATCAATAAAAATAAAAATAATATTGTTTGGTTTTTTATTGGGTTTGTTATTTTTTATTTTTATTTTAATTTTTTTATTTTATTAAATTTTCTAATATTAATTTATTCTCTATTTTTCATCAATTCCCCTCCCCTCTCCCTCAAACTATACCCTCCCATCTTCATCCCTACGCAGGTGCTAGCCCATTGTGATCCCCTCTCCCCATCATCATTCATTCACATTTCTACCATATTTATGGCCAAATCTCCAAGGTATTCACTCCTACTACTTTCTCATATCTTTATTTTGTGTCTCCCTTTCCATATCACCCTACTGAGCTTAACCAAACCATAGGGTTTCTAGAAACCAGATTTTTATGTCTCCCTTCTTAATTGGGGGGTGCATATGGTTCATCAGGCCAGTTTCATATATGTTTTGGAATGTTTCTACGATGGTGAAGCACATTATTCCATTTTGGTAAGCCCATAATTGATATTGGTAAGGGTTTTAAATTATTTCTCTTATTTTTATTTTGAATTTAGTGGTTTTATAGCTTTTGATTTGTCATTCATATTAATAGATTGTGTTTGACCTCCCTGTAGTGGTTTTGGGATGATGGTGTCTAGAGTACCTACATGTACATTCATAGGGAAAGGCATACATATATTCTATAAATATATGTATTCCCTCATGGAGAGAGTAATATCTAAAATGATTCTAGAATTATTTATTTATATATGTACAAATACGTGTGTGTGTGTGTAAGTTACAATGGTCAGTTTAAGTGTTCGTCATCAAAAAGAGGAATATTTGAGGTTTATTCCCTATACATAGTGATTTAATTTGAAATATATTATTTCTGAACTGTTTTTGAAAATATTTTTTATATTTATGTAGTATTTTATAGCATTGTATTTTGGATGTGGTTGTTAAAAACAATTATTCTATTGTTTTACAATATTTATCTAATATCGCCTTGCATATTTTTTATATTGAAACTTGTATTTGACCTTATGGGAAATAGTGATGTAATTTTTAATGCTAAACTTATATTAAATGATAAATCATGAAAAGTCATTTGCAAAACTGTTTTAGTGTGTAATAAGTAATTCTTAAGGTTTTCTAAGAGTTAATCTTGTTTTCAAACATTATTTCAAATGTTTACTCCCTTGGTTGTGAAATTGTGGTCTTAAATGATTTTGTAACATAAAGGTGTTGAGAAATTTTTTTTTTAAAATGATAATATTCTGTGTAATCGAATATGGCCCATTTAGTACTATGAAAATAGCTTGAGAATATAGAAAACTAAACTTTATGCATTCCCCCGAGTTTGATTACTGTGATGAAAGTGTTAATATCATATTTATGTTATGTTCCAATTATCGAGGATAGAGATTTCGTGTGTGACGTAAAAAGGGTAACTCTCTTAAAGAGGGAGAGAAATGGTGGGATGATGGATATGTTTTGGATAAATAAGTCTTTATGTTCATTTCTGTTTATTTGAAAAAATATCATAACTATTTGAAATAGAGAACATGGGTAACCATGGGTACCCAGGTGGGAATATTAAGACTAGTACACTAGATTATTTATAAGAGTTTGTCGAGGATATTCTAGCAGGATTAAACCTACAACACTAACTAAACATTTCTGATGATTTGATACTATTTGGCCCATGTGGTTTCCCCTCCTATGGGCTCATGGATGAGAGTCATATTATTAAAGTTTCCTAAACCACATTTTACTACTGTTTGATCATCTTAGGTCCCTAAATAATACTAGTTCCTTTGGGATTTCCCATTGTTCTTCTGATGTGATTTCCATTTCATCTATTTCAGGCATAATATCTCTTTATTATTGAAACCATATTTTAATATAAATTGATTTCACATTATTTTGGTAGGTTAATGAATGCTTGGAATCTATTTTGAAAATGCATTGGATGAGAAATACTTTCCTAAAAATAAAAACAGGTTACCTGAATTTTAATTGAATGAAAAACATTATTTTATTATGTCTTATTTTAGAACTGGGCTGATTTTTTATCTTTTTAAAATTAAGGGAATATGGTATTTTATATCATTGGTATTCCTAATTATCATCTATGTGTACATTAATACTCTATTTTTAAGTTTTAGGAACTTCAATTTTTGGATCGATCAAGGATCAAGCATTCTTCTATTCTTGGTGGTGACTCATGAGGTCACATGGATGTTTGTTTGGCATTAAAACATTTTTATATTTTTCTACTTATAGTGTTTATGAATTTTGTTTTCTTTATATTAATTCATATGCCTATTTTTATTGTAAAACCATTCTCAATTATCTTATATTTATTCCTGACACAAGTTTCCAGCCCATGGGGATCGAGAATTCCCATATATCATTTGGAATGATCAGTTCAGGTTACAAGTTTAGGGTCAAACCTGGTTGGTTTATAACAAAATGGTTCCGGTGAATGAACTTATTATTGGGGGAGTTAGGTAGATTTAGTACTAGGACTCTTTATACTTATGAGGGAGTTGTTGGATCGATGTCATGAACCATTACCTTTCTTAAGACTTGAGTTGGTAGGTATAGTCTAGGATATGATATTTTATTTTTCATTGAATCTGTAGATAAGGTATTACAATGAGAGTGAGATAGTTTTATGTGACAATCATTAATGGAGTAGTGAATGAGATGTAACCAGAGTTCACAGTTCTTAGAACATCTTGTGGTAAATTCTCACTCAGAACATGGCCGGAAAATCCATGTTACCATGTTGGCAAAGCCACTAGTTTCTTAATTTCAGATGTTTTGATGTGACTTCAGATTGGTATTAGTTTCTTTTAGAGAAATTTAATTTCAAAAATGAAACTGGATTATATAAAAAGGTGGTTTAAAAAGGTAAAATAGTTTTGGAGATTCGAAATGGATTTTGAAATGGAAATTTTTTTCCTTTAATGTAATCTGTGGATTCAAATATAAAAATATAAGGTGTTTTGGAAATTGTATATCTATTTTTTAATATTATTTTTATTGTGAAATGAATCTTATTTGGAATTTGGAAATGTGTTGCAGTAATGGTAAGAAGAGAATTAAATTTTTATTGGGGACATGGGTGTTATGTTGAATAATTTCTTTTGAAAATTAGACATGTTTTTAATTGACCATTTGTATTCATATGAATTATCCCATTTATGGATTTATGTATTTGGAATGTGGAGACTTGGTTTTTTGAATGGGTCTTTTAGCTATAATAATGATACACATATATGTGATACATCATGGAATATCAATTCTTGGTATTGAAGTTTTTTTTGATTTTGGAAAACTTGTTTTCAAGAGGGATGATTTAAATGTATTGACAAGTGAGAAATCATTTTA
Source organism: Viscum album (assembly GCA_963277665.1). Taxonomy (NCBI): domain Eukaryota; kingdom Viridiplantae; phylum Streptophyta; class Magnoliopsida; order Santalales; family Viscaceae; genus Viscum; species Viscum album. Next base: position 50,343,963 of record OY728121.1, read on the forward strand.
TGTTTTCTATCATGTTTGGTATACTTTCATGTGGGATTTATGTTTTTAAATTAAGAAAAGGGGTTGAAGTTTTGGTTTCTGTTGTTGTTATGGTTTATTATTGAAGTGTGGAATATTGTTATAAGATACATTTTGATTCGGATTTGTGATTCTTGTTTTAGAGAATGGTTCCCAAAAAAGAACTAGAGGTTTCTAATGAGTCTCTTCCGGATGTAGTTTCTATAATGATTTCTAGAAATGTGGTGGAATTGAGTTCTTCTCAGTGGTTACTTGTCTTCCTCAGTGATCGTGATCCATTTAAGGTAATGGAAGTGCTTTGTGAATTCATTGTTGTTTTGTGGTTATTATGAAAACCCAAATAAATGATAGTTAATGATGGTTCGAGTTTGTTTAAAGGTTCATATATGGATTGATTAATGAATAAGATACCAACATCATTACATGATGGGGTTTCATAGGCGGTGTTTAATACCACTTTCGTCCGAGGGTTTATACCTGAGGAGGTGAAGGTGAGGAAAGTGGATGACCTAATGAGTTTCTAGAAAGGAAAACCATTAGTAGAAGACTATGATGGGTTTTTCATAGGGTAGGTTGGTTTTTCACTGGTTTTAGTTTCAATAATTAGTTGACAGTTTCTATTGTGTGGTGTCTCAGTCCAATGTTCATGGATTGATTCCTTTTGGGTTTTCACGATTGTTTCCAGTTGGGTGAACATAGTGAACCGAAAAAATAAGTTTCATACATTTCTTAATATCTCTTCCATATTTTATTAATTAGGTAAAACTTTTTTTCTTTTGGTGTTGATGGTATGGTTACTTTATATCACCTTGTCTTTATCCCCTAAAGGCTTTTCGTTTGTGTTGTAATTTGTGTCATTTGGAGAAGCCATAATAACATGATCGTCAGAAGGAGTGTCAGGTGAAGTATGGTGGCTTCAAATTGTGAGGCAATGGATGCTTCAGACCTCAAGGCTCCATCCATAGGCCCAAAATTGATGATTGGTCATATTCAAGATATCCCGTAGATGTGGAAAACATGGAGAGATAGTAAATTTAACATGTTATTTATGGTTTGTTTTATTTTTTTGAGTACTGTATAGTTGTGAATATTTTGTGGAATTATTATATTGTAGTTATGATGATTGTGTTGTTTTGGAAATTGATTCCTCAATTAATATTTCCATCTACTTTTTTCCCATATTCGATGGATTCATTTTTGTTTTGTTTTTTCTATTGTGAATGTTATGGAGATTCACATTTCTTATGGAAATGGTGAGTCATGATTCCATTTTTGGTATGGATTGAGATCTTTCAATGGGTCTCCCTAGGTATCAAGAGATTTTATTTTGGGATGGGAATTTTAGGTGTCCATGTTGCCCTATCTGAGTGTGAGTTTTTGTTTGTTTTGGTGGTTTGTGATTTGGTAAAATTTCATAGTTCTAGAGTTTTCATGAATCGAGAGTCTCAATGTTGGTGGTACTAGGTGGGTTCTTATAGTGTGGATAACTATAAGGACGAAACCTTAAACATTACATGATATTGAATTAAATGAATAAACCACGTTGAGGATCTTTTCAGGTATAGTGTTTTAGAGAATTAGGACATAACTATTACATCTCAAAAGATTAAAATGTAGACACTTATACATAGTTCCCATTTTTTCATAAAATAAAAACTCTTGAAAAAAAGTGTCATGTTTAGTTCCTTGTTTTAGACAGCATGACTTTTCCTTGATCCCGTCCTTGACCCTATTCATCTTTAAGTCCTACGAAAAGATTTCAAAACTTGTGATAATCATAAAAATCTCAGTAAGGTTTATAAAACAAAGAAAGAAAACATTTTTTTATAAATACATACAAAACATGAACTCTTTTAGTTACATCATGAAATCAAAAGATTTATGAAATACACATATAAATCATATATCATAAAGGTAACTTGTGGAATCCATATCATACTTACATTATACCTATCAACGCTACATAGGGAGTTATTTTTGAATACCCATCATAGTATATTCCCTAAATCTCATAAGAAAAACATCCACATTTACCTTTGTCACGTTATCCAATGCTTTGGAGAGCTATCTTGGGCTCTCCCACCCTAGGTTTATCATGGAACCACCCATATTCATAACTAATTCCCAATATCCATAACATGATCATAACACATAGAATAGGCATAATGGAAAGATAACATTTCCATATTGAAATAACAAAATATAATTGGAAGATATTGAAATAATACATCCGTTTTCAAAATCATTTTCAATACCAAAATACGTAAAAAGAGTATATGGTATTTAGTGTTCCTTTTAAAAACATTTTTGCTTGTTAAGGTAGTCATAGATCAAATAATACTCGCAACGGTAGAAAGGTCGTTCTCACTGCATAGGATAAAAGACACATTTCATTTTTTCATTTAGTAAAATGATTCGTAGAAAAACATTACCTTTTAAGAGTCAAGGGTGATTATACAGTGTCTAAAAGAAAGTATTGTATTAAAACAAAATATGCCACAATGAAATGATATTGAGACGAAGTCCCTTACCTCGTGTCCGACATGACCCGTTTGTTATTTAATACCCTGAATAATAAACTAAAGTTAATTTATACTTTCTTAAGAACATTTTTCAAGTTTATTATTACTTTTATATCACTTATTACCATGTTATAAACATTATGCAATCATTTAAGTTAATAACGTTCATTTTGTTGATATTTGGTACTTGAGTGAAAAATGAAAAACATATATTTACAAGTTGTCCAAGTTGTCAATAGTCCATTATATCTAGAATTAAATTCATTATTTAGATATCATATATATCATATATATAAAGTATATATATATATATATTAATAATAGTATATATCATTTGGAGGTATGAAATTAAACGCACTGTTCATGGACAGGGTAAGTCGTATGTACGCATGGACACTACTTTTATTTATATTTCTTATTTTAATGGAATTAAAAAATAATGATACATAGGTATATTATAATTCCAGTATAATATCAGATGTAATAACATTATCTCTATCATTTATACGTCACACATATGGCATTAATGATTCATATCACTTTGAGGTGGTAGTAGTCCGCACATCCTCAAATGAAATTAATGCGTTTACCCATAATGGAAACCATAAAGGTATGATATAAATGGAAAATAAAGAACAACAAAGAAAACATAAACATAATATATATCATATATAAATATAGTTTCATCATAATTTCAACCATTAGAGGCGGTAGGAGGTAATTAAACAATAATCGTTTCGTAAGGTGTTATTTTCAAATCAACGGAAACATTATGTTCTTCACCCATTAGATAGAGGTGTGTGTACGTGTATTTTGAATCCTTCTTATTAAAACATCATAGTATATTTAGGATACTTTTTTTGTTAAAAAATAAAGGAATAAAAATAGTATAGGTGTTGGAGAAGTAAAATAATAGAAAAGAAGTTAAGAGAAATGATTACCTTTAATTTGGGTAACATCCTTTGGTTTGAAACAAAAGGACTTCTCAAAGTGCCTTCTGCTGAAGGTAAGGCTCCTAGGAGGAGGAGAGGTATTTATAGAGATTAATTGGGCAGATTATGGATGATCAAAATCTGTTGAGAGGTGTGAGTAATTGGTTATAATTGAGGAATTTTTAAAAGGGAGTGGAGGGGATCTTTAGGAAACTGTGAAAATATTATTTAATTATAAACTTATATTATGTTTTAAAAGGTCCAAAAATCATTAGAGCTGAATATAAGATGACTCATGGTTGTAATAAAATAATAAAATATTAATTATACATGTCATGGATGTCAGTTTAATATTTATAATCTTATTTATTTAAATAATTTATGAATGAGGTAAACAATACACCAATATTGTGTCATAAATAATTTAAATTATTTGATGTCTAAATATTATAAAAAAACCATGATGTAGGATATCCTTTTAGCTTTCCAATTAATATATATAGTCAAAAATATTTATTATCTAACACCATATAAATAATAATTTAGTAAATTATATTTGCTGTTGTCATTTTTTCCATTACTTTAAGTTAATTAATATAAATTGTCATTATCACTTCCATGTTGCTCAATGGGGTCTCAAAATAGACCCAAAGATTCCCATAGTCGTAAATGACTCAATCAATTTGGTCTGGACAATTGTTAAGGTATATTTGAATAATTATAATATTCTTTTTACCTTGAATTACCTTATTTAACCTTAAACGCAGTAAATAATAGTCAAAAGTTACTATTCATCAAAAATCATTTTTATCTAATTGAACCATATATTACTTACTAATAACAACCATGTATGTCAGATTTTTGAAATTCAATTCACTTAAGTTGTAAAATTTCATTTAAATGAAAAATTCAGTTTTTTTATCAACTACTAAGTGGTTTCACTATTCCTCAAAAGTTGATGTTTTTCGGAAAAATACCAAAAATTCAGCCTAAGATATATTTGATATTCTGAATTCAAAAATGATGTATATTTTCCTAAATTCAATATATATAAGTGGAATTAATTAATTTATAATTAATTCTAGTTGTTAAACCAAATAGCTTGTTTTTGTGAAACTATAACTCTCAAAAGATTTACACTTCTTTATGTCCAATTTCAAAGTGAAATTAATTCCAATGAACAAAAATGGATTAAATGGTAAAACTATATTATAATTACACATCAAAACCATTTAAAAATATAATATATAAATATAAATAAATAAGATTCAAATGATGTTTTGAATTAAAATACAATATTTTCACTATTCATTAAAAAATGTACTCTATGAGAAAAATTCTAAAAATTTACACAAAGTAAATTTTGATGTCCCAATTATAAATAAGGATTTTAATTGGTCAATTTTAATGTATTAAGGTGACAAAAACCAGATTTAATGAGTGTTCTCCATTAAAAGCTGCTAAATCGACCTTGTAATGTAAATTATGCATAAAATTAGATTCATTCATAATTTAAGCCTCTTACTTTTTATTGGATAAATGTAAATACATTTAATAATCATGTATATTAATATTAATGTTTGTTTTGTTCATTCCTGCCAATACAACGGCAAGGATTTAACTACCATTTAAAATAATAATATTATATTATTAGTGTGCAATGTAAGATTTAAAAAAAACTCATTGTTGCGTATTGGGTATGCTATCGAACATTGAAACCCCTTTAAAGTAAAATTAATATTTAATTCAAAAATAATAATACATATGTAATATGTATTATTCTTTGTTTAACTAGGATGTTACATCCTTCCCACCTTTTGGGAATTGCGTCCCCACAATTTTACATATCAAAATAAGTTGGGGTATTTATCCCTTATAGCATTTTCAGATTCCCATATTTCCTCTTCAACCGTATGGTTTTTCCACAAAACCTTTACCTAGTGAATTACCTTATTCTGCAACACTTGCTCTATTAGATCAAGAATCTAGACTGGTTGTTCTTCATAAGAGAGATTCTCTTCCAACTAAACTACCTCTAGGCTCAAAACATGAGATGAATCTGGCATAAATTTTCTCAACATAAAAACATGAAAAATATTGAGTACCTGGGATAAAAATGGAGGTAAATCCACTCTATATGCAACCGATCCAACATTCTCTAGGATTTCATAAGGTCTAATGAACCTCATACTCAACTTTCCCTTAATACTAAAACGCATCACACTTTTCGATGGAGACACTTTGAAAAAGACATGATCACCTACCTCAAAAGAAATATCTTTCCTCCGGTTATCTACATAACTTTTCTGTCTGCTTTGAGCTGTTATCATGTGCTTCTGAATGAACTAAACTTTCTCCACCATCTATTATACCAATTCTGTTCCCATCAACTACATTTCACCTACATCATCCCAAAAAGATGGTGTTCGACAACAGTTTCCATATAATTCCTCAAATGGAGCCATATGTATACTTGAATGAAAATTGTTATTATATGAAAAATGAACCATAAAACGATGTTGGTCCCAACTTCCCTGATAATCCATTGAGAAAGCACATAACATATCTTCCGATTTTGGAATTGTTCATTCTGATTGTCCATCTAATTGAGGGTGAAAAGAGGTACTAAAATTTAATTCAGTACCCAGAAACTCCTGAAGGCCTTTCCAAAAGTTAGAAGTAAACTTGGGATCACTATTAGATACAATGGAGAGAAAAACTCCGTGAAACCTGACTATCTTTTTAATATACAACCGAGAAAGTTGATCTAGAGACAGTGTATCTTGAATAGGAAGGAAATGAGCAGATTTAGTCAATCGATCAACATTAACCTAGATTGCATTATTACCTCGTGATGTATTTTGTAATCCCACAACGAAGTCCATGGATATATTTTTCCATTTCAACTCGGGCACCGGTAAAGGCTAACGAATCTATTTCGGTAACTACCACTCTACATTAACCTACTGACAAAGTCAAACACTTCATATTAAAATCAACAATATCTCTTTTCATTCCATCCCACCAGAAATACTCCCGAAGATCTCTTCACATCATAATACCACCAGGTTAACTAAAAACGGGGAACTATGAGCTTCACATAACAACTCGTTCGTCAATTGTGAATCCCAAGGCACACATAATCTCTTTACAAATCTCAAAACACCATCATTATCAATATTAAATTCAGCAAACTTACCCTTCTGAACCAACTTTACCTTTTTCTATAACTCAATGTCTTCCATCTCTGCTTTCTTAATTCTATCTGATAGATATTATCTCACTGAAACCTGATACAAAATAGAATAATTTTATGCACCAACTACTTCTATGCCAAAGTTTATCAAATCATAAACCAAAGGATCTTCTCCTAAATGTAACATCTTTAATGAAGCATTACTGGTTCGACTAAATGAATCAGCCACTTTATTTTCTTTTCCTGGATGGTAATGGATTTTCCAATAATAATCATTGATTAATTCCAGTCATCTCCTCTATCTCATGTTTAATTCTTTCTGAGTGAATATATACTTTAAGCTTTTGTGGTCAGTATATATTTCACCTTTTTTTCCTTAAAAATGATGCCTCCAGATTTTTAAAACAAAAACAACAGCATCCAATTCCAAATCATGTGAAGGGTAATTTAACTCATGTGGTTTCAACTGACGTGAAGCATATGCGATTACTTGATCATTATACATTATGAAACAACCATCTTCTTTCAACGAAGCATCACTGTAGATAAAAAAACTCACCATTTCTCGATGGTAGTTCCAAAACTGTAGCATTATCCATTCTTCTTTTAAATTCTTGAAAACAATCATCACATTCTATTTTCCAGATTAACTTAACACCTTTTCGAGTTAACATAGTCATTGGAAAAGATAACCGTGAAATATTTTCAACAAACCACTAGTAATAACCTGCCAAACCACAAAAACTACGAATCATAGTTATATTTGTTGGTCTTGGACATTCTTCAACAACATTTTTTAGTAGGATCAATAGTTATTCCATTTTTTGAAATAATGTGACCAAGGAAAGAAAGTTGTTGCAACCAAAACACACACTTGCAGAATTTCCCAAATAGTTTATTTTCTGTTATGGTCTGCAAGACCACCCTTAAAATAATTTCATGTTCCTCCTTACTTTTGGAATAATACAAAATGTTATCAATGAAAACAACCACAAACTTATGCAATAACTCACAGAAAAGTCTATTCATAAGATCCATTAATAAAATAGGTTCATTGATTAAAACAAAGGCATAACTACAAAATCATAATGGCCATATCTAGTACGAAATTCGGTCTTTGGAATGTCTGATTTCTTTAGTTTCAACTGATAGTACCCTGATCTCAAGTCAATCTTCGAAAAATACTGAGCACCCTAGATCTGATCAAAAATATCATCGATATGAGCTAAAGGATACTTATTATTAATAGTGATTTTATTCAATTCTCTATAATCAATCCAATGTCTCATAGAACCATCTTTCTTTTTAACAAACAATACAGGATCACCCCATGGTGATGTGCTAGGATGAATGAAACGTTTATCTAATAACTCCTATAATAGATTCTTTAACTATAAAAGTTCAATTTGAGCCACTTAATAAGGGGGTTTTGAAATTTTATTAACATTAGGAATTAAGTCAACTATAAATTCAACTTCCCAATCAGGAATAATACCTGGAAACTCATCAGGAAAATTATCAAGGTACTCATTTACCACTGGAACATCATTAATCTAAACAGTTCCTTAATTTTCAACAATATGTGCAAGGTAACTTTTATTTCCATTTTTTACTATTTTATCATATTCCAGAGATGTTATCAAAAGAAAGGGTTCATTCTTGTACAGAAACTATAAATCATTCTGAAATGAAACCTATTTAGGTCTGCAGTAAATCTTAGCACGATTAAAAGATAGAAAATGCATGCCCAATATAAAATCAAACTCTACTAGAGTAAAAATAATAAGGTTTTCTGGTATATTCTTTCCACAAAAAAAGGTAGGAAGGTTCTTATGTTTTATTTTTGTCTCAACATTTCCTCCATGTGTTTTTAGCAGATGTTTCGTATTCATATCTTGAGATGGAATTCCCAATTTATTAAAAACTTCTCAAAAATTAAAGAGTGTGTAGACCCTAAATCAATCAACACATTGGCATAATCTGAACAAACAAATAGTATACCAGATCCTACTTCATTTGATGGCCTAGCATCTACTGATGTTGTTGCAAAGGATTTCACCACCCCTTTTTGCATTTTGTCTAGATTATTTCTTTTGGTTGAGTTCAATTTTGGATACTCATTTGAATAATGACCCAATTCATTTCACTTAAAACATTTTACTAACTATAAATCAGAATTTATCTTACTGTTACTCTGATCTTTTTTAGTGCAATTATGAGCCTTATGTCCCATTTTACTAGATCGGTAGCACTTACCAGAATTCAAAAGACATTCCCCAGCATGCTTTTTTCCACAATATTCACAAACTCTAAACATATGTTTCTTACTATAAGACTTTTTTGAAGAGTTCTTCCATTTAGGCTGCCATCTCGACCTATTATTCTATTATTTTCCAAAGAACACCTGATTATCTACAAACTCTATTTCCACTTTCTTTGCACAACAAACAAGTTTTTCATAACTTTTGAACTCATGAGAAGCTAAATCACATTGATACTTTGGTTTTAATCCTATTTAAAAACGGATGATTTTACTATCAAGCTCTCGTATGAAATTGGGAGCATACCTTTCCAGTCGAGTGAATTTTTCTCCATAAACAGCCATTGAGTCATCCTCCTGCCTCAATTCTAGGAATTGTTTTTCTATTCTAAGACGAACCACCTTAGGAAAATATTTCTCAAGAAACATACCTTTTAATTCATCCTAATTGATAGCATTAATCTCCTCACTATCCATGATATTTTTCACCACTGACCACCACTGATCAGCTTAAACATCAAAACTATAAACAACGAGACTATCATTTTGATGTTTTGAACAACCCTTCACCTCAAAAATCTTTTCTAGTGCTTTAATCCACCCTTCTATTTGCACTGAGTCAGTTTATCCTCAGAATGATGGGGGATGTTGCCTCATGAAAATCTATACTACTGACATGTTCCTCTGTGGTTGATCTAGCTGATCTCGTAAATGGATACAACCACCATTTATAGCTGGATTCAACTATTCTATCACTGCAACAAACTATTCAGTTTTGATTTCGACTATCTTAGGTTGTTGATTTGGAAGGTGGTATTCCTTATGATGTCATCCCATCATATCTCCCATGTTTCCTCTGCCGAAAACCATTCTGAACATATAAATATCATAGGTGAAGCAATGTTGGTAATCTGGAAATGCAATATGATTTCAATATTAACATAAATTACATTATGGATATTATTTTAACAATACCATAACTCCTAAAATTATCTAAACCAACCTATGATACAATCTATAAGGACCCGACCTTAAACATTACATTATATTAAATTAAATGAAAAATTCACATTGAGGATTTTTTCAGGTTTAGAGTTTTAGAGAATTAGGACATAACTATTACATCTCAAAAGATTTCAAAGTAGACACTTCTACACAGTTTCTATTTTTTCATAAAATATAAACTCTTGAAAAAAAGGGTCGTGTCTAATTCCATGTTTTAGATAGCATGACTTATCTTTGATCAGATCCTTGGACCTTTTCATCTTTAAGTCCTGTGAAAATATTTCAAAAATTGGTATGAGCATAAAAAGCTCAGTAAGGGTTATAAAACACAGAGAGAAAACATTTGTTCATAAAAATATACAAAACATGAACTCTTTTACTTACCTCGTGAAATAAAAAGATTTATGAAAGACACATATAAATCATATATCATAAAGGTAACATGTGGCATCCATATAATACTTACAATGTAGTTATCACAACTATATAGGGAGTTACATTGGAATACCCATCATAGTATCTTCCCTAAATCTCTTAGGAGAAACATTCACGTTTTCCTCCGTCATGTTATATAATGAATTGTAGAGTTATCTCGGGCTCACCTGCCCTAGGATTATCATGGAACCACCTGTATAAGTAAATAATTCCCAAGAACAATAACATGATCATAACACATAACATTAGTATAAAGGAAAGATAATATTTCCACATTGCAAAAAAAATATCATTTCAAGATATTGAAATAATAAATCCATTCTCAAATTCATTTTCAATACAAAAATACGTAAAAAGAGTATATGGTATTTATTTTTCCTTTTAAAAACATTTCAGATTGTTATGGAAACCAATGAACAAATAATACTCACAGTGACGAAAAGGTCGTTGTCAACGCTTACGTTAAAAGAAAAACTCCCTTTTCTCTTTTAGTAAAACGCTTCATAGAAAAGATTTTAGTTGAAAATTAAAGGGTGTTTATACAGTGTATAAAATAATCCTATATTAAAACAAAATATTCCCTAATTAATGGAGATTGAGACGAAGTCCCTTACCACATGTCTGACTTGACCCATTCGTTCATTAATATCATGAATAATAAACTTAAGTTAATTTATACTTACCTAAGAACCATTTAAAGTTTTTTTATTCCTTTTATATAACTTATTTCCATATTATAAATATTATTTAATCATTTATGTTAATAACATTCATTTTGTTGATTTTTGGTACTTGAGTAAAATATGAACACCTTATATTTACATGTTGTCAATGTTTTCAATAGTCCATTATATCCAGAATTAAATAAATTATTTAGATATCATATATATCATATATATCCAGTATATATATATATATATATATATATTTATAATACTACATATCATTTGGAGGTAATAAATGAAATGCGTCGTTCATGGAGATGGTAAGCCGTACGTACGCATGAACACTACTTTCATTTATATTTCATATTTTAACGGAATAAAAAACATAATAATACCTAGATATATTATAATTACAATATAATATCATATATAATATCATTAAATCCATCTTTTATACATCCCACATATGTAATTAACGAGTCATATCACTTTGAGGGGGTGGTAGTCCACACTTCCTCAAATGACATTATTGTGTTTACCCATATTGGAAACCATAAAGGTATGATATAAATGGAAAATACAGAAGTATAATGAAAACATAAACATAATATATATCATATATAAATACAGTAGCATCATAATGGCCACCATGAGAGGCGGTAGTATGTAATTGAACAATCATCGTTTCGTGAGGCGTTAGTTTGCCATCTATAGAAACATTATGTTCTTCACTTATTAGATGGAGGTGGGTATAAGTGTAGTTAGAATCCTTCTCATTAAAACATCCAAGTATATTGAGGATACTATTTTTGTTATAAAAAATTAATAAAAAGAGTATAGGTGTTATAGAAGTAAAATAAATGAAAAGAAGTTAAGAGAAATTGTTACCTTTAATTTGGGTAACTTCCTTTGGTTTGAACCAAAATGAATTTTCAATGTGCCTTCTGCCTAAGGAAAGGCTTCTAGGATGATGAAAACGATGTAAGGAGCGTAATTGGGTAGAGGTTGGTCGAGCCAAAAGTCTTTATAGTTGTGAGGAATTAGTTACAAGTGAGGGATTTTTATAAGAGGGAGGAGGGGCTCTCTAGGAAAGTGTGAAAGTATTATTTTATTATAAACTTATATTCTGTTTCAAAAGGTACAAAAATCATTAGAGTAGAATATAATATCACTCATAGACGAAATAAAATTATCCAATACGAATTGGACAAGTTTTGGATGTTATTTTAATATTTATATTCATATTTATTTAAATGATTTATTAATGAGGTAAACACTACATCATTATTGTGTCATAAATAATTTAAAATATTTGATGTCTTCAAATTATAAAAAACACCACGATGTAGTAAATCATTTTAGATTTCAAATGAATATTTATAGTCCAAAATGTTTCTTTTAGGACACCATTTAAAAATTAATTTACTAAAAGATATTTGTTTTTGTCATTTTGGCCATTACTTTAAGTTAATTAAATTAAGTTCTCATTATCACTCCCATGTGGCTCGATGGGGTCCCATAACCGGTCCAAAGATGTCCGTGTTCATAAATGACTCAATAAATATGGTTTGGACAAGTTTTAAGGTAATTTTAAATTATTATAATATTATTTTTACCTTGAATTACCCTATTTACCTTTAACCGCGTTAAATAAAAGTCAAAAGATACTATTCACCAAAAATTATTTTCATCTTATTGAACCACATATTACTTAAAAATGACAACCATGTATGTCGAAATTTTGAAATTCAATTCACAGAAGCAGTATAATTTCATTTAAATGAAATAGTCAGTTTTTTCAACAACTACTAAGTGGTCACTGTTCATCAAAAATTTATGTTTTTCAGAAAAATAAAAAAAAATCCACCTAAGATATATTTGATATTATGAATTCAAAAATGATGTCTATTATTCTAAATTCAAAACATAGAAGTGGAATTAATTAATTTAAAATTAATTTCCATTGTTAAAACAAATAGCGTGTTTTTATGAAACAATAACTATCAAAAGATTGTCACTTCTTTATGTTCACATTAAAAGTGAAATAAATTCTAATGAGAAACAATGGATTAAATGGTAAAAATATATTATAATTACACTTTAAAATAAATTAAAAATATAAACTAACCATATAAATAAATAAGATTAAAATGCAGTTTTGAATTAAAATACAATATTTTCACTATTCATTAAAAACGAACTTTATCAGAAAATTTCCACAAATTTACACAAAGTAAATTTTAATGCCCCCATTCTAAATAAGGGTTTTATTTTGTCAATTAGAAGGTATTTATGTGACCAAAACAAGATTTAAATAGGGTTCTCCAATAAAAGGTTGTAAATCAACCTTTTAATGTAAATTATACTAAAAATTAGATTCATTCATATTTTGAGCCTCCTAATTTTTATTGGATAAATGTAAATACATTTAAAAAACAAGTATAATCATATTGTAGTTAGTTTTGTTCATTCCTTCAAATAAAATGGATAAGAGTTAACTACCATTTAGAATAATAATATTATATTATTAGTGTGCAACGTAAGATTTCAAAGAAACCTGTTATTGTGAATGGGGTACGCTATCGAACATAACAACCGCTTTAAAGTAAAATCAATATTTAATTCACAAATATTAATAAATATGAAATATGCCTTATTATATTTTTACTTGGGATGTAACAAGAAACCTCTACCATTACATATGGATCGTCTCATAGTAGTTTCTTATAGATATTGGTAGGGTTTACTAGAAGAGTGAAATGTCACCCTGAGGTTTTTTGGTTTCATTCAATTTTTACCGGGCATGGATCCAAATTTTTTAATGTTTGGGAAAAGTTATTTTTGGGGCCATAAAGTGGTTTTGGTGTAGAGAATATTCCACCCCCATCATTTGATGTTGTTCAATTTTATTCATTTCATAGAGTTGGATATTCATGTAGAGTTTGGGTTGAGTCCCGGTAGGTTTCTTTTGTCTTTTTGTTTAGGATTTGATGTTTTGGGTTTTAAAACAACTGGCGCATAGGCAGCACACTCTTTGGGGAAACCATACAACCACATGATGGTAACTGTGGGACTTTTTTTGTATCCAATTGTGAGGGAATTGGTTTTTCATGGTTTAAGAAGTCATGTTGTAGCCTCAAAGCATTGTTCTAGAATCAGATAGAGCCGTTTGGCATAGTGGGCACATAGTTTGGAAAGCAGACATCAATACCGTGGGATCCCCTTCTCCACAGTAAGGTGTGGATGATTGGTACATGATATAGAAGACCATGATTCCAAATAGGGAGAACGTCCCATGTTAAAAAATTAAATGTAATTATAATTTAATTGAAAAAATGAAAAAAAGTTATTTAATAACAATTATGATAAAATTATTATTATGATTATAATTATTGTTAAATTTATTATAAGTATTATAATTATTTATTTATGTTTAATTATTTTTTCTTGTTTCTAGTTTTTTTATTTTTTGTCTCTTTTCCCTCTCTTCTCCTCCCCTCTCACCCTCATGATTACATCCCCTCTACCTCCCTATGTGCACGACACCCCCTATTCGAGGCCACTCCTCTTTGTAATTCTTTCTCGTTTCTCTTGAATTTAGTTCTGAATCTCCATGGTTTGTAATCCCCTTTTTTCTATCTTTTATTTGAATATTTTTCACTTTCTCCATCACCCTTCCTAGATAGGCTGAAACCTAGAGGCTATGATATGGTTATTTTTTATGTCTTCATTATTAATAGGGGGTATAGAGGGTCTCTCGGGTTAGTGGTATGTTTGTTTTGGAGTTTGCTGATAAGGGTGAAGCACATCAGACCTTTATATCTTCCTATCATTGATTCCAATGATGGGTTTTAATTCTTTTTCTTTGGTATAATTTCAATATTGGTTTTTTTATTTTTGACATATCAGTAATATTCATATAGTGTGTTGGACCTTACTTTGGTGGTTTGGGGTTGTGGGTGTCGAGAGTGCCTACATGTACATAGATAGGGTAAATCATATGATTATATTCCCACGTTGTACGTAGTCCCTCAGAGTGAGAGAAATAGTGAAATGCAGCTTGTGGTATTTATGTATATATATATATATATATTTTTCTTGTGTATGTAAGTACACTGAGTTAGTTTTAGTGGTTATCCTAAAAAAGTGGCGTGATAGAGGAAGGTTCCATATTATTAGCGTAATAATTGGAAATCTACGTCTGCCAGATTATTTAAAGAATAATATATATATATATATATATATTGTATTTATAATCTATGTGGTTTTATTGTGGTTAGTAGAAGCAGTTATTCATTAGATTCACTTGAACTATCTAGGATCTTTGTGTATATTTTTCATATATAAACACATCATTGAACTTATTATAAATATTTATGTACCTTTTAATTTTCAATTGATCTTTAATGCTAAATATTTACAAGTGGTTTCAGTAATGGGTTTAGTGAGTAATGAGTAATTCTAATGGGTTGATTAGATTTATGAATTTTTTCTAGATTGTTTTTAAATGTGTGGTGCCTTAGATTTCAAATCATTATTTTAAATAAATTGGAAAAAATGCATTGAGAAACAATTAATTATAAAATGGTAATATTTCTTATAATATTATAAGGCTCATTTGGTACGTTGATAATGGTTTGCGAATGTGAAAAATCTCTCTTCGCGCATTCCCCTTAGTTTGAGAAATGCGAGGAATGTATTAATATGTGACTTGTGATATGTTCTTCGTGTTGTTCCTTATGCATTATAATGTGATTTTAAAAGGGGAATGTTATTAATGAGAGTGATTTGTATTGGGATGTTAGATGTTATTTTAGATAAAGAAGGTGATATGTTCATATATTTTTCATTGATAAAATATCACTACTATTTGGAATTGAGGACATGGGAAACCCTGAGATCCTAGGATGGTATAATATGATATAAATTCTAGATTATTTGGAAGTTTTATTTCTAGGTTTTGTCTAACAGGATTGACAGTATAACACAAACTAAACATTTGTGATGATTACAGAGAATTGGGCCCATCGGGTTTCCCCTACCAGTGGATTGTTCATGAGAACACTATTAGTTTTGGTTTCCATCCCCCATTTTACTAATTTACATTGATCTTAGGTCCCCAAGTAACACTATTTTCTTAGGTATTTACCAAGGTTCTTGTGAAAATGTTTTTGTTTAATGCTTGATCTCTATTTTGTGAAAACCATATTTTATTCTATAATTCCATCCTCTCATGTATTATTTTTAATGAAATCTTAGAATCAATTTTTAAAATTTAGTTGAGGATAAAATAATTTCTTGAAAATGAAAACTTTTTACAGTAATTTGTAAACTATAAAAAACAAAATTTTATTATTTCATCTCTTCTAACTAGAATTATTTGGGAATATTTATAAAGAAATGGGAATATGGAATTGTTCATCATTTAAAATAATACTTATAATCTCAGTTCTCATGCATAATGAATATTTTATTTTCAGGATCCTATAGTTTAGGATTGATCTTGGAGTGAGCATTGTTCTATTTTTGGTGGTGACCAACAAGGTTAGTTTGAAGTTTGTTTAGCTGCAGAACATTATTCTATTTATCTAGAAATAGAGTTTATTTTTTCCATCTTATATTATTAATATATTTTTATTTATGGTCAAAAAATTCCCAACAATCTTATTTGGATGTACGATAGTATATGGCATCCCGTGGGATAGGGAACTCCCATTGGGCCTTATCGCAGATCGGTATGGGTGACAGGTTCAGGGTCAACCCAGGTTGGTTATTAATATTTTATGTTCTTGATTAATATTAATAGTATCCACAATATATTAAAAAATAAAAAATATAAAAATTCAATTGGGTTTAACGCTATACAACTTGAAATGGAATTTCATAAAAAAATATAGATAACCAAATATGACCCCAATTTAGTGTCTAGATTGATATATAATATAATCCCAATTATTATCAGTTTATAGGTTTCCAATTATAATAACTCTGTTTATTGGAAATATATTTCAATGTTCATTGTTTTATTTGAATATTTAAAATATATTTTAGAAGTTCTTAATAGGAAGAATTCAGTTCATTAAGATTGTGAATCATACTACATGCATTAATATATATTAAAAATAAATAGAAAATGAACCATACAGAAAAATTATCGATGAACAAACACTTTATGATAGTAGATAGAGTTATATTTTTTGTTATATAGGTTGAAATTTACTCCTTTATTGAATATGGTTTTTGTTTTTAATTATTTGAGGAGTATTTCAATGTTAAAATAATAATAGAATTTTATAGTGAAAAAAATATTTTATAGAAATGGTTTTATGGGGGGATAGTATTTATACATTAGTTTAAATTTTTAGGGGATACATGATGAAAATTAACAACTCAAAGAAAAAAATATACTTCCATGGATGAGGCATTAGATAAAAATTTATAAGAGACAAAATAATAGAATGAATGGTTAAAGCAAAGGAAGAAACAATTTCACTATAAAATGAAATAAATTATGTGATATATGAATTAATGTAACAAATAGTTTGTGAGGAGGGTTCATTGATGTTGTTAATGATGTAATCTATAAAATATAGAAGGTACAAAATGTCACAACCAATGGAATGGATGTACAAATAGATGTTAATGAATAATGAATAATGGATAATGATTATTATTTACTATTATGAATAAGAATTAATGATATTAATTTATAAAATATAATTAATTAATTGGAATATAAATTGAAAAAAAAATATTTTTTAGTGGAACACATATTTTTTACAATGACTTTAATTATAAGTACAACAAAAAATACTAGAATTAACGCAAACATGATCTTTAGAAAAAGTTGTAAAACAAATTTTTTACTATAAGTGATTATAAATGAAATAAAAAACAATGAATGCTCATAATGGTTTTAACAATATCTATTAAATACCTACATATCCATATACTATATGAACAAAGAAATGGAAATCCAAATATCCGGACAAATAACTTTGAAATTATTTATTTATATGTGTATGTGAAATAAAACACATAAATTATATAAAAATATGGAATTGTAAAAAAATCAAAGAGACTCATTGATGTTGAATAGAGGAGCTATGTAAATATTATAATATAATCACCACGAAAAGATCCCAAATGTAGCGGTTTTCCTCTAAAAAAGCAAGATAATAAATATTGATAGAATGAAAAGAAATTGAATAAGAAGAGATTCATTAGAAAATCCTTGTTGTAAAAGAGGTTTGAGCATATAGACTTAGGATTCTAACATAAGATGTTATTATATTGATGTTAGAGATGTCCAAATGATTAGGGAATAGAATAAAACAAAAAAACACATTAGTTTGATAAAAAAATCCTAATAGAGAATGAATATATATGTGAAAATTATTTGGAATTATATAATTTTTATGTTTTTACTCCAATAAAAGTGCTCATTATTTTACAAAATTATGGTATGTTCTGTCCATGAGATACACTTAATCATATGAGAAAATAATACCACAAATGTACAAAATAGTGGTGAGAAAGAGTGAGATTAATTATTTTTTCGGATGTAAATAAAATAAGATAACTACAATGAATTTTACATCCAAGATGAATAATAAAAAGGGTTTCATAACAGAGAAAGAAACATGATACTAGTATTTCAGAAGTTTCTACACCATTTATCATGGTAAAATTATCATTAATATAAAAAATGATAAATGGAGTATGATGGAATCCTTTCCAGTGTTTGATAATAGGATTTGATTTGGGATTTACCCTCCTAAATAACAACCTGAGGTGCATCTAAAAAGGGTATCCACATTTATAATAAAGAGTTTTGTTGAAGGTGATAAATTACAATAAATATTTACATTAAATTTATATCATGGTTTCAACGACATGATATGTTTTTTATGGAATAAATTGATGCATTTATAACCATGAACATAAAAAAGGTTGGTATAAAAATGTTTCCAATATAATGTTATATTTATAAAAATATAACTAAAGTTATGTTAATCATATAAACAGTTTTTATAAGGTTCTATGAAATATCAATAGGTATAAAATAATGAACTCACCTTTACATGTAAGTCAACATATGCTTTAAGAGTGAAGAAAGAAGCAGAAAAGGAAATTAATTCATTCTAATTTAATCTACTAATATATAATAAGACATGAGTGGAAGATACAAATATATAGTTACATTAGATCATTAATAAATGTGTTTTTTAGTTTGAGAAAGAAGCATCCACCATAATTATACAACTAACATGTTGAAAATGATCCACTATGTTCCCATATTTTTGTGGTTGGACATTATGAAAAGGAATTAAATGTGATGCATGAATAGAATATTTTTAGTGATTTCATGATTATACATCTAGGAACATTATCAACCATATTTAAGTAATAATTATAGAGATATTGAAAACTAAAAGTTACTATAAATCATCAATAATATTGTTACATTACCCATGAGGGATGGAATCAAGGGTAATCCATATAAGAGTTTCCCATTTTTTTGAATATGGAAATCAAAATATCAAAAAATGAATGATAAAAATATTTAATAATTTTGAATATAACATTACTATTTTTAGGTGTATTGAATATGATTATCATAGGGTAGTGAATTTTAAAAAATTGGGAAGAAATTATCCATTCACATGAATGTTTTTTATTATTTTTTTCCTAATCAGTGTAAGGAATTATAAAATTATAGAAAAATATTTATATATCTCCAATAATTTGGTATTTAATATTGGTATTTCATTACATTTTTTAATTGGTAACATTGATGCATTTTTAAAATCACATTTATTTTCTATACTATGCTAGCCAATATAAAACAAGAGTTCATTTACATGTGGCTTGTTGCTGTTACATATATTGGTCCACCCTAATCCCCAAAAATTACTTGATCATAATGGATGTGGAAGAATAAAATGGGAGAATAATGTTTTAAAATTTATTAGATGAAGGTGAATGAAAATTTTACCTACAAGTAATTTCTACATTTTTCATACAATCTCAATAATGGGGAGTATAACCTCCATTTCCATTTATATTTATTTTAAATAATGGGGTGTAGGGAAATATTGAATAATTTGATAATTTTATATTAAAAAAAATAAAAAAGGGATATTTTAGAACCCAAATGGTTTTGATATGATAATTTTGTATTTTTTGTCAATGTAAAATGTGCATGAAAATTTCTTATTGGTGTGTTGGGGGGATTGAGGGAGAATCCAAAAACAACACATGAAGGTATTGCAGAATAATTATTATTAATAAGATTTTCGTGATTTTTATGCCACATGGGAATCCCCAAACAACATATCATTGAACAGTTTTACCTCATGTAAATGATATTGAATTAAGATCTATGTGGTGTCAATAACATTATAAATAATAATGAAAATCTAACAAGGTGAAAATTTTGAATAATATATTATTATAAGTTTTCAATGAATTCTAAATGCAATAATTCGGTTCTATATTTATATGAAAATAATGAAATAAATTTTTTAAATGAGGAATATCGAATTATTTTTTGAAACTAAAAAAATGAAGACTTTATTATGTGAACCAAAACAGACAAGGATGCTGAGTTTTTTCTGAATTGAACATGAAATTTAGAGGTAGTGGGGTTTATAAAAATACTCATATTTGTGTATTTAATGTGACTCAAGATTATGGAAATTGTTTTGAATTGGTTGGAGAAATTTTGATAAATTCTATATATGATTTATGTTGATTTTACATGTTTTGGAAGCCCGGAGTTGAATGGGAATAACTCTGATTTAATTTTATGAAATATGAATTTCAATATTTATGTAAAAAATTGGTAATCCTGCAATGATTCCATATTTAATATATTTTATACACTAATGATGTAAGAAATTCATGGTAGCTTAATCCACATGAAACACTAATTATAATTGAAACAACTATATTTAAAAATAGTTAAAACATATCTGTTAAATTAGAAGGTGTGTATAAGAGTAATTTAATTACAAAACATATTAATATATATATATAATCAGTTTTTAATATAATGTTACTAAATTCAATATTTTTTTAAAAAAAATATCTTTTATTACATATCAAATTTATCAAGTATAAAATAATATATTATTGTTAAAAGGTGATTTTTTAGAAATATTTTTATAATTAATTATTTAGTAGTTTTTTATATAAATCCCGAGTAAAAATAAATCAAATTGTAAAATTTTATTTTCCCTCAAAAAGTGTTTGTAATTTTATAATATATTATTGAATTTAATTTTAAAAATTTTAAAATCTAAAAACTTAATTAGACAAAACTTGCATCATTTTATATTTCAATAGTATTTTAAAGATGAAGTGTTGGGGTTTTCATTAAAAAATTACTATTTTTCGGTGAAATATGAAAAATAACATATGTATAAATAACATAAAATATATGAAATTATTATCATATAGGTATGACTTATAAATTCGTGGACCCTCTTCTCAGATTAAATGTTTATTTTTTACTTAATTACAAGATTAAAAATTCATATCTTTATTTACAAATCCATATTTGACAGTTTTTTACATAATATATAATTCTAAAAATATAATTTTTTAATATATTTTGTATATAGTAATTTAAAATTATTTTTAGACATCATATAATTTAAATATAATGAAATTATATTTATTTTTTGATTCAGCATGTGCCAAATAGATAAGTATTACATTATGGGATTTCTAAAAAATGACTGATATTATTTGTGAATAGTAAAATATATATATTTTAATCATACTATCTCTTTTATGAAATTATTAAAAAATAATTCCACAATTTTTTTTGGAATACCCATTTTAAATAAAAAATATATTCTATATATTTATAATAACGTTTTTAGAATAAAATATTGACATATAAAACTCAGGCATAACACAATAGAAAATTATGATAATAGTTTAATGAAATTAAATTTCATCGGATTCTTTTAATAAAATTTTCACATTGTAGAATTATATTTTAAATTAATTTTCATTGAATTAAATATTTTGTAAATAAAAATAATTTTTTTTATTTCAATAGAGAAAATTACACTGATAATTTTATCACGAAAATAATTTTGATGCTTTTAATACACTTTATTTTTCAAAAAACATGTTTTTACTCCTTATATGTGCTAATAAAAAAAGTATATAAATATAAATAATGGAATTTTTTTATTATAAATGATTAACATATTTGATAATAGAATTATTATATTGGTAAATAATAATAATTTTTTTCAATTTGAATTATTTTCCAAAGGTGGAAGTTGTGTTTCAATGATAAGTGGAAATTAGTATAAAATATTGTATACCTTGTGAAAGTGGCTAGAACACATAATGAACATATATAATATTGAGTCATGGTTGTATTATTTTCTTTATATAAATCCCAAGACCATTATTGGACATTTTAGAGGATTTTTCCTATAATTAAGCTGTTATATTAATGTGAAAAAATGAGATTCTACAAAAAATCCCTTTTCATTTCTCATAAAATGGGACCACCTCTTCTACATTTCTACACCCATTCAAAAGAGTTGTTCATGACTAAAACTCTACCCTAGTCTCTCATTATCATTCTCCCCCATATAAAAATTTCTTGGAATTTCATAAAATTCCATGTTGAGGTGCGTTGAGGGGTAAAACAAATGAGTTCAACAAAAGCAAGATTCGATTTAGTGAACGTATAGACAAATTTTGAAAAAGAGGTAAGGGTTTCATGTCTAAACATATTTCTTGTTGTAAAATTTTCTATTATGCATGAAACTCTATTAATATTTTATACTTTCTAATGGATATATAACCTGAATAACTATCATTATTATTCGTATTTGTACAAAAAAATTATCCTTTCTCTCTTTTATGTGGTTTTATTAAAATGTATCTTCTATCATTAGTGTTTTATCTCAATCTCCCATCAACGATACATATATTAATGGTATGAAAAAATATATTATTTATTTGGTGTATATCCTTTATTATAATATATTTTCCAAAAATCTGTTAATTAAATCATTTGATATAGATAACCATATAAATATCAATCCACTGATTAGTTTTTATTAAAAAATCACTATATCAATAATAGTTATTCGTTACACAATCTTATTTCTTCATATATAATGTTTTCCTTTTAATTTATTATTTCAATGCATATGGTAAACCCTATTTACCTCCCTAAATTTTTTCTCATTTTTAATAGGAAACTAAATTAAATTTTACCTCATGATGACTTCATAGTTAAATTCTCATATTATTAAATTAATTAATTATTAATTTATTTTGTTTTTTGGGTAATCAATAATTTTGTTTTAAAACAAAAAATGTCACCTAATGTTACACATTCTGGAACTGATGGTTACTAAGTAAATATCTTTTTATCTCTTTTTTTCTTTTTTTTCACATGTAACTAATATATATTTTTATTTTTCTCCAATATATAAATACATAAATGCATATATTTTTCACAATTAGGGCTATACATGTTTTTAGTTACCTATTATATCACCACATTGATGTAATCACTATTTAATGGTATATTCCTATTTTTAAAATCATGTGAAGAATAACTTTCATTCAATTTTTTAAACCATGACTAGATACTAAAATAAAACAATATTTTATATAGAACCCACTTGGTTCTAGTCTAGATTTATAGAATATGGTATGCCATTTTATTGTATAAAAGTCAATTTTTTGTTTTATAATGTTTCTCCCATGTGGTTCACATTCATTCATTCTTCATTAGATATTTTTCATGAATTGTACACATTGAAATCTCCATGACAAATTCATAAATTGCCTATTCAATTACAAATGATCAAAATTATTTATTCAAACTTCTCATGGGAATCTGTATTATATAGATTTCAGTTATGATTAAAGAAAATATTGTGAAACCCACATTGTTCTCATTGATTTTATCATGATTATTTTTTATACATGGTTTCTATTTTTTTAAGAAAAAATAGTCTTTTACATATTATAGATGTAGTTATCATAATTTTTGATAGTAGGGTAATTTATATCCGTTAAATTAGATTTATATTGTAATTTTATCATGTTATTCCATGTACATTGCACACATAGTCAGCCTTATCACACTATGTTACGCTATAAGGTATCCTTTGTTATGAATGTTGTGCCTATTATATCAATCCAATTAATTGGGTATTAATAATGACTCTTGAGATTACATGTATGGTTCCTAGTTAGTTATCCTAAGAATAATATATATGATGGATGAGTGGTAAGCATATGAATACAATGTTATTATGGAGGTTAGCCAAAGAATATTATGATTATGATGGAGATTAACCAATATTATGTTGTTATAGTAGTTATCCCTAAAATTATTATACTATGTTATAATTTATTTTTGTTTTCAAATGTTTAGTATACTATTATCAATTAATTTAATTTCTTTATTCCATGTTTGGTTTCATTTGATCATTCTCTATATGATATCGTGTTTTGTCTCTTGAAACTTATGTTATGATTTAATTCCATATATATTGAAAAATTGGGATTTCTAGATCACCCAATTCATATATATTTTCCCAAGGGTATCCTCTATAGTTTTAGAGTACTAATGGGATTAGAAAAACCTTTTGTAGTTTTAAATAATGTTCTTGAGTTTATATTAATGATGATATATTTATGTCTCTGATCATCCAAATACAGTAGACCACTAGATAATTTTATTCTACAACTAGGAAAATATGTTTCAAATCATAATTTATTTTCATTATATTTCATGGTTATCAAATTTTTGTTTTAGATAAAGGTATAGTTTTTCATGCTCATTGTGATTAATGACCATTAGTGAAATTCATAGGGACCAGCTCAATGGATGAGTCTAAGAATTTGAGAACATTCTAAAATGAAGGAAAAGAATAATGACTTTTGTTTTCCTATTAATACATATTTGTGTAGATATTATAAGTGTACTTAGGATCTAGAAGATATGTAATTGTGGTTAATTACCTAAAATGGGAATATCGGGTACAAACGTGATCATCACTAGAGGCATGACATAGATTCATAATAGTACACCTCGTTTTTACACACTCCAAGGATATGATTTTGTTAAGTATATTAAATTTACAAACCATTGCAGAGGATTATTTTTTTGACTACATTTTTAATTGGGATTATAAATAGTGGATGACAGATATTAAATAATCCTATGGAATACTAATATTGATATAGGTTAAATGAAAATACTTGTAATCTATAATGATTATGTAAAGTCTAAATGGTTTTATGTACGAATCCCTTTTGTGTTATTGATTGTGTTAATCAATCTATGATATTGAAATACCATTACCAAATATATTAATTTTTTTGTTGTGGTTAGAAGATGAAAGAACTGAGTTTTCAATGGGTATAAAGGGTAATTCATTGATTACCTCCATGAATAACCCTTTTCAATGAAAATAGGAATGTTAAATTTATTTATAATGAAAAAAATAATTTTCAAGAAAATTGATTAACAATATAACCATAGATGAAATATTTAGTTCATAAATGAAGAAGATTATGTAGAGTCATTATAATTCAGAAAAGAAAAAATTTAAAATAATCAATATTTAACGACATGTATTCCACAAATTATGTAAGAATTATCATTGAAGTTTCCTTTTGTGTAAATAAGGAATCTTTTACTTGTGTTAATGGATGGAATCCAACAACACTCTCTGAAGTTAATGTGAAGGTTAAAATGATGGAAGATAATGTTCTTCTAATAAATCCACTAATTATTCAATGTTTTTGATGTGCAGAATAATTTCACACTACAACGCAATTCACCATTCCAATGATAAATGTGGATGACCGACACCAACAACCTATGAGGACCTGGGGTCAAGTAAATTCCATTAAAATGAATTCTATTTATGTAGATAATTATTTTTCACTCTATACATGTTAAATTCCTTTTTCATATATGATTTCACCTATTATGTATTAACCTAGAATTTTTCTATGGTATAATTATTATATTTAAGGTATATGAAATAAATTTTTTTTTGGAATGTTACACCACATTAATTTATTTATTCTACAGTTATTATGATTCTACTAATAATGTATCATCTCTTTGAATAATCGGATAATATCACATTGTGTAAAAGGATATATGACTTCACATCCAAAATGAACACTTGATCAAAAACTGTTGAATGGTTGATTAGGAAAACCCTATAGAACATCATCACACTCTAGGTGTGTTAAAATTGTGTCAATGAAATTTAATTTTGTGGGAGAATTTATTGAAACATGACATTAATATAAGATTATTTATAATTAAATGAAATTGTTTCGATATATTTTTCCACATATAAAATTTTATTAAAACAACAATGTTATATGATTATATATTTTAATCCTAGATGTTGAATTAGTAATTTTTAATATTTGTAATTTAACTATGAAAAATTTTAATATATATTTTTTATATGGTAATGTTTTTTTATAAAAAGTTACATAATCATTATTGATTATATGAATGTATCATTTTATGTATTTTACTTTTTTAGTAAATAAAAATATGTATATTATTTTGAAATTATTATTATAATAATATATAATATTTAATGATTAAAGATAACATTATTAGTTTTTATTGAAATTAATTATTTTATTAACTATTTTTTTAAGTAAATTATTTATAAAGTATTATCTAATTTTATTCATTATTTATTAATTTAAGGGCAAATTAAAAAATTATCGAAATAGAATTCGATAAAATTTACAACATTTTTTTGAACATATATATGTATGTGAATATTTTTTAGTACACTCTATAGAAAATAAAAATTATAAAAATCAATTATATAAATTACATGAAATTTTTGGAATTATCAATATATGCGTATTAATAGTAGATTTATGTAATGTTTTTATAAGAATTTTATTTTAAAGTTTTAATTATAAATTTAAATGTATATTTTTTAAATTTTGAGACACATATTTGAAATCATTTAACTATAGATGTTTAATTTATATAATATGGATACATTTTACATTTAGTATTAAAATATTAACTATAATCAATTATATAAAATGAATACAAAAAATTACATCCATTGTTGTTTTTATTATTATATAATGAGAAAAAGATAAATTTATGGGTTTTTTAAAAAAAATTATTTTTCTTGTGAATATTGAAATATACCCACATTACAAATATTGTGAGTTTTATGACATTATTTTTCAATAATTCCTTGAATTTTGTTGAAAATTTTATTAAGATAAAAATTATATTTTATAATGTTAAATTATGAATTTAGAATATTATATTGATATTTAAAACACAATATTAAAATCCTAAAGAATTATGGTAATATTTAAGCATAAATGTTTTTCATTTCTTCCTTTTAGTAAAATATTGAATAGGTGGAATTATTTTATAATCATTTTTTATAGTTATTTAAAATATAATATTTATAAAAACAATTATTTTAAATTGAATAGAATCGGTAACAATGAAAATTTTATCCTAAAAAATCATATTCATAAAAAAATGTTTTTTAAAACGTATTTTACGAGTTATGTTCACTAATACTTAAATTATTACATATAAATGATGATAATATTATTCTATAAAATTTATTAAATATTAGAAATAATAATTTTAATATTTTGAAAATAATTTCAATTTTATTTTTCTTTATTACATTTTTTTTGCTTGGGTGATTATGGACATCCAATGACAATGCAAAATTTGCAAAAAAATGGTTTATACCTTGTGCATGTAGATATAATATTTGATAAAAATGAATAATATTAATTGGTTGAGGGAGAATAAATTTTTAATCCATCCCCACACCATTATTTAAAAAATTTGGATCCCTTTTCCTTGAAAAAAGAATTGATATCATTGATAAATAATAATGTTTTTCAAATTTACTTTTTTCATCACTTATAAAAGGATTCCACCTCATTCTCATTTTTCACACTTTCCAAATCCATTAGAACAAAAAATAATTTAACATAGTCTCTCAAAATCATTATCTAACTTATCTATAAGCCTTGGTATTACCAATAGTCCAATAATAGCTTCCTTGATGAGGATAAAATAGGATTTCATCCATATCAAGAAAAGATTGTGTGCACGTTGAGAGAGATTACTAAAAAATCCTTAGGG